>OU466859.2:27766058-30524392 GCA_911865555.2 Thlaspi arvense | reverse complement strand
GTCAATCTAGGATCCAATTCGGGATTTTTCTTGAGGGATATTGGTAAGGAGTTGGAATGTAATATTATCGATTCATAATGGATTCATATCGATACAGAAGAAAAGGTTCTCTATCGATTCAACAAGTGCTGTACTTATGGGAAAGCGATCGAGAAAAAGAAAAAAAATGAAGATTTTACATAGTGATTTTTATTTTTGATCAATAATAAATCTGATTGAATTTATTTCATACCTTCGCTCAATGAGAAAATGGGTCAGATTCTATAGAATCAAACCTATGGGACTTAAGAATGATGGAAGGAAATAAAATAAAATAAAAAGAAATCAAATAAAGAAAAGAGAGGGAAAAATAAAGAAATAATAAGTAAATAAAAATGAAGTAGAAGAACCCAGATTCCAAATGAACAAATTCAAACTTGAAAAAGTCTCTTTCTGATTTTCGAAGAATGAGGGGCAAAGAGATTGATCGAGAAAGATCTCTTGTTCTTATTATAAGATCTTATGAATGGACTTGCAGATGTTTGGTGATATCTCATACATTTCCATCATTTTTGGCTTGCATTTAGTGCATGTTTTTGTTCTCTTTTGCATGTTTTTCTTATCTTTAGTTTCATTTTCTTCTCCTTTTAGACTTAGGTTGCATTTAGTGTGTAGTTTGCATTTTCTTTACATCAATGATGTTTTTAGGTGCTTATGGAGCTGAAATGAGCAAGGAGTAAGTGTGTGAGTGGATCAGGAGGCTAGCCCAGCCAAGAGGACACAAGAGGAGCCAAGGAAGACGTTTTTGGAGTCCTACCGGTCAAGCTATCAATCAAGTCAAGACCGATAGGGAGCTATCGATCAGACCATCAGTCAAAGAGTGAACGATGGAAATGCAACTGATGTATCGGTCACCTTATCGATCGGATAGTGATCGATAGAAACAAATCAGTTGTATTCCGATCACCCTATCGGTAACCTTCAAGACTGATGGTCACTCTATCGATCACAGTATCGATCACCTATGATCGATATGATCCAGTCCGAACATGCTTCTATTTACTATTTTGCCGTTATGGTAGGGCATTTATCTTTTAGTATAAATACCATGTTCATATAATTTTTAGAAAGGATCTTAAGTGTCTTTTTAGTTTACTGTTCTTAGTTAATTTTTCTGTTTTTGTAAGACAAATTCTATCTTTGCTTAATCTAAGTTTGTATTTGCCTTTAATCTTTTCTTAATCTCATTATTTATCATGTTTAGCATCTCTTCTCTTTGTGATTTTATGTTCAACTTGATGATGAGTGAGTAGTTACCTTAAGGGTTTCTAGATGTGGTAGATTAGGGAAATTTAGAAGCTTATCTAAGGTTTGTTAGTGCTTAATAACATTGATTCCTATCTATTAATCTGTTCTTAAGCTATATTTGTATTGATCTCATAAATCTAGACCTAGACTTCATTTTATGCTCACCAAGTGTTTGATGAAATGCTGATCTTGGTTAATAGAGGATTTACTGGCTTTAGCTCAAGAAATTGACTGTTTGCGGAGTATTTTGACTTGAATAGAGCTGGTTTATCATGCTTGTTGAATGTTCTAGCACTAATGAGAATTAGTTCTTGTTAGGATGTTTAGCAAAGTGCTATTTGTCAAGAGATTGAGCTTAGCTTGCTTGTTTGTGAACTCTATGTCTTGCTTGTTTGTGAACTCTATGTCTAGGAATCAGCATTGCTAGCTTGTTTACTTGATCAATGATGTTTGTAACAACCTTAGTTAGCTTTTGAATTCTCCAAATTCAATAACCACATCTAGGAACTTGCCTTCTCTTTATTTGAATTTTGAATTTGCCATTTACTCTGTTTATTTGCTCTGTTCTTGCTTTATATGATCATTGCTAAGTGTTCACTTTATGTTCTGTTGGTGTTTGATCATCTTAGTTTGTTAGTTTGGTTGCTTTGCAACACAATCTTCTTTGTTTCACCTGACTTAGAGCTTTCTACTTGCTACTCTTCTGCTATTCAACTTAACTCCCTTTGGATAGACATAAAAACCCAAATACTACAATTGACTAGTACAATGGGTGATTGACATAAGAGGTAAAAACTCTTGTATCATTTGGTAAAAAGAATAATCTTATCCTTTGAGAATAATCAAAAATAGAAAGTGTTCAATTGGAACATGAAAACGTGACCGAGTTTGTCCTAGTCACTCTTCAGGACGGAGTAGAAGAAGGGAGGAAATTCACGAACGAGGAAAGGGACCCAATGACTTCGAAAGAATTGAACGAGGAGCCGTATGAGGTGAAAATCTCATGTACAGTTCGGTATAGTGGCAGTAAGGGTGACTTATCTGTCAACTTTTCCGCTATCCCCCCCCCCCCCCTCCCAAAAAAAAATCAAACTCAGCCTTACGTAATGTTGCCAGAGTACAATTAACCTCGGGATTTGAAATCATTGCTTATATACCTGGTATTGGCCATAATTTACAAGAACATTATGTAGTCTCAGTAAGAGGTTGAAGGGTTAAGGATTTACCCGGTGTGAGATATCACATTGTTCGAGGAACCCTAGATGCTGTCAGAGTAAAGGATCGTCAACAAGGGTGTTCTAGTGCGTTGTAGATTCTTATCCAAGACTTGTATCATTTGAATGATGCCACGTGAATCGCTAGAAATATGTGAAGTGTATGGCTAACCCAATAATGGAAGTTCCGTAAGGGGACTGGAGTAGGCTACCATGAGGCAAAAGATCTTCTTTGAAAAGAGATTCGATTCAGAACTCTTATATGTCCAAGGTTCAATATTGAAATAATTTCAGAGGTTTTCTCTGACTTTGTCCGTGTCAACAAACAATTCGAAATGCTTTCAATTTTTTAGAACAGGTCTGGGTCAAATAGCAATTATTCGAAGCACTTATTTTTACACTATTTCGGACACCCAGGGACTCAGTCGTATGGATATGTAAAATACAGGATTTCCAATCCTAGCAGGAAAAGGAGGGAAACAGCTACTTTAAAAGTGAGTAAACAGAATTCCATACTCGATTTCATAGATACATATAGAATTCTGTGGAAAGCCGTATTCGATGAAAGTCGTATGTACGGTTTGGAGGGAGATCTTTCATATCTTTCGAGATCCACCCTACAATATGGGGTCAAAAAGCCATAATAAAAGATTTGAGCCCTTATAAAAAGAAAACAGATTCTTGAACCCCTTTCACGCTCATGTCACGTCGAGGTACTGCAGAAGAAAAAACTGCAAAATCCGATCCAATCAATGGAGTGAGTGAAGATGGCTTCAAACTCAGTTTATTTCCTTTATCTCTTGGAGACAAAGCACACAAATGGGAGAAGAACCTGCCCCAAGGGAGTATCACCAGCTGGGATGAGTGCAAGAGAGCCTTCTTAGCAAAGTTCTTCTCTACTTCAAGAACTGCAAGAATAAGAAATGAGATTTCAGGGTTTGCACAGAGGAACAATGAAAGCTTTGGTGAAGCTTGGGAGAGATTCATGGGCTACACATTGCACTGCCCTCATCATGGCTTCTCACAAGCCTTTTTGCTCTTCACTCTCTACAGAGGAGCCTTGCCTAAGATAAGAATGGTTTTGGACACTGCATCAAATAGGAACTTCCTATCAAAAGATGTGGATGAAGGCTTGGAGCTGGTAGAGAATTTGGCTCAGTCTGATGGAAACTACAATGAGGAATTTGACAGAGCTCCAAGAAGTGCAAAGGATTAGTTAGAGTCTAGCAGGAAAGAAATCAAGTCTTTACATGAGAAGCTGGATTTGTTGCTAAGGGAGAAGAAACAGGTCAACCTTGTGGGAGACATGGTTCAGCTTGATGATCAAGAGCAATGCCAAGTTGAGGAGATGAACTACTTGGGCAATCAAGGTGGATACAATAGCTATGGGAACTACATACCAAATCCCAACTTATCTTACAGGAGCAACAATGTTGCTAACCCACAGGATCAGGTTTACCCTCAACAGCAACAACAAGCTGCCCCCAAGACCTTTTGTTCCCTACAACAATCAAGGTTGTCAGCAAAGGAACAACAACTACCAGCCTAGAGCGTCCTACAACCCTACAGGATTCAATGCCCAATCTCATGGACAAGCTTCCTCCAGCTCTCAAGACACTAAACTCAAGACTCTCATGCAACAAATGATCAACACTCAGGTCACCACAACCTTGGAAATAAACAAGAAGCTTGCAGAGGTCCACAACAAAATTGATTCAGTACATGTGGAGCTCACCAACAAGTTTGATGGATTGGCTGCAAGAGTCAAAACACTGGAGAACAACAAAGGCATAGCTGGTCCCAAGCCTCAAGGACACTTTCCTGGAAAACCAGAAGCTAACCCAAAGGAGTTCTGCAATGCCATAGTCATAGAAGAAGAGAGCTTCTCAGCTGAAGAGGAGGCTATCATTGAAGAGTTCCTCTACTTGTTCACTGAGGACACTGAACCTCAAAGTGGGGGGCGAAGAGTTCTTAGAAGTTGAAACTTACCAAGGAGCTGCAGAAGAAGAACCCTTTGAAGATAGGGAAAACACAGAAGAAGAAGAGTGGTGGGCGCCACATGAAGTTTTTGATAACACCAAGGACTACTTGGTTGAAGTTCCTGATGATAAAGAGAAGACTCAAGCTGCTATCCTTCCTGTTTACCAACAAACCATCCCTTTTCCAGGGAGATTCAAGGAACAGCTAGTGCAGAAGTATGAGACCCTCTATGCTGCTCAAATGGAAATGAGGGGTTTGAATGGCCAAGAGGAGCTTGAGAAGCTAAGGGTAAAAGCTGGAGCATCTGAGTTTCAGGAGTTTAATGTCAAGAAACTTGGAGATCCAGGATGTTTTACTCTCCCATGTGAGCTTAAAGGGCAGACCTTCAAAAGCTGTCTTTGTGATCTTGGAGCAAGTATCAACCTTCTCCCATCCTCTACTGCTAAAGCTCTTGGCTACACTCAACTTCAAGAGAGTAATGTGTCCCTTACTATAGCTGATGGGACAGTGAAGACACCACTTGGGAGTCTCAAGGATGTACCAATGATGATTGAAGGGGTAACCATCCCCACTGATTTCTTGGTGCTTGATGTGGAAGGCCATATAAAAAATGCTATCATCTAGGAAGACCTTTCTTAGCCTCAGCTGGAGCAGTGTTTGATGCCATGCACAATAGAGCTGAGACTGACCAAGAAGAAGGTTCTGAGGTTTGACTCCAAGGGGAATAAGCTGGAAAATGAGCAAGCCTTCTCAATGGACATCAAGAAGTTGAAGCAGCTTGGTAAACATTGGCCAGAGTTTGAAGGCTATGTTGGTGAAAGTTTTGATGGTTGCTGCTTAACCAAGCTGTTTGTTGATACCACTGAAGAGGAGGTCCTCAAAATGGGAGTTTCTGATTGCATGAATGAAGTTCTATTAGATGACAAAGAAGATGGGGTTGTCTTGAAGCCCTTTGTTTCTAGGAATGGTGAAGTCCACTACAAGATGAAGGGGAAAAAACCAAAACCCTTTGCTGTGTTGAAGGTTGATGGAGTCACCAGGAAGATCAAAGTGAGCACTGTAACACCAAGGAGTTCCAAGACTCCTTCTCAACACCTCCACTAGAAAGGTAAGCAAAGTCAAGCTTAGTGACTTTAAACAAGCACACTTGGGAGGTAGTCCCATGGTATCTTTTTGTATATATTATGCTTTCTAGTTTCTTTTTTATGCTTTGTTAATGTGTATAGAAACAGGAGTTCGAGTTGGGGGTTGAGAAAGTCTCTAAGGGACAAAGAACAGGTGCTTTCTGGCTGATATCGATCAACTGTATCGGTCATGACGAGATCGATACAGACCATATCGATCATTTGTGATCGATATCAGTGGAGCTGGATTGCACCAGTCACCATATCAATCATTTTTTATCGATAGGGAAGGGAGTCTGAAAGTGAATACCATATCGGTCATTCATATCGATCAAACACTGATCGATACAAACCCGCCGTATGAATTTCGGTCAGTGTATCGATCAGATGATGGCCGCTATGATTCACAGGAAGGGTATCGATCATTCGTATCGATTACTTGTGATCGATACTGAGCATATCGATCATTCGTATCGATCACTTGTGACCGATACCCGCCCGAGGTAAGTGTTTCATCTTTTCAAAAACATTTCCCTCCTTTGGTTTGGAGCCAAGGAGGTTTAAATTTAAACTTTGGATCCTCCCTGTCCACTTGCAGAGCTCCTGAGCACTTTTGTTCTTGTCCCCCCACTCTTTAGATTCCTTTGGTTCCCTCACCAACTTTTGATTCCTTTGGTTCCCCCTTCTCCACTCTATTTAAACCAACAATCTCCTCACTTCTCTTCACACTTCAGTTCACTACTTCTCTCACTTATAGCACGAAAATCTTAGTTATATCTCTCTTTTATTTGCTCTCTCTAAGTGCTCAGAAGCTTCACTAAGGTTTGCTTACTCAACTATCAATTTTTTGCATTTAATAAATGCATGTATTTATAATTGCTTAATATATGGTTTTAAGAGCAAATTTTGATTAGTTTTAACTGTTGTGCTTTGGTCTTGTATTGTGGATTTGTTTAAAGTGAGCAAGTTAGATGTTTAAGCTTTGTTTACTGTTCATCAATCTCATTCCTTGCTTGTTTACATCCCTTTGCATGATCATCATCTCCTTTGCCTAAGAACCACTTTGCTAGATTCCCATGCATAGCTGTTTTATTTTTATGAACTCTAGCTTATCTAAACTGTTAGCTTTTGAACTCCTCTTGCTTTTTGGAAGTTTAATCTTGTTGTTAAGACTTGTTAATCTTATCTTAGCCTAGAGAGTTTTCTTTTTAAAGCTTTCAGTTATATGGTTCTTCAGCTTTTGTTATTTCACGTATCCTATCTTCAAGCTTTGTTTTTGAAGGTACCATAAGGAAGATAAAAATAGCTGCTGGGAGGAAGGGAAAGGCACCACAGGAGGAAGCGCCCACCTCACCAAGAGCCAGAAGAGACAAAGGAAAGGGTGCTGCAGCTGAGCAATCATCTAAGGCTGCTGGAAAGAGACCAGTTTGGGGTAAGGGCGCCGATCAGAAAAAGAAGGACAAAACTGTGGAGGAAGAAGTCCCATACCATGAGCGAAGTGCTAGGGAACTCATGGTAGCTTTCAACCAGTGCACTTTCAAGCCAACAAGGTACCCTTGTGCTAGTACAATGAAAGCACTTGGGATCTACATGGAATGCAAGGCAGTGTTTGAGAACATTGAGCTTGAAAACCTCTTGACAACACCGCTTCCATCCTACCAACAACTCACTTACCAGTTTCTTTCCACTCTCTGAGTGGTCTAGTATGAAGACAGTGAGCTCTCTAATGGAGATGGGTGGTTCTCTTTCCAGATTGGCAAGCAGAGGTTCACCTTAACCTTCCTGGCTATCGCTAAAGCTCTTAATCTAAGGTCCTACACCAACAAGGGGAGCAGGTTTGACATCTCCAAGAAGCAGCACGCCATGCTGTGGGACGCTATTGGGACGCTATTGGGACTGGAAAATACATTGCTGAAACAACAAGAAACCAGCACCTGAAGCATCCTGCTGTGAGATATGCTCACAAGGCACTTGCAAACACACTCTTTGAAAGGAAGGAGACAACATATCTCACAGGAAAGGAGATAGACCTGATATACCAAGGGGTGTATGACCTTGTGGGTACCAGCGAAGATGGGAGTCCTCTCCAGGCGCCGAAAAGCTATCCCTGCTATTCATACCAGAGCTGGGTTCTGAGTAAGGTGAAAAAGGAGAAAAGTCCACAGATCCACATTGGGGGAGTTGTGACAGCAGTTCTTCTGGCTAGTGGAGTAAACCTTGAGGGATATGAACATGATGCTCTTGAGCCACAATGGATTGATATAACCTATCTCAGGAGAAGCCACTTCCTTGAAAGAAGCATTGGTGGAAAGCATGTATACAACTTCATCAAGGACTTCAGCACACTAGCAAAAGTCCTTCTCCCTAATCCAAGGCTTACCTCCTTCACCACAAGAAGCAACATCAGTTTCAATCCAAGTGATGATCAGCTCTACCAAGGCGGCACTGTTCCAGGAGAAAGAGAAGAGGATAGTGAAGAAGCAGAAGAAGGAGAGGTTGAAGAAGAACGAAGAGAAGAATCTGAAGAAGATCTCCAAGAAGATGCTGCTGCTGGCGCTGAAGGCCAGGGAGAAACCCATGAAGAAGATGAGCTTGAAGAAGAAAAAGTGTTGAGCTACAGTTCAAGGCAGTTCCACTTCACACCTTATGAAGTACCCAGCCAAGGAAGCTCTTTGAAGGTGGCTCATGAACACATCAACTCTCTCCAGAAATGGTGTAAATGGCAAGAAAAAGCCATTAAGGGGTTGGTGAAAATGGTTAAGGGGAAGTTCAAGAAAGACAAAGCTACATCAGCAAGAACTTCCCATCAGAGCCATACTCATTAGCACACTCCTCATCAAGAAGAGCAACCACAACAAGCTAAGCCAACGGAAGAGGAAGAAGCTGTTTGGAACCCCCATGGAAGACATTCCTTTCATGCACAGCCTAGTGATCATGGACATGGGCACAACCAATAGTCACATCATATGAGCCAAGGGCCCATGTACCATCAGCTTGGAAAGCTCCAACTCCAAATCCCTCTGAAGTTCAAGAATCAGGCAATGGGGACATCATGGTACTTCTTCACAAGCTGAGCAGTTATGGTCAAGTTGGGTTCAACCACAACAAGAAGCAGCACCATCTACAAAGGTTTATGAGAGGAGGAACAAGAGGAGGGCTAGCAAGTCTCCTCAGACATCTGGATCCTCCCACCACTCCTACAATTAAGCAAGGTACCACATCCTACTCATTGTCTATACCATTGCATCTTTTTCAATTTTGTATTATATTTTGTTGCTTCTCTCTCTCATTGCTTTCATTACACAAGGGACTGTGTAATTTAAGTGTGGGGGAGAGATTTGGGGTTTGACTTTGTGTTTTGTTTTCTTAGTTTTTCATTCTCTTTCACTTTGAGTCTCATGCATATCATGCATTCATATAAGGCATAGAAAAACACAAAAAAATCGAAAAATTTGAAAAAAGTTTGCATTTTTGCAAACCAAAAAAAAATCATGTAGTTGCATTTCATTCTTCTAGGATTGAGTCTAGTGTTGACATATAGGTTTCATTGCATTTGCATAGGGCATTATGATGAACTTTCCTTGTAAAGTGCTTAGAGTTTAGAGATGATTTCAGTGTTTAAGTGGCTAGTTGTTTGATGCATCATAAGATTGCTAGAAGTTAAACCTGAACCATGCTTAGATTGCTAGATTTGGTCTTCTCATCTTATTCTGAAGGCATTTGTTCTCTGAAAATCAACTCTATCAACTTGAACTTTAATTCGGACTTTTAATTATCATGTTTTATGCATTGAAAAGTGAATTCATGGCTACCGTATACATATTTGGATCATCTTTTTCCTTTCTACCACTCTTGTTGATCCAAGTAGCTGATCCTCATACTTATGGGACAGTTAATCCACACCTTTAACCAAAACCTCCTTTTGAGCCTAAACACTATCTTGAGAGCTGTGAGGCCTTTGATCATCATTTTCGATTTTGTCTTGGCAAAAAGTGTTAGGAATAAGGCTGACAATAATAACTCTCTTGTAGATATCAGCTTGCATCTTGAGCTTGATTCTAGGATAGGAGTTTTGGGGTAAAAGGGTAGTGTAAGTGGTTTGAACTTTATGTATATATGTTTTGAAAGAAAAGGAAAAAGTTTGATATGGTAGAAAAATGGGAAACAGACTAGAGTTATGGTTAAGTAAAGGGAAGAAAAAGGTCTAAGTATAAAGAAGAAAGGCGCCAGCAACAAAGCTTAGAAAGGTCAAAAGAAGAAAAATCAGACCAAGAGCAATCCACCAAAGGTGATGAAGGTGCCAATGCAACAAAGAAGAGCAAGTCCCAACCAAAAAGAAGCAGCCACACAAGCAAAAAGAAGAAGTTACCCCAGCCATGAAGAAAGGTAAATGGTAGAGTTTAGGAAAAAGGTAGACTTAGGGGTTCACTGTTGGGTTTAGAAGTGCTTAGGATTTATCTTTGGGTAGAAGGAAACTTTGAATTGCATGCATAAGTGTGCTTTTACCTTTAGAATTTTGCCTAAGATGGAGTCTTTTTCATTGAGTGATCCCTTATGTTTAATAACCCTTTGCTAAAATGAGATCATTTTTATCTCATGACCTTACCCTTTGAACCAAATATCTTCACTTGATTTCAATAAGCATGATCCATAGTTCTGATCTTAATTGAATGTTAAAGAGTTGGTTGATTTGAACATTTGCCTAGGTTGAGATTTGAGATCATTTTGATACATGATGAGCATGGCTAGGTTCATTAAAGTATAGCTGATTATGTTTGCATCCTACAACTAGGCACTTAAGCATTAATACCATCTCTTTACCTTTGCACTTTTGGATCTGAATGCCAACTTCAAACCTCACTCTCTCATTTGATCTTATTTGCATGAGGACAAGCAAAAGGCAAGTGTGGGGGTGTTGATATCTCTTGTATTTACACCATTTAGGCTTGCATTTAGTACTTGTTTTAGTTCTCTTTTGCATGTTTTCTTAGTTTTTGTCCCATTTTCTTCTCTTTTAGACTTAGGTTGCATTTAGGATATAGTTTGCATTTTTCTTGCATTATGGATGTTTTTAGGTGCTTGTGGAGCTAAAAGGAGTTTGGAGGAGCTTTGAGGATAATCCAGGAAGCTAGCTGGACCAAAAGCAGCAGAAGGGACCAAGGCAGACGATCTCTACAGAGCTTTTCGGTCAGTGCACGGAGGCTATCGGTCAAGGGGTGATCGATACAAAGTGTATCAATGAAAGGTATCGGTCAGGAGTAATCTATACAAATGCATCGTGTGTATTTTGGTCACTGTATCGATCACTCTCCAGATCGATATGATTTGTAACGATCGAGCCCAGACCGTTACAACTGATCGATATTAACCCAGTCTGAGCCTGTTTTATTTACACTTTTGCCATTACTCTAGGGCTTCCATATTTTGGCTCTAAATAGCCCATTTTCTGTATTTTCGGGAGTCATGTCAATTTACTGTTCTTAAGCATTTTCTTTGAGTTTGTAAGACAAATTCTTTGCTTTATTTAATATAAGTTGGTATTTGCCTTTAAATCTTTCTTTAATCTCTCTTTTAATCATGATTAGCATCTCTTCCTCTTGTCATTTGGTGTTAAACATGGCTTTTAGTGAGTAGTTTGCTTAGGGTTTCTAGATGTGGTAGATTAGGGGAATTTAGGACTTGATTAAGGCTTGTTTAGTGCTTCAGTATTAGGGTTCCTCTCTGTTGATCTGTTCTTAAACTAGATTTGTCTTGATCACACTTATCTAGAATTTAAGCTTTCTCTTATGCCCACCAAGTGTTTGATGAAATGCTGATCTTGTTTAATTGAGGATTTGCTGGCCTTGGCTTAAGGTATTGACTGTTTGAGGAGCATTTTGACTTTAATAGAGTTATTTATTAATGCTTGCTGAATGTTTTAGCACTAATGAGAGTTAGTTCTTGTTAAGGTGTTTAGCAAAGGACTATTTTACAAGAGATTGGATCTAGCTTGCTTGTTTGTGAACTCTATGTCTAGGAATCACCATTGCTAGCTTGTTTGCTTGATCAATGTTGTTTGAAACAGCCTTAGTTAGTCTCTAGATTCCACAGAGTCAATAACCACATCTAGGAACTTGCTTTTCTCTTTTGTTATAACTCTGTTTTACTCTGTTTTGCTTGCTTAATCTTGTTTAAACTGCCTCTTTCTTTATTCTCTTTGTTGGTTGATCATCTTAGGGTGTTAGATTGGTTGCTTAGGCAACAAAAACCTTTTGTGCTTGCTTGACTTAAGGATTTTTACTCCCAACACTTCTGCTTTCAACTAAAACCCTTTTGGATTGATAAAAACTTTATGCTATAATACAACTAACTAGTACAAGCTTGGGTGATTGAACCAAGATCCCAAAAATTCTTGCATCACAGAGCTACTCGCCCTGGACTTTATCTTTACCTGCACACTCAAAAAGAGAAGCATAAGTATTTGATAAATACTTAGTGAATACGGTCATCCCATAACACCTTAGCCAGTACCAGAAAATGCATCATACTCTCAGTTATACAATTCACATTATCACTTAGCAAGCAAGCACAGAAAACAGTACGGTCCTATGATCATCTCAACTACTTGTGAAGCCTCACAAGGCATCGGTTCTACTCCAAGCGAGAATCACACATCCCCTTGAGCTAGTAACTCTATCTGGACATTCACACAGCTAGTTAGACACCATGTATTGACCACGGTTCACACTTAACCATTCACAATCACAGGAACATTGACCTTGCTAAGCAGAAACCACTAACTTACACAAGCAATCAATGAAAATCAGATAACCTAGCAATCAAACGATTCTAGATACAGACCACAGTCACGCACTCACCCTAGACACAGGAACAAACGTTTCAGTCGAATGAATCTTGGTGATTTCTCGATCAGAAACTGAGATAGTCGGACACACTTGCGATTTATCGGCTATCGCTATGACTGGTCCGGCAAAATCTCAACACCCCTCGGCTATCTCTCAACCCGGTCACTTTTCCTCGGGCAAGATCCTGTATTCCCTCAGAAACAGTATAAAACAGAACCATTAGTCCGACGTTACCCGACGGAAACTCAGCATAAATCAGAATATCCGAACACTTACCAGATTCTCTCAGACGAATCGAAGTGTTCTCGGATATCTCACGATCTGCTTAAAAATCCTCGGATAAACTCGGTTATTCCCTCGGAAAACCTTCAAATCAGAACGAATGGTCGGATCAGATTGACAGAAACTCGGACAGAACACTCGATCTCTCGGTGATAGTCGGAATTGCCGGCGAAACTTCGATCTCTCTTGACCAACTCTCGGGATAATCAGAAACTATCAGATTTCTCTCGACTAATCTCTCGCTCTCACGCGTTATTTCTCTCAAATAATGCGGCTCTCTCGAGAAAAAGTCTCAAAATCCCTTTTAAATGCTCGCAAAACCTAGTTAACCCGGTTATAGTCGGAGTCTCCCAGTTCCAATCAGGTTTATCCCGGTCAGCTTTGATTTCTCTCGGATATCGCCTAAACCGCTCGACCATCCACACGAGAAATTAGTTTTCATCCGACCAAACTCTCAGCCCACGGGCCCAGCCCATTTTTACTCGGCTAAAACCAAACCCCCTAGGTTATTTTCCTTTTCCCTTGGACATAGTCAACTTTCTCTCGGACAGAACCATTTTTCTCTCGGATATTGTCCGTCCTGCTCGGCCAGCCCGGCCATCCTTCGACTATTTCCAGTCATCGATCGACTATAGTCTGAACCTCCCATCCATGCGGATTTTTCCCTTGACTGAACTCACATTCCTTCAGACAACCTCCTGTCCGGCTCGATCATTCCAGATTTTCTCGGATACGGATGCTACAACTCTTCCCCACTTGGTTTGGATTCGCCCTCGAATCCGGTTCTTCCTCCTGAAGTTTCGCAAACCATTTTGGGAACCTTGTACTCATCTGAGACTCTACTTCCCAAGTAGTTTGCTCATCCCAATTACAATCCCAGACAACTTGGATCATCTTGACCCTCTTACCACGCCTATGCTTTTCTTTCCGGTCAACCACTCGGATCAGTCAACTTTCCACAATCAGATCCTCTTGCAATTCCGAAGGTGGTTCAGATATCACAGTCTCATGTTTTGTTATGTGCTTTCTCAGCTGTGACACGTGAAACACATAGTGGTAAGCACTCATTTCCGGCGGTAAGTCCAACTTATACGCCACTGGTCCAATCCTTTCCAGAATCCGGTACGGTCCCATGGACCTCGGACTCAACTTAGCATCAAACATTGCTCGGCTTTTCCCCTTATAAGTTATAGCCTTCAGAAACACCAGATCGCCCACACTGAACTCTAAGTCCTTATGGCGCTTATCAGCATAACTCTTTTGTCGGTCTTGAGCCTCTTTCAGCTTAACCTTCAGAAACCAGATCTTTTCAGTAGTCTCTTCGACTATAGCAGGTCCTAACTCACTCCGCTCCCCCACTTGGATCCAACATAGAGGTGTCCTACACGGCCGTCCGTAAAACGCTTCATACGGAGACATCTCAATGCTCCTATGGTAATTGTTGTTGTACGCGAACTCAGCCAACGGTAGATAACTTTCCCAATTTCCACCCCAGTCCAGTACACACGCTCTCAGCATGTCCTCTAACGTCCTGATGGTCCTTTCAGACTGATCATCCGTTTGCAGATGATATGCTGTACTCATATGCACATTCGTCCCAAACTCTTTCTGAATCTCTTTTCAGAATCGTGAAGTAAACTTTGGGTCACGATCAGACACAATGCTCGCAGGCACTCCATGAAGCTTGGCGATCTCATCAACATACAACTCTACCAGCCTAGCCACTCAATCCGTTTTCCTCATAGGCAAGAAGTGAGCAGACTTGGTCACCCTATCAACAATGACCCAAATCGCATCATGCTTCTCCAGAGACCTCGGTAAACCCAACACAAAATCCATTGTGATCATATCCCGTTTCCATTCTGGTATTGGTAATGTTTGCAACAAACCACTCGGAACCTGATTCTCAGCCTTAACCAACTGGCATGTCGGACAGCTAGCCACCCATTTGGCTACGTCCCGCTTCATCCCGACCCAATGATAGTACCTTCTCAGATCCTGGTACATATTGGTCATTCCCAGATGCAAAGAAAACCTCGACTGATGTGCTTCCCTTAGAATTTCCTCCCTTAACTCTTTCACGTCTGGAACACACACTCTGCCATTCACAACAATCGTCCCATTGTTGGAAGTTTGATACTCGGTCTTGTCACTCTGTGACACCTTATTCAGATTCTCATCCTCCTTTTGAGCCAAACGAATCCTTGTTAACAAGTCAGCTTGATCCGCAGCTCCCAAACCCAACGGTTCCAGTTCCTCAGATAAAACGTTCAACCTTAACGTCCTCTGGAGATTCACAACTCCTTCCACATCCTTTGCAGAAGATACACTAGCCCTCCTCCGGCTTAATGCATCAGCAATGAGATTAGCCTTCCCTGGATGATACGCTATCTCTAAGTCGTAGTCAGCGACTAACTCCATCCATCTCCGTTGCCTCAAATTCAACTCAGGTTGAGTGAAGATGTATTTCAAACTCTTATGATCTGTAAACACCTGAACTTTCCCACCATACAAGTATGATTGCCATATCTTTAACGCAAAGACTACAGCTACCATCTCCAAGTCATGCGTAGGGTAGTTCGACTCATGCTTCCTTAGCTGCCTTGACGCATATGCAATCACATTCCCATGCTGCATTATGACACATCCTAGTCCTTTCCCAGAAGCGTCATCCGGCTCAGGTAAAGCCAATACTGGTGCACTTGTAAGCATTCCTTTCAGCTTCAAGAAACATTCCTCACACTCAGCAGTCCAAACGAACTCAACATTCTTACCAGTCAGACGTGTCAAGGACTGAGCCATACTTGCAAAGCCTTTCACAAAACGCCTATAATAGCCAGCCAATCCCAGAAAACTTCTTATCTCAGATGCATTCTCGGGTCTTGGCCAATCTGCAATAGCCTTGATCTTTTCAGGATCCACGGACACTCCCTTGTCCGATACAATGTGACCCAAGAACCCAATATGTCGTTGCCAGAAGCTACACTTACTCAACTTAGCAAACAACTTCTGTTCTCGTAACTTTCCAGAACAATCCGCAAATGCTTTTCATGCTCTTCTGGACTCTTTGAATACACCAAGATATCGTCTTTGAAAATAATCACAAACTCATCAAAGTACTCCCTGAACACGCCATTCATCAGCTTCATGAATGCAGCTGGTGCATTCGTCAAACCAAACGGCATGACCACAAACTCGTAATGACCATACCTTGTCCTAAAGGCAGTCTTCCGAACATACGATTCGTCTATTGGTATTTGGTGGTACCCAGAAGCCAAATCAATCTTCGAGAACCAAGTAGCACCCCTGAGCTGGTCCAACAACACGTCTATCCTTGGGAGTGGATAATTGTTTTTCACAGTCACACGGTTCAACCCTCGGTAATCGATGCAAAGCCTGAAGCTTCCGTCCTTCTTCTTTATGAACAGAACAGGTGTGCCCCATGGTGAACTGCTTGGCCTAACAAAACCCTTGTCCAAAAGTTCAGCTAGTTGCTTCTTCAGTTCAGCCATCTCGTCCGGTGCCATTCTGTATGGTGCTTTCGATATCGGAGCCGTCCCAGGTTCAAGTTCAATCGTGAACGGATCTGAACGAGCCGGTGGCATCCCAGTCAAAGCTTGGAAAACGTCCTCAAACTCTTCTACCACTGGAATATCTCCTAACTCCACATCCGGTCCAACCTCATCTATAGATATTGTCGCCAGGAATGCTTTGCACCCTTTCTCTATCAGTCGCTCCGCTTGTATTGTTGACACAACCAAGCTACCAGAAGTCGGTCTGATTCCTTGATACACCAGAACCTTGCCATCTCTTTCGAACCTCACCCTTCCACGGTGGCAATCCAGATGCACTTTGTACTTACTTAGCCAATCCATCCCGAGGATGAAATCATAAGACTTAACATTGCAGATTACAAAATCTGCTGGCATACTAACTTTGCCAATCCAGACAGAAATGTTTTTAACCAATCCTAGTGAGAACATCACTTGGCCTCCAGCCGCCCTCACTAAACCGAAATCCTCTCCGGGTTCCTTCTGGAATTCTCCCTTTCCAATCATCTATGGATTCACAAAACAATTTTTTGCCCCGGAGTCAAACAGAACATGGGTCTCTACCCCACCCATTAATAAGGTCCCTACACATTAAACCCCTAGAATGCTAAGACACTTAAGAGAACACGCAGACACAGACAACAGGCAAAAGACAGAACTCAGAAAACTGTAAGTAATAAAACTCACCAGTGATCGGTCTAGAAGCGCTCGGATCTCCATTCCTGTCCGCGGTAGCTGCGTACACTCTCGGCATGATGGCCTGCCTCTTGGCCGGCGGTGCCAGTGCATCTCCTGCACGCTTAGCCTGAGAAGCCGCTTGCCCAGCTGCTCCTGACCTCGGACAATCACGCTTGTAGTGTCCCGGTTCTCCACAACCATAACACACAACAGAAACGCTGTCTCCATCCGACATTCTCACCATCCTTGTGTTTGGCTCAGGACAATCCCGCACTTGATGCTCCCGGCTTCCACAACGGTGACAAGCCCCAGCTGAACGCCTACAAACGCCCACATGCACCTTCCCGTATGATCCACACACGCTGTGGTTCCCACTTGACTTGGCTGGAACATTCCCTCCAAACCTGCGGTTCTGTCCTCCAGTCGATTGACCACTCTTGGCCACGGCAACAATAGTACTCACCTTTGACAAAGCTTCCTCTGCTTGTCCAGATTCCAACAGTACCGCTTTCTCCACAAGCTCAGTGACCGTCGCATACTCACGCACCAGATAACTGTTCCTCAGCTCAACCCTTAGTCCACCCATGAACCTTCTGATCAGCTTATCCTCAGTATCGTAGTCACGTCCCACGTACTTACGTAACTGGTTGAACTCGGTCTCATACTGCCGAACCGTCTCGGTCCCTTGGCGCTGATACAGAAACTCAGCCTCCAACTGATTGTAAGCTTCCTGCGGGAAGTACTTACTCTGAAACATCGCAGAGAACGCCTCATACGCACAGTTCAGATTCACCAACCGCCCGGTGATTCCCTTCCACCAGCTGTGCGCAGTAGCCTCCAAGTAATACACATCTATGTCCTTTTTGTAACCCTTAGGACAACGGATAGACTCGAAGTTCCACTCCAGTCTCATCCTCCACTCATCAGCCTCAATAGGCGCAGAACCTCCAGCAAAGAACTTGGTTCCTAGCCTCCCCATATGATCCAGAACCTTGAGGTAAGACAGAATCACCACACCCTGATCCGCTTCTCCAGCTCCATCGGCAACTGCCGGTTCCACCACTTGTGGTGCCACTGCCGGTGCCACTACCGGCGCAGGCGCAACCACTGGTAAACGCTCCAACACTTGAGCCAACAGCCCCAGAACAGCCTCCAACCCAACCGGTTGTGCTCCCGTAGCATTTCCTGCCATGTTTTCAGCATTGGCCGCAGCCACATTGGCAGCAACAGCCGTCACATTCGCAGCATTTACAGCTGCATTCACTTGCTGGTCTCCGACCAGATTCTCAGTTCCAGAACTCTCAGTGTTCTCAGCACCATTCACTTGTGCTCTTGCAGTTCTCTTTCTTGGAGCCATCTGCCAAACAGACAAACCGGTTAGCCCGAAGCTAACCCCAGACAAGAGTTTTCACACTCTACAGAACAACAGACTGCGAGACCTGGCAGTGAAAAGGTGAATAGACTTTAACCCAAACTATGCAAATGAACTGTCCTACAATCGACCATGCTCTGATACCAACTTGTGAGGACCCGACCGTCTATCACTAGACCGGCCCGAACCTCACCGAGTTTTCTCTCGGGCAGAATACAAAAACATGCATATTTTAAAAACTTTTCTTAAACTTAAACAAGTTTGATTCATCAAAAGACATCCATTCTCATTGCATAATTATTCCAGAAACACTTAGCAGAATTTGGATTCAATAACATAAACTAAACTTATCAGATTCGCTTTAACTCAGAAAGAACTAACACAAGTACTTAAACAGAAACTCAAACTCATAACATGAATCCCAAAACCCAGTCCTAATCCACCCATTCCCTTCACTGCCTTCCAGTCCGCTTTTATCTTTACATGCACACTCAAAAAGAGAGGCATAAGTATTTGATAAATACTTAGTGAATACGGCCATCCCGTAACACCTTAATGTTAGAGATGAAATTCGTACCATCTCTGAAAGCCCTATATGAATTCTGGTTGGCTCATCTTTGCAAGCAAGCACAGAAAACAGTACGGTCCTATGATCATCTCAACTACTTGTTAAGCCTCACAAGGCATCGGTTCTACTCCAAGCGAGAATCACACATCCCCTTGAGCTAGTAACTCGATCCGAACATTCACACAGATAGTTAGACACCATGTATTGACAACAGTTTACACTTAACCATTCACAATCACAGTAACATTGACCTTGTTAAGCATAAACCACTAACTTACACAAGCGATCAATGAAAATCAGATAACCTAGCAATCAAACGATTCTAGATACAGACCACAGTCACACACTCACCTTAGACACAGAAACAAACTTTTCAGTCGAATGAATCTCGGTGATTTCTAGATCAGAAACTGAGATAGTCGGACACACTTGCGATTTCTTGGCTATCGCTCAGACTGGTCTGGCAAAATTTCATTACCCCTCGGCCATCTCTTAACCCGGACACTTTTCCTCGGGTAAGATCATGTATTCCCTCAGAAACAGTATAAAACAGAACCATTAGTCCGACGTTACCCGACAGAAACTCGGCACTAATCAGAATATCTGAACACTTACCAGATTCTCTCGGACAATTCGAAGTGTTCTCGGATATCTCACGATCCGCTATGAAATCCTTGGATAAACTCAGTTATTCCCTCGGAAAACCCTCAAATAAGAAAGAATGGTTGGATCAGATTGACAGAAACTCGGACAGAACACTCGATCTCTCGGTGATAGTCAGAATCGCCGGCAAAACTTCGATCTCTCTCGGCAAACTCTCGGGATAATCAGAAACTTTGGGATTTCTCTCGACTAATCTCTCTCTCACGCGTTATTTCTCTCAAATAATACGGCTCTATCGAGAAAAAGTCTCAAAATCCCTTTTATATGCTCGCAAAACCTAGTTAACCCGGTTATAGCCAGAGTCTCCCGGTTCCAGTCAGGTTTATCCCGGTCAGCTTTGATTTCTCTCGGATATCGCCTAAACCGATCGACCATCCACACGAGAAATTAGTTTTCATCCGACCAAACTCTCAGCCCACGGGCGCAGTCCATTTTTACTCGGCTAAAACCAAACTGCCTCGGCTATTTTCCTTTTCCCTCAGACATAGTCCACTTTCTCTCGGACAGAACCATTTTTCTCTCGGATATGGTCCATCCTGCTCGGCCAGCCCGGTCATCCTTCGACTATTTGCCAGTCATCCATCGACTATAGTCTGAACCTCCCATCCATACGGATTTTTCCCTTGACTGAACTCACATTCCTTCGGACAACTTCCTGTCCGGCTCGATCATTCCATATTTTCTCGGATACAGATGCTACAGATCCCTTATGTTTATGAACCATGTGCTTGAATGAGATCATTTTAATCTCATAACCTTACCCTTAAAACCAAATGTCTTTACTTGATTTGCACAAACTTGATTCATGGTTATGACTTTAACGAATGTTAAAGAGTTGATTGATTTGAGCATTTGTCTAGGTTGAGATTTGAGATCATTTTGAAACATGATGAGCATGGCTAGGTTCTTTAAAGTATAGCTGATTGTGTTTGCATCCTACAACTAGGCACTTAAGTGTTGACTTTATCTCTTTACCTTTTCATTTTTGGATTTGAATGCCCACTTTTAAACCTCATCCTCCATTTGGCTTAGTTTGTTTGCTTGAGGACAAGCAAAAGGCAAGTGTGGGGGTGTTGATATCTCATGCATTTACATCGTTTAGACTTGCATTTAGCTCATGTTTTGGTCTCCTTTTGCATGTTTTCTTTCTCTTTGGTCCCATTTTCTTCTCCTTTTAGACTTAGGTTGCATTTAGGTTGTAGTTTGCATTCTCTATGCATTAAGGATGTTTTTAGGTAGTTAAGAAGCTATAAGGAGCAAGGAGGAAGTATGGGAATGGATCAAGGAGCTAGCGAAGCTGAGAATGAGCAAAAGGAGCTAAGGAAGGCAATTTCTGGTGTTCCATCGGTCAAAGCATGAAACCCATCGATCTGGCATGATGGATACAAAGCAGAAGGAGCCCATCGGTCAAGGAATGATCGATGGGAAAGCAGCAGATGCACTATCGATCAAGCATATCGATCAAACTGGACCGATGAGAAACAGGACGAGCCCATCGATCAAGCCCATCGGTCAAGGAGTGACCGATGGGAAAGCAGCGGCTGCACCATCGATCACCCCTATCGATCACTCTAGACCGATGGAGTCCAGTCCGAACTTGCTTCTATTTACAACTTTGCCATTAATCTAGGGCATTTGTCTTTTAGTATAAATAGACATGATATAATGTTTTTAGAATCAAGTCTTGTTCTTGCTTAAGTTTTAAAAATTTTCTAGTATTTGTAAGAACAAGATCATATTATTAATCAAAGTTTTGCATTTGTCTTTTAATTTCTTCTCTAATCTACGTTTTAATCATTTTTAGCATCATTTACCCTTGTGATTTAGTGTTAACTATGGTCATTAGAGAGTAGTTCTCTTAGGGTTTCTAGATGTGGTAGATTAAGGGAATTTGGAGGCTTGATTAGGGTTTGTTAGTGCTTATTGTGATTGGTTCCTCTCTATTAATCTGTTCTTAAGCTAGATTTGTCTTGATCACAAGAATCTAGAATTATGCTTTATTTTATGCCCACCAAGTGTTTGATGAAATGCTGATCTTGTTTAATATATGATTTACTGGCCTTAGCTCAAGAGATTGACTGTTTGAGGAGTATTTTGACTTGAATAGAGTTGGTTATTCATGCTTGTTGATTTTTCTAGCACTAATGAGAGTTAGTTCTTGTTAGGATGATTAACAAAGTGTTATTTGCCAAGAGATTGGATTTAACTTACTTAATTTTGAACTCTATGTCTAGGAATCAGCATTGACTGCTTGTTTACTTGATCAATGATTTTGAAACAACCTTAGTTAGCCTTTGAATTCCCCAAAGTCAATAACCACATCTAGGAACTTGTTTTCTGTTATTGAATTTCGAATTTTGCTTTAAATGCTCTGTTTTATTGCTCTGTTTTGTTTCTGATCATTGTTAAACAGTTCTCTTTTGAGTTCTGATTGGTGTTTGATCATTTAGGTTGTTAGTTCAGGTTGTGTAAACAGCAAATCTTCTCTGAATTAGCTTGACTTAGAGTTTTCTGCTTGCAGCTCTATTGACATCTATTCATAACTCCCTTTGGATTGATAAAACCTATGCTATACTACAATTGACTAGTACAAGCTTAGGTAATTGAACCAAGACCTTAAAAGTCTTGTATCAAAGGGACGTGAAGACACAGGAACATGGTTGCTCGGCGGGGCTTTTACGCTTGTTCTGGTGCCTTGGAAGGCTTTTATCCTTACTCTCAACTTATATGTGCCTGAAAGGGCTTGTTTTTAATGCATTTGGGCGTTAATGGCCTTTTTTAATTTTTATGTATTATTGTCGGACGTTCAATCAGGATTTTTTTTACTTAGTCGTTTTGTTTTTTTACTTAAGATAGCTGGACCGAGGTCGTTGAGCTTGCGGCTCGAACCTTTGGGTTTTCAAGCCCGTCAAGTCGGACGAGTTGATCTGGACGCGAAGTGCGATTCGTTCCTTCTTCGAAATATGGCTAAGTGTTTTAGCTAGGCTTTAGACTTAGTTGATTTTGTTGGTGAAAAAGGGAGTTCGAACTGCTTTGCGGTGAAGTTTGCGTCTTCGAAGTAGGGTTTGCTTTCCTTTGAACTAGGATTTTCTCAGTTTCGGCTTTGAAATGAGGAAGGGGGTTAAGTTTTACTCTTATATTCCGAGGATAGAGCTCAAAGTTACCAGCCGAACTGTGAGCCGCCTAGAGCTCGCTTGAGTTCGAAGTCCGAAGCTTAGGCCATGCTTGGAGTTGAGTTGTAAACCTAACCACGCCTGTTGAAGTGGAGTCGGAGTCCAGACTTAGTTGGTTTGCGAAATCAGAAAGTGTACCTTGTGCTTTTAGGAAAGGCATCTAGAATAGGTGGCTCCTTCTACCCCCTCCCTCCCCCCCCCCCCCCCCAACAATAGGAGTGGTACGTGTGGGCTGTAGCTCGCTTGTGTCGAGGTGTGGGAGAGTTGGAGTACTTAGGCTTCGAGTGGGAGGGTGGGATGTGTTTTGCCGCGAGGTCGAGCTGTGGAGCTCGAGATTGATTTTTTAATTTATTGTATTTCAGCTTATAAATATATGACGAGGGAAGTCCAAACTGTTTTGGTTCGTGATCTCGGTGCTGAAAAGTAACTTAATATTCCAAGTAAAGATGAAAAGGAAAGATAATACAAAGTAGGGTCGTCGTGTTAATAAAGATTGAATAGTGGAGGATGGTGGCTGAACTCGTGGGTCGAGCTGCCTACGTACCCCAGAAGGGGTTCAAGCCACGACGTAGTTTGATTGCTTTAAGTGTTTTAGCGATAATACCTCTTGAGGTTCATTATGTTCCAAGGTCTTATCTCGGGCACCCCGTTTTGTACTTTCGTGAGGTTGTAGACACCGTCGCGAACTCCTTCGGTGATGCGATGGGGACCTTCCTTGTTGTTTCCTAGTTTTCCAGCACCGGGCTCTTTGGTGTCATCTTGTACCTTGCGCAGGACCATGTCTCATACATTAAACCTCTGGTGTTTGACTTTAGAGTTGTAGTAGCAAGCTGCGGCCTGCTGATAATTTTGGATCCTGATCAATGCTTAATCTCGATGTTCATCGATCAGATCGAGCTGATCCCTTAAAAGCTGTTCCTCGCGTTCGGTATTCGTCGGGCATAGAGTCCGACGAAGGCTGGGAACTGCGGTCTCTATTGAGATTACAGCTTCCAGTCCATAAGATAATGAGAATGGTGTTTTGCTGGTTGCTTTATGAGGTGTGGTTCGACAAGCCGTCTCTTTTTTAGCATCGAGCCATCTCTTAAGGTTGCTTAAGATGGTTTTATTTGTTGCTTCAGCTTGCCCGTTTCCTTGAGAATAACGAGGCATGGAGTATAAGATTTTTATCTTCCACTTCGCACCGAAGTCTTTGAAGTTTTGAGATATGAATTGTGAACCGTTGTCTGTAACGATTTCGTAAGAAAGCGAATGACGACAGATAACGTTTTTTCGGTTGTTTGCTGATAAGCTTTAGCTTCTATCCATTTGGTGAAGTAGTCGGTAAGGACCAGCAAGTACTTGAACTGTTGGGTTCTGAAGGAACCATTGGTCCTACTATGTCCATTGACCACCTCATGAACGAATAAGGGGCCGAGATCGATGACATTCTTTCAGCTGGATAGTGGATAATTAGAGCCTGCCTTTGATACTTGTCACAGCTTTTGGACAATCTCTAGCAGTCCGCTATCATGGTTGGCCAGAAATAACTGAGTTTCTTGATTTGAATGACGAGTAACCAGCCTCCAGCATGACTTCTGCAATGGCCTAGATGAGTGTCGGATATTACGGTGTAGGCTTCCTCGCTGTGTACGCATTTAAGGTACGGTTCGGATAGTCCGCGCTTGTATAACTTGTCATCAAATAACATGCTATAACGGGCACTCTTAACCTTGAGCTTTCGAGCTTCCCAACTGTCAGAGGGAGCTGTTCCATGTAGGGTGTATTCGAGGATGGGTATTCTTCAGTTTGAATGGATTGTTGATTCCTGAGTACTTTGAGAGGAGGTCAGGTTTGACTCCGCATCCTCGGCTGGGTTGTTAGCTGACTCATCTTCGTCGGGATGGCCGGCTATGTTGGACGGTCCCGGATATTGGGATTGTTGCATTTGTGACCGGGTTGATGGTCGCATGGTAATAGCGCTTACAACTGGTGTTTTGAGTGCTAGGTCTATGCTAGGCTTTTCAATACCTTCGTCTGGGATTACTCGTTTTACCGCAGGGTCCAAGGTGGAAGCTAAGGCTGCTAGAGCATCTGCTGTCGTGTTCTCACCTCGGGGTATGTGGTTGAGCTCAAACCGAGTAAACTGTTCTGCTAGACTGCGAACTATGGTTAAGTAAGCTTCCATGTGTTCTTCTCTTGTTTTGTACTTGCCGCTATAATGGCCGGTTACAAGTCAGGAGTCGCTGTGATCTTTAATCTCGCTTGCACCTACGCCGATTGCGAACTTGAGCCCAGCTATGAGTGCTTCATACTCGAACTCGTTGTTAGACAAGATGAATCAGAGACGAAAAGCTTGTTCCATTACCTCTCTAGTCGGAGAGGTGAGCTGGACCCCAACTCCAAACCCTTGTTTGGACGATGCTCTCTTAGAAAGCCCAGGTATTAGATGATAGGCTTTCATAGCTGGCTTCTGGAGCCAGCTCGACCATGAAGTCTGCCAGGACTTGGGCTTTCGCACATGTCCTGGTCTGGTATTCGATATCATATTCGCTGAGCTCGATGGCCCACTTTGCGAGGCATCCTGATTGGCTAGGACTATGAAGTAGAGTTAGCAAAGGTTGTGAAGTCATTACTACGATTGAATGTGACAGACATTACTACAGCTAGTGCTAGCTTTTCCATAGTTGGATACCTTGTTTCGGTATCGATAAGAGTTTTACTTACGTAAAAGATTGGTTTCTACTTGTTGAGCTCCTCTCAAACTAGAATGCCGCTTACTACAGCTGGAGAGACCGCTATGTAGAGGTATAGAGGTTCTCCTTCGACTGTCTTGGCCAAGATAGGAGGCTCCGTGAGGTAAGTTTTGAGTTGGGTTAGTGCCTCCTCACATTTCTCCTCCCACTGGAATTTTTTGTTTCCTTTGAGGAGCTAGTAAAATGGTACACTTATCGGTTGACTATAAGCTGAACCGGTTGAGGGCTGCAACTCGACCAGTTAGGCATTGTACTTCCTGAGTTGTTCTGGGAGATGGTATTTGTTTCGGGGTTGCTTCGATTCCTCGTTCGGTTACTAGGTACCCGAGGAATTAACCTGAGGGGACTCCGAAGGTACATTTGGTTGGGTTGAGCTTCATCTTATATTGGTTTAAGATTGCGAAGCATTCCCTGACCTGGGTGACATGGTCAGTGTCCTTGGAAGACTTGAGCAGTATGTCGTTGACGTATACTTCCATAGTCTTACCGAGCTGATTCGCGAACATTTTGTTCACGAGCAGTTGATAGGTTGCTCCTGTATTTTTCAGGCTGAAAGGCATTACTTTGTAGCAGTAGGTATCTCAATCGGTATTGAAAGCTGGTTTTCCTTGATCTTCTGGATTCATCTTTATTTGATTATATCCAGAGAAGGCGTCCGTGAAGGACAAAAGCTGGTGGCCGGCTGTGGCTTCGACCACGCGAACGATGTGTGGAAGTGGAAAGTTGTCTTTCGGGGTTTGCCAACCAATCAGGGTATTTTACTTCCCTGATTGATCCTACATTGAGTAGTCTGTTTACCTTGTCATTTATTGCTTTAGCTCGATCGGGGGCCGAGCTTACGGCGTTTTTGTCTGACGGGCTTAATAGTTGGGGCGATGTTGAGTTTGTGTGCAGCGATCTCTGTATCGATGCCCGACATGTCTGCAGTGGACCATGCGAATGTGCTTATATTTTCTTTTAGAAAATCAAATAGCTCGTCATGAATTGTCTTCGCGAGATCGACCCCGATACCAATGCACCTTTTGGGGTTGGCCTCGTCAATGCATACTTGCTCGATCAGTTCGGTTCGAGGTTCGCAAACAGAGGTATCTTTGTTATGTTTCAGTTGTCGAACTGCGAGCTCCTCCTCTTTCTGTAATTGTTATACAGGAGACTTTTTCGTTCGCAAAAAGCTGCCCATATAGCAATCTCTCGAGGCTTGTTGGGAGCCGCGTATCGTTTTTATACCCCAAGGGGTTTGGAGTTTGATGCATTGGTGGTATATGAAAGCTACAGCTTTCATCACGTAGAGCCATGCGATCTACGACCATGAAGTTAATTGTTTTTATGAGCCTGCCTAATGAATAGGTGGTTTCTCTGGCGAAGCTGGTGAGTGGAGTTCGATCGTTGAACAGCATCGATGTTTGGTACCCCATGCGCCGGAAGGCGTCGAAAAAGAGCACGTATACCGAGCTAGAGCTTGCTTGAATTCAAGGTGTCGAGAGTTGGTTAATGATCCGTTTTGACGACTTTGTGGAGCTTAGACGAACTGGAGCTCGTGAGTTTTGCGGTGTTAGTGGGGGGGGGGGGGGGGTGTGGGGGTGGTAACTACTGATTTCATTGACCCGCCACAAAGGCTTAGCTCTCTGAAGATAAGGTCGATTCTTTTCCTCGCCGAAGGAGTTGAATCTGGAGTTTGGACTTCGACTTCGACTTTGCGATCCCGTTTTTGAGATGCCTTGTCGAGGTCTTCATCCTTGTTTTTGGTCGAGGTCTTTTTAGGCTTTTCGCTCTTTCTCTCGGCTTTTTTGGCTTTCTCCTTAGCGAGCTTTTTAGTTAGGATTTTAGCTCGAGTTCGGCAATCCTCGGTGGAGTGCCCGTGTTTTTTGTGGTGGTCGCAATATTTATTTTGGTCGAAGTTCGACTCCTTTTCAGGTGACAAACTCTCTATAGCATATGAATGCTAACCTTTGCTTTGCGGCTCCCTTTTGGGAGGCGGAACATTTGCTTTCTTCAACCCAGGGGGTGTGTAGTTTAGATGTCTGTTATAGTAATTATCTTTGCAGGCAAGCGTTTCATCCTTGAAGTTAGCAAATATGGACGCGCAATGGAGTGCATCATCAAGTGGGTTTTGAGGGAGAGCAGGGCTACTGCTTTGTTAGGATTTACCGTTTTTGCTTTGATCGTCTTGAACTTGGCGATATATGATTGAAATGGTTCATCTGGAGCTTGGATTAGTTTCCAGAGATCAGCTTCGAATTCTTGTTTTTCGATAAAGATCGAATACTGTTTGAGGGAAGCTACAGTGAGCTGGTTGAAATTCTCGATTGAATTCTCTTCCAGCATCATGACCCATTCCTGGGCTGGTCCGACTAAGATTTCGGCGACCCGCCACAAAGGCTTAGCTCTCTGAAGATAAGGTCGATTCTTTTCCTCGCCGAAGGAGTTGAATCTGGAGTTTGGACTTCGACTTCGACTTTGCGATCCCGTTTTTGAGATGCCTTGTCGAGGTCTTCATCCTTGTTTTTGGTCGAGGTCTTTTTAGGCTTTTCGCTCTTTCTCTCGGCTTTTTTGGCTTTCTCCTTAGCGAGCTTTTTAGTTAGGATTTTAGCTCGAGTTCGGCAATCCTCGGTGGAGTGCCCGTGTTTTTTGTGGTGGTCGCAATATTTATTTTGGTCGAAGTTCGACTCCTTTTCAGGTGACAAACTCTCTATAGCATATGAATGCTAACCTTTGCTTTGCGGCTCCCTTTTGGGAGGCGGAACATTTGCTTTCTTCAACCCAGGGGGTGTGTAGTTTAGATGTCTGTTATAGTAATTATCTTTGCAGGCAAGCGTTTCATCCTTGAAGTTAGCGAATATGGACGCGCAATGGAGTGCATCATCAAGTGGGTTTTGAGGGAGAGCAGGGCTACTGCTTTGTTAGGATTTACCGTTTTTGCTTTGATCGTCTTGAACTTGGCGATATATGATTGAAATGGTTCATCTGGAGCTTGGATTAGTTTCCAGAGATCAGCTTCGAATTCTTGTTTTTCGATAAAGATCGAATACTGTTTGAGGGAAGCTACAGTGAGCTGGTTGAAATTCCCGATTGAATTCTCTTCCAGCATCATGACCCATTCCTGGGCTGGTCCGACTAAGATTTCGGCGAAGAGCCTGCAATATCCTGCTTCTTTTTCTTCGGTGAGAAATTAGCTCGGATAGCTGCGAGGTTGAAGAGTCGGATATGAGCTTTTGGGTCGCTGTCTCCAGCGTACTCCATGACTCGTACTTTAGTGTCTCAGAGGTAAGTGTTGATGATCTGGTAAGTGAACAAAGTCTGTTGGGTCTCCAGGATCACTCGATCGATATCGGGAGCTGAGCTCGTGGCTTGATGAAACATGGAGTTCATCTGCCAAAAGCAAAGTCGGTCTGATCCTGGAATCTTTCGAAGGATTCGCGGAAGGCCCGAGTCTGATCATTTCGAACGTGGGTTCTGTGCTGTTGATGAACGAACCTTGTGGGCTGTTCGCAGGTTCCGTTAGGGGGTCTCGAGCTTGAGATCGTGTTCGGTTGTTGGCCAAACTGGGGAGGTATCTGCGAGCTCGAGGCGAAAGCCGAGGATCCAAGCCATCTCGAACGAGGTGGCTTGGTTCTAGGTGGTCTCAAAGGAGGAGACAGATATCTAGTGTTGGAACGAGGTCCCATTTTGGGTATTCCTGGTGCTGGCACAGGTGGAGATGGATATCTCGTCGCGGGGCGAGGTCCCATCTCTGGTATTCCCGGAGCAGGAATTTCCTTGGTGATTGGGTTGGTTCACCGCGGGGGCAAAATTTGGTGGACCTGGTCTGTCCGGGTAGATTGCTTAAAGCAGGGATCAACGAAAAGTCAAGCTGAATCCATGGAGGTGGACTCGCAGCAGATCTAGCTGCAGCTTGGTGTCTCTCCTGTCTCTCTAGCTTGATCTCTTGATCTCTTTGTTGATTGATCAAGTGTGTGAGCATTTGGAGTATCTCTGTCGACTCTGTTGCGCTTCTGGAAGCTACAGGTGGTGGTGGAGAGGTAGGAGCTACTCGGCTCTGAGATGCCTAAGCTGTAAGGGGATTTTCAGATTGCACCCAGGTTCGAGAGGCAGGCCTTTCGATTGTTTGTGAGTGGTTACTCATCCTTCCCGGTGGGGTGACAACGTTGATCACGATCGATTTTTACACGGCTGGGAATGTTAGAGTTCGTGTCGGTGGTGTCGATAAGGGTCGTGACCCTGGGTTTGTTTCCGCCGGCTGTCTGGCTGGCGTTGCTGGTCAGAGTGACTTGATCTGGAGAAATCAGAATCGGTGAGATGTTTCCCGAAGGTTGTTGAGTTGAATCCATTTCGGTTTTAGATGGCTTAGGATCTGCTCTTGAGTAAGAGAAGTCTATAGATCTTTCCCCACAGACGGCGCCAAAATGTGGATACAAAAATCTACATTCAGAAATTTATGCATTTATTAAGGAAAATAACATTAAAGAATTAAGGGTTAGATTCTCTCGAACAGATTGATAGTATAAGCAAACACTAACTAAAATAAGGAGTTCGAAGGACTTCTCTGGGCATTGTCTTGCCTAAGAGAGCGGGGTTACACTTCGGTTAAGATCGAGACATTGGATCTGATCAGGATGGTTGAAGAACCAACTGATTGGCCAGCCTTTACCTCGGAGCTAGACTATTTGGAGTTAATACAGATAGGTTTCGAGTTTTTTAGTCTATGTCTGATTCTGCATGCTCAAAATGTCCGTGCCGATGCCCTTGCTAAAGAGGCACGAGCACGAGGTATTACTTTTTCCCATGTAAGTCACAATGAACCGGCTTGGCTGACTCACAGAGATCACCGCCAAACCGGTATATTTAGATTTAAATTATGGAGTTTGATGACAAAAAAAAGAAAAAAAAACTAAAATAAAGATTTAATATTAATCGGATGAATTAAACGGTTACAAGATTTCTCAGAAAGAGATGGAATGAAAGGAGCTCGAAAAGCGGTTCCAGAATTTTCGAGTATCAGAAAGTATAAGAATTTATCAGCCTCTGTAAACTAAGCAGATTCCTTCTTTTATATAGTTCTCTTCGTCGAACTTCAACCTACAACGCATATCTCAACAACGTGCAGCAACTTCTCTCGAAAATCTCAAGTTTGTTTGAACTGATAAAAATATGCTCCAACTTGGTCTAGATCTTTCTTTGTTTCTCGGAATTTTCGTTATATTGTAGATCATCTCGAAGGATTGGGCTATATGATCGAAGTCCAGCCAATTTATACTTGAATGGGCTGGATTTATTATGCGATCTAACAAGATCTGCATAAAAAGTTTAGAAAGTTTGAGAGAAATTTAGAGAGAGAAAGAAGTTTTCTTAAAACCCAAGTTTATCGAAAGATAAAAAAAAAATACTTTTCATTAAACAATAATAATAAATAAGGCTCAAACAAAAATAATACCAAGATTCAAACTGATCATTGGCCTGAGTGTAATTTGTCCTCACACCCTAACTCCTATGAAAATTGAATAAAGACCATCAATGGAATTTATCACTAAAAGTTACAACACAGAAAGATCTGTTATGTATGAAGAATTTCAATTTGCCTCTTCGTCGTCCTCCAAATTAGCATCTTCTTCTTCCACATTGCTCTCTTCTTGCCTTACTGGAGAATTCTCTCTCTGGGGGCTAGAATTTGCCTGACCCTCCATCAATTCACCTTCTTCATCTGAAGACGAAAGCGCCCTTCTTCGTCTCACAACTGAAGCAGGTACCTGTAGCCACCCAAACCGATTCAGTATCAAAACATTGTCCTTGATTAATCAAACAATTGGATTTGTATGGTTCCGTGGTCTATGTAAATTGAAAAAACTAGCATTGTATTACCTCATCGTCATCGACATCAGGATCTTCGAGCCCAGCAGCAGCAAGATCATGAGCATCATCATCTACAGGTTCCTCAGCGTCCTGCCTTGTTGGCGTCTTCATCTTCCACTTCATTATGATCATCCATAGTAGCCACTTCTTCCTCATCGTCCTCGTAGTGTCGAGCCCTTGAGCCTTTGTCCTTCTTTTTTCTCTTCCCACCTTTCTTTCTTTTCCGCTCACTGGGTCTACCTTCCCCATCATCATCTTCAGCTCTATCCTTACGCTTATGAGATCCATGTGTGTTGCTCTTCCATTGTTCCTAGGGCATTCAAAATTACAGAACAATATCAGCATGTCATCCTAAACATCTCTGAAGACAATCATATTGAAAAATGCACGCCTAACAAGTATTAAACAGTATTTTATTTTTCTTTGAGAACCCCACAACATTAAAAACCTGATTTTCATATACACTGCAAGTAAAAGCATGAGACGTCACACCTTTATACGTTGAATTTTTTCTTCTTCTTGCTTGAGGCGTCTTAGCTCGTCTTCCTGTTTTCTTTTCTCCAGCTGTCCAAGAGAGGGGACTCGTTAACGCATATCACAAACTTGATAGTCTTCCATATTAAATCTTCATAAGTTGTTCCCACGAAATGTTAACTTGCAACCCACAGTTACCTGATATTTTCTATGTTCTTCAGCTTTACGGCGTGCTTCCTCTGCCAAGGCAGCCTGACGGGCAACTTCTAGTCTCTGCCGGTTCTGCAGTTCCTCACGCTCAGCTGCTTCACGGTGAACTTTTGCTCCCTCCAACAAGTGTGTGCAATACTGAACATGAGTTTGTATTTTCTTACTATCGAACCCATGAACATGGAGGTCTGAAGCACCAGACAACTGAGTAAATACACGAACAGCATTCTCCGCTTCCGTAACTGTTGAGCGCACCTGCATAGTCATAAAGAAGATTCTCTTTTCAGGTGGAAATCAATAAGGCCCCCACTGGACGAATTAATTATATCTCAACTTAACCTTATAAAATAAGACATCAAATCTTAGGATCAGGTGTACGCATACTAATAAGATTTCAAAGGTTAAATCGACACATACCAAAATCTGCTTATCTTTTAAGCATAAGAAACGCAAGGCAAGTCAGAAAGAAACAAGGGAAAATATCAGACGCTTAGAAAGAGATGATCTTTAGTTTGCCAACCTCATCAGCTGTTCTCTTTTTCTTTTGTAGTGTGGAAGACGATGATTTCTGCATTACAGCACCCAAATCAAATCTGAATGTGTAATTTGAAGGAGACAAGTGAATGGCCCTTAATAGTGTCTTTTTGCACTCTTGCCAATGCTCAGCCTCATAATGGGTACGAGCCAAGTAAAGAAGAATTTGAGAGTCTGTGTTGTAAAAGAACTTCCGCAAAGCAGTTTTGATACTGCAAAGAACATAGTTTATGAACATAGTGCATCAGCAAAACATAGAAATTAACCCAAAGAAGATAAAAAAAATATGATATAAAAATGACAAACCATTTTCACGGCTAAGGCAAAATTCCCTTGAGCAAAGTACACATGAGCCAGATTCACCCATACATCAGGCATCTGGCGAAACACACTTCCGCTTGCAGCTTCTTGAACCTAAAACGTTCACAAAGTTGCAATGATTTGAAAAAACTAACTAGTCTAAACCATGAACAGTAAATGGATAAGGCGGACCTGAGTAAAAAGATCCTTGGCAATATCAAATTGGCCTTTCTCTGCCAATATAATGCCAGAGCCGTTGGCCGCATACATGTTGGAATTATGTTGGGTCAGGACCTGTTTATTCCAGCAATCAACAATGAGTACAACGATTAGCATTGAAGGAAAGAGAACATAGCTGTTTAAGCACGCAGTCCTATTAGCGTAGAAAAATCCAACAAGAAAGTTCAGGTCGCCCCAGGAATATATCTAAAAGATAACTGAATTGATAGCAATCTAATTCAGATGATCCCCTGAATCTGATTCAAAGGTTGTTCCACTACTTTTCAGATCTCACTCTATTACTAGCCAAAAATTCTTATTATCAAGAACTAACGTACACACTTGTGCATTTTCCGATAGTAACAAAAAAGTAAATTAGAAAAGATTACATCCTGTGCAAACAGCTATGCTATATTAGGATAACAGACTGCAGAAACTTCATAGCTCTATATAAATAATATTGGAAGTCCACCACCCACCACCCTCCACCCAAAACACATCTATCACGAAATATTTCCAAATTACTAATATTGAGAAGAGAGAAAGGAAGTAAGTGAAACATCATACTTTAGTATAAAGTTCTTTGGCCTTCTCCAGATGGGTAGCTTCTAATTTCGGATTTCTTTTCTCATTGCGCATAGCCGCAAAGTAGTTCCAGTTCCCCTACACCATTCCAAGAAAAAATATAACACACAACAAAAAAGCTTGTAGAATAAGTGGCTAACACCTCTCTGAGTCTGGGGAACAGTTCCAACCATCTAAGTCCCTACCACACTAATTTATCAATATGAATGCAGGAGGGTCAACACAGAATTCCACTCCGCGTCAGTAACAAATCTACTAGACAACCAGCCCTAACCAGGCTGCTGGTTGAGAAACCCAACAGAGGACCCTAACAGCATCTTCTGTTCCTGCCCCTTGGCTAAGTGTTCTACAAGAGAGTCCGGATAGCAGTAATAGTAAATAGATTGGCCCCACAGACTATGCAGGGGAAGACCAGGTGGGGTGCTTCTACTTATCGATTCTATGAAATGATTATGCATCCCATGTGGCTTGAACTACCCAAAAGGAACTTAATATGATTCGTATATTCTGCCGCAAAAGAGAAAATGGACGTAAAAAGATATACCAGAGAAAGAATAGCATATGAATCTTTCCCATCAGTCGCATCATTAGCAGCTCGAAACGTTTCTTTTGCCTTAACCCAGTCATCATTCTTAAGCTCCAATTCACCAAGCAGAGACAAAGCATTGGGATTTTTATCGTCCACCTTTAGAGCTTCATTCACCTACAGGGGAAAGTAGGAAATCGCAGTCAGAAATAGCACGCAACTTAATACAGAAAATAAAAATAATGTTCAATACTGTAGTTGACCAGTTCAATGGCTAGAGGAAGATTGTTCTGAGCTTTCGCACTCGCAGCAAGCCTCAAATAAGCATCTATGTAGCCAGGATACTGCACCAAATGGACAGTGAGAGTAAGTCGACAGAAATCAACAGACACACATCCGATGCATAGATCAGGGTAAGCATTCAGACAAATTATGCGACATTGTAAGCGTATCCAAAAAACTGTAGAAACAGAAAGAACATAAACCTCATGTCTACCTCTAGGAATAATCATGATAAACTGGAATACTAAATAATATCACAAGGAATTAGGAGTATACCTTGAAAAGTATCAACCGATACAGAAAAGTCGCTTTTTCTGTTTTGTGCAACTGCTCAAGTAATCTAGCCAGGTTAAACAAAGTTGTGACTTCGGCGACCCGCCACAAAAGGCTTAGCTCTCTGAAGATAAGGTCGATTCTTTTCCTCGCCGAAGGAGTTGAATCTGGAGTTTGGACTTCGACTTCGACTTTGCGATCCCGTTTTTGAGATGCCTTGTCGAGGTCTTCATCCTTGTTTTTGGTCGAGGTCTTTTTAGGCTTTTTGCTCTTTCTCTCGGCTTTTTTTGGCTTTCTCCTTAGCGAGCTTTTTAGTTAGGATTTTAGCTCGAGTTCGGCAATCCTCGGTGGAGTGCCCGTGTTTTTTGTGGTGGTCGCAATATTTATTTTGGTCGAAGTTCGACTCCTTTTCAGGTGACAAACTCTCTATAGCATATGAATGCTAACCTTTGCTTTGCGGCTCCCTTTTGGGAGGCGGAACATTTGCTTTCTTCAACCCAGGGGGTGTGTAGTTTAGATGTCTGTTATAGTAATTATCTTTGCAGGCAAGCGTTTCATCCTTGAAGTTAGCGAATATGGACGCGCAATGGAGTGCATCATCAAGTGGGTTTTGAGGGAGAGCAGGGCTACTGCTTTGTTAGGATTTACCGTTTTTTGCTTTGATCATCTTGAACTTGGCGATATATGATTGAAATGGTTCATCTGGAGCTTGGATTAGTTTCCAGAGATCAGCTTCGAATTCTTGTTTTTCGATAAAGATCGAATACTGTTTGAGGGAAGCTACAGTGAGCTGGTTGAAATTCCCGATTGAATTCTCTTCCAGCATCATGACCCATTCCTGGGCTGGTCCGACTAAGATTTCGGCGAAGAGCCTGCAATATCCTGCTTCTTTTTCTTCGGTGAGAAATTAGCTCGGATAGCTGCGAGGTTGAAGAGTCGGATATGAGCTTTTGGGTCGCTGTCTCCAGCGTACTCCATGACTCGTACTTTAGTGTCTCAGAGGTAAGTGTTGATGATCTGGTAAGTGAACAGAGTCTGTTGGGTCTCCAGGATCACTCGATCGATATCGGGAGCTGAGCTCGTGGCTTGATGAAACATGGAGTTCATCTGCCAAAAGCAAAGTCGGTCTGATCCTGGAATCTTTCGAAGGATTCGCGGAAGGCCCGAGTCTGATCATTTCGAACGTGGGTTCTGTGCTGTTGATGAACGAACCTTGTGGGCTGTTCGCAGGTTCCGTTAGGGGGTCTCGAGCTTGAGATCGTGTTCGGTTGTTGGCCAAACTGGGGAGGTATCTGCGAGCTCGAGGCGAAAGCCGAGGATCCAAGCCATCTCGAACGAGGTGGCTTGGTTCTAGGTGGTCTCAAAGGAGGAGACAGATATCTAGTGTTGGAACGAGGTCCCATTTTGGGTATTCCTGGTGCTGGCACAGGTGGAGATGGATATCTCGTCGCGGGGCGAGGTCCCATCTCTGGTATTCCCGGAGCAGGAATTTCCTTGGTGATTGGGTTGGTTCACCGCGGGGGCAAAATTTGGTGGACCTGGTCTGTCCGGGTAGATTGCTTAAAGCAGGGATCAACGAAAAGTCAAGCTGAATCCATGGAGGTGGACTCGCAGCAGATCTAGCTGCAGCTTGGTGTCTCTCCTGTCTCTCTAGCTTGATCTCTTGATCTCTTTGTTGATTGATCAAGTGTGTGAGCATTTGGAGTATCTCTGTCGACTCTGTTGCGCTTCTGGAAGCTACAGGTGGTGGTGGAGAGGTAGGAGCTACTCGGCTCTGAGATGCCTAAGCTGTAAGGGGATTTTCAGATTGCACCCAGGTTCGAGAGGCAGGCCTTTCGATTGTTTGTGAGTGGTTACTCATCCTTCCCGGTGGGGTGACAACGTTGATCACGATCGATTTTTACACGGCTGGGAATGTTAGAGTTCGTGTCGGTGGTGTCGATAAGGGTCGTGACCCTGGGTTTGTTTCCGCCGGCTGTCTGGCTGGCGTTGCTGGTCAGAGTGACTTGATCTGGAGAAATCAGAATCGGTGAGATGTTTCCCCGAAGGTTGTTGAGTTGAATCCATTTCGGTTTTAGATGGCTTAGGATCTGCTCTTGAGTAAGAGAAGTCTATAGATCTTTCCCCACAGACGGCGCCAAAATGTGGATACAAAAATCTACATTCAGAAATTTATGCATTTATTAAGGAAAATAACATTAAAGAATTAAGGGTTAGATTCTCTCGAACAGATTGATAGTATAAGCAAACACTAACTAAAATAAGGAGTTCGAAGGACTTCTCTGGGCATTGTCTTGCCTAAGAGAGCGGGGTTACACTTCGGTTAAGATCGAGACATTGGATCTGATCAGGATGGTTGAAGAACCAACTGATTGGCCAGCCTTTACCTCGGAGCTAGACTATTTGGAGTTAATACAGATAGGTTTCGAGTTTTTTAGTCTATGTCTGATTCTGCATGCTCAAAATGTCCGTGCCGATGTCCTTGCTAAAGAGGCACGAGCACGAGGTATTACTTTTTTCCCATGTAAGTCACAATGAACCGGCTTGGCTGACTCACAGAGATCACCGCCAAACCGGTATATTTAGATTTAAATTATGGAGTTTGATGACAAAAAAAAGAAAAAAAAAAACTAAAATAAAGATTTAATATTAATCGGATGAATTAAACGGTTACAAGATTTCTCAGAAAGAGATGGAATGAAAAGGAGCTCGAAAAGCGGTTCCAGAATTTTCGAGTATCAGAAAGTATAAGAATTTATCAGCCTCTGTAAACTAAGCAGATTCCTTCTTTTATATAGTTCTCTTCGTCGAACTTCAACCTACAACGCATATCTCAACAACGTGCAGCAACTTCTCTCGAAAATCTCAAGTTTGTTTGAACTGATAAAAATATGCTCCAACTTGGTCTAGATCTTTCTTTGTTTCTCGGAATTTCGTTATATTGTAGATCATCTCGAAGGATTGGGCTATATGATCGAAGTCCAGCCAATTTATACTTGAATGGGCTGGATTTATTATGCGATCTAACAAGATCTGCATAAAAAGTTTAGAAAGTTTGAGAGAAATTTAGAGAGAGAAAGAAGTTTTCTTAAAACCCAAGTTTATCGAAAGATAAAAAAAAAATACTTTTCATTAAACAATAATAATAAATAAGGCTCAAACAAAAATAATACCAAGATTCAAACTGATCATTGGCCTGAGTGTAATTTGTCCTCACACCCTAACTCCTATGAAAATTGAATAAAGACCATCAATGGAATTTATCACTAAAAGTTACAACACAGAAAGATCTGTTATGTATGAAGAATTTCAATTTGCCTCTTCGTCGTCCTCCAAATTAGCATCTTCTTCTTCCACATTGCTCTCTTCTTGCCTTACTGGAGAATTCTCTCTCTGGGGGCTAGAATTTGCCTGACCCTCCATCAATTCACCTTCTTCATCTGAAGACGAAAGCGCCCTTCTTCGTCTCACAACTGAAGCAGGTACCTGTAGCCACCCAAACCGATTCAGTATCAAAACATTGTCCTTGATTAATCAAACAATTGGATTTGTATGGTTCCGTGGTCTATGTAAATTGAAAAAAACTAGCATTGTATTACCTCATCGTCATCGACATCAGGATCTTCGAGCCCAGCAGCAGCAAGATCATGAGCATCATCATCTACAGGTTCCTCAGCGTCCTGCCTTGTTGGCGTCTTCATCTTCCACTTCATTATGATCATCCATAGTAGCCACTTCTTCCTCATCGTCCTCGTAGTGTCGAGCCCTTGAGCCTTTGTCCTTCTTTTTTCTCTTCCCACCTTTCTTTTCTTTTCCGCTCACTGGGTCTACCTTCCCCATCATCATCTTCAGCTCTATCCTTACGCTTATGAGATCCATGTGTGTTGCTCTTCCATTGTTCCTAGGGCATTCAAAATTACAGAACAATATCAGCATGTCATCCTAAACATCTCTGAAGACAATCATATTGAAAAATGCACGCCTAACAAGTATTAAACAGTATTTTATTTTTCCTCTTTGAGAACCCCACAACATTAAAAAACCTGATTTTCATATACACTGCAAGTAAAAGCATGAGACGTCACACCTTTATACGTTGAATTTTTTCTTCTTCTTGCTTGAGGCGTCTTAGCTCGTCTTCCTGTTTTCTTTTCTCCAGCTGTCCAAGAGAGGGGACTCGTTAACGCATATCACAAACTTGATAGTCTTCCATATTAAATCTTCATAAGTTGTTCCCACGAAATGTTAACTTGCAACCCACAGTTACCTGATATTTTCTATGTTCTTCAGCTTTACGGCGTGCTTCCTCTGCCAAGGCAGCCTGACGGGCAACTTCTAGTCTCTGCCGGTTCTGCAGTTCCTCACGCTCAGCTGCTTCACGGTGAACTTTTGCTCCCTCCAACAAGTGTGTGCAATACTGAACATGAGTTTGTATTTTCTTACTATCGAACCCATGAACATGGAGGTCTGAAGCACCAGACAACTGAGTAAATACACGAACAGCATTCTCCGCTTCCGTAACTGTTGAGCGCACCTGCATAGTCATAAAGAAGATTCTCTTTTCAGGTGGAAATCAATAAGGCCCCCACTGGACGAATTAATTATATCTCAACTTAACCTTATAAAATAAGACATCAAATCTTAGGATCAGGTGTACGCATACTAAATAAGATTTCAAAGGTTAAATCGACACATACCAAAATCTGCTTATCTTTTAAGCATAAGAAACGCAAGGCAAGTCAGAAAGAAACAAGGGAAAATATCAGACGCTTAGAAAGAGATGATCTTTAGTTTGCCAACCTCATCAGCTGTTCTCTTTTTCTTTTGTAGTGTGGAAGACGATGATTTCTGCATTACAGCACCCAAATCAAATCTGAATGTGTAATTTGAAGGAGACAAGTGAATGGCCCTTAATAGTGTCTTTTTGCACTCTTGCCAATGCTCAGCCTCATAATGGGTACGAGCCAAGTAAAGAAGAATTTGAGAGTCTGTGTTGTAAAAGAACTTCCGCAAGCAGTTTTGATACTGCAAAGAACATAGTTTATGAACATAGTGCATCAGCAAAACATAGAAATTAACCCAAAGAAGATAAAAAAAATATATGATATAAAAATGACAAACCATTTTCACGGCTAAGGCAAAATTCCCTTGAGCAAAGTACACATGAGCCAGATTCACCCATACATCAGGCATCTGGCGAAACACACTTCCGCTTGCAGCTTCTTGAACCTAAAAACGTTCACAAAGTTGCAATGATTTGAAAAAAACTAACTAGTCTAAACCATGAACAGTAAATGGATAAGGCGGACCTGAGTAAAAAGATCCTTGGCAATATCAAATTGGCCTTTCTCTGCCAATATAATGCCAGAGCCGTTGGCCGCATACATGTTGGAATTATGTTGGGTCAGGACCTGTTTATTCCAGCAATCAACAATGAGTACAACGATTAGCATTGAAGGAAAGAGAACATAGCTGTTTAAGCACGCAGTCCTATTAGCGTAGAAAAATCCAACAAGAAAGTTCAGGTCGCCCCAGGAATATATCTAAAAGATAACTGAATTGATAGCAATCTAATTCAGATGATCCCCTGAATCTGATTCAAAGGTTGTTCCACTACTTTTCAGATCTCACTCTATTACTAGCCAAAAATTCTTATTATCAAGAACTAACGTACACACTTGTGCATTTTCCGATAGTAACAAAAAAGTAAATTAGAAAAGATTACATCCTGTGCAAACAGCTATGCTATATTAGGATAACAGACTGCAGAAACTTCATAGCTCTATATAAATAATATTGGAAGTCCACCACCCACCACCCTCCACCCAAAACACATCTATCACGAAATATTTCCAAATTACTAATATTGAGAAGAGAGAAAGGAAGTAAGTGAAACATCATACTTTAGTATAAAGTTCTTTGGCCTTCTCCAGATGGGTAGCTTCTAATTTCGGATTTCTTTTCTCATTGCGCATAGCCGCAAAGTAGTTCCAGTTCCCCTACACCATTCCAAGAAAAAATATAACACACAACAAAAAAGCTTGTAGAATAAGTGGCTAACACCTCTCTGAGTCTGGGGAACAGTTCCAACCATCTAAGTCCCTACCACACTAATTTATCAATATGAATGCAGGAGGGTCAACACAGAATTCCACTCCGCGTCAGTAACAAATCTACTAGACAACCAGCCCTAACCAGGCTGCTGGTTGAGAAACCCAACAGAGGACCCTAACAGCATCTTCTGTTCCTGCCCTTGGCTAAGTGTTCTACAAGAGAGTCCGGATAGCAGTAATAGTAAATAGATTGGCCCCACAGACTATGCAGGGGAAGACCAGGTGGGGTGCTTCTACTTATCGATTCTATGAAATGATTATGCATCCCATGTGGCTTGAACTACCCAAAAGGAACTTAATATGATTCGTATATTCTGCCGCAAAAGAGAAAATGGACGTAAAAAGATATACCAGAGAAAGAATAGCATATGAATCTTTCCCATCAGTCGCATCATTAGCAGCTCGAAACGTTTCTTTTGCCTTAACCCAGTCATCATTCTTAAGCTCCAATTCACCAAGCAGAGACAAAGCATTGGGATTTTTATCGTCCACCTTTAGAGCTTCATTCACCTACAGGGGAAAGTAGGAAATCGCAGTCAGAAATAGCACGCAACTTAATACAGAAAATAAAAATAATGTTCAATACTGTAGTTGACCAGTTCAATGGCTAGAGGAAGATTGTTCTGAGCTTTCGCACTCGCAGCAAGCCTCAAATAAGCATCTATGTAGCCAGGATACTGCACCAAATGGACAGTGAGAGTAAGTCGACAGAAATCAACAGACACACATCCGATGCATAGATCAGGGTAAGCATTCAGACAAATTATGCGACATTGTAAGCGTATCCAAAAACTGTAGAAACAGAAAGAACATAAACCTCATGTCTACCTCTAGGAATAATCATGATAAACTGGAATACTAAATAATATCACAAGGAATTAGGAGTATACCTTGAAAAGTATCAACCGATACAGAAAAGTCGCTTTTTCTGTTTTGTGCAACTGCTCAAGTAATCTAGCCAGGTTAAACAAAGTTGTGACTTCGGCGACCCGCCACAAAGGCTTAGCTCTCTGAAGATAAGGTCGATTCTTTTCCTCGCCGAAGGAGTTGAATCTGGAGTTTGGACTTCGACTTCGACTTTGCGATCCCGTTTTTGAGATGCCTTGTCGAGGTCTTCATCCTTGTTTTTGGTCGAGGTCTTTTTAGGCTTTTTGCTCTTTCTCTCGGCTTTTTTGGCTTTCTCCTTAGCGAGCTTTTTAGTTAGGATTTTAGCTCGAGTTCGGCAATCCTCGGTGGAGTGCCCGTGTTTTTTGTGGTGGTCGCAATATTTATTTTGGTCGAAGTTCGACTCCTTTTCAGGTGACAAACTCTCTATAGCATATGAATGCTAACCTTTGCTTTGCGGCTCCCTTTTGGGAGGCGGAACATTTGCTTTCTTCAACCCAGGGGGTGTGTAGTTTAGATGTCTGTTATAGTAATTATCTTTGCAGGCAAGCGTTTCATCCTTGAAGTTAGCGAATATGGACGCGCAATGGAGTGCATCATCAAGTGGGTTTTGAGGGAGAGCAGGGCTACTGCTTTGTTAGGATTTACCGTTTTTGCTTTGATCGTCTTGAACTTGGCGATATATGATTGAAATGGTTCATCTGGAGCTTGGATTAGTTTCCAGAGATCAGCTTCGAATTCTTGTTTTTCGATAAAGATCGAATACTGTTTGAGGGAAGCTACAGTGAGCTGGTTGAAATTCCCGATTGAATTCTCTTCCAGCATCATGACCCATTCCTGGGCTGGTCCGACTAAGATTTCGGCGAAGAGCCTGCAATATCCTGCTTCTTTTTCTTCGGTGAGAAATTAGCTCGGATAGCTGCGAGGTTGAAGAGTCGGATATGAGCTTTTGGGTCGCTGTCTCCAGCGTACTCCATGACTCGTACTTTAGTGTCTCAGAGGTAAGTGTTGATGATCTGGTAAGTGAACAGAGTCTGTTGGGTCTCCAGGATCACTCGATCGATATCGGGAGCTGAGCTCGTGGCTTGATGAAACATGGAGTTCATCTGCCAAAAGCAAAGTCGGTCTGATCCTGGAATCTTTCGAAGGATTCGCGGAAGGCCCGAGTCTGATCATTTCGAACGTGGGTTCTGTGCTGTTGATGAACGAACCTTGTGGGCTGTTCGCAGGTTCCGTTAGGGGGTCTCGAGCTTGAGATCGTGTTCGGTTGTTGGCCAAACTGGGGAGGTATCTGCGAGCTCGAGGCGAAAGCCGAGGATCCAAGCCATCTCGAACGAGGTGGCTTGGTTCTAGGTGGTCTCAAAGGAGGAGACAGATATCTAGTGTTGGAACGAGGTCCCATTTTGGGTATTCCTGGTGCTGGCACAGGTGGAGATGGATATCTCGTCGCGGGGCGAGGTCCCATCTCTGGTATTCCCGGAGCAGGAATTTCCTTGGTGATTGGGTTGGTTCACCGCGGGGGCAAAATTTGGTGGACCTGGTCTGTCCGGGTAGATTGCTTAAAGCAGGGATCAACGAAAAGTCAAGCTGAATCCATGGAGGTGGACTCGCAGCAGATCTAGCTGCAGCTTGGTGTCTCTCCTGTCTCTCTAGCTTGATCTCTTGATCTCTTTGTTGATTGATCAAGTGTGTGAGCATTTGGAGTATCTCTGTCGACTCTGTTGCGCTTCTGGAAGCTACAGGTGGTGGTGGAGAGGTAGGAGCTACTCGGCTCTGAGATGCCTAAGCTGTAAGGGGATTTTCAGATTGCACCCAGGTTCGAGAGGCAGGCCTTTCGATTGTTTGTGAGTGGTTACTCATCCTTCCCGGTGGGGTGACAACGTTGATCACGATCGATTTTTACACGGCTGGGAATGTTAGAGTTCGTGTCGGTGGTGTCGATAAGGGTCGTGACCCTGGGTTTGTTTCCGCCGGCTGTCTGGCTGGCGTTGCTGGTCAGAGTGACTTGATCTGGAGAAATCAGAATCGGTGAGATGTTTCCCGAAGGTTGTTGAGTTGAATCCATTTCGGTTTTTAGATGGCTTAGGATCTGCTCTTGAGTAAGAGAAGTCTATAGATCTTTCCCCACAGACGGCGCCAAAATGTGGATACAAAAATCTACATTCAGAAATTTATGCATTTATTAAGGAAAATAACATTAAAGAATTAAGGGTTAGATTCTCTCGAACAGATTGATAGTATAAGCAAACACTAACTAAAATAAGGAGTTCGAAGGACTTCTCTGGGCATTGTCTTGCCTAAGAGAGCGGGGTTACACTTCGGTTAAGATCGAGACATTGGATCTGATCAGGATGGTTGAAGAACCAACTGATTGGCCAGCCTTTACCTCGGAGCTAGACTATTTGGAGTTAATACAGATAGGTTTCGAGTTTTTTAGTCTATGTCTGATTCTGCATGCTCAAAATGTCCGTGCCGATGCCCTTGCTAAAGAGGCACGAGCACGAGGTATTACTTTTTCCCATGTAAGTCACAATGAACCGGCTTGGCTGACTCACAGAGATCACCGCCAAACCGGTATATTTAGATTTAAATTATGGAGTTTGATGACAAAAAAAAGAAAAAAAAACTAAAATAAAGATTTAATATTAATCGGATGAATTAAACGGTTACAAGATTTCTCAGAAAGAGATGGAATGAAAGGAGCTCGAAAAGCGGTTCCAGAATTTTCGAGTATCAGAAAGTATAAGAATTTATCAGCCTCTGTAAACTAAGCAGATTCCTTCTTTTATATAGTTCTCTTCGTCGAACTTCAACCTACAACGCATATCTCAACAACGTGCAGCAACTTCTCTCGAAAATCTCAAGTTTGTTTGAACTGATAAAAATATGCTCCAACTTGGTCTAGATCTTTCTTTGTTTCTCGGAATTTCGTTATATTGTAGATCATCTCGAAGGATTGGGCTATATGATCGAAGTCCAGCCAATTTATACTTGAATGGGCTGGATTTATTATGCGATCTAACAAGATCTGCATAAAAAGTTTAGAAAGTTTGAGAAAAATTTAGAGAGAGAAAGAAGTTTTCTTAAAACTCAAGTTTATCGAAAGATAAAAAAAAAATACTTTTCATTAAACAATAATAATAAATAAGGCTCAAACAAAAATAATACCAAGATTCAAACTGATCATTGGCCTGAGTGTAATTTGTCCTCACACCCTAACTCCTATGAAAATTGAATAAAGACCATCAATGGAATTTATCACTAAAAGTTACAACACAGAAAGATCTGTTATGTATGAAGAATTTCAATTTGCCTCTTCGTCGTCCTCCAAATTAGCATCTTCTTCTTCCACATTGCTCTCTTCTTGCCTTACTGGAGAATTCTCTCTCTGGGGGCTAGAATTTGCCTGACCCTCCATCAATTCACCTTCTTCATCTGAAGACGAAAGCGCCCTTCTTCGTCTCACAACTGAAGCAGGTACCTGTAGCCACCCAAACCGATTCAGTATCAAAACATTGTCCTTGATTAATCAAACAATTGGATTTGTATGGTTCCGTGGTCTATGTAAATTGAAAAAACTAGCATTGTATTACCTCATCGTCATCGACATCAGGATCTTCGAGCCCAGCAGCAGCAAGATCATGAGCATCATCATCTACAGGTTCCTCAGCGTCCTGCCTATAATAATTAGTGTTGGCGTCTTCATCTTCCACTTCATTATGATCATCCATAGTAGCCACTTCTTCCTCATCGTCCTCGTAGTGTCGAGCCCTTGAGCCTTTGTCCTTCTTTTTTCTCTTCCCACCTTTCTTTCTTTTCCGCTCACTGGGTCTACCTTCCCCATCATCATCTTCAGCTCTATCCTTACGCTTATGAGATCCATGTGTGTTGCTCTTCCATTGTTCCTAGGGCATTCAAAATTACAGAACAATATCAGCATGTCATCCTAAACATCTCTGAAGACAATCATATTGAAAAATGCACGCCTAACAAGTATTAAACAGTATTTTATTTTTCTTTGAGAACCCCACAACATTAAAAACCTGATTTTCATATACACTGCAAGTAAAAGCATGAGACGTCACACCTTTATACGTTGAATTTTTTCTTCTTCTTGCTTGAGGCGTCTTAGCTCGTCTTCCTGTTTTCTTTTCTCCAGCTGTCCAAGAGAGGGGACTCGTTAACGCATATCACAAACTTGATAGTCTTCCATATTAAATCTTCATAAGTTGTTCCCACGAAATGTTAACTTGCAACCCACAGTTACCTGATATTTTCTATGTTCTTCAGCTTTACGGCGTGCTTCCTCTGCCAAGGCAGCCTGACGGGCAACTTCTAGTCTCTGCCGGTTCTGCAGTTCCTCACGCTCAGCTGCTTCACGGTGAACTTTTGCTCCCTCCAACAAGTGTGTGCAATACTGAACATGAGTTTGTATTTTCTTACTATCGAACCCATGAACATGGAGGTCTGAAGCACCAGACAACTGAGTAAATACACGAACAGCATTCTCCGCTTCCGTAACTGTTGAGCGCACCTGCATAGTCATAAAGAAGATTCTCTTTTCAGGTGGAAATCAATAAGGCCCCCACTGGACGAATTAATTATATCTCAACTTAACCTTATAAAATAAGACATCAAATCTTAGGATCAGGTGTACGCATACTAAATAAGATTTCAAAGGTTAAATCGACACATACCAAAATCTGCTTATCTTTTAAGCATAAGAAACGCAAGGCAAGTCAGAAAGAAACAAGGGAAAATATCAGACGCTTAGAAAGAGATGATCTTTAGTTTGCCAACCTCATCAGCTGTTCTCTTTTTCTTTTGTAGTGTGGAAGACGATGATTTCTGCATTACAGCACCCAAATCAAATCTGAATGTGTAATTTGAAGGAGACAAGTGAATGGCCCTTAATAGTGTCTTTTTGCACTCTTGCCAATGCTCAGCCTCATAATGGGTACGAGCCAAGTAAAGAAGAATTTGAGAGTCTGTGTTGTAAAAGAACTTCCGCAAGCAGTTTTGATACTGCAAAGAACATAGTTTATGAACATAGTGCATCAGCAAAACATAGAAATTAACCCAAAGAAGATAAAAAAAATATGATATAAAAATGACAAACCATTTTCACGGCTAAGGCAAAATTCCCTTGAGCAAAGTACACATGAGCCAGATTCACCCATACATCAGGCATCTGGCGAAACACACTTCCGCTTGCAGCTTCTTGAACCTAAAACGTTCACAAAGTTGCAATGATTTGAAAAAACTAACTAGTCTAAACCATGAACAGTAAATGGATAAGGCGGACCTGAGTAAAAAGATCCTTGGCAATATCAAATTGGCCTTTCTCTGCCAATATAATGCCAGAGCCGTTGGCCGCATACATGTTGGAATTATGTTGGGTCAGGACCTGTTTATTCCAGCAATCAACAATGAGTACAACGATTAGCATTGAAGGAAAGAGAACATAGCTGTTTAAGCACGCAGTCCTATTAGCGTAGAAAAATCCAACAAGAAAGTTCAGGTCGCCCCAGGAATATATCTAAAAGATAACTGAATTGATAGCAATCTAATTCAGATGATCCCCTGAATCTGATTCAAAGGTTGTTCCACTACTTTTCAGATCTCACTCTATTACTAGCCAAAAATTCTTATTATCAAGAACTAACGTACACACTTGTGCATTTTCCGATAGTAACAAAAAAGTAAATTAGAAAAGATTACATCCTGTGCAAACAGCTATGCTATATTAGGATAACAGACTGCAGAAACTTCATAGCTCTATATAAATAATATTGGAAGTCCACCACCCACCACCCTCCACCCAAAACACATCTATCACGAAATATTTCCAAATTACTAATATTGAGAAGAGAGAAAGGAAGTAAGTGAAACATCATACTTTAGTATAAAGTTCTTTGGCCTTCTCCAGATGGGTAGCTTCTAATTTCGGATTTCTTTTCTCATTGCGCATAGCCGCAAAGTAGTTCCAGTTCCCCTACACCATTCCAAGAAAAAATATAACACACAACAAAAAAAGCTTGTAGAATAAGTGGCTAACACCTCTCTGAGTCTGGGGAACAGTTCCAACCATCTAAGTCCCTACCACACTAATTTATCAATATGAATGCAGGAGGGTCAACACAGAATTCCACTCCGCGTCAGTAACAAATCTACTAGACAACCAGCCCTAACCAGGCTGCTGGTTGAGAAACCCAACAGAGGACCCTAACAGCATCTTCTGTTCCTGCCCCTTGGCTAAGTGTTCTACAAGAGAGTCCGGATAGCAGTAATAGTAAATAGATTGGCCCCACAGACTATGCAGGGGAAGACCAGGTGGGGTGCTTCTACTTATCGATTCTATGAAATGATTATGCATCCCATGTGGCTTGAACTACCCAAAAGGAACTTAATATGATTCGTATATTCTGCCGCAAAAGAGAAAATGGACGTAAAAAGATATACCAGAGAAAGAATAGCATATGAATCTTTCCCATCAGTCGCATCATTAGCAGCTCGAAACGTTTCTTTTGCCTTAACCCAGTCATCATTCTTAAGCTCCAATTCACCAAGCAGAGACAAAGCATTGGGATTTTTATCGTCCACCTTTAGAGCTTCATTCACCTACAGGGGAAAGTAGGAAATCGCAGTCAGAAATAGCACGCAACTTAATACAGAAAATAAAAATAATGTTCAATACTGTAGTTGACCAGTTCAATGGCTAGAGGAAGATTGTTCTGAGCTTTCGCACTCGCAGCAAGCCTCAAATAAGCATCTATGTAGCCAGGATACTGCACCAAATGGACAGTGAGAGTAAGTCGACAGAAATCAACAGACACACATCCGATGCATAGATCAGGGTAAGCATTCAGACAAATTATGCGACATTGTAAGCGTATCCAAAAACTGTAGAAACAGAAAGAACATAAACCTCATGTCTACCTCTAGGAATAATCATGATAAACTGGAATACTAAATAATATCACAAGGAATTAGGAGTATACCTTGAAAAGTATCAACCGATACAGAAAAGTCGCTTTTTCTGTTTTGTGCAACTGCTCAAGTAATCTAGCCAGGTTAAACAAAGTTGTGACTTTATTCCAAGGTACATCGACAGAGTGGCCGCTTTCAATCAGTCTATGGAAAATTCCAGTATCCTTGTAACCTAGAACAGATACACCCGTCTGTTCTAAATTTTCTTTTTCATCAAGAAAGCTAATCCATATTCCATCACCTAGAGCCTCCTTAAAATTGTCGAGCGCAGACTGAAATGAAGAAGATACTGACGCCAATAGCCAAAGTTTCAGAATAAAATAAGTAGCAACAAACTGATTACAAACCTCAAACTCTTCTTTCTCAAAATGTAAAGCACCAATGTCATTCAGGACTTCTATAGGCACTTCTTGCCCTCCCTTTTTCATAAGCGTCCGTGCCTGGGATTTTTTCTTTTTAGTTCTCAGACAAAATGCCTTCTTTATTTGATAATGTGTAAAATGCAATAATGCACTTCAACAGGAGATACAAATCAAAATCACACTTTAAATAAGACTTACCATTTTGAAGGCGTCAAGTGCTGCCCCTGTGTCAGATGATATAAGCAGCTCACCAAGGCCAACAAATGCCTACAGGACCAATGTAGCAGCATGTAAACAAAGACAAAGAACAAAAATCAAAATTCAATAGATATGGATTCATATCCCTATAAAATTTTCAACAAGAATTAGGAAACTAAGAACTGTGAATGAAATAACCCAAAAGGTGTTCTCAAGATATATGGCAGAACTAAGTGTGAGTAGGCTAAGTGTGCTGGTGTTACAATTTGGGCAAGAAAAGTGAAACTCGAATGTGATCCACAGTTAGGTAACAAAGACAACAATTTCTATCAAAGAACTCATGCAAGTATCAACACTTTAGAAGATCATTATGTAAACCAAACTAACATGGGCATCACGTGGATCAAGTTTTGTGGCCTTCCGCATGTATTCAAGGGCTTTATCAGTTTTTCCAAGCTGAGTATATAAGTGTCCAAGAGCCTAAAGAATGAAAGAAATATGAACATGAAGAAGTTAAATTTTTAAAGGATAAAATCCAGAATGAAAGAGCAATAGGGAAAAAGCATGCAGTCATTTAACCTTCAGAGTCTCGCAGTTGTCAGGATAGACTTCTAATACTTTCTCAAAGTTAGATACTGATCCTTTAAGCTCCCCCAACTTTAGTTGTACTTGACCCAAACCTGCAACATCAACAAAACAAATTAAATGACCATACAGGATAATTCTGCATATATAAGATCATCAACTCAAACTGAGTTAAACTGGAAACTGAGAGCACGAGATGATAGACAGAATTTTTTTCATAGTCAGGCTTTTATAGACCGGAACTATATATTGACAGTTTCATTTTGGATATTCTACTAATTAAACCGGAAAGATATGATGAGGTGCAGAATCATCATTCCTAATGACTCAGATGGTAACATACAAAGAATCAAGAGTAATTCAGTAGAACAGAGGAGAAAGGTTACCAAAGTAGGGAAATACAAATTCTTGTGGCTTAGAGTTAGTTTCTTTGATAGCTGCCATATAGTACATCCCAGCCTTTTCATAGTCCCCCTAGAACAAGACCATCATCAAACATCAGAAAGGGAGATTGACCGAAACATAATTAAATGCATTCTTCTATAACTGCCCATAGAAAAAAGAAACGCAACAGAAATATTTCTAACAAATTAAATTTTTAAGCAGGCTTTTCTCAAATCTTTCCTCCACTTCCGTCACCACTGGCAAGTTCAGAGCTTTTTCAACCAAACGTATACTAAGGTAGCCACAAACTTCCTGGCCAATCGTATTTTAAAGACTAGGTAAGAATAGAGTATACGAAAGATGATAAAGAATATATCTAACCTTGCTATGATATGACCGTGCTAAATTGTAAAAAGAATGTGACTTTGTTGGCCCATGAGTTGAGACAGCTAATGCAGTTTCAGTCAGCTGCTCAACTAGAAAGTGCTGGCCGGTGAAAAAAAAGTGATTGGCCAAATAATTTAGGGCTGCTGCGCAATAGGGATAAATCTCAAACGCTTGCTGCATTTTCTCCATTCCTTTCCTCATTCCTAAAGCTACACATATGAAATATCATCAGCCAAGACCAAAAAGAGTTTAAGCTAATAGAATATCTTCAGCCAGAATAATCAAAAGATATAGAACTGAGTTACACTTACAATCATTTGCTTGCAAATCCATGATCCCAAGTGCCACAAGAGCCTCAACATTATCAGGATCTAGCTGCAGATATAGAATGTTGTAAACAGCACTGTTTATATATCAATAGGCTGTATCATAAGAATGTAAGATAAAACCTCCCAGTCATACTTGCCTGCAAAACACGATCAAAAGCTTGCCGTGCTTTATCTAGTTGCCCCAACTTATAACGACAAAGACCAATTCCCAGTCTCACAGCAGCAGGACACCCGGGATACACTTGCAAGGCCCTCTTAACACAGTCAATGAATAGATAAAGACAAATAAAATGATTATCAATTTGTTCCACAGATAGACTATATCACCTTTACATAAAAGAAATAAATTTGCACTCCAAATGACGAAACAGAAATATAGTAGTTGAGAATATAAATATAAAAGCATACCTTGTACATTTGCAATGACTCGGAAAATCGTCCACGATTGAATTCTACAGAAGCCTGCATATGTGATAGAGCAAGTTACTGATTTGTAGAGTGCAAGCATCGGAATCAAATTCTTATGACCCAGAAATCTGATATAACAGCTAACCCAAAATGCTGGTCTCCTAAATGTAGGTAAATGTGCTTCAAGAAACTAAGAAAGATTAATTTCCTAAAATACATACTTATACCCAAAATTTTAACCCAAAGCTTTTTCAAGCAAACAAAATTATGTTCCAACATGCTCCAAGAAACTTGGCAACCATGATTGTGATTCAAGAGACTAAGAAAATTTGATGCGTTTCTTTTAGCGAAGAATAAAGAAGATGATGTATATAGAATCCAACAACCTACAAATTTTTGGCAGTTGCAGAAAATGAAAATCATTATTAGTTATACCTGACCCAGAAGAGCGGGAACGTTATCAGGTGCATTGCCTAACACAATCGTAAATGCCTGAAGTGCATTATCTATTTCACCCTTAGCCAGTAAGAGCTGACCTGTAAACAAACAATTACAATTCATGATTTTATATCTAGTAAACATAGAGCCATTCCAACTTTAAATTCTCAATGAAGAAATTGTACAGGGAGAACTGTAAAAGAAAGACTGTTATAAGGTTTGCCTTCTAAAGAATATGAGTGGACGATAAAAGATCATACGTCTATGAGAGGTCTAGCAACAGAAAAGTATCGACCATTATAACTGAATATAACGACCATTACGAAATGAATAAGAACCTAACAATGATTACCTTTCCCAACCCAAGTGGTAGGTTCATGCATATCGATTCTTGACGCTTTGTTATAATATTGTGTTGCCATGATAAAATAATCTTCTTTTTCTTTATGTTTTGTCTCAGTTTTACCAAGGTAGCTGTAATACGCACCTAGAGCGTTCAAGATTGCTATTCTCTCGTACTTAACATCAGCATAGTACTCATCAATATCTTGTCAAGAAGAAACAAAAATGAATATTTTCAGTTGCCAGAATAGTTAAATCGACAGACCCATAATCTAAACGTATCTGAATGATTGCAGCGCCAGATCTAACAAATTGATTAGCATCATATACTTGCGTACCAGAACTTGATCCTTCCTCCAATATTTGACGGAACTGCTCAACTTTTCCTTGCTTGAAGTACTCTCTCTTCACCAGAGAAATTAAAAGAGACGAAGACAAAATCAGAACATATAGAGACCAGTTGAAACACAGAGCAAGCGCTAGAAGCTGGACTATAGGAAAACACAAGAATAAAAACTAGAAAGTCTGGCTAAGTAACAAAACGAGAGAACTTCACCAAAAAAAACTATACTGAAAACTAATTTGCAGAGTTTAATAACCCAAAAGCATCAGATTCTGAAGTATCAATAAACCCATCACTCGATAAAGCTCGACAACCCCAATTCCAGAGAGACCTAAATAGGACCTCGAGCAAATTCAAGCAAAGATGGAAATTGAGTGAAAGAACGAACCGCGATGATGAGCCAGAGATCAAGAGGAGCTTGTTCGGCTTTAAGGATATCAAGAATATCAGAAGCGTCACGAGGGAGCTGATCAAGAACAACCCTAACTTCTTCTTCCGAATTCTGAACGGGTATGTACACACTCGCCATTGCAGGCCAGCAAGGAGAGCGAGAGGGATGAACCAGACGTGAAATAAGAAACCCTAGATTTCAGACTGAAGTAGAGTCAATTTTGCAGTGGCAAATTGTTGAATCAGAGTGTTCCAGAGCGAAAGATGAACATCCGCTCAATTAAAAAAAAAAAAAAAAAAAAAGTAAACGAGCCGACGATAAAACTGTTGGTTCATCTTCCAAAAAAAAAAGTTCCTTTTTCTTTTCGTTTATGGAAAAGGAATTTTTGGCAAAAATGAATATAAGAAAAATAAAATAAAAGTTATTTACCAAAAAAATTGGCTATGGTGTATTTCGTGTACACTATATATGGATGAAGTAAAATAGTGTATGATTTTGGTTCTAACTATGTAACTCCTCGTTAGATCTGGTCCATGATGTATCGAATTTAATCACATACTTAGATGTGTGATAGATTAGGTGTGTATGATGGGATTTGATATCGCCATTATTTATATCATTTTAATTTTTATTCATCACTAGTTTTAGTTTTTAAACATCCATATTTTGCTTCTTTTTGTCTTATTTGCATATATTTAGGAGTTAGTGTGGTTTTATGAGTTGCATTGCATTTTGCATGCATTTAGAGTTTTATTCAAGTACTAGGAGTTTGGAGACCAAGTGGTGCAATGGATGTGAGCTGGGAATAGAACAAGGACAAGGACAAGGTCGGATAGGCCAGTATCGATGATGATACCGATGTGATCTGATCGATATGGAGCATATTAAAGTGAATAACAACCACTTCAAGTCGATACAGCAAGAGCATGGTGTAAAGGCAGCTTATCGACTAAGGAAGACCTCGATACACCAAAGGGGACTCATACCGACTAGTGTATCGATCACCCAGGTCGATATACCAGAGACAGGACAATACCGAGGTGCCATATCGACGTGTTTGCCCGATAAGCCTTAACTAAAGGGCGATTATATCGACTTCACACCGAAGATAGTCAAGTCGATACATTCTAAAAGCCTTGCATATCGACCACCGTACCGACCAGGCCATGTCGATACAACCCACAAAAAGACTTAATATCGATGTGTGTATCGATGTACATGACCGATATGGTCCATCCGAGTCAGCTTATTTTTGGTTTATTCTTGGTTTATTAGGGGTTTCTAAGCTCCCCTATAAATACTAAAGTCCTAAAATGGTTAGGCAACTTAGATCTTATTATTTTTCTACTGTTCTAGCATTAAAAGTCTTTCTTTTTTCAGCTTTGCTTTGTAAGAACTAGTTTGATTTAGTGAATTCCTGCACTTGCCTTTAATCTATTCTTGTTTATTCTGATTCTTAATCATGCTTAACCATTATTTCTCCTTTGAATCTGTGATTTTGATTATGGCTAGTGAGTAGTCTTATTTAGGATTTGAGATGGGATAAATTAGAGGGGTTTTAAGATTAGATTAGTGATGTATTATGCTTAATATGATTGTCTTATATCTATTAGATGTGTTTAACACTAGATTAGTCTTGGCTAGACTTGTAGTATATTGGCTTTCTCTTATGCATGATAAGTGTTTGATGAAATGCTGCAATGAGTCTTTTAGAGGATTTGTTCTCTTAGCCTAAGGAATTAGATGTCTAAGGTGCATTTTGGCTGTATAGAATTGGAGTTCTGATTTGAATGCTTGTTAATTATGTGTTTGAGTAAAAGAATTTGTTTTGAATATGTGCTTAGCAAAGTGATTAGTATCAAGGAATTGAGCTAGTAATAAATGTTAAATCCTATGCCTAGAAGATAGCATTGTTTGAATGGTTTTGAAGCATCACTAGTTTAGTTCTAATCCCTTCTTAGTCAATAACCCCCATCTTGGATCTTTGGTTTAATTTATCTAAATTTCCTGCTTTAAATCTGTGCTGCTTAGTCTTGTTTAGTTTGATCACAATTGCTTTCTTGAATTTAGTTTGACTTAAGTGAACTGCTGTATTCTTAGTGTCTTATGAACTCAGATAGATTGACATATTTCACACTACAATGACATGAGTGGTTAGGATTTGAGTAGCTAGACAAAATCATATTATCAGGATTGATATATATGATATAATATGTTTAAGTTTTTATGTGATGTAGTTAATAAAGTAGTACTAGATTTCTGTATTTGTGCATCGTGTGGGTTTATATTATTTAAAAAATTAAATTATTAAATTTATAGAAATACTATAAAATATGAAGTTTAAAATATATTTTTAATGATTATATAAATTATAATCTATTTTTATGTGACAATTGGAAGAAGAGGTTAGAGAAGAATCTAGATGGAGCGAGATGTCCACAAGCATACCGCAGAGATCTAGCCGTCCAGTACCTTATAGACGAGGCATTAGTATGGTGGAAAGGTCTTGTGGAGAAAGACTGAGGGACGGTATGAGCTCACATGGGATGATTTCAAGGCGAATTCTCCCGTAAGTACTTTTCTCGCGAGGCAATAGAAAAGATGGTGAGTGCATTCCAAGACTTGCGTCAAGGAAGCAAGACCGTACACAAGTACGAGGAGGAGTTCAATCGTTTGAGGAGATTTGCTGGTCACTACCCAGGAGAGCAAGAGTTGATCCGACTTTTCCAAAGGGGGATGAGGGTCGAACTCAAGAATCTCTTTGCAAATTGCGTCTTTGCCGGGGAGTAATAGCTGCCTATCGATTTTTATTATTAGGATTTTGTCTAAATTTTTATCTGTTTACTAATTACAACTACTTTTCTTTGTGCTGGTTTCAGGTGTATGACTAATCGCAGTACAAGAAGCAACAAAGAGAAGGAATTTTTTACTTCTCAAAGGCATACACTAGGAGGGTGACGCTCGTCATCAAAAACTTGATAAGGCTCAAGTTTTACCCAATTAATTTACTACTGCAAGTGCACAGCAAAGCAGTTGTAGCATAAAAGGTTATCGAATCCCAAGAGAGTGAGCTTACTACACTAGCGATTATAGATTCAGATTAAGCTAAGCAGTAATGAGTGTATGTAATGCGAAGTAACTAAAGTAATGGAAGTAGGAAATTTTATGATTATTCTTAAGTTTCAAAAAGCTAAAAGCGCTAAGTCAGGACAATTTGCAGGTTGAATCCGAGAATGTAGAATGCATGCAAGCAAGAATGAATTAAAACCGTCTTAAACTCAAAACTCAATGATATAACTAATCAATTCTCATTGCAGAAGTTATTTATGCCTAATTCATAGAATTCCAAATCTCTTTGCAAATTCTAACAACTTAAGCAAGCATCAAAGATCAGGTTTCGATTGTTCACAAAACTCCTAATTCAAATCTCTTTGCAAATATGCGTTTTGCTCATCTAATACTATTTCAGGTGATTAACAATGTTCTCACATCTATTAAACAACCTAGGGTTTTGAAATCTAGATGATTAGTCTCAGAAATCGATATGAATACAAGCACAAATGAAGAACCAATAGATACTCCTAACAGTTTTGCAATTATACAAACTCTTCATAAACCTTTGAAAAACCCCAACTTAACTAACAGATGACTCAGACATGATCATGAAGACACAAAGCATAACTGAATAAAACTGCATTAAAAGAGCAGAGTAAAAGATAAAGGGATTCGAAATCTTCTCTAAAAGAGTATATGATTTGTCTCCCCAAAAGCTCTGAATAAATCTCTCTCTGAAGCTCTCTGAATTCTAAAATCTAAGATAAAAGCTAACAATGGCTGAAAACCTAATATATACAAACTAAGACACGAACTGGGGTCTTCTTGCAAATAGTGAAACTTCTGGGCCAAAAGTGCAATTTCTCCTCCATCTTTTAAATAGAAGTCGCGACTTCTTCAGAAGCGGGTGACGAGCGTCACCCTTGAATGGTGACGATCGTCACCAATGCCTGTGTAAAGCTTCCGAGTTGCTAACTTCGTGGTTGATTATTGCAATGCTCCAAAAAGCTCCAAAACCTCTAATAATGCTCCAGTCGTGCTATAATCTGCAAAGACTCTACTAGGACTCTAAAAAGACCAAAAAGACTCAATAAAAAGGACTTATAACATGGTGAAAAACCATAAAAACCATGATATATCAACTCCCTCAGACTTAGCTTTTGCTTGCCCTCAAGCAAACATCAGACAAAGAGCAGGGTCGAGGTTTGAAAACAGAAACAGTCAGCTAAACATTAGGAACATCACATTGATCAACACTTTCGAATCCACATACCACATAGCCAACACAAGATCAAATTTCAGTCTAATCATCACAAGCTTAGCGAATCTCTCAAATCCATTTCAAGCCCCTTCAAGAAATCTAAAATCTCTACTGCTAACTTTCTTATATTTATCTAAGTGTGATATCTCATCAATGTTTTATCAACTTAATCACTTTATAGACTCTTTTCCCTTCCTAAACAGTGAACAAAGCAACATTCATTGCTAGACTGATCTACATATGACTTTCAACTTAGTAAGACTTGTAATCAACTACTGTGGCAGTGGTTCTTATAAGCATCAACGTTTTGTGGTTAGTTCCAAGAAAAACTGATAATTTCAAAATTTTAACTTTATAAAACAGGTTTTTGACTCAACTTTATGACTCTCAAAACAAAACAAAATGTACACAACGTCAGTAGCCACCTCCCCCAGACTTAAACAACATTGTCCCCAATGTTATTAAGCCTAGAGTTGGTCAAAAAGAAGCAAGTGAACGTGTAGAACCGATTTTGAAAAGTGTATCTCGCAAAGGAGCGGGTGACGAGCGTCACCCCTCAGTGGTGACAATCGTCACCGTGTCAGAAACTCCAGCATCGACATGTTAGATGTGTTAAACGTTATGTTATCATTTGTACTCTAAAGTCATACTGTTAGAGCACTCAAACACACATTTAATAACATCCAATTATAGCATAACTCCTGGTTCAACAAGTTCACAAAACAACATCAAAGCAACTGACACACTGACTCAAAAGAAAAACATAAAAAAATGACTCAAGAGAAAATAAAAGAAAAGGGAAACAGAAACAAGTAACCAGGATAACAGAGGAGCTAGTCCTCATCCTCGCAGGCTTCAGTAACAAAGTGAGGGCGGACACAACCACAGTTGCTAAGTGTAGACACAGCGTCCCACAGGCCCTCGAAGCTGTCAATGACATAATCCTGAAAGGCTGTCATATCCATGGGCGTCTGAGGTCTTGGAGGACGTCTGATAGCAGCGGTCCCAGTAGTGGGTGTGGTCTGGCGTTTGGATGGTCCAGCCTGTTGATATCTCTTGTATTTACACCATTTAGGCTTGCAATTAGTTCATGTTTTGGTTCTCTTTTGCATGTTTTCCTTATCTTTTGTCCCATTTTCTTCTCTTTTTAGACTTAGGTTGCATTTAGGATATTGTTTGCATTTCTCTATGCATTATGGATGTTTTTAGGTACTTATAAGCTAAGAGGAACATTGGAGGAGCTTTGGGGATGATCCAGGAAGCTAGTTAGACCAAGAGGAGCAAAATGGACCAAGGCAAACGATCTCTGCTGAGCCTATCGATCAAGGCACAAGGCATATCAGTCAAGGAGTGACCGATAGGTTTCCTATTGACCAGGCCTATCGGTCAGTGAAGTGACCGATAGCAGTGGACCGGTTATATTTTGGTCACCCTATCGGTCATCTTCCAGACCGATAGGATCCCTATCAATCATCCCTATCGGTCACAACTGACCGATAGGAACCCAGTCTGAGCCTGTTTTTATTTACATATTTGCCATTACTTTAGGGCTTCCTCCTCTTATGTATAAATACCTCTTTTTCTGGGATTTTTGACAAGTCACCTCATAACACTCTTCTTGAGTTTATTTTCTGGGTTTGTAAACAAATTTCTTGCTTTATTTAATTCAAGTTTGTTTTTGCCATTAATCTTTCTCTAATCTCTCTTCTAATCATGATTAACATCTCTTTCTCTTGTGATTTGGTGTTAAACATAAGTATTAGTGAGTAGTTTGCTTAGGGTTCTTAGATGTGGTAGATTAAGGGGATTTAGGGATTGATTAAGGTTTGTTTAGCGTTTAATTTGATGGTTCCTCTCTATTAATCTGTGTTTAAGCTAGATTTGTCTTGATCACACTTATCTAGGATTTAGGCTTTCTCTTATGCCCACCAAGTGTTTGATGAAATGCTGATCTTGTTTAATAGAGGATTTGCTGGCCTTGGCTCAAGAGATTGACTGTTTGAGGAGCATTTTGACATGAGTAGAGTTGGTTATTATTGCTTGTTAAATATTTTAGCACTAATAAGAGTTAGTTCTTGTTAAAGTGTTTAGCAAAGGGCTATTTTACAAGAGATTGAACTTAGTTTGCTTGATTGTGAACTCTATATCTAGGAACCACCATTGCTAGCTTGCTTGCTTGATCAATGCTGTTTGAAACAACCTTAGTTAGTCTCTAGACTCCTCAAAATCAATAACCACATCTAGGAACTTACTTTCTCTTTTATTGAATTCATAATTTGCTTAAGTACTCTGTTTATTTGCTCTGTTTTACTCCTTGATCATTGCTAAATTGTCTTCTTTAGAATTCTCTTTGGTTATTGATCATTCTAGGTTGTTAGATAAGTTGCTTAGTCAAAAAAAACTTCTTGTGATTTGCTTGACTTATAGATCTCTGCTCACAACTCTTCAACAAATCCATTTGGATTGATATAAAACCCTATGTTATACTACAACTGACTAGTACAAGCTTGGGTGATTGACAACAAGAGCCTAAAAAATCCTTGTATCAATTTGGCGCCGTTGCCATTTGGGTTTTGTGATTGAAAAATTAGAGTTTGTAGAATCTTTAAGATCAAGTTTTTAAGTTTTATTTGGTTACTTACTCCTTTTCCAGAATTCTCATTTCACGTACATCTCTACAAGCACAGAAGATGCCTTGTTCTGAAACATCTAGGTGGAAAAACTTCCACAACGAGCTTCTGCATATGGACTACTTTGTAGACAGCTACAACAACCATCCACAGTTTGCACCCACTCCTGCTCTCCCTCAAGACCAATACAATGCCTATACCTCTGGCGCAGATGATACCAAGAGCATGCTCAATCAATTCCTCAACTTACAACTCCTTGAGACACTGGAGATGAACCAGGGATTTGCTGAATTGCATAGCAAATTGGACTCTGTTCATGATAAGCTTACCAAGCTTGATGATTGGGATTCAAGGATGCAGATCTTAGAAGACAACAGATGAATTGCAACAGCACAATGCTCCCAAGGTACTCCCCCTGAAGCATTTAAGCATAATCCTCAGAAATTATGCCACTTACTTACTGCAGAGGATGAAAAATTTACTGATGAAGATGCTTCTTTGGAAGAGCTTGGTTTTATGCTTCAAGAATTGCTATTACATGTGGACATGTTAAGGGCTGAGTATGGGGGGGAGGTCACATTGATGATCAAGAAGCTACAGACACTGTAGACAAGTTCCTCAAAGGACTAGATGACAGCTTGAGCAGAGAAGAGGAGCAAGAAAGAGCAGCACAAGAAGCTGCTGAGAAGGAAGAAGCTGAGAAAGCCTTAGTTGCTCCAGAAGAAGAAGCCAAACCAGTGCTCAGCGAAGTTGACAAAGAGCTTGTAGAGCAACACCATACTTTGATGGTCTTGGCTAGTGAAAGTCCTGAAAATGGCAAGGAGCTATATGATCGCCAAGGAGGCAACTCCTCAAGGAGCAATGAGAAGGGTAAAGCTCCTGAAGTTCAAGCTTACAAACCACCAATCACTTACCCCACAATGCACTTTATAAAAGTTAGGATGGAAGCCTACACAAAGTTCAGGAAAGACATACAAGATGTTGGAATAAAGTTTCCCCATGGAACCACTTTGCTTAAAGTGAAAGATCAGATCAGATTCCTCAAGGAAGTCTTTGACACGCTGGAAGTAGTGGAGCCAATTCTGAAGAATGTGGGGGCTGATCCAAATAGAAGCAAGGAGCTGAAGACATTGACAAAGCTTCCCAATACAGGATAGTTCCTCATTACTTGTGAACTAGAGATGCTAGACAATGTTGGGGCCTTGTGTGCTTCAGGATCAACAGTGAATGTCATGTCTCTCCATCTGAGCCAGACTTTAGGAATAAAGAAACTGAAGCCCTGCAGAGCCTCTATCACCTTTGTGGATAACACCTCAACAAGACCTTTCGGCATGGTGAAGGATTTCCCTTTGGGCATGGTGAAAAGAGGTAGGAGCACCAGCTCCATCAACCTCTTCTCACGAAGGAGGTAAAAAAAGTCAAGCTTAGTGACTTTAAACAAGCACACTTGAGAGGTAGTCCCATGGTATCCTTTGTATATATTAAGCTTTCTAGTTTATTTTTATGTTTAGTCATTGTGTTTAGAAGCAAGAGTTCGGTTTGGGGATTGAAAAAGTGTCTAAGGGACAAAGAACAGGTACATTATGGCTATTATCGATCACAGTATCGGTCAAGACAAGACCGATACAGACCATATCGGTCATGCTATCGGTCAGCTTGTGATCGATAGTAGTAGAGCCAGGATGCTACCGGTCAACCTATCGATCTGCTGAATGAATCCCTATCGGTCTAAGCTATCGATCATGGACTGATCGATGGAAATATATCGGTTGTTTTTCGGTCACTCTATCGGTCTAGAGAGTGACCGATACAAAACAGTTGGATATATTTCGGTCAGCCTATCAATCAAGCTAGAGACCGATAGGGGCCTATCAATCAAGCTAGAGACCGATAGGATTCAAAGGGAGGTATCAGTCAGTGCTATCAATCACTTGTGATCGATAGGCACCCTATCGGTCATTCCTATCGGTCAACCATGACCGATAGCCCTCGAGGTAAGTGTCCAAAATTTTCAAAAAATGTTCCCTCCTTTAGCTTAGAGCCAAGGAGGTTTAAATTCAAATTTTGGCTCCTTCCTGACACTTTGCAGAGCTCCTGAGCACCGTTCATTCTTGTCCCCCACCCATTTTTGATTCCTTTGGTTCCCCACTCCTCTCTTTAAAACTAACAATCTCTTCTCTTCTCTTCACACTTCATTCTACTACTTCTCTCACCAAAATCCGAAATTTTTAGCTCTTTCTCTCTTTTGTTTATCTTTTCAAAGTGCTCAGAAGCTTCATTAAGGTTTGCTTTCTCAACTATTCACTTCTTGTTCTTACACTTTGCATGTGCTTAAATTTGCTAATCCTATAGTTTTAAGAACATGTTTTGTTTAGTTTAAGATGTTATGCTTTGGTTTTGCATGGTGGATATGTTTAAATTGAGCAAGATTACTGTTAAAGCTTTATTTACTGTTCTTTAATATCAGTTCTTTCTTGTTTGATATCCCTTTGCATGATTATTTTCTCTTTTGCTTAGAGCCACCATGCTAGGTTCACATGCAAGAATGTTTGATTTTCATTTATGAACTATAGCATGTTTAAAGTGTTAGCTTGTGAATTCTTCTTGCTTTTTGAGAGTTTAATCTTGCCTATTGACTAGTTAAACTTCTTTCAGCTTAGAGAATTTCATTATAAAGCTTTTAGTTAATAGTTTCTCAAACTTTTGCTCTTTTGCTTATAGTACCTTCAAGCTTTGTTTTTGTAGGTACCATGGGAAAAACAAGAGCAAAAGCTGCAAGCAAAGGGAAAGCATCAGCAGAGGAAGCACCCTCTTCTCCTAGAGCAAGAAGAGATAAAGGAAAGGGTGCTGCAGCTGAGCAATAATCTAAGGCTGCTGGAAAGAGACCAGTTGGAGACAAGGGCGCCAATCAGAAAGGAAATGGCAAGTCTGTGGAAGAAGAAGTCCCACACCATGAACCAAGTGCTAGAGAGCTCATGGAAGCTTTCAACCAGTGCACATTCAAGCCCACAAGATACCCTTGTGCTAGCACAATGAGAACACTTGGGATCTATCATGATTGCAAGTGTATCTTTGATCATATGGGGCTTGGTGAGTTCATGGCCATACCACTTTCCTCCTACCAGCAGCTCACCTATCAATTCCTCTATACTCTTAAGGTGGTTGGATATGATGAAAGTGAGCTCCCCAAAAAAGATGGGTGGATCTCCTTCAAGCTTGGAAAGAAAAGGTTCACCACATCCTTCCTTGATATCTCTCAAGCCCTTGCACTGATGTCTTATGCTCACAAGAGGAACAAGTTCTTCATTGGTCAAAAGGAGCACAGGTTGCTATGGGGAAAGATTGGGGCTGGAAATTTCACAGCTGGAGCCACAAGGAACCAACATCTCAAGAACCCAGCAGTGAGGTATGCTCATAAGGCGCTTGCAAATACACTCTTTGCAAGAAAGGAAACAACAAACCTCACTGGAAAGGAGAGAGATTTGCTGTACTTTGGGATGTATGAACTTGTAGGCACCAGCAGCAATGGAATAACACTACAACCACCAGCCAAGCTCCCATGCTTTGTCTACATGCTGATGGAGCAGCTCTTAACTTATAAGAACTGGTTCATGCACAAAGGGAAAAGGGAGAAGAACCCACAGCTCCATATTGGGGAAGTTGTGACAGCTGTTCTTATGGCTAGTGGAGTAAACCTTGAGAGATATGAGGATGCTGCTCTGGAGCCATTGTGGATAGATATGGACTATCTTAAGAGAAGCCATTTCATTGAGAAGAGCATCCAAGACAAACATGTCTACAAGTTCCTCAATGATTTGGAAGAGACAGCAAGAGTCCTCCTCCCTAACCCAAGGCTCACATCCATCACCATGAAGAGCAACATCAGTTTCAATCCAAGTGATGATCAGCTTTACAAGGGCGGCCCTGTTCCTAAATATGGAGAAGAAGCTAGTGAGGAAGAAGAAGAATAAGAGGTTGAAGAAGAAAGAAGATAATAAGGTGAAGAAGAAGTCCAAGAAGATGCTACAGCTGGCGCTGAAAGCCAAGGGGAAACACAAGAAGAAGAAGATGAGCTTGATGAAGATGAAGTGTTGAGCTACAGTTCAAGGCAGTTCCACTTCAAACCTTATGAAGGCCCAAGCCAGGAGAGCTCTATGAAGTCTGCTCATGAACACATCAACACCCTTCAAAAATGGTGTAAGTGGCAAGACAAAGCCATTAAGAGGTTGGTGAAAATGGTTAAAGGGAAGTTCAAGAAAAACAAAGCTACATCAGCAGGAACTTCCCATAAGAGCCACACCCATAAGCACACTTCTCAGCAAGAAGAGCTAAGGCCACAAACTGACCCAACTGAAGAAGAGGAGGCTGTTTGGAACCCCCATGGAAGACATTCCTTTCATGCACAGCCAAGTGATCAATGGGGGACATGGGCACAGCCAAGAGCTTCATCATATGAGCCAAGGACCCATATTCCATCAGCATGGGAAGCGCCAACTCCCATCCCTTCTGAGGTTCATCAAACATGGCAATGGGGTCATCAAGGTACTTCATCTCAAGCTGAGCAGTTATGGTTATGCTGGGTTCCCCCACCACAAGAAGCAGAGCCATCTTCAAGGACTTATGAAAGGAGGAATAAGAGGAGAGCTAGCAAGTCTCCTCAGACATCTGGATCCTCCCACCACTTCACTTATTAAACAAGGTACCACATCCTATCCATTGTCTATACCATTGCATTTTGTTTCAATTCTGTATTATATTTTGTTGCTTCTCTCTCTCATTGCAATCATTACACAAGGGACTGTGTAATTTAAGTGTGGGGGAGAGATTTGGGGTTTGACTTTGTGTTTTGTTTTCTTAGTTTCTGATTTTCTTTCACTTTGAGTCACATGCATATCATGCATTCATCTAAGGCATAGAAAAATACAAAAAAAATTGAAAATTTTTGCATTTTTGCAAACCAAAAAGAAGGCATATAGTTGCATTTCATTCTTTTAGGATTGAGTCAGTGTTGACATATAGGTTGCATTGCATTTGCATAGGGCATAATGATGAAATTTCCTCGTAAAGTACTTAGAGTTTAGAGATGATTTCAGTGCTTAAGTGATTAGTTGTTTGATGCATCATAAGAAAGCTAGAAGTTAAGACTGAACCATGCTTGGATTGCTAATTTTGATCATCTCATCTCATACTGAAAGCATTTGTTCTCCGAAAATCAACTCTATCAACTTGAACCTTAATTTGGAATTTTAATTATCATGTCTTGTGCATTGAAAAGTGAATTCATGGCTACCATATACATACTTGGATCATCTTTTTTCTTTCTACCACTCTTGTTGATCCAAGTAGCTGATCCTCATACTTATGGGACATTTATTCCATTCTCTTAACCAAAACCTACTTTTGAGCCTAAACACTATCTTGAGAGCTGTGAGGCCTTTGCATATCATTTTTGATTTTGTCTTGGCAAAAAGTGTTAGGAATAAGGCTGGCAATAATAAGCTCTCTTGTAAATATCAGCTTGCATCTTGAGCTTGATTCTAGGATATGAGTTTTGGGTTAAAAGGGTAGTGTTAAGTGGTTTGAACTTCATGTATATATGTTTTGAAAGAAAGGAAAAAGTTTGAAATGGTAGAAAAGGGAAACAGTTTAGCATTGTGGTTAAGTAAATGGAAGTAAAAGCTCTAAGTGTTTAGAATGAATGGCGCCAACTTAAAAGTTTTGAAGGGTCAATCCAAAGAAGAAATCAGTCCCAAAAAAATCTACCAAAGGTGATGAAGGTGCCAATGCAACAAAGACGAGCAAGTCCCAACCAAAAAGAAGCAGCCAAACTAGCAAAAAGAAGAAGTTTCCCTAGCCGTGAAGAAGGGTAAAGGGTAGAGTTTAGGAGAAGGGTAGACTTAGGGGTTCATTTTTGGGTTTAGAAGTGCTTAGGATTCATCTATGGGTAGAAGGGAGCTTTGAATTGCATGCATAAGTGTGCTTTTACCTTTAGCATTTTGCCTAAGATGGAATCTTTTTCATTGAGTGATCCCTTATGTTTGAAAACCATTTGCTTGAATGAGATCATTTTTATCTCATAACCTTACCCTTTGAACCAAATGTCTTCACTTGATTTGCATAAGCATGATTCATAGTTTTGAGCGTAATCGAATGTTAAAGAGTTGATTGATTTGAGCATTTGCCTAAGTTGAGATTTGAGGTCATTTTGAAACATGATGAGCATGGCTAGGTTCTTTAGAGTATAGCTGATTATGTTTGCATCCTACAACTAGGCACTTAAGCATTGATACCATCTCTTTACCTTTGCACTTTTGGATTTGAATGCCCACCTTCAAACCTCACTCTCATTTGTTCTTATTTGCTTGAGGACAAGCAAAAGGCAAGTGTGGGGGTGTTGATATCTCTTGTATTTACACCATTTAGGCTTGAATTTAGTTCATGTTTTGGTTCTCTTTTGCATGTTTTCCTTCTCTTTTGTCCCATTTTCTTCTCTTTTTAGACTTAGGTTGCATTTAGGATATAGTTTGCATTTTTCTATGCATCATGGATGTTTTTAGGTACTTATGAGCTAAGAGGAGCATTGGAGGAGCTTTGGGGATGATCCAGGAAGCTAGCTGGACCAAGAGGAGCAAAAGAGACCAAGGAAGACGATCTCTGCTGAGCCTATCGATCAAGGCACAAGGCCTATCGGTCAAGGAGTGACCGATTGGTTTCCTATCGACCAGGCCTATCGGTCAGTGAAGTGACCGATAGCAGTGGACCGGTTATATTTTGGTCACTCTATCGGTCATCTTCCAGACCGATAGGATCCCTATCGATCATCCCTATCGGTCACAACTGACCGATAGGAACCCAGTCCGAGCCTGTTTCTATTTACATATTTGCCATTACTTTAGGGCTTCCTCCTCTTATGTATAAATGCCTCTTTTTCTGGGATTTTCGACAAGTCACCTCATAACACTGTTCTTGAGATTATTTTCTGGGTTTGTAAACAAATTTCTTGCTTTATTTAATTCAAGTTTGTTTTTGCCATTAATCTTTCTCTAATCTCTCTTCTAATCATGATTAACATCTTTTCCACTTGTGATTTGGTGTTAAATATAAGTATTAGTGAGTAGTTTGCTTAGGGTTCTTAGATGTGGTAGATTAAGGGGATTTAGGAATTGGTTAAGGTTTGTTTAATGTTTAATTTGATGGGTTTCTCTCTATTAATCTGTGTTTAAACTAGATTTGTCTTGATCACAGTTATCTAGGATTTAGGCTTTCTCTTATGCCCACCAAGTGTTTGATGAAATGCTGATCTTGTTTAATAGAGGATTTGCTGGTCTTGGCTCAAGAGATTGAATTTTTGAGGAGCATTTTGACATGAATATTGCTTGTTAAATGTTTTCTGCACTAATGAGAGTTAGTTCTTTAAGGTGTTTAACAAAAGGCTATTTTACAAGAGATTGGACTTAGCTTGCTTGATTGTGAACTCTGTGTTTAGGAACCACCATTGCTAGCTTGCTTGCTTGATCAATGCTGTTTGAAACAACCTTAGTTGGTCTCTAGGATCCTCAAAATCAATAACCACATCTAGGAACTTGCTTTCTCTTTTATTGAATTCATAATTTGCTTAAGTACTCTGTTTATTTGCTCTGTTTTACTCCTTGATCATTGCTAATCTGTCTTCTTTTGAATTCTCTTTGGTGATTGATCATTCTAGGTTGTTAGATAAGTTGCTTAGGAAACAAAAAATTATTTTAATTTGCTTGACTTATAGATCTCTTCTCACAACTCTTCTGCTTTCAATAAACCCATATGGATTGATATAAAACCCTATGCTATATGATATCTAGGTTCTTTGCAAGGGGAGTATGCAATGAGGCTATCAAACTCAAATGCAAGACAGGTTGTAACACAGTATGCAAGAGAGAGTCAATCCACACCTAGGATGATAGAAAATGCAAAGAGAATGCAAGGGCTTTGCAAATCTAAGCGAAACAAGATCGGTTTTGAGAAAATCCCTAAAAACTAGATGCAGCAACTAAATAGAATGCAAAACAATTTTAATATTACCAGGAATGATCAAAATACCATGAGGAATAAACAGAATAATTAAAGGAAAAAACTACGAATTACTAAAATTCGACTAGTGGATCGACCATGGGATCGACCACTAGATCGAGCAATAACGATCGATCTCGTCTAAAAATGCAAGAACAGTAAAACTAACGACCAGGATGCTATCAAAGATCAAGCGAATGACGAGAGAAGATGTAAAGATGCTAAGAAAGAGGGTCTAGGGTTGGGATTCATGGTCAGGGGTTTCAAAGGTCCGAACTTGGGTTGAAAACTTTAAATCGACTCACTTTGTGAGAATCTCTAAGCCTTGAAAACGAAATAAGATCTATTCGTGGTTTTCGGTATAGATCACTCCTTCATCCTCTCCTCCAAACCCATGGTTTTTGGTGGAAAGTAAGGTTGAAGGGCATGGAAAACAGATTTCAAACACATGGCTTAACTAGTCCTCAACTTCCATGGCTTTTGGGAAGGGGTAACTAGTCTCTAGGGTGTGATCTTCAGAGGTCCTTGAATCCTGTCAAGGTAAGGAACCTCTCGGATCATAAAGCTCTTGGCGTGAGAGTCTGTAAGCTTTAGGAACTCGACACCCTAGAAGAGATAACCATTAAACACTAGAAAACCCCAAGATCGAAAACCTTTTTGACCCCTTAAATCCTCTCAACCCCGAACCCAAATGAACTACTCACTACACATAAGATAAATCAAGCAAAGCATGAAGAAAGAAACGATGAACATGAAAAGAAACTAGATTAAACTCAAAGGATTCGATTACAAAAGCAAGAAAAACTTCAAATTCTACAATGGTGGCTTATCTCCAAAACCAGAGAGAAAAGCATAAAAAGATAAGACTAAAAAGTTGTGTGTGTAAAGGACTTCGCCGCCTTCCCAAAATGGCCAAAACAACCCGATGGTCCCCTTCTCGCTAGCGGCCAAAAGCGGTAGAAAGGATAGAGATCGACTTCGGGATCGGGCGGCTCTCTCGATCTTCTTCGGACATCGTGTCTTCAACTCGATCTGGCTCTCGATCATCTTCGGCGGATCGAGTGTTGCATCCGATCTTGGTATCGATCTTTGGTTGGATCGAGTGGTGGACTCGATCCGGCTCTCGCTCTGCATGGCGTCATTTACATCCGTACCGTTTGATCGATTGCTTCACTCGATCTTCGTCTCGATCATTCTCCTTGGATCGCCTGGTCTTCTCGATCTTCTGGTCGATCTCATCCTAGATCGACCTGCCATGTTCGATCTGTTCCCCGATCTCTGGCCGACCTTCCACGAACCGCCACAACAGCTTCAGCACGTCCACGAACCTCCACGACTCCAAAGTAGCCAGAAACAACCTGAATGTAATGCAAAATGCAAGGAACATGCATATGCTGGTACAAAGATGCTCTAGGACCCTAAGTGATGCAATCTAGTCTAAAATGTGATGTAAATGCATGAAAAGCTAACTAATGTGTATGCAAAATGTATGCAATATGTAGTAACATCAACTCCCCCAAACTTACTTCTTGCTTGCCCTCAAGCAACAAAAAATAAGTAAGGAAGAGAGGTTTTAAGAAAAAACGAATGGGGGTTTAAGCTTCTTGCAAAGGTGCCTTTCAAATGAATCAATCTCAATGTCCTAGTTAACAGTTCTAAAATGCTATGCACACACTCATACTTCAAAGAACTTAGCCATAATCATCACACAAAGAAATTCAGATCATGACTCTCCTATTCTTAACAATCAAAGAAACTCATCCTTTAACATTCATTAACATCCGAACCATGAATCAAACTTATGCACTTTAAAGCAAAACACATTTGGCTAAGGGTGTAGGTTATGAGCATTGAATGATCTCATTTGAAAAGGATTTTCAATTAAAACAAGGGTTTCTCTCAAAAATGGCAAGAACTTTATGCATAATGCTAAAGGTGAAGGCAATTGATGCATACATGATCAGATTCTCATCTACCCATGTAAACTAACAATGATCCTAAACCCCTCTCATTTATTAACTTTCATCCTCACTCACCACTTAGAATCTACCCCTTTTTTCTCAAAGCTTAGCATTCTCCAATTCAAAACAGAAAATATTTTTAACTCTTTAGGCTAGTGAAAAGGTTGAAAATAATTTTGCTCTTTAACTATTTCTTATTGGTAGCTCTCTTATTTATTTTTTTTTTTTTTTTTCTCTTTTTTTTTTTTTTATTTGTCACTTAGGCTCTTTTTTTTTTTTTTTTTTTTTATTTGGGAGAGCTACCTCCTGAAATTTATTAGAACATATATATAGTTTTTAAACAGAACCTTTCACTTAAAACCCATTTCTTTCTTTTAAACACCAAACTCTTTGAAACCGAGAACAAATAAACATGAAAACAACCCCAATGATCCCCCAAACTTATCCTAAGCCTATACCTAGCTTCAAAATGCAAAGCTAGCAATCATATGAGAACCAAATCATGTCGCCTAAACCTAACGCTTTATGCTAAGTTCAAAACCGAAAAAGAAGGCCTTACAATGATGTCACATAAGAAATATTTGGCTTCAAAGAAGGGTAAGGGTCAAGGTGGGAGTTCTACTTAGGCTCACAAAGAGTGGTAAAAAGGAAGAAGAGAGCCTAAATATTTTAAAATCCATGTGTTCATTTTCAAATGCATAAGGATGATAATTAAAATTTCAGATTAAGGTTTTCACTTATTAGGACAAGTTTCAAATCATGAGAGTTCAATTCAAGTCACGAAAATTATAGCAAGTGATCCAAGCATGGTAAGAACTTACTTTCAAAGCATAGACAAAGCATTAGAGAACTACTAACTAGGGCATTGAAACAATTCATGAGTATAAAACACCTTTTTTAAGAAACTTTAACCCCTTATGCAAATGCAAACAACCTAGATACTAAGAGAAACTCTAGACTCAATCCTAACATGTTTTGACAAGATGAATGCAACTACATGAATCTTTGAAAATGTTTTTAAAATTTTTACCAATTTTTCATGAACTAAAGACTCAAGGATGCTAAAGGAAAATAAGATCAGAAAACACATGTCAAACCACACATGTACTCCCCTAAACTTTCTTGACACCGTCCCGGTGGCAAACACATTCGAAGGAGCACCAAAACACAAAGCAAAAAGAAGCAAATATGAGCGGTTATGTACAAAGGAAGAAGGTTGTTACCTCTGGTCTAGTCTCGGCTGGAACTTGAGGATGTTCTAGAGGAGCTAGAGACTATGGTTTTGCCCTTATCGGTTGGTTCTTGGAGAGAAAGGCGCGCCGGCTGAATGTTGCTGCCTTGAGTCTCACGGATGACAACTCCACAGGTTGAGAGCCTTTCTCTTCTCGGGTTGGTGAACCTCCTTACTTGCATCTTTCTTAGGCGAGCCTCCTTGAAGTGCTTTGACCTTCTTGGCAAGTTTCTCGAGCATTTTGCCTTGCCACTTGTTGATTTTCCTTTGCATCTCCACAACAGATGCTAGGAACTTCTCTGTTTTGGTTCTCGGCTCAAAGTCTAACTTGGGAAGGGTGTAGGCTTCGTGCATCTCATCTTCTGTGGCTGGAGACTCGGACCTTTGACGAGGAGCAATCGCTGGGGCAGGCGGTCCTCCTAGAGGAACAAAGCACTCCTCTTCCGTTGGCAAGAACTCGATGTTCCCAACACCAAGCAGCTCGGTCTCGTCTTTGTTTGGCAGGATGCACACTCTCTTCTCGTTTTTGTCGTCTATGAAGAGGTAAGCGTAGAACCCTTTTGCTGGCGTGCGTCCCAAGCTGTCGGTATTCCTCATGTAGACCTCATCCATAAAAGCTCTGGCTGGAACGTGTGCGAAGTCGTGTATAGGCACACCAGCTTGCAAGAATAGAGGAGTGAGGAAGCCGCCAATGAAAGAAGAGGTTGCCTTGCACCGCAAGGCATAAGCCTTGTATTTCACCAAGGAGGCAGGAAGCACACATCCATAGTTCACCTCGTCGCCGAGCTCATCTTCCATAGGCTCGTCATTCTCATCCGGGTCATACAACAAGTGCTTCACGCCTTGGAACAGGAAGCAAAGCTCGGTCTTTGTGACCGTGGGAGCAACTGATCTTCTGCTAAACGTGTTGGCGATCAGCTTCAAAGTGTACCTCAGCACCGGGCTTCTCACCCTCTTGATCTTGGCGGTGTTGGCTTTGTAGTCTTCGTTGCTAATCAGGTCCCAAAAGTCGTTTGCTCGATTGAAGGAAGGGAACTCGACCTTGGTGGCAGCTGCGTTGAGACCATACGCTTGACATAGCTTGGGGATGGAGAGGCTGAAGGCTTGACGTCCAACCTTGAAGGAGAGGCGACCTTGTGAAGGAACGGGTGCGCTAGGGTTTTCGTAATGAAACTCCAACGTGGCAAGAAAGTCTATAGTCACTTCTGGAATGGTTGGGCAATCCATCCGTGACAGACATCTTAAGCCAATGTTCTTGAGGAGTTGGTCAAAATCCCCAAGAATTCCTAGCTTGAACAGCAGCTCCCGATCCGCAAACTTGGTAGGCTCAAACCGAAGCCTTTCAAGCCGTTTCTTGTCCCTCTTCTCATCCTTACTCCATCTGACCCTCTCTTTAACAGCCACCTTTTGTCCTTCTCCCTCTTGTGCTGTCTCTTCCCTCGTTCTTTTGGGGGCCATTGTACCTGAAACAAATTTCTCAAGAAGTTTGATAAGCAAAACGGCGGTTTGAAGAGAGAACAAGAGAGGAGAAGAAGAAAGCTTATTACTACTACCCTAGAATTTTGGGGAATTAATAAAAATTATAGCTAAATAAAGGAGAATCAAATCTTTAGATACTAGAAAATCTAGAATTATTCCTTTTACTTAGCTAAATTTTAAAATTCAAAAACGGCCCTATCATCTAGAACAATATCTTGCGAATTAAAAGGAAATTTTCCTAAAAATAATTTATTAAACTCCAAAAATACCTTTGCAAGAATGTTAAAGAGCCTTGCTAGCCTTTGAAAACAAAAACTCTCACTCTCTTTGTTTAAAAGTTCCGAGAAAACAAGAATGAGAGGGTGAAAAGTTGTTGAAACAAATAAAGGCTAAACAAAAGGCAAAACCATGGGTAGTAAAGGTGGTTTTCTGACAAAGTCTTGGTCAAGGCACATCTTTCATGGTCAAAGATGCTTGCCTTGACCAAGTTTTGAATTTAAAAATTGGAGGAAAAAGAATAAAAGAGGGAAAGAAAATGTTACCTCGACATGAGATCGAGTCCGTTTGGTCGATCTAGGACTCGATCTCATGCCCATAATGGCTTAGATCGAAAGGGTTACTCGATTTGTGACTCGATTCATTATGAATCGAGTCTTGGATCGATTGGCTCCCTTGATCGTTGAGATGTTAGCTCCACGGCTAAGTCCTCATGATCGAGCTACGTCCTCGATTTGGGGGTCGATTTGGCATAGATCGAGTGATGGATCGAGTCGAGTGATCGATCTGTTTTCAACAGATTTTCCCGAGAGAAATTAGATCGGTCGATCCATTTTGGATCGATCGATCCGTTTTCGTCAAGGTCGATCCTATCACTCGTTCTCGTCTAGATCGACTGGCTCCTCTCGATTCACTGACTCGATCTAGCAAAGATCGAGTCAGGATCAGTCGATCTAGCACTCGATCTCTTTTTCTTAACCCCTATCGCCTCTTTTGGACTTCAAGATCGAGGTTTAGACTCCTCATACCTGTTCCTACACACTTGCAAAATAAAAACATAAAACTGAAAGAGAAAGAAAGCAGAAAAATTTACAGGATAGACATGGGAATACCTCCCAAGTGCGCTTTCTTTAACGTCTTTAGCTAGACTTTACTTGGTTTAGGCGGATGGTGGGTCTTGGAGAAGCACCGAGGTACTCTCCTTGTCATAGCTGTCTGCCAAGTAAGGCTTGACCCTGTGTCCGTTGACGGTGAATGCACTGCCACTCTTTCCCATAAGTGTAACAGCTCCATAAGGCAGCACTTCTTGGATTACAAACGGCCCGCTCCACCTTGACTTCAGCTTTCCCGGGAAGAGTTCGAGTCTTGAATTGTACAGCAACACTAAACCTCCTTCCTTAAGCTCCATGGCAACCAACTTCTTATCATGAGCTTCCTTAGTCCACTCCTTGTATATCCGAGAGCTCTCATAAGCGTTCACTCTTAACTCGTCCAGTTCATGTAGCTGAATGAGGCGCTTTTCTTGAGCAGTCTTGAGGTCAAAGTTCAGCCTCTTCACAGCCCACAATGCACGGTGTTCCAGCTCAACCGGGAGATGACAGCCCTTGCCATAGAGTAGAGTGAAAGGTGTTGTACCAATCGGTGTTTTGAAAGCGGTACGGTAGGCCCAAAGAGCGTCGTCCAGCTTCACTGCCCAGTCTTTCCTTGTTGCTCTGACAGTCTTCTCTAGTATAGCCTTGATTTGCCGGTTGGAGACTTCCACTTGACCGCTTGTTTGAGAATGATACGGTGTAGCCACCTTATGCTTAACGCCATACTTTCTCAAGAGGTTCTCAAAAACCTTGTTTATGAAGTGGCTTCCTCCATCGCTTATAACCACCTTAGGTACCCCAAACCTCGGGAAAATGATACTCTTGAACAGCTTGATCACCACCTTAGAATCGTTTGTAGGGGAAGCAACAGCCTCAACCCATTTAGAGACATAATCCACTGCTACTAAGATGTACTTGTTGCCATATGAAGAAGGAAATGGCCCCATGAAGTCTATGCCCCACGCGTCGAACATGTCAACCTCGAAGATGGGAACCTGGGGCATCTCGTTCCTCTTAGTAATATTCCCTGCTCGTTGACATGCCTCACAGCTCTTCACAAACTCGTGTGCATCTTTGAAGATGGACGGCCACCAGAAACCGGCTTGCAACACTTTCGTGGCAGTCTTGAATGAAGCGAAGTGTCCTCTGTAGGAAGAGCCATGACAGTGATAGAGGATGTCTCTAGCTTCTTGTATAAGTAGGGCTCGTCCCAAAAGTAGTCACTAGCCTCTCTCATGAACCGCTTCTTGTGATAGCTGTTGAGATGTGTTGGCTCCTCACCACACGCTAAATAGTTCACGACATCAGCATACCACGGTAGATCCTCCTCTTTGAAACTCAACACCTCTTCAAACCACCCCTCTAGCTTTCCACAAACAGCCGTGGTGATCGCCATTAGTTGCTCTTCTGGAAGAGAGTCATCTAAGGGGAGAGACTCGTTGATCCTTAGCCGTGAGAGATGGTCAGCGACTCTGTTTTCTATTCCCTTCTTGTCTTTAATCTCCATGTCAAACTCTTGGAGCAAGAGAATCCACCTTAAAAGCCGAGGCTTAGTGTCCTTCTTCGAATAGATGTATCGCAAAGCCGCGTGATCCGTGTAAACAATAGCTTTGGAACCAACAAGATATGACCGGAACTTCTCAAAGGTGAACACTACTGCAAGCAACTCCTTCTCTGTAGTAGTGTACCTTGTTTGCGTGTCATCCAAGGTTCATGAAGCATAGTAAATCACGTGTAGCTTCTTATCTTTCCTCTGACCAAGAACGGCTCCTACGGCCTAGTCACTAGCATCGCACATGATCTCAAAGGGTAGTGTCCAGTCTGGTGCTTGAACTATAGGGGCTGATGTAAGGGCTTCCTTGATGGTCACGAAAGCTCGCAAACACTCCTCATCAAACACAAACTCAGCTTCTTTGCACAACAACCGTGTAAGAGGACGTGCAATCTTGGAAAAGTCCTTGATGAAGCGCCTATAGAACCCGGCGTGTCCCAAGAAACTTCTGACTCCCTTAACGTTAACCGGCGGCTCAAGACCCATCATGGCTTCCACTTTAGCCTGATCAACCTCAATGCCCTTCTCTGATATCTTATGACAGAGCACGATCCCTTCCTTAACCATAAAATGGCATTTCTCCTAGTTTAGCACCAAGTTTGTCTCTTCACAATGCTTTAGTACCCTGCAAAGATTCAACAAGCACGCAGAAAAGGACGCACCATAGACAGAGAAGTCATCCATAAACACCTCTACCATCTCTTCTATTAGATCAGAGAAGATCGACATCATACACCGCTGAAATGTAGCCGGTGCATTACACAATCCAAACGGCATCCTTCGGTACGCGAAGGTACCGTAGGGACATGTGAAGGTCGTCTTCTCCTGATCATTTGGGTGAATTGGTATCTGAAAGAAACCGCTATACCCATCGAGGAAACAGTAGTAAGGGTGATTAGCAAGTCTCTCAAGCATTTGATCAATAAAAGGCAAAGGGAAATGATCTTTCCTAGTTGCAAGGTTAAGTTTCCTATAATCAATACACATCCTATGACCAGTGATGGTTCTAGTAGGAATAAGCTCAACTTTTTCATTCCTTATGACCGTGATCCCTCCCTTCTTAGGCACCACGTGTACAGGAGAAACCCACGTGCTGTCACTTATGGGATAGATCACGTCAGCCTCTAAAAGCTTAAGGATCTCTTTCTTAACAACCTCTTTCAAATTAGGATTCAAACACCTTTGATGTTCTATAGAAGAGGTGTTCTCATTATCCAAGTGAATCTTGTGAGTGCAAAGCATTGGTGAAAGCCCTTGATGTCACTTAAAGAGTACCCACTGGCCTTCCTATACTTTCTCAGCTCAGTCAGGAGCGAGTGCAACACATCATCACTTAAGTTTTCATTCACAATCACGGGATATGTGTTATTAGGCCCTATGAAAGCATACCTTAGCCCATTTGGGAGCTCCTTAAGGTCCACCTTTGGGGCTAACAGCTCACTCCAGTCATCCTCGTGGCTGTTGTTGTTGACTTCCTCCGTGGAACCCTCCTTAGAACCCGAGGCATGGCCCTTAAGACTGCTTTCCTCAACCGCTATCCCTTCTGAAATCGAGTCCTCCAGTCAATCTTGCTCTCCATGTCGTCTAGATCGAGCAGTTTCGCTCGATTCACTTACTCGATTTGATGTGGATCGAGTAAGGGATCGAGACGCTGAGTCGATCTCCTGATTGGACCCCAAAATGATCGGAAGGTCTCTCTCGATCGTCGACTCGATTGTTTTTTCGGATCGATCAATCCTCTCGATCTGTCTGTCGATTGCTGCACCGGATCGAGTTGTGTTCTCGATTGCCTTGTCGATCTGACTCCTGGATCGAGTGATAGCGTCGATCTCGGGGTCGATCTCTAGGCAGCAGCTTTCATCCTTCTTAACAATCTTCCTAGAATCCAGCAAGTTGACGTACTCCTGGGTCCTCTGATCCACATAGTCGAACTCCCCTGGCTCCTTTGTCAGTGCCAGTTTCAGATGGTCTTCCTGAGCCAGCTCTTCCAGCAACTCATCCGCTAAGGCATCCATCGTTTCAATGTAGAAAGCTTGCCCTTCTATGGTCGGCTTCTTCAGAACCTCATTGATATCAAAGTCCAGCCTTATATCCTTTCCCAAGTGCAAGGCAATCTTCCCGTTCTTGACGTCGATGATAGCCCCGACGGTTGCAAGGAATGGTCTTCCTAGGATGAGTGGATCCTTAGGCTCTTCATTCATTTCCAACACGACAAAGTCCGTAGGCACGTTCACACCGCTGATTCGCACCGGTAGACCTTCAAGCAGCCCCACTGGTAGCCTTACACTCCTATCAGCCAGTACCAACGAGATCCTACAGTCTTTGAAACGAGTAAAGCCAATCTTCTTCGCCACGGAATGAGGCATCAGATTTATGCTAGCTCCGAGATCACAAAGGCAACTCTTGAACTCTAGAGGACCTAAAGCGCAGGGTATAGTGATGCTTCCAGGGTCTCCCAACTTCTTAGGGACTATCTCCTTATGTATCACAGCACTACACTCTTCACTTAGAACAAGCACCTCCTTGCTTTCCTTATTCTTCTTCACGAGAGTGTCTTTGAAGAATTTAGCGCATTTATGCATCATTGCAAGGCAGTCAACAAGAGGTAGCTTGTTCTCCACGTCCTTAAGATGCTTCTCAAAGAGGATTCTATGCTTCTCTATGAGTTGCTTCTTGAAACGGCCAGGAAAAACCAGCTTGGGTAGATACGGTGGAGGTACATAAGCATTCTTCTCCTTAGTAGTTTGCTCTGCTTTCTTCTCAGCAACTGCTTTGTCTCCTCTTCTTGGCCCTTGGATCCAGACATTGTCAAAGTTAATCTCATCATCAGCTGAAGGCTTACCCTCCCCCTCTTGAATTACAACGTCCTCGTTGTTCTTAGGAGTAACCGGAGGTGTTAGCTCTTTGCCGCTTCTTAACATGATGGCGTTGGCATACTCCTTAGGATTCTGCTCACACTTGCCCGGTAGGCTATTCTGACCACTTGTACTCGCTTTCCCTTTCTCTAGCTGCTTGATCTTGTTATTTAAGTTGGTGATCTGAGTGGAGAAGTCAGTGAGAGACGAGTCTAGACGAGTGTTCATCTCGGCAAACTTCTGGTTTGTAGAGGCTTGCCCATGTATCAGCTGACGAAACATGGCCTGAACCGGATCAGCCTGTTGTTGCATCGGTTGTGGCTGCTGAGGTGCAAAGCCTGGAGGGTAGTTAGGCGTATAACTCTTGTTACTTTGATGCTGCCCTTGGAAGTTGTTCTGCCCTTGACCTTGGAAACCACCACTCGGCTGAAAACCTTTGTTGTAAGGGATGAAAGGTTTTGCTTGCTGAGCAGGGTACACTTGGTCCTTAGGGTTGGCAACGTTGGTACTTCGGTAGGAGAGATTGTTGTTCTGGTTGTAGCCTTGGTTGTAGCCTTGAGGTTTGTAATTGTTCTGTCCCGCCACCCAATTGGCTTCTTCCTGGCTCAACTCTAGCTCCTCTTGATTCTCATCCGCGTCACCAACAAAGTGAACATGCTTCTGGTTGGCTAACACCAGCTTATCTATCTTTTCATGCAAAGATTTCAGCTCCTTTTTGTGAGACTCTAGCTCGGATCCTCTCGGTGCACGGTCATAATCCTCAGCGTAGTTTCCATCAGTCAATGCCAAGTTTTCTATCAGCTCCATTCCCTCTTCTACCTCCTGACCAAGGAAGTTCCCTTTGCTAGCTGTTTCAAGCAACAACCTGATCTTTGGTGAAGCTCCGCGATGGTGCTGAGTAGGGTCTCCTCACTGAAACCGTGATGAGGACATTGGATCGTGTAGTCTTTGAAACGTTCCATTGCCTCGTTGAATGTCTCGTTGTTTTGTTGAGTGAAGCCGCTGATTTCCCTTCTCAACCGTGCTGTCCTGGTGCTAGAGAAGAATTTTGAGAGAAAAGCCTTCTTACACTCGGCCCATGAGGTGATGGTGCCTTGTGGGAGGGTCTTCTCCCAATGCCTAGCCTTGTCTCCGAGTGAAAAGGGAAAGAGACGCAGCTTGAAAGCATCTTCGGATATGCCGTTTATCTTGATCATCCCACATACTTGCTCAAAGTTGTCAAGGTGCTCCAAGGGATCTTCCATTGCTAAGCCGTGGAACTTGTTGTTTTGCACCATGGAGATGAAACCTGGCTTAATCTCGAAGTTGTTGTTTTGTACAGGAGGAGGAGTGATCCCAAACCTATTGTGATGAGTATTGGAAGCATCTCTGGCTCCTATGATCCTTGGGGGTCTAGCCGCGTGTTGGGGGTTTCCATTGCCCCTTCCCACTGCCCCGTGAGCTGGAGGAGGTCTGTGGTAACCCAACCCGGTAAACCGTACCGCGGCTGTGTCCCACTACATCCTCTAAGTCCGTTTCTATACTTAGCCATATTTTCGAACTTTTTCTTTATTTTTCTAAGTCTTTCTTATCAATACACAGCGGAATATAAATAACTCATTTCATTCATTTAACTCTCAAAAACACTTAAACAGATTCGGGGTTCCACATAAATCTAATCACAAGGTTCACTAACGATTACAACCAATCATCTAGCAACCTAAACGGTCAAACACCAAAGCCATAAGACTCTAAACACAAGTCTTAACACAAATGAAACCAAGTCCCGATCCATCCATATCCATCACTGCCGTCTGGTCTCGCCCCTTACTGCTTAGTACCTGCACACTCAAAATGAGAGGCATAAGTATTTCATAAATACTTAGTGAGTACGGTCATCCAGTAACACCTGGTCAGTACCAAAACACGCAGTCATACTTTCGGATTCAACATTCAACACAATCAATTCGCAATAGACATAACCATATCAAACGGCCATGATCATCTAGCCTAACCAACCAAGATCAATCCCTTTTTAAGACCCATGTCTACTTCAGCGAGAATCCCACATCCCCTAAGCTAGTACATGATCCGGATTACCCTAAGGTTAGCTAAACATCATATATGCCACGGTAAACACCACAATATCCCATAACATAAGGATTGCTTATCAATTCCAAACACATAATATGAAAATCATACAATCAACATGCAAAACACTCAACCCTAGCAATCCTACGGTCCTAGACCCGACCACAGTCACGCACTGACCTTAGACAAGGCTAGAAACAGATTGGTCAGAAGAAATCCCGATGAAAACCGCACCAAAACGAAGATATCCGATCTCCCTAAGAATCTCTCGGCTCACGGTACGATCCGATCCTTATCCCCTCGGCTATCTCTTGATCCGTTCACCTTTCTTCGAGCCAAACTCTGTTTTCCCTCAGAAACCCCACAAAACAAGGCTATTAGCTCGAGGTTATCCGATGAAAACTCAACACTTAGGGAAATATCCGATCGCTTACCAGTTTATCTCGGCGATGATCGGTTCTGCTCGGCGATAGCCTGATCTCTCTCGGATGTCCTCGGGATAAACTATTTTTCTTAGGGTTTTCTCTTGATTAAACTCTCTCTTTGCTTTATTTAGGTCAAATAAACGCAACACCCTCGAGTTAAGTCTCAAATTCCCTTATATACTCGCAAAACCCTAGGTAACCCGGACTTATCCAACGTTTTCCTGGTTCCAGTAGGATTATCCTGGTCCGACCATCCACTCGATAAATCCCAAAATAGCCGACTAAACACTTGGCCCACGGTCCAAATCCCTTCCCACTCGGATAAACCGCCCTTATCCGAGGTGGTTTCCATTTTTAATTTGGATATTCCTATTTCTCCCGGACAACTTGTCCCACCTCGGCTAATCCTCTATTTCTCTCGGAGGTTTCCTATTCCTCCTCGGAGACAGTCCACTGACACTCGGACTAACCTCCCAGACTCTCGGATATATCCCACTGTACTCGGATAAATCCCTTTCCCTCGGACTGGACTCTGTTTTCCCTCGGATATGGTCCATCCGGCTCGGCTATCCAGCCCACATCCGACTATTTCACCGGTCAACACCCGACCATAGTCCGAACCTCCATTTCCCAGCCAGTATTCGACCCTTGGCTCGGTCATCCCTCGGACAATGCCCTGTCCGGTACGATCATTCCACATTTTCTCGGATACGGATGCTACAACTCTCCCCCACCCGTTCTGGATTCGTCCTTGAATCCGACTCATCCGTTTGCAACTTGTCAAACAATTTGGGATACTCAGCTTTCATCCTAGCCTCCTTTTCCCAAGTAACATGTTCATGCCCGTCGCAGTCCCATACGACCTGAACCATTCTGACCAGCTTCCCACGCTTAGTCTCTTCTTTCCGATCTAACACTCGAACCGGCCTAGCCACTACTGCAAGGTCCTCTTGCAAGTCTGCTGGCGGCTCCTCTATAACCATTTCCCGTTCGGTAATGTGCTTCCTCAGCTGCGACACATGGAATACATTGTGGAACGCTCCCATTTCCGATGGCAAGTCCAACTTGTAAGCCATTGCGCCCACTCATTCCAGTATCCGGTACGGCCCCATGTACCTCGGATTCAACTTGGCACTCTTAGCTGCCCTATCCGTTCCCTTATAAGTCAGTGCTTTAAGATAAAAACCATATCACCCACACTGAACTCCAGATCCCTGCGATGCTTGTCCGCATAACTTTTCTGCCTGTCCATAGCCTCTTTCAGCTTAACCTTTAACAATCTGATCTTTTCTGTAGTAGCCTCGACCACTGCTGGCCCCATTACACTACGCTCCCCCACTTGTGTCCAACACAATGGTGTCCTGCACGGCCTGCCATACAACGCCTCATACGGAGACATCTCTATGCTCCTTTGGTAACTATTGTTGTATGCAAATTCAGCCAACGGTAAGTAGTCTTTCCAACTACCACCCCAGTCCAGTACACACGCTCTCAACATATCCTCCAATGTCCTGATCGTCCGTTCTGATTGCCCATCAGTCTGAGGATGATACGCTGTACTCATATGCAACCGCGTTCCACACGCTTCCTGGAACTCTTTCCAGAACCTTGAAGTAAACTTCGGATCACGATCTGAAATGATACTTACTGGCACTCTATGCAACTTCACGATCTGATCAATATACATGTCCACCAACTTTGGTACTCCATCAGTCTTTTTCATTGCTAAGAAGTGAGCAGACTTGGTCAAACGATCCACAATGACCCATATCCCGTCATGCAATTTCCTAGTCTTAAGTAACCCCAATACAAAGTCCATGGTGATCATGTCCCATTTCCATTCTGGCATTGGCAACGTTTGCAACAAACCACTTGGAAACTGATGCTCTGCCTTAACCAATTGGCACGTCTCACATCCGGCTACCCACTTAGCCACATGTTTCATCCCAACCCAATGATAGTACCATTTCAAATCCTGATACATCTTTGTCATTCCCGGATGAACAGAAAACCTTGACTGATGTGCCTCCTTAAGGATTTCATCCCTTAACTCCTTCACATCTGGAACACAGACCCGTCTGTTCACAACAATGGTCCCATTGTTTGAAGTCTGATATTCCGTCTTGTCATTCTGTGACACCTTTTTCAGATTCTCATCCTGCTCCTGAGCAATCCGAATTCTAATCAACAAGTCAGCTCTATCCGCAGCTTCCAAACCCAACGGTTCAACCCCATCCGTTAGCACATTCAACTGCAATGTCCTTAGCATGTTCACAATGCTTCCAACATTCTGTTCAGATGATACGCTAGCCCTTCTCCTACTCAATGCATCCGCCACCAAGTTGGTCTTTCCTGGATGGTATGCTATTTCCAAGTCATAGTCCGCTACCAACTCCATCCATCTACGCTGTCTCAAGTTCAAATCCGGTTGAGTAAAGATGTACTTTAAACTCTTATGGTCCGTGTATATCTGCACCTTCTCGCCATACAAGTAAGATCTCCATATCTTAAGTGCAAATACCACAACCGCCATCTCTAAATCATGCGTAGGGTAGTTTTCTTCATGCTTCCGTAGCTGCCGCGAAGCATAAGCTATCACCTTACCATTCTGCATCAGAACACAGCCTAGTTCTTTCCTGGATGCATCCGTGTATACCACGTATGCCTCACCCGGTTCTGGTAACGCCAATACTGGTGCACTAGTGAGTAACTCCTTCAACTTTGAGAAGCACTCTTCACACTCCTCCGTCCAGACATACTCCACGTCTTTACCAGTCAGCTTTGTCATTGGCTGAGCCATGCTTGCAAAACCTTTGACAAACCGCCTGTAGTAACCAGCTAGTCCGAGAAAACTCCTTATCTCTGTAGCATTCTCTGGTCTAGGCCAATCCGCAATAGCCTAAATCTTCTCTGGGTCCACGGACACTCCCTTATCCGAAACAATGTGACCCAAGAACCCTATATGCCGTTGCCAAAAGCTACACTTACTGAGCTTGGCATATAACTTCTATTCCCTCAACTTCTCCAGAACAGTCTGCAAATGACTCTTATGCTCTTCCTCATCCTTAGAGTATACTAGAATATCATCTATGAAAATAATCACAAACTCATCTAGGTACTCTCTGAATACGCCATTCATCAACTTCATGAATGCAGCTGGCGCATTCGTCAAACCAAATGGCATGACCACAAACTCGTAATGACCATACCTTGTCCTAAAGGCAGTCTTACGCACGTCTGTCTCCTCTATGGGTATTTGATGGTACCCCGATGCCAAATCGATCTTAGAGAACCAAGTAGCTCCCCTGAGTTGGTCCAACAACTCGTCTATCCTGGGAAGTGGATACTTGTTCTTCACGATCACACGGTTCAATCCGCGGTAGTCAATGCAAAGCCTGAAGCTCCCATCCTTCTTCTTCACGAACAACACTGGTGCTCCCCACAGTGAACTACTAGGTCTAATGAAGCCTTTGTCCAACAACTCCGTTAGCTGCTTCTTCAGTTCAGCCATCTCTGCTGGCGCCATCAGGTATGGTGCTTTAGACAATGGAGCTGTCCCCGGCTCAAGTTCAATCGTGAATGGATCTGAACGAGCTGGTGGCAGTCCTGCCAACGCCTGAAAAACATCCTCAAATTCTTGCACCACCGGTATACTGCCTAAGTCTACATCCGGCCCTCCTTCTGTAGTAGTGATCGTTGCTAGATACGCCTCACAACCTTTCTCTATCAGCCGTTCTGCCTGAATAGCTGAAACCACCAAACTTCCTGAGGTTGGTCTAACTCCCTGATAAACCAAGACCTCTCCGTCTCTCTCAAACCGCACCCTTCCACGGTGACAATCCAAGTGAGCTCTGTGCTTGCCTAACCAGTCCATTCCCAAAATGACATCGTAGGACTTAACCCTACAGATCACTAGATCTGCTGGCATGTTCACTTCACCAAACATCACTGGAACATTCTTGACCGTTCCTAGTGAAAACATCACTTGGCCTCCAGCTGCCTGAACTAACCCAAAGTCCTCTCCGGGTTCCTTCTGGAACTGACCCTTTCCGATCATGTCCGGATTAACAAAACAATGACTCGCTCCCAAGTCAAACAGAACATGGGTTTCAACCTCACCCATTAGCAAGGTCCCTACACATTCATTCCCTAGAATGCTAAGACTCTATACTAACACACAACGACACACAAGGCAAGTTTAGAAAATACTAAGTACCACACGTACCAGTAATCGGATGAGAAGTGCTCGGTTCCTCGGCTGCTGCTGCACTCGTCGTGTACACCCTCGGCATAATGGCCTGTCTCTTGGCATGTGATGCAAGCGCCTCCCCTGCTCTTTTCCCTTGAGCCCCGGCCTGCTCCACCACTCCTGCCTTAGTACACTCACGCTTGAAATGCCCTGGTTCTCCACAACCGTAGCAAACCCGAACCGCACCATCACTGCCGGACACACGGACCACACGCTGATCCTCCTCCGGACAGTCTCGTACCCGATGCTCTAAACTCCCGCACGTGTGGCATCCACTACCACCGCGCCTACACTCGCCAACGTGAGCCTTGCCACACTTGCTGCACACGCTGCGTCCCCCAGATCCTTTGTTCGGTACTCCTTTCCCAAACTTCCTGGTTCTCCACAACCGTAGCAAACCCGAACCGCACCATCACTGCCGGACACACAGACCACACGCTGATCCTCCTCCGGACAGTCTCGTACCCGATGCTCTAAACTCCCGCACCTGTGGCATCCACTACCACCGCGCCTACACTCGCCAACGTGAGCCTTGCCACACTTGCTGCACACGCTGCGTCCCCCAGATCCTTTGTTCGGTACTCCTTTCCCAAACTTTCGGTTCTGTCCACTAGACTGACCCGCCTTGGTCACGGCTGTACTAGCCCCAGCTGACATCAACGCAGCTTCCACCTGTCCTGACTCCAACAATGCCGCCTTCTCAACAAGCTCAGCAACTGTCCTGAAGTCACGAACCACACACCCATTCCTTAGCTCAACTCGCAGTCCACTCATAAACCAGCGAATCAGCTTCTCCTCCGTGTCAAACTCATGAGACACATACTTCCTCAGCTGATTAAACTGAGTCTCATACTGCCTCACTGTAAGCGTCCCCTGACTAAGGTACAGAAACGCCTTCTCCAACTCGTTGTAAGCTTCCTGTGGGAAGTACTTACTCCTGAACATCGCTGAAAATGTCTCATAAGAACAATTCGCGTTCACCAGCCTTCCAATAATTCCTTTCCACCACGTGTGTGCATCACCCTCCAAGTAGTGCACGGCAATGTCTCTCTTGTAACCCTCTGGACATCGGATAGACTCAAAATTCCGTTCCAGTCTCATCCTCCACTTATCTGCCTCAATCGGTGTAGAACCTCCAGCAAAGAACTTGGTTCCCAACCGCACCATATGATCCAAAACCTTGAGGTAACTCGGAACCCTCTCCACTTGGTCCGCTTCCTCCCCAATCACATCCGCGTGAACCCCCACCGGTGGTACTACTTGTGGTGCTGCTGCAACCGCCGGAGCAGGAGCCACCGCAGGTAGCCTAGCTAGTACCTGTGGTAAAATCCCAAGCACAGCCTCTAACCCCACTGGTGCCACATTCACAGCATCCCCAGCTGCACCCGCAGCATTCCAAGCCACGTTCTCAGCATCCGCAGCATTTCTTGCTGCTTCCACGGCTGCCACTCTAGCCGCCTCATTCGCAACCGCAGCTGCCTGTCTCTCGGCTTCCCTAGCCCTCTCAGCAACATCACCGTTAACTGAGTTCACAGATCCCGCAGCCTGGTTGTCCCCATTGGTTCTCACGGTTCTTCTGGTATCAACCATCTGCAAGTACACAATGCCAGTTAGCCGAAGCTAACTCAAAACGTGTTTCACAACACCACACAACAACTTACCGCGAGACCTTGGCAGTGAAGAATGGATCGGACCCCCATAAACCCCAAACAAACAAACAAACAAACAACAGCAGTCACCAATTTCAGTCCTAGAAGCGTTAAAACGCTCTGATACCAACTTGTGGTAACCCAACCCGGTAAACCGTACCGCGGCTGTGTCCCACTACATCCTCTATTTCCGTTTCTATACTTAGCCATATTTTCGAACTTTTTCTTTATTTTTCTAAGTCTTTCTTATCAATACACAGCGGAATATAAATAACTCATTTCATTCATTTAACTCTCAAAAACACTTAAACAGATTCGGGGTTCCACATAAATCTAATCACAAGGTTCACTAACGATTACAACCAATCATCTAGCAACCTAAACGGTCAAACACCAAAGCCATAAGACTCTAAACACAAGTCTTAACACAAATAAAACCAAGTCCCGATCCATCCATATCCATCACTGCCGCCTGGTCTCGCCCCTTACTGCTTAGTACCTGCACACACAAAATGAGAGGCATAAGTATTTCATAAATACTTAGTGTGTACGGTCATCCCGTAACACCTGGTCAGTACCAAAACACGCAGTCATACTTTCGGATTCAACATTCAACACAATCAATTCGCAATAGACATAACCATATCAAACGACCATGATCATCTAGCCTAACCAACCAAGATCAATCCCTTTTTAAGACCCATGTCAACTTCAGCGAGAATCCCACATCCCCTAAGCTAGTACATGATCCGGATTACCCTGAGGTTAGCTAAACATCATATATGCCATGGTAAACACCACAATATCCCATAACATAAGGATTGCTTATCAATTCCAAACACATAACATGAAAATCATACAATCAACATGCAAAACACTCAACCCTAGCAATCCTACGGTCCTAGACCCAACCACAGTCACGCACTGACCTTAGACAAGGCTAGAAACAGATTGGTCAGAAGAAATCCTGATGAAAACCGCACCAAAACGAAGATATCCGATCTCCCTAAGAATCTCTCGGCTCACGGTACGATCCGATCCTTATCCCCTCGGCTATCTCTTGATCTGTTCACCTTTCTTCGAGCCAAACTCTGTTTTCCCTCAGAAACCCCACAAAACAAGGCTATTAGCTCGAGGTTATCCGATGAAAACTCAACACTTAGGGAAATATCCGATCGCTTACTAGTTTATCTCGGCGATGATCGGTTCTGCTCGGCGATAGCCTGATCTCTCTCGGATGTCCTCGGGATAAACTATTTTTCTTAGGGTTTTCTCTTGATTAAAATCTCTCTTTGCTTTATTTAGGTCAAATAAACGCAACACCCTCGAGTTAAGTCTCAAATTCCCTTATATACTCGCAAAACCCTAGGTAACCCGGACTTATCCGACGTTTTCCTGGTTCCAGTAGGATTATCCCGGTCCGATTCGATTTTCCTCGGCAATTCCCTGTACCGGCTCGACCATCCACTCGATAAATCCCAAAATAGCCGACTAAACACTTGGCCCACGGTCCAAATCCCTTCCCACTCGGATAAACCGCCCTTATCCGAGGTGGTTTCCATTTTTAATTTGGATATTCCTATTTCTCCCGGACAACTTGTCCCACCTCGGCTAATCCTCTATTTCTCTCGGAGGTTTCCTATTCCCCCTCGGAGACAGTCCACTGACACTCGGACTAACCTCCCAGACTCTCGGATATATCCCACTGCACTCGGATAAATCCCATTTCCCTCGGACTGGACCCTGTTTTCCCTCGGATATGGTCCATCCGGCTCGGCTATCCAGCCCACATCCGACTATTTCACTGGTCAACACCCGACCATAGTCCGAACCTCCATTTCCCAGCCAGTATCCGACCCTTGGCTCGGTCATCCCTCGGACAATGCCCTGTCCGGTACGATCATTCCACATTTTCTCGGATACGGATGCTACAACTCTCCCCCACCCGTTCTGGATTCGTCCTGGAATCCGACTCATCCGTTTGCAACTTGTCAAACAATTTGGGATACTCAGCTTTCATCCTAGCCTCCTTTTCCCAAGTAACCTGTTCATGCCCGTCGCAGTCCTATACGACCTGAACTATTCTGACCAGCTTCCCACGCTTAGTCTCTTCTTTCCGATCTAACACTCGAACCGGCCTAGCCACTACTGCAAGGTCCTCTTGCAAGTCTGCTGGCGGCTCCTCTATAACCGTTTCCCGTTCGGTAATGTGCTTCCTCAGCTGCGACACTTGGAATACATTGTGGAACGCTCCCATTTCCGATGGCAAGTCCAACTTGTAAGGCATTGCGCCCACTCATTCCAGTATCCGGTACGGCCCCATGTACCTCGGATTCAACTTGGCACTCTTAGCTGCCCTATCCGTTCCCTTATAAGTCAGTGCTTTAAGATAAACCATATCACCCACACTGAACTCCAGATCCCTGCGATGCTTGTCCGCATAACTTTTCTGCCTGTCCATAGCCTCTTTCAGCTTAACCTTTAACAATCTGATCTTTTCTGTAGTAGCCTCGACCACTGCTGCCCCCATTACACTACGCTCCCCCACTTGTGTCCAACACAATGGTGTCCTGCACGGCCTGCCATACAACGCCTCATACGGAGACATCTCTATGCTCCTTTGGTAACTATTGTGGTATGCAAATTCAGCCAACGGTAAGTAGTCTTTCCAACTACCACCCCAGTCCAGTACACACGCTCTCAACATATCCTCCAATGTCCTGATCGTCCGTTCTGATTGCCCATCAGTCTGAGGATGATACGCTGTACTCATATGCAACCGCGTTCCACACGCTTCCTGGAACTCTTTCCAGAACCATGAAGTAAACTTCGGATCACGATCTGAAATGATACTTACTGGCACTCTATGCAACTTCACGATCTGATCAATATACATGTCCACCAACTTTGGTACTCCATCAGTCTTTTTTATTGCTAAGAAGTGAGCAGACTTGGTCAAACGATCCACAATGACCCATATCCCGTCATGCAACTTCCTAGTCTTAGGTAACCCCAATACAAAGTCCATGGTGATCATGTCCCATTTCCATTCTGGCATTGGCAACGTTTGCAACAAACCACTTGGAAACTGATGCTCTACCTTAACCAATTGGCACGTCTCACATCCGGCTACCCACTTAGCCACATGTTTCATCCCAACCCAATGATAGTACCGTTTCAAATCCTGATACATCTTGGTCAATCCCGGATGAACAGAAAACCTTGACTGATGTGCCTCCTTAAGGATTTCATCCCTTAACTCCTTCACATCTGGAACACAGACCCGTCCGTTCACAACAATGGTCCCATTGTTTGAAGTCTGATATTCCGTCTTGTCATTCTGTGACACCTTTTTCAGATTCTCATCCTGCTCCTGAGCAATCCGAATTCTAGTCAACAAGTCAGCTCTATCCGCAGCTTCGAAACCCAACGGTTCAACCCCATCCGTTAGCACATTCAACTGCAATGTCCTTAGCATGTTCACAATGCTTCCAACATTCTGTTCAGATGATACGCTAGCCCTTCTCCTACTCAATGCATCCGCCACCAAGTTGGCCTTTCCTGGATGGTATGCTATTTCCAAGTCATAGTCCGCTACCAACTCCATCCATCTACGCTGTCTCAAGTTCAAATCCGGTTGAGTAAAGATGTACTTTAAACTCTTATGGTCCGTGTATATCTGCACCTTCTCGCCATACAAGTAAGATCTCCATATCTTAAGTGCAAATACCACAACCGCCATCTCTAAATCATGCGTAGGGTAGTTTCCTTCATGCTTCCGTAGCTGCCGCGAAGCATAAGCTATCACCTTACCATTCTGCATCAGAACACAGCCTAGTCCTTTCCTGGATGCATCCGTGTATACCACGTATGCCTCACCCGGTTCTGGTAACGCCAATACTGGTGCACTAGTGAGTAACTCCTTTAACTTTGAGAAGCACTCTTCACACTCCTCCGTCCAGACATACTCCACGTCTTTACCAGTCAGCTTTGTCATTGGCTGAGCCATGCTTGCAAAACCTTTGACAAACCGCCTGTAGTAACCAGCTAGTCCGAGAAAACTCCTTATCTCTGTAGCATTCTCTGGTCTAGGCCAATCCGCAATAGCCTGAATCTTCTCTGGGTCCACGGACACTCCCTTATCCGAAACAATGTGACCTAAGAACCCTATATGCCGTTGCCAAAAGCTACACTTACTGAGCTTGGCATATAACTTCTATTCCCTCAACTTCTCCAGAACAGTCTGCAAATGACTCTTATGCTCTTCCTCATCCTTAGAGTATACTAGAATATCATCTATGAAAATAATCACAAACTCATCTAGGTACTCTCTGAATACGCCATTCATCAACTTCATGAATGCAGCTGGCGCATTCGTCAAACCAAATGGCATGACCACAAACTCGTAATGACCATACCTTGTCCTAAAGGCAGTCTTACGCACGTCTGTCTCCTCTATGGGTATTTGATGGTACCCCGATGCCAAATCGATCTTAGAGAACCAAGTAGCTCCCCTGAGTTGGTCCAACAACTCGTCTATCCTGGGAAGTGGATACTTGTTCTTCACGATCACACGGTTCAATCCGCGGTAGTCAATGCAAAGCCTGAAGCTCCCATCCTTCTTCTTCACGAACAACACTGGTGCTCCCCACAGTGAACTACTAGGTCTAATGAAGCCTTTGTCCAACAACTCCGTTAGCTGCTTCTTCAGTTCAGCCATCTCTGCTGGCGCCATCAGGTATGGTGCTTTAGACAATGAAGCTGTCCCCGGCTCAAGTTCAATCGTGAATGGATCTGAACGAGCTGGTGGCAGTCCTGCCAACGCCTGAAAAACATCCTCAAATTCTTGCACCACCGGTATACTGCCTAAGTCTACATCCGGCCCTCCTTCTGTAGTAGTGATCGTTGCTAGATACGCCTCACAACCTTTCTCTATCAGCCGTTCTGCCTGAATAGCTGAAACCACCAAACTTCCTGAGGTTGGTCTAACTCCCTGATAAACCAAGACCTCCCCGTCTCTCTCAAACCGCACCCTTCCACGGTGACAATCCAAGTGAGCTCTGTGCTTGCCTAACCAGTCCATTCCCAAAATGACATCGTAGGACTTAACCCTACAGATCACTAGATCTGCTGGCATGTTCACTTCACCAAACATCACTGGAACATTCTTGACCGTTCCTAGTGAAAACATCACTTGGCCTCCAGCCGCCTGAACTAACCCAAAGTCCTCTCCGGGTTCCTTCTGGAACTGACCCTTTCCGATCATGTCCGGATTAACAAAACAATGACTCGCTCCCGAGTTAAACAGAACATGGGTTTCAACCTCACCCATTAGCAAGGTCCCTACACATTAATTCCCTAGAATACTAAGACTCTATACTAACACACAACGACATACAAGGCAAGTTTAGAAAATACTAAGTACCACACGTACCAGTAATCGGATGAGAAGTGCTCGGTTCCTCGGCTGCTGCTGCACTCGTCGTGTACACCCTCGGCATAATGGCCTGTCTCTTGGCCTGTGATGCAAGCGCCTCCCCTGCTCTTTTCCCTTGAGCCCCGGCCTGCTCCACCACTCCTGCCTTAGGACACTCACGCTTGAAATGCCCTGGTTCTCCACAACCGTAGCAAACCCGAACCGCACCATCATTGCCGGACACACGGACCACACGCTGATCCTCCTCCGGACAGTCTCGTACCCGATGCTCTAAACTCCCGCACCTGTGGCATCCACTACCACCGCGCCTACACTCGCCAACGTGAGCCTTGCCACACTTGCTGCACACGCTGCGTCCCCCAGATCCTTTGTTCGGTACTCCTTTCCCAAACTTCCTGGTTCTCCACAACCGTAGCAAACCCGAACCGCACCATCACTGCCGGACACACGGACCACACGCTGATCCTCCTCCGGACAGTCTCGTACCCGATGCTCTAAACTCCCGCACCTGTGGCATCCACTACCACCGCGCCTACACTCGCCAACGTGAGCCTTGCCACACTTGCTGCACACGCTGCGTCCCCCAGATCCTTTGTTCGGTACTCCTTTCCCAAACTTCCGGTTCTGTCCACTAGACTGACCCGCCTTGGTCACGGCTGTACTAGCCCCAGCTGACATCAACGCAGCTTCCGCCTGTCCTGACTCCAACAATGCCGCCTTCTCAACAAGCTCAGCAACTGTCCTGAAGTCACGAACCACACACCCATTCCTTAGCTCAACTCGCAGTCCACTCATAAACCTGCGAATCAGCTTCTCCTCCGTGTCAAATTCATGAGACACATACTTCCTCAGCTGATTAAACTGAGTCTCATACTGCCTCACTGTAAGCGTCCCCTGACTAAGGTACAGAAACGCCTTCTCCAACTCGTTGTAAGCGTCCTGTGGGAAGTACTTACTCCTGAACATCGCTGAAAATGTCTCATAAGAACAATTCGCGTTCACCAGCCTTCCAACAATTCCTTTCCACCACGTGTGTGCATCACCCTCCAAGTAGTGCACGGTAATGTCTCTCTTGTAACCCTCTGGACATCGGATAGACTCAAAATTCCGTTCCTCAATCGGTGTAGAACCTCCAGCAAAGAACTTGGTTCCCAACCGCACCATGTGATCCAAAACCTTGAGGTAACTCGGAACCCTCTCCACTTGGTCCGCTTCCTCCCCAATCACATCCGCGTGAACCCCCACCGGTGCTACTACTTGTGGTGTTGCTGCAACTGCCGGAGCAGGAGCCACCGCAGGTAGCCTAGCTAGTACATGTGCTAAAATCCCAAGCACAGCCTCTAACCCCACTGGTGCCACATTCACAGCATCCCCAGCTGCACCCGCAGCATTCCAAGCCACGTTCTCAGCATCTGCAGCATTCCTTGCTGCTTCCACGGCTGCCACTCTAGCCGCCTCATTCGCAACCGCAGCTGCCTGTCTCTCGGCTTCCCTAGCCCTCTCAGCAACATCACCGTTAACTGAGTTCACAGACCCTGCAGCCTGGTTGTCCCCATTGATTCTCACGGTTCTTCTGGTATCAACCATCTGCAAGTACACAATGCCAGTTAGCCGAAGCTAACTCAAAACGTGTTTCACAACACCACACAACAACTTACCACGAGACCTTGGCAGTGAAGAATGGATCGGACCCCCATAAACCCCAAACAAACAAACAAACAAACAACAGCAGTCACCAATTTCAGTCCTAGAAGCGTTAAAACGCTCTGATACCAACTTGTGGTAACCCAACCCGGTAAACCGTACCGCGGCTGTGTCCCACTACATCCTCTAAGTCCGTTTCTATACTTAGCCATATTTTCGAACTTTTTCTTTATTTTTCTAAGTTTTTCTTATCAATACACAGCGGAATATAAATAACTCATTTCATTCATTTAACTCTCAAAAACACTTAAACAGATTCGGGGTTCCACATAAATCTAATCACAAGGTTCACTAACGATTACAACCAATCATCTAGCAACCTAAACGGTCAAACACCAAAGCCATAAGACTCTAAACAAAAGTCTTAACACAAATAAAACTAAGTCCCGATCCATCCACATCCATCACTGCCGCCTGGTCTCGCCCCTTACTGCTTAGTACCTGCACACTCAAAATGAGAGGCATAAGTATTTCATAAATACTTAGTGAGTACGGTCATCCCGTAACACCTGGTCAGTACCAAAACACGCAGTCATACTTTCGGATTCAACATTCAACACAATCAATTCGCAATAGACATAACCATATCAAACGGCCATGATCATCTAGCCTAACCAACCAAGATCAATCCCTTTTTAAGACCCATGTCTACTTCAGCGAGAATCCCACATCCCCTAAGCTAGTACATGATCCGGATTACCCTGAAGTTAGCTAAACATCATATATGCCATGGTAAACACCACAATATCCCATAACATAAGGATTGCTTATCAATTCCAAACACATAACATGAAAATCATACAATCAACATGCAAAACACTCAACCCTAGCAATCCTACGGTCCTAGACCCAACCACAGTCACGCACTGACCTTAGACAAGGCTAGAAACAGATTGGTCAGAAGAAATCCCGATGAAAACCGCACCAAAACGAAGATATCCGATCTCCCTAAGAATCTCTCGGCTCACGGTACGATCCGATCCTTATCCCCTCGGCTATCTCTTGATCCGTTCACCTTTCTTCGAGCCAAACTCTGTTTTCCCTCAGAAACCCCACAAAACAAGGCTATTAGCTCGAGGTTATCCGATGAAAACTCAACACTTAGGGAAATATTCGATCGTTTACCAGTTTATCTCGGCGATGATCGGTTCTGCTCGGCGATAGCCTGATCTCTCTCGGATGTCCTCGGGATAAACTGTTTTTCTTAGGGTTTTCTCTTGACTAAACTCTCTCTTTGCTTTATTTAGCTCAAATAAACGCAACACCCTCGAGTTAAGTCTCAAATTCCCTTATATACTCGCAAAACCCTAGGTAACCCGGATACGTTTTCCTGGTTCCAGTAGGATTATCCCGGTCCGATTCGATTTTCCTTGGCAATTCCCTGTACCGGCTCGACCATCCACTCGATAAATCCCAAAATAGCCGACTAAACACTTGGCCCACGGTCCAAATCCCTTCCCACTTGGATAAACCGCCCTTATCCGAGGTGGTTTCCATTTTTCATTCGGATATTCCTATTTCTCCCGGACAACTTGTCCCACCTCGGCTAATCCTCTATTTCTCTCGGAGGTTTCCTATTCCCCCTCGGAGACAGTCCACTGACACTCGGACTAACCTCCCAGACTCTCGGATATATCCCACTGCACTCGGATAAATCCCATTTCCCTCGGATATGGTCCATCCGGCTCGGCTATCCAGCCCACATCCGACTATTTCACCGGTCAACACCCGACCATAGTCCGAACCTCCATTTCCCAGCCAGTATCCGACCCTTGGCTCGGTCATCCCTCGGACAATGCCCTGTCTGGTACGATCATTCCACATTTTCTCGGATACGGATGCTACAACTCTCCCCCACCCGTTCTGGATTCGTCCTTGAATCCGACTCATCCGTTTGCAACTTGTCAAACAATTTGGGATACTCAGCTTTCATCCTAGCCTCCTTTTCCCAAGTAACCTGTTCATGCCCGTCGCAGTCCCATACGACCTGAACCATTCTGACCAGCTTCCCACGCTTAGTCTCTTCTTTCCGATCTAACACTCGAACCGGCCTAGCCACTACTGAAAGGTCCTCTTGCAAGTCTGCTGGCGGCTCCTCTATAACCGTTTCCCGTTCGGTAATGTGCTTCCTCAGCTGCGACACATGGAATACATTGTGGAATGCTCCCATTTCTGATGGCAAGTCCAACTTGTAAGCCATTGCGCCCACTCATTCCAGTATCCGGTACGGCCCCATGTACCTCGGATTCAACTTGGCACTCTTAGCTGCCCTATCCGTTCCCTTATAAGTCAGTGCTTTAAGATAAACCATATCACCCACACTGAACTCCAGATCCCTGCGATGCTTGTCCGCATAACTTTTCTGCCTGTCCATAGCCTCTTTCAGCTTAACCTTTAACAATCTGATCTTTTCTGTAGTAGCCTCGACCACTGCTGGCCCCATTACACTATGCTCCCCCACTTGTGTCCAACACAATGGTGTCCTGCACGGCCTGCCATACAACGCCTCATACGGAGACATCTCTATGCTCCTTTGGTAACTATTGTTGTATGCAAATTCAGCCAACGGTAAGTAGTCTTTCCAACTACCACCCCAGTCCAGTACACACGCTCACAACATATCCTCCAATGTCCTGATCGTCCGTTCTGATTGCCCATCAGTCTGAGGATGATACGCTGTACTCATATGCAACCGCGTTCCACACGCTTCCTGGAACTCTTTCCAGAACCTTGAAGTAAACTTCGGATCACGATCTGAAATGATACTTACTGGCACTCTATGCAACTTCACGATCTGATCAATATACATGTCCACCAACTTTGGTACTCCATCAGTCTTTTTCATTGCTAAGAAGTGAGCAGACTTGGTCAAACGATCCACAATGACCCATATCCCGTCATGCAACTTCCTAGTCTTAGGTAACCCCAATACAAAGTCCATGGTGATCATGTCCCATTTCCATTCTGGCATTGGCAACGTTTGCAACAAACCACTTGGAAACTGATGCTCTACCTTAACCAATTGGCACGTCTCACATCCGGCTACCCACTTAGCCACATGTTTCATCCCAACCCAATGATAGTACCGTTTCAAATCCTGATACATCTTGGTCAATCCCGGATGAACAGAAAACCTTGACTGATGTGCCTCCTTAAGGATTTCATCCCTTAACTCCTTCACATCTGGAACACAGACCCGTCCGTTCACAACAATGGTCCCATTGTTTGAAGTCTGATATTCCGTCTTGTCATTCTGTGACACCTTTTTCAGATTCTCATCCTGCTCTTGAGCAATCCAAATTCTAGTCAACAAGTCAGCTCTATCCGCAGCTTCCAAACCCAACGGTTCAACCCCATCCGTTAGCACATTCAACTGCAATGTCCTTAGCATGTTCACAATGCTTCCAACATTCTGTTCAGATGATACGCTAGCCCTTCTCCTACTCAATGCATCCGCCACCAAGTTGGCCTTTCCTGGATGGTATGCTATTTCCAAGTCATAGTCCGCTACCAACTCCATCCATCTACGCTGTCTCAAGTTCAAATCCGGTTGAGTAAAGATGTACTTTAAACTCTTATGGTCCGTGTATATCTGCACCTTCTCGCCATACAAGTAAGATCTCCATATCTTAAGTGCAAATACCACAACCGTCATCTCTAAATCATGCGTAGGGTAGTTTCCTTCATGCTTCCGTAGCTGCCGCGAAGCATAAGCTATCACCTTACCATTCTGCATCAGAACACAGCCTAGTCCTTTCCTGGATGCATCCGTGTATACCACGTATGCCTCACCCGGTTCTGGTAACGCCAATACTGGTGCACTAGTGAGTAACTCCTTTAACTTTGAGAAGCACTCTTCACACTCCTCCGTCCAGACATACTCCACGTCTTTACCAGTCAGCTTTGTCATTGGCTGAGCCATGCTTGCAAAACCTTTGACAAACCGCCTGTAGTAACCAGCTAGTCCGAGAAAACTCCTTATCTCTGTAGCATTCTCTGGTCTAGGCCAATCCGCAATAGCCTGAATCTTCTCTGGGTCCACGGACACTCCCTTATCCGAAACAATGTGACCCAAGAACCCTATATGCCGTTGCCAAAAGCTACACTTACTGAGCTTGGCATATAACTTCTATTCCCTCAACTTCTCCAGAACAGTCTGCAAATGACTCTTATGCTCTTCCTCATCCTTAGAGTATACTAGAATATCATCTATGAAAATAATCACAAACTCATCTAGGTACTCTCTGAATACGCCATTCATCAACTTCATGAATGCAGCTGGCGCATTCGTCAAACCAAATGGCATGACCACAAACTCGTAATGACCATACCTTGTCCTAAAGGCAGTCTTACGCACGTCTGTCTCCTCTATGGGTATTTGATGGTACCCCGATGCCAAATCGATCTTAGAGAACCAAGTAGCTCCCTTGAGTTGGTCCAACAACTCGTCTATCCTGGGAAGTGGATACTTGTTCTTCACGATCACACGGTTCAATCCGCGGTAGTCAATGCAAAGCCTGAAGCTCCCATCCTTCTTCTTCACGAACAACACTGGTGCTCCCCACAGTGAACTACTAGGTCTAATGAAGCCTTTGTCCAACAACTCCGTTAGCTGCTTCTTCAGTTCAGCCATCTCTGCTGGCGCCATCAGGTATGGTGCTTTAGACAATGAAGCTGTCCCCGGCTCAAGTTCAATCGTGAATGGATCTGAACGAGCTGGTGGCAGTCCTGCCAACGCCTGGAAAACATCCTCAAATTCTTGCACCACCGGTATACTGCCTAAGTCTACATCCGGCCCTCCTTCTGTAGTAGTGATCGTTGCTAGATACGCCTCACAACCTTTCTCTATCAGCCGTTCTGCCTGAATAGCTGAAACCACCAAACTTCCTGAGGTTGGTCTAACTCCCTGATAAACCAAGACCTCCCCGTCTCTCTCAAACCGCACCCTTCCACGGTGACAATCCAAGTGAGCTCTGTGCTTGCCTAACCAGTCCATTCCCAAAATGACATCGTAGGACTTAACCCTACAGATCACTAGATCTGCTGGCATGTTCACTTCACCAAACATCACTGGAACATTCTTGACCGTTCCTAGTGAAAACATCACTTGGCCTCCAGCCGCCTGAACTAACCCAAAGTCCTCTCCGGGTTCCTTCTGGAACTGACCCTTTCCGATCATGTCCGGATTAACAAAACAATGACTCGCTCCCGAGTTAAACAGAACATGGGTTTCAACCTCACCCATTAGCAAGGTCCCTACACATTCATTCCCTAGAATACTAAGACTCTATACTAACACACAACGACACACAAGGCAAGTTTAGAAAATACTAAGTACCACACGTACCAGTAATCGGATGAGAAGTGCTCGGTTCCTCGGCTGCTGCTGCACTCGTCGTGTACACCCTCGGCATAATGGCCTGTCTCTTGGCCTGTGATGCAAGCGCCTCCCCTGCTCTTTTCCCTTGAGCCCCGGCCTGCTCCACCACTCCTGCCTTAGGACACTCACGCTTGAAATGCCCTGGTTCTCCACAACCGTAGCAAACCCGAACCGCACCATCATTGCCGGACACACGGACCACACGCTGATCCTCCTCCGGACAGTCTCGTACCCGATGCTCTAAACTCCCGCACGTGTGGCATCCACTACCACCGCGCCTACACTCGCCAACGTGAGCCTTGCCACACTTGCTGCACACGCTGCGTCCCCCAGATCCTTTGTTCGGTACTCCTTTCCCAAACTTCCTGGTTCTCCACAACCGTAGCAAACCCGAACCGCACCATCACTGCCGGACACACGGACCACACGCTGATCCTCCTCCGGACAGTCTCGTACCCGATGCTCTAAACTCCCGCACCTGTGGCATCCACTACCACCGCGCCTACACTCGCCAACGTGAGCCTTGCCACACTTGCTGCACACGCTGCGTCCCCCAGATCCTTTGTTCGGTACTCCTTTCCCAAACTTCCGGTTCTGTCCACTAGACTGACCCGCCTTGGTCACGGCTGTACTAGCCCCAGCTGACATCAACGCTGCTTCCGCCTGTCCTGACTCCAACAATGCCGCCTTCTCAACAAGCTCAGCAACTGTCCTGAAGTCACGAACCACACACCCATTCCTTAGCTCAACTCGCAGTCCACTCATAAACCTGCGAATCAGCTTCTCCTCCGTGTCAAATTCATGAGACACATACTTCCTCAGCTGATTAAACTGAGTCTCATACTGCCTCACTGTAAGCGTCCCCTGACTAAGGTACAGAAACGCCTTCTCCAACTCGTTGTAAGCTTCCTGTGGGAAGTACTTACTCCTGAACATCGCTGAAAATGTCTCATAAGAACAATTCGCGTTCACCAGCCTTCCAACAATTCCTTTCCACCACGTGTGTGCATCACCCTCCAAGTAGTGCACGGTAATGTCTCTCTTGTAACCCTCTGGACATCGGATAGACTCAAAATTCCGTTCCTCAATCGGTGTAGAACCTCCAGCAAAGAACTTGGTTCCCAACCGCACCATGTGATCCAAAACCTTGAGGTAACTCGGAACCCTCTCCACTTGGTCCGCTTCCTCCCCAATCACATCCGCGTGAACCCCCACCGGTGGTACTACTTGTGGTGCTGCTGCAACTGCCGGAGCAGGAGCCACCGCAGGTAGCCTAGCTAGTACATGTGCTAAAATCCCAAGCACAGCCTCTAACCCCACTGGTGCCACATTCACAGCATCCCCAGCTGCACCCGCAGCATTCCAAGCCACGTTCTCAGCATCTGCAGCATTCCTTGCTGCTTCCACGGCTGCCACTCTAGCCGCCTCATTCGCAACCGCAGCTGCCTGTCTCTCGGCTTCCCTAGCCCTCTCAGCAACATCACCGTTAACTGAGTTCACAGACCCTGCAGCCTGGTTGTCCCCATTGATTCTCACGGTTCTTCTGGTATCAACCATCTGCAAGTACACAATGCCAGTTAGCCGAAGCTAACTCAAAACGTGTTTCACAACACCACACAACAACTTACCGCGAGACCTTGGCAGTGAAGAATGGATTGGACCTCCATAAACCCCAAACAAACAAACAAACAAACAACAACAGTCACCAATTTCAGTCCTAGAAGCGTTAAAACGCTCTAATACCAACTTGTGGTAACCCAACCCGGTAAACCGTACCGCGGCTGTGTCCCACTACATCCTCTAAGTCCGTTTCTATACTTATCCATATTTTCGAACTTTTTCTTTATTTTTCTAAGTCTTTCTTATCAATACACAGCGGAATATAAATAACTCATTTCATTCATTTAACTCTCAAAAACACTTAAACAGATTCGGGGTTCCACATAAATCTAATCACAAGGTTCACTAACGATTACAACCAATCATCTAGCAACCTAAACGGTCAAACACCAAAGCCATAAGACTCTAAACACAAGTCTTAACACAAATAAAACCAAGTCCCGATCCATCCATATCCATCACTGCCGCCTGGTCTCGCCCCCTTACTGCTTAGTACCTGCACACTCAAAATGAGAGGCATAAGTATTTCATAAATACTTAGTGAGTACGGTCATCCCGTAACACCTGGTCAGTACCAAAACACGCAGTCATACTTTCGGATTCAACATTCAACACAATCAATTCGCAATAGACATAACCATATCAAACGGCCATGATCATCTAGCCTAACCAACCAAGATCAATCCCTTTTTAAGACCCATGTCTACTTCAGCGAGAATCCCACATCCCCTAAGCTAGTATATGATCCGGATTACCCTGAGGTTAGCTAAACATCATATATGCCACGGTAAACACCACAATATCCCATAACATAAGGATTGCTTATCAATTCCAAACACATAATATGAAAATCATACAATCAACATGCAAAACACTCAACCCTAGCAATCCTACGGTCCTAGACCCGACCACAGTCACGCACTGACCTTAGACAAGGCTAGAAACAGATTGGTCAGAAGAAATCCCGATGAAAACCGCACCAAAACGAAGATATCCGATCTCCCTAAGAATCTCTCGGCTCACGGTACGATCCGATCCTTATCCCCTCGGCTATCTCTTGATCCGTTCACCTTTCTTCGAGCCAAACTCTGTTTTCCCTCAGAAACCCCACAAAATTGGGCTATTAGCTCGAGGTTATCCGATGAAAACTCAACACTTAGGGAAATATACGATCGCTTACCAGTTTATCTCGGCGATGATCGGTTCTGCTCGGCGATAGCCTGATCTCTCTCGGATGTCCTCAGGATAAACTGATTTTCTTAGGGTTTTCTCTTGACTAAACTCTCTCTTTGCTTTATTTAGCTCAAATAAACGAAACACCCTCGTGTTAAGTCTCAAATTCCCTTATATACTCGCAAAATCCTAGGTAACCCGGACTTATCCGACGTTTTCCTGGTTTCAGTAGGATTATCCCGGTCCGATTCGATTTTCCTCGGCTATTCCCTGTACCGGCTCGACCATCCACTCGATAAATCCCAAAATAGCCGACCAAACACTTGGCCCACGGCCCAAATCCCTTCCCACTCGGATAAACCGCCCTTATCCGAGGTGGTTTCCATTTTTCATTCGGATATTCCTTTTTCTCCCAGACAACTTGTCCCACCTCGGCTAATCCTCTATTTCTCTTGGAGGTTTCCTATTCCCCCTCGGAGACAGTCCACTGACACTCGGACTAACCTCCCAGACTCTCGGATATATCCCACTGCACTCGGATAAATCCCATTTCCCTCGGACTGGACCCTGTTTTCCCTCGGATATGGTCCATCCGGCTCGGCTATCCAGCCCACATCCGACTATTTCACCGGTCAACACCCGACCATAGTCCGAACCTCCATTTCCCAGCCAGTATCCGACCCTTGGCTCGGTCATCCCTCGGACAATGCCCTGTCCGGTACGATCATTCCACATTTTCTCGGATACGGATGCTACAAGGTCCCTCTGGATGCTCGTGTTCAGCCATAACTTCAAAGTCAACCAAACCGTGCTGAACAATCTCCTCAAAGGCTCTGGCTTGTTCTCGTACTCTTCTTTGCCGTGAATGACCATGTTGATGAATGTTGTCCAAGGGTTGTAGTAGATTGTTGTCTCCCCGTGAACGAAGATTCATGTACCTGAGAAACACACGTTTGAGAGTAGAATGATTAGTAACTAAAACAAGGTAAAGGCTTAGTCTTTACTAAGTCCCAAATCTCTATGTTTTCTAAACAATCATAGGATGGCAACGGCGCCATTTGATAACTAGGTTCTTTGCAAGGGTGAGTATGCAATGAGGCTATCAAACTCAAATGCAAGACAGGTTGTAGCACGGTTAGCAAGAGAGAGTCAATCCACACCTAGGATGATAGAAAATGCAAAGAGAATGCAAGGGCTTTGCAAATCTAAGCGAAACAAGATCGGTTTTGAGAAAATCCCAAAAAACTAGATGCAGCAACTAAATGGAATGCAAAACTATTTTAATATTACCAGGAATGATCAAACTACCATGAGGAACAAACAGAATAATTAAAGGACAAAGCTACGAATTACTAAAATTCGACTAGTGGATCGACCATGGGATCGACCACTAGATCGAGCAATAACGATCGATCTCGTCTAAAAATGCAAGAACAGTAAAACTAACGACCAGGATGCTATCAAAGATCAAGCGAATGACGAGAGAAGATGTAAAGATGCTAAGAAAGAGGGTCTAGGGTTGAGATTCATGGTTAGGGGTTTCAAAGGTCCGAACTTGGGTTGAAAACTTTAAATCGACTCACTTTGTGAGAATCTCTAAGCCTTGAAAACGAAATAAGATCTATCTGTGGCTTTCGGTATAGATTACTCCTTCATCCTCTCCTCCAAACCCATGGCTTTTGGTGGAAAGAGAGGTTGAAGGGCATGGAAAACAGATTTCAAACGCATGGCTTAACTAGTCCCCCAAACTTCCATGGCTTTTGGGAAGGGGTAACTAGTCTCTAGGGTGTGATCTTCAGAGGTCCCTGAATCCTGTCAAGGTAAGGAACCTCTCGGATCATAAAGCTCTTGGCGTGAGAGTCTTTAAGCTTTAGGAACTCGACACCCTAGAAGAGATAGCCATTAAACACTAGAATACCCCAAGATCGAAAACCATTTTGACCCCTTAAATCCTCTCAACCCCGAACCCAAATGAACTACTCACTACACATAAGATAAATCAAGCAAAGCATGAAGAAAGAAACGATGAACATGAAAATAAACTAGATTAAACTCAAACGATTCGATTACAAAAGCAAGAAAAACTTCAAGTTCTACAATGGTGGCTTATCTCCAAAACAAGAGAGAAAAGCATAAAAAGATAAGACTTAAAAATTTGTGTGTGTAAAGGACTTCGCCGCCTTCCCAAAATGGCCAAAACAACCCGATGGTACCCCCCTCGCTAGCGGCCAAAAGCGGTTGAAAGGACAGAGATCAACTTCGGGATCGGGCGGCTCTCTCGATCATCTTCGGACATCGTGTCTTCAACTCGATCTGGGTCTCGATCATCTTCGGTGGATCGAGTGTTGCATCCGATCTTGGTATCGATCTTCGGTTGGATCGAGTGGTGGACTCGATCCGGCTCTCGCTCTGCATGGCGTCATTTACGTACCGTTTGATCGATTGCTTCACTCGATCTTTGTCTCGATCATTCTCCTTGGATCGCCTGGTCTTCTCGACTTTTTGGTCGATCTCATCTTAGATCGATCTGCCATGCTCGATCTGTTCCCCGATCTCTGGTCCTTAGCAAACATCCGACCTTCCACGAACCGCCACAACAGCTTCAGCACGTCCACGAACCTCCACGACTCCAAAGTAGCCAGAAACAACCTGAATGTGATGCAAAATGCAAGGAACATGCGTATGCTGGTGCAAGGATGCTCTAGGACCCTAAGTAATGCAATCTAGTCTAAAATGTGATGTAAATGCATGAAAAGCTAACTAATGTGTATGCAAAATGTATGCAATATGTAGTAACATCACTATACTACAATTGTCTAGTACAAGCTTGAGTGATTGACAACAAGAGCCTAAAAAACCCTTGTATCACATGTGCAGCAGCAGCGGAAGTGGAAGCGCTAGTAGTGGCTCTTCTATGATATTGCAGAATAAGACGCAACAAAGCCGGGTCAGGCTGAAAACGCAGCTGATGTCGGTCGCCCGGTTTGGAAATTGTATGCCAACATACTCCCCATCAGGAGTAGTGAAAGTCCAGATCAATCTCTGCTTGAGCCAAATAGCATGGCCCAAATGTGTCTCATCCATAAGAGCTTGCTCAGATATAATGCTGCAAGGCGATATGTCAATCTGAAAGTGCTGGAAGATAGGCGTGAGAAGACTGCCAACGCTCTCACTTTTCTCCCCTGGACTGGTGAATGCCTTGGTCTTCAGAGAGACCAAGTGGTCAGCAAAAATGGCGCCCAGATTGGCGCGGACCATGTTCTCCATAGGGATCTTGTCATCCAGCATATCGGCAAAGCCGTAGTAGAGCAAAACGAGCTCGCTGACACGCATCTTACTCGGCGCAGACTTGCAGAGAATGGTGTTGCCTAGAAGGCGCCGAATGTACCTCATCACTGGATGTCTAATGTGCTCGTCTTGCTCTCATAGACCCCTTTCCTGAACTTGGACCAGAAAGTCTGCACGTGGGTCCACTGCGAAGGTGTGAGCACACCTGAAGGATGGTCATCCAAACCATAGATCCCCCAAAGCTCAAAGAGACTGAGCCTATAACGAATGCCTTTGATCAGGAAGGTGAGCGTGCCTTGCTGCGCAGTCTTGGCCAGCTCGTTCTCGTAGTACATGCAAACAGTGGCGAGGAATTGGCGAACCAGATTAGGGTACAGATCATACTGCTGCGTCTCCATTGTGCCCATCCCGATCCTCTCGAGAATCTGCAGAACCTCATCCTTAATGCCCATCTTATGCAGCACTGTGATGTCCACAAATCTGGTGGGAAGGATCTTCACGTCTTGCCACGCATTGTAGAACAGCGTGTCTTACTCATCCCAGCCTTCCTGTATGTTGCAGAACACACATGTATCTCTCGCCACCTCTTGTTTCGGGGTCCCTGCCCAAGCAACTCCTGAAACGATTTTCCGATCCTCTCGCTTAAGCCATAGAGGCCTGCATACTGGTCTTGTGCTCGTTGACTGTGCTGAACCGGATGCATCGCTCGAAGACGATGCTGGTTGCTGTCTCTTCTCAAGTGGAGGCATCTGAAAATACAAATCAAGAACAACCAAAACTTCACCAAAATTAGCCAAAAATTAATACAACTTAAATAACCATGATTCCACACTTAAATCAAGCTAGTCAAGTTGAAAATCGAATTTTACCAAACCTATGGCGGGCTAAAAATTGGGGATTTCAAACACACACCTTGGAGTGAAAACGAATGAGAGATTATGAAAGAGGGCCAAAATCCACACAGATTAGGCTTTTGAATCACTCAAATCAGTTAACAAAATCAAAAGTTGCGATTTATAGTTCTAAGTGTTTGTCGATGGTTTTGATAGTTATGAGACGAGGAAGAAGAAAGAAATAAAACGCATACCTGAGCCTCGGACGGGTGACGACGGTCGTCACTGATTTTTCCATTTTTTTAATTGAATAATAATATATACACGAAAATAAATACTAAGTACATGAAAAAGAAAACTTACCAGTGGGTTGCCTCCAACCAAGCGCCTGATTAAAGTCATTAGCTCGACTTTGAATGTTGATTAGAAAGCTGGTGCATCATCCAGAGACGCAATGTGTCCTGCTGGAATCTCGACTTGTGCCCAATAGTGTTTCACCCTTTGTCCATTGACAATGAACTCCTCTCCTTTGGAGTTGATCAGGACAATGGCGCCATGTGGTATAGCCTCTTTGACAGTGAAGAGACCTGACCAACGAGATCGCAGTTTACCAGGAAACAACTGTAAACGAGAGTTATAAAGAAGTACCTGGTCATTGGGCTCGAAATGTCTAGAGATGATCTTTTTATCTTGATATGCCTTTGTCCCCTCCTTGTATAACTTGGAGTTTTCATTGGTCACATATCTGATTTCATCTAGTTCACTGAGCTGAATCAAGCCCCTCTCTGCAGTAGGCTTCAAATCGAAGTTCAGCTTCTTGATAGCCCATTTTGCTTTGTACTCAAACTCCACTGAGAGATGGCACGCCTTGCCATAGAGCAGATGGAATGGTGTAGTCCAAAGTGGCGTTTTTTAGCCAGTCTTGTAAGCCCACAACGCATCATCCAATTTCGCTGACCAATCCTTCCTTGTCTTCCCTACAGTCTTCTCTAGAATCTGCTTGATATGTCTGTTGGAAACTTCTACTGTCCACTGGCCTGGGAATGATAAGGCATGGCCACTCTATGCTGAACACCATACTCCTTCAGCAGCTTGTCAAAGATCTTGTTAACAAAGTGAGAACCACCATCATTGATAACAATTCACGGGACACCAAATATGGGGAAAATAATGGTCTTAAACAGCTTCAAAACCACTGTAGCATCATTGGTAGGAGTAGCCAACGCCTCTACCCACTTATATACATAGTCAACAGCAACTACAATGTATTTGTTCCCATAGGATGAAGGAAAAGGGCACATGAAGTCAATGCCCCAACAGTCAAACACGTCAACCTCAAGAATGAAGTTATGTGGGATCTCATATCTTCTGCTAATATTTCCTCTCCTCTATCATGTATTGGAGCGTGTAATGAATGCCTGTTTATCCTGAATCATAGTAGGCCACCAGAAGCCTGCTTGAAGAACTTTGGAGACTGTTTTGAATGTGGCAAAATGTCCAGCATACTCTGAGCCATGACAATGAAACAGGACGTCTGGAACCTCAGCTTCTGCTATGCATCTCCTGTAAATCCCATCTGCACAATGTCTGTAAAGATATGGCTCTTCCCAGTAAAATCTCCTAAGTTCTCTCAAGAACTTCTTCTTAGCATATCCCTTGAAATCATTTGGTTCATCCTCTGCAGCAAGATAGTTGGCAATATCAGCATACCAGGGCCTCTAAGGATCGGTAGTGGCATAAACTTGCTCTTCAAAAGCAGCTCCTAAGCTGGCACAAATCATTGCCAATGTCTGTGTCGGGTGACGAGTGTCACCAGAGTAGGTGGCGTTCTTCACTGGGGTCGTGTCTAGACTTGATTGCGAGTCTGCTAAAGTGGTGACGAGCGTCACCCTCCTGGTGTTGCTCGTCACTGCCTTGTAGTTACGAGAAGATTGCAGGTTTTCAATACTTTCTTTCTGCATTCAGTCTCTATCAGATAAACATTCTCCTCTGGCAACAAATCATTGATTGGCACGTCATCTTCAATCCTAATCCTGGTGAGATGATCAGTAACTCACGAAGGGGCTGAACCGATCGTTGGTAAGTAACTCTATCATTGTGGTCCAGTTATTTAGTTTTGGTTGCCTATAGAGTAGAACCCTAGAAGTAGAAGGTCCATTGGGAAAGATCCATTTGAAAGTTTGGTCGAAAACCAAGTGGGGGAGAAGTGATAGGTTAAAAGTTTCACTTAAATAAAACTACTGCAAGTGCACAGCAAAGCAGATGTAGTATATTGGGTATCAAAATCCCAAGAGACTCAAGGAAGCCACACAACAGATTCTAGATTCGAATTAAGCTAAGAGAACTGAATAACTGTAATGCAAATAAACTAAAAGAATGCAGCATATGATCGATTTGAATGTTTTAAATTCAATGAGACAAAACGCTAGGCTTTAGGAAATTCGCAGGTTGAAATTGCAGAATGAAAGATATTGGGATAATTATTAAGCACCGTTCTAAAAATTGAAACACAAATATAAAACCAATCAACTCTCGTTGCAGAGATTTTTTTATGTCTAAATCCTAGAATTTCAAATCACTTTGCAAATTCAAACAACTCAGACAAGCAATAAGTTCAGGTTCGATCTGTTCACAAAATTCCTAAATCAAACCGCTTTGCTGATAGTAATTTTGCTCATCTAATATTAGTTCAGGCAATTAACAATACTCTCGCATCTATTAATTAACCTAATATCAGATTATAGGTCGCGAAGCTAGAATAAACAATAAACACAAATCTAGATGAAGAACTAACAGATTAATCCCAATAGTAATTCAATTCTAGCAATTCATAACATTTGAAAAACCCAAAACCTAACTAACAAACTACTCAGACATGGTGAATTTAGAAAGCATCATGAATAAAATAGATTGCATAAAAGAAATCATTAATAAAGATAAATGAGTTCAAAATCTGCTCTGAAGGAGTCTGATTTGTCTCTCCAAAAGCTCTGGTACAAATCTCTCTTTTTTTCTCTCTAGAAAATAAGATGCAAACCAAAAAATGGCTGAAAAATATACCAGCTAAAATCGAGTTGAGGCCTTTTTGTAATTAATGAAACTTCTAGACAAAAACTGCATTCTTTCTCTATCTTTTAGTTAGTCACGGTACTTCCTCCAGAGGTGGGTGACGAGCATCACCCTTGGTTGGTGACGATCATCACCAAAGGCATCACATGTCTCCTTGTTGCTCTAGTCGGGAAGAACTCCTGCTTTGCTCCAGAATGCTCCATAATATCCAATTATGCTCCAAACACCTATTAACTTGTAAAGACTCTAATGAAACTCTAAAAAGACCAAAAAGACTCTATAAATAAGACTTATGTCATGGTTAAAAACCATAAAAACCATGATATATCAACTTCCTCAGACTTAGCTTTTGCTTGCTCTCAAGCAAACATAAGACAAAGAATAGAGTCGAGGTTTGAAGACAGAAACATACAATTAATCCTTAAGAATGCCACATTAATCAATACTTTCCAATCCACATACCACAGTGATATATCATGGTTTTTATGGTTTTTAACCATGATATAAGTCCTTTTTATTGAGTCTTTTTGGTCTTTTTAGAGTCCTAGTAGAGTCTTTGCAGGTTATAGCCTGTCTGGAGCATAATTGGAGATATTGAAGCTTTTTGGAGCATTGCAAGTTGAAGCCACAAAGTATGCATTTGGGTGACGCTCGTCACCCACAAAGGAAGGAGCGTGGCTAGTTTATTAAAAGTATGAAGATTATTTGCAGAATTGGCCCAGAAGTTCCATTATTTGCAAAACACTCCAGATCGTGTTTAGCCTCTATTTATTAGGTTTTTAGCCATTGTTGGTTTTTATCTTAGTTTTTGAGAATTCAGAGAGCTTTAGAGAGGATTTTATTGAGAGCTTTTGGAGAGACAGATCCTGTACTCTTTTTGGAGAAGATTTCGAACCCCCTTTTTTTTATTCTATTCTCTTAATGCAACTATATTCAGTTATGTTTTGTGATTCCATGATCATGTCTGAGTAATTTGTTAGTCAAATTAGGGCTTTTTCAAAGGTTGATGAAGAGTTTGTAGAATTGATACCTGTTAGGAATATCTTGTGATTTTTTATCTCTGCTTGATTTGAAATCGAATTTCTTAGACACATCATCTAGAAATCCGAAAATCATAGGTTGTTAAATATATGTGAGAGCATTATTGATAACCTGAACTAGTATTTGATGAGCGAAACAACTTGGTGCAAAGAGATTTGGCTTAGAAGTTTTGTGAACAATTGAACTTGATTATATTGCATGTTTAGATTGTTAGGGTTTGCAAAGAGATTTAAAACTCTGTTATTTAGACATAGTTAACTTCTGCAATGAGAATTGATTAGTTATATATTTGCGATTGATGTTCAAAACGGTTCTTAATCATTCCTGATTTCATGCATTCTACATTATCGGATTCAACCTGCGAACTGTCCTGACTTAGCTCTTTTAGTCTTCTCAAACTTAGATCAACAACCAAATTTCGTTTGCTTAAATTTAATTTGTCATTCGCATTACATACATCGCATACTGCTTAGCTTATTCCGAAGCTACAATCGATAGTGTAGTTTACATACTCCTTTGGGATTTAATACCCCTTATACTACAACTGCTTTGCTGTGCACTTGCAGTAGTTTTATTTTGGTAAAACCTAAGCCCTATCAACTCTTTGGCGCCGTTTCCGGGGAGTAATAGCTGCCTATAGACTTTTAGTATTAGGATTTTGTCTAAGTTTTAATTTGTTTACTAACTTTTTGCTACCTTTCTTTGTGCTGGTTTCAGGTGTATGCCTAATCGCTGTACCAGAAGCAACAAAGAGAAGGAGCTTGTGACTTTGAGCATCGACAAACTTGATAAGTTGGAGAGGACCATCAGAAAAACTGAGAAACAGTCTACAATGGTTGTTCCACTGATCCTGGTTGAAGATGCAGAAAGTCACTTAGTTGACAGAGAAGGAAACAGGAGGAACGAAGAGGGGCAGAGGATTGATCAAGATGGGAATGTCATTGTTGAACAGCAGGTTCAACAAGTAGCAGAAGACGCTGGAGTCCCTGTTGCTGCCAATAAAGCTGCTGGGCGCTTTGTTCAGAGAACTTCAGGAGACTACAACAGACCTGATCAGTTCTTTGCCAACATAGCTGCAATTCGCCCTCCTGCCTTCTAGAGGAACGATTTTGAGCTTAAACCTGTCTATTATCAGCTGGTTGGACAGCATCCATTCCATGGCTTACCTCATGAGCATCATATGGATCATATTGAGAGGTTTGAGGATCTGGCTTCAAGTGTCAAAGCTAATGGTGTTAGCAATGACTTTCTGTTCTGCAAGCCTTTCCCATACTCACTTGGAGGAGATGCTGCATTCTGGCTGAAGCAACTAGAGCCTGCTGACCACTTGGGAGGACACTAAGAATGCCTTTCTGAACAACTTCTATGATGATGCTAGATCTGATGACCTGAGGACGAAAATTGCATCATTCTCTCAAGGTCCTACTGAAGCTTTTAAGGTTTCTTGGCTGAGATTTAAGTCTTATCAAAGGGATTGTCCTCATCATGGTTTCAATCAAGTGAAACTACTTGGGATCTTCATTAGAGGCATTAACTGGAAGTATTCAATAGCGCTGGATGCAGCTAGTTCTGGAAACTTCAACACCAACAGACCAGAAGAAGCAATTAGATTGATTGAAAACTTGGCCTGCAGCAACAACACCAAGAATGCAGATTTTCAGAGGATGAAACAAGCTGGTTTGGATGATGGAACTCAGATTGCTGAAGTTAAGGCTAAGCTGAACAGTATGCACAACCTCTTGGTGGGAAAGAAGTCAGTTCATTTTGATGCAGAGGTGGAGACTTTCGAAAGTCCAGAAGAGACTGAGCAGGAAGATGTGAATTTTATCAATTCTGGAGGTTTTCAGGGTCAAAGGTATGTAAATCAGCAGTGGAACAGAGGCTACAACAACAATAATCAGAAGAGTGCCTTTATAGGAGATCAGAGCTCGTCTGGTTACACACCTAAGCCCCCATTCCAGAAGACAGAGTACCAGAAACCATTCCAGAACAGCAGTAATTTCAACAAGAACTATGGTTCTTTTTCCTATCAATCTGCACGTCCACAAGAGAACAAGATTGAAGCTATGCTGGAACAGATCCTAGAAGGACAACAGAAGCTGACAGTAGACTTCAATGGTAAGATAGATTCGCTCTACCAGGACTTGAATGGAAAAATTGAGAGTCTGAACTCTCATATGAAGAAGCTTGATGTGCAAGTTGCCCAAACTGTAGGAGCTGTTCAGAGGCAAGAAGGATTTCTTCCAGGAAGAGCTGATGCTAATCACAAACACCATGTGAATGCCATCACATTGAGGAGTGGAAAGAACTTGCAACCAGTGTTGCAGAAGGATTTGAGCTCAAAGAATTTCGTGGGACTAGAAGAGTATGAAGATGAAGAAATTTCTGCTAAAGACCCATGGGTGACGCTTGTCACCAAGGATGGGTGTCGCTCGTCACCCACTGAGCATAACCCCGAAAATTTTTCTTCACAGATTGGTGACGACCGTCACCAGGAGGGTGACGCTCGTCACCCAAATCGAGCAAATCAGCACGACTTGTCCAAAACGAGTGACGCTCGTCACTCATCTGGTGACGCTCGTCACCCGTTGCAACATACTACAGTTTCGACTGAGACTTCAAACAATGCTAAGAAGACAGTGTATAATCCCAAGATACCCTATCCTAAGCATCCTAAGAAGTCTAAACAAGAGCTTGAAGATGCTAAGTGCAAAGCTATCATGGACAAGTTGGTTATTGAGATCCCATTGATTGATGCTGTGAGGATTACTTGAGTTTAGAGGTTGGAGCTATGATGATCAATGAGCAGGTCAGTGCAGTGATCCAGAACAGAGTGCCAGAGAAGCTTTCAGACCGTGGGAGCTTTGTTTTAGACTGCACAATCTTTTTTGACAGGTTTGAGAGGTCATTGTGTGATCTTGGTTCTAGTGTGAACCTTATGCCTCATTCTGTTGCCAAGAGCGTGGGGATGACCGATTTTAAGGCTACAAAGATATCTCTTGTCCGAGCTGATAGATCAGTCAGAATTCCTGAAGGTGTGATAGAGGATGTTCCTATCAAAGTAGGAGATTTCATGATTCCTACTGATTTTGTGGTTCTGGAATATAGAGAAAAACCCAAAGACCCTTTGATTCTTGGCAGACCCTTCTTGGCTACTGCAGGAGCTATCATTGACGTCAGGAAGGGTAAAATAGAGCTGAATGTTGGTGATTTAGTGATGAAATTCGAAATGGACAAGCTGATGAAGAGGCCAACCATAGATGGACAGACTTTTTATGTGGATGTTCTTACCAACATTGCTGATCAGATCTTCCATGAGAAGAGTTTAGAGGATCCCTTGGAGAGGGCGTTGACCACTTCTACAGCAGAGTATAAGCATTTGGATGCTGCTGTAACAGGCTACACAAAGATGATGGATGCTACTGCACAAGTGATGCAACTGGTTGCACATGATGAGCTTGTCACCACATCTGCGAAAGCTGCTACAATGGGTGATTGAAGTGCTGCAAAATCACCAAAAGTTGAGCTTAAACAGCTCCCTGCAGGGCTAAGGTACACATTCCTTGGAGAAAACTCCACTTATCCTGTTATTGTTAATGCTTCATTGAACGATGCAGAGCTCACCCTTTTGCTAAGTAAGCTGCGCTGATTTCGCAAAGCTTTTGGCTATTCTCTTGATGATATTTCAGGGATTTCTCCAGACTTGTGCATGCATAGGATACACTTGGAGGATGAATCGAAATCATCAGTGGAACACTTGAGGAGGCTGATCCGAATCTGCAGGATGTGGTCAAGAAGGAGATTATGAAGCTGCTGCAAGCTGGGATCATCTATCCCATATCTGACAGTGCTTGGGTGAGTCCAGTGCACGTGGTGCCTAAGAAAGGAGGTGTTACAATGGTAAAGAATGACAAAGATGAGCTGATTCCAACGAGAACTATGACGGGACACAGGATGTGCATTGATTACAGGAAGCTGAATGCAGCCACAAGGAAAGATCACTTCCCTCTGCCTTTCATTGATCAGATGCTTGAGAGGCTGGCGAATCACAAGTACTACTGTTTTCTTGATGGCTACTCAGGCTTCTTTCAGATCCCCATCCATCCAGATGATCAGGAGAAGACCACCTTTACCTGTCCTTATGGCACCTTTGCATATCGCAGAATGCCTTTTGGATTGTGTAATGCTCCTGCAACCTTCCAGAGATGCATGATGTCGATCTTCACTGACATGACTGAGAAGTTTATGGAGGTTTTCATGGATGATTTCTCAGTTTATGGGTGCTCCTTCAAGAGCTGCTTGGACAACTTGTGTGCAGTTCTGCAGAGATGTGAAGAGAAGCACTTAGTTCTGAACTGGGAGAAGTGCCATTTTATGGTACAAGATGGCATTGTACTTGGTCACAAAGTCTCAGGAGATGGTAAAGAAGTGGATAGGGCGAAAATTAAAGTGATGACAAGTCCGCAAGCACCTGATTCAGTCAAAGCAATAAGGAGTTTTCTGGGTCATGATGGCTTCTACAGAAGATTCATCAAGGATTTCAGTAAGATAGCACGACCCCTTACTGCTCTCCTCTGCAAGATGTGAAGTTTGAGTTCACAGAAGAGTGCAAGTCTGCTTTTGAACAGATCAAACAGGCTTTGGTTACAGCTCATGTTGTGCAGCCTCCAGATTGGGACTTGCCTTTTGAAGTGATGTGTGATGCCAGCGACTTTGCAGTTGGAGCAGTGCTGGGACAGAGGAAAGACAAGAAACTCCACACCATTTACTATGCAAGTAGGACTTTGGATGATGCTCAGAAGAACTATGCAACAACTGAAAAAGAATTGTTGGCTGTTGTCTTTGCATTTGAAAAATTCAGGCAATATCTTGTTGGCTCCAAGGTAGTGGTCCATACTGACCATTCAGCACTGAAGTATCTGATGCAGAATAAAGATGCAAAGCCAAGGTTGTTGGGATGGATTCTGCTTCTTCAAGAGTTTGACATTGAAGTGAAGGACAAGAAAGGTGTTGAGAATGAAGTTGCTGATCATCTATCCAAGATTCAGGTTGAAGACAGTGTTCCAATAAATGATTACTTGCCTGAGGAGAATGTCTACTTGATGGAAACCAGATTTCAGGAAGAAAGTATTGAAAACCTGCAGTTTTCACGAAACTGCAGGGGAGTGACGAGCGACACCAGAAGGATGATGCTCGTCACCAACAAAGAAGAGTCACGACCTGATAATCATATGAAGATGGTGACGCTCGTCACCAATACTGCTGACGTTCGTCACTAATCTCTGAACTTGGCTGCGATTTCTGCAAGCTTGGGGACAGCTTTTAAAGAGAAAGTTTACGGTTTGGATGATCCAAAGAGGCCCTGGTATGCTGATATTGCCAATTATCTTGCTGCAGAGGATGAACCACATGACTTCAAGGGTTATGCCAAGAAGAAGTTCTTGAGAGAACTTAGGAGATTCTATTGGGATGAGCCATATCTCTACAAACATTGTGCTGATGGGATTTACAGGAGATGCATAGCAGAAGAAGAAGTGTAGGACGTCCTGTTTGACTATCATGGGTCAGAGTATGCTGGACACTTTGCCACATTCAAAACAGTCTCCAAGGTTCTTCAAGCTGGTTTTTGGTGGCCTACTATGTTTAGGGACGCCCAGGCATTCATTACAAGCTGTGATACTTGTCAGAGAAGAGAAAGATCAGCAGGAGACATGAGATGCCACAGAACTTCAGTCTTGAAGTTGAAGTCTTTGATTGTTAGGGTATTGACTTCATGAGGCCTTTTCCCTCATCTTATGGGAATAAATAGATTCTGGTTGTTGTTGACTATGTATCTAAGTGGGTAGAGGCGTTGGCTACTCCTACTAATGATGCTGCAGTGGTCTTGAAATTGTTTAAGACCATTATCTTCCCCAGATTTGGTGTCCCGCGAATTGTCATAAGTGATGGTGGTTCTGACTTTGTTAACAAGGTTTTTGACAAGCTGCTGAAGAAGTATGGTGTACAGCACAGAGTGGCCACACCTTATCATCCCCAGACCAGTGGACAAGTTGAGGTTTCCAACAGACAGATCAAGCAGATTCTGGAGAAGACAGTTAGGAAGACAAGGAAAAATTGGTCAGCAAAACTGGATGATGCATTATGGGCTTACAGAACAGCATACAAAATACCACTTGGGACTACACCATTCCATCTGCTCTATGGCAAGGCGTGCCATCTACCAGTAGAGTTGGAGTTCAAGGCAAAATGGACTATAAAGAAGCTGAACTTCGATCTGAAGCCTGGTGCAGAGAGGCGCTTAATTCAGCTCAATGAACTGGATGAAATCAAATATCTGGCCTTTGAAAACTCCAAGTTATACAAGGAGAGGACAAAGGCATATCATGATAAGAAGATCATCTCCAGACATTTCGAGCCCAATGACCTGGTACTACTTTACAACTCTTGTTTACAGCTTTTTCTTGGTAAACTTCGTTCTCGATGGTCAGGTCCCTTCACTGTCAAACAAGCTCGACCACATGGTGCCATTGTCCTGATAAACTCCAAAGGAGAGGAGTTCGCTGTCAATGGACAAAGGGTGAAACATTATTGGGCGCAAGCCGAGATTCCAGCAGGACACATTGTGCCTCTGGATGATGCACCAGCTGTCTAAACCGTCAATCAAAGTCGAGCTAATAACTTTAAACAAACGCTTAGTAGGAGGCAACCCACTGGTAAATTTTTATTTTATACTTAGTAATTTATTTTCGAGTTTTTATAGTTATTAGTTAATTATTCAGTTAAAAAAAAAAGCACGACCAACAATAAAACGGGTGACGCTCGTCACCCCTAAGGTGACGCTCGTCACCCGTCCGGGCCAGATACACGTTTTAAACTCTCTTCTTCTTCTTCTTCGTCGCCTCACACCTGCAAATAACAAACACTTGAACAAAATATCACAAATTCTTAACTTTTGATTTTGTTAACCCAATTGAGTGATTCAAAAGCCTAATTCGTGCGGATTTTGGCCCTCTTTCACAATATCAATTCAGTTTTCAAGATGTGCAAGTTATGTGTTCGGAATCTCCAATTTTCAGTCCGCCATAGGTTTGGTAAAATTCAATTTTTGACTTGATTAGCTTGATTTAACTGTTGAATCATGGTTAGTTAGGTTATATAAGATGAATGATACCATCCATGTGTGATTTAATCGGTTGATTTGCAAGTTTTTGAAATTTTCGAGTTCATGATGAAATTTGCAAAAATCTGGAAATTTTTGGGTGATTTGGGATGAACTGATGATTGAATTGTGTTCCTGGTAGTGTTGTTGTTGATCGCCATCAGTTATTTCATCTTGATTCATTGATTTTTCGAATTTTCAAAAATTTGCTGATTTTGGTGATGTTTTTGGTTGATTTTTGACTTGAATTTTCAGATGCCTCGACATGAGAAATGACAGCGACAAGGCTCGTCTTTGAGCACTGCATCAGGCTCAACAGAATCGTTCAGTAATCACCCAGTTTGCAGGCCTCCATGGCCAAAGCGAGAGGATCGAAAAATCGCTTCAGGAGTGGCTTGGGCAGGAACTCCAAAGCAAGAGGTAGCGCGGGATACCTGTGTATTCCGTGACATTCAGGAGGAGTGGGATGAGTATGACACGCTGCTCTACAATGCGTGGCAGGAAGTGAAGATCGTACCCACCAGGTTCGCGGATGCCACTATCTTGCAGAAGATGGGTATCTTCGATGAGGTTGTGGAAACTTTGGCGAGGATCGGGATGGGCACTATGCCATTCCAGCAGTACGATCTGTACCCTGACTTGGTTTGCCAGTTTCTCTCCACTGCTCGCGTGTATTACGCGATTGAGCTGGCCAAGCGTGCGCAGGAAGGTATGCTGACATTCCTGATCAGCGGGATTCGCTACAGGATCAGTCTGATGGAGCTTTGCGGGATCTATGGTTTCTCTGACCACTTCAACGGCGTTCTCCTCCCCTCACAGTGGACCCACATGTATACATTTTGGTCCAAGTTCGGGAATGGATTCTACGACAGCAAGACGAGCACACAGACAGAGGTTCGACATCCTGTCTTGAGGTACATTCTGCGCCTTCTTGGCAACACCATATTGTGCAAGTCTGCGCCGATCAAGACACAGGTTAGTGAGCTGTTTCTCCTTTACTATGGCTTTGCTGATATGCTCGATGAGGTGATACCTATGGATTGCATGATCCGCGCCAACTTAGGCGCTATTTTCGCTGAGCATTTGGTCTCCTTGAAGACCAAGCCATTCCCAAGTCCGGCGGAGAAGACTGAGAGTGTTGGCAGCCTTCTGACACCGATTTTCCAACAATTTCAGATCGATGTCACACCCTGCAGCCTTCGCAGTGATAGATTTCTCATAAATGACCAGCATCTGCGCCATGTTACGTGGCTCAAGGCTGGAGTTGTCTGGACATTTACTACTATTTCTGGAGAGTATGTTGGCATTAAGTTGCCACACAGAGCGCTCACGACGATCCAGGGTGTTACACGCCAGCTGATCTTTCTGCCAGATCGGAGTCTGCTGCGCCCTCTACCTCTGTGTCCTGCTAAAGCTGCCATTGCTGGCACTTCCACTACTACTGATGATGTACCATCTAGGCGCCAGACCACTGCATCCACTGCTTTCAGGCGTCCTCCACGACCAATGGAGATAACCTCTCTATACTACAATGGCAAAGTGTAGAGAGATATTGAGAGTAGTTCTACAGACACCTATGGACATGGCTGCTTTTCAGGAGTATGTCATTGACAGCTTTGAGGGACTCTGGGATGCTGTTGCTACACTTAACAACTATGGTTGTGTCTGCCCACATTACACCACTGAGCCCTATGGGGATGAGGATTGAGCCTCTACTATCTGGTTACTTGTTTATGTTTCTCTTTTCTTTTATTTCTCTTGAGTTATTTTTATGTTTTCTTTGAGTCAGTTGTCAGTTACTTTGATGATGTTTTGTGAGATTGTTGAACCAGGTTTTTATTGCTATGTTTGGATGTTATTGAATGTGTGTTTGAGTGCTCTAATTGTCTGACTTTAGAGTACATATGAAAACATAACGTTAATGACCATCTAACTTGTGCATTCTGAAGTATCAGTCACGGTGATGCTCATCACCAAGCTGGTGACGCTCATCACCCGGCCCTTCGCGAGGTACCACTTTTTCACCTTGGTTTTACAAGTTCTCATGCATCTTTTGGACCAACTCTGGGCTGAATAACACTAGGGACAATGTTGTTTAAGTCTGGGGGAGGTGGTTACTGACGTTGTGTGCTTTGTGTCATGTTTATAGAGTCTTAAAGTTGAGTCAAAAACCTGTTTTTATAGAGTCAAAATTTTGAAATTGTCAGTTTTTCTTGGAACTAACCATAGGACGTTTTTGCTTATAAGAACCATTGCCACAGTAGTTGATTACAAGTCTTACTAAGTTGAAAGTCATAGGTAGATCAGTCTAGCAATGAAGGTTTAGGTTCTTAGAGAATCTGGAAAATTCGCTGTTAGCTCCACCTTAATGAATTTTAAACTTCTTGTCTTGGGGCTTGATTCTTATTGATCTTAATTCTATCTTTCAGCACTAACAATAAGATTAAGATACAGTCTCTCTTTGATCTTCCCTGATGTAGTTTTTAAAAGTTTAAGTCCAAAGAATGGTGCATTCATGACCCTGTCTCCTCACAAGGAACAACAGTAATGAACACACTCAAAAACCTGTCTCCTCACAAGGAACACACGTATTGAGTAGCACCATATCTTAGACTGCAAAAATTGAGAAAAAGAAGTGAAAAATCGAAAATATCAGAATGAAAAAGATTCAGGGAAGAGAAAATAGGAGAGCTGTGTTGAGATTGGTTTGTTCAGTTGTTTAGGAAGGGAAAAGAATATGTAAGTGATTGAGATGATAAAACCTTGATGAGATATCACACTTAGATAAATAACTGGAGTTAGTAGTAGAAATTTCGGATTTCTTGAAAGGATTTGGACTGGATTTGAGAGATTTGCTAAGCTTGTGATGATTAGACTGAAATTTGATCTTGTGCTGACTCTGTGGTATGTGGATTCGAAAGTGTTAACTAATGTTGTGTTTTTGATGTTTAACTGACTGTTTCTTGTTTTCAAACCTCGACCCTGTTCTTTGTCTGATGTTTGCTTGAGGGCAAGCAAAAGCTAAGTCTGGGGGAGTTGATATATCATGGTTTTTATGGTTTTTATGGTTTTTAACCATGATATTAGTCCTTTTTATTGAGTCTTTTTCGTCTTTTTAGAGTCCTAGTAGAGTCTTTGCTGGTTATAGCATGTCTGGAGCTGAATTGGAGATATTGAAGCTTTTTGGAGCATTGCAAGTTGAAGCCACGAAGTGTCCAGCTCGGAGAAGAAAAGTATGCATTTGGGTGACGCTCGTCACCACCTATGGTGACACTCGTCACCCACAGAGGAAGGAGTGTTGCTAGTTTATTAAAAGTATGAAGATTATTTGCAGAATTGGCCCAGAAGTTGTTCCATTATTTGCAAAAACATCCCAGATCGTGTTTAGCCTCTATTTATTAGGTTTTTCAGCCATTGTTGGTTTTTATCTTAGTTTTTGAGAATTCAGAGAGCTTTAGAGAGGATTTTATTGAGAGCTTTTGGGGAGAGAGATCATGTACTCTTTTTGGAGAAGATTTCGAAACCCTTTTATTTTTATTCTATTCTCTTAATGTAATTTTATTCAGTTATGTTTTGTGATTCCATGATCATGTTTGAGTAATTTGTTAGTTAAGTTAGGGCTTTTTCAAAGGCTGATGAAGAGTTTGTAGAATTGCTACATGTTAGGAATATCTTGTGGTTTTTCATCTCTGCTTGCTTTGAAATCGAATTTCTTAGAAACATCATTTAGAAATCCAAAATCATAGGTTGTTAAATATATGTCAGAGCATTATTGATAACCTGAACTAGTATTTGATGAGCGAAACAACTTGGTGCAAAGAGATTTGGCTTAGAAGTTTTGTGAACAATTGAATTTGATCATATTGCATGTTTAGATTGTTAAGGTTTACAAAGAGATTTGAAACTCTGTAATTTAGACATAGTTAACTTCTGCAATGAGAATTGATTAGTTATATATTTGCGATTCATGTTCAAAACGGTTCTTAATCATTCCTGATTTCATGCATTCTACATTCTCAGGTTCAACCTGCAAACTGTCCTGACTTAGCGCTTTTAGTCTTCTGAAACTTAGATCAACAACCAAATTTCGTTTGCTTATTTAATTTGACATTCGTATTACATACATCGCATACTGCTTAGCTTAATCTGAACCTACAATCGATAGTGTAGTTTACATACTCCTTTGGGATTCGATACCCCTTGTACTACAACTGCTTTGCTGTGCACTTGCAGTAGTTTTATTTGGGTAAAACCTGAGCCCTATCACACATAGCCAACACAAGATCATATTTCAGTATACTTATCACAAGCTTAGCAATCTCTCAAATTCAGTCCAAGCCCCTACAAGAAATCTGAAATTTCTACTGCTAACTCTTTTATTTATTAAAGTGATGTCTCATCAATGATTTATCAACTCAATCACTTAGAACTTGAAACACAATGATATAACTAATCAATTCTCATTGCAGAAGTTGTCTATGCGTAAATTACAGAATTTCAAATCTCTTTGCAAGTATTAACAAGTCAAACAAGCATTAATGATCAGGTTTCAATTGTTCACAAAACTCCTAAGCCAAATCTCTTTCAAAATAGTTTTTTTGCTCATCTAATACTAGTTCAGGCGATTAACAATGTTCTCACATTTATTAAAAAGCCTAGGGTTCGATTTTCAAGATGATCAGTTCGAAAAATTGATATGAATGCAAGTATATATGAAGAACCAATGGATTTCCCTAGTCATTAGCAATTCTACAAACTCTTCATCAATCCTTAAAATATCCTAACTTAACTAGCAGATTACTCAGACATGGAGATGATAACACAAATCATAACTGAACAAAGCTGCATAAAATAGAATAGAGTAGAGATACAAGGGTTCGAAATCTTCTCTAAAAGAGTACACGATTTATCTTTATCAAAACTATTAATCAATCTCTCTCAAAAGCTCTCTAGAAAAGCAGATACAAGCCAAAGAATGGCTGAAAACCTAATATACAAGCTAAAACACGAGCTGGGACACTCCTGCAAATAGTAGAACTTCTGGGCCAAAAATACAATTTCTTCTCCATCTTTTAATAAAACCACGAGATCCTTCTCAGATGTAGGTGACGAGCGTCAACCTTGAGTGGTGAAGATCGTCACCAGTGCAGGATAACACCTTCTCAGTTGCTTCATTAGTAAATGATTCTTATTTTGATCCAAAATGCTCCAAAACCTTTAGTTGTGCTCTAATCATGCTATAACCTGTAAAGACTCTACTAGGACTCTAAAAAGATCAAAAAGACTCAATAAAAAGGACTTATATCATGGTTAAAAACCATAAAAACCATGATATATCACCTAAATGTGGTTATGAAATTTGGGGAACTCAAAGGCAAGATTAGGTTGTTATCAAACTCATTAACAATGCAAACAAGCAAGTAACACTAATTCCTAGGCATAGAATTCACAATCTAGCAAGTTAAACCCAATACCTTACATCCTAACTAGAACTAATTCTCATTAGTGCTAGAATCAATAGCAAGCAAGCATAACCAATTCTATTTAAGCCAAAATACTTCTTAGACAGTCAATCCCTTGAGCTAAGACAAGTAAATCCTCTAAAAGACAAGATCAGCATTTCATCAAACACTTGTGATTAAGACCAATCTAGCCTAAAAACAGTCTAATAGAGAGGGATTTATCAATATTAAGCGCTAACAAACTCTAATCAAGCCTTAAATTCCCTTAATCTACCACATCTTAAAACCTATAGGAGACTACTCACTAATCATCATCAAAACCATCAAATCCACAAGGATTAATGAGTTAAACATGATTAGGAAAAAAAATTAAGAAAGATTAAGATTGGAAATACAAAAACTTAGATTAAAAGAAGGATCTTGTTCTTACAAAAACCAGAAAGTAATTAAGAGACAAAAGCAAGAGCAAGACTTGCTAATATTTTTAGGTTAAAGGGTACTTATACTAAATGACAAAAGCCCTAGCATAATCATAAACTTTTAAAATAAAAGCAGTTCGGATAAGGTAGATGTTTAGCTAGCCATCTCGATCTGAGTGCTTATTGTTGCTCCCTCGGATGCTTAGCATCGTGCTGACTTGCTCGATGTGAGCACTCGATGTGAATCTTGGTTTCTCCCGGACAAAGATGTCGTGCAATGTGGATGCACGATATGGGTGTGCTGTGACTTGACATCGTGCAGTCTTGCTCGATGTCACTGCTCGATGTAAAGTCCTTTCTTCTCGGGGAGAAGATGTCGTGCTATGCGGACTCCACCAAGCTCGATGTTGGTCCAAAATTCCTTGGTTCCTCTTGATTCCCCTTGACTGAGGCAACTCCCTGAATCATTCTCATGGTTCCTCCTTGTCTTTAATGGCTCCTTAGGTACCTAAAAACATTCCTTATGCAAAGAAAATGCAAACTACAACCTAAGTGCAACCTAAGTCTAAAACCAAAAGAAAATGGACAAAAGCAAAGGAAAACATGCAAGAGAAGACCAAAACATGAACTAAATGCAAGATTATATGATGCATTTATGAGAGATATCAAGCGTAAAAGCCCCACCGGGCAACCATGTTTGAAAAAAAAATTTTAAAAAGAGAAGGGAAAGAGAGAAGAGTCGAGTTCAGCCTCTAAGCTAGCCACCCATCCTTTCCAAGTCTCCACCTTCCTTCTCCGCCCCATTACTTCCACCCTCTTCAACGTTCAAGCCAAAATTATTGAGACCAAGAGGCGCACCCGAAGCCGAATCTACTTCCATTGCCACCGAGTCCTTAGAGATCACCGGGAAATTTAGCTTGCTGATTAATATCTCTATTATTTATACCATTTAAGCTTGCATTCATCACTAGTTTAAGCCGTTAAGCATGCATATTTTGCTTCTTCTTGTCTCTTTTGCATACATTTAGGAGTAAGTGTAGTTTTAGGAGTGCATTGCATTCTGCATGCATTTGGAGTTTTATTCAGGTACTAGAAGGAGTGTGGAGGTCATGTGGTGCAATGGATGTGAGCTGGGATTGAAGCAAGACAAGTGACAAAGGAGGATAGGTCAATATCGATGATGATATCGACATCAACTGATCAATACAAGAGCATATCGATGGGAGTATCGATCACTTCAGCATCGATACTGTGAAGACATGGTGTGAAGGAAATATATCGACTTAGAGACCTTGATGCAATAAAGAGGAGCCCATACCGAGCAGCGTATGGACGTCCCAAGCCGATACACATGACAGGACAATACCGAGGCGCCGTATCGACTTGTTTGCCCGATGAGCCTTAACTAAAGGGCGATTGTATCGATTTCACACCGTGGAGAGCCAAATCGATACAACATTGAAGCCTTCTGTATCGACCAGCATATCGACCAAGGGACATCGATACAACCCAGAAGAAAGGATGATATCGACATGAATATCGATGTGTATAGTCGATATGGTCTGTCCGAGTCAGCCTATTTTCGGTTTAATCTTGGTTTACTAGAGGTTTTCTAGTTCCCCTGTAAATACTAAAGTCCTAAAATGGCTAGGCAACTTAGATCTTATTATTTTTATTCTTTTCTTGCACTTAAAACCTTTTCCTTTTCAGCTTTGCTTTGTAAGAACTAGTTTGATTTAGTGAATTTCTGTATTTGCCTTTAATATATTCTTGCTTATTCTGCTTTCTAATCATGCTTAACAATTACTTCTCTTTGAAATTTATGGTATTGACTATGACTAGTGAGTAGTGTTATTTAGGGTTTGAGATGGGATAAATTAGAGGGGTTTTAGGACTAGATTAGTGATGTCTTATGCTTAATATGATTGTCTTCTCTCTATTAGATGTGCTTAACACTAGATTAGTCTTGGCCAGGCTTGTTTAGTATCTTGGCTTTCTCTTGCGCCTGATAAGTGTTTGATGAAATGCTGCTTTGAGTCTCTTAGAGGATTTATATGCTTAGCCTAATAAATTAGATGTCTAAGGTGCATTTTGGCTTCATAGGATTGGAATTCTGTTTTGAATGCTTGCTGATCATGTGTTTGAGTATAGGGATTTATCTGAAATGTGTGTTTAGCAAAGTTATTAGTGTCAAGGAATTGAGCTAGTAATAGTTGTTAATCCTATGCCTAGAAGATAGTATCGTTTGAATGGTTTTAAAGCATCACTAGTTAGGTTCTAATCTCCTCTTAATCAATAATCCCCATCTTAGATCCTTACTTTATCTATTTGAATTTCCTGCCTTGTTTAGCTCGGTCTTTAGACCTACTTAGTTTGATCACATCTGCTTTCTTGAATTTGGCTTGACTTAAGTGATTTTCTGTATTCTTGATGTCTTATGAACTCAGATGGATTGATACCTTACATGCTGCAATTACATGAGTGTTTTTAGGATTTGTTTAGATAGTTAAAATCCTGCTATCAAATTGGCGCAGTTGCCATATGGGTTTAGCTTAAGCATTAAGATTTGTGAATTGTTTTAGATCAAGCTGTTATTTTTCTGTTTGTTACTGATTTGCATGTTGCTCTTCTGCTTATAGGTGTATGAACTTGAGGTCTTAAGGCAATCAAAACCTTCTGGATTATCACCACAAAATTCTGCAAGTGGAAAGGGCATTAAGAGCAACAAGGGAAAGAGAGAGATTACAAAGGTTTCATCAGCTCAGCATGGAGCATGGTATAGATGATCAGCGATTCCATGGACCACCAGGAGCACAAGGTGCTCAAGGAGTTGCTGGTGTTCACGGACAGCAAGGAGTGCAAGGTGAGCAAGGTTAGAGAGGACCAGCACATGGTGCACGCCCAATCAGACCATAGGCGCAGGCGATGCACCAAATGCCTACAATAACAGAACAGGAATCCTGCCTCGAGCTGTTCAGAACAATAACTTTGAGATCAAATCTGGTCTGATCTCGGTCCAAGGCAGCAAGTTCCATGGGTTACCTCTTGAAGACCCTTTAGATCACTTGGACAACTTTTATAGACTCTGCTCACTCACCAAGATTAATGGTGTAAGCAAAGATGGCTTCAAACTGAGACTCTTCCCATTCTCTCTAGGGGATAAATCTCACCAATGGGAAAAGAACTTGCCTCAGGGAAGCATCACAAGTAGGGATGAGTGCAAGTGAGCCTTTCTAACCAAACTCTTCTCTACTTCGAGGACTGCTAGAATCAGGAATAAAATCTCTGGATTTTGATATTACCATATATTTTGCATATTTTGCATACATTTTGGATAGTTTTTCATGCATTCATCTTGCATTACAGGCTAGTTTCTTCCATTTGTTGCATTTTAGGTCCTAGTCTCTTTGCATTCGCATTTTGCATATTTTTTGCACTTTTGCATCATTATCAGGTTATTTGGAGCACTCTGGAGTTGTGGAGGTTATGTGGACGTGAGGAGAATCAGAACGAAGCTTGTGGACACTTGGAGAACCCAGCCATGCATGCAAAGGACCCGAGATCGAGAGCAAGATCGAGCTAGGCAGGCCGATCTAGATGAGATCGAGTGAGGAGATCGATCTTGAGTACGGACCTGGATTATGCCATGCAGATCGACAGCCAGATCGAGACCACGACCCGATCATCAAAAGATCGACTCAAAGATAGAGCAAAAGCAAGCGATTCAAGAAGACGATCGAGCCAGAGATCGAGTAACCCAAGTCGATCTCTGGGACCTTATCCGGCCAGCCCAGATTTGGACCGTAGTGAAGGGGGGACCAGTTGGCGGTTTGGCTATTTTTGGCAAAGAGCAGCCATCATTTTCATTACACACATTCTGTCTTATCTTTTTAGCTTTCTTTTAGGCGATTCCGCCATTGTTGAACTTTTAAGCTTTTTCTTGTTTTTAAAACTTGAATCTTTTTAATATTAAGCAGTTTTTCTTTAATTGCTCCTTAATCATGCTTAGCTTATCTTTTATTGCATTTCAATCGGTTTTAAACATGAGTAGCGAGTAGTTCTTTTGGGGTTAAGGGTTGAGGCGATTCAAGGGTTTAAGGGGTTTAAGCTTTTGAGTTTTTCTTGTTCTTCATTCATTCCGTTCTAGGATTTTGGGGTCTTAAGGTTTAGAGAGTCTTGGAAGAGATCTCTATGATTCCAGGGCTGTCTTACCTTGACCGGATTCAGATATCCCAGAAAACCAGATCCTAGAAACTAATCTACCCTCTCCCAAACGCCATGGATGTAGATGAGGTTAGTTAAGCCATTAGTTGAGATCTGTAATCCATGCTCTTTGATCTCTTTTTCCACCAAAAGCCATGGGTTTGGAGAAGAGATTGAAGAAGGGAATCATGCCATATGCCATGAATGAGCCTATTTATGATTCTCAAGGCTTAGGGAGGCTCATCAATGAGTAGATGTATGTGTTTTCAAACCAAAGCTTGACCCTTGAACACTCTTGAATATGACCCTCGATCCTGAACCCTCTTTTAGCAGTTTTAAACCTCAAGTAATCATCTTTTAGTCCTAAAGCTTGCATCTTGTTCATTAGAAGTCGTTTGCCTTTAAGTTGTTAGATCAACCTGTTTTACCCGATTTAGCTCTCGATTTTTAGTTATTAGTAGATTTGCACTTTTAATCTTCTGCTTTCTCCTAGTGGTAGTCAACCCTCTTCCAGGGATTTTAAAATAGTTTTCATAAGCATTTGGTAGTTGCATTTAGTTTTCTTTGATTTTACCATATATTTACCCGATCTGCTTAGATTTGTTTCACCTTTGCATTCCTATTGTTCTTCCTTCATCCTAGGCTGGATTGATACTCTCTTGCATACTATACTACAACTATAGGTTGCTTGAGCTTTGATATTTCACCTTGCAAACAATCTGTTTATCAGATTTGCTTAAGGGAATAATGAGATCTTTGGCGAAGCATGGGAAAGATTTAAAAGCTACACACTTCAGTGCCCACACCATGGGTTTACACAAGCGTCACTGCTCTCCACTCTATACAGAGGCGCCTTACCAAAGATCAGAATGCTCCTAGATACTGCATCTAATGGTGACTTCTTATCTAAAGATGTTGATGAGGGATTGGATTTTGTGGAGAATCTAGCACAATCTGATGGGAATTATAATGAGGAGTTTGATAAAACTCCAAGAGGAGAGGATGGCAACACTAAGAAAGAGCTGGAGTCTACAAGAAGAAACTTGAAAGAGCTGAACACTAGGCTTGACAAACTGCTCCAACTGCAACACAAAGAGATCAACTATGTTGGTGAAATGGTGGATCTGCCTAATGAAGAGGACAAGTAGATGAGATGAATTACTTGGGTAATCAAGGTGGAAACAATGGGTATTGGAACTTCAGACCTAACCCATTCCTGTCCTACAGGAGCAACAATGTTTCCAACCCCCAAGACCAAGTTTACCCTCAGCAACAACCTCAAGGGAATCAGCCAAGGCCTTTTACGCCATTCAACCAAGGATATGCACCAAGGAACAACTTCCAGAGCAACTTCCAGCAAAATCAGTTTGCTCCTCCTGGATTCTCTCAAGGTCAAGCAAGCTCATCCAACACCAATGATGCTGAAGTGAGGGACTGCTGCAACAACTCCTTCAAGGCCAACACGCTGCTAATGTGGAGATCACAAAGAAGTTTGTTAAGGTTTACAACAGAATGGATACTCATCATATGGAGTTGTCAAACAAGATTGATGTGTTAGCTTCAAGAGTGAAGAGACTAGAGAAAAACAAGGGCATAGCTGGTCCCAAATCTCAAGGAAACCTTCCTGGAAAACAAGAAGCTAATCCTCAGGAGTTCTGCAACGCCATAGTCACTGAAGAAAAGACATTCTCAGATGAAGAGGACGCTGTCATTGAAGAGTTCCTTTCTATATTCAATGAGGACACTGAACTTCAGAGTGGGGGAGAAGAGGTTTTAGCAGCTGACGCCAACCATGAAGTTGCAAAGGAAAAATCTCTTGAAGCAGCAGCCACTAAGGATGAGGAGAAGAGTAGGCCACTCGAGGAGGGTTAAGCTGAGAAACAAACTGGGATCTATGATCATTCTCCTTAAATGCCAGCTCTCCCCTTTCCTGGAGGGTTTAAGAAGCAGCTTATGGATATGTAACCAGATGAAGCTTAGAGGTCTTGATGTTGGGACAGAGCTGAAGAAGCCATTGCCAAGACTGAGGTATTGAACATCCAAATGCTTGGAGTTCCTGGATGCTTTACTTTGCCTTGTGAACTCAAAGGACAAACTTTCAAGAGTTGCCATTGCGACCTTGGGGCAAGTATCAACCTCCTCCCATCCTCTACTGCTAAGGCACTTGGCTACACTAAACTTCAGGAGAGTAATATGTCTCTAACCACAGCTGTTGGCACAATGAAGGCACCACTTGGAGCTCTTAAAGATGTGCCAATGATGATTGAAAGAGTGGTCATCCCAACAAATTTTCCTGGTCCTAGATGTGGAAGGGAAGATCAAAAATGCCATCATTCTAGGAAGACCATTTTTAGCTTCAGCTGGCGCAGTATTTGATGCAAAGGAGTGCACAATAGAGCTAAGGTTGACCAAGGAGAAAGTGCTGAAGTTTGAATCCAAAGGGAACAAGCTGGAAGATGAGCAAGCCTTCTCAATGGAGGTTAAGAAGTTGAAGAAAGTTGGCGAGCATTGGCCAGAGTTTGATGGTTATGTGGGTGCAAGTTTTGATGGTTGCTGTCTGTCCAGGATGTTTGCTGATACCACTGAAGAGGAGGTCCTCCAAGTGGCTGGTTCTGATGCTGTGAATGAAATCTTATTGGGTCCTATAAAAGAAGGAGTGGTCTTAAGACCATTTGGCTCTAAGAGTTGTGAAGTTTGCTACAAGATGAAGCAAGAGGGGAGATCTAAGCCTTTTGCAGTGCTGAAGATTGATGGATTCACCAGGAGAGTCAAGGAAAGCAAGATCACACCTTTTGCAGTGCTGAAGATAGGGGTTCTAAGACTCCTGCTCCACACCTCAACTAAAGAGCTGAGGAAAGTCAAGCTAAGTAACTTTAAACAAGTGCACTTGAGAGGCAATCCCATTGTATCCTTGTATATAGCTTTCCATTTTTATGTTCTTTTTGTTTGTGTGGGTGTTTTTGAGTGTCCCTAGTAACCAGGTTCAAGCTAGGGAAGAAGGAACCAAGCTGGGGAGAAGAAAGAAGTCGAAGAAGGGTCAATATCGACCAGCATATCGGCCATGCACGTCGATACAGCTCATATTGAGCATGTATACCGAGCATATCTTGCTTGATACAAGTACATTAGACTTGTATCGACGTGCATATCGGGATGATCCTGATCGATACACATGTGAGGATTTTTGTATTGATCAGAGTACTGGTATAGGGCAAACCGATACGCTTTAACAAGCAATGTATCGGCTAACAAACAGATCGATATGGCTCAACTGGTACCAATATCGATCACATATATCGATGTTCCAGGTCGATACAACACCAAGAAGTGCATATCGAGCACAATATCGACTTAACACACCGATGTGCCTTAACTGCGAGGACGAAAGGCGATGAATAGCCTTTTAAGGCATATCAGGGTAAATATCGACGTCTCACATCGATACACCTTAAAAGAGGAGTGAAAACATGCTATTCAAAATGACTTAAGGTGTATCAATGTGGATATCGACATCTTAGTCTGATATGGGATTTTACCAAATCATACCGAGCTACATATCGAGCTACTAGCTCGATATTGGACAGCTAAATATGATCGTTTGACTACATATCGACATGAGCGACGTCGATACAGAAGGTGTCAAGCTGTATCAATGTGCATACAGGTCGATATCAAGACTCAGACATCCGATATCGGCATGCATATCGACCGGACCAAGTCGATATGATCAATATCGATCACAATATCGGCTTGGGTGGTCGATATTGCACCCGAGGTAAGTACTCTTCATTTAAATTTTTTTTCCCCCTTGGTCCAACTAGATCAAGGAGTTCAAATTTGAATCCTTCATCTTCCCAAACATGAGTGAGACCTCACTTAGGCACACTTTGTCCCCTTGCTCCCCACAAAAAGATTCCCCCAACCTTCTATTTAAACACCCACTCTTCTCTCTCTCTCTCTCTCTCTCTCTTTCATTTTCTTGTTTACAACCATAAAAATTTCAAAATATTTCGTGTTCTAAGTGTCTAAGAGAGCCAAACCACTCAAGGTAATTTCTCTCAGCTCTTTAAATATTTCTAATTTGCCTTAAGCATTTAAGAACTTCATTACATATTGTGGCTGTTTGCTTAATTTGTGAGTAATGCTTCTCAGTTATTTTAATTTCTTTTGCATGGTGAATAAATTATTTTTAACTTTTGAAGCATTTCGATTAATGAATACTTGCTTGTCAAATTTATTTATTTAGCTTTGCATTAGCATTCTAGTACATTTGTTTAGTTTCACCATGATTCATGATTTTAATTGATTGATAAATTTGTTTAATGAATCATTTGCATTCATTGCTTATTTAGTTGCTCCACAACTGATAGAAGTTTACTTTTCAGTAAATAAACTCCTCCTTTTGTGATTTTTAGCAACATTAAGCTTTGTGTTTTGTTGCTTCCATGGTTCTTATTTTTTTTTTGAGAATAAGTTTTAGGTACCATGGGGAGAGCAAACAAAGAGGCTGAGAAGCTAGAGAAAGGAAAGGGCAAGGCAAAGGAAGTTGGGAGTCCAATCGCCAAATCCCAAGGCCTAAAGAGAGCTGACGTTGGCGCTAGTGAGCAGGTCTCTCAAAAGAAGAAAGGCACCACACCAGCTCAAAGGCAGCTGTATGACAAGCTGCAAAAGGTGGATGTGAGGCCAACTAGATACCCCCATGTGCCATCTCTAAAGGCCTTGAGACTCTAAGAAGATTGCTCTTCTATGCTTGAGACAATGGAGCTCACAAAGTTGGTGGGAACTCAATATTCAGCCAACAAAGACCAATTGCTTCAATTCTTTGCAAGCTTTGAAGTGACATTCTATGAGCCAGGAGAGGAGACTCCTGAAGAAGATGGTGATGGCTTCATCACATTCAGAGTTTCCAAGAAGAACTATAAGATGTCTTTCTCAGCCATAAAAGATGCCTTTGGATCCTCTTATGGAAGCGCTACATTACAGAATCTGGGGGTGATATCTCTTGTATTTACACCATATAAGACTGCATTTAGTACATATTTTGGTTCTCTTTTGCATATTTTCTCTTAGTTTTTGTCCCATTTTCTTCTCCTTTTAGACTTAGGTTGCATTTAGGATATAGTTTGCATTTTTCTTGCATTTCGGATGTTCTTAGGTGCTTTTGGAGCTAAAAGAAGCTTGGAGGAGCTTTGAGGATGATTCAGGATGCTAGCTGGATCAAAGAGAGCAAAAGGGATCAAAGCAGACAATCTCTTCAAAGGTTTTCGGTCAGAGCACAGAGAACATCGATCAAGGGGTGATCGATGTAAGATTTTCGGCCAGGAGCATCGACCATGAAGTGACCGATACGAGCACATCGATCACCAGCATCGATCAGAAGTGATCAACACAAACACCCCGAGTTAATTTCGGTCACCATATCAATCACTGTCTAGACCGATGTAACTCTACATCGATCAACCCTGACTGTTGTAAATGACCGATGTAAACCCAGTCCGAACCTGTTTTATTTTTATTTCTGCATTACTCTAGGGCTTCCTTCTCTAGGCTATAAATAGCCTCTTTTTCCAGATTTTCTACCAGTCTTGTCAAATTACTGTTCTTAAGCATTTACTTTAAGTTTGTAAGACTAATCCTTTGCTTTGTTTAATATAATTAAGTATTTGCCTTTAATCTTCCTTTATTATCTCTTTTAATCATAATTATCATCCTTTTCCTTTGTGATTTGGTGTTAAACATGGATTTGAGTGAGTAGTTTGCTTAGAGTTTCTAGATGTGGTAGATTAAGGGAATTTAGGAATTGATTAAGGCTTGTTTAGTGCTTCAGTTTATGTTCCTCTCTATTAATCTGTTCTTAATACTAGATTTGTCTTGATCACACATATCTAGGCTTTGGCAACAAAAACCCTTTTCTGCTTGCTTGACTAAGAGATTTTTACTCTCAACTTTTCTGTTTTCAACTAAAACCCATTTGGATTGATAAAAACCCTATGCTATACTACAACTGACTAGTACAAGCTTGGGTGATTGAACAAAGACCTCAAAAAATCTTGTATCAATTTGGCGCCGTTGCCGTTTGGGTTTTCTGTTTGAATCATTAGAGTTTGTAGAATCTTTAAGATCAAGTTTTTAGTTTTCTTTGGTTCCTAATCTCCTTTGACTCCCATTTCTGTATTTCAAGTATATGAACATGAGATCCAGAGGTTTAAGCAATCTTGTGGACTTCATAGACAACATTAATCTGCTGGATAGAGGACAGAGAGCAAGGAGACAACAAGAAAGGCAGCAACACCTGCAAAGACTTGGGATGAACAATCAGGAACAAGTCATGGATGACATCAGATTTCAGTGTCCTCCAGGAGCTGTTAAAGCTCAGGACATACAAGGACATCAAGGTGTTCAGGGCTTACAGGGTGAGCAAGGACCAAGAGGAGCTGCACAAGCCCCAAGAGCAGCTAGACCCATTGACGCTGGTGATGCACCAAATGCCTACAACAACAGGACAGGTATCATTCCACTAGCTGTCCAAAACAACAACTTTGAAATCAAGTCTGGATTGATTTCAATGGTTAAGAGCAGTAAGTTTCATGGGCTGCCACTTGAAGATCCTCTAGATCATCTGGATAATTTTGATAGACTCTGCTCACTAACAAAGATCAATGGAGTGAGTGAAGATGGCTTCAAGCTCATGTTGTTTCCCTTCTCACTTGGAGACAAAGCTCACCAATGGGAGAAGAATCTGACCCAAGGAAGTATCACCAGCTGGTATGAGTGCAAGAAAGCCTTCTTAGCAAAGTTCTTCTCCACTTCAAGAATTGCAAGAATAAGGAATGACATTTCAGGGTTTGCACAGAAGAACAATGAAAGCTTTGGTGAAGCTTGGGAGAGATTTAAGGGTTACACACTGCAATGCCCTCATCATGGCTTCTTCCAAGCCTCTTTGCTCTCCACTCTCTACGGAGGAGCCTTGCCTAAGATAATAATGCTTTTGGATACTGCCTCAAATGGGAGCTTCCTGTCAAAAGATGTGGATGAAAGCTTGGAGCTGGTAGAGAATTTAGCTCAGTCTGATGGAAACTACAATGAGGAATTTGACAGAGCTCCAAGAAGTGCAAAGGATAAGTTAGAGTCTAGCAGGAAAGAAATCAAGTCTCTACATGAGAAGCTGGACTTGTTGCTAAGGGAAAAGAAAGAGGTTCACTTTGTGGGAGACATGGTTCAGCTTGATGATCAGGAACAATGCCAAGTTGAGGAGATAAACTACTTGGGAAATCAGGGTGGTTACAACAACTATGGGAACTACAGACCCAATCCCAACTTGTCCTACAGGAGCAAAAATGTTGCCAACCCACAAGATCAGGTTTACCCTCAACAGCAACATCAAGCTGCCCCAAGACCTTTTGTTCCCTACGACAATCAAGGTTTATAGCAGAGGAACAACAACTATCAGCCTAGACCGCCCTGCAACCCTCCAGGATTCAATGCCCAAGCTCAAGGACAAGCTTCCTCCAGCTCTCAAGACACTGAACTCAAGACTCTCATGCAACAAATGATCAACACTCAAGTCACCACAACCTTGGAAATGAACAAGAAGTTTGCAGAGGTTCACAACAAAATAGATTCAGTACATGTAGAGCTCACCAACAAGTTTGATGGATTGGCTGCAAGAGTCAAGACACTGGAGAACAACAAAGGAAAAGCTGGTCCTAAGCCTCATGGACACTTTCCTGGAAAATCAAAAGCTAACCCAAAGGAGTTCTGCAATGCCATAGTCATAGAAGAAGAAAGCTTCTCAGCTGAAGAGGAGGCTATCATTGAAGAGTTCCTCTACTTGTTCACTGAGGACACTGAACCTCAAAGTGGGGGGGGGGAGTTCCTAGAAGTTGAAACTGACCAAAGAGCTGTACAAGAAGAACCCTTTGGAGATGGGGAAAACTCAGAAGATGAAGAGTGGTGGGCACCACATGAAGTAGTTGATAACACAAAGGACTACTTGATTGAAGTTGCTGATGATAAAGAGGAAGCTCAAGCTGCTATCCTTTCTGTCTACCAACCAACCATCCCTTTTCCAGGAAGATTCAAGGAACAGCTAGTGCAGAAATATGAAACCCTCTATGCTGCTCAAATGGAATTGAGGGGTTTGAATGGCCAAGAAGAGCTTGAGAAGCTAAGGGTAAAGGCTGGAACACCTGAGGTTAAGGAGCTCACTATCAAGAAACTTGGAGATCCAGGATGTTTTACTCTTCCATGTGAGCTTAAAGGGCAGACTTTTAAAAGCTGTATCAACTGTCTCCCATCCTCTACTGCTAAAGCTCTTGGCTACACTCAACTTCAAGAGAGTAATGTGTCCCTTACCATAGCTGATGGGACAGTGAAGACACCACTTGGGAGTCTCAAGGATGTACCAATGATGATTGAAGGGGTAACCATCCCCACTGATTTCTTGGTGCTTGATGTGGAAGGCCATATAAAGAATGCTATCATTCTAGGAAGACCTTTCCTAGCCTCAGCTGGAGCAGTGGTTGATGCCAAGGAGTGCACAATTGAGCTGAGACTGACCAGGAAGAAGGTTCTAAGGTTTGATTTAAAGGGGAATAAGCTGGAGAATGAGCAAGCCTTCTCAATGGACATCAAGAAGCTTAAGCAGCTTGGTAAACATTGGCCAGAGTTTGAAGGCTACCAAGGAGGGAGTTTTGATGGCTGCTGTTTGCCAAAGTTGTTTGAAGACACCACTGAAAAGGCGGTCCTTGAAGTGGTTGGTTACAAGAATCTGAATGAAATCAAGTTGGGTACTAACAAAGGGGAGTTGGTTTTGCAACCAAGTGTCTCCAAGAGGGGAGAGTTTAGCTTTAAGCTTCAGCAAGAGGGGAAGACTATGCCTTTTGCCAAGATCAGGATGATTGGAGCCTCTGCCAGAGTCCAAAGGAGCAAGCCATCACCAAGGAGTTCCAAGACTCCTTCTCCTCACCTCAACTAAAGAGGTACTTAAAGGCAAGCTTAGTGACTTTAAACAAGCACACTTGGGAGGTTGTCCCATGGTATCATTTTGTACATATTATGCTTTCTAGTTTCTCTTTTATGCTTTGTTATTGTGAATAGAAACAAGAGTTCGAATTGGGGGTTGAGAAAGTCTGAAAGGGACAAAGAACAGGTGTTTTCTGGCTGACATCGATCAACTGTATCGGTCATGACAAGACCGATACACACATTTCGGTCATGAATATCGATCATTTTTAATCGATGTCAGTGGAGCCAGTTTGCACGAGTCAACATATGGATCACTTGTGATCGATATGGAAGGAAGCTTGAAAGGGAGATGCATTTCGGTCATTCACATCGATCAAGCTTGATCGATGTAAACCCGCCAGACTAATTTCGGTCAAGTGTCTCGATCAGTTGGTGATCGATGTGATTCTCAGAAACATATCGATCATCAGCAACGATCACACACTGATCGATATAAAGCCAACGGATTAATTTCGGTTAAGAACATCGATCATGTGATGACCGATATGATCTCCAGGAAGAACATTGATCACTAGCATCGATCACTTATGATCGATACTGACATTTCGGTCAGCTACAACGGTCATTTTTGATCGATGTTTCACCCGAGGTAAGTACTTCATTTTTCAAAAAATTTCCCTCCTTCGGTTTGGAGCCAAGGAGGTTTAAATTTACACATTGGATTCTTCCTGACCTCTTTCACAGCTTCTGAGCACTTTTGTTCTTGTCCTCCACTCTTTTGATTCCTTTGGTTCCCTCACCAACCATTGATTCCTTTGGTTTCCCCTCCTTCTCTCTATTTAAACCAACAATGTCCTTTACTTCTCTTCACACTTCAGTTCACTACTTCTCTCTCAGAGCACGAAATTCTTAGTTCTCTCTCTTTTATTTGCTTCCTCTAAGTGCTCAGAAGCTCCACAAAGGTTTTCTTCCTTAACTATTCTTCATTTGCTATTAATCTATGCATTTGTTCAAAATCGCTTAGTATATATTTTTAAGAGCAAGTTTTGATTAGTTTTAAGTGTTGTGTTTTGGTTTTGCAATGTGGATTTGTTTAAGATGAGCAAGTTAGATGTTTAAGCTTTGTTTACTGTTCATCTATCTCATTACTTGCTTATCATCCCTTTGCATGATCATCATCTCTTTTGCCTAGGAACCATTTTGCTAGATTCACATGCATAACTGTTTTATCTTTGTGAATTTTGGCTTATCTAAACTGTTAGCTTTTGATTTCCTCTAGCTTTATAGAAGTTTAATAATGTTGCTAAGACTTGTTAAGCTTACTTTAGCCTATATAGTTTCCTTTTTAAAGCTTTCAGTTATATGGTTCTTCAGCTTTTGTTCTTTCACTTACCCTGTTTTCAAGCTTTGCTTTTGAAGGTACCATGGGGAGAACAAACATAGCTTCTGGGAAAAAGGGAAAGGCACCACAGGAAGGAGCAACCACTTCACCAAGAGCTAAGAAAGATGTGGGAAAGGGCGCTGCTGCTGAGACTTCATCCAAAGCCGCTGGAAAGAGGCCAGTTGGAGACAAAGGCGCCAAGCAGAGAGGCAAGGGAAAAGTTGCTGAGGAGGAAACTCCATCCAGGAAATACAGTGCTAGGGAACTCATGGAGGCATTCAGTCAATGCACCTTCAAGCCAACAAGATACCCATGCCCCACCACAATGAAGGAGCTAGGGATCTATGAAGACTGCATTTGCCTCTTTGAGCACATGGAGCTTACACAGCTGTTACAGCCTCTTCCCTCTTATGAGCACTTCACTCATCAGTTCCTCTCCACTCTCAAGGTGGTCAACTATGAGATGAGTGAGCTCTCTGACCGTGATGGATGGATCTCCTTCAAGCTTGGGAAACAGCGGTTTACAATCACCTTCCAAGAACTCTCTAAGGCGCTGGGGCTAGGGACCTATTTTTAAAGAGGAAAGAAGTTCTCAATCCATGAATCACAATACATAAAGCTATGGGGAATGATTGGAGTTGGGGAATTCAGAGCTAGAATTACAAGGAACCAACACTTGAAGCACCCTGCAGTTAGATATGCACACAAGGCAATTGAAAACACTTTCTTTGCAAGGAAGGAAACCTAACACCTAACTGGCAAGGAGAGAGACTTTCTCTACTCTGGATTGTATGCCAATGTGGAAACCGACGAGAATGCAACACCTATAGGTCCACCAAGCAAATTCCCATGCTTTGTAAGACTGTTGATGGAGCAGCTGCTAACCTATCAGAGTTGGGTCATAAACAAAGGAAAAAGGGAGAAGAACCCACAACTTCACATTGGAGGAGTTGTGACAGCCATACTCATGGCCTGTGATGTGAATCTTGAGGAGCATGCTGAAGATGGTCTAGGTCCTTCCTGGATAGACATAGATTATCTGAAGAGAAGTCATCTCATTGAGAAGAGTGTCCAAGACAAGCATGTCTACCAATTCCTCAATGATCAACAAGAGCCAGTAATAGTCCTTCTCCCTAACCAAAGGCTTACCTCCTTCACCACAAGGACCAACATAAACTTCAATCTGAGTGAGGAGGATCTCTACAAAGGCGGCCTTATCCCTGAAGAGAGAGAAGAAGACATTGAGGAAGGAAACACTGAAGAGATTGAAGAAGGAGCTGAAGAAGATCACCAATGGAATATTGCTGCTGGCGCTGAAGGCCAAGGAGGAACCTATGAAGAAGATGAGCTTGAAGAAGAAGAAGTGTTGAGATACAGTTCAAGGCAGTTCCACTTCAAATCCTATGAAGCACCCATCCAAGGAGGCTCTTTGAAGGTAGCTCATGAACACATCAACTCTCTACAGAAGTGGTGTAAATGGCAAGACAAAGCCATAAAGAGGTTGGTGAAGATGGTTAAGGGGAAGTTCAAGAAAGACAAAGCAACATCAGCAAGAACTTCCCACCAAAGCCATACTCATGAGCACACCACTCATCAAGAAAATCATCTACAACAAGCTGAGCCAACTGAAGAGGAGGAAGCTGTATGGAACCCCCATGGAAGACACTCTTTCCATGCACAGCCAAGTGATCAATGGGGGGACATGGGCACAACCAAGAGCTTCATCATATGAGCCAAGTACCCATGTACCATCAGCTTGGGAACCAACTCCCACTCCCTCTGAAGTTCAGGAGACATGGCAATGGGGTCAACAAGGGAACTCTTCTCAAGCAGAGCAGTTATGGTCAAGTTCGGTTCAACCACCTCAAGAAGCAGAGCATTCTACCAAGGTTTATGAGAGGAGAAACAAGAGGAGAGATAGCAAGTCTCCTCAGACCTGTGGATCATCCCACCACTCCTACGACTAAGCAAGTACCACATCCTCTCCATTATTTATACCATTGTACCTTTTTCAGTTTTGTATTATATTTTGTGCTTCTCTCTCTCATTGCTTTCATTACACAAGAGACTGTGTAATTTAAGTGTGGGGGAGAGATTTGGGGTTTGACTTTGTGTTTTTTTTTCTTAGTTTTTCTTTTTCTTTCACTTTGAGTCTGAAGCATATTATGCATTCATGTAAGGCATAGAAAACACAAAAAAACGAAAATTTTGAAAAATTTTGCATTTTTGCAAACCAAAAAGAAAGCATGTAGTTGCATTTCATTCTTCTAGGATTAAGTCTAGTGTTAACATATAGGTTGCATTGCATTTGCATATGGCATTATGATGAATTTTCCTTGTAAAATGTTTAGAGTTTAGAGATGATTTCAGTGTTTAAGTGGGTAGTTGTTTGATGCATCATATGATTGCTAGAAGTTAAGGCTGAACCATGCTTAGATTGCTAGATTTGGTCTTCTCATCTCATTCTGAAAGCACTTGTTCTCTGAAAATCAACTCTATCAACTTGAACTTTAATTTGGACTTTTAATTATCATGTCTTATGCATTGAAAAGTGAATTCATGGCTACCATATACATATTTGGATCATCTTTTTTCCTTTCTACCACTCTTGTTGATCCAAATAGCTGATCTTCATACTTATGGGACAGTTACATCCTCACCCTTAACTAAAACCTCCTTTTGAGCCTAAACACTATTGTGAGAGCTGTGAGGCCTTTGCATTGCATTTTCGATTTTGTCTTGGCAAAAAGTGTTAGGAATAAGGCTGGAAATGATTAGCTCTCTTGTAGATATCAGCTTGTATCTTGAGCTTGATTCTAGGATAGGAGTTTTGGGTTTAAAAAGGTAGTGTAAGTGGTTTGAACTTCATGTATATATGTTTTGAAAGAAAGGGAAAAAATTTGAATTGGTAGAAAAGGGGAAACAGTCTAGAATTGTGGTTAAGTAAAGGGAAGAAAAAGCTTTAAGTACAAAGAAGAAAAGCGCCAGCAACAAAGCTCAGAAAGGTCCAAAGAAGAAAAATCAGACAAAGAGCAATCCACCAAAGGTGATGAAGGTGCCAATACAACAAGGAAGAGCAAGTCCCAACCAAAAAGAAGCAGCCACACAAGCAAAGAGAAGAAGTTTTCCCAGCCATGATGAAGGGTAAAGGGTAGAGTTTAGGAAAGGGTAGACTTAGGGATTCACTTTTGGGTTTATAAATGCTTAGGATTCATCTTTGGGTAGAAGGGAGCTTTGATTTGCATGCATAAGTGTGCTTTTACCTTTAGCATTTTGCCTAAGATGAAATCCTTTTCATTGAGTGATCCCTTATGTTTATTAACCCTTTGCTAAAATGAGATCATTCTTATCTCATCAACTTACCCTTTTCAACCAAATGTCTTCACTTGATTTGCATAAGCATGATTCATGGTTCTGATCTTAATTGAATGTTAAAGAGTTGGTTGATTTGAGCATTTGCCTAAGTTGAGATTTGAGATCATTTTGAAAAATGATGAGCATGGCTAGGTTCTTTAAAGTATAACTGATTATGTTTGCATCCTACAACTAGGCACTTAAGCATTGATACCATCTCTTTACCTTTGCACTTTTGGAATCTGAATGCCCACCTTCAAACCTTACTCCCTCATTTGTTTTTATTTGCTTGAAGACAAGCAAAAGGCAAGTGTGGGGGTGTTGATATCTCTTGTATTTACACCATTTAGGACTGAATTTAGTACATATTTTGGTTCTCTTTTGCATGTTTTCCCTTAGTTTTTGTCCCATTTTCTTCTCCTTTTAGACTTAGGTTGCATTTAGGATATAGTTTGCATTTTTCTTGCATTTTGGATGTTTTAGGTACTTTTGGAGCTAAAAGGAGCTTGGAGGAGCTTTAAGGATGATTCATGATGCTAGCTGGATCAAAGGGAGCAAAAGGGATCAAAGCAGACAATCTCTGCAAAGGTTTTCAGTCAGAGCACGGAGAACATCGATCAAGGGGTGATCGATGTAAGATTTTCGGTCAGGAGCATCGATCATGAAGTGACCGATACAAGCATATCGATCATCAGTATCGATCAGAAGTGATCGACACAAACGCCCCGAGTTAATTTCGGTCACCACATCTATCACTGCCCAGACCGATGTAACTCTACATCAATCAACCCTGATTGTTGTAAATGACCGATGTAAACCCAGTCTGAACCTGTTTTATTTACATTTCTGCTATTACTCTAGAGCTTCCTTCTCTAGGCTATAAATAGCTTCTTTTTCCAGATTTTCAACAAGTCTTGTCAAATTACTATAAGCATTTTCTTTAAGTTTGTAAGACAAATCATTTGCTTTGTTTAATATAATTAAGTATTTGCCTTTAGTCTTCCTTTATTCTCTCTTCTTATCATGATTAACATCCTTTTCCTTTGGGATTTGGTGTTAAACATTGATTTAAGTGAGTAGTTTGCTTAGAGTTTCTAGAATTGATAGATTAGGGGAATTTATGACTTTATTAAGGTTTGTTTAGTGCTTCAGTTTATGGGTTCCTCTCTATTAATCTGTTCTTAATGCTAGATTTGTCTTGATCACATTTATCTAGGTTGTTAGCTTTCTCTTATGCCTACCAAGTGTTTGATGAAATGCTGATCTTGTTTAATAGAGGATTTGCTGGCCTTGGCTCAAGAGATTGACTGTTTGAGGAGTATTTTGACTTGAATAGAGTTGTTATCTAATGCTTGCTTAATGTTTTAGCACTAATGAGAGTTAGTTCTTGTTAAGATGTTTAGCAAAGGGCTATTTTACAAGAGATTGGATCTAGCTTGCTTGATTGTGAACTCTATGTCTAGGAATCACCATTGCTTGCTTGATTGCTTGATCAATGTAGTTTCAAACAGCCTTAGTTAGTCGATGAATTCCCCAAAGTCAATAACCACATCTAGGAACTTGCTTTTCTTTTATTTGAATCTTGGATTTTCCCTGTTTTGCTATGTTTTGCTTGCTTAGTTTTGCTTAGTTTGCTTTTATATTTACTATCTTTGCTGATTGATCATATTAGGATATTAGATTGGTTGCTTTGGCAACAAAAACCCTTTTCTGCTTGCTTGACTTAGAGATTTTTACTCTCAACTCTTCTGTTTTCAACTAAACCCCATTTGGATTGATAAAAACCCTATGTTATACTACAACTGACTAGTACAAGCTTGGGTGATTGAATCAAGACCTAAAAAAATCTTGTATCTGGGGGTTAGCAAAGAAGAGATGAGCAGCCTTTGAGAGCATGTAGCCAAGGGCACTTTCAAGCCCGGAAGAAGCAAGGCTTCTCTGATCAGAAATCCAACAATCAGATATGTGCACAAGGTGCTGGCGCATACACTCTTTACTAGGAAGGAGAGTGGAGATGTTGAAAGAGGAGAATGGGAGCTGGTTGATCATGGTCTTATGAGTGTTTTAGACAGCATCAATCAAGGTGTTGAGCTTAAGGGAGCAGATGGTACAACTGGAATGGTCACCATCTTCATGCAGCAACTTCTGGTCATCAAACATTGGTTAACAATCAATGATGACAAGGTGCCAAAACTGTATTGTGCTGGCCTTATTACACAACTGATGGAAGCTGCATGAGTTGAGAGTGGACTATAAACAGTCAAGATCACATACTTGGTTCCGCCATACCTTAAGAAAGCAAGATTCCTTGGCGAACAAGTGGGTGACAAGTTAATCTACAACTTCATCCAAGAGGATGGATCTGTTGCAAAGCTTTTACTCCCTATTATGCACCTCACATCCTTCTCCAACCCCAACAGCTTTGCCTTTCAGATCCCACAGCACCTCCTTTACCAAGCTGGCGCTCCATCCTCTCACATTTATCAAGGCGCCAACATCCCTCTTCCTCTAAGAGACTATCCCCTTGTGATCTATGAAGGAGGGCAAATGTAAGAAGGAATTCAGGAAGAAGAAGAATCAGATGCTCCAAGCTACAACAGTGAGGAGTACCACTTCCAGCCCCATGATGTTCCACACCAAGGAGGGCCCTTGAAGAAAGTCCATGAACACATCAACATCTTGCAAAGATGGAACAAATGGCAAGACAAAACAATCAAGAAGTTGGTGAAGGGCATGAAGGGCATGAAGAGCATGAAGACTCAAATCAAGGACTTAAAGAGGAAGTCTAGTGGAGCCTCTACTTCTGCTCTTCAACAAGAGCAAGAAGCTGAAAGCCAAGGAGTGGCTAGAGCTCCTAATAGAAGGCGCTCTTTTGCTGGTTATGAGGAAGTGAGAGCTTGGGTGCAACCAAGAGCATCATGTCAAGAAGCGCCAAGGAGGAGGAGACACCCAAGGAGAGAGCGGGCAATAAGGAGCCACAACATTGACCTCATGGAGGACCTTTCAGGAGCCTCCTACACTTCACACACCACCTTCTAAGATACTAAAAACTCCTCCATTGTATATACCATTGAATTTTTTTAGTTCTTGTAGTATATTTTTGTTGCTTCTCTCTTCTACTCTTTTATTACACAAATGATTGTGTAATTTAAGTATGGGGGAAGGATTTGTGGTTTGACTTTATTTGTTCTTTTCTTAGTTTTTCCTTTTTTATTCATCTTTGAGTCTCATGCATTCATCTCAGAGCATTAAAAAACCAAAAAATCGAAAAATTTGAAAAATTTGCATCTTTTGCAAACCAAAAAGAAATGCATGTAGTTGCATTCATTTGTTTAGGATTGACTCTAGTATTTTTCATATTTGTTGCATTGCATTTGCATAGGGAATGATGATGATAACTCCTTGTAAAATGCTAAGTGTTTAGGATTGATTTAAATGTCTAAGTTGTTAAATGTTTGATGCATCATAAGAAGTTAGAAACTAAGGCCGAACCATGCTCTTGAATGCTAAATCTGATTCTCTAGTCTCATAATAAAATCGCTTGCTCTTTGAAAATCATCCCTATTTAATAGAACCATTAATTTGAATTGTTAATTATCATGTTCTTGCATTGAAAAGTGGTTTCATGGATTACCCATGTACATATTTGGACTTTCTTTCTTCCTTTTTACCTCTCTTGCTAGTCCAAATAGCTGATCCTCATCATTAATGGACAGTTACCACACCTTAACCTTACCTTCCTTTCAAACCTAAACACTATCTTTGTGTGTGAGGCCTATTTTTGAATGAACTAAGAATAAAATGTTAGGTAGGCACGACAAGGACAGGTTACTATGTAGAACTAGCTCTTCACTTGTAGTTAGACATAGGTTTAAAATGGTAGTTATAGGTCTGGGCGGATTTGAGTGTTACATTGGTCACCCACCTGGTGACGGTCGTCACCCACCCCAGAACGAAGCTGCTTCGCCTGTAACTGCAAATTATGACCAGGAACGTGTCTATAAACCCAAAACACCATTCCCCAAGCATCCTAGGAAGTCTAAACAGGAGATAGAAGAAGCCAGATGTAAAGCTATGATAGACAAGCTGATGCTTGAGATCCCACTTGTTGATGCAGTCAAGCTTTCACCAGCTCTAAGAAGGTATGTAAAGAGAATGGTTGTGAATGGTGTAAGTCCTGAGGAAGAAGCATTGCTTACCAGAGACATCAGTGCAATCCTTTTGAGTACAGTTCCAAAGAAGAAGAAGAAGGTGACTGTTTCTGAACAAGTTAATACCATCACTCAAAGCAGAGTTCCAGAGAAGCTATCTGATCCAGGGACCTTTGTGCTTGATTGCTCAATATCTGCAGGACGTTTTCCACACTCTCTATGTGATCTAGGGTCAAGTATTAACTTTATGTCTTTCTCTGTTGCTGCTAGACTTGGAATGACTGATTTCAAGCCAGCTGGGATCTCTCTAATCCTAGCAGATCGATCCATAAGGACCCCAGAAGGCATGTTAATGTTCAAGTTAACATTGAAGGCTGCATAATTCCTACAGATTTTGTGGTTCTGAAATATGCTGAAGAACCTAAAGATCCTCTTATTCTGGGAAGACCATTCTTGGCTACTGCTGGAGCCATCATTGATGTGAGAAAGGGGAACATTGAGCTTGATCTTGGTGATGTTGTCATGAACTTTGACATGGATAAGTTAAGAGGTAGTTCTACCATTGATGGTCAGACCTTTTCTGTAAGAACTTCTAGAGATAAAGAGACTGTCATGGAGCATTCAGAAGACATTATTGCTGAGTGTGTCAATGAATCAGATATAAGTGGGCAAGTGAGTAAGATGGCTGTTGAAGAGCCAATATCTGAAACTTCTGCAGAAGCTGTTGGGTTTGAGGATTGCAGTGAGGATCATATCTTCATGACTGGGCTTGAAAAAGAGGTTCTAATGAATGCCAAGTTGCTGGAGGAAGACGTGTATGTGATGGAAGCAACACTTGCAGAGCTGAATTGCAGGAAAACTGCAGAAACTCGAACTGCAGAGTCAGTGACGAGCGTCACTGACCTGGTGACGCTCGTCACCAATCTGGACACAAAGGAGAGACGTGATATTTGCTCTACAAGTCCATCATATGTTGCCAATCCGAAAATTCAACAGTCCACAACCCAGAAACCTGCAACTAAGCAAAGGTATGCACTTCCTGGAACCAAATCCAAACCTCCTAATCTCATCAATAAGAATTTAAAGGTGAAAAAGCTGCTTCACACTTATGCAAGCAACGAAATTATCGTAGAATGCTTGGTGTTTCTTTTGATGATTCTGCAGGAAAAAGAAGTATCCCACCCACAGTCACGACCCACTCTGCTGATGTTCCTCACTTCCTTGGAAGTGTTCATACATCTACTGCTTACAAACCACCATGGATGAGGAGACATTCTTCTCCAAGGCATTCAATGCCACCTTCTGCTCCACCAGCTGTCTGAGCAGCATTCAAAGTCGAGCTAATGACTTTAAACAAGCGCTTAGTGGGAGGCAACCCACTGGTAAGTTTTCTTTTTCAAATATTAGTTTAGTTTTCTATTACATAGCTAAAACAAAACCCAAAAACATGAGAAAAATCAAAAAAAAAAAAGAAGAGTCACTTTGTTCAGTTTGCTTGGATGATATCTTGTGAACTTGTTGGACCATGGACTATGATTTGTTTGGATGTTTTGATGTGTGTTTTGAGTGCTCTTACAGTTTGACTTCGGAGTACACATGATGGCATAGCATTTAAACATCCAACATGTCGATTTCTGAAGTATCAGAGATGGTGACGCTCGTCACCAATCTGGTGACGCTCGTCACCAATCTGGTGACGCTCGTCACCAGGTCCTTTGCGAGGTACCACTTTTCCACCTTGGTTTTACACGTTCTCATGCTTCATTTTGACCAACTCTTGGCTTAATAACACTGGGGACAGTGTTGTTCAAGTCTGGGGGAGGTGGTTACTGACGTTGTGTGCTTTGTGTCATGTTTCTAGAGTCTTAAAGTTGAGTCAAAAACCTGTTTTTCTAGAGTCAAAATTTTTGAAACGGTCAGTTTTTCTTGGAACTAACCATAGGACGTTTTTGCTGATAAGAACCATTGCCACAATAGTTGATTACAAGTCTTACTAAGTTGAAAGTCATAGGTAGATCAGTCTAGCAATGAAGGTTTAGGTTCTTAGAGAATCTGAAAATTTGTTGTTAGCTCCACCTTAATGAACTTTAAACTTCTTGTCTTGGTGATTGATTCTTATTGATCTTGATTCTCTCTTTCAGCACTGACAATAAGGTTAAGATACAGTCTCTCTTTGATCTTCCCTGATGTAGTTTTTAAGAGATTAAGTCCAAAGAATGGTGCATTCATGACCTTGTCTCCTCACAAAGAACAACAGTAGTGAACACATTCAAGAACCTGTCTCCTTACAAGGAACACAAGTATTGAGTAGCACCATATCTTAGACTGAAAAAGTTGAGAAAAAGAAGTGAAAAAATCAAAAATATTTAAAGGAAAAGATCAAGGGAAGAGAAAATAGGAGAGCTGTGTTGAGAATGATATGTTTAGTTGTTAGGAAGGGAAAAGAATCTGTAAAGTGATTGAGATGATAGAGCCTTGATGAGATATCACACTTAGATAAAAAAAATAAGGAGTTAACAGTAGAAATTTCGGATTTCTTGAAGGGATTTGGATTGGACTTGAGAGCTTTGCTAAGCTTGTGATAATTAGACTGAAATTTGACCTTGTGTTGACTATGTGGTATGTGGATTCGAAAGCTCTAACTAGTGTGGTGTTCCCGATGACTGACTGACTGTTTCTTGTTTTCAAACCTCGACCTTATTCTTTGTCTGATGTTTGCTTGAGGGCAAGCAAAAGCTAAGTCTGGGGGAGTTGATATATCATGGTTTTTATGGTTTTTAACCATGATATAAGTTCTTTTTATTGAGTCTTTTTGGTCTTTTTAGAGTCCTAGAAGAGTCTTTGCAGGTTATAGCATGTCTGGAGCATAATTGGAGATTTTGGAACCTTTTGGAGCATTCTGAGTTGAAGCCACGAAGTATCCAACTCGGGAAGAAAAGTATGCATATGGGTGACGCTCGTCTCCAATCTGGTGACGCTCGTCACCCACCAAGGAAGGAGGTCGTGGCCTGCTTTTAAAAGATTGGTAAGAAATTGCAGTTTTGGCCCAAAAGTTCCAGTATTTGCAAAAAGACCCCATATCGTGTTTTAGCTTGTATATTAGGTTTTTCAGCCATTCTTTTGGCAGATATCTTGTATCTTATTATTTTTGAGAGCTTTAGAGAAAGATTTGTAGAAGAGCTTTTGGAGAGACAAATCAGACTCCTTCAGAGCAGATTTTGAACTCCTTTATTTCTACTTCTTATTTCTTTTATGCAATCTATTCTTTTCATGATGTTTTCTCAAATCACCATGTCTGAGTAGTCTGTTAGTTAAGTTAGGACTTTTTCAAAGGTTGAAGAAGAGTTTGTAGAATTGCTAAAAACTTATAGGAAATTCATTGGTTCTTCATCTGAGCTTGCATTCATATCGATTTCTTAGACACATCATCTGGATTTCGAAACCCTAGGTTTTTGATAGATGTGAGAGCATTATTATTCACCTGAACTAGTATTAGATGAGCAAAACGCCCTAGTACAAAGAGATTTGGCTTAGGAGTTTTGTGAACAATTGAACATGATCATTACTGCATGTTTAGGTTGTTAGGGTTTTGCAAAGAGATTTGAAACTCTGTGATTTAGACATAGATAACTTCTGCAATGAGAATTGATTAGTTATATCTTTGCGATTCATGTTCAAGACGGTTTTAATTCATTTCTGATTGCATGCATTCTACACTCTCAGATTCAACCTGCGAACTGTCCTGACTTAGCGCCTTTAGCCTTCTGAACTTTAAGAACAAGCATAAAAACGCCCTCTTGCATTTATTTTACTGTTTTTCATTACATTCATTATTTATCGCTTAGCTTAATCTGAATCTATAATCGCTAGTGTGGTTTACATACTCCCTTGGGATTCGATAACCCCTTGTACTACAACTGCTTTTGCTGTGCACTTGCAGTAGTTTTATTTGGGTAAAACCTGACCCTATCAAGTTTTTGGCGCCGTTGCCGGGGAGGAATAGCTGCCTATCGATTTTTAGTATTAGGATTTTGTCTAAGTTTTTATTTGTTTTACTGATTTTCAGCTACTTTTCCTTGTTCTTGTTTCAGGTGTATGCCTAATCGCAGAACCAGAAGCAACAAAGAGAAGGAGCTTGTGACTTTGAGCATCGACGAGCTTGCTAGGTTGGAGAGAACTAACAGGAAAGCTAAGAAGCAATCTACAATGGTCGCTCCACTTATCTTGGTTGAAGATGCAGAAGGTCACTTGGTTGACAGGGAAGGAAACAGGAGGAACGAAGAGGGCCAAAGAATTGATCAAGAGGGGAATGTCATTGTTGAACAGCAGGTTCAACAAGTGGCTGAGAACGTGGGGGTCCCTGCTGGTGTCAATAACGCTGCTGGGCATTTTGTTCAGAGGACTCTAGGTGACTACAACAGACCTGATCAGTTCTATGCCAACAGAGCTGCAATCCGACCTCCTGCCTTCCAGGGGAACGATTTTGAGGTCAAACCTGTCTACTATTAGCTGGTTGGTCAGCATCCCTTCCATGGTTTACCTCATGAGCATCCTATGGATCACATAGAGAGATTTGAGGACTTGGCTTCCAGTGTCAAAGCTAATGGGGTTAGCAATGACTTTCTGTTCTGCAAGCTGTTTCCTTACTCTCTTGAAGGAGAAGCTGCATATTGGCTGAAGCAACTGGAACCTGCTTCATTGACCACTTGGGAAGACACTAAGAACGCCTTTCTGAATAACTTCTATGATGATGCAAGGTCAGAGGACATGAGGACGAAAATTGCTTCCTTTACACAAGGCCCTACTGAAGCTTTTAAGGCTTCTTGGATCAGGTTTAAGTCTTATCAAAGGGACTGTCCTCATCATGGTTTCAATCAGGTGCAACTGCTTGGTATCCTCTTCAGAGGCATTGACTGGAGGTACCAGATGGCGCTGGATGCAGCAAGTGCAGGAAACTTCAACACCAACAGACCAGAAGAAGCTGTAAGATTGATTGAAAACTTGGCCTGTAGTAACAGCACTAAAAATGCAGATTTTCAGAGAAAGCAGCAGGCTGGTTTGAATGATGGAAACCAAATAGCTGAAGTTAAGGCTAAGTTAGACAGCATGCACAGCCTTCTGATGGGAAAGAAGTCAGGTCAGTTTGCTGCAGAAGTGGAGAGTTTCGAAAATTCTGAAGAATTTGAGCAGAAAGATGTTAATTTCATCAATGGAGGGGGTTTTCAGAGCCAAAAGTTTGGAAATCAGCAATGGAACAGAGGCTACAACAGCAATAATCAGCAGAGTACCTTTACAGGAGGACAGAGCACGCCTGGTTACACTCCTAAGCCCCCATTCCAGAAGACTGAAGTTGAGAAACCTTACCAAAACAGCAGGAATTTTGGTTCTTCTTCCTACCAAACTGCACCTCCACAAGACAATAAAATGGAAGCTATGCTGGAGCAGGTACTTGAAGGACAGCAGAAGATGACAGTGAACTTCAATGGCAAGCTAGATTCACTGTATCAAGACCTGAATGGAAAAATTGAGAGTCTGAACTCTCACATGAAGAAGCTTGATGTGCAGGTTGCTCAAACTGCAGGAGCTGTTCAAAGGCAAGAGGGATTTCTTCCTGGAAGGACTGACATCAATCCCAAGCATCAGGTTAATGCCATCACAATAAGGAATGAAAAGGAGCTTAAAACAGGGCAGAAAAAGAGGCTGAGTGCAGAGCAGATCGTGCAACTGATGGAGTCTGAAAATGAAAAATTTTCTGTCTCAGAGGTGAGTGACGAGCGTCACCAAGGAGGAGTGACGCTCGTCACCAACCTACAAGGGTATTGGGGGTTGTCACAAGTAAGTGACGAGCATCACCCACCTGGTGACGGTCGTCACCCACCCCAGAACGAAGCTGCTTCGCCTGTAACTGCAAATTATGACCAGGAACGTGTCTATAAACCCAAAACACCATTCCCCAAGCATCCTAGGAAGTCTAAACAGGAGATAGAAGAAGCCAGATGTAAAGCTATGATAGACAAGCTGATGCTTGAGATCCCACTTGTTAATGCAGTCAAGCTTTCACCAGCTCTAAGAAGGTATGTAAAGAGAATGGTTGTGAATGGTGTAAGTCCTGAGGAAGAAGCATTGCTTACCAGAGACATCAGTGCAATCCTTTTGAGTACAGTTCCAAAGAAGAAGAAGAAGGTGACTGTTTCTGAACAAGTCAATACCATCACTCAAAGCAGAGTTCCAGAGAAGCTATCTGATCCAGGGACCTTTGTGCTTGATTGCTCAATATCTGCAGGACGTTTTCCACACTCTCTATGTGATCTAGGGTCAAGTATTAACTTTATGCCTTTCTCTGTTGCTGCTAGACTTGGAATGACTGATTTCAAGCCAGCTGGGATCTCTCTAATCCTAGCAGATCGATCCATAAGGACCCCAGAAGGCATGTTAATGTTCAAGTTAACATTGAAGGCTGCATAATTCCTACAGATTTTGTGGTTCTGAAATATGCTGAAGAACCTAAAGATCCTCTTATTCTGGGAAGACCATTCTTGGCTACTGCTGGAGCCATCATTGATGTGAGAAAGGGGAACATTGAGCTTGATCTTGGTGATGTTGTCATGAACTTTGACATGGATAAGTTAAGAGGTAGTTCTACCATTGATGGTCAGACCTTTTCTGTAAGAACTTCTAGAGATAAAGAGACTGTCATGGAGCATTCAGAAGACATTATTGCTGAGTGTGTCAATGAATCAGATATAAGTGGGCAAGTAAGTAAGATGGCTGTTGAAGAGCCAATATCTGAAACTTCTGCAGAAGCTGTTGGGTTTGAGGATTGCAGTGAGGATTATATCTTCATGACTGGGCTTGAAAAAGAGGTTCTAATGAATGCCAAGTTGCTGGAGGAAGACGTGTATGTGATGGAAGCAACACTTGCAGAGCTGAATTGCAGGAAACTGCAGAAACTCGAACTGCAGAGTCAGTGACGAGCGTCACTGACCTGGTGACGCTCGTCACCAATCTGGACACAAAGGAGAGACGTGATATTTGCTCTACAAGTCCATCATATGTTGCCAATCCGAAAATTCAACAGTCCACAACCCAGAAACCTGCAACTAAGCAAAGGTATGCACTTTCTGGAACCAAATCCAAACCTCCTAATCTCATCAATAAGAATTTAAAAGGTGAAAAAGCTGCTTCACACTTATGCAAGCAACGAAATTATCGTAGAATGCTTGGTGTTTCTTTTGATGATTCTGCAGGAAAAAGAAGTATCCCACCCACAGTCACGACCCACTCTGCTGATGTTCCTCACTTCCTTGGAAGTGTTCATACATCTACTGCTTACAAACCACCATGGATGAGGAGACATTCTTCTCCAAGGCATTCAATGCCACCTCCTGCTCCACCAGCTGTCTGAGCAGCATTCAAAGTCGAGCTAATGACTTTAAACAAGCGCTTAGTGGGAGGCAACCCACTGGTAAGTTTTCTTTTTCAAATATTAGTTTAGTTTTCTATTACATAGCTAAAAAAAAACCCAAAAACATGAGAAAAAATCAAAAAAAAAAAAAAGAAGAGTCACTTTGTTCAGTTTGCTTGGATGATATCTTGTGAACTTGTTGGACCATGGACTATGATTTGTTTGGATGTTTTGATGTGTGTTTTGAGTGCTCTTACAGTTTGACTTCGGAGTACACATGATGGCATAGCATTTAAACATCCAACATGTCGATTTCTGAAGTATCAGAGATGGTGACGCTCGTCACCAATCTGGTGACGCTCGTCACCAGGTCCTTTGCGAGGTACCACTTTTCCACCTTGGTTTTACACGTTCTCATGCTTTATTTTGACCAACTCTTGGCTTAATAACACTGGGGACAGTGTTGTTCAAGTCTGGGGGAGGTGGTTACTGACGTTGTGTGCTTTGTGTCATGTTTCTAGAGTCTTAAAGTTGAGTCAAAAACCTGTTTTTCTAGAGTCAAAATTTTTGAAACTGTCAGTTTTTCTTGGAACTAACCATAGGACGTTTTTGCTGATAAGAACCATTGCCACAATAGTTGATTACAAGTCTTACTAAGTTGAAAGTCATAGGTAGATCAGTCTAGCAATGAAGGTTTAGGTTCTTAGAGAATCTGAAAATTTGCTGTTAGCTCCACCTTAATGAACTTTAAACTTCTTGTCTTGGTGATTGATTCTTATTGATCTTGATTCTCTCTTTCAGCACTGACAATAAGGTTAAGATACAGTCTCTCTTTGATCTTCCCTGATGTAGTTTTTAAGAGATTAAGTCCAAAGAATGGTGCATTCATGACCTTGTCTCCTCACAAGGAACAACAGTAGTGAACACATTCAAGAACCTGTCTCCTTACAAGGAACACAAGTATTGAGTAGCACCATATCTTAGACTGTAAAAGTTGAGAAAAAGAAGTGAAAAAATCGAAAATATTCAAAGGAAAAGATCAAGGGAAGAGAAAATAGGAGAGCTGTGTTGAGATTGATTTGTTCAGTTGTTAGGAAAGGAAAAGAATCTGTAAAGTGATTGAGATGATAGAGCCTTGATGAGATATCACACTTAGATAAAAAAAATAAGGAGTTAACAGTAGAAATTTCGGATTTCTTGAAAGGATTTGGATTGGACTTGAGAGCTTTGCTAAGCTTGTGATAATTAGACTGAAATTTGACCTTGTGTTGACTATGTGGTATGTGGATTCGAAAGCTCTAACTAGTGTGGTGTTCCCGATGACTGACTGACTGTTTCTTGTTTTCAAACCTCGACCTTATTCTTTGTCTGATGTTTGCTTGAGGGCAAGCAAAAGCTAAGTCTGGGGGAGTTGATATATCATGGTTTTTATGGTTTTTAACCATGATATAAGTTCTTTTTATTGAGTCTTTTTGGTCTTTTTAGAGTCCTAGAAGAGTCTTTGCAGGTTATAGCATGTCTGGAGCATAATTGGAGATTTTGGAACTTTTTGGAGCATTCTGAGTTGAAGCCACGAAGTATCCAACTCGGGAAGAAAAGTATGCATATGGGTGACGCTCGTCTCCAATCTGGTGACGCTCGTCACCCACCAAGGAAGGAGGTCGTGGCCTGCTTTTAAAAGATTGGGAAGAAATTGCAGTTTTGGCCCAAAAGTTTCAGTATTTGCAAAAAGACCCCAGATCGTGTTTTAGCTTGTATATTAGGTTTTTCAGCCATTCTTTTGGCAGATATCTTGTATCTTATTATTTTTGAGAGCTTTAGAGAGAGATTTGTAGAAGAGCTTTTGGAGAGACAAATCAGACTCCTTCAGAGCAGATTTTGAACTCCTTTATTTCTACTTCTTATTTCTTTTATACAATCTATTCTTTTCATGATGTTTTCTCAAATCACCATGTCTGAGTAGTCTGTTAGTTAAGTTAGGGCTTTTTCAAAGGTTGAAGAAGAGTTTGTAGAATTGCTAAAAACTTATAGGAAATTCATTGGTTCTTCATCTGAGCTTGCATTCATATCGATTTCTCAGACACATCATCTGGATTTCGAAACCCTAGGTTTTTGATAGATGTGAGAGCATTATTATTCACCTGAACTAGTATTAGATGAGCAAAACGCCCTAGTACAAAGAGATTTGGCTTAGGAGTTTTGTGAACAATTGAACCTGATCATTACTGCATGTTTAGGTTGTTAGGGTTTTGCAAAGAGATTTGAAACTCTGTGATTTAGACATAGATAACTTCTGCAATGAGAATTGATTAGTTATATCTTTGCGATTCATGTTCAAGACGGTTTTAATTCATTTCTGATTGCATGCATTCTACACTCTCAGATTCAACCTGCGAACTGTCCTGACTTAGCGCCTTTAGCCTTCTGAACTTTAAGAACAAGCATAAAAACGCCCTCTTGCATTTATTTTACTGTTTTGCATTACATTCATTATTTATCGCTTAGCTTAATCTGAATCTATAATCGCTAGTGTGGTTTACATACTCCCTTGGGATTCGATAACCCCTTGTACTACAACTGCTTTTGCTGTGCACTTGCAGTAGTTTTATTTTGGGTAAAAACCTGACCCTATCAAGTTTTTGGCGCCGTTGCCGGGGAGGAATAGCTGCCTATCGATTTTTAGTATTAGGATTTTGTCTAAGTTTTTATTTGTTTACTGATTTTCAGCTACTTTTCCTTGTTCTTGTTTCAGGTGTATGCCTAATCGCAGAACCAGAAGCAACAAAGAGAAGGAGCTTGTGACTTTGAGCATCGACGAGCTTGCTAGGTTGGAGAGAACTAACAGGAAAGCTAAGAAGCAATCTACAATGGTCGCTCCACTTATCTTGGTTGAAGATGCAGAAGGTCACTTGGTTGACAGGGAAGGAAACAGGAGGAACGAAGAGGGCCAAAGAATTGATCAAGAGGGGAATGTCATTGTTGAACAGCAGGTTCAACAAGTGGCTGAGAACGTGGGGGTCCCTGCTGGTGTCAATAACGCTGCTGGGCATTTTGTTCAGAGGACTCTAGGTGACTACAACAGACCTGATCAGTTCTATGCCAACAGAGCTGCAATCCGACCTCCTGCCTTCCAGGGAAACGATTTTGAGGTCAAACCTGTCTACTATTAGCTGGTTGGTCAGCATCCCTTCCATGGTTTACCTCATGAGCATCCTATGGATCACATAGAGAGATTTGAGGACTTGGCTTCCAGTGTCAAAGCTAATGGGGTTAGCAATGACTTTCTGTTCTGCAAGCTGTTTCCTTACTCTCTTGAAGGAGAAGCTGCATATTGGCTGAAGCAACTGGAACCTGCTTCATTGACCACTTGGGAAGACACTAAGAACGCCTTTCTGAATAACTTCTATGATGATGCAAGGTCAGAGGACATGAGGACGAAAATTACTTCCTTTACACAAGGCCCTACTGAAGCTTTTAAGGCTTCTTGGATCAGGTTTAAGTCTTATCAAAGGGACTGTCCTCATCATGGTTTCAATCAGGTGCAACTGCTTGGTATCCTCTTCAGAGGCATTGACTGGAAGTACCAGATGGCGCTGGATGCAGCAAGTGCAGGAAACTTCAACACCAACAGACCAGAAGAAGCTGTAAGATTGATTGAAAACTTGGCCTGCAGTAACAGCACTAAAAATGCAGATTTTCAGAGAAAGCAGCAGGCTGGTTTGAATGATGGAAACCAAATAGCTGAAGTTAAGGCTAAGTTAGACAGCATGCACAGCCTTCTGATGGGAAATAAGTCAGTTCAGTTTGCTGCAGAAGTGGAGAGTTTCGAAAATCCTGAAGAATTTGAGCAGAAAGATGTTAATTTCATCAATGGAGGGGGTTTTCAGAGCCAAAAGTTTGGAAATCAGAAATGGAACAGAGGCTACAACAGGAATAATCAGCAGAGTACCTTTACAGGAGGACAGAGCACGCCTGGTTACACTCCTAAGCCCCCATTCCAGAAGACTGAAGTTGAGAAACCTTACCAAAACAGCAGGAATTTTGGTTCTTCTTCCTACCAAACTGCACCTCCACAAGACAATAAAATAGAAGCTATGCTGGAGCAGGTACTTGAAGGACAGCAGAAGATGACAGTGAACTTCAATGGCAAGCTAGATTCGCTTTATCAAGACCTGAATGGAAAAATTGAAAGTCTGAACTCTCACATGAAGAAGCTTGATGTGCAGGTTGCTCAAACTACAGGAGCTGTTCAAAGGCAAGAGGGATTCCTTCCTGGAAGGACTGACATCAATCCCAAGCATCAGGTTAATGCCATCACAGTAAGGAATGAAAAGGAGCTTAAAACAGGGCAGAAAAAGAGGCTGAGTGCAGAGCAGATCGTGCAACTGATGGAGTCTGAAGATGAAAAATTTTCTATCTCAGAGGTGAGTGACGAGCGTCACCAAGGAGGAGTGACGCTCGTCACCAACCTACAAGGGTATCGGGGGTTGTCACAAGTGAGTGACGAGCGTCACCCACCTGGTGACGGTCGTCACCCACCCCAGAACGAAGCTGCTTCGCCTGTAACTGCAAATTATGACCAGGAACGTGTCTATAAACCCAAAACACCATTCCCCAAGCATCCTAGGAAGTCTAAACAGGAGATAGAAGAAGCCAGATGTAAAGCTATGATAGACAAGCTGATGCTTGAGATCCCACTTGTTGATGCAGTCAAGCTTTCACCAGCTCTAAGAAGGTATGTAAAGAGAATGGTTGTGAATGGTGTAAGTCCTGAGGAAGAAGCATTGCTTACCAGAGACATCAGTGCAATCCTTTTGAGTACAGTTCCAAAGAAGAAGAAGAAGGTGACTGTTTCTGAACAAGTCAATACCATCACTCAAAGCAGAGTTCCAGAGAAGCTATCTGATCCAGGGACCTTTGTGCTTGATTGCTCAATATCTACAGGACGTTTTCCACACTCTCTATGTGATCTAGGGTCAAGTATTAACTTTATGCCTTTCTCTGTTGCTGCTAGACTTGGAATGACTGATTTCAAGCCAGCTGGGATCTCTCTAATCCTAGCAGATCGATCCATAAGGACCCCAGAAGGCATGTTAATGTTCAAGTTAACATTGAAGGCTGCATAATTCCTACAGATTTTGTGGTTCTGAAATATGCTGAAGAACCTAAAGATCCTCTTATTCTGGGAAGACCATTCTTGGCTACTGCTGGAGCCATCATTGATGTGAGAAAGGGGAACATTGAGCTTGATCTTGGTGATGTTGTCATGAACTTTGACATGGATAAGTTAAGAGGTAGTTCTACCATTGATGGTCAGACCTTTTCTGTAAGAACTTCTAGAGATAAAGAGACTATCATGGAGCATTCAGAAGACATTATTGCTGAGTGTGTCAATGAATCAGATATAAGTGGGCAAGTGAGTAAGATGGCTGTTGAAGAGCCAATATCTGAAACTTCTGCAGAAGCTGTTGGGTTTGAGGATTGCAGTGAGGATCATATCTTCATGACTGGGCTTGAAAAAGAGGTTCTAATGAATGCCAAGTTGCTGGAGGAAGACGTGTATGTGATGGAAGCAACACTTGCAGAGCTGAATTGCAGGAAACTGCAGAAACTCGAACTGCAGAGTCAGTGACGAGCGTCACTGACCTGGTGACGCTCGTCACCAATCTGGACACAAAGGAGAGACGTGATATTTGCTCTACAAGTCCATCATATGTTGCCAATCCGAAAATTCAACAGTCCACAACCCAGAAACCTGCAACTAAGCAAAGGTATGCACTTCCTGGAACCAAATCCAAACCTCCTAATCTCATCAATAAGAATTTAAAGGTGAAAAAGCTGCTTCACACTTATGCAAGCAACGAAATTATCGTAGAATGCTTGGTGTTTCTTTTGATGATTCTGCAGGAAAAAGAAGTATCCCACCCACAGTCACGACCCACTCTGCTGATGTTCCTCACTTCCTTGGAAGTGTTCATACATCTACTGCTTACAAACCACCATGGATGAGGAGACATTCTTCTCCAAGGCATTCAATGCCACCTTCTGCTCCACCAGCTGTCTGAGCAGCATTCAAAGTCGAGCTAATGACTTTAAACAAGCGCTTAGTGGGAGGCAACCCACTGGTAAGTTTTCTTTTTCAAATATTAGTTTAGTTTTCTATTACATAGCTAAAACAAAACCCAAAAACATGAGAAAAATCAAAAAAAAAAAAAGAAGAGTCACTTTGTTCAGTTTGCTTGGATGATATCTTGTGAACTTGTTGGACCATGGACTATGATTTGTTTGGATGTTTTGATGTGTGTTTTGAGTGCTCTTACAGTTTGACTTCGGAGTACACATGATGGCATAGCATTTAAACATCCAACATGTCGATTTCTGAAGTATCAGAGATGGTGACGCTCGTCACCAATCTGGGGACGCTCGTCACCAGGTCCTTTGCGAGGTACCACTTTTCCACCTTGGTTTTACACGTTCTCATGCTTTATTTTGACCAACTCTTGGCTTAATAACACTGGGGACAGTGTTGTTCAAGTCTGGGGGAGGTGGTTACTGACGTTGTGTGCTTTGTGTCATGTTTCTAGAGTCTTAAAATTGAGTCAAAAACCTGTTTTTCTAGAGTCAAAATTTTTGAAACTGTCAGTTTTTCTTGGAACTAACCATAGGACGTTTTTGCTGATAAGAACCATTGCCACAATAGTTGATTACAAGTCTTACTAAGTTGAAAGTCATAGGTAGATCAGTCTAGCAATGAAGGTTTAGGTTCTTAGAGAATCTGAAAATTTGTTGTTAGCTCCACCTTAATGAACTTTAAACTTCTTGTCTTGGTGATTGATTCTTATTGATCTTGATTCTCTCTTTCAGCACTGACAATAAGGTTAAGATACAGTCTCTCTTTGATCTTCCCTGATGTAGTTTTTAAGAGATTAAGTCCAAAGAATGGTGCATTCATGACCTTGTCTCCTCACAAGGAACAACAGTAGTGAACACATTCAAGAACCTGTCTCCTTACAAGGAACACAAGTATTGAGTAGCACCATATCTTAGACTGTAAAAGTTGAGAAAAAGAAGTGAAAAAATCGAAAATATTCAAAGGAAAAGATCAAGGGAAGAGAAAATAGGAGAGCTGTGTTGAGATTGATTTGTTCAGTTGTTAGGAAAGGAAAAGAATCTGTAAAGTGATTGAGATGATAGAGCCTTGATGAGATATCACACTTAGATAAAAAAAATAAGGAGTTAACAGTAGAAATTTCGGATTTCTTGAAAGGATTTGGATTGGACTTGAGAGCTTTGCTAAGCTTGTGATAATTAGACTGAAATTTGACCTTGTGTTGACTATGTGGTATGTGGATTCGAAAGCTCTAACTAGTGTGGTGTTCCCGATGACTGACTGACTGTTTCTTGTTTTCAAACCTCGACCTTATTCTTTGTCTGATGTTTGCTTGAGGGCAAGCAAAAGCTAAGTCTGGGGGAGTTGATATATCATGGTTTTTATGGTTTTTAACCATGATATAAGTTCTTTTTATTGAGTCTTTTTGGTCTTTTTAGAGTCCTAGAAGAGTCTTTGCAGGTTATAGCATGTCTGGAGCATAATTGGAGATTTTGGAACCTTTTGGAGCATTCTGAGTTGAAGCCACGAAGTATCCAACTCGGGAAGAAAAGTATGCATATGGGTGACGCTCGTCTCCAATCTGGTGACGCTCGTCACCCACCAAGGAAGGAGGTCGTGGCCTGCTTTTAAAAGATTGGGAAGAAATTGCAGTTTTGGCCCAAAAGTTCTAGTATTTGCAAAAAGACCCCAGATCGTGTTTTAGCTTGTATATTAGGTTTTTCAGCCATTCTTTTGGCAGATATCTTGTATCTTATTATTTTTGAGAGCTTTAGAGAGAGATTTGTAGAAGAGCTTTTGGAGAGACAAATCAGACTCCTTCAGAGCAGATTTTGAACTCCTTTATTTCTACTTCTTATTTCTTTTATACAATCTATTCTTTTCATGATGTTTTCTCAAATCACCATGTCTGAGTAGTCTGTTACTTAAGTTAGGGCTTTTTCAAAGGTTGAAGAAGAGTTTGTAGAATTGCTAAAAACTTATAGGAAATTCATTGGTTCTTCATCTGAGCTTGCATTCATATCGATTTCTCAGACACATCATCTGGATTTCGAAACCCTAGGTTTTTGATAGATGTGAGAGCATTATTATTCACCTGAACTAGTATTAGATGAGCAAAACGCCCTAGTACAAAGAGATTTGGCTTAGGAGTTTTGTGAACAATTGAACCTGATCATTACTGCATGTTTAGGTTGTTAGGGTTTTGCAAAGAGATTTGAAACTCTGTGATTTAGACATAGATAACTTCTGCAATGAGAATTGATTAGTTATATCTTTGCGATTCATGTTCAAGACGGTTTTAATTCATTTCTGATTGCATGCATTCTACACTCTCAGATTCAACCTGCGAACTGTCCTGACTTAGCGCCTTTAGCCTTCTGAACTTTAAGAACAAGCATAAAAACGCCCTCTTGCATTTATTTTACTGTTTTGCATTACATTCATTATTTATCGCTTAGCTTAATCTGAATCTATAATCGCTAGTGTGGTTTACATACTCCCTTGGGATTCGATAACCCCTTGTACTACAACTGCTTTTGCTGTGCACTTGCAGTAGTAGTTTTATTTGGGTAAAACCTGACCCTATCAAGTTTTTGGCGCCGTTGCCGGGGAGGAATAGCTGCCTATCGATTTTTAGTATTAGGATTTTGTCTAAGTTTTTATTTGTTTACTGATTTTCAGCTACTTTTCCTTGTTCTTGTTTCAGGTGTATGCCTAATCGCAGAACCAGAAGCAACAAAGAGAAGGAGCTTGTGACTTTGAGCATCGACGAGCTTGCTAGGTTGGAGAGAACTAACAGGAAAGCTAAGAAGCAATCTACAATGGTCGCTCCACTTATCTTGGTTGAAGATGCAGAAGGTCACTTGGTTGACAGGGAAGGAAACAGGAGGAACGAAGAGGGCCAGAGAATTGATCAAGAGGGGAATGTCATTGTTGAACAGCAGGTTCAACAAGTGGCTGAGAACGTGGGGGTCCCTGCTGGTGTCAATAACGCTGCTGGGCATTTTGTTCAGAGGACTCTAGGTGACTACAACAGACCTGATCAGTTCTATGCCAACAGAGCTGCAATCCGACCTCCTGCCTTCCAGAGGAACGATTTTGAGGTCAAACCTGTCTACTATCAGCTGGTTGGTCAGCATCCCTTCCATGGTTTACCTCATGAGCATCCTATGGATCACATAGAGAGATTTGAGGACTTGGCTTCCAGTGTCAAAGCTAATGGGGTTAGCAATGACTTTCTGTTCTGCAAGCTGTTTCCTTACTCTCTTGAAGGAGAAGCTGCATATTGGCTGAAGCAACTGGAACCTGCTTCATTGACCACTTGGGAAGACACTAAGAACGCCTTTCTGAATAACTTCTATGATGATGCAAGGTCAGAGGACATGAGGACGAAAATTGCTTCCTTTACACAAGGCCCTACTGAAGCTTTTAAGGCTTCTTGGATCAGGTTTAAGTCTTATCATAGGGACTGTCCTCATCATGGTTTCAATCAGGTGCAACTGCTTGGTATCCTCTTCAGAGGCATTGACTGGAAGTACCAGATGGCGCTGGATGCAGCAAGTGCAGGAAACTTCAACACCAACAGACCAAAAGAAGCTGTAAGATTGATTGAAAACTTGGCCTGCAGTAACAGCACTAAAAATGCAGATTTTCAGAGAAAGCAGCAGGCTGGTTTGAATGATGGAAACCAAATAGCTGAAGTTAAGGCTAAGTTAGACAGCATGCACAGCCTTCTGATGGGAAATAAGTCAGTTCAGTTTGCTGCAGAAGTGGAGAGTTTCGAAAATCCTGAAGAATTTGAGCAGAAAGATGTTAATTTCATCAATGGAGGGGGTTTTCAGAGCCAAAAGTTTGGAAATCAGCAATGGAACAGAGGCTACAACAGCAATAATCAGCAGAGTACCTTTACAGGAGGACAGAGCACGCCTGGTTACACTCCTAAGCCCCCATTCCAGAAGACTGAAGTTGAGAAACCTTACCAAAACAGCAGGAATTTTGGTTCTTCTTCCTACCAAACTGCACCTCCACAAGAGAATAAAATAGAAGCTATGCTGGAGCAGGTACTTGAAGGACAGCAGAAGATGACAGTGAACTTCAATGGCAAGCTAGATTCGCTTTATCAAGACCTGAATGGAAAAATTGAAAGTCTGAACTCTCACATGAAGAAGCTTGATGTGCAGGTTGCTCAAACTACAGGAGCTGTTCAAAGGCAAGAGGGATTCCTTCCTGGAAGGACTGACATCAATCCCAAGCATCAGGTTAATGCCATCACAGTAAGGAATGAAAAGGAGCTTAAAACAGGGCAGAAAAAGAGACTGAGTGCAGAGCAGATCGTGCAACTGATGGAGTCTGAAGATGAAAAATTTTCTATCTCAGAGGTGAGTGACGAGCGTCACCAAGGAGGAGTGACGCTCGTCACCAACCTACAAGGGTATCGGGGGTTGTCACAAGTGAGTGACGAGCGTCACCCACCTGGTGACGGTCGTCACCCACCCCAGAACGAAGCTGCTTCGCCTGTAACTACAAATTATGACCAGGAACGTGTCTATAAACCCAAAACACCATTCCCCAAGCATCCTAGGAAGTCTAAACAGGAGATAGAAGAAGCCAGATGTAAAGCTATGATAGACAAGCTGATGCTTGAGATCCCACTTGTTGATGCAGTCAAGCTTTCACCAGCTCTAAGAAGGTATGTAAAGAGAATGGTTGTGAATGGTGTAAGTCCTGAGGAAGAAGCATTGCTTACCAGAGACATCAGTGCAATCCTTTTGAGTACAGTTCCAAAGAAGAAGAAGAAGGTGACTGTTTCTGAACAAGTCAATACCATCACTCAAAGCAGAGTTCCAGAGAAGCTATCTGATCCAGGGACCTTTGTGCTTGATTGCTCAATATCTACAGGACGTTTTCCACACTCTCTATGTGATCTAGGGTCAAGTATTAACTTTATGCCTTTCTCTGTTGCTGCTAGACTTGGAATGACTGATTTCAAGCCAGCTGGGATCTCTCTAATCCTAGCAGATCGATCCATAAGGACCCCAGAAGGCATGTTAATGTTCAAGTTAACATTGAAGGCTGCATAATTCCTACAGATTTTGTGGTTCTGAAATATGCTGAAGAACCTAAAGATCCTCTTATTCTGGGAAGACCATTCTTGGCTACTGCTGGAGCCATCATTGATGTGAGAAAGGGGAACATTGAGCTTGATCTTGGTGATGTTGTCATGAACTTTGACATGGATAAGTTAAGAGGTAGTTCTACCATTGATGGTCAGACCTTTTCTGTAAGAATTTCTAGAGATAAAGAGACTGTCATGGAGCATTCAGAAGACATTATTGCTGAGTGTGTCAATGAATCAGATATAAGTGGGCAAGTGAGCAACATGGCTGTTGAAGAGCCAATATCTGAAACTTCTGCAGAAGCTGTTGGGTTTGAGGATTGCAGTGAGGATCATATCTTCATGACTGGGCTTGAAAAAGAGGTTCTAATGAATGCCAAGTTGCTGGAGGAAGACGTGTATGTGATGGAAGCAACACTTGCAGAGCTGAATTGCAGGAAAACTGCAGAAACTCGAACTGCAGAGTCAGTGACGAGCGTCACTGACCTGGTGACGCTCGTCACCAATCTGGACATAAAGGAGAGACGTGATATTTGCTCTACAAGTCCATCATATGTTGCCAATCCGAAAATTCAACAGTCCACAACCCAGAAACCTGCAACTAAGCAAAGGTATGCACTTCCTGGAACCAAATCCAAACCTCCTAATCTCATCAATAAGAATTTAAAAGGTGAAAAAGCTGCTTCACACTTATGCAAGCAACAAAATTATCGTAGAATGCTTGGTGTTTCCTTTGATGATTCTGCAGGAAAAAGAAGTATCCCACCCACAGTCACGACCCACTCTGCTGATGTTCCTCACTTCCTTGGAAGTGTTCATACATCTACTGCTTACAAACCACCATGGATGAGGAGACATTCTTCTCCAAGGCATTCAATGCCATCTTCTGCTCCACCAGCTGTCTGAGCAGCATTCAAAGTCGAGCTAATGACTTTAAACAAGCGCTTAGTGGGAGGCAACCCACTGGTAAGTTTTCTTTTTCAAATATTAGTTTAGTTTTCTATTACATAGCTAAAAAAAAACCCAAAAACATGAGAAAAATCAAAAAAAAAAAAAAAAAAGAAGAGTCACTTTGTTCAGTTTGCTTGGATGATATCTTGTGAACTTGTTGGACCATGGACTATGATTTGTTTGGATGTTTTGATGTGTGTTTTGAGTGCTCTTACAGTTTGACTTCGGAGTACACATGAGCATAGCATTTAAACATCCAACATGTCGATTTCTGAAGTATCAGAGATGGTGACGCTCGTCACCAATCTGGTGACGCTCGTCACCAGGTCCTTTGCGAGGTACCACTTTTCCACCTTGGTTTTACACGTTCTCATGCTTCATTTTGACCAACTCTTGGCTTAATAACACTGGGGACAGTGTTGTTCAAGTCTGGGGGAGGTGGTTACTGACGTTGTGTGCTTTGTGTCATGTTTCTAGAGTCTTAAAGTTGAGTCAAAAACCTATTTTTCTAGAGTCAAAATTTTTGAAACTGTCAGTTTTTCTTGGAACTAACCATATGACGTTTTTGCTGAAAAGAACCATTGCCACAATAGTTGATTACAAGTCTTACTAAATTGAAAGTCATAGGTAGATCAGTCTAGCAATGAAGGTTTAGGTTCTTAGAGAATCTGAAAATTTGCTGTTAGCTCCACCTTAATGAACTTTAAACTTCTTGTCTTGGTGATTGATTCTTATTGATCTTGATTCTCTCTTTCAGCACTGACAATAAGGTTAAGATACAGTCTCTCTTTGATCTTCCCTGATGTAGTTTTTAAGAGATTAAGTCCAAAGAATGGTGCATTCATGACCTTGTCTCCTCACAAGGAACAACAGTAGTGAACACATTCAAGAACCAGTCTCCTTACAAGGAACACAAGTATTGAGTAGCACCATATCTTAGACTGAAAAAGTTGAGAAAAAGAAGTGAAAAAATCGAAAATATTCAAAGGAAAAGATCAAGGGAAGAGAAAATAGGAGCTGTGTTGAGATTGATTTGTTCAGTTGTTAGGAAGGGAAAAGAATCTGTAAAGTGATTGAGATGATAGAGCCTTGATGAGATATCACACTTAGATAAAAAAAATAAGGAGTTAACAGTAGAAATTTCGGATTTCTTGAAAGGATTTGGATTGGACTTGAGAGCTTTGATAAGCTTGTGATAATTAGACTGAAATTTGACCTTGTGTTGACTATGTGGTATGTGGATTCGAAAGCTCTAACTAGTGTGGTGTTCCCGATGACTGACTGACTGTTTCTTGTTTTCAAACCTCGACCTTATTCTTTGTCTGATGTTTGCTTGAGGGCAAGCAAAAGCTAAGTCTGGGGGAGTTGATATATCATGGTTTTTATGGTTTTTAACCATGATATAAGTTCTTTTTATTGAGTCTTTTTGGTCTTTTTAGAGTCCTAGAAGAGTCTTTGCAGGTTATAGCATGTCTGGAGCATAATTGGAGATTTTGGAACCTTTTGGAGCATTCTGAGTTGAAGCCACGAAGTATCCAACTCGGGAAGAAAAGTATGCATATGGGTGACGCTCGTCTCCAATCTGGTGACGCTCGTCACCCACCAAGGAAGGAGGTCGTGGCCTGCTTTTAAAAGATTGGGAAGAAATTGCAGTTTTGGCCCAAAAGTTTCAGTATTTGCAAAAAGACCCCAGATCGTGTTTTAGCTTGTATATTAGGTTTTTCAGCCATTCTTTTGGCAGATATCTTGTATCTTATTATTTTTGAGAGCTTTAGAGAGAGATTTGTAGAAGAGCTTTTGGAGAGACAAATCAGACTCCTTCAGAGCAGATTTTGAACTCCTTTATTTCTACTTCTTATTTCTTTTATGCAATCTATTCTTTTCATGATGTTTTCTCAAATCACCATGTCTGAGTAGTCTGTTAGTTAAGTTAGGGCTTTTTCAAAGGTTGAAGAAGAGTTTGTAGAATTGTTAAAAACTTATAGGAAATTCATTGGTTCTTCATCTGAGCTTGCATTCATATCGATTTCTTAGACACATCATCTGGATTTCGAAACCCTAGGTTTTTGATATATGTGAGAGCATTATTATTCACCTGAACTAGTATTAGATGAGCAAAACGCCCTAGTACAAAGAGATTTGGCGTAGGAGTTTTGTGAACAATTGAACCTGATCATTACTGCATGTTTAGGTTGTTAGGGTTTTGCAAAGAGATTTGAAACTCTGTGATTTAGACATAGATAACTTCTGCAATGAGAATTGATTAGTTATATCTTTGCGATTCATGTTCAAGACGGTTTTAATTCATTCCTGATTGCATGCATTCTACACTCTCAGATTCAACCTGCGAACTGTCCTGACTTAGCGCCTTTAGCCTTCTGAACTTTAAGAACAAGCATAAAAACGCCCTCTTGCATTTATTTTACTGTTTTGCATTACATTCATTATTTATCGCTTAGCTTAATCTGAATCTATAATCGCTAGTGTGGTTTACATACTCCCTTGGGATTCGATAACCCCTTGTACTACAACTGCTTTTGCTGTGCACTTGCAGTAGTTTTATTTGGGTAAAACCTGACCCTATCAGTGGGCACCACATGAAGTAGTTGATAACACAAAGGACTACTTGATTGAAGTTGCTGATGATAAAGAGGAAGCTCAAGCTGCTATCCTTTCTGTCTACCAACCAACCATCCCTTTTCCAGGAAGATTCAAGGAACAGCTAGTGCAGAAATATGAAACCCTCTATGCTGCTCAAATGGAATTGAGGGGTTTGAATGGCCAAGAAGAGCTTGAGAAGCTAAGGTTAAAGGCTGGAACACCTGAGGTTAAGGAGCTCACTATCAAGAAACATGGAGATCTAGGATGTTTTACTCTTCCATGTGAGCTTAAAGGGCAGACTTTTAAAAGCTGTCTTTGTGATCTTGGAGCAAGTATCAACTGTCTCCCATCCTCTACTGCTAAAGCTCTTGGCTACACTCAACTTCAAGAGAGTAATGTGTCCCTTACCATAGCTTATGGGACAGTGAAGACACCACTTGGGAGTCTCAAGGATGTACCAATGATGATTGAAGGGGTAACCATCCCCACTGATTTCTTGGTGCTTGATGTGGAAGGCCATATAAAGAATGCTATCATTCTAGGAAGACCTTTCCTAGCCTCAGCTGGAGCAGTGGTTGATGCCAAGGAGTGCACAATTGAGCTGAGACTGACCAGGAAGAAGGTTCTAAGGTTTGATTTAAAGGGGAATAAGCTGGAGAATGAGCAAGCCTTCTCAATGGACATCAAGAAGCTTAAGCAGCTTGGTAAACATTGGCCAGAGTTTGAAGGCTACCAAGGAGGGAGTTTTGATGGCTGCTGTTTGCCAAAGTTGTTTGAAGACACCACTGAAAAGGCGGTCCTTGAAGTGGTTGGTTACAAGAATCTGAATGAAATCAAGTTGGGTACTAACAAAGGGGAGTTGGTTTTGCAACCAAGTGTCTCCAAGAGGGGAGAGTTTAGCTTTAAGCTTCAGCAAGAGGGGAAGACTATGCCTTTTGCCAAGATCAGGATGAATGGAGCCTCTGCCAGAGTCCAAAGGAGCAAGCCATCACCAAGGAGTTCCAAGACTCCTTCTCCTCACCTCAACTAAAGAGGTACTTAAAGGCAAGCTTAGTGACTTTAAACAAGCACACTTGGGAGGTTGTCCCATGGTATCATTTTGTACATATTATGCTTTCTAGTTTCTCTTTTATGCTTTGTTATTGTGAATAGAAACAAGAGTTCGAATTGGGGGTTAAGAAAGTCTGAAAGGGACAAAGAACAGGTGTTTCTGGCTGACATCGATCAACTGTATCGGTCATGACAAGACCATGACAAGACCGATACACACATTTCGGTCATGAATATCGATCATTTTTGATCGATGTCAGTGGAGCCAGTTTGCACGAGTCAAAATATGGATCACTTGTGATCGATATGGAAGGAAGCTTGAAAGGGAGATGCATTTCGGTCATTCACATCGATCAAGCTTGATCGATGTAAACCCGCCAGACTAATTTCGGTCAAGTGTCTCGATCAGTTGGTGATCGATGTGATTCTCAGAAACATATCGATCATCAGCAACGATCACACACTGATCGATATAAAGCCAACGGATTAATTTCAGTTAAGAACATCGATCATGTGATGACCGATATGATCTCCAGGAAGAACATTGATCACTAGCATCGATCACTTATGATCGATACTGACATTTCGGTCAGCTACAACGGTCATTTTTGATCGATGTTTCACCTGAGGTAAGTACTTCATTTTTCAAAAAATTTCCCTCCTTCTGTTTGGAGCCAAGGAGGTTTAAATTTACACATTGGATTCTTCCTGATCTCTTTCACAGCTTCTGAGCACTTTTGTTCTTGTTCTCCACTCTTTTGATTCCTTTGGTTCCCTCACCAACCATTGATTCCTTTGGTTTCCCCTCCTTCTCTCTATTTAAACCAACAATGTCCTTCACTTCTCTTCACACTTCAGTTCACTACTTCTCTCTCAAAGCACGAAATTCTTAGTTCTCTCTCTTTTATTTGCTTCCTCTAAGTGCTCAGAAGCTCCACAAAGGTTTTCTTCCTTAACTATTCTTCATTTGCTATTAATCTATGCATTTGTTCAAAATCGCTTAGTATATGTTTTTAAGAGCAAGTTTTGATTAGTTTTAAGTGTTGTGTTTTGGTTTTGCAATGTGGATTTGTTTAAGATGAGCAAGTTAAATGTTTAAGCTTTGTTTACTGTTCATCTATCTCATTACTTGCTTATCATCCCTTTGCATGATCATCATCTCTTTTGCCTAGGAACCATTTTGCTAGATTCACATGCATAACTTTTTTATCTTTGTGAATTTTGGCTTATCTAAACTGTTAGCTTTTGATTTCCTCTAGCTTTATAGAAGTTTAGTATTGTTGCTAAGACTTGTTAAGCTTATTTTAGCCTATATAGTTTCCTTTTTAAAGCTTTCAGTTATATGGTTCTTCAGCTTTTGTTCTTTCACTTATCCTGTTTTCAAGCTTTGCTTTTGAAGGTACCATGGGGAGAACAAACATAGCTTCTGGGAAAAAGGGAAAGGCACCACAGGAAGGAGCAACCACTTCACCAAGAGCTAAGAAAGATGTGGGAAAGGGCGCTGCTGCTGAGACTTCATCCAAAGCCGCTGGAAAGAGGCCAGTTGGAGACAAAGGCGCCAAGCAGAGAGGCAAGGGAAAAGCTGCTGAGGAGGAAACACCATCCAGGAAATACAGTGCTAGGGAACTCATGGAGGCATTCAGTCAATGCACCTTCAAGCCAACAAGATACCCATGCCCCACCACAATGAAGGAGCTAGGGATCTATGAAGACTGCATTTGCCTCTTTGAGCACATGGAGCTTACACAGCTGTTACAGCCTCTTCCCTCTTATGAGCGCTTCACTCATCAGTGAGATGAGTGAGCTCTCTGACCGTGATGGATGGATCTCCTTCAAGCTTGGGAAACAGCGGTTTACAATCACCTTCCAAGAACTCTCTAAGGCGCTGGGGCTAGGGACCTATTTTTAAAGAGGAAAGAAGTTCTCAATCCATGAATCACAATACACAAAGCTATGGGGAATGATTGGAGTTGGGGAATTCAGAGCTGGAATTACAAGGAACCAACACTTAAAGCACCCTGCAGTTAGATATGCACACAAGGCAATTGCAAACACTTTCTTTGCAAGGAAGGAAACCTAACACCTAACTGGCAAGGAGAGAGACTTCCTCTACTCTGGATTGTATGCCAATGTGGAAACCGACGAGAATGCAACACCTATAGGTCCACTAAGAAAATTCCCATGCTTTGTAAGACTATTGATGGAGCAGCTGCTAACCTATCAGAGTTGGGTCATAAACAAAGGAAAAAGGGAGAAGAACCCACAACTTCACATTGGAGGAGTTGTGACAGCCATACTCATGGCCTGTGATGTGAATCTTGAGGAGCATGCTGAAGATGCTCTAGGTCCTTCCTGGATAGACATAGATTATCTGAAGAGAAGTCATCTCATTGAGAAGAGTGTCCAAGACAAGCATGTCTACCAATTCCTCAATGATCAACAAGAGCCAGTAATAGTCCTTCTCCATAACCAAAGGCTTACCTCCTTCACCACAAGGACCAACATAAACTTCAATCTGAGTGAGGAGGATCTCTACAAAGGCGGCCCTATCCCTGAAGAGAGAGAAAAAGACATTGAGGAAGGAAACACTGAAGAGATTGAAGAAGGAGCTGAAGAAGATCACCAATGGAATATTGCTGCTGGCGCTGAAGGCCAAGGAGGAACCTATGAAGAAGATAAGCTTGAAGAAGAAGAAGTGTTGAGATACAGTTCAAGGCAGTTCCACTTCAAATCCTATGAAGCACCCATCCAAGGAGGCTCTTTGAAGGTAGCTCATGAACACATCAACTCTCTACAGAAGTGGTGTAAATGGCAAGACAAAGCCATAAAGAGGTTGGTGAAGATGGTTAAGGGGAAGTTAAAGAAAGACAAAGCAACATCAGCAAGAACTTCCCAACAAAGCCATACTCATGAGCACACCACTCATCAAGAAAATCATCTACAACAAGCTGAGCCAACTGAAGAGGAGGAAGCTGTATGGAACCCCCATGGAAGACACTCTTTCCATGCACAGCCAAGTGATCAATGGGGGGACATGGGCACAACCAAGAGCTTCATCATATGAGCCAAGTACCCATGTACCATCAGCTTGGGAACCAACTCCCACTCCCTCTGAAGTTCAGGAGACATGGCAATGGGGTCAACAAGGGAACTCTTCTCAAGCAGAGCAGTTATGGTCAAGTTATGTTCAACCACCTCAAGAAGCAGAGCATTCTACCAAGGTTTATGAGAGGAGAAACAAGAGGAGAGATAGCAAGTCTCCTCAGACCTGTGGATCATCCCACCACTCCTACCACTAAGCAAGTACCACATCCTCTCCATTATTTATACCATTGTACCTTTTTCAGTTTTGTATTATATTTTGTGCTTCTCTCTCTCATTGCTTTCATTACACAAGAGACTGTGTAATTTAAGTGTGGGGGAGAGATTTGGGGTTTGACTTTGTGTTTTTTTTCTTAGTTTTTCTTTTTCTTTCACTTTGAGTTTGAAGCATATTATGCATTCATGTAAGGCATAGAAAACACAAAAAAACGAAAATTTTGAAAAATTTTGCATTTTTGCAAACCAAAAAGAAAGCATGTAGTTGCATTTCATTCATCTAGGATTAAGTCTAGTGTTAACATATAGGTTGCATTGCATTTGCATATGGCATTATGATGAATTTTCCTTGTAAAATGTTTAGAGTTTAGAGATGATTTCAGTGTTTAAGTGGGTAGTTGTTTGATGCATCATATGATTGCTAGAAGTTAAGGCTGAACCATGCTTAGATTGCTAGATTTGGTCTTCTCATCTCATTCTGAAAGCACTTGTTCTCTGAAAATCAACTCTATCAACTTGAACTTTAATTTGGACTTTTAATTATCATGTCTTATGCATTGAAAAGTGAATTCATGGCTACCATATACATATTTGGATCATCTTTTTTCCTTTCTACCACTCTTGTTGATCCAAATAGCTGATCTTCATACTTATGGGACAGTTACATCCTCACCCTTAACTAAAACCTCCTTTTGAGCCTAAACACTATTGTGAGAGCTGTGAGGCCTTTGCATTGCATTTTCGATTTTGTCTTGGCAAAAAGTGTTAGGAATAAGGCTGGAAATGATTAGCTCTCTTGTAGATATCAGCTTGTATCTTGAGCTTGATTCTAGGATAGGAGTTTTGGGTTTAAAAAGGTAGTGTAAGTGGTTTGAACTTCATGTATATATGTTTTGAAAGAAAGGGAAAAAATTTGAATTGGTAGAAAAGGGGAAACAGTCTAGAATTGTGGTTAAGTAAAGGGAAGAAAAGGCTCTAAGTACAAAGAAGAAAAGCGCCAGCAACAAAGCTCAGAAAGGTCCAAAGAAGAAAAATCAGACAAAGAGCAATCCACCAAAGGTTATGAAGGTGCCAATACAACAAGGAAGAGCAAGTCCCAACCAAAAAGAAGCAGCCACACAAGCAAAGAGAAGAAGTTTTCCCAGCCATGATGAAGGGTAAAGGGTAGAGTTTAGGAAAGGGTAGACTTAGGGATTCACTTTTGGGTTTATAAATGCTTAGGATTCATCTTTGGGTAGAAGGGAGCTTTGATTTGCATGCATAAGTGTGCTTTTACCTTTAGCATTTTGCCTAAGATGAAATCCTTTTCATTGAGTGATCCCTTATGTTTATTAACCCTTTGCTAAAATGAGATCATTCTTATCTCATCAACTTACCCTTTTCAACCAAATGTCTTCACTTGATTTGCATAAGCATGATTCATGGTTCTGATCTTAATTGAATGTTAAAGAGTTGGTTGATTTGAGCATTTGCCTAAGTTGAGATTTGAGATCATTTTGAAACATGATGAGCATGGCTAGGTTCTTTAAAGTATAGCTGATTATGTTTGCATCCTACAACTAGGCACTTAAGCATTGATACCATCTCTTTACCTTTGCACTTTTGGAATCTGAATGCCCACCTTCAAACCTCACTCCCTCATTTGTTTTTATTTGCTTGAGGACAAGCAAAAGGCAAGTGTGGGGGTGTTGATATCTCTTGTATTTACACCATTTAGGACTGAATTTAGTACATATTTTTGTTCTCTTTTGCATGTTTTCCCTTAGTTTTTGTCCCATTTTCTTCTCCTTTTAGACTTAGGTTGCATTTAGGATATAGTTTGCATTTTTCTTGCATTTTGGATGTTTTAGGTACTTTTGGAGCTAAAAGGAGCTTGGAGGAGCTTTGAGGATGATTCATGATGCTAGCTGGATCAAAGGGAGCAAAAGGGATCAAAGCAGACAATCTCTGCAAAGGTTTTCAGTCAGAGCATGGAGAACATCGATCAAGGGGTGATCGATGTAAGATTTTCGGTCAGGAGCATCGATCATGAAGTGACCGATACGAGCATATCGATCATCAGTATCGATCAGAAGTGATCGACACAAACGCCGCGAGTTAATTTCGGTCACCAGATCTATCACTGCCCAGACCGATGTAACTCTACATTGATCAACCCTGATTGTTGTAAATGACCGATGTAAACCTAGTCCGAACCTGTTTTATTTACATTTCTGCTATTACTCTAGAGCTTCCTTCTCTAGGCTATAAATAGCTTTTTTTCCAGATTTTCAACAAGTCTTGTCAAATTACTATAAGCATTTTCTTTAAGTTTGTAAGACAAATCATTTGCTTTGTTTAATATAATTAAATATTTGCCTTTAATCTTCCTTTATTCTCTCTTCTTATCATGATTAACATCCTTTTCCTTTGGGATTTGGTGTTAAACATGGATTTAAGTGAGTAGTTTGCTTAGAGTTTCTAGAATTGATAGATTAGGGGAATTTATGACTTTATTAAGGCTTGTTTAGTGCTTCAGTTTATGGGTTCCTCTCTATTAATCTGTTCTTAATGCTAGATTTGTCTTGATCACATTTATCTAGGTTGTTAGCTTTCTCTTATGCCCACCAAGTGTTTGATGAAATGCTAATCTTGTTTAATAGAGGATTTACTGGCCTTGGCTCAAGAGATTGACTGTTTAAGGAGTATTTTGACTTGAATAGAGTTGTTATCTAATGCTTGCTTAATGTTTTAGCACTAATGAGAGTTAGTTCTTGTTAAGATGTTTAGCAAAGGGCTATTTTACAAGAGATTGGATCTAACTTGCTTGATTGTGAACTCTATGCCTAGGAATCACCATTGCTTGCTTGATTGCTTGATCAATGTAGTTTCAAACAGCCTTAGTTAGTCGATGAATTCCCCAAAGTCAATAACCACATCTAGGAACTTGCTTTTCTTTTATTTGAATCTTGGATTTTCCCTGTTTTGCTATGTTTTGCTTGCTTAGTTTTGCTTAGTTTGCTTTTATATTTACTCTCTTTGCTGCTTGATCATATTACGATATTAGATTGGTTGCTTTGGCAACAAAAACCCTTTTCTGCTTGCTTGACTTAGAGATTTTTACTCTCAACTCTTCTGTTTTCAACTAAAACCCATTTGGATTGATAAAAACCCTATGTTAAACTACAACTGACTAGTACAAGCTTGGGTGATTGAATCAAGACCTAAAAAAATCTTGTATCTGGGGGTTAGCAAAGAAGAGATGAGCAGCCTTTGAGAGCATGTAGCCAAGGGCACTTTCAAGCCAGGAAGAAGCAAGGCTTCTCTGATCAGAAATCCAACAATCAGATATGTGCACAAGGTGCTGGCGCATACACTCTTTACTAGGAAGGAGAGTGGAGCTGTTGAAAGAGGAGAATGGGAGCTGGTTGATCATGGTCTTATGAGTGTTTTAGACAGCATCAATCAAGGTGTTGAGCTTAAGGGAGCAGATGGTACAACTGGAATGGTCACCATCTTCATACAGCAACTTCTGGTCATCAAACATTGGTTAACAATCAATGATGACAAGGTGCCAAAACTGTATTGTGCTGGCCTTATTACACAACTGATGGAAGCTGCATGAGTTGAGAGTGGACCATAAACAGACAAGATCACATACTTGGTTCCGCCATACCTGAAGAAAGCAAGATTCATTGGCGAACAAGTGGGTGACAAGTTAATCTACAACTTCATCCAAGAGGATGGATCTTTTGCAAAGCTTTTACTCCCTATTGTGCACCTCACATCCTTCTCCAACCCCAACAGCTTTGCCTTTCAGATCCCACAGCACCTCCTTTACCAAGCTGGCGCTCCATCCTCTCACATTTATCAAGGCGCCAACATCCCTCTTCCTCTAAGAGACTATCCCCTTGTGATCTTTGAAGGAGGGCAAATGTAAGAAGGAATTCAGGAAGAAGAAGAATCAAATGCTCCAAGCTACAACAGTGAGGAGTACCACTTCCAGCCCCATGATGTTCCACACCAAGGAGGGCCCTTGAAGAAAGTCCATGAACACATCAACATCTTGCAAAGATGGAACAAATGGCAAGACAAAACAATCAAGAAGTTGGTGAAGGGCATGAAGGGCATGAAGAGCATGAAGACTCAAATCAAGGACTTAAAGAGGAAGTCTAGTGGAGCCTCTACTTCTGCTCTTCAACAAGAGCAAGAAGCTGAAAGCCAAGGAGTGGCTAGAGCTCCTAATAGAAGGCGCTCTTTTGCTGGTTATGAGGAAGTGAGAGCTTGGGTGCAACCAAGAGCATCATGTCAAGAAGCGCCAAGGAGGAGGAGACACCCAAGGAGAAAGCGGGCAATAAGGAGCCACAACATTGACCTCATGGAGGACCTTTCAGGAGCCTCCTACACTTCACACACCACCTTTTAAGATGCTAAAAACTCCTCCATTGTATATACCATTGCATTTTTTAGTTCTTGTAATATATTTTTGTTGCTTCTCTCTTCTACTCTTTTATTACACAAATGATTGTGTAATTTAAGTATGGGGGAGGGATTTGTGGTTTGACTTTATTTGTTCTTTTCTTAGTTTTTCCTTTTTTATTCATCTTTGAGTCTCATGCATTCATCTCAGAGCATTAAAAAACCAAAAAATCGAAAAATTTGAAAAATTTGCATCTTTTGCAAACCAAAAAGAAATGCATGTAGTTGCATTCATTTGTTTAGGATTGACTCTAGTATTTTTCATATTTGTTGCATTGCATTTGCATAGGGAATGATGATGATAACTCCTTGTAAAATGCTAAGTGTTTAGGATTGATTTAAATGTCTAAGTTGTTAAATGTTTGATGCATCATAAGAAGTTAGAAACTAAGGCCGAACCATGCTCTTGAATGCTAAATCTGATTCTCTAGTCTCATAATAAAATCGCTTGCTCTTTGAAAATCATCCCTATTTAATAGAACCATTAATTTGAATTGTTAATTATCATGTTCTTGCATTGAAAAGTGGTTTCATGGATTACCCATGTACATATTTGGACTTTCTTTCTTCCTTTTTACCTCTCTTGCTAGTCCAAATAGCTGATCCTCATCATTAATGGACAGTTACCACACCTTAACCTTACCTTCCTTTCAAACCTAAACACTATCTTTGTGTGTGAGGCCTATTTTTGAATGAACTAAGCATAAAATGTTAGGTAGGCACGACAAGGACAGGTTACTATGTAGAACTAGCTCTTCACGTTTAGTTAGACATATGTTTAAAATGGTAGTTATAGGTCTGGGCGGATTTGAGTGTTACATTGGTATAAAAGAAGAGAGTGAGAGAAGGAAGAAAGTAAAGGGGGAAAGGAATGAGAATGGGAAAGCAAGCAAAAACTCAGCATGTGTGGAACCATATAGGCTCAAAAAGGGTGGCCATTATGAAGATGGAGTCTCAGAAACAACAACAAAGAAGGCACCAAAGCCTAAATACATCAAGAGGATTAAGAAATGTAGACTCCCAAATACAAAGAAAAGGTGCCCACAGCAAAGGAGCAAAAAGAAGGCCACAACATGGTGGGATCAAAGAAAAATCTTCCCTGAAAATGGCAAAGCGTGGAGAGTGTTGAGAAAGGGTAGATAGGATTGGGTCTGATATGTGGTAAGAGTTTTGGGGTTTATAACATTCTTAGGCATTGGCTAGATAGTAATCTATCCTTGTATGCATAAGTTGTGCTTCACCTTTAGCATTATGCCTAAGTTCATTCCTTTTTAAGAGAAACCCTTACACTTGAACCCACATTTTGATGAGATCATTTTTATCTCATGACCTTAAACCTTAGCCAAATGATTCCACTTGATTTTCTTGAACATGATTCACTTGGTTACAAAGTTTAAATGAATGTTAAAGGGATGGATTGATTTGAGCATTTGACTAGGCTGAGCTAGAAATCGTTTTGAAATGGAAAGGCATGGCTAGGTTCTTATTAGTATAACTGATTGTGTTTTGCAACAAGAACCGGTATGGTCGCCAAGTAAACCGCATGGTTTATGAGGTAATGGTAACCAAGCTTCACGTACTTCAAATTCACCGATTGAAGAAAATCAGGCAAACATCCCCGGACCCCTATACTTAGGCACTTATACATTGACTTCACTTCTTTACCTTAGCATTTTTGGATTTGAGTACCCACCTTCAAACCTCACTTCTTCCTTGTCGTAGTTTGTTTGCTTGAGGACAAGAAAAAGGCAAGTGTGAGGATGTTGATATCTCCATTATTTATACAATTTTAGCATGCATTCATCACTAGTTTTAGCCTTTAAACATGCATATTTTGCTTTTCTTGTCCCTTTTGCCTACATTTAGGAGTTAGTGTAGTTTTAGGAGCTGCATTGCATTCTGCATGCACTTGGAGTTTTATTCAGGTACTAGAAGGAGTGTGGAGGTTATGTGGTGCAATGCAAGTGAGCTGGGAATGAAGGAAGACAAGGGACAAAGGCGGATAGGTCAATATCGATGTTGATATCGACATTAACTGATCGATACAAGAGCATATCGATGGGAGTATCGATCAATTCAGCATCGATACAGTGAAGGCGTGGTGTGGAGGAAGCATATCGACTTAGAGACCTCAATGCAACAAAGAGGAGCCCATACCGAGCAGCGTAGCGAAGTCCCAAGCCGATACCGAGGTGCTGTATCGACTTTTTTGCCCGATGAGCCTTAACTAAAGGGCGATTGTATTGACTTCACACCATGGAGAGGCAAACCGATACAACATTGAAGCCTTCTGTATCGACCATCATATCGACCAAGGGACATTGATACAACTCATAAGAAGAGATGATATCAACATGAATATCGATGTGTATAGTCGATATGGTCTGTCCGAGTCAGTTTATTTTCGGTTTCGTCTTGGTTTACTAGGGCTTTTCTAGTTCCCATGTATATACTAAAGTCCTAAAATGGTTAGGCAACTTAAATATTATTATTTTTCTTCTATTCTTGCACTTAAAACCTTTCCCTTTTCAGCTTTGCTTTGTAAGAACTAGTTTGATTTAGTGAATGTCTGCATTGGCCTTTAATCTATTATTGCTTATACTGCTTTCTAATCATGCTTAACCATTATTTCTCTTTGGAATTTGTGGTTTTGACCATGACTAGGGAAACCATTATTTCTCTTTGGAATTTGTGGTTTTGACTATGACTAGTGAGTAGTCTTATTTAGGGTTTTGAGATGGGATAGATAAGAGGGGTTTTAGGACTAGATTAGTGATGTCTTATGCTTAATATGATTGTCTTCTCTCTATTAGATGTGCTTAACACTAGATTAGTCTTGGCCCGGCTTGTTTAGTATCTTGGCTTTCTCTTGCGCCTGATAAGTGTTTGATGAAATGCTGCTTTGAGTCTCTTAGAGGATTTGTATGCTTAGCCTAATAAATTAGATGTCTAAGGTGCATTTTGGCATTATATGATTGGAATTCTGTTTTTAATGCTTGCTGATCATGTGTTTGAGTATAGGGATTTATCTGAAATGTGTGTGTAGCAAAGTGATTAGTGTCAAGGAATTGAGCTAGGTATAGTTGTTAATCATATTCCTAGAAGATAGCGTTGTTTGAATGGTTTTGAAGCATCATTAGTTAGGTTCTAATCCCCTCTAAATCAGTAACCCCCATCTTAGATCATTACTTTATCTATTTGAATTTCTTGCCTTGTTTAGTTCAGTCTTTAGACCTTCTTAGTTTGATCACAACTGCTTTCTTGAATTTGGCTTGACTTAAGTGATTTTCTGTATTCTTGATGTCTTAAGAACTCAGATGGATTGATACCTTATATGCTGCAATGACATGAGTGTGTTATGATTTGTTTATCTAGTCAAAATCCTGTTATCATTGATCGAGAAGTCCGAGAATTAGGCAGCCTTGAAAGCCACTCCCAGGTCCACCTCATCCTTCTTCACTCTCTTCAGCTCCTCCTCGATAGTGCAGGTCCCGGTGATGATCTGCTCGAGCATCTCCTTGTTGGCGATGGCCATCTGGAGATCGCACTCGGCCACGCCTATTGGCCTTTTTATCTCTCCCACTTCGCCTTGAAGCCTTCGAGCACCTCCATGAACTTTCAGGACATATCTTTCCAGGCTTCGCGGCTGGCTTGGCGGATGGCATCATCATGCTCGTGGGTAAGACGGTGGTTCTTCTTATCTAGGTCAGCTGCCTGCTCATAAGCTCGCGCAGCCTCAGCCTGAAGTTCTCGCCCTTGTCAACCACCTTGTTCTCGAGATGATCGAGGTGAGCCTCCTGGCCCTTGAACTGTTTGAGGAGGTTAGTCTGGCGACCGACCAGCGCATTCGCGGCATCAAGGTCGGACTTCAGCTTGCCGATTACCATCCCCATCTCCTCGATCTCCCCCGGATGAGGGACGTCGCGCAACCTCTGCTTGAGACGAGCATAGAGCCAGTTGCTAGCTTCCGCAGCCTACACGAATTGGCAATAAAAACATTGAGCACCCAACCCTTAACCAAAAAAAGAAAGTGCTAAAGGAGAAAGAACATCCTCTACCTTTCCGTTGGCCACCGCCATCTCCACGAAGAGCTCCTTTTCAGCCATTTTCTTAAGAACGGGAAGCTGGCACCCGGTGGGCTTGAAGTGGCGCCACTTAACCGCCATGCCCTCAGGGTCATCCGTGATCGGATGATCCTTGGGGTGCTGGAACTTTCAGTGGAAAGGTCGGCTACCCGCTGAGGCGCCGACCTGTTAGACGATGCCAGATGTACCTCTTCGGCCCGACTTCCCCCTTCACCCCTTGGCCTCTTTGAGGTGGGTTGAGACGAGTGATCCGGCTCTTTCTTCTGGGTCTTGCCCGAGCTGACAGAGATTGCCCTGACATATCGGAGCCGGCCTGAGGGATCATTGTCTGATCGACGTTTTTGTCACAGAGCTGGGGAGCGATGGTTGACGCCAGCGCCTCTTCTAGGGCCGCCTTCATGATACCCGAACGAACTCTGGGTTCGCTAGGGCCAACTGGGGCTTTTCCAACTCTATGATGCAAGAATTGTTTGCGAGACATGGCTGAGGTCGTGCTTGCTGCCGAAGTAGAGGTCACAAGAGGAAGAGGAGGAGGTAGTGCCCCAATAACTAAAAAAAATATATAATAACGTCATCAACACCATAATTCACTAAGCAAACTCTCGTAGCTCTAGCTGGACGAGAAGCTTACCAGATTGAATAATCGGAGCCGGGAGGGGCGAAGTAAGGACTCGTTGGAATCATTTTCGCATGAACGTGCTCCAGATAACGTCGCCTCGCCGAAACAACCCCAACCGGTGATCTACGTCTGGATCTCTTGGTGCTCTGGATTGCTGGCCTGATTAACAAAAACATATAAAAAACAGAAAAGCCAACTGATCAAAAGAAACAAGCTCTAGCTAGTAAATACGTAAGCCTAGCTAAACAACCGCTGCCTGCAAACTCGGTGGGTAGTTGAGAGAAATCGAAACCTCCGACAGACGCTTCATTAACCCGGAATTTGAACCCCGTCCTCTCCCACCCGGAATCCTTCTCCGGGCTCTCCTCGATAAACCGCCGGTTTGAGCTCCGCAATGCGTATAAGGTCCCGAGACGAAGGACGTTGTATTTTACGCAGAAGAACACCCTTAACTCCGGAGAGCAAAAGATGACGGTCTCCTCCCGATCCCGAACGGCACATCCCACATGGCCTGAGCCAGGTTGGGGCACATCTACTGGAAAGCCATCCGCAAGTTAGACATGAATTCGAGAACAAAGAAAGGGATCGGAAAACACAAGCTGCAATCCCGGAAATACGTTACGTACGCATAGCAGAAACCCGGCTCGACGTTCGCTGAAATCTCTGTTGGCGCCAGGATCGCCAACTCTACGTTATCAGGAATCTCGCATTTCTGACGAAGGTCGTCCAAGACCCTCGGTTCGTTTATCATTGACGGATCTGGAGCCTCGGAGTCCTTTGAGCCCCCTTCGATTTTAACAGCTTCAGATATTGGAAGAAATATATTGGAGGAGGGGGAGAAAAAGTTTTCGAACCATAGAAGATAAGTGAACAACGAAAATATTAACAAAGATTCGCTGAAAATCCATCGGGCAAGATCCAAAGAAGATTCCCGATCACCGGAAAACCTCTCATTCTCGACTTAAAAAAAAAAGAGACGAACAGAAGTTGCAGATAATTAAAGAAAAGAAGAAGAGAGGAAGTTACCTTTATTCGTCGAACAGATGCAGTTAAAGAAGGAGTGGAGAAGGTGGACTTTATATCTCAGTAATTATTGCTCACCTTGTAGATCGGAAATCTCTGGCCACATGACAATCCCTACTGTCCGGTTCTAAGATCCCAACTGTTAAATATTCTGTTTGGCAAATTTGGCGTGCTACAGAGCTTGATCGATTGTGACCGTCAGATCTTCTCCCTCCTTTTCGATCTTGGCCATCTGTATCAAAAGGACAGCTGAGCAAATCTTCTCGAGAACCGCATTTGCCCGTGGAAGCTTCATCGCCGAAATAAAACTAAATGATAATATTTAATCTGAATCTCAATCGTCCATCTGGACAAAATAATAACAAATCAATCTCATCATTCGAGTTGTGACTTCGAGGTTGACCCTCGATCGTACGATCAACCGGACCTTTCATCTTTCCAAGTCCGAACCGTTTTTCTCCAATGATTATCTGACACCATGACATCAGCGTGTTAGATACGAAATCTTTTCAACATGACATCTTGCCGCCCATAAAAGCTCGAACTTGTTCTCATTAACTGGCTAGGGGGGCAATTGTTGGAGCTGGATTTCGCACAATAAATCCGGCCCGCTCAAGCCCAACAAGCAAATCCAAACTAAGCATAAATTGGCTGGACTTCATTCATACAGCCCAAGCACGATCCTTTGCAATGATCTAAGACCGAACATCAGCGTTCCGTTTGACGAGTTGGAGCTCTAGCTTGACCAAATCTTGAGAAACAAAGAAGGATCTAGACCAAGTCGGAGCATATTCCATCCAGTTCAAATGAGCCCGAGATTTCCAGGAGAGTTGCTGCACATGGCCGAGATACGCGCTGGAGGTTGAAGCTCGACGCAGCGTAGTATATAAAGGAGGCAAACGACTTAGTTTAGGGGACCTTCGACTGGATCTTCCTCTTCTACACTTTCTGAAACTCGAAAAATCTGTAACCGCTCTTTGAGCTCTTTACATTTCATCTCTTTCAGAGAAATCCTGTAACTGTTTAATTCACCTCATTAATACCAAATCCTTATTTCAGTTAGTGCTTGCCTATACTGTCAATCTGTTCGAGAAAATCTAATTCTTAATTCTTTTAAAATTTTTTCCTTACAAAACACTTAAATTTCTGAGTGTGGATTTATATATCCACACTACACATACTCATATCATTGTAGTATGTAGGTTATCAATCCAAATGGGGAGGCTAAGAACATAAGGAATGCAATACAGACATTAAGTCAAGCCAAGCCAGGAGTGTTTAAATTCTATCAACCTAAACACCAATCATCACTTAACAATTCAAAAGCAAGAGTAATAAAGCTACTAAACACTTAGAACAAGGCAAGATGACAATAAACAATAACAAGAATGAATCAGCTCAAGATTGGGTTATTAATAAAGGGAGATTCTCAACCTAATCAAAGATGCGTACAAACTCATAACAATGCTATTCCCTAAGCATAGAATTCACAGCTATGAGTAATTCAATCTCTTGGTACTAATCACTTTGCTAAATACCTATTCAAGAACTAATTTCCATTAGTGAACAAATGATCAACAAGCATTACAAGCAGATAATTCAATTATATATTTCCAATCTACTTCATAAACATCTAATCCCTTAGGTTAGGATAAGATAAACTTTTACTTGACTAATTCATGCAATTCAACAAACACTTCATAAGTATAAGTACATTCTAGGGTCTAAATCAGCTTAACAAGGGATAATCTAGCAATAACATCATCATTAAGAAGGGAAGTGGACGAATTAATACTAAGCAATTATTAATTAAGTATCAAACTCCCCATACCCTAATATATCCCATCTCAATCCCAAACAAAAGACTACTCAGTAAACATGGTTTTAACCACAAACTCAATCAAAGAAAGATTGCCTTAATGATTAGAAAGAAGAAAAACACAAACTTTGATTAAAATAAATAAGGTTGATTATACAAATTCAGGATTACAAGCAAAAGAAACTAGAGACAGAAATGGATAAAAGATAATAAGAGACGGATCCCAAAATTTGGGTCTCAAACATATTTATAGTGTTTCAGGAAAACCCTTAGTAAACCAGAAGAATACCGGAAAATGCTTGGTTTGGAGGGCTTGTATCGGGCAGCTTGGCTGATATCCAGGCCGGTACGTGAGCCTCGAATGTTATATCGACCACCATTGGTCAATATGCTCTTCTGTATGGATGTCCTGAAGAGAATGTATCAGATTTACCAGCTCGATATGCTCGTCAATATGATCTTCCAGAGGCTTGTATCGGTTTAGTCACCCTGGTACGCAGCTCCATACAATCTCCTCTTTTAAAGGTGTATCGGGCGGACCAGCTCGTTACATACCCTGTTATGTGCTCCTCCAGGTGTGTGTCGGCTTATCCTCCCCAGTACGTAGCTCGGTACGGTTGTTGGGCCTTGTATCGGGCAAGCCAACTCGTTACGTAAGTCGATATGGTCAATATCGGGCAGGCTTCCCTAGTACACAGGTCGATACTGCCTCCAACATCTTAGTTTCACTCCTTGATCACTCTGAAAGCTCCTCATAGCTTCTAGACACCTCATTCGCACCTGCCACAAACTCCAAATGCACCAAACATGCAATGCAACACCTAAACATACTCTAAGTCTTAAATATATGCAAATTGGACAACAATAACTGAACAGTGCTTTTTTCAAGACCATAAATTTATGTTGAATGCATGTTAAATTCAGGAAACTAAAAGCGTTAAGTCAGGACAATTCGCAGGTTGAATCCGAGAATGTAGAATACATGCAAGCAGCAATGATTTAAACCGTCTTGAACTCAAAAATCATTGATATAACTAATCAATTCTCATTGCAAAAGTTTTCTATGCCTAATTCACAGAATTCAAAATCGCTTTGCAAATTCTAACAAGTTCACCAAGCATTAAAGATCACGTTTCGATTGTTCACAAAACTCCTAAATCAATTCTCTTTGCAAATAGGCGTTTTACTCATCTAATACTAGTTCAGGTGATTAACAATTCTCTCACATCTATTAAACAACCTAAGGCATTTCGAATTTCCAGATAACTAGTCAAAGAAATCGGTTTAAATGCAAGGACAGATGAAGAACCAATGGATTTTCCTAACAGTTTTGCAATTCTACAAACTCTTCATCAACCTTTGAAAAGCCCTAACTTAACTAACAGATTACTCAGACATGATCATGAAGATACAAATCATAGCTGAATAAAACTGCATTAAAAGAATAGAATAAAAGACAAAGGGGTTCGAAATCTTCTCCAAAAGAGGACATGATTTGTCTTCCTAAAAGCTCAGAATAAAACACTCTCTAAAGCACTCTGAATTCTATAATCTAAGATGAAAGCCAACATGGCAGAAAACCTAATATATACAAGCGAAAACACGAGCTGGAACACTTTTGTAATTTGTGAAACTTCTGGGGTAAAAGTGTAAATAATCCTCCATCATTTTAAACAAGTCGTGACTCCTCTTCAGATACGGGTAATGAGCGTCACCCTTGAGTGGTGACGATCGTCACCAACACCAATTGATTCCTCTGAGTTGCTAACTTCGTGGTTGATTCTTGCAATGTTCCAAAAAGCTCCAAAACCTCCAATTATGCTCCAGATATGCTATAACCTCCAAAGACTCTACCAGGACTCTAAAAAGACCAAAAATTCTCAATTAAAAGGACTTATACCATGGTTAAAAACCATAAAAACCATGATATATCAACTCCCCCAGACTTAGCATTTGCTTGCCCTCAAGCGAACATCAGACAAAGAACAGGGTCAAGGTTTGAAAACAGAAACAAAAAGCTAAACATCAGGAACACCAGATTGATCAACACCTTCGAATCCACAAACCACAAAGCCAACACAAGATCAAATTTCACTCTAATCATCACAAGCTTAGCAAATCTCTCAGATCCAGTTCAAGCTCCTTCAAGAAATCCAAAATTTTTACTGCTAACTCCATATATTTATCTAACTGTGATGTCTCATCAAGGTTTTATCATCTCAATCACTTACAGATTCCTTTCCTTTCCTAAACACTGAACAAATAAATCTCTACACAGCTCTCCTAGTTTCTCTTCCCTTGATATTTTGTTTTGGATATTTTCGATTTTTCAACTTCTCTTCTCTTTTTTTTACAGTCTAAGGTATGGTGCTACTCAATACTTGTGTTCCTTGTGAGGAGACAGGTTCTTGAGAGTTCATTATTGTTGTTCCTTGTAAGGAGACAAGGTCATGATGATAAGAAATTTAAAGTTCATTAAGGTGGAGCTAAAGCTTGTAAACTCTTTTATTTTTAATTAAGTCTTGCATTTTTATGATTTAATCTTGCTTATTGCTCTTTGATTTTCGCATCCTGGTACTTAGTTTCATTTTATTTGCTTAGTTTCATTATATTTGCATTTAATCTCATCTAATCATGTTTGACTCTAATCAATTGGGATTAAACATGATTAGTGAGTAGTTTGTCTTAAATTTGAGGTCCTAAGTAGGGAAAATGGTATTTAGGATGTGATCAAGGGTGATTAGGCTTGCTTAACTTGATCTCTATTGTTTCCTTCTCTTTTCAGAGTCATTATTGTACATAAAGCTTCTCCCTTTTGATTGAATATGTTATTGTCGATGCAAATGGTTCACTTGATGGCTTGATGGCTTGATGTCTTGTTTCTTCGCATGATTCGCTTATCTGGCTTGATAGTTTAGCTTGGTTTATGGTTCCTTTTCTCAGTGACACCAAAGTGATAGTTTACCTTGCTAGATGATTCGCTTAGGGCTAGATAATGCTTGTTTTAAGAATCTTTCTTGATGGTTAGATAACTTGCATTGAAAGAACATGCCTTTGCTTGAATCCCGTTCATTGCTTATCATTGTTAGGTTTCGCAATTGTGAGCTTAAATCAGTGTTCTTTATTGGTTGAGTTAGCTGCTAGGCCCCTAGAGAATCCAAAAGATTGATAGGTTGACTAGAATCATTGCTTTGAGAGAGAGAAGATAATTTTGATCAGTGATTCTCTTAGGCAGTTAAGGGTTATACGCTTTATGCTCATGGTTAGTGAATACACCATCAGTAGTGGGGTTGACACACTAATCTTGTTGAATTGGATTTGCTTATTACCCACTAAGTAGATTTTCATTAGGCACTTTGCTTAGGATTGAATTATTGCGAAATGCTTTCTTGTTATAAGCTTGTTGATTGCCTTGTTTAGTAAATCCCTTAGTCACTCTTGAAACCACTATACCACTATTGCATAGAACCTTGACTGTTGCTTTTTATTAATAGTTTAAATTCGCATCTTGCTTAGTTGTCTTTGTTTAGTATATTTCCAGCATTCATCTTGTTCAGTTTATTGCTTAGTCACTCATCTTGTTTAGTTTATTTACTTAATCATCATTTTTCTTAGTATTTGCATCTCCTGTTCTATTTTCTTATGTTGTTAGGTTCTTAGACTTGTTCTTACATCTCACAAATCCCATTTTGACTTAGCTTATAGCATTGGCAGCATCTAAACTCATCCATAAGTGATTGATACCCTCATATCTATTCTACAACTGATTAGAAAGAGGACATTTGTCCTAAGGGCATCGAGGAGTCACATCGAGCAAGGACACAACTATCCTGCTCGATGCAGAGTGTCCGAGCCAATATGTATGTCCGGAGCATGCCATGCAACCGCCCAAGGGAGGAATCGAGCAAGCAAAAGTGTTTCCCCTGCATCGAGAAATAACATCGAGCAAAACACCTTCTGATTATGCTTGATGTAAGATGACCATGAGCAAAAGCTTTTCAGAACATAGAACCCCAGAGGCACAGGAGCATGACCGCCGAGACGCAGGACCTGACGTCCTCGATATGGTACATGCTGGGGTGTCATTGATAATAGAGTTTTGAGCTCTTTCTCAATCACACAAAACTCATAGTAACCAGTTGTAGTATAGTATAGAGTTTTTATCAATCCAAAGGGGTTAAGATAGATGGCAATATGATTCTAGTAGAATGCTTTAAGTCAAGCACAATCAGAGAGAGAGAGTTGTTTAAACTTCTAAACTAATCAACCTAAGTGAACCATAAACGAAGCAGAACTCAAGAAAGCAATACTTAGCAATGATCAAACACAAAACAGAGCAAACATGACAGATTACTTAAGCAAATTCAAAATTCAGATAATAAAAGCAAGGATCTTAGATGTGGTTATTCACTTAGGAGAATTCAAAGGCAAGACTAAGCTGTTATTAAACTCATTGACAATGCAAACAGGGAAGCAATGCTAATTCCTAGGCATAGAGTTCACCATCAAGCAAGTTAAATCCAATCTCTTGGCAAATAACACTTTTCTAAACATCCTAGCAAGAACTAACTCTCATTAGTGCTATAATCAATAACAAGCAAAATAAAAAAAACTATATTCAAGCCAAAATACTCTTTAGACAATTAATCTCTTGAGCTAAGATAAATAAATCCTCTAAAAGGTCTAATCAGTATTTCATCAAACACTTGGTGGGTATAAGAGAAAGCCTAAATCTAGATTCATGTGATCAAGACAAATCTAGCTTAATAACAACCTAATATAGAGGAATCAATCATAATTAAACACTCACAAGCCCTAATGAAGCCTTAAATTCCCCTAATCTACCACATCTAAAACCATAAAAGTAACTACTCACTCATCATCATCAAAAACACCAAATCACAAGGGGAAAAGATGTTAAACATGACTAAGAGAGATTAAATAAGGTTAAATAAGGCAAATACAAAAATTTAGATTAAAAAGAAGATCTTGTTCTTACAAAGAGAGAAAAGCACTTACGAAACTAAGCAAGAACTAAGAACTCCCTAAAAAGCATTAGTTCTTGGGTATTTATACTAAAAGCCAAAAGCCCTAGAAAAGTGGCAAACTTGTAATTAAAAGAGTCTCGGATGAGGCCAACATCGAGCTAAAGAGCTGGATGTGGATGATCGATGTGAGACTTCGGGTGCTTGACATCGAGCAAGTAGTGGTTGATGTGCTTAGTCGATGTAAAGTTTTGAAGCTCCTGCCAGTTTACATCGCACGATGCTAGTGTCCGATGTGCTTGTCATGTGGCTTGGCATCGAGTAGGCTTGCTCGGTGTGAATGATCGATGTGGACTCCAATTCTCTCGACTACTTTACATCGTATGATGTTAACTCTGTCTTGAACGATGTTGAACCAAATTTCCACTTCCTTAGCCCCTTTTTCTCCTCCTTGGCTGGGGCAACTCCCTGAATCATTCTGATGCTTCTTCCTTGCCTCCAATGACTCCTTAGGTACCTAAAAACATCCTTTATGCAAAGAGAATGCAAACTACAACCTAAATGCAACCTAAGGTTAAAAGAAAAGGAAAATGGGACTAAAGAAAAGGAAAACATGAAAAAGGAGACCAAAATATGAACTAAATGCAAGCGTAAATGATATAAATATGAGAGATATCAACACCCCCACACTTGTCTTTTGCGTGCCTTCAAGCAAACAAACTAAGACGAATGGAGGATGAGGTTTAAAAGTGGGCACTCAAATCCAAAAATGCAAAGGTAAAGAAGTGAAATCAATGTCTAAGTGCCTATTTGTAGGATGCAAATCATGATCAGTCATACTTTAAAGAACTTAGCCATGCTCATCCTTTTTCTAAATGATCTCAAATCTCAGCCTAGACAAGTGTTCAAATCAATCAACTCTTTAACATTCATTAAACATGTAACCATGAATCAAGATTATGCAAATCAAGTGAAAACATTTGGTCTAAGGGTATTGTTATGAGATGAAAATGATCTCATTCAAGTAAGGGCTCATAAACTTAAGGGATCACTTATGAAATTATTCTATCTTAGGTAAAATGCTAAAGGTAAAAGCATATTTATGCATGCAAGTTAAAGCTCTCTTTTACCCTTTTACCCAAGATGAATCCTAAGAACTTCTAAACCCAAAGTGAAACCTCATAAGTCTACCCTTTCCCAAAGAACTAGATCTTCTTCTTCTTTATGTGTGGGGAAACTCCTTCTTCTTCATGTGTGGGGAAACTCCTTCTTCTTTGCTTGTGTGGCTGATTCTTTAGTTGGGACTTGCTCTTCTTTTGTTGATTAGGCGCTATTCTCTTCACCTTTGGTGGATTAACTTGGTCTGATTTCTCCTTTTGGATGACCTTTGAAAGCATGACTGTTGTTAGCACCTTCTTTTCTTTGACACTTAGAGCAATTTTCCCTTTATACTTAACCACAAACTTAAATTATTTCTCACACTACCATCCTCATACTTCTTCTTCTTCTTAAAAGATGTAAACAATGAAGTTCAAACCACTTAACTCTACCCTTTTCCAAACTCTTAACCTAGAATAAAGCTCAAAATGCAAGCTGAAATCTAGAAGAGAGCTTATCCTTGCCAGCCTTAATCCTAACACTCTTTGCCAAGATAAAATTCGAAAATCTGTATGCAAGGCCTCACACTCTCACTAAAGTGTTTAGGTTCAGACAGGAGGATTGGTTAAGGGTGTGGAGTAACTGTCCCATAATTATGAGGATCAGCTACTTGGATCAACAAGAGTGGTAAGAAGGGAAGAAGATGATCAAAGTATGTATAAGGTAGCCATGAAATCACTTTTCAATGCACAAACATGATATTTCAAATTCAGATTAAGGTTCTAATAGATTAGAGTTGATTTTCAAGGAATAAATGATTTCAACATGAGATGAGTGAATCAGACTTAGCATTTAAAACATGGCCTTAACTTCTAACTTTTCATGATGCATCAAACACTTCACTTAGACATTGAAATCATTCCAAAACACTAAGCATTTTACAAGGAAAATTCATCATTGTGCCCTATGCAAATGTGATGCAGCCTATATGAAAACACTAGACTCAATCCTAATAAGATGAACACAACTATATGCTCATTTTTTATTGAAAAAGATGCAAATGTTTTCAAAATTTTTGATTTTTTTTTGTTTTCTATGCACTTATATGTATGCATGAGACTCAAGATGAATGAAAAGAAAAACTATGAAAAGAAAACACAAAGTCAAACCCAAAGTCCCTCCTCCACACTTAAATTACACAATCCCTTGTGTAATTGATATGCTCAAATTATCCCTTAGAGCTACTCTCTTCAATTAAGAGATCACTATAGTCATTAGGGGTCGAATCCACAAGGACTTAAGACTATTACTCAACAGACTTCAGATTCAAATATAGCTAAGCGATCGGTAACAAATAAAACTAAATAGCAAATGAAAGTAACAAGGGCATGAGCGGATTATGGGTTCTTAAAATGAATGAGACAAGGCGCTAGGTAATGGGAAATCCGCAGGTTGACATAAATCGCAGTCTACTGACTGAAACGATTATTTGTTAAAACAATTCTAGAACTCAAAAACACGAATGTAAAACCAATCGACTTCCGTCGCAAAGATTATCTATGCTCTGATTCTAGAATTCCAAATTCTTTTGCAAATTCTAACAACCTAAGCAAGCACTATAGTTCAAGTTCGACATGTTCACGAAATCATTAATCCAAATTACTTTGCAATTAGTTATTTCGCTAATCTAAGATAGTTCTGGTGTTAATAAAGTTTCCACATCTATTAAACAAACTAAGATCTGATTTCTAGGTGATCAATCTTAAAACCAGTGTTAAAGAAATCTAGATGAAGAACCAAAAGATTTATCCTTTCAGTTTTGCAGTTCTAACAATTCATTATAAACCTTTGAATAACCCAAAACCTAACTAGCGAATTACTCAGACATAGAAATTGAAACACAAATCATGACTGAATAATATTGCATTAAAAGATAGAGTAAAAGACAAATGCGGTTCAAAATTCTTCTCTAGCAGAGTACAGATTTGTCTCCCCAAAAGCTCTAAATCTAATCTCCCACTTAGTCTCAATGAAAGCAAGATAATTGCCTAACAATGGCTTTCAAAACCTATATACATCTCTAAACACGACTGGGGCAAGTTTGCAAATAATAGAAAACTTCTGGGCTAAGTTGCAATTCTTTAAAGATTTTTTAAGGTTCCGTTACGCGTCCACGATGTCGATCGACACCTTGCTCCAGAATGCTCTCCGACTTGGTCTTTTCAGCATCAGCTTCAACGTAGCTCCAAAAGTCTCCAAAATCCATAATTATATTCCAAACGTACCTAGACCCGCAAAGACTCGAAAGGACTCGAAAAATACCAAAAAGACTCTATAAACAAGACTTATATCATGGTTAAAAACTCATAAATACCATGATATATCAGTAATAAAAGAGTGAAGGAGAGAAGCACACCGAAATATATAACATAAACTTAAAGAAAAATGCAATGGTATCTACAAGGAAGGGGATGGGGTACCTTAGTTCTGGTATGAGGAGTTGTGATGGGAGGAGTAAGAGAGTTCCTTAGTCTCTCCTGGATTTTGGAGTGAAGATGGTTGTGATACATCTGGTTGGGGAGACTTGCTTGCTCTCCTCTTGTTTCTCCTCCTCTCCTGTGAATATGATGTTGTAGGTTGAGGAACCCACCAGTCCAAGGTGCAGTCACTTGTATTGGGTTTCCTTGACAATTCAAACTCTTGACAAGTTGTAATAGGCTCGGAAGAAGGGTATTGAGGCGCGTCCCTTGCTGATAAGTATTGGGTCCTAGGCTCATAAAATGATGCCCATGATGGTTCCCAAGCTGGCCATTAACCTGGTTGCTCCACTTGGAAGGAGTGTATCCGTTGGGGCATCTCGTTTACCTACTCTTCTTCTTGATGCTCTTCCTGTTATGGCTCCACATAGTGTGACTGAATCTCATAGTGTGATTTATCCTTCTTGAATTTCCCCTTCATAAAATTCACAAGCTTCTTAATGGTCTTGTCTTGCCACTTACACCATTTTTGAAGCTTGTTGATATGATAATCAGCATACTTGCGTGAGCTCCCTTGGCTTTGCACCTCATGAGGTTCAAAGTGGAACCTTCGAGCATTGTATTCAATCAGCTCATCTTCTGATTCCTCCTCTTGGGATCCCTCTTCATTGTTGGCGCCAACATCATCTCCCTCTTCTTGTTCTTTAGAGCTCCCTTTAGTCTCTTCTTCACTCACCTCCTCTTCTTCTTCGGTTACACTCCAACATGATAAAGCATTCTCTCTGTTGGGCAAAAATCTATGTTGCTCCTCATAGATATGGAGGTATGCTGCTCATTGGAGAGAAGAAACTTTGCTGACTCCTTTGATGGCTTGAGGAATTGATTGACATGCCTCCCATAGATGATCTTCTATATGAAATGACTCCTCTTCAAGTAGTCAAGATCCATCCATTGTGGTGGCAACGCATCTGCTGAATGTTCATCAAGATTCACTCCACTAGCCATCATGATTGCTGTCACAAATTTCCCCAATGTGCAGCTGAGGGTTCTTTTCTCTCTTGCCTTTGTTCACGATCCAGCTTCTAAATGTGAAAAGCTTCTCAAAGAGGAGAGTCACATAGCAAGACAGCTCCAAAGTTGTGTTGATCATCATGTCGCCACTTTTGTTGGTGAGCACTAGCTAATGCATGGTATGGGAGATGAAGTACATCTCCTTACATGTGATTTTATCTGTCTCCTTCCTTGCAAACAAACTGTTGGCAAAGGCCTTGCGAGCTTATCTCACAGCTTGATGCCTTAGATCCTTGTTCTTGGTTACTCCAGGAGTGAAAAAATGATCAATGCCAATCACCTCCCAAAGCAAAGTAAGAGCTCTCATCCTGATCTTGAACTGAGGCTTCTAATCAGCATAGAACTCCATCCGGAAAGTGGCTGTGTACTTGTGTTTCCCAAGCCTAAAGGCTATCCAGCCATCACCATTATATAGCTCACTTGCTTCATAGTCCACCACTTGAAAGGTGGAGAGGAACTGAATGGTGATGTGCTGATAGGAGGGAAGGGATGACTCCATAAATTTCCCAAGCCACATTGCTTCAAAGATAGTCTTGCAGTCTTCATAGATGCCAAATGCTTTCATAGTGGGGGCACAAGTGTACCTTTTAGCCTTGAAAACACACTGGTTGAAAAGCTCTGCAAGCTCTCTTGAACTTGGTTGCTTGTTTGGGGCTTCTTCTACAACTTTCCCCTTCCCCCCTTGGCCTTTGATTTGGCAACCTTGCTTTCTACCACCTTTTTCCCAGCAGCCTTCCTGCTTCATCTTGTAGTACACTTCAACATCCTTAGAGCCAAATGGTCTCAAGACCACCCCATTTTCTAAAGTACCTAACAGAATTTCATTCTTCAACTTAGAACCATCCACTTGGAGAACCCCCACTTCAGTGGTTCCAGAAAACAACCTTGAAAGACAGCAGCCATCAAAGCTTTCCCCTACACAGCCTTTAAACTCTGGCCAATGCTTATCAACTCCCTTTAGCTTCTTTAGCTCCATTGAGAAGGCTTGCTCACCTTTGAGTTTGTTACCCTTAGAATCAAATCTCAAGACCTTCACCTTGGTTAGTCTAAGCTCTATAGTGCACTCCTTGGCATTAAATACTGCTCGAGCTGAAGCTAAAAAGGGTCTCCCGAGGATGATTGCATTCTTTATCTTTCCCTCAACACCTAAGACTAAGAAGTCTGTTGGGATTGTAACTCCTTCTATCATCATGGGCACATCCTTGAGTGCTCCTAATAGTGTCTTCACTGTGCCATCAGAAATTGTTAGAGACACATTGCTCTGTTGGAACTTAGTGTAACCCAATTTCTTAGCTGTAGTTGATGGAAAAAGATTGATGCTAGCACCCAAGTCAGATAGACAACTCTTAAAGGTTTTCCCCTTGAGTTCACATGGGAGAGTAAAATAGCCAGGATATCTAAGCTTCTTGATGTTCAGCTCCTTAACCTTTGATTCCTCAGCCTTAGCTAGTACTTTCCCCAGCTCTTCCTCAGCATCTAAACCTCTAAGTTTCATTTGATAAGCATAAAGAGTTGAATACTTCTGAACTAACTCCTTCTTGAATCTTCCTGGAAATGGAATGCCAGGCTGATAAATAGGGTGAGCATCAACTTAAGTCTCCTTCCTAGCATCAGTAACCTTGAAAAGGTCTTCCCCCTCACTATGGGATTCAATGTCCTCATTGAACAAGGACAAGAACTCCTCAATAACAGCTTCATCCTCAGCAGTGCCCAAATCATCTTTAGAGCAAACAGCTTGGCAATACTCTTTGGGATTCATCTCATACTTGCCTGGAAAGCTACCTTGGGGGCGTGGTCCTGCAGCTACTCCTTTGTTGTTCTCCAAAGTCTTCACTCTGGAAGTTAGACCATCAAACTTGCTTGTGAGCTCCACATGAACAGAGTCTATCGTGTTGTGCACATCAGCAAATTTCGTGTTCATCTCCAAGGTTCCATTGATCTGAGATTAGAGCACCTGTTGGATGAGACTCTTGGTTTCACAATCCTGAGAGCTGGAAGAGGCTTGAGCAGGTGCTTGAGCATTGAATCCTGGAGGGTTGAAAGGTGCTCTAAGCTGGAAGTTATTGTTCCTTGGGATGAAGCCTTGATTGTTATTGTTGTAAGGCACAAATGGTCTTGCTTGGCCAGCTTGCTGTTGTTGTTGAGGTGGGTACACCTGATCTTGAGGATTGGCTACATTGTTACTCCTGTAAGATATATTTGGATTGTTCCTGTAGGAGTAGTTGTTGTAGCCTCCTTGGTTTCCATGATAGTTCATCTCCTCAACTTGGCATGCTTCCTTATCTTCAACCTGAGCCAAGTCTCCAACAAAGCTAACTTCCTTCCTTTCCCTTAGCAACTGATCAATCTTCTCATGAAGATCCTTGATCTCCTTCTTGTTGAACTCAAGTTCCTCCTTTGCACTCCTAGGAGTTCTATCAAACTCCTCATTTTAGTTCCCATCAGACTGTGCAAGGTTCTCAACCAATTCCATTCCCTCATCAACATCTTTAGACAGAAAATTACCATTAGATGTTATATCCAACAACATTCTAATCTTTGGGAGGACGTCTCTATACAGAGTGGAGAGGGATGATGCTTGTGAAAAGCCATGATGAGGGCACTGAAGTGTGTACCCTTTAAACCTCTCCCATGCTTCACCAAAACCTTCATTGGCCCTTTGAGCAAAACCAGAGATCTCATTCCTTAGTCTATTAGTCCTAGATATGTTAAAGAACTTCGTCAGGAATGCCTTTTTGCACTGATCCCATCTTGTTATGCTCCCCTGACGTAAGTTTTTCTACCATTGATGATCCTTGTCTCCTGTCCTATTGTTTTAAGCATTAGGGGCGTCACTTGCTTCAATAGGTCTCATAGGTCTTGGAGCTTGAGCTGCTCCTCTTGGACCTTGTTCACCCTAAACTCCTGGTGGTCCTTGAGGACCCTGAAATCTGACATCATCAACACCATGTTGCTCCTGAACATTCATCCCTAACCTCTCAAAATGCTGCTGTCTCTCCCTTTGCCTTCCTGCTCTTTGACCTCTGTCGAACAAGTTAATGTTATCTTTGAAATCCACCAAGTTGTTAGAGCCACTTGATTAAGGTTCATCCACCTGAAGAGAGCAATGAGAGTTAAAGATGATTAGTAACCAAATACAAATAAAAACTTGATCTTAGAGATTCTACAAATCCTAATGATCCAAACTATAACCCTAATGGCAACGGCGCCAGATTGATACTAGAGTTTTGAACTCTTTCTCAATCACCCAAAACTCATACTAATCAGTTGTAGTATAGTATATGGTTTTTACAATCCAAAGGGGTTAGATAGATGCCAATAGGATTCTAGTAGAATGCTTTAAGTCAAGCAAAATCAGAGAGAGAGTTGTTTAAACTTCTAAATTAATCAACCTAAGTGAACCATAAATCAAGCAGAACTCAAGAAAGCCATACTTAGCAATCACCAAAAACAAAACAGAGCAAACAAAACATAGTACTTAAGCAAATTCTAAATTCAGATAATAAAAGCAAGGATCCTAGATGTGGTTACTGACATTGGAGAATTTAAAGGCAAGACTAAGCTGTTATCAAACTCATTGACAATGCCAACAAGCAAGCAATGCTAATTTCTAGGCATAGAGTTCACCATCAAGCAAGTTAAATCCAATCTCTTGGCAAATAACACTTTGCTAAACATCCTAGCAAGAACTAACTCTCATTAGTGCTAGAATCAATAACAAGCAAGCTAAACCAATTTATTCAAGCCAAAATACTCCTTAGGCAATCAATATCTTGAGCTAAGATAAGTAAATCCTCAAAAAGGGTTAATTAGCATTTTATCAAACATTTGGTGGGCATAAGAGAAAGCCTAAATCTAGACTCATGTCATCAAGACAAATCTAGCCTTATAACAACCTAATAGAGTGGAATCAATCATAATTAAACAATAACAAGCCCTAATCAAGCCTTAAATTCCCCTAATCTACCACATCTAAAACCCTAAAATTGACTACTCATTCATCATCATGTAAAACACCAAATCACAAGGGGAAAAGATGTTAAAAATGATTAAGAGAGAGATCAGAGAAGATTAAATAAGGTAAATACAAAAAATTAGATTAAAAAGATGACATTGTTCTTACAAAGAGAGTAAAGCACTTACGAAACTAAGCAAGAACGTTGAACTCTCTAAAAACCATTAGTTCATGGGTATTTATACTAAAATTCAAAAGCCCTAGAAAAGTGGAAAACTTATAATTAAAAGAGTTTCGGATGAGGCCAACATCGAGCTAAAGAGCTCGATGTGGATGATCGATGTGAGCCATCAGGTGCTTGACATCGAGCAAGTGGTGGTCAATGTGCTTGGTCGATGTAAAGTTTTGAAGCTCCTGCCCGTTTACATCGCATATGCTAGTGTCTGATGAGCTTGTCGTGTGGCTTGACATCGAGCAGGTTTGCTCGATGTGAATGATCGATGTGGACTCCAATGCTCTCAGCATTGTTACATCATACAATGCTGATTGTCTTGATCGATATTAAACCAAATGTCCACTTGCTTAGCTCATTTTCTCTTTCTTGCTGGGGCAACTCCCAGAATCATTCCCATGCTTCCTCCTTGCCTCCAATGACTCCTTAGGGTACCTAAAAACATCCTTTATGCAAAGATAATGCAAACTACAGCCTAAATGCAACCTAAGTGTAAAAGCAAAGGAAAATGGGACTAAAGAGAAGGATAACATGCAAAAAGAGACCAAGATATGAACCAAATACAAGCCTAATTGACGTAAATATGAGAGATATCAGTCACATCGGGTGTTTTTCTCGATTGACCTGTGTGAAAAAAATTTCAAATCTTTACATGGGTAAATCGAGTAATCACCATTTATGCACCTTGGTGGAGGTAAATGAATCTTATATTCCCCCTCCGAGCAAATTTTTAAATTTTGAAAAAGATTAACTTGGTTTTTTAATTAGATTTTCTCTCATCTTATCCCTTTAAAAGTAGCAATATCCTCATCTCTCTCCACCCATAATTTTGCATTGACCAGAACACTCACTCTTTCCCAGCAAAAAACTTTCTTATCTCTTACATTCTCTTCTTGCATTTTGTCAAGTTTTTCAAAGATTCAAAGTACTAAATGTTTTAATTTCTCATTTCTATGAGCTTGATCTTTGAAAGCTAGGTTAAAATGCATTAGAATGATTGTTAAGAATGCTTTGAATGCTTGAGATTGTTAAATTCAGTGCATGTCATCATTGTTGCATTTCTTGTTTAAAGATCTATGGTTTAATTGTTGGAAAATGATTGTTTTGTTCTTAAAATTAAAATTTTGTTTAGATTTTGGTCAAGTCTAGGCATGCTTCTTTTTTTCCTAGAAATGCTTGAATATAGAAAGACAATGTTGATTCTGATGCATGTTCAAAGTTTAATGGAAAGAAGATGACATTTTGCTGCATATGCTTAATTTTTGGATAAACTGCGGCTTGATGTTCACTGAATCTTAATTTTCGTTGTGTTTAACCTTTTGAGCTGAAATGTTTTGCTAAATTCGTCTCTGCCTGTTACCATTCAGTGTGAATGTTTACAGATTTTTCCTGTGCATGTTTGATTTTTGAGAAATACTTTTATGCACAGTGCTCTAAGGGAACAAAATACTAATTTTTGCTTCAAGCTTTGTGTTTTCAGGAACAATGGCAAGCAGCAGAGGAGATGAGAATGTTTTGGGCTCAAGCGCATATGCAAGAGATAAAGCTGAGGGAAAAGGCCAGTTGTGAAAGAAGAGCCAAACCCCAATGCACCACCAAAGCTCAAGGATTACCTAAAAGCAATGAGGAGAGTGGAGTTTACTCCTACACGCTATGCTTCACCAGGTTTGCAACATTGGTCTAGAGAAGTTCACCACCCCTGGCTATCTAACTTACAAGCAGCTGTCTTATGAATTCCTTGCAAGCTTCAAGGTTTACTTCTATGACTTTGATGAGGAGTATGATGAAGAAGAAGAGGAGTATGGCAATGGATTCATCAAGTTCAAAGTCAACAAGTAATGGTACACACTTCACTTCACTGAGCTGGAAGGCATCTTTGGGTTTGATGAAGGCACTAGAGCTCAATCTATGAGTTTCAAGACCAATGAGTGATATGCTCAAATTAACTCTTAGAGCTACTCTCTCAAATTAAGAGATCACTGTAGTACTTAGGGATCGAATCCACAAGGACTTGAGACTATTACTCAACATACTTTATATTCAAATGAAGCTAAACAGTCAATAACAAATAAAACTAAATAGTAAATGAAAGTAACGAAATCAGGAGCGGATTATGAGTTCTTAAAATCAATTGAGACAAGGCGGTAGGCAATGGGAAATTCGCAGGTTGACATAAATCGCACACTACAGACTGAAAAGAATATTTATTAAAACCATTCTAGAACTCGAAAACACGAATGTAGAACCAATCGACTTCCGTCGCAGAGATTAACTATGATCAGATTCTAGAATTCCAAATTCCTTTGCAAATTGTAACAACCCAAGCAAGCATTAGAGTTCAGGTTCGATATGTTCACAAAATCACTAATCCAAATTCCTTTGCAATTAGTTATTTTGCTCATCTAAGATAGTTCTGGTGATTAACGATGTTTCCACATCTATTAAACAACCTAAGATCTGATTTCTAGGTGATCAATCTTAAAACCAGTGTTAAAGCAATCTAGAAGAAGAACCAAATGATTTATTCCTTCAGTTTTGTAGTTCTAACAATTCATTATCAACCTTTGAATAACCCAAAACCTAACTAGTAGATTACTCAGACATAGCAACTGAAACACAAATCATGACTGAATAATATTGAATTAAGAAACAGAGTAAACGATGAAGGAGGTTCGAAATTCTTCTCTACAGAGTATGAATTTATCTCCCCAGAAGCTCTCAATCTAATCTCTCTCTTAAGTCTCAATGAAAACAAGATAATAGCCTAACAATTGCTTAGAAAACCTAAATACAACTCTAAACACGAACTGGGGCAAAAGTGCAAATAGTGGGAACTTCTGGGCCAAGTTGCAATTCTTCAAAAGAGCTCCTTCTCGTGACCACGATCGGTGTCGATCGACACCCTATGGTTGATGTCAATCGACACCATACTCTAGAATGCTCTTCGACTTGGTATGTTCAGCATCAGCTTCAACATAGCTCCAAAAGGCTCCAAAACTCACAGTTATGCTACAAACGTACCTAGACCTGCAAAGACTCTATATGACTCGAAAAATACAAAAAAGACTCTATAAAAAATACTTATATCATGGTCAAAAACCAGTAAAAACCATGATATATCAATGAGCTCAAGCATGTGTGGGATGAGATAGCGAATGGAGCTTACAAGGCAGGGTATCTAAGGAGTGCAAGCATTCGCCATCCAGCCATCAGATATGTACATCGTATGATCACAAGCACTCTCTTCTACAGGAAAGAGCAGAATATGGTGAAAGAAGAAGAAATGGGTTTACTAGTAAATGGGTTAAAGAATATTGTAGCGGAGATTAGGCATGGAAAGATTGCTGGTGAGCACCTAGGAGTAGGGATCATAACCATCTTGATGAAGCAGCTTCTCTCAAGCCAACAGTGGGCTTACAACACCACTGATAAGAAGCCTAAGCTAGCCATTGGAGGCTTGATTATACCCTATCTACTTGGCGCTGGTGTAAGGATAGGAGAACCAGATGTGGGCATGAACTTCACTGATGTCCCTTATTTAGGGAAGATTAGCTATCTCTCAGGAGCTATGGAGACGAAGAAGAAGTTTAAGCTGGATGATGAGAAGAAGAAGATCCTCCTGCCCAAGCAACGCCTCACAAACTTCAATTAATATGAGAACATCTGCTTCATGCCAAGTCTAGATGAGCTGTATGATCCAAGATGTGATCCGCCTTTGACGAGGCCTAGCAGAGTAAGGAGCATAAGCACAGCAAGAGACTCAGATGTGGAGGATGATACAGATGACACACAAGCGGCTGAACAACCACAAGGAGAAACATTGGAGCATCAAGATTATGATAGCCGCCCCTATGCCTTTGATCTTTACAATGTGATTTGTGATAGGGCTCAGGTTTTACCCAAATAAAACTACTGCAAGTGCACATCAAAGCAGTTGTAGTATAAGGGGTTATCGAATCCCAAGGGAGTATGTAAACTACACTAGCGATTATAGATTCGGATTTAGCTAAGCGATAATGAATGAATGTAATGGGAAATAGTTAAATAAATGCAAGAGGGCATTTTTATGATTGTTCTTAAAGTTCAGAAAGCTAAAGGCGCTAAGTCAGGACAATTCGCAGATTGAATCCGAGAGTGTAGAATGCATGCAACCAGGAATGAATTAAAACTGTCTTGAACATGAAACACAAAGATATAACTAATCAATTCTCATTGCAGAAGTTATATATGTCTAAATCACAAAGTTTCAAATCTCTTTGCAAACTCTAACAACCTAAACATGCAGTAATGATCAGGTTCAATTATTCACATATCTCGTAAGTCAAATCTCTTTGCACTAAGGCGTTATGCTCATCTAATGCTAGTTCATGTGATTAATAATGCTCTCACATCTATTAACCAACCTAGGGTTTCGAAATCCAGATGATGTGTCTAAGAAATAGATATGAATGCAAGTATAGATGAAGAACCAATGGATTTCTTAACAGTTTTGCAATTCTACAAACTCTTCATCAACCTTTGAAAAGCCCTAACTTAACTAATGAACAACTCAGCCATAGTGAATTGAGAAAACATCATGAATAGAATAGATTGCATAAAAAAATAAGAATTAGAGATAAATGAGTTCGAAATCTGCTCTGAAGGAGTCTCATTTGTCTCTCCAAAAGCTTTGCTACAAATCTCTCTCTCTAAAGCTCTCTAGAAAATCAGATACAAGATAAATGCCAAAGAATTGCTGAAAACCTAATATATACAAGCTAAAACACGAGGGGCCTTTTTGTAAATACTGGAACTTCTAGGCCAAAACTGCAATTTCCTCTCTAACTTTTGATAAATGTCGCGATTTCTCTTCAGAGGCTGGTGACGAGCGTCACCCATTTCAGAACAATGCTTTTGACTTGCTTCCTTCGTGGTTGATCTGTGCAATGATCCAAAAAGCTCCAAAATCTCCAGTTTTGCTCCAGACATGCTATAACCTGCAAAGACTCTACTAGGATTATAAAAAGACCAAAAAGACTCAATAAAAGGACTCCCCCAGACTTAGCTTTTGCTTGCCTTCAAGCAAACATCAGACAAATAACAAGGTCGAGGTTTGAAAACAGAAACAGCCAGCTAAACATCAGCAACACGACATTGATTAACAATTTCAAATCCACATATCACAGAGCCAACACAAGATCAAACTTAGCAAACCTCTCAAATCCAGTTCAAGCTCCTTCGAGAAATCCGAAATCTCTACTGCTAACTCCTTATATCTATCTAAGTGTGAAATCTCATCAAGGTTTTATCATCTCAATCACTTACAGATTATTTTCCCTTCCTAAACAACTGAACAAAGCAATCTCAACAAAGCTCTCATATTTTCTCTCCCCTTGATCTTTTCCTTTTGATATTTTTGATTTTTCAACTTATTTTCTCATTTTTTACAGTCTAAGACCTGGTGCTACTCAATACTTGTGTTCCTTGTGAGGAGACAGATTCTTGAGTGTTCACTACTGTTGTTCCTTTTGAGGAGACAAGGTCATAATGCACTATTCTACAGACTTAAACTCTTAAAAGCTGTATCAGGGAAGATCAAAGAGAGGCTGGATCTAAATATTCTTATCAGCGTTGAAAGAGATAATCAAGATCAATGAGAATCAAGCCCCAAGATAAGAATTTTAAAGTTCATTGAGGTGGAGCTAACATCAAATTTTGCAGATTCTCTAAGAACCTAAACCTTCTTTGCTAGACTGATGTACCTATGACTTTCAACTTAGTAAGACTTACAGTCAACTACTGTGGCAATAGTTCTGATAAGCATCAACGTTTTGTGGTTAGTTCCAAGAAAAACTGATAGTTTCAGAATTTTGACTCTATAAAACAGGTTTTGACTCAACTTTAAGACTCTAAAAATCAAACACAATGCACACAACGTCAGTAACCACCTCCCCGTGACTGAAATAACACTGTCCCCATTGTTATTAAGCCTAGAGTTTGTCAAAAAGAAGCAAGAGAATGTGTTGAATCAAGTGTCAAAAGTGGTACCTCTCCAAGGGACGGGTGACGAGCGTCACCCCTCAGTGGTGACGATCGTCACCACGTCAGATACTCCAGAATCGTCAAGTGAGATATGTTAATGTAATGCCATCATGTGTACTCTGAAGTCAGACTATTAGAGCACTCAAAACACACAGTAAAAACATACAAACGAAGCATAACCCATGGTTCAACAAGTCCACAAAACATCATCAAAGCAAACTAAACAAACTGACTCAAATTTTTTTTTTTAATTTTTCACATGTTTTTCGTTTTTTTTTTATGTAAACGAATACAAGACTACGCATATGAAAAAGAAAACTTACCAGTGGATTGCCTCCCACCAAGCGCTTGTTTAATGTCATTAGCTCAACTTTGAACGCTGCTCATACATCTGATGGAACAGAAGGTGGTAGTGAATGCCTTGGAGAAGAATGTCTCCTCATCCATGGTGGTGTATAAGCAGCAGATGCATGAACTCTTACAAGGCAGTGAGGAACATCATTAAGGCGGGTTTTGACTGGGGGTGGGACACTTATTTTTCCTGCAGAATCATCAAAAGAAACACCAAGCTTTCTACGAGAATCTCGTTGCTTGCATAAGTGTGAAGCAGCTTTTGCACCTTTTAAGTTTTTATTGATGAGATTAAGAGGTTTGGAACTGGTTCCAGGAAGTGCATACCTTTGCTTTGTTGGAGGTTTCTGGTTTGTAGAATGTTGAATTGTTGGTTTGGCAGCATAAGATGGACTTGTAGCGTAAAGTTCATGTCCCAGCTTTGTGTTCGGATTGGTGACGAGCGTCACCAGGTTAGTGACGATCGTTACTGATCCTGCAGCTCGGGTTTCTGAAGTTTCCCTGCAATTCAGCTCTGCAATCCTTGCCTCCATCACAAACTTGTCTTCCTCCAGCAACTTGTCATTCATTGGAACTTCTTTTTCGAGCCTAACGACGAAGATATCATCCTCACTCCTATCCTCGAACCCAACAGCTTTTGCAGAAGTTTCAGATATTGCCTCTTGAACAGCCATCTTGTTCACTTGCCCACTTGTATCAGATTAAGTGACATACCCAACAGTAGTGTCTTCTGAATGCTCCATGACAGGATCTTTATCTCTGGAAGTTCATTGCAACATCACCCACATCATGCTATATCTTCCCCTTTTTCACATCAATGATGGCTGATATATCATGGTTTTTGACCATGATATATAAGTCTTGTTTATAGAGCCTTTTTGGTATTTTCGAGTCCTATTGAGTCTTTGCAGGTCTAGGTACAAATAGAGCATAATTGTGGATTTTGGAACCTTTTGGAGCTATACTGAAGTTGATGCAGAAAGGACCAAGTTGGAGAGCATTAAGGAGCAGGGTGTCGATCGACACCCACTACTTGGTGTCGATCGACACCGGTCGTGGTCGCGAAGAAGCATAAAAACTCATTGGAAGAAATTGCAACTTGGCCCAGAAGTTTCCCACTATTTGCACTTTTGCCCCAATTCGTGTTTAGACTTGTATTTAGGTTTTCTAAGCTATTGTTAGGCTATTATTCTGATTATCATTGAGACTAAGAGAGAGATTAGATTGAGAGCTTTTGGGGAGACAAATCCATACTCTGTAGAGAAGAATTTCGAACCCCTTCATCTTTTACTCTATTTTCTTAATGCAATATTATTCAGTCATGATACTTTTTTCACTTGCTATGTCTCAGTTATCTGCTAGTTAGGTTTTGGGTTATTCAAAGGTTGATAATGAATTGTTAGAACTACAAAACTGGAAGGATAAATCATTTGGTTCTTCATCTAGATTGCTTTAACACTGGTTTTAAGATTGATCACCTAGAAATCAGATCTTAGGATGTTTAATAGATGTGGAAACATTGTTAATCACCAGAACTATCTTAAATGATCAAAATAACTAGTTGTAAAGGAATTTGGATTAGTGATTTTCTGAACATATCAAACCTGATCTATAATGCATGTTTAGGTTGTTAGAATTTGCAAAGGAATTTGGAATTCTAGAATCTGATCATAGTTGATCTCTGCGACGGAAGTCGATTGGTTTTACTATAGTGTTTCGAGTTCTAGAACAGTTTTAATAAATATTACTTTCAGTTCGTAGTCTGCGATTTATGTCAACTTGTGAATTTTGCATTGCCTAGCATCTTGTCTTCATTGATTTTAAGAACCTATAATCCGCTCCTGATATCATTGCTTCCATTGTTATTTTATTTACATTTCGTTATCGATTGCTTAGCTTTATTTGAATCTAAAATCTGTAGTGTGATAGCCTTAAGTCCTTGTGGATTAGATCCCTAAGTACTACATTGATCTCTTAATTTGTGAGAGTAGCTTTAAAGGTTAATTTGAGCATATCAAATTTTGGCGCTGTTGCCGGGGACTTAGATATTACTTTCAGATTTTTAGTTTTAGAATTTTGACTAAGCCTTTATTTTCTGTTTACTAACTTTGTTCCTTTCTCTACTGTCTGTTTCAGGTGCATGCATAATCGCAGTACCTGGAGCAACAAGGACAAGCAACTCGTGACTTTATGTATCGAAGAACACGCTAAGCTAGAAAGAACCATCAGAAAAGCCAAGAAGCAGGATAAGATGGTTGGACCAATTGTTTTAAGGACAGATGCTGAGGGTCATTTATTTGACAGAGAAGGGAATAGAAAGAATGAAGATGGTCAGAGGATAGATGAGGAAGGCGTTGTGATTGAGGAACAGGATATGCAACCTGTTGTGCGAAATGTACAACAACAAGCTGCTGGGAATACTGCTGGGCGTTTTCCACAGAGGAACCTGGGAGATTACAACTGGCCTGATCAGTTCTATGCAAATAGAGCCGTAATCCGCCCACCTGCCTTCTAGAGGATTGACTTTGAGCTGAAACCCAGTTACTATCAGCTTGTTGGTCAACATCCCTTCCATGGGCTGCCTTATGAACATCCAATGGACCATATAGAGAAGTTTGAAGACTTGGCTACAAGTGTTAAAGCCAATGGAGTCACCAATGACTTCTTATTCTGCAAGCTCTTCCCTCACTCTTTGGAAGGTGATGCAGCACATTGGCTTAAACAGCTGGAGCCTGGCTCTTTGACCACATGGGAGGACACCAAATCTGCCTTCCTCAACAATTTTATGATGATGCAAGATCAGAGGAGTTGAGGACAAAAATCGCCACTTTCTCCCAAGGTCCAGCTGAAGCTTTCAAAGCAGCTTGGGTAAGATTCAAGCTGTACCAAATGGATTGCCCACACCATGGGTTCAATGAGGTGCAGCTGCTGGGAATATTCTTCAAAGGTGTTGATTGGAAGTACCAGATGGCTCTGGATGCAGCAAGCAATGAGAACTTTAACACTAGAGTTCCAGCTGATGCCATCAAACTGATAGAGAACTTGGCTTCCAGCAACAGCACAAAGAATGCTGATTTTGAGAGGCAGAAAGACGCTGGAAATGCAGGGAGCAATCAGTTTGCTGCTGAGATGAAGGCTAAACTAGATTCTGTTCACAACCTCTTGATGGGTAAGAAGTCTGTTCAGTTTGCTGCTGAGGTTGAAACATTTGAACCAGCAGAGGAGTTTGAAGAAGAGGATGTCAACTACATCAATGGAGCTGGTTTTCAGGGACATAGGTACAACAATTAGCAGGGAAACAGAGGATTCGGTGGGAATATGCAGAGAAACAACTTCACAGGAAACCAGAGTTCTACTGGCTATAATCCCAAGCCTCAGTTTCAGAAGTCTTAGTACCAGAAGCCTTACCAGAACAGCAACTTCAACAGGAACTATGGTTCCTCATCTTATCAGCCTGCACCTGCACCATCAGCTTCAAGCAAAATGAAATCCATGCTTGAGCAGTTGCTAGAAGGTCAGCAGAAGATTATAGTTGACTTCAATGGCAAGATTGACGCCCTGTATCAAGATTTGAATGGAAAAATCGATGCTCTGAACACTCATGTGAAGACTTTGGATTCTCAAGTGGCTCAAACTGCTGTGGCTATGAAAAGGCAGGATGGATTCCTTCCAGGAAGGACAGACAACAACCCAAGACACTCTGTTAATGCCATTACGCTGAGGAGTGGAAAGAATCTGCAATCAGTGCAGAAACTTCGAGCAACTGCAGGAGTTTGAAGATGAAGATTTCGAAAATTTTGAAGGGTGTCGATCGACACCAACCCCTCAGTGTCGATCGACACCAGAAGAAATTTGCGACTCCTCGACTCAAAGCGAACGGATATCAACCGAGGTCGACAAGATGCTCGACGCCCGATCCACACCACTCTCAGGAACTAGTGTCGATCGACACCCACCCCCTGATGTCGATCGACGCCCACCACAGAAGCAAACTCTGAGTTCTCAGACTCCAGAAAGTGCAGAAGAAAGGGTCTATAAGCCAAAGGTGCCTTATCCAAGGAACCAAAAGAAGTCTAAACAGGAAATGGAGGATGCTAGGATTAAAGCTATCATGGATAAGTTTGTGGTGGAGATTCCTTTGATAGATGCCATAAGAACTACTCATGTGATAAAGAGATATGTGAAAAGAATGATGACCAAGAATCTGGGGCTGGAGCAAGGAACAATGCTGATTTCAGAACAAGTAAGTGCAGTGATTCAGAATAAGATACCAGAGAAGCTGACTGATCCTGGGAGCTTTGTTCTGGATTGCACAATCTTTTCTGAAAGGTTTGAGAGGTCAGCATGTGATTTGAGGTCAAGTGTCAACCTGATGCCTCATTCAGTTGCTGTCAGCTTGGGTATGACTGACTTCCAGCCAACCAGAATATCTCTTATTTTAGCAGACAGGTCTGTAAGGATTTCTAAAGGCATTTTAGAAGATGTACCAGTCAAAGTGGGAGACTGTGTGATTCCCGCAGACTTTGTGGTTCTGGCTTATGGTGAATAAACAAAGGATCCCTTGATTTTGGGAAGACCATTTATGTCTACTGCAGGCGCCATCATTGATGTCAGAAAAGGGAGAATTGCTTTGAATGTGGGCGATTTGGTGATGCATTTTGACATGGACAAGTTGATGCAGAGGCCAAAATAGATGGCCACACATTCTATGTAGACTCCCTCACCAGTCTTGCAGAAGAAATCTTCCAAGAGATGCATCCTGCAGACCCTTTGGAGAGGGCATTGACAGTTTATGCAGAATCAACAGAGCATCTAGACAACATTGCTGCTGGCTATGTCAAGATGATGGATGCAAATGAGCAGGTCATGCAGCTGGTTGCACAACAAGAGCTGGTTGGGACATCTGTAAAAGCTGCAAAGTTAGGTGATTGGAGTGAAGAAAAAGCTCCCAAAATCGAACTCAAACAGCTTCCTGCAGATCTGAGGTATTCTTTTCTAGGACCTAACTCTACATATCCTGTCATAGTTAGTGATAGCTTAAACAATGCAGAGCTCACTTTACTGCTAAGCAAGCTGCGCACTTTTCGCAAGGCTCTTGGCTATTCTCTTGATGACATTTTTTAGGTATCTCTCCAGAGTTGTGCATGCACATGATACATCTTGAGGATGAGTCGAAGTCGTCAATCGAGAACCAGCGGAGGCTGAATCCGAACTTGCAGGATGTAGTGAAGAAAGAGATCATGAAGCTTCTGGCTGCTGGGTTCATTTACCCGATTTTATACAGCACTTGAATCAATCCAGTGCATGTGGTTCCCAAGAAGGGAGGAGTGACAGTGGTGAAAAATGAGAAGAATGAGCTGATTCCCACAAGGACCATCACTGGGCACAGGATGTGTATTGACTACAGGAAGCTCAACGCTGCTACAAGAAAGGATCACTTCCCACTGCCATTCATTAATCAGATGCTGGAGAGGTTGGCGAAGCACTCCAATTACTGCTTCCTGGATGGCTACTCTGGCTTCTTTCAGATCCCATCCACCCAGATGACCAGGAAAAGACTACATTTACTTGTCCTTATGGTACATTTGCATATCGCAGAATGCCATTTGGACTTTGTAATGCTCCTGCGACATTCCAGAGATGCATGCTGTCTATCTTCACTGACATGATTGAGAAGTATATGGAGGTCTTCATGGATGACTTCTCAGTGTATGGATCATCTTTTAAGGACTGCCTTGACAACCTCTGTCAAGTGCTTGCAAGGTGTGAAGAAAAACATCTAGTTCTCAACTGGGAAAAATGCCATTTTATGGTTAGAGATGGGATTGTGCTTGGGCATCAAGTTTCTGGAGAGGGTATTGAGGTAGACAGAGCCAAGATTGAAGTGATGACCAGTTTACAGCCTCCAGATTGTGTGAAGTCAGTAAGGAGCTTTCTAGGACATGCTGGATTTTACAGAAGGTTCATTAAGGATTTCAGTAAGATTGCAAGACCACTCACAGCTCTGCTTTGCAAGGATGTGAAGTTTGAATTTACTAAAGAATGTCATTCAGCCTTCCAGCAAATCAAGCAGGCCTTAGTGAGTGCCCCCATTATGCAGCCTCCTGATTGGGATCTACCATTTGCGGTGATGTGTGATGCTTCAGACTTTGCAGTGGGCGCTGTATTGGGTCAGAGAAAGGATAAGAAGCTTCATGCAATCTACTATGCAAGCAGAACATTGGATGATGCTCAAAAGAACTATGCAACTACAGAGAAGGAATTGTTGGCTGTAGTATTTTCATTTGAGAAGTTCAGACAGTACTTGGTTGGGTCTAAGGTAATTGTGCACACTGATCACTCAGCTCTTAAGTTCTTGATGCAGAAGAAAGATGCAAAACCAAGACTGCTGAGATGGATTTTGCTGCTGCAAGAATTTGACATTGAGATAAGGGACAAGAAAGGGGTTGCCAATGGAGTAGCAGACCATATCTCCAGAATTAGAATTGAAGACAACGTCCCCATTGATGATTTCCTGCCAGAGGAGAACATATGTCTCAGTGAGGCAAGATTACAGACTTCAGATGCGGATGAACTGCAATTTTCTCGAACTGCAAACAGGGTGTCGATCGACACCCACCACTTGATGTCGATCAACACCAATCTCGACGCGAGCCATAATCGAGCAGGATTGACGTTACCCTCGTCACCATGGTCGACGCTGACCAGTGTCGATCGACACACCCCATCTGGTGTCGATCGACACCAGTCCCGAACTGCAATTCTGCTTCAACAGATCCTGCGTGATGTCTTCTCTCAACCTATCTTCACAGTTGCAACCTCTTCTAGACCTTGGTATGCTGATATTGCCAACTATCTAGCTGCAGATGAGGTTCCTGACACTCTCAAAGGGTATGAGAAGAAGAAATTCATGAGAGAGCTAAGGATACTACTGGGATGAGCCTTACTTGTACAAGTACTGTTCAGATGGAATCTACAGAAGATGCCTTGCAGAAACTGATGTTCAGAATGTGTTTTTCCAATGTCATGGCTCTGAGTATGCAGGACACTTTGCTACCTTTAAGACTGTCTCCAAGGTTCTTCAAGCAGGGTTCTGGTAGCCTACAATGTTCAAGGATGCTCAGACATTCATCTCACAATGTGATGTCTGCCAAAGGAGGGGGAAGATCAGTAGAAGACATGAGATGCCACAGAACTTCATACTTGAAGTTGAAGTCTTTGACTGCTGGGGTATTGATTTCATGGGACCCTTTCCTTCATCCTATGGGAAAACGTATATCCTTGTTGCAGTGGATTATGTCTCCAAATGGGTGGAAGCATTTTCCAGTCCACACAATGATGCTGCAGTGGTCCTGAAGCTGTTCAAAGCCATCATTTTTCCCAGGTTTAGAGTGCCACGGATTGTGATCAGTGATGATGGGAAACACTTTATCAATAGAGTGTTTGAGAAGCTGCTACAGAAGTATGGAGTTCATCACAAGGTTGCTACACCTTATCACCCTCAAACAAGTGGTCAGGTTAAAGTTTCCAATAGACAAATCAAGGAAATCCTGGAGAAGACAGTAGGGAAGACAAGAAAGGACTGGTCTGCCAAGTTAGATGATGCACTTTGGGCCTACAAGACAGCATTCAAGACACCACTTGGCGCCACACAATTCCATCTGCTTTATGGGAAAGCATGTCACTTTCCCGTGGAGCTTGAACACAAGGCAAATTGGGCTGTCAAGAAGATGAACTATGACTGGAAATCTGCAGCAGAGAGGCGCCAGATACAGTTCAATGAGGTAGATGAGATCAGGCATCATGCTTATGAGAACTCAAAGCTGTATAAGGAGATGACTAAAGCTTACCATAACAAAAGATCCTTGCCAGACACTTTGAACCAAATGACCAGGTACTTTTAGTTTTTCTCTCTCGTTCGAAGGCGATTCCGCCATTGTAGACCTTTGAAGTTTTTCTTGCATTTTGAATCCTTGAATATCAAATCTTTCGCTTTAATTAATCGTTGATCATGCTTAGCTTTCGTTTTATTGCGTTTTGTTCGATCTACTTTATGAGTAGTAAGTAGTTTCGTTTGGGTTGATGGGTTGAGGCGATTCAAAAGGGGTTGAAAAGGTTAAAGTTTTGAGTTTTCTTATTCTTCATTACCTTGTCTTCTATGATCTTGAGTATTTAAGGCTTAGAGAGTCTCACGCCAAGATCTCTATGATCCAAGTGATGTCTTACCTTAACAGGATTGAGATGTCCTGGAAAATCAGATCCTAGAGGCTAGTCTTTCCCTTCCCACACGCCATGGTAGTAAAGGTGACTAGTTAGGTCGTTGTTTGAAATCTGTGTTCCTTGCCCTTCGATCTCTTTTTCCACCACAAGCCATGGGTTTGGAGAAGAGATTGAGGGAGTGAACCATACCACACGCCATGGATGGTTCTTGTTTTATTTTCAAGGCTTAGAGAAACCTCCTAAAGGAGTAGATCTATATGTTTTCAAACCAAGCTTTAATATTTGAGACCCATGAATATGACCCTCAACCCTAGACCCTCTTTCTTAGTGTTTTAAATCCTTGCTTATCATTCTGTCATCATAAAGTTTGCATCTTGTTCATTAAACCATCACATCATTCATCACTTTAAGTTGTTAGACGAGATCAATCCATATTGCTCGATCTAGTGGCCGATCCAGTGGTCGATCCACTAGTCGATTTTTAGTTTTTTATAGCCTTGCATTTTTGTCATTCCGCTTGTTCCTCGTGGTAGTTAACCCTCTTCCAGGGATTTTAAAATTGTTTTGCATTTGACACTTGCATTTAGTTTATAGGGATTTTACCAATCATTTATCATTTTCGCTTAGCTTTGCTCATTCCCTTGCATTCTTAGTGAACTTGCTACCCTTATGTGTGGATTGACACTCACTTGCATGCAATACTACATCTCAGTGTTGCATTTAAGCTTTGATACATCATTGCATTGCAAAAACCTGTTATCAAGTACCAAGAACCAGCGTTTCAGACCGAGATAGCAAGTTTCTCAGCCATTTCTGGAGAATCTTGTGGAAAAAGCTAGGAAAAAAGCTCTTATTCTCTACAACTTGCCACCCTGAAACGGATGGACAAACAGAAGTAGTCAACCGGACCTTGTCAGCCTTGCTAAGAGCTTCTATTGGGAGGAACATGAAGAATTGGCTTGAGTTTATACCCTTCATAGAATTCGCATACAACCGAGCACAACATTCAGCCACTAAGATGTCCCCCTTTGAGATAGTATATGGATTCAACCCTACTACACCGTTGGACTTAACAACATTACCACCAGCTGAAGCAGTGAGTTTAGTAGGAGAAGAGAAAGCACCATTTATCAAGAAGTTACATCAGAAGGTTAAAGAGAACTTGGATAAGAGAACCGAGCAGTATACAAAACACGCCAACAAGGGACGAAAATAAGTTGTGTTTACACCAGGGAAATGGGTTTGGCTGCACATGAGTGGTTCAAAGCAAAAACCACGAGTAGGTGATAAACTATTTCTAGCGAGGGTTTATGATGCAGAGAGGTTATCAAACTCTAATGCAAGCAGTGTCGTAGTATAGCAAGCAAGAGAGAGTCAATCCACTTCTAGGAGATAGAGAATGCACAGAGAATGCAAGGACTAAAGCAAATCTAAGCAAAATGAGACAGTTTATGAGAAAATATCTAAGAACTTGATGCAGCAACCTATTCAGAGTGAAACTTATTTTAAAAATACTAGAAAGGAAGCAACTACCACGAGAAACAAACGGATTAATTAAAGGAAAGAGCTTCGAATTATTAAAATTCGACTAGTGGATCGACCACGAGATCGACCACTAGATTGAGCAGTAACAATCGATCTCGTCTAAAAATGTAAAAGCAGTGAAACTAATGACCAGGATGCTATCAGATAACAAGCGAAAGATGAGAATAGACGTAAAGATGCTAAAAGAAAGGGCCTAGGGTTGAGATTCATGGTTAGGCGTTTCAAAGGTTCGACCTTGGGTTTGAAACTTTAGATCGAGTCACTTTGTGAGGATCTCTAAGCCTTGAAAACAAAACAAGATCTATCCGTGGCTTTCGGTATAGATCACTCTTTCATCCTCTCCTCCAAACCCATGGCTTTTGGTGGAAAGAGAGGTCGAAAGGCAAGGAAAACAGATTTCAAGTAAATGGCTTAAATAGTCCCCCAAACTTCCATGGCTTTTGGGAAGGGGTAACTAGTCTCTAAGGTGTGATCTTCCGAGGCTCCTGGATCCTGTCAAGGTAAGGAACCTCTCGGATCATGAAGCTCTTGGTGTGAGAGTCTTCAAGCTTTAAGCTTTCAACACCTTAGAAGAGATAGCCTTTAAAAACGTTTAGAAAAACCCCATGATCGAAACCCTTTTAGCCCCTTAATCCTCTCAACCCCGAACCCAAAGTAAACTACTCGCTACACATAGAGTAAATCAAGCAAAGCATAAGAAACGAGACGATAAACATGAAAAAAAACTGGATTAAACATAAACGATTCGAATACAAAAGCTTAAGAGAAAAACGAGTTTCAACAATGGTGTTCTTTACGAAAACGAGAGAGAAAACATAAAAGAAAAGGATAAGGATCTAAAAGTTATCGAAAAAGGGCGTCGTCGCCTTGCCTAAAATGCCCAAACAAGCCGATGGTCCCCCCTTCGCTAGCAGCCAAAAACGGTTGAAAGGACAGAAATCGACTCCAAGATCGAGTGGTTCTCTCGATCATATCCGGACATCGTGTCTTCGGCTCGATCCGGGTCTCGATCTTCATCGGCGAATCGAGTGTTGCATCCGATCTTGGTATCGATCTTCAGCTGGATCGAGTGGTGTACTCGATCTGTCTCTTGCTCTGTATGGCGTCATTTACGTCCGTACCGATTGATCGATTGCTTCACTCGATCTCAGTCTCGATTATTTTCCTTGGATCGCCTAGTGTTCTCGATCTTCTGGTCGATCAACTCCTAGATCGACCGGCCATGCTCGATCTGCTCCTCGATCTCTGGTCCTTAACATATTTCCGAGCTCCCACGAACTGCTACATCAGCTTCAACACGTCCACGAACCTCCACGACTCCAAAGCAGCCAGAAACAACCTGAATGTGATGCAAAATGCAAGGAAAATGCGTATGTTGATGCAAGAATGCTCTAGGACCCTAAGTGATGCAATCTAACCTAAAATGTGGTACAAATGCATAAAAAGCTAACTAATGAGTATGCAAAATGTATGCAATATGCAATAACATCAACTCCCCCAAACTTACTTCTTGCTTGCCCTCAAGCAACAGAAAATAAGTAAGGAAGAGAGGTTTTCAGAAAAATGAATGGGGTTTTAAACTTTTTGCAGAGGTGCCTTTCAAATGAATCAATCTCAATGTCCTAGTTAACAGTTCTAAAATGCTATGCTTACACTCATACTCCAAAGAACTTAGCCATACTCATCACACAAAGAAATTCAAATCATGACTCTCCTATTCCTAACAATAAAAGAAACTCATCCTTTAACATTCATTAACATTCGAACCATGAATCAAACTTATGCACTTTAAAGCAAAACACATTTGGCTAAGGGTTATGGTTATGAGCATAGAATGATCTCATTTGAAAAGGGTTTATAAATAGATTAAGGGTTTCTCTCGAAAATGGTTGAACTTATGCATAATGCTAAAGGTAAAGACAATTTATGCATACATGATTAGATTCTCATCTACCCATGTAAACTATCAAATGATCCTATACCCCTCTCATTTAAGAAATTTTATCCTCACTCACCACTTAAGAGTCTACCCTTTCCTTCACAAATTTAGCAATTCCCAATTCAAAATAAAGACATTTTTAAACTTTTAGGCTAGTGAAAAGGTTTTGAAAAATACTTTTGCTCTTTAGAAATTTCTTATTGGTAGCTCTCTTATTATTATTATTTTTTTTTTCAATTTTTTCTTTATTTGGCACTTAGGCTCTTTTTATTTCTTTTTCTTTTCTTTTCTCTTTCTTTTTTTTTTTTATTTTATTATGGAGAGTTACCTCCTGAAATTAGAGCATACTTAATTTTTTTTAAAAAAACCTTTCACTTAAAACCTAATTTCTTTCCTTAAAACACAAACTCTTTGAAACAGAAAACAAATAGATAAGAAAGCAACCCAAATGATCCCCCAAACTTATCCTAAGCCTACACTTAGCTTCAAAATGCAAAGCTAGCAACAATATGAAAACCAAATCATGTCGCCTAAACCTAACACTTTATGCCAAGTTTAAACCAAAAGGAAGGCCTCACAAAGATGTCACACAAGAACATTTGGCTTCAAAGGAGGGTAAGGTTCAAGGAGGGAGTTCTACTTAGGCTCACAAAGAGTGGTAAAAAGGAAGAAGAGAGCCTAAATATTTTAAAACCATGTGTTCATTTTCAAATGCATAAGAATGATAATTAGAATTTCAGATTAAGGTTTTCACTTATTAGAATGAGTTTCAAATCATGAGAGTTCAATTCAAGCCACGAAAATCCTAACAAGTGATCCAAGCATGGTAAGAACTTACTTTCAAAGCATAGACAAAGCATTAGAGAACTACCAACTAGGGCATTGAAACAATTCATAAGTAAAAACACCTTTGTAAGAAATTCTAACCCCTTATGCAAAATGCAAACAACCTAGGTGATATGAGAAAATCTAGACTCAATCCTAACATGTTTTTAAAAGGATGAATGCAACTACATGAATCTTTGAAAAAAATTTAAAAATTTTACCAATTTTTCATGACTAAAGACTCAAGGATGCAAAAAGGAAAATAAGATCAAAGAACACAAGTCAAATGACACATATACTCCCCCAAACTTGCTTGACACCGTCCCAGTGGCAAACTCATCCGAAGGAGCTTCAAAACACAATGCAAGAAACAAATATGAGTAGTTATATACAATAGAAGAAGGTTGTTTACCTCTGGTCTAGGCTCGGCTGGAACTTGAGGATGTTCCAGAGGAGCTAGAGATCGTTGCTTTGCCTTTAACGCCTGGTTCTTGGAGAGAGTGGCGCGCCGGCTGATTGTTGTCTCCTTGGGTCTCGCGGATGACAATACCATCGGTGGAGAGCCTTCTCTTCTCGGGTTGTTGCACCTCTTGACTTGCAGCTTTCTTAGGCGAGCCTCCCTGAAGTGCTTTGACTTTCTTCCCAAGCTTCTTCAGCATCTTGCCTTGCCACTTATTGATCTTCCTTTGCATCTCTACCACTGATGCTAGGAACTTCTCGGTTTTTGTCCTCGGCTCAAAGTCTAGCTTGGGAAGTGTGTAAGCTTCGGGCATCTCGTCTTCCGTGGCTGGAGACTCTGACCTTTGACGTGGGGCATTGGCTGAAGCAGGCGGCCCTCCTAAAGGGGCAAAGCATTCTTCCTCCGTGGGCAAGAACTCGATGTTCCCAACACCAAGCAGCTCGGTTTCATCTTTGTTGGGAAGGATGCATACTCTCTTCTTATCTTCGTCATCAATGAAGAGGTAGGCATAGAACCCTTCTGCTGGCGTGCGTCCCAAGCTATCAGTATTCCTCATGTATGCTTCATCCATGAAAGCTCTGTTTGGGACGTGAGCAAAGTCATGAATGGGCACACCGGCTTGCACGAACAGAGGAGTAAGGAAACCGCCAATGTAAGAGGAGGTTGCCTTGCACCGTAAGGCATAATCCTTGTACTTCACCAGAGAAGCCGCGAGCACACAGCCGTAGTTCACTTCATCGCCGAGTTCATCCTCCATAGGCTCGTCGTTTGCATCCGGATCACACACCAAGTGCTTCACGCCTTGGAACAGGAAGCACAGCTCTGTCTTCGTGACCGTAGGGGCAACAGACCTTCCACTGAACGTGTTGGCAATCAACTTCAGAGTATACCTCAGAACCGGGCTCCTTACTCGCTTGATCTTAGCGGTGTTGGCCTTGTAGTCTTCATTGCTGATCAGGTCCCAAAACTCGTCAGCTTTCTTGAAGGCTGGGAACTCGACCTTGTATGCATCAGCGTTGAGACCGTAGGCTTGGCATAGCTCAGGGATGGAGAGTGTGTAGGCTTGACGTCCAACTTTGAAGTAGAGGCGGCCTTGAGAAGGGACGGGTGCACTAGGATTCTCATACCGGAACTCCAAGGTGGCAAGGAAGTCTATTGTCACTTCAGGAATGGTTGGGCAATCCATCCGTGACAGACATCTTAAGCCAATGTTCTTGAGGAGTTGGTCGAAGTCCCCAAGAATCCCAAGCTTAGACAACAGCTCTCGATCAGCAAACTTGGTAGGCTCAAACCGGAGCCTCTCTAGCCGCTTCTTATCCCTCTTCTCATCCTTGCTCCATCTAACCCTCTCTTGAACTGCCACTTCTTGTCCTTCTCCTTCTTGTGCTTGCTCCTCTCTTGTTCTCTTTGGGGCCATGGTTCCTGAAACAAATTTCTAAAGATATTGATAAGTACACGGCGGTTTGATGAGAATGAGAAAAGAGAAGGAGAGAATTTATAAAAGACTACCCTAGAATTTTGGGGAATAAATAAAAATCATAGCTAAATAAAAGAGAATCAAATCTTTAGATACTGAAAAATCTGGAATTATTCCTTTTACTTAGCTAGTTTTAAAAATTCAAAACCAATCCTATATTCTAAAACAAGATCTTGTGGATTTAAAGGAGATTTTCTAAAATTAAATCATTAAATTTTTGAAAATACCTTTGCAAGAAGTTCAGAATATCTTTGCTAGCTTTTGAAAACTTAAACTCTCACTCTCTTTGTTTAAAATTTTCGAGAAAAACAGGAATAAGAGGGTGAGAGGATGTTTGAAATATTTAAAGACTAGCAAAACCAAAACAATGGGTGGTCAAAGTGGTTTTTCTGACAAAGTCTTGGCCAAGGCACATCTTTCATGGTCAAAGATGCTTGCCTTGACCAAGTTTTGAATTCAAAAGTTGGAGGGAAAAGAGTAAAGGAGGGAAAGAAAAATGTTACCTCGGAATGAGATCGAGTCCATTTGGTCGATCTAGGACTTGATCTCATGCCCAAAATGGCTTAGATCGAGAGGGTTACTCGATTTGAGACTCGATTCATGATGAATCGAGTCTTGGATCGATTGGCTCTCTCGATCATTGAGATGTTGGCTCCTCGGCTAAGTCCTCATGATCGAGCTATGACCTCGATTTAGGGGTCGATTTGGCATAGATCGAGTGATGGATCGAGTCGAGTGATCGATCTGTTTTCAACAGATTTTCCCGATTTGGATCGATCAATCCTTTTTCGTCAAGGTCGATCTTGTCACTCGTTCTCGTCTAGATCGACTGGCTCCTCTCGATTCACTGACTCGATCTAGTAAAAATCGAGCCAGGATCAGTCGATCTAGCACTCGATCTCTAGCCTTATCTTAACCCTTATTGCCTTTTTAAGACCTCAAAGTCAAGGTTTAGACTCCTTATACCTGTTCCTACACACTTGCAAAATAAAAACATAAAACTGAAAGGGAAATAAAGCAGAAATACGTACAAGATAAACATGGGAATGCCTCCCAAGTGCGCTTTCTTTAACGTCTTTAGCTAGACCTTACTTGGTCTAGGTGGATGGTGGGTCTTGGAGAAGCACCGAGGTACTCTCCTTGTCATAGCTGTCTGCCAAGTTGGGCTTGACTCTGTGTCCGTTGACGGTGGATGCACTGCCACTTTTTCCCATCAGAGTAACAGCTCCATAAGGCAAGACTTCTTGAATCACGAACGGTCCGCTCCACCTTGATTTCAGCTTGCCCGGGAAGAGTTTGAGCCTCGAGTTGTACAGCAACACTAGTCCTCCTTCCTTAAGCTCCTTGGCGACCAACTTCTTGTCATCAGCCTCCTTAGTCCGCTCCTTGTATATCCGGGAGCTCTCGTAAGCATTCAGCCTCAACTCGTCCAGTTCGTGCAGCTGAATAAGGCGCCTCTCCTGAGCCGTCTTGAGATCAAAGTTCAGCCTCTTCACAGCCCACAACGCACGGTGTTCCAGCTCAACCGGGAGGTGACAGCCCTTGCCATAGAGTAGAGTGAAAGGAGTTGTACCAATCGGCGTTTTGAAAGCGGTACGGTAGGCCCAAAGAGCGTCATCCAGCTTCACTGCCCAGTCTTTCCTTGTGGCTCCGACGGTCTTCTCTAGAATAGCCTTGATTTGCCTGTTGGAGACCTTCACTTGACCGCTTGTTTGAGGATGATACGGTGTAGCCACCTTATGCTTAACCACATACTTTCTCAAGAGGTTCTCCAAGACCTTGTTTATAAAGTGGCTTCCTCCATCACTTATAACAACCTTGGGTACCCCAAACCTTGGGAAGATGATACTCTTTGAACAGCTTGATTACCACCTTAGAGTCATTTGTAGGGGAAGCAACAGCCTCAACCCATTTGGAGACATAATCCACAGCTACTAAGATGTATTTGTTGCCGTATGAAGAAGGGAATGGTCCCATGAAGTCAATTCCCCACGCGTCGAACACGTCAACCTCGAAGATAGGAACTTGAGGCATTTCGTTCCTCTTAGTTATATTCCCTGCTCGTTGACATGCCTCACAGCTCTTCACAAACTCGTGTGCATCTTTAAAAATGGAGGGCCACCAGAAACCGGCTTGCAACACCTTCGTGGCTGTCTTGAATGAGGCGAAGTGTCCTCCGTAAGAAGAGCCATGGCAATGGTAGAGGATGTCCCTGGCTTCTTCCTTTGTAACACATCTCCGGTACAAGCTGTTTACTCCTCTTTTGTATAAGTAGGGCTTGCCCAAAAATAGTCACTAGCCTCCCTCAAAAATCTCTTCTTGTGATAGCTGTTGAGATGTGTTGGCTCCTCACCACACGCTAGATAGTTCACCACATCAGCATACCATGGTAGATCCTCCTCTTTGAAACTCAGCACCTCCTCAAACCTCCCTTCTAGCTTCCCACAAACAGCAGTAGTAATCGCCATAAGCTGCTCTTCTGGAAGAGAGTCATCTAAGGGGAGAGACTCGTTGATCCTTAGTCGTGAGAGGTGGTCAGCGACTCCATTTTCTATCCCTTTCTTGTCTTTAATCTCCATGTCAAACTCCTGGAGTAAGAGAATCCATCTTAAGAGCCGAGGCTTAGTGTCTTTCTTCGAGTAGATGTATCGTAAGGCAGCGTGATCCGTGTATACAATAGCCTTGGAACCAACGAGATATGATCTGAACTTCTCAAAGGCGAAGACTACTGCAAGCAGCTCCTTCTCCGTAGTGGTGTATCGTGATTGCGTGTCATCCAAGGTCCTTGAAGCATAATAGATTACGTGTAGGTTCTTGTCTTTCTTCTGACCAAGGACGGCTCCTACGGCGTAGTCACTAGCATCACACATGATCTCAAAGGGAAGAGACCAGTCTGGTGCTTGGACTATAGGAGCTGATGTAAGGGCTTCCTTGATGGTCACGAAAGCCTTCAAACACTCCTCATCGAATACAAACTCAGCTTCCTTGGACAACAGCCGTGTGAGAGGGCGAGCAATCTTGGAGAAATCCTTGATGAAACGCCTATAAAACCCTGTGTGTCCTAAGAAGCTTCTGATTCCCTTAACATTAACCGGCGGCTCAAGACCCATCATAACCTCCACCTTAGCCTGATCAACCTCGATACCCTTTTCTGATATCTTGTGACCGAGCACGATCCCTTCCTTAACCATGAAGTGGCATTTCTCCCAGTTCAGCACCAAGTTTGTCTCTTCACAACGTTTAAGTACCCTGCAAAGATTCAACAAACACGCAGGAAAGGACGCACCATACACAGAGAATTCATCCATGAATACCTCTACCATCTCCTCTATAAGATCAGAGAAGATAGACATCATACACCGCTGAAACGTAGCCGGTGCATTACACAATCCAAACGGCATCCTTCGATATGCAAAGCTACCGTAGGGACATGTGAAAGTCGTCTTCTCCTGATCGTTTGGGTGAATAGGAATTTGAAAGAAACCACTATACCCATCGAGAAAGCAGTAGTAAGGGTGATTTGCAAGTCTCTCAAGCATTTGATCAATAAAAGGCAAGGGGAAATGGTCTTTCCTAGTCGCAAGGTTAAGTTTTCTATAGTCAATACACATTCTATGACCAGTGATGGTCCTAGTAGGGATAAGTTCATCCTTTTCATTCCTAATGACCGTGATCCCTCCCTTCTTAGGCACCACGTGTACAGGGGAAACCCACGTGCTGTCACTTATGGGATAGATCACGTCAGCCTCTAAAAGCTTAAGGATTTCCTTCTTAACAACCTCTTTCAAGTTAGGATTCAAACGCCTTTGATGTTCTATAGAAGAAGCGTTCTCATTATCCAAGTGAATCCTATGAGTGCATAGCATTGGTGAAAGGCCCTTGATGTCACTTAAAGAGTACCCAATGGCCTTTCTATACTTTCTCAGCTCAGTCAAGAGCGAGTGCAACTCATCATCACTAAGGTTTTCATTTACTATCACGGGATAGGTGTTATTAGGCCCTAAGAAAGCATACCTTAGCCCTTTTGGGAGCTCCTTAAGGTCCACCTTTGGGGCTAACAGCTCACTCCAGTCATCCTCGTGGCTGTTGGTGTTGCTTTTCTCCTTGGAACTCTCCTTTGAACTCGAGGCATGGCCCTTCAGACTGCTTTCCTCTATCGCTATCCCTTCTGAGATCGAGTCCTCCAGTCGATTCTCCTCTCGATGTCGTCTAGATCGAGCCATTTCGCTCGATTCACTTACTCGATTTGATATGGATCGAGTAAGGGATCGAGACGCTGAGTCGATCTCTTGATTGGACTCCAAAATGATCGAGAGGTCTCTCTCGATCGTCGACTCGATTGTTTTTCCTGATCGAGCATTCTTCTCGATCTGTCCATCGATTGTTGCACCTGATCGAGTTGTGTTCTCGATTGGCTTGTCGATCTGACTCCTGGATCGAGTGATAGCGTCGATCTCGGGGTCGATCTCTAGGCAGCAACCTTCTTCTTTCTTGATAATCCTCCTAGAATCCAGCAGGTTCACGTACTCTTGGGTTGTTTGGACCACATAGCCAAACTTCCCTGGCTCCTTAGTTAGTGCTAGCTTCAGATGGTCTTCTAGAGCTAGCTCTTCCAGCAACTCATCCGCCAAAGCATCCATCGTTTCAATATAGAAAGCTTGCCCTTCAATGGTTGGCTTCTTCAGAACCTCGTTGATGTCGAAGTCAAGCCTGATCTCCTTTCCCAAATGCAAGGCAATCTTCCCATTCTTCACATCTATGATGGCCCCGGCGGTTGCAAGGAATGGTCTCCCTAAGATGAGTGGGTCTTTAGGCTCCTCATCCATATCCAACACTACAAAGTCTGTAGGGACGTTTACACCACTGATTCGTACCGGTAAATCTTCGAGCAGCCCCACTGGTAACCTCACGCTTCTATCAGCCAGCACCAATGAGATCCGACAGTCTTTAAACCGAGTAAAACCAAGCTTCTTAGCCACGGAGTGAGGCATCAAGTTTATGCTAGCTCCGAGATCACACAAGCAGCTCTTGAACTCTAGAGGACCCAAAGCGCAGGGTATAGTGAAGCTTCCAGGGTCTCCCAGCTTCTTAGGGACTATCTCCTTGTGTATAATCGTGCTACATTCTTCACTTAGAACAAGTACCTCTTTGCTTTCTTTGTTCTTCTTCACGAGGGTGTCCTTGAAAAACTTGGCGCACTTGGGCATCATAGCAAGACAATCTATAAGAGGCAGCTTGATTTCCACGTCTCTCAGGTGCTTCTCAAACAAGTTTATGTGCTTCTCAATGAGCTGCTTTTTGAAACGGCTGGGAAATGGCAACTTCGGTACGTAAGGTGGGGGCACGTAAGAGTTCTTCTCCTTGGTGGTTTGCTCACTTTTCTTCTCAGCGACCGCCTTATCTCCTCTCCTCGGCCCTTGGATCCAAACGTTGTCAAAGTTTATCTCATCATCATCAGCCGAAGGTTTACCCTCCCCCTCTTGAATGACAACGTCCTCGTTGTTCTTTGTAGAGACTGGAACTTCGAGCTCTTTGCCGCTTCTCAACGTTATAGCATTGGTATACTCCTTGGGATTTTGCTCATACTTTCCCGGAAGACTGTTCTGACCACTCGTGCTTGCTTTGCCTTTCTCCAGCTGCTTGATCTTGTTGTTTAGGTTGGTGATCTGAGTGGAGAAGTCGGTTAGAGATGAGTCTAGGCGAGTGTTCATTTCAGCGAACTTTTTGTTGGTAGAGGCTTGCCCTTGTATTAGCTGTTGAAACATTACTTGAACCGGATCAACTTGTTGTTGCATCGGTTGTTGTTGCTGAGGTGGAAAGCCCGGAGGGTAGTTAGGAGTATAACCCTTGTTGTTTTGTTGTTGCCCTTGGAAGTTGCTCTGCCCTTGACCTTGGAAACCACCACTCGGTTGAAAACCTTTGTTGTAAGGGATGAAAGGTTTAGCTTGCTGAGCAGGGTACACTTGGTCTTTAGGGTTGGCTACGTTGGTGCTTCGGTAAGAGAGGTTGTTGTTCTGGTAGCCTTGGTTGTAGCCTTGAGACTTGTAGTTGTTCTGTCCAGCCACCCAATTTGCTTCTTCTTGGCTTAGCTCTAACTCCTCTTGGTTCTCATCAGCTTCACAAACAATGTGAACATGCTTCTGATTAGCTAACACCAACTTATCAATCTTCTCATGCAAAGATTTGAGCTCCTTCTTGTTGGACTCTAACTCTGATCCTCAAGGTGCACGGTCATAATCTTCAGCATAGTTTCCATCACTCAACGCCAAGTTTTCTATCAGCTCCATACCCTCTTCTACCTCTTGACCGAGGAAGTTCCCTTTGCTAGCTGTGTCAAGCAACAACCTGATCTTTGGTGAAGCTCCACGGTATATGGTACTGAGTAGTGTCTCCTCACTGAACCCGTGATGAGGACATTGGATCGTGTAATCTTTGAAACGCTCCATTGCCTCGTTGAATGTCTCGTTGTTCCTTTGAGTGAAACCGCTGATTTCGCTTCTCAACCGTGCTGTCCTTGTGCTTGAGAAGAACTTTGAGAGGAATGCTTTCTTACACTCAGCCCATGATGTGATGGTGCCTTGTGGGAGGGTCTTCTCCCAATGTCTAGCTTTGTCTCCGAGTGAAAAGGGGAAGAGGCGCAGCTTGAAAGCATCTTCGGATATGCCATTGATCTTGATCATTCCACATACTTGCTCGAAGTTGTCTAAGTGCTCCAAGGGGTCTTCCATTGCTAAGCCGTGGAACTTGTTGTTTTGCACCATGGAGATGAAACCTGGCTTGATCTCGAAGTTATTGTTTTGCACCGGAGGAGGAGTGATCCCAAACCTATTGTGGTGGGTATTGGGAGCATCTCCGGCTCCTATGATCCTCGGTGGTCTGGCCACGTGTTGGGGGTTTCCATTGCCGAGGAGGTCCTTCTGGATGCTCGTGTTCAGCCATAGCTTCAAAGTCAACCAAACCATGCTGAACAATCTCCTCGAAGGCTCTTGTTTGCTCTCTAACTCTCCTTTGCCGTGAGTGACCAAGTTGATGAATGTTGTCTAAGGGTTGTAGAAGATTGTTGTCTCCCCTTGAACGAAGATTCATGTACCTGAAAACACACGTTTGAGAGTAGAAGTATTAGTAACTTGAAAAAGGTAAAGACTTAGTCTTTGCTAAGACCCAAATCTCTATGTTCTCTAAACAGTCCTAGAATGGCAACAGCGCCATTTGATAAACTATTTCTAGCGAGGGTTTATGATGCAGAGATGTTATCAAACTCTAATGCAAGCAGTGTCGTAGTATAGCAAGCAAGAGAGAGTCAATCCACTTCTAGGAGATAGAGAATGCACAGAGAATGCAAGGACTAAAGCAAATCTAAGCAAAATGAGACAGTTTATGAGAAAATATCTAAGAACTAGATGCAGCAACCTATTCAGAGTGAAACCTATTTTAAAAATACTAGAAAGGAAGCAACTACCACGAGAAACAAACGGATTAATTAAAGGAAAGAGCTTCGAATTATTAAAATTCGACTAGTGGATCGACCACGAGATCGACCACTAGATCGAGCAGTAACAATCGATCTCGTCTAAAAATGTAAAAGCAGTGAAACTAATGACCAGGATGCTATCAGATAACAAGCGAAAGATGAGAATAGACGTAAAGATGCTAAAAGAAAGGGCCTAGGGTTGAGATTCATGGTTAGGGGTTTCAAAGGTTCGACCTTGGGTTTGAAACTTTAGATCGAGTCACTTGGTGAGGATCTCTAAGCCTTGAAAACAAAACAAGATCTATCTGTGGCTTTCGGTATAGATCACTCTTTCATCCTCTCCTCCAAACCCATGGCTTTTGGTGGAAAGAGAGGTCGAAAGGCAAGGAAAACAGATTTCAAGTAAATGGCTTAACTAGTCCCCCAAACTTCCATGGCTTTTGGGAAGGGGTAACTAGTCTCTAAGGTGTGATCTTCCGAGGCTCCTGGATCCTGTCAAGGTAAGGAACCTTTCGGATCATGAAGCTCTTGGCGTGAGAGTCTTCAAGCTTTAAGCTTTCAACACCTTAGAAGAGATAACCTTTAAAAACGTTTAGAAAAACCCCAAGATCGAAACCCTTTTAACCCCTTAATCCTCTCAACCCCGAACCCAAAGTAAACTACTCGCTACACATAGAGTAAATCAAGCAAAGCATAAGAAACGAGACGATAAACATGAAAGAAAAACTGGATTAAACATAAACGATTCGAATACAAAAGCTTAAGAGAAAAACGAGTTTCAACAATGGTGTTCTTTACGAAAACGAGAGAGAAAACATAAAAGAAAAGGATAAGGATCCAAAAGTTATCGAAAAAGGGCGTCGCCGCCTTGCCTAAAATGCCCAAACAAGCCGATGGTCCCCCCTTCGCTAGCAGCCAAAAACGGTTGAAAGGACAGAAATCAACTCCAAGATCGAGTGGTTCTCTCGATCATATCCGGACATCGTGTCTTCGGCTCGATCCGGGTCTTGATCTTCATCGGCGAATCGAGTGTTGCATCCGATCTCGGTATCGATCTTCAGCTGGATCGAGTGGTGTACTCGATCTGTCTCTCGCTCTGCATGGCGTCATTTACGTCCGTACCGATTGATCGATTGCTTCACTTGATCTCCGTCTCGATTATTTTCCTTGGATCGCCTAGTGTTCTCCATCTTCTGGTCGATCAACTCCTAGATCGACCGGCCATGCTCGATCTGCTCCTCGATCTCTGGTCCTTAGCATATTTCCGAGCTCCCACGAACAGCTACATCAGCTTAAACACGTCCACAAACCTCCACGACTCCAAAGCAGCCAGAAAGAACCTGAATGTGATGCAAAATGCAAGGAAAATGGGTATGTTGATGCAAGAATGCTCTAGGACCCTAAGTGATGCAATCTAACCTAAAATGTAGTACAAATTCATGAAAAGCTAACTAATGAGTATGCAAAATGTATGCAATATGCAATAACATCAGGAGGCGGCCCATTCAAGATCCTAGAGAAGATCAATTACAACGCTTACCGCCTTGAACTTGCAGGTGAGTTTAATGTATCTTCTACCTTTAATGTTTCTGATTTAGCTTCATTTCTTGCAGATGATCCTGTTTTGAGGTCAAAACCTATTCAAGAGGAAGGGAATGATGAAGATATCCAAGAAGAACCTGACTTAACCGAACCAAAAGTGATTGAAGTACCAACCGGAGCCATTACAAGAGAAAGAGCAAGAGTGTTACAACACAAGTATAATCAAGCTATCATGTTAGCCGCCCAACAAGCTGATGATCAAGAACTTCAAGATGATGTTAAAGCTAGTAAAGGCCCATTCGGAGTTAAAGAAATTCAAGAAGCATGGCCCTTATTCTCTAAACCAAACGGCTATAATCTCTTTGTTGTTTCAAGCAAGGCCCAAGACCCATAAAACTCATCACCACTGTCAAAGATATATCAAGAGGACGATCATTCATACTTTAAACCGAGCCAACAAACAAGGTAAGTGTTTATGATTATTTTCATTACATTTTGACTAATGATTTCAATCTCTTTTGCAGCTCATTTAGTCGTTAATTTTCATTAGTCTTCAATGTAATTTTTAATATGCACTTATATATTTTTATTTTATTTTTCTTTATTACTTTTGGCTGAAGAACCAGTTTATAAGGTTCCATATGCAGCTTGTAACCTTCACCCTTTGATTTTTCTAATAAAATACCCAAATTTTCTTCATAAGATTCCATCAAAAATCTTGTATTCTTTCTCTTATTTTATCGAGACCAGTACCTCCAAAATCATAGAGAAGTTAAGTGTTGTATCAAGGGAGTTTCGATTGCTTTCGTGGTACATATCGTTCGATCATCCGTCAGACCACCCGAGTATCTCGGCTGTTCGACCAAATCTCTCGTCCCGCCCGACCATTGGCTTCACTCGCCCCGTCCCACGGTCGAGTAACCGTCCCGCTCAATCCTTTCCATCATACCACGTCTTCTTGTCCTGAGTATCTCAGCTAAAGACATCCCGCACCCGTCATTCTCCACTCATCCTAGACTGAACGTCCCATGTTTATGCCAGATGTTAAACTAAGCCGATCACCACTCTAAGCTTGTATCATTTTTGGTATCAGAGCTGAAGTTCCTTCAGCACCAGGTTGTATCTATCCAACTTTGTGATTTTATCTATTATATTTATTGCATTTGTTTTCATAAAAACCGTGTAAAAAAAAATTCAGTTTTTTTTCCATTAGCGTTCATCTTGATTCATAAGTTGTTTCATATTTTCATCATATTTAGTTTCTTATTTCTACAAAAAAATATAAAAAGAAAACTTTCTTTCCGTTCATCATCATTAAGTTGTTTATCATCTAGCATTTGTGACAATTTTTATTAGCTTTCAATCACGAAAAGTCAAAACAAAATTTCATTCATTTGCATACATTCTAGTTTCCATTTATAGAACCGTATCACCCATTAAATCATCTGCATATTATTTCGAGTAGAACATTGTTATATTATCATCCCTAGTCCATGTTATATTAATTCAAGGACTTTAATCAACTTATATTTTTGGTATAAGGTACTTGAGTCAAAACGACATGGGAGAAGAAGCTAGCAATGCAATTCACCCGGTCTGTCAAATGATGATTATGATGAGGGAGGAGTTTCAAGCCTTCAGACAAGAAGTGGGAGAACGGCTCACCCAAGTGGAACAAACCCCACGAGCCCCCTTACGACCTGTGAGGAACGTTGGAGGACTTGGCAATGGCAACACTTATTGCAATCCTCAAAGGCACAACGGTATTCACATCAATGAGCCCGTAGATGGAGGACAAGGGCGTGACGATGATTCTCTTGAAGATGAAGATGATCTTCCTCCTAGAACGAACAGTGTGCGCTGAAGACGAGTACAAAGAGAGGAGTATGAAGAAGACGAGCCATACGACCCTCACCCGAGACAAAACCAAGGGAATATCAAACTAACCGCGCTAAACTTTGCCGGTAAACTTGATCCCGAGGCTTATCTCGAGTTGGAAAAGAGAATGGACCATATCTTTGACTACTACAATCATCCTGGCCCTAAGAGGATAGCCTTAGCTGTAGCACAACTCACAGACAACGCTCTCATATGGTGGGATAGAACAGTAGCGGATAGAAGGAGAAACCGCCAGCGGTCCATTGACTCATGGGTGGACATGAAAGATCTTATGCGCCAAAGGTACATTCCTCCTCATTCCCATATAGACTTACAACGCAAGTTTTGTTCTCTTAAACAGGGTACTAGGTCAGTGGAGGAATATTATGAAGAGTTTGAGCGACTGAGGAACCGTTTCGAGTTGCACGACGATGAAGAAGCACAGATGGCTCAGCTTCTAGATGGCTTGCAAGAGAGGATCAGCCATAAAGTGGAGAGACAAGTCTATGGTGACATCAAAGACCTCATTCATCTATCAATACAAGCCGAGCAACATATCAAACGTAAGACAAGCAGCACCAGAATCAAACCTCAAAGCCCTTGGAGCTCAAACATCAACAAACCAATGGACAAAAACAAACACATTGAGATAGATTCGCGGTACAAGGGAAACGTTTCAAAACCCTCCAAAGAAAACCGTACCGAAGCAAGTAAGCCTAATAACCCTCAACGTTCTAGAGATATAACATGTTTTAAATGTAGAGGAAGAGGGCATATGGCGAGAGAATACCCCAACCAAAGAGTCATGCTCTTAACCGAAGCCGGTGACTATGAATCCCATTACGAGGCCGATATGGAGCAGAATGATGAGTTTGGTGACATTGAGTATCCTGACTCTGGAGAACTTCTAGTCATGAGACGTGTACTTAGCACCATGGTAGAGCCTACCGAGATCATTCAAAGAGAAAACATATTTCATACACGTTGCACCATTAAAGGCAAGGTATGTAATCTTATTATTGATGGTGGTTCTTGCACGAATGCAGCAAGTGCTCATATGGTTGATAAGGTTGGCCTTGAGAGAACAAAGCACCCATGGCCCTATAGGCTAAGGTGGCTTGATGATAAGGTAGAGCTTAAAGTTAGTGATCAAGTTGTTATCCCGTTCAGTGTTGGTAGATATCATGATCAAGTAACTAGTGATGTAGTTCCTATGCAAGCTGGTCATTTATTGTTAGGGAGACCATGGCAATTTGATAGAGAAACTAAACATGATGGTAGAACTAATATGTACACTTTCATGCATGATAAAAGAAAAGTTAGTTTAGCACCTCTCACACCATCTCAAGTTCATGATTTGCAAATGAAAATGGCTAAGGAGAAAGAAATTGTTGCTAAACCAAATTTTTTTGTTCAATCTAGTCATGTTAGAAAGGCTTATGCATCAAAACACACAATGCTACTTATGATATTTAAGGAATTTTTGAGCGCAGGTTATAGCTTAGAAGAACTACCAGCTGAAGTAAATGTCGTGTTAGACAAGTTTAAAGATATTTTTCCTGAGGATATTCCTGAAGGATTACCCCCTTTGAGAGGCATTGAGCACCAAATTGACTTCATACCAGGAGCAGCATTACCCAACAAACCAGCCTATAGAACGAGCCTTGAAGAATCTAAGGAGTTGGAAAAACAAGTCAAGGAGTTTCTTGAGAAAGGCTACGTGAAAGAAAGCCTAAGCCCATGTGCCATACCGGTTCGATTGGTGCCTAAAAAGGACGGCTCTTGGCGTATGTGTGTGGATTTCCGAGCCATAAACAATATCAAAATCAAATACCGCCATCCCATACCAAGGTTAGATGATATGCTTGATGAATTAAGTGGAGCTAACTTGTTTTCTAAAATAGATTTGAAAAGCGGATATCATCAAGTGAGAATGGAAGAAGGGGACGAATGGAAGACAGCCTTTAAAACTAAGCAAGGGCTCCATGAATGGATGGTCATGCCAGTTGGCTTAACCAATGCCCCTAGCACCTTCATGCGGTTAATGAACCAGGCTCTTAGAGCTTATATCAGTAAATTTGTTGTTGTATATTTTGATGATATCTTAATATATAGCAAATGTTTAGCTGATCGTGTATCACATCTTGAGTTTGTATTAAAGACACTTCGCCAAGAAGGACTTTATGCAAACTTAAAGAAGTGTCCATTTTGTACTATTAAGCTAGTTTTCCTAGGTTTTGTTGTAAGCTTGCAGGGTTTACAGGTCGACGATGAGAAAATAAAAGCCATCAAAGAGTGGCCAACACCAACAAGTGTCAGCCAAGTCAAAAGTTTCCACGGCCTAGCTAGCTTCTACCACCGTTTCGTGAAGGATTTTAGCAGTGTAGCAGCTCCCCTCACGACTGTAATCAACTAAGATCATAGAGTTTGTATGGGGTGAAGCTCAACAGAAAGCTTTTAAAGACCTGAAGAAGAAACTCACCAATGAACCAGTCTTAACCTTACCCGACTTTGAGAAGACGTTTGAGGTGGAATGTGTTGCATCAGGAGTTGGCATGGAGCTGTACTAACTCAGAGAGGCAAACCCGTAGCCTTTTTCAGCGAGAAGCTAGGAGGTACCACGCTAAACTGCGCCACATGTGACTGAGAGCTATACGCTCTAGTAAGGGCGCTGGAAACATGGCAACACTATTTGATGTCGAGGGAGTTTGTAGTGCATACGGATCATGAAACATTGAAGCACCTCAGAGGACAGACTCATTTGAAGAAGATGCATGCTCGTTGGATGGAGTACATAGAGACGTTTCCCTACATTTTCAAGTATAAGAAGGGAAAAGAAAACATCATTGCTGACGCTCTATCTAGAAGACATGTTCTGATCTAAACCATGGAGGCTAAGGTGATGGGGTTTGAATACATCAAGGAGCTATACCATGAAGACATTGATTTAAAAGATAGCTACAACGGGTGCAACAATGGAGGGCAAGGCAAATTCTACATCTACGAAGGTTTTCTATTTTGTAAGAAGAGGCTGTGTATTCCATATTGCTCCCTTAGAGATTTGATCGTAAGAGAAGCTCACGGTGGTGGACTTATGGGTCACTTTGGCGTAGACAAGAGTTTTGCCATCGTCAAGGAGCACTTCTACTGGCCTCACCTTAAGAAAACCGTGGAAGCTCATTGTGCAAGATGTGTGACGTGGAAGAAAGCCATGTCTAAAGTACACCGTCACGGGTTATACTTACCTTTACCCATCCCCACAGCACCTTGAGTGGACATCTCCATGGATTTTATGCATGGACTACCGAAGATTCGCAGCAGAGACTCTATATTCGTTGTGGTGGACCGCTTCTCTAAAATGGCGCATTTCATACCATGTGCCAAGGTGAATGATGCTTCTCAAACGGCTGATTTGTTCTTTAAGGAGATAGTCAGATTACATGGATTACTGATATTGCTGCATATTTTGTGTGTTTTGTGTGTTTTGCATGCATGTAAGATAGTTTCTCATGCATTTACCTTTCACATTAGGCTAGTTTGCATCATTTTAGGTCCTATAGCACTTTTGCATTAGCATTTGCATATTTCTTGCATTATGCATCACATTCAGGTTGTTTTCGGATACTTTGGAGCTGTGGAGGATTCGTGGACGTGCTAAGGCTCGTGAGGAAGTTCGTGGACACTTGGAGAACTCAGGAGTGCATGCTAAGGACCCGAGATCGAGTGGCAGATCGAGCAAGGCAGGTCGATCTAGATGAGATCGACCAGAAGATCGAGTGACCAAGTCGATGCAAGGAAACGGATCGAGACCGAGATCGAGTGAGGAGATCGATCTGAAGTACAGACGTAAATGACGCAATGCAGATCGAGTATCAGATCGAGCTTCCAACCCGATCAGCACAAGATCGACTCAGAGATCAACCAAAGCCATCCGATCCAAGACGAAGATCGAGAGCCAGATCGAGTCTCCTGCTCGATCCCAGACTACTTTTACCGTTTTTGGCTTCTAGCGAAGGGGGGATCATCAAGCTGTTTGCCCATTTTTGGAAGGCGGCGATCCTGCTTTTCCCACACACGTTTTCACTTTACCTTTTTAGTTTTTCTCTCTCGTTCGAAGGCGATTCCGCCATTGTAGACCTTTGAAGTTTTTCTTGCATTTTGAATCCTTGAATATCGAATCTTTCGCTTTAATTAATCGTTGATCATGCTTAGCTTTCGTTTTATTGCGTTTTGTTCGATCTTCTTTATGAGTAGTGAGTAGTTTCGTTTGGGTTGATGGGTTGAGGCGATTCAAAAGGGGTTGAAAAGGTTAAAGTTTTGAGTTTTCTTGTTCTTCATTACCTTCTCTTCTATGATCTCGAGTATTTAAGGCTTAGAGAGTCTCACACCAAGATCTCTATGATCCAAGGGATGTCTTACCTTAACAGGATTCAGATGTCCTGGAAAATCAGATCCTAGAGGCTAGTCTTTCCCTTCCCACACGCCATGGCAGTAAAGGAGACTAGTTAGGTCATTGTTTGAAATCTGTGTTCCTTGCCCTTCAATCTCTTTTTCCACCACAAGCCATGGGTTTGGAGAAGAGATTGAGGGAGTGAACCATACCACATGCCATGGATGGTTCATGTTTTGTTTTCAAGGCTTAGAGAAACCTCCTAAAGGAGTAGATCTATATGTTTTCAAACCAAGTTTTAATCTTTGAGACCCATGAATATGACCCTCAACCCTAGACCCTCTTTCTTAGTCTTTTAAATCCTTGCTTATCATTCTGTCATCATAAAGTTTACATCTTGTTCATTAAACCATCGCATCATTCATCACTTTAAGTTGTTAGACGAGATCAATCCATATTGCTCGATCTAGTGGTCGATCTAGTGGTCGATCCACTAGTTGATTTTTAGTTTTTTATAGCCTTGCATTTTTGTCATTCCGCTTGTTCCTCGTGGTAGTTAACCCTCTTCCAGGGATTTTAAAATTGTTTTGCTTTGCATTTTACACTTGCATTTAGTTTATAGGGATTTTACCAATCATTTATCATTTTCGCTTAGCTTTGCTCATTCCCTTGCATTCTTAGTGAACTTGCTACCCTTATGTGTGGATTGACACTCACTTGCATGCTATACTACATCTCAGTGTCGCATTTAAGCTTTGATACATCATTGCATTGCAAAAACCTGTTATCAAGTACCAAGAACCAGCGTTTCAGACCGAGATAGCAAGTTTCTCAGCCATTTCTGGAGAATCTTGTGGAAAAAGCTAGGAAAAAAGCTCTTATTCTCTACAACTTGCCACCCTGAAACGGATGGACAAACAGAAGTAGTCAACCGGACCTTGTCAGCCTTGCTAAGAGCTTCTATTGGGAGGAACATGAAGAATTAGCTTGAATAGAATTTGCATACAACCGAGCACAACATTCAGCCACTAAGATGTCCCCCTTTGAGATAGTATATGGATTCAACCCTACTACACCGTTGGACTTAACACCATTACCACCAGCTGAAGCAGTGAGTTTAGTAGGAGAAGAGAAAGCAGCATTTATCAAGAAGTTACATCAGAAGGTTAAAGAGAAATTGGATAAGAGAACCGAGCAGTATACAAAACACGCCAACAAGGGACGAAAAAAAGTTGTGTTTACACCAGGGGAATGGGTTTGGCTGCACATGAGTGGTTCAAAGCTAAAAGCACGAGGAGGCGGCCCATTCAAGATCCTAGAGAAGATCAATTACAACGCTTACCGCCTTGAACTTCCAGGTGAGTTTAATGTATCTTCTACCTTTAATGTTTCTGATTTAGCTCCATTTCTTGCAGATGATCCTGTTTTGAGGTCAAAACATATTCAAGAGGGAGGGAATGATGAAGATATCCAAGAAGAACCTGACTTAACCGAACCAAAAGTGATTGAAGTACCAACCGGAGCCATTACAAGAGAAAGAGCAAGAGTGTTACAACACAAGTATAATCAAGCTATCATGTTAGCCGCCCAACAAGCTGATGATCAAGAACTTCAAGATGATGTTAAAGCTAGTAAAGGCCCATTCGGAGTTAAAGAAATTCAAGAAGCATGGCCCTTATTCTCAAAACCAAACGGCTATAATCTCTTTGTTGTTTCAAGCAAGGCCCAAGACCCATAAAACTCATCACCACGGTCGAAGATATATCAAGAGGACGATCATTCAGACTTTAAACCGACCCAACAAACAAGGTAAGTGTTTATGATTATTTTCATTACATTTTGACTAATGATTTCAATTTCTTTTGCAGCTCATTTAGTCGTTAATTTTCATTAGTCTTCAATGTAATTTTTAATATGCACTTATGTATTTTTATTTTATTCTCCTTTATTACTTTTGGCTGAAGAACCAGTTTATAAGGTTCCATATGCAGCTTGTAACCTTCACCCTTTAATTTTTCTAATAAAATACCCAAATTTTCTTCATAAGATTCTATCAAAAATCTTGTGTTCTTTCTCTTATTTTATCAACATCAGTACCTCTAAAATCATAGATAAGTTAAGTGTTGTATCAGGGGAGTTTCCATTGCCATTGTGGTACACTTCGATCCCCACGGTTCAATCTTTCCACCCCGTTCGATCATTGGTCAGACCGCCCGAGTATCTCGGCTGTTCGACCAAATCTCTCGTCCCGCTCGACCATTGGTTCCACTCGCCCCGTCCTAAGGTCGAGTAACCGTCCCGCTCAATCCTTTCCATCGTACCACGTCTACTTGTCCTGAGTATCTCGTCTAATGACAACCCGCACCCGCCATTCCCCACTCATCCTAGACTGAACGTCCCACACTCGTGCCAGAAGTTACACTAAGTCGATCAGCACTCTAAGCTTGTATCAGGAAAGAGCATTGCTTACCAGAGACATTAGTGCAATTCTCTTAGGCAGTTTTAAAGAGAAGAAAGTGACTGTTTTTGAACAAGTCAGTGCCATCATTCAAAGCAGAATTCCACATAAGCTTTCTGATCCTGGAAACTTTGTGCTTGATTGCTCAATCTCAGCAGGACGTTTTCCCAATTCTCTTTGTGATCTTGGGTCAAGTATTAACTTGATGCCATCCTATGTTGCTGCTAAACTTAGAATCACTGATTTCAAGCCAGCTGGGATCTCTCTTATCCTAGCAGATCGATCCATAAAAAGGCATCTTAGAGGATGTTGCTGTTAACATTGAAGGTTGCATGATTCCCACAGACTTTGTGGTTTTGAAATATGCTGAAGAACCGAAAGATCCTCTTATTCTGGGAAGATCATTCTTGGTTACTGCTGGCGCAATCAATTATGTAAAGAAAGGGAAGATAGAGCTTGATTTGGGTGATGTGGTCATGAACTTTGACATGGATAAGTTAAGAGGGAGTTCTACCATTGATGGTCAGACCTTTTCTGTAAGGACTTTCAGAGATGAAAAGCCAGTCATTGAGCATTCAGAAGACATTGCTGCTGGGTATGTCACTGAATCTGATACAAGTAGGCAAGTGAACAAGATGACTGTTCAAGAGGCAATATCTGAAACTTTTGCAAAAAGTTTTGGGTTTGAGGATTGGAGTGAGAATGATATCTTCAACACTAGGCTTGAAAAAGAGGATCCAATGAATACCAAGTTCCAGGAGGAGGACGAGTTTGTGTTGGAGGCAAGACTTGCAGAGCTGGATTGCAAAAAACTGCAAAAACTCAAACTGCAAGGTCAGTGACAACCGCCACTGACCAGGTGACGCTCGTCACCAACCTGGACACAAAAGAGCGACATGATCTTTCAGCTATAAGCCATCTTATGTTGCCAAACCGAAAATTCAACCTTCGACAACCCAGAAACCTGCAACTAAGCAAAAGTATGCACTTCCTGGAACCAATTCTAAACCTCATAATCTCATCAATAAGAACTCAAAAGGTGCAAAAGATACTTCACACTTATGCAAACAACGAAATTCTCGTAGAAAGCTTTGTGTTTCTTTTAATGATTCTGCAAGAAAGAGAAGTGTCCCACCCACAGTCACAACCCGCGCTACTGATGTTCCTCACTTCCTTGGAAGAGTTCATGCATCTGCTGCTTATACACCATCATGTATGAGGAGACATTCTTCTCCAAGGCCTTCATTGCTACCTTCTGCTCCACCAGCTGTCTGAGCAGCATTCAAAGTCGAGCTAATGACTTTAAACAAGCGTTTAGTGGGAGGCAACCCACTTAGTTTAGTTTTCTATTACAGCTAAAAAAAACTAAAAAAACAAAACCCACAAATATGAGAAAAATCGAAAAAAAAGAGAGTCAGTTTGTTCAGTTTGCTTGGATGATGTCTTGTGAACTTGTTTGAACCATGGGTTATGCATCGTTTGGATGTTTTTGATGTGTGTTTTGAGTGCTCTAACAGTCGGACTTCGGAGTACACATGACGGCATTGCATTAACACATCCAACATGTTGATTCTGGAGTATCAGAGATGGTGACGATCGTCACCACAGCTGGGTGACGCTCGTCACCCGATCCTTCGCGAGGTACACTTTTCACTTGCTTCTTTTTTACCAACTCTTGGCTTAATAACACCGGGGACAGTGTTTTTTAAGTCTGGGGGAGGTGGCTACTGACGTTGTGTGCTTTTTGTTTTTAGAATCTTAAAGTTGTGTCAAAAACCTGTTTAATAGAGTGAAAATTTTGAAACTGTCAGTTTTGCTTGGAACTAACCATAGGACGTTTATGCTTATAAGAACCATTGCTACAGTAGTTAATTACAAGTCTTACTAAGTTGGAAGTCATAGGTAGATCAGTCTAGCAATGAGGGTTTAGGTTCTTAGAAAATCTGGGAAATTTGCTGTTAGCTCCACCTTAATGAACTTTAAACTTCTTGTCTTGGGGCCTGAATCTCATTGATCTTGATTCTCTCTTTCAGCACTGACAATAAGGTTAAGATACAGTCTCTCTTTGATCTTCCCTGATACAGCTTTTAAGAGTTTAAGTCCATAGAATGGTGCATTCATCACCCTGTATCCTCACAAGGAACAACAGTAATGAACACACTCAATAACCTGTCTCCTCACAAGGAACAAAATTATTGAGTAACACCATATCTTAGACTGTAAGAAAAATTTGAGAAAAGAGTTGAAAAATCGAAAATATCCAAATGAAAAGATTAAGGAAAGAGAAAATAGGAGAGCTGTGTTGAGATTGACTTGTTCAGTTGTTAAGGAAGGGAAAAGAATCTGTAAGTGATTGAGATGATAAAACTTTGATGAGATATCACACTTAGATAAATATAAGGAGTTAGCAGTAGAGATTTCGGATTTCTTGAAGAGATTTGGACTGGATTTGAGAGATTTGCTAAGATTGTAATGATTAGACTGAAATATAATCTTGTGTTGGCTCTGTGGTGTGTGGATTCGAAAGTGTTAATCAATGTGGTGTTCCTAATGTTTAGCTGACTGTTTCTGTTTTCAAACATCGACCCTGTTATTTTGTCTGATGTTTGCCTAAGGGCAAGCAAAAGCTAAGTCTGGGGGAGTTGATATATCATGGTTTTTATTGTTTTTAACCATGGTTTAAGTCCTTTTTATTGAGTCTTTTTGGTCTTTTTAGAGTTCTGGTAGAGTCTTTGCAGATTAAAGCATGTCTGGAGCATAATTGGAAGTTTTGGAGCTTTTTGGAGCATTGCAAGTTACAGGCCCGAAGTATACAACTAAGAAGCGTTGTTCTGGCTTAGGTGACGACCGTCACTGACCTGGTGACGCTTGTCACCCGTAGAGGAAGGATCGTGGCTTGTTTTTAAAAGATTGGGAAGAAATTTCAGTTTGGCCTATAAGTTCTAGTATTTGCAAAAAGGCCCCAGATCGTGTTTTACCTTGTATCATAGTTTTTTCAACCATTCTTTTTGCAGATATCTTGTATCTTATTCTTTTTGAAGAGCTTTAGAGAGAGATTTGTAACAGAGCTTTCGAACTTCTTTATTTCTATCTTTTATTTCTTTTATGCAATATATTCTTTTCACGATGTTTGTTTCATTCACCATGTCTGAGTAGTTTGTTAGTTAAGTTAGGGCTTTTCAAAGGTTGAAGAAGAGTTTGTAGAATTGCTAAACTTATAGAAAATCCATTGGTTCTTTATTTGTGCTTGCATTCATATCGATTTCTTAGACACATCATCTAGATTTTGAAATCCTAGGTTGTTTGATAGATGTCAGAGCATCATTCATCACCTGAACTAGTATTAGATGAGCAAAACGCCCTAGTGCAAAGAGATTTGGCTTAGGAGTTTTGTGAACAATTGAACCTGATCATTACTGCAGGTTTAGGTTGTTAGGGTTTGCAAAGAGATTTGAAACTGTGATATAGGCATAGTTAACTTCTGCAATGAGAATTGATTAGTTATATTTTTGTGATTCATGTTCAAGACGGTTTTAATTCATTCTTGATTGTATGCATTCTACACTCTCGGATTCAACCTGCAAATTATCCTGACTAGCGCCTTTAGCTTTCTGAACTTTAAGAACAATCCCAAAAATGCCCGCTTACAATTATTTTGCTGTTTCGCATTACATTCATTACTTATTTCTTAGCTTAATCTGAACCTGAACTTTTTACTGTAATTTACTTGCTCCCTTGGGATTCGATAACCCCTTATACTATGATTGCATTGCTGTGCACTTGCAGTAGTTTTATTTGGGTAAAACCTGAGCCCTATAATTATCCACACCTTAAACTAATCCTTCCATCTAAGCCTAAACATTATTGTGAGAGTTGTGAGGCCTTGCATTACATCATTTTCTATTTTATCTTGGCAAAAAGTGTTAGGAATAAGGCTGGCAAGAAGAAGCTCTCTTGTAGACACCAGCTTGCACTTTGAGGTTGGTACTAGGATAGGAGATTGGGAAAGGGTAGTGCTAAGTGGTTTGATCTTTAATTGTTTGCATCTTTTGAAAGAAGAAGTGTGGGGAAGATAATCAGTCTTTGGCGTTAAGTAAAACAGAAGAAAGCTCTAAGTATTAAAGAAGAGAAGGGGCCAACAACAACAAAGCTTACAAGGTCATCCAAAAGGAGAATTCAGACCAAGCAATCCACCAAAGATGATGAAAATGGCGCTAAAAACAACAAAGAAGAGCAAGTTCCAAAAAGAAGTCAACCACACAAGCAAAGAAGAAGTTTTCTCCACACATAAAGAAGAAGAAGATGGCAAGTCCATTGGAAAATGGTAGATATAGGGGTTTCACTTGTGGTTTAGAAGTTATTAGGTTAATCTTTGGGTAAAAAGGGTAGAAAAGAGATTTTACTTGCATGCATTTTTTTGGTTCAAATTTACTTGCATGCACAAGTGTGCTTTTACCTTTGGCATTTTGCCTAAGATAGAATCAGGGTCCTCGACATCCCTCGGCCATTCCTCCTGAACGATCATGTCGCCCGACATCAGGATCGACTTCTCTGTGCTTTCTCCCTGCCCATTCATGTCGCCCGACATCATGGTCGACATCTCTTGGCATGGAGTTAATTTTTTCCATGCCAGGCCTGATTAGCCCGACATATTGCCCGATATGTTGCATGATATGTTTTGGCACGAGATATGTCGAGCATCAATGCCTGACATGCTGCTCGACATCCGTCTAGAAAGTGCAATGTCGAGCTTTGCATGCCCGACATACATCTCCACATCTGCCAAGAACACATCTAATGGTTTCCCAATTCATCCAACCACCACCATTGCATTACACCCGCTTCTATGGTCAATAAAAAAAAACATACACATAAAATAAGAAATAATTAATATATACAAAGATACCATGAGACTACCTCCCAAGTTTGCTTATTTAGAGTGACTTAGTTTGACTTTTTTGGCTCCTTAGTTGGAGTAAGGAGAAGGAGTTTGGGAACTTTTTGGTGGAACCTTGCTTCCCTTGACTCTCTTGGTGACACCATCGTTCTTCAACTGAGCAAAAGGCTTAGACTTGCCTTCATGCATTACCTTGTAGGATACTTCACCAGAATTTGTGCCAAATGGTCTAAAGACCACCCTATCTTCAGCAGAACCAAGCAGAATATCATTACCAAACTTCACACTATCCACTTTGAGCACCTCCTCTTCAGTTTCACCAAACAGCCTAGGGAGACTGCATTCATCAAAGCTTTCACCATCATATCCATCACATGAAGACCAATTCCATCGAGAAAGCTTGCTCATCAAAAGGCTTAGACTTGCCTTCATGCATTACCTTGTAGGATACTTCACCAGAATTTGTGCCAAATGGTCTAAAGACCACCCTATCTTCAGCAGAACCAAGCAGAATATCATTACCAAACTTCACACTATCCACTTTGAGCACCTCCTCTTCAGTTTCACCAAACAGCCTAGGGAGACTGCATTCATCAAAGCTTTCACCATCATATCCATCACATGAAGACCAATTCCATCGAGAAAGCTTGCCTTTAGAGTTAGACCTCGGCACCTTGTTGTTTGTCAGCTCAATGGTGCACTCCTTAGCATCAAAAACTGCTCCAGCTGTTGCCAAGAAAGGCCTTCCAAGGATTATAGGATTCTTGATCTTCCCTTCCACGTCCAACACTAGAAATTCTGTTGGGATCACCACACCCTCTATCATCATTGGGACATCTTTTAGAGCTCCAAAGGGTGTCTTGACTGAGCCTCATATATGGTGAGAGATACATTGCTCTCTTGGAATGTTGTATAACCTAGTGCCTTGGCTGTAGAGGAAGGGAGCAGATTTATGCTTGCTCTAAGATCACAAAGGCAGCTCTTGAAGGGCTTTCCCTTTAGCTCACAAGGAAGAGTAAAGCAACCTGGATCACCAAGATTGGTGATGTTAAACTTCTTGACATCTGGCGTCTCAGCTTTTATTAGAGCTTCATTCAGCTCATCCTTAACATCATTACCTCTCAACTTCATATGTGCAGCACAGAGAGTAGAGTAGTTCTCCACTTGTTGTTTCTTGAACCTTTCTGGATAAGGGAGAGCAGGTTTGTAAACTAGAAGAACATAAGCTTTTTCCTCCTTCCTGGCTTCAACAGCCGTCACGAGGTCTTCCCCCTCACCCTGAACTTTAATGTCTTCATTGAACAAAGAGAGGAGCTCTTCAATAACAGCCTCTTTATCAACAGGAGTCAATGCAACTTCAGACTTAACAACTTGACAATACTCCTTGGGGGCGTGGTCCTGTAGCAATTCCTTTGTTGTTCTCCAAAGTCTTCACTCTTGAAGTTAGTCATCCAATCATGGTACTTAGCTCAACATTAATTATGTCCATCTTATTGTTAACATCAGCAAATTTCTTGTTCATCTCCAAAGTACCATACAGTTGAGATGAAGCTTGAGCTGGTCCTTGAGCAACAAAACCTTGTGGATTAAACTGAGGTCTTGTTTGGAAGTTGTCTTGGTTGTTGTTTCTAGGAACAAAACCTTGGTTGTTGTTCTTGTTGTAAGGAACAAATGGCTTTTGCTGTCCAACTTGTTGTTAGCCTTGTTGAGGAGGATACACTTGATCATGTGGGTTTGCAACAATGTTACTCCTAGAGGACAAATTGTGATTTTTCCTATAGTTGTAAATGTTGTAACCTCCTTGGTTTCCAACATAGTTCATATCTTCCACTTGGAGATCCTCATTGTCCTGAACCCGAACCAAATCACTAACAAAGATGACATCTTTCCTTCCTTCAACAGATGGTCAATCTTCTCATGTAGGGCTTTGATCTCCTTCTTGTTATACTCAAGCTCATCCTTAGCACTTCTTGGAGTTCGGTGATACTCGCCATTGTAAAGAGTAGAGAGCAGAGAAGCTGTTGAAAATCCATGGTGAGGGCATTGGAGAGTGTACCCTTTGAACCTTTCCCATGCTGCACCAAAACTCCCAAAGTTAGGTATCTCATTCCTTAATCTAACAGTACTAGATGTTGAGAAGAACTTAGCAAGGAAGGCAGTCTTGCATTGCTCCCAACTAGTTATCTCCCTTGTTGGAGGTTCTTCTCCCAATGATGTGCTCACAAGCTGAAAGAAAACAACCTGAGCTTCAAGCTGTCCTCATTGACCCCATTGATCTTTGTCATGTTGCAAAGCCTGTCAAAGTTATCAAGATGGTCTAGAGGATCCTCTAGTGGAAGACCATGAAACTTGCTGTTTTATCTTTAATTCGTTATTTGGGACAGGAGGAGGAATGATACCATTTCTGTTTTTGTATGCATTGAGAGCATATCCTGCACCTATTGGTCTCATAGGGCATGGGGCATGAGCTGGCCCTCTCTGTCCTTGCTCTCCTTGCACTCTTTGCTGTCCTCGTTGGCCCTATTGGCCCTGAACTCCTGCAGTTCCTTGAGCTCCTTGAGGTCCTTGGTACCTCACATGATAGTCCCCATGCTGATCCATGTTAAGCTGGTGGAATCTCTGCAGTTTTCTCTTTCCCTTCTTGCTCTCAAAGCTCTCTCAACTTGCAAGATGTTGTCTTGATAGGCTATCAGATTCTGATTGCCTCTAGACCTCATGTTCACGCACATTAAAGAGAGAAACAAGAGTGAAAGAGAGTTAATAACCAAATAAACAGAAAATATTTGATCTTAGACTTTCTACAAATCCTAATGACTCAAACAAATCCCCATAGCAACAACGCCAAATTGATGTAAGCTTTTATGCTATCTCAATTACTCAAGCTCACACTAGTCATTGTAGCAAGGATACTTAGCAATCCATGAGTCAAAGATGAATGCACTAGGAATGCGATATAGATTCTAATCCAAGCAAACCATAGAAAGATTGTTTCAAACTATCAAACTAATGAACCAATGACCAAACAAGACTAGTAAAAGCAATGATTAGACAATGATCAAGCAAATAAGACAAAGACTAAAGCAAATTCAAAATTCAGATAATAAAAGCAAGGATGCTCGATGTGGTTATGGAGTTTGGGGGATTCAAACAGAAGACTAAGTAGTTATCAAACTCATTAACAATGCAACAAGGAAAGACATGCTAATTCCTAGGCATAAAATTCACCAATCAAGCAAGCTAACCCCAATCCCTTAAATATTAACATTTTGCTAAAATATCCTAACAAAAACTAACTCCCATTAGTGCTAATATCAATAACAAGCAGGTTCAACCAATTTAAGCCAAAATACTTCTTAGACAGTAAATCCCTTAAGCTAAGAAAAGTAAATCCTCTAAAAGGGAAGATCAGCATTTCATCAAACACTTGGTGGACATAAGACAAAGCCTAAATCTAGATTCAAGTTATCAAGATAAATCTAGCATATAAAGAGTCTAATAGAGAGGAATCAATAATACTAAGCACTAACAAACACTAATCAAGCTATTAAATCTCCCTAATATATCTCATCTAAGCACCTAAAAGTAACTACTCACTAACCATAATGAAAACCATCAAATCAATGAAGAAAGATGGGTTAAACATGATTAAGAAGAGAGATTTAGAAAGATTAAGATTGGAAGTACAAAAACTTATATTAAAAGATGGATCTTGTTCTTACAAATCAAAAGCAATTAAGAGAAAACAGGTGTAGAAGCAAGAACAACACTTGCCAATATTTTTAGGTCTCAAGCAATTTATACTAAAAGACATAATATCCTAGTAAAATAGCAAACTTCTATTTAAATGAACTTCTGAGCGAGGCAGATGTCGGGCTGGTGTGGCCGACAAGGTGCGATGTTGGGCTTGCCTTGGTGCACATCCTGCTCGACATTGGGTCTCGGGTGTTTCTGCCTTATGATGCCGGGCACGGACAAGCTGGTCGACATAAGTGTCCTGTCTCACGGATGTCGCCTTACAAGCCCGACATAGAGCTCGACATCAGCTCCGAAATGCACTTACTTGGCTCTTTTTAACTCTCCTTGGCTAGGACATCTTTCTGGATCACTCCCATGCGTACATCATGTCTTTTATAGCTCCCTTGGTACCCAAAGACGTTGTATATGCAAGGAAAATGCAAACTACAACCTAAATACAACCTATGTCTAAAACCAAAGGAAAATGGGACAGAAGATAAGGAAAATATTCAAGAAGAGACTCAAAATATGTACTAAATGCACTCCTAAATGATACAAATATAAGAGACATCAGTAAGCTGGATCTTCTTCATTTTTTCTTCAAAGAGGCCTTTCATGGCTATCAATTGCTTCTTAAACCTTCCTCAAAATGGTGGTAGAGGCTTGTAAGGAGGAGGTACAAACCTAGTTTCCTTGTTCATCTCTTTGGCCGTCTCTTGGCTCACCTCTTTACCCCTTCCATTCTTTGGGTTTTCATCAGTTGTCACTGCTTCATCATCTTCTATTACCACCTCCCCTTCTTTTTCCTCAATGTCCTCATTGGGTGTAGGAGAGACCACTCTAGGGAGACGTTGTCTTCCACTCCTTAAGGTAACAACTTTTATGTATTCCTTGGAAGAGTATGATGTAGAAGGTACATCTTAGTTCTCCAATTTCTATGGCTTTTGATCAAAGGAGTCAATCTTGGATTTGATCTCAGAATTTATGGAATATACTTCAGCTTTGATACCATAGCCTTGTTAAGACCCTCAACTAAACTAATTTGTGCTTGTGGAAGCTGCATTTGTCTCATGTCATTGTCTTCAGGCAAAGGAGTAGTGCTATGTAGTGGTGGAAGCTGAAAGTTCCCTTGGTCATAAGTGTTGAAAGGAGCTTGGTGATAGTAGTCTTGATGCTGGTGTCGTTGTTCTTGAGAGCCACTGAAGGTAGGAGCTCTATAGTTAGTTGTTGGTTCACCACTATAGATGTTGTTGAAAACCTTGTTGTGACCACCTTGCCCAAAGACATAGTTGACCTCTTCTTGTGAAAGCTTCTCCCTTTCTTGGCGTGGAACATAGTCTCCCACCAGGTTGAGTTATCTATGTGAATGGCACGCTATATCATCCATCTTCTCCTTCAAGAATTTAACTTCCTGCATGGTAGCCAATAGTTGAGAAGATTCAATGTTCGAAATGCCCTCATTCTCTTAACCATAGCTGCCATTGCTTTGTGCCAGATTTTCAACCAAAACTAAGCCATCTTCTACACATTTACCAAATAAATTTTCATTGCTAGCAGTTTCAAGGAGAAGTCTTATCTTAGGAAGAACACCTCTAAAAATCGATAGAAGTGCTTCCTTTGAGAAGCCATGATGTGGCTATTGCAATCTGAAGCTTCTAAACCTCTCCCAACCATCTCCAAAGCTCTCATTTGGCCATTGACTGAAGTCGGAGAGCTCATTTCAAAATATTGATGTCCTTGAAAGAGAGAAGAACTTAGTGAGGAAAGCATAATTGCATTGTTTCCAAGTAGTGATGTTGCCTTGCAGCAAACTCTTTTCCCAAAATTTAGCTATATCACCAAGTGAGAAACGAAACAGTTTTAGCTTGAAACCATCATCATATATGCCACTTATCTTTGTCATGGAACAAACTCACTCAAAGTGATCAAAGTGATCACTAGGATCTTCATTTGAAAGCCTAAAGAACTTGTTGCTTTGTACCATGACAATCATCCCACTTTTTATCTCATAGTGATTGTTTTTCATAGGAGGAAGAATACCCTGCTTTGAAGCAAATGAGGTTGGCGAATTGATATCCCTTATATTATAACATTTAAGCCTGCATTTGGAGCATGTTTAGGCATCTTCTTGCATGTTTTTCCTTCTCTTTACTCCCAGTTTCCTTTGGTTTTAGACATAGGTAGCATTTAGGTTGTAGTTTGCACTTTATTTGCATAAAGAATGTTCTTAGGTACCAAAGGAGCTACTGGGGACATGGTGGAAGCATGGGAGTGATCCAGGAAGATATCCCAACCAAGAAGAGTCAAGAAGGGCCAAAGGAGTGTATCTCGGAGCTGATGTCATGCACTATGTCGGGCTTCCAGGTCGAAATCTTCCAGAAGAAAAAGAAGAAGCTGATGTCGAGCTCAATTTCGAGCTTCAAGGCGCGACATTCTGGAGACAGGACACCTAAGTAAGAGAATTGCTTATCTAAGAGATTAGATGTCTAGGGAGTAGTTTGGCAATATGAGATTGATTGAATGTTTCTAATATTTTTTGTTTGTCATTTCACTAATGGGAATTAGTTCTTCACTTGATGATTAACAATGTAATTAATGCCAAGAAATTGGATTAGTTATATAAATGAATCTCATTGTTTGAATTTGTAAGCATCATGGATTGAGTAGAAAGTTCCCTAGTGTCAATAATCTCATCTTAAGTCCTTTGTTTTATTGTTCCTTTTAGATTTCGAATTTGTCTTAGTTAATTGTCTTGTCTTGCTTAGTTTTGGTCTTTTGTTTGGTACTTGCTCTTGCTAGTATTTGATTCAAGTTTGTTTGATTCATTTAGGTTGTTAGACATTAAATCTTCTTTGTTTGACTTGGATTAAGAACTTTATTGCATTCCTATTGTTTTGAATCTCCCATTTTAAATTTATAAAACTTAATGTTGCAATGACTAGTGTAAGCTTGAGGATTGATATAGCATAAAAGCTTACATCACGAATCTCCAGCTCTTATTGGTCTTTGTTGCCTTTGGTGTATCATTCCCTAAGCACCTTGTACACCTTGCTGCCCTTGCAATCCTTGAAGCTTTGTGGACTATGTAGTCCTTGTACACCGAAACTAGCAACATAAAGAGGCTCTTCCATCCTCAAACACCTGATGTGCGCTGCTGTTTACCCAACTTCTTTGACCTTGCACATCTATGAAGGTTATAGACTCTTTAGAACAAGTGTTTTGGTACATTCAAAAGAGATTTAAGACCAAAAAGAGGTGTTAGTAACAATAAACGAAAAAATCTTGATCTTGAAAGCTCTACAAATCCTAATGCTTAGACACAACCCCAATTGGAAACAACACCAAATTGATGTAGGTTTTTATCCTATTCAATTACCTACACATTCTCATATCATTATAGTATGTAGGTTATTAATCCAAATGAGGAGGCTAAGAACATTTGGAATGCAATAGAGATTTTAAGTCAAGCCAAGAAAAGAGTGTTTAAATTATTTCAACTTAAGCATCAATCATCACTTGACAATTCAAAACAAGAGTAATAAGCAAACACTAATAACAAGGCAAGATGACAATAAACAATAACATGAAAGAATGGGCCCAAGATGAGGCTATTATTAAAGGGAAATTCTTACCCTAATCATAGATGCTTACAAACTCATAACAATGCTTTTTCCTAAACATAGAATTCACAGCTATGACTAATATAATCTCTTGGCAATGATCAACAAGCATTACAAGCACATAATCCTATTCTATATTGCCAATCTACTCCTTAAACATCTAATCTCTTAGGTTAGGATAAGAAAATCTCTTACTTGACTAATTCAGGCAATTCAACAAACACTTCATAGGCATAACCCTTGGGTCTAAATCAGCTTAGCAAGGACTAATCTAGCAATAAGATCATCAATAAGAAGGGAAATGTAAGAATCAATACTAAGCAATCATCAATCAAACATAAAACTCCCCTAATCTATCCCATCTAAATCCCTAACAAAAGACTACTCACTAATTATGGGTTTAACCACAAACCCAATCAAATGAAGATGGCTAATCATGATTAGAAAGAAGAAAAACACAAACATTGATTAAAATTAACAAGGTTCAATACACAAATTAAATATTACAAGCAAGGAAAACTAGAGACATAAATGGATAAAAGATAAAAAGAGATAGATCCCAAAATTTGGGTCTCAAACATATTTATAGTGTTTTAGGAAACCCCTTTCTAAACCACATGTAAACCGTAAAATGCTTCTTTCAAAGGGTGATAACAGCTTTTTGTGTGTATGTTCTATTCAAATCCTAACACACTCATGTCATTGCAGTTTGAAAGGTGTCAATCCACCTGGGCATGTAAGTCACTAAGAATACAGCAGTTCATTTAAGTTATGCCAAATTCAAGAAAACATGTATGATCAAACTAAACAAGACTAAGCAGCAAAAATTCAAAACAGAAAATTCAAATACATTAAAGCAAGGATATAAGATGGGGGTTATTGACTAAGAGCGGATTAGAACCAAACTAGTGATGCTTCAAAACCATTTAAACAATGCTATCTTCTAGGCATAAGATTAACAACTATAACTAGCAAAATTCTATGATACTAACCAATTCGCTAAACACATTATCAGATAACTTCCATTACTGAAATAGATGATTAACAAGCATTCAAACAGAAATTCAATCCTATAATGCCAAAATGCACCTTAGACATCTAATTCCTTAGGCTAAGTGAACAAATCCTCTAAAAGACTCATTGCAGGATTTCATCAAACACTTATAAGGCATAAGAGAAAGCCAAGATACTAAACAAGCCAGGCCAAGACTAATCTAGTGTTAAACACAACTAATAGAGACAAGACAATCATAGTAAGCACAAGACATCACTAATCTAATCCTAAAACCCCTCTAATCTATCCCATCTCAAACCCTAAATAAAACTACTAACTAGTCATAGTCAAAACCACAGATTTAAAAGAGAAATAATGGTTAAGCAAGATTATAAAGCAGAATAAGCAAGAATAGATGAAAAGCAAATGCAGAAATTCACTAATTAAAACCTGTTCTTACAAAGCAAAGCTGAAAAAAGAAAGGTACAGTAGAGAAAATATTAAGATAAGAGTTGCCTAAACATTTTAGGACTTTAGTATTTATAGGGAGGCGTAGAAACCCCTAATAAAATAAGAATAAACAAAATTAAAGCTAACTCAGCTGGATCATATCGGCTTCTTATATCGATACGGTCATTGATATTGGGTATTCTTGTGGTTGTATCGACATGCTCCTGGTCGTTATGGTGTTTGATACACAGGGCTTCAGGGCTGTATAGGCTTGACTCTCCTTGTGTAGACATCGATACAATCGCCCTTTTCCTAAGGCATATGAAACAGATTCACGCCGATATAACACTTCAATATTTCCCTGTCTCTGGCATATCGACTTGGGTGAACGATAAATTTATCGGTATGAATCCACCTTGGTGTATCAAGGTCTTCCTTGTCGTTATATTGCTCTTGTACACCATGTTCCTTCTGTATCGACATGACATCATCGATACACAGTCCGTTATGCTCCATTTCGATCATACCACTTCGGTATGCTGCTCGATATTGGTCCATCCGACCTTGTCCTTCTCCTTTCTCCATTCCCAGCTCACATCCATTGCACCACTTGGTCTCCAAACTCCTTCTAGTACCTGAATAAAACTCCAAATGTATGCAAAATGCAATGCAACTCCTAAAACTACACTAACTCCTAAATGTATGCAAATAGGACAAGAAGAAGCAAAATGTGCATGTTTAAAAGACTAAAATAGTGATGAATGCATGCTAAGATGCTATAAATAAGGCAGATATCAACATCCCCACGCTTGCCTTTTGCTTGTCCTCAAGCAAACAAACTAAGACAAAGAGGAAGTGAGGTTTGAAGGTGCGCACTCAAATCCAAAAATGCTAAGGTAAAGAAGTAAAATCAATGTCTATGTTTCTTAGTGTAGGATTGAAAACACAATCAGTCATACTTTAAAGAACCTAGCCATGCCTCTCCAGATTCAAAATGATCTCTAGCTTAATCTAGTCAAATGCTCAAATCAATCAATCTCTTTAACATTCAATTAGACTATGGAACCAAGTGAATCATATTCAAGCAAATCAAGTAGAATCATTTTGCTAAGGGTTAAGGTCATCAGATGAAAATGATCTCATCAAAATATGGGTTCAAATGCAAGGGTTTCTCTCAAAAAGAAATGAACTTAGGATATATTACTATTTACCCAATGTCTAAGATTGTTCTAAACCCCAAAATCTTAACCTAAATCAAACCCCAATCCTAACTACCTTTTTCTCAACACTCTCACACTCTCCACACTTTACCATTTTGCAGGAAAGCTTCTTCTTTGATCTCACCATGTTGTGGTCTTCTTTTTGCTCCTTTGTTGTGAGCGCCTTCTTTTTGTAGTGAGGAGTCTCCTTTTCTTCATCCTTTGGATGTATTAGCATTTTGTGCCTTCTTTGTTGTTGCTGCTGAGACTCCATCTTCATAATGGCCACCCTTTTTTTTATAGCTTATTTGGTTCCACATATGCTGAGTTTTTGCTTGCTTCCTCTTTCTCGTTCCCTTTTCCCTTCACTTTCTTTCTTCTCTCACTTTCTTCTTTTAGATCATCATAACACCCAAATCCGCCCAGACCTATAACTACCATCCTAAACCTATGTTTAACTCGAAGTTAAAAGATAGTGCTACATAGTAACCAATCCTTGTAGTGCCAACCTAACACTTTATGCTTAGTTCATTTAAAAATATGCCTCACACACAAAAGCGAGTGTTTAGGTTTGAATGGAAGGTAAGGTTAAGGTGTGGTAATTGTACCTTAATAATGAGGGTCAGCTATTCGGACTAGAAAGAGAGGTTAAAAGGAAGAAAGAAAGTCCAAATATGTATGTGGGTAATCCATGAAACAACTTTTTATTGCAAAAACATGATAATTAACAATTCAAATTAATGGTTCTAATAAATATTGATTATTTTTAATGAGCAAATTATTTTAGTATGAGACTAGAGGATCAAATTTAGCATTCAAGAGCATGATTCAGCCTTAGTGTCTAACTTCTTCTGATGCATTAAACATTTAACCACTTAGACATTGTAATCAATCCTAAACACTTAGCATTTTACAAGGAATTATTATCATCATGCCTTATGCAAATGCAATGCAACCTATATGAAAAATACTATACTCCATTATATACTAATGAATGCAACTATATGCTTTTTTTTTTTTTTTTACAAAAGATGCAAAATTTTTAATTTTTATAATTGTTTTGATTTTTTTGATTTTTTTGGTTTTTAAATGCACATAGATGAATGCATGAGACACTTATGCAATAAAAACTAAGAAAATAGAACACAATGTCAAATACACAAAAATCTCCCCCACACTTAAATTACACAATCCCAATGTGTTATAAAAGATGCGAGAGAGATACAAAAACAAGGAAAATATGCAAAGCAGAAAATGGTATGTAGAATGTGGTGTGGGAGGTGTAGGAGGCGCCTGAAATGTTCTCCATGATGTCAATGTTGTGGCTCCTGTTAGGCCTCTCCCTCCTGGGCCTTCTTCTCATCCTTGGCGCTTCTTGACAGGAGGCTCTTGGTGGCACTCAAGCTCTCACTTACTCATAACCAGAAAAGGAGCATCTTCTACTAGGAGATCTAGCCTTCCCTTGGCATTAAGCATCTTGCTCTTGTGGAGGAGCAGAACTAGAGCCTCAGCTAGACTTCCTCTTGAGGTCCTTGATTTGAGCCTTCATGCTCTTCATCCCCTTCACCAACTTCTTGATGGTTTTGTCTTGCCATGTGTTCCATCTTTGCAAGAGGGTTATGTGTGATAGGGTCAGGTTTTACCCAAATAAAACTACTGCAAGTGTACAGCAAAAGCAGTTGTAGTACAAGGGGTATCGAATCCCAGAGGAGTAATGCAGACTACACTATCGAATGTAGATTCGGATTAAGCTTAGCAGAATATGATGTATGTAATGCAAATGAATAAATAAAAGTAAGCAAACGATTTTTGTAAGATGATCTAAGTTCTAGAAGGCTAAAAGCGCTAAGTCAGGACAGTTCGTAGGTTGAATCAAAGAATCTAGAATGCATGAAATCAGGAATGATTAAGAACCGTTTTGAACAGGAATAGCAAATATATAACTAATCAATTCTTATTACAGAAGTTAACTATGTCTAGATCACAGAGATTCAAATCTCTTTGCAAACCCTAACAACCTAAACATGCAATATGATCAAATTCAATTGTTCACAAAACTTCTAAGCCAAATCTCTTTGCACTAAGTTGTTTTGCTCATCAAATACTAGTTCAGGTAATCAATAATGCTCTCACATATATTTAACAACCTTTGATTTTCGGATTCCTAGATGATGTGTCTCAGAAATTCAATTTTAAAGCAAGCAGAGATGAAAAACCAAAAGATATTCCTAACAGGTAGCAATTCTACAAACTCTTTATCAACCTTTGAAAAAGCCCTAACTTAACTAGCAGATTACTCAGACATGATTATGGAATCACAAAACATAACTGAATACAATTGCATTAAGAGAAAGAGTAAAAGAATAAGGGGGTTCGAAATCTTCTCAAAAGAGTACAAGATTTGTCTCCCCAAAAAGGTCTGAATAGATCTCTCTCTAAGCTCTCTGAATTCTCAAAAACTAAGATAAAAACCAACAATGACTGAAAAACCTAATAAATAGAGGCTAAACACGATCTGGGCTCTTTTGTAAATAATGGAACTTCTGGGCCAATTCTGCAAATAGTCTTCATACTTTTAATAGATCAGGCCACAATCCTTTCTTGACGGGTGACGAGCGTCAACAAGGGTGCTGACGAGCGTCACCAAGGGTGGTGAGGAGCATCACCATATAGCATACTTTCTGCTTCGAGCTGGGTACTTCGTGGCTTCAACCCAAAATGCTCGAAAATGTTCAAATATCTCCAATTATGCTCCAGACATGCTATAACCTGCAAAGACTCTTCTAGGACTCTAAAAAGCCAAAAAGACTCAATAAAAAGGACTTATATCATGGTTAAAAACCATACAAATTATGATATATCAACTCCCCCAGACTTAGCTTTTGCTTGCCCTCAAGCAAACATCAGACAAAGAACAGGGTCGAGGTTTGAAAACAAGAAACAGTCAGTCAGACATCAGGAACACCACATTAGTTAGAAATTTCGAACCCACATACCACAGAGTCAACACAAGATCAAATTTCAGTCTGATCATCACAAGCTTAGCAATCTCTCAAGTTCAGTCCAAATCCCTTCAAGAAATCCGAAATTTCTACTGCTAACTCCTTATTTTTTATCTAAGTGTGAAGTCTCATCAAGGGTTTATCATCTCAATCACTTACAGATTCTTTTCCCTTCCTAAACAACTGAACAAATCAATCTCAACACAGCTCTCCTATTTTCTCTTCCCTTGATCTTTTCCTTTGGATATTTTTGATTTTTCACTTCTTTTTCTCAACTTTTACAGTCTAAGATTTGGTGCTACTCAATACTTGTGTTACTTGTGAGGAGACAGGTTCTTGAATGTGTTCACTACTGTTGTTCCTTGTGAGGAGACAGGGTCATGAATGCACCATTCTTTTGACTAAAACTTTTAAAACTACATCGGGGAAGATCAAAGAGAGACTGTATTTTAACCTTATTGTTAGTGCTGAAAGAGAGAACCAAGATCAATAAGAATCAATCACCAAGATGAGAAGTTTAAAGTTCATTAAGGTGGAGCTAACAGCAAATTTTCCAGATTCTCTAAGAACCTAAACCTTCATTGCTAGACTGATCTACTTATGACTTTCAACCTAGTAAGACTTGTAATCAACTACTGTGGCAATGGTTCTTATAAGCAAAAACGTCCTATGGTTAGTTCCAAGAAAAACTGACAATTTCTAAATTTTGACTCTATAAAAACAGGTTTTTGACTCAACTTTAAGACTTTATAAAAATGACACAAAGCACACAACATCAGTAACTACCTCCCCCAGACTTTAACAACACTGTCCCCAGTGTTATTAAGCCAAGAGTTGGTCAAAAAGATGAAAAAGAAGTCGAAGAACCAAGGCAAAAAGTGTTACCTCGAAAGGGGTCGGGTGACGAGCGTCACCAGATGTGTAACGAGCGTCACCACGACTAAGACTTCAGAATCGCTTTGTTGGATGTTGTAATGTAATGCCATCATGTGTGCTCTGAAGTCAGACTGTTAGAACACTCAAAACACACATCAAAAACATCCAAAGAGAGCACAACCCATGGTCCAACAAGTTCACAAGACATCATCAACGCAAACTGACAAACTGACTCTCTTTTTTTTTCTTTTTCGATTTTTCTCATGTTTTTGGGTTTTTATAGCTATGTAATAGAAAACTAAACTAAGTATATGAAAAAGAAAACTTACCAGTGGGTTGCCTCCCACTAAGCGCTTGTTTAAAGTCATTAGGTCGACTTTGATTGCTGCTCAGACAGCTGGTGGAACAGAAGGTGGCATTGAATGCCTTGGAGAAGAATGTCTCCTCATCCATGGTGGTTTATAAGCAGTGGTTGCATGAACTCTTCCAAGGAAGTGAGGACCATCAGCAGGGCGGGTTTTGACTGGGGGTGGTACACTTTGTTTTCCTGCAGAACCATCAAAAGAAACACCAAGCATTCTACGAGGATCTCGTTGCTTGCATAAGTGTGAAGCATCTTTTGCACCTTTTATGTTCTTATTGATGCGATTAGGAGGTTTGGAATTGGTTCCAGGAAGTGCATACCTTTGCTTAGTTGCAGGTTTCTGGGTTGTGGAATGGTGAATTTTCGGTTTTTTGCAACATAAGATGGACTTGTAGAGTAAATATCACGTCTCTCCTTTGTGTCCAGGTTGGTGACGAGCGTCACCAGGTCAGTGACACTCGTCAGTGACTCTGCAGTTCGAGTTGCTGCAGTTTTCCTGCAATTCAGCTCTGCAAGTCTTGCCTCCATCACAAACACGTATTCCTCCAGCAACTTGGCATTGATGGGAACCTCTTCTTCAAGCCTAGTCATGAAGATATGTTCCTCACTGCAATCCTCAAACCCAACGGCTTTGGCAGAAGTTTCAGATATTGCCTCTTCAACAGCCATCTTGTTCACTTGCCCACTTGTATCAGATTCAGTAACACATCCAGCAGTAGTGTCTTCTGAATGCTCCATGACAGGCTCTTCATCTTTAGAAGTCCTTACAGAAAAGGCCTGACCATCAATGGTAGAACTCTTTCTTAACTTATCCATGTCAAAGTTCATGACAGCATCGCCAAGATCAAGCTCAATGTTCCCCCTTCTAACATCAATGATGGCTCCAGCAGTAGCCAAGAATGGTCTTCCCAGAATAAGAGGATCTGTAGGTTCTTCAGCATATTTCATAACCACAAAATCTGTAGGAATCATGCAGCCTTCAATGTTAACAGGAACATTCTCTAAGATGCCTTATGGGGTTCTTATAGATCGATCTGCTAGGATGAGAGAGATCCTAGCTGGCTTGAACTCAGTCATTCAAAGTCTAGCAGCAACAGAGTAAGGCATCAAGTTAATACCTGACCCTAGATCACATAGAGAGTGTGGAAAACGACCTTCAGAGACTGAGCAATCAAGTACAAAGGTCCCTGGATCAGATAGCTTCTTTGGAACTATGCTTTGAGTGATGGTATTGACTTGTTCAGAAACAGTCACCTTTTTCTTCTTCTTTGGAACTATGCCTAAGAGAATTGCACCGATGTCTCTGGTAAGCAATGCACCTTCCTCAGGACTTACACCATTAACCACCATCCTCTTTACATACCTCCTTAGTGCAGGTGAAAGTGTGACTGCATCAACAAGAGGAATCTCAACCATCAGCTTCTCTATCATAGCCTTGCATCTGGCTTCTTCTAGCTCCTGTTTAGACCTCCTAGGATGCTTGGGGAATGATATCTTGGGTTTATACGCTTGTCCTTGCTGTTATCTGCAGTTACAGTCGAAATATTTTCGTTCTGGAGTGGGTGACGACCGTTACCCAACTGGTGACGCTCGTCACTGACTTTTGACAAGTCGTGTTTTTCTGCCCGAAGTGGGTGACGACCGTTACCCAACTGGTGATGGTCGTCACTGATCTCTGAGACAGGGAAAATTTCATCTTCAAACCCCATCTGCTGCACGATTTTCTCTGCACTCAGCCTCTTCTCCTGCACTGTTTCAAGCTCCTTTTCACTCCTGACTGTAATGGCATTAACCTGGTGCTTGGGATTGATATCAGTCCTTCCAGGAAGGAATCTCTCTTGCCTTTGAACAGCTCCTGCAGTTTGAGCAACCTGCACATCAAGCTTCTTCATGTGAGAGTTCAGACTCTCAATTTTTCCATTCAGGTCTTGATACAGTGAATTCAGCTAGCCATTGAAGTTCACTGTCATCTTCTGCTGTCCTTCAAGTAACTGCTCCAGCATAGCTTCCATCTTATTGTCTTGTGGAGGTGCAGTTTGTTAGGAAAAAGAACCAAAATTCCTGCTGTTTTGGTGAGGTTTCTCAACTTCAGTCTTCTGGAACAGTGGCTTGGGCGTGTAACCAGGCGAATTCTGGTTTCCTGTGAAGATACTCTGCTGATTATTGCTGTTGTACCCTCTGTTCCATTGCTGATTTCCAAACCTTTGGCTCTGAAAACCCCCTCCATTGATGAAATTAACATCTTTCTGCTATAATTGTTCAGGATTTTCGAAACTTTCCACTTCTGCAGCAAACTGGACTGATTTTCTTTCCCACCAAGAGGTTGTGCATACTGTCCAGCTTAGCCTTAACTTCAGAAATCTGACTTCCATCATCCACACCAGCTTGTTGCATCCTCTGAAAATCTGCATTCTTAGTGCTGTTGCTGCATACCAAGTTCTCAATCAACCTGATCGCCTCTTCTGGTCTGTTAGTGTTGAAGTTTCCTGCACTTGCTGCATCCAGCGCCATCTGGTATTTCTAGTCAATGCCTCTGAAGAAGATCCCAAGTAGTTGCACCTGACTGAATCCATGATGAGGACAATCCAGTTGATAAGACTTGAATCTGATTCAAGAAGCGTTAAAAGCTTCAGTAAGACCTTGTGTAAAGGATGCAATTTTCGTCCTCATGTCTTCTGATCTTGGATCATCATAGAAGTTATTCATATAGGCATTCTTAGTGTCTTCCCAAGTGGTCAATGAAGCAGGTTCCAGTTGCTTCAGCCAATATGCAGCTTCTCCTTCAGGAGAGTAGGGGAAAAGCTTGCAGAACAGAAAGTCATTGCTTACACCATTAGCCTTGACACTTGAAGCCAAGTCCTCAAACCTCTCAATGTGATCCATAGGATGATCATGAGGTAGGCCATGGAATGGATGCTGGCCAACCAGCTGATAGTAGACAGGTTTAACCTCAAAATCGTTCCTCTGGAAGGCAGGAGGTCGGATTGCAGCTCTGTTGGCATAGAACTGATCAGGTTTGTTGTAGTCACCTAGAGTCCTCTGAACAAAACGCCCAGAAGCGTTATTTGCAGCAACAGGGACTCCAACGATCTCATCGACTTGCTGAACCTGCTGTTCAATAATGACATTCCTCTCTTGATCAATTCTCTGCCCCTCTTCGTTCCTCTTGTTTCCTTCTCTGTCAACCAAGTGACCTTCTCCATCTTCAACCAAGATAAGTTGAGCGACCATTGTAGATTGCTTCTTAGCTTTTCGGTTAGTTCTCTCCAACCTAGCTAGTTCGTCGATGCTCAAAGTCACAAGCTCCTTCTCTTTGTTATTTCTGGTACTGCGATTAGGCATACACCTGAAACAGGAACAAAGAAAAGTAGCAAAAAGTTAGTAAACAAATTAAAACTTAGACAAAATCCTAATAGTAGAAATCGATAGGCAGCTATTACTCCTGGCAACGGCGCCAAAAACTTGATAGGGTCAGGTTTTACCCAAATAAAACTACTGCAAGTGTACAGCAAAAGCAGTTGTAGTACAAGGGGTATCGAATCCCAAAGGAGTAATGCAGACTACACTATCGAATGTAGATTCGGATTAAGCTAAGCAGAATATAATGTATGTAATGCGAATCAATAAATAAAAATAAGCAAACGATTTTTGTAAGATGATCTAAGTTTCAGAAGACTAAAAGCGCTAAGTCAGGACAGTTCCTAGGTTGAATCCAAGAATGTAGAATGCATGAAATCAGGAATGATTAAGAACCGTTTTGAACATGAACAGCAAATATATAACTAATCAATTATCATTGCAGAAGTTAACTATGGCTAGATCACAGAATTTCAAATCTCTTTGCAAACCCTAACAACCTAAACATGCAATATGATCAAATTCAATTGTTCACAAAACTTCTAAGCCAAATCTTTTTGCACTAAGTTGTTTTGGTCATCAAATACTAGTTCAGGTTATCAATAATGCTCTCACATATATTTAACAACCTATGATTTTCGGATTCCTAGGTGATGTGTCTCAGAAATTCAATTTTAAAGCAAGCAGAGATGAAAAACCAAAAGATATTCCGAACATGTAGCAATTCTACAAACTCTTCTTCAACCTTTGAAAAAGCCCTAACTTAACTAGCAGATTACTCATACATGATTATGGAATCACAAAACATAACTGAATAAAATTACATTAAGAGAAAGAGTAAAAGAATAAGGGGGTTCGAAATCTTCTCAAAAAGAGTACATGATTTCTCTCCCCAAAAAGGTCAGAATAGATCTCTCTCTAATCTCTCTGAATTCTCAAAAACTAAGATAAAAACCAACAATGGCTGAAAAACCTAATAAATAGAGGCTAAACACGTTATGGGTCTTCTTATAAATAATGGAACTTCTGGGCCAATTCTGTAAATAGTCTTCATACTTTTAATAGATCAGGCCACGATCCTTCCTTGATGGGTGACGAGCGTCACCAAGGGTGGTGACGAGCGTCACCATATAGCATACTTTCTGCTTCGAGCTGGGTACTTCGTGGCTTCAACTCGAAATGCTCCAATAGGTTCCAATATCTCCAATTATGCTCCAGACATGCTATAACCTGCAAAGACTCTTCTAGGACTCTAAAAAGACCAAAAAGACTCAATAAAAAGGACTTATATCATGGTTAAAAACCATAAAAACCATGATATATCAATGTGCTCATAGACTTTCTTTAAGGGACCTCCTTGGTGAGTCAAGTCATGAGGCTGGAAATGGTACTCCTCGCCATTGTATCTTGGAGAATCTGGTTTTCCTTCTTCTTGTTCTTCCATGTGCCCTCCTTCATAGACTACAAGTGGATAGTCACCTTGGGGAAGAGGAGTGTTGGTGCCATGGTGAGTGTAGGAGGATGGAGAGCCTTCTTGGTAGAGCATGGGCTGAGGAATGGCAAAGGCAAAGCTGTTAGGATTGGAGAAAGATGTGAAATGCTGATTGGGGAGTAGTAGCTTTGCAGCTGATCCATCTTCTTGACTGAAATTGTAGATGAACTTGTCAGCCACACTCTCTCCAAAGAACCTTGCTTTCTTCAGATATTGCAAGTCTAGATACTCCACCTTGACCGTCTCTGGTCCATTCTGAACTCCAGCAGCTTCCATCAATCCAGTAACAAGGCCTTCACCATAGAGCTTTGGCAGCTTGTCATCATTGGTTGATAGCCAATGTTTGATGACCAGAAGTTGCTGCATGAAGATGGTGTCTATTCCAGGTATCCTATCTGTTCCCTTGTTCTTCACGCCTTGCCTTATGTAGTTTAAGATGTTGATCAGACTCTGATCAATGGGCTCCCATTCTCCAGCCTCAACAGCGCCGCTTTCCCTTTTTGCAAAGAGAGCATGCGCCAATGCCTCGTGCACATATCTAATTCCTGGATTCCTGATCAAATAAACCTTGCTTCTTCCTGGCTTGTAAGCTTCTCTAGCCACATGGTCCCAAAGGCTATTCATCTCATATTTGCCAATTCCCATATTTTTTCCTATAGATCTGCCATATGAGAACCCAAAAGCATCTTCAATGGATGAGAATGGCATCCTATAATTGCCCTTTGAAACACTGAAGGTGATGAAGCCATCACCATCCTCTTCTGGTGTCTCTTCATAGAAAGTAACTTCAAAGGTTGAAAATAATTTAAGCACTTGGTCCTTTGTTGGCTGAGCACAGAGTTCCCACCAGCCTTGTTAGCTCCATAGTCTCCAGCATAGAAGAGCAGTCCTCAAATATTCCCAAGGCTTTCAAAGTTGGCACTTGTGGATATCTTGTTGGTCTCAAATCGACATTTTGCAGCTTGTCATATAACTGCCTTTGAGCAGGAGTGGTCCCTTTCTTCTTAGGGGCAGCCAGCACACTAGTGTCAACATCCATCTTTTTTTTTCCATGAGCCTTAGCGCTTGGAATCCCCATCTCTTTAGCCTTTTTTTTGGCTTTCTCTTGCTTCTCAACCTCTTTGTTTGCTCCACTTCTTGTTGTTCTTCCCATGGTACCTCGGGTGCAATATCGAAAACCCAAATCGATATTCAGATCGATATTGATCATATCGGCTTGGTTTGGTCGATATGCATGCCGATATCGGTGTCTGGGCTCTTGTACCAGTCGATACGCACGTTGATATTGCCTATGCATCCGTCATATCGGTGCCTAGCATCTTGGTACATAGTCCGATATTGATTCCAGCTTGTCCAATATCAAGCAAGACAGCTCAATATGTAGCTCGGTATGATAATGCAACGTTTTGTATCGAACTAGTACGTCAATATCATGCTCGATACGCCTTGAGTTATGCTGAATAACATCTTTGCATTTCCTAGTCAAGGCGTTTCGACATGGGACGTCGATACATTGCTCAAAATACCTTAACAAGGGCGATTAATCGCCCTTTATCCTGTCAGTTAAGGCATATCGATATGTTACATCGATACGTTGCTCGATATGCACCCTATGGTGTTGTATCGGCCTGGCATCCTGATACTCATGCTCGATATGGATGCCAGTTAAGGCACATCGAAGTGTTTTTACCCCGATACATTGCCTGTTAAGGCGTATCAGTTTGCCTTACCCCAGTACACTGATCGATACAACATCCTCTCATATGTATCGATCAGTATCATCCGGGTACACACATCGATACTGACTCAAAACATCAATATCAAGCAAGAACTGCTCGATACACTGTCCAATATAGACTGTATCGATGTGTGTTGGCCGATATGCTGGTTGAAATTGACCCTTCTACACCTCCTTCCTTCTTTCAAGATTGGTTCCTCTTCTCTCAGCTTGAACCTTGTTACTAGGGACATTCAAAAACACTCAGACAAACATAAAATACATAAGAAAACAAAAGTATATACAAGGATACCATGGAATTACCTTCCAAGTGCGCTTGTTAAAGCCACCTATCTTGACTTTCCTCAGCTCCCTAGTTGTGGTAAGGAGCAGGAGTCTTGGAACTCCTTGGTGTGATCTTGCTTCCTTTGACCCTCTTGGTGACTCCATCTATATTGAGCACTGCAAAAGGCATAGACCTGCCTTCATGCTTCATCTTGAAGCAAACTTCACTACTCTTAGAGCCAAATGGTCTCATGACCACTCCATCTTCCATAGGACCCAACAAAATTTCATTCACAGAATCATAACCACCCACTTTGAGAACCTCCTCTTCAGTGGCTTCACTAAACATCTTGGACAGAGAGCTCCCATCAAAGCTTGCGCCCACATAGCCATTCATGTCAGGCCAATGCTTACCAACTCCCTTCAGCTTCTTAACCTCCGTTGAGAAAGCTTGCTCATCTTCTAGCTTGTTCCCTTTGGAATCAATCTTCAGCACTTTCTCCTTGGTTAGCCTCAGATTTATTGTGCACTCCTTTGCATCAAAAACTGCTCCAGCTTAAGCTAAGAAGGGTCTGCCTAAAATGATGGCATTCTTGATCTTTCCCTCAACATCTAAGACCAGAATGTCTGTTGGGATGATCACTCCTTTAATCATCATGGACACATCTTTAAGGGCTCCTAGAGGTACATTTACTGTGCCATCTGCTATGGTCAAGGACACATTACTCTCCTGGAATGAAGTGTAAACCAGCGCCTTAGCAGTAGTAGAGGGCAGCAAGTGGATGCTTGCCCCTAAGTCACAAAGATAACTCCTGAACATCTTCCCTTTGAGTTCACAAGGAAGGGTAAAACATCCACGATATCCAAGCTTCTTGATGTTCAACACATCATTCTTGGCTATGGTTTCTTTCAGCTCATTCCCAACATCTAAACCTCTGAGCTTCATCTGGTTGGCATAGAGAGTACTATACTTATCCACAAGTAGTTTCTTAAACCTTCTAGGAAAAGGGAGAGCTGTCTTGTAGGGAGAAAGATCATATACTCCAGTTTTTTTCTCAGCTTCAACAATCACAAGTGGCTTACTCTTCTCCTCTTCCTTAGTGGTTGCTGCTTCAAGAGATTCTTTCTTTGCATCCTATTCTTTAGCGTCAGCTGCTAGAAACTTCTCTCCCACACTCTTAAGTTCAATGTCCTCATTGAGTAAAGAAAGGAAATCTTCTATGACAGCCTCCTCTTCGGCTAAGAGAGTCACTTCTGCAGTAGCTATAGCATTGCAAAACTCTTTAGGATTAGCTTTTGGTTTTCCAGGAGGGTTTCCTTGAGGTTTAGGGCCATCAATGCCTTTTTTGTTCTCAAGTGTCTTCACTCTTGAAGTCAACCCATCAATCTTGTTAGAGAGCTACAAATGGAGAGAGTCAATCCTGTTGTAAACCTCAACAAAATTCTTTGCGATCTCCATATTTGTAGCTTGTTTGCCTGGAAGGAGTTGTTGCAGCATTCCCTTCATCTCAGCTTCATTGGTGTTAGAGGAGCTGGCTTGGCTTAGCTGGAAACCAGGAGGAGCAAACTGATTTGGCTGAACATTTCCTTGGAAGTTATTCCTTGGATCATAGCCTTGGTTGAAGGGTACAAAAAGGTGTTTGGGTTCCCTTGAGGCTGTTGTGGAGGATAAACCCTGATCTTGGGGATTATCAACATTATTGCTTCTATAAGAGAGGTTAGTGTTACGCCTGAGTTGCCATAGTTGTTGTTGTAGCCTTCCTGATTACCCACATAGTTCATCTCTTCCACGTGAAATTCTTCATCACTTGGCATCTCAATCATTTCACTAACAAAATTCAGCTCCTTATCCTGCACCTGAAGCAACTTGTCAAGCCTTGAGCTTAACTCCTTGAGCTCTCTTCTAATGGATTCTAACTCCTTCTTTGTATGGCCATCTTCTCCTCTTTGAGTTCTGTCAAAATCTTCATTGTAATTGCCATCACTCTGAGGTAAGTTTTCAACAAGCTCAAGACCTTCATCCACATCCTTAGAAAGGAAGTTCCCATTGCTTGCAGTATCAAGTAGTATCCTGATCTTGGGGAGAGCGCATCTGTATAGTGTAGAGAGTAAGAATTCAGTTGAGAATCCACAGTGTGGGCACTGCTGTGCTTCTTTGGGAGAAGCCTTTGAACCTCTCCCATGCTTCACCAAAAGGCTCATTGTTTCTTTGGGAGAATCCTGAAATTTCATTCCTGATACTTGCAGTCCTTGATGTGCTGAAGAACTTGGCCGGAAAATGCCTTTTTACAATGATCCCAGCTTGTGATACTGCCTTGGGGCAAGTTCTTTTCCCATTGGTGCGCCTTATCTCCTAGAGACAATGGGAAGAGCCTGAGTTTGAAGCTATCTATGCTGACATCATTGATCTTGGTGAATGAGCACAATCTGTCAAAATTTTCTAGATGGTCCAAAGGATCCGCCAAAGGCAAGCCATGGAACTTACTGTTCTAAACCATAGAGATGAGACCAGACTTTATCTCAAAATTGCTGTTCTGGACTGGTGGAGGGATGATACTTCTCCTATTGTTGTAAGCATTAGGGGCGTCACCTGCTCCAATGGGCCTCATAGGGCGTGCAACATGTGCTGCTCCTCTCCGACCTTGCTCATCTTGGACTCCTTGTTGTCCCTGAACACCAGCAACTCCCTGAACACATTGTGCTCTTGGTGGTCCCTGAAATCGCTGATCATTTATACCATGCTCCATGTTGAGCTGATGAAACCTTTGCAGACTCTCTCTTTCTCTATTTGCTCTCAATGCTCTTTCAAGCTGCTGATATGGAAGCAAATTCTAATTTTCTTTTGATCTCAGGTTCATGTACCTATAAGAGACAGAGAAAACTCTCAAATCATCAACTAAAAAGAAAATAACAGCCTAATCTCAAGCAACCTACAAATTATAATGCTTAGATCAAGCCCATATGGCAACGGCGCCAATTTGATAACAGCTTTTTGTGTGTCTGTTCTATTCAAATCCTAACACACTCATGTCATTGCAGTATGAAAGGTGTCAGTCCATGTGGGCATGTAAGTCACTAAGAATGGAGCAGTTCACTTAAGTTAAGCCAAATTCATGAAAACAGGAGTGATTAAACTAAACAAGTCTAAGCAGCGCAAATTCAAAGAAGGAAATTCAAATAGATTAAAGCAAATATTTAAGATGGGGGTTATTGCCTAAGAGGGGATTAGAACCAAACTAGTGATTCTTCAAAACCATTCAAACAATGCTATCTCCTAGGCATAAGATTAACAACTATAACTAGCTCAATTCCTTGGTACTAATCACTTTGCTAAACACATAATCATATAACTTCCATTACTCAAATAGATGGTTAACAAGCATTCAAACAGAAATCAAATTCTATAAAGCAAAAATGCACCTTAGACATCTGACTCCTTAGGCTATGTGAACAAATCCTCTAAAAGACTCATTGCAGCATTTCATCAAACACTTATCATGCATAAGTGAAAGCCAAGATACTAAATAAGCCTGGCCAAGACTAATATAATGTTAAGAACATCTAATAGAGAGAAGACAATCATATTAAGCCGAAGACATCACTAATCTAATCTTAAAACCCCTCTAAGGCAAATGTAGAATTCACTAAATCAAAGAAGTTCTTACAAAGCAAAGCTGAAAAAGGTAAGGTTTTTTAATGCTAGAACAATAGAGAAAATATTAAGATAAGAGTTGCCTAAACAGTTTAGGACTTTAGTATTTATATAGAAGCTTAAAAACCCCTAATAAACCAAATTAAAGCTAACATGGCTGGACCATATGGGCTTCTTATATCGATACGGTCATCGATATTGGGTCTTCTTGTGGTTGTATCGACATGCTCCTGGTCGATACACAAGGCGTTAGGGGTGTATAAGCTTGACTCCCCTGGTGTAGACATCGATACAATCGCCTTTTTCCTAAGGCATATGGAACATATTCACGTCGATATAGCACATCGATATTGCCCTGTCTCTGGTGTATCGACTTGGGTGATCGGTACACTGATCAGTATGAATCCACCTTGGTGTATCGAGGTCTTCCATGTCGATATGTTGCTCTTGTACACCGTGTTCCTTCTGTATCGACATGGGGTCATTGATACACAGTCTGATATGCTCCATATCGATGAGACCACTTCGATATCCTGCTCGATATTGGTCCATCCGACCTTGTCCTTCTCCTTGCTCCATTCCCAGCTCATATCCATTGCACCACTTGATCTCCAAACTCCTTCCAGTACCTGAATAAAACTCCAAATGTATGCAAAATGCAATGCAACTCCTAAAACTACACTAACTCCTAAATGTATGCAAATAGAACAAGAAGAAGTAAAATATGCATGTTTAAAAGACTAAAACAAGTGATGTTTGAATGCTATGATCGTATAAATAATGGAGAAATTAAAGGGCTTGTATCGGGCAGCTTGGCCGATATCCAGACCGGTACGTTAGCCATGAAGGTTATATCGACCACCCTTGGTTAATATGCTGCTCTGTACGGATGTCTTGAAGAGAAGGTATCGGGTTTACCACCTCGATATGCTCATCGTTATGATCTACTAGAGGCTTGTATCGGTTTGGTCACCGGTTTGCCAAGTTCACTTTGCCAAGATACTATGCCGGTTTGTTTTTTCTACCAAACTAGAACCTCACCACTATTCATGACAGAGGACACCTTTATTTTGAGCCTCAAGCCGAGCATCTCTTCCGATACGGTTCCAATGCCACCTTGAGATTCAATCCAACCAATGAAATGGTGATGAAAGTGAGAAAGAGGCTGAACGAGAGATTGCGGGGCAAGTAATAGATGAATTTGGCTATCCCATTTACAGTTCTGAGAGGTATCACTTTGATCCATCCAAGTGAAATCTAAGGACCGTAAAGTTAGCACATGAGCATGTTAGCTAGCTCCGGAGGTTGAATAAGTGGAAGGGTGACACAAGATGTTTTATGTCTTTAGTGCAACCTCAATGCACTAGGAGAGAGTTTAATCAATCCAAACAAGGAAAGTTTAGAAGAGATACAACTAACTTGTAGATCTAGGCAAAGATGTTTTAAAATAGGTTCACAATTAAGCAATGCAAGACTGTAAACAAGTTTACTTATCTATCAAGCAATGGATCAAACAATAACTCACACTCCCACACATGATTAGCATTCAAAATCAGTTCCCTTTCCTTTAAGTGCAACAAACTTCATTGAAGCATTTCAACAAACACGTCAAAACCTGGTGGAGCAAAGGCTGGTTTAGGCCGAAAGTTGCCTTGGTGAAAGCCTCCTTGGTTGTTTTGAAATGGTGGTCTTGAAGCATAGCCTTGTTGTTGATTGTAAGGAACAAAAGGTTTGTTCCCATGACCTTGTTAAGCGCCTTGTGAAGGATAGACCTGGTCCTGAGGATTGACGACACTAGTGCTTCTGTAGGAGAAGTTAGGATGGTTCCCGAAGTTGTTGAAACCACCTCTTTGGTTCATGTAAAAAGCTTCCTCTTTAAGAGAAACCTCTTCTTCTTGCACTTGACCATATTCACCAACAAAATTCACAGCTTTGAAGGAGGAACTTAAGAGCTTGTCCAGCTTCTCATGTAGGGCTTTGATCTCCTTTTTAATGGCACTATCTCCTTCAGCTGAGGAGCCTCTTGTAGTCTTGTCAAAGTTCACATTATAGTTACCATCTGAAAGTGCCAGGTTCTCAACAAATTTTAGACCCTCTTCCACATCTTTCCCTAGGAAGTTTCCATTAAAAGTTTTATCCAAGAGCATCCTGAACTTAGGAAGCACGACTCTGTATAATGTACTAAGCAAGCTCTCCTTGCAACATCTACGCTGAGGACATTGGAGAGTGTAGCTCTTGAACCTTTCCCATGCTTCACAAAATATTTCATTTCTGTATTAAGAGAAGCTAGAGATATTTTTCCTCAACTTGGCTGTTCTTGCATTGGAGAAGAACTTGCTTAGAAATGCCTTTTTACAGTCATTCCATTATATGATAGAGCCATGTGGAAATGTCTTCTCCCACTGATGTGCCTTGTCTCCAAGACTGAACGGTAACAGCCTTAACTTCAGCCCATCTTCGCTATGCCTTGGATCTTTTTCATGGAGCAGATTAAGTAAAATTGATCCACATGATCCAAGGGATCCTCCATTGACAAGCCATGAAATATGTTTGCTTGGACCATGTTGATCAGACCTAGCTTGATCTCAAAGTAATTTTTCTGAACAGGAGGGACTAGGATACCATTCATGTTGATGTGAGTGTGAGGTGCATCACCAGCTGCTATTTGCCTTGGAGCTCTAGCTCCATGCAAAGGAGCTCTCTCAAACTGTGGTGCTTGGACATTTGCTGCACCTCTAAGGAGCTTGTTCATCAGGTCCTTGTGCAACATGTATTTCATGGTGAACCTGACCAGCCATTTGTAACTCTTCTTGTTGCTGAACCCTTGACCGTTATCTTCTAACACTTGGTCCTCTATCTAGATGATGGATGTTTTCTACTAGTGGAAGAAGATTGTTAGAGCCTTTGGACCTGAGGTTCATGGAATGTGGTACCTGAAACAAGTGTAACTAAACAAAAATTAGTACTGAAATAAGAGCCTAGACTATGCAGGAAAGCAAACTCCAATAAACAAATTCCAAGTATGGCAACGGCACCAATTGGTACATGACTTTTTTTGTCTTGAGTCAAACCTAAATGCATTAGGAGTAGTATAGTTGCAAAGCGTTTAATCAATCCAAACAAGGGAAGATTAGAAGAGATACCATTAACTTGTAGGGCTAGGCAAAGATGTTTTAAAAAAGATTCACAACTAAGCAATGCAAGACTGCAAACAAGTAACCAAGTGACAAGAGCAAACAAAGCAATTATAAATGAAGGCAAAACAGAGCAAAACTAAGAAAAGTTCGAAATATAGTTAAAGGCTATGATCAAGACTAACGCAATATGATCTAGGTGGTTTAAATCATGACTAGGGTGCAAAACAAACAATCAATATCTAATCTCTAAGCAAGACCACTAATAAAGATTAATCTAATCGCTTAGCAATAATCCCTTGACTAATCATACTCTTAACCCACTTTCAATAGTAGAAATATAATCAATAAGCATTAAACATAAGGTCCTTAAAGCCTAATATGCATCTTAGAGGGCTAAGCTTACTTATCTCTCAAGCGATGGATCAAACACTAACTCACACTCCCATGCATAATCAGCATTCAAAATCAGTTCTCTTTCTTTTAAGTACTAAAGCATTAGGAGCAAATGTGCAAGAAATGATAGATGCAAAGACCCATGACTATCTAAACACCATTTACATGCACAAAACTCATTCAAGCATTTCAACAAACACTTAACATGCAAGTCAACATGCCTAGGATCATTTTGTCAATAAAGGATGTACTAATCATTAAACATAACTGCAACAGAAGAGATTAACAAAGATCTAACAACCTAGCACCCTAATCAATCATTAAACCACCCTAATCTATCATAATCTCAAGCCTAAAAGTGGACTACTCACTAGTCATATTTAAATCCTCAATATTAAGGTTAAGCATGATTAGTTGAATGCAAATGACAAGCTAATAAAAGAAAATAAGAATACTTACGCAATATAACCTCAAGATTCAAAGATCTCTTGGCAAGTTCTTACAAAGGAAAGGTTTTTTATGGTAAAGCTTAAAACAGAAAACTGGATAATGATAGGATAATGTTTCATTTTTAGACTTAGGCTATTTATAAGAGAACCCAAAAATTGACCTAGTCAGCTTAAAATACAAAAAGTCAACAAGTTAACTCGCGGTCAAAGCTCCCAAGATAGCCGACACCGAGGAAGGGAGGAAATTGTTCTCATCTGTGCAAACTGGTCAGTACATGCTTAAAAGGCTGTGTCTGGATGTTGGCTCTCGGTCTTTGGATGCACCATGGAAGACGCCGGAAACCTTTCCTCGGTGCAGTCATCGGTATGTACTGAAACTCTCATCCTGAGCAAACACATCAGTGTACGGTGGCCTCTTCGTCGGTATGATCGCCTCCGAGGAGACTCGTTAGTGTACAGGCACGCCTTGCTTGGTGCAGATCCTATCGTGGAAGAACAGGGTTGTTCTCTACAGTACACTACGTTGGTATGGGCAATCTTCATGCTTTGAACTGCTTCTCCTTGCTGAACCTTCTTCTTTAGCTTGATCCATCCTCTTTTCTAATGCTCCCTTAGCTCCATAAGGACCTGAAAACTCTCTCAAAATGCATGCAAAATGCTATCCTAATCTATATGCATGCTATGCACGAAGTGGATGAAAATGAGACACTTTTAGACTTAAACGGATGAAATGTGATTCAAAACCTATACTATATGACTCCAATATGATGAAACAATGCATGTTATCACAGGACCAAAAAATAAGAAAGCTGGTCAAGCATTAAGGACCTAAAAGGTCATGTGAAGGATTTAAAGGCCAGATCATGGGCTCCTCCTGCTCACCTTACTCAAGGGGAGAACCACAACATGGAGATGACTTCAAGGATATAGACAATACCTTTGTCCGCAAACTTTGTTGCCTCGAACTTCAGCCTTTGAAGCCGCTCCTTATCTCGTTTCTCCTCTTTAGACCATCAGACCCTCTCTTGAACAACCACTTATTGACCTTCTCTCTCTTGTGCCGTCTCTTCTCTCGTTCTTTTGGGAGCCATGGTGCCTGAAACAAGATTCTCAAACTAGAGAATGAGCAGGGCAGCGGAAAATCGAGAAAGAAACAAGCAAGAAGGAAAACTTATAACTAATACCCTAGAATTTAGGGAAATTTATAAAAATCCTAGCAAGATAACAGAAGATCAAATCTAGAGATACAGTTAAATCGAGAATTTTTCCTAATATCAAGCTAGTTTAAAAAAAAAATTAAACCGCCCTAGCATCTAGAACAATCAAAGCGAACTAAAAGGAAAATTTCTTGAAGATTTTCTTAAAGATTCGAAAATACCTTTGCAAAGATTGAAAAAGGGTGCTGTTAGCCTTTAGTAAATAAAAATTCACACTCTCTTTTGCTTGAGAACTCGCGAAAACGGAAATGGGAGAGTGTGAGAGTGGTTGAAAATATATAAAGGCTAACTAATTTACAAAAGCATGGGTAAAAGAAGTGGTTTTCTGACAAAAGCTGTGGTGAAGGCACATCTTTCATCGTCAAAGATGCTTGCCTTGACAACTTTTTAAATTTAAAAACCGGAGGGAAAGTAGAAAAAGAGGGAAAATAAATTGATACCTCGGCACGAGATCGAGTCCATTTGGTCGATCTAGGACTCGATCTCATGCCCATTATGGCTTGGATCGAGAGGATTGCTCGATTTGGGACTCGATTTGGATTCAATCGTGTCTTGGATCGATAGCACCTCTCGTTCCTTGATTTTTGGCACGGTGGCTAAGTCCTCGTGATCAAGCCACGTTCTCGATTCAGGGATCGATTTAGGCTTGGATCGAGTAGATTACTCGATCTATTTTCGAGGATCGAGTGTCTCGGTCGATTTACCCCTCGTTTGCTTTTCAGGCTGAACGCATTGGCGGGTTGTCCCCTAATGATCGACCGTTCCACTCGATGTTCTACTCGATCTCGTCTAGATCGACTGACTCCTCTCGATTCACCAACTCGATCTAGCAAAGATCGAACCAGGATGAGTCGATCTAGCAAAGATCGAGCCAGGATGAGTCGATCTAGCACTCGATCTCTAGCCAATATTCGCCCCTTCTTACTCCTTTTGGATCTCAGATCATGGCCTGCAATCCCGTATACCTGTTCCTACACACTCAGAAGATAAAAACATAAAACTGAAAGAGAAATAAAGCAAAAATATATACAAGATAACCATGTGAATGCCTCCCAAGTGCCTTTTTTAACGTCTTTAGCCAGACTTTACTTGGTTTAGGCAGATGGTGGGTCTTGGAGAAGCATTGAAGTGCTCTCCGTGTTGAATGCGCTGGCCAAATATGGCTTCACTCTGTGTCCGTCGACTGTAAATGCATTCCCACTCTTGTCGACCAACGTAATGGCTCCATAGGGAAATACCTCCTTTATCTCAAACAGCCCGCACCACCGTACTTCAGCTTCCCTGGAAAGAGCTTCAGCCTCGAGTTGTAGAGCAATACCAAGCTTCTTTCATTAAGCTCTTTGTGAACCAGCTTCTTGTCGTGAGCCGCCTTAGTACGCTCCTTGTAGATTCTAGCACCTTTGTAAGCATCCAGCCTTAGCTCATCAAGTTTGTGTAGCTGGATCAAGTGCTTCTCCTGAGCTGTCTTTATATCAAAATTCAGCCGCTTCACAGCCCACAATGCTTTATGTTCCAGCTCAACGGGGACGTGACATCCTTTACCGTAGAGAAGAGTGAAAGGAGTAGTACCAATGGGCGTTTTGATAGCAGTCCGGTAAGCCCACAAAGCATCGTCTAACTTAGCTGCCCAATCCTTCCGAGTAGTACCCACTGTCCTCTCGAGTATGGCTTTGATCTGTCGGTTCGAGACCTCCACTTGTCCACTCGTTTGAGGGTGATACGGAGTAGCCACTTTGTGCTTCACACCATACTTCCTTAGAAGGCTCTCAAATAACTTATTGATGAAATGGCTACTGCCGTCACTGATTACAACCTTGGGGACTCCAAACCGTGTAAATATGACTGTTTTGAAAACTTTATCACCACCTTAGAGTCGTTTGTATTGGAAGCAATGGCCTCAACCCATTTAGAAACGTAGTCAACAGCCACCAAAATGAACTTGTTGCCGTAAGAAGAAGGGAAAGGCCCCATGAAATCTATGCCCCATGCGTCAAACACGTCTACCTCAATGATAGGAACCTGAGGCATCTCGTTTCTCTTGGTGATGTTCCCTGCTCGTTGACAAGCTTCACAACTCTTCACAAACTCGTGGGCGTCTTTGAAGATAGACAGCCACCAGAAACCAGCTTGCAAGACATTTATAGCGGTCTTGAATGAAGCAAAGTGACCGCCGTATGAAGAGCCATGGCAGTGAAGGAGAATGTCCTTAGCTTCTTCTTTTGTTACACACCTCCTGTATAGACTGTCCACGCCCCTCTTGTACAAGTAAGGCTCCTCCCAAAAGTAGTGGCCTACGTCTCTCATGAACTTCTTCTTGTGATAGTTGTCAAGATGAGAAGGCTCCTCTCCACATGCCAAGTAGTTCACAACGTCAGCGTACCAAGGAAGATCCTCTTCTTTGAAGCTCAAAACCTCTTCAAATTGCTCTTCTAGCCTTCCACAAACAGCCGTAGTGATCATCATAAGTTGTTCTTCGGGAAGCGAATCATCTAAGGGCAGAGGCTCATCGATTCTCATCCTAGAGAGGTGGCAGCAACGCCGTTCTCTATCCCTTTCTTGTCCCTGATTTCCATATCGAATTTTTGAAGAAAAAGGATCCATTTCAAAAGTTTCGGTTTAGTGTCTTTCTTGGAATAGATGTACCTCAGAGCCGTGTGATCTGTGTAGACAATGGCCTTGGAGCCTACGAGGTATGACCTGAACTCCTCAAAGGCGAATACAACTGCCAGCAACTCCTTCTCAGTTCTAGTGTATCTGGCTTGCGTGTCGTCCAAGGTACGTGAAGCATAGTAAATCACGTGTAGCCGCTTGTCTTTCCTTTGACCAAGAACAGCTCCCACGGCGTAGTCACTTGCGTCACACATTATCTCGAATGGTAGAGTCCAGTTCGGTGCTTGCACTATAGGCGCGGATACTAGAGCTTCCTTGATGGTCACGAAAGCATGAAGGCAATCCTCTTCAAACACAAAGTCAGCTTCATTGCACAACAGCCGTGTGAGAGGGCGTGCAATCTTGGGAAAATCCTTGACGAAGCGCCTGTAGAAGCCAGCATGGCCGAGGAAACTCCTCACCTCTTTGACATTAACTGGCGGCTCAAGACTTATCATGACCTCAACCTTGGCTTTGTCAACCTCTATGCCTTTCTCTGATATCTTGTGGCCAAGCACGATCCCTTCTTTCACCATGAAGTGACACGTCTCCCAGTTGAGCACCAGATTCGTCTCTTCACAACGCTTTAGTACCTTGCAAAGATTCAACAAACATGCAGAAAAAGACGCACCATATACAGAGAAGTCGTCCATAAACACTTCTACCATCTCTTCTATTAGATCGGAGAAGATCGACATCATACACCGCTGAAACGTAGCCGGTGCGTTACACAACCCAAATGGCATCCTTCGATACGCGAAGGTGCCAGAGGGGCATGTAAAGGTCTTCTTCTCCTGATCATTTGGATGAATTGGTATTTGAAAGAAACCACTATATCCATCAAGAAAGCAATAGTAAGGATGATTAGCAAGCCTCTCAAGCATTTGATCAATAAAAGGTAAAGGAAAATGATCCTTTCTAGTAGCAAGATTAAGCTTCATATAATCAATACACATACGGTGTCCTGTAATAGTCCAAGTAGGTATAAGCTCATCTTTATCATTCTTAATGACCGTGATCCCTCCCTTCTTAGGCACCACGTGTACGGGAGAAACCCATGTGCTGTCACTTATGGGATAGATCATGTCAGCCTCTAACAGCTTAAGAATCTCCTTCTTAACAACCTCTTTTAAATTCGGATTCAAACGCCTTTGCTGTTCTATAGAAGTGGCGTTATCATTATCCAAATGAATCCTATGAGTGCAAAGTATTGGTGAAAGGCCCTTGATGTCACTTAGAGAGTACCCAATGGCCTTCCTATACTTTCTCAGCTCAGTTAGGAGCGAGTGCAACTGATCATAACTTATGTTCTCATTCACAATCACGGGATATGTTTCATTAAGCCCTAAGAAAGCATACCTTAGCCTATTTGGGAGCTCCTTAAGGTCCACCTTTGGGGCTAGCAGCTCGCTCCACTCATCCTCGTGGCTCTTGTTGACGTTCCCATCCTCAGTCGCCTCCTTAGAACCCGAGACATGACCCAAAAGACTGCTTTCTTAAACCGTTTTCCCCTCCGAGATCGAGTCTTCCAGTCGATCTTGCACTCGTTCTGGCCCGGATCGAGCAGCTTCACTCGATTCTCCTACTCGATTTGATTGGGATTGAGCAGGAGATCGAGTCTCCGTCTCGATCTCTGAACTGATCGGTTGACTTCCCTCGATCTTCCCATCGATTGTTTTTCTGGATCGACTGCTCTCAGGTCGATCTCCCACTCGATTTAGATGGGATCGAGTGTCTGAGTCGTTCTCTTCCCTGGATCGACCAGTATCCTCGATCTTCTTGTCGATTACTGACGTGGATCGAGTGATCTTCTCGATTGCCTGATCGATCTCTTGGCAGCCGCCTTCATCCTCTAGCACAACTTTCCTAGAATCAAGGAGATTTACGTACTCCTGAGTCCTCTGATCCACGAAACCGTACTCTCCTGGCTCCTTAGTCAATGCCAGCCTCAAGTGATCCTCTTGTGCAAGCTCTTCCAGCAGTTCATCCGCCAAAGCATCCAACGTCTCAATGTAGAATGCTTGCTCTTCTATGGTGGGCTTCTTCAGGACCTCGTTGATATCAAAATCCAGACTTATATCCTTACCCAAGTGTAGAGCTATCTTCCCATTCTTGACATCGATGATTGCTCCGGCGGTTGAAAGGAATGGCCTTCCAAGAATGAGCGGATCCTTAAGTTCTTCATCCATTTCAAGCACAACGAAGTCTGTAGGCACGTTTACACCACTGACCCTCACTGGTAAATCCTCAAGCAAACCCACTGGTAACCTCACGCTTCTGTCAGCTAGCACCAAGGAGATTCTACAGTCTTTGAACCATGTGAAACCTAGCTTCTTAGCTATGGAATGAGGCATCAGATTTATACTAGCACCAAAGTCGCATAAACAGCTCTGAAATGTCAAAGGACCGAGAGCACATGGTATAGTGAAGCTTCCTGGATCTCCCAACTTCTTGGGGACTATCTCCTTGTGTATAATCGCGCTACACTCCTCACTAAGTACCAGCACTTCCTTGCTTTCCTTATTCTTCTTTGCAAGTGTGTCTTTAAAAAATTTTGCACATTTAGGCATCATGGCAAGGTATTCCACGAGAGGTAGCTTGATCTCTACGTCCCTTAAATGCTTCTCAAGCAAGAGCCTATGCTTCTCTATGAGCTGTTTCTTAAACCGACCAGGAAAAGGAAGCTTAGGAACTTAAGGCGGAGGTATGTACTCATTCTTCTCCTCGGTTGCTTTCTCCACTTGCTTCTTTACAGCTGCTTCTTTTCCTTTTCCTGGCCTCTCTATCCACACGTTGTGGAAGTTGATCTCATCATCAGCCGACGGCTTATCCTCCCCCTCTTGAACCACAATGACCTCATTGTCTTTAGGTGCAACCCTCGGTGGAAGCTCTTTCCCACTTCTTAGTGTGATAGCATTGGCGTACTCCTTGGGATTTTGCTCACACTTTCCCGGTATACTGCTTTGACCACTTGTACTTGCTTTACCCTTCTATAACTGCTTGATCTTGTTGTTTAGAGTTGTTATCTGAGTAGAGACATCAGTGAGAGAGGAGTCTAAACGGTTGTTCATCTCGGCGAACTTCTGATTTGTTGAAGCTTACCCTTGAAGCAACTGCTGCAACATGGCTTGTACATGATCAACTTGTTGCGGTTGCATCTGTTGTTGAGGAACAAAACCTGGAGTGTATATAGGAGTATAAGGTTTGTTCCATTGCTGCTGTTGCTGTCCCAGAAAGTTACCTTGCCGCGGACCTTGAAAACCACCACTCGGCTGAAAACCTTTGTTGTAGGGCACAAATGGCTTTGCTTGCTGTGCAGGGTACACTTGATCTTTAGGGTTCCCCACATTGGTGCTTCTATAGGAGAGATTGTTGTTCTGCTGGTAGCCTTGTAAATACCCTTGAGGTTTGTAGTTGTTCTGACCCGCCACCCAATTGGCTTCTTCTTGACTCAACTCAAGCTCCTCTAAGGTCTCATCCGCTTCACCAACGAAGTGAACATGCTTCTGGTTAGCCAGCACCATCTTGTCAATCTTCTCATGCAAGGACTTAAGCTCTTTCTTGTGAGACTCTAGCTTAGAACCCCTCGGTGTACGATCGTAGTCTTCAGCATAGTTGCCGTCACTCAATGCCAAGTTCTCTATCAGCTCCATACCATCTTCCACTTCTTGATCAAGGAAATTTCCCTTACTAGTCGTGTCAAGTAGCAAGCGGATCTTTGGTGAAACTCCGCTGTATATTATGCTTAGGAGAGTCTTTATACTGAAGCCGTGGTGAGGACACTGAATGGTGTAGTCCTTGAACCGCTCTATGGCTTCATTGAACATCTCATTGTTCCTTTGAATGAAGCCGCTGATCTCACTTCTCAACCTTGCTGTTCTGGGGCTAGAGAAGAACTTTGAGAGGAACGCCTTCTTACACTCAGCCCAAGAGGTGATGGTGCCTTGTGGAAGGGTCTTCTCCCAATGTCTAGCCTTGCCTCCAAGAGAAAATGGAAAGAGACGCAGCTTGAAAGCATCTTCGGATATGCCATTTATCTTGATCATCCCACACACTTGCTCAAAGTTGTCAAGATGCTCCAAGGGGTCTTCCATTGCTAACCCATGGAACTTCTTGTTTTGCACCATTGAGATGAATCCTGGCTTAATCTCAAAGTTATTGTTTTGCACTGGAGGAGGAGTGATCCCAAACCTATTATGGTGAGTATTAGGAGCATCGCCCGCTCCAATGATCTGTGGGGGTCTAGCCGCGTGGTGGGGGTTTCCATTACCCCTTCCCACTGCTCCGTGAGCTCGAGGAGGTCCCTCTGGATGTTCGTGCTCAGCCATCACTTCAAAATCCACTGATCCTTGCTGAACAATCTCCTCAAAAGCTCTAGCTTGCTCTCTAACTCTTCTTGATCTTGTGTGTCCAAGCTGGTGAATATTGTCCAAGGGCGTGAGTAAGTTGTTGTCACCCCTGAATCGTAGATTCATGCACCTGAAAGACACAAGTTTGAGAGTAGAGAAATCAGTAACCAACATAAAGTAAAGGCTTAGTCTTTACCAAACCCCAAATCTTAATGCTTTCTATCCACTAAGATGGCAACGACGCCATTTGATAACATGTTTTCTATTGATGAAAAGATGATGTCAAGATGCAACAGAGAGGTTATCAAAGCTCTAATGCACACAAAGATGTAGTATAGTAAGCAAGAGAGATATCAATCCACACCTAGGGGTAGCAAGTTCACTAAGAATACAAAGGAATGACCAAATCTAAGCAGAATATAAAAATGATTGGTAAAATCCCTAAAAACTAGATGCAATGATTAAATGCAAGGCTAAACAATTTTTAAATCCCTAGAAGAGGGTTGACTAGCACGAGGAATAAGCGGAATATTTATAATGCAAGGCTACAAATTATTAAGAATTGACTAGTGGATCGACCACATGATCGACCACTAGATCGAGCAACAACGATCGATCTACTAACAGTTTCAAACAGAAATGAATCTAATGACCAGGATGCGAACAGATAGCAAGCAAATGATTAACAGAGATGCGAAAATACTAAGAAAGAGGGTCCAGGGTTGAGAATCATGTTCAAGGGTTTCAAAGGTTCAAGCTTGGTTTGAAAACATTAGATCTACTCACTTTGTGAGGTTCTCTAGGCCTTGAAAACAAAAAAAGATCCATCCATGGCGTGTGGTATGGATCATTCCTTCATTCTCTTCTCCAAACCCATGGCGTTTGGTGGAAAAAGAGATTGAAGGGGATAAAACATAGATTTCAAACAAAGGACCTAACTAATCCCCTAAACAACCATGGCGTGTGGGAAAAGAAGGATTAGCCTCTAGGATCTGATTTTCCAGGACATCTGAATCCTGTCAAGGTAAGACATCCCTTAGATCATAGAGATCTTGGCGTGAGACTCTCTAAGCCTTAAATGCTCAAGATCCTAGAAGAGAAGGCAATGAAGAACAAGAAAACACCAAGCTTTAAACTTTTTTAACCCCTTTGAATCCTCTCAACCCCGAAAACCCAATGAAACTACTCACTACTCATAAAGGAAACCAAACAAAACGCAATAGATGATCGGCTAAACATGAAAAACGAGTGATAAAGAGCAAAGATTCAATATTCAAAACGTATAAGCAAGAAAAGCTTCAAATGTCTACAATGGCGGAATCGCCTAAACAAAGAGATAATAAGGAAAAAGACAGAATGAGGGTTGGAAATAGTTGTCGCCGCCTTTAACCAAAATTGGCTAAAGGCGCGAACTGGTCCCACCTTCGCTAGCGTCCAAGAACAGGCTGGATGGATAAGATAAGTCTGGGATCGGGCAGGGAGCTCGATCTGGCTCTCGATCTTCGGCTTGGATCAGGTGACTTTGGTCGATCTCTGAGTCGATCTTGTGCTGATCGGGTAGTGGACTCGATCTGATGCTTGATCTTCATGGCGTCATTTACGTCCGTACTCCAGATCGATCTCTTATCTCGATCTTGATCTCGATCCCTTCCTTCGCATCGACTCGGGTCACTCGATCTTCTGGTCGATCTCATCTAGATCGACCTGCCTTGCTCGATCCGCTACGCAATCTCGGGTACTTAGCATACAATCCTGAGTTCTCCGAGTGTCCACGCACTTCCTCACGAGCCTTAGCACGTCCACGAATCTTCCATAGCTTCAAAGTAGCCGAAAACAACGTAAATGCGATGCATAATGCAAGAAATATGCAAATGCTGATGCAAAAGTGCTCTAGGACCTAAAGTGATGCAAGCTAGCCTAATATGCAAGGTAAATGCATGATAAACTATCTTATATGTACGCAAAACACATGAAATATGCAGCAATATCACCATGTCAACTAGTGAAGCCTATTATTTAAGACTTCTGCTCAGTATAGTAAAATGTCCATCAAGTTTTGAGTATATAAAACTGTAAAAGATTTCCAATATAAAATATTTAAAGAGGCATATTATCCATACGGTTTGTTGGATTATGATAAAGAATATATTGGTGCTATTTACGAGTGTGATATCTTTACTTCTGCGAAATATATTTGTAGACTATTTGTGATCATCCTGATTACAAATTGTATTGCAATACCATAGATTGTTTGGGATGCAACTTGGCATATCTTAGCAGAAGATGTTTTGTATCAGCAAAGGAAACTAACAAATAATTGAGGTATACATGACTTATAAGGTTTGCATTTATACGATTTTTGTTTCTTATCATATAATATCCTAACTCTTGACTGATCAACCCCATATAGAATTGACACTTTCCACTGTTCAGTTGAAAAATTATGCTTTGGTTGAAATAGAGAAGCTTTTACGAATTAGTTTGAGTTTCCTGGCAAATTTTTCACCTATGCCATTTCCAGCAGATATTGTAATGGAGACCAACCACAATCTATACTTATACTTGATAAGCAAAATTACGATCATAATGTTTTGCATAGTAAACAAGACGAGTTGTCAGCAACTATAACAAGACGGGATTTATATTGAGATCTTAATGTTGTCCACAAGGACATCGGAGGGATGATCTAGGTTTTTGGATCCAGTGGTACTGGAAAGACATATTTATGGAAAGACATATCTATGGACATCGGAGGGATCTTCTTTAATTCGTAGGAACATAATTAACTTCAAAGAGATCCTCTTTAGAAAGCAACAAAAGGAATTTTTTATTCATATGAGTTGTTTTTTGTTAATTTAACTTTTTCGTTATTGATTTACAAATTTGTTTTTTATTGGTTTAGGTTTTGTGACATTGAGTTTCCATTTTATTTTGATAAACGCTTTGGGGGAATTGCTGAATATGACTCAAAACTTGAGTTGAAATGCATATAGGATTCATAAGGATAGTGAAATTACAACATTAATCCTTATGACGGAACAAAAAAACGCCTGCCTCAATTACTGTTTTATCCCACAGAAGTCAACTCTCTAAAAATTTGTTTACAATTAATTTTCAAAATTATGAAAAAGAATTTGATGAAAAAATTAGATACATAACACAAACATATACTTTTTACACCTACTAAAAATAAAATTTGATACAAATAATCAATTTAAATCATCATAGATAAAATAGGTTAGAAATCAATACTAGGTAGACTTCTCGAGTAGACTACTCAATTTTTCGAGTACACTTCTCATCTTGGAGAAGTCTACTCTCTAATAATTTGTTTATAATTAACTTTTAAAATCATAAAAAATAATTTGATAAAAAAATTAGATACATAGCACAAACAAATATTTTTTACACCTATTAAAAATATAATTTGATACAAAATAATCAATTTAAATCATCATAGATAAATTAGGTTAGAAATCAATACTAAGTATACTTCTCCAGTAGACTTCTTGGAGAAGTCTACTTTCTAATAATTTCTTTACCATTGATTAAAAAGATCATGAAAAATAATTTGCTAAAACAATTATATACACAACTAAAACATAGACAATTAGCATCTATATAAAATAAAAATTTCATGAAAATGAATCAATTTATAAGTTTCATGAGTATACAATTTAAAAGGGTTTGGTTGAGGTTTAGGGTTTAGGGTATCAGAGTGTAATTCTTAGGTTTGCACAAATTCTATATGAATTTTAGTTTTTGTTTCAGTTAATAAATGGTTCATATATTTGTTATTTTTACTATGGTTTTCAATATGGTAATTAAATTAATGTTTTATATAAGTTTTAAGAAACAAAATTGATTTAGGATTTATGGTTAGGCATACTTCCTGAGTAGACTTCTCGAGTAGACTTCTCGAACCGAAGTAGACTTCTTTTGTAGATTTCTCGAGCCGAATTAGTCTTCTCCAGCAGACTTCTCGAGTAGACTTCTCCTGTAGACTTCAAAAACAAGACTTCTCCAGTAGACTTTATTTGTACACTTTAAAAAGAATTCTACTTAACAAAAAAATTTCTACATATATGAGGAGAGTTTAACCTAATTGTTTTAAAATTAAAGTCTCTCTCTATCTCAAAAAACGCCCCTCTCTCCTCTGTCTCCTCTCTGGCCATGAATTTCTTCTCATTCCTCTCTTACCGTCAATCTCCTCTCCATCCTCTCTATCTCGCATTCAACCTCCTCTCACTTTCTGGTGTTGGTAGTGGTAAGCAAATCTGAGCTTTTTGTGTTCCTCTTTTTGTTTGCTTTGTATTCATATTGCAAATCTGAGCTTATTATTATAGATTTGTGCTTATTGTTGTAGATTTGAGTTTAGTTTTGCAGATATGAGTTTATTATTGTATAAATTTTGTAGATTTTATTGTAGATCTGAATTTTGTTGTAGATCAGAATTTTCCTACAGATCTAATTTTTTGTTATTGTTGCAGAGCTGGATTTTGATGATTTTTTATAGATCTGAATTTTATAAATATAGTAGATTTGGTTGCAAATCTTCATTTCAACATTTTTCTTTTCTTATTGTTGCAGATCTGACCATATTTATATTTCTGGTTTTGTTCTACAGATCTCCACAAAGCTCTTGCTTGTCTCCGCCGGATTTAAGTTATTAGAAGGTTCAAGTATACTTCTCGAGTAGACTTCCCTTGTCTCGAGTAGACTTCTTAAAGACATTGATTTTACATAACTTAAAGGTGATTCAGAAGGACATTTCCCCATTGATATTACATAACTTGTCAACTGAGTAGACTTCTCTTGTCTCAAGTAGAAGTAGACTTCTCTGAAAGCCAAGTAAACTTCTCTAAAAGTCTGATGAAGTCTACTTAGTAGACATCTTGAGTAGACTTCTCTGAAATTCGGATGAAGTCTACTTAGTAGACTTCTCGAGTAGACTTCTTGGAAAAGTCTGCGATCTATAAGCTAAGTTTCATATAAAACGCAAAAACTGATTCGACTATTGATGTTACTGCATATTGCATGTATTTTACATACATATAAGTTAGCTTTTCATGCATTTACATCACACTTTAGGCTAGATTGCATCACTTTAGGTCCTAGAGAATTTTTGCACCAGCATACGCATGTTCCTTGCATTTTGCATCATATTCAGGTTGTTTCTGGCTACTTTGGAGTCGTGGAGTTCGTGGCCGTGCTGAGGCTAGTGTGGAGGTTCGTGGGAACAACGGATGTTTGCTAAGGACCAGAGATCGGGGAGCAGATCGAGCACGGCCGGCCAGAAGAACGAGTAGTCCTTCTGATCCAAGGAACCTGATCGAGACGGAGATCGAGTGAAGCAATCGATCAAGTGGTACGGACGTAAATGACGCCATGCAAAGCGAGAGCCAGATCGAGTCCACCACCCGATCCGCCAAAAGATCGATACCAGGATCGGATGCAACACTCGATCCACCGACGAAGATCGAGACACAGATCGAGTTGAAGACACGATGTCCGAAGATGATCGAGAAGCATGCTCGATCTCGAGGTCCATCTCAGTCCTTTCAACCGTTTTTGGCCGCTACCGAGGGGAGGACCATCGAGCTGTTTGGCCCATTTTGGGAAGGCGGCGATGATCTTTTCCCACACACTTTTTCATTCTTATCTTTTTATGTTTTTTTCTCTCTGGTTCGGAGACGATCCGCCATTGTTAGACTTTGAGCTTTGTTCTTGAGTATTTTGAATCGTTTAAGCTTAATCCATCGTTTTTTCATGTTTATCGTTTCATTCTTCATGCTTTACTTAGTTTACTTAATGTGTAGTGAGTAGTTTCATTTGGGTTTCGGGGTTGAGAGGATTCACGGGGTCTAAAGGGTTTTCAAGTTTGTTGTTTTCTCGTTCTTAATAGCTTTCTCTTCTAAGATGTTGAGTTCCTAAGGCTTAAAGAGTCTCAGGCCAAGATCTTTATGATCAGAGAGAGCTCTTACCTTGACAGGATCCAGAGATCTCTGAAAATTACATCTTAGAGGCTAGTTACTCTTTCCCAAACGCCATGGTAGTTTAGAGGACTAGTTAAGCCGCGTGGTTGATATCTGTTTTCCTTGCCTCTCAATCTCTTTTTCCGCCAAACGCCATGGGTCTGGAGGAGAGAATGAGAGAGTGATCCATACCACACGCCATGGATGGGTCTTGTTTTGTTTTCAAGGCTTAGAGAATCTCACAAAGTGAGTAGATCTAGAGTTTTCAAACAAAGCTTGGACCTTTGAAACCCCTAACATGAATCTCAACCCTAGACCCTTCTTTCTTAGCATTCTTACATCTTCGTTAATCATTCGCTTGATACTCGTCGCATCCTGGTCATTAGTTTCATCGCACTTGCATTTTTAGACGAGATCGATCCAAACTGCTCGATCTAGTGGTCGATCCTGTGGTCGATCCACTAGTCGATTTTTATAAATTCATAGCTTTGCATTTTAATCATTCTGTCTTTTCGTCGTGGTAGTTCACTCTTTCCTAGTCATTTTAAAATAGTTTTGCATTCCATTTGGTTTCTGCAAATAGTTTTTAGGAGTTTTACAAAATCGCCTATCATTTGCTTAGCTTTACACTGCCCTTGCATTCTCTCTGACCTTTCTAGCTCCTAGGAATGGATTGACACTCACTTGCATACTGTACTACAACCTGGTTTTGCATTTGAGTTTTGATAGCCTCATTGCATCCTCGCCTTGCAAAAAATATTGTTATCAAATGGCGCCGTTGCCATTCTAGGCGTGTTAGAAAGCATATAAATTTGGGGCTTAGTAAAGACTAAGCTTTACTTTGTTTAAGTTACTAATTTCTCCACTCTCAAACGTGTTTCTTTCAGGTACATGCATCTTCGTTCAAGGGGAGACAACAATCTACTTCAACCCTTGGACAACATTCATCAACTTGGTCATTCACGGCAAAGAAGAGTATGAGAACAAGCTAGAGCTTTTGAGGAGATTGTTCAGCACGGTTTGGTAGACTTTGAAGCTATGGCTGAACACGAGCATCCAGAGGGACCTCCTCCAGCTCATGGGGCAGTGGGAAGGGGCAATGGAAACCCCCAACACGCGGCTAGACCCCCAAGGATCATAGGAGCCGGAGATGCTCCCAATACTCATCACAATAGGTTTGGGATCACTCCTCCTCCTGTACAAAACAATAACTTCGAGATTAAGCTGGGTTTCATCTCCATGGTGCAAAACAACAAGTTCCACGGCTTAGCAATGGAAGATCCCTTGGAGCACCTCGACAATTTCGAGCAAGTATGTGGGATGATAAAGATAAACGGCATATCAGAAGATGCTTTCAAGCTGCGTCTCTTTCCATTCTCTCTTGGAGACAAGGCTAGACATTGGGAGAAAATACTTCCTCAAGGCACCATCACCTCATGGGCCGAGTGTAAGAAGGCTTTCCTCTCAAAGTTCTTCTTTAGCACCAGAACGGCAAGGCTAAGAAGCGAGATCAGCGGCTTCACGCAAAGGAATAATGAGACTTTCAATGAAGCCATGGAACGATTCAAGGACTATACTATCCAATGTCCTCACCACGGCTTCAGCGAAGAGACTCTTCTAAGCACTATCTACCGAGGAGCTTCACCAAAGATTCGCTTGTTGCTTGACACGGCCAGTAAGGGGAACTTCCTTGGTTAAGAGGTAGAAGAAGGCATGGAGCTGATTGAGAACTTAGCACTAAGTGACGGCAACTATGCTGAAGATTATGACCGTGCACTGCGAGGTTCTGAGCTAGAGTCTCACAAGAAAGAGTTGAAATCATTACACGAGAAGATTGACAAGTTGGTTTTCGCAAATCAGAAGCATGTTCACTTTTTTGGTGAAGCGGATGAGAGCCAAGAGGAGCTTGAGTTGAGCCAAGAAGAAGCCAATTGGGTGGCGGGTCGAAACAACTACAAACCTCAAGGCTATTCACAAGGCTACAACCAGAACAACAATCTCTCATACCGCAGCACCAATGTAACAAACCGTAAGGATCAAGTGTACCCTGCTCAGCAAGCAAAGCCTTTCGTACCATACAACAAAGGTTTTCAGCTGAGTGGTGGCTTCCAAGGGCAAGGGCAGAACAACTTCCAAGGGCAACAGCAAGGAAACAAGGGTTATACGCCAATGTACCCTCCGGGCTTTGTACCTCAGCAGCAACAACCGATGCAACAACAAGTTGATCTTGTCCAAGCTATGTTCCAACAATTGATTCAAGGGCAAGCCTCTACAAACCAGAAGTTTGCCGAGATGAACACTCGTTTAGACTCGTCTCTCACTGACTTCTCTACTCAAATCACCAACTTAATCAACAAAATCAAGCAGCTAGAGAAGGGGAAGGCGAGTACAAGTGGTCAGAATAGCCTACCGGGCAAGTGTGAGCAGAATCCTAAGGAATATGCCAACCCCATCACGTTAAGAAGCGGAAAGGAGCTTGCACCTACGGTTACTCCCAAGAACAAACGAGGACGTTGTAATTCAAGAGGAGGAGGGTAAGCTTTCAGCTGATGATGAGATCAACTTTGACAATGTCTGGATTCAAGGGCCAAGAAGAAGAGACAAAGCGGTTGTTGAGAAGAAAGCGGAGCAAACTACTAAGGAGAAGGATGCTTATGTACCTCCACCGTATGTACCTAAGCTACCTTTTCCCGGCCGTTTCAAGAAGCAACTCATAGAGAAGCATAGAGTCTTATTTGAGAAGCATCTTAAGGACGTAGAGATCAAGCTACCTCTCGTGGACTGCCTTGCAATGATGCCTAAATGCGCCAAATTCTTCAAAGACACTCTCGTGAAGAATAATAAGGAAAGTAAGGAAGTGCTTGTTCTAAGTGAGGAGTGTAGTGCTGTGATACACAAGGAGATAGTCCCTAAGAAGTTAGGAGACCCTGGAAGCTTCACTTTACCTTGCGCTTTAGGTCCTTTGGAGTTCAAGAGTTGCCTTTGTGATCTCGGAGCTAGCATAAATCTGATGCCTTTTTCCGTGGTAAAGAAACTTGGCTTTACCCGTTTCAAGGAGTGTAGAATCTTGTTGGTACTAGCTGACAGGAGTGTGAGGTTACCCGTGGGATTGCTTGAGGACTTGCCAGTGAAGACCAGTGGAGTAAACGTGCCTACAGACTTCGTTGTGTTGGAAATGGATGAAGAACCAAAGGATCCGTTCATTCTCGGTAGACCTTTCTTAGCCACCGCCAGAGCCATAATAGACGTCAAGAACGGGAAGATTGCCTTGCACTTGGGTAAAGATATAAGGCTAGACTTCGATATCAATGAGGTTTTGAAGAAGCCTACGATAGAAGGGCAAGCTTTCTACATTGAGACGTTGGATGCTTTAGCGGATGAGTTGCTGGAAGAGCTGGCTCAGGAAGATCATTTGAAGCTGGCACTTACTAAGGAACCAGGAGTGTTTGGTTATGTGGATCAGAGGACTCAGGAGTACGTCAACTTGCTTGATTCGAGGAAGGTTGTGCTTGAAAATGTAGGCGTTTGCCTAGAGATCGACTCCGAGATCGATGACATTACTCGATCCAGGGGTCAAATCGAGAAAACAATCAAGAGCACAACTCGATCCAGTGCAGCAATCGATAGTCAGATCGAGCAAGGTGATCGATCCAGGAAAACAATCGAGTCCGAGATCGACTCAGCATCTCGATCCTTCACTCGATCCACATTAAATCGAGTGGATGAATCGAGCGAAACTGCTCGATCTAGATGACATCGAGAGCAAGATCGACCTGACGACTCGATTTCAGAAGGGATAGCGGTTGGAGAAAGCAGCCTCAAGGGCCATGTCTCGGGTTCTAAGGAAGGTTCTAAGAAGGAGAACAACAGCAACAGCCACGAGGAGGACTGGAGCGAGCTTCTAGCCCCAAAGTTGGACCTTAAAGAGCTCCCAAAAAGGGCTAAGGTATGCTTTCTTAGTGCTTAACGAAACCTATCCTGTGATTGTGAATGAAAACTTGAGTGATGATGAGTTGCAATCACTCTTAACTGAGTTGAGAAAGTATAAGAAGGCCATTGGGTACTCTCTAAGTGACATCAAAGGCCTTTCACCAATGCTTTGCACTCATAGGATTCACTTGGATAATGAGAACGCCTCTTCTATAGAACATCAAAGGCGTTTGAATCCAAATTTGAAAGAGGTTGTTAAGAAAAAGATTCTTAAGCTTTTAGAGGCTGACGTGATCTATCCCATAAGTGACAACACGTGGGTTTCTCCCGTACACGTGGTGCCTAAGAAGGGAGGGATCACGGTCGTTAAGAATGACAAAGATGAGCTTATACCTACTAGGACTATTACTGGACACCGTATGTGTATTGACTATAGGAAGCTTAATCTTGCTAATAGAAAGGATCGTTTTCCCTTGCCTTTTATTGATCAAATGCTTGAAAGACTTGCTAATCACCCCTACTATTGCTTTCTTGATGGATATGGTGGATTTTTCCAAATACATATCCATCCCAATGATCAGGAGAAGACGACCTTTACATGCCCTTATGGCACCTTCATGTATCGAAAGATGCCATTCGGGTTGTGTAACGCACCGGCTATGTTTCAGCGGTGTATGATGTCGATCGTCTCCGATCTTATAGAAGAGATGGTAGAGGTGTTTATGGATGACTTCTCGGTCTATGGTGTGTCCTTTTCTGCGTGTTTGTTGAATCTTTGCAGGCTACTAAAGCGCTGTGAGGAGGCAAACTTGGTGCTCAATTGGGAAAAATGCCACTTCATGGTTAAGGAGGGGATCGTGCTTGGACATAAGATATCAGAGAAGGGTATTGAAGTCGACAAAGAAAATATTGATGTGATGACAAGCCTTGAGACGCCAGTTAACGGTAAAGGAGTGAGAAGCTTCTTGGGACACGCCGGCTTCTACAGGCGCTTCATTAAAGACTTCTCTAAGATTGCACGCCCTCTCACTCGGCTGTTGTGCAAGGAGGCTGAATTCGTATTTGATGAGGAGTGTTTGCAAGCTTTCGTTATAATCAAGGAGGCCCTAGTATCCGCGCCTATAGTGCAAGCACCAGACTGGACTCTACCTTTCGAGATTATGTGCGATGCTAGTGACTATGCCGTGGGAGCCGTTCTAGGCCAAAGGAAGGATAAGAAGCTGCACGTGATATACTATGCTTCAAGAACCTTGGATGATACGCAAACGAGGTACACCACTACTTAGAAGGAGCTATTGGCGGTTGTATTGGCCTTTGAAAAGGTCAGGGCTTACCTCGTGGGTTCCAAGACCATAGTTTTCACGGATCACGCGGCTTTACGCTATATCTATTCCAAGAAGGACACTAAGCCGAGGCTTTTGAGATGGATCCTCTTACTTCAAGAATTTGACATGGAAATCAAGGACAAGAAAGGGATAGAGAACGGCGTTGCTGACCATCTCTCTCGGTTAAGGATCAACGAGTCTCTTCCTTTAGACGATTCTCTCCCCGAGGAACAACTCATGGCAATCACTACGGCTGTTTGTGGGACCTTAGAGGGGCAGTTTGAGGAAGTCATGAGCTTCAAAGAGGAGGATCTCCCTTGGTACGCGGATATTGTGAACTACTTGGCATGTGGGGAAGAGCCGTCGCATCTTGACAACTATCATAAGAAGAAGTTCATTAGAGACGTGAGCCACTACTATTGGGATGATCCCTATCTATACAAGAGAGGAGTAGATAACCTGTACAGAAGATGCGTGACAAAGGAAGAAGCAAGAGATATCATCTTTCATTGCCACGGATCCTTGTATGGAGGGCACTTTTCTTCGTTCAAAACCGCTACAAAGGTCTTGCAAGCCGGCTTCTGGTGGCCGTCCATCTTGAAAGACACCCATGAGTTCGTGATGAGCTGTGTGGCATGTCAAAGAGCAGGGAATATTACTAAGAGGAACGAGATACCCGAAGTTCCCATATTTGAGGTAGACGTCTTTGACGCGTGGGGCATAGACTTCATGGGGCCATTTCCTTCATCATACGACAACAAGTTCATACTAGTGGCTGTTGACTACGTCTCTAAGTGGGTTCAGGCCATTGCTTCCCCATCAAACGACTCTAAGGTGGTGATCAAGCTCTTTAAGAGCATTATTTTCCCGAGGTTTGGAGTTCCCAAGATGGTGATAAGCGACAGAGAGAGCCATTTCATCAACAAGCTGTTTGAAAATCTGTTAAAGAAGTACGGCGTGAAGCATAAGGTAGCTACGCCTTACCATCCTCAAACGAGTGGCCAAGTGGAGGTCTCTAACCGTCAGATCAAGGCAATACTCGAAAGAACAGTTGGGACTACTCGGAAAGATTGGGCAGTGAAGTTGGATGACGCTTTGTGGGCATACCGGACTGCTTTCAAAACGCCTATTGGTACCACTCCTTTAACCGTTCTCTACGGTAAAAGGTGTCATCTTCCTGTTGAGTTGGAACATAGGGCGTTGTGGGCTGTGAAGCGGCTGAATTTTGATCTGAAGACGGCTCAGGAGAAGCGTTTGATCCAGTTGCACGAGCTTGATGAGCTAAGGCGGGACGCTTACGAAAGCGCTAGGATCTACAAGGAGCGTACCAAGGCTGCTCATGACAAGAAACTGGTGCCTAAGGAGCTCAAGGAAGGGATTTTGGTGCTGCTTTACAACTCGAGGCTCAAGCTCTTTCCAGGAAAGCTGAAGTCACGGTGGAGCGGTCCGTATGAAATCAAGGAAGTATTACCTTACGGAGCTGTCACGTTGGTCGGTAAGAGTGGGAGTGCATTTACAGTGAACGGACACAGTGTTAATCCATACATGGCGAGTGCATTTGACAAGGAGAGCACCTCAATGCTTCTCCAAAACCCACCATCTGCCTAAACCAAGTAAAGTCTAGCTAAAGACGTTAAAGAAAGCGCACTTGGGAGGCATTCCCATGTTTATCTTGTACATATCCTTGCTTAATTTCTTTTCTAGTTTTATGTTTTCGTTTTATGAGTGTGTAGGAAAAAGTGTGAGAGACGCAGGACATGATCCGAGTTCAAAAAAGGAGTAAGAAGGGGGCGAGTATAAGCTAGAGATCGAGTGCTAGATTGACTCATCCTGGCTCGATCTTTGCTAGATCGAGCTGGTGAATCGAGAGGAGCCAGTCGATCTGGACGAGATCGAGTGACAAACTCGATCTAAAATGTCTCGGGAAATTCTTGGAGTTTAGATCGATCGCTCCAAAAATAGATCGACCGATCTATTTTCTCTTGGGAAAGTCCCTCATAGACAGATCGTTTAGTCAACTCGATCCACCACTCGATCCAAGCTGAATCGACCCCTGAATCGATAGCACGGCTCGATCACGAGGATTTAGTCACGATTTCAAAAACTCAAGGAACGAGATAGCCAATCGATCCACGACTCGATTCAAATCGAATCGTGTCCTAAATCGAGTAACCCTCTCGATCCAAGCCATTATGGGCATGAGATCGAGTCCTAGATCGACCAAAGGGACTCGATCTCGTGCCGAGGTAACATTTTCTTTCCCTCCTTTATTCTTTTCCCTCCAGTTGTTAAATTCAAAACTTGGACAAGGCAAGCATCTTTGACCATGAAAGATGTGCCTTGACCAAGACTTTTGTCAGAAAACCACTTCTTTTACCCATAGTTTTGTTTCTTGTTAGCCTTTAAATGTTTTCAACAACTTCACACTCTCTCATTCTTGTTTTCTTGAACTTTTAAGCAAAGAGAGTGAGAGTTATTTGTCTCTAAAGGCTAACAAGCTTCTTTAACAATCTTTGCAAAAGGTATTTTCGGATATTTGATAAAAATCTTTAGGAAAATCTCTTTTTATTTCGCAATTGATTGTTTTAGATGCTAGGGCGGTTTTGAATTTTTAAATTTAGCTAAATAATAGGAAAAATTCTGGATTTTCTAGTATCTCTAGATTTGATTCTCTGTTATTTTGCTATGATTTTTATAAATTCCCCAAAATTCTAGGGTATTAAGTATAAGTTTTCTTCTTTGCCTTTCTTCTTCTCTCATCCGATCGCCGTTTTGCTCATTACCTTGCTTGAGAAACTTGTTTCAGGCACGATGGCTCCCAAGAGAACGAGAGAGGAGACGGCACAAGAAGGAGAAGGTCAGGAAGTGGCAGTTCAAGAAAGGATTCGATGGAGTAAGGATGAGAAAAGGGATAAGAAGCGGCTGGAAAGGCTTCGGTTCGAGCCTACTAAGTTCGCAGACTGTGAGCTGCTGTTCAAGCTAGGGATCCTTGGAGATTTCGACCAACTCCTCAAGAACATTGGCCTAAGATGTCTGTCACGAATGGATTGCCCAACTATTCTAGAAGTGACAATAGACCTCCTTGCAACATTGGAGTTTCGTTACGAGAACCCTAGCGCCCCTGTTCCTTTGCAAGGCCGTCTCTCTTTCAAGGTTGGACGTCAAGCTTTCAGCCTCTCAATCCCCGAGCTGTGTCAAGCATATGGTCTCAACGCAGCCGCTACCAAGATCGAGTTCCCCTCCTTCACGCGAGCAAACGATTTTTGGGACCTGATCTGCAACGAAGACTACAAGGCCAACACCGCCAAATTCAAGAGAGTGAGAAGCCCGGTGCTGAGGTACACCTTGAAGCTGATCGCCAACACATTCAGCGGATGGTCAGTTGCTCCCACAGTCACAAAGACCGAGCTTTGCTTCTTGTTCCAAGGCGTGAAGCATTTGTTGTGTGATCCGCCGGAGAATGAAGAGCCTATGAAGGATGAACTCGGCGATGACGTGAACTATGGATGCGTACTTGCTGCCTCTTTGGTGAAGTACAAGGCTTATGCCTTGCGGTGCAAGGCAAGCTCTTCATTCATTGGCGGTTTTCTCACTCCTCTATACATACAAGCCGGCGTACGTATATACGATTTCACACCCGTCCCGGCTAGAGCTTTCATGGATGAGGTCTACATGAGGAATACCGACAGCTTGGGATGCACGCCAGCAGAAGGGTTCTACGCTTATCTTTTCATCGACGACGAAAATGAGAAGAGAGTATGCATCATACCAAACAAGGACGAGACCGAGCTGCTTGGTGTTGGGAACATCGAGTTCTTGCCGACCGTAGAAGAGTGCTTTGCTCCTCTAGGAGGAACGCCTGCCCCAGCGATTGCTCCACCAAAGGTGTGAGTCCCCAGCCACGGAAGATGAGATGCCCGAGGCTTACACCCTTCCCAAGATCGAATTCGAGCCGAGAACCAAGACGGAGAAGTTCCTAGCATCTGTTGTGGAGATGCAAAGGAAAATCAACAAATGGCAAGGCAAAATGCTCAAGAAACTTGCCAAGAAGGTCAAATCGCTTCAAGGAGGCTCGCCTAAGAAAGCTGCAAGTGAGGAAGTTCAGCAACCCGAGAAGAGGAGGCTTTCAACCGGAGGAGTTGTCATCCGAGAGACTCAAGGCAGCAACATTCAACCGGCGCGTCTTTCTCTTCAAGAGCCAGGCTCCAAAGGCAAAGCTGTAGCATCTAGCTCATCTGGAACATCCTCAAGTTCCAGCCGAGACTAGACCCAAGGTAACAACCTTCTTCCATTGTACATACCGCTCATCTTTGCTTCTTTTTGCATTGTGTTTTGGTGCTCCTTTGAATTTGTTTGCCACCGGGACGGTGTCAAGCAAGTTTGGGAGAGTATGTGTGTGGTTTGACATGTTTATTCTAATCTTATTATCCCTTTAGCATCCTTGAGTCTTCATTGCATGAAAAATTAGTAAAATTTTTAAAATTTTTTTTTTAAAGATTCATGTAGTTGCATTCATCTTGTTAAGCATTTTAGGATTGAGTCTAGAATTTTTAAGCATCTAGGTTGTTTACATTTGCATAAGGGGTTAAAGTTTTTCTTAAAAATGTGTTTTAAACTCATGAATTGTTTCAATGCCCTAGTTAGTAGTTCTCTAATGCCTTGCTCATACTTTGAAAGTAAGTTCTTACCATGCTTGGATCACTTGCTCTGATTTTTGTGACTTGAATTGAACTCTCATGATTTGAAACTTGTCCTAATAAGTGAAAACTTTAATCTGAAATTTTAATTATCATCTTTATGCGTTTGAAAATGAACACATGGATCCGAAAATTTTTAAGCTCTCTTCTTCCTTTCACCACTCTTTGTGAGCCTAAGTAGAACTCCCACCTTGACCCTTACCTTTCTTTGAAGCCAAGTTTTCTTGTGTGACATCATTGTGAAGCTTTTTTCCGGTTTGAACTTAGCATAAAGTGTTAGGTTTAGGGGACATGATCAGGTTCTCATATGATTGCTAGCTTTGCATTTTGAAGCTAGATTTAGGCTTAGAATAAGTTTGGAGGTTTAAGGGGCTGTTTTCATGTTTATGTGCTCTCGGTTTCAAAAGAGTTTGGTATTTGAAGAAAGAAAAAGGTTTTAAGTGAAAGGTTTGTGTTTTAATTTTTATGCTCTAATAATTTCAGAAGGTAGCTCTCTCAAAATAAAAATAAAAAGAAAAAGAAAAGAGCCTAAGTGCCAAAATAAAAGAAAAAAAAAAAATAAATATAAATAAACAGAGAGCTACCAATAAGAAATATGTAAAGAGCAAATTATTTTCAACCTTTTCACTAACCTAAAAGGATAAAAAATGCTTTATGTTTTGAATTGGGGAATGCTAAGCTTTTGCTTTGAGAAAAGGGTAGATTCTAAGTGGTGAGTGAGCTTAAAAGATAATAAATGAGAGGGGTTCAGGATCATTGTTAGTTTACATGGGTAGATGAGAATCTGATCATGTATGCATCAATTGCCTTCACCTTTAGCATTATGCATAAAGTTCTTACCAATTTTGAGAAAACCCTTGTTTTAAATAAAAACCCTTTTCTAATGAGATCATTCTATGCTCATAACCTGCACCCTTAGCCAAATGTGTTCTGTTTTAAAATGCATAAGTTGATTCATGGTTCGGTTATTAATGAATATTAAAGGATGAGTTTCTTTGATTGTTTGGAATATGAGAGTCATGATCTGAATTTCTTTGTGTGATGAGTATGGCTAAGTTCTGTGGAGTATGAGTGTGCGCATTGCATTTTAGAACTAGTAACTAGGACATTGAGATTGATTCATTTGAAAGGCACCCTTGCAAGAAGCTTAAACCCCCGTCTTTTCTAAAACCTCTCTTCCTTTCTTATTTTCTGTTGCTTGAGGGTAAGCAAGAACTAAGTTTGGGGGAGTTGATGTTACTGCATATTGCATGTATTTTGCATACATATAAGTTAGCTTTTCATGCATTTACATCACACTTTAGGCTAGATTGCATCACTTTAGGTCCTAGAGCATTCTTGCACCAGCATACGCATGTTCCTTGCATTTTGCATAATATTCAGGTTGTTTCTGGCTACTTTGGAGTCGTGGAGTTCGTGGACGTGCTGAGGCTAGTGTGGAGGTTCGTGGGAACAACGGATGTTTGCTAAGGACCAGAGATCAGGGAGCAGATCGAGCACGGCCGATCGATCTAGGTGAGATCGACCAGAAGATCGAGTAGTACTTTCGATCCAAGGAACCTGATCAAGACGGAGATCGACTGAAGCAATCGATCAAGTGGTACGGAAGTAAATGACGCCATGCAAAGCGAGAGCCAGATCGAGTCCACCACCCGATCAGCCAAAAGATCAATACCAGGATCGGATGCAACACTCGGTCCACCGAAGAAGATCGAGACACAGATCGAGTTGAAGACACGATGTCCGAAGATGATCGAGAAGCATGCTCGATCTCGAGGTCGATCTCAGTCCTTTCAACCTTTTTTGGCCGCTAGCGAGGGGGGGGACCATCGAGCTGTTTGGCCCATTTTGGGAAGGCGGCGATGATCTTTTCCCACACACTTTTTCATTCTTACCTTTTTATGCTTTTTCTCTCTGGTTTGGAGACGATCCGCCATTGTTAGACTTTGAGCTTTGTTCTTGAGTATTTCGAATCGTTTAAGCTTAATCCATCATTTTTTCATGTTTATCGTTTCATTCTTCGTGCTTTACTTAGTTTACTTAATGTGTAGTGAGTAGTTTCATTTGGGTGTCGGGGTTGAGAGGATTCACGGGGTCTAAAGGGTTTTCAAGTTTGTTGTTTTCTCGTTCTTAATAACTTTCTCTTCTAAGATGTTGAGTTCCTAAGGCTTAAAGAGTCTCACGCCAAGATCTTTATGATCAGAGAGAGCTCTTACCTTGACAGGTTCCAGAGATCTCTGAAAATCACATCTTAGAGGCTAGTTACTCTTTCCCAAACGCCATGGTAGTTTAGAGGACTAGTTAAGCCCCGTGGTTAAAATCTGTTTTCCTTGCCTCTCAATCTCTTTTTCCGCCAAACGCCATGGGTCTGGAGGAGAGAATGAGAGAGTGATCCATACCACACGCCATGGATGGGTCTTGTTTTGTTTTCAAGGCTTAGAGAATCTCACAAAGTGAGTAGATCTAGAGTTTTTAAACCAAGCTTGGACCTTTGAAACCCCTAACATGAATCTCAACCCTAGACCCTTCTTTCTTAGCATTCTTACATCTTCGTTAATCATTCGCTTGATACTCGTCGCATCCTGGTCATTAGTTTCATCGCACTTGCATTTTTAGACGAGATCGATCCAAACTGCTCGATCTAGTGGTCGATCCACTAGTCGATTTTTATAAATTCATAGCTTTGCATTTTAATCATTCTGTCTTTCCGTCATGGTAGTTTACTCTTTTCTAGTAATTTTAAAATAGTTTTGCATTCCATTTGGTTGCTGCATATAATTTTTAGGATTTTGACAAAATCGCCTATCATTTGCTTAGCTTTACACTGCCCTTTCATTCTCTCTGACCTTTCTAGCTCCTAGGAATGGATTGACACTCACTTGCATACTGTACTACAACCTGGTTTTGCATTTGAGTTTTGATAGCCTCATTGCATCCTTGCCTTGCAAAAAATATTGTTATCAACTATACCTATAAAATATAAATTTGTAAAACTTATGCATAGGTAAGAACACTTACTAACAGGAGCTTATGATCACGAAAATCTTAAAAATTTGTTATATGTTGTATAAAAATGAATTTTTTAAAAAACCAAGAAAAGTAGACTTCTCAGAGAAAAGTAGATTTCTCGCAGGTTAGTTTTGCAATTGCCAAAAGATTAGTAGACTTCTCCAAGAAAGTAGACTTCTCGCAGAAGTCTACTTTTGTAAGTAAACTTCTCGCAGGTCATTTTTTCAATTAACAAATAAGTCAGAGATTTTTCAACTGCGAAAATGACCTGAAGTAGACTTCTCACAGGTCATTTTTGCAATTGACCAAAAAGTCAAAGATTTTCAATTGCAAAAATGACCTGTGAGAGTAGACTTCTCCGAGAAGTCTACTTTTGTAGGAGAAGTTTACTCTACAAAGTCAAAGGTTGGTCAATTGCAAAAATGACATACCTCTAAAGAAGTCTACTCGAGAAGTCTATGCTATTTTTTTGTTATCAAAGGAAATAGAGTAGACTTCATTATGACCAAAAGTAGTCAACTTTTTTCATGTAATCAATTGAAAAACTAACTTGGGCGTTGACTAGTAGACTTCACAGTGGTGAAGAGAAGTCTACTTTCGCAGCCAAGAACTGAAAAACACTAAAATTGACTGAAAATTTGAGTTATCACTCGTCTTTAGCTTCTTTTCTAGTCGAGATCTTCGATTCTAGCCACCATGAAAAACACACACCGCAACAAACGACCAACTTGCCAGAATATAGAAATATATAAAAACTTCAACTTTTTAATAGTCAAATTATAGAATTTTTGGGAAGAAAATTGAGAGAAAATGGAAGAATAGAAGCTTAAGAGAAAGATAATGAGCTATCCAAGCTCAAAAATGGGTTTTTGGTGCCATTAAAGCTCGAAATTGGTTGAAAATGGTAGTTGGGTGAATTGATGATAATGGCACTTCCGTAAATAAGTGAGAAAGATGAGGATTATTTGGTCAAATGGATATCTAAAAATAAAAGAAATTAATTTGAAATAAAGGCAATTTCGTAAATTAGAACTGAGAAGGATTGTTTGGATACAAAATGACTAATGTTGAGAAGGTGAATTTTGTGGGTTAGATTTGCATTTAAACTCAAAATTTGAGTCATTTTTGCAAGAATCCCAAATGCTATAGATTTGAAATTCTGAATGATGAGGACCTCCAGCCGGTTAAGGTACCCATCATGTACGAGCCACCCAAGACCCTGTAGGGAACAAGAACAAAGAGGGAAGAGTTCAATAAGGCCGTGGAAAACCTCCTCAACCTCAAACAAACCCAAGACGTCACCACCCTTCTCAAACGGCTTATTTTCAAGGAAGAATGCATGACTGAACGGGACGAAGATGGGACGGGACGGTATGAAGACATGACAGGACGGGACGAGGGCGTGATTGGTCATCCGTCGTGCGGAGAAGATCTGAACTCGGGGGGATGGTTTAGCCTGCAATGAAGGAACAAGGAAGGAGAATCCCGGTGAACAGGAAAGAGGTTGCCCTGCCGATTACGCTCCGACACTCTAGTAAGAAAAGAGACGGGACTGGACAAAGCGCGTCAAAGTATCAGAAGAACGAAGTATGGGGCGCTCTACCAACTTGAAGGGATCTTGATAGAACTTTTGGCAACGGTGTTCATTAGTGAAAATGAAGCTAGATGATGAACTCATCGTTCTAGATGTGTTTTCCCCCTCTCGTTGGCGCGAGGGGTGTGTTTTTATAGGAGATACCTGGTTCTGGGTCGGGCCCGGATTTGGGTCTCCAAGTTCCCCGGATCGGATACTTACTTCCGTCCTTTGCCATGATTATCATCATTCCTGGACTCTTCCATGCGTGTAGTTAGAGGGAAGGTTGCCGACCTGCTCCGCCTTCTCCTAGCCGCCATCATTGCGGTCTTTATTGGTAGGTATGACACATTTAATGCACATCGGGTTCCTGCCGCGTCCGTTGCCCATGCGTTGGGCCCTCGTTGGCTGTATTCACATTTTGTGGCACAAAAGTTTCCCCATATCGATGAGACCACTTCGATATCCTGCGCGATATTGGTCCATCCGACCTTGTCCTTCTCCTTGCTCCATTCCCAGCTCATATCCATTGCACCACTTGATCTCCAAACTCCTTCCAGTACCTGAATAAAACTCCAAATGTATGCAAAATGCAATGCAACACCTAAAACTACACTAACTCCTAAATGTATGCAAATGGAACAAGAAGAAGCAAAGTATGCATGTTTAAAAGACTAAAACAAGTGATGAATGCATGTTATGATCATATAAATAATGAAGATATTAAAGGGCTTGTATCGGGCAGCTTGGCCGATATCCAGACCGGTACGTTAGCCCTGAAGGTTATATCGACCACCCTTGGTTAATATGATGCTCTGTACGGATGTCCTGAAGATAATGTATCGGGTTTACCACCTCGATATGCTCATCGTTATGATCTACTGGAGGCTTGTATCGGTTTGGTCACCCCGGTATGCAGCTCCATACAAGTTCACTTTGCCCAGATACTATGGCGGTTTGTTTTTTCTACAAAACTAGAACCTCACCACCATTCATGACAAAGGACACCTTTATTTTGAGCCTCAAGCCGAGCATCTCTTCCCATACGGTTCCAATGCCACCATGAGATTCAATCCAACCAATTAAATGGTGATGAAAGTGAGAAAGAAGCTGAATGAGAGATCGCGGGGCAAGGAACAGATGATTTAGGCTATCCCATTTACACTTCTGAGAGGTATCACTTTGATCCATCCGAGTGAAATCTAAGGACCTTAAAGTTAGAACATGAGCATGTTAGCTTGCTCCAGAGGTGGAATAAGTGGCAGGATGACACAAGATGTTTTATGTCTTTAGTGCAACCTCAATGCACTAGGAGAGAGTTTAATCAATCCAAACAAGGAAAGTTTAGAAGAGATACAACTAACTCGTAGAGCTAGGCAAAGATGTTTTAAAAGAGGTTCACAATTAAGCAATGCAAGACTGCAAACAAGTTTACTTATCTATCAAGCAATGGATCAAACACTAACTCACACTCCCATACATGATTAGCATTCAAAATCAGTTCCTTTTCCTTTAAGTACTAAAGCATTAAGAGAAAATGTGCAAGAAATGATAGATGAAAAGATGACTATCTAAACACCAGTTTGATGCAACAAACTTCATTCAAGCATTTCAACAAACACGTCAAAACCTGGTGGAGCAAAGGCTGGTTTTGCCGGAAGTTTCCTTGGTTAAAGCCTCCTTGGTTGTTTTGAAATGGTGGTCTTGAAGCATAGCCTTGTTGTTGATTTTAAGGAACAAAAGGTTTGTTCCCTTGACCTTGTTGAGCGCCTTGTGAAGGATAGACCTGGTCCTGAGGATTGATGACACTAGTGCTTCTGTAGGAGAAGTTAGGATGGTTCCCGAAGTTGTTGAAACCACCTCTTTGGTTCAAGTAAAAAGCTTCCTCTTGAAGAGAAACCGCCTCTTCTTGCACTTGACCATCTTCACCAAGAAAATTCACAGCTTTGAAGGAGGAACTTAACAACAAATTTTAGACCCTCTTCCACATTATAGTTACCATCTGAAAGTGCCAATTTCTCAACAAATTTTAGACCCTCTTCCACATCTTTCCCTAGGAAGTTTCCATTAGAAGTTGTATCCAAGAGCATCTTGAACTTAGGAAGCACGCCTTTGTATAATGTACTAAGAAAGCTCTCCTTGCTACATCTATGCTGAGGACATTGGAGATTGTAGCTCTTGAACCTTTCCCATGCTTTACAAAATGTTTCATTGCTGTGTTGGGAGAAGCTAGAGATATTTTTCCTCAACTTGGCTGTTCTTGCATTGGAGAAGAACTTGCTTAGAAACGCCTTTTTACAGTCATTCCAATATGTGATAGAGCCCTGTAGAAGTGTCTTCTCCCACTAATGTGCCTTGTCTCCAAGACTGAAAGGTAACAGCCTTAACTTCAGCCCATCTTCACTATGCCTTGGATCTTTTTCATGGGGCAGATTCAGTAAAATTGATCCACATGATTCAAGGGATCCTCCATTGACAAGCCATGAAATCTGTTTGCTTGGACCATGTTGATCGGACCTAGCTTGATTTCAAAGTAATTTTTCTCAACAGGAGGGACTAGGATACCATTCATGTTGATGTGAGTGCTAGGTGCATCACCAGCTGCTATTTGCCTTGGAGCTCTAACTCCATGCAAAGGAGCTCTTTTAAACTGTGGTGCTTGGACATTTGATGCACCTCTAAGGAGCTTGTTCATCAGGTCCTTGTGCAACAGGGATTTCATGGTGAACCTGACCAGCCATTGGTAACTCTTCTTGTTGCTGAACCCTTGACTGTTATCTTCTAACTCTTGCTCTTCTATCTAGATGATGGATGTTTTCTACTAGTGGAAGAAGATTGTTAGAGCCTTTGGACCTGAGGTTCATGCAATGTGGTACCTGAAACAAGTGTAACTAAACAAAAATTAGTACTGAAATAAGAGCCTAGACTATGCAGGAAAGCAAACTCCAATAAACAAATCCCAAGTATGGCAACGGCGCCAATTGGTACAAGACTTTTTATGTCTTGAGTCAAACCTCAATGCACTAGGAGTAGTATAGTTGCAAAGCGTTTAATCAATGCAAACAAGGGAAGTTTAGAAGAGATACAACTAACTTGTAGGGCTAGGCAAAGATATTTTAAAAAAGATTCACTATTAAGCAATGCAAGACTGCAAACAAGTAACCAAGTGACAAGAGAAAACAAAGCAATTCTAAATGAAGGCAAAACAGAGCAAAACTAAGAAAAGTTCGAAATATAGTTAAAAGCTATGATCAAGACTAAGGCAATATGATCTAGGTAGTTTAAATCATGACTAGGGTGCAAAACAAACAATCAATGTCTAATCTCTAAGCAAGACCACTAATAAAGATTAATCTAATCCCTTTGCAATAATCCCTTTTCTAATTATACTCTTAACCCACTTTCAATAGTAGAAATACAATCAATAAGCATTAAACATAAGGTCCTTAAAGCCTAATATGCATCTTAGAGGGCTAAGCTTACTTATCTCTCAAGCAATGGATCAAACACTAAATCACACTCCCATGCATAATCAGCACTCAAAATCAGTTCTCTTTCTTTTAAGTACTAAAGCATTAGGAGCAAATGTGCAAGAAATGATAGATGCAAAGAGCCATGACTATCTAAACACCATTTACATGCACAAAACTCATTCAAGCATTTCAACAAACACTTAACATGCAAGTCAACATGCCTAGGATTATTTTGTCAATAAAGGATGTACTAATCATTAAATATAATTGCAAGAGAAGAGTTTAACAAAGATCTAACAACCTAGCACCCTAATCAATCATTAAGCCACCCTAATCTATCATAATCTCAAGCCTAAGAGTGGACTACTCACTAGTCATATTTAAACCACACTTAACAACGAAGTCTGTTGGCACGTTTACTCCACTGATCCTCACGGGAAGCCTTATGCTTCTGTTAGCTAGCACCAGAGAGATCCTACACTCTTTAAACCTTGTGAAACTGAGCTTCTTTGCATTGGAGTGGGGCATGAGGTTTATACTTGCACCAAGATCACATAGGCAGCTCTGAAATGTCAAGGGACCGAGTGCACATGGTATGGTGAATGATCCTGGATCTCCAAGCTTCTTAGCAACAATCTCTTTGTGAATGATGGCACTGCACTCTTCACTAAGCACCAAAACTTCTTGACTTTCCTTAATCTTCTTAGTAAGCGTATCTTTGAAGAACTTAGCACACTTAGGCATCATGGCAAGACAATCCACCAAAGGCAACTTGATCTCAACATCTTTCAAATGCTTCTCAAAGATTGCTCTATGCTTCTCAATGAGCTGTTTCTTCAACTGGCCAGTCCCATGATCAGTCAGCTTATCTGGTATCTTATTCTGAATCATTGCACTTACTTGTTCTGAAATCAGCATTGTTCCTTGCTCCAGCCCCAGATTCTTGGTCATCATCCTTTTCACATATCTCTTTATCACAGGAGTAGTCCTTATGGCATCTGTCAAAGGAATCTTCACCACATGTTTATCCATGATAGCTTTAATCCTAGCATCCTCCAGTTCTTGTTTAGACTTCTTTTGGCTCCTTGGATAAGGCACCTTTGGCTTATAGACCTTTTCTTCTGCGCTTTCTGGAGTCTGAGAACTCGGAGTTTTCTTATATGGTGGGCGTCGATCGACACGAGGGGGTGGGTGTCGATCGACACTGGTTCCTGAGAGTTGTGTCGATCTGGCGTCGGGCAGCTTGTCGACCTCGGTCGATATCCGTTTGCTTCGAGTCAAGGAGTCACGAATTTCCTCTGGTGTCGATCGACACTGAGGGTTTGGTGTCGATCGACACCCTTCAAAATTTTCGAAATCTTCATCTTCAAACTCCTGCAGCTGCTCGAAATCTTCTGCACTAAAGCCCTTTTTCTGCACTAGTTGCAGATTCTTTCCACTCCTCAGCGTAATGGCGTTAAGAGAGTGTCTTGGGTTGGTGTCTGTCCGTCCTGGAAGGAATCCACCCTGCCTTTTAACAGCCCCAACAGTTTGAGCCACTTGAGTATCCAAAATCTTCACATGAGTGTTCAGAGCTTCGATTTTCCCATTCAAATCTTGATACAGGGCGTCAATCTTGCCATTGAAGTCAACTGTAATCTTCTGCTGACCTTCTAGCAACTGCTCAAGCATGGCTTCCATTTTGATTGAAGCTGATGGTGCTGGTGCAGGCTGATAAGATGAGGAACCATAGTTCCTGTTGAAGTTCCTGTTCTGATAAGGCTTTTGGTATTCAGTCTTCTGAAACTGAGGCTTGGGAGTGTAGCCAGTAGAGTTCTGATTCCTTGTGAAGTTGCTCATCTGCATATTCCCACTGAATCCTCTATTTCCCTGCTGATTGTTGTATCTCTGACCTTGGAAACCAGCTCCATTGATGTAGTTGACATCTTCTTCTTCAAACTCTTCAGCTGGCTCAAATGTCTCAACTTCAGCAGCAAACTGAACAGAATTCTTCCCCACCAGAAGATTATGCACAGAATCTAGCTTGGCCTTCATCTCAGCAACAAACTGATTACTTCCTGCACCCCCAGCGTTTTTCTGTCTCTCAAAATCAGCATTCTTTGTGCTGTTGCTGGAAGCTAGGTTCTCTATCAGCTTGATGGCATCAGCTGGGACTCTAGTGTTGAAATTCTCATTGCTTGCTGCATCCAGGGCCATCTGGTATTTCCAATCAACACCTCTAAAGAAGATTCCCAGCAGCTGTACTTCATTAAACCCATGATGTGGGCAGTCCCTTTGGTACAGCTTGAATCTCACCCATGCTGCTTTAAAAGCTTATGTTCGACCTTGGGAGAATGTGGCGATATTTCTCCTCAACTCTTCTGACCTTGCATCATCATAGAAGTTGTTGAGGAAAGTAAAATTGGTGTCCTCCCATGTAGTCAAAGAAGCAGGTTCCAATTGTTTGAGCTAATGTGCTGCATCTCCTTCCAAAGAGTGAGGCAAAAGCTTGCAGAATAGGAAGTCATTGGTGACTCCATTGAATTTAACACTTGAAGCCAGGTCTTCAAACTTCTCAATATGATCCATTGGGTGTTCATGTGGAAGCCCATGGAAAGGATGCTGACCTACAAGCTGATAGTAACTAGGTTTCAGCTCAAAATCATTCCTCTGAAAGGCAGGTGGGCGGATTGCAGCTCTATTTGCATAGAACTGATCTGGCCTGTTGTAATCTCCCAGATTCCTCTGTGGATGACGCCCAGCAGCATCTCCAGCAGCTTGTTGTTGTACATTCTGCTCCTCAATTACAACGCCATTGTCATCTATCATATGCCAATCCTCATTCCTTCTGTTCCCTTCTCTGTCGACTAAATGACCCTTAGCATCTGTCCTCAAAACAAGTGGTCCAACCATTTTAGTCTGCTTTTTGGCTTTCATGATGGTTCTCTCTAACTTGGCGAGTTCGTCGATACCTAAAGTCACAAGTTCTTTGTCTTTGTTGCTCCTGGTACTGCGATTATGCATGCACCTGAAACAGACAACAGAAAAGTGAAAGAAGTTAGTAAACAGAAAATAAAAGCTTAGTCAAAATTCTAAAACTAAAATTTTTAAAGTAATAGCTAAGTCCCCGGCAACGGCGCCAAAATTTGATATGCTCAAATTAACCCTTAGAGCTACTCTCTCAAATTAAGAGATGATAATGGTTTTTTTTCTTTACGGTCTAATGCAGCAGAGAACTTATCAAAACTCTAATGCATGCAACGTTGTAGTGAGGCAAGCAGAGAGTGTCAATCCAGTTCTAGGTGATAGAGAATCCACAGAGAATGCAGGATCTAGGACAAATCTAAGTGAAATGAGACAGTTTGTTGAGAAAATCTTGAAAACTAATTGCAGCAACCTAAACAGAGTGAAACCTATTTTAAAAATACTAGAAAGCAAGCAGTTACCACAAGGAACAAACAGATAAATTAAAGGGAAGAGCTTCGAATTGTTAAAATTCGACTAGTGGATCGACCACAAGATCGACCACTAGATCGAGCAGAAATGATCGATCTCGTCTAAAATCGTAATAACAAGGAATCTAAAGACCAGGAAGCTATCAAACAACAAGCAAAAGGTGATATGCGACGCAAATAAGCTAAAGAGAAGGGTTTCAGGGTCGAGATTCATATAAGGGGGTTTCAAAGGTTGTTCTTGGGTTTGAAACTTTAGATCGACTCACTTGGTGAGGATCTCTAAGCCTCGAAAACAAAACAAGATCTATCTGTGGCTTTCGGTATAGATCACTCTTTCATCCTCTCCTCTAAACCCATGGCTTTCGGTGGAAAAAGAGGTTGAAAGGCAAGGAAAACAGATTTCGAACAATGGCTTAACTAGTCCCCCAAACTACCTTGGCTTTTGGGAAGGGGTAACTAATCACTAAGGTGAGATCTTCCGAGGTCCCTGGATCCTGTCAAGGTAAGGGACCTCTCGGATCGTGAAGCTCTTGGCGTGAGAGTCTTCAAGCATTAAGCTTTCATCACCTTAGAAGAGATAGATTTAAAACGTTTAGAAAACAAACCAAGATCGAACCTTTTCTACCCCTTAATCCTCTCAACCCTTAACCCCGAATGAACTACTCACTACACATAAAGGAAATCAGGCAAGGACGAAGAGAAGAAACGATAAACATGAAAGATAAACTGGATTAAAAACGATAAAGATTCGAAAATACAAAAGCTTGAAACTGTTCTACAATGGTGTTCTACCGAAAAACCAGAGAGAAAAACTAAAAAAAAACTTGGAGAGAAGGTAAAAATCTCAAAAGTTATCGAAAAATAGTCGCCGCCTTTGCCAAAAATGCCAAAACAGTCCAATGGTCCCCCCCGTCACTAACAGCCAAAAACGGTTGAAAGGACAGAGATCGACCATTGGATCGAGTTGGTCTCTCGATCATATCCGGCCATCGTGTCTTCGGCTCGATCCGGGTCTCGATCTCTGTGGTGAATCGAGTGTTGCATCTGATCTCGGTATCGATCTCCGGGAGGATCGAGTGGTGTACTCGATCCGGCTCTCGCTCTGCATGGCGTCATTTACGTCCGTACCGATGCATCGACTGCTTCACTCGATCTCCGTCTCGATCATTATCCTTGGATCGCCTAGTTGGCTCGATCTTCTGGTCGATCAACTCCTAGATCGACCGGCCATGCTCGATCTGCTCCTCGATCACTGGTCCTTAGCATTTTCCCGAGCCTCCATGAACCGCTACATTGGTCTCCACACCTCCACGAACCTCCGTGTCTCCAAAGCAACCATAAACAACCTGGAATGGATGCAAAATGCAGAGAAAATGCAAATGCTGATGCAAGAATGCTCTAGGACTCTAAGTGATGCAAATCTAACCAAAAACATGATACAAATGCATGAAAAACTATCTAATGAGTATGCAAAATGTATGCAAAATGCAATGACATCAACTCCCCCAAACTTACTCCTTGCTTGCCCTCAAACAACAAAAAATAAGTAAGGAAGAGAGGTTTTCAGAAAAATCAAAGGGGTTTTAAACTTTTTGCAAAGGTGCCTTTCGAATAGATCATCTCAGTGTCCTAGTTAACAATTCTAAAATGCTAAGCTTACACTCATACTCCAAAGGACTTAGCCATACTCATCACACAAAGAAATTCAAATCATGACTCTCCTATTCCTAACAATCAAAGAAATTCATCCTTTAACATTCATTAAAATTTGAACCATGAATCAAACTTATGCACTTTAAAGCAAAACACATTTGGCTAAGGGTTATGGTTATGAGCATAGAATGATCTCATTTGAAAAGGGTTTATAATTAGACAAGGGTTTCTCTCAAAAATGGTTTGAACTAATGCATAATGCTAAAGGTAAAAACAATTTATGCATACATGATTAGATTCTCATCTACCCATGTAAACTATCAAACAGTCCTATACCCCTCTCATTTAAGAAATTTAATCCTCACTCACCACTTAAAAGTCTATCCCTTTCTTCTCAACTCAGCAATCCCCAATTCAAAACAAGAACATTTTTAAACTTTTTAGGCTAGTGAAAAGGTTTTGAAAATAATTTTTGCTCTTTAGATATTTCTTATTGGTAGCTCTCTTATATTTTTTTTCTTTCTTTTTATTTTTATTTGGCACTTAGGCTCTTTTATTTATTTTTCTTTTCTTTTTCTCTTCTTTTTTTTTTATTATGGGAGAGCTACCTCCTGAAATTTATTAGAGCATACTTAGTTTTTAGAACACAACCTTTCACTTAAAACCCATTTCTTTCTTTAAAACACAAAGTTCTTTGAAACCAAGAACAAATACACAAGAAAGCAACCCCAATGATCCCCCAAACTTATCCTAAGCCTATCCCTAGCTTCAAAATGTAAAGCTAGCAATCAATTATGAAAACCAAATCATGTCGCCTAAACCTAACACTTTATGCCAAGTTCAAACCGAAAATAAGGCCTCACAAAGATGTCACACAAGAACATTTGGCTTCAAAGGAAGGTAAGGTTCAAGGAGGGAGTTCTACTTAGGCTCACAAAGAGTGGTAAAAAGGAAGAAGAGAGCCTAAATATTTTAAAACTATGTGTTCATTTTCAAATGCATAAGAATGATAATTATATTTTCAAATTAAGGTTTTCACTTAGTAGGATGAGTTTCAAATCATGAGAGTTCAATTCAAGTCACGAAAATCCTAACTAGTGATCCAAGCATGGTTAGAACTTACTTTCAAAGTATAAACAAAGCATTAGAGAACTACTAACTAGGGCATTGAAATGATTCATAAGTAAAACACCTTTTTAAGAAATCCTAACCCCTTATGCAAATGCAATCAACCTAAGTGATATGAGAAATTCTAGACTCAATCCTACATGTTTCTAAAGAAATGAATGCAACTACATGAATTTTGAAAAAACATTTTTACCAATTTTTCATGACTAAGACTCAAGGATGCAAAAGAAAGATAAGATCAAAGAACACAAGATTAAATCACACAAGTACTCCCCCAAACTTGCTTGACACCGTCCCGGTGGCAAACTCATCCGAAGGAGCAATCAAACACAATGCAAGAAATAAGAGATGTGCGGTTATATACAATGGAGGAAGGTTGTTACCTCTTGTCTAGGCTTGGCTGGAACTTGAGGATGTTCCAGAGGAGCTAGAGATTGTTGCCTTTCCTTTGTTGCCTGGTTCTTGGAGGGAGTGGCGAGCTGGTTGAATGTTTTCTCCTTGGGTCTCGCGGATCACAACTCCTCCTGTTGAGAGTCTCCTCTTCTCGGGTTGTTGTATTTCCTGGCTTGCAGCTGGCTTAGGCTGGCTTCCTTGGAGTTGTTTGACCTTCTTCCCCAGCTTCTTAAGCATCTTCCCTTGCCACTTGTTGATCTTCCGCTGCATCTCCACCACCGAGGCTAAGAACTTCTCGGTTTTGGTCCTCGGCTCAAAATCCACCTTTGGCAATGTGTAAGCCTCGGGTATCTCATCCTCTGTCCCTGGAGATTCTGACCTTTGGCGCGGTTCAATGGCTGCAGCTGGCGGTTCTCCTAAAGGAGCAAAACACTCCTCCTCCGTCGGTAAGAACTCGATGTTCCCAACACCAAGTAGCTCCGTTTCATCCTTGTTGGGAAGAATGCACACTCGCTTCTTGTCCTCATCATCAATGAAGAGGTAAGCATAGAACCCCTCAGCTGGCGTGCATCCCAAGCTATCAGTGTTTCTCATGTATGCTTCATCCATGAAGGCTCGGTTTGGGACGTGAGCAAAGTCATGGATGGGCACACCGGCTTGCACGAACAAGGGAGTAAGGAAGCCGCCAATGTAGGATGATGTTGCCTTGCACCGTAAGGCATAAGCCTTGTACTTCACCAGAGAAGCCGCGAGTACACAGCCGTAGTTCACTTCATCGCCGAGTTCATCTTCAATGGGGTCTTCATTCTCATCCGGATCGGACACCAAAAAGCTTCAAACCTTGGAAAAGGAAGCACAGCTCCGTCTTCGTGACAGTAGGAGCAACTGACCTTCCACTGAATGTATTAGCAATCAGCTTCAAGGTATACCTCAGCACTGGATTCCTGACTCTCTTGATCTTGGCGGTGTTGGCTTTGTAATCCTCCTTGCTGATTAGATCCCACAACTCGTCGGCTTTCTTGAAGGAAGGGAACTCCACCTTGTGTGCATCAGCCTTGAGACCGTAGGCTTGGCATAGCTCGGGGATGGATAGCATGTAAGCTTGGCGGCCAACCTTGAAGTAGAGATGGCCTTGAGAAGGAACAGGAGCACTCGGATTCTCGTACCGGAACTCCAAGGTTGCAAGGAAATCAATTGTCACCTCGGGGATAGTAGGGCAGTCCATCCGCGACAAACACCTCAGACCGATGTTGTTGAGGAGTTGATCGAAGTCTCCAAGAAGCCCGAGCCTGGATAGAAGCCCTCGATCAGCAAACTTCGTGGGTTCAAACCGGAGACTCTCCAACCTCTTCTTATCCCTCTTCTCTTCTTTGCTCCACCGGACCCTCTCTTGAGCAACCACCTCTTGAGTTTCTCCTTCTTGTGCTTGCTCCTCTCTTGTTCTCTTTGGTGCCATTGCTCCTGAAAAAAATTTCTAGAGAATGTCTAGCAAAGGGCGATTTGATGAGAATAAGAGGATAAGAGAAGAAGATTTATATAGACTACCCTAGAATTTTGGGGATCAAGCAAAAATATTAGCTAAATAAAAGGAAATCAAATCTTTGAGATACTGAAAATCCAGAATTTTTCCTAACACTTAGCTAATTTTAAAAATTTAAATCTGATCCTATATCCTAAAACAAGAACTTGCGATTTTTAAGGAGATTTTCTTGAAATAAAATCATTAAAATCCGAAAATACCTTTTGCAAGTGTGAAGGATACTTTGTTAAACCTTAAAGCTTTTAAAAATTCTCACTCTCTTTGTAGGAAAACTCGAGCAAACAGAAGTGAGAGAGTGAGAAGCAAGTTGAAACATTTAAAGAGTTTAACAAAACCAAAACAATGGGTGGTCAAAGCGGTTTTCTGACAAAAGTCTTGGTCAAGGCACATCTTTCATGGTCAAAGATGCTTGCCTTGACCAAGTTTGAATTTAAAAACTGGAGGGAAAAGCAATAAAGAGGGAAAGAAATTTGTTACCTCGGCATGAGATCGAGTTCTTTTGGTCGATCTAGGACTCGATCTCATGCCTAAAATGGCTTAGATCGAGAAGGTTACTCGATTTGGGACTCGATTCAAAGTGAATCGAGTCCTGGATCGATTGGCTCCCTCGATCAATGAGATATTGGCTCCTCGGCTAAGTCCCTCTGATCGAGCTAAGTCCTCGATTTAGGGGTTGATTTGGCTTGGATCGAGTGGTGGATCGAGTCGAGTGATCGATCAAGTTCCCACAGATTTTCCCGAGAGAAATTAGATCGGTCGATCCGGTTTGAATCGATCGATCCTTTTTCGTCAAGGTCGATCTTGTCACTCGTTCTCGTCTAGATTGACTGGCTCCTCTCGATTTACTGACTCGATCTAGCAAAGATCGAGTCAGGTTCAGTCGATCTAGCACTCGATCTCTAGCTTTATCGTTGCCCCTATTGCTCCTTTTGGACCTCAAAGACAAGGTTTAGATTCCTTAGACCTGCTCCTACACACTAAAAACATAAAAGCATAAAACTAGAAGAGAAATGAAAGCAAAAATATGTACAAGATAGACATGGGAATGCCTCCCAAGTGCGCTTTCTTTAACGTCTTTAGCTAGACCTTACTTGGCTAGGCGGATGGTGGGTCTTGGAGAAGCACCGAGGTACTCTCCTTGTCGAAGCTGTCTGCTAGGTAGGGTTTGACTCTATGCCCGTTGACGGTGAATGCACTACCGCTTCTTCCCATAAGAGTAACAGCTCCGTAAGGTAAGACCTCTTGAATCACGAACGGTCCGCTCCATCTTGATTTTAGCTTGCCCGGGAAGAGCTTCAGCCTCGAGTTGTAGAACAACACCAGTCCTCCTTCCTTAAGCTCCTTGGCAACCAGTTTCTTGTCATGAGCCTCCTTAGTTCGCTCCTTGTAGATTTTGGAACTCTCGTAAGCATTCAACCTCAACTCGTCCAGTTCATGTAGCTGAATGAGACGCTTTTCCTGAGCCGTCTTGAGATCAAAATTCAGCCTCTTCACAGCCCATAATGCACGGTGTTCTAGCTCAACCGGGAGGTGACAACTCTTTCCATATAGTAGAGTGAAAGGAGTTGTACCAATCGGCGTTTTGAAAGCGGTACGGTAAGCCCAAAGAGCATCGTCTAGCTTTACTGACCAGTCCTTCCTTGTTGCACCAACGGTCTTCTCCAGAATAGCTTTGATCTGCCTGTTAGAGACTTCCACCTGACCGCTCGTTTGAGGATGATACGGTGTAGCCACCTTATGCTTAACCCCATACTTTCTTAAGAGGCTCTCAAAAACCTTGTTTACAAAATGGCTTCCTCCATCACTTATAACAACCTTGGGTACCCCAAACCTTGGAAAGATGATACTCTTGAACAACTTGATCACAACCTTAGAGTCGTTTGTAGGGGAAGCAACAGCCTCAACCCATTTGGAGATATAATCCACAGCTACCAAGATGTATTTGTTGCCGTACGAAGAAGGGAAAGGCCCCATGAAGTCAATACCCCACGCATCGAACACGTCAACCTCGAAGATAGGAACTTGGGGCATTTCATTCCTTTTGGTAATGTTCCCTGCTCGCTGACATGCCTCACAGCTCTTCACAAACTCGTGTGCATCTCTGAATATAGACGGCCACCAGAAACCCGCTTGCAACACCTTCGTGGCTGTTTTGAACGAAGCGAAATGTCCTCCGTAGGAAGAGCCGTGGCAATGATAGAGAATATCCTTGGCTTCTTCCTTTGTAACACATCTCCGGTACAAGCTGTCTACTCCCCTTTTGTATAAGTAGGGCTCATCCCAAAAGTAGTCACTAGCCTCCCTCAAAAACGTTTTCTTGTGATAGCCGTTGAGATGTGTTGGCTCCTCACCACATGCTAGGTAGTTCACCACATCAGCATACCATGGTAGATCCTCCTCTTTGAAACTCAACACTTCCTCAAACCTTCCTTCTAGCTTCCCACAAACCGCGGTAGTAATTGCCATAAGTTGTTCTTCTGGAAGAGAGTCGTCTAAAGGGAGAGACTCGTTGATCCTTAGCCTTGAGAGGTGGTCAGCGACTCCATTTTCTATCCCCTTCTTGTCTTTAATCTCCATGTCAAACTCCTGAAGCAAAAGAATCCATCTTAAGAGCCGAGGTTTGGTATCTTTCTTTGAGTAGATGTACCGTAGAGCAGCATGATCCGTGTATACAATAGCCTTGGAGCCAACGAGATATGATCTGAACTTCTCAAAGGCAAAGACTACTGCAAGCAGCTCCTTCTCCGTAGTGGTGTATCGTGATTGCGTGTCATCCAAGGTCCTTGAAGCATAGTAGATCACATGCAGCTTCTTGTCCTTCTTCTGACCAAGGACTGCTCCTATAGCGTAGTCACTAGCATCACACATGATCTCAAAAGGGAGAGACCAGTCTGGTGCTTGGACTATAGGGGCTGACGTGAGGGCTTCCTTGATGGTCACGAAAACCTTCAAACACTCCTCATCGAATACAAACTCAGCTTCTTTGCACAACAGCCGTGTAAGGGGGCGTGCAATCTTGGAGAAGTCTTTGATGAAGCGCCTATAGAACCCTGCGTGTCCCAAGAAGCTTCTGATCCCTTTAACATTAACCGGCGGCTCCAAACCCATCATAACCTCAACCTTAGCCTGATCAACCTCAATACCCTTCTCTGAAATCTTGTGACCGAGTACTATCCCTTCCTTGACCATGAAGTGGCATTTCTCCCAATTCAGCACCAGGTTTGTTTCTTCACAACGTTTAAGTACCCTGCAGAGATTCAACAAACACGCAGGAAAGGACGCACCATACACAGAGAAGTCATCCATAAACACCTCTACCATCTCCTCTATAAGATCGGAGAAGATCGACATCATACACCGCTGAAAGGTAGCCGGTGCATTACACAATCCAAACGGCATCCTTCGATATGCAAAGGTACCGTAGGGACATGTAAAAGTCGTTTTCTCCTGATCGTTTGGGTGAATAGGTATTTGAAAGAAACCGCTATACCCATCGAGAAAACAGTAGTAAGGGTGATTTGCAAGTCTCTCAAGCATCTGATCAATAAAAGGCAAAGGGAAATGGTCTTTTCTTGTCGCAAGGTTAAGCTTTCTATAGTCAATACACATTCTATGACCAGTAATGGTCCTAGTAGGGATAAGTTCATCCTTTTCATTTCTTATGACCGTGATCCCTCCCTTCTTAGGCACCACGTGTACAGGTGAAACCCACGTGCTGTCACTTATGGGATAGATCACGTCAGCCTCTAAAAGCTTAAGGATTTCTTTCTTAACAACCTCTTTCAAGTTAGGATTCAAACGCCTTTGGTGTTCTACAGAAGTGGCATTTTCATTATCCAAATGAATCCTATGAGTGCATAGCATTGGGGAAAGGCCTTTGATGTCACTTAAAGAGTACCCAATGGCCTTCCTATACTTTCTCAGCTCAGTTAAGAGCGAGTGCAACTCATCATCACTAAGGTTCTCGTTTACTATCACGGGATAGGTGTCATTAGGTCCTAAGAAAGCATACCTTAGCCCTTTTGGGAGCTCCTTAAGGTCCACCTTTGGGGCTAACAGCTCACTCCAGTCATCCTCGTGGCTGTTGTTGTTGTTCTCCTCCTTGGAACTCTCCTTTGAACTCGAGGCATGGCCCTTCAGACTGCTTTCCTCTATCGCTATCCCTCCTGTGATCGAGTCTTCCGGTTGATTCTCCTCTCGATGTCGTCTAGATCGAGCCATTTCACTCGATTCACTTACTCGATTTGATATGGATCGAGTAAGGGATCGAGGCGTTGAGTCGATCTCTTGATTGGACTCTAAAATGATCGGAAGGTCTTTCTCGATCGTCAACTCGATTATTTCTCCTGATCGAGCGGCCTTCTCGATCTGTTGGTCGATTGTTGGACCGGATCGAGTTGAGTGCTCGATTGGCTTATCGATCTGACTCCTGGATCGAGTGATGGCGTCGATCTCGGGGTCGATTTCTAGGCAACATCCTTCTTCATTCTTGATGATCCTCCTCGAATCTAGTAGGTTTACGTACTCTTGAGTTCTCTGGTCTACATAGCCAAACTCTCCTGGCTCCTTAGTGAGTGCTAGCTTCAAATGGTCTTCTATAGCTAGCTCTTCCAGCAACTCATCCGCCAAGGCATCCATCGTTTCGATATAGAAAGCTTGTCCTTCAATGGTTGGCTTCTTTAGAACCTTGTTGATGTCAAAGTCTAGGAATGGTTTACTCCACTGATTCGCACCGGCAAGTCTTCAAGCAACCCCACTGGTAGTCTCACGCTCCTATCAGCCAACACCAATGAGATCCGACATTCCTTAAACCGAGTGAAACCAAGCTTCTTAGCCACGGAGTGAGGCATCAAGTTTATGCTGGCTCCGAGATCACACAAGCAGCTCTTGAACTCAAGGGGACCCAAAGCACACGGTATGGTGAAGCTTCCAGGATCTCCCAGCTTCTTAGGCACTATCTCCTTATGAATAACCGCGCTACACTCTTCGCTTAGTACAAGCACTTCTTTGCTTTCTTTGATCTTCTTGGCAAGGGTGTCCTTGAAAAACTTGGCGCACTTGAGCATCTGGCGAGACAGTCTACAAGAGGCAGCTTTATCTCCACGTCTCTCAAGTGCTTCTCAAATAGGATTCGGTGCTTCTCTATTAACTGCTTTTTGAACCGACCCGGGAATGGCAACTTTGGTACATAAGGTGGGGGCACGTATTCATCCTTCTCCTTGGTGGTTTTCTCAGCTTTCTTCTCAACGAATGCCTTGTCACCTCTCCTCGGTCCTTGGATCCATACGTTGTCAAAGTTTATCTCCTCATTATCAGCTGAAAGTCTATCCTCCCCCTCTTTAATTACAACGTCCTCGATGGTCTTTGTAGAAACCGGAGGATCAAGCTCTTTGCCACTTCTCAACGTAATAGCATTGGCATACTCCTTTGGATTTTGTTCACATTTTCCCGGAAGGCTGTTCTGTCCACTCGTGCTTGCTTTGCCCTTCTCTAGCTGCTTGATCTTGTTGTTGAGGTTTGTTATTTGAGTAGAGAAGTCGGTTAAGGATGAATCCAGCCGAGTGTTCATTTCAGCGAACTTTTGATTTGTAGAAGCTTGCCCTTGTATTAGCTGTTGGAACATTGCTTGAACCGGATCAACTTGTTGTTGCATCGGTTGTTGTTGTTGTTGAGGTGCAAAGCCCAGAGGGTAGTTAGAAGTATAACCCTTGTTTTGTTGTTGTTGCCCTTGGAAGTTGCCTTGCCCTTGACCTTGGAATCCACTGCTTGGTTGAAAGCCTTTGTTGTAAGGGATGAAAGGCTTAGCTTGTTGAGCAGGGTACACTTGATCTTAAGGGTTGGCTACATTGGTGCTTCGGTAAGAGAGGTTGTTGTTCTGGTAGCCTTGGTTGTAGCCTTGAGACTTGTAGTTGTTCTGACCGGCTACCCAATTTGCTTCTTCTTGGCTTAGCTCTAACTCTTCTTGGTTGTCCTCAGCTTCACCAACAAAGTGAACATGCTTCTGATTAGCTAAGACCAACTTGTCAATCTTCTCATGCAACGATTTGAGCTCCTTCTTGTAAGACTCTAGTTCTGATCCCCTTGGTGCTCGGTCATAATCCTCGGCATAGTTTCCATCACTCAACGCAAGGTTCTCTATTAGCTCCATACCCTCTTCTACTTCTTGACCGAGGAAGTTGCCTTTGCTAGCTGTATCAAGCAACAACCGGATCTTTGGTGAAGCTCCACGGTAGATAGTGCTGAGTAGAGTCTCCTCACTGAACCCGTGATGAGGACATTGGATCGTGTAGTCTTTGAAACGCTCCATAGCCTCGTTGAAAGTCTCATTGTTCCTTTGAGTGAAACCGCTGATTTCGCTTCTCAACCGAGCAGTCCTGGTGCTTGAGAAGAACTTGGAGAGGAAAGCCTTCTTACACTCAGCCCATGATGTGATGGTGCCTTGTGGTAGGGTCTTCTCCCAGTGTCTAGCTTTGTCTCCGAGGGAAAAGGGGAAGAGACGCAGCTTGAAGGCATCTTCTGATATACCGTTGATCTTGATCATTCCACACACTTGCTCAAAATTGTCCAAGTGTTCCAACGGGTCTTCCATTGCTAAGCCGTGGAACTTGTTGTTTTGCACCATAGATATGAAGCCCGGCTTGATCTCAAAGTTGTTGTTTTGTACCGGAGGAGGAGTGATCTCAAACCTATTGTGGTGGGTTTTGGGAGCATCTCCGGCTCCTATGATTCTCGGAGGTCTAGCCACGTGTTGGGGGATACCATTGCCCCGTCCTGCTAGAGGAGGACCTTCAGGATGCTCATTCTCAGCCATGTCTTCAAAGTTGACCTGACCGTTCTGAACTATCTCTTCAAATGCTCTTGTTTGATCTCTGACTCTCCTTTGACGTGAGTGTCCGAGTTGATGTATGTTGTCAAGCGGTTGAAGAAGGTTGTTATCTCCACATGAACGTAAATTCATGTACCTGAAAGTACACGGTTTAGAATAGTATTAGTAACTTGAAAAAAAGGTAAAGACATAGTCTTTGCTAAGACCCAAATCTCTATGTTCTCTAAGCAACCTAGAATGGCAACGGCGCCATTTGATAGTGGTTTTTTTTCTTTACGGTCTAATGCAGCAGAGAACTTATCAAAACTCTAATGCGTGCAACGTTGTAGTGAGGCAAGCAGAGAGTGTCAATCCAGTTCTAGGTGATAGAGAATCCACAGAGAATGCAGGATCTAGGACAAATCTAAGTGAAATGAGACAGTTTGTTGAGAAAATCTTGAAAACTAATTGCAGCAACCTAAACAGAGTGAAGCCTATTTTAAAAATACTAGAAAGCAAGCAGTTATCACGAGGAACAAACAGATAAATTAAAGGGAAGAGCTTCGAATTGTTAAAATTCGACTAGTGGATCGACCACAAGATCGACCACTAGATCAAGCAGAAACGATCGATCTCATCTAAAATCGTAAGAACAAGGAATCTAAAGACCAGGAAGCTATCAAACAACAAGCAAAAGGTGATATGCGACACAAATAAGCTAAAGAGAAGGGTTTCAGGGTCGAGATTCATATAAGGGGGTTTCAAAGGTTGATCTTGGGTTTGAAACTTTAGATCGACTCACTTGGTGAGGATCTCTAAGCCTCGAAAACAAAACAAGATATATCTGTGGCTTTCGGTATAGATCACTCTTTCATCCTCTCCTCCAAACCCATGGCTTTTGGTGGAAAAAGAGGTTGAAAGGCAAGGAAAACAGCTTTCGAACAATGGCTTAACTAGTTCCCCAAACTACCATGGCTTTTGGGAAGGGGTAACTAATCACTAAGGTGAGATCATCTGAGGTCCCTGGATCCTGTCAAGGTAAGGGACCTCTCGGATCGTGAAGCTCTTGGCGTGAGAGTCTTCAAGCATTAAGCTTTCATCACCTTAGAAGAGATAGATTTAAAACGTTTAGAAAACAAACCAAGATCGAACCTTTTCTACCCCTTAATCCTCTCAACCCTTAACCCCGAATGAACTACTCACTACACATAAAGGAAATCAGGCAAGGACGAAGAGAAGAAACGATAAACATGAAAGATAAACTGGATTAAAAACGATAAAGATTCAAAAATACAAAAGCTTGAACCTGTTCTACAATGGTGTTCTTCCGAAAAACCAGAGAGAAAAACTAAAAAAAAACTTGGAGAGAAGGTAAAAATCTCAAAAGTTATCGAAAAATAGTCGCCGCCTTTGCCAAAAATGCCAAAACAGTCCAATGGTCCCCCCCGTCACTAACAGCCAAAAACGGTTGAAAGGACAGAGATCGACCATTGGATCGAGTTGGTCTCTCGATCATATCCGGCCATCGTGTCTTCGGCTCGATCCGGGTCTCGATCTTCTGTGGTGAATCGAGTGTTGCATCCGATCTTGGTATCGATCTCCGGGAGGATCGAGTGGTGTACTCGATCCAGCTCTCGCTCTGCATGGTGTCATTTACGTCCGTACCGATGCATCGACTGCTTCACTCGATCTCCGTCTCGATCATTATCCTTGGATCGCCTAGTTGGCTCGATCTTCTGGTCGATCAACTCCTAGATCGACCGGCCATGCTCGATCTGCTCCTCGATCACTGGTCCTTAGCATTTTCCCGAGCTTCCATGAACCGCTACATTGGTCTCCACACCTCCACGAACCTCCGTGTCTCCAAAGCAACCATAAACAACCTGGAATGGATGCAAAATGCAGAGAAAATGCAAATGCTGATGCAAGAATGCTCTAGGACTCTAAGTGATGCAAATCTAACCTAAAACATGATACAAATACATGAAAAACTATCTAATGAGTATGCAAAATGTATGCAAAATGCAATGACATCAAGAGATCACTGTAGTACTTAGGGATCGAATCCACAAGGACTTAAGGCTATCACTCAACAGATTTTAGATTCAAACGAAGCTAAGCAATAAATAATGAAATGAAAATAAAATAACAACGAAAGCAAAGATTGTCACGGGTGGATTGTAGGTTCTTAAAATCAGAAGACAAGACACTAGGCAATGGAAAATTCGCAGGTTGACATAAATCACAGACTACGAACTGAAAGGAATATTTATTAAAACCGTTCTAGAACTTGAAACACTAATGTAAAACCAATCGACTTCCATCGCAGAGATTAACTATTATCAGATTCTAGAATTCCAAATTCCTTTGCAAATTCTAACAACCTAAACATACATTATAGATCAGGTTCGATATGTTCACAAAATCACTAATCCAAATTCCTTTGCAACTAGTTATTTTGCTCATCTAAGATATTTCTGGTGATTAACAATGTTTCCACATCCATTAAACAACCTAAGATCTGATTTCTAGGTGATTAATCTTAAAATCAGTATTAAAGCAATCTAGATGAAGAACCAAATGATTTATCCTTCCAGTTTTGTAGTTCTAACAATTCATTATCAACCTTTGAATAACCCAAAACCTAACTAGCAGATAAATCAGACATAGCAAGTGAAGCACAAATCATGACTGAATAAAATTGCATTAAGAAAATAGAGTAAAAGATGAAGGGGTTCGAAATTCTTTTCTACAGAGTATGGATTTGTCTCCCTAAAAGCTCTCAATCTAATCTCTCTCTTAGTCTCAATGAATATCAAAATGACTGCCTAACAATGGCTTAGAAAACCTAAATACAAGTCTAAACACGAACTGGGGCAAAAGTGCAAATAGTGAGAAACTTCTGGGTCAAGTTGCAATTTTTTCCAATGAGCTTTTATACTTCTTCGCGAGCACGACCGGTGTCGATCGACACCAAGTAGTGGGTGTCGATCGACACCCTGCTCCTTAATGCCCTCCGAGTTGGTCCTTTCAGCATCAACCTCAATATAGCTCCAAAAGGTTCCAGAATCCACAATTATGCTCCATTTGTACCTAGACCTGCAAAGACTCTATAGGACTCGAAAAATACCAAAAATACTCTATAAAGAAGACTTATATCATGGTCAAAAACCAGCAAAAACCATGATATATCAGTCATGTATGCCCATAAGGCATCATCAAGCTTGTGAGACCAATCCTTTCTTGCAATCCCCACTTTTTTCTGTAGGATGGCTTTGATCTCTCTGTTAGACACTTCCACTTGACCACTTGTTTGAGGATGGTAAGGAGTGGCAACCTTATGCTTAACTCCATTCCTCTTTAGCAGATTCTCAAAAACTTTGTTGATGAAGTGACATCCTCCATCACTTATAACACATCTTGGAACACCAAACCTTGGGAAGATGATTGTTTTGAAGAGCTTCAGCACAGCCTTGGCAACATTTGTAGTACTGGCTACTGCTTCAACCCACTTTGAGACATAATGTACAGCAACTAGGATGTATTAAATCCCATAGGTTGAAGGGAAAGGACCCATGAAGTAAATCCCCCAAACAACGAATATATCCACTTCAAGGATTGAGTTCAGAGGCATCTCATCTATCTTAGAGATGCTGCCCTTCCTTTTGCATGCATCACATGATGCGATATAAGCTTGGGCTTCCTTGAACAGGCTAGGCCACCAGAAACCAGCCTGAAGCACCTTATGTGCTGTCTTGAAAGTGGCAAAGTGGCCACCATAAGCTGAACCATGACAATGGTGAAGGACACCTTTGACTTCTTCTTCTGCTATGCCTCTCCTGAACAACCCATCTGTCCCCTTCTTGTAGAGATAAGGTTCATCCCAATAATAGCGAGACACATCCTTAAAGAACTTCTTCTTTTGATATGCATCAAGTCTGGTTTGGACATCTCTACAAGCCAAGTAGTTAGCGAAATCAGCATACCAAGGCAGCTCCTCTTCTTCCAAGCTCATTTTCTCAGCCCTTTTCATTCCCAATGCATGTAGTTGCTCTTTTGGTAGATTGTCATTGATAGGGATAAAATCATCAATTCTCAGTCTTGCAAGGTGATCAGCCACGCCATTCTCTATCCCTCTCTTATCTACAATCTCCATGTCAAACTCTTGCAAAAGGAGTATCCATCTGAGGAGTCTTGTCTTGGTGTCTTTCTTGGCATAAGTGTGCCTTAATGCAGCATGATCAGTATAGACTATTACCTTAGACCCAACCAAATAGCTTCTGAACTTTTTGAATGCCAAGATAACTGCTAGGAGCTCCTTTTATGTTGTAGCATATCTTGTTTGAGCTTCATCCATTCTTCTGCTGGCATAGAAGATAACATGAAACTTCTTGTCTACCCTCTACCCCAAAACTGCTCCAACAGCATAGTCACTTGCATCACATATGATCTCAAAGGGGAGATCCTAGTTTGGACCTTGCATTATAAGCGCACTGACCAAGGCCTTCTTGAGGGGTGAGGAAAGCTTGTAAAGCAGTCTTCATTAAAGAAGAACTATGTCTCCTTGCATAGAAGCCTTGTCTATATTCTTGCTATCTTTGAGAAGTCCTTGATGAACCTTCTATAGAAACCAACATGTCCCAAGAAGCTTCTGATTCCCTTGACTAAGTTTGGAGGCTCTAAGTGTAGCATCACATCTATCTTGGCCTTGTCCACTTCTATCCCCTTCTCTGAAATCCTGTGACCCAACACTATGCCTTCTTGGACCATGAAATGGCATTTCTCCTAATTTAGAACTAGCTTAGTGTCTTCACATCTCTGTAAAACCTGAGACAGATTGGACAAGCAGATGCTAAAGGAGGATCCATAGACACTAAAGTCATCCATGAATACCTCCACCATCTCTTCAAGAAGATCAGAGAATATAGAGGTCATACACCTCTGAAATGTTGTTGGGGCATTGCACAGTCCAAATGACATTCTTCTATATGCAAAAGTGTCATAAGGACATATGAATGTGGTTTTTTCCTGATCATTTGGATGAATGGAAATCTGGAAAAAACCACTATAGCCATCCAATAAGCAATAATACTTATGATTAGCTCATCTTTCTAGCATCTGATCTATGAAAGGCAAAGGAAAATGATCTTTCCTAGAAGCAGCATTCAGTTTTCTATAGTCTATGCACATCCTATGACCAGTTATAGTTCTAGTCGGGATTAGCTCTTCTGAACCTCTTTAAAACTTTGACAAGAGCAAGGATATCATCATCACTGAGGTTATCATTGACAATTACAGGATAAGTAGAATTAGATCCTAAGAAGACATACCTTAGCCCTTTAGGAAGAGGTTTGAGGTCCACTGTTGGCGCCTTGAGCTCATTCCAATCCTCATCTATGCTGCTCTGCTCCTTGGCGCCAGCTCCTTAGATTGAGAGTATCTCTGTCTTCTTGTATCTTAGATCCTCAAATGGCTCCTCTTCCTCCAAGACTTTGTGAGAGTTAAGCCTTAGCATGTAACCCAAACTCTCCTTATCCAAGTAACCATCTTCCCCCTGCTCCTTTGTGAAAGCCACTTGCAGTTTGTCACCACAGCACGGCTCCTCTTGAACTTTATCATGCAGCTCCTCTAAGGTTTCAATCTTTATTATTTTACCTTCTCTTGTAGGCTGCTGCATAATCTGCTTGATGTCAAATTTCAGAGACATGTCTTTACCTAACTGCAACTCAATCTTCCCTTTCGTGACATCTATAACAGCACCTGTTGTGTCCAAGAAGTGTCTTCCACGTATGAGAGGATCTCTAGGCTCCTCATCCATCTCTAGGAATACAAAGTCAGTTGGGATCTCCACTTTCCCTATTCTGATTGGCACATCCTCAAGCAGTCCCTTAGGGAGTCTCACTGATCTATCAGCCAACACTAAAGATATCCTGCAGTCTTTAAATTCAGCGAACCCAAGGCACCTTGCTATAAAATAAGACATTAGGCTTACACTTTCCCCCAAGTTACATAGGCACTTCTCAAACATTAGTGGACCTATAGAGCAAGGTAAACTAAAACCTTCTGGATCGCCTAGCTTGTTGGGAGTCACCTTTTATTGTTGAATGATGGTACCGCACGCATGTGTTAATACCACCATTCCTTGCAGATCCTTTGTTCTCTCAACAACAGCATCTTTCAAGAACTTTTGGTACGGTGGAACAAAGACAAAAGCATCTAGCAATGGCATACTGAGCTGAATCTTCTTCATCTGCTTTTCAAAGAGACATTTATACTTCGCAAGCAGCTCCTTCTTGAATCTTCCAGGAAATGGTAGTGGAGGTTTGTAGGGAGGAGGGATGTATCTTGGTTCTTTAACCAACTCCTTAGGCACCTCCTTTTTCTGCTGTTTGGCTACTTCTTTACCATTATTCCTCCTTGGGGTTTCATAAGCCTTGACAGCTTCATCTTCTTTTATAGCCCCCTCCCCTTCTTGTTCCTCAATGTCCTCATTGGGGATAGTAGGAGCTACTCTAGGAGGAAGCTGTTTGCCACTTCTCAATGTGGTAGCTTTGATGTATTCTCTAGAGGAGTGAGATGTAGAGGGCGCATTCTGGTGCTACAGTTGCTCAAGCTTTTGGTCAAAGGCTAGTTGCTAAGAGAGGAGTTTAGACTCAAGTATAGCTACTTGTGAGGAGATGTCCTGTTTAAGTTCTTGGAAACCGGTTTGTTGCGGCTGCAGAAGCTGCTGCAGAATTTGCTTCATGTCATTATCTTGAGGTGAAGGATTTGTGGGAGGCTTCTCCTAATGTGTTTGTCTTTCCCCTTCTTGTTGTTGAACATAGTTAACCAGAAACTCTTCCTGGAGCTGAGATTGGCGCAAGACATTATTCATTCTCTCCTTCACCACCTTTACTTCCAACATTGTAGCTTCTAGTGGGGGAGAGACTAATTTTGAATATTACTTGATATTGCTGCATATTTCATGTGTTTTGCATACATATAAGATAGTTTCTCATGCATTTATCTTGTACATTAGGTTAGTTTGCATCATTTTAGGTCCTAGAGCACTTTTGCACCAGCATTTGCATGTTTCTTGCATTATTAATCACATTCAGGTTGTTTTCGGCTACTTTGGAGCTTTGGAGGATTCGTGGACGTGCTAAGGCTCGTGAGGAGGTTCGTGGACACTTGGAGGATTCAGGAATGCTATCTAAGGATCAGGAATCAAGAAGCAGATCGAGCATGGCAGGTCGATCTAGATGAGATCAACCAGAAGATCGAGTAGCCGAGTCGATGCAAGTAAATGGATCGAGACCAAGATTGAGATGGGAGATCGATCTGAAGTACGAACGTAAATGACGCCATGCAGATCAAGGACCGGATCGAGCTTCCAACCCGATCAGCACAAGATCGACTCAGAGATCGACCAAAGTCACCTGATCCCAGCCGAAGATCGAGAGCCAGATCGAGTCTCCTGCCCGATCCCAGACTTGCCTTATCCATCCAGCCTGTTCTTGGACACTATCGAGGGGGGGACCAGTACACGCCTTTAGCCAATTTTGGCTAAAAACGGCGATTGCTTTTTTTCACCTTCATTCTGTCATTTTTCCTGTTATCTTTTTAGGCGATTATCTCCGCCATTGTTAGACCTTGAGTTTTTCTTGCTTTGTTCTTGAATATTGAATCTTTTAAGTTTAAAGCAATCGTTTTTCATGTTTACTAGATCATCTTCTATGCTTTGTTCGGTTTACTTCATGTGTAGCGAGTAGTCTTTTCGGGTTTTGTGGTTGAGAGGATTCAAAGGGGTTGAAAAGGTTTTAAAAGCTTGGTGTTTTCTTCTTCTTCATTGCCTTCTCTTCTAGGATTTTGAGTGCTTAAGGCTTAGAGAGTCTCGCGCCAAGATCTCTAAGATCCAAAGGGCCTCTTACCTTAACAGGATCCAGAGGTCCTTGAAAATCGAATCTTAGAGGCTAGTTTACCTTTCCCAAATGCCATGGTAGTTTAGGGGGCTAGTTAGGCCGTGTGTTTGAAATCTATGTTTATTGCCCTTCAATCTCTTTTTCCACCAAACGCCATGGATTAGGAGAAGAGAATGAAGGAGTGATCCATACCACACGCCATGAATGGATCTTGTTTTGTTTTCAAGGCCTAGAGACCCTCACAAAGTAAGTAGATCTAAAGTTTTCAAACCAAGCTTGAACCTTTGAAACCCTTGAACATGAATCTCAACCTTGGACCCTCTTTCTTAGTATTTTCACATCTCTGTTAATCATTCGCTTGCTATCTGTTCGCATCCTGGTCGTTAGATTCATTTCTGTTGAACTTTTAGACGAGATCAATCATTGTTGCTCGATGTAGTGGTCGATCCTGTGGTCGATCCGCTAGTCGATTTTTAGTAATTCATAGCTTTGCATTTTAATTATTCCGCTTGTTCCTCGTGGTAGTTAACTCGTTTCTAGTATTTTTAAAATAGTTTTGCTTTGCATTTGACCGTTGCATCTAGTTTTTAGGATTTTTACAAAACCGTCCATCATTTGCTTAGCTTTGCATGATCCTTGCATTCTCATTGCACTTTCTAGCACCTAGGTTGGATTGATTCCTCTTGCATTATACTACGACTGTGTGCTGCTTGAGTTTTGATAACCTCCTGCATTGCAATTCTCCTATAGACAGAAAAATCTTGTTATCAAATGGCGTCGTTGCCATCTTAGGGGATAGAAAGCATTAAGATTTGGGGCTTGGTAAAGACTAAGCATTTACTTTAAAGTTGGTTACTGATTTCTCTACTCTCAAACTTGTGTCTTTCAGGTACATGAATCTACGTTCAAGGGGAGACAACAACTTACTTCAACCCTTGGACAACATTCATCAACTCGGACATTCAAGAACAAAAAGAGTTAGAGAGCAAGCTAGAGCCTTTGAGGAGATTGTTCAGCAAGGTTCAGTGGATTTTGAAGCGATGGCTGAGCACGAACATCCAGAGGGACCTCCTCCAGCTCACGGAGCAGCGGGAAGGGGTAATGGAAACCCCCATCACGTTGCTAGACACCCACGGATCATAGGAGCTGGAGATGCTCCCAACACTCATCACAATAGGTTTGGGATCACTCCTCCTCCAGTGCAGAACAACAACTTCGAGATTAAGCCAGGATTCATCTCAATGGTGCAAAACAACAAGTTTCATGGGTTAGCAATGGAAGATCCCTTAGAGCATCTTGACAACTTTGAGCAAGTATGTGGGATGATCAAGTTTAATGGCATATCCGAAGATGCTTTCAAGCTGCGTCTCTTTCCATTTTCTCTTGGAGACAAGGCTAGACATTGGGAGAAGACCCTTCCACAAGGCACCATTACCTCTTGGGCTGAGTGTAAGAAGGCGTTCCTTTCAAAGTTCTTCTCTAGCACTAGAACAGCAAGGTTGAGAAGTGAGATCAACGGCTTCACTCAAAGGAACATTGAGACGTTCAATGAAGCAATGGAGCGGTTCAAGGACTACACCATTCAGTGTCCTCACCACGGCATCAGTGAAGAGACTCTACTAAGCACAATATACCGCGGAGCTTCACCTAAGATACGCTTGCTACTTGACACGGCTAGTAAAGGAAACTTCCTTGGTCAAGAGGTAGAAGAGGGCATGGAGCTGACTGAAAACTTGGCATTGAGTGACGGTAACTATGCTGAAGACTACGACTGTGCACCGAGAGGTTCTGAGCAAGAGTCTCACAAGAAGGAGCTTAAGTCATTGCATGACAAGATTGACAAGCTGGTGGTGGCTAACCAGAAGCATGTTCACTTCGTTGGTGAAGCGGATGAGACCTTAGAGGAGCTTGAGTTGAGTAAAGAAGAAGCCAATTGGGTGGCGGGTCAGAACAACTACAAACCTCAAGGGTATTCACAAGGCTACAACCAGAACAACAATCTCTCCTATGAAAGCACCAATATCGCGAACCCTAAAGATCAAGTGTACCTTGCGCAGCAAGCAAAGCCATTCGTTCCCTACAACAAAGGTTTTCAGCCGAGTGGTGGTTTCCAAGGGCAAGGGCAAGGCAACTTCCAAGGAAAACAGCACGGAAACAAGAGTTTTACACCAATGTACCCTCTGGGATTTGTTCCTCAACAACCGATGCAACAACAACAAGTTGATCCTGTCCAAGCCATGTTTCAACAATTGATTCAAGGGCAAGCATCTACAAACCAGAAGTTTGCCGAGATAAACACTCGCTAAGACTCCTCCCTCACTGTCTTCTCTACTCAGATTACAAACTTGAATAGCAAGATCAAGCAGCTAGAGAAAGGAAAGGCGAGTACAAGTGGTCAGAAAAACTTACTGGGCAAGTGTGAGCAGAATCCCAAGGAATACGCCAACGCCATTACATTAAGAAGTGGGAAGAGCTTGCACCTACGGTTACTCCTAAGAACAACGAGGACATTGTAATTCAAGAGGGGGAGGGTAAGCTTTCAGCTGATGATGAGATCAACTTTGACTAAGTTTGGATTCAAGGGCCAAGGAGAGGTGAGAGAGCTGTTTTAGAGAAGAAAGTGGAGTAAGTTGCTAAGGAGAATGACGCTTATGTGCCTCCACCGTATGTACCCAAGCTGCCTTTTCCTGGCCGCTTCAAGAAGCAATTTATAGAGAAGCACAGAATCCTGTTTGAGAAGCATCTAAAGGACGTAGAGATCAAGCTACCTCTCGTAGACTGCCTTGCCATGATGCCTAAATGTGCAAAAATTTTCAAAGACACGCTTGCAAAGAAAAGTAAGGAAAGCAAGGAAGTGCTGGTTCTTAGTGAGGAATGTAGCGCTATAATAAACAAGGACATAGTCCCCAAGAAGTTGGGAGACCCTGGAAGCTTCACTATACCTTGCGCTTTAGGCCCATTGGAGTTCAAGAGTTGCCTTTGCGATTTGGGAGCTAGTATAAATCTGATGCCTCATTCTATAGCAAAGAAGTTGGGATTCACGTGTTTCAAAGACTTAAGAATCTCTTTGGTACTAGCTGACATAAGTGTAAGGCTACCCGTGGGTCTACTTGAGGACTTGCCAGTGAGAATCAGCGACGTAAACGTGCCTATGGTCTTCGTTGTGTTGGAAATGGATGAAGAACCTAAGGATCCGCTCTTCCTTGGTAGACCGTTCTTAGCCACCGATGGAGTCATCATCGACGTCAAGAATGGGAAGATAACTCTGCACTTGGGTAAAGATATAAGGCTGGACTTTGATATCAATAAATTTTTGAAGAAGCCTACTTTGATATCAATAAAGTTTTGAAGAAGCCTACAACAGCAACAGCCATGAGGATGATTGGAGCGAGCTGCTAGCCCCAAAGGTGGAACTTAAGGAGCTCCCAAAAGGGCTAAGGTATGCTTTCTTAGGGCTTAACGAAACCTATCCCGTGATTGTGAATGAAATCTTAAGTGATGATGAGTTGCACTCGCTCCTAACTCAGCTGAGAAAGTATAGGAAGGCCATTGGGTACTCTCTAAGTGACATCAAAGGCCTTTCACCAATGCTTTGCACTCATAGGATTCACTTGGATAATGAGAACGCCTCTTCTATAGAACATCAAAGGCGTTTGAATCCGAATCTAAAAGAGGTTGCTAAGAAAGAGATTCTTAAGCTGTTAGAAGCTGACGTGATCTATCCCATAAGTGACAGCACGTAGGTTTCTCCCGTACACGTGGTGCCTAAGAAGGGAGGGATCACGGTCATTAAGAATGATAAAGATGAGCTTATACAAACTAGGACTATTTTCGGACACCGTATGTGTATTGACTATAGGAAGCTTAATCTTGCTACTAGAAAGGATCATTTTTCCTTGCCTTTTATTGATCAAATGCTTGAAAGACTTGCTAATCATCCCTACTATTTCTTTCTTGATGGATATAATGGATTCTTTCAAATACCAATCCATCCAAAAGATCAGGAGAAGACGACATTTACATGCCCTTATGGCACCTTCGCGTATCGAAGGATGCCATTCGGGTTGTGTAACGCACCGGCTACGTTTTAGCGGTGTATGATGTCAATCTTCTCCGATCTAATAGAAGAGATGGTAGAAGTGTTTATGGACGATTTCTCTGTATATGGTGCGTCTTTTTCTGTGTGTTTGTTGAATCTTTGCAAGGTACTAAAGCGTTGTGAAGAGACGAACCTTGTGCTTAAGTGGGAGAAGTTTCACTTCATGGTGAAAGAAGGGATCATTCTTGGCCACAAGATATCAGAGAAAGGCATATAGGTTGACAAAGCCAAGGTTTAGGTCATTATGAGTCTTGAGCCGCCGGTTAATGTCAAAGGGGTGAGGAGTTTCCTAGGCCATGCTGGCTTCTACAGGTGCTTCATCAAGGATTTTTCCAAGATTGCACGCCCTCTCAAACGGTTATTGTGCAAGGAAGCTGACTTTGTGTTTGATGAGGATTGCCTTCATGCTTTCGTGACCATCAAGGAAGCTTTAGTATCCGCGCCAATAGTGCAAGCACCGGACTGGACTCTACCGTTCGAGATAATGTGTGATGCGAGTGACTACGCCGTAGGAGCTGTCCTTGGTCAGAGAAAAGACAAACGGCTGCACGTGATTTACTATGCTTCACGTAACTTGGATGAAACGCAAGCTAGGTACACTACGACTGAGAAGGAGTTGTTGGCAGTTGTATTCGCCTTTGAGAAGTTCAGGTCATATCTCGTGGGTTCCAAGGCCATCGTCTACACAGATCACGCGGCACATAGATACATCTATTCCAAGAATGACACTAAGCCAAGGCTCTAGAGATGGATTCTTCTTCTTAAGGAGTTTGACATGGAGATCAAGGACAAGAAAGGGATAGAGAACAGCGTTGCTCACGATCTCTCTCGGTTGAGAATCAACGAGTCTCTACCCTTAGATGATTCGCTTCCCGAGGAACAACTCATGGCGATCACTACAGCTCTTTGTGGAAAGCTAGAAGGGCAGTTTGAGGAATTTCTGAGCTTCAAAGAAGAGGATCTTCCTTGGTACGCGGTCATTTTGAACTACTTGGCATGTGGGGAAGAGCCTTCGCATCTTGACAACTATCACAAAAAGAAGTTCATGAGGGACGTAAGCCACTACTTCTGGGATGAACCCTATTTATATAAGAGAGGTGTTGACGGTCTATACAGGAGATGTGTGACGAAGGAGGAGGCAAGAGACATCATCTTTCACTGCCATGGCTCTTCGTACGGTGGCCACTTTGCTTCATTCAAAACCGCTAAAAAAGTCTTGCAAGCCGGTTTCTGGTGGCCGTCCATCTTCAAAGAGACCCATGAGTTCATGAAAAGTTATGAAGCTTGTCAACGAGCAGGGAACATCACTAAGAGGAATGAGATGCCTCAGGTTCCCATCTTTAAGGTAGACGTGTTTGACGCGTGGGGCATAGACTTCATGGGGCCTTTCCCATCTTCCTACGGCAACAAGTTCAATTTGGTGGCTGTTGACTACATTTCTAAATGTGTTGAGACCATTGCTTCCCTTACAAACGACTCTAAGGTGGTGATCAAGCTCTTTAAGAGCATCATATTCCCGAGGTTTGGAGTACCCAAGGTGGTGATAAGCGACGGAGGAAGTCATTTCATCAACAAGTAGTTTGAAAGCCTTCTAAGGAAGTATGGCGTGAAGTACAAGGTAGCCACGTGACATAGCTGCATATTCCATGCATTTTGCATACACATAAGTTAGTTTCTCACGCATATACATTGCATTTTAGGTTAGTTTGCATCACTTTAGGTCTTAGAGTGTTTTTGCAGCAGCATATGCATATTTCTTGCTTTTTGCATCGCATACAGGTTGTTTTCGGCTACTTTGGAGTCTTGGAGGGTTCGTGGACGTGTTGAGGCTCATAAGGAAGTTCGTGGGACTTGGAGAATTCAGGAATGCTTGCTAAGGACCAGAGATCGAGAGGAGGTTCGAGCATGGCCGGTTGATCTAGATGAGATCGACCAGAAGATCGAGTAATCCAGCCGATTCTAGGGAACTGATTGAGACGGAGATCGAGTGAAGCGATCAATCAAGGAGTACGGACGTGAATGACGCCATGCAGAGCGAGAGCCGGATCGAGTCCATCACTCGATCCTCCAAAGATCGATTCCAAGATCGAATGAACCATTCAATCCACCGAGGAAGATTGAGACGAAGATCGAGCTGAAGGCACGATGTCTGAAGATGATCGAGAGAGATGCTCAGTCTCGAAGTCGATCTCAGTGTACTTTAACCGCTTTTGGCCGCTAGCGAGGGGGGGGGGACCATCGAGCTGTTGGGCCTGTTTTGGCAAGACGGCGAGCATGCTTTTGACACACACGCTTTCACTTTATCATTTTTCATCTTTTTTCTCTCTGTTCGAAGGCGATTTCCCCATTGTTAGACTTTGAGCTTTGTTCTTGAATCTTTGAATCGTTTTAAGTTTAATCCAACGCTTTTCATGTTTATCGTTTCATCCTTCATGCTTTGCTTGGTTTGCTTAATGTGTAGTGAGTAGTTTAATCGGGTTTTGGGGTTGAGAGGATTCAAAGGGGTCGAAAAGGTCTTCAAGTTTGGTGTTTTCTTGTTCTTAATGGCTTTCTCTTCTATGATGTCGAGCTCTTAAGACTTAAAGAGTCTCACGCCAAGATCTTTATGATCAGAGAGAGCTCTTACCATGACAGGATCCAGAGATCTCTGAAAATCGCATCCTAGAAACTAGTTACCCTTTCCCAAACGCCATTGTAGTTTTAGGGACTAGTTAAGCCGCGTGTTTGAAATCTGATTCCCTTGCCCTTCAATCTCTTTTTCCGCCAAACGCCATCGGTCTGGAGGAGAGAATGAAGGAGTGATCCATACCACACGCCATGGATGGATCTTGTTTTGTTTTCAAGGCTTAGAGAACCTCACAAAGTGAGTAGATCAAGAGTTTTCAAACCAAGCTTGGACCTTTGAAACCCCTGAACGTGAATCTCAACCCTTGACCCTCTTTCTTAGTATTCTTACATCTTTGCTAGTCATTCGCTTGTTACCTGTTGCATCCTGGTCATTAGTTTCGTTGCATTTAAACTTTTAGACGAGATCGATTGTTGTTGCTCGATCTAGTGGTCGATCCTGTAGTCAATCCACTAGTCGATTTTTATAAATTCATAGCCTTGCATTTTAATCATTCTGTTTGTTCGTCGTGGTATTTCACTCGTTCCTGGTAATTTAAAAATAGTTTTGCCTTGCATTTAGTCGTTGCATTTAGTTTTTAGGATTTTTACAAAACCGTTCATCATTTGCCTAGCTTTACTCGATCCTTGCATTCTCATTGCACTTTCTAGCTCCTAGGTTGGATTGATTCCTCTTGCATGCTATACTAGGACTGTGTGCTGCTTGAGTTTTGATAACCTCCTGTTGCATTGCATCACTCTCATTGACTTGATAAAAATCTTGTTATCAAATGGCGCCGTTGCCATCTTAGGAGTGTTTAGAAAGCATTGAAATTTGGAGTTTAGTAAAGACTAAGCCTTTCTTTTTCTTTTGGTTACTAATTTCTCTACTCTCAAACTTGTGTTTCTCAGGTACATGAATCTTTGTTCAAGGGGAGACAACAATCTACTTCAACCCTTGGACAACATTCATCAACTTGGTCATTCACGGCAAAGAAGAGTACGAGAACAAGCTAGAGCTTTTGAGGAGATTGTTCAGCAAGGTTCAGTGGATTTTGAAGCGATTGCTGAGCATGAGCATCCAGAAGGACCTCCTCTAGCTCACGGGGCAGTGGGAAGGGGTAATGGAAACCCCCAACACGCGGCTAGACCCCCAAGGATCAAAGGAGCGGGAGATGCTTCCAATACTCATCACAATAGGTTTGGGATCACTCCTCCTCCTGTACAGAACAATAACTTCGAGATTAAGCCGGGATTCATCTCAATGGTGCAAAACAATAAGTTTCACGGGCTAGCAATGGAAGATCCCTTGGAACACCTTGATAACTTCGAACAAGTATGTGGGATGATCAAGATAAACGTCATATCCGAAGATGCTTTCAAGCTTCGTCTCTTTCCATTTTCTCTCGGAGACAAGGCTAGACATTAGGAGAAGACACTTCCACAAGGCACCATTACCTCTTGGGCTGAGTGTAAGAAGGCTTTCCTCTCAGAGTTTTTCTCTAGCACCAGAACAGCAAGGCTGAGAATCGAGATCAGCGGCTTCACGCAAAGCAACAATGAGACATTCAATGAAGCCATGGAACGGTTCAAAGACTATACTATCCAGTGTCCTCACCACGGCTTCAGCGAAGAGACTCTTCTAAGCACTATTTACCGCGGAGCTTCACCAAAGATTCGCTTGTTGCTTGACACGGCTAATAAGGGAAACTTCCTTGGTCAAGAGGTAGAAGAAGACATGGAGCTGATTGAGAACTTGGCATTGAGTGACGACAACTATGCTGAAGATTACAACCGTGCACCGAGAGGTTCTGAGCTAGAGTCTCACAAGAAACAGCTTAAGTCATTGGTGTCGGCTAATCAGAAGCATGTTCACTTTGTTGGAGAAGCGGATGAAACCTTAGAGGAACTTGAGTTGAGTCAAGAACAAGCCAATTGGGTGGCGGGTCAAAACAACTACAAACCTCAAGGGTATTCACAAGGCTACAACCAGAACAACAATCTCTCATACCGTCGCACCAATGTCGCCAACCCTAAGGATCATGTGTACCCTGCTCAGCAAGCAAAGCCTTTCGTACCATACAACAAAGGTTTTCAGCCGAGTGGTGGCTTCCAAGGGCAAGGGCAGAACAACTTCCAAGGACAACAGCAAGGAAACAAGGGTTATACGCCAATGTACCCTCCGGGCTTTGTGCCTTAACAACAACAACCGATGCAACAACAAGTTGATCCTGTCCAAGCTATGTTCCAACAATTGATTCAAGGGCAAGCCTCTACAAATCACAAGTTTGCCGAGATGAATACTCGTTTAGACTCGTCTCTCACGGATTTCTCTACTCAGATCAGCAACTTGAACAACAAGATCAAGCAGCTAGAGAAAGGAAAAGCGAGTACAAGTGGTCAGAATAGCTTACCGGGCAAGTGTGAGCAGAATCCCAAGGAATACACCAATGCCATTACGCTAAGGAGTGGGAAAGAGCTAGCACCTACGGTTACTCCCAAGATCAACGAGGATGTTGTGATTCAAGAGGGGGAGGGTAAGCTTTCAGCCGATGATGAGATAAACTTTGACAATGTTTGGATTCAAGGACCAGGGAGAGGTGAGAAAGCGGTTGTTGAGAAGGAAGCGGAGCAAAATACTAAGGAGAAGGATGCTTATGTACCTCCACTGTATGTACCTAAGCTACCTTGTCCTGTCCGTTTCAGGAAGCAACTCATAGAGAAGCATAGAGTCTTGTTTGAGAAGCACCTTAAGGACGTAGAGATCAAGCTACCTCTCGTGGACTGCCTTGCAATGATGCCTAAATGCGCCAAATTCTTCAAAGATACTCTCGTGAAGAAGAATAAGGAAAGCAAGGAAGTGCTTGTTCTTAGTGAGGAATGTAGTGCTGTGATACACAAGGAGATAGTCCCTAAGAAGTTGGGAGACCCTGGAAGCTTCACTATACCTTGCGCTTTAGGTCCTTTGGAGTTCAAGAGTTACCTTTGTGATCTCGGAGCTAGTAAAAATCTGATGCCTCATTCCGTGGCAAAGAAGCTTGGCTTTACCTGTTTCAAGGATTGTAGAATCTCGTTGGTACTAGCTGACAGGAGTGTGAGGTTACCTGTGGGTTTGCTTGAGGACTTGTCAGTGAAGATCAGTGGAGTAAACGTGCCTACAGACTTCATTGTGTTGGAAATGGATGAAGAACCAAAGGATCCACTCTTTCTCGGTAGAACTTTCTTTGTCACCACCGGAGCCATCATAGACGGCAAGAATGGGAAGATTGCCCTGCACTTGGGTAAAGATATAAGGCTGGACTTTGATATCAATGAGGTTTTGAAGAAGCCTACGATAGAAGGGCAAGCTTTCTACATTGAAACGTTGGATGCTTTAGCGGATGAGTTGCTGGAAGAGTTGGCACAGGAAGATCATTTGAAGCTGGCACAAACTAAGGAGCTATGAGAGTTCGGCTATGCGGATCAGAAAACTCATGAATACGTCAACTTGCTTGATTCAAGGAAGGTTGTGCTAGAAGATGAAGGCGTTTGCCTAGAGATCGACTCTGAGATCGATGACATTACTCGATCCAGAGGTTAAATCGACAAGACAATCGAGAGCACAACTCGATCCGGTGAAACAATCGACAGACAGATCGAGGAGGGTGATCGATCCAGGAAAACAATCGAGTCCAAGATCGAGAGAAGCCTTGCGATCAGTTTGGGGTCTAATCTGGAGATCTACTCAGCGTCTCGATCTCTCACTCGATCCACATTACATCGAGTGAGTGAATCAAGCGAAACTGCTCGATCTAGACGACATCGAGAGCAAGATCGACTGGACGACTCGATTTCAGAAGGGATAACGGTTGAAGAAAGCAGCCTCAAGGGCCATGTCTCGGGTTCTAAGGAAGGTTCAAAGGAGGAAAACAACAGCAACAGCCACGAGGATGATTGGAGCGAGCTGTTAGCCCCAAAGGTGGACCTTAAGGAGCTCCCAAAAGGGCTAAGGTATGCTTTCTTAGGGCTTAACGAAACTTATCCTGTGATTGTGAATGAAAACTTAAGTGATGATGAGTTGCACTCGCTCTTAAATGATTTGAGAAAGTATAGGAAGGCCATTGGGTACTCTCTAAGTGACATCAAGGGCCTTTCACCAATGCTTTGCACTCATAGGATTCACTTGGATAATGAGAACGCCTCTTCTATAGAACATCAAAGGCGTTTGAATCCTAATTTGAAAGAGGTTGTTAAGAAAGAGATTCTTAAGCTTTTAGAGGCTGACGTGATCTATCCCATAAGAGACAGCACGTGGGTTTCTCCTGTACACGTGGTGCCTAAGAAGGAAGGGATCACGGTCATTAAGAATGACAAAGATGAGCTTATACCTACTAGAACAATTACTGGACACCGTATGTGTATTGATTATAGGAAGCTTAATCTTGCTACTAGAAAGGATCATTTCCCCTTGCCTTTTATTGATCAAATGCTTGAATTACTTGCTAATCACCCCTACTATTGCTTTCTTGATGGATATAGTGGATTTTTCCAAATACCAATTCATCCAAATGATCAGGAGAAGACGACTTTTACATGCCCTTATGGCACCTTCGCGTATCGAAGGATGCCATTCAGGTTGTGTAACGCACCGGCTACGTTTCAGCGGTGTATGATGTCGATCTTCTTCGATCTAATAGAAGAGAAGGTAGAGGTGTTTATGGATGACTTTTCGGTCTATGGTGCGTCCTTATCTGGTTGTTTGTTGAATCTTTGCAGGGTACTAAAGCGTTGTGAGGAGACAAACTTGGTGCTTAATTGGGAAAAATGCCACTTCATGGTGAAGGAAGGGATCGTGCTTGGCCACAAGATACCAGAGAAGGCTATTGAGGTTGACAAGGCTAAGGTTGAAGTGATGATGAGTTTTGAGCCGCCGGTTAACGCCAAAGGAGTGAGGAGTTTCTTGGGACACGCCGGGTTCTACAGGCTCTTCATCAAGGATTTTTCTAAGATTGCACGCCCTCTTACACGGCTATTATGCAAGGAAACTGAATTCGTCTTTGATGAGGAGTGTTTGCAAGCTTTCGTGACCATCAAGGAGGCTCTAGTATCCGCGCCTATAGTGCAAGCACTAGACTGGACTCTACCTTTCGAGATTATGTGTGATGCTAGTGACTACGCCGTGGGAGCCGTTCTAGGTGAAAGGAACGATAAGAAGCTGCACGTGATTTACTATGCTTCAAGAACCATGGATGACACGCAAACAAGGTATACCACCACGGAGAAGGAGCTATTGGCAGTGGTGTTTGCCTTTGAGAAATCCCGGTCATACTTAGTGGGTTCTAAGGCCATTGTCTACACAGACCACGCGGCTTTGCGCTACATCTATTCCATGAAGGACACTAAGCCGAGGCTTTTGAGATGGATTCTACTTCTTCAGGAGTTTGACATGGAGATCAAAGACAAGAAGGGGATAGAGAACGGCGTTGCTGACCATCTCTCTCAGTTAAGAATCAATGAATCTCTTCCTTTAGATGATTCTCTCCCCGAGGAACAACTCATGGCGATCACTACGGCTGTTTGTGGGAGCCTAGAAGGGCGGTTTGAGGAAGTTCTGAGCTTCAAAGAGGAGGATCTCCCTTGGTACGCGGATATTGTGAACTACTTGGCATGTGGGGAAGAGCCGTCGCATCTTGACAACTACCATAGGAAGAAGTTCATGAGGGACGTGAGCCACTACTATTGGGATGAGCCCTATTTATACAAGAGAGGTGTTGATAGTCTGTACATAAGATGCGTGACAAAGGAGGAAGCAAGAGACATCATCTTTCATTGCCATGGTTCTTTGTATGGAGGGCATTTTGCTTCATTCAAAATCGCCACTAAGGTCTTACAAGACGGCTTCTGGTGGCCGTCCATCTTCAAAGACACCCATGAGTTCGTGATGAGTTGCGAAGCTTGTCAAAGAGCAGGGAATATCACTAAGAGGAATGAGATGCCTCAAGTTCCCATATTTGAGGTAGACGTCTTTGACGCGTGGGGCATAGACTTCATGGCGCCGTTTCCTTCATCATACGGCAACAAGTTCATATTAGTAGCCGTTGATTACGTCAGTAAATGGGTTGAGGCCATTGCTTCCCCAACAAACGACTCTAAGTTGGTGATCAAGCTCTTTAAGAGCATAATTTTCCCGAGGTTTGGAGTTCCCAAGGTGGTGATAAGCGACGGAGGGAGCCATTTCATCAACAAGCTGTTTGAAAATCTGCTAAGGAAGTATGGCGTGAAGCATAAGGTAGCTACGCCTTACCATCCTCAAACGAGTGGCCAAGTGGAGGTCTCTAACCGTCAGATAAAGGTGATACTCGAGAGAACTGTTGGGACAAGTCGGAAGGATTGGACGGTGAAGTTGGATGACGCTTTGTGGGCATACCGGACTGCTTTCAAAACGCCCATTGGTACTACTCCTTTCACTCTTCTCTACGGCAAAGGATGTCATCTCCCCGTTGAGCTGGAACATAAGGCATTGTGGGCTGTGAAGCGGCTGAATTTTGATCTGAAGACGGCTCAGGAGAAGCGCTTGATCTAGTTGCACGAGCTTGATGAGGTAAGGCTGGACGCTTACGAAAGCGCTAGGATTTACAAGGAACGTATCAAGGCTGCTCACGACAAGAAGCTGGTACCTAAGGAGCTTAAGGAAGGGAGTTTGGTGCTGCTTTACAACTCAAGGCTCAAGCTCTTTCCAGAGAAGCTGAAGTCACGGTGGAGCGGTCCGTATGAAATCAAGGAAGTACTACCTTACGGGGCTGTCACGTTGGTGGGCAAGAGTGGGAATGCATTCACAGTGAACGAACACAGAGTTAAGCCATACATGGCGAGTGCATTTGACAAGGAGAGCACCTCAATGCTTCTCCAAGACCCACAATCTGCCTAAATCAAGTAAAGTCGTTAAAGAAAGCGCACTTGGGAGGCATTGCCATGTCTATCCTGTACATATAATTGCTTTATTTCTTTTCTAGTTTTATGTTTTTATCTTTTGAGTGTGTAGGAACAAGCATGAGGGATTGCAGGCCACAATCTTAGTTCCAAAAGGTGTGAGGAGGGGCGAGTATAAGCTAGAGATCGAGTGCTAGATCGACCCATCCTGGCTTGATGTTTGCTAGATCGAGCTAGTGAATCGAGAGGAGTCAGTCGATCTAGACGAGATCGAGTAGACAGATCGAGTGACAAGGTCGATCTATATAAGCATGGATCGATTGGTCCCTTCTAGATCGACCGATCTATTTTCTCTCGGGAAAGTCCTTCATAGACAGATCGATCAGTCAACTCAATCCATCACTCGATCTAAGCCAAATCGACCCCTGGATCGAGAGCATGGCTCGATCACGAGGACTTAACCGTAGTTCCAAAAACTCAAGGAACGAGAGAGCAAATCGATCCAAGACTCTATTCAAATTGAATCGTGTCCCAAATCGAGTAACCCTCTCGATCCAAGCCATTATGGGCATGAGATCGAGTCCCAGATCGACCAAAAGGACTCGATCTCGTGCCGAGGTAACATTTTCTTTTCCCTCTCTCACTCTTTCCCTCCACTTTTTAAATTCAAATTCTGGTCAAGGCAGGAATCTTTGAGCATGAAAGATGTGCCTTGACCAAGACTTTTGTCAGAAACCACTTCTTTTGCCCTTGGTTTTGTGTTTTGTTGGCCTTTAAATGTTTTCAACCACTTTCACACTCTCTCATTTTTGTTTTCTCGAGTTAAAAGCAAATAGAGTGTGAGATTCTTGTTTTCTAAAGGCTGACGAGTATTCTAAATCCAATCTTGCATACGTATTTTCAATTCTTCAAGAAAATCTTCAAGAAAATCTCCTTTTATTTCGCTTGATTGTTTTAGATACTAGGGGCGGGTTTAATTTTTTTTTAAATAGTTTGATAATAGTAATAATTCTAGATTTTTCTGAGATTCTAGATTTGCTTCGCTATTATTTTGTTATAATTCTTGATTGTTATAGTTGCAGATTTTCTCTTTTGCTTCTCTCTTTCTCTCTACAAACCGCCGATTTGCTCATATTTTGCTTGAGAAACTTGTTTCAGGCCCAATGGCACCTAAAAGAACAAGAGAGGAGACAGCACAAGAGGGAGAGAATCAAGAGGTAGCTGTTCAAGAAAGGGTTCGCAGGAGCAAAGATGAGAAGAGGGACAAGAAGCGGCTAGAGAGGCTTCGGTTCGAGCCTACCATGTTCGCGGACAGAGGGCTGCTCGCAAGGCTGGGGATTCTTGGAGATTTCGACCAACTCCTCAAGAACATTAGCTTAAGATGTATGTCACTGATGGATTGCCCAACCATTCCAGAAGTGACAATAGACTTCATCGCCACGTTGGAGTTTCGCTACGAGAACCCTAGCATCCCTATTCCTTCTCAAGGCCATCTCTCTTTCAAGGTCGGACGTCAAGCTTTCAGCCTCTCAATCCTCGAGCTGTGTCAAGCTATGGTCTCAACGCAGCCGCCACCAAGATCGAATTCCCCTCCTTCACGCAAGCAAATGATTTTTGGGACCTGATCAGCAACGATGACTACAAGGCCAACACCGCCAAAATCAAGATAGTGAGAAGCCCGGTGCTGAGGTACACCCTGAAGCTGATCGCCAACACATTCAGCAGACGGTCAGTTGCTCCCACGATCACGGAGACCGAGCATTGCTTCTTGTTCCAAGGCGTGAAGCATCTGTTGTGTGACTAAGGAGAATGATGAGCCTATGGAGGATGAACTCGGTGATGACGTGAACTACGGGTGCGTACTTGATGCTTCCATGGTGAAGGACAAAGCATATGCCTTGCGGTGCAAGGCAAGATCCTCATTCATTGGTGGCTTCCTCACACCTCTGTTCGTGGAAGCCAGCGTGCCAATACATGAGTTCACACCCGTCCCGGCTAGAGCTTTCATGGATGAGATATACATGAGGAATACCGACAGCTTGGGACGCACGCCAGCAGAAGGGTTCTACGCTCACCTTTTCCTTGACACGGACAATGAGAAGAGAGTGTGCATCCTGCCAAACAAAGACGAGACAGAGCTGCTTGGTGTTGGGAACATCGAGTTCTTGCCAACTGTAGAGGAGTGCTTTGCTCCTCTAGGAGGAACACCTGCCCCAGCAATCGCTCCACATCCAAGGTCTGAGTCCCCTGCCACAGATGATGAGATACCCGAGGCATACACCCTTCCCAAGATCGATTTCGAGCCAAGAACCAAGACGGAAAAGTTCTTTGCATCTGTTGTGGAGATGCAAAGGAAGCTCAACAAATGGCAACGAAAAATGCTCAAGAAGCTTGCCAAGAAGGTCAAATCGCTTCAAGGAGGCTCACCTAAGAAGGCTGCAAGTGAGGAGGTTCAACAGCCCGAGAAGAGGAGACTTTCAACCGGTGGAGTTGTCATCCGTGAGACTCAAGGCATCAACATTCAACCAGCGCGTCTCTCTCTTCAAGAGCCAGGCTCCAAAGGCAAAGCCGTAGTATCTAGCTCTTCTGGAACATCCTCAAGTTCCAGCCGAGACTAGACCCGAGGTAACAACCATCTTCCATTGTATATACCATTCATATTTTCTTGATTTTTGCTTTGTGTTTTGCGCTCTCTCGAACATGTTTGCCACCGGGACGGTGTCATTCAAGTTTGGAGGACTATGTGTGTGGTTTGACTTGTTTATTTTGATCTTATTTTATCTTTGCATCTCTTGAGTCTTGCATGCATCTAAGGCATAGAAAAGAAAAGGAAAAAAATTGGTAAAATTTTTAAAAATTTTCAAAAAAATTCATGTAGTTGCATTCATCTTGTTAAGCATTTTAGGATTGAGTCTATAATTTTTAAGCATCTAGGTTGTTTACATTTACATAAGGGGTTAAAGTTTTCTTAAAAAGGTGTTTTAAGCTTATGAATGGTTTCAATACCCTAGTTGGTAGTTCTCTAATGCTTTGCTCACACTTTGAAAGTAAATTCTTACCATGCTTAAATCACTAGTTTTGATTGTCGTGACTTGAGTTGAACACTCATGATTTGAAACTTGTCCTATTCAGTGAGAACCCTAACTTGAATTTTTAAATATCATTCTTATGCACTTGAAAATGAACACATGGATCTTAAAAATATTTATGCTCTCTTCTTCCTTTTACCACTCTTTGTGAGCCTAAGTAGAACTCCCACCTTGACCCTTACCTTTCTTTGAAGCCATGTTTTCGTGTGTGACATCATTGTGAGGCCTCTTTCGGTTTGAACTTAGCATAAAGTGTTACGTTTAGGCGACATGATTAGGTTCTCATATGATTGCTAGCTTTGCATTTTGAAGCTAGATGTAGGCTTAGGATAAGTTTGGGGGATCATTGGGGTTGCTTTCATGTTAACATGTTTTCGGTTTCAAAAGAGTTTGGTATTTGATGTGAATAAAAGGTTTTAAGTGAAAGGTTTTGTGTTTAAAAAGTATAATGCTCCAATAATTTCAGAAGATAGCTCTCTCAAAAATAAAAAAAAATATAAAAAATATATATATTTATATAAGAGACTAAGTGCCAAAATAAAAAGAAAAGAAAAAGAAAGAAAAAAATAAGAGAGCTATAAATAAGAAAGAAATAAGGAGCCTAATATTTTCAAACCTTTTCACTAGCCTAAAAGGGTTAAGATGTTTTCTATTTTGATTTGGGGATTGCTAAGCTTTTGCTTTGAAAACATGGGTAGATTTTACGAAGGTGAGTGAGCTTAAAAGAAAAAAATGAGAGGGGTTTTAGGATCATTGTTAGCTTGCATGGATAGATGAGAATATGATCATGTATGCATCAATTGCCTTTACCTTTATCATTATGCATAAACATCTTACCATTTTTAGAGAAACCCGTGCTTAAAATAAACCCTTCTTTAAAAATGAGATCATTCTATGCTCATAGCCTTTACCCTTAGCCAAATGTGTTTTGCTTTAAAGTGCATAAGTTTGATTCATGGTTCGGTCATTAATGAATGTTAAAGGATGAGTTTCTTTGATTGTTTGGAATAAGAGAGTCATGATTTGAAATTCTTTGTGCAATGAGTATGGCTAAGTTATTTGGAATATGAGTGTGTGTATTGCATTTTAGAACTAGTAACTAGGACGTTGAGATTGATTCATTCGAAAAACACCTTTGCAAGAAGCTTAAACCCTCGTTTGTGTTAAAACCTCTCTCCCTTCTTTAATTTTGTTTGCTTGAGGGCAAGCAAAAGGTAAGTATGGGGGAGTTGATATAGCTGCATATTCCATGCATTTTGCATACACATAAGTTAGTTTCTCACGCATATACATTGCATTTTAGGCTAGTTTGCATCACTTTAGGTCCTAGAGTGTTTTTGCACTAGCATATGCATATTTCTTGCTTTTTGCATCGCATAAAGGTTGTTTTCGGCTAGTTTGGAGTCTTGGAGGGTTCGTGGACGTGTTGAGGCTCGTGAGGAAGTTCGTGGGACTTGGAGAATTCAGGAATGCTTGCTAAGGACCAGAGATCGAGAGGAGGTTCAGGCATGGCCGGTTGATCTAGATGAGATCGACCAGAAGATCGAGTAGTCCAGCCGATTCAAGGGAACTGATCGAGACGGAGATCGAGTGAAGCGATTGATCAAGGAGTACGGACGTGAATGACACCATGCAGAGCGAGAGCCGATCTCAGTGTACTTTAACCACTTTTGGCCGCTAGCGAGGGGGGGACCATCGAGCTGTTTGGCCTGTTTTGGCAAGGCGGCGAGCATGCTTTTGACACACACGCTTTCACTTTATCATTTTTCATCTTTTTTCTCTCTGTTCGAAGGCGATTTTGCCATTGTTAGACTTTGAGCTTTGTTCTTGAATCTTTGAATCGTTTTAAGTTTAATCCAATGCTTTTCATGTTTATCGTTTCATCCTTCATGCTTTGCTTGGTTTACTTAATGTGTGGTGAGTAGTTTAATCGGGTTTTGGGGTTGAGAGGATTCAAAGGGGTCGAAAAGGTTTTCAAGTTTGGTGTTTTCTTGCTCTTAATGGCTTTCTCTTCTAGGATGTCGAGCTCTTAAGGCTTAAAGAGTCTCACGCCAAGATCTTTATAATCAGAGAGAGCTCTTACCTTGACAGGATCCAGAGATCTCTGAAAATCGCATCCTAGAAACTAGTTACCCTTTCCCAAACGCCATGGTAGTTTAGGGGACTAGTTAAGCTGCGTGTTTGAAATCTGATTCCCTTGCCCTTCAATCTCTTTTTCCGCCAAACGCCATGGGTCTGGAGGAGAGAATGAAGGAGTGATCCATTCCACACGCCATGGATGGATCTTGTTTTCTTTTCAAGGCTTAGAGAACCTCACAAAGTGAGTAGATCTAGAGTTTTCAAACCAAGCTTGCATTTTAATCTTTCTGTTTGTTCGTCGTGGTAGTTCACTCGTTCCTAGTAATTTTAAAATTGTTTTGCCTTGCAATTAGTCGTTGCATTTAGTTTTTAGGATTTTTACAAAACTGTTCATCATTTGCCTAGCTTTACTCGATCCTTGCATTCTCATTGCACGTTCTAGCTCCTAGGTTGGATTGATTCCTCTTGCATGCTATACTACGACTGTGTGCTGCTTGAGTTTTGATAACCTCCTGTTGCATTGCATCACTCTCATTGACTTGATAAAAATCTTGTTATCACCACGCCTTACCATCCTCAAACGAGCGGCCAAGTGGAGGTCTCTAACCGGCAGATCAAGGCGATACTTGAGAGAACAGTTGGGACAACTCGGAAGGATTAGGCAGTGAAGTTAAACAACGCATCGTGGGCTTACCGAACTGCTTTCAAAATGCCCATCAGTACTACTCCTTTCACTCTTCTCAACGAAAGAATATCACCTCCCCATTGAGCTGGAGCATAGAGCATTGTGGGCAGTGAAGCGGCTGAATTTTGATCTAAAGACAGCTCAGGAGAAGCGCTTAGTTCAGCTACACGAACTTGATGAGCTAAGGCTGGATGCTTACGAAAGCGCTAGGATCTACAAGGAGCGCACTAAGGCTGCTCATGACAGGAAGTTGGTACGCAAGGAGCTTAAGGAAGGGAGTTTGTTACTGCTTTACAATTCAAGGCTCAAGCTATTTCCAGGAAAGTTGAAATCACGATGGAGCTGTCCGTATGAGATCAAGGAGGTATTAATTACCCTATGGAGCTGTCACCTTGGTCGGCAAGAGTGGGAATGCATTAACAGTGAACGGACACAGAGTTAAGCCATACATGGCGAGTCATTTGACAAGGAGAGCACCTCAATGCTTCTCCAAGACCCACCATCTGCCTAAACCAAGTAAAGTCTAGCTAAAGACGTTAAAGAAAGCGCACTTGGGAGGCATTCCCATGTCTATCTTGTATATATTTTTGCATTATTTCTCTTTCAGTTTTATGTTTTTATCTTATGAGTGTGTAGGAACAGGTATAAGGGATGACAGAGCAAAATCTTAGATCCAAAAGAAGTAAGAAAGGGCGAATATAGGCTAGAATTCGAGTGCTAGATCACTCATCCTGGCTCGTTCTTTGCAAGATCGAGCTAGTGAATCGAGAGGAGTCAGTCGATCTAGACGAGATCGAGTAGACAGATCGTGTGACACAGTCGGTCACGAGAGGACGAACACCCTATACGTTTAGCCTGAAAAGCGAATGAGAGGTGGATCGACTGAGTCACTCGATTCTCAAGGCTAGATCGAGTAATCTACTCGATTTGCCTCTCGATCCAAGCCTAAATCGACCCCTGAATCGAGAACGTGGCTCGATCATTAGGACTTAGCCGTTGAGCCAAAAAATCAGGGAACCACGGCCGCCATTCAGCAAGCTCCTCGCCCAAGATCAGAGTCTCCAGCAACGGATGATGAGATGCCCGAAGCCTTTGTCCTCCCTAAGCTTGACTTTGAGCCGTAGACTAGGACGGAGAGGTTCCTTGCTTCTGTTGTGGAGATGCAAAGGAAAATCAACAAATGGCAGAGCAAGGTGCTCAAGAAGCTTGCCAAGAAGGTCAAAGCGCTTCAAGGAGGTTCACCAAAGAAGGCTGCAAGTGAGGAGGTCCAACAGCCCGAGAAGAGGAGGCTTTCAACCGGAGGAGTTGTCATCCGTGAGACTTAAAGAAGCAACATCGAGTCCCAAATCGAGCAACCCTCTCGATCCAAACCATTATGGGCATGAGATCGAGTCCTAGATCGACCAAATGGACTCGATCTCGTGCCGAGGTAACATTTTCTCTTCTCCCTTTCCTACTTTCCCTCCAATTTTTAAATTCAAAAAGTGGTCAAGGCAAGCACCTTTGACCATGAAAGATGTGCCTTCACCACAGCTTTTGTCAAAAACCACTTCTTTTACCCACGGTTTTGTGTTTTGTTAGCCATTATATGTTTTCAACTATTCTCACACTCTCTCATTTCTGTTTTCGCAAATTATTAAGCAAAAGAGAGTGTGAGTTCTATGTTTTCTAAATGCTAACAGCATCCTTTTTTAATTCTTGCAAAGGTATTTTCGAATCTTCAAGAAAATCTTCAAGAAAATCCTTTTTTATTCGCTTTAATTGTTTTAGATGCAACGGTGGTTTGAATTTTAAAAAAAAAACTAGCTTAATGGTAGTAAAAATTCAGGATTTCACTGTATCTCTAGATATGATTCTCTATTATCTTGCTATAATTTTTATAAATTCCCTAAAATTCTAGGGTATTAGTTATAAGTTTTCTTTCTTGCTTCTCTCATTCTCTCTACAATCGCCGATTTGCTTATTCTCTTGCTTGAGAATCTTGTTTCAGGCACTATGGCCCCCAAAAGAACAAGGGATGAGACAGCACAAGAGGGAGAAAATCAAGAAGTGGCTGTTCAGGAGAAGGTTCGTTGGAGTAAGGATGAGAAACAAGACAAGAAGCGGCTGGAAAGGCTTCGGTTAGAGCCAACTAAGTTCGCGGACAGAGGATTTCTGTCTAAGATGGGGATATCGGGAGATTTTGATGAACTCTACCAGAAGATAGGGCTACGGTGTTTGTCACGGATGGATTTCCCAACCTTTCCCGAAGTGACAATTGACTTCCTTAACACCTCGGAGTTTGCGTACGAGAATCTGAACGTCCCAACTCCTTCTCAAGGGCACATCTCCTTCAAGATCAAGCGTCAGGCTTTTCGTCTCTCAATCCCCGAGCTTTGCCAAGCTTATGGCCTAGCTGCTGCTGCCACAAAGGTTGACTTTCCCTCCTTCACTCAAGAAAACGAGCTGTGGGACATCATAGCCGACGATGACTACACGGCGTATACTGCAAAGATCAAGAGAGTGAGGAGCCCGGTGCTGCGTTACACGTTGAAGCTGATTGTCAACACCTTCAGTGGACGGTCAGTAGCCCCCATGGTTACCAAGACAGATATTTGCTTCTTGTTACAAGGCATCAAGCATCTCGTGTGTGACCCGGATGAGAATGATGATCCATTGGAAGACCAGCTCGGAGATGACGTGAACTACGGATGCATCCTGGCTGCTTCATTGGTGAAATACAAGGCGTATGCCTTGAGATGCAAGGCAAGCTCGTCACTCATTGGAGGTTTCCTCACGCCTTTGTTCGTGCAAGACGGTGTCCCGCTTCAAGACTTCACTCCCGTTTCGGATAGAGCATTCATGGAGTAGACATACCTAAGGAACACGGATAGCTTGGGACGCACGCCAGCTGAGGTCTTCTTTGCAAATCTGTTCATTGACACGGAAAATGAGAAGAGGGTGGGTATCTTGCCAAACAGGCGCGAAACTAGGCTGTTGGGAGTTGGGAACATTGATTTCTCCCGAGCGTAGAGGAGTGTATGGCTCCTCTAGGAGCCACGGCCGCCATTCAGCAAGCTCCTCGCCCAAGATCAGAGTCTCCAGCAACGGATGATGAGATGCCCGAAGCCTTTGTCCTCCCTAAGCTTGACTTTGAGCCGCAGACTAAGACGGAGAGGTTCCTTGCTTCTGTTGTGGAGATGCAAAGGAAAATCAACAAATGGCAGAGCAAGGTGCTCAAGAAGCTTGCCAAGAAGGTCAAAGCGCTTCAAGGAGGTTCACCAAAGAAGGCTGCAAGTGAGGAGGTCCAACAGCCCGAGAAGAGGAGGCTTTCAACCGGAGGAGTTGTCATCTGTGAGACTTAAGGAAGCAACATCGAGTCCCAAATCGAGCAACCCTCTCGATCCAAGCCATTATGGGCATGATATCGAGTCCTAGATCGACTAAATGGACTCGATCTCTTCTCCCTTTCCCACTTTCCCTCCAATTTTTAAATTAGAAAAATGGTCAAGACAAGCATCTTTGACCATGAAAGATGTGCCTTGACCACAAGTTTTGTCAAAAACCACTTCTTTTACCCACGGTTTTGTGTTTTGTTAGCCTTTATATGTTTTCAACTATTCTCACAGTCTCATTTCTGTTTTCGCAAATTCTTAAGCAAAAGAGAGTGTGAGTTCTTTGTTTTCTAAATGCTAACAGCATCTTTTTTTTAATTCTTGCAAAGGTATTTTCGAATCTTCAAGAAAATCTGCAAGAAAATCCCTTTTTATTCGCTTTAATTGTTTTAGATGCTAGGGCGGTTTGAATTTTTTAAAAAAAACTAGCTTGATGGTAGTAAAAATTCAGGATTTCGCTGTATCTCCAGATATGATTCTCTATTATCTTGCTATAATTTTTATAAATTCCCTAAAATTCTAGGGTATTAGTTATAAGTTTTCTTTCTTGCTTCTCTCTTTCTCTCTACAATCGCCGATTTGCGTATTCTCTTGCATGAGAATCTTGTTTCAGGCACTATGGCCCCCAAAAGAACAAGAGATGAGACAGCACAAGAGGGAGAAAATCAAGAAGTGGATGTTCAGGAGAAGGTTCGTTGGAGTAAGGATGAGAAACGAGACAAGAAGCGGCTGGAAAAGCTTCGGTTCGAGCCAACTAAGTTCGCGGACAGAGGATTGCTGTCTAAGATGGGGATATCGGGAGATTTTGATGAACTCTTCCGGAAGGTAGGGCTACGGTGTTTGTCACGGATGGATTGCCCAACCTTTCCCGAAGTGACAATTGACTTCCTTGACACCTTGGAGTTTGCGTACGAGAATCCGAACGTCCCAACTCCTTCTCAAGGGCACATCTCCTTCAAGATCAAGCGTCAGGCTTTTCGTCTCTCAATCCCCGAGCTTTGCCAAGCTTATGGCCTCGCTGCTGCTGCCACAAAGGTTGACTTTCCCTTCTTCACTCAAGAAAACGAGCTGTGGGACATCATAGCCGACGATGACTACAAGGCGAATACTGCAAAGATCAAGAGAGTGAGGAGCCCGGTGCTGCGTTACACGTTGAAGCTGATTGTAAACACCTTCAGTGGACGGTCAGTAGCCCCCACGGTCACCAAGACAGATATTTGCTTCTTGTTACAAGGCATCAAGCATCTAGTGTGTGACCCGGATGAGAATGATGATCCGTTGGAAGACCGGCTCGGAGATGACGTGAACTACTGATGCATCCTGGCTGCTTCATTGGTGAAATACAAGGCGTATGCCTTGAGATGCAAGGCAAGCTCGTCACTCATTGGAGGTTTCCTCACGCCTTTGTTCGTGCAAGACGGTGTTCCGCTTTAAGACTTCACTCCCGTTTCGGATAGAGCATTCATGCATGAGACATACCTAAGGAACACGGATAGCTTGGGACGCACGCCAGCTGAGGTCTTCTTTGCATATCTGTTCATTGACACAGAAAATGAGAAGAGGGTGTGTATCTTGCCAAACAGGTGCGAAACTAGGCTGTTGGGAGTTGGGAACATCGATTTCTCCTGAGCGTAGAGCAGTGTATGGCTCCTCTAGGAGCCACGGCCGCCATTCAGCAAGCTCCTCGCCCAAGATCAGAGTCTCCAGCAACGGATGATGAGATGCCCGAAGCCTTTGTCCTCCCTAAGCTTGACTTTGCCGCAGACTAAGACGGAGAGGCTCCTTGCTTCTGTTGTGGAGATGCAAAGAAAAATCAACAAATGGCAGAGCAAGGTGCTCAAGAAGCTTGCCAAGAAGGTCAAAGCGCTTCAAGGAGGTTCACCAAAGATGGCTGCAAGTGAGGAGGTCCAACAGCCCGAGAAGAGGACGCTTTCAACCGGAGGAGTTGTCATCCGTGAGACTTAAGGAAGCAACATCCAGCCAGCGCGTCTTTCCCTCCAAGAGCCAGCCTCCAAAGGCAAAGCCATAGTATCTAGCTCGTCTGGAACATCCTCAACTTCCAACCGAGACTAGATCCGAGGTAACAACAACCTTCCCTTATACATAACACGCATTCTTCTTCTGTTTTTGCTTTGTGTTTTTGAGCTCCTTTGAATTTGTTTGACACCGAGACGGTGTCATTCAAGTTTCGGGGAGTGTGTGTGTTATTTGACATGTTTATTTTGCTCTTATTTTCTATTTGCATCATTTGAGTCTTCATTGCATCTAAGGCATAGAAAAGAACAAAAAAATTGGTAAAAATTTTTAAAAATTTCAAAAAAAAAAAATTCATATAGTTGCATTCACTTTGTTGAACATTTTAGGATTGAGTCTAGAATTTTTAAGCATCTAAGTTCTTTACATTTTCATAAGGGGTTAAAGTTTTCTTAAAAAGGTGTTTTAAACTCATGAATTGTTTCAGTGCCCTAGTTAGTAGTTGTTTGATGCTTTGCTCACACTTTGAATGTAAGTCCTTACCATGCTTGGATCACTTGTTTTGATTTTCGTGACTTGAATTGAACATTCATGATTTGAAACTTGTCCTTAGAAGTGAGAACCCTAACCTGAATATTAAATATCATTCTTATGCATTTGAAAATGAACACATGGATCTTATACATATTTAGGCTCTCTTCCTCCTTTTAGCACTCTTTGTGAGCCTAAGTAGAACTCCCACCTTAACCCTTACCTTTCTTTTAAGCCAAGCTTTCTTGTGTGTCATCATTGTGAGGCCTCTTTTTGGTTTGAACTTAGAATAACGTGTTACGTTTAGGCGACATGATTAGGTTCTCATACGATTGCTAACTTTGCATTTTGTAGCTAGTTGTAGGCTTAGGATAAGTTTGGGGGTTTGATGGGATTGCTTGCTTGTTTATATGCTTACGGTTTCAAAAATGCTTGGTAATTGAAGTGATTAAAAGGTGTTAAGTGAAAGGCTTTGTTTTCAAAATGTATAAAGCTCTACGTATTTCAGAAGATAGCTCTCTCAAGTAAAATAAAAAGAAAAGAAAAGAGCCTAAGTGCCAAATAAAAAGAGAAGAAAAGAAAAAGAAAGAATAGAGAGCTATCAATAAGAAAACGATTAAGGAGCTAAAATATTTTTTTAAGCCTTTTCACTAGCCCAAAGAGTAAAGATGTTTTCTGTTTTGATTTAGGGGTTTGCTAAGCTTATGCTTTGTTGATAAGGGTAGTATCTAAGAGGGTGAGTGAGCTTAAAATAGAAAGAAAATAAGAGGGGTTTTAGGACGATTAATTAGCGTATGGGTAGATGAGAATCTGATCATGTATGCATCAATTGCCTTTACCTTTAGCATTATGTATAAAGTTCATACCATTCTTGAGAGAAACCCATTGCATTGTGAAACCTTTTTTTTTAAATGAAATCATTCTATGCTCATAGGCTTCACCCTTAGCCAAATGTGTTCTGCTTTAAAGTGCATATGTTTGATTCACGGTTTGATCGTTAATGAATGTTAAAGGATGAGTTTCTTTGATTGTTTGGAATAAGAGAGTCATGATTTCAAATTCATTGTGTGATGAGTATGGCTAAGTTCTTTGGAGTATGAGTGTGTGCATCGCAATCTTAGAACTAGTAACTAGGACGTTGAGACTGATTCATTTGAAAGGCACCTTTGCAAGAAGCTTAAAACCCCCGTTTGTTTTAAAACCTCTCTCCCTTCTTTAATCTTGTTTGCTTGAGGGCAAGCAAAAGGAAAGTTTGGGGGAATTGATATTGCTGCATATTTCATGTGTTTTGCATACATATAAGATAATTTCTCATGCATTTATCTTGCACATTAGGTTAGTTTGCATCATTTTAGGTCCTAGAGCACTTTTGCACCAGCATTTGCATGTTTCTTGCATTATGCATCACATTCAGGTTGTTTTCGGCTACTTTGGAGCTTTGGAAGATTCGTGGACATGCTAAGGCTCGTGAGGAGGTTCGTGGACACTTGGAGGATTCAGGAATGCTTGCTAAGGATCAGGAATCGAGAAGCAGATTGAGCATGGCAGGTCGATCTAAATGAGATCGGCCAGAAGATCGAGTAGCCGAGTCGATGCAAGTAAATGGATCGAGACCAAGATCGAGATGGGAGATCGATCTGAAGTATGGACGTAAATGACGCCATGCAGATCGAGGACCGGATGGAGCTTCCAACCCGATGAGCACAAGATCGACCAAAGTCACCCGATCCCAACCAAAGATTGAGAGCCAGATCGAGTCTCCTGCCCGATCCCAGACTTGCCTTATTCATCCAGCCTGTTCTTGGATGCTAGCGAGGGGGGGGACCAGTACACGCCTTTAGCCAATTTTGGCTAAAAATGGCGATTGGTTTTTCCACCTTCATTCTGCCCTTTTCCTGTTATCTTTTTGTTTAGGCGATTATCTCCGCCATTGTTAGACCTTGAGTTTTTCTTGCTTTGTTCTTGAATATTGAATCTTTTAAGTTTAAAGCAATCATTTTTCATGTTTAGTAGATCATCTTCTATGCTTTGTTCGGTTTACTTCATGTGTAGCGAGTAGTCTTTTCGGGTTTTGGGGTTGAGAGGATTCAAGGGGTTGAAAAGCTTTTAAATGCTTGGTGTTTTCTTGTTCTTCATTGCCTTCTCTTCTAGGATTTTGAGTGCTCAAGGCTTAGAGAGTCTCACGCCAAGATCTCTAAGATCCAAAGGGCCTCTTACCTTGACAGGATCCAGAGGTCCTTGAAAATCGAATCCTAGAGGCTAGTCTACCTTTCCCAAACGCCATGGTAGTTTAGGGGGCTAGTTACGCCGTGTGTTTGAAATCTATGTTTATTGCCCTTCAATCTCTTTTTCCACCAAACGCCATGGGTTTGGAGAAGAGAATGAAGGAGTGATCAATACCACACGCCATGGATGGATCTTGTTTTGTTTTCAAGGCCTAGAGACCCTCACAAAGTGAGTAGATATAAAGTTTTCAAACCAAGCTTGAACCTTTGAAACCCTTGAACATGAATCTCAACCCTGGACCCTCTTTCTTAGTATATTCACATCTCTGTTAATCATTCGCTTGCTATCTGTTCGCATCCTGGTCGTTAGATTCATTTGTGTTGAACTTTTAGACGAGATCGATTGTTGTTGCTCGATCTAGTGGTCAATCCACTAGTCGATTTTTAATAATTCATAGCTTTGCATTTTAATCATTCCGCTTGTTCCTCGTGGTAGTTAACTCGTTTCTAGTATTTTTAAAATAGTTTTGCTTTGCATTTGACCATTGCATCTAGTTTTTAGGATTTTTACAAAACCGTTCATCATTTTCTTAGCTTTGCATGATCCTTGCATTCTCATTGCACTTTCTAGCTCCTAGGTTGGATTGATTCCTCTTGCATTATACTACGACTGTGTGCTGTTTGAGTTTTGATAACCTCCTGCATTGCTATTCTCCTATAGACAGAACAATCTTGTTATCATTCCTGTTGCTCTTCACCATATTGTGCATTTCTGTTAGCTAGATTCTCAATCAAAGCCAAGCCATCATCCACATCTTCACCAAGAAAATTACCTCTACTAGCTGTATCAAGGAGGAGTCTTATCTTGGGCAGGACACCTCTATAGAGTGTAGATAACAGAGCCTCCTTTGTAAAACCATGATGAGGGCATTGGACTGTGAAGCTCCTAAACCTTTTCCAAGCATCTCCAAAACTCTCATTGGCCCATTGAGTGATGTTGTAGATCTCATTTCAAAATCTACATGTCCTAGAGGGAGAGAAGAACTTGGTGAGGAAAGCAGTTTTGCATTGAGCCCAAGTTGTGATGCTTCCTTGCTGCAATCCCTTTTCCCATAGTTGAGCTCTATCTCCAAGTGAGAATGGAAAGATTCTAAGATTGAGAACATCATCTGATAAACCACTCATCCTGGCCATAGAGCATTTCCTCTCAAAGTTGTATAGATGCTCAAGTGGATCTTCAATAGGCAATCCAAAGAATCTGCAGTCTTGGACCATTGCAATCATACCTTTCCTGATCTCAAAGTGACTGTCTCCTAAAGGAGGAGTGATTCCATGTCTTGGGGCAAAGGATGTTGGGAAATTGCCAGCTCTTATAGGTCTTGGTGGCCTTTGATCTCTTAAACCCCAATTACCTTGAAAACCCATTGGACCTTGCTGTCCTTGAAAACCTTGCATCCCTTGTGGACCTTGAAGACCTTGCGGACCTTGTGGACCAAAACCATCCTTAAACAACTGATAGCTGCTGTTGTGAACCAAAAATCCTGCTCTTTGAACTAGTTGAACAGCTGTATACACCTTAATACAAGTGTTGTGGTACCTACAAAAGAAATTCTAGTCCAAAAAGAGCTATTAGTAACCAAAAACGAAAATAAAAGATTGATCTCAAACAATCTACACATCTTAATGCTTATAACAATCCCAAATAGCAACGGTGCCAATTTGATGTAGGAGTTTACTCTACTTCGAATTCTACAGATACTCATATCATCGTAGTATGATGGTATCAATCCATACATACAAGACAAATTCTTTTACTCAAACACATGATCCCCAAGCATTATAAGCACTAATCCAATTCTATATAACCAGTCTACTCTTTAGACAACTAATTCCTTAGGCTAAGATAAGCAAATTTCTTACTTGACTCATTCAGGCAATTCATCAAAACACTTATCAGGCATAAGAGAACCCTAGGATCTAGATCAACTTAGCAAGGGCTAATCTAGTATTAAACACAATCAATAAGAAGGAATATCAACATTAAACACTAAGCAATCACTAATCAACCTCAAATCTCTATATCTCTATCACATCTCAAACCCTAATAAACTACTCACTAATCATAAGTTTAGCCATTACCCTAGGCAAATGAGAATGACTAATAATGATCAGAAAGAAGATAAACACCAGATTTGATTGAAAGAACAAGATTCAAAGAAGAAATTACAAAAGATTAAGAAGAGAGCACAAATGATAAAGCTAATACACAAAGGATAAATATGATAAAAGATAATCTAATGTTTTTGGGTCACAACCTATTTATAGTTGTCAGGAAAAACCCTTAGTAAACCGGAAATAAACCGAAAAAGTAGCTGGTTCGGTTGCCTTGTATCGGCCTGGTACATCGATATTCTGCTCGATACTGGTCGACTAAGGGTTGTATCGACCAAGTCTGGTCCATACACTGATCGATACAGTTGTCTCTGGCTGAAGCTTATCGACTGATCTCCTCGGTATGCTGGTCGATACAATCGCCCTTTTGTTACGGCATATAGGGTAAAACCATCGATACTCTGATCGATACATCTCTTGGCTTGTGTATCGAGGTACTCCACATCGATATGTGGACCGGTATAGATGCTCTGAAGGTGTTGTATCGGTTAGAGTGGCTCGATACTCATTGACTTTTCCTGTTTCCTGGTATCGACTTGGGACCTCGATATGTTGATTGGTATGACTCCTCAGCTTGTATCGCATGTGATGTCGATATGTTGCTCTGTATGCTCTGTATCGACCTGGCAAGTTCATATCCTGCTCGATATGGGTCCTTCTTGCCTTGGTCATTCCACCAAATTACTCCCAGCATTTTCTTTAGTCCTTAAACTCCTCCATTGCACCTGCCAAGTGCTCAAAATGCACCAAATATGCTATGCAACTCCTAACTACACTCCAAGTGCAAAATGGATGCAATTGAGGTTTGAACATGTAAAAAATGCATGCTTAAGGACTAAAAACTAGTGGTAAATGTATGCTAAAATGGTATGAATAGAGTGAATATCAAGTTCCCCGGAGGGCATGCCCCTAGAGGCTAGTCTCGGAAGGACTAATTCCCAGAGGAAGTTCCCCGGAGGGGGTGCTCCTGGAGGCTAGTCTCTGAAAGACTAATCACCAGAGGGAGTTCCCCGGAGGGCGTGCCCCTAGAAGTTAAAGACTAATTCCCAGAGGGAGTTCCTCGGAGGGCGTGCCCCTGGAGGCTAGCCTCGGAAAGACTAATTCCCAGAGGAAGTTCCCCGAAGAGTGTGCCCCTGGAGGCTAGTCTCGGAAAAACTAATTTCCGGAGGGAGTTCCCCGGAGGGCGTGCCCCTGGAGGTTAGTTTTGGAAAGACTAATTCCCAGAGAGAGTTCCCCAAAGGGCGTGACCCTGGAGGCTAGTCTTGGAAACACTAATTCCCAGAGGGAGGCCCACGGAGGGCGTGCCCCTGAAGGCTAGTCTCGGGAAGACTAATTCCCAGAGGAAGTTCCCCGGAGGGCGTATTCTGGTTTTTCGGACCGAGATGCAGAATTTTTGGAAGCTGGGCCCCACCACGACTGGTGCTCCTAAGTGGGTCCCAGTATGCGGTTGGCGCGTCATACGATGAGTGGCTCGTTTCTCAGGAAGGGGGAAAGCTTTATGCACGAAGGTCCTTGGATTTCCGCAAATTTCTTTTGTGGCACGAGATTTTCGTACTTTTCTCTTGCGGGTTGACTAGATGCCCAGAAAAGGTTCGCTTTTCTTTGCTAGGGTTATGCGTCTGCTTCTAGTATTTTCTTCTTCCGTGCCACCGATTACACATTTTCGCGAGTAGCTTCTCTTGTCGCGTTGATCCCGCAACCTTTTGATAACTTGCTATATTAGAGCATTTTAGGCTGCATTTCATGCATCTTTTCCTTTGTTTTTGCATTATAGTTTAGCAATTTAGTCTCATTTGCAATTTGAATCACCATTGTATGTATTTAGCTTAGGAATGCATACATTTGCATAAATGTGTATGTTTGTAGTGATTTTCAGGTGTTTTTGGAGGTTCTCAAGTTTGGAAGGAGATGGAAGCAGCTCAAGATCGAATAGGATGTCAAGAAGGAGATTTTGCAAAGTCTGGTCCATATCGAGCAAAACCTCTATGCAGTGTGCTCGATGTAAGCCTCAGGACGTGATGAAGAGGATCAGTTCGAGGAGTCTAAGCCTTTGGTCTGCATCGAGGTCCAGCATCGAGCAGGAAAGCCGATATGCGCTGCATGAGCCATATCGAGGTGGCACATCGATCAGAACATCGTCCGTACAACCTCTATGCAACTCATCCGCGCGTTGACCACCTTATTTTCGTTGACCTTATCTTATTTTTTAGGTTTTTATGCTTCTTTCGGTTCCCTACTATAAAAGGAAAGCCATAAAACATTGTCTAAAATCCTATCTTAGTCTTTTTATCAAAAATTTACTCCTTTCATCTTGTTACAAACCTTTAAGGGCGATTCCCTTAGTTATCCTTTCCTTTAATAAAGTTTGCACTTTTATTGTTTAGTCTTGTCTCTTGATCTTTACTCTAACACCCTGGTAGTTTAGATTTATCATCTTTGCATTTTTAATCTCATCTAATCATGTTGAATTCTAAACAAATGGGATTAAACATTATTAGTGAGTAGTTTACCTTAAATTTAAGGTTCTAAGTAGGGAAAATGAGGATTAAAATGTGATTAAGTGTTGATTAGGGTTGATTAGTTTGTTCTCTGCTGTCTCGTTCCCTTGCAAAGTGATTATTGTTCATAAAGCTTGCTCCTTTTGATTGAATATTGTATTGATTGATGTATATGGTTCACTGAATGTCTTGATATCTCATTTCTATGCATGGTTCGCTTATTTGGCTTGATAATTTAGCTTGGTCTATGTTTTCTTTGTTCAGTGACACCAAAGTGATAGTTCACCTTGCTAGATGATTCGCTTAGGGCTAGATAGTGTTGGTTTTGAGATTCTTGCTTGATGGTTAGATAGTATGCTTTGAAAGATCTTGCCTTTGTTTGATTCCTCTTCATTGCTTAGCATTGTTAGGATTTCGCAATTGTGTGCTTAAGTCCATATTCTTGATTGGTGTTTAGCTAACTAGGTCCCTATATGGTTCACTAGATTGATTGGTTGATTTGAATTCTTGCTTGAGTGAGAGAATGTTTGCTTGCTTAGTACTTATCTTAGGCTATAATGGTTCTAATCATTATGCTCATGGTTGAAGAATACGCCATCACAAGTGGGGTTGACACTTCAACCTTATTGAATATGAATTGCTTATTGATGCCAAGCTGATTCCTTTTAGATACCATATCTAGGAGTTCAACCTTGAGAAATGCTCGCTTTTGAATGCTTAATGTTTGCCTTTGCTATAAATCCCCTTGTCACTCTTGAAAACCATTAATCCCACAATTGCTTAGAACCTTGAGTCTTGGTTTTAATCAATTGTCTTAAGATCATCTTGCTTAGTATTGCTTTAGTTAACATTCTAACTTATTTTTTGCTAAGTCATTATCATTTGGTTCATGCTTAGTCATTGTTCACTTGCTTATGATATACTAATTATTTACACCATATTAGTATACATTTTGCATTGTTTTATAGTCTTTAAACATGCATTTTTGCTTGTTTTTATCCCATTTGCATTCAATTAGGACTTATTGTAGATTTGGGTGTGCATTGCATGTTTTGTGCATTTGAGGAATTTGGCAGGTATGTTTAGATATTTTGGAGAGTATAAGGAGCATGGGAGATGATGGTGGATGCATCACAAGGCATGAAAATATCCAAGAAGAAGGTGCACCTTGTTGAAGCAGCCAAAAACTTGACCTGAAAAAACCGGCTCGGACAAAACCTCTCTAACCGGATTCAGCTTCAACAGTTTTTATAAATGTTGTAGCACCGTGAGTTATATTTCGTCTGGAGTTGGTTTCAGGTCATTCCCATCAGCGGCTAGAAAGTTACAGAATGTTTCGTGAAACCGCTCAACCTGCATCGATCAAGACATAGCCAACATCGTACAATGTAATCCAGCAGAGAAGATAGAAATCCACATCGTTCACTCACATCGATCACATGTGATCAATATCAAGCCACAGGACACTCACGACAATCATCAGCATCGACCGATGTAATGGACCCGAGAGGAGCTGATCTCAGCCTGGTCATGTCAAGCAACCGAAGGACCATATCGACTAAAACTCACCTCGTATGAGGTGTTTCCATCCCGATTTGGCCTCAGCGTTCTTCATAAATATTGTAACCACTTGAGTTAGCTTGCGTTTAGTGTTGGTTTCGAGCCATTCCCATCGGTTTTTCAAGAGTTATGACGAACAAAGTGAGCACATGTCCATCTAGAGTTTTGACCGATCATCTTGACCGACTTGAAGATCAGTCTGGACGAAAGATTTCCGTCGCTATTCAGCTTCAAAACTTTGCATGAAAGTTGTATCCACGTGAGTTAGCTTTCAGGATGACTTGGTTTCAGGTCATTATGATATTCCGTTCAAATGATATAGGAATTTCCGAAAAACCGCTGAAACTTAATCGAGCTATAACATCGACCGATGTAAATGGGCAGGAGCTTACAAGATCAACATCAACCATCCACATCGACCAAGCATGATCAATGGTTACCGAGTCCGAAGACCACTTAATTACAATTTTGCCACTCTGATAGGACTTCTATAAATACTTAAAATCCCCAAATTTTGGAACATATATCTTTACCCCGCAGTTCTTGTTTTCTTTTCTAGATTTTGAATAGTTTTGAATTTGGATTTCCATTAATATTTTGTCTCCCTAATCATGATTAACTATCTTTTCTACATAGATTTTATGGTTTTCACCATGAGTAGTAAGTAGTAACCTTTAGGTTTGAGATTAGGGTAGATGGAGTGATTTTTGTGATTGTTTAGGGTGATTAGAGCTTAGATCTTCTCATTTCCTTTCTTATATTATTGCTCTTATTGCTTAGTATCTTTTTGTTGGAACAGAAAACCAAGTCCAACATAGACCACCTACATCGATCCTGGATGATCGATGTGCATCTCCTTTCTGCCAAAAACCTCTTTTAAGGTACACAACTCCACTCCTTTCTTTATGAATCTTTTTATATTCATTCTGAATATCCCTTACCACCCTCCTTCAAGCTTCTATCACACAGAGGACTGTGTAATCTAACTGTAGGGCAGGACATTGCATTTGACATTGTGTTCTGTTTTCTTATTTTCTATTTTGCTTACCTGAGTCTCATGCATTCATGCATTCATATATATGCACTGAAAATACATAAAATGTTAAAAAATTTTAGAACCAAAAAGATCATTTAGTTGCATTTACATAACTAAGATTGAGTCTATATGCATTTCATATAGGCTTGCATATATTTGCATAGGGAGTAGATGATAAACCCTTGTCAAGATGTTAATGTTTGAGTTGTTTTCAATGCTTTTCACCCCAGGTCATTCCCATCAGCGGTTAGAAATTTACATATGTTTTCGTGAATCCGCTCAACCTGCATCGATAAAGACATAGCAAGCATCGTACGATGTAATCCAGCAGAGAAGATGGAAGTCCACATCGATCACATGTGATCGATGTCAAGCCACAGGACCCACACATCGATCAACAGCACCGACCGATGTAATGGACCCGAGAGGACCAGATCTCAGCATTGATCAACCACATCGATCACAGCCTGGTCGATGTCAAGCAACCGAAGCACCATATCAACTAAAGATCAGCTCGGATGAGGTGCTTCCATTCCGATTTGGCCTCGGCATTTTTCATCAACATTGTAGCCACTTGAGTTAGCTTGCGTTTGGTGTTAGTTTGGAGCCATACCCATCGGTGGTTGAAGAGTTATGGCGAATAAAGTGAACATATTTCCATCTGGAGTTTCGACCGATCATCTTGACCGACTTGAAGATCAGTCTGGACGATAGTTATCCGTCTTGGTTCAGGTTCCGTACCCTGGATGAAAGTTGTAGCCACGTGAGTTAGCTTTCAGGAGGACTTAGTTTCAGGTCCTTTTGATATTCCGTTCAAATGATTTAGCAATTTGCGCTCAACCTTGATCGAGCTACAACATCGACCGATGTAAACGGGCAGGAGCTTACAAGATCAACATCGACCATCCACATCACCAAGCATGATCGATATTGACCCAGTCCGAAGACTACTTAATTACAATTTTGCCACTCTGCTAGGACTTATATAAATACTTAAAATCCCTAAATTTTTGGAACATATCTTTACCCCACAGTTCTTCTTTTCTTTTCTAGATTTTGAATAGTTTTGTATTTGAATCTTTTTTTATTTCAATATAAGTTTTGATTTCTCTTAATCTTTTGTCTCCCTAATCATAATTAACTATCTTTTCTTCATAGATTTGATGGTTTTCACCATGATTAGTGAGTAGTAACCTTTATGTTTGAGATAAGGGCAGATGGGGTGATTTTAGTGATTATTTAGAGTGATTAGGGCTTAGATCTTCTCATTCCCTTTCTTATATGATTGTTCTTAATGCTTAGTACCTCTTTGTTGGAGAAGTTGATCTTAGGTTTTCACTTGCACACTAAGTGTTTGATGAAATGCCTGAATGAGGTTCATTGCTTGAAAATGGTGTTTAGATAATCATGGGTCTTTGCATCTATCACTTCTTGCTTCAATAAGCTTATTTCTTAGTACCACATTGGTGGAGAAATTTCCATTAGACATGGATTTGGCATGACAATGGGGGTTGATGTTTGTTATATTGTATAAGAGATTAATAAACCTAGCCTAAGAGATTATATGTCTAGCATGCTAATTGGTTATATGGAACTTGATTTCAATGCTTGCTTGTCCTAGATACACCACCAAAAGTGGGTTTAAAATGTGATAATTCAAAGGGATTAGTGCCAAGAGATTATATTAGTCTTTATTAGTGTTCTTTACCTAAGGTTGAGTGTTTAAAATTGCTTGTTTTGATTACCCTAGACATGAACATGAATCACCCTATCATATTGCCTTGATTTTAAACCGTCTTTTAATCATTGAAGTTTATCTCTTACTCTGTTTTTTGTCTGTTTCTTATTGCTCTTTGCATGCTTTCTTTTGGTTCTTTCATTGTAACTAGGTTGTTAGATAATCAACCATATAAGTTTAGCTTAGCATAGTTCTCTGCATCTCAAGTGTCATTAGCTTTTCAAGTGGATTGACACATCAAGTACTATAATGACATATGTGTTTGAGGATTGATCAAAGGATTGAAAACCTTAATATCAATTGGTGCCGTTGCTTCTTGGGATTGTTTTTAATGCATTTGAGATTGAGTTCTTGGTTAGACTAAGCATTTTTTTCAGTACTGATTTTCATTTTCTTTTGTTTCTCTTATAGGTACAATGTATAACCCTCAACCTTATTACTAAGGCTATCAAAGTGGCTTCAACCATGGGTCCCCTTATGAAGCTTATGATGCTGCCTATCACAGTAGTTATGGAGACCAGCACCAGATTTCTGATCGCTTCCCTCCATACCACGCCCAAGGTAGTCCACTTCCACCTAATGAGTTGAGTGTCACTGAGATGTTGCAGCAAGTCCTTCAACTGCAAGCTATTCAAGAAGAGACTAACATGAAGGCTATTGATGCTATATACATCAATTTGGCTCACATCACATTGGAGATAGACACTAAACTAGCAGACCTTAAGCTAAGAGTGGGGCAACTTGAGTTGGAAGAAGCCATAGCATCACAGCAATAACAGTATTCACTACTTGGAAAGAGTAGGCCCCTACACAAAGAGTATTGTCATTTCTTACATTCCAAGGACATCAACTTCAACAAAGAGGCTGAAGCATCCATTAAGGAGATTGAAAAACTGCTTTATGTGGCTGAAGAAGATTTCTCCACCACAAGTTTTAATAAGAAGATCAATGTGGACAGTGGCACTAAGTGTGGGGGAAGTGCTTTTCACTTGAGTTCAGCTGGTGATGCCAATCTCCCCAAAAACAAGCTGAACCCAAGAAGAAGAAGCAAGAGACTTTACTCAAAGATGAAGCATCAGACATTAAGGATGAGATTGAGTACAAACCTCCAAAACCTTATCCTGGTAGATTTCTTACAAAGGCTCAAAAGGCTGTGCTCTCAAGGTTCATAAAAGAGACAGATGAGGCTGGTGTCCCCTTGCCTCCACTAGAAACTCTGATGCAACTGAAGGATCAAGCAAGGTTCATAAAAACCTTCTTGGGAACATAGAAAAGGTGGAGGCGATTTTGAACTCTTTAGTTGGCAAGGAGAAGAAGAAAGAAGAGCCAGCAAACCCCCATAAGCTTGGCAATCCAGGAAAGTTTCTAGTCTCTTGTGAGCTTGGTGAATTGGTTGTGGAAGAAGCCATGTGTTACACAGGTTCAAGTATCAATGTGATGTCTCTTGAATTGGCAAAAGAACTAGGATTCACCAAGCTGAGACCATATGATTCCACAATCACTTTTGTGGACTCATCTTTAAGAAAACCTGTTGGTCTCATTGAAGACATTTCTTTGAGGATTGGAGCATGCAAGATACCAACTGATTTTGTTGTGATGGAAATGGCTCAAACTCATAAGCCTTCTCTACTACTTGGGACTCTATTTCTGAACACAGCAAGCGATGATATTGAATTCACCAAAGAGAGAGTCACCCTCAAGAAGGTGAATGGTGGGGTTAGCTATGCATTGAAACCTCCAACTTCAAGCTTTTGTGGAAGCATCACTGATGTTGAGAAAGGAAATGCTAAAAAGCCACCTGATGTCAAGGAAGAGCTGAGCGGATTCAAGGCTGAAATGCTAAAACAAGATGAAGACCCTCTTGATCACAATGAATATGATGGTGAAGCTTTTGATGGTGCTTGTCTTCTTTACTTGTTTGATGAAATCAAGGTGAAGCTCTATGGTGGACTAAGGAAGCCAAGAAAGAGAGTCAGGAAACCTAAGGAGAAGCTCTATTGTGGAGCCAATACACTTTTCAAGAAGAAAGGAGAAGGAACTTCAGTTCCACTCCATCTTCATCCATGATGTCAAGGGTTTGAACAGTCAAGCTTAGTGACTCTAAACAAGCACTCTTTGGAGGTATTCCCATGTTATCCTTGTACATATTTTTGCATTTTAAGTTTTTGTTTGTGTTTATCTTTTGATCCTAGGAGCAGGTGGAGTTTAAAGCAAGTTGTTAGCTGAGTTAGTGTATGTTCTAGCCTGCATCGATCCTGAGCATCGAGCTAGTCATGATCGATGTAGCAAACATCAGACACCAACATCGAGCAATGGAGATCGATACCAACTGAGGAGGACCACATCGATCACTTACATCGATCAGGAGTGATCGATGTAATCAACCCGAGAGTCAGACAACCAACATCGGTCCACAACATCGATCAAGGTTTGATCAATGTGTCACCAGCATCAATCATTCCTGATTGTTGTGAAGGGGAACAGAAAACCAAGTCAAACATTGACCACCTACATCGATCATGGATGATTGATGTGCATCTCCTTTCTGCCAAAAACCTCTTTTAGGTACACAACTCCAATCCTTTCTTTATGAATCCTTTTGTATTCATTCTGAGTTTCCCTTACCACCCTCCTTCAAGCTTCTATCTCATAGAGGTCTGTGTAATCTAAGTGTGGGGCAGGGCATTGTATTTGACGTTGTGTTTTGTTTTCTTATTTTCTCTTTTGCATACTTGAGCCTTATGCATTCATGCATTCATATATATGCACTGAAAATCCATAAAAGTTTCAAAGTTTTTGGAACCAAAAATATCATTTAATTGAATTTACATAACTAAAATTGAGTCTAGATGCATTTAATAAAGGGTTGTATAAATTTTCATAGGAAGTAGATGATAAACACTTGTCAAGATGTTAATGTTTAAGTTGTTTTCAATGCTTTTTACCCCAGGTCATTCCCATCAACGGTTAGAAAGTTACAGAAGTTTTCGTGAAACCGCTCAACCTGCATCGATCAAGATATAGCCAGCATCGTACGTTGTAATCCAGCAAGGAAGATGGAAGTCCACATCGATCACTGACATCGATTCCATTTCATCGGTCGATGCTGATAATTGATGTGATTGTCCTTTGGCTTGACATCAATCACATGTGGACCCGAGAGGACCTGATCTCATCATCGATTAACCACATCGATCACAGCCTGCTCGATGTCAAGCAACCGAAGGACCATATCGACTAAAGATCAGCTCGGATGAGGTATTTCCATTCCGATTTGACCTCGGCGTTCTTCATCAACATTGTAGCCACTTGAGTTAGGTTGCGTTTAGTTGTTTTTTCGAGCCATTCCCATTGGTGGTTAAAGAGTTATGGAGAATAAAATGAGTACAAGTCCATCTAGAGTTTCGACAGATCATCTTGACCAACTTGAAGATCTGCCTGGAAGATAGTTTTCCATCTTGATTTAGCTTCCGTACTCTTCTTGAAAGTTGTAGCCACGTGAGTTAGATTTCATTCTGATATTCCGTTCAAAATATATAGCAATTTTCGTGAAACCGCTCAACATGTATTGAGCTACAACATCGACCGATGTAAACGGTATGAGCTTACAAGATCAACATCAACCACCCACATTGACCAATCATGATCGATGTTGATCCAGTCAAAAGACCACTTAATTACAACTTTGCCACTCTGCTAGGACTTTTATAAATATTTAAAATCCCTAATTTTTTGGGAATATATCTTTACCCAGCAGTTCTTCTTTTCTTTTCTAGATTTTGAATAGTTTATATTTGAATCTTTGTTTATTTAGATATAAGTTTGTATTTCCCTTAATCTTTTGTCTTCCTAATCATGATTAACTATCTTTTCATTAGATTTGATGGTTTTTACCATGCTTAGTGAGTAGTAACCTTTAGTTTTGAGATTAGGGCGGATGGGTGATTTTAGTGATTGTTTATGTTGATTAAGGCTTAGATCTTCTCATTACCTTTCTTATATGAATATTATTAATGCTTAATACCTCTTTGTTGGAGAAGTTGATCTTAGGTTTTCACTTGCACACTAAGTGTTTGATGAAATGCCTGAATGGGGTTCATTGCTTGAAAATGGTGTTTAGATAATCATGAGTCTTTGAATCTATCACTTCTTGCTTGAATGTGATTATTGCTTAGTACCACATTGGTGGAGAAACTGCCATTAGACTTTGATTATGCATGGTAATGTGAGTTGATGTTTGTTATATTGTATAAGAGATTAGAAAACCTAGCCTAAGAGATTAGATATCTAGCATGCTAATTGGTTATATGGAACTTGATTTCAATGCTTGCTTGTCGTAGATACACCACCAAAAGTGGGTTTGAAATGTGATGAGTCAAAGGGATTAGTTACAAGAGATTGGATTAGTCTTTATTAGTGTTCCTTACCTAAAGTTGTGTTTAGAATTGCTTGATTTGATCACCCTAGACATGAACATGAATCACCCTATCACCATTGCCTTGATCTTGAGCTATATTTTAATCTTTGTAGTTTAGCTTTTACTCTGTTTTTTCTTTGTTTCTTATTGCCATTATTGCTCTTTGCTTGCTTTCTTTTGCTTCTTTGTTTGTAACTAGGTTGTTAGATAATCAATACCCTTTCATATTTGCTTAGCTTAGCATAGTTCTCTACATCTCAAGTGTCATTACCTTCCCAAGTGGATTGACACCTCAAGTACTACAATGACATGTGTGTTTAAGGATTGATCAAATGATTATAAACCTTAACATCAATTAGCGCCATTGCCTCTTGGGATTGTTTTTAATGCATTTGAGTTTGAGTTCTTGCTTAGACTAAGCATTTATTTCAATACTGATACTTATTTTCTTTTGTTTCTCTTATAGATACAATGCATCACCGTCAACCTTACTATTAAGGTTATCAAAGTGGCTTCAACCATGGTTCCCCTTGTGAAGCTTATGATGCTGGTTATCACAGTAGTTATGGAGACCAGCACCAGCTTTCTGATCCCTTCCCTCCATACCATGCCCAAGGTAGTCCACTTCCACCTCATGAGGTGAGTGTGACTCAAATGTTGCAGCAAGTACTTCAATTGCAACCTATTCAAGAAGAGACTAACATGAAGGCCATGGATGCTATATACATCAAGTTGGATCACATCACATTGGAGCTAGATACTAAACTAGCAGACCTTACACTAAGAGTGGGGCAACTTGAGTTGCAGGAAGCCATAGCATCACAGCAACAACAGTATTCACTACATGGAAAGAGTAAGCCCGTACACCGAGAGTATTATTATTTATTACATGACAAGGACATCAACTTCAACAAAGAGGCTGAAACATCCATTAAGGAGATTGAAAAACTGCTTTATGGGGCTGAAGAAGAGTTCTCCACCACAAGTTCTACTAAGAAGATCAATGTGGACATTGACACTTGATGTTATTGCATATTACATACATTTTACATACACATTAGTTAGCTTTTCATGCATTTACATCACATTTTAGATTAGATTGCATCACTTAGGATCCTAAAGCATTCTCGCACCAGCATATGCATGTTCCTTGCATTTTGCATCACATTCATGTTGTTTCTGGCTACTTTGGAGTCGTGGAGGTCCGTGGACGTGCTGAAGCTGTCGTAGCGGTTCGTGGAAGCTCGGATGTTTGCTAAGGACCAGAGATCGGGGACCAGATCGAGCATGGCAGGTCGATCCAGGATGAGATCAACCCGAAGATCGAGAAGACCAGGCGATCCAAGGAAAATGATCAAGACGAAGATCGAGTGAAGCAATCGATCAAACGGTACGGACGTAAATGACGCCATGCAGAGCGAGAGCCAGATCGAGTCCACCACTCGATCCAACCGAAGATCGATACCAAGATCGGATGCAACACTCGATCCGTCGAAGATGATCGAGACCCAGATCGAGTTGAAGACACGATGTCCGGAGATGATCGAGAGAGCCGCTCGATCCCGAGGTCTATCTCTGTCCTTTCAACCGCTTTTGGCCGCTAGCGAGGGGGGGGACCATCGGGTTGTTTTCGCCATTTTGGGAAGGCGGCGACGTCCTTTTCCCAGACAACTTTTGATCCTTATCTTTTTAATGTTTTTCTCTCTGGTTTTGGAGAATATCCACCATTGTCGAACCTTGAGTTTTCTTTAGCTTTGTAATCGAATTGTTTTGAGTTTAATCTAGTTTTCTTTTCATGTTCATCGCTTCTTTCTTCATGCTTTGCTTGATTTATCTTATGTGTAGTGAGTAGTTCATTTGGGTTCGGGGTTGAGAGGATCTAAGGGGTCAAAAGAGTTTCGATCTTAGGGTTTTCTTGTGTTTTAATGGCTATCTCTTCTAGGGTGTCGAGTTCTCAAAGCTTAAAGACTCTCACGCCAAGAGCTTTATGATCCGAGAGGTTCCTTACCTTGACAGGATTTGGGGACCTCTGAAGATCACACCCTAGAGACTAGATACCCCTTCCCAAAAGCCATGGAAGTTTGGGGGACTAGTTAAGCCATTCGTTTGAAATCTGTTTCCCATGCCCTTCAACATATCTTTCCACCAAAAGCCATGGGTTTGGAGGAGAGGATGAAGGAGTGATCTATACCGAAAGCCACGGATAGATCTTATTTCATTTTCAAGGCTTAGAGATTCTCACAAAGTGAGTCGATTTAAAGTTTTCAACCCATGTTCGGACCTTTGAAACCCCTGACCATGAATCTCAACCCTAGGCCCTCTCTTTTAGCATCTTTACATCTTCTCTCATCATTCGATTGATCATTGATAGCATCCTGGTCGTTAGTTTTACTGTTCCTGCATTTTTAGAGAGATCGATCGTTATTGCTCGATCTAGTTGTCTATCCCATGGTCGATCCACTAGTCGAATTTTAGTAATTCGTAGCTTTGTCCTTTAATTATTCTGTTTGTTCCTCATGGTAGTTTGATCATTCCTGGTAATATTAAAATAGTTTGCATTCTATTTAGTTCCTGCATCTAGTTTTTAGGGATTTTCTCAAAACCTTTCTTGTTTCGCTTAGATTTGCTTAGCCCTTGCATTCTCTTTGCATTTTCTATCATCCTAGGTGTGGATTGACTCTCTCTTGCATACTGTGCTACAACCTGTCTTGCATTTGAGTTTGATAACCTCATTGCATACTCACCCTTGCAAAGAAACTGCTTATCAAATGGCGCCGTTGCCATCCTAGGATTGTTTAGAGAACATAGAGATTTGGGACTTAGTAAAGACTAAGCCTTTGCCTTGTTTTAGTTACTAATCATTCTAATCTCAAACGTGTGTTTCTCAGGTACATGAATCTTTGTTCAAGGGGAGACAACAATCTACTACAACCCTTGGACAACATTCATCAGCTTGGTCATTCACGGCAAAGAAGAGTACGAGAACAAGCCAGAGCCTTTGAGGAGATTGTTCAGCATGGTTTGGTTGACTTTGAAGCTATGGCTGAACACGAGCATCCAGAGGGACCTCCTCCAGCTCACGGGGCAGTGGGAAGGGGCAATGGAAACCTCCAACACACGGCTAGACCCCCAAGGATTATAGGAGCCGGAGATGCTCCCAATACTCATCACAATAGGTTTGGGATCACTCCTCCTCCTGTACAGAACAACAACTTCGAGATTAAGCCAGGTTTCATCTCCATGGTGCAAAACAACAAGTTCCACGGCTTAGCAATGGAAGATCCCTTGGAGCACCTTGACAAATTCGAGCAAGTATGCGGGATGATCAAGATCAATGGCATATCCGAAGATGCTTTCAAGCTGCGTCTCTTTCCCTTTTCACTCGGAGACAAGGCTAGGCATTGGGAGAAGACCCTCCCACAAGGCACCTTCACCTCATGGGCCGAGTGTAAGAAGGCCTTTCTCTCAAAGTTCTTCTCTAGCATCAGGACAGCATGGTTGAGAAGCGAAATCAGCGGCTTCACTCAACGAAACAACGAGACATTCAACGAGGCAATGGAACATTTCAAAGACTACACGATCCAATGTCCTCATCACGGTTTCAGCGAGGAGACCCTACTCAGCACCATATATCGTGGAGCTTCACCAAAGATCAGGTTGTTGCTTGACACAGCTAGCAAAGGGAACTTCCTTGGTTAGGAAGTAGAAGAGGGTATGGAGCTGATAGAAAACTTGGCATTGAGTGATGGCAACTACGCTGAGGACTATGACCGTGCACCGAGAGGATTCGAGCTAGAGTCTCACAAAAAGGAGCTGAAATCTTTGCATGAGAAGATAGATAAGCTGGTGTTAGCCAATCAGAAGCATGTACACTTTGTTGGTGAAGCGGATGAGAATCAAGAGGAGCTTGAGTTGAGCCAGGAAGAAGCCAATTGGGTGGTGGGACAGAACAATTACAAACCTCAAGGCTACAACCAAGGCTACAACCAGAACAACAATCTCTCCTACCGAAGCACCAACGTTGCCAACCCTAAGGACCAAGTGTACCCTGCTCAGCAAGCAAAACCTTTCATCCCTTACAACAAAGGTTTTCAGCCGAGTGGTGGTTTCCAAGGTCAAGGGCAGAACAACTTCCAAGGGCAACATCAAAGTAACAAGGGTTATACGCCTAACTAACCTCCGGGCTTTGCACCTCAGCAGCAACAGCCGATGCAACAACAGGTTGATCCGGTTCAGGCCATGTTTCAGAAGCTGATACAAGGGCAAGCCTCTACAAAGTTCGCCGAGATGAACACTCGTCTAGACTCGTCTCTCACTGACTTCTCCACTCAGATCACCAACTTAAACAACAAGATCAAGCAGCTAGAGAAGGGGAAAGCAACTACAAGTGGTCAGAATAGCCATCCCGTTAAGAAGCGGCGAAGAGCTAGAACCTCCGGTTACTCCTAAGAACAACGAGGACGTTGTAATTCAAGAGGGGGAGGATAAGCCTTCAGCTGATGATGAGATTAACTTTGACAATGTCTGGATCCAAGGGCCAAGAAGAGGAGACAAAGCAGTTGCTGAGAAGAAAGCTGAGCAAACTACTAAGGAGAAGAATGCTTATGTACCTCCACCGTATGTATCCAAGCTGCCTTTTCCTGGTCGTTTCAAGAAGCAACTCATAGAGAAGCATAGAATCCTCTTTGAGAAGCATCTTAAGGACGTGGAGATCAAGCTACCTCTTGTTGACTGCCTTGCAATGATGCCTAAATGCGCCAAATTCTTCAAAGACACTCTCGTGAAGAAGAATAAGGAAAGCAAGGAGGTGCTTATTCTAAGTGAAGAGTGTAGTGCTGTGATACATAAGGAGATAGTCCCTAAGAAGTTGGGAGACCCTGGAAGCTTCACTATACCCTGCGCTTTAGGTCCTCTAGAGTTCAAGAGTTGCCTTTGTGATCTCGGAGCTAGCATAAACCTGATGCCTCATTCCGTGGCGAAGAAGCTTGGCTTTACTCGTTTCAAAGACTGTAGGATCTCGTTGGTACAGGCTGATAGAAGTGTGAGGCTACCAGTGGGGCTGCTTGAAGATCTACCGGTGCGAATCAGTGGTGTGAACGTGCCTACGGACTTCGTCATGTTGGAAATGGATGAAGAGCCTAAGGATCCACTCATCCTAGGAAGACCATTCCTTGCAACCGTCGGGGCTATCATCGACGTCAAGAACGGGAAGATTGCCTTGCACTTGGGAAAGGATATAAGGCTGGACTTCGATATCAATGAGGTTCTGAAGAAGCCGACCATAGAAGGGCAAGCTTTCTACATTGAAACAATGGATGCCTTAGCGGATGAGTTGCTGGAAGAGATGGCTCAGGAAGACCATCTGAAGCTGGCACTGACTAAAGAGCCAGGGGAGTTTGGCTATGTGGATCAGAGGACCGAAAGCTGCTGCCTAGAGATCGACCCCGAGATCGATGCTATCACTCGATCCAGGAGTCAGATCGACAAGGCAATCAAGAACACAACTCGATCCGGTGCAGCAATCGACAGACAGATCGAGAGGAATGATCAATCCGGAAAAACAATCGAGTCAACGATCGAGAGAGACCTTCCGATCATTTTGGGGTCTAATCAGGAGATCGACTCAGCGTCTCGATCCGTTACTCGATCCACATCAAATCGAGTAAGTGAATCGAGCGAAACTGCTCGATCTTGACGACATCGAGACCAAGATCGACTGGAGGACTCGATTCCAGAAGGGATAGCGGTTGAGGAAAGCAGTCTTAAGGGCCATGCCTCGGGTTCTAAGGAGGGTTACAAGGAGGAAGTCAACAACAACAGCCACGAGGATGACTGGAGCGAGCTGTTAGCCCCAAAGGTAGACCTTAAGGAGCTCCCAAAAGTGCTAAGGTATGCTTTCTTAGGGCCTAATAACACCTATCCCGTGATTGTGAATGAAAACTTAAGTGATGATGAGTTGCACTCGCTCCTGACTGAGCTGAGAAAGTATAGGAAGGCCATTGGGTACTCTTTAAGTGACATCAAGGGCCTTTCACCAATGCTTTGCACTCACAGGATTCACTTGGATAATGAAAACGCCTCTTCTATAGAACATCAAAGGCGTTTGAATCCTAATTTGAAAGAGGTTGTTAAGAAAGAGATCCTTAAGCTTTTAGAGGCTGACGTGATCTATCCCATAGGTGACAGCACATGGGTTTCTCCTGTACACGTGGTGCCTAAGAAGGGAGGGATCACGGTCATAAGGAATAAAAAAGATGAGCTTATTCCTACTAGAATCATTACTGGTCATAGGATGTGTATTGATTATAGGAAACTTAACCTTGCAACTAGGAAAGATCATTTCTCTTTGCCATTTATTGATCAAATGCTTGAGAGACTTGCTAATCACCCTTACTACAGTTTCCTCGATGGGTATAGCAGTTTCTTTCAGATACCAATTCACCCAAATGATCAGGAGAAGACGACCTTCACATGTCCCTACGGTACCTTCGCGTATCGAAGGATGCCGTTTGGATTGTGTAATGCACCGGCTACGTTTCAGCGGTGTATGATGTCGATCTTCTCCGATCTAATAGAGGAGATGGTAGAGGTGTTCATGGATGACTTCTCTGTCTATGGTGCGTCCTTTTCTGCGTGTTTGTTGAATCTTTGCAGGGTACTAAAGCGTTGTGAAGAGACAAACTTGGTGCTAAACTGGGAGAAATGCCACTTTATGGTTAAGGAAGGGATCGTGCTTGGTCATAAGATATCAGAGAAGGGCATTGAGGTTGATCAGGCTAAAGTGGAAGTCATGATGGGCCTTGAGCCGCCGGTTAACGTTAAGGGAGTCAGAAGTTTTTTGGGACATGCCGGGTTCTATAGGCGTTTCATCAAGGATTTCTCCAAGATTGCACGCCCTCTTACACGGTTTTTGTGCAAAGAAGCTGAGTTTGTGTTTGGTGAGGAGTGTTTGCAAGCTTTCGTGACCATCAAGGAAGCCCTTACATCAGCCCCTATAGTTCAAGCACCAGACTGGACTCTACCCTTTGAGATCATGTGCGATGCTAGTGACTACGCTGTAGGAGCCGTTCTTGGTCAGAGGAAAGACAAGAAGCTACACGTGATCTACTATGCTTCAAGAACCTTGGATGACACGCAAACAAGGTACACCACTACAGAGAAGGAGTTGCTTGCGGTAGTGTTCGCCTTTGAGAAGTTCCGGTCATATCTTGTTGGTTCAAAGGCTATTGTCTACACGGATCACGCGGCTTTGCGATACATCTATTCGAAGAAAGACACTAAGCCTCGGCTTTTGAGGTGGATTCTCTTGCTCCAGGAGTTTGACATGGAGATTAAAGACAAGAAGGGAATAGAAAACGGAGTCGCTGACCATCTCTCACGACTAAGGATCAATGAGTCTCTCCCCTTAGATGACTCACTTCCAGAAGAGCAACTCATGGCGATCACCACGGCTGTTTGTGGAAAGCTAGAGGGGCGGTTTGAAGAGGTGTTGAGTTTCAAAGAAGAGGATCTACCGTGGTATGCTGATGTAGTGAACTATTTAGCGTGTGGTGAGGAGCCAACACATCTCAACAGCTATCACAAGAAGCGGTTCATGAGAGAGGCTAGTGACTACTTTTGGGACGAGCCCTACTTATACAAGAGAGGAGTAGACAGTTTGTACCGGAGGAGTGTTACAATGGAAGAAGCTAGAGACATCCTCTATCACTGTCATGGCTCTTCCTACGGAGGACACTTCGCTTCATTCAAGACTGCCACGAAAGTGTTGCAAGCCGGTTTCTGGTGGCCGTCCATCTTCAAAGATGCACACGAGTTTGTGAAGAGCTGTGAGGCATGTCAACGAGCAGGGAATATTACTAAGAGGAACGAGATGCCTCAGGTTCCCATCTTCGAGGTTGACGTGTTCGACGCGTGGGGCATAGACTTCATGGGGCCATTTCCTTCTTCATATGGCAACAAGTACATTCTAGTAGCAGTGGATCATGTCTCTAAATGGGTTGAGGCTGTTGCTTCCCCTACAAACGATTCTAAGGTGGTGATCAAGCTGTTCAAGAGTATCATTTTCCCGAGGTTTAGGGTATCTAAGGTGGTTATAAGCGATGGAGGAAGCCACTTCATAAACAAGGTTTTTGAGAACCTCTTGAGAAAGTATGGCGTTAAGCATAAGGTGGCTACACTGTATCATCCTCAAACAAGCGGTCAGGTGGAAGTCTCCAACCGGAAGATCAAGGCTATACTGGAGAAGACTGTGGGAGCAACAAGGAAAGACTGGGCAGTGAAGCTTGACGACGCTCTTTGGGCCTACCGTACCGCTTTCAAAACACCAATTGGTACAACTCCTTTCACTATACTCTATGGCAAGGGCTGCCATCTCCCGGTTGAGCTGGAACACCGTGCGTTGTGGGCTGTGAAGAGGCTGAACTTTGACCTCAAGACTGCTCAAGAGAGGCGCCTCATTCAGCTACATGAACTGGACGAGTTAAGACTGAACTCTTATGAGAGCTCTCGGATATACAAGGAGCGGACTAAGGAAGCTCATGACAAGAAGTTGGTTGCCAAGGAACTTAAGGAAGGAGGTTTAGTGTTGCTGTACAATTCACGACTCAAACTCTTCCCGGGAAAGCTGAAGTCAAGGTGGAGCGGGCCGTTTGTAATCCAGGAAGTGCTGCCTTATGGAGCTGTTACACTGATGGGAAAGAGTGGCAGTGCATTCACCGTCAACGGACACAGGGTCAAGCCTTACTTGGCAGACAGCTATGACAAGGAGAGCACCTCGGTGCTTCTCCAAGACCCACCATCTGCCTAAACCAAGTAAAGTCTAGCTAAAGACGTTAAAGAAAGCGCACTTGAGAGGCATTCCCATGTCTATCCTGTACATATTTCTGCTTTATTTCTCTTTCAGTTTTATTTTTTTATTTTGCAAGTGTGTAGGAACAGGTATGAGGAGTCTAAACCTCGATCTTGGAGTCCAAAAGAGGCGATAGGGGTTAAGAAAAGGCTAGAGATCGAGTGCTAAATTGACTGATCCTTACTCGATCCTTGCTAGATCGAGTCAGTGAATCGAGAGGAGCCAGTCGATCTTGACGAGAATGAGTGATAAGATCGACCTTGACGAAAATGGATCGACCGATCTAATTTCTCTCGGGAAAATCTGTTGAAAACAGATCGATCACTCGACTCGATCCATCGCTCGATCTATGCCAAATCGACCCCTAAATCGAGGACGTAGCTCGATCATGAGGACTTAGCCGTGGAGCCAACATCTCAACGATCGAGAGAGCCAATCGATCTAAGACTCGATTCATCATGAATCGAATCACAAATCGAGTAACCCTCTCGATCTACGCCATTATGGGCATGAGATCGAGTCCTAGATCGACCAAACGGACTCGATCTCATGCCGAGGTAACATTTTCTTTCCCTCCTTTATTCTTTTCCCTCCAATTTTTAAATTCAAAACTTGGTCAAGGCAAGCATCTTTGACCATGAAAGATGTGTCTTGACCAAGACTTTGTCAGAAAACCACATTTACTACCCATGGTTTTACCTTTTGCTAGTCTTTAAATATTTCAATAACTTCTCACCCTCTCATTCTTGTTTTCTCGAAAATTTTAAACAAAGAGAGTGAGAGTTTTCAGTTTTCAAAGACTAGCAAAGTTTTTTAACATTCTTGCAAAGGTATTTTCAGAGTTTAATGAATTATCTTTAGGAAAATTTCCTTTAAATTCGCAAGATATTGTTCTAGGTGATAGGGCCGTTTTTGATTTTTAAAATTTGGCTAAGTAAAAGGAATAATTCTAGATTTTCTAGTATCTAAAGATTTGATTCTCTTTTATTTAGCTATATTTTTTATTAATTCTCCAAAATTCTAGGGTAGTGGTTATAAGCTTTCTCCTTCTCCTCTCTTATTCTCCCATCAAACCGCCGTTTCGCTTATCAAACTTCTTGAGAAATTTGTTTCAGGTACAATGGCCCCCAAAAGAATGAGAGAAGAGACAGCACAAGAAGGAGAAGGACAAGAGGTGGCTGTTCAAGAGAGGGTCAGATGGAGTAAGGATGAGAAAGGCTTGAAAGGCTTCGGTTTGAGCCTACCAAGTTTGCGGATCGAGAGCTGCTGTTCAAGCTAGGGATTCTTGGGGATTTCGACCAACTCCTCAAGAACATTGGCTTAAGATGTCTGTCACGGATGGATTGCCCAACCATTCCAGAAGTGACAATAGACTTCCTTGCCACGTTGGAGTTCCGTTACGAGAATCCTAGCGCACTCGTTCCTTCACAAGGTCGCCTCTCCTTCAAGGTTGGACGACAAGCCTTCAGGCTTTCCATCCCCGAGCTATGTCAAGCGTATGGTCTCAACGCGGATGCCACCAAGGTCGAGTTTCCCTCCTTGAAGCGAGCAAATGACTTTTGGGACCTGATTAGCAACAAGGACTACAAAGCCAATACCGCCAAGATCAAGAGGGTGAGAAGCCCGGTGCTGAGGTACACTTTGAAGCTGATCGCCAACACGTTTAGCGGAAGATCAGTTGCTCCCACGGTCACAAAGAACAAGCATTGCTTCCTGTTCCAAGGCGTGAAGCACTTGTTGTGTGACCCGGATGAGAATGACGAGCCTATGGAGGATGAGCTCGGCGACGAGGTGAATTATGGATGTGTGCTTGCTGCCTCCTTGGTGAAATACAAGGCTTATGCCTTGCGGTGCAAGGCAACCTCTTCTTTCATTGGCGGCTTCCTCACTCCACTATTCTTGCAAGCTGGTGTTCTTATACACGAGTTCGCACACGTACCAGCCAGAGCTTTCATGGACGAGGTCTACATGAGGAATACCGACAGCTTGGGACGCACGCCAGCAGAAGGGTTCTACGCTTACCTCTTCATAGACTACGAGAACGAGAAGAGAGTGTGCATCCTGCCAAACAAAGACGAGACCGAGCTGCTTGGTGCTGGGAACATCGAGTTCTTGCCAACGGAAGAGGAGTGCTTTGCTCCTCTAGGAGGACCGCCTGCCCCAGCGATTGCTCCTCGTCAAAGGTCCGAGTCTCCAGCCACGGAAGATGAGATGCCCGAAGCCTACACCCTTCCCAAGTTAGACTTTGAGCCGAGAACCAAAACAGAGAAGTTTCTAGCATCTGTTGTGGAGATGCAAAGGAAAATCAACAAGTGGCAAGGCAAAATGCTCAAGAAACTTGCCAAGAAGGTCAAGGCACTTCAAGGAGGCTCGCCTAAGAAGGATGCAAGTGAGGAGGTTCACCAACCCGAGAAGAGGAGGCTCTCAACAGGTGGAGTTGTCATCCGTGAGACTCAAGGTAGCAACATTCAGCCGGCGCGCCTTTCTCTCCAAGAACCAGCCGACAAGGGCAAAACCATAGTCTCTAGCTCCTCTGGAACATCCTCAAGTTCCAGCCGAGACTAGACCAGAGGTAACAACCTTCTTCCATTGTACATAACCGCTCTTATTTGTTTCTTTTTGCTTTGTGTTGGTGCTCCTTAGAATTTGTTTGCCACCGGGACGGTGTCAAGCAAGTTTGGGAGAGTACATGTTTGGTTGACATGTGTTTTGTGATCTTATTTTCCTTTAGCATCCTTGAGTCTTTAGTTCATGAAAAATTGGTAAAATTTTTAAATTTTTTTCAAAAATTCATGTAGTTGCATTCATCTTGTCAAAACATGTTAGGATTGAGTCTAGAATTTCTCTTAGCATCTAGGTTGTTTGCATTTGCATAAGGGGTTAAAGTTTCTTAAAAAGGTGTTTTATACTCATGAATTGTTTCAATGCCCTAGTTAGTAGTTCTCTAATGCTTTGTCAATGCTTTGAAAGTAAGTTCTTACCATGCTTAGATCACTTGCTATGATTTTCGTGACTTGAATTGAACTCTCATGATCTGAAATTTTAATTATCATCCTTATGCATTTGAAAATAAACACATGGATTTTAAAATATTTAGGCTCTCTTCTTCCTTTTTACCACTCTTTGTGAGCCTAAGTGGAACTCCCACCTTGACCCTTACCCTTCTTTGAAGCCAAATATTTCTTGTGTGACATCATTGTGAGGCCTTCTTTTCGGTTTTGAACTTAGCATAAAGTGTTAGGTTTAGGGGACATGATTTGGTTCTCATAGGATTGCTAGCTTTGCATTTTGAAGCTAGGTATAGGCTTAGGATAAGTTTGGGGGATCATTGGGGTTGTTTTTATGTCTATTTGTTCTCGGTTTCAAAAAGTTTGGTGTTTAAAAGAAAGAAATGGGTTTTAAGTGAAAGGTTGTGTTTAAAAACTATATATGCTCTAATAAATTTCAGGAGGTAGCTCTTCCAAATAAAAATAAAAAGAAAAAGAAAGAAAAAGAGCCTAAGTGCCAAATAAAAATAAAGAAAAAAGAGAAAAAGAAGAAAAAAATAAATAAGAGAGCTACCAATAAGAAATAATTAAAGAGCAAAATTATTTTTCAAACCTTTTCACTAGCCTAAAGAGTTAAAAATGTTTTTGTTTCGAATTGGGGAATGCTAAGCTTTGAGAAAAAGGGTAGATTCTAAGTGGTGAGTGAGGATGAAAGTTGATAAATGAGGGGGGTTTAGGATCATTGTTAGTTCACATGGGTAGATGAGAATCTGATCATGTATGCATCAATTGCCTTCACCTTTAGTATTATGCATAAAGTTCTTGCCATTTTTGAGAGAAACCCTTGTTTTAATTGTAAACCCTTAATGAGATCATTCTATGCTCATAACCTGCGCCCTTAGCCAAATGTGTTTTGCTTTAAAGTGCATAAGTGTGATTTATGGTTCGGATGTTAATGAATGTTAAAGGATGAGTTTCTTTGATTGTTAGGAATAGGAGAGTCATGATCTGAATTTCTTTGTGTGATGAGTATGGCTAAGTTCTTTGGAGTATGAGTGTGTGCATAGCATTTTAGAACTGTTAACTAGGACATTGAGATTGATTCATTTGAAAGGCACCTTTGCAAGAAGCTTAAACCCCTATTCGTTTTTCTTAAAACCTCTCTTCCTTACTTATTTTCTGTTGCTTGAGGGCAAGCAAGAAGTAAGTTTGGGGGAGTTGATGTTACTGCATATTACATATATTTTGCATACACATTATTTAGCTTTTCATGCATTTACATCACATTTTAGACTAGATTGCATCACTTAGGGTGCTAGAGCATTCTCGCACCAGCATACGCATGTTCCTTGCATTTTGCATCACATTCAGGTTGTTTCTGGCTACTTTGGACTCGTGGAGGTCCGTGGACGTGCTTAAGCTGTTGTAGCGGTTTGTGGAAGCTCGGATGTTTGCTAAAGACCAGAGATCGGGGACCAGATCGAGCATGGCAGCTCGATCCATGATGAGATCGACCAGAAGATCGAGAAGACCAGGCGATCCAAGGAAAATGATCGAGACGAAGATCGAGTGAAGAAATCGATCAAACAGTACGGACGTAAAAGATGCCATGCAGAGCGAGAGCCAGATCGAGTCCACCACTCGATCCAACCGAAGATCGATACCAAGATCGGATGCAACACTCGATCCGCCGAAGATGATTGAGACCCAGATCGAGTTGAAGACACGATGTCCGGAGATGATCGAGAGAACTGCTCGATCCCGAGGTCGATCTCTATCCTTTCAACCGCTTTTGGCCGCTAGCGAGGGGGGGACCATCGGGTTGTTTTCGCCATTTTGGGAAGGCGGCGACGTCCTTTTCCCAAACAACTTTTGATCCTTATCTTTTTTATGTTTTTCTCTCTGGTTTTGGAGAATATCCACCATTGTCGAACCTTGAGTTTTCTTTAGCTTTGTAATCGAATCGGTTTGAGTTTAATCTAGTTTTTTTTCATGTTCATCGCTTCTTTCTTCATGCTTTGCTTGATTTATCTTATGTGTAGTGAGTAGTTCATTTGGGTTCAGGGTTGAGAGGATCTAAGGGGTCAAAAGGGTTTCGATCTTGGGGTTTTCTTGTGTTTTAATGGCTATCTCTTCTAGGGTGTCGAGTTCTCAAAGCTTAAAGACTCTCACGCCAAGAGCTTTATGATCCGAGAGGTTCCTTACCTTGACAGGATTCAGGGACCTCTGAAGATCACACCCTAGAGACTAGTTACCCTTTCCCAAAAGCCATGGAAGTTTGGGAGACTAGTTAAGCCATTCGTTTGAAATCTGTTTCACATGCCCTTCAACCTCTCTTTCCACCAAAAACCATGGGTTTGGAGGAGAGGATGAAGGAGTGATCTATACCGAAAGCCACAGATAGATCTTATTTCGTTTTCAAGGCTTAGAGATTCTCACAAAGTAAGTCGATTTAAAGTTTTCAACCCAAATTCGGACCTTTGAAACCCCTGATCATGAATCTCAACCCTAGGCCCTCTCTTTTAGCATCTTTACATCTTCTCTCGTCATTCGCTTGATCTTTGATAGCATCCTGGTCGTTAGTTTTACTGTTCTTGCATTTTTAGACGAGATCGATCGTTATTGCTCGATCTAGTGGTCGATCCTATGGTCGATCCACTAGTCGAATTTTAGTAATTCGTAGCTTTGTCCTTTAATTATTCTGTTTGTTTCTCATGGTAGTTTGATCATTCCTGGTAATATTAAAATAGTTTGCATTCCATTTAGTTGCTGCATCTAGTTTTTAGGGATTTTCTCAAAACTTTTCTTGTTTCTCTTAGATTTGCATAGCCCTTGCATTCTCTTTGCATTTTCTATCATCCTAGGTGTGGATTGACTCTCTCTTGCATACTGTGCTACAACCTGTCTTGCATTTGAGTTTGATAACCTCATTGCATACTCACCCTTGCAAAGAAACTGCTTATCAACACTGAGTGTAGGGGAAGTGCTTTTCACTTGATTTCAGCTTGTGATGCCAATGCTGATGAAGAAGACAAAGCCATTAAAGCTGAGGTTGTTGAAGCTAAAGTGGAGGTGAAACAAGGAGCTGAATTGGTTGAGCAAGACAGGCTTGTTGGAGTATCCTATGCTCTAAAGGAGTTTGCAAAAGAGTCACCTCCCCATAAACAAGCTGAACCCAAGAAGAAGAAGCAAGAGCCTTTACTCAAAGATGAAGCATCAGACATTGAGGATGAGCTTGAGTACAAACCTCCTATACCTTATCCTAGTAGATTTTTTACAAAGGTGATAGGGCTCATGTTTTACCCAAATAAAACTACTGCAAGTGTACAGCAAAACATATAAAGCATATGGGGTATCGAATCCCAAAGGAGTGTGTAAACTACACTATCGATTATAGATTCAGATTAAACTAAACAATAAATAGCGTATGTAATGCGAAATAATAAAATAAAAGAAAGCAGGCGAAACTTGTTAGATCTTAGATTCAGAAAACTAAAAGCACTAAGTCATGACAATTCGCAGGTTGAATCCGAGAATGTAAAATGCATGAAATCAGGAATAAAATAAGAACCGTCTTCAACATGAATCGCAAAAGTATAATTAATCAATTCTCATTGCAGAAGTTAACTATGCCTAAATAACAGAGTTTCAAATCTCTTTGCAAATTCTAACAATTTAAACATGCAGTAATTATCAAGTTCAATTGTTCACAAAACTCCTAAGACAAATCTCTTTGCACAAAATCGTTTTGCTCATCTAATGCTATGTCAGGTTATCAATAATGCTCTCACATCTATTAAACAACCTATGATTGTAGGATTTCTAGATGATGTGTCTAAGAAATCGGTTTTAAAGCAAGCAAAGATGAAGAACTAAAAGATATTCCTAACAGATAGCAATTCTACAAACTCTTCATAAACCTTTGAAAAGCCCTAACTTAACTAGCAAATTACTCAGACATGATCATGGAATTACAAAGCATAGCTGAATAAAATTGCATTGAAAGAATAGAATAAAAAATAAAGGAGTTCGAAATCTTCTTCAAAAAGAGTACAGGATCTGTCTCCCCAAAAGCTATGAATAAAATCCTCTCTAAAACTCTCTGAATTCTCAAAATCTAAGATAAAAGTCAACAATGGCTGAAAACCTAATATATACAAGCTAAAACATGATCTGCGGCATTCTTGCAAATACTAAAACTTCTGGGCCAATTCTGCAAATAATTCTTTATCTTTTAAAAACAAAGCCGCGTCTTCTTCCTCTACGGGTGACAAAGGTCACCCCTAAGGGTGATGAGCGTCACCCAAGCCATCATTCGCCATTCGAGTTGCAAACTTCGTGGCTTCATCTTGCAATGCTCCAAAAAGCATCAATATCTCCAATTATGCTCCAGAGATGCTATAACTTGCAAAGACTACTAGGACTCTAAAAAAAATCAAAAAGACTCAATAAAAAAGACTTGTATCATGGTTAAAACCCATAAAAACCATGATATATCAACTCCCCCAGACTTAGCTTTTGCTTGCCCTCAAGCAAACATCAGACAGAGAACATGGTCGAGATTTGAAAACAAGAAACAGTCAGCTAAACATCAGGAACACCACATTGATCAACACTTTCGAATCCACATACCACAGAGTCAACACAAGATCAAATTTCAGTCTAATCATCACAAGCTTAGCAAATATCTCAAATCCAGTCCAAATCCGTTCAAGAAATCTGAAATCTATACTGCTAACTCCTTATATTTATCTAAGTGTGATATATCATCAAGGATTTATCATCTAAATCACTTATAGACTCATTTCCCTTCCTAAAGATCTGAATAAAGCAATCTCAACACAACTCTCCTATTTTCTCTTCCCTTGATATTTTCCTTTCTGGTTTTTTTTTTCGATTTTTCAACTCTTTCTCATTATTTTTTACAGTCTAAGATATGGTGAGGAGACAGGTTCTTGAGTGTGTTCATTACTGTTGTTCCTTGTGAGGGGACATGGTCATGAATGCACCATTCTTTTGACTCAAACTCCTAAAAACTGCATCAGGGAAGATCAAAGAGAGACTGCATCTAAACATACTTGTCAGTGTTGAAAGAGACAATCAATATCAATGAGAATCAAGCCCCCAAGATAAGAAGTTTAAAGTTCATTAAGGTGGATCTAACAGCAAATTGTCAGTGTTGTTAGATTGATCTACCTATGACTTTCAACTTAATAAGACTTGTAATCAACTACTGCGGCAATGGTTCTTATAAGCATAGACGTTATGTGGTTAGTTCCAAGATAAACTAACAGTTTCAAAATTTTGAATCTATAAAAACAGGTTTGACTCAACTTTAAGACTCTAAAAACATGACATAAAGCACACAACGTCAGCAACCACCTCACCCAGACTTAAGCCAAGAGTTGGTCAAAAAGAAGCAAGTGAACATGTAGAACCAAGTGTGAAAAGTGTACCTCGCGAAGTATCGGGTGACGAGCGTCACCCACCTGTGGTGACGATCGTCACCATCTCTGATACTCCAGAATCAACATGTTAGATGTGTTAATGCAATGCCATCATGTGTACTCCGAAGGTAGACAGTTAGAGCACTCAAAACACACATCAAAAACATCCAAACAAAGCATAACCCATGGTTTTATAAGTTCACAAGACATCCTCAAAGCAAACTGAACAAACTGACTCGCTTTTTTTCCATTTTTCTCATGTTTTTGTGTTTTTTTAGCTATGAAATAGAAAACTAAACTAAGTATATGAAAAAGAAAACTAACCAGTGGGTTGCCTCCCACTAAGCGCTTGTTTAAAGTCATTAGCTCGACTTTGAATGCTGCTCAGACAGCTGGTGCATCATTCAGTGACATAATGTGTCCTGCTGGAATCTCGGCTTGCGCCCAATAATGTTTCACCCTCTGTCCATTGATAGTGAACTCCTCTCCTTTGGAGTTAATCAGGACAATGGCGCCATGTGGTCGAGCCTCTTTGACAGTTAATGGACCTGACCAACAAGAACGCAGTTTACCTGCTAAAGGAGTACCTGGTCGTTAGGCTCAAAATGTCTGGAGTTGATCTTCTTATAATGATATGCCTTTGTCCTCTCGTTGTATAACTTCGAGTTTTGATAGGCCAGATTTCTGATTTCATCCAGTTCATTGAGCTGAATCAAGGGCCTCTCTGCAGCAGGCTTCAGATCGAAGTTCAGCTTCTTGATAGCCCATTCTGCTTTCAACTCTAGTTTCAATGGTAGATGTCACGCCATGCCATAGAGCTATGGTGTTGTTTCAAGAGGTGTTCTGTATGCTGTCCTGTAAGCCCACAATGCATCATCCAGTTTTGCTGACCAATCCTTCAATGTCTTCCAAACTGTCTTCTCCCGAATCTGCTTGATCTGTCTGTTGGAAACCTCAACTTGTCCACTGGTCTGGGGATTATAAGGCATGGCCACTCTGTGCTGTACACCATACTTCTTCAGGAGCTTGTCAAAGACATTGTTAACAAAGTGAGAACGACCATCACTGATAACAATTCGCAGGACACCAAATCTGGGGAAAATAATGGTCTTAAACAGCTTCAAAACCACTGCAGCATCATTAGTAGGAGTAGCCAACGCCTCTACCCACTTCGACACATAGTCAACAGCAACCAGAATGTATCTATTCCCATAAGATGTGTGAAAAGGAACCATAAAGTCAATGTCCCAACAATCAAAGACTTCAACTTTAAGGATGAAGTTCTGTGGCATCTCATGTCTTCTGCTGATCTTTCTTCTTCTCTGACAAGTATCACAGCTTGTAATGAATGCATGGGCGTCCCTGAACATAGTAGGCCACCAAAACAAGCTTGAAGAACTTTGGAGACTGTTTTGAATGTGGCAAAGTGTCCAACATATTCTGAGCCATAACAGTGAAAAAGGACGTCTTAGACCTCTTCTTCTTCTATGCATCTCCTGTAAATCCCATCAGCATAATGTCTGTAAAGATATGGCTCATCCTAAAAGAATCTCCTAAGTTCTCTCAAGAACTTCATCTTAGCATAGCCCTTGAAGTTATGAGGTTCATCCTCTGCAGCAAGATAATTGGCAATATCAGCATATCAGGACCTCTTTGGATCATTCAAAGCATAGACTTTCTCTTGGAAGGCTGTTCCCAAGCTTGCACAAATCGTTGCCAATGTCTGAGATGGGTGACGAGCATCACCAGCATTGGTGACGAGCGTCACCGGGGTCGTGACCAAACTGTTTTGCGATTCTGCTCTATTGGTAACGAGTGCCATCCCCTCCCTGGTGTCGCTCGTCACTGCCCTGCAGTTGCGAGAAAACTGCAGGTTTTCAACACTTTCTTCCTGCAATCTAGTTTCTACCAAGTAGACGTTCTCTTCAGGCAAGAAATCATTTATTGGGACATTATCTTCAAACTGAATCCTGGATAGATGATCAGCAACTCCATTCTCAACTCCTTCTTTTCTTTGACTTCAATGACAAATTCTTGAAGAAGTAGAATCCATCTCAACAACCTTGGCTTTGCATCATTCTTCTGCATCAGATACTTCACTGCTGAATGATCAGTATGGACCACGACCTTGGAGCCAACAAGATACTGTCTGAATTTCTCAAATGCAAAGACTACATCCAACAGTTCCTTCACAGTTGTTGCATAGTTCTTCTGAGCTTCATCCAATATCCTATTGGCATAGTATATGGCGTGTAGCTTCTTGTCTTTTCTCTGTCCCAGCACTACTCCTACTGCAAAATCGCTGGCATCACACATCACTTCAAAAGGCAAGTCCCAATCTGGAGGTTGCACAACCGGTGCTGTAACCAAAGCCTGTTTGATCTGTTCAAAAGCAGACTTGCATTCTTCTGTGAACTCAAACTTCACATCTTTGCAGAGAAGTGCAATAAGAGGTCTTGCAATCTTGCTAAAGTCCTTGATGAATCTTCTGTAGAACCCAGCATGACCCAGATAACTCCTCACTCCCTGGACTGAATCAGGCGCCATATCCACTTCTATGCCATCTCCAGAGACTCTGTGACCAAGAAAAATTGCCATCTTGTACCATAAAATAACACTTCTCCCAATTCAGAACCAAGTGCTTCTCTTCACATCTCTGCAGAACTGCACACAAGTTGTCCAAACAGCTCTTGAAAGAAGACCCATAAACTGAGAAGTCATCCATGAAAACCTACATAAACCTCTCAATCATGTCAGTGAAGATCGAAATCATTCATCTCTGGAAGGTTGCAGGAGCATTACACAGTCCAAAAGACATTATGCGATATGCAAAGGTGCCAAAAGGACAGGTAAAAGTGGTCTTCTCCTGATCATCTGGATGGATGGGTATCTGAAAGAAGCCTGAGTAGCCATCAAGGAAGCAGTAATACTTGTGATTCGCCAGCCTCTCCAGCATCTGATTGATGAAGGGCAGAGGGAAGTGGTCTTTCCTTGTGGCTGCATTCAGCTTCTTGTAATCGATGCACATCCTGTGTCCTGTCACAGTTCTGGTTAGAATCAGCTCATCTTTATTGTTCTTCACCACTGTAACTCCTCCCTTCTTAGGGACCACGTGCACTGGACTGACCCAAGCACTGTCTGATATGGGATAAATGATCCCAACTTGCAGCATCTTTATGATCTCCTTCTTGACCACATCCTGCAGATTTGGATTCAGTCTCCTCTGGTGCACCACTGATGATTTTGATTCATCCTCAAAATGTATCCTATGCATGCACAAGTCTGGAGAAATCCCTGAAATATCATCAAGAAAATAGCCAAGAGCTTTGCGATATCTGGACAGCTTACTTAGCAAAAGAGTGAGCTCTGCATTGTTCAATGAAGCGTTAACAATAACAGCGTAAATGGAGTTTTCTCCAAGGAATGCGTGTCTTTGCCCTGCATGGAGCTGTTTAAGCTCAACTTTTGGTGCTTTTGCTGCACTCCAGTCACCCATTGCAGCAGCTTTCGCAGATGTGGTGGCAAGCTCATCCTGTGTAACCAGTTGTATCACATGTGCAGTAGCATCCATCATCTTTGTGTATGATATGCTCAAATTAACCCTTAGAGCTATTCTCTCAAATTAAGAGATCACTGTAGTACTTAGGGATCGAATCCACAAGGACTTAATACTATTACTCAACATATTTTAGATTCAAATGAAGCTAAGCAGTCAATAATAAATAAAACTAAATAATAGAATGAATGTAACAAGATCAGGAGCGATTGTGAGTTCTTAAAACCAATAGAGAGAAGGCGCTAGGCAATGGGAAATTCGCAGGTTGACATAAATCGCAGACTACGGACTGAAAGGATTATTTATTAAAACCGTTCTAGAACTCGAAAACACGAATGTAAAACTAATTGACTTCCGTCGCAGAGATTAACTATGATCAAATTCTAGAATTCCAAATTCTTTTGCAAATTCTAACAACCTAAACAAGCATTATAGTTCAGGTTCGATATGTTAACAAAATCACTAATCTAATTTCCTTTGCAATTAGTTATTTTGCTCATCTAAGATAGTTTTGGTGATTAACAATGTTTCCACATCTATTAAAAAACCTAAGATCTGATTTCTAGGTGATCAATCTTAAAACCAGTGTTAAAGCAATCTAGATGAAGAACCAATTGATTTATCCTTCCAGTTTTGTAGCTCTAACAATTCATTATCAACCTTTGAATAACCCAAAACCTAACTAGCAGATTACTCAGACATAGCAAGTGAAACACAAATCATGACTGAATAAAATTGTATTAAGAAATAGAGTAAAAGATGAAGGGGTTCGAAATTCTTCTCTACAGAGTATGGATTGTCTCCCCAAAGCTCTCAATTTAATCTGTCTCTTAGTCTCAATGAAAACAAGAAGATAAGCCTAACAATGGCTCTGAAAACCTAAATATAAGTCTAAACACGAACTGGGGCAAAAGTGCAAATAGTGGGAAACTTTTGGGCTAAGTTGCAATTCTTCAAAATAGTTTATAGGACTCTCCTCGCGACCATGACCGGTGTCGATCGACACCAAGTGGTGGGTGTCGATCGACACCCTGCTTCAAAATGCTCTCCGTCTTGGTCTTTCAACATCAATTTCAACAAAGCTCCAAAAGGCTCCAAAACTCACAGTTATGCTTCAAACGTACCTAGACCTACAAAGACTCTATAGGACTCGAAAAATACCAAAAAGACTCTAAAAACAAGACTTATATCATGGTCAAAAACCAGCAAAACCATGATATATCAACTCCCCCATACTTATCTTTTGCTTGCCCTCAAGCAAACATCAGACATAGCATAGCGTCGAGGTTTGAAAACACAGAAAAAAGTCAGCCAAACATCAGGAACACCACATTGATTAACACTTTCGAACCCACATACCACAGAGTCAACACAAGATCAAATTTCAGTCTAATCATCACAGGCTTAGCAAATCTTTCAAATTCAATTCAAGCTCCTTCAAGAAATCCGAAATCTCTACTGCTAAACTCTTTATGTCTATCTAAGTGATGTCTCATCAAGATTTTATCATCTCAATCACTTATAGATTCTTTTCCCTTCCTAAACAACTGAACAAAGCAATCTCAGCACAGCTCTCCTATTTTCTCTTCCCTTGGTCTTTTCTTTCTGATATTTTTTATTTTAAGCTCTTTCTCACTCGTTTACAGTCTAAGATATGGTGCTACTCAAAACTTGTGTTCCTTGTGAGGAGAAAGGTTCTTGATTGTGTTTATTATTGTTGTTCCTTGTGAGGAGACATGGTCATGAATGCACCATTCTTTTGACTCAAACTTTTAAAGCTATATCAAGGAAGATCAAAGAAAGGCTGCATCTTAACATACTTGTCAGTGTTAGATGAGAGAATCAAGATCAAAGAGAATCAAGCATCAAGACAAGAAGTTTTAAGTTCATTAAAGTGGAGCTAACAGCAAATTTTCCAGATTCTCTAAGAACCTAAACCTTCATTGCTAGACTGATCTACCTATGACTTTCAACTTAGTAAGATTTGTAATCAACTAATGTGGCAATGGTTCTTATAAGCATCAATGTTTTGTGGTTGGTTCCAAGAAAAACTGACAATTGCAAAAATTTTGACTCAATAAAACAGGTTTTAACTAAACTTTGGGACTCTATAAATCAAAAACAATGTACACAATGTCAGCAACGACCTCCCCCAGACTTTAACAACTGTCCCCAATGTTATTAAGCATGGAGTTGGTAAAAATAAGCAATGAAACGGTTTGTACAGAGATGAGAAAGTGGTACCTGTGTCTGCGCGTGGTGTCACCCTGTCCGAAAACAGAATGGGATGACCCAAACATGTGTATTTATTGGAGGTTAGATTGTTAACTGAAGTTCTCCCTAGTCAAGACTGTTAGGAAAACTCAAGCAAACAATTAAAAGCAACAACATAATCCATAATCTCATCAGTTCAAATAAGTTTCAAAACATAAACAAAGCTGACAAACTGACTCAAAACAAAGACATAAAAACTGACTCAAGAGAAAATGAAAAAGATCAAAGAGAAAAGAAAAAGTAACCAGGATAGATAGAGGAACTAATCCTCATCCTCATCGCGATCAGGCGAGTGGGGGCGAACACAACCGCAGTTAGACAACACGGAGATGGCGTTCCATAGCGCTTGAACATTGTGCACCATGAAAGGCTGAAAAGTGGCCTGCTCCATCGGAATGTCAGGAATCGGTGGGAGCTCATGTCAACCAATCGACTCAGGCAGCGTGTAAGTGCGTGGTGCTCTCGCTCGACGAGATGGACCTCCAGCAAGGCCCTCAGCAGGTGCATCCTCAGCAGCAGAAGGAGCAGCTCGGGAAGATCCTCCTCTGCGCCTAGTAGCTGGCGCGGATCGTAGCAAAGTATCATCAGGCTGGAAGCTGAGGGAGTCTGTCTGAAGTGTAGTGAGAGCAGGCTGTGGTAGCGGAATCAGACATCACTGACCAGTGTGACTGACAAAACTCCATAGCGGATTATCTCCTGCTATCCAATGTGTCCTCCTCAAGTAGTCCAGATCCAAAAGGTGGCGCTCAGTCACAACTCTGCAAGTCGAAGTATCGATGTTGCAGTAGCGGAAGATGAGAGTGAGGAGACTACCAATACTCTCAGGCTTGCCCCGAGCTCCGGTGAACGCCTTGGTCTTCAGCGAAGCCAAGTGATGGGCAAAGATAGCGTCCATGTTGACATCATTGTAACCCGGATACTCCTCTGTCAACCGGATACTCCTCTGTCAACACATCCTCAATGCCATAGTACAGGAGAGTCAGCTCAGAAACCCGCATCTTCCCGGGTTCAGACTTGCACAGGAGTGTGGTGGAGAAGAGGCGGATGAGGTATCGCAACAAAGGATGGCGCACATCTGTCTGAGTAGACCTTTTGGAGTCATACATCTCATTCCCAAAATGGGACCAGAAACTCTGCAGGTCAGGAAATGGCGTCGGGAGAGAGAAGCCAGTGCGCACTGAATCGAACCCGAAGATGAGACAGAGTGCAGTGAAGTTGATCTTGTGCCTGATGCCTCTGATGATAAATCTGAGAGTGCCCTCATCTGCCCTCTTCATGATGTCATTGGTCTAATACACCCTCACTGTGGCAATGAACTGGCGCACTAAATCCGGGTACAGGTCGTACTGCTTGGTCGCAATGGTGCACAAGCCAATCTTCTGCAGCACTCGCAGCGCCTCCTCCTTGAGCCCGAGGCGGCGAAGTGCATCCTCATCCGCGAACCGTGCAGGCGAAATGTCCATCTTGAGCCAGGCATTGTAGAACAATGTGTCATAATCGTCCCACTGCTCACTGATGTTCCAAAAAACGCAGTCGCGTTTCGCAACCTCCTTCGCCGGAGTATCCTCCCAAACCCTCTCTATCGGGATCCTCAACCCTTCTCTCCGAGGCCATGGTGGAAGAGAGGGTATAGCAGGTGCTGGATTGGAGGATTCTCCAGTCTCAGTACGTGATCGTTTATTCCGTGGAGCCATTTGTACTCAGAAAACCAAGAACACACAAAAATTTTGAAAATCAGGACAAAAGTCAAAAAATTGAAAATTCAAAATCTGGTCTATATCATCAATGGCGAACCTAACCAGCAACTTAGTGATCACTAATCACAAACAATTCCAGTCTAAAATCCCAAATTCGAACCTATTTTTGCAAAATTAATCATCAATCCAAAAATTTCAAAATTTTGCAAAACAAGCTGTAATAACTAAGGGGCAATGTCAAATTCCTCCTAAACAATCTAGAGAAGTATGATTCAAGTCATAAATCAAGCTAAAACAGGTCAAATAGAAAGTTTCAAACCTTGTGGTCGAACTGAAAAAGTGGGATTTCGAGTGTCATACCTTGCAGATCGGATGAATGAATTGGATATTCAGAAAGAGCACAGAATTTCGCCCAAGTTAGGCTTTTGAATCACTCAAATCCGTTAACAAACAAGGAAGTTGCGATTTATGGACAAAATTTGTGTTTTCGGGTTTTCAGAAAAGTGAGAAGGAAGAAGATGAGTTCGGGGGTTTAAGGGCGGCATACCAGATTAATGACAATGTCGATCGACACCGGGTGGGTGGTGTCGATCGACACCTGCCCATGTTGACCGTGGTCGATATTGACTCGCCACGTGTTGTTTTTTTTATGACTCTGTAACACGAAAATAAGTCAGTAAAAATTAAAAATTAGACTAAGTATGTACACTTACTAGTGGGTTGCCTCCCACCAAGCGCTCGTTTAACGTCATTAGCTTGACTGTCCTCAGGAGCAGGCTGTGGGTGCATCTGCCAAAGGTACAATCTGTCCTTCGGGAATCGCGGCTTTCGCCCAGTAATGTTTCACCCTTTGCCCATTGATAACAAACTCCATGCCCTCTGGAGTTGATAGAACAACTGCACCATATGGTCTGACTTCCTTGACTGTGAAAGGACCTGACCAACGAGAATGCAATTTTCCAGGAAATAATTGTAAACGTGAGTTATACAAAAGTACCTGGTCATTTGGTTCAAAGTGTTTGGCAAGGATCTTCTTGTCATGGTAGGCTTTAGTCATTTCCTTATACAGCTTTGTGTTGTCATATGCATGATGTCTGATCTCATCTAACTCATTGAGCAGTATTTGGCCCCTCTCTGCTGCAGATTTCCAGTCAAAGTTCATCTTCTTGATAGCCCAATTTGCCTTGTGTTCAAGCTCCACTGGAAGGTGACATGCTTTCCCATAAAGCAAATAGAATGGGGTGGCGCCAAGTGGTGTCTTGAATGCTGTCCTGTAGGCCCAAAGTGCATCATCTAACTTGGCTGACCAATCCTTTCTAGTCTTTCCAACTGTCTTCTCCAGGATTTCTTTGATCTGCCTGTTGGAAACTTCAACCTGACCACTTGTCTTAGGGTGATAAGGTGTAGCAACCTTGTCATGAACTCCATATTTCTGCAGCAGCCTCTCAAACACTCTATTGATAAAGTGCTTTCCACCATCACTGATCACAATCCGTGGTACTCCAAACCTGGGAAAAATGATGGTTTTGAACAGCTTCAGGACCACTGCAGCAACATTGTGTGGACTGGCAATTGCTTCCACCCACTTGGAGACATAGTCCACTGCAACCAGGATGTACTTGTTCCCATAAGATGAAGGAAAGTATCCCATGAAATCGATGCCCCAACAGTCAAAAACTTCAACCTCAAGTATGAAGTTTTGTGGCATCTCATGTCTTTTACTGATCTTTCCTCTCCTTTGGCAGACATCACATTGTGAGATGAATGCATGAGAATCCTTGAACATTGTAGGCCACCAGAAGCCTGCTTGTAGGAAATTGGAGACAGTCTTGAAGGTAGCAAAGTGTCCTGCATACTCAGAGCCATGACAGTGGAACAGCATATTCTGAACTTCAGCTTCTGCAAGACATCTTCTGTATATTCCATCTGAACAGTGCTTGTACAAGTAAGGCTCATCCCAGTAATATCTCCTAAGTTCTCTCATGAATTTCTTCTTCACATACCCTTTAAGAGTGTCAGGGACCTCATCTGCAGCTAGGTAGTTGGCAATATCAGCATACCGGTGTCTAGAAGAGGCGACAACTGCTAAGATAGGCTGAGAGAAAACATCACGCAGGATCTACTGAAGTAGATTGGCAGTTCGCGACTGGTGTCGATCGACAGCAGATGGGGTGTGTCGATCGACACCAAGTCTGTGTTGACTTGGTGACAAGGGTGATGTCAATCCTGCTCGATAGTGGCTCGCCTCGAGGTTGATGTCGATCGACACCAAGTGGTGGGTGTCGATCGACACCCTGTCTGCAGTTCGAAAAAACTGCAACTCTTCCTCATCTGAATGCTGCAACCTTGCCTCAATGAGACATATATTCTCCTCTGGCAGGAAATCATCAATGGGGACGCTGTCTTCAATCCTGATTCTTGAAAGATGATCTGCTACTCCATTATCAATCCCTTTCTTGTCCCTTATCTCAATGTCAAACTCTTGTAGTAGCAAAATCCATCTCAACAGTCTTGGTTTTGCATCCTTCTTCTGCATCAAGAACTTGAGAGCAAAATGATCAGTGTGCACAATTACCTTAGCTCCAACCAAGTATTGTCTGTACTTCTCAAATGCAAATACTACAGCCAACAATTCCTTCTCTGTAGTTGCATAATTCTTTTGAGCATCATCCAAGGTTCTGCTTGCATAGTAGATTGCATGAAGCTTCTTCTCCTTTCTCTGATCCAAAACAGCGCCCACTGCAAAGTCTGAAGCATCACACATCACCTCAAATGGTAGATCCCAATCAGGAGGCTGCACAATTGGGGCACTCACTAATGCCTGCTTGATTTGCTAGAAAGCTGAATGACACTCTTCAGTAAATTCAAACATCACATCCTTGCAAAGCAAAGCTGTGAGTGGTCTTGCAATCTTACTGAAATCCTTTATGAACCTCCTGTAAAATCCAGCATGTCCTAGAAAGCTCCTTACCGACTTCACACAATCCGGTGGCTGCAGACTTATCATCACTTCGATTTTGGCTTTGTCCACCTCAATGCCTTCACCAGAAACTCGATGCCCAAGTACATTCCCATCTCTGACCATAAAATGGCATTTTCCCAGTTCAGAACTAGGTGTTTCTCTTCACATCCAGCAAGAACTTGGCAGAGGTTGTCAAGGCAGTCTTTGAAGGAGGATACATACACTGAGAAATCATCCATGAATACCTCCATATACTTCTCAATCATGTCTGTAAAGATGGACAGCATGCACCTCTGAAATGTCGCAGGAGCATTACAAAGTCCAAATGGCATTCTGCGATATGCAAAGGTGCCATAGGGACAAGTAAATAAGGTCTTCTCCTAGTCATCTGGGTGAATGGGGATCTGAAAGACGCCACAGTAGCCATCCAGAAAGCAGTAGTAGGAGTGATTCGCCAACCTCTCCAGCATCTGATCAATGAATGGCAGTGGAAGTGGTCCATCCTTGTTGAAGCGTTGAGCTTCCTGTAGTCAATGTACATTCTGTGTCCAGTGATGGTTCTTGTAAGAATCAGCTCATTCTTCTCATTTTTTACCACTGTGACTCCTCCTTTCTTGGGAACCACATGTACTGGACTGACCCAAATGCTGTCTGAAATGGGATAGATGATCCCTGCAGCTAGAAGCTTCATGATTTCCTTCTTAACTACATCCTGCAAGTTCGGATTCAGCCTCCTTTGGTTCTCAATTGACGACTTTGACTCATCCTCAAGGTGTATCCTGTGCATGCACAATTCTGGAGAGATACCTGAAATGTCATCAAGAGAATAGCCAAGAGCTTTGCGAAAAGTGTGCAGCTTGCTTAGCAGTAAAGTGAGCTCTGCATTGTTTAAAGTAGCACTAACTATAACATGATATGTAGAGTTAGGTTCCAGAAAAGCATACCTTAGACCTGCAAGGAGTTGTTTGAGTTCGATTTTTGGAGCTTTTTCTTCACTCCAATCGCCTAGCTTTGCAGCTTTTACAGATGTTCCAACCAGCTCTTGTTGTGCCACTAGCTGTATGACTTGCTCACTTGCATCCATCATTCTGACATAATCAGCAGCAATGTTGTCTAGATGCTCTGTTACTTCTGTAGAAACTGTCAATGCCCTCTTTAAAGGGTCTGTAGGATGCATCTCTTGAAAAATCTCTTCTGCAAGACTGGTAAGGGAGTCTACATAGAATGTGTGGCCATCTATTGTTGGTCTCTTCATCAACTTGTCCATGTCAAAGTTCATCACCAAATTGCCCACATTTAAAGCAATGCTCCCTTTTCTGACATCAATGTTGGCGCCTGCAGTAGCGAGAAATGGCCTTCCCAAAATCAAGGGGTCTTTTAGTTCTTCCCCATAAGCTAGAACCACAAAGTCTGGTATCTTGTTCTGTATAACTGCACTCACTTGTTCTGAAATTAGCATTGTTCCTTGCTCAATCCCCAGATTCTTGGTTATCATTCTTTTCACATATCTCTTTATCACATGAGTAGTCCTTATAGCATCTATCAAGGGAATCTCCACCACAAGTTGATCCATGCTAGCCTTGATCCTAGCATCCTCCAGCTCTTGTTTAGTCTTCTTCTGGTTCCTTGGATAAGGTACCTTTGGCTTGTAAACCCTTTCTTCTGCACTTTCTGGAGTCTGCAAATTCGCAGCTTGCTTCTGTGAGGGGTGTCGATCGACACCAGAAGGTGGGTGTCGATCGATGCCAGTTTCTGAGAGTGGTGTCGAGCATCTGTCGAGCTGCTTGTCGACCTCGGTCGATATCTCTTTGCCTCGAGTCGAAGAACCGTGAATTTCCTCTGGTGTCGATCGACACTGAGGGGCTGGTGTCGATCGACACCCTTCAAAACTGGCGAAATCTTCATCTTCAAACTCCTGCAATTGCTCCATATCCTCTGTACTCAGACCCTTTTTCTGCACTGATTGCAGATTCTTTCCACTCCTCAGCGTGATGGCATTGACAGAGTGTCTTGGGTTGATATATGTTCTTCCTGGAAGAAATCCATCTTGTCTTTTCATAGCTCCAGCAGTTTGAGCCACTTGAGTATCCAAAGTTCTAACACGAGTGTTCAGAGCTTCAAATTTCTCATTCAAATCCTGATATAGGGCGTCAATCTTGCCATTGAAGTCAACTATAATCTTCTGCTGACTTTCTAGCAATTGCTCAAGCATGGCTTCGATCTTACTTGAAGCTGATGGTGCTGGTGCAGGCTGATAAGATGAGGAACCATAGCTCCTGTTGAAGTTGTTGTTCTGGTAAGGCTTATGGTATTCAGACTTCTGAAACTGAGGCTTGGGGGTGTAACCAGAAGAACTCTGGTTCCCTGTGAAGTTGCTCCTCTGCATGTTTCCACTGAATTCTATGTTTCCTTCCTGATTGTTCGGTAGTTGATGTAGTTGACATCTTCTTCTTCAAACTCCTCAGCTGGTTCAAATGTCTCAACCTCAGCAGCAAAATGAACAGACTTCTTACCCACCAAGAGATTATGCACAGAATCCAGCTTAGCCTTCATCTCAGCAGCAAACTGATTGCTCCCTGCATTGCCAGCGTTTTTCTGTCTCTCAAAATCAGCATTCTTTGTGCTGTTGCTGGAAGCTAGGTTCTCTATCAGTTTGATGGCGTCAGCTTGGACTCTAGTGTTGAAGTTCCCATTACTTGCTGCATCCAATGTCATCTGGTACTTCCAATCAACACCTCTGAAGAAGATACCCAGCAGCTGTACTTCATTGAACCTATGGTGTGGACAATCCATTTCGTACAGCTTGAATCTCACCCATGCTGCTTTGAAAGCTTCAGTTGGACCTTGGGAGAATGTGGCTATTTTTTCCTCAACTCCTCTGGCCTTGCATCATCATAAAAGTTGTTGAGGAAAGCAGATTTGGCGTCCTCCCATGTGGTCAAAGAGCCAGGTTCCAGCTGTTTGAGCCAATGTGCTGCATCTCCTTCCAAAGAGTGAGGGAAAATCTTGCAAAATAGGAAATCATTAGTGAGTCCATTGGCTTTAACATTTGTAGCCAGGTCTTCAAACTTCTATATATGATCCATTGGGTGTTCATGTGGAAGCCCATGGAAAGGGTGCTGACCCACAAGCAGGTAGTAAGTGGGTTTCAGCTCAAAGTCATTCCTCTGTAAGGCAGGAGGGCGGATTGCAGCTCTATTTACATAGAACTGATCAGGCATGTTGTAATCTCCTAGAGTCCTCTGTGGAAGACGCCCAACAGCATCTCCAGCAGCTTGTTGTTGCACATTCTGCTCCTCAATCACAATGCCATTATCATCTATCCTATGCCCATCCTCATTTCTTCTGTTCCCTTCTCTGTCAACTAAATGACCCACAACATCTGTCCTCAAAACAAGTGGTCCAACCATTTTAGTCTGCTTTTTGGCTTTTCAGATGGTTCTCTCTAGCTTGACGAGTTCGTCGATGCCTAATGTCATAAGTTCTTTGTCTTTGTTGCTCATGGTACTGCGATTATGCATGCACCTGAAACAGACAGCAGAGAGAAAACGAAGGTTAGTAAACAGAAAATAAAAGTTTAGTCAAAATTCTAAAACTAAAAATCTGAAAGTAATAGCTAAGTCCCCGGCAACGGCGCCAAAATTTGATATGCTCAAATTAACCCTTAGAGCTACTCTCTCAAATTAAGAGATCATTGTAGTACTTAGGGATCGAATCCACAAGGACTTAATACTATTACTCAACAGATTTTAGATTCAAATGAAGCTAAGCAGTCAATAATAAATAAAACTAAATAATATAATAAATGTAACAAGATCAGGAGCGGATTATGAGTTCTCAAAACCAATAGAGAGAAGGGGCTAGGCAATGGGAAATTCGCAGGTTGACATAAATCGCAGACTACGGACTGAACGGATTATTTATTAAAACCGTTCTAGAACTCGAAAACACGAATGTAAAACTAATTGACTTCCGTCGCAGAGATTAACTATGATCAAATTCTAGAATTCCAAATTCTTTTGCAAATTCTAACAACCTAAACAAGCATTATAGTTCAGGTTCGATATGTTAACAAAATCACTAATCTAATCTAGATGAGATCGACCAGAAGATCGAGTAGTCCAGCGGATCCAAGGGAACAGATCGAGACGGAGATCGAGTGAAGCGCTCGATCAAGGAGTACGGACGTGAATGATGCCATGCAGAGCGAGAGCCGGATCGAGTCCATCACTCGATCCTCCAAAGATCGACTCCAAGATCGAACGAAGCACCCGATCCACCGAGGAAGATCGAGACAAAGATCGAGCTGAAGGCACGATGTCTGAGGATGATCGAGAGAGATGCTCGATCCCAAAGTCGATCTCAGTGTACTTTAACCACTTTTGTTCGCTAGCGAAGGGGGGACCATCGAGCTGTTTGGCCTGTTTTGGCAAGGCGGCGAGCATGCTTTTGAGGGACACGCTTTCATTTTTATCTTTTTATCTTTTTCTCTCTGTTCGAAGGCGATTTAGCCATTGTTAGACTTTGAAGATTTTCTTGTTTTTTATCGAATCGTTTAAGTTTAATCCATCGTTTTCCATGTTTATCGTTTCATCTTTCATGCTTTGCTTGGTTTACTTAATGTGTAGTGAGTAGTTTAATCGGGTTTTGGGGTTAAGAGGATTCAAAGGGGTCGAAAAGGTTCTCAAGTTTGGTGTTTTCCTGTTCTTAATGGCTTTCTCTTCTAGGATGTCGAGTTCTTAAGGCTTAAAGAGTCTCACGCCAAGATCTTTATGATCAGAGAGAGCTCTTACCTTGACAGGATCCAGAGATCCCTGAAAATCGCATCCTAAAGACTTGTTACCCTTTCCGAAACGCCATGGTAGTTTAGGGGACTAGTTAAGCCGCGTGGTTGAAATCTGATTTCCTTGCCCTTCAATCTCTTTTACTGCCAAACGCCATGGGTCTGGAGGAGAGAATGAAGGAGTGATCCATACCACACGCCATGGATGGATCTTGTTTTGTTTTCAAGGCTTAGAGAATCTCACAAAGTAAGTAGATCTAGAGTTTTCAAACCAAGCTTGAACCTTTGAAACCCCTGAACGTGAATCTCAACCCTAGACCCTCTTTCTTAGTGTTCTTACATCTTTACTAGTCATTTGCTTGTTACCTGTTGCAGCCTGGTCATTAGTTTCGTTGCATTTGAACTTTTAGACGAGATCGATCGTTGTTGCTCGATCTAGTGGTCGATCCTGTGGTCGATCCACTAGTCGATTTTTATAAATTCATAGCTTTGCATCTTAATCATTCTGTTTGTTCGTCGTGGTAGTTCATTCATTCCTAGTAATTTTAAAATAGTTTTGCCTTGCATTTAGTCGTTGCATTTAGTTTTTAGGATTTTTACAAAACCATTCATCATTTGCCTAGCTTTACTCGATCCTTGCATTCTCATTGAACTTTCTAGCTCCTTGGATTGGATTGATTCCTCTTGCATTGTACTACAACTAAGTGCTGCTTGAGTTTTGATAAACTCCTGTTGCATTGCATCACTCTAGATAGACAGACAAAACGCTTGTTATTAAATGGCGCCGTTGCCATTCTAGGAGTGTTTAGAAAGAATTGAGATTTGGGGTTTAGTAAAGACTAAGCCTTTACTTTGTTTAAGTTACTAATTTCTCTACTCTCAAACGTGTGTCTTTCAGGTACATGAATCTTCGTTCTAGGGGCGACAACAATCTACTTCAACCCTTGGACAACATTCATTAACTTGGTCATTCACGGCAAAGAAGAGTACGAGAGCAAGCTAGAGCTTTTGAGTAGATTGTTCAGCACGGTTTGGTTGACTTTGAAGCTATGGCCGAGCACGAGCATCCAGAGGGACCTCCTCCAGCTCATGGGGCAGTGGGAAGGGGCAATGGAAACCCCCAACATGCGGCTAGACCCCCAAGGATCATAGGAGTCGGAGATGCTCCCAATACTCAGCACAATAGGTTTGGGATCACTCCTCCTCTTGTACAGAACAACAACTTCGAGATTAAGCCGGGTTTCATCTCAATGGTGCAAAACAATAAGTTTCACGGGCTAGCAATGGAAGATCCCTTGGAACACCTTGATAACTTCGAACAAGTATGTGGGATGATCAAGATAAACGGCATATCCGAAGATGCTTTCAAGCAGCGTCTCTTTCCATTTTCTCTTGGAGACAAGGGTAGACGTTGGGAGAAGACACTTCCACAAGGCACCATTACATCTTGGGCTGAGTGTAAGAAGGCTTTCCTCTCAAAAATTTTCTTTAGCACCAGAACAGCAAGGCTAAGAAGCGAGATCAGCGGCTTCACGCAAAGGAACAATGAGACTTTCAATGAAGCCATGGAACGGTTCAAGGACTTTACTATCCAATGTCCTCACCACGGCTTCAGCGAAGAGACTCTTCTAAGCACTATCTACCGCGGAGCTTCCCCAAAGATTCGCTTGTTGCTTGACACGGCTAGTAAGGGAAACATCCTTGGTCAAGAGGTAGAAGAAGGCATGGAGCTGATTGAGATCTTGGCATTCAGTGACGGCAACTATGCTGAAGATTACGACCGTGCACTAAGAGGTTCTGAGCTAGAGTCTCACAAGAAAGAGCTTAACTCCTTGCATGAGAAGATTGACAAGTTGGTTTTGGCAAATCAGAAGCATGTTCACTTTGTTGGTGAAACAGATGAGAGCCAAGAGGAGCTAGAGTTGAGCCAGGAAGAAGCCAACTGGGTGGCAGGACAGAACAACTACAAACCTCAAGGCTATTCCCAAGGCTACAACCCGAACAACAATCTCTCATACCATAGCACAAACGTCGCAAACCTTAAAGATAAAGTGTACCCTGCTCAGCAAGAAAAGCCTTTCGTACCTTACAACAATGGTTTTCAGCCGAGTGGTGGCTTCCAAGGACAACAGCAAGGAAACAAGGGTTATACGCCAATGTACCCTCTGGGCTTTGTACCTCAGCAACAACAACCGATGCAACAACAAGTTGATCCTGTCCTAGCTATGTTTCAACAATTGATTCAAGGGCAAGCCTGTACAAATCAGAAGTTTGCCGAGAGGAATACTCATTTAGACTCGTCTCTCACAGATTTCTCTACTCAGATCACCAACTTGAACAACAAGATCAAGCAGCTAGAGAAAGGAAAGGCGAGTACAAGTGGTCAGAATAGCTTACCGGGAAAGTGTGAGCAGAATCCCAAGGAATACGCCAATGCCATTACGCTAAAGAGTGGGAAAGAGCTAGCACCTACGGTTACTCCCAAGATCAACGAGGACGTTGTGATTCAAGAGGGGGAGGGTAAGCTTTCAGCCGATAATGAGATAAACTTTGACAATGTTTTGATTCAAAGACCAAGGAGAGGTGAGAAAGCGGTTGTTGGGAAGAAAGCGGAGCAAACTACTAAGGAGAAGGATGCTTATGTACCTCCACCATATGTACCTAAGCTACCTTTTCCTGGCCATTTCCAGAAGCAACTCATAGAGAAGCATAGAGTCTTGTTTGAGAAGCACCTTAAGGACGTAGAGATCAAGCTACCTCTCGTGGATTGCCTTGCAATGATGCCTAAATGCGCCAAATTCTTTAAAGATACTCTCGTGAAGAAGAATAAGGAAAGCAAGGAAGTGCTTGTTCTAAGTGAGGAGTGTAGTGCTGTGATACACAAGGAGATAGTCCCTAAGAAGTTGGGAGACCCTGGAAGCTTCACTATACCTTGCGCTTTAGGTCCTTTGGAGTTCAAGAGTTGCCTTTGTGATCTCGGAGCTAGCATAAATCTGATGCCTCATTCCGTGGCAAAGAAGCTTGGCTTTACCCATTTCAAGGATAGTAGAATCTCGTTGGTACTAGCTGACAGAAGTGTGAGGTTGCCCGTGGGATTGCTTGAGGACTTGCCAGTGAAGATCAGTGGGGTAAACGTGCCTACGGACTTCGTTGTGTTGGAAATGGATGAAGAACCAAAGGATCCACTCATTCTCGGTAGACCTTTCTTAGCCACCGCCAAAGCTATCATAGACGTCAAGAACGGGAAGATTACCTTGTACTTGGGTAAAGATATAAGGCTGGACTTCGATATCAATGAAGTTTTGAAGAGGCCTACGATAGAGGGGCAAGCTTTCTACATTGAGACGTTGGATGCTTTAGCGGATGAGTTGCTGGAAGATTTGGCTCAGGAGGATCATTTGAAGCTGGCATTGACTAAGGAGCCAGGAGAGTTCGGTTATGTGGATCAGAGGACTCAGGAGTATGTCAACTTGCTTGATTCAAGAAAGGTTATGCTAGAAGTTGATGGCGTTTGCCTAGAGATTGACTCCGAAATCGATGACATTACTCGATCCAGAGGTCAAATCGACAAGATAATCGAGAGCACAACTCGATCCGGTGCAGCAATCGACAGTCAGATCGAGGAGGGTGATCGATCCAGGAAAACAATCGAGTCTAAGATCGAGAGACGCCTTCCGATCAGTTTGGGGTCGAATTTAGAGATCGACTCAGCGTCTCGATCTCTCGCTCGTCACCAATTAAATCGAGTGAGTGAATCGAGCAAAACTGCTCGCTCTAGACGGCATCGAGAGCACGATCGACTGGATGACTGGATTTCAGAAGGGATAACGTTTGAAGAAAGCAGCCTAAAGGGCCATGTCTCGGGTTCAAAGGAAGGTTCCAAGGAGGAAAACAACAGCAACAACCACGAGGATGATTGGAGCGAGCTGTTAGCCCTAAAGGTGGACCTTAAGGAGCTCTCAAAAGGGCTAAGGTATGCTTTCTTAGGGCTTAACGAAACCTATCCTGTGATTGTGAATGAAAACTTAAGTGATGATGAGTTGCACTCACTCTTAACTGAGTTGAGAAAGTATAGGAAGGCCATTGGGTACTCTCTAAGTGACATGAAGGGCCTTTCACCAATGCTTTGTAGTCATGGGATTCACTTGGATAATGAGAACGCCTCTTCTATAGAACATCAAAGGCGTTTGAATCCTAATTTGAAAGAGGTTGTTAAGAAAGAGATTCTCAAGCTTTTAGAGGCTGACGTGATCTATCCCATAAGTGACAGCACGTGGGTTTCTCCCGTACACGTGGTGCCTAAGAAGGGAGGGATCACGGTTATTAAGAATGACAAAGATGAGCTTATACCTACTAGGACTATTACTGGACACCGTATGTGTATTGATTATAGGAAGCTTAATCTTGCTACAAGAAAGGATCATTTTCCCTTGCCTTTTATTGATCAAATGCTTGAAAGACTTGCTAATCACCACTACTATTGCTTTCTTGATGGATATGCTGGATCGTTTCAGCGGTGTATGATGTCGATCTTCTCCGATCTAATAGAAGAGATGGTAGAGGTGTTTAGGGATGACTTCTCGGTCTATGGTGCGTCCTTTTCTGCGTGTTTGTTGAATCTTTGCGGGGTACTAAAGCGTTGTGAGGAGACAAACTTGGTGCTTAACTGGGAAAAATGCCACTTCATGGTTAAGGAGGGGATCGTGCTTGGGCATAAGATATCAGAGAAGGGTATTGAGGTCGACAAGGCAAAGATTGATGTGATGACAAGCCTTGAGCTGCCAATAAACGTCAAAGGAGTGAGAAGTTTCTTGGGACACGCCGGCTTCTACAGGCGCTTTCATCAAAGATTTCTCTAAGATTGCACGCCCTCTCACGCGGCTGTTGTGCAAGGAAGCTGAGTTCATCTTTGATGAGGAGTGTTTGCAAGCTTTCGTGACCATCAAGGAGGCCCTAGTATCTGTGCCTATAGTGCAAGCACCAGACTGGACTCTACCTTTCGGGATTATGTGTGATGCAAGTGACTATGCCGTGGGAGCCATTCTAGGCCAAAGGAAGGATAAGAAGCTGCACGTGATCTACTATGCTTCAAGAACCTTGGATGACACGCAAACGAGGTATACCACTACGGAAAAGGAGCTATTGGCGGTTGTATTCACCTTTGAGAAGTTCAGGGCTTACCTCGTGGGTTCCAAGACCAATGTTTACACAGATCACGCAGCTTTGCGCTACATCTATTCCTAGAAGGACACTAAGCCAAGGCTTTTGAGATGGATCCTCTTACTCCAAGAATTTGACATGGAGATCAAAGACAAGAAAGGGATAGAGAATGGCGTTGCTGACCATCTCTCTCGGTTTAGAGTCAACGAGTCTCTTCCCTTAGATGAGTCTCTCCCCGAAGAACAACTCATGGCGATCACTACGGCTGTTTGTGGGAGCCTAGAAGGGCGGTTTGAGGAAGTTCTGAGCTTCAAAGAGGAGGATCTCCCTTGGTACGCGGATATTGTGAACTACTTGGCATGTGGGGAAGAGTCGTCGCATCTTGACAACTACCACAGGAAGAAGTTCATGAGAGACGTGAGCCACTACTATTGGGATGAGCCCTATATATACAAGAGAGGTGTTGATAGCCTGTACAGAAGATGCATGACAAAGGAGGAAGCAAGAGACATCATCTTTCATTGCCACGGGTCTTTGTATGGAGGGCATTTTGCTTCATTCAAAACCGCCACAAAGGTCTTGCAAGTCGGCTTATGGTGGCCGTCCATCTTCAAAGACACCCATGAGTTCGTGATGAGTTGCAAAGCTTGTCAAAGAGCAGGGAATATCACTAAGAGGAATGAGATGCCTCAAGTTCCCATATTTGAGGTAGACATCTTTGACGCGTGGGGCATAGACTTCATAGGGCCGTTTCCTTCATCATATGGTAACAAGTTCATACTAGTAGCTGTTGATTACGTTTCCAAGTGGGTTGAGGCCATTGCTTCCCCAGCAAACGACTCTAAGGTGGTGATCAAGCTCTTTAAGAGCATTATCTTCCCGAGGTTTGGAGTTCCCAAGGTGGTGATAAGCGACGGAGGGAGCCATTTCATCAACAAGCTGTTTGAAAATCTGCTAAGGAAGTATGGCGTGAAGCATAAGGTAGCTACGCCTTACCATCCTCAAACGAGTGACCAAGTGGAGGTCTCTAACCGTCAGATAAAGGCGATACTCGAGAGAACTGTTGGGACAACTCGGAAGGATTGGGCGGTGAAGTTGGATGACGCTTTGTGAGCGTACCGGACTGCTTTCAAAACGCCCATTGGTACTACTCTTTTCACCCTTCTCTACGTCAAAGGATGTCATCTCCCCGTTGAGCTGGAACATAGGGCGTTGTGGGCTGTGAAGCGGCTGAATTTTGATCTGAAGACGGCTTAGGAGAAGCGGTTGATCCAGTTGCTCGAGCTTGATGAGCTAAGGCTGGACGCTTACGAAAGCGCTAGGATCTACAAGGAGCGTACCAAGGCTGCTCATGGCAAGAAGCTGGTACCTAAGGAGCTTTAGGAAGGGAGTTTGGTACTGCTTTACAACTCAAGGCTCAAGCTCTTTCCAGGGAAGCTGAAGTCACTGTGGAGCGGTCTGTATGAAATCAAGGAAGTACTACCTTACGGGGCTGTCACGTTGGTGGGCAAGAGTGGGAATGCATTCACAGTGAACGGACACAGAGTTAAGCCATACATGGCGAGTGCGTTTGACAAGGAGAGCACCTCAATGCTTCTCCAAGACCCACCATCTGCTTAAACCAAGTAAAGTCTAGCTAAAGACGTTAAAGAAAGCGCACTTGGGAGGCATTCCCATGTCTATCCTGTACATATTCTTGCTTTATTTCTTTTCCAGTTTTATGTTTTTATCTTGTGCGTGTGTAGGAACAAGTATGGGGGATTGCAGGCCATAATCTTGGTTCCAAAAGGAGTAAGAAGGGACGAGTATAAGCTAGAGTTCGAGTGCTAGATCGACTCATCCTGGCTCGATCTTTGCTAGATCGAGCTAGAGAATCGAGAGGAGTCAGTCAATCTAGACGAGATCGAGTAGACAGATCGAATGACAAAGTCGATCTATATGAGCATAGATCGATCGGTCCCATCTAGATCGACCAATCTATTTTCTCTAGGGAAAGTCCTTCATAGACAGATCGATCCGTCAACTCGATCCATCACTCGATCTAAGCCAAATCGACCCCTGAATCGAGAGCATGGCTCGATCATGAGGACTTAGCCGTGGTTCCAAAAACTCAAGAAACAAGAGAGCCAATCGATCCAAGACTCGATTCAAATCGAATCGTGTTCCAAATCGAGTAACTCTCTCGATCCAAGCCATTATGGGCATGAGATCGAGTCCTAGATCGACCAAAAGGACTCGATCTCGTGCCGAGGTAACATTTTCCTTTCCCTCTCTCACTCTTTCCCTCTACTTTTTAAATTCAAAACTTGGTCAAGGCAGGAATCTTTGACCATGAAAGATGTGCCTTGACCAAGACTTTTGTCAGAAACCACTTCTCTTGCCCATGGTTTTGTGTTTTGTTGGCCTTTAAATATTTTAAATCACTTTCACACTCTCTCACTTTTGTTTTCTCGAGTTAATAGCGATTAGAGTGTGAGATTTTTGTTTTCTGAAGGCTAACAAGTTTTCTAAATCCAATCTTGCGAAGGTATTTTCAAATCTTCAAGAAAATCCTCAAGAAAATCTCCTTTCATTTCGCTTGATTGTTTTAGAATACTAGGGGCGGTTTTAAATTTTTAAAATTTGCTTGATAATAGGAATAATTCTAGATTTTTCTGAGATTCTAGATTTGCTTCCCTATTATTTTGTTATAATTTTTATAAATCCCCCAAAATTCTAGGGTAATAGTTACAGATTTTCTCCTTTGCTTCTCACTTTCTCTCTACAAACCGCCGATTTGCTCATATTTTGCTTGAGAAACTTGTTTCAGGCACCATGGCACCTAAAAGAACGAGAGAGGAGACAGCACAAGAGGGAGAGAATCAAGAGGTAGCTGTTCAAGAAAGGGTTCGCTGGAGCAAAGATGAGAAGAGGGACAAGAAGCGACTGGAGAGGCTTCGGTTTGAGCCTACCAAGTTCGCGGACAGAGGGCTACTCGCTAGGCTGGGGATACTAGGAGATTTCGACCAACTCCTCAAGAACATTGGCTTAAGATGTCTGTCACGGATGGATTGCCCAACCTTTCCAGAAGTGACAATAGACTTCCTTGCCACCCTAGCGTCCCTGTTCCTTCTCAAGGCCGTCTCTCTTTCAAGATCGGACGTCAAGCATTCAGCCTCTCAATCCCCAAGCTGTGTCAAGCATATGGTCTCAACGCAGCCGCCACCAAGATCGAGTTCCCCTCCTTCACGCATGCAAACAATTTTTGGGACCTGATCAGCAACGATGACTACAAGGCCAACACCACCAAAATCAAGAAAGTGAGAAGCCTGGTGCTGAGGTACACCCTGAAGCTGATCGCCAACACATTCAGCAGACGGTCAGTTGCTCCCACGGTCACGGAGACCGAGCATTGCTTCTTGTTCCAAGGCGGTAAGCATCTGTTGTGTGATCCTAAGGAGAATGATGAGCCTATGGAGGATGAACTCGGTGATGACGTGAACTACGGGTGCGTACTTGCTGCTTCCATGGTGAAGGACAAAGCATATGCCTTGCGGTGCAAGGCAAGCTCCTCATTCATTGGCGGCTTCCTCACACCTCTGTTCGTGCAAGCCGGCGTGCCAATACATGAGTTCACACCCGTCCCGGCTAGAGCTTTCATGGATGAGATCTACATGAGGAATACCGACAACGTGGGACGCACGCCAGCAGAAGGGTTCTACGCTTACCTTTTCCTTGATGCGGACAATGAGAAGAGAGTGTGCATCCTACCAAACAAAGACGAGACCGAGCTGCTTGGTGTTGGGAACATCGAGTTCTTGCCAACTTTAGAGGAGTGATTTGCTCCCCTAGGAGGAACACCAGCTCCAGCAATTGCTCCACGTCCAAGGTCTGAATCCCCTGCCACGGAAGATGAGATGCCCGAGGCCTACACCCTTCCCAATATCGACTTCGAGCCTAGAACCAAGATAGAGAAGTTTCTTGCATCTGTTGTGGAAATGCAAAGGATGATCAACAAATGGCAAGGCAAAATGCTCAAGAAGCTTGCCAAGAAGGTCAAATCACTTCAAGGAGGCTCTCCTAAGAAGGCGGCAAGTGAGGAGGTTCAACAGCCCAAGAAGAGGAGACTTTCAACCGGTGGAGTTGTCAGCCGTGAGACTCAAGGCAGCAACATTCAACCGGCGCGTCTCTCTCTTCAAGAGCCAGGCTCCAAAGGCAAAGCCGTAGTATCAAGCTCTTCTGGAACATCCTCAAGTTCCAGCCGAGACTAGACCCGAGGTAACAACCATCTTCCATTGTATATACCATTCATGTTTTCTTGATTATTTTTGCTTTGTGTTTTGAGCTCTCTCGAACATGTTTGCCACCGGGACGGTGTCATTCAAGTTTAGGGGAGTATGTGTGTGGTTTGACTTGTTTATTTTGATCTTATTTTATCTTTGCATAACTTGAGTCTTGCATGCATCTATGGCATAGAAAAAAAAAGAAAAAAAAATTGGTAAAAGTTTTTAAAAAATTCATGTAGTTGCATTCATCTTGTTAAACATTTTAGGATTGAGTCTAGAATTTTTAAGCATCTAGGTTTTTTACATTTGCATAAGGGGTTAAAGTTTACTTCAAAAGGTGTTTTAAGCTTATGAATGGTTTCAATATCCTAGTTGGTAGTTCTCTAACGCTTTGCTCACACTTTGAAAGTAAGTTTTTACCATGCTTGGATCACTAGTTTTGATTTTCGTGACTTGATTTGAACACTCATGATTTGAAACTTGTCCTATTAAGTGAGAACCCTATCTTGAATTTTTAAATATCACTCTCATGCACTTGAAAATGAACACATGGATCTTAAAAATATATAGGCTCTCTTCTTCCTTTTACAACTCTTTGTGAGCCTAAGTAGAACTCCCGCCTTGACCCTTACCTTTCTTTGAAGCCAAGTTTTTGTGTGTGACATCATTGTGAGGCCTCTTCCGGTTTGAACTTAGCATAAAGTGTTACGTTTAGGCGACATGATTAGGTTCTCATATGATTGCTAGCTTTGCATTTCGAAGCTAGATGTAAGCTTAGGATAAGTTTGGGGGATCATTGGGGTTGCTTTCATGTTTATATGCTTTCGGTTTCAAAAGAGTTTGGTATTTGAAATGAGAAAAAGATTTTAAGTGAAAGGTTTGTGCTTAAAAAGTATAATGCTCCAATAATTTCAGAAGATAGCTCTCTCAAAATAAAAAGAAAAAAATTATATGTATAAAAGAGCCTAAGTGCAAAGAAAAAAAGGAAAGAAAAAGAAAGAAAAAAAAATTAGAGAGCTATCAATAAGAAAGAAAAATAAGGAGCTTAATATTTTAAAAAAACCTTTTCACTAGCCTAAAAGAGTTAAGATGTTTTCTATTTTGATTTGGAGATTGCTAAGCTTTTGCTTTGGGAAAAAGGGTAAACTCTAGGATGGTGAGTGAGCTTAGAAGAAAATAATTTAGAGGGGTTTTAGGATCATTGTTAGTTTACATGGGTAGATGAGAATCTGATCATGTATGCATCAATTGCCTTTACCTTTAGCATTATGCATAAAGTTCTTACCATTTTCGAGAGAAACCTTTGCTTAAAATAAACCCTCTTTAAAATGAGATCATTCTATGCTCATAGCCTTTACCCTTAGCCAAATGTGTTTTGCTTTAAAGTGCATGAGTTTGATTCATGGTTCGGTAATTAATGAATGTTAAAGGATGAGTTTCTTTGATTGTTTGGAATAGGAGAGTCATGATTTAAAATTCTTTGTGCAATGAGTATGGTTAAGTTCTTTGGAGTATGAGTGTGTGTATTGCATTTTGGAACTGGTAACTAGGACGTTGAGATTGATTCATTCGAAAAACACCTTTGCAAGAAGCTTAAACCCCCGTTTGTTTTAAAACCTCTCTCCCTTCTTTAATTTTGTTTGCTTGAAGGCAAGCAAAAGGTAAGTTTGGGGGAGTTGATATAGCTGCATATTTCATGCATTTTGCATACACATAAGTTAGTTTCTCACGCATATACATTGCATTTTAGGTTAGTTTGCATCACTTTAGGTCCTAGAGCGTTCTTGCACCAGTTTTTCATCGCATACAGGTTGTTTTCGGCTACTTTGGAGTCTTGGAGGGTTCGCAGACGTGTTGAGGCTCGTGAGGAAGTTCGTGGGACTTGGAGAATTCAGGAATGTTTGCTACGGACCAGAGATCGAGAGGAGGTTCGAGCATAGCCGGTCGATCTAGATGAGATCGACCAGAAGATCGAGTACTCCAGCCGATCCAAGGGAACAGATCGAGACGGAGATCGAGTGAAGCGATCGATCAAGGAGTACGGACGTGAATGACGCCATGCAGAGCGAGAGCCGGATCGAGTCCATCACTCGATCCTTCAAAGATCGACTCCAAGATCGAAGAGGCACCCGATCCAACGAGGAAGATCGAGACGAAGATCGAGCTGAAGGCACGATGTCTGAAGATGATCGAGAGAGATGCTCAATCCCGAAGTCGATCTCAGTGTACTTTAACCACTTTTTTCCGCTAGCAAAGGGGGGACCATCGAGCTGTTTGGCCTGTTTTGGCAAGGCGGCGAGCATGCTTTTGAGGGACACACTTTCATTTTTATCTTTTTATCTTTTTCTCTCTGTTCGAAGGCGATTTCGCCATTGTTAGACTTTGAAGCTTTTCTTGCTTTGTATCGAATTGTTTAAGTTTAATCCATCGTTTTCCATGTTTATCGTTTCATCTTTCATGCTTTGCTTGGTTTACTTAATGTGTAGTGAGTAGTTTAATCGGGTTTTGGGGTTGAGAGGATTCAAAGGGGTCGAAAAGGTTCTCAAGTTTGGTGTTTTCTTGTTCTTAATGGCTTTCTCTTCTAGGATGTCGAGTTCTTAAGGCTTAAAGAGTCTCACGCCAAGATCTTTATGATCAGAGAGAGCTCTTACCTTGACAGGATCCAGAGATCTCTGAAAATCGCATCCTAGAGACTAGTTACCCTTTCCCAAACGTCATGGTAGTTTAGGGGACTAGTTAAGCCGCGTGGTTGAAATCTGATTTTCCGCCAAACGCCATGGGTCTGGAGGAGAGAGGAGTGATCCATACCACACGCCATGGATGGATCTTGTTTTGTTTTCAAGGCTTAGAGAATCTCACAAAGTGAGTAGATCTAGAGTTTTCAAACCAAGCTTGAACCTTTGAAACCCCTGAACGTGAATCTCAACTCTAGACCCTCTTTCTTAGTGTTCTTACATCTTTACTAGTCATTCGCTTGTTACCTGTTGCATCCTGGTCATTAGTTTTGTTGCATTTGAACTATTAGACGAGATCGATCGTTGTTGCTCGATCTAGTGGTCGATCCTGTGGTCGATCCACTAGTCGATTTTTATAAATTCATAGCTTTGCATTTTAATCATTATGTTTGTTCATCGTGGTAGTTCATTCATTCGTAGTAATTTTAAAATAGTTTTGCCTTGCATTTAGTCGTTGCATTTAGTTTTTAGGATTTTTCAAAACCGTTCATCATTTGCCTAGCTTTACTCGATCCTTGCATTCTCATTGAACTTTCTAGCTCCTAGGATTGGATTGATTCCTCTTGCATTGTACTACAACTAAGCGCTGCATGAGTTTTGATAACCTCCTGTTGCATTGCATCACTCTAGATAGAGAGACAAAAAGCTTGTTATCATTAAACAACCTAAGATCTGATTTCTAGGTGATATCTTAAAACCAGTGTTAAAGAAATCTAGATGAAGAACTAATTTGATTTATCCTTCCAGTTTTGTAGTTCTAACAATTCATTATCAACCTTTGAATAAGCCAAAACCTAACTAGCAGATTACTCAGACATAGCAAGTGAAACACAAATCATGACTGAATAAAATTGCATTAAGAAATAGAATAAAAGATGAAGGGGTTCGAAATTCTTCTCTACAGAATATGGATTTGTCTCCCGAAAGCTCTCAATTTAATCGGTCTCTTAGTCTCAATGAAAACAAGAAGATAAGCCTAACAATGGCTCTGAAAACCTAAATACAAGTCTGAACATGAACTGGGGCAAAAGTGCAAATAGTGGGAAACTTCTGGACCAAGTTGTAATTCTTCAAAAGAGTTTTTAGGACTCTCCTCGCGACCACGACCGGTGTCGATAGAAACCAAGTGGTGGGTGTCGATCGACACCCTGCTTCATAATGCTCTCCGATTTTGTCTTTTCAGCATCTGTTTCAACATAGCTCCAAAAGGCTCCAAAACTCACAGTTATGCTTCAAACGTACGTAGACCAACAAAGACTCTATAGGACTCGAAAAATACCAAAAAGACTCTAAAAACAAGACTTATATCATGGTTAAAAACCAGCAAAAACCATGATATATCAGTGTAGCTAGTAGCAGCTGCATCTAGATGCTCATACTCTGTTGTAGAAGTGGTAACCGACCTCTCCAAGGGGTCTTCTGATCTCATCTCTTGAAAGATCTGATCAGCAATGTTGGTAAGAACATCCACATAGAAAGTCTATCCATCTATGGTTGGCCTCTTCATCAGCTTGTCCATTTCGAATTGCATCACCAAGTCACCAACATTCAGCTCTATTCTACCCTTCCTGACGTCAATTATAGCTCCTGCAGTAGCCAGGAAAGGTCTGCCAAGAATCAAAGGGTCTTTGGGTTCTTCTCCATACTCCATAAGCATAAAATCTGTAGGAATCATGCAATTTCCTACTTTGATAGGAACATCCTCTATCACACCTTCAGGAACTCTGACTGATCTATCAGCTAGGACAAGAGATATCCTTGTAGCCTTAAAATCGGTCATCCCTAAGCTCTTGGCAACATAATGAGGTATAAGGTTCACACTAGAACCAAGATCACACAATGATCTCTCAAACCTGTCAGAAAAGATTGTGCAGTCTAAAACAAAGCTCCCAAGGTCTGAAAGCTTCTCTGGCACTCTGTTCTGAATCACTGCACTGACCTGCTCATTGATCATCATTGCTCCAACCTCTAAGCTCAAGTTGTTGGTCACCATCCTCTTCACATACCTTCTTATAACAGGAGTAATCCTCACAGCATCAATCACTGGAATCTCTATGACCAATTTGTCCATGATAGCCTTGCATTTAGCATCTTCAAGCTTTTGTTTAGACTTCTTAGGATGCTTAAGATAGGGTATCTTAGGTTTATACACCGTCTCCTTAGCATTATGTGAAGGCATTCACATGGAGTTTGGGATTAGCATCAGTCCTTCCTAGAAAGAATCCCTCTTGCCTCTGAACAGCTCCTGCAGTTTGAGCAATTTAAACATCAAGCTTCTTCATATGAGAGTTCAGACTCTCAATTTTCCCATTCAAGTTGAGTGAATCCATCTTGCCATTGAAGTCCACTGTCAGCTTCTGCTGTCCTTCTAGGATCTTTTCCAGCATAGCCTCCATCTTGTTCTCTTGTGGAGGTGCAGATTGATAGGAAGAAGAGCCATAGTTCCTGTTGAAGTAGTTGCTGTTCTGGTAAGGTTTCTAGAACTCTGTCTTCTGGAACTGAGGCTTGGGTGTGTAACCAGGCGAGCTCTGATTCCCTGTGAAGGTACTCTTATGATTATTGTTTCTGTAGCCTCTGTTCCACTGCTGACTCCTATACCTTTGACCCTGAAACCCTCCAGCATTGATGAAATTCATATCTTCCTGCTCAATCTCCTCTAGATTTTCAAAAGTCTCTACCTATGCAGCAAAATGAACTGACTTCTTCCCCACCAAGAGGCTGTGCATACTGTTCAGCTTAGCCTTGACTTCAGCAATCTTATTCCCATCATTCAAACAAGCTTGTTTCATCCTCCGAAAATCTGCATTCTTGGTGCTGTTGCTGCAGGCCAAGTTTTCAATCAATCTGATTGCTTCTTCTGGTCTGTTGGTGTTGAAGTTTCCAGCGCTAGCTCCATCCAGCGCCATCTGATACTTCCAGTCAATGCCTCTGAAGAAAATCCCAAGCAGCTGCACCTGACTGAAACCATGATGAGGACATTCCCTTTGATAAGACTTGAATCTCAGCCAAGAAGCCTTAAAAGATTCAGTTAGACCTTGGGAGAATGATGCAATTTTCGTCCTCAGGTCCTCCGATCTAGCATCATCTTAGAAATTGTTCATAGAGGCATTCTTGGTGTCTTCCCGAGTGGTTAGTGAACCAGGCTCCAGTTGCTTCAGCCAATAAGCAGCATCTCCTCCAATTGAGTAAAGGAAAAGCTCGCAGAACAGAAAGTCATAGCTAACTCCATTTGCTTGGACACTTGAAGCCAAATCCTCAAACCTCTCAATATGATCCATTGGATGCTCATAAGGTAAGCCATGGAATGGATGCTTTCCCACCAGCCGATAATAAGCAGGCTTGAGCTCAAAATCATTCATCTGGAAAGTATGAGGGCGGATTGCAGCTCTGTTGGCATAGAACTGATCAGGTTTGTTGTAATCTCCTAGAGTCCTCTGAACAAAACGCCCATCAGCGTTGTTAGCAGCAACAGGAGCTCCAGCATCTTGTGCCACTTGTTGAACCAGCTGTTCAACTATGACATTCCCATCTTGATCCAGTCTCTGCCTTTCTTCATTCCTCCTGTTTCTCTCTCTATCAACCAAGGTGACCTTCTGCATCTTCAACCAAGATCAGTGTATTAACCATTGTAGATTTCTTCTTAGCTTTCCTAATAGTCCCCTCCAACTTAGCTAGCTAGTCAATGCCTAAGGTCAAAAGCTCCTTTTCTTTGTTGCTTCTGGTACTGCGATTAGGCATACACCTGAAACCAGCACAAAGAAAAGCAGCAGAAAGTTAGTAAACAAATAAAACTTAGACAAAAACCTAATATTAAAAATCGATAGGCAGCTATTACTCCCCGGCAACGGTGCCAAAAACTTGATAGAGCTCAGGTTTTACCCAAATAAAACTATTGCAAGTGCACATCAAAGCAGATGTAGTATATGGGGTATGGAATCCCAAAAGAGTATGTATACTACACTATCGATTATAGATTCAGATTAAGCTAAGCAATAAATAGCGTATGTAATGCGAAATAACAAAATAAAAGAAAGCATGCGAAACTTGTTATGATCTAAGATTCAGAAAACTAAAAGCGATAAGTCAGGACAATTCGCAGGTTGAATCCGAGAATGTAGAATGCATGAAATCAGTAATGAATAAGAACCGTCTTGAACATGAATCGCAAATGTATAACTAATCAATTCTCATTGCAGAAGTTAACTATGTCTAAATCACAGAGTTTCAAATCTCTTTGCAAACTCTAACAATCTAAACATGTAGTAACGATCAAGTTCAATAATTCACAAAATTCCTAAGCCAAATCTCTTTGCACTAAATCGTTTTGCTCATCTAATGCTAGGTCAGGTTATCAATAATGTTCTCGCATCTATTAAACAACCTATGATTTTCGGATTTCTAGATGATGTGTCTAAGAAATTGGTTTTAAAGCAAGCAAAGATGAAGAACCAAAAGATATTCCTAACAAATAGCAATTCTACAAACTCTTCATCAACCTTTGAAAAGCCCTAACTTAACTAGCACATTACTCAGACATGATCATGGAATCACAAAGCATAGCTGAATAAAATTGCATTGAAAGAATAGAATAAAAGATAAAGGGGTTCGAAATCTTCTCCAAAAAGAGTACAGGATCTGTCTCCCCAAAAGCTCTGAATAAAATCCTCTCTAAAACTCTCTGAATTCTAAAAATCAAAGATAAAAGCCAAAAATGGCTAAAACCCTAATATTTACAAGCTAAAACACGATATGGTGCATTCTTGCAAATACTAAAACTTCTGAGCCAATTTTGCAAATAATTCTTCATCTTTTAAAAATAGAGCCGCGACTCCTTCCTCTACGGGTGACGAGCGTCACCCAAGCCATCATTCGCCTTCCGAGTTGCACACTTTGTGGCTTCATCTTGCAATGCTCCAAAAAGCTTCAATATCTCCAATTATGCTCCAGACATGCTATAACCTGCAAAGACTCTACTGAGACTCTAAAAATACCAAAAAGACTCAATAAAAAGGACTTATATCATTGTTAAAAACTATAAAAACCATGATATATCAAAAGGCTCAAAAGGCTCTGATCTCAAGGTTCGGGAAAGAGATGGATGAGGCTGGTGTCCCCTGCCCTCCACTAGAAACTCTGATGCAAGTGAAGGATCAAGCAAGGTTCAAAAACCTTCTTGGGAACATAGAAAAGGTGGAGCCGATTTTGAACTCTTTAGTTGGCAAGGAGAAGAGGAAAGTAGAGCCACCAACCTTCCATTAGCTTGGCAATCAAGAAAAGTTTCTAGTCTCTTGTGAGCTTGGTGAATTGGTTGTGGAAGATGCCATGTGTGACACAGGTTCAAGTGTAAATGTGATGTCTCTTGAATTGGCAAAAGAACTAGGAGTCACCAAGCTTAGACCATATGATTCCACAATCACTTTTGTGGACTCATCTTCAAGCAAACCTGTTGGTCTCATTGAAGACTTTTCTTTAAGGATTGGAGCATGCAAGATACCAACTGATTTTGTTGTGATGGAAATGGCTTACACTCAGAAGCCTTCTCTACTACTTGGGACTCCATTTCTGAACACAGCAGGCGCTGATATTGACTTCACCAAAGAGAGAGTCACCCTCAAGAACGTGAATGGTGGGGTTGGCTATGCATTGAAACCATCACCTTCAAGCTTTTGTGGAAGCATCACTGATGTTGGGAAAGGAGCTGCTAAGAAGCCACCTAATGTCAAGGAAGAGCTGAGGGGTTTCAAGGCTGAAGTGCTAAAACAAGATGAAGACCCTCTTGATCACAATGAATATGATGGTGAAGCCTTTGATGTTGCTTGTCTTCTTGACATTTTTGATGGAATCAAGGTGAAGGAAGCCAAGAAAGAGACTCAGGAAATCTAGGGAGAAGCTCTACTGTGGAGCCAATGCATTGTTCAAGAAGAAAGGAGAGGGAACTTCAGTTCCACTCCATCTTCCTCCATGATCTCATGGGTGTGAATAGTTAAGCTTAGTGACTTTAACCAAGCACTCTTGGGAGGTATTCCCATGTTATTCCTGTATATATTTTTGCATTTTAAGTTTGTGTTTGTCTTTTTCTTTTGATTCTAGGAGCAGGTGGAGTTTAAAGCAAGTTGTTAGCTGAGTTAGTGCATGTTCTAGCCAGCATCGATCACGAGCATCGACCTAGTCATGATCGATGTAGTCAACATCGGACACCAACATCAAGCAGTGGAGATCGTTGTCAACTGCGCAGGACCACATCGATCACTTACACCGATCAGGAGTGATCGATGCAATAAACCCGAGAGTCAGACAACCAACATCAGTCAGCAACATGGATCAAGGGTTGATCGATATGGATCACATCGATCACCAGCATCAATCATGGCAGATCGATGTGAAGGGGAACAGAAAACTAAGTCCAACATCGACAACCTACATCGATCATGGATAATCGATGTGCATATCCTTTCTGCCAAAAACCTCTTTTAAAGTACATACCTCAACTCTTTTCTTTATGAATCCTTTTGTATTCATTATGAGGATCCCTTAACACCCTCCTTCAAGCTTCTATCACAGAGAGGACTGTGTAATCTAAGTGTGGAGGAGGGAATTGCATTTGACATTGTGTGTTGTTTTCTGATTTTCTCTTTTGTATACTTGAGTCTCATGCAATCATGCATTCATCTATATGCACTGAAAATCCATAAAAGTTCAAAATTTTTGGAACCAAAAAGATCATTTAGTTGACACCTAAGACCATATACTACATTTGATTTGAGGATTAGGATATCTTTGAAGTATAAACAAGGGACTCAAAAACCCTTGCTTCAAATTGGCGTCGTTGCCGTTTGTGGATTGGTTGAGTTTACATTGCTGTTACACTAAGTTCTTTTCCTTAAGGTTACTAATTTGCTCTGTTTTTCAGGTACTTGTATGAATTTGAGGTCCAAAGACTCATCAAATCTGACTCCTTCTATTGACAACAATCATAGGAGAAGAGCTTCAAGACAGAGAGTTCAAGAGTTCGAGGAACAGAGGGTGGCAGAGCAAGAGGATCAGTTACCACATGTTGGTGTTGTAGGATAGGCACCATTACAACAAGCTACAACACACATAAATGAAGCACAGGATGCTTTGAACCAAGCGGCTGGAGTTCAGGGTTTGAGAGTACCAGTTCATGCACCTATAGCTGCCCATACCTATAGGAGCTGGTGATGCGCCTGATACTCACCACAACAGGAATGGCATTCATGCTCCAGCTGTACACCAAAACCACTTTGAGATCAAGCTTAGGTTAATGAACATGGTGCAAGGAAACAAATTTTATGGCCTGCCCAATGAAGACCCTTTGGATCATTTGGACCAGTCTGACAAAGTGTGTGGTATGACCATGATTCAATGAGTCTCTGAAGATGCTTTGAAGTTGCGCTTGTTCCCTTTCAGTTTAGGTGACAAAACACATCAATGGGAGGAGACACTTCCACAAGGCTCTATATCCACTTGGGATGAATGCAAGCCAACATTCCTCAACAAATTCTTCAGCTTAACAAGAACCGCAAAGCTCAGGAATACCATCAGCAGCTTCACTCAACATAGGAATGAGACATTTGCTGAAGCATGGGAGCAGTTGAAGTCCTACACTTTGCAGTGCCCTCATCATGGCTTCATAAATGAAAGCTTGATGTCTACTTTGTATAGAGGAGTGACGCCAAAGTGCAGGATGCTCTTCGATACAGCATCAAATGGAAATTTCATGGAGAATACTGTTGTTGATGGACTAGCTCTTGTGGAGAACTTGGCACTTTATGATGGAAACTATGGTGAGGAGTATGACAGAACTACAGCTGTTGTAAGCGCTGAAAGTGAGAGCACAACAAAGATGGAGATTAAAGCTTTGAGTGACAAGTTAGACAAGCTGCTGAGTGTGTCTTTCAAGAATGTCAGCTTTGTTGGTGATAGAGTTGCTAGACAAGAAGAGGATGGGACAGTTGTAAAAGAAGAAGCCTTCTACAAGAACCAACAAGGAGGTGGTTTCAACAACTACAAGAATCATCCTAACTTCTCTTATAGAAACACCAACGTGGCTAACCCTCATGATCAAGTATATCCCTCACAAGCTGCTCATCAAAACCAAGGAGCCAAACCATTTGTTCCATTCAACCAAGAGAATAATTTTTCTTCAAGACCACCATGTCAAGAAGGCTTTCAACAAGCAAACTTTAGCAAAGACCAGCTTCTGTCCCACAAGGTTTTGGCAATACACAGACTTCTTCTAGCACTCAAGATGTTGATCTCAACCAGATGATGCAACAATTGTTGACTGGTTAAGCCAACACCACTATAGAGCTGGACAAGAAGTTTGTTGAAAACAAGATAGACGCCACTACTTGTGACCTGAATGGCAAGTTAGATGCTCTAAACCAAAGAGTCATGTCTCTAGAAAGCAAAGGAGCTTCATCTTCAAAGCCTCAAAATCAAATACCAGGAACAGTGAAGCAAATCCTAAGGAATTCTGTCACTTGCTTGCTGAAGAGGATGAAGAGTTTGATGATGAAGATGCTTTATTGGAAGACCTTGGCATAATGCTTAAGAGATGTTGTTACATATGGACATGTTAACGGTTGAGTGTGGGGGGAATGTCATCAATGTCACCATTGATGATCAAGAAGCTGTTGATATTATAGAACTGTTCCGCCAGGGGTTAGATGAAAGCTTGAACAGGGAAGAAGAGCTTGTTTTGGAGCAATCGGGCGATGTAAGAGAAGCTGCTGAGAAGGAAGAGGCTGAAAAAGCCTTAGTTTCTCAATAAGAAGAAGCCAAACCAGAGCTGAGTAAAGCTGATAAAGAGCGGTCTGATTATTTCGACCCCGTAAGCAAGCTGGAGTTCCTCGACTTCGTCGGAACTTATCTTTGTGGTCATACGAGGACATCCTTCGAGGTTGGTTTCGATGGGCCAGTTAACGGGCTGGGTTTGGTGACAAATCCTGGTCCAACAGTTGCCCCCCCCAGCCCATCAGGCGCAGTGGGAAACCTGATTGGCGATTCATTAATCTGTTCGGCGGGAGCTCGTCGTATTTTCTGAGCCCGCGAGATTCTCGTTGAGGGAGAAGCACAAATATCTTTTCGAGGATCTAAATAAAATATTGTTTACCCGATTAGATTCGAATATCGGGAAGCAGAATGAATAAATTATTCGTCTTTATCAACGACAAGACGGTTGGGATTTCCAAGAGGAGAGAGAGAGAGGGAAAATAAATCTTTTGGGATTTATTTTCAACGAACAGAATGATTACTGTATATAAATGCAGTTTTTCCATCCCGCCTCTTCGTTAACCGCACACGTCTCCACTCTCCTTCAAGGTAACTTCCTCTTTTCCCTTTTTGTTTTTTTATTTAAAGAATCGTAATTGCTTGTTCTTGCTTCTTCTCATTCTACTCTTTTACTCCTGTGTACGAAAAGAACTCAGGCGATATTTACAGTTTTTTGGTGTGCCCGGTTTAAATCGAGTGTTATTTGTTCATTTGCTGGCCTATTTCTTTCCTCTTTCTCTTCGATTTCCTTTCTTTATGGCCGATTCTCCTGCTAATCAAAGCGAGAAGTTAATGGCTGTCAAGAAAGAAAAAGGGGATCCCGTCGGCGGATCTCGGCACGTGAAGGCATCGGCAATTCGAGGTCCTCGTATGACCACAAAGATGAGTTCCGACGAAGTCGAGGAACTCCAGCTTGCTTACGGGGTCGAGATACTTAGGCCACGAAAGCCGAAGGGTCCCCAGAGGGTGAAGAGTGGATACGGGTGTGCCTTCTGGCAATACTTTGAGTCATGCGGGCTCACCTTCCCGATTCTGATGTTCCTGCTGGAGTTTACGGCCGAGATGGGGATTGCGTTTCCCTAGATGCATCCGAACCTGGTTCGGACGATTATCGGGTTGTGGGACTTATCGCGAGAGAACGGACTTCACTTCGGAGTCAAGGAATTTCACCGTCTTTGCACGTTGAAGAAGAATGCACACAGCGACGGCTCCTTTTATGTTTCCTCGAAATCGGGTAAGAAAATCATCGATGGTTTGCCGCTGCGGGATGACGGCTGGCAAGATAAGCCCTTCTTCTTCAAGATCGACCAATCTTCGGTCGGTGATTTCGATTTCAGTTCTCTGCCCTCCAAATGGGCCGAATCCGTTGCTTAGGAAAATCTTGTTTAGTTTTTAGACTTTGATAGATTCCCTGCTGCCTTCTTGTTATTTTTACCTGTTTGATTTTCGTTTGTTTTGTGGTCCGTGCATTGATCGGGCTTTGCTTTGGTTTTGGTACAGATTCCCCTGGTCGAATTCGCTTTGACGATGCGCTTTAAGGACCGGGCTGATACACTCAAAGAGATGTCGTACTCGGTGGTTGTCTTTTACTAAGGACAGGATCCTTCGGGCTTATCAACTCCCGGCTCCCGTTAGAGAAGCTTCGCCTTCCATTCAGATTACACCAGGTATGCGTTGACCTTGAATTTTGTAGATTTCCTAAGGTTGTATATTATGCCGCGGACTGTAATTCCTGGTTTTTTATATGTAGCAAGAGGTCCACAACTTGAAGACAGCAGTTCGTCGACGGTCCCTCCTCCCCCGATCAGGAATATGTCTCGCCGTCCCTAACAACGTCAGCTCGAGAAGGCCGCAGGAAAGATGAAGGCTGATGGTGGTGAGCCTGCGAAGGCCGATGATGTGGAATCTGCGCTGCACGAGGTGATGCAAGAGATGGAGGCTAATGTCTCGACGGGGGCTTGTCTTCCAAACGTCGTATCCCCTCTTGCGGACTCGCCAGGTCGGGGTAATTATAAGCGAGCTTCTGTCGCGCATGGTTCGAAATCCCAGGTTTGGGGAGCAATGGCGGGTCTCACCAACAGCCAAAACGTCAAAGGGTGGAAAGGTCGTCTGCTCGCGATAGCAGGACCCAGAGCAGGCCCTTTCACTAGGTGTATGAGCACACTATGGATGCTCTTATTATGGAGGATCCAGTCGGGCTTGCCCATATGCTGAGACACTGCAAGCCAGCCGGATGCACCATCCCGCCGGTAGAGAAGCTTAGAGCTTGCGAGCTTTACATCGACACAGCGCTAGCGGATGCTCGAGTAAGTTTTCATTTCGTATTGGTTTTGTTCGCAACTTGCCGCCTCGTGATTGCTCGCGTGAACTGAATGCGTTCGTTTTCGGGTTCTCAGTCTATGGAGGCGAAGAATAAGCTGGTTGCTTATTATGAGGACCTGCTGCAGAATGCACATTCCGTCGATGAGCTCGCAAGGATGACGACGGTGGTTGGCGAACTGAAGGACTCGTTAGAGGCGGCCAAGGCTCAGATAGCTATCTGCGAGAAGGAGCACACTCTTTCCAGCGAGTTGAATCATCGCGTCGAGTTGCTGGAGGCTCAGATCAAAGTCGCGAGACTCGAGCGACAGGTCGCGGTTGATCAGGCTTCCAAGCTTGAGGTCCAGAACAACGAGCTGAAGTACTCCAAAGAAGAAGCCCTTCGTCGTGCTGCCAGAGCACTGAGACGCGAGATCAAGGCCGGGTATGATAAGCTGCTGAAGTCGTTGAGGGAAAAGTGGGACAAACGCAAGGGTGAGGTGGATTGTCGCATTTCTCTTCAGGAGGCCGTTTCTAATATCGACCTGATCACGGATATAATGGCCGGGACAACGAAGGTTGAAGAAGAATTGACTAAGTGGACGCGCAAGGCTGACAGTTATGAAGGGAAGCTCAAGGGGCTGGTTGTTTCCGATATGACTCTAACCAAACTGGATGTTCCCCAGGTTTCTGATGATTCCGTTCAGATGGAAGTGGATCCCGTCACCAACGTGCCGACTGGCTTGGATGAATACGGCAGTAACGACAGCAAGGGTGCTCCGAGTGGTGACTGTGGTGAGAAGGGCGATGGCACAGAAGGGTCTGGAACCGGCGTTCAGGACGAGGCCGAACTCGGGTCTGGTGGGGAGAATGGCCGTGACGACACTCTCCCGCCTACGGAGTAATCCCGAAGATTTCTCGCCTTCCCTGTTTTTCTTTTTGTTCTAGACTTTTGCCTGGGAGGGTTTTCATCCTTGAACTCGGTTTGTCTTTTGTTACGTTTGTTTTCTCTTGGTCGCGAGCACTTTTGGTTCGCGAAGTACTCTGGTTTTTGTTTGCCTGGGAAGGCTTTTCTTTCTTAGTTGAATTCCGTGTTATAGGTACTTTCTTGCCTTGCGTACTTTGATTCTGTCTTCGATTGTTTGCTCGAATTTTATCTTGTGGCACGGATTATTGGTGCATCCGGTTATCTTGTTTTGTGTTTGTTGAATTTTTGCAAGATGCCTGGAAGGCGAGCGTCAGCTCACGTGACTTTGTATTTTTCTCGAGCTGCGGAGGCTGAGTATTTGTATCGGTTTCGGAATGGTAGTCAGTGTTGACAGTGCTTTTAGTGCGAGTTGAAGCTCGGTACGTCGCCCGACTCGAGTTTGTTTAGGTTGTGGTACTTGTACTAGAGAAGGTTACTATGCAAACATCTGTTCGGGGAATGAATGAGGTGAGCTCGTGAGAGTGTTGTCTGGCCAGACGTTTTTTAGCGGATCGTCGTTGATCCCGAGCTTTCGTTTGTGCCTTAGTTGTTCGCGCGTCAAATTAAAGGACTGTGAACTTGGTTGGATTTCGGAGGCTCGTAGCCTAGTTTTTTTTTTTTTTTTTTTAAAAAGGTTTGAATATACAATGAGATACAGAATGCAAAGGTTTTATAGATTGGGGCTGGACTCTAGGGACGAGCTGCCTACGTACCCCGCCAGGGGATCAAGCTTTGTCGTAGTTCGATTTTGGGACTATTTCAAGAATAGTATCGTTTGAGGTTCATGGAATTCCATGGACGCAGTTTGGCTTTTCTCCTCTTTTGACCAAAGAGTTTGTAGACGCCGGGGCGAACTACTTCGGTAACTTTGTAGGGACCTTCCCAATTGGCTACTAATTTTCCACCTTTTCTGCATGTTTTGTCGAAGACATTTCGAAGTACTAGATCGCCGACTTTAAACATCCGTTCTTTCACGTTTGAGTTGTAGTAGCGGGCTGCGGCCTGCTGATAACTCTGGATGCGGACTAAAGCTTGGTCTCATTTTTCTTCGATTAGGTCTAGTCTGTTTCTGAGCATCTCTTCGCTGAGTTCTGCGTTGATTTGACAAAACTGTCGTCAGAGGGTTGGGACTCTGAGTTCGGTTGGGATCACGGCTTCCAACCCATAGGCCAGCGAGAAAGGTGTTTCCTTGGTTGCTTTGTGGGGCGTGGTCCTACATGCCCATAGGACCGCATTCAGCTCGTAGAACCATATTTCCTTTCTAGTGTCTAGCCTTTTCTTGATGTTATTCATTATTTTTTTATTCGTCGCTTCTGCCTGGCCGTTTCCCTGCTGGTACCTGGGTGTAGAGTAGGATATCCGTATATGCCACGTTTTGCAGAAGTCCCTAAAGGCTTTCGATATAAATTGCGGGCCGTTGTCCGTTACGATCTCGTACGGGAGGCCGTGTCTACATATTATATCTTGCCATATGAAGTCTTGTACGTCGACTTCAGTTGTTTGCTGGTAGACTCTTGCTTCTACCCATTTGGTGAAATAGTTTGTTAGGACCAACACAAACCCTAGCTGTTTTGGTCCTGAGGGGACCATCGGCCCAACGATATCCATAGACCATCTCATGAATGGGTATGAGGCGCTGATAGACGAGAGGTTTTTGGTTGGTTGATGGATTGCTGGCGTGTGCTTCTGGCCGTCATCGCATATTGCGGCGTAGCTTTCGCAGTCCGCAACAAGCCTTGGCCAGAAGTAGCCATGTTTCTTGATCCTTACGGCCAAGGTTCATCCACTGGAATTGCTGCCACACACACCGTGGTGAGTGGTGGACAGGATGCCCAGGTTTTCCATGCCGTGATACGGCTCTGATAAGCTGCATTTGTATAGCTTTTCTTCGATTATACAGTAGCGGGAGCTTTTGATTCTCAGTTTCCGGGCTTCCTACTTTTTGTCAGGCAAGGTGCCATTTTGGATGTATTCGAGGATGGGGATTCGCCAGTCCGAGCGGGCGTAGAATTCTTCGTCCGTGACAAACCGTCTGTCGGTGCTAGTTGCGTTCGCTGTGGTTTGCTCGTTCGCATCAGGGACTGGACCGGGATTCGGGTTCTCCGCGCCCGGTGCATCCGTTTCGTTTGTCGACGCGGGCTCGTTGGAAGGCTCGTTCGTGCTGACTGATGCCTTATCTGATATGGCTAATGTTTCGCTGGCTGTTGCTTTAACGGCTATGTTAATGCTCGGTTTTTCGATTCCTTCCACGGGTATGATCCTTTTGAGTGCTGGGTCCGAGGTTGATGCCAGGGATGCCAGGGCGTCTGCTGAAGTGTTCTCATCGCGGGGAATTTTCGTCAGCTCAAAGCTGTCAAATTGTTTCGTTTGTTCGCGGACGACGTGTAGGTATGCTTCCATTCGTTCGTCCTTTGTTTCGTACGTTCCATCGAACTGGTTTGTGACGAGTTGAGAATCGCTGCGGGCTTCCACCTCTTGGGCTCTGATCCCGAGGGCGAGCCGTAGCCCGGTGATTAAAGCCTCGTACTCGGCTTCGTTGTTTGACGCTTCGAAGCCGAGACAGAATGATTGTTCTAATATTTCACCGATGGGGTAGGCCAGCCTGATTCCTACCCCAGAACCTTGTTTAGAGGATGCCCCATCTACGTGAAGTGTCCATTTGCTGTTAGTTGTGGTTCCATATGCGGCTTGTGGCGATAGTTCGATGATGAAGTCTGCTAAGCCTTGTGCATTAGCGCAGGTCCTGGTGCGATATTCTATGTCGTACTCGCTTAGTTCGATAGCCCACTTTGTTAACTGTCCTGACTCGTTCGGGCTGTGCAAGATGGTGCGCAACGGTTGCGAGGTCATTACAACGATAGAATGAGACTGGATGTACGGTCTTAGTTTGCGAGCTGCCGTGACCAGAGCTAGTGCCAGTTTTTCTATGGTTGGGTATCTTGTTTCTGCATCTATTAAGGTCTTGCTGACGTAATAGACGGGCTTTTGCTCGTTCTGTTCATCTCTCACTAACACCCCGCTTACCGCAGCGGGCGATACCGCGAGGTAGAGGTATAGCGGTTCTCCTTTCACTGGCTTAGCTAGTATCGGGGGCTCGCTTAGGTATGACTTGAGCTGTTGTAATGCTTCTTCGCATTTATCGTCCCACTGGAACCTTTTATTAGCTCGTAGCAGGTGATAGAATAGGAGGCATTTGTCTGTTGACCTGGAGATGAAACGGTTGAGAGCTGCTATTCGGTCTGTTAGCCTTTGGACTTCTCGAGTGGTCTTAGGCGAAGGCATCGCGAGAAAGGTTGTGATTTGTTTGGGTTTGCCTCGATTCCCCGTTCGGCTACGAGGTAACCTAGGAATTCTCCTCAAGCTACTCCAAACGAGCATTTGGCGGGGTTGAGTTTCATCCCATATTGGTTGAGGATCTTGAAGCATTCCCTGAGCTGGGCTACGTGGTTTTCTTCTCTGGAAGAATTGACGAGCATGTCGTCGATATATACTTCCATGGATTTGCCCAGCTGATCGGCGAACATTCTGTTTACTAGTCTTTGATAGGTGGCTCCGGCGTTTTTTAGTCCGAATGGCATGACTTTGTAACAGTACGTGTCGCGGTCTGTTATGAAGGAGATTTTCTCCTGATCTTCCGGATACATAAGGATCTGGTTGTAGCCCGAGAAAGCGTCCATGAAGGACAATAGCTCGTGACCGGCGGTGGCCTCGACGAGCCGATCGATGTGCGGGAGTGGGAAACTGTCTTTTGGGAATGCCTTGTTGAGGTCGGTAAAGTCTATACAGACTCTCCATTTCCCATTCTTCTTTTTTACTACGACCGGGTTGGCGAGCCAATCGGGGTATTTGACTTCTCTGATCGATCTGACTTTCAAGAGTCGATCGACTTCGTCGTTTACTGCTTGTGCTCTTTCGGGCCCCAGCTTGTGTCGTTTTTGTTTTACGTGTTTTAATATGGGATCGACGTTCAGCTCGTGAGAAGTTACCTTTATATTGATCCCTGGCATGTCTTATGTCGACCACGCGAACATATGAACGTTCTCTTTTAGGAAAGTAACGATCTCGTCTTTGATCGAGCTCGTGAGCTCCGTTCCTACATTGACTCGTCTTTCTGGGTGAGAGTCGTCAATGCATATCGGTGTTATGAGGTTCCTGGGAGGTCCACACGCGGTGGGGTCCTGGCTTTTCTTTGCCTGTTGTTCGGCGAGCTCGTGCTCTTTCTGTAATTGCTATACCGGGGAGTTCGCGGTTTGTTTGTAGCAATTAAGGTAACACATCCTGGCGTTCTTCTGACTCCTGAAGACAGTTTGGGATCCTTTCGGAGATGGGAACTTCATGCACTGGTGATAAGTGGAGGGTACTGCTTTCATGGCGAAAATCCAAGGCGTCCTAGGATAGCCTTGTACGGCGCTTGGCGATTTACCACTACAAATAAAACGTTTTTTAGCATGGACCCGGCCTTTACCACGAGAGAAATGGTTGTTTCTCCGGCGAATCCGATGAGGAGTGTGACTGTGTTGTTCAGGGCTGAGTTTGGGAAGCCCATTTTCTTGAATGCTTCATAGAAAAGGATGTCGACCGAGCTCCCGGTGTCTATCATTATTCTTGAGAGCTCAAAACCGGCTACATCGAGGCGGATGACGAGTGCATCGTCGTGCGGCTTATCTAGATCCAGGGTCTCGCTTTTGCAGAAGCTTATGCAGTGGTCTGGGCCATCTAGACTGGTTTGTGGTCGCGACTTGGATTCGGCTTTTCGCTGAAAAGCTTTAATTGAGTTAATGGAGAGTCTGCAGAATAGGGAGCCTCTGGACATAAAGTTTTTCTGTTTCGGTGCGGTAGCCCCTACACCCTCCCGACAAAGCCGAAGGCTTTGTAGGTTTTGGCATAGAGTCTTTTTTGGGGCAGGAGGGGGGTTGTGATCGACTTCATCGGGCCTCCGCATATGCTAGAGCTGAAGATCGTTTCGATTCTTTGTTTGGCTGCTGGAGGGGGCGATTGTTCGCCTTTTTCCGACCTGTCCTGTTTGTTTTTGGTGGCCTTGGTTTTAGGCGTTTTTTTGGGTTTTAAGGGAGTGTCGGAGGGGCTTTCCTCCTCCGAGGATTCCTGCTCGGGGTTGTTTTGGTCATTTTGCGGTTTTTTTCCTGCAGCTAGTAGGCGGGCTGCTGCGCGGCATTCTTCGGTGGAGTGCCCTTTGCGCTTGTGGTGTTTGCAGAATTTATTGGCATCGTAATCGGATCGTTTATCCGGGTTTGGACTATGGATTGCGAACGATTGCTGATTTCTACCCGCGGGTCCCCTTTTGGGGTTTCTTTTTTGCTAGCTCAGACTTTGAGCTAAGAGGCTGGCTTCGTGCTGCTTCTGTTCGAATGCTCTAGTTTCTTCTGCTTTTGCGAAAAGCATTGCTAGGTGCAACGCGTCGTTTAGCGAGGTGATGCACCTGATCGAGAGCTCCAGCTTGAGGCCGGATCCGTACCAGAGCCCGTCCTTGAGGGCTTCCGGTGCTAATCCTTCATTGAGGTCGGCGGTTTTGTATTTTGTTTCTTTGAACCTTGTCAAAAAACTTCATAGCGGTTCGTTTTCGCCTTGCTTTAGCATGTATAGGTCGGCCTCGGTGGTTTTTGTTTCGGTGAACACCGAGTACTGCTTGAGGAATACGGCTACGAACTGGGTGAAGTTGTTGATGGAGCCGCTTTCCAAGCTTGCAAACCATTCTTGCGCTGGTCCCACGAGTGTTTCGGCAAATAGTCTGCAGTAGCCGGAGTCTTTTTCGTTATCGTCGAGTCAAGCTCGGGCTGCCGCATGGTTGAAGAGCCTGATGTGTGCCTTTGGGTCTGTTTGCCCCGTGTATTCCGGGAATTTTATCCTTCCGGTATCGCAGAGGTTGGCGTTTGCTATCCTAGCGACAAAGGGTCTTCGCCTCGTTTCTTCGATGGCGAGGTCAATGTCTGGTGCGGAGCTCATTTATGTATGCATGAATGCTCTCATTCTACGGAGCTCCGCATTTTGCATCTCGATATGCCTTTGGACTGATTCTAGGTCTGTTACCCTTCGAGGGTTGACTTGGTCGAGGTTGTCGACGGGGTGCTGCTAGGCAGCTCATTCTTGTGAGCTATCGTTCAGCTGGATGGCGGGATGGTCGTCTCGCCTTGCATGCGTTTCCTGAGAGTGGGTTCTAATTGTCTCGAGGTCTGCTGTTTCGGAGCGGGGGTCCAAAGGTCCTCCGGATGGATCGGGGAATTGTGATCCGAGATGAGGTGGAGGCGGAGGAGGTATTCCTGGTTCCCACGGGCTGTTGCCATGCTGGGGCTCGGATCGTTGGGGTTGATGACTCCCTGTCGTGAGGTAGAAAAAACGATCGGCAGCCTTCTGTTTTCTGGGGTTGCAAATGCCTGGGAGAAGTCCAGATGCACTCGAGGTGGTGGGCTCCTCTCTGGGTCGGTCGTATGCCCGCGACGATTTCCTTGAAAATTATCTCGAGCTGCGGATCTCGCGACTTTGGCCCGATATTCATTGATAGCATGAGCCTGCTGCTTCAGGTGGGCTTCAAAGTTTTGAGTTATCTGGAAGAGCATCCTCCGGATCTCAGAGACGTCATCTGGGTTGATGCCGGTGATATAGCTGCATATTCCATGTATTTTGCATACATATAAGTTAGTTTCTCTCACATATACATTGCATTTTAGGTTAGTTTGCATCACATTAGGTCCTAGAATGTTCTTGCACCAGCATATGCATGTTTCTTGCATTTTGCATCGCATACAGGTTGTTTTCGGCTACTTTGGAGTCTTGGAGGGTTCGTGGACGTGCTGAGGCTCGTGAGGAGGTTTGTGGTAACTTGGAGAATTCATGAATGCTTGCTAAGGATCAGAAATCGAGAAGCAGATCGAGCATGGCCGGTCGATCTAGATGAGATCGACCAGAAGATCGAGTAGTCTATCCGATCCAAGGGAACTGATCCAGATGGAGATCGAGTGAAGCGATCGATCAAGGAGTACGGACGTGAATGATGCTATGCAGAGCGAGAGCCAGATCGAGTCCACCACACGATCCCCCGAAGATCGACTCCAAGATCGAACGAAGCACTCGATCCACCGAAGAAGATCGAGACACAGATCGAGCTGAAGGCACGATGTCCGAAGATGATCGAGCGAGATGCTCGATCTCGAGGTCGATCTCAGTGCACTTTAACCATTTTTGGCAGCTAGCGAGGGGGGGACCATCGAGCTGTTTAGCCTATTTCGGGAAGGCGGCGATCATGCTTTCTCACACACGTTTTCACTTTATCATTTTTATCTTTTTCTCTCTGTTCGAAGGCGATTTCGCCATTGTTAGACTTTGAAGCTTTGTTCTTGAATATTGAATCGTTTAAGCTTTGAGTAATCGTTTTTCATGTTTATCGTTTCATCTTTTATGCTTTACTTGGTTTACCTTATGTGTAGTGAGTAGTTTCATCGGGTTTTGGGGTTGAGAGGATTCAAAGGGGTCGAAAAGGTTTTCAAGTTTGGTGTTTTCTTGTTCTTCATGGCTTTCTCTTCTAGGATGTCGAGTTCTTAAGGCTTAAAGACTCTCACGCCAAGATCTTTATGATCAGAGAGGTCTCTTACCTTGACAGGATCCAGAGATCTCTGAAAATCGCATCCTAGAGACTAGTTACCCTTTCCCAAACGCCATGGTAGTTTAGGGGACTAGTTAAGCCGAGTGTTTGAAATCTGATTTCCTTGCCCTTCAATCTCTTTTTCCGCCAAACGCCATGGGTCTGGAGGAGAGAATGAAGGAGTGATCCATACCACACGCCATGGATAGATCTTGTTTTGTTTTCAAGGCTTAGAGAATCTCACAAAGTGAGTAGATCTAGAGGTTTCAAACCAAGCTTGAACCTTTGAAACCCTTGAACATGAATCTCAACCCTAGACCCTCTTTCTTAGTATTCTTACATCTCTGTTAATCATTCGCTCGCTATCTGTTCGCATCCTGGTCATTAGATTCGTTTCTGTTGAACATTTAGACGAGATCGATCGTTGTTGCTAGATCTAGTGGTCGATCTTGTGGTCGATCCACTAGTCGATTTTTATAAATTCATAGCTTTACATTTTAATCATTCTGTTTGTTCGTCGTGGTAGTTCAATCGTTCCTGATATTTTTAAAATAGTTTTGCCTTGCATTTAGTCGTTACATCTAGTTTTTAGGATTTTCACAAAACCTTTCATCATTTGCTTAGCTTTACTCGATCCTTGCATTCTCATTGCACTTTCTAGCTCCTAGGTTGGAGTGATTCCTCTTGCATTATACTACGACTGTGTGCTGCTTGAGTTTTGATAACCTCTTGTTGCATTAGGGCTTTGATGCAACATAACATAACATCCATAAAAACTTGTTATCAAATGGCGCCGTTGTCGGGGAGCTTCACCAAAGATTTGCTTGTGAAGAGGTAGAAGAAGGCATGGAGCTGATTGAGAACTTGGCACTAAGTGACGGCAACTATGCTGAAGATTACGACCGTGCACCGAGAGGTTCTGAGCTAGAGTCTCACAAGAAAGAGCTTAAGTCATTACATGAGAAGATTGATAAGCTTGTGTTAGCTAATCAGAAGCATGTTCACTTTGTTGGTGAAGCGGATGAAACCTTAGAGGAGCTTGAGTTGAGTCAAGAAGAAGCCAATTGGGTGGCGGGTCAAAACAACTACAAACCTCAAGGGTATTCACAAGGCTACAACCTGAACAACAATCTCTCATACCGTAGAACCAATGTCGCGAACCCTAAGGATCAAGTGTACCCTGCTCAGCAAGCAAAGCCTTTCGTACCATACAACAAAGGTTTTCAGCCGAGTGGTGGCTTCCAAGGGCAAGGGCAGAACAACTTCCAAGGCCAAGGGCAAGGAAACAAGGGTTATACGCCAATGTACCCTCCGGGCTTTGTTCCTCGACAATAACCGATGCAACAACAACAAGTTAATCCTGTTCAAGCTATGTTTCAACAATTGATCCAAGGGCAAGCATCTACAAATCAGAAGTTTGCCGAGATGAACACTCGTTTAGACTCGTCTCTCACGGATTTTTCTACTCAGATCACCAACTTGAATAACAAGATCAAGCTGCTAGAGAAGGGAAAGGCGAGTACAAGTGGTCAGAATAGCTTACCGGGCAAGTGTGAGCAGAATCCCAAGGAATACGCCAATGCCATTACGCTAAGGAGTTGGAAAGAGCTTGCACCTACGGTTACTCCCAAGATCAACGAGGACGTTGTAATTCAAGAGGGGGAGGGTAAGCTTTCAGCCGATGATGAGATCAACTTTGACAATGTTTGGATTCAAGGGCAGAGGAGAGGTGAGAAAGTGGTTGTTGAGAAGAAAGCGGAGCAAACTACTAAGGAGAAGGATGCTTATGTACCTCCACCGTATGTACCTAAGCTACCTTTTCCTGGCCGGTTTAAGAAGCAACTCATAGAGAAGCATAGAATCTTGTTTGAGAAGCATCTTAAGGACGTAGATATCAAGCTACCTCTCGGGTACTGCCTTGCAATGATGCCTATGTGCGCCAAATTCTTCAAAGACACGCTTGTGAAGAAGAATAAGGAAAGCAAGGAAGTGCTTGTTCTTAGTGAGGAATGTAGTGTTGTGATACACAAGGAGATAGTCCCTAAGAAGTTGGGAGACCCTGGAAGCTTCACTATACCTTGCGCTTTAGGTCCTTTGGAGTTCAAGAGTTGCCTTTTTGATCTCGGAGCTAGTATAAATCTGATGCCTCATTCCGTAGCAAAGAAACTTGGCTTTAACCGGTTCAAAGATTGTAGAATCTCGTTGGTACTAGCTGACAGGAGTATGAGGTTACCCGTGGGTTTGCTTGAGGACTTGCCAGTGAGAATCAGTGGCGTAAACGTGCCTACAGACTTCGTTGTGTTGGAAATGGATGAAGAACCTAAGGATCCACGCATTCTCGGTAGACCGTTCTTAGCCACCGCCAGAGCCATCATAGACGTCAAGAATGGGAAGATAGCTCTGCACTTGGGTAAAGATATAAGGTTGGACTTTGACATCAACAAGGTTCTGAAGAAGCCTACGATAGAAGGGCAAGCTTTCTACATTGAAATGTTGGATGCCTTAGCGGATGAGTTGCTAGAGGAGTTGGCTCAGGAGGATCATTTGAAGTTGGCATTGACTAAGGAGCCAGGAGAGTTCGGTTATGTTTGGATCAGAGGACTCAGGAATACGTCAACTTGCTTGATTCAAGGAAGGTTGTGCTTGAAGATGAAAGCGCTTTCTTAGAGATCGACTCAGAGATCGATGACATTACTCGATCTAGAGGTCAAATCGACAACATAATCAAGAACACAACTCGATCCGGTGCAACAATCGATAGTCAGATCGAGGAGGGTGATCGATCCAGGAAATCAATCGAGTCCGAGATCGAGAGAAGCCTTCCGATTAGTTTGGGGTCTAATCCGGAGATCGACTCAGCGTCTCGATCTCTCACTGGATCCACATTAAATCGAGTGAGTGAATCGAGCAAAACTGCTCGATCTAGACGACATCGAGAGCAAGATACAGTGGATGACTCGATTTCAGAAGGGACAACGGTTCAAGAAAGCAGCCTCAAGGGTTATGTCTCGGGTTCTAAGGAGGGTTCCAAGGAGGAAAACAATAGCAACAACCAAGAGGATGATTAGAGCGAGCTGCTAGCCCCAAAGGTGGACCTTAAGGAGCTCCCAAAAGGGCTAAGGTATGCTTTCTTAGGGCTTAACGAAACCTATCCCGTCATTGTGAATGAAAACTTAAGTGATGATGAGTTGCACTTGCTCTTAACTGAGTTGAGAAAGTATAAGAAGGCCATTGGGTACTCTCTAAGTGACATCAAGGGCCTTTCACCAATGCTTTGCAATCATAGGATTCACTTGGATAATGAGAACGCCTCTTCTATAGAACATCAAAGGAGTTTGAATCCTAATTTGAAAGAGGTTGTTAAGAAAGAGATTCTTAAGCTTTTAGAGGCTGACGTGATCTATCCCATAAGTGAAGCACGTGGGTTTCTCCCGTACACGTGGTGCCTAAGAAGGGAGGGATCACGGTCATTAAGAATGACAAAGATGAGCTTATCCCTACTAGAACTATTACAGGACACTGTATGTGTATTAATTATAGGAAGCTTAATCTTGCTACTAGAAAGGATCATTTTCCCTTGCCTTGTATTGATCAAATGCTTGAAAGACTTGCCAATCACCCCTACTATTTCTTTCTTGATGGATATAGTGGATTTTTCCAAATACCAATCCATCCAAATGATCAGGAGAAGACGACCTATACATGCCCTTATGGCACCTTCGCGTATCGAAGGATGCCATTCGGGTTATGTAACGCACCGGCTACGTTTCAGCGGTGTATGATGTCGATCTTCTACGATCTAATAGAAGAGATGGTAGAGGTGTTTATGGATGACTTCTCGGTCTATGGTGCATCCTTTTTTGCGTGTTTGTTGAATCTTTGCAAGGTACTAAAGCGTTGTGAGGAGACAAACTTGGTGCTTAATTGGGAGAAATGCCACTTCATGGTGACAGAAGGGATCGTGCTTGGCCATAAAATATCAGAGAAGGGCATTGAGGTTGATAAGGCTAAGGTTGAAGTTATGATGGGTCTTGAGCCGCCGGTTAATGTTAAAGGAGTGAGGAGTTTCTTAGGACACGCTGGCTTCTACAGGCGCTTCATCAAGGATTTTTCTAAGATTGCACGCCCTCTTACACGGCTGTTGTGCAAGGAAGCTGATTTTGTCTTTGATGAGGAGTGTTTGCAAGCTTTCGTGACCATCAAGGAAGCTCTAGTATCCGCGCCTATAGTGCAAGCACCGGACTGGACTCTACTGTTCGAGATTATGTTTGATGCTAGTAACTACGCCGTGGGAACCGTTCTAGGCCAAAGGAAAGATAAGAAGCTGCACGTGATCTACTATGCTTCAATAACCTTGGATGGCACGCAAACAAGGTACACTACCACAGAGAAGGAGCTATTGGTAGTAGTGTTTGCCTTTGAGAAGTTCCGGTCATACGTCATGGGTTCCAAGGCCATTGTCTACACAGATCACGCGGCTTTGAGATACATCTATTCCAAGAAGGATACTAAGCCGACGCTTTTGAGATGGATTCTTCTTCTTCAGAAGTTTGACAGGGAGATCAAAGAAAAGAAAGGGATATAAAATGGCGTTGCTGACCATCTCTCTCGGTTAAGAATCAATGAGTCTCTGCCTTTAGATGATTCTCTCCCCGTAACTCATGGCAATAACTACGGCTGTTTGTGGGAACCTAGAAGGGCGGTTTGAGGAAGTTCTGAGCTTCAAAGAGGAGGATCTCCCTTGGTACGCGGATATTGTGAACTACTTGTTGTGTGGGGAAGAGCCTTCGCATCTTGACAACTATCACCGGAAGAAGTTCATGGGGGACGTGAGCCATTACTTCTGGGATGAACCCTATTTATACAAAAGAGGTGTTGACAGCTTATACAGAAGATGCGTGACAAAGGAGGAGGCAAGAGATATCATCTTTCATTGCCATGGCTCTTTGTATGGCGGGCACTTTGCTTCATTCAAAACCACCACTAAGGTCTTACAAGCCAGCTTCTGGTGGCCGTCCATCTTCAAAGACACCCATGAGTTCGTGATGAGTTGCGAAGCTTGTCAAAGAGCAGGGAATATCACTAAGAGGAACGAGATGCCTCAAGTTCCCATCTTTGAGGTAGACATCTTTGACGCGTGGGGCATAGAGTTCATGGGGCCGTTTCCTTCTTCCTACGGCAACAAGTTTATTTTGGTAGCTGTTGACTACGTCTCTAAATGGGTTGAGGCCATTGCTTCCCTTACAAACGACTCTAAGGTGGTGATCAAGCTCTTTAAGAGCATCATTTTCCCGAGGTTTGGAGTACCCAAGGTGGTGATAAGCGACGGAGGAAGCCATTTCATCAACAAGCTGTTTGAAAATCTTCTAAGTATGGCGTGAAGCACAAGGTAGCCACACCTTACCATCCTCAAACGAGCGGCCAAGTGGAGGTCTCTAACCGTCAGATCAAGGCGATACTCGAGAGAACAGTTGGGACTACTCGGAAGGATTGGGCAGTGAAGTTGGATGACGCTTTAGGGGCTTACCTGACTGCTTTCAAAATGCCCATTGGTACTACCCCTTTCACTCTTCTCTATGGCAAAGGATGTCACCTCCCCGTTGAGTTGGAGCATAGGGCGTTGTGGGCTGTGAAGCGGCTGAATTTTGATCTGAAGACAGCTCAGGAGAAGCGGTTGATCCAGTTGCACGAGCTTGATGAGCTAAGGCTGGATGCTTACAAAAGTGCTAGGATCTACAAGGAGCGTACCAAAGCTGCTCACGACAGGAAGTTGGTACCTAAGGAGCTTAAGGAAGGGAGTTTGGTGCTGCTTTACAATTCAAGGCTCAAGCTCTTTCCAGGGAAGCTGAAGTCACGGTGGAGCGGTCCGTATGAAATCAAGGAGGTATTGCCCTACAGAGCTGTCACGTTGGTCGGCAAGAGTGGGAATGCATTCACAGTGAACGGACACAGAGTTAAGCCATACATGGCGAGTGCATTCGACAAGGAGAGCACCTCAATGCTTCTCCAAGACCCACCATCTGCCTAAACAAGTAAAGTCTAGCTAAAGACGTTAAAGAAAGCGCACTTGGGAGGCATTCCCATGTTTATCCTATATATATTCTTGCTTTATTTCTTTTCCAGTTTTATGTTTTTATCTTGTGAGTGTGTAGGAACAAGTATGAGGGATTGCAGGCCATGATCTTAGATCCAAAAGGAGTAAGAAGGGGCGAGTATAAGCTAGAGATCGAGTGCTAGATCGACTCATCCTAGCTCGATCTTTGCTAGATCGAGCTAGTGAATCGAGAGGAGTCAGTCAATCTAGACGAGATCGAGTAGACAGATCGTATGACACAGTCGATCACGAGAGGATGAACACCCTACACGTTTAGCCTAAAAAGCAAACGAGAGGTAGATCGACTGAGTCACTCGATTATAAAGGCTAGATCGAATAGTCTACTCGATCTGCCACTCGATCCAAGCTTAAATCGACCCCTGAATCGAGAACGAGGCTAAATCATAAGGACTTAGCCATCGTTGCAAAAATTCAAGGAACGAGAGGTGTTATTATGGGCATGAGATCGAGTCCCAGATCGACCAAAACGACTCGATCTCGTGCCGAGGTAACATTTTCTTTTCCCTTTCTTACTCTTTCCCTCCGGTTTATTAAATTCAAAATGTGGTCAACGCAAGCATCTTTGACCATGAAAGATGTGCCTTGGCCATGGCTTTTGTCAGAAAACCACTTCTTTTTTACCCATGGTTTTGTTTTGTTAGCCTTTAAATGTTTTCAACTACTTTCACACTCTCTCATTCTTGTTTTCTCGAGTTGTTAAGCAAAAGAGAGTGTGAGTTCCTTTTTTCTAAAGGCTAACAAGCATCTTTTTCAATCTTTGCAAATGTATTTTCGAATCTTTGAGAAAATCTTTAAGAAAATATCCTTTTTATTCGCTTTGATTGTTTTAGATGCTATGGCGGTTTTAATTTTTTTAAAAATAGCTTGATAATAGGAAAAATTCTAGATTTCTCTCTATCTCTAGATTTGATTCTCTATTATTTTACTATAATTTTTATAAATCCCCCAAAATTCTAGGATATTAGTTATAAGTTTTCTTCTTTGCTTCTCTCTTTCTCTCATCATATCGCCGATTTGCTCATTGCTTTGCTTGAGAAACTTATTTCAGGCGCAATGGCTCCCAAAAGAACGAGAGAAGAGACAGCACAAGAGGGAGGAAACCAAGAAGTGGTTGTTCAGGAGAGGGTTCATTGGAGTAAGGATGAGAAACGGGACAAAGAACGGCTTCAAAGGCTGAGGTTCGAGGCGACTAAGTTTGCGAACAGAGGATTGCTGGCCAAGATGGGGATTCTAGGAGACTTTGATCATCTCCTTCAGAAGATAGGGCTGAGGTGTTTGTCACAGATGGATTGCCCAACCTTTCCTGAAGTGACAATCGAATTCCTTGCCACTATGGAGTTTGCGTACGAGAATCCTAGCATCCCAATTCCTTCTCAAGGCCGCCTCTCCTTCAAGATAAAGCGCCAAGCCTTCAGTCTCTCAATCCCCGAGCTTTGCCAAGCTTATGGCCTCGATGCAGAAGCCACGAAGGTGGAGTTCCCCTCCTTCACTCAAGCGAACGATTTTTGGGATCTCATCGCCAATGATGATTACAAGGCGAATATCGCGAAGATCAAGAGAGTGAGGAACCCGGTGCTATGTTACACCTTGAAGCTGATGGCCAACACTTTTAGTGGTCGGTCCGTAGCCCCCACGGTGACCAAGACGGAGCTTTGCTTCTTGTTCCAAGGCCTTAAGCATCTCCTTTGTGATCCGGATGAGAACGATGAGCCGTTGGAAGACCAGCTCGGAGATGACGTGAACTATGGGTGCATCCTCGCCGCTTCATTGCTCAAATACAAGGCGTATGCCTTGAGATGCAAGGCAAGCTCGTCACTCATTGGCGGTTTCCTCGCTCCTTTATTCGTGCAAGCCGGCGTGCCGCTTCAGAACTTCACTCCCGTTCCGGATAGAGCCTTCATGGACGAGACATACCTAAGGAACACTGATAGCTTGGGACGCACGCCAGCCGAGGGTTTCTTTCAGTACTTGGTTGTTGATGAGGAGAATGAGAAGAGGACATGCATCTTGCCAAACCAAACCGAGACCGAGCTGTTGGGCATTAGGAACATCGAGTTTCTCCCAAGCATAGAGGAGTGCTTTGCTCCTCTAGGAGCCGCGGCGACCATTCAGCAGACTACTCTCCCTATATCAGAGTCTCCAGCCACGGATGATGAGATGCCCGAAGCCTTTGTCCTCCCCAAGCTTGACTTTGAGCCGCGGACCAAGACAGAAAAGTTCTTTGCTTCTGTTGTGGAGATGCAAAAGAAGATCAACAAGTGGCAGAGCAAAGTCATCAAGAAGCTTGCCAAGAAGGTCAAGGCGCTTCAATGAGGTTCACCAAAGCAGGCTGCGAGTGAGGAGGTCCAACAACCCGAGAAGAGAAGGCTTTCAACCTGTGGACTCGTCATCCGTGAGACTCAAGGCAGCAACATTCAACCGGCGCGTCTCTCTCTCCAAGAGCCAGGCTCCAAAGGCAAGGCCATAGTATCTAGCTCTTCTGAAACATCCTCAAGTTCCAGCCGAGACTAGATCCGAGGTAACAACCATATTCCATTGTATAAACCATTCATGTTTTCTTTATTTTTTCTTTGTGTTTTGAGCTCTCTCGAACATGTTTGCCACCGGGACGGTGTCATTCAAGTTTGGGGGAGTATGTGTGTGGTTTGACATGTTTATTTTGCTCTTATTTTATCTTTGCATCTCTTGAGTCTTGCATACATCTAAGGCATAGAAAAGAAAAGGAAAAAATTGGTAAAGTTTTTAAAAATTTTCAAAAAAATTCATGTAGTTGCATTCATCTTGTTAAACATTTTAGGATTGAGTCTAGAATTTTTAAGCATCTAGGTTGTTTTCATTTGCATAAAGGGTTAAAGTTTTCTTAAAAAGGTGTTTTAAGCTTATGAATAGTTTCAATATCCTAGTTATTAGTTCTCTAATGCTTTGCTCACACTTTAAAAGTAAGTTCTTACCATGCTTGGATCACTTGTTTTGATTTTCGTGACATGAATTGAACTCTCATGATTTGAAACTTGTCCTAATAAGTGAAAACCTTAATCTGAATTTTGAAATATCATTCTTCTGTACTTGAAAATAAACACATGGATCTTAAAAATATTTAGGCTCTCTTCTTCCTTTTACCACTCTTTGTGAGCCTAAGTAGAACTCCCGCCTTGACCCTTACCTTTCTTTGAAGCCAAGTTTTCGTGTGTGACATCATTGTGAGGCCTCTTTCGGTTTGAACTTAGCATAATGTGTTACGTTTAGGCGACATGATTAGGTTCTCATATGATTGCTAGCTTTGCATTTTGAAGCTAGATGTAGGCTTAGGATAAGTTTAGGGGATCATTGGGGTTGCTTTCATGTTTATATGCTTTCGGTTTTAAAAGCGTTCGGTATTAGAAGTGAACAAAAGGTTTAAGTGAAAGGTTTTGTGTTTAAAATGTATAATGCTCCAATAATTTCAGAAGATAGCTCTCTCAAAATAAAAAGAAAAAGAAAAATAAAAAAGCCTAAGTGCCAAAATAAAAAGAAAAGAAAAAAAAAAGAAAAAAAAGAAAAAAAAATAATAAGAGAGCTATCAATAAGAAAAATAAGGAGCTTAATATTTTCAAACCTTTTCACTAGCCTAAAAAGAGTTAAGATGTTTTCTATTTTGATTTGGGGTTTGCTAAGCTTTTGCTTTGGAGATAAGGGTAGATTTTAGGTGGGTGAGTGAGCTAAAAAGAAAAAAAAAATGATGACAGGGATCATTGTTAGCTTGCATGGGTAGATGAGAATCTGATCATGTATACATCAATTGCCTTTACCTTTAGCATTATGCATAAAGTTCTTACCATTTTCGAGAGAAACCCTTGCTTAAAATAAACCCTCTTTAAAATGAGATCGTTCTATGCTCATAGCCTTTACCCTTAGCCAAATGTGTTTTGCTTTAAAATGCATAAGTTTGATTCATGGTTCGGTCATTAATGAATGTTAAAGGATGAGTATCTTTGATTGTTTGGAATAGGAGAGTCATGATTTGAAATTCTTTGTACGATGAGTATGGCTAAGTTCTTTGGAGTATGAGCGTGTGTATTGCATTTTAGGACTAGTAACTAGGACGTTGAGATTGATTCATTTGAAAAATGCCTTTGCAAGAAGCTTAAACCCCCGTTTGCTTTAAAACCTCTCTCCCTTCTTTAATTTTGTTTGCTTGAGGGCAAGCAAAAGGTAAGTTTGGGGAAGTTGATATAGCTGCATATTCCATGTATTTTGCATACATATAAGTTAGTTTCTCTCACAGATACATTGCATTTTAGGTTAGTTTGCATTACTTTAGGTCCTAGAGTGTTCTTGCACCAGCATATGCGTGTTTCTTGCATTTTGCATCGCATACAGGTTGTTTTCGGCTACTTTGGAGTCTTGGAGGGTTTGTGGACGTGCTGAGGCTCGTGAGGAGGTTCGTGGGAACATGAAGAATTCAGAATGCTTGCTAAAGACCAGAGATCGAGATGCGGATCGAGCTTGGCCGGTCGATCCAGATGAGATTGACCAGAAGATCGAGTAGACCATCTGATCCAAGGGAACTGATCGAGATGGAGATCGAGTGAAGCGATCGATCAAGTAGTACGGACGTGAATGACGCCATGCAGAGCGAGAGCCAGATCGAGTCCACCACTCGATCCCCCGAAGATCGACTCCAAGATTGAACGAAGCACTCGATCCACCGAAGGAGATCGAGACACAGATCGAGCTGAAGGCACGATGTCCGAAGATAATCGAGCGAGATGCTCGATCTCGAGGTCGATCTCAGTGCACTTTAACCATTTTTGGCCGCTAGCGAGTGGGGGACCAACGAGCTGTTTGGCCTATTTCAGGAAGGCGGCGATCATGCTTTCTCACACACGTTTTCACTTTATCATTTTCATCTTTTTCTCTCTGTTCGAAGGCAATTTCGCCATTGTTAGACTTTCAAACTTTGTTCTTGAATATTGAATCGTTTAAGCTTTGAGTTATCGTTTTTCATGTTTATCGTTTCATCTTTTATGCTTTGCTTGGTTTACCTTATGTGTAGTGAGTAGTTTCATCGGGTTTTGGGGTTGAGAGGATTCAAAGGGGTCGAAAAGGTTTTCAAGTTTGGTGTTTTCTTGTTCTTCATGGCTTTCTCTTCTAGGATGTCGAGTTCTTAAGGCTTAAAGACTCTCACGCCAAGATCTTTATGATCAGAGAGGTCTCTTACCTTGACAGGATCCAGAGATCTCTGAAAATCGCATCCTAGAGACTAGTTACCCTTTCCCAAACGCCATGGTAGTTTAGGGGACTAGTTAAGCCGCGTGTTTGAAATCTGATTTCCTTGCCCTTCAATCTCTTTTTCCGCCAAACGCCATGGGTCTGGAGGAGAGAATGAAGGAGTGATCCATACCACACGCCATGGATGTATCTTGTTTTGTTTTCAAGGCTTAGAGAATCTCACAAAGTGAGTAGATCTAGAGTTTTCAAACCAAGCTTGAACCTTTGAAACCCTTAAAGATGAATCTCAACCTTAGACCCTCTTTCTTAGTATTCTTACATCTCTGTTAATCATTCGCTCGCTATCTGTTCGCATCCTGGTCATTAGATTCGTTTATGTTGAACATTTAGACGAGATCGATCGTTGTTGCTCGATCTAGTGGTCGATCCACTAGTCGATTTTTATAAATTCATAGCTTTACATTTTAATCATTCTGTTTGTTCGTCGTGGTAGTTCCCTCGTTCCTGATATTTTGAAAATAGTTTTGCCTTGCATTTAGTCATTACATCTAGTTTTTAGGATTTTCACAAAACCGTTCATCATTTGCTTAGCATTACTCGATCCTTGCATTCTCATTGCACTTTCTAGCTCCTAGGTTGGATTGATTCCTCTTGCATTATACTACGACTGTGTGCTGCTTGAGTTTTGATAACCTCTTGTTGCATTTGGGCTTTTATACAACATAACATAACATCCATAAAAACTTGTTATCAGCCGGGGGTCCCCAGGTTGGGTGATTGGGTCTGTTCTGAGGTCGTGGGTTGTCTTTCCCCTGATCTGACCAGACGAATGGGTTTGTTCTTCCGGTGGGGGGCTGTTCTGGAAGTGTGCTCCTCGAACCGCCGGCTACGAGTTGATTTGCTGGGACGGTTGTCATGTGCTCGGCGCGAGCGCTGCTTACGCCGCCATTCGAACCTCGCGTGCTGGGGTTGAGCGCTCGCTCTTCGCCGATGATCCGTTCCTCGCGATCTGTGTCACTGGTTGCGATCTGTTCGTGACTGGGATGTGTTACTCCGGAGCCGGTCACGGTAGCTGGGGTCGTCGGACTAGCGATCTCTGGTTCGTTCCGGATTGTTCCGGTGTTCGAATGGGTGTGCGCGTCGGAAGGGAGTATCCCTTCGTTGTTCGCCGACACGGCGGATCTGTTGGATTCCGAGTTTCTAGGATCCATTATCTTTCTAACCGACCTTAGATCTGGCTACGGTGTTAGAGATGTCATTTATCTTCCCCTCTGACGGCGCCAAAATATGGATGCAGATATCCACACTCAAAGATTTGTGAAGTGTTTAGATGATATTAGGGAAAAGATGGATAAGAATCTCTATTTGAACAACTGAACTTAAGATCGAGAATAGATAAATGGACTTTTATTGATTGAATCAAGAGACCGTTTACAAGAGATCAATTTTGTGTGGTGCAAGAGCTCGTAGAGCGAATAATGATTTAGTTCGTGAACATCTTCCTTAAATATTCTCTCCACTTTGTTAGCTTCAGCGCATATCTCGAGATCTGTATCCCGCACGAGCTCCGGATCTCGCGTCGTCCTTTTGATCCGTTCTCTTCTTATCCTTCCTTTCTCTTGTTGGGCCTTGCATTCGGAATGTGGATATCTTTCGAGGTTGGTTTCGATGGGCCAGTTAACGGGCCGGGTTTGGTGTCAAATCCTGTTCCAACACCCGTAAGCCAGTTGAAGTTCCTCGACTTCGTCGGAACTCATTTTCGTGGTCATACGAGGACCCCGAATAGTCGACGCCTTCACGAGCCAGGATCCACTGGCGGGGTCGACCTTCTCTTTCTTAATCACCATCAGCTTCTCGCTTCGGTTGGCAGGAGACTCGGCCATAATCAAAGAAAATTAAAGAAAAAGAGGGAGGAAGCAGACAAGCAAACGCGAAAATAACACTCGATTCTAACCGAGCACACGAAAAACTACAGATTTCGCCTATATTCTTTTCAAAAACAGAAGCAAAAGAGTAAAGGGAGAAAAGCAAAGGTAAACAGTTGCAATTCTGTAAATAAAGAAACAAAAAAGAGAAGTTACCTTGAGTAGGAGTGGAGACGTGTGCGGTTAACGAAGAGGTGAGGTGAGATATGAAAACTGCATTTATATGCAGCAATCATTTCATTCGCCTAAAGCAAATCCAAAAATTTTTTTTTTTCTCCCTCTCTCCTCATGAAAGTCCCAACTGTCTCGTCATCGATAAAGATGAATTTTTTATTCCACTTCTCGATATTCTCTTCCAAATCTAATCGGGTAAACATTATATGTATATATTAATACCCCTCCCTCAGCAACAATTTCGCGGGCTCAAGAAATACAGCGAGCTCCTGCCAAACGGAATGATACACCGCCAATCAGGCTTCTTACTGTGCCTGATGGGCTAGGGGGGGGGGGGGGGGGGGGGGCAACTGTTGGACTAGGATTTGTCACCAAATCCAGTCCATTAACTGGCCCATTAAAACCAGCCTCGGAGGATGTCCGCGTTCCGGGTGTAAGGCCCAACAAAAGAATTAAGCAGAGAACGGTTCAAAGAGGTAACGCCAGATCCGGGGAGTGCGGGCAACGAACTGCGGGATACGCGCTGAAGCTAATCGAAGGGAGAGGAGTATTTAAAAGGAAGAAGGGTTTTTTGGAAGGACCCTAACGGAAAAATATACACGAACTAAAGTAATATTCGCTCGACGAGCTCTTGTACTAAACTATATCGATCTCTTGTAAACGATCTATTGGCTCAATCAATACAAAAATCCATTTATCTATTCTCGATCTTAAGTTCAGTTGCTCAATAGAGATTCTTACCCATCGTTTCCCTAACCTCACCTAAAACACTTCCTAAATCTCTGAGTGTGGATATCTGTATCCACACCTATCGCAGCACCGAAGTAGTTCGAGACGGCGTCTACAAGCTCACAAAATTACGAACGGGGTGCCCGAGATAAGACCTTAGAACGTAATGAACCTCAAGAGGTATTATCGTTAAAAGCACTTTAAACAATAGAACTACGTCATGGCTTGATCCCCTTACGGGATACGTAGGCAGCTCGACCCACGAGTTCAGCCACCATTTTTATTCAAATTCTTATTCCTCAACATGACATCATCAATAGGCGAGCTATACGCGACAACCCTACTTTCTATCATCGTTTTTCTCTTTTACTTGGAATAATCAATTACTCAACAACAATTATATTTGTTAAAACCGAGATCATGAACCAAAACAGTTCAGACCACCCTCGTCATACATCTATAAGCTGAAATACATTAAATAATATTCGAGATCCACAGCTCGTCTTCGAGGTCAAAACATAGCCAGCCCACCTGAACCTCGTAACTAGCAGGCTCTAGCTCACACACCGCTCGGCGGGGGGGGGGGGCAAAGTCCAATCCAACCGACCTCGAAGCCCAAGCACTCCCAGTCTCCCACAACTCGACATAAGCGAGCTACAGTACACACATACCTCACTCCTTCGGGGGGGAGGGGGAGCCACCTATCCTAGATGCCTTTCCAAAAAACACAAGGTACACATCTCTCATTTCGCAAATCAACTAAGTTCGGAGTCCTACTCCACTTCACAGGTGCAGCCAGGTTTATAACTCGACTCCAACCATAGTCGGAGGACCTCGAATCAGCAAGCTCAACGCAGCTCGCAGTTCGTCAGGAATGACAGTGCCCTATGTCTGGAAATTCAGAGTAAAATCGAACCCCCTTCTCTATCTCAAAGCCGAAACTAAGAGATGCTTAGTTCAAATAATAGCACACTCCATTTCGAACACCGAAACTTCATTGCGAAGCAGTTCGATCCACCTTCTAAAAACCTAAACAAAAGTCGAGCTAAAAAACTTAGCCACTTTTCTCTGAACAAAATGATCGCACTCCGCGACCTAATCGTTTTATCTAAGTCAGATAAATCAAGCAATAAACTCGCAGCCAACAACTCGAGCATCGGACTCACGACTAGCGAACTAAGCCTCGAGCTCGATAATCCTAGTCCGGTTCCCTAAGTTACCAAACAATTTAGCAAAAATCCTACTCGAACAAACCAAATGCAAAAGGCAAAGATAAACAAAGGCACAAAGCCCGAGTGCATTAAAACTAAAGCCCTTTCGGGCACGAATGAGTTTGAGAATTTGGATAAAAGCCCTTCAGGGCACCAAAACAAGCGTAAGAGCCCCGCCGGGAAACCAAGTTTGAAAATTAAATTTAAAAAGAGGAAGGGAAAGAGAAAGGAGCCACGGTCAGCTATCGCGCTAAACACCCCCTTCTTGTCTTCACCTCCCTTCTCTGCATCCTTGCTACCACCTTCTTCCACGTTCGTACCAAACTGATTAAGACCAACAGGCGCGCCTGAAGCTGGGTCGACCTGTATAGCTACCGAGTCCTCAGAGATCACTGGGAGGTTTAGCTTGCCGATCAAGAAGTCCGAGACCTGGGCAGCCTTAAATCCCGCTCCCAAGTCTTTTTCGTCTTTTGTCATTCTCTCTAGCTCCTCCTCGATGGTGGTGGTCTCGACAATAACCTGCTCGAGCATCTCCTTGTTGACGATGCACTCTTGGAGATCGCACTCGGCCACGCCCTCTGCTGTTTTCTACTCCCACTTCAGCTTGAAGCCCTCGATCACCTCTGAGACATCTCCTTCCGGGCCTGACGGATAGCTTGGCGGATATCACCCTCGCACTCGTGGATCAGACGGAGATTATCCTTCATCGCGTTCGAGGCTTCATAAGGAAATCGCACCGTCTCAGCCTAGGCCTCGAAGATCTGGTTGGTGCCAACCTTGAACTTCTCGTCCTTGTCAACCAGCTCATTCTCGAGCTCGGTGATGTGAGCCTACTGGCCTCTGAACTGCTTAAGGAGGTTAGTCTGGCGAGTGACATGTGCATTCGCGGCCTAAAGGTCGGACTTCAGCTTGCGAACTACTTTCCCCATCTCCTCGATCTCCTCTGGACGAGGGAAGTCCCGTAGCCTCTACTCAAGGCGAGCATAGAGCCGGCTTCCAGCCTTCGCAGCCTGCGAGCATCGAGGACCAAAATGTTAAGACAAACAACTGTTGGAGCTGGATTTGACACCCCAAATCCGGCCCACTGGAGCCCAACAGGCAGATCCAAACTAAGCCAAATGGACTGGGCCTTGACCTTACAGCCCAGGCCCATTCACCTTTCGACGATCCAATCCCGAGCAACAAGACGCTCTGTTCGGCGAGGTCGAGCTCTAGCTCGACCTAATCCCGAGAAACAAGGAAGGATCCGAGCCAAGTCATAGCATATTCTCGCCAGTTCGAACGAGTCCGAAGATCGCGGAAGAGGTTGCTGCACGTGGCGAGATTTCCGGTTGAAGCTGCTCCACGTGGCCGAGATACGCGCTAGAGTTCGAAGCTCGATTAGGCGAGCTATATAAAGAAGAAGAGCAGCTTAGTTTAAGAGGACCTGGGGCTTGATATTTTACACATTTTTTACACTTGAAAACTTTGTAATCGCTCCTAGAGCTCTGTTCAGTTCATCTTTTTCTTTGAGATCTTTGTAACCGTTTCATTCGACCGATTAATACAATGTCTTTATTTCAGTTAGTGCTAGCTTATACTGTCAATCTGTTTGAGAGAATCTAGCTCTCAATTCTCCTAAGTTTTTTTCCTTACAAAAACACATAAATTTCTTAGTGTGGATTTCTATATCCACAACAACAATTAACCAAAAACACAAAGGAAAAAGTGACACCCTTTACCTTCCCCTGGGCTGACGCCATCTCCACGTAGAGCTCTCTCTTGGTCAGCTTCTTGAGAGCAGGAAGTTGGCACCCAACGAGCTTAAAATGATGCCACATGGTCGCCATGCCCTCAGAATCATCTGTGATCGGGTGATTCTTGGTGTGCTCGAACTTCTAGTGGAACGGCCGGCTACCCATCAAGCCATCACTCCCGTTAGACGCCGACGGACGTGACTCTGTTGCCCGACTTCCTCCATCATATCTTGGCCTCTTAGAGGCAGGTTGGGACAAGTGCTCGGGCTCCTGGTCATCAACGGAGAGCTGGGTCTTGCTCGAGCTAACAGAGATCGCCCACACTAATCGAGGAGGGGGGTCTAGCTGAGGGTTCAAAATCTGCTCAACCTCCTCATCACGGAGACGAGGTGTGGGAGCAATAGTAGAGGCGAGCGCGGCCTCGAGGGCCTCCTTGACACTCCCAGAGCGTACCCTCGAGCTGTTGGGACCAGCCGGGGCTTTCCCGGATCTCTGACGGAAGGTCGGTTAGCGAGACATGGCTGAACTCGAACTTGCTGAACTAGAAGGTAGAATAGAACAGAGAGGAAGAACTTCAGCTGCCAGCAAAACAAACCACTACGCAACACTTCACAGTTATCCAATAAACAAAGGTCGTAACATTATCTCGACTACAAAACTTACCAGGTGCAACAACCGGAGCAGGGGCGGGCGATGAAAGGACTCGTCGAACTCGTTCTCGCGTGAACGTGCTCCAGACAACTTCTCCTCGCCTGAATAATTCTAACCGGTGCTCAATGTCGGGATCACTCGGTGCTCTCGATAGCTAACCTAATAAACAAGAAACAAACAGGATTCAGAAAGCCAGTCGAGCAAAAACAAAGCAAGTACCGCCGCCCGCGAACTCGGTCGGCAGCTGGATGAAGTCGAAGCTACTGACAGACGCCTCATTAACCTGGAATTTGAACCCGGTCTTCTCCCAACCGGAGTCCTTCTCCGGACTCTCCTCGATGAACCGCTGGTCTCTCCTCGATGAACCGCCGGTTTAACAGCGGAGGCGCGTAGAGAGTCCCGGGACGGTGGGCGTTGTATTTAACCGAGAAAAATATTCTCAGGTCCGAGTAGCGAAAGATAACGTTCTCCTCTCGGGCCCACACGGCACATCCGATAATGGCCCAAACCAGATTCGGGCACATCTGCAGGAAAGCCAGTCGCAGGTCCGCCAGCACTTCAAGGACGAACTGAGGGATTGGGAAGAACAGCCCGCAATCCTGGAATTATGTTGCATACGCCCAACAAAAACCCGACTCTATGTTCGCCGGATCCTCTGCTGACGTCAATACCGTCAGCTCCACCCCATCGAGGAACACTCATTCTCGACGGAAGTCGTCGAGAGCCTTCTGGTCGTTGATTTTGGAAGGACCCGGAACTACGGCGGCCCCCCCGGAACCTTCCCCCTCGATTTTTACGATTGACGACATCAGAAAAGAAAGAAGGGAGAAGAAGATGAAAGACACTAAACCCATAAAAATCAAGAACAAAGATCGAAGTTCTTTCGAAAAACAAGCGAGAAACTTAGCAAACGATCTCCAAAAAGCCTTCTCTCTCAAAAATCGCAACGAACGGAAAGCAAAAAAAAATGAGGCGAGAAGAAGTTACCTTTAATCGTCGAACAGGTGCGGTTAAAGAAGGAGTGGAGAAGGTGGACTTTATATCTCGGTAATTCTTGTTTACCTTGTAGATCGCAGAAAATCTGGCCATGCGCCAACCTCTGCCATCCGATTCCGAGATCTCAACAGTTGAATATTTGGTTCGACAAATCTGGCGTGCTGCAGAGCCCGATTAATCGAAGCCATCATATCATCTTTCTATCTCTCCATCTGGACCCTCTACGTCAAAAAAGATCTCCGCAAATCCTCTGGAAGGTTGAACCTTGCCCTGGGAAGCTCGAACGCCGAAACAGAATAGTAAATGTCAATATTTACACTGAATCCAAACCATCCACCTAGGCGAGAGAATAACAAACTTATCTTAACACGTCAAGCTACGGTTTCTAGGTCGATTCTCGACCACACGATCAACGGACTGTTCACCTTTCCAAGATCTGAACCACTGATCTCGAATGATTATCTGACTCTATTACGTCAGTGTAGTCGTACACAAAATCTTTCAAATGTCACATCTTGCAACTCATTAAAGCTCGAGCTCGCTCTCGTTAATGGGCTGGGGCAATTGTTGGAGCTGGATTTAGCACCCTAAATCCGCCCGCTCAAGCCCAACATGCAGATCCAGACTAAGCCAAATTGACTAGGCTTTGACCCTATGGCCCGGACCCAGTCACTCTCAACGGTCCAATCCTGAATAACAAAACGTTCCGTTCGACAAGGTCAAGCTCTAGCTTGACCAAATCCCGAGAAGAAAGGAAGGATTCGAGCCAAGCATAGCATATTCTCGCCAGATTAAATGAGTCTAAATTTCGCAGAGGAAGCTGCTGCACGTGGCGAGATTTCCGGCTAAAGCTGCTACATGTGGCCGAGATACGCGCTAGAGGTTGAAGCTCGACAAGGCGAGCTATATAAAGGAGACAAACGGCTTATTTTAGGGGATCTTCGGCTTGATCATCTTCCACACTTTTTACACATGAAAACTCTATAACTTGTAACTGCTTTCAGAGCTCTTTTCATTTCATTTCTTTCATAGACATCCTTGTAACCATTTGATTCAAACAATTTATATCAAGTCCTTATTTCAGTTAGTGCTAGCTTATATTGTCAATCAGTTCGAGAGAATCTAGCCATTAAATCTCCTAAAGTTCTTCTCTCACAAAACACATAAATTTCTGAGTGTGGATATCTGTATCCAAAAATATATGCTTTCTTTTATTACTAATGTTTTTATTTAGTGTTTCAGAGGTCAAAGAATAGGTACATGGCTGTGTAGGATAGTTTACAGGCCAAGAAAAGAAAACTTTGTTTTCATATCGAGTTACCATATCGAGCAGAACATCTTTCATTGCTGCTCGATACAGCTTATCTCGGGGAAGGAGCAGCCTGTTCATCGAGCAGGTTGCATGATGGAGACTACATTGAGGTGTCGCATCGAGCAAAACCTCCAAAGCCTTGCTCGATGTGATTGCTCTTGAAGCCCCAGTCCGTACACTGAGGAGAATGGACCGTACATCGATCAAATTTCACGGTGGTGATCACATCGGGGTGCAGCATTGAGCAGAGCTTCGCGAACTCTTGCTCGATACAGTCCCCAAAACGTACATCGAGGATCCCCAGCCCGTACATCGACGAAGATGCTCGATGGAGTCACACCGGGAAGTAGCATCGAGCAAAACATCCAAGGTTTTGCTCGATAAGGATGTTATCGACTGACTCGAGCACAAGACGATGTCCGGTATGACAACCACCAATGAGAATTGCAACTGGGTATGAGAAGATCCAAATCGAGGTGTAGCATCGAGCAAAACACCGATATGCTTGCTTGAGGCAGATTAGCCAAACCAAGAACAAGCATACGGATGATGCCATGCACTGCCCACATGAAGGATCATGTAAGCCGAAGTGTCTCCCTACACCGAGCAACAACATCGAGCAGAACATCTCCTGAAACTGCTCGATGCAAGGTGCCCTGAAGGAGAAGCTGACCAAAACACAGAACCCCCGAGGCAGAGGAGCATGATTGCGGAGCCACAGGACCTGACGTCCCCGATATGGTACACAGCAAGGTACCACATCGAGTGTTTTGCTCGATATGATCCGTGTAAAAAAAATTTGAAATTTTTACATGGATAAATCGAGTAAAACCTTTTTGTGGACCTTGATGGTTGGTAAAAGAATCTTTTCTTTCCCCCTCACAGGCATTTTTGAATTTTAAACTAGATTTTCTTGCATTATTGATTTATTTTAACTGGATTTTCCCATCTTATCTCTTGCATTTTAAATAGCTCATTTTCATCTCTCTCCACACATCCATATCGAGCTGAACACCATTGCCAAACATTTCTCTCTTCTCTCTTGCATTCTCTGTTCTAGAAATTTAATTTTTGGTTCAAAGATTAAGGTAATTTTGCTAAGAACCTTCATTTCTTAAGTTTAATCTTTGCAAGATGAAATAGGATGGATTATAATGATTGTTGAGGTTGTTTTGCATAATTTTGTTTATGATTTTGATCTGCATGTCACCAATGTTGCTCTTCTTTAATGATTTATGGTTTAAATGTTTGGAGAATGCTCTTTTTGTGCTTAATTTGACATAGTGTTTAGATTTTGGCCAAATCTAGGCATGCTAATGTTTCATATTAGAGTATTAATGATGAATCTGATACATTTTCATAATTTGGTGGAGAGGGGGTGATGTTTTTGCTGCATATGCCTGAAATTGACTAAATCGCTGCTTGTTGACGTGGGAAATTTAATTTTCAAAGTGTTTATCCTTTTAAAATGAAAAGTTTCGCTAAGACCGACTCTGTTTGTTGCCAACCAGTGTGAATTGTTATAGAATTTTCCTGTGCATGCTTGATTATTGAAAAATAGTTTTCTGCACAATGCTCTCAAAGGATTGTATGCTAATTTTTGCTTCAAGCATTGCATTTTCATGTACTATGTCGAGCACTAGAGGAAATGAGGAGATTTCTGACTCAAAGTAATGCTGCTCCAAGAAACAGAGCAGAGGGAAAAATGCCAGTGATTTACTAGCTCGATCTAGTAAAGATCGAGCCATGATAGGTCGATCTTTCACTCGATCCTTTGCCTCTGCGTCTCCTTTCTTTGCCTCGTTGACTCCAAGATCGTGATCTCTGGTTCCCATCTCCTTATACCTACACACTTAAACTAAAAAGAATAAAATTGAATGAGAAAGAAATCAAAAATATGTACAAAGATAGTCATGGGAATGCCTCCCAAGTGCGCTTGTTTTACGTCGCTAGCTTGACTTTACTTGGTTAGGCCAGAGGGGGATCTTGGAGAAGCAACGTGGTGCTCTCCTTGCTGCAATCACTTGTCATGTAGGGCTTGACTCTATGCCCATTCACTGTGAAACTCTGTCCACTCTTGCCAACCAATGTCACTGCCCCATACGGTAGCACTTCTTTAACCTCAAACGGACCGCTCTATCTAGACTTGAGCTTCCCTGGAAACAACTTCAAACGTGAGTTGTAGAGCAGAACCAGAGTTCCCTCCTTGAGGTCCTTAAGCACCAGATTCTATTCATGAACAGCCTTGGTCCTTTCTTTGTAGATCTTGGTGCTTTCATAAGCATCCAACCTTAACTCATCAAGCTCATGAAGTTGCACCAGTCATCTTTCTTGTGCCGTCTTGAGATTGAAGTTCACTTGCTTCACAGCCCACAGAGCTTTGTGCTCTAACTCCACAGGGAGGTGACAAGACTTACCATAGAGGAGGTTGAAAGGCGTGGTACCAATGGGAGTCTTGAAAGCAGTTCTATACGCCCAAAGAGCATCATCAAGCTTGCTTGCCCAATCCTTCCTAGTCACTCCCGCTGTTCTCTCAAGGATGGCCTTGATTTACTTGTTTGAAACCTCCACTTGGCACAGGTTTGAGGATGATAAGGCGTGGCCACCTTGTGTTTAACTCCATACTTCTTCAAAAGCCTTTCAAAAACCTTGTTGATGAAGTGGCTGCCTCCATCACTAATCACCACCTTAGCAACCCCAAACCTTGGAAAGATGATTGTCTTGAAAAGCTTGACCACAACCTTTGAATCATTAGTTGTTGAAGCTATGGCCTCAACCCACTTAGACACATAGTCTACTGCCACTAGGATATACTTGTTGCCGTATGATGATGGAAACGGCCGCATGAAATCTATTCCCCAAGCGTCAAAGAAATCCACCTCAAAGATAGGTACCTGCGGCATCTCATTCCTCTTTGTGATGTTCCCAGCTCTTTGGCAAGCTTCACACGTCTTTACAAACTCATGAGCATCCTTGAAGAGTGTAGGCCACCAAAACCTGGCTTGTAGAACCTTTGTAGCCGTCTTGAATGATGCAAAGTGGCCACCATAAGTCATACCATGACAATGGAGCAGAATGTCTCTTGCTTCTTCTCTTGTGACACATCTTCGGTATAGACTGTCCACACCCCTCTTGTACAGATAAGGATCATCCCAAAAGTAGTGAGAGATGTCCCTCATGAACTTCTTCCTACGGTAGTGGTCAAAGTGAGTCGGCTCTTCTCCACATGCCAAGTAGTTAACAATATCCGCATACCATGGTAGATCTTCTTCCTTGAGGCTCAAGACTTCTTCAAACCTCTCCTCTAGCTTTGTACATACCACTGTGTTGACCATCATAAGCTGCTCCTCAGGGAGTGAGTCATCCGAAGGCAAGACATCATTCACTCTCATCCTTGAAAGATGATCCGTTACACCGTTCTCTATACCCTTCTTATCCTTGATCGCCATGTCAAACTCTTGTAAGAGAAAGATCCATCTTAAGAGTCTTGGCTTGGTGTCTTTCTTTGAATATATGTACCTCAAGGCAGCGTGATCAGTGTAAAAAATGACCTTAGAACACACCAAGTAAGACCTAAACTTCTCAAAAGCAAAGACCACGGCTAGAAGCTCTTTCTCGGTGGTTGCATACTTCACTTGCGTGTATAGTAAATCACATGCAGCTTCTTGTCCTTCCTCTGACCCAAAACAGCACACACAGCGTAGTCCCTCGCGTCGCACATAATCTCAAAGGACAGGTCCCAATCCGGAGCTTAAACTATAGGCGCGGTGACTAAGGCTTCTTTGATGGTCTTAAAGGCTTGTAGACATTCTTCATCAAAGATGAACTCAATTTCTTTGCACAGTAGCCTTGTGAGAGGACGTGCTATCTTGGAGAAATCCTTGATAAACCTCCTGTAGAAGCCAGCGTGCCCCCAAGAAGCTCCTTATCCCTTTCACATTAACTGGCGGCTCTAAGCTCATCATAACCTCTATCTTAGCCTTGTCAACCTCAATCCCATGCTCAGAAATCTTGTGCCCAAGTACAATGCCCTCTCTCACCATGAAGTGACATTTTTTTCCAGTTTAGCACCAAGTTTATCTCCTCACATCTCTTGAGAACCCTTCAAAGATTTGACAAACAACCACCAAAGGAAGTACCATACACAGAAAAATCATCCATGAAAACTTCCACCATTTCCTCTATGAGGTCAGAGAAAATAGACATCATGCACCTTTGAAAGGTTGTTGGTGCGTTACATAACCCAAATGGCATCCTTCGATAAGCAAAGGTACCATAAGGGCATGTGAATGTTGTCTTCTCTTGGTCATTAGGGTGAATGGGGATTTGAAAGAAACCACTATAGCCATCAAGAAAACAGTAGTATGGGTGATTGGCTAATCTTTCTAGCATTTGATCAATGAAGGGAAGAGGGAAGTGATCTTCCCTAGTGGCTGAGTTAAGTTTCCTATAATCAATAGACATTCTATGTCCAGTTATTGTTCTTGTAGGAATTAACTCATCTTTTTCATTTTTTATAACTGTGATACCCCCTTTCTTTGGTACCACATGGACCGGGGAGACTCATGTGCTATCACTGATAGGGTATATCACGTCAGTCTCTAAGAGTTTTAAGATTTCTTTCTTGACCACTTCCTTTAAACTCGGGTTCAAACGTCTTTGATGCTCAATGGAAGATGTGTTTTCATCATCTAAGTGAATCCTGTGAGTACAAAGCATTGGTGAAAGGCCCTTGATGTCACTAAGAGAGTACCCAATGGCCTTCATATACTTCCTCAACTCCTTAAGGAGTGAGTCTAACTCATCATCACTTAGATTTTCATTCACAATGACCGGATAAGTATCATTTGGTCCCATGAAAGCGTACCTTAGCCCATCTAGAAGCTGCTTTAGGTCCACCTTTGGGGCTAGCAGCTCACTCCAGTCGTCCTCTTTTTTTGTGTTGACGTTGCTGTCATCGTTCGCCTCTTTTGAACCAGACTCATGAGCTTCTAAGCTGCCATCTTGGACCGTTCCTTCCGCAGAAATCGAGCCAGTCAGTCGATTGCCCCCTCGTTCTAGGCTGGATCGATTGCACTCACTCGATTCACTTGCTCGATTGGATATGGATCAAGCAGGAGATCGATTCGTGAGGTCGTTCTCTGAACAGATCGAGTTGTCTTGGTCGATTGTCTCATCGATCTCTTTCCTGGATCGAGTAATTTGGTCGATCTCCAGGTCGATCTCTAGGCTCTGGCCTTCATCTTCTTTCACAACCTTGTGAGAATCAAGGATGTGTACATACTCCTGGGTCTGTTCACTCAAGAAACCATACTCCCTTGGCTCCTTCGTCAAAGCCAGCTGTAAATGATCCTCTTGTGCCAACTCCTCAAGCAGCTCATCAGCCACTTTATCCAAAGTTTCAATGTAGAACGCTTGTCCACCAATCGTTGGCTTCTTCAAAACTTTATTGATGTCAAAGTTCAGCTTGATGTCTTTACCCAAGTGCGGAGAAATCTTGCCATTCTTCACGTCTATGATGGCTCCAGCAGTTGCTAGAAAGGGTCTACTAAGGATTAGAGGGTCTCTTGGTTCCTCATCCATTTCTAGCACTACAAAATCTCATGTTCACATTGCTGATCCTCACGGGTAAGTCTTCAAGCATGCCTACAGGGAGCCTTATACCTCTATCAACCAGAATGAGTGAGATTCTGCACTCCTTGAACTTAGTGAAGCCTAGCTTTTTGGCAATGGAATGGGGCTTAAAATTAATGCTTGATCCTAGATCACACAAGCAACTTTCAAACTTCAAAGGACCTAGTGCACAAGGGATAATGAATGACCCCGGATCTCCTAGCTACTTTGGTGTTATCTCCTTGTGGATGATTTCACTGCATTCTTGACTCAATACCAAGACCTCGTCACTCTCTTTCTCCTTCTTAGCAAGAGTATCCTTCAAGAACTTGGCATATTTTGGCATCATTGCCAAACAATCAACAAAATGCAGTTTGATCTCAACGTCCCTTATGTGCTTCTCAAACAAGGTTTTATGCTTCTCAATCAGCTGCTTCTTGAAACGTCCAGGGAAGGGAAGCTTTGGTTTATAAGGCGGAGGCACAAAAGCTTCCTTTTCTTTGCTAACTTCTTCCACTTTTTTCTCCAAAACCGCTTCCTTGCCTTTCTTTAGCCTTGCAATGTAGACATTGTCAAACGTGATCTCTTGGTCATTTGAGAGATTAATCCCCCCCCCCCTCTTGAATCACAATGCTCTCATTGTCTTCAGGTACAGACCGTGGTGGTAGCTCTTTCCCACTCCTCAAAGTAATCTCGTTTGCATATTCCTTAGGGTTTGTCTCACACTTTCCAAGTAAGCTACCTTGACCGCTTGAACTGGCTTTTCCTTTCTCTAGCTGGCAAATCTTGTTGTTCAAGTTGGTGATTTGCGTGGATACCTCAGTAAGAGAAGAGTCCAGCCTGTTGTTCATATCAACAAACTTCTGATTTGTAGTTGTTTGTCCCTGAAGTAATTGCTGGAACATAGCTTGTGCCGGATCTTGAGGTGGTGTGAATGGTGGAGCTTGAACTTGTTGCTGCTGAGGCACGAAACCAGGAGGGTGGCTCTTGTTCACTTGCTGTTGCTGGCCTTGGAAGTTATCTTGTCTTTGCCCTTGATACCCAGTGTTTTGTGTAAATCCTTCCTTGTTGTAAGCAACAAAAGGTTTTTCTTGTTGTAGAGGGTACACTTGATCCTTAAGGTTTTCCACATTGGTACTTCGGTAAGACAGGTTGTTGTTGCCTTGATATCCTTGAACATAGCCCTGTGGCTTAGTATAGTTCTGGCCTCCAACCCAATTCGCTTCCTCTTGGCTCTGCTCTAGCTCATCTAGAACATCTGCAGCCTCTCCCACAAAGTGTACATGCTTCTGATTTGCAAGTACCAACTTGTCAATCTTTTCATGAAGTGATTTTCAGCTCCTTCTTGTGTGCCTTAAGGTCAGAACCTCTTGGTGCTCTATCATAGTCTTCACTGTAGTTTCCATCACTCAAAGCTAGATTCTCAATAAGCTTCATTCCCTCTTCTACATTTTGGCCAAGAAAGTTGCATTTACTCGCCGTGTCTAAGAGCATTCGAATCTTTGGAAGAGCTCCTCTGTAGATGGTGCTAAAGAGTGTCTCCTCAGTGAAACCATGATGAGGACATGCATTGATGTAGTCTTTGAACCGCTTCATTGTTTCACTAAAGGACTCATTCTGCCTTTGTGTAAAACCGCTAATCTCACTCCTTAGCCGAGCTGTTCTTGTGCTTGAGAAGAGCTTAGACAGAAATGCCTTCTTCCAATCAGCCCATGAGGTTATAGTCCCCTGAGGTAAGATCTTCTCCCAATGCCTTGCTTTATCCCCAAGTGAAAAAGGGAAAAGCCTAAGCTTGAAACTGTCCTCCGAGATCCCATTGATCTTGATCATTCCGCACACTTGCTCAAAGTTGTCAAGATGCTCCAAAGGATCCTCCATGGCAAGCCCTTGGAACTTGTTGTTCTGCACCATTGAGACAAAGCCTGGCTTGATCTCGAAGTTGTTGTTTTGCACTGGTGGTGGAGTGATGCCAAAACGGTTGTGATGAGTGTTTGGTGCATCACCCGCACCAATGATCCTTGATGGTCTTGGGGCGTGGTTGGGGTTTCCATGACCCCTACCAACAGCAGCGTGGTGATGTTGACCCTCAGCTTGGTCTTGCTCAGCCATACCCACACAATCAATAGAAACTGGTTGCATTATCTCCTCAAAGTGTTGTGCTTGTTCTCTTTCCCTTCTTAACCTTGCACTTCCAAGTTGATGAATGTTGTCTAGAGATTGTAGTAGATTGTTGTCACCTCTAGACCTCAGATATATGTACCTGAGAAGATAAGTAGGAAGGTAGATAGATTAGTAACCAAAGGAAAAATAAAGACTTAGTCTCTACTAAGCTCCAAATCCTAATACTTTCAACTCAAACCCAAGTTGGCAACGGCGCCATTTGATAACAAGAAATTTTTGGGTCTGGTTTTATCAAAGCCAAATGCACAGTTTATGATGTAGTATAGTGCAAGAGGTGTCATTCCATCTCAGGTTGATGAAAGTTACTAGGAATGCAAGAACTATGTAAAGCTAAGTGAAATCCGGATTAATTGAGGAGAAAATATATGAAAACTAAATGCAACTACCAAATGACCACAAAAACTATTTTAAAATCCCTACTGAAGGGTTAAACAACTACTAGATCACTTCTAAGAATTTTAAATGAAAGACTAATAATTTTAAAATTCGAAGACAAAAGGCAGACAGAAAAGGAAAGATCTAACAACCTAGGATGATTTTTAAGAAACTAAGATAAAAGATGCAAGCTTTAGAAACTAGGAAATGATAACTTGAATATTTTAAAAGGCTAAAAGCAGGTTCAAGGTTGAGGGTCATGCTTAAGGAGGTTCAAGATTCAAGTTTTGGGTTTTGAAAACATAGATCTACACTTTTGAGTGCTATCTTTAAGCCTTGAGAAACTAAAGCTAAATTTATCCATGGCGTGTGGTATAAATCCTTTCCTCACCCTTTCCTCCTAACCCATGGCGTGTTGTGGAAAGAAAGGATGAAGAGCATTAAGCATAGATCTCAAATAATGGCCTAACTAGCTCCCTAAGCATCCATGGCGTTTGGGAAAGGATGAGCTAGTCTCTTGGATTTGGTTTTAAGGGATCTCCTGAATCCTGCTAAGGTAAGGAAATCTCTGAGGTCAAAGAGATCTTTCCCAAGACTCTCTAGGCATTAAAACCCCCAATCCAAGAAGAGATTAAGTTAAGAGCAAGAAAAAGACCGAAGCTTAAACCTTTAAAACCCCTTAATCACCTCAACCTCAAACCCATGAATGACTACTCGCTACACATGATTAAAACACACGAAAATGCAAAGGAAGATAAGATGAGCATGATTAAAACGATTAAAGAAGACAGATTAAGAGAAATGCTTAAGATTAAAACTAGATTAACATTCTACAAAGATGAAAAGCTTGAAAACATAAAACAATGGCGATTTTTCTAAGGAAAGAGTAAAGCTAAAAAAAGAAAAGACAGAATGAAATTATTGTTGTTGTTCGATCCCAAAATAGCTAAACAAGGGAGATGGTCCCCTCACTAAAATCCAAAACATGAGCTGTCCGGATAAGGTGTAAAGATCGAGCTGAGTCGTCGATCTGATCACTCGATCTCCTGGCTAGAACGTCTTATTTTGCTCGATCATTGGGTCGATTCGGTCGGGTGGATCGAGTGCTTCAGTCGATCTTCTTGTCGATCCTCAGATGATCGAGTCGTGACATCGATCTGGCTCTCGTCTTCCTGGGCTTAATTCCCGTGTCCGTACTCACGTTCGATCACCTTGGTCGATCTTGATCTCGATCTCCTTCCTTGAAATGATCTGAGTGTCTCGATCTTCTGGTCGATCTCGTCTAGATCGACCTATCTAGCTCGATCTTTGCCTCGATCTCGGCTCCTTTGCTGCATGGCTGAGTTCTCCCAAGTGTCCATAGCGTTCCTTTCGATCCTTAGCATGTCCACGCAACCTCCATAGCTCTAATGTATCCAAAACAACCTGAATATGATGCAAAAATACAAGAAATATGCAAAACTGATGCAAAGTACACTTAGAGCCTAAAATGAGACAAATGGTGAAAACTAGCCTATTATGAAAGATGTATGCATGAAAACTACTATAAATGCATGCTAAATATGCGAAATATATGAGTATATCAATGAGGCCAAGCAAGGTTAAGAACATGAGCACTATCAGAGATTCGGATGTGGAAGAGGATATTAAAGAGCAGCATCAAGAACAAGAGATTCAACATCAAGGGAGAGAGGCGGATGAACATGAAGACTATGATAGCCGCCCTTATGCATTTGACCCTTATGATATGATCTGCACATCTAAAGCTTCAAAGGCTGTTCATGAGCATATTAAGGTTCTTCAGAGGTGGAACCATTTCCAGGATAAGGCTATTATAGGCTTGCTGAAGACAGTTAAAGCCAGCAAGAAGTTGGTTGATTCCTTGAAGAAGAAACAGAGAAAGCTCAAGAAGAAGTTGGGAGGATCTTCATCAGCCAAGAGAACTGAACAAGCGGCTCAAGCAAAACCACAAGCAGGAGGATCTGATGTTGAGGACATTTCTGAGGACACACCAGAAGCCACAGTCCAAGAGAGACACTCTTTCCACATCAGTGAGAGGCCAAGAACACATGTAGCTGAACCGGCCAGGCACTGATCTCATGTAGCTGTTCCAAGGCGCAAAGGAAAGAAGAGGAGGGATAGACAGCAAACTCCATCAGAGGAAGAAGCTTCACCCTCCCATGCCAATGAGAGTTCAGACTCTTACAACTCCTCCACCTGAAGTAAGGTACACCACACTAACCATTGTAAATACCACAAACGTTTTTTTTAAGGTTTCATGCGATTGTTTACTTGATGTTTGTGAACACTCTCCTTAGCATTTTTATTACACAGGCACTGTGTAATTTAGGTGTGGGGAAAGATGTATGATGGACTGATGCTTGCACTTGCATTTGCATATTAGACTAGAAACCATGCATCATGTTTGCATAGCATCTAAGGTATTGAAAAAACCAAAAAAACTGAAAAATTTTCGAAAATTGTTTCACATAAAGAGTTTTATTTTTATGCATTCTAATAGGAAGTAGACTTCATGCATTCATATAGGACTAGCTTGCTTGTTTAAATTGGAAACTATAATAGTACATCTTTGTTAATGCTAGTAATTTATGAAAATGAAACCCTTGTTTTTAATATTTTGGTGCATTTGATGTTGAACTAGAAATAAAGCTGAACCACTTTTGGAATCTGAATTTGTGTGAGATTTGTTTGAGACTGAAACATGCTTTGAAATGATTTCAACTTTTCTTTAAGTGGAACCTAATTTGAATTTGCAATTATCATGTCTTATGTATTTGTGATTGATGTCATGTATAGTTAAAAGATCCATTTAGATTTCATCACCCTTAACCAAGACATTAATAGTGTGTTATTTGTGAGGCCTCTTTCCATCATGGTTGTTGCTTAACAAAAAGTGTTGGGTTGGAAGTACAAGGGAAGTATTTCCATTTTAGAACTAACTCACTCTAGAGTTAGATAGTTTAGGATGTTTGGAGAATGGTTTGGGATTTATTTTGGTTAGTCTTTAAGAGAAACAAAGAAGAAAAGAAGTCAAGGCCCAAAGAAAAGGAGTGTGACACACGCAAAGGTGGAAATGACGGTTTTAAGTTCAAAAGAAAGAAGGCTTATGTTCAAAGAATAAAAGAAGATGCAAGAAGTGCAAAGCAAGTAAATCATAAAGCCAAAGGCGAATTAAGCACCAGCACCACCAAATGAAGGAGCCAAACTCAAAAGAAGCAAAACGCCACCACATGAAGATCAAAAGAAAAAGTGTCCTCTAAAGCGCTTGAAAAAGATGATTTTTTTAAAAGAGTTTAAAGCTCTTAAATAGGGTAGTATAGGCGGTTTTACATTGATTAGCTAGAGTTAGGAACATATCTTATAGGTCTTGGGTAGATGGAAGTCTTCCTTTGTATGTGTAAGTTGTTCTTTGACCCTTAGCATTTTGCCAAATCACAACCATGCTTTTCTTTGAGAGAACCCCTTAAACACCAAAGCCAGTTTGAGAAGTGGGATTATTTTTATTCCAATAAGCCTTATCCCTTACCCAAATGACTTATTTGCATTTGCATAAGCATGATTCACGGTTTGAGCTTAATTGAATGTTAAAAAGGTTGTTTGATTTGATGAGCATGTATAGGTTGATAGCATTGTGATCATTCTTGCTTTGTGATGAAAGTGGGTAGGTGTTTAAAGTATTCTTCCATCAAGTGCACTCTAGAATTAAGAACATGGACTTCATTTTGCTTTATTATTAGCATTTTTAGAGATATGAGTTCCCATTTTAAAACCTCATCACCATGTTAAGTATTTATTTGCTTGAGGGCAAGCAAAAGCTAAGTGTGGGGGTGTTGATAGCTTGCTATTTTAGAGCATTTTAGGCTGCATTTTATGCATCTTTTCCTTTGTTTTTGCATTATAGTTTAGCATTTTAGTCTCATTTGCACTTAGAATCCACATTGCATGCATTTAGCTTAGGAATGCATACATTTGCATACATGTGCATGTTTGTGGTGATTTTCAGGTGTTTTTGGTGGTTCTTGGAGTTGGAAAGGAGATGGAAGCAGCTCATGTTCGAAGAGTATGTCAAGAAGGAGCTTTTGTATAGTCTGGTCCATATCGAGCAAGGATATCGAGCAAAACCTCTATGGAGTGTGCTCGATGTAAGCCGCATGACGTGAGGAAAAGGATCAGTTCGAGGAGCCTAAGCCTTTCATCTGCATCGAGGTCCAGCATTGAGCAGGGAAGCTGATACGCGCTGCACGAGCCATATCGAGGTCGCACAACAAGCAGAACACCGTCCATACAACCTTGATGTAACTCATCCGTGCGTTGACCACTTGATTTTCGCTGACCTTATCTTATTTTCAGGTTCTTATGCTTCGTTTGGTTCCCTACTATAAAAGGGAAGCCACAAAACATTTTCTACAATCCTATCTTAGTTTTTCTATCAAAAACTTACTCCTTTCATCTTGTTCTAAACCTTAAAGGGAGATTTGCCCTAGTAATCCTTTCCTTTAATAAAGTTTGCACTTTTATGGTTTAATCTTGTCTCTTGATCTTTATTCAAGCACCCTGGTAGTCTAGATTTATCATCTTTGCATTTTTAATATCATCTAATCATGTTTAACTCTAAACAAATGGGATTAAACATGATTAGTGAGTAGTTTACCTTAGATTTAGGATTCTAAGTAGGGAAAGTGGTGATTAAGATGTGATTAAGGGTTGATTAGGCTTGATTAATTTGTTCTCTGTTGTCTCCTTCTCTTGCAAAGTGATTATTGTTCATAAAGCTTGCTCCTTTTGATTGAATATGGTATTTATTGATGCATATGGTTTACTTGATGTCTTGATATCTCATTTCTATGCATGGTTCGCTTATTTGGCTTGATAGTTTAGCTTGGTCTAGGTTTCCTTTGTTCAGTCACACCAAAGTGATAGTTCACCTTGCTAGATGATTCGCTTAGGGCTAGATAGTGTTGGTTTTCAGATTCTTGCTTGATGGTTAGATAGTATGCATTGAAAGATCTTCCCTTTGTTTGATTCCTCTTCATTTCTTAGCAATGTTAGGATTTCGCAACTGTGTGCTTAAGTCCATATTCTTGATTGGTGCCTAGCTAACTAGGTCACTATATGGTTCACAAGATTGATAGGTTGATCTGAATTCTTGCTTGAGTGAGAGAATGTTTGCTTGCTTAGTACTTTTCTTAGGCTAGAATGGTTCTAATCTTTATGCTCATGGTTGAAGAATACGCCATCACAAGTGGGTTTGGCACTTTAATCTTATTGAATATGAATTACTTATTGACGCCAAGCTGATTCCTTTTAGATACCTTGTCTAGGAGTTCAACATTGAGAAATTCTTGCTTTTGAATGCTTGATGTTTGCGTTTGCTAGAAATCCCCTTGTCACTCTTGAAAACCACTAATCCCACAATTGCTTAGAACCTTGAGTTTTGATTTTAATCAATTGTCTTAAGATCATCTTGCTTAGTATTGCTTAAGTTAATTTTCTCACTTAGTTTTTGCTTATTCATTGTCATTTAGTTCATGCTTAGACTTTGTTTACTTGCTTCTGATATCTGCTTTCTTCTTATTGCATTGTTAGGTTGCTAGAACCATTACTTTGCAAACAAAATATCCAATCTCACTTAGCTTACAGCATTGTTTGTATATGAACATCCACAAGTGTGTTTGGCACCTAAGACCATATACTACATCTGATTTGGGGACTAGGATAACTTTGAAGTATAAAGAAGGGACTGAAAAACCCTTGCTTTAGCTTCTTCCCCTTTTCCTTGGTAAGATTCTCTTCTTCCGTGATTCTTTTGTTGTCTATGTCGCGGATACCTAAGCGGAGAGGGTGAGATCATGTGGATCTAACACCGGCCACTCCGGCTTCTCTGCTGACCACCGAGGGGAGGCATTGCTTCTTGAATATGAAGTCTGATATACACCATAATTACTCTATTTTATGCATACATGTAGCATTAGTTTCAGCATTTAAACACCTTTTTTTGCATTTTCATGTCTCAATTGCATCCATTTAGGATTTAGAGTGTAGTTAGAAGTTGCATTGCATATTTGGTACATCTTAAGCACTTGGCAGGTGCAACAAAGGAGTTTAAAGACTGAGAGAATTTTTGGGAGTGATCTGGTGAAGCGACCAAGACGAGAAGGCCAGATATCGAGCAGTATATCGACTTACCAAGTGGATACAGAGCGTACAGAGCAACGTATCGACATCATACGTCGATACAAGCCAAGGAGTCATACTGAGGTGCATATCGAGGTCCCAAGTCGATATGACGGGACAGGACAAGTTAAAGGGTATCGAGCTTCTCTAACTGATACACCAGCTTCAGGACATCTGTATCGGTCTGCATATCGATGTGGAGCAAGTCGATACCCAAACCAGAACCTGTATCGAGCAGAGTAGGTGGTTTTGCTCTATATGCCTTAGAATAAGGGCGATTGTATTGACCAGCATACCGAGGAGACATGACGATAAGCCTTAGCCAGAAGCGACTGTGCTGATCAGTGTATCGACCAGACTTGGTCGATACAACCTTCAACCGAACAATATCAACCAGCGTATCGATGTGACAAGCTGATACAAATCGTCCAAACCAGCTATTTTCTGGTTTATTTCTGGTTTACTAAGGGTTTTTACTGATAACTATGTATATGTTGAGACCCAAAAACATGGAGGATTTTCTTTTTATGTTTATCCTTTAGATATTAACTTTATTCTTTGTGTTTTCCCCTTGAAACCTTGTAATTTATGTCTTGAATTTTGTTCTTTCAATCAAATCTGGTGTTTAGTTTCATTCTGATCATGATTAGTCATTCTCCTTTACCTTGGGTTTTGGGTAAAACCATGTTTAGTGAGTAGTTTGCTTAGGGTTTGAGATGGGATAGAGATAGGGAGATTTGAAGCTTGATTAGTGATTGCTTAGTGCTTAATGTTATTATTCCTTCTTATTTATTATGTTTAATGCTAGATTAGCCCTTGCTAAGTTGATCTAGATCTTAGGGTTCTCTTATGCCTGATAAGTGTTTGATGAAATGCATAAATGAGTCAAGTAAGAGATTTGCTTATCTTAGCCTAAGGAATTAGATGTCTAAGGAGTAGATTGGGAATATAGAATTGGATTAGTTGAACATAATGCTTGTTAATCATCTGTTCAGTAATGCAAGTTGTCTAGAATTTGTGCTTTGCAGAGTAATTAGTACTAAAGAAACTGAGCTAGTTATCGCTGTTAATTATATGCCTAGGAATAGCTTGTTGTGGGTTTGTAAGCATCACTAGTTAAGCTGAAAGTCTCCTTTGATCAATTACCCTATTTGAAGCCCACTAGTCTTTTGATTGTTTGAATTCGAACTTGCTTTAGTTTCTTAGTCTTGCTTTGCATGCTTTAGCTTATTTGAAGTTTCTCTAGCTTTTAGGATAATTATTTCTCTTACCTCATCATGCTTGCTTGAATTAAATAGTATATTGCATTCCTGATTGCTTATTTTGCCCATTGGGATTGATACCTTACATGTTGCAATGACTGGAGTGTGTACATGATTTAGTTAGAGGTCAAAACTCTTCATCAAATTGGCGCCGTTGCCATTTGGGATTGTTCAAAGCTTTAGGATTTGTATATTGTTTGAGATCAAGCTTTTATTTTTGTTTCTGGTTACTAATTGCTCTTTTTAGACTAGAATCTCTTTTGTAGTTACCAAATCACTTGCTCTAAGGTGTCTACAGCTGCACAACTAGTTCAATGAGCAGGATTTTTGGTTCAAAGCAGCAGCTATAAGTTGTTAAAGGATGGAAGAGCATCCACATGCTGCTGGTTTTGGTCTTTAAGGTCCACAAGGGATCCAAGGACCACAAGGAATATAAGATTTACAAGGACAGCAAGGTCCACATGGTTTACAAGGTGATTGGGGTTTGAGAGACCAAAGACCACATACTTTGCTTCAAGACATGGGATAGCTGCTCATGTAGAAGACACTCACTTTGAGATCAGGAAAGGGATGATTGCAATGGTCCAAGACAGCAGATTCTTTGGGATGCCTAATGAAGATCCTTTAGATCATCTTGACAATTTTGAGAGGATTTGCTCTATGGCTAGGATGAGTGGTATATCTGATGATGGTTTGAAGCTAAGACTCTTCCCTTTCTCACTTGGAGATAGAGGTCAACTATGGGAGAAAAGCTTGATGCAAGGAAGTATCACAATATGGGCTCAATGTAAGAGTGCCTTTCTCACAAAATTCTTCTCTCCCTCTAGGACATCAAGATTTAGGAATGAGATTTATAACTTCAACCAATGGCCTAATAAGAGTTTTGGAAATGCTTGGAAACGGTTTAGAAGCTTCACAGTTCAATGTCCTCATCATGGCTTTACAAAGGAAGCAGTCTTGTCAACACTTTATAGAGGTGTTTTGCCTAAGATAAGACTACTTCTTGATACTGCTAGTAGAGGAAATTTTCTTGGCCAAAATGTGGAGGATGGTCTGGCTCTAATTGAGAATCTAGCTCACAGCAATAGACAATATGGTGAAGAGCAAGAAGACACTTCGAAATTGGTCTCTTCTCAACTAGAGGCCACATTGCTTGAAGTGAAAGTGATGAAGGAAAGAATGGATGATGTTCTGCGCCAAACTCAACTTTAGCACCAAGTCCTGGCTCACTATGTTCAACAACAAGAAGGGGAGAGAGAGCCAAAACAAGAGAAGCACTCCATTAATCCATTTGCCTCAAGACATTGACATCAAGCAAATGATGCAGCAGCTTATGCAGTCCCAACAGACTGGTTTTCAAGAACTTAAACAATACATCACCACACAAGCTGCTACAATAAAATCTGAGCTTCAGTCCCAACTTCAGTCTGAACTCCACTTTCAGCAACTCTCTTTTGAACACAGGCTTGAGCAACATAAGCTACAACATGCACCATCTCCATCTTACTCCTCCAAGGAATACATCAAAGCTGTAACTTTAAGGAGCGGGAAACAGCTTCCTCCTAGAGTGGCTCCTACTATCCCTAATGAGGACATTAAGGAAAAAGAAGGGGATGTGGTAATAGAAGATGATGAAGCAGTCAAGCCTGATGAAACCCCAAAGAAGAATAAGGGCAAAGAAGTAGCTAAAGAGAAGCAAAAGGAGGCGCCTAAGGAGCTGGTTAAGGAATCGAGATACACTCCTCCTCCCTACAAGCCTCCACTACCATTTCCTGGAAGATTCAAGAACGAGCTGATAGCCAAATACAAAGGTCGCTTTGATGAGCAGATGAAGAAAATACAGCTTACTATGTTATTGCTAGTTGCTTTTATCTTGGTTCCTCCTTACCAGAAGTTCTTGAAGGATGTTGTGGTTGAGAGAACAAACGATTTGCAAGGTATGGTAGTACTAAGACATGAGTGCAATGCCATCAATCAACAACAAAAGGTGACTACCAACAAACTCAGTGATCCAGGAATTTTTACTTTACCTTGTCCTCTGTCTTGACATCGATCACATGTGATCGATGTGAGTGATCGATGTGGACATCAGTTCTCTGTTGCTTCACATCGTACGATGTTGGCTTGGCCTTGATCGATGTTGCACCGGATTTCCACTCCTTTGGCTCCTCTTACTCCTCTTTAGCTTGGGAAACTTCCTGAATCATCCTCATGCTTCCTCCTTGTCTCAAATAGCTCCTTAGGTACCTAAAAACATCCTTAATGCAAAGAGAATGCAAACTATAACCTAAATGCAACATAAGTCTAAAAGGGAAGGAAAATGGGACTTAAGAAAAGGAAAACATGCAAAAGGAAACCAAAACATGAACTAAATGCAAGCCTAAATGATGTAAATGTGAGAGATATCAACACCCCCACACTTGCCTTTTGCTTGTCCTCAAGCAAACAAACTAAAACAAATGGAGGATGAAGTTTAAAGGTGGGCACTCAAATCCAAAAGTGCTAAGGTAAAGAAGTGAAGTCAAAGCACACTTATGCATACAAAATGCTAAAGGTAAAAGCACACTTATGCATGCAAGTTAAAGCTCTCTTCTACCCTTTACCCAAAGATGAATCCTAAAGACTTCTAAACCCAAACACTTAGAGCTTTTCTTCCCTTTATACTTAACCACAAACTTAACTTATTTCCCACACTACCATCCCCTACTTCTTCTTCTTCTTCTTAAAAGATATTAACCATGAAGTTCAAACCACTTAACACTACCCTTTCACCCAAACTCCTAACCTAAAATCAAGCTCAAAATGCAAGCTGATATCTACAAGAGAGCTTCTCCTTGCCAGCCTTAATCCTAACACTTTTTGCTAAGATAAAATTCGAAAATTATGTATACAAGGCCTCACACCTCTCACAAATGGTGTTTAGTCTCAAAAAGGAGGATTGGTTAAGTGTGTGGATTAACTGTCCCATAAGTATGAGGATCAGCTATTTGGATCAATAAGAGTGGTAAGAAGGGAAGAAGATGATCCAAATATGTATATGGTAGCCATGAATTCAGTTTTCAATGCACAAATATGATAATTAAAAATCAGATTTACGTTCTAATAGATTAGAATTGATTTTCAATGAACAAATGGTTTCAGTATGAGATGAGAGAATCAAATTTAGCAATTCAAACATGGTTCAGCCTTCAACTTCTAACTTCTTATGATGCATCAAACAATTAACCACTTGACATTTAAATCAATCATAAACACTTAGCATTTTACAAGGAAAATTCATCATTGTGCCCTATGCAAATGCAATGCACCCTATATGCAAACACTAGACTAAATCTTAAACAAATGAAATACAACTATATGCTCTCTTTTTGGTTTGCAAAAGATGCAAAGATTTTCAGATTTTTTGATTTTTTGTGTTTTTCTATGCACTTACATGTATGCATAAAATGCATGAGACTCAAAGATGAAACAAATGAAAAACTAAGAAAAGAACAAACAAAGTCAAATCCCAAATCCCTCCTCCACACTTAAATTACACAATCCCTTATGTAATAAAAGAGTGAAAGAGAGAAACAACAGAAATATATTACATAAACTAAAAAAAATGCAATGATATTTACAATGGAAAGGATGTGGTACCTTAGTTGTGGTGGGAGGAGTGGTGGAATGAGTAAGAGAGTTTATCAGTCTCTCCTGGATCTACGAATGATTCTGATTACTGATTGTGGAGACTGACTTGCCCTCCTCTTGTTTCTCCTTCTCTCTTGTGAAGAAGATGCTGTTTGAGGTGGGGGTACACAACTAAGCCAATGTGCTTGCACTTGAGTTGGGTTTCCTTGAGAATCATACTCCTGCCAAGTGGTGTAAGCTTCAGAAGGAGAGTAGGCTGGCGCTTCCCATGCTGATGGCGGTTGGAACATAGGGAGATAGCATGAAGCCATAGCTGGTTCCCAAGCTGCCATTGATCAGTTTGTTTCATATGGAAGGAGTGTCTCCTTTGGGGCATCCAGTTTGCCTTTACTTATTCATTAGGCTCTTCCTGTTGCACTTACTCCTCATAATGTGATGTGAACTCATGACTATGGCTTTGTTGAGAAGCTCCATGTGATTTGGACTTGTCCTTCTTGAACTTCCCCTTCACCAAATTCACAAGCTTCTTTATGGTTTTATCTTGCCATTTGCACCATCTTTGAAGCTTGTTGATGTGGTCATGAGCATACTTCAGGGAGCTCCCTTGACTTGGCACTTCATGAGGTCTAAAATGAAACCATTTAGAGTTGTACTCCAGCAACTCATCTTCTTCTTGTTCCTCCTCTTGGGATTCCTCCTCATTTTCAGTGCCAACATCACCTTCTCCTTCTTCTTCTTCAGAGCTCTCTTCACTCTCTTCTTCACTGTCCTCCTCTCTTTCTTCAGTAATAGAGCCACCATGGTAGAGCTGTCTCTCTGTTGGGCAGAAGTCTGTGTTGCTCCTCATGGTCATGGAGGTGTGTTTTGGATTGGGAAGAAGAAACTTGGCTGGCTCCTTTGATGGCTTGAGGAACTGATAGATGTGCTTTCCTTGGATAGATTTCTCTAAGAAATTACTCCTCTTTAAGTAGCCAAGGTCCATCCATTAAGGTGGCAAAGCATATGCTTTATGTTCATCAAGGTTTACTCCACTAACCATCAAGATTGTTGTCACAACTCCCCCAATGTGCAGCTGAGGGTTCTTCTCTCTCTTCCCCTTGTTCAAGATCCAGCTCCTATATGTGAAGAGCTGCTCCAAGAGGAGAGTCACATAACAAGGAAGCTCTTCAGGACTGTTGATACATTCACCACCCTTGCTGGAGTGCACCAGCTTCTTCATGCCATGGAAGAGAATGTCCATCTCCCTTGATGAGATTTTATCAGTCTCCTCCTTGCAAAGAGGGTGTTGGCAAGTGCCTTGTGAGCATATCTCACAGCTGGATGCCTCATATCTTTGTTCTTGGTGACTCCAGGGGTGAAATGATCAATCCCAATCACTTCCCACAGCTTGGCATGCTCTCTCATTCTGTTCTTGAACTGAGCCTTCTTATCAGCATAGAACTAAACTCCAATGGCGCGGTAAAGGTCTTCAAAAGTTGCTGTGAACTTCTGCTTCCCAAGCCTAAAGGCTATCCACCCATCACCATTGTCTAGTTCACTCTCCTCATAACTTGTCACTTGAAAAGTGGAGAGAACCTGAATTGTCAGATGCTGGTATGAGGGAAGCGCCAACTCCATGAAACTGCCAAGCCCCATTGCTTCAAAGATTTTCTTGCAGTCTTCATAGATCCCAAGTGCCGTCAATGTGGAGGTAAAAGGATACCTTGTAGCCTTGAATTTGCACTAGCTGAAGAGCTCTACAAACTCCCTTGAGCTTAGCTGCTTGCTTGGGGCTTCGTTTACAACCTTGCCCTTTCCCTTGGCCTTTGACTTAGCAGCCTTGCTTTCTATTGTCCTCTTTCCAGCAGCCTTTGAAGGTTTCCCTTCAGAAACCCCTTTGCCCTTGTCTTTGGCTGAAAGTGATGTTGTAAGTGCCTGCTTCCTTGGTGCTTGACCTTTGTTTTTAGCAACCTCCTTTGTTCTCCCCTTAGTACCTAAAAGAACAATTCTCAAAATACTATAAGTATGAGAACAAAGGGATGAAGTACAATGACTTTAAAGCTCTTAAAAAAAATTCTCAAATCTAAGAGAGGTTTAACTAGTTCTCAAATTCTCTCCTCTAAATAACTAAGAGAGTTCATGATCAAAAATCATAAACATGCTAGAGTTCTAAGCAAATTTTTAACTACTTATGCACATGAACCTAGCATGGTGGCCTTTAAACAAAATGAGATGTGATTATTAATGATGAATTTAAAGCAAAGCAAGCTAATAGATTAATGAACAGTGATCAGCTCTAAACATCCTAGTTGCATAACCAACAAATTCCACCATGCAAAATCAAAACAAGCACTTAAACTAAACAAAACTAGTTCTTAAAGCATAAGGTTCATAAGATCTAAAGTTCAAACCATAAGAACAAGTAATTGAATAGTAGAAGAGATCAAACCTATTTGAGACTTCTAAGCACTTTCAAAGACAAATAAAAGAGAGAGAGAACTGAGAAATTTCGTGGCTATAAGTGAGAAAAGAGAAAATGTGCAGTGTGAGGAGTGAAGAGGAGTTTGTTGGTTTTTATAGAGCTAAGGAGGGGAGACAAGGAATCTAAAGTGTGGGGGACAAAACCAAAAGTGCTCAGAAGTGGGTCAGAATGGCAGGGAGGAGCCAAAAATTTTAAATTCAAACTCCCTTGGCTCCAAACCAAGAGAGGGAAAATTTTTGAAGTTAGAACTACTTACCTCGCTGGCCACATCGATCACTTCTGATCGATGTGAACCACATCGAGCATGGTTGCTCGATGTTGATGACCGATGTAAGTTCCAAAACCTCTTCCCCTTAACATCGTTCGATGTTGATGTACGACGTAGGCACATCGAGCAAGCCTTGATCGATGTTGGTGTTCGATGTGCACCAAAATTTTCCACTTCTTCTCACATCATACGATGTGCAGTTTGTCTGACTCTCGGGTCGATTACATCGTACGATGTACATGATCGTTGTAATAAACCCAAGACACTTCCTTTCCCACATCGATCATAAGTGATAGATGTAGTTGCCTGATGCATTCTGGTTCACACAACATCGAGCTCCCTTGATCAATGTACATGATCGATGTAGCCAACATTGAGCTGGCATACTCGATGTAGCCAACATCGAGCTGGCATGCTCGATGTTGGAGCTAGATGTTAAACAAAATGCATCTTCTTTGGTTCCCCAAACATCTTCTCATCCCCTTATCCAAACTTCTGCTTCTAACAACACTCAAAATGCATAAAACATAATCTAAAAGCATAACTATGTACAAGGATACCATGTGTCTACCTCCCAGGTGTGCTTGTTTAAAGTCACTAAGCTTGACTTTGATTACCTCTTTCGTGGAGGTAAGGAGAAGGAGTCTTGGAACTCCTTGGTGGCACCTTGCTTCCCTTGACCCTCTTGGTGACTCCATCCATCTTGAGCACAGCAAAATGCTTAGACTTCCCCTCTTGCTTCATCTTGTAGTAGACCTCACCATTCTTTTAGCCAAATGGTTACAAAACCACTCCTCCTTCTTCAGTAACCAGCACAATTTCATTCATCTTCTTGGAACCAACCACTTGGAGGACCTCCTTCTCAGTGGTGTCTTGAAACAACCTTGACAAACAGCAGCCATCAAAGCTCTCTCCAGTGTAGTCTTCAAACTGAGGCCAGTTCTTGTCAACTCCTTTCATCTTGTTCAGCTCCATGGAGAAAGCATGTTCATGCTCTCGCTGGTTACCCTTGCTATCAAACTTCAAGACCTTCTCTTTGGTGAGCCTAAGCTCTGTAGTGCATTCCCTGGCGTCAAAGACAGCACCAGCTGAAGCTAAGAAGGGTCTTCCTAGAATGATTGCATTCTTGATCTGGCCCTCAACATCTAAGACAACGAAGTCTGTTGGGATTGTTACGCCTTCAATCATCATATGCACATCTTTGAGGGCTCCCATTGGTATCTTCACTGTACCATCTGCAATGGTTAGAGACACATTGCTTTGCTGGAACTTGGTGTAACACAACTCCTTAACTGTAGTATATGGCAACATAATGATGCTAGCACTCAAGTCACACAAACAGCTCTTGAAGGTTCTCCCTTTGAGCTCACATGGAAGAGTAAAGCAGCCAGGATCTCCAAGCTTCTTTATGTTCAGCTCCTTAATCTCTGATTCCACAGTCTTGGCTAGTACTTTCCCAAGCTCTTTTTCAGCATCTAGACCTCTCATTTCCATTTGAGCAGCATAAAGGGTTGAGTACTTCTTGACTAGCTCATGCTTGAATCTTCCTAGAAATGGAATGTCAGGCTGGTAAACTGGGAGCACATCATCTTGAACCTCCTTCTTAGCATCAGAAACTTGGATAAGGTCTTCCCCCTCACTTTGGTCTTCAATGTCCTTATTGAGCATAGACAAGAACTCTTCTATAATAGCTTCTTCCTCAGCAGTAGTGAAAGCATCTTTAGAATCAACAACTTGGCAATACTCTTTGGGATTCATCTCACACTTTCCTGGAAGGTTACCTTGAGGGTGTGGTCCACTAGCTACTCCTTTGTTGTTCACCAAAGCCTTCACTCTTGCATCTAGATCATCAAACTTTTTTGTGAGCTCCACATGAACAAAGTCTATATTGTTGTGCACCTCAGCAAACTTCTTGTTCATCTCCAAGGTTCCATTAATCTTAGATTAAAGCACTTGTTGGATGGGACTCTTGATCTCACAGTTTGGAGTGCTGGAAGAGGCTTGATCTGGTGCATGAGCATTGAATATTGGAGGGTTGAAAGGCTCTCTAGGCTGGAAGTTGTTGTTTCTTTATTGAAAGCCTTGATTGTTGTTGTTGTAAGGCACAAAAGGTCTTGCTTGACCAGCTTGATGTTGTTGTTAAGGTGGGTAGACCTGATCTTGAGGGTTGGCTACATTTTTACTCCTGTAAGAGAGGTTAGGATTGTTCATGTAGTTCCCATAGCCATTGTAACCTCCTTGATTCCCAAGATAGTTCATCTCTTCAACTTGGCAAGCTTATTGATCTTCAATTTGAACCAAGTCACCAAAAAAGCTAACTTCCTTCCTTTCCCTTAGCAACTGATTAATCTTCTCATGAAGAGTTTGATCTCCTTCTTGTTGTAGTCCAGCTCATCCTTATCACTACTAGGAGTTCTATCAAACTCCTCATTATAATTCCCATCTGATTGTGCTAGATTCTCAACCAGTTCCATTCCCTCATCAACATCTTTAGAGAGAAAGTTACCATTAGATTCAGTATCTAAGAGCATTCTGATCTCTGGGAGGGCGACTCTGTACAGTGTGGAGAGGAGTGAAGCTTGTGAAAACCCATGGTGTGGGCACTGAAGTGTGTACTTGTTGAACATTTCCCATGCTTCACCAAAACTCTCATTGTTCCTTTGAGAAAAACCAAAGATTTCATTTCTGATTCTAGCAGTCCTTGAAGTAGAGAAGAACTTGGCCAGGAATGCTCTCTTGCACTCATCCCAACTTGTGATGCTCCCCTGAGGTAAATTCTACTCTCATTGATGAGCTTTGTCTCCTAGAGAGAATAACAAGAGCCTCAACTTAAAACCATCTTCGTTGTCTCCATTAATCTTGGTGAGTGAACAGAGCCTATCAAAGTAGTCTAGATGGTCTAAGGGGTCTTCTAAAGGTAAGCCATGAAACTTGCTTCCTTGTAGCATGGAAATCAAACCAGACTTGATCTCAAATTTGTTGTTCTAAACAGCTGGAGGGAGGATTCATGTTCTGTTGTTGTAAGCATAGGTGCATCCCCTGCTCCAATGGGTCTTACAGGTCTTGGAGCTTGAGCTGCTCCTCTAGGACCTTGCTCTCCTTGCAGTCCCTGAACTCCTTGTTGGCCCTGTTTGCCTTGAATACTAGCTGCTCCTTGAGGTCCCTAAAACCTCATATCCTCAACACCTTGATCTTGGATATTCATCCCCAATCTCTCAAAGTTCTGCTGTTCTTCCCTTAGTCTCCTTGCCTTTTGACCTCTGTCTAGCAAGTTGATGTTATCTATGAAATCCACTAAGTTGCTAAAGCCTCTTGCTCTAAGGTTCATACACCTGAAAACAGCAATGAGAGTTAAAGATGATTAGTAACCAAATATAAATAAAACTTGATCTTAGAGATTCTACAAATCCTAATGATCCAAACAATAGCCCCAATAGCAACGGCGCCAAATTGATACAGGATTTTGAGTCCTTTCTCAATCACCCTTGTACTAATCAGTTGCAGCACATCATAGGGTATTATCAATCCAATGGGGTTAAGCTAGATTCCACTAGGATTATAGTAGAAAGCTTTAAGTCAAGTAAATCAAAGAAGAAAGTTGTTTAACAAAACTAAGCTATCAACCTAAGTAAACCATAGACCAAGCACAACCTAAGAAAGCAATACTTAGTAATGATCAAGTGCAAAATAGAGCAAGCAAAAACAAAACACTAAAGCAAATTCAAAATTATGGTATTAAAAGCAAGGATCATAGATGTGGTTATTTACTTTGGGGCATTCAAAGGGAAGATAAAGGTGCTAACAATCTCATTGACAATGCAAACAGGCAAGCAATGCTAATTCTTAGGCATAGAGTTCACAATCAAGCAAGTTAAGTTCAATTTCTTGATTTGCTAATCACCCTAACAAGAACTAACCCTCATTAGTGCTAGAACAATCAACAAGCATGCAAAACCAACTCTATTCAAGCGAAAATACTTCTTAGACAGTCAATCTCTTGAGCTAAGACAAGCAAATCCTCTATTAAACAATATCAGCATTTCATCAAATACTTGGTGGGCATAAGATGAAGCCTAATTCTAGATTCATGTGATCAAGACAAATCTAGCCTAAGCACAGATTAATAGAGAGGAATCAAACTAATTAAGCATTAACAAAGCCTAATCATGCCTCTAAATTCCCCTAATCTACCACATCTAAAACCCTAAAGATGACTTCTCGCTCATCATCATGAAAAACACCAAATCACAAGAGGAAAAGATGTTAGACATGATTAGGAGAGAGATTAGAGAAGATTAAATAAGGCAAATACAGGACTTTGATTAAAAAGAGAGATTTGTTCTTACAAACACTGAAAAACTCTTAAGAAACTAAGCAAGAAAAAATATTGGCTAAAAACCATTAGTCCAAGCCTATTTATACTAAATGCCAAAAACCCTAAAATAATGGCAAACTTGTAGATAAAAGGTGTTCGGATTAGGATCGATGTAGACTCCTGGTGCTTGACATCGAGCAGGCTGTGTTCGATGTGGTTGATCGATGTTGAGATCAGGTCCTCTCGGGTCCATTACATCGCACGATGCTGGTGGTCGATGTGGATGTCCTGTATTTTGACATCGATCACATGTGATCGATGTGGTTGATCGATGCAGACTTCTGAAGCTCATGCCCATCTACACCGTGCGCTGTGAGTGTCCGATGTGATTGTCATGTGTCTTGACATCGATCACATGTGATCGATGTGAGTGATTGATGTGGACACCAGTCTTCTCTGTTGTTTCACATCGTAAGATGTTGGCTTGGCCTTGATCGATGTTGCACCAAATGTCCACTCCTTTGGCTCCTCTTGCTCCTCTTTAGCTTGGGCAACTCCCTGAATCATCTCATGCTTCCTCCTTGCCTCAAATAGCTCCTTAGGTACCTAAGAACATCCTTAATGCAAAGAGAATGCAAACTACAACCTAAATGCAACCTAAGTCTAAAAGGGAAGGGAAATGGGACTAAAGAGAAGGAAAACATGCAAAAGGAAACCAAAACATGAACTAAATGCAAGCCTAAATGATGTAAATATGAGAGATATCACCAACTTTGTTCAAGAATACTCAGACCTACATTGCATCATGTGATGCTTGCCAAAGGAAAGGAGGTATCAGCAAGAGAGATGAGATGCCCCTCACCCTAATCCTTGAAGTAGATGTGTTTGATGTTTGGGGAATAGACTTCATGCGACCATTTCCCTCTTCAGCAAGAGAGATGTAGTTGTGGATTATTTGTCAAAATGGGTGGAAGCAATAGCTGGTCCTAAAAATGACGCCAAGGTTGTGCTTAAGCTCTTCAAGTCAATCATCTTCCCAAGGTTTGGTGTCCCAAGATGTGTTATAAGTGATGGGGGAAGCCATTTCTTTCAACAAGGTCTCTGAGAGCCTGCTCAAGAAGAATGATGTTAAGCATATGGTTGCTACTCCCTACCATCCTCAAACCAGTGGTCAAGAGGAAGTGTCCAACAGAGAAATCAAAGCCATCTTGGAGAAGACTATGGGGATAACTAGAAAAGACTGGTCTCACAAGCTGGATGATGCTCTTTTGGATATAGGACAGCCTTCAAGACACCCATTGGCAGGTTACCATTCTCACTTCTATATGGTAAAGCCTGTCATCTTCCTGTGGAACTGGAGTACAAGGCTCTTTGGACAACTAGGCTGCTGAACTTTCATATCAAGACTGCCCAAGAAAAGAGGCTTATCAACCTCCATGAGCTGGAAGAGGATCGCCTTGAAGCATTTGAAAGCTTCATAATATACAAGGAAAGAACCACGGCCTTCCATGATAAGAAGATAAGGCCTAAGGACTTCAAAGCTGGGGACAAAGTGCTGCTATTCAACTCAAGGCTGAGGTTGTTCCCTGGAAAACTCAGGTCTAAATGGACAGGACCTTTCAAGATCAAGGAAATACTCCCTTATGGAGTTGTTACATTGCTCAACCAAGAAGGAGGAGACTTCACAGTAAACGGGCATAGACTGAAGCCTTACATGCCGCCTAAGGAGCAACAAAAGTCAAGCTTAGTGACTCTAAACAAGCATTCTTGGGAGGTATTCCCATGTTATCCTTTTCTATATTAATTGATTTTTCATGTTTTTCTTGTTTATTTTAGTATCCAGGAGTATCCTTAGGCACTTGGGATGAGATCAGGAAAGAGCAGCTGAGTTACAAAGGAGAATGAACTCGTAGGCGGGTCATATCGAGCAGCATATCGATGAGATCAAGCCAATATGCGTAGTATCGAGGTACATATCGGGATCACTCACCCAATACTGCATGTCTTTGCACCTATATCGATCTGTGTATCGGACGGGTTGGAGGTCAATACATAAGAGAAGAGCTTGTATCGACCTGAATACAGATGTAGCTGACCCGATACACCCTGCTAACACATGTATCGACCAATGTACCGGTCACACCCAGATCGATACTCAAGGCAGCGTGATATATTGAACAGAGTATAGAGGAGCACAAAAATCGATACACCTTCATTGTCCATATACCGAACAGCATACCAGAATACATACATACTGATACAAAGCAGAGGCAATGCGTATTGACATGTGTATCGACCTAAGTTGACCGGTACATTAAGGGTACAAGTGTATCGACCGGCGTATCGAGGACCACAATGACGATATGCCTTAACAAAAGGGCGATGGCAATTTTCTGAGAGACGTGTCGAGGCATATCAACATCTGTAGCGGTTATTCAGCTCAGTAAGAGTCACCCAAGAGAGTATCGGTCAATGTATCGATGTCCCACCCTGGTACCCACCACCTTGGAAGCGTATCGATGACCATATCGACCTTTCACCTCGATATCGTCCATGAAAACAGCTGTAAGTCTCCCTAACTCTTCATCCTTCACTTCTTTTGCACTGCCTTATGTCCCTTCCTCAATTATCGTTGGTTGGACCTCCTCTATGACTCTTATTACACAGAGGACTGTGTAATTCAAGTGTGGGGGAGGATATTGCATTTGACTTTGTGTTTTGTTTTCTTATTTTCTCTTTTGCATACTTGAGTCTCATGTATACATTCATGCATTTCTTTGAGAAAATCATAAAAAATTTCAAATTTTTGGAACCAAAAAGAATCATTTAGGTGCATTTGCATGATTAAGATTGAGTCTTGATGCATTTCATATAGCTTTGCATACACTTGCATAGGGAGTAGATGATAAACACTTGTTAAGATGCCAATGTTTGAATTGTTATCAATGCCTTAATTACTTGTTGTCTAAATGCATAGTAGTGAGTTTGAAGTTAAGGCTGCGCCATGTTCAGAATTCTTCCATTGACACTCTTGACTCATGCTGAAGCTTGCTGTGATTTGATTCCAACTCTATTTTATTAGAACCTTAATCTGCTTTTGAATTATTTTCTTTGTGCATTGAGACTGTCTAAATGGCTACCCATATACATACTTGGATCATCTTTGATATCTCTCATAATTGCATCATATAAGCTTGCATTTAGTTCATGTTTTAGTCCTCTTTTACATGTTTTCCTTTACCTTTGTCCCATTCTTCTTTGTTTTTATACTTAGGTTGCATTTAGCTTGTCGTTTGCATTTTATCTGCATAAAGGATAATAAATAAGAAAGCAAGACTAGGAGATGAAATACTTAAGATTAAAAGATGAAAGACATAAATAAAAATTATATACAATGATCCAATCTCAACCCACAAAGGGTTTTTTCTTGTTCTATGAAAAACCAAAGCAAAGCTTTGTGGAAGAGAAAGGATAAGAGAAAATAGATCTAGGTTTAGCTATTTATAGGGGACATCCCCAAAATAGCCCTAGGAAGCAAAAATAAAAAAAGTCAAAGATGGTCAAAGATGGTTCTAGAACCAAAGCATATCGATCAGAAGGAAGGAAGTGATGCTCAATGTAGGTGATCGATATGGTGATCGATAGGAACTTCTGGTTGCGGACAGTGATGCTTGAACCGCCGTATCTTTTAAACTACTGATCGTATTGACATGATTCAACCTCCGTTGGAAAGCTTATTCGATACTCTACAACTTCTATGAAGGACTTGGAGGCTGAATCGCACCAGAAGACTTTCGTTTTGACCCATACATTTTGATATCGATCTGCATATCCAACAGATTTCTCTTAGCTTTGGTCGATACAGGACTTTGGTGCAGCCTAAAACCCGTCATCTTGGCTATTATTCTTGGTTCTTCATGTCCTCATAATTCACCATTCTCCAAATGTATTCCTTGCTGCATTTAGACCTGAAAAAGACTCCAAACAATACAAAACATGCAAATGTCTAACCTAAAACCTATTATGTTTATTATGAATGCAAATGTGACAAAATATGATGAATGAATGCATGAGAGAGACCAAAAAATAAACTAAATGCAAGCTAAAACATGGTAAATTATAAGGATATCAACACCCCCATACTTAGATCTTGCTTGCCCTCAAGCAAGTATGAACATGGTGGAAGAGAAGCTTGAAAGTATGAGGTATTTGGTTTGAAAGATGCCAATAATAAAAAAATCAAGTCCTTGTCCAAGTTAGTGATTCAAATATGAAAATGATGTTTGTTCTTACTGAAAATCTAGCCACACTCATCACAAGCATATACAAGAAAACTCAAGCCTATCTTACACAAGCAATCACATCATCCAATCTCTTTAACATTGAATTAACTCATCAACCAAGTGGATCATGCTCATGCAAATCTTGTGTTTTCATTTGGCTAAGGATAAGGCTTATGAGGCAAAGATGACCTCAAACAATTTCGAACTGGTTATATTTAAGTGCAAGGGTTCTCTTAAGAAAATGGAATGAGCCTTGGTAAAATGCTAAGGGTAAAGAACAACTTATGCATACAAAAGTAAACTCCCATCTATCCCAAAAACCCATAAGTGATCTAAACTCCTTTGCTTCTTCCCCAAAAACATAATCCTATTCTACCCCTTTTTCTTGAAGCTTTTTGCTTCTTTTGATCCCATTCTTCATTCTCCTTTGGAGCTTCTTTGACAGTGCATCTTCTTCTTTGATTCTTCTTGGTGGTTTGACCATTTCTTCTTTGCTTTTGCTCTTCTTTACTTTGCTGGTATTCTCTTTGCTAGCTTAGGACACCTTCTTCATTTGCATAGAGCTTTTAATGATTAGCCAAACTTCCCAAGGTTACTTATGTGCACTCCTTTTTCTTTGCTTTCTCTTTTCCTTCTTCACTTGATAACCCAAAATTTAAATCCCAAAACCATCGCTTATTAACCAAAACATCCTAGCCTATCTAGCTCAAGAGGGTGAGCTAGTTCTACAATGGAAGGGTCCCTTTGTAGTTCTAACCAAACACTTTTTACTAAGCTCATTCCTTAAAGAAAAGGCCTTACAATCACTCACAAACAATTTTTGGCTTGAAAGAAGGTTTGGTTAATGGCAGGGAAATCTACTTGGACTAGCAAGAAGGGACAAAGAAGGGAAAAAGAAAGCCCAAGTATGTGTATGGTATCCATGAAAACACTTTCAATGCATAAGACATGATAATTCAATATTCAAATTATGGTTCTAGTAAATAGAGACTGAATTCAGATCACGCAAGCTTCATCAAGACAAGAGTATCATGCAAAGAATTTCAAGTGTGGTTCAAACTTCAATTCAAACTAGACCATAACATCAAAGAACTAACAACTTAGGCAATGAAGTGATTTCAAAAATTAACATCTCTCAAAGGCAAACATCATGCTCAAAATTTCGAATTGATGAAACCTCAATGCAAATGCAACTAGATGCAATCCTAAAATGCAAGATGCAACTAGATGATCACTCAAAACGTTTATAAAAAAATTTAGAAAACTTTTCAAAATTTTCACATTTTTGCAAGTATGAGAGATATGCAAGAGATGAATGCCAAAATTTGAAAGACATACTGTTAATATCACACCCTTCCCTACACTTAAATTATACAGTCCCTGTGTAATCCACTGTGTAATGAAAGTGCAAGAGGAGCCAATATCCAACAAACAATTCAAAAAAATAAGAGAAGAAGAGAAGAAGAAAAATGCAAAAGTTTTGGAGTATACCTCAAGGTCTTGTAATGGAGGAGTGGAAATGTTTTAAAGAATGGCTTGGAATGGTGAATGGTGAAGAAGAAAGACTTTACTCCCTTGAAACCAGAAGTGTGCACCATAGTGAGAAAGGTTAAGGAGTCATATCGACCAAATCATCTGATATCTAGCTTGATGTAACTCTTGGGGTTCTTGCAGCGCCTTTGCCAAAAGCGCAGTATTTCTTGATCCACTGCACTAAATGATACGAAACCAGCTGCATACGAAACCTAACTCAATTTTCTATCACTCTCATGAAGACATCCGGGGCTGAATCGAGACGCAAACCCGTTGTTCCGGTTGATCTTCAAGTCGGTCAAGATGATCGGTCGAGACTCCAGATGGATATGTGCTCACTTTGTTCGCCATAACTCTACAACCACCAATGGGAATAGCTCGAAACCAACACCATACGAAATCTAACTAACAGAGATACAATGTTGATGAAGAATGCCGAGGTCAAATCGGAATGGAAACACCTCATCTGAGCTGATCTTCAGTCGATATGGTCTTTCGGGTGATTCATATTGGTCAGTTGTATCGGTCTGGCTTGATCGATATGAATCGTATCGGTCTGGAAGGTAACCGATACGGTGACCGAAATATACACGGTGCATTTGTATCGGTCACTCCTGACCGATAGCTTTGATCGATACGGCTTGTATCGGTCACTCCTTGACCGATAGCCTGCCCGATAGGGATCGAGGGGGTTCACTAAAACTTCTGTACCTTTCTAACCGCTGATGGGAATGACCTGAAACCAACTCCAGAAGCAAGCTAACTTACGGCACTACAACATTTATGAAGACTGTTGAAGCTGAATCGGAGTTTAGATGCTTTTACCGAGCCGGTTTTGTCACGTGAAGTTTCTGGCCGCTTCAACAAGGTGCACCTTCTTCTTGGTTCTTGGTGTAATCGCCATTGAGAGAGTAGCTTGGTGCATAGACAGGGAATAAGACTGATCATAAATATCTGGTTTGTACTCAGTATGTTGCCTACCAATTTTTCTTGGCCATAATCAGTGCACTAGCTCAATGAATAAGCTGTTGTAGCTCATTGGCAATGTCCACCTGATGTTGAACCATTTGATCCATCTTAGAACCCTGAAACACTAAACAAAAGAAATCAAAGGCAAAAGGAGCATATATAGACAAGGTATAAACATGGAACTACCTTCCAAGTGTGCTTGTTTATAATCACTAAGCTTGACTCTTAGCAAGTGAAACTCAAAGATGAGAGTGCAATGGAACTAATGTTCCTTCTCCAATCATCAAAAAACATAAAGAAAATAGCCTAGTCTAAGAAAGTAATCAAACTCAAATGCCTTAGACACAATGAACTGGCAACGGCGCCAAGGGTGTGGTTAACTGTCCCATAATGATGAGGATCAGATACTTGGATTAACAAGAGTGGTAAGAAGGGAAGAAAATAATCCAAGTATGTATATGGGTAGCCATGTAATCACTCTCAATGCACAAACAAGATAATTCAAAGTCAGTATTATGGTTCTAATAAGATAGAGTTGGAATCAAATCAAACCAAGCTTCAGCATAAGACAGGAGTACCAATGCAAGAATTCAAGATATGGTGCAGCGTTAACTTCAAACTCACTACAATGCAATCAAACAACAGATAACCAAGGCATTGAAAACAATTCAAACATTAACATCTTGACAAGTGATTATCATCTACTCCCTATGCAAATGTATGCAAACCTATATGAAATGCATCTAGACTCAAGCTTAGTTATGTAAATTCAACTAAATGATCTTTTTGGTTCCAAAAAATTTGAAAATTTCATGGATTTTCAGTGCACATAGATGAATGCATGAATGCATGTGACTCAAGTATGTATAAGAGAAAATAAGAAAACAAAACACAAATTTAAATGCAATGCCCTCCCCTACACTTAAATTACACAGTCCCTTGTGTAATAGAAGCTTGAAGGAGGTGAATAAAACAAACTAAAAATGATTGCAAAAGGATGCATAAAGAAAGAAGAGGAGTTAGGTACCTTAGAAGAGTTTTTGGCAGACTGGAGGGGTCTATAGGTCTCTCCCAAACTTATAACAACTTGCCTTAAACCACATTTGCTCCTGTTATTGAAATAAAAAAACACAAAGACAAACATAAATGCAATAATAGAACAAGGATAACAAGGGAATACCTACCAAGTGTGCTTGTTTAATGTCCTTAGCTTGACTTTCCTTGGTTGATCAGTTTGGTGGAGGTTCATCAAGGTTGATGTCTACTTCATCTCCAAGAGGCTCACTTGCCATGTATGGCTTCAGCCTGTGCCCATTCACTGTGAAGTCTTCTCCATTCTTGCTAAACAAAGTCACAGCTCCATATGGCAACACCTCCTTGATCTTGAATGGCCCTGACCATCTTGACTTCAGATTTCCAGGAAATAACCTCAACCTTGAATTGAATAACAGCACCTGATCCCTTGCCTTGAAGTCCTTGTGTTTGATCCTCTTGTCATGGAAAGCTTTTGTCCTCTCCTTGTAGATCCTAGAACTCTCAAAAGCATCAAGGCGGTTTTCCTCTAGTTCATGGAAGTTGATGAGTCTCTTTTCTTGAGTTGTCTTGATGTCAAAGTTCAGCAACTTTGTTGCCCACAAAGCTTTATATTCCAGCTCAACAGGTAGATGACAGGATTTCCTATAAAGGAGTGAGAAAGGATTCATGCCAATGGGTGTCTTGAAGGCTGTCCTATAAGCCCACAAAGCATCATCAAGCTTATTAGACCAGTCATTTCTTGTAACACCAACTGTTTTCTCTAAAATGGCCTTGATCTCTCTGTTAGACACCTCCACTTGGCCACTTGTTTGAGGATGATAAGGAGTAGCAACCTTGTGCTTGACACCATTCTTTTTGAGCAAACTTTCGAAGACCTTGTTGATGAAATGGCTTCCACCATCACTGATCACACACCTTGGAACACCAAACCTTGGGAAGATAATTGTCTTGAAGAGCTTCAGCACAACTTTAGCATCATTGTTGGACAGGCAATGGCTTCAACCCACTTTGACACATAATCAACAGCCACCAGGATGTACTTGTTCTCATAAGAGGAAGGGAAGGGTCCCATAAAGTCAATCCCCCACACATCAAACAGATCCACTTCAAGGATATGGTTCAGAGGCATCTCATCTCTCTTGGAGATGTTTCCTTTTCTTTAGCATGCATCACATGAGGAGATGTGAGCTTGGGCGTCCTTGAACAGATTGGGCCACCAAAAACCAGCTTGGAGGACCTTGGAGGCTGTCTTGAATGTTGCAAAATGTCCTCGATATGCTGAGTCATGGCAATGATGCAAAATTCCTGGAATTTCTTCTACAGCTATACACCTTCTGAACAACCCACCATTCCCTCTCTTGTACAAATAAGGCTCATCCCAAAAGTAATGGGAGACATCTCTTAAGAACTTCTTCTTCTGGTGTGAGTTGAGGGTTTGTGGTATCTGCCCAATCACCAAGTAGTTCACAAAGTCAGCATACCAAGGTAGTTTGTTCTCCTCTGAGCTTTGCACTTCAGCTGCCTTAACTCCTAAAGCATGCAGCTGTTCCTCTGGTAGAGTATCACTGATTGGGACAAAATCATCTATCCTCAGTCTTGAGAGGTGATCAGCAACTCCATTCTCAATGCCTTTCTTATCCACAATCTACATGTCAAACTCTTGCAAAAGAAGAATCCATCTAAGAAGTCTTAGCTTGGTGTCCTTCTTGGCATATATGTGCCTTAATGCAGTATGATCAGTGTATACTATCACCTTGGAACCCACTAAGTAGCTTCTGAACTTCTCAAATGCAAAGAAACCTGCCAGGAGCTCCTTCTCAGTTGTTGCATACCTTGATTGAGCCCCATCCATTGTTCTGCTAGCATAGTAGATAACATGAAGCTTCTTGTCTACTCTTTAACCCAAGACTGCTCCAACAGCATAGTCACTAGCATCACACATGATTTCAAATGGAAAATCCCAGTTTGGAGCTTGGACAATTGGCGCTGAAACTAAAGCTTGCTTGAGGGTGAGAAAGTCTTGCAGGCACTCCTTATCAAACACAAACTTTGTCTCCTTACACAACAATCTTGTCAAGGGTCTTGCAATATGTGAAAAGTCCTTGATGAACCTCCTGTAGAAGCCAGCATGTCCCAGAAAGCTTTCGATTCCCTTCACTGTGTTTGGAGGCTGTAAATGCAGCATCACATCAATCTTTGCCTTGTCCACTTCAATCCCCTTCTCTGAAATTTTGTGACCCAACACAATGCCTTCTTGAACCATGAAGTGGCACTTTTCCCAGTTCAGAACCAGCTTAGTGTCTTCACATCTTTGTAGAACCTGAGAAAGATTAAACAAGCAGACACCAAAGGAGGATCCATAGACACTAAAATCATCCATGAATAACTCCACCATTTCAAGCAAGCAAGTCAGAAAAGATAGAAGTCATACACCTTTGAAAGGTAGCAGGAGCATTGCATAAACCAAAAGGCATTCTTCTATAAGCAAAAGTTCCATATGGGCAAGTAAAAGTAGTTTTCTCTTGATCACTAGGATGGATAGGGATCTGAAAGAATCCACTATAACCATCTAAAAAGCAGTAATACTTATGATTTGCTAATCTTTCTAACATTTGGTCTACGAATGGTAAAGGGAAGTGATCTTTTCTAGAAGCAGAATTAATTTTTCTGTAATCTATGCACATTCTATGACCAGTAATTATTCTAGTTGGTATTAGCTCATCATTTTCATTTTTTACAACAGTGATCCCTCCCTTCTTAGGCACCACATGGACTGGTGAGACCCATGTGCTATCTGAGATGGTATAGATCACTCCTGCTTCAAGCAACTTCAAGATTTCCTTTTTTACTATTTCTTTTAAATTATGATTCAGCCTCCTTTGAGGTTCAACATAAGTTCTTGTCCTGTCCTCTAGATGGATCCTATGAGTGCAGAGGTTTGGAAAAATGCCTTGGATGTCATATAGTGAATATGCCTTGGAGAAATGTCTTGGATGTTATGGATGTCATCTAGGGAGGATATCACTCCCTCGCTCCGTACAGGGGGAAAAGGGTGAAGGGACCAAGGTTCCTGGAGGAGCTTCTGCCCAAAAGGTGAGCTCCCCTCCGCCTTCCGTACCCGAGCGCCGCGGATCTGCCACAGGGACGAAGGCTCCCGTGTCGAGGAGGAGGACGGGGCAATGGAGCATATTTCTGCCCAAGAGGCATATGAGAAGGCTGTTCGGGAAGGCATTTCCATGGCAGGCTCCAGGCTAGAGAAGGAGGGCTTGGACAGTATCGTGAACCAGGCCAGCCACCATCGGTTCCAGGTAACCAGGATTGCTTCTTAACTCTTGTGTTCGCATTTGGTGGCGTCGGCTGGTGATTTTTATTCCTTCCTCTTATAGGCTGATATTATGAGCGTGCATCTAGCCGCATCTACCTTTGTTCTTCAAGCCCTGGTGAATTTGCTCTGGTAATTGCTGGCTTCAAAATCCAAGGAGGTCGAACGGGTGCAGGAGAATAAGGATCAGCATCACCGCGAGGCCGTTCGATTCCGCATCTCGCATGAGTGGGCCGAGGAGGAAATTAAGCATCTGGAAAGCAAGGCGGCGGAGGTCGATGTTCTGCGCGGCCAGATGGAGGAACTCCGGATCCAGATTTCTGAGGAGAAATTTGTGGCCGCCTCAGCTGAGGGGCTTATTGAGGTGCTACGCTCGGAGTTAGACGCCTCCGCTTCTGCTCGCGAGCTGACGTCGGAGATGCTAACAAGCGGCGGTGCCCTTGCAATTATTCAGCAATGCCGGAGGCATGGTTTGGAATGCTGGGACGAGGGAGGTATATAGGGGGTATACCAGGCGGCGGTAGAGAGGCGCAGGCTGCGGGAACCGCGGTGTTATTCATGGACGACATGAATGCATCCCTCGCCCAGTTTCTTCACCCGACTTCTTTGCCCGGGACCACCCATGTTAACATTCCGTCTGCGATCAGTCCTTCAAAGGTGGATGCTTCGATGGCTAATGACAGGGTCGTCTCCTCTCAGGCTCCTGGTGTGAGCCCTTCTTCTGCGAAGATTATGTCAGATTCCCTGTCGGGGTGACTTTTGCCCCTTATTTTTTATCATTTTTTTTTAACCGGTTGCCGCTTGTCGGCGTTTGTGTATTTGGACTTTTACCCATTTTATTTTCTTAAAGCAGTAATATTTTACATTGATGGCTTTCATAGAACGCATACATGATTTTCAGAAATAGTACATTCTAAGATTCGTAGCATTCCAAGAATGTTTGAGGAACTTGGCGTTCTTCACCCTCAGACGATATGCTCCCAATCCTAGCACTTCGACGATTACATACGCCCCATCCTTGTTGGGGCTAAGTTTGCCATAATGGTGTTTGGTGTTGCGAAATGCCCTGCGGAGGACCCACTGCTCTTTGCGGAAGGTTCGGGATCGGACCTTTTTGTTGTAGCTTTGGGCAAGTTCCGCCTGATAGCACATGTTTCTTATTGCCGAGGAGTCCCTCATGTCATCTAGAAGGTCTAGGTTTGCGTACAGCATCTCGCTATTTTCCTCCTCCGTTAGCGTGAATTCGGTACGGCATGATGGCCTTGTTGTCTCCACTGGGATGACTGCCTCCGATCCATACGCCAGGGAGAAGGGAGTCTCACCTGTAGCCACTTTCTCTGTTGTTCGGTAGGCCCACAAGACTCTGAGTAGCTCTTCGGCCCACGCTCCTCGGGCCCGGATGATTCATTTTTTGAGGGACTTCAGGATGGTCTTGTTGGAGGATTCCACCTGTCTGTTAGATTGTGGGTGCCTGGATCCGGATCGCTCTCCCGCCGGATTTGTCTATGCGCGTAGTTCAAGACATCTTCCATGGTGGAGCATTCGTTCTTGGTCAGGTCTTTGGAAAGCCCGGAGCCTTTTAAAAGTCCCTTCCTGAAGGTGTGCACCACCATGACTTCATGGCAGCTGGGTATTTCTACCCTGATGGCGTTGAAGTGAGTGACGTAGGATCAGAGTGTCTCCTATGCTCCTTGGTTTACATTAAACAAATGTCCAATGCCACGGGCCAGTTTTCGGCTGCTGGCAAACTATTGGACGAACAGGTTAGTTGTGCAAATCAGTTGATCGTCTTATTGTGTATGCTGATTAACCATTGCAGGGCGGTCCCCAAGAGCGTTGTGCCAAAGCCTTTGCACAGACACGCTTCCCTGGTGTATTGATATATCATGGTTTTATGGTTTTTAACCATGGTATAACTCCTTTTTATTGAGTCTTTTTGGTCTTTTTAGAGTCCTAGTAGAGTCTTTGCAGGTTATAGATTGTCTGGAGCATAATTGGAGATATTGAAACCTTTTGGAGCATTGCAAGATGAAGCCACGAAGTGTGCAACTCGGAAAAGAAAGTATGGATTTGGGTGACGCTCGTCACCAGTAGAGGAAGGAGTCGTGGCCTGGTTTTTAAAAGATTAGGAAGAAATTGCAGTTTTGGCCCCTGCAAAAAAACCCCAGATCGTGTTTTACCCTGTATATTAGGTTTTTCAGCCATTCTTTTGGCAGATATCTTGTATTTTATTCTTTTTGAGAGCTTGAGAGAGAGATTTTGTAGCAGAGCTTTTGGAGAGACAAATCAGACTCCTTCAGAGCAGATTTCGATCTCTTTTATTTCTATTTCTTATTTCTTTTATGCAAACTATTCTTTTCATGATGTTTGTTTCATTCACCATGTCTGAGTAGTTTGTTAGTTAAGTTAGGGCTTTTCAAAGGTTGAAGAAGAGTTTGTAGAATTGTTAAACTATTAGGAAAATCCATTGGTTCTTCATCTGTGCTTGCAATCTTACCGATTTCTTAGACACATCATCTGGATTTCGAAACCCTAGGTTGTTTGATAGATGTGAGAGCAGTATTAATCACCTGAACTAGTATTAGATGAGCAAAACGCCCTAGTCCAAAGAGACTTGGCTTAGGAGTTTTGTGAACAATTGAACCTGATCATTACTGCATGTTTAGGTTGTTAGGGTTTGCAAAGAGATTTGAAACTCTGTGATTTAGGCATAGTTAACTTCTGGAATGAGAATTGATTAGTTATACCTTTGCGATTCATGTTCAAGACGGTTTTAATTCATTCATGATTGCATGCATTCTACACTCTCGGATTCAACCTGCGAATTGTCCTGACTTAGCGCCTTTAGCTTTCTGAACTTTAAGAACAAGCATAAAACGCCCACTTGCATTTATTTTACGGTTTCACATTACATTCATTACTTATTGCTTAGCTTAATCTAAATCTACAAATCGCTAGTGTAGTTTACATACTCCCTTGGGATTCGATAACCCCTTATACTACAACTGCTTTGCTGTGCACTTGCAGTAGTTTTTATTTGGGTAAAACCTGAGCCCTATCAAGTTTTTGGCACCGTTTCCGGGGAGTAATAGCTGCCTATCGGTTTTTAGTACTAGGATTTTGTCTAAGTTTTAATTTGTTTACTAACTTTCTGCTACTTTTCTTTGTGCTGGTTTCAGGTGTATGCCTATTCGCAGTACCAGAAGCAACAAAGAGAAGGAGCTTGTGACTTTGAGCATCGACGAACTCGCTAAGTTGGAGAGGACCATCAGAAAAACTAAGAAACAGTCTACAATGGTTGCTCCACTGATCTTGGTTAAAGTTGCAGAAGGTCATTTGGTTGACAGAGAGGGAAACATAAGGAATTAAGAAGGGCAAAGACTGGATCAAGATGGGAATGTCATTGTTGAACGGCAGGTTCAACAAGTAGCACAAGACGCTGGAGTCCCTGATGCTGCTAACAACGCTGCTGGGCGTTTTGTTCAGAGGACTTTAGGAGACTACAACAAACCTGATCAGTTTTATGCCAACAGAGCTGCAATCTGCCATCCTGCTTTCCAGAGGAATGATATTGAACTCAAGCCTGCTTATTATCAGCTGGTGGGACAGCATCCTTTCCATGGCTTACCTCATGAGCATCCCATGGATCACATTGACAGGTTTGAGGATCTGGCTTCAAGTGTCAAAGCTAATGGTGTTAACTATGACTTTCTGTTCTGTAAGCTTTTCCTTTACTCTCTTGGAGGAGATGCTGCATATTGGCTGAAGCAACTGGAGCCTGCTTCGCTGACCACTTGGGAAGACACTAAGAATGCTTTTCTGAACAATTTCTATGATGATGCCAGATCAGAAGACTTGAGGACGAAAATTGCATCATTTACCCAAGGTCTCACTGAAGCTTTTAGGGCTTCTTGGTTGAGGTTCAAGACTTATCAAAGGGACTGTCCTAATCATGGCTTTAATCAGGTGCAACTGCTTGGTATCTTCTTCAGAGGCATTGACTGGAAATATCAGATGGCATTGGATACTTTAAGTAGTGGGAACTTCAACACCAACAGACCAGAAGAAGCAATCAGATTGATTGAAAATTTGGCCTGCAGTAACAGCACCAAGAATGCTGACTTTCAGAGGATGCAACAGGGTGGTTTGAATGATGGAAACCAGATTTCTAAGGTTAAAGCTATGCTGGACAGTATTCACAGCCTTTTGGCAGGAAAGAAATCGGTCCAATATGTTAATTTCATCAATGGAGGGGGTTTTCAGAGTCAAAGGTTTGGGAATCAGTAGTGGAACAAAGGATTTAAAGGCAACAATCAGAAGGTCACCTTTCCAGGAAACCAGAATGCATCTGGTTATACTCCAATGCCACAGTTCCAGAAGACTGAAGTTGAGAAATCTTACCAAAACAGCAGGAATTATAGTTCTTTTTCCTACCAAACTGCACCTCCACAAGACAATAAGATGGAAGCTATGCTGGAGCAGATACTTGAAGGACAGCAGAAGATGACAGTGAACTTCAATGGCAAGTTGGATTCGCTGTATCAAGACCTGAATGGGAAAATTGAGAGTCTGAACTCTCACATCAAAAAGCTTGATGTGCAGGTTGCTCAAACTGCAAGAGCTGTTCAAAGACAATAAGGATTCCTTCCTGTAAGGACTGATATCAATCCCAAGCACCAGGTTAATGCCATCACAGTCAGGAGTGAAATAGATCTTGAAACAGGTCAGGAAAAGAGGCTGAGTGCAGAGCAAATCGTGCAGCAGATGGAGTTTGAAGATGAAAATTTCGCAGTCTCAGAGATCAGTGACGAGCGTCACCAAGGAGGGTGTCGCTCGTCACCCAAATTGCAAGACCCCGGCAAATATTCTTCACAAACTGGTGACGAGCGACACCAGGTGGGTGACGCTCGTCACCCATTTTGAGCAGAAAACGCTAATTATCACAGGTGAGTGACGATCGTCACCACCCTGGTGACGGTCGTCACCCACCCCAGAATGAAGATTTTTCGCCTGTAACTGCAAGTAACAGCAATGAACAAGCGTATAAACCAAAGATACCCTTCCCCAAGCATCCTAGGAAGTCTAAACAAGAGATAGAAGAAGCCAGATGCAAAGCTATGATAGACAAGCTGATGGTTGAGGTTCCTCTTATTGATGCAGTCAAGCTTTCACCTCCATTAAAGAGGTATGTAAAAAGGATGGTTGTGAATGGTGTAAGCCCTGAGGAAGGTGCATTTCTTACCAGGGACAGTGTTGTTTAAGTCTGGCGGAGGTGGTTACTGATGTTGTGTGCTTTGTGTCATGTTTTTAGAATCTTAAAGTTGAGTCAAAAATCTGTTTTTATAGAGTCAAAGTTTTGAAACTGGCAGTTTTTCTTGGATGTTTATGCTTATAAGAACCATTGCCACTGTAGTTGATTACAAGTCTTATTAAGTTGAAAGTCATAGGTGAATCAGTCTAGCAATGAAGGTTTAGGTTCTTAGAGAATCTGGAAAATTTGCTGTTAGCTCCACCTTAATGAACTTTAAACTTCTTTTCTTGGGGCTTGATTCCCATTGATCTTGATTCTTTCTTTCAGCACTGACAATAAAGTTAAGATACAGTCTCTCTTTGATCTTCCCTAATACAGCTTTTAAGAGTTTAAGTCCATAGAATGGTGCATTCATGACCCTGTCTCCTCACAAGGAACAACAGTAATAAACACACTCAAGAACCTGTCTCCTCACAAGGAACACAAGTATTGAGTAGCACCATATCTTAGACTGTAAAAAATGAGAAAAGAGATGAAAAATCAGAATGAAAAAGATCAAGGGAAGAGAAAATAGGAGAGTTGTGTTGAGATTGCTTTGTTCAGTTGTTTAGGAAGGGAAAATAATCTGTAAGTGATTGAGATGATAAAACCTTGATGAGATTTCACACTTAGATAAAAATAAGGAGTTAGCAGCAGAGATTTCAGATTTCTTGAAGGAATTTGGACTAGACTTGAGAGATTTGCTAAGCTTGTAATGATTAGGCTGAAATTTGATCTTGTGTTGACTCTTTGGTATATGGATTCGAAAGTGTTAACTAATGTGGTGTTCCTGATGTTTAGCTGACTGTTTCTTGTTCTCAAACCTCGACCCTGTTCTCTGTCTGATGTTTGCTTGAGGGCAAGCAAAAGCTAAGTCTGGGGGAGATGATATATCATAGTTTTTATGGTTTTCAACCATGGTATAAGTCCTTTCTATTGAGTCTGTTTGGACTTTTTAGAGTCCTAGTAGAGTCTTTGCAGGTTATAGCATGTCTGGAGTATAATTGGAGATATTGAAGCCTTTTGGAGCATTGCAAGATGAAGCCACGAAGTGTGCAACTCGGAAAAGAAAGTATGGATTTGGGTGACGCTCGTCACCAGTCGAGGAAGGAGTTGTGGCCTGGTTTTTAAAAGATTGGAAAAAATTGCAGTTTTGGCCCAGAAGTTCCAGTATTTGCAAAAAGGCCCTAGATTGTGTCTTACCTTGTATATTAGGTTTTTCAGCCATTCTTTTGGCAGATATCTTGTATCTTATTCTTTTTTAGAGCTTGAGAGAGAGATTTTGTAGCTGAGCTTTTGGAGAGACAAATCAGACTCCTTCAGAGCAGATTTCGAACTCTTTTATTTCTATTTCTTATTTCTTTTATGCAATCTATTCTTTTCATGATTTTTTTGTTCATTCATCGTGTCTGAGTAGTTTGTTAGTTAAGTTTGGGCTTTTCAAAGGTTGAAGAAGAGTTTGTAGAATTGCTAAACTATTAGGAAAATCCATTGGTTCTTCATTTGTGCTTGCATTCATATCGATTTCTTAGACACATCATCTGGATTTCGAAACCCTAGGTTGTTTGATAGATGTGAGAGCAATATTAATCACCTGAACTAGTATTAGATGAGCAAAAGGCCCTAGTGCAAAGAGATTTGGCTTAGGAGTTTTGTGAACAATTGAACCTGATCATTACCGCATGTTTAGGTTGTTAGTGTTTGCAAAGAGATTTCAAACTCTGTGATTTAGGCATAGTTAACTTCTGCAATGAGAATTGATTAGTTATACCTTTGCGATTCATGTTCAAGACCGTTTTAATTTATTCGTGATTGCATGCATTCTACACTCTCGGATTCAACCTGCGAATTGTCCTGACTTAGCGCCTTTAGCTTTCAGAACTTTAAAAAAAGCATAAAATACCCACTTGCATTTATTTTACGGTTTCACATTACATTCATTTCCTATTGCTTAGCTTAATCTAAATCTACAAATCTCTAGTGTAGTTTACATACTCCCTTAGGATTCAATAACCCCTTATACTACAGCTGCTTTGCTGTGCACTTGCAGTAGTTTTTATTTGGGTAAAACCTGGGCCCTATCATGTATGAGGAGGGTTACGCCGAGAACATCCTCTGTTTGTATTGAGCGATGTGATCTTCGGGGTCGATGACACCTTCGTAAGATTGAATCGCCAGGTACCTAAATTTTTTAGGTACTTCGATGTTGGCGATGTCTTCCGAGAAGGGGTAGTCGTTGTAGGACTCCCTCGTGGGTTAGGTTACCCGCAGGGGCAGCCCTGGGATCATTAATAGTCGGGTGTCTATGTTTGCCATATGCTCTGCCATCCTCTGGACAATGATCCGGTCCAGATCCATCGGCTCTGTGGCTCACCGTCCCCCGGCCTCGTCTAGGTGGGCGGAGTGGTCGGCTTCTACGGTTCTGTGAACGGCCGGGACGGCAGTGTCGTCTGCTAGAGGGAACCTTGGGAAAGGTCCGCGTCATTTTGGACCGACGCGTTCTGGCCTACCAAGATTGTTGGTCCGTCCGCGTCCAGGGTTCTTGTGGTAGCGTGGCCCGATGGCATGCTCGTTCGTCCGGCCTGTTGTTCCAATTGGTGGTTCCTTTATGTGACTCGCTCGAAGTCGGCTCGGAGGCGATAAATCTCCTCGTAGTCCAGCATCTGGCGGAACATCGGGGCGGGGGGGGCCATCGGGGGATGCTGGCTGGTAGTCCCCCGTGCGTAGTGCCCTTGAGTGCCTTGCTCCGGTGGGCTCGGTGAATCACTTCCTTCGTTCGATATTAGGTTTGTTCTCCCCCCCCCCCCCCCCCCCCCCTTCCTTATAGCGCCAACTGTTCAGGAGCAAATTTCGAGATGCTACGTGGAGGAATCTGGTTGGTTGTCGGTCGTGCGATGGAGGTCTGAACTCTGGGGGGATGGGTTAGCCTGCAATGAAGGAACAAGGAAAGAGAATCTCGATGAACAGGAAAGGGGTTGCCCTTCCGATTACGCTCTGACGCTCTAGTCAGAAAAGACACGGGACTGGACGAAATGCGAGTATGAGGCACTCTATAACCTCGAAGGGATCTTGATATAGCTATTGGCAGCAGTGTTCTTTAGTGAAAATCAAGCTAGAAGATGAATTTATCTTTCTAGATGTGTGCTCCCCCTCCCGTTGGCGCGAGGGGTGTGCTTTTATTGGAGATATCTGGTTTCGGGTCGGGTCCGGGTTCGAGTCTCTAAGTTCCTCGGGTTGGATACTTACTTCCGTCCTTTGCCATGATTATGACCATTCCCAGACTCTTCCATGCTTGTAGTCAGAGGGGAAGTTGCCGACCTTCTCTGCTTTCTCTTAGCCGCCATCATTGCGGCCTTCTTTAGTAGGTGCGGTGCATTTAATGCACCTCAAGTTCTCGCCGCGTCAGTTGCCCACGCAAAATGACTACTCCTTAGATACATATCTAATTAATTTAATTAATTAAATAGGTTTGGCTGGAAAATAGAAATTACGTTAAGGTTTGTTGGGCCCTCGTGGGCCGTATTCACATTTTGCGACCCAACAGACAGTAATTTTTTGAGTATAAATTTATATTTTATTTTAATTTATACAATTTTTTGTATATTTGATATACTTAGGACTTATATATATATGTATATATTTATTAAATTTATTTGTGTTGTTGATTTTCAGAATAGATAGCAAATACATCAAGTTAATTTATTGTAAACTAATGATTTTGCTTTGTTAAATTTGTTTTTTATATTAATTTTTATTTTAGTTATACTGATTTGACATACTTTGTTTATTGTAAATTTAATACGAACTTCTCTCAAAAGCTTATAACATCATTTGTTTCTTTAATTAATTTTTTATTATGTTGATTTTTAAAAACAGTAGACTAAACATCAAATTAGTTTTCTTTTATACGACTTTTTCTGTAGTTAATTTACCTCTTTTGATATTAATTCATATTTTATTTTGAAATTGTTCGGGAGCAAATTTTGGGATGCCACGTGGAGGGTCATGATTCGTCGGCTGTGGAGCCGGGTCTCCGAGTTTCGTTCTCTGGGGGGAAAGGCGGCGGGGCGGAAGCTTCCTGTCGTGACGCGGCGGGGCATACACCGTACTCGATCCTGCAAACACTTAAACAAATGTCATGGGAGCCTTTGGGGGAGGACCGAAAGAGGGTTTCCCTCCTGAAGGTTCTCCCACGCCCAAGTCAATGAGCGTCCTACCAGGAACAACTACTCAGGGGGGGGAGGAGAATTTTTTACGGGTTAAACGTTAGGGGACTCATCCGTAGATCGAGACTCCTGTCTGGTTTAGAGTGTTTTAAGAGAGATTTCTACTTGTGAAGAGAGGGATGCAGCGGGTATAAAGGCGAGGTTCCAAGTCGGGGATAACTTAACCTGGACTGCAATCACTCGGGAAGGACGTGGAGTCCACCCGTGATCCTGTTGCGTGGCCGGGAATATTGTGTCAGACATCGAGAGGCGGGCTTCTCCGATCGTCCTCCTCCCTCTTTTCCTCTCCCCCTTCTCTCGAAGGGTTCTTCTTCCATTTATATTCGCCATTCCCTTGTCTTGTCCCCTCCGAGCCGCGTATCCGGGGAGCAGGTGGGAGTCATCATTCTGGCGTGTTAGGGGAAGCCCGCCAACTGCCTCGGTACAGTGCACGGGAGTGGGTCGGCCGAGCTAGTGTGGCGTGTGTCAACGTCTGATGTAGCCTAGGCCTGCGTGGTGAGTCCTCATTCGATCCGGTAAAATGGGTCCCAACTGTTGCCCCTGACTTCTCGACTTATCCATGGATGAGTCGAGGAGTCAAATCTTCGTCGATTCCCTGTAAAACAAACATGGTTATCCGGTTCCCTATATCTTATGCTGCTTATGAGCCGGTTTGTCGCAGCGACCTTGCCACGTACCGCGAGGGGTACGGTACTGGTCTGGGCGAAGCTAGATTCTAAACCATTATATGGGAATTAAGGACTTATCGGAGCCGTGCTGCGCATTCTGGAGGAATGCGGTTCTAGCTGGATGGTCCAGACTTCCGGAGAATTTGGATAGGGTATCAACTCTGGCCTTGGCGTGTTCCACGACGGAAGGCACCCTTTGTCGAAGGAGTAGTTCGAAAGAAACTCTCAACCCAGACCTTTTTCGATTGTCCCGGAGGAGCACGTTATTGGTTGAAGGAATTATACTTCCGTGGAAGCGAGCTGCAGCACAGTTCTTAGTAGGTGTCAACTTCAATCTTACTTGTATCCAAAGGAGTACGTTACTGATCGAAGGAATTACGCTTCCGGGGGAAACGGACCGTAGGATGGTCAGACTAGATACTTATAGAGGGACTCGCCTAGTCTATGTTACGCATCCGGTGGAGTACGCCGCTCGGCCTGGGGAGTTTTAGAATAATAGGGTCCTATCCTTACTGGGGCGTGCATCCGGGGGAGTGCGACGCTTGCTCAAGGTAGGAGGATAGGCGTTCTCGGGGGGAACTGATAGCTTTGGCCACTAGTGACCATCTCCTCTGAGGGATTTACTTCTCGCTTCGTGCGGCACTAGACGACGAGTCGTCTTACCTCCGCTCATCAGGGACATTATTGGGGTTATAGCCTTGTGCGATCGTGGAAATCGGAACAAGTCCCGAGGGCATTACCTCGACTCTCTTACTGCCTGGACAGTTTTCGCGTTGTGCTTACGCGGAAGTTGGTGAGTTTTGGAGAACGTGCTTATGACGTACACCAAGGGGAAGAGGTCGGGAAGTTATCAAGAAGAGAAAACATGCGAGTCAGCAACATCAATTCCTGTTGTGCCTGAGTGGCAAGCATGTCCTAGTGAGGAGCACCCTGGTTTGCGGCATGGCCCTTTGGCAAGGACTGGCGGGGAAGACACGGAGGTCTGAGAGGCCTGAGCCCTAGGATCCCGAGGGGGTCCTGCCCCGGAGGGGCGAGTAAGTCCGCGGGGGAGCATACTCAGGGTGTGTGCAGTCCGCGGAGGGAGCTGGCACGGGGCGAGCCACGGGGGCTTGCTAGACCGAAGTCTTGGATTCCTTGAGGAATGGTGTCCCGGAGGACGGGTGAGTCCGCGGGGGAGCTCGTCAAGAAAAGGGGATTCGAGGGAGATTATAGACACTACCATGGGGAACGAATATTCGTGCGAGCGGGAATTCGAGTGATCAAGTAAGCAGGGGATCAGGCAAGAAGTCAATCAATCAGGCAAACAAGAAATCAAGTAATCAGGCAAGCAAGAAATAATGCAATCAGGCAAGCAATAAATCAAGCAATCAGGCAAGCAAGAAATAAAGCAATCAAGCAAGCAAGAAAGTTCTTAGCGGTTGGCGTCTCGCTAGGGGCGGTCGCATTCCAGCCACGGTCATGGGTACCGTAAAACCTGTCACAGGGTCCGCGTGACCCGGATGGTTACGTTTGACCCACGGGCGTGGTCATGCCCCTGCCCCAGGGATAACTTCTCCCGGGTGGCGTACTTGCGGTTATCCTGTAAAGGCACGACGTTCATACCGTCGCGACCATTTGTCAATTGATCTTCAGAAGGCCTTTGGTAAGATCGGTGATTCGCTTTCTTGATCCCGCGTAAATCTTCGAGACCTGGCGAGTGCGATCCACGTGGCGAGCCCCTGGTGGTTCGAACTGCAGCGCGTCACCTCACGCAGCATGCACCACTCCCCCGAGGACCGCCGATCGTCTTTTCTGATGTGGCCCGTTCCTTTTCTCTCTCTTTGCATTAAATGCGCGTCACTTCCCACGCACGGCTCGAGAGACTAATAATTTCTTTCGGACTTTTGGCTTTTCCCGACCGACGCGGTTCCTCTCGCGTGCCTCTTCGGTTTCTTCTTCCTCTATAAAATCGTGAAACTCGCAGTTCCGCAGATTTATTCTATTTTTGGAGCAAATCTCAGAACTCTCTTTCTTCGAACTGCTTCTTCTTTTTCTTATTACACACATTACTTTTTGCTCAGTCTAAGATGTCAGCTTCTAGTTTTACGTCCGGCGCGTGGCGCGTCCATCATTCCTGGGCCGATGGTGAGGTGCACGACACCACCGCAATATCATCAGAGCCGGTTCCTGTAGACTTTCCTTGGGCCGAGGGTGAGGCCGAGGAAATCGCCGGCATCCCTTCGGCGTCCAACCTTGCAGACCGACTTCTTTCCACATGCACGCCGGACTCTCTGGAGAGAGTTCTTTTGTCTAACCTCTCTTACTCTTCTGGGCTCAACCCTATCTTCCCCGGTGAGTGGGACGGGCAGACCGGCCTCTGGGGCGCTGCATTGTGATCCATGACGACTACTTCCACTACGACATCCGGGGTAGCCTCCCTCAGATGGTGGTCGACTTCTGCCGGTTCACCGGCATCTGCCCTAGTCAACTCCACCCCTCCTTCTAGCGCTAACTGTTCGGGAGCAAATTTCGGGATGCCATGTGGGGGGTCATGATTCGTCGGGTATGGAGCCAGGTCTCCGAGTTTCGTCCTCTGGGGGGAAAGGCGGCGAATCGTCGTTCCGGGGCAGAAACTTCCTGTCGCGATGCGGCGGGGCGTACACCGTACTTCATCCTGCAAACGCTTAAAAAAACGTCAGGGGAGCCTTCGGGGGAGGACCGAAAGGGGGTTTTCCTCCTAAAGGTTCTCCGACGCCCAAGTCAATGAGCGTCCTACTGGGAACAAGTACTGGGGAGGGGGGGGGAGGGGAGTTTTCTACGGGTTAATCGTTAGGGGACTCGTCCGTAGATCGAGACTCCTTCCTGGTTTAAAGTGTTTTAAGAGAGATTTCTACTTGTGAAGAGAGGAATGCAGCCGTATAAAGGCGAGGTTCTAAGTCGGGGATAACTTAACCTATACGGCAATCACCTGGGAAGGATGTGGAGTCCACCCGTGATCCTACTGCGTGGCTGGGGATATTGTCTGTTTTAAGAGGGATTTCTACTTGTGAATCGAGGGATGCAGCGAGTATAAAGGCGAGATTCCAAGTCGGGGAAAACTTAACCTGGACGGCAATCACCCGGGAAGGACGTGGAGTCCACCTGTGATCCTGCTGCGTGGTCGGGAATATTGTCTCAGACGTCGGGAGGCGGGCTCCTCCCTTTTTTCCTCTCCCCCCCTTCTCTCGAAGGGTTCTTCTTCCATTTATATTCAACATTCCCTTGTCCTCTCCCCTCCGAGCCGCGTACCCAGGGAGCAGGTAGGAGTCATCATTCTGGCGTATTTAAGGAAGCCCGCCAACTGCACCAGTACAGTGCGCGGAAATGGATCGGCCGAGCTAGCGTAGCGTGTGTCAGCGTCCGATGTAGCCTAAGCCTACGTGGCGAGTCCTCATTCGACCCAGTAAAATGGGTCCCAACAGAAATATATGTTTTGAAGATATTGACATTTTTATGCATAATTTTTTTTTTACTTTTCTGTTAATGAGAATATTTTATATGAATTTTTAAATAGTTAGTATAATATCAAATCAGTTAATTTTTCTTATTAAATTTTTTTTCTGATGAACATTTAGTATAACATAATTAATTTTTTATTTTTTGTTTATTTTTTTATACTGGTTTCTTAAATAGTTAGCTTAAACCTTTATTTTTTTTTTGTTACATAAAGATTTTTTTACTTTTATTAGTTAAAAACTTACAAATTTATTATCGTATTAATATTTTTATATTAATTTTTTTGTTAATTTAATTTTTTAGTTATTAATTTCCATATTTACTTTTTTAATTGTTTAAGTTTTATGATATTAAATTTTTATTTTATTTTTATAGACGTTAGAAGTTTGGATTTTTGACATAAGTTTTTTTTAATCTATTTTGTTAGTTAAACATTTTGATTTTAATTTTTTATTCTAATATAACATTTTTCATTTTTATATATTTTAATTTATTTACATTACTAATCAAATTTAACTTTTTGTATTTGAGTGAAAACTTTAATGTAGACCAAATTAAATTAAATTTGTTCATCTTATGTGAACACCTTCAACATGTGAACACCTTCAACAACACTTATGTTAAATGAATATAACAATAACATTTATGTTTCTCCTAGAGATGACATATGAGCTTTTTAGAGCTTTATAAACATGATACCTCAGCAAAATAATCACCAATCAAAACATTTTATTAATACAACTCATCTACTTATTTTAATTTTTAAACTTAAGCCTATTAAAAACCTAAATATTTTTTCTATTAGTTTTTGTTTTAGTTTTTACTAAACTCAAGCCCAAATAATTAATAACAGCAAATAAAATAAAATTTTATTTTATTTTTTGCCAAACTCAAGCCCAAATAATAAAAAAAAAAATCTTTGTTTTTCCTTTTTTGCCAAAGCCAAACCCAAATAATAAATAACAGCAAATAAATAATAAAAAAAAAATTAGCTATTTGTTCGCTTGACAGAGATATACGAAACAAGTGTAGGCTCAACATCAACTATGATTCCATAACAACAACGCAGAAAGCCTTAAGAAGCTCACACATCAGCAAAAATTTGAACCGATAAAAACATAACAATTTCTTAGTTTTCACGGAAAAACACAATTTCATGGGAGATAATGCAATTTTTGGTTTTCGCGGGAAATTATAGTTTATCTATTTTTTGTAAGAAAGCATGATTCTTGGTTTGACGAGAAAATGAACTTTTTGGTTTTGGCGGGAATAGACGATTTCTCAGCTTTTGTAGAAAAATAATTTTTTCGGTTTTGACGGAAAAATACAATTTTTTTTTAGTTTTTGTAGAAAGATGCAATTTTTTGATTTTTGTGAAAAGACATAATTTCTCGGTTTTTGCAGAAAAACACAGGTTCTCGCGGAAAAATAAAATTTTAGGTTTTAAGTTTGACGAAAAAATAATTTTTTTTTTGTTTTGGCTGGAATAGGCGATTTCTCAGTTTAATAGGAAAATGAAGTTTTTGGGTTTTGAAAGAAAATACGATTTTTCGATTTTTGTAAGAAGATGAAATTTTTTTGTGCTAAATTTTCAAGTTAAAATATGTTTACAGTAACCAAATTTAATTATTTAACTTCAACTATAATGATATTTGAACAGTTCAAATATAATTTTCTATTTTGTTCTAAAGCAATGATAATGGTTTGATATGAATGTTATTGATTATAGTTTGGTAGTTTTAGAAACATATGTTTATAATAACTATTTTGATAAATAAATAAATTTTATAGTTCAAGATAATCATATTAATTAATAATTTTTTAAATGGCATTTTGCTTTACATAATTATGAAAGAGGATCAAGTAGTAATTTATTGGAGAAAATAGATTACATTTGTCATTAGCATGAAGGTACTAAAAATATATTGTTTTATTCTTATATATACGTTTATAATTAGTTAGCTAAACAAATTTAATAACAAATTATAATTTTGAAAAATAAAAAATAAAAAATATATAATATTTATTCAGATTTTAAAAATATAAATACATAATGTAAGCTAATAAAAAACAAATATAACATTTATTTATATTATAAAAATAATTTTATTATATTAAAAATATATATATAAAATTTAGAAAAATATCCCGCAACAATAATAGTAAAAATACATATGACCCATTATCACTAGATTCAGAATCGTGTTACAAGAAAATTCATGTTAATATAAAAATAAAAATAAAAATCATTTTAATATGATTTACACTAATGGATTGCCCAACCATGAACCATCTTTTTTTTTTTTTTTTTTTTCTCGACGATGGGAAAGTACGTGTATAGTAATTTGATTGAATTGTCAACGTGAAAATTCAAAATTAGGGAAATCCATAGAGAATCAAATAATTATAAAGTTATAAACTGTTCGCGACTCGCTCCACCATCTTCAGCTTCTCCGTCTCCCGTAAAATCCATCCAATCAAAATAAGCTTCAGAGGAACCTCTCACCATTCACCACCGTCTTAAGGTCGCCGTTCTACTCTTCCTCTTGCTCTATTTATCTGTTCCTGATTCATTTACGGTTTTATTGATATTCCATTTCTAGGGTTTGTGGATATCATATCATGCCGGTGAGTTTGACTCCGAACGCCATCACGGCGATTATCGCAGGAGACGTCAATTTGAAGCCGCTATTACAGGTTTTAGATGTCAAATTGATTGGAAAAAGTCAGGAGAGAAGTCAAGAGAGGTACCGTTTACTGGTTTCAGATGGTGCCTCAGCTCAACATGCTATGCTCGCGGTTCAGCTCAATGATCGAGTTAAGTCAGGACAGCTTCAGAAGGGATCTATAATGCAGCTTATCGATTACATATGTAGCGACGCCAGAGGCCGCAAGTAATTTCCGTTTTCTCTTAAATCGTTTTCTCTCTGGTTAGTTCTAGTTTCACCATTGTGTTGAGTTGCATAATTTTGGTGGAATTTTTCCAGTGATTTCTGCTTTCTTGTTTGCCGGAATATTATTTTGGGTTCGTAGTTCAGTAAGTGCGACTTTGGAGGCTTGCTAGGTGTTAATGATTCTGTATGAAGGGGAAAAAGTTAAGCCATGTGATTATGTTGGAGGTTTGTGTCTGGCAATTCCATCTTTATTTTAGTTTGAGAACACAATCTATACACCAATTTTGCCTTCGGATACAGCTTTTAGTTTCTGTGAGGTACTCGATTTCTCACTCAGTTGAGTGTCCCGTGATGTTTTTGAGCATTCCTAGTTCAATAATTTAATTGTATGTGAAAGACATTTGTTAGACAAAGTAATGATCGCTTCTTTTTTGGTAGACATCTTTTCTTTCAAAGTTTATCTTATTTGGAGGATTGTTGTAGTCAGTTTTTACTTGTCTTTGTAGTTCATGGCATTTGATGGTAGGCGTTACATATTTGAAGGAGTTTTACTCTCTTTGATTGTAATTTTCTTATGCTACTATGCAAATTGTGTACAGGCTTATTGTGGTGCTGAACATGGAGACAATTGTACCACATTCTGAAACCATTGGGAACCCCACGATGTCTGCAGAATCTGACACAGAATCAGGCAATTTCCCGCCTACAAATAGGGTTGCTTTCAATGAACCGGCGTTTCAGCATTCTGTAAATAAAGCACCTCCCAGGGGAGTAAACATTCAAAGTCCAGCCAACAGCACTCCAAGTTTCAGGCCATCTGTTCAACCTTTATACCAACCACCTCCAAGCTACAGGAATCATGGACCCATAATGAAGAACGAGGCTCCAGCTCGAATCATTCCTATCGCTGCTCTCAATCCATACCAAGGTCGGTGGGCTATTAAGGCTAGAGTAACTGCAAAAGGAGATATGAGACGATATAATAACGCAAAAGGAGACGGGAAAGTATTCTCCTTTGATCTGCTTGACTCTGATGGAGGGGAGATTCGCATTACTTGCTTTAATGCTGTTGTTGACCGATTCTATGATGTTATTGAGGTTGGTAAGGTATATTTGATTTCAAAAGGAAGCTTGAAGCCTGCACAGAAAAATTTCAACCACTTAAAGAACGAATGGGAAATTTTCTTGGAGTCAACATCGACAGTAGAGCTTTGCCCCGATGAAGATGGCTCCATACCAAGGCAGCAGTTCTCCTTCCGACCTATAAGTGACATTGAGAACGCTGAGAACAATACGATACTCGATATGATTGGGGTCGTGACTTCTGTGAATCCCTCAGTGCCAATCTTGAGAAAGAATGGGATGGAAACCCATAGGAGAATCCTGAATCTAAAGGATGAATCGGGCAAGGCCGTAGAAGTTACGCTATGGGGAGAGTTCTGTAATCGAGATGGTCGGCAACTCGAAGAGATGGTTGAGTCAGCCTTTTACCCTGTTTTAGCAATAAAAGCTGGAAAAGTAAGCGACTTCAGTGGGAAATCAGTGGGGACAATATCGTCGTCCCAGCTATTCATAGATCCAGATTTTCCTGAAGCTCAGAGATTGAGGAACTGGTTTGATCACGGGGGGAAAAATACTGCCTCATCCTCCATTTCTAGAGACACTATGCCTGGAGGAGGCTCGAGGAATGAGATACGAAAAGCTGTTTCTCAGATCAAAGAGGAAGGTCTTGGAAGATCAGATAAGCCTGACTGGGTCACTGTGAAAGCAACCATATCATTCATCAAAACCGATAGCTTCTGTTACACAGCTTGCCCTTTGATGATTGGAGATAAACAATGCAACAAGAAGGTGACACGGACAGGAACAAACATGTGGCTCTGTGACCGGTGCAACCAAGAGTCCGAGGAATGCGACTACAGATACCTTCTTCAAGTGCAGATTCAAGACCACACTGGGTTGACTTGGGTAACCGCGTTTCAAGAATCTGGTGAAGAAATCATGGGATGTCCGGCTAAGCAGCTTTACACGTTGAAATACGAATTGCAGAACGATGAAGAATTCGCAGAGATTGTTAGAATCAGACTGTTTCATCAGTACTTGTTAAAGCTGAAGATCAAAGAGGAATCTTATGGGGATGAACAAAGAGTGAAGATGACTGTGGTGAAGGTAGATAAGGTTAATTACACATCCGAGAGTAAGTACTTGCTCGATTTGCTCGTAAGGTCTCTATAGTTATAACAAGAGCTCATAAACTCTCAATTAACTCAGATTATGCAAAATCGAGTTTAGTTTTCGGTCTTAGTACACTACTAGCCCTATGTTTTTCGAATCCCATTTGTTTTCGGATTCTACAAAATCAAGAGACAAGGGAGTTTTTACTTTGAGCACAGTACACACCGAAGTTTCATTACTGTAACATTAAACGAATACACAGAAGGAGACACATGACAACAACAATGGTGTAAGAAAGAACATTAAGTAAAGCCTCTTAGGTTCTCTTGACAGGGTCAAAGTTGGAGACACCGACGACGGCACCAATGATGACGGTGAGAACGACGCCACCGGAAGCAATACTGAGCAAGAAATTCTTGAGGGAAGGAGAGATCCCGGGACCGGCAGCTTCAGCCATCTCGGGGATCACCATCGAAGCGGTGAGAGCAGCCGCTGAGATTCCAGTTAAAGCCTTGTCGAACTTGAGCTTAGAAGCCTTAAGTTGGAGCCTCTGTGTCCTGTCTCCAGGTGCAGCCATGGCCTTCGATGGTTTCAGCGGTAATGGGATGAAGAAGGTCGAAGAGCGGGTCTGGTTAAGTGGTGTGACCAAGGACATTGTGGGGGTAGAAGCCATGATCTCTCTCTCTCTCTCTCTCTCTCTCTCTCTCTCTCTCTCACTCTCGTGTGAAGTTGCTTGGGAGTTGAGAGGATGGTGTTTGAGAAGGGGGAGGTTGTGGAAAACGAGGTCGGAGATAGGAGGATGTGAGTCTTACGTGGCAGATTCTGAGCTTTCAGTTGATTTGGATAGATAAGGTTATCTCAATTGGAGATATTGTTAATTAATGTTGGGGGTGATAAAGATTTCGTAAATTCGTCGAACGATTAGGAGATGTTTGCAACCTACAATTACTTTTTTCATGATGTTAATTTCTTAATTTTTAAATCAGGGTCTAGAATTATTTAGGTTTTTCATTTTAGTTTGAGATTATAGATAATTTTATAATTAACGGTCACATATATTTACAAATATGAAAAAATTGATAAAATTAATTAATAATAATATATATCATTTACAATATATTAATAAAAAAATTTGTTGAATAATATATTTAAAAATTAGGTTATTAAAATATTTTAATAGATTTAAAAAAAAAATTACAGCAAAAATAAAATAAATACAAAATTTAAAAATACTTTTTTTAAATGTAAAATAAAATAAAATAATTTTTCTTTATTCTTTATTTTTTATTTTTTATTTATATTTTTCATCTTTTTATAGTTTTTCATCTTATTCCATCACTTTTTCTTCCATTTCTGATTCGTAATTTTTGCTATATAATTGGAATACATTCACATATAATATAAACATTCATTCTTTATTTATAGTGTGACAAAATAAGATAATAATAAAAATGAAAAAATTCTCCTTCTAAAAATCTGATTCTGTAAATTTTATACAAACACTTGAACTTGTAAATATTTGCCAAAAACTTATTTAAAATAAAATTTTAAAAACTTTACATCAAAAAACAGATTTTGTAAATTTTCTGCCAAACACATGAATAAATAACTTTCACACCAAAAACATTACATCAAAAATATAATCATTTTATCAAAAAATTTATTTTGAGAATTATCTACCAAAAAATTGAATCCATAAAAACAATTTCACCAAAAATTTACATAAAAATATAATTTCAAAAAATACCAGTCAAAATTTTGATTCATGAATTTTTCGCCAAATAAGTGAAACCGTAAATCTTCCGCCATAAAAACTGACTTAAAATATAACTTCAACAAACTTCCATGAAAATCCAATCTAAAATTTTCCGCCAAGAATTGAATTTTGTAACTTTCCTAGAGTATTTTAATTTGATTTCGTAAATTTTTTGCCAAACATTATAAATCCAAAAATTTATGTAAAAAATGTAATATCAAAAACTTTCCAGTAAAATTTGTTGCCACAAATTTTGCGCTAAATATTTAAAATCCATAAATTTCTCAGACCATATTTTTGTATTAAAAATATGATTTCAAATTTATTTAGTCATAAAAAATAATCCAAAATATAATAGCATTTTACTCATTAATCTGCATAATTTTATAGATTGGTCAGGGCTGAAAAGTGAAATAAAAACTGAAGCCCTAGTCCAGTAATACTTAGTTTATTTACCGTTATGTCATTGACTTTCATTGTTCTCTGTAAACAGCATCAAATAAGATCAACAAACGGGGTCTCTCTCTCTCTTCTCTCACTAAAATATTTCAGAGAGCGAGAGATTTCTGTAATCCGAATTTGACCGGATTTTTTTTGTTGTAATATTGTTTCTGTATATCGGATTTCCTCTTCCGTTTATCGGATAATAAATTCTCCCTTTTGCAAGTGTTATTTTCAAATTCCGGTGATAGAAGTTTCATCTCTTCTTATTTTATCGGTTGGCTCAGTTTGTAATCTTAGGGAGAGAGAAATTCGTTGGATGAGTTATTTCTCCGATGAATTGAGAGGTGGTGGGTTATTTGGATGTCTTGGAGCAGGAAAAGAAGAGCTGGCGCATCTCGCGGTCCGGTGAAAAGTCTGTTTCTTTGCTCCCGATGACTCTTTGGTGTTAACTTTCCGATGATTAGGTGAGGTTTTTCTTTCTTCCCTGGTGACTATCTGGAAAAGGAAGGAGCAGTGTTTTCGTGGCAGCTTTGTGGAGATTTTGGCTAATCCGGTGGATGTATCGGCGGCGGACCACCGTGGGATTCTATCGGAACTGGAATCAACGATTGCAGTGATTTCATTTTAGCCTCTAACACGTGGCGTTTGGGCTTTTAAGTTCATACACGTGTTGTGCTACGTATTGAGGTTTTTTTAGGTTTAATGGACTTTATTTATTGTTTTATCTCCGGGCCTTAGTACTAAGATGTAACACTGCTTTCTCTACCCCTTCTGGGTTTCATAGCCTTTTGGGCTTAATCAATGAGATGACAAAAAAAAAATCAACAAACATATTTCTCTATCTCTCTCTCTATCGTCTTCTTCCTCTTCTCTTCTCTAATTTTTTTTCTGATTCTCTTCCTTATTTTTTCTACTTCTCATTCTTTTTTCTTCTTATTTCTTCCTTAATCTACTTGATATACCCATTTTGAGTTATCAATTGATGCTTTCGTTGAGAGCATATGATGGATTTTTCAGAATTCAAAACAGATTGAGACGAATTTACGGAGAACCTAAGGCAAGCGATGATAGACTATGTGGCAAGGAAAAAAACAACATCAGGGAAGAGTTGATCGCTCTTCTCAAGCATCAATTCGGAGGAAATTCCGACCATGAGTATCTATCCAAATCTCTGACTGAAGAATTACTCAAGAAGACGCCTGAGTACCAGCAAATGGAGACGACATGGGTGGAGCTGGTGAAACAACCTGAAGAGCCCAATCCAATGGAAACTTCAGAGATGCCTTTGAAGAATTTCATCGAGCACTTGGTGAGCGAGTCCTCAGATGAAGTTTCTTCCTAATCTGAGTTTTTGAAGGTTGCACAAGTGAGATATGACCACGGAAATGATGGATTCAGTATAGAATGAGGAAATTACAAGGTTCATAAAAAGAAAAAGAAGAGAAAACTTCGACAAACAGATCGCGGGTCTTCGGTTTCACCGGATTTAGAGGGTGATACGAGCCCTTTGAAGAGATTCTTAGGCGTTGACACTTCTTGAATGAAAAGATGATATAAGCCTGGGAAAAAATCCACAAAGTATGCACCGCGATGTGATCTGATACAAGCTTTACAAAGCTATGGTAAATGGCCTTGTGATCCAGGTCGAAATTGAAGTGAAGTACAATCTTAGCAGAGGGAGAGGTAAGCTTGCAATGTAATAGTAACTCAGTCTTTAGCGATTATTTAGAGAGAACACCCATCAGTCCATTGTCACGTTTCGCACCTCAGTCTAAGAAAAAAAGACAGAGAGTTGATACAGACTTGATTCACGGTTATGGTGATATGTTGGAGGTTAAGCTAATGGTACATGAGATGGATTGACAAGGAGATGTAGGGATGTTACATCCACTAGAAGAAAATGACAGTAGAGTTTAAAAAGTAGGGTGTTCTGCTTTTGATATACAAGCATATTTGGGTGTCGAAATCTATTCATGCGAGTATAAACAGCAAATTAGGCTGCTAGCTGGCCACCGCCTAGATGTTACTAATCATCTAGCACCTGAAGTTTGTGAAGGAAATAAAAGAGTGTATGATCGATCCCGGAGGAGCAACTTATGCTCAAGCTGTTTGGTTTGAGAAAGTTACAAGCACTAATAGTGTTCTGAAGTTGGAAGAAGATAGTGATCGACTTCGGAGGTTAACACAAGGGTTTCAAGGGTTATATGTATTGGGAGTTTGAAGTGGTGATCGTAGGGGATGTTCTGGGCTTGTTAGTCCGCCTTGGAGTTCAAAACAAAACGTTAAGGCAGATTATAAGCATATGGAATTGAGATTACAGGATGTGAATGTGAAGAATAAAAGCTCGGATGGAGGATATATAAAATTGTTGCTTGTGGATTATTGCTTTGAGGTGCAAGAGTTTACGCTTGTTTCAGATTGTCTTAAGGACAGGAGTGCTTCACCTCCAAGGTGATGAAGATATACAAGAAGAACCGGACTTAACCAAACCTCAAGTGTTAGAAGTGCCAACCGGAGCTATTACTAGAGAAAGAGCAAGAGTACTACAACACAAGTACAATAAGGTCATCATGTTAGCTGCCCAACAAGCTGATAATCAAGAACTTCAAGACGTTGATCAAGCTAGCAAAGGCCCATTCGGAGTTAAAGAAATTCAAGAAACATGGCCCTTGTTTTCTAAGCACAACGACTATAATTTCTTTGTTGTTTCAAGCAAGGTCCAAGACCCATAAAGTCTATCTCCACGATCAAAAAGGATTAAAGAGACAAATCATTGAAACTTAAACTATACAAATAAACTAGGTAAGTGTTTATGATTAATTTCATTACATTTTTGACTAATGATTCTCAATCTCTTTTGTAGCATAAACTTAGTCGTTAATTTTATTTCATTTATGTTGATTTTTCGTTTAATAAGTAAGGCAAATGTTAGCTTGATTTTCTTGTTTTAATTCATGTAATTTATTTCCAAAGACCCTTAGAAGGACATAGCTGTTCGGACTAGTTTATAAAGCTCCCTCTCACAGCAGTGTATCTTTAACTTTGATCAATAAAAATATCGAATTTTCTTCAAGAACATTTCTTGAGTTTTGCTCTTTATTTTGTGAGACCAATACCTCCAAAGTATTAAGGTTATCGTGTTGTATCAAGGGAATTGTCATAACCCTTGTGGTACACTTCGTTCCACCCCGGTCCTATATTAATCATCCCTTTCGTTCCACCGGCCATACCGTCTGAGTATCTCGACAGTACGACCACTACCACCGTCCCGCTCGACCCTTGGTTCCACCTCCCGTACCGCGTGACCATCATCGCTCGTACCGCGTGACGATACCACTCGTACCGCATGACCATCATCCTCGTACCACGTGATCCCTTCCCGTGCTGCGTTCCACCGTTCATTGGCCTGAGCATCTCGGCTATAGAACACCTACCGTCCGTCCACACCGTCCCACCTAGGTTGAACGTTCCACGCTCGTACTAGAGTCCTTACTAGCTCGTTCCTTACCCGAGCTTGTATTATTTTTTGGTATCAGAACTGAAGTTCCTTCAGCACCAGGTTGCATCTATCCATTTTATCTCTTCTTTTGCATTTCCTATTGTTTTCATTATATCATCTAAAAACATAAAAAAATTTAAGCATTCTATCATTGATTCATAACATATTTGTCATCCTACCTAGATTTCATTATGTTAAAAAAAAGGAGAGAAAACCATCATTCCTTCTGTACCATTGCTAGTTACTGTTATCAATCATTTGTCATCCATCATTTAAGCCAAATTTTATTAAGTTTCAATCACGAAAAGTCAAAAAAAAATTATTGGTTTAGGACGTTCATTTGCATTCATCCTAGTTTCCATTTATAGAACCGTATCAACAATCAAACCTTTTGCATATTAATTCGAGTATTGTATTACCATATTATCATCTTGGACCGTATTGTATTAATTCAAAGGCCTTTATCAAATTTTATTCTTTGGTTTAAGGGACTTGAATCAAAACGACATAGGAAAAGAAGCTAGCAATGCAAATGATCCGGTCAGTCAAATGATGACCATGATAAAGGAAGAATTTCAAGCCTTTAGACAAGAAGTGGGAAAACGTCTCACCCGTGTAGAGCAGACCTCTCGCGCCCCCTTACGGCCTGTAAGAAACGTCGGAGGACTTGGCACTACCAACCTTCAAGGCAACCCTCAACGACACAACAGCATTCACATCCATGAGCCTGCGAATGGGGAACAACAACGCGACGATGACTCTCAAGATGATGAAGAGGATCCACCACCAAGAACAAACCGTGTACGGAGAAGACGAGTACAAAGGGAGGAGTATGAAGAAGACGAGCCGTACGACCCTCACCCGAGACAAAACCAAGGGAATATCAAACTAACCGCACCTAACTTTGCCTGTAAAGTTGATCCCGAGGCTTATCTCGAATGGGAGAAGAGAATGGACCATATATTTGACTACTACAATCATCCCGACCCTAAGAGGATAGCACTAGCCGTAGCTCAACTCACGGACAACGCCCTCATTTGGTGGGACAGAATAGTAGCCGAGATAAGGAGAAACCGCCAACGGTCCATTGATTCATGGGTGGACATGAAAGACCTTATGCGTCAAAGGTATATCCCTCCTCATTTCCACAGAGACTTACAGCGCAAGTTTCATTCTCTTAAACAGGGAACTAGGTCAGTGGAGGAATATTATGAGGAATTTGAGCGTCTAAGGAACCGCTTGGAGTTGCACGATGACGAAGAAGCCTTGATGGCTCAGTTTCTAGACGGCTTACAAGAAAGGATCAGCCGTAAAGTGGAGAGACAAGTATACTGTGATATCAAAGACCTCTTTCATCTATCCATTCAAGCTGAGCAACATATCAAACGTAAGACGAGCAGTGCCAGAATCAAGCCTCAAAGCTCTTGGAACTCAAACATCAACAAACCGATGGAAAAAGGCAAAAGCATTGAGATAGATTCGCGGTACAAAGGGAAAGCTCTAGACAATGTCAAAGACAACCGAACAGAGCCAAGTAAGCCTTTAAATCCTCAACGTTCTAGAGACATAACATGTTTTAAGTGCAGAGGTAGAGGACATATGGCGAGAGAATGCCCCAACCAAAGAGTCATGCTCTTAACCAAAAATGGCGACTATGAATCCCATGATGAAGCTGATATGGAGCAGGATGACGAGTTTGGTGACATTGAGTACCCTGACTCTGGAGAACTAGTAGTGATGAGGCGAGTATTGAGCACCATGGTAGAGCCAACCGAGATCATACAAAGAGAGAACATATTCCATACCCGTTGCACCATTAAAGGCAAAGTATGTAATCTTATTATTGATGGTGGGTCTTGCATCAATGTAGCAAGTGCTCACATGGTTGAAAAGCTTGGCCTTGAGAGAACTAAACACCCACGGCCCTATAGGCTAAAGTGGCTCGATGATAAGGTAGAGCTTAAAGTTAGTGATCAAGTTATTATACCATTCAGTGCTGGTAAATATAGTGATCAAGTAACTTGTGATGTAGTTCCCATGCAAGCTGGTCATTTGTTGCTAGGTAGACCTTGGCAGTTTGATAAAGAAACTAAACATGATGGTAGGACTAACATCTATACTTTCATGCATGATACAAGAAAAGTCAGTTTAGCATCTCTCACGCCCTCTCAAGTTCATGATTTGCAAATGAAAATGGTTAAGGAGAAAGAAACTATTGCTAAACAAAATTTTCTTATTCAAGCTAGTCATGTTAGAAAGGCTTATGCATTAAGACACACTATGCTACTTATGATCTTTAAGGAAGTTTTGAGCGCAGGATACAGCCTAGAAGAACTACCAATGGACGTCAATAACGTGTTAGGCAAGTTTAAAGACGTCTTTCCCGAGGATATGCCGGAAGGATTACCCTCTTCGAGAGGCATTGAGCACCAAATAGACTTCATACCAGGAGCAGCGTTACCTAACAAGTCCGCCTATAGAATGAGCCCTGAAGAATCTAAGGAGTTGGAGAAACAAGTCAAAGAGTTGCCTGACAAAGGCTACGTAAGAGAGAGCCTTAGCCCGTGTGCTGTACCGGTCTTATTGGTGCCTAAGAAGGACGGCTCGTGGCGTATGTGTGTGAATTGCCGAGCCATAAACAACATAACCATCAAATATCGCCACCCCATACCAAGGTTAGATGATATGCTTGATGAATTAAGTGGAGCTAACTTGTTTTCTAAGATTGATTTGAAGAGCGGATATCATCAAGTGAGAATGAAAGAAGGAGACGAATGGAAGACAGCCTTTAAGACTAAGCAAGGGCTTTATGAATGGATGATCATTCCTTTTGGCTTAACCAATGCTCCTAGCACCTTCATGCGATTAATGAACCAGGTTCTTCGAGCTTACATAAGTAAATTTGTTGTTGTATATTTTGATGACATTTTGATATATAGCAAGAGTTTAAATGATCATGTATCACATCTTGAGCTTGTATTAAAGACACTTCGCCAAGAAGGACTTTATGCAAACTTAAAGAAGTGTGCATTTTGTACTAATAAGATAGTTTTCCTAGGTTTTGTTGTAAGCTCGCAGGATTTACAGGTTGATGATGAGAAGATAAAAGCAATTAAAGAGTGGCCCACGCCAACGAGTATTAGCCAAGTGAGGAATTTCCATGGCCTAGCTAGCTTCTACCGCTGGTTCGTGAAGGATTTTAGCAGTGTAGCAGCACCCCTCACGGCTGTGATCAAGAAAAACATAGAGTTTGTATGGGGAGAAGCTCAACAAAAAGCCTTTGAAGACCTTAAAGAGAAGCTCACCAATGCACCAGTTTTAACCTTACCCGACTTTGAGAAGACGTTTGAGGTGGAATGTGATGCATCAGGAGTTGGCATTGGAGCAGTACTAACTCAAGGAGGCAAGCCAGTAGCCTTTTTCAGCGAGAAGCTAGGAGGTGCCACGCTAAACTACCCTACATATGACCGGGAGCTATACGCCTTAGTAAGGGCGCTGGAGACTTGGCAACACTATTTGATGTCAAGGGAGTTTGTAGTGCATATTGATCACAAGACATTGAAGCACCTCAGAGGACAAACTCACTTGAAGAAGAGGCACGCCCGTTGGATGGAGTATATTGAGACGTTTCCCTACATTATCTAGTATAAGAAGGGCAAGGAAAACATTGTAGCTGACGCTCTTTCTAGAAGACATGTTCTGATTTCCACTATGGAGGCGAAAGTGATGGGATTCGAATACGTCAAGGAGCTATACCAGGAGGACAATGATCTAAAGGATAGCTACAACGGTTGCAACAATGGAGGACAAGGCAAATTCTACATCTGTGAGGGTTTTCTATTCCGAGAGAAGAGACTTTGCATCCCACATTGTTCTCTTAGAGATTTGATCGTTCGGGAAGCTCACGGTGGTGGACTCATGGGTCACTTTGGAGTAGACAAAACGCTAGCCATCGTCAAAGAACACTTTTACTGGTCGCACCTCAAGAAGACGGTAGAAGCTCATTGTGCTAGATGCGTGACATGCAAGAAGGTCAAGTCTAAAGTACACCCTCATGGGCTATACTTACCCTTGCCCATCCCCACGGCACCTTGGGTGGACATCTCCATGGATTTCATACTTGGATTACCGAAGATTCGCAGCAAGGATTCTATATTCGTGGTGGTAGACCGCTTCTCGAAAATGGCACATTTTATACCTTGTGCCAAGGTAAATGACGCGTCTCAAACGGCTGACTTGTTTTTCAAGGAGATAGTAAGGCTACATGGGGTACCGAGGACAATTGTATCAGATAGAGATAGCAAGTTTCTCAGCCACTTCTGGAGAACCTTGTGGAAGAAGCTAGGAACAAAGCTCTTATTCTCTACAACATGTCACCTCCAAACGGATGGACAAACAGAGGTAGTCAACCGAACCTTATCAGCTTTGTTAAGAGCTACTGTTGGGAGAAACATGAAGAATTGGCTTGAGTGTATACCATTTATAGAGTTCGCTTACAACCGGGCACAACATTCAGCCACCAAGATGTCCCCTTTTGAGATAGTCTATGGATTCAATCCTACCACACCTCTAGACTTAACACCATTGCCACCAGTCGAAGCAGTACGCCTAGTAGGAGAGGAGAAAGCTGCGTTTATCAAGAAATTACATCAGAAGGCTAAAGAAAACTTGGAAAAAAGGATAGAGCAGTATACAAGGCACGCCAACAAGGGACGAAAAGAAGTTGTGTTTACACCAGGAGAATGGGTTTGGATACACATGAGGCAGGAAAGGTTTCCAAACCAACGAAGCTCAAAGCTAAAACCAAGAGGAGACGGCCCATTCAAGATCCTAGAGAAGATCAATGACAATGCTTACCGCCTTGAACTTCCAGGTGAGTTTAATGTATCTTCTACCTTTAACGTTTCTGACTTAGCTCCATTCCTTGCAGATGATCCTGTTTTGAGGTCAAAACCTAGTCAAGAGGGAGGGAATGATGAAGATATACAAGAAGAACCGGACTTAACCGAACCTCAAGTGTTAGAAGTGCCAACTGGAGCTATTACTAGAGAGAGAGCAAGAGTACTACAACACAAGTACAATCAGGCCATCATGTTAGCTGCCCAACAAGCTGATAATCAAGAACTTCAAGACGTTGATCAAGCTAGCAAAAGCCCATTCAGAGTTAAGGAAATTCATGAAACATGGCCCTTGTTATCTAAGCACAACGACTATAATCTCTTTGTTGTTTCAAGCAAGGCCCAAGACTCATAAAGTCTATCTCCACGGTCAAAAGGGATTAAAGAGACGAATCATTGAAACTTAAACCATACAAACAAACTAGATAAGTGTTTATGATTAATTTCATTACATTTTTGACTAATGATTCTCAATCTCTTTTGCAGCATAAACTTAGTCGTTAATTTTATTTCATTTATGTTGATTTTTTTGTTTAATAAGTAAGGCAAATGTTAGCCTGATTTTCTTGTTTTAATTCATGTAATTTATTTCCAAAGACCCCTAGAAGGGCATAGCTGTTCGGACTAGTTTATAAAATCCCCCCTCACAGCAGTGTATCTTTAACTTTGATCAATAAAAATACCGAATTTTCTTCAAGAACATTTCTTGAGTTTTGCTCTTTATTTTGTGAGACCAGTACCTCCAAAGTATTATTAGTTATCGTGTTGTATCAAGAGAATTGTCATAACCCTTGTGGTACACTTCGTTCCACCCCGGTCATATATTAATCGTCCCTCTCGTTCCAACGGCCATACCGTATGAGTATCTCGACAGTACGACCACTACCACCGTCCCGCTCGACCCTCGGTTCCACCTCCCGTACCGCGTGACCATCATCGCTCGTACCGCGTGATGATACCATTCGTACCGCATGACCATCATCCTCGTACCACGTGATCCCTTCCCGTGCCGCGTTCCACCGTTCATTGGCCTGAGCATCTCGGCTATAGAACACCTACCATCCGTCCACACCATCCCACCTAGGTTGAACGTTCCACGCTCGTACCGGAGTCCTTACTAGCTCGTTCCCTACCCGAGCTTGTATCACAAGGAGAGCTGATAGTTTTGTTACGGGAGTTGTTGGCATTGCACCATCTTGAGGAGAAGATGGCTCTTCTAAAGGCGAGTAATGATGGACATGGAAGGGACGTTAGGGATAGACACAAGAAGAAGTTGAGAGGTCTCTCGGGAATTCAAGAGAGAAGAAAGAACAACTTCTTAAAGGAGAACAGGAGAACAGGAAATTAGAGGTCCTCATGTTACAACCAGAAAGGGTGCGTATGGAAAATATGAGGAATGATCAAAAAGGTTTCAAGTTGAGTCAGATTAAGAGATTCAACACAAAACACTAGTAGAAGATTTGGAGGGTTTTGTTTCAGATTGCAGATCAATTGTGAGCTTCCCTTGGTATCTGAAGTACATAGTCGGAGTGATGTGGGCAGAGCTCAGTCGTATCATATGGAGTGGGGACTGAATAATTCTCGCATCAACAAATGTCAAACATAATTCTGAACCTAGCCATAACTGTTACTTGTTGTTGTTCCTAAAGCGAGTGGAAGCCAATGTCGAGATCGCGACATTATACAAAATCACTGAATTCATCAATGACTAAAGATACTTGGTTAAGCTACCTTGTCTCAATCCTTACAAAGGAGATTTTCCATTGTATTAGGCCATCAGAGTTGTTTCGAAGCAATATATGGCAATGGAACGTTGGTACAAAGGCTTATGCACAAGGAATGAAACTCCAATTCAACTACGTCGAGTTGGTTAAAGCTCTCTCACTCTCACCGCATAGAATTTTGAGCTTAATAACCCAGAGAGAAGATGATGCCAAGGCAATCACGTTTTCTGTGAAACGTTCTCTTGCACAAGAACCCAAGAATAAAGTGAAGAAGACAGGAATTGGTGTTAATTAAGTGACAAGGGATAACACTATCACGCACTTCGTAGTGGTGTTGTCTGCTCTTGGGTATCGTGAGGAGAAGAATGACTTCAAGAGGCAATTTCAAGCTATTATGGTGTTCAAGTGTGAGAGCTGCTCCAAGGTGCATGGTGATGGTTACAATTTTCGATTTCTTTCCACCTTGAGGACAAAGTGTTCTTCATCGGGGAAGTATGAAGTATTGATACGTCGTAGAAGTAGGCCTGAGAAGTGAAATAAAGACTGAAGCCCAAGTCCAATAATACTTAGTTTATTGACCGTTATGCCATTGTCTTCTATCTTTGGTATTTAGGCTTTCATTGTTCTCTGTAAACGGCATCGAATACGATCAACAAACATATGTCTCTATCTCTCTCTATTGTTTTCTTTCTCTTCTTTTCTCTAATTTCTTATGTTTCTCTTCCTTATTTCTTCTGCTTCTCAATCTCTTTTCCTCTTATTTCGATATTTTCCTGAATCTACTTGATAGATCTATTTTGAATTTTATCACCTGTCAATTTATAAAATACAATATATATTAGTAATAATTTTAGAATTTAATATATTATTTGCAAAGTCAGAAACACACTACAACTCTTCCCAGAATGGTTGTTTACCGTTTACCCCTTGTGTGAAAAAACTATCCTTACCCTTAATAAAATTTATATATCGTAGTAAAACCCAATTGGTTTGTCTAGATTTTGTAATAAGATTTACAGGTTCTCATATGATTTATAAGTTAAGCTTTCGTTGATATTGGTGTCCAATGGACATTTTTAAAATTTGACTACTCATTAACACTACATTTAAAAATGAAAACCCTAAATTTTATAAGACTATATATACTCATATGAGTCTCATTCATCTAAACCGCTTAGATTTATTTATTTCTTATCGTGTAGGTTATAGTTTAGTACATGTTTTTGTTTCATGCAGTTTATTTTCTTCCTCACGATCCTAATTTTTGTCTTCTTGGGTATTCAATTTGTTACAGGTAAAGAACCGCGTGAAAGAAGAGAATTAATTAGGTTTCACCGTTTCCCTCTGTGCTTATATAGCTTCCAAGATTATGACTGATAATAGCCGTGGAATTAATTTGCAGAAAAGGTATCGTTGCTTTAACTTCTTCCCCACTTAAATTCTTCGTACGGTGATTACAACTATGCTTTGTTTACAAATTTGTTTAGTTTTAAAATTTCTTTTCCCTCATTATATCGTCCTCTCTTAAAAGCATGAAGATACATCTTACGATTTCTTTCTACATATTTTTATATATTAGTTCATTGCTTTCTTCTTTCTTTTATTTTGGTTAAACTAACATGATATCATATCGTTGTGTTTCATTCGGCTAATTATCAAAACAACACTTAAAATGAAAATCCTTATTTCTAGACAATTATGTATATTCACATGAGTCTCTTTCTATAGATTATAGCTCGGTATGTGTTTTTGTTTGATCCACAATATTTACTTCTTTAGGGTTTTAATTTTTATAGAATATTGTTTGTTAATAATGGCTTTATCTTGAGTCCTTTTTAAATTTCTTATATTATCTCAAGTCGTTTTAAAAATTCTGATAATTGTTTCAACTTGAACAGTGAGGATATTGAAATGACTATCTTACCTTTCCACCTACCGAGAAATCAGACCATCATTTTCGCAGAAGATTTTTAAACCTATGGTTCTGAAGATTATTTTCAGAAGTCTCAGTTTCAGTGTTGGATGGATTCATTACAACAAACATCATCCACAAGGGAGGCATCTTCTCTATACTGAATTTCCAGTCTGGTTTGTTTGGCATAGAAATATCAAAGAGTGGCGTCGTCGTTGTAGGTCTAAAAAAATGCGGTGGGGCTTCCCTATGTGAGACCGGAATGTGGTGAGCTCTATCACTTGAGAACACTGTAAACTGTTGTCAAAGGACCGAAGTGTTTCAAAGATATTAGAACAATTAGTGTTGTTTTATACCTAACATTCGCCGAAGCCATTGAAGTCTGTTTTACTTTGGGATTAGTTAGTAGATCTTTTGCTATAAATTAATATATAAGATGTCATTTTAATGACTTAGAAAGGATATGCTTTTCAAGATATCTGTAGCTGAGAAACATATTGCTATGAAATCCTCTTCCTATGTGGTTGAGAGATTTTCAAAGGATGATGAGCTGATTTCTAAGTTTGATGAGGCATTTAATTCACGTGTGAGTTTACGTATAGTGTATCAAAATATTACGCTTATATATTAACTGGTTTCTTAATTTAAAGAAACAAATGTTGTAGGTTCCGATAAGTTATTCTGGCGTTACAGAAGGTTCGAGTAATTCTCCCAAGCGAAATTTGGTTGATACTTGAAGTGCAGTTAAGAGTAGCTTGGCAAAGAGGAGGGATACTAAATGATTCACATAGATTAATTTAGAAACTTTTATTCTTTATTATTTTTGGTTTTTACTGTTTTGAGTTCTTTTTAGTGTATTTTTCTATCTTTATTAGTTTTTACGACTTTACATGTTGCAATAAGCTTTGTTTTCATATAATGATTATCGTTTGATAGCTCATTATCATTGTCATCTAGATCGCTTCTAGTGATATTATACGATAAGAGTTATGAGGAACATAAATTTCAGTTGATCTTGGAATATTAGTTACTCTTAAATTATATAGATTTATATGATATACTAATATATGCTGTTATTGTTTCGAACTATAAACATATTTGTATATATATAGTTTTATAAATTATTATTCATTATATAATTGATTAATTATATATTAGACTGTTTTATGCAGGTACGTACCAACTAATTTAATTCTTAATCTTTAAAAGTCAAGAAAAATATGATTCGCTGTTTTATTAACCATCTATAGATAAGTTTAAGCATATCGAAAGATTTACTCTTTTATTTGTTAGTTTACTAAAACTATATATGTAAAATAAAATCCGATATATATATATATATATATATATATATAGTGAGAAAGACGAAATATATTGTTTTGTGCTCATATATCATGACTCTTTTAAGAGTTGTAGATCTTGAACCGTCGAATTTTATAAATGATATTAGGGTTAAAGTGCTTCGTATCTTCACAACTTTCTATGAAGGTGAAGGTGTGTGTAATATGATCTTGGTTGATGATAAGGTAAACTAGTTTTGTATATTTTGTATTTTGTTTATTGTTTGGTGGTTTTATTGTTATAATCTGATCAGTTTGTGTTCAAAATATGAATTGGTTAGGGTGATAGAATCCATGCGTTATTGGATCAAGTTTTCAAAGAACTGTTTGTTGCAACTATCGTAGAAGTTTATTGGATTGTTTTGATGGATTTTGACCTTACGTCGGTTACCGGTGATCTGTTATACACTCCTCGTTTGTTTAGAATTGAGTGTAGAAAGAGAACTGTGTTTGCTAAGCTGCCTTCGGGAGACAATTCTTATTATTTCTCATGTGTTGACTTGGAATCGATCATTAATGGTCTAGGTGAATTGAGATTCTGTATCGGTGAGATGTTGTTTTACTTAGAATATTTACTTTCTTCTCATCTTTTTATTATGCATCCAAAATACATGATTATCTTTTTTTGTAGATGTAATGAGGAAAATTGCAAGTGTTAGGAATTATGTTGATAGTCTCACGGATCGTCAAAATCGATTCAGTGATATATATCTAGAACTTCAGAATGAAAGGTTTTTGTTTTGAATATAGTTTATTATAATTTTAATTATTTAGCGTTTTCTATTTTATAGTTGGCATGTCTTACATTGTATGTGGTATTTTGCAGGGATGTACGTTTACCAGTGCTGGTAAGGAGCGATCTATCTGCTAATTTTCTTGTAAGTTTGAGAAAATGCATCCATAAAGTTATCATATGTGTTATTCGGTTAGTGAGAGTAGAACGATGTAATGGTAATCTCATGGCTTCGACAATTTGTGATGTTTCACACATTTATCTAGAACCTCGCTGTCGTGAAGCTGATGATCTCCGCTGTTCTATCATTGCAAGTGAGGACATGTAGTTGTAATGTGATCATTTTCTTTAGAAGTGGGCTTTTTTCTAATATATCAAACATTCATAGTTTTATGATTTATGAATTATTTTACAAATTACTTAAATAAATGATATATATGGTGCATGTATGAAACATGTATATGGATAATACCACTTTTAGCAAATTGCAATTTTATTTAGATGTTATATGGTCCGATTTAAAATCTTAATCTCGAATATATGTATTTATTTGAGATTTTTTTAATTTATCGTCTTATAAGATTAATAATGATGAAAAATTATCTGATATAGATATGGATACCATTTACTTTGTATTTTTCTTATATAATTATTTAGAATTTCTTAGGAGCATAATTTTAGAATATTCAAAATATAGATTTTTGTTTAAAAATTAAAATGTGCTGTTTCCATATAATAATATTTCTGAACATATTTAGATGATGAGCAATAGGATATTTCTAATTATCTATAATTTTATAAATCTAAAATGTATTTCAATACATATAGATCCTTTATTATTTTTTATCTTTAAAAAAATATGATGTTCCTTATGTGTTTGTTATTTGCTTCAAGATTAGTTAGGAGGCCTAGAAAAACCCTAGCGTATGTTGATTATACATGTCGTCCATTGTTCGAACATGTTTTGCATGCAATTTCGGTACACCAATCAAATGTTGTTGTAGAAACATGGTTCTTATACTTTCTAAATTTGTTTTTGGTGGATAATTTCTTTTTGTTCTGTTCTAAAAAGATATTCTCTATTGGTTTATAGTTATTATAGTATTTTGTTGTCTACTGGGAAATGGGTAGTCCAAGCTTATCCTGAATAAATATATATAAGAAATAATCAAGATCGACAATGTTTAAATAATTATTTGTATTTTAATTTAAAACTAGATGAGTAACCGTGCATCGCGCGGATTTTTGTTTTAGAAAATAGTTTGTTAGAAAGTTTTGTTATAATTTATTTTATCGTATAATTATTTTTTCTTAAACAATGTTAATAGTTTTTACTTTAATTTCTAATCTCTGTATTATTGTAACTTGATGCTGCAACAATTTTTACTACATTTTTCAAATATATCATAACTAAAGAAATATATAACGTTAGAATGTATAATAAGAAAGAGTACTTGTCCCTTATTACATATTTTGTTATTGAATCAGAAACTTGTAATTCTAATAATGAATTATTATGTCTGAACTTGTCTGAATTTTCTCTTATGTATTTGAATAAACATACAGTACGTATATGTATTGAAACATTTGTTGATCAAGGAATGTAAATTTTATTATGCCTTGTTTATGTTGAATAAATCAAATGAATATATTAAAAATTAGAAAAATGTATAATAAAAATTAATTAAATAGACTCTTTAAGCACATTGGCACAATATAGGTAAATACGACATTTTTTCAGTAGATCGTGGTGGTTCATAGTGCACATTTCAGACTATTTGAACTTTTCTAGCCGTTATTTTTTCAGTTACATATTAACATCGCAACTAACAATCTATCTCATCTTTATCTTAGGCATTGGTGTGAGGTTTCCATTGTATTGACAGTAAATTGAAATATACATTCATCAGATATATAAAGACCATAACCAAATCATATATGATTTTAATTAACAAACAATTAAAAGATAAATAATTAACTAATATAATTTTGATAATATTATAATAATATATTATTAATTTTAAATTTTAAAAAGAATCGTGTCACTCTCTCCAGTGCTCACATGGCATTGATCAGATATATATAAGCCAAAACTAAAGTAGATATAATTTTAATTAATACACAATTAAAAGATCAATAATTAATTTATCTAATTTTGATAACATTATAATAATATATTATTAATTACGGTTTTTAAAAAGACAGGTGTCACTCTCTCCAGTCCTGACGTTGAACTCAACTCGAGAGAGTTGGCCATCTTTTATATTTTACTAGATGAGTACCCGCGCGATGCGCGGATTTTTGTTTTATAATATAGTTGGTTAAAAAAGTTTAGTTATAATTTATTTTATCATATATATAAATTTTACCTTAAAGATGTTGTGTATTTGAATAAACATGCAATATTGATAAACAAGACTTTTGCAAGCTAAATATCAAATCCTAAAGCAAAATATAGTTGTAGTATAGGTGCAAGAGGTATCAATCCAGCCTCGGTGATGAAAAACAATAAGAATGCAAGAGCAATGCAAAGCTAAGCAGATTCGGGTAAATGGGTAAGAAAATATGTAAAAACTAAATGCAATGACTAAATGACCATGAAAACTATTTTAAAATCCCCGGAAGAGAGTTAACAACTACTAGAAAAAGACGGAGGATTTAAAAAGCGAAACTACTAATTACTAAAAATCGAAAACTAAAGGCAGGTAAACAGAGAATTTCTAGCAACTTAGAACAATGGATTTTAAAGACTAAAGATGCAAACTTTATGACTAGGAAATGATAAACTTGAGATTTAAAATGCTAAAAAGAGGATTCAAGGTTGAGGGTCATGTTTAAGAGGTTCCAAGATTCAAACTTTGGATTTTAAAAACATAGATCTACTCATTTGATGATCTATCTCTAAGCCTTGAGAAACTTAAGCTAGGATTATCCATGGCGTGTGGTATAACCTCTTTCTCTGACCCTTCCTCTTAACCTATGGCGTGTAGTGGAAAGATGGGTCAAAGAACATTAAGCAAAGATCTCAAATATTGGCCTAACTAGCCCCCTAAACAACCATGGCATTTGGGAAATGATAGGCTAATCTCTTGGATCTGGCTTTAAGGGATTTCTGAATCCAGTCAAGGTAAGAAAGCCCTGGGTTCATAGAGATCTTTCCCAAGACTCTCTAAGCATTAAAACCCCAAATCCAAGAAGAGAAAAGATTAAGAACAAGAAAAAGACCAAACCTTTAAACCCCTTAAATCGCCCCAACCTTAAACCCAAAGAGAAACTACTCGCTACTCATGATTAAAACCGATAGAAATGTAAAGAAGAGGAAGCTAAGCATGATTAAAGAAGATAGATTAAGCAAATAATCAATGATTAACAAGAATCAAAAGTTCAAAACATGAAAAAGATTGAAAAGAGATAACAATGGCGATAAGCCTTCGAAACTAAGCAAAGCTCAAAGTAGTGTGAGACAAAATGAATGGTTCATACAAATTTTCCCAAAATAGGCCAACAAGATGGTCCCCTGACTAAAATCCAAAAGTGAGCTGGCCGGATAAGGTGCTAGAGATCAAGTTGGGTGATCGATCTCTAACTCGATCTTCTTCATGGATCGTCCTCCTCTGCTCGATCTTCAGGTCGATTCGGTTGGGTGGATCGACTGCTTCTCTCGATCTTCTGGTTGATCCTCGGATGATCGGGTCGTGGTCTCTATCTGGCTCTCGTTCTTCATGGCTTAGTCCACGTCCGTACTCACGATCGATCACCTTGGTCGATCTTCGTCTCGATCCTCCTCTTGAATCGACATGAGTCTTATCGATCTTCTGGTCGATCTCATCTAGATTGACCTGCCTAGCTCAATCCGCACCTCGATCTCAGCTCCTTTGCTACATGGCCGAGTTCTCCCAAGTGTCCACAAGCTCCATTTTGATCCTTAGCACGTCCACTCAACCTCCACAGCTCCAGTGTGTCCAAAAGAACCTGAATATGATGCAAGAATGCAAGAATTACGCAAATGCTGATGCAAAGTGCACTTAGGACCTAAAATGAGACAAATAGTGCAAACTAGTCTAAAATGAGAGATGTATGCATGAAAAACTATTCTAAATGCATGCTAAATATGCAAAATATGTGAGTATATCAAATATGTATGTATGTATTATGTAGATATTGACTATATATGTGATAAACGGTTTATTGATCATGAAATGTGAAATATGTTATGAATTGTATATATATAATAAATTAAACATATATACTGTAAATTAGAGAAGTACTATATAACAAAAAAGTAATTAGAAAAATTCTTCAAAGCACAATATAAGTATATCAACTCCCCCAAACTTGCCTTTTGCTTGCCCTCAAGCAAACAAAATTCAAGAAAGGGAGAGAGGTTTAAAAGTGGGAGCTCAAATTTCCAAAAGTGTTTATGCAAATGAATCAACTCAATGGTCCTAGTTCTTAATTCTAAGATGCAGCACACAAACTCATACTCCAAAGAACTTAGCCATATTCATCACATATTGAACTTCAAATCATGACTCACCCAATCCAAAAAATCCAAGAATCCTAACCTTTAACATTCAATTAATGATCAAACCGTGAACCAGACTTATGCATCTAAAACCGAATACATTTGGCTAGGGACATGGTTATGAGACAAAAATGATATCATTTATAAGGGGTAATTCAAACAGTGGGTTCTCTCAAAGAAGGTTGAACTTATGCATAATGCTAAAAATAAAGACAATTGATGCATACATGACTAGACTCTCATCTACCCATATACACTAACAATGATCCTAAACCCCTCTTATTTTTTTTCTTTTTAAGCTCACTCCCCCTCCTAAAGACTACCCACATCAACAAGGCAAGGCGCCAAGCAAAACCCAAATAAAAACATCATCTCAAAACCCTTTTGGCTAGTGGTAAGGCCATAAACATACTTAGCTCTTTTACATACCTTTGGTAGCTCGCTTCTCTTATTTTTTTCTTTTTAAACTTCGCCTTTTGGCTCTTTTCTTTTCTGATATATATATTTTTTTTCTTTTTCTTTTCTTTGAGAGCTACCTTCTTTTTAAACAAGAGCATTCCTTTTTAAAAGGCCTACCATTTAAAACCATTCATTTCCCTTTTGTTCAAACCCCAAACACAAAATCTTTCCAAACCAAAACCAAAGCAAAACATCTCCCATGAATCTCCGCCCCAAATCAGTCCTAAAACTAGCTTCAAAATGCAAAGCTAGCATCGATATGAGAGCCTAATCATGTCGCATAAACCTAACACTTTATGCCAAGTTCAAACCGAAAATAAGGCCTCACAAATCACACAAGAAAATCTGTGGCTTGAAAAGAGGGTAAGGGTCAAGGTGAGGAGTTTTACTTAGGCTTACAAGAGAGTGGTGAAAGGGATAAGAAAGCCTAAATATGTATAAGTGAACTATGTATCCTTTTTCAAATGCATAAGTATGATAATTCAAATTCAGATTAAGGTTCTCACTTAGTAGGAAAGGATTCAATTCATGAATGTTTCAGCAGGACATGAAAATCAGTTCAAATGATCCAAGTATGGTTAGAGCTTACTTTCAAAGTTCATATAATGCATCAAAGAACTACTAACTAGGGCCTTGAACTAATGCATGAGAACAAACACTTTACAAGGAAAATTTCATATCATTGTCCCCTAATGCAAATGCAAACAACCTAAATGATTAAAATTCTAGACTCAGTCCTACAATATTTAACAATGCAAGCTACATGAACTTTTTTGAAATTTTTAAAAATGTTTCTCATTTTTTGTATTTTTTATGCCTTAGATGTATGCAATGCAAGACTCAAAGAATGATAACAGAAAATAAGATTTAAATAAAACATGTCAAAGCACACACTCCCCCAAACTTGAATGACATCGTCTCGGTGTCAAACAAAGTCAAGAGGAGTTCAAAAACTCAAAGCAAAAACAAGAAAAATGCATGTTATTTACAAGGTTGTGTGTGGTACCCTTGAGCTAGGCACGGTTGGAGCTTGAGGATGCTCCAGACTTCTTGCTCTTTCTGGGAGTCTCGTGTGTGATCGCCTTGCCTTTCCCCTTGCTTGTGCCTTCGTGTACAGAGTGGCGTGCAGCTTGGTTGCTTCCTTGAGGCTCACGGATCTCTATCCCTCCGGTTGACTTCCTTCTCTTTTCTGGTTGCTCAACCTCCTCACTTGAAGACGCATCAGATGAGCTCCCTTGAAGCTTCTTGATCTCTTAGAAAGCTTCTTAATCATCTTGCTCTGCCACTTATTGACCTTCCGCTGAATCTCCACAACAGAAGCAAGAAACTTCTCAGCCTTGGTTCTCATCTCATAATCAAGCTTAGGGAGGTCAAAGCTAGCTGGCATCTCAGAATCTGAAGTAGGTGACACAGAAGGTTCACGAGCAAGCCGAGGGGGAGCTGCTGCTGGTCCAAGAGGTGCAAAGCATTCCTCATCACTCGGCAAGAACTCTATGGTGCAAACGCTGTCTAGGGCTGTCTCTTCTTGGTTGGGCAAGATGCACACCTTCTTCTCACGCTCACAGTTGTAGAACAGGTAAGTGTAGAATCCTCGAGCTGGCGTAGGACCCAAAGAATCAGTGTTGCGCATGTACTGCTCGTCCATGTAGGCTCTCTCCGCGTAAGTCTCAAACTCCTGAAGTGGGACTCCGGCTTGTGTGAATAGCGGCGTGAGGAAGCCTCCTATCAGTGCTGAGCTCACCTTACACCTCAATGCCCACGCCTTGTACTTGACCAAAGAAGAGGCCAGGATACAACCATACTTGACGTCGTTGCCAAGTTCATCCTCCATCGGCTCATCATTCAGCTCTCGGTCGCATACTATCTTCTTAACGCCTTGAAAGAGGAAGCACAGTTCATTCTTGGTGACCGTTGGAGCTACTGACCGTCCACTGAAGGTATTAGCCAAGAGCTTGAGGGAGTATCTCAGCACCGGGTTGTGGACCTTCTTGATCTTGGCGGTGTTGGCTTTGTAGTCATTATCGCAGATCAGGTCCCATAGATCATTGGCGGCTTTAAGCTGAGGGAACTCCACTTGCTTGGCTGCTGCGTTGAGGTCGTAGGCTTGGCAGAGCTCGGCTATGGTCATGTGGTAAGCTTGCTTCCTTATCTTGAAAGTGAGATGACCTTTGGAAGGAGCTGGAAGGCTTGGATCTTCATAGGAGAAGTCTAAGGTTGAGAGGAAGTCTAGAGTTGCCTCGGGGTAAGTGGGGCAATCCATCCTTGACAAACACGCTAGCCCCATGTCCTTGAGCAACAAGTCGAAGTCCTTCAGCAAACCAACCTTCTCCAAGAGGTCTCGGCTTGCAAACTTTGTGGGTTCGAACCTCAACCTTTCCAGCCTCTTCTTAGCCATTTTCTCCTCCTTACTCCATCTAACCCTCACTTGCACCACTTGTTGAGCTTCTTCTCCTTGTCCCTCCACTTCTCTGCTTCGCTTAGGTGCCATGGTGCCTCGGCATGAGATCGAGTCCATTTGGTCGATCTTGACCTCGATCTCATGTCCATGTTGGCTAGGATCGAGAGGGTTGATCGATTGGGGACTCGATTTGAACTGAATCGAGTCCTAGATCGAGTGTGCCCTCTCGTTCCAAGATTATACGTCCGTATGGCCATTCTCCTTGGATCGAGCCACATGATCGATTTGGTGGTCGTTTTGGCAAGGATCGAGTGACATGATCGAGTGGACTGATCGATCCAGTTCGAGGATCGAGTGAGGTCAGTCGATCCACACCCCGTTTGCATTCCAAGCTAAACATGTGGGTGGATTATCCTCTCACAATCGACTGACTCACTCGATTGTCTAATCGATCTCATCTAGATCGAGTGACTTCACTCGATTTACTAGTTCGATCTAGTAAAGATCGAGCCAGGATAGGTCGATCTGCCACTCGATTCCTTACCTCTACTTTTCCTTTCCTTGCCCTTTTTGACTCAGAGATCATAGCCTTCGGTTGCCTTATCCTTTCACCTACACACTTAGACTAAAAAGCATAAAATTGAAACAAAAATAAAGCAGAAATATGTACAAGGATAAACATGGGAATGCCTCCCAAGTGCGCATGTTTTACGTCACTAGCTTGACTTTACTTGGTTAGGCCAGAGGTGGGTCTTGGAGAAGTAACATGGTGCTCTCCTTGCTGCATTCACTCACCATGTAGGGCTTGAATCTATGCCCATTCACCTTGAAAGCCTTTCCACTCTTGCCAACCAATGTAACCGCTCCATACGGTAGAACTTCCTTAATCTCAAAAAGTCCACACCACCTTGACTTTAGCTTCCCTGGGAACAACTTCAGCCTTGAGTTGTAGAGTAGGACCAGACTGCCTTTCTCTAGCTCCTTTAGAACCAGCTTCTTGTCATGAACTGCCTTGGTCCTCTCCTTGTAAATCTTAGCGCTCTCATAAGCATCCAACCTTAGCTCATCAAGTTCATAGAGTTGCACCAGCCGTCTCTCCTGTGCTGTCTTGAGGTTGAAGTTCAGTTGCTTAACTGCCCACAGTGCTCTATGCTCTAGCTCCACAGGGAGGTGGCAAGACTTGCCATAAAGGAGGTTGAAAGGAGTAGTACCAATGGGAGACTTGAAAGCGGTTCTATACGCCCATAAAGCTTCAACAAGCTTGCTTGCCCAATCCTTTCTAGTAACTCCAGCGGTTCTCTGTAGAATAGCTTTGATCTGCCTATTAGACACCTCCACTTGACCGCTAGTTTGAGGATGATAAGGCGTAGCTACCTTGTGCTTAACCCCATACTTCTTCAAAAGACTTTCAAAGACCTTGTTGATGAAGTGGCTTCCCCCATCACTGACCACTACCTTTGGAACCCAAAATCTTGGAAAGATGATAGACTTGAAGAGTTTGATCACCACCTTTGCATCATTAGTTGGGGAAGCTATAGCCTCAACCCACTTAGACACATAGTCAACAGCCACCAAGATGTATTTGTTGCCGTAAGAAGATGGGAATGGACCCATAAAGTCAATTCCCCAATCATCAAAAACTTCTACTTCAAAGATGGGAACCTGTGGCATCTCATTCCTCTTTGTGATGTTCCCTGCTCTTTGGCATGCTTCACACGACTTAACAAACTCATGAGCATCCTTGAATAGTGTTGGCCACCAAAACCCGGCTTGTAGAACCTTTGTAGCTGTCTTGAATGAAGCAAAGTGACCTCTATAAGAGAAACCGTGGCAATGAAGGAGAATGTCCTTAGCCTCTTCTCTTGTTACACACCTTCTGTATAGGCTGTCTACTCCCCTCTTGTACAGGTAAGGCTCGTCCCAAAAATAATGAGAGATGTCTCTCATGAACTTCTTCTTGTGGTAGTGGTCTAGGTGAGTGGGCTCCTCTCCACAAGCCAAGTAGTTGACTATATCTGCATACCAAGGCAGGTCTTCTTCCTTGAAGCTCAAGACTTCTTCAAACTTCTGATCCAGCCTTGCACACACTACTGTGTTGACCATCATGAGCTGCTCCTCAGGAAGTGATTCATCCAAAGGTAAGAATTCATTCACCCTCATTCTTGAAAGGTGATCAGCAACACTATTCTCTATGCCCTTTTTATCCTTGATCTCTATATCAAACTCTTGTAGGAGAAGAATCCACCTTAAGAGTCTCGGCTTGGTGTCTTTCTTGGAGTAGATGTACCTCAAAGCGGCGTGATCAGTGTATACAATGACCTTAGAGCCCACCAAGTATGATCTGAACTTCTCAAAAGCAAAGACAACAGCCAGCAGCTCTTTCTCGGTGGTAGCATACTTGACTTGCGTGTCATCCAAGGTATGGCTGGCATAGTAGATCACGTGAAGTCTCTTATCCTTCCTCTGAACCAAAACTGCACCCACAGCGTAGTCACTAGCGTCGCACATAATCTCAAAGGGCAGGTCCCAATCCGGAGCTTGAACTATAGGAGCGGTGACTAGAGCTTCCTTGATGGTTGTAAAGGCTTTGAGGCATTCTTTATCAAAGATGAACTCGGTTTCTTTGCACAGTAGCCTTGTAAGAGGGCGTGCTATCTTGGAAAAATCCTTGATAAATCTCCTGTAAAAGCCAGCGTGCCCCAAGAAGCTCCCAATCCCTTTCACATTAACCGGCGGCTCAAGACTCATCATGACCTCTATCTTTGCTTTGTCAACCTCAATGCCCTGCTCAGAGATCTTATGCCCAAGCAAAATGCCTTCCTTTACCATGAAGTGACACTTTTCCCAATTCAGCACTAGGTTTGTCTCATCACACCTCTTAAGAACCCTGCACAGATTTGACAAACAACACCCAAAGGAAGCACCATAGACAGAAGATAGACATCATGCACCTTTGAAAGGTTGCTGGTGCATTATACAACCCAAATGGCATCTTTTGATAAGCAAGAGTACCATAGGGGCAGGTGAATGTTGTCTTCTCTTGGTCAGTAGGATGAATGGGGATTTGAAAGAATCCACTATAACCATCAAGAAAACAGTAATATGGGTGGTTGGCTAATCTTTCAAGCATCTGATCAATAAATGGAAGAGGAAAATGATATTTTCTAGTGGCTGAGTTAAGTTTCCTATAATCAATACACATTCTATGTCCAGTTATTATTCTTGTAGGAATTAACTCATCTTTTTCATTTTTAATGACTGTGATACCCCCTTTCTTTGGCACCACATGGACTCGAGAGACCCACGTGCTGTCACTGATAGGGTATATCACATCAGCCTCTAACAGTTTTAAGATCTCTTTCTTCACTACTTCAAATTCGGGTTTAAGCGCCTTTGATGTTCTATAGAAGAAGAGTTTTCATTCTCTAAGTGAATCCTGTGAGTGCAAAGCATTGGTGAAAGGCCCTTGATGTCACTGAGAGAGTACCCAATGGCCTTCATATACTTTCTCAACTCCTTAAGGAGTGAGTCTAACTCATCATCACTTAGATTTTCATTCACAATCACGGGATAGGTATCATTAGGACCTAAGAAAGTGTACCTTAGCCCATGAGGGAGCTCCTTTAGGTCCACCTTTGGGTTAGCAGCTCGCTCCAGTCCTCCTTGTGGCTTGTGTTGACGTTGCCATCCTCATTAGCCTCTTTTGAACCCGAGTCATGAGCTTTCAAGCTGCCATCTTGAACCGTTCCTTCCTCAGAGATCGAGTCATCCAGTCGATCTTCCCCTCGTTCTAGGCTGGATCGATTGCACTCTCTCGATTCACTTGCTCGATTTGATATGGATCAAGCAGGAGATCGAGTTGCTGAGTCGTTCTCTGAACTGATCGAGTTGGCTCTCTCGATCTTCTCATCGATTTCTTCTCTGGATCATGCAGTCTTCTCGATCTTCTTGTCGATCGTTTCCCTGGATCGAGTGATCTCCTCGATTTCCTGGTCGATCTCTAGGCATCCGCCTTCATCTTCTTTCACAACCTTGCGAGAATCAAGGATGTGTACATACTCTTGAGCCTGCTCACTCAAGAAACCGTACTCCCCAGTCTCCTTTGTCAAAGCCAGCTGTAAATGATCCTCTTGTGCCAACTCTTCAAGCAACTCATCAGCCAATGCATCCAAAGTTTCAATGTAGAAAGCTTGCCCATCAATCGTTGGCTTCTTCAAGACTTCATTGATGTCAAAGTCCAGCTTGATGTCCTTGCCCAAGTGTAGAGAAATCATGCCATTCTTCACGTCAATGATAGCTCCAGCAGTTGCTAGAAACGGTCTACCAAGGATTAGAGGGTCCTTTGGCTCTTCATCCATTTCTAGCACTACAAAATCGGTTGGCATATTCACATTGCTGATTCTCACTGGTAGGTCTTCAAGCATGCCTACAGGGAGCCTTATGCTTCTGTCAGCCAGTATGAGTGAGATTCTGCACTCCCTAAACTTGGTGAAACTTAGCTTCTTGGCAATGGAATGGGGCATGAGGTTTATGCTTGCTCCTAGATCACACAAACAGCTTTCAAACTTCAAGGGACCAAGTGCACACGGTATGGTGAATGATCCTGGGTCTCCTAGCTTTGTTGGTGCTATCTCCTTGTGGATGATGGCACTGCATTCTTGACTCAAAACCAGGACTTCATCACTCTCCTTCACCTTCTTAGCAAGCGTATCCTTTAAGAACTTAGCATACTTTGGCATCATGGCCAAACAATCCACCAAAGGAAGTTTGATCTCGACGTCCCTTATGTGATTTTTGAACAGTGCCTTATGCTTCTCAATCAGCTGTTTCTTGAACCGTCCAGGGAAAGGAAGCTTCGGTTTGTAGGGTGGAGGTACAAAAGCTTCTTTCTCCTTGCTAACCTCCACTTTCTTCTCTAAAACTGCTTATTTACCCTTCCTTGGCCTTTCAATCCAGACATCACCCAGGCTGGATTGATACCTCTTGCACCTATACTACAACTATATTGTGCTTTAGGATTTGATATTTAGCTTGCAAAAGTCTTGTTTATCAAATGGCGCCGTTGCCAACTTGGGTTTGATTAGAAAGCATTAGGATTTGGAGCTTAGTAAAGACTAAGCCTTTTACTTTTCTTTTGGTTACTCATTGCTCTACTTTACTGTTTGTCTTCTCAGGTACATGAATTTGAGGTCCAGTGGTGACAACAATCTACTACAACCTCTGAACAATATTCACCAACTTGGAAGTGCAAGGCATAGAAGGACAGTAGAGCAAGAACAGAACTTTGAGGAGATAGAGCAACCTGGTCTAGCTGAGTTTTGGATTATGGCTGAGCAAGACCAAGAAGAAGCTCAACCTCACTGTGCAGCTAGTGCCAGAGGCAATGGAAACCCCAACCACACTCCAAGGCAGCCAAGAATCATTCGTGCTGGTGATGCTCCAAACACTCATCACAACCGTTTTGGCATCACTCCACCAATAGTGCAAAACAGCAACTTCAATGACTAAATGACACGAAAACTATTTTAAAATCCCTGGAACAGGGTTAACCACTACTAGAAGAAGACGGAGGATTTAAAAAGCGAAACTACTAATTACTAAAAATCGAAAGCTAAAGGCAGGTAAACAGAGAATTTCTAGCAACTTAGAACAATGGATTTTAAAGACTAAAGATGCAAACTTTATTCAAGGAAATGATAAACTTGAGATTTAAAATGCTAAAAAGAGGATTCAAGGTTGAGGGTGATGTTTAAGAGGTTCAAGATTCAAACATTGGGTTTTAAAAACATAGATCTACTCATTTGATGAGCTATCTCTAAGCCTTGAGAAACTTAAGCTAGGATTATCCATGGCGTGTGGTATAAGCCCTTTCTCTGACCCTTCCTCCTAACCTATGGCATATAGTGGAAAGATAGGTCAAATAACAGTAACCAAAGATCTCAAATATTGGCCTAACTAGCCCCCTAAACAACCATGGCGTTTGGGAAAGGATAGGCTAATCTCTTGGATTTGGCTTTAAGGGATTTCTGAATCCGGTCAAGGTAAGAAAGCCCTGGGTTCATAGAGATCTTTCCCAAGACTCTTTAAACATTAAGACCCCAAATCCAAGAAGAAAAAATATTAAGAGCAAAAAAAGACCAAAGCTTAAACCTTTAAACCCCTTAAATCGCCCCAACCTTAAACCTAAAGAGAAACTACTCGCTACTCATGATTAAAACCGATAGAAATGTAAAGAAGAGGAAGCTAAGCATGATTAAAGAAGATAGATTAAGCAAATACTCAATGATTAACAAGATTCAAAAGTTCAAAACATGAAAAAGCTTGAAAAGAGATAACAATGGCGATAAGCCTTCGAAACTAAGAAAAGCTCAAAGTAGTGTGAGACAAAATGAATGGTTCATACAAATTTGCCCAAAATAGGCCAACAAGGGAAATGGTCCCCTCACTAAAATCCAAAAGTGGGCTGGCCGGATAAGGTGCTAGAGATCGAGTTGGGTGATCGATCAATAACTCGATCTTCTTCATGGATCGTCCTCCTCTGCTCGATCTTCAGGTCGATTTGGTTGGGTGGATCGATTGCTTCTCTCAATCTTCTGGTCGATCCTCGGATGATCGGGTCGTGGTCTCGATCTGGCTCTTGTTTTGCATGGCTGAGTCCACGTCCGTACTCACGATCGATCACCTTGGTCGATCTTCGTCTGGATCCTCCTCTTGAATCGACTTGAGTCTTATCGATCTTCTGGTCGATCTCATCTAGATCGACCTGCCTAGCTCGATCCGCACCTCGATCTCAGCTCCTTTGCTACATGGCCAAGTTCTCGCAAGTGTCCACAAGCTCCATTTTGATCCTTAGCACGTCCACTCAACCTCCACAGCTCCAGTGTGTCCAAAACAACCTGAATATGATGCAAGAATGCAAGAAATATGCAAATGCTGATGCAAAGTGCACTTAGGACCTAACATGAGATAAATGGTGCAAACTATTCTAAAATGAGAGATGTATGCATGAAAAACTATTCTAAATGCATGCTAATTATGCAAAATATGTGAGTATATCAAATATGTATGTACGTATTATGTAGATATTGACTATATATGTGATAAACGGTTTATTGATCATGAAATATGAAATATGTTATGCATTGTATATATATAATAAATTAAACATATATACTGTAAATTAGAGAAGTAGTATATAACAAAAAAGTAATTAGAGAAAGTCTTCAAAGCACAATATAAGTAGAGAAGACCCTTTTTAGCAGGTCGTATTTGTTCTTGGCGCAGACTAATTAAACATTTCTAGTCACTACTTTTTCGGTCACATATTATGCTGCAAATCCAAATTTATTTTATTTTTATTCTGATTATTTTTGTGAAGTTTTCATTACATTAATAATAAATTGAAATATACATTTATCAAACATATAAAAACCAAAACAAATATATTTTTAATTAGCACACAATTAAAAAGTAAACAATTAATTGGTTTAACTTTAATTATATCATAATAACAATTTATTAATTACAAAATTTAAAATGGCAGATGTCACTTTCTCTAGTGCTGATGTGGCACTCAACTGGAGAGAGTTGAGCATCTTTTATATTATATATATACTAGATGAGTACCCACGCAATGCGCAGATTTTTGTTTCACAATATCATTTGTCAAAAAGTGTAGTTACAATTTAATTTATCGTATATTTAAATTTTTCTTCAAGATGTTGTGTATTTGAATAAACATGACATATATATGTACATATTATGTGGATATTAACTATATATATGATAAACGGTTTATTGATCAGGAAATATGAAATATGTTATGCTTTATATATATATATATATATAATATTAAATGGATATACTGCAAATCAGAGAAGTACTATATAAAAAAAATTAATTAGAAAAACTCTTCAAGCACAACATAGGTAAAGACCACCTTTTTTAACAGATCATACTTGTTCATGGTGCAGACTACTTGAACATTTCTAGTCACTACTTTTTCGGTCATATAACACACCGCAATTCCTAATTAATTTTACTTTTATTCTGATTATTCTTGCGAAGTTTTCATTACCTTAACAATAAATTGAAATATACATTCATCAAACATATAAAAACCAAAACAAATGTGTTTTAAATTAGCATATAATTAAAAAATAAATAATCAACCAGTCTAACTTTAATTCAGGATGCTAATAATTTATTAATTACAAAATTTAAAATTGCGCTTTCGACGAAATTTTCAATTCACCCCTGGAGTGAACACAACACTACGATTTCACTATGAACGGCTTCGCAATTTCTGTATTACATGTGGGCTACTCACACATGAGGCTAAGGAATGTCCTCAGAGGAATGCAGATGATGGCCCTGGTGATCCACATGATGAAGGCGGCCAAGATGACGAAGACAATACAAATGGCCCTGCTACTGCGCCCCAGAATGCTCTGGACCACAATCTCCCTGGCTCTACGGTACTGGATGTGAACAGTTCCGAAAGCAAAAATGGTTCTCCTGCCGCCTACAATGCACCGTTTGAGATAAAAGAAAACACATACATGCTTTATGAGACATGGCGTTATCCTCAGGCCAAAATGGATACGGAGAAATTCACTGATGGAGATTTCAGGACCATATAACAAGACTACATTGCGCAGGAAGAGAACTCGGGATTCACTCCGGCGAAAAGTGCTAAGGTGGAAGAGATGTTACGGCACTTTGACAATGCTGAGTGCAGTTTCATAGCTTCGTCGTACCACAGGGGTTTCACTGATGACTCACACCTGACCATTCCTGGCATAACACAGACATGTGCTGGTTTCTCTGATCAGAATTATTCTGACATGTCCTCTGATTTTGATGCATTCGCTTATGCAAAACATGAAACGAACGAGACGGCCCTTAAAGGACATAAGAGAAAGCTTGCAGAAGAGGCTGTCACTATAAATCTAAACCACGTTAGTGTGAAGATTAAAGTCGGAGATGGCACCCCAACTAAGAGTCAAGTACTATCACCCCGTGTTGCGCATGAAGGAAGTGTGATGCTTCCGATCAAAGTAGAAGTGCTCTGCGAATCACAGGGCTCGTGCAACATCATTGATGCTGTAAGGAATGATGATGAAGACCAAGGGGATACTTTCCCATACTGTCTCTGACAAACAATATGAAGATTTTATCATGGAATTGCCAAGGCTTAAAATCACCCTTGACAAAACCACAATTAAAGGAGCTTTGCCGTCAACTATCTCCTGATTTACTGTTCTTAGTGGAAACTATGAACAAATGTGACATAGTTAGAGATATTTGTGTTACCTTAGGCTTTGATTCAGTATTTACAATACCTCCTTAAGGACACAGTGGATGATTGGTTCTTTTCTGGAAACAGGATGTGTGTATTACTCATTTGCATTCCTCAAACCGGATGATTGATGTTTATGTCTATTTCAATGGATTGGATTTCTATTTGTCTTGTGTTTATGTGAATTCAAATCAATCACTTAGACAAGATATATTGGAAAGAATAGAGCGTCTAAATCAAAACATAACAAGTTCTTGGTTATTAGTAGAAGATTTCATTGAAATCTTATCAAATAAGGAGAAGAGAGGAGGTCCCTTGCGAAGTGATCGTACCTTTAAAGACTTTCGAAACATGTTTACTTCTTGTGATCTCTCTGATTTACGATACAAGGGGAATACATTCTCTTGGCGTGAGAATAGGGGTCACCACAAAACTAGGTGTTGTCTCAATCCATCCATTGCCAATTCTCATTGGTTTGCAGCGTTTCCGGGATCAGAAGATGAATTTCTTCGATTCTGTGCATCAGATCATAGGCCACTTTTAACGAAAATCACCATTGATGATTTCTTTATTCAAAAGCCTTTCTGTCTTGACAAACGACTCTTTCAAAACCCGGAATTCAAATCATATGTACAACAAGGATGTCATTCTCGAACAGAAGCGAGATACTCTTTTAAGGATCGAATTAAAAATGTACAACACGCACCGAATCAATGCCGCCGAATGTCTAAATCTAACTCAGCAAAACAAATCGATCTTCTGCAAATTGAGTTAGACATCGCTCTTACTGCTGATGATCCAACACCGTATGATATACCTAAAATCCGACGTGAACTAGCTCAAGCTTAGCAAAACGAAGAGACTTACTGGCCGTTAAAGAGCAGGAACTCATGGTTATGTGCGGGTGATGAAAATACTCGTTTCTACCACGCTGTCACGAAAGCAAGATATTACAGAAATCGGATCCACAAAATTAAGGATGCCGATGGTAATGTTCATAAGGAGGATCGGGAAATAGGAGAACATGCTGAAGCTTATTTCTCAAACATGTATTTGAGCGACAAAAATGCCATTGACCATACCATCTTCGAAAATTTAAACACCACTGTAACAACCAAGATTAAAGATCACATCACACAAACATAAATCTACGAGGCTGTGTGTGCAATTGGTGCAGTTAAAGTGCCGGGCCCTGATGGACTCACAACACGATTCTATCAACACTGTTGGTATATTGTTGGAGACGATGTTACTAGAGAGGTCCTTATATTCTTTGCTACATCAACCATGAGAGACGGACTTAATAATACAAATATATGTATGATCCCCCAGATTAAAATCCTGGTAACTCTTTCTGATTACATACCTATTGCTCTATGTAATGTATTCTACAAAATCATATCCAAGATCCTTGTCATGCGACTAAAAGCTACTTAGCTAAAATAGTGTCTGAATCACAAGCTGCTTTTGTCCCGGGCCGTTTTATCTCTGACAATGTTTTAGTTGCTCATGAACTTATGCACTCCCTTAAAAATTGAAAGAGAGTCTCTCAAACATATATATCAATTAAAACTGATATGTCTAAAGCGTATGACCGAGTCGAATGGAACTTCCTGGAAGAAACTATAAAAGCTCTTGGTTTTAACAACTGATGGGTTGGTTGGGTTATGGCAACCATACATTATGTTAGTTACTCGGTTCTCATTAATGGAAACCCCCAAGGTTACATTACTCCACAACGAGGTTTACGGCAAGACGATCCTCTCTCCCCTTACCTATTCATACTATGCGCTGATGTTATGAGTCATCTATTAGATCAACAGAGTAGACGTGCAAAGCTTAATGACATTAAAATAGGAAACAGCGTCCCAAGAATAACACATCTCTTTTTCGCTGATGACTCTTTTCTTTTGTCAAGCAAATGAAAAGAATTGCATTACTAATCGTGATGTGTTCAATCTTTACGAAAAATGCTCAGGACAGAAGATCAACCAAGATAAATCTATGATAACCTTTGGTTCCCGTATCCCTGGATAGAAATAGGAACGGCTGAAGCGGATTCTCGGTATCATGAACAATGGTGGTGGGGGCAAATATATAGGTCTTCCCGAACAGTTTGAACATATAAAGAAGGAAATGTTTGCCAATATAATTAATTGTGTTAAACAGAAAACATCCTCATGGAGTTCCAAATTATAATCCCATGCAGGGAAAGAAGTCTTTATGAAATCTGTCGCTTTTACAATGCCATTATACTCTATGTCTTGCTTTAAACTCCCAGCTCAAGTAACAACTGAACTTGATCGTGTTCTCACCCCCTTTTGGTGGGCCAAAAATCCTGACTCAAAAGGCATCCCATGGGTGGCTTGGAAGCGCCTACAATATTCAAAACAAGAAGGAGGATTGAGTTTTAAAGATTTAACTAAATTTAATGACGCTCTGCTTGCCAAACATGCTTGGCGACTACTTCAACAGCTTCACTATTTATTTTCAAGACTATACAAGGCAATATACTATGCGGATGATCATCTGTTTAATGCCAAAAATAAGCAAGGCCAATCGTACGGCTGGGCTTCTATCTTACGTGGTCTCTATCTCATTAAAAAAGAATCACAGCGAATCATAGGAAACGGTGCTGACACCAAAGTGTTTTGAGATATTGGCTTCCCGTTCACCCTCCTCGACCAGCTGCTCCTACTAATGATATGAGTACCACTTTCCTGTTAAAGGATTTAATCAATGAAAATGGTGACCGCCAGCAGTGGAATGACTCTATTATGTCTACCACTCTAAATATGACAGACTGTGCATTAGCAAAAACTATATATTTGGGTCAATGTAACAGACCAGATAGCATTTGCTGGAACTATACGAAGAATGGTCAGTACTCAGTGAGATCAGGCTACCGTTTCTTACGTCATCTTCCTCAACACCAAATAAACGCACATGCAATCCCACATGGTGACCCGTTGCTTAAATTACAAATATGGAAATTACCCAATCTGCCTAAATTAAAACACTTCCTCTGGCAAATTATATCTAAAGCAATTGGCACTACTACACGCCTTCAGAGCCGTGGTGTATTATTAGATGAAATATGTCCACGATGTGGGCTGGAGCCTGAAACTATATAGCACTTATTCTTCACATGCCCGGTTTCATTATCTACTTGGCATGTATCAAATACACCTTTTAATTTCATTACCATCCCAACTAATGACATTGATACAATATTCAACCATATTCTTGCTGCTCAAAATATAGATTCCATATCCCACACAGATCGACTTTTACCTTTCTGGCTTCTTTGGCGGATCTGGAAATCACGCAATAACTATATTTTCAAAAAAGAAAAGCTTAAAATTGCTAAAGATGTGAACAAAGCCCGAGCCAAGTTTACTGATTGGATAAGAGCTACTACCATTACTCTAAATGATTTAGCTACTCCACCACCGCGCACTTCTACATCAGTGGCAATGTCTTGGACACGACCATCACCATTAACTTTTAAATGCAACTACGATGCAACATATAACGTACAAACTCAACAGGCTACAGTAGGATGGATTATTCGTGATTGCCACATGCACCATATCTCATATGGATCTACACCTATAGGACCAGCAATATCCAGCCTTGAAGCAGAAGGAAAAGCTTTACTAATTGAAGGAGACTGCCAAATTTTAAAAGGGACTGCCAAATTTTAACTAAATTAGTACATGACGAACTTAAAGACATCACTGTTCTTCATCTTATCTACGATATTCAACATTGGCTATCTAAATTTTCGAGTGCTTCCCTAAATCATGTAAAACGTGTTTGTAACAAAGCTGCTCATATTATAGCTAAACATGCACCCCCTTATCTTGTAACTTTGAATACCACCTATTATCCACCTCCTTGGATAACAAACATTTTGTATTCGGATCTTATATATTCTCGATAATAAATATGTTTTAGACAAAAAAAAATTACAAAATTTAAAATGACAGATGTCACTTTCTCCAGTGCTGATGTGGCACTCAACTGGAGAGAGTTGGCGATCTTTTATATAATAGATTACTTTTAATATCGATGGTTTGTTGGTCGGATTGCAACAAATGAAATTTTCCCTTGATTTGGGTAAAAGATAACTAACGATTCCCAATGTATCTGGGCCGAAGTTACATAGCAATGTTGGTAATATCGACAAGATGGTGAAATGTGGAAGGTGTTTTAATAAGATAACAAATATAAATATTACTTTTTTAAGGCGTTCATCTCTCTTTCCGCCTTTTATAAATTGAAAATTATTATTATTAATTGACCATTTCTGCTTCTTCTCATCGCCGTTCTCAACCACCACTAAAACAAAAAATCAGCTCGATGGCATTATCTTCATCGCTCATGAGTTCTGTTTGCGATTTGAAAAATTGATATACTGATTCGATGATCCGTGTGAAGGTTCTTCGTGTCTGGAAATAGATCAATTCTTTTGGTCCTACCTTGGAACTCATTGTTTGTAACGATCGGGTAATACTTTTATATATTTGTCTACTTTCTTTTCCCTTTTTTTTCGTTTTGATCTATCTGATTAGATTTTTGCATGTTTGAATTTTGAGTAGGGCACTCAAATTTTGGTAGCCATCATGCCCGACAAATGGCTCATCTTTAATAATTTCTTTGAGCAAGGATTGTGGTATGATATTTACAAATTCGATGTGATGCCTGAATGGATGTGTGAGTATGTCATTCTACGGTCAAATGATTCAGTTTCGACACTTGACGAGAGTTAGGGGATTTACCGATGGACTTCCTGGACTTTTTCTAAATTGCCGTCGATTTATTGATATTTGCGCTAGGAAATTTGATTCTGGAACCTTTATCGGTAATTTTTCTATCAGTTGTAATTATGTTCTCCGTTTAATACTTTAAACGAAGGTTACAATAATTGTTTGTTTATTGTATGAATTTATTTCAGATGTTATGGGAACAGTTTTAAGGATGGGAGCACTTTCATGTATTAGGAATGACGCATTTGAGGATGATTTATGTCATGTTCATTTCGAGCTTTGTGATGTGAGGTTATTCTGTCTCATAAAATATTTGGTTTACACTTAATATTATTTTTTTTGTATTTGTTTTGTGTTTAATTCATCTATGGTTTATTATCTTAGGAGGGAAGGTGTGATCGCGTATATTGCGAGATGCGTTCTTGCTAGTGAATTTGTTTGTGCATTGGAACAAAACAATCATGTGGCGTGGTTTGTGTTCTGTGTTGTTTGTTCTATGGACTATTCTGTGTTGTTTTTGGAAGGCTGCTGGCCTCTTCGACATCATCTCCTTATTAAGTTATATACCTTTGGGTTGATTCTATTTTTAACAAAACTTTTCGGCCTCATAAAACTATGTTATGGATTTTCGTGATGTATTATTTTGTACTCTAAGATAGTTATCATCTTTTCATTCGGCCTGAACAATTGTAAAATTTTCAACACTAAAATTAACCCCTAGGCAATCATGTCCCTTTCAAATATTAGTGTGTTTGTATTTTGCATATTAAATAAGAGTAAACAATCTTTCTCATAAGACAATTGATAGATATGTGAAAATCATTAACGTAACCTAAAGATTTTATTTAGATATTATATGATCTATGTTTTAAATCTTAATATATAATGTGTGTGTTTATTTTGAGAATTAGTTAAATTGTCTTGTTAAAAAATATATAGTTTTCAAATTCACTGGTTTATTTGTAAATAACAACTTGTATTGCAATTTACCAATATATTTTTTGAGATAATTTAGTATAATATTTCTGCAATTATGGATAGTAGATTCTTGATATATAAAAATGTAGTATTTCTATATATCAATATTCCTGAACATATCTAGATTATGGGAAATATGAGATTTCTATTTATCTAAATGTTTGTAGATCTAAAATGTACTTTAATACATATAAATATTCTATTATTGGTGACTTTTAAAATAATAAAGGCATATATGCGATTTCTTTTGTGTTTGACATTTCTTTCAATGTAGTGTTTTGAGAACTAATAAAACCTAAGCCTGTCTTGATTGTACATGTCCTCTTTGGTCGCACGTGTTTTGCATTCACTTTGGTTGTACCAATCAAATGTTTTTTTAATAACATGAATCTTATCCTTTGTTAATTAACTTTGATGAAAATTTTGTTTTTAAGTTCCATTTAAAAGAGATGTAATAAATATGTCCTAAGAGTTGTTACATCTTGTGGTCTATTTTTGTTATTTTGCATTTATTTCTTATGTGGATTTAGGACTATTGGATTCAAATGAGTTTTAATTAACTAACTATTCCTTAATTTGGGTCCAACTTGTGTCCACATGATCTTAATAAAGACAAAAATTGGAAAGCAGAAAAGATATCGGTATTTGTTTTGTTAAAATAACTGTCTAGGAAATTGGTGGGGTCTGTTCACAACTTAGATATATTGTCATCTAGGGTTCATTTATCCACCGGATCTACTTCTCATCGTTTTACTGGGATTCTTAAAAAAATTTCATTTATAAAAGTATATTCTCTCAAAATTCGCCATGGGTTCTCTTTCTGGTTTACAAAATAGATACATCGATTCGTCAGTTTATGTAAAGGTTCTCTGTTTCTGGAAGCAGATAAACTTCTTTGGGCTTACCCTGGAGCTCATACTTTGTGATAATCGGGTAATTATTTACAAAAATTTGACTAATTGTTGAATTCGCTTTGCATATAGTTCTACTTACTCTATTTTTTTTTTTTGATTTTGTGAATTTATGATTTTTGACTAGGGAACCCAAATCTCGGTGACTATCATGCTCGGTGAACTACTGGTTTTTGAAAATTACTTTAGGCAAGGTTCTTGGTATGAAGTTTGTAAATTCGAAATGAAGCATAAATATGGATATGTGATTTTGTCTGATTACGATTAAAAGATCTTGTTTTGTCGTTCGACGAGCGTTAGAAGATTTGATGATGGGCCTCTGATATCCCTTGTATTTACACCATTTAGGGCTGCATTTAATACATATTTTGGTCCTCTTTTGCATGTTTTCCCTTCGCTTCTGTCCCATTTTCTTCTCCTTTTAGACTTAGGTTACATTTAGAGTATAATTTGCATTTTGGATGTTTTAGGTGCTTTTGGAGCTAAAAGAAGCTTGGAGGAGTTTTGGGAATGATCCAAGATGCTAGCTGCGCAAAAGGGAGCAAAAAGGATCAAAGCAGAAGATCTCTGCAGAAGTTTTTGGTCAGAGCACGGTGAGTATCGGTCAAGGATGACCGATACAGATCAGTATCGATCACCAGTATTGGTTAGGGGTGACCGACACAAACACAACGGATGGATTTCGGTCATATGTGTCGATCACTCCAGACTGATGGGGATCTATATCGGTCACTGAAGACCGACGCAAATGATCGATACTGACCCAGCCCGAACCTGTTTTAATTACGCTTTTGCCATTACTCTAGGGCTTTTTTCTCTAGGCTATAAATAGCCTCTTTTTCCAGATTTTCGACATGTCTTGTCAAAATACTGTTGTTGAGCATTTTCTTTAAGTTTGTAAGATAATTTCTTTGCTTTGTTTAATATAATCAAGTATTTTCTTTAATCTTTCTTTAATCTCTCTTTTAATCATGATTAGCATCATTTCCCTTTGTGATTTGGTGTTAAACATGAGTATGAGTGAGTAGTTATCTTAAAGTTTCTAAATGTGGTAGATTAGGGGGATTTAAGATTTGATTAGGGCTTGTTAAGTGCTTCAGTTTATGGGTTCCTCTCTATTAATCTGTTATTCATGCTAGATTAGTCTTGATCAAACTTTTCTAGGTTGTTAGCTTTTTCTTATGCCCACCAAGTGTTTGATGAAATGCTGATCTTGTTTAATAGAGGATTTGCTGGCCTTGGCTCAAGAGATCGACTGTTTTAAGAGCATTTTGACTTGAATAGAGTTGTTTACTATTGCTTGCTTGATGTTTTGGCACTAATGAGAGTTAGTTCTTGTTAGAATGTTTAGCAAAGGGTTATTTGCCAAGAGATTGGATCTAACTAGCTTAATTATGAACTCTATGTCTAGGAATCACCATTGCTTGCTTACTTGCTTAATCAATGTAGTTTGAAACAGCCTTAGTTAGTGTCTGAAATTCTCCAAAGTCAATAACCACATCTAAGAACTTGCCTTTTAAGGGTTACACATTGCAATGCCCTCATCATGGCTTCTCACAAGCCTCTTCGCTATCCACTCTCTACAGAGGAGCCTTGCCTAAGATAAGAATACTTCTGGACACAGCATCCAATGGGAACTTCCTGTCAAAAGATGTAGATGAAGGTTTGAAGTTAGTAGAGAATTTGGCTCAGTCTGATGGAAACTACAATGAGGAGTTTGACAGAGCACCAAGGAGTGCAAAGGTTGAGTTAGAGTCTAGCAAGAAAGAAATCAAATCTCTACATGAGAAGCTGGACTTGTTGCTAAGGGAAAAGAAAGAGGTTCACTTTGTGGAAGACATGGTTCAGCTTGATGATCAGGAGCAATGCCAAGTTGAGGAGATGAACTATTTGGGAAACCAAGGTGGCTACAACAACTATGGGAACTACAGACCAAATCCCAACTTGTCCTACAGGAGCAACAATGTTGCCAACCCACAGGATCACCCTCAACAGCAACAGCAAGCTGCCCCAAGAACGTTTGTTCCCTACAACAATCAAGGTTTTCAGCAGAGGAACAACAACTATCAGCCTAGAGCGCCTTACAACCCTCCAGGATTCAATGCCCAAGCACAAGGACAAGCTTCCTCTGGCTCTCAGGACACTGAACTCAAGACCCTCATGCAACAAATGATCAACACTCAATTCACCACAACCTTGGAAATGAACAAGAAGTTTGCAGAGGTCCACAACAAAATTGATTCAGTGCATGTAGAGCTAACCAACAAGTTTGATGGATTGGCTGCAAGAGTGAAAACACTGGAGACCAACAAAGGCATAGCTGGTCCCAAAGCTTCTCAGCTGAAGAAGAAGCTATCATTGAAGAGTTCCTCTACTTGTTCACTGAGGACACTGAACCTCTAAGTGGTTGGAAATCGAAAATGACCAAGGAGCTGTAGAAGAAGGACCCTTTGGAGATGGGGAAACTCAGATGATGAAGAGTGGTGGGCGCCACATGAAGTTGTTGATAACACAAAGGACTACTTGGTGGAAGCTGCTGATGATAAGGAGAAACCTCAAACAGCTACTCTTCCTGTCTATCAACCAACCATCCCATTTCCAGGAAGGTTCAAGGAACAGCTAGTTCAGAAATATGAAACTCTCTATCCTGCTCAGATGGAATTGAGAGGTTTGAATGGCCAAGAAGAACTTGAGAAGCTAAGGGTGAAGGCTGGAACACATGAGGTTAAGGAGCTCACTATCAAGAAACTTGGAGATCCAGGATGTTTTACTCTCCCATGTGAGCTTAAGGGGCAGACTTTCAAGAGCTGTCTTTGTGACCTTGGAGCAAGTATCAATCTTCTCCCATCCTATGCTGCTAAAGCTCTTGGCTACACTCAACTTCAGGAGAGTAATGTATCCCTTACTATAGCTGATGGGACAGTGAAGAAACCACTTGGGAGTCTCAAGGATGTGCCAATGTTGATAGAAGGAGTAACCATTCCAACTGATTTCCTGTGCTTGATGTGGAAGGGCATATAAAGAATGCTATCAGTTTAGGAAGACCTTTCTTAGCCTCAGCTGGAGCAATGTTTGATGCTAAGGAATGCACTATTGAGCTGAAGTTGACCAAGAAGAAGGTTCTAAGGTTAGACTCCAAGGGGAATAAGCTGGAGAATGAGCAAGCCTTCTCAATGGAGAACAAGAAGCTGAAGCAGCTTGGAAAGAATTGCCCAGAGTTTGAAGGCTACCAAGGAGAGAGTTTTGATGGCTGCTGCTTGGTCAAGTTGTTTGAAGACACCACTGAAAAGGAGGTCCTTAAGGTGGTTGGTTACAAGATTCTGAATGATGTTAAGCTGGTTACTAGCAAGGGAGAAGTGATTTTCCAACCAAGTGTCTCTAAGAAGGGAGAGTTTGGCTTCAAGCTACAGCAAGAGGGGAATACTACACCTTTTGCCAAGATCAAGGTGAATGGAGTCACCACCAAGGTCAAGAGAAGCAAGATGACACCATGGAGTTCCAAGACTCCTTCTGCTCACCTCAACTAAAGAGGTAATCAAAGTCAAGCTTAGTGACATTAAACAAGCACACTTGGGAGGTAGTCCCATGGTATCCTTTTGTATGTATTACGCTTTCTAGTTTATCTTTTATGCTTTGTTTTAGTGTATAGAAACAGGATTTCGAACTGGGGTTTGAGAAAGTCTGAAGGGGACAAAGAACAAGTGTATTCTGGCTGATATCGATCATTTGTATCAGTCATGACATATCGATACACAGATTTTCGGTCATCAGTATCGATCATGTTTGATCTATATCAGTGGAGCCAGTCTACACCAGTCAACATATCGGTCACTTGTGACCGATATGGAAAGAATTTTGAAAGCAGGACAAATTTTGGTCATTCATATCGACCAGACTTGATCGACATAAACACACCGTTTGATTTTCGGTCCAGTGTGTCGATCACTGGTGATCGATGAGATTCTTAGAATCATATCGGTCACCAGTATCGATCACTCATGACCGACATAATCACATCGAATGTATTTCGGTCAAGTGTGTCGATCAGTGATGACCGATACTAATCCCAGAAAGCACATCAGTCTCCAATATCGATCACTCATGACCGAATCTCCATTTCGATCAGTAATATCGGTCATGTGTGACCGATATTCCATCCGAGGTAAGTATCTCAACTTTCAAAATTTTTTACCTCCTTTGGTTTGGAGCCAAAGGAGTTTAAATTTTTAAATGGGATTCCTTCTAACCTCTTTCTTAGCTTCTGAATACTTTTGTTTTTGTCCCCCACACTTTTGATTCCTTATGTTCCCTCACTAACCTTTGATTCCTTTGGTTTCCTCTCTTTTCTCTCTATTTAAACAACAACTTCCTTCACTTCGCTTCACACTTAATCACACTCTTCTTCTCACATAAAGCTCGAAACTATTAGTTCTCTTTCTCTTTTATTGCTTTTTCTAAGTGTTCAAAGGCTCACTAAAGGTTTGCTTCCTAAACTATCTCTCTTTGCTCTTACTCTTTGCTTATGTTAAAAATCGCTTAGTAGAAGTTTTTAAGAGAAAGTAGTGTTTAGTTTTGATTGTTGTGCTATGGTTTTGAAATTTGGAATTGTTTTGAAATATCAAGCTGGATGTTGAAGTTTTGTTTGATGTCTATTTATCTCATTGCTTGTTTATCTTCTTCCATTTGCAAGATCATCATCTCTTTTTCCTAAGGACCATTTTGCTAGAATGTCATGCATAACTGTTTATCTTTTGTACATTCTAGCTTATTTAGTTGCTAGCTTTTGATCTCTTCTTGCTTTGAATAAATTTAAGCTTGTTGTTAGGACTTGTTAGACTTTTCTTAGCTTGAAGCAATTATCCATTAAAAACTTTCAGCTATTTGGTTCTTTAGCTTTTATTCTTTCACTTACCTTGTTTTCAAGCTTTGCTTTTGAAGGTACCATGGGAAGAACAAACATAGCTGCTGGGAAAAAGGGAAAATCACCTCAGGAAGCACCAACATCACCAACAGTAAGGCAAGGAAAAGGAAAGGGCAAAGCTGCTGAGACTTCATCTAAGGCCAGTGGAAAGAGACCAGCTAAGGATAAAAGCGCCAAGCAAAGAGGCAAGGGAAAAGCTGTTGAGGAAGAAGTTCCACCCATGAAGTACAGTGCTAGGGAACTCATGGAGGGATTCAGTAGATGCACCTTCAAGCCAACAAGATACCCATGCACCTCCACAATGAAGGAGCTGGGAATCTATGAAGACTGCATCTGCACCTTTGAACAAATGGGGCTTACAAAGCTATTACAGCCTCTCCCATCCTATGAGCGCTTCACTCATCAATTCCTCTCCACCCTCAAGGTGGTTTATTATGAGAAGAGTGATTTCCCTGACCATGATGGATAGATCTCTCTCAAGCTTGGAAAACAGAGGTTCAAAATCACATTCCAAGAACTCTCTGGAGCGATGGGGCTAAGCACCTACTTTCAAAGAGGGAAAAAGTTCTTCATCAATGAATCACAGTACACAAGGTTTTGGGAGGTAATTGGAGTAGGGGAATTCAAAGCTGGAGCTACAAGAAACAAACACTTGAAGCATCTTGCAGTTAGATATGCACAAAAGGTGCTTGCAAACACATTCTTTGCAAGAAAAGAAACCTCACACCTAACTGGCAAGGAGAGAGACTTCCTCTACAATGGATTGTACACCGGTCTAGGCACCAGCAGATGTGCAGTGCCAGTTGATCCACCAAGCAAGTTCCCATGCCTTGTAAGACTGTTGATGGAGCAGCTGCAAACATACCAGAGCTGGGTTATCAACAAGGGAAGAAGGGAGAAGAATCCACAGCTGCACATTGGAGGAGTTGTGACAGCAATTCTCATAGCTTGTGATGTGAACCTTGAGGAGCATGCTGAAGATGCTCTAGATCCTATCTGGATAGATATGGAGTACCTGAAGAGAAGTCATTTTCTTGAGAAGAGTGTTCAGGGCAAGTATGTTTACCAATTCCTCAACAATTACTCAGAGGAAGTGAGAGTCCTTCTCCCAAACCCAAGGCTAACCTCCTTCACCACAACAACAAACATCAACTTCAACTTGAGTAAGGAGGAGCTCTACACAGGCGGCCCTATTCCTAGAGAAGGAGAAGAAGAAGACAGTGAAGATGAAGAGGAGCACACTGAAGAGAATTAGAGAAGAAGAAGAAGAAGATCACCAATGGAATGCTACTGCTGGCGCTGAAGGCCAAGGAGGAACCTATGAAGAAGATGAGCTTGAAGAAGAAGAAGTGTTGAACTACAGCTCAAAGCAGTTCCACTTCCAGCCCTATGAAGCACCCAACCAAGGAAGCTCTTTTAGAGCAGCCCATGAGCACATCAACACACTCCGGAAGTGGTGCAAGTGGCAAGCCAAAGCCATCAAAGGGCTTATGAGGATGATGAAAGGGAAGTTCAGGAAAAACAAGGCTACATCAGCAAAAACTTCCCACCACAGCCACACCCATGAGCTCCACTCTCACCAAGAAGAGCAACTTCACCAAGCTGAGCCAACTGAAGAGGAGGAAGCTGTATGGAACCTCCATGGAAGACACTCATTCCATACACAACCAAGTGACCAATGGGGTACATGGGCACAGCCAAGGGCCTCATCCTATGAGCCAAGAGCCCATGTTCCATCAGCTTGGGAGGCGCCAAATCCAAACCCCTCTGAAAATCAGGAGACATGGCAATGGGGCACACAAGGGACTTCTTCAAAAGCTGAGCAACTATGGTCAAGCTGGGTTCAACCACCTCAAGAAGCAGAGCATTCCACACAAGTCTATGAGAGAAGGAAGAGGGGAGCTAGCAAGTCTCCTCAAACCTCAGGATCATCCCACAACTCCTACCACTGAACAAGGTACCACATCCTTTCCATTGTTTTATACCATTGCATCTTTTTATTTCTGTAATATATTTTGTTGCTTCTCTCTTCCATTGCTTTCATTACACAAGGGACTATGTAATTTAAGTGTGGGGGAGAGATTTGGGGTTTGAATTTGTGTTCTGTTTTCTTAGTTTTTCTTTTTCTTTTCACTTTGAGTCTCATGCATATCATGCATACATGTAAGGCACAGAAAAACACAAAAAATCGAAAAATTTGAAAAAAATTTGCATTTTTGCAAACCAAAAAGAAAAGCATGTAGCTGCATTTCATTTTTCTATGATTGAATCTAGTGTTGACATATAGGTTGCATTGCATTTGCATAGGGCATTATGATGAATTTTCCTTGTAAAGTGCTTAGTGTTTAGAGATGATTTCAGTTTTTAAGTGCTTAGTTGTTTGATGCATCACATGATTGCTAGAAGTTAAGGCTGAACCATGCTTACATTGCTAGATTTGGTCTTCTCATCTCATTCTGAAAGCATTTGTTCTCTGAAAATCAACTCTATCAACTTGAACCTTAATTTAGAATTTTAATTATCATGTCTTATACATTAAAAAGTGATTACATGGCTACCATATACATATTTGGATCATCTTTCTCCTTTCTACCATTCTTGTCGATCCAAATAGCTGGTCCTCATAATTATGGGACAGTTACATCATCACCCTTAACCAAAACCTCCTTTGAGCCTAAACACTATTATGAGAGCTGTGAGGCCTTTGCATTGTATTTTCGATTTTGTCTTGGCAAAAAGTGTTAGGAATAAGGCTGGCAATGATTAGCTCTCTTGTAGATATCAGCTTGCATCTTGAGCTTGATTCTAGGATAGGAGTTTTGGGGTTTAAAAAGGTAGTGTAAGTGGTTTGAACTTCATGTTTATATGTTTTGAAAGAAAAGGAAAATATCTGAAATGGTAGAAAAGGGGAAACAGTGTAGTATTGTGATTAAGAAAAGGGAGAATAAAAGCTCTAAATTCAAAAAGAAGAATTGGCGCCAACAACAATGCTTAGAAGGGTCCAAAAGAAGAAAAATCTGACCAAGAAGGAATCTACCAAAGGTGATGAAGGTGCAAATACAACAAAGAAGAGCAAGTCCCAACAAAAAAGAAGCAACCACACAAGCAAAAAGAAGAAGTTTCCCCAGCCATGAAGAAGGGTAAAGGGTAGAGTTTAGGAAAGGGTAGACTTAGAGAGTTCACTCTTGGGTTTAGAAATGCTTAGGACTCATCTTTGGGAAATAAGGGTACAAGAGAGCTTTGAATTGCATGCATAAGTGTGCTTTTACCTTTAGCATTTTTCTTATGATGAAGTCATTTCATTGAGTGATCCTTTATGTTGTTAAAACCCTGTGCTTAAATGAGATAATTCTAATCTCATATTCTTACCCTTTCCAAATGTCTTCACTTGATTTGCATAAGCATGATTCATGTTCTGAACTTAATTGAATGTTAAAGAGTTGATTGGTTTTAGCATTGTCCTAAGTTGAGATTTGAGATCATTTTGAAACATGATGTGCATGGCTAGGTTCTTTAAAGTATAGTTGATTATGTTTGCATCCTACAACTAGGAACTTAAGCATTGAAACCATCTCTTTACCTTTGCATTTTTGGAATCTGAATGCCAACTTTCAAACCTCACTCTCCCATTTGTTCTTATTTGCTTGAGGACAAGCAAAAAGCAAGTGTGGGGGTGTTGATATCCCTTGTATTTACACCATTAGGGCTGCATTTAGTATATATTTTGGTCCTCTTTTGCATGTTTTCCCTTAGCTTTTGTCCCATTTTCTTCTCCTTTTAGACTTAGGTTGCATTTAGAGTATAATTTGCATTTTCTTTGCATTTTGGATGTTTTTAGGTGCTTTTGGAGCTAAAAGGAGCTTGGAGGAGTTTTGGGAATGATCCAATATGCTAGCTGGGCAAAAAGGAACAAGAAGAATCAAAGCAGAAGATCTCTGCAGAAGTTTTTGGTCAGAGCACGGTGAGTATCGGTCAAGGATGACCGATACAAATCAGTATCGATCACCAGTATCGGTCAGGGGTGAACGACACAAACACAACAGATGGATTTCGGTCATATGTGTCGATCACTCCAGACCGATGGGGATCTATATCGGTCACTGAAGACTGACGCAACTGACCGATACTGACCCAGCCCAAATCTGTTTTAATTACGCTTTTGCCATTACTCTAGGGCTTCTTTCTCTAGGCTTTAAATAGCCTCTTTTCCAGATTTTCAGACATGTCTTGCCAAAATACTGTTCTTGAGCATTTTCTTTAAGTTTGTAAGATAATTTCTTTACTTTGTTTAATATAATAAAGTATTTGCTTTAATCTTTCTTTAATCTCTCTTTTAATCATGATTAGCATCCTTTCCTTTTGTGATTTGGTGTTAAACATGAGTATGAGTGAGTAGTTATCTTAAAGTTTCTAGATGCGGTAGATTAGGGGGATTTAAGACTTCATTAGGGCTTGTTAAGTGCTTCAGTTTATGGGTTCCTCTCTATTAATCTGTTATTCATGCTAGATTAGTCTTGATCAAACTTTTCTAGGTTGTTAGCTTTCTCTTATGCCCACCAAGTGTTTGATGAAATGCTGATCTTGTTTAATAGAGGATTTGCTGGCCTTGGCTCAAGAGATTGACTGTTTGAGGAGCATTTTGACTTGAATAGAGTTGTTTACTACTGCTTGCTTGATGTTTTAGCACTAATGAGAGTTAGTTCTTGTTAGAATGTTTAGCAAAGGGTTATTTGCCAAGAGATTGGATATAACTAGCTTAATAGTGAACTCTATGTCTAGGAATCACCATTGCTTGCTTACTTGCTTGATCAATGTAGTTTGAAACAGCCTTAGTTAGTGTCTGAAATTCCCCAAAGTCAATAACCACATCTAGGAACTTGCTTTTCTCTTATTTGAATCTCGGATTTGCTCTGTTTTGCTCTGTTTTTCTTGCTTAAAACTGCTTAGTTTGCTTTTGTTTTCACTTTCTTTGCTGCTTGTTTCACTTAGGTTGCTAGAACTGTTGCTTAGGCAACAAAACCTTTTCTCTGCTTGCTTGACTTAGAGATTTTACTCTCAACTCTTCTGTTTTCAACTGTTCCCAATTGGATTGACATAAAAGCCATACTACAACTGACTAGTACAATGGGTGATTGAGCCAAGAACCTCAAAACTCTTGTATCAGCCTCCTGGACTCTTTCTACACTGTCGGCGAATGTTTAATATCCGCACTAAAGAGTTTGAAACTCAATCTTTAGTCGGAACGTTTTTTTTTTGCTCTAATTTTTCAAAATGTACTTTATACAGCATTAATATAATTGCATGTGTGTTAAATCAAAATGTTTCAGATGTTATGGGGACCGTTGTAAGAATTGGAATGCTTCATGATTTAACAACGACGCCTATGAAGAAGACTTGTGCCATATTTGTTTTGATCTCTGTGATGCGAGGTAATTTTGTTTTTTCTTTTTCCAACAGCCTCAAATTCCTAGAACGATTCAGATATCCAAACCGGTGGGTTTGAGTGAATATAATATAGAGGATGAAGATAATCCCTAACACCTCGTGCTAATTTGTCTGCCTTCTTGTTCTGCTCCCGTGCTATCTGAATAATCGAGAAAGCTTCAAATTTAGTTTTGCTCCTTTCGTACTCCTCCAAATGGATGGAGAAGGCTGGCCACTCTTCTGGTTTGGACACCATTTTCACTAGTTCAGAGCAGTCTGTAGCAAATGTCACCATCAGATTCCCTTTATCCAGCATACAATGCATTGCCCAGATCATTGCCTCAAGTTCTGAATGTAATGGAGAGATACTTCTCTGTACATTTTTTGCCCCCATCCAGACTATTGTCTCATCCTCTCCTTGACAAACCCATCCTAGCCCTGTATTCTCGACATTATGTTTCCAAGATCCGTCTGTCTGGCAGATTACCCCATTCAAGTCCCGCATGTTGATTGTTTCCCGTTGTGTGAGTATTTCCCCTATATCATCTATTTATGCTAATTCCCATGACTTCGCCTCTGCCATCGCTATTCTTATAATATCTCTTGGGTCTTTCTCTACATTCGAGAATATCTTATCATTCCTTGATTTCCAAATGTACCATAGTAACCAGAGATATACCTTCATATCCTCATGGTTTGGCACATGCCAGAATAAATGTGCCATGTTAGTGTAAATAGCGTCTGTCGGAAAACCATCCATAGGTGTAGGAATTGGTGATAAATCCCACACTTGTAGAGTCGGAGGACATTGAAACAATGTGTGACTAATTGTTTCTCATTGAGCCCCACATCTGATGCACTGTGGGTCACAGTTAATACCACGATTCTGTTACCGGTCCATCACTGCCAAGCATCCAAATATAGTTTGCCATAAGAAATGTCTCATTTTAGGTGAACATTTGACCTGCCATGTCTGGGCCTGTAGTCTGCTCAAATCCGGTCTATATATCAAAGGGAGTTGGATACTCTGTTATATATTAGCTTGTCCAGTTAAATATCCTGATTTTACCGTGTACCTCCCTGATTTTGTTTATAAATTGCTCTTCATTGATAAGTAGGGTAGTGTATGTTCGTTGTGGTTTATTATTTTCTTCATAATCGTTTTCATTGTTCTAGGAAAGAAGGTGTGGTTACTTGCATTGCGAGGGGAACTCTTGCTAAGGATTTTGTTCGTGTATCACTAGTTTTGAATCAATAGTTTATGTTTTGAGATTCTGGAGGGTATCCGATGGTAAATGTGAGAATATTCTTGATTGTTTTATAGAAAGGTAGAAGTATTGTATTAGTTTTAGAAAAAAATTTCATCTTTGCATAGTGTTAATTTGGTGAAGGTGCTGACGATAAATATGTTGTTGTGCTTTCTCATTACCCATGTTCTGAGTTTATGGTCAACCATCTCGACGATGATATTCGTGAGTTGCAGGAGATGTACTTGTTTCTTTCTTATTATATTGTTTCTATTTAAGGCTTTCAATGATGTGTTTTTGGTTGGTAATATATTCAATCTAATATGCTGCAGTCATGGTGCTTTTGGTGGTTGGACCATTGGAGGATAAGTCGAGAAGGAGAGTCTCTATGATATTAGTAACGTCAACTGGAATTTATAATATTTTTAGTTTTAAAGCTATTTTATATTTTATTATTAATTTATTTACGAACAAATGCGACGTAATGACATTAATTTGTATTATTAAGTGACTATTTGTAATATATGATATTGTGTTTCAAGTTATTTTATTATTTTTTATTTTTGCTCTAATAATTAAGCGTGGAATGTATAATATTATCTTTAGTTTCAGTTGTAGTACATTAGGTGCTGGTTTGGATAATGTAATGCAATAGTACATCATCGCACACAATCACAATGGTTAAAAATGACAGTTGTATAAATATGATAATCTTAAGAATCAGACCGGATAAGAATTTTTTTTTTTTTTTACCATATTATCGGAGTCTTCAATTGTTTTAAGATTCTTTTGAATTAGTATAAACGGGGTTTTTCATTTAATATTACCCAATCACCACGGTTTTAAGTTACACATCTTTACGTTAAGGATTTGTGAATTGTATGATTTGATACTTTAGAATTGGATATTATGTTTTCATACGATTCTAGGGATTTTGATATTTGTATTTATATTAGTAGACAGATATTGATACCTAAAAAATAATATAAATAGTTCAATGGTTCATATCTAATATGATATCGATAATTAAAATTTTTGAGAGAGAAATGCATGATAAATTCAGAAAGTATAAACAATTTATTTATCATATATATCCAAGATATATATATATATATATATATATATATATATATATATATATAAAACTCTACCTTGTGAAGTGGTTTGCTATATCCTTTATTTATATATTAGCCCACATATGGAGTTATTTCTTTTTTCAAAAAAAAAACTGTTAATCGCAAAAGATGCCACCCAAAATTATTTTCAAAAGACGAAAGAGTTATAAACCTCTTCATCGGCTCTACAACGTATGTTTTAGATCTATCCATATGTATTATCATTATATTAGTTCTTTGTTTATGAAAGTCACTGGGTTAAACTGTATTTATTTTTGAAAACTTCCTACCTTTTGTAACAAGGCAAGAACAGTAGCCCCTCCTTGCTTGGGAACAACTGAATCGGTTTTTGGGATTTCACAGTATCGTCAAATAGATCGTGAGTATGTTGAAAATTTAAGTAAATCAGCTTCAAAGCAATCAAGGCAAAGACGAATGGCAATACTTAAAGATAGAAGAAGCACACAGAGACGTATTGGTTAGTAATTGTAGTTATTATCTATTGAAATGTCCAGGATTCATCATTTTGTGTATTTGTTTTGTTAGATTTTAGTACCCGCTGTCCACTCTCCAAAAGTTGTAGAGGATTTTTTATGTTTCGTTGCTACTGAATTTGAGTCAGAAAAGGATGTTTACTATAAGGATGATTCTGATGAAAATTCGTACCAGAGGAATAAGGAAGTGAAGAAGCAAGGAAATAATAATAAGATAATTCATCAAAACATTCCTATTCAGACAAATATAAATGGAATTATGGAGCCGGGAATGCTTGATAATGGTAGGTTTATCATGTACTACTGAGATTTATGTTTTTTTGTGATATTCAATTGGAGCTAGTTACTGGATTACAATATTATGTGACTCAGGTAATTATGATGATGACGACCTTGTGTACATGTGTGACCATTGTAGTGCTTATATGTGGTCTGGAGAACGATTCAAGAAACGAGCATTTTTGGGTGCACCTTTATTTTCGAATATTATGGTCAAGGAAAGGTCACCCTTCCTCTCTTTAGAGCCTCACCTAAGATGCTTCTCTCTTTGGTTTATAATACATATAAATTAAGAAAATATTTTCATGAAAACATTAGAGCTTACAACATGATGTTTTCATTTCCTTCTCTCGGTGGAAAAATTAATCATTGTTAATAACAGAAAGTGCCCTTATTTATTTAAAATATGTGGTGAGAATTATCACTCTATAGGATCTATATTTCCCAAGCAAGGAGAAGCCCCAACTTTCCTACAACTTTACATACATGATACGGAGAATGAAACTGTAAATCGTATTGCTGCGTATGGGTACCGGTTTTCACTTCGTATTTTAATTATTTTTTTTTACTCTCTTAGTTTTAACATCTGACGTTCTTATCTTTGTTTACTTTTTTTTCTTATGAAAGAAAAACGGGAAATGTAAGTGGTTTACGAGAATTGGTAGTTATAATGATCCAGCATATGTTAGATAGGAATAATTGCCAAGGTAAAGCGTTCAAGATGGCTCATAACTAGATTGCAAGCCCTACTGGTGTACCAGATATAAAAGTAGTTTGACTTCTGGAAGATCAACTGATGGAGGGACTAATATTCTACCTACAGCCAATGAAGTCGCCGCTTTGGTTCCTAATGATTTTAGTCCTGATGTTCAAGGGCGTGATATTGTTTTGGAGACTACGAGTGGTGATCTCAAATGGATTAGTGAATTAAATCTTTCTTATTTGCCTCTGCAGTATCCTTTGTTGTTTCCTTACGGTGAGGATGGATTAAGGTTGGGATTGATATTGGTTTCATTGATACTGCTGGAAGGAAAAGGACAACAATTATTATGCGCGAGTTTTTTTCATATCATATTCAAGAAAGATATGCTGAATCTCCTATTATACTCATGTGTGATAGGTTATACTAGTAATTTCTGGTGGATCCATTTACCATGATTGAGACTAATAGGCTTCAGTATGTGTTTTTAAACCAACATAAGCTTCGTTGTGAGAGTTACTATTCAATAAAAGAAAAATCTGATAAGAGTATTTCGGATTTATCGGGTCAGCGTATTTTCATACCTTAATCATTTACCGGTGGTTCACGTTATATGTTGCAGCATTACCTTGTTGCTATGGCTATGTGTAAGTATTACAGTTTTCCTGACCTTTTTATCACAGTTACTTGTATCTTAAATGGCCTGAAATAACAAGACAGAGAGACATAATTTAATTGTTGAGGATAGGCCAGACATATGTTGTCGTGTCTTTAAGATTAAGCTTGATGATCTCATGTATCAGCTCAATAAGAAATCCATATTAGGAGCTGTTAATTCTGGTACGTGTGTGTTTTTTATATAAACAAACATATTTAAGCCAACGTGTTTATTCTTAGTTTATTTTTTTAGCGAAATATTTTTAGGGATAAACTATATACCCAATCCTAATGGGTTTTAATTTTGATCAGCTATATACACGATCGAGTTTGAGAAGAGGGGTATTCCACATGCACACATAGTTCTTTTTATGTATCCAGACAATAAATTGCTAACTGGTGAAGACATCGACAAGATTATAAGTTCTGAAATTCCTGTCAAGGTTCTTGAGCTGGTGTTGTACGAAATTGTAGGTGAATTAATGATTCATGGACCATGTGTTGCATATAATAAAAATAGCTTATGCATGGTAGATGGGAGATGCACTAAGTATTTTCCTAAATCGTTCGTTGAGGTTACAAGAATAGATGATATTGGTTATCCCAAATATAGGAGACGTGATGATGGCATATTCATTACTAAGAAGGAGTTTAACTGTGATAATGGGTACGTTGTGCCATATAACAAACAGTTGTCGTTACATTATCAGACTTATATTAATGTTGAATGGTGCATCAAGTCGCGCTCAGTCAAGTATCTTTTTAAGTATATCAACAAGGGATCTGATTATATTAGAGTGACGATAGAAACTAAAGATGATGTTGATGAGATTAATAAGCATTTTAGCTGCAGGTAATTTTTAAGTTTTATTGGTGGTATATTTATATGTTTAGTCCATTTTTCCAGTCTAACATTAATTCGTGTTTATTAAAATTATGACAAATAGATATATCTCAGCTTGCAAGTCTACATGGCAGATATTAGCTTTCCTAACTACTTTTAGCACAACAACAGTAATGAAACTTCCTCTTCATTTACCTGGTCAGCAACAGGTTATTTTTAATGAGGATGATCCAGCTGATGAGGTTTTGGCACGTGAGTTTACTGGTAAAACTAAATTTATGGCTTGGATGAATTGTAATAAAGTAAAGTTTTCTGCTAGAGACCTGACATATTCTCAAATACCTTCCAAATTTGTGTGGGATCGGCGAGCCCGCATGTGGAAACCGAGAAAAAAGGGATTTGCTATTGGTAGGATTAGTTTGATTCCATCTGCAGTTAGTGAAGCTTATTACTTGCGGATTCTGCTTAATGTTGTTAAGGGTCGACGAAATTTCAATGAACTAAAAATGGTTAATGGCATAGTATGTCAGGATTTCAAGCATGCGTGTTATGAGTTGAAATTGCTGGATGAAGATAAAAAGTACATTGATGCCATCACAGAAGGTTCTTATTGGCTATCGGGTAAATACTTACGATATTTATTTGTTATATTGTTGCTTACACACAGTATTGAGTTAACTCTGCGTCTGTGAGATGTAACGTGTGATATTCTCTCAGAATATATTTTGTACTATGAGAAAAAAAATGCATAATCAAGGTACTACATTGTTCGCTTTGTTTTTCTTTGAAAGACAAAAATAACATACGCTCATTCTTTATTAACCTATGCTATATTTTGGATTGTTATTTTTTGTAGATTTTTTTCTAAACAAGGAATAGCTATGCGAATTGGCATTGATTGAAATTGAGCAATTTTCGCGTAGTAATGGTAGTTTATTGACTAATTATAAACCAATGCCTTTTCCAGATGAATTTTCTCTTGAATTAAGAGAGAATCCTCTTATATGGGACGAAATGAGTTACAATCGTGAGTTTTTGGGTAAGAGATATAAGGAGTTGATGGCAACCATAACTTCTGAGAAGAAGTCTATTTGTGATAAGATTTTAAATGCAGTTGATAATAATATTGGAGGAATGTATTTTGTTTATGGTTCGGGTGGTACTGGGAAGACTTATATGTGGAGTATACTCGGGTCTGCATAGTTATCAAACAGACATATTGTACTCAATGTAGCATCAAGTGGTGTTGCAGCATTACTTTTACAAGGAGCTAGGACGGCTTATTCGAGATTCGCCATACCTATTGTTGTAAACGATCATACGTCGTGTTCAATTAAAGCTGATTCACAACTATCTGATTTGATTATAGCAGCTAAACTTATTATTTGGGACGAGGCATTAATGATGGGTAAATATTGTTTTGAGACTCTGGATCGCACAATGCGTGATATATTGAAGTCTGATGTGCCTTTTGGTGGGAAAGTTATCGTGTTTGGTGGTGATTTTAGGCAGATATTGCATGTTGTTCCTAATGGTAGAAGTTCTTCCAGGATCGCGCAATCCTTAGTCCAACTAATCTAGATGTTGAGATAGTAAATGACTACACGCTCTCGTGTCTTTCAGGTAATTTAATTCTTCTAATGTTTTGTATAAATATATTATGAAAATAATCTCTGATATGATTTTTCTCTTCTCTTTTATATAGCTGATGCGAAGGTGTATCTAAGTGCATATAGTATTGATAAAACTGATGCAAAGTATGATCATATTTCTGCACCTGAAATAAAATCCGTAGATACTGCTGATGACGATAATTCTATCCTCCTTCCGATATAGTTTACACTGAAGAGTTTTTAAATAGTGTCAAGGTCTCCGGACTTCCTAATCATTGTTTAAAAATCAAAGTAGGTACTCCCGAAATGCGTCTAAGGAATCTTGATCCTAAGCATGGATTAGGCAATGGTACAAGGCTACTAATTACACAAATGACAAACTATGTGATTGAAACCAAAGTGATCACCGATGATAATGTTGGTGAGAAAGTTTCAATTCCTAGAGTATTTATCTCTCCGCCTGAAACGAGATTTCTTTTTCGAATAAGAAGAAAACAATTTCCCGTAACATTAGCATTTGCAATGACAATAAACAAGAGTCAGGGTCAGATGCTCTCGAAACTTAGTTATATCTTCCAAGACCGGTTTTTAGTCATGGCCAGTTATATGCCCATTAGACGAGTAGATTTTTTTTATGATTTTTCGCTAATATATAGTTGAAATTTGGCTATCATTTCAGCTTTGATGATGTTGTACAGCTTTAAAGTTTATTATATGTTCCTAATTTTTTCCTCGGTTTTTGCAATTTATAGACAATTGACACTGCCTCTTTTTGCTTATTTTTTCTCTGTTGGTTTTTGCCAAAACGTGTAAAACAATCATAACAGATATTACGAACAAAATATATCTAAATATTAATATTCTAATAGTCAATATACTTGATGTGTATGCTGAGAATTGTTTCTCTTTTCTTATCTTATTTCGTGATAAAGTGAATTGGTAGAGTTCTTCATCGCAAGAGTTTCTAGTTTTTTTTGGGATATTTTTGCTTTTCATAGTTGCTTTAAGTTGTTGCGGTTCTTAAAAGTCTCTGAAATAAATCATTTGGTTGTCGATCATGCTCTTGATGTTATGATGCTCAAGAAATGACGTGAGAAAGATAAACATCGCCGAAATAAATTAAAGATGATCTTCGTTGATATTCATGTAAGTTTGTTGATCGAAACTCTAATTAAATGTTGCTTCTTCCTATATCTTCTACAGTGTATTCATGTCCTATTTGAATTTTGGATAATGTTTTCAGGGGTCTAAGATACAAGTTTCCATTGGACATAAATACATTCACTTGTTTGAAGATGAACTTATAAAAAAGTCAACATAATCTGTTGAGTGGTTTTATAGTTAAGACTTCCAATGGTATAACACGTGTAGTAAGACATCATTTTAAGCTGAAGTTCGCTACCAATACGACATTTATTCCGGTCAGCAAACGTATAAATTCGTTGACTTTGGTGATGTTCTTGGATGCCGTCTCAACGACACATATAGTATCGGTAACTACTTTTGTTATGAATAATAGTGTCGATTATGTTAAACAGTAATTTTCAGATTTGATCGGTGTTCTTGTGAATATTGGTGAGCTCAAGATTTTTTATGAGAAAAAGATACAAGGAAAGAAGTATTGTGATTTTATTTTCTTGTTATGTAATAATACTATATACAAGGGAAGAAATATTGTGATTTAGTTCTTCGTAATAGGCACTATTAATGTCATTGCAAGGAAGAAGTATTGTGATTTTATTTTTTGAGCTTAATTGAATGTTAAAAAGGTTGTTTGATTTTATGAGCATGTGTAGGCTGATAGCATTGTGATCATTCTTGCTTTGTGATGAAAGTGGCTAAGTGTTTGGAGTATTGTTCCATCAAGTGCATTTTAAAATTAGAAACATGGACTTCATTTTGATTTATTGTACCATTCTTTGAGATATGAGTTCCCATTTTAAAACCTCATGTTAAGTGTTTGTTTGCTCGAGGGTAAGCAAAAGCTAAGTGTGGGAGTGTTGGCAGCTTGCTATATTCATGTTTTAGGCTGTATTTCATACATCTTTTCCCTTGTTTTTGTATATTAGTTTGGCGTTTTAGTCTCATTTGCACTTAGGATCAATATTACATACATTTAGGTTAGGATTGCATACATGTGCCTGTTTATGGTGTTTCTCAGTTGCTTCGGAGGTTTTTGGAGCTCGGGGAGGATATGGAAGCAGCTCATGTTCGAAGAGATGCCAAAGCAGAAGATTTGCAAAGTCTGGTCCCATATCGAGATGGAGCATCGAGCAAAACTTCTGTTGAGTATGCCCGATGCAAGCCGCAGTACGTGAGGAGGAGGACTAGCTCATGGATTCTAAGGCCTTGGTCTACATCGAGATGCTGCATCGAGCAGGGAAAGCATGCGCAAGCCGATACACGCTGCACAAACAGACCATATCGGGTGGTGAATCGAGCAGAACACCATCCGCACCACCCCGATACAACTTATCCGCGTGTTTGACCCGACTTTTTGTTGATGTTATCTTGTTTTTAGGTTTTTTTCCTTCCTTTTTGGTTCCCTACTATAAAAGGGAAGCCACCAAACATTATCCTTATGTCATATTATCTGTTCCAAACCTTATCCTATCTCTTGCTTACTAAAAAAGGGCGTTTTGCCTAAGTTTGTAAACACTTTCATTTTCTTTAATCATGTTTGCATTTTTATGGTTTAATCTTGTCTTCTGATCTTAGATTTCGCACCCTGGTAAATTAGTTTCATTATCTTTGCTTTTATTCTTATCTAATCATGTTTAACTATAATCAAATAGGATTAAATATGATTAGTGAGTAGTTTACCTTAGATTTGAGGTTCTAAGTAGGGAAAGTGGCGATTAAGATGTGATTAAGTGGCGATTAAGATGTGATTAAGGGGTGCTTAGGCTTCTTTAGTTTATTTTTTTTTTGTTTCCTTCTCTTACAAAGTGATTATTGTTCATAAAGCTTCTCCTTTTTGATTGAATATGGTATTGTTGATGCATATGATTCACTTAATGGTTTGAAGTCTTGTTCTTTGCATGATTCGCCTATTTTGCTTGATAGTCTTAGCTTGGTCTATGTTTCCTTTGTTCAGGAACACCAAAGTGATAGTTCACCTTGCAAGATGATTTGCTTAGGGCTAGATAGTGCTTGTTATGTGACTCTTGCTTGATGGTTAGATAGTATGCATTAGAAGAACATGCTTTTGCTTAAATCCTGTTCATTGCTTAGCATTGTTAGGTTTGCAATTGTGAGCTTGAATCCATATTTTTGATTGGTTGAGTTAGCTGCATAGATCCCTATATGGTTCAAAGGACTGATAGGTTGATCTGAATTATTTATTGAGTGAGAGATGTTTACTTGACTAGTGCTTCTCTTAGGCTTTATGGTTCTGTTATTTATGCTCATGATTAGAGAATACACCATCAAAAGTGGGTTTGATACTCTAGTCTTGTTGAGTTGGGTTTGCCTATTAACCACTAGGATGATCTTTCCTTAGATACCTTTTCTAGGATAACAATATTGAGAATTGCATGCTTATAAAATGCTTGATGAATGCCTTTGTTTAGAAATCCCCTTAGTCACTCTTGAAAACCACTTGACCATTATTGCTTAAGACCTTAGATATTGCTTTCCTTTAATTGTCCTAAAACCGCATTTCTTGCTTAGTGTCTTTGCTAGCTTAATTTCAGTAATCATCTTGCTCGCTACTTGCTTTAATTTCATCTTGTTTAGTCTTTAGTTAATTGCATTTCCTGTCCTGTTTTGTCTTTCTTGCATTGTTAGGTTGGTAGTTTGCTCTTGCATAATAAAAAACCCCATTCCTACTTAGCTTATGGCATTGTTTGCATCTCATCATCCACAAGTGTATTGACACCTCATACCTATACTGCATTTGATTGGGAGTGAAGAACATTAGTCCACAAGACCTCAAAACATTGTGTTTCAAATTGGCGCCGTTGCCATTTGTGGATTCTCTGAGTTTGACATTGCTGTTAAACTAAGTTCTTTTCTTTTTTCATTACTAAATAACTCTGTTTTTTTTCAGGTACTTGCATGAATTTGAGGTCCAAAGGCTCAACAAATTTGATCCCTCATATAGACAACATCTATCATCTAGAGCATGGGGTTAGAAGAAGGGCTGTAAGACAGAGAGTTCAGGAGTTAGAAGAGCAGAGAATGACAGAGCGGGAAGCTCAGTTACCACACATTGGTGTTGTTAGACAAGCACCAATACCATAAGCTGCTGCACACATAGATGAGGTTCAAGAAGCTATGAACCAAGCGGCTGGAGTTCAGGGATTGAGAGTACCAGTTCATGCACTAAGAGTTCAAAGACTTATAAGAGCTGGTGATGCACCTGATATTCACCTCAACTGCAATGGAATTCATGCTCCTGCTGTGCACTAGAATCATTTTGAGATCAAGCTTGGGTTAATCAACATGGTGCAAGGAAACAGATTTAATGATCTGCCTAATGAGGATCCCTTAGACCATTTAGATCAGTTTGACAAAGTGTGTGGCATGACTAAAATTCATGGCGTATCTGAGAATGCTTTGAAGCTGCGCTTGTTTCCTTTCAGTTTAATAGACAAAGCAGATCATTAGGAGAAGACCCTTCCATAAGGTTTAATCTCAACTTGGGATGAGTGCAAAACAGCATTTCTCCACAAGTTCTTTAGCTCAACAAGAACAGCAAAGCTCAGGAATACAATCAGCAGCTTTGCACAACATCGAAATGAGACATTTTCTGAAGCATGGGAGCGCTTTAAGTCATACACATTGAAATGTCCACATCATGGCTTCACCAATGAAAGCCTGTTGTCTACTTTGTACAGAGGTGTCACTCCCAAATACCATATGCTTCTGGATACATCCTCCAACGGAAACTTCATAGGTAATACTATGGTTGATGGCCTTGCATTGGTTGAGAATTTGGCCTTATCATATGGCAACTATGGAGAAGAGTATGATAGAACATCAAGGGTTGTTGGAAGCGCTGAAACTGATAGCACAACCAAGAAGGAGATCAAAGCTCTGAATGAAAAGCTTGACAAGCTTCTGAACATCTCTTTCAAGAATGTGAGCTATGTGGGTGAAGCTGATGCTACACAAAGTTATAGAAGAAGAAGCCTTCTACATTAATCAACAAGAAGGAGGTTTCAACAACTTCAGAAATCACCCAAACTTTTACTATAGGAGCACTAATGTGGCAAACTTACAAGATCAGGTTTACCCCTCACAAGGTGTTCAACAAAACCAAGGAGACAAGCCATTTGTTCCTTTCAACCAACATTAAAACTTTGCTCCATGACCATCATTTCAAGGCGGATTCCAGTAGCCTAACTTTCAGGCTAGACCAGCTTTTGCGCCACCAGGATTTGGGAATGCAAAAGGATTATCTATTGCTCCTGATGTTGAGATCAAGCAGACTATAGAGCTGCATAAGAAGTTTGCTGAAGTGCACAACAAGATTAATGTTACAACTTGTGAATTGAATGGAAAGCTTAATGCTTTAATTCAAAGAGTTAAGTCTCTAGAGAGCAAATGAGCTTTATCTTCAAAGTCTTAGAACCAATTACCAGGAAAGAGTGAGGCCAATCCTAAAGAATTCTGCCATTTGATTGCTGAAGGGGATGAAGAGTTTAGTGATGATTAAAATGCTTCTTTAGAAGATCTTGGTATGGTGATTCAAGAGATGTTACTCTATGTGGACATGGTGAAATCTGAGGGTGGGGGGGGGGGGGGGGGGGGGGGGGGGGGGGGGGGGGTCCTGAATGTCACCATTGATGATCAAGAAGCTGTTGATATTGTAGAACAGTTCCTTCAAGGGTTAGATAGAAGCTTGGATAGAGAAGAAGAGCTTGCTTTGGAGAAAGAAAGAGCTGAAAGAGAAGCTGCTGAGAAGGAAGGGGACGAGAAAGTTTTAGTTGCTCCAGAAGAAGAAGCCAAGCCAGATCTTAGTGAAGCTGATAAAGAGCTTATAGAAACATACCACGCTTTGATGGTCCTTGCTAAAAAAAAGTCCCGAAGACTTCAAAGAGCTGTATGAACGCCAAGTGCGGACTTCTTCAAGCAACATTGAGAAGGGTAAAGCTGCTAAGGTTCAAGACTACAAACCACCAATTCCTTACCCCACAATGCACTTCACAAAGGCTCAGATGGCAGTCTACTCAAAGTTCAGAAAGGATATAGAAGATGCTGGGGGATAAAGCTTCCTCATGGCACCACATTGCTTGAAGTGAAGGATTAAATCCGCTTCCTCAAGGTAGTCTTTACTAAGCTAGAGGTTGTGGAGCCAATACTTGAGAATGTAGGAGCTAATTTGAAGAGGAGTAAGGAGCTGAAAACTTTAACCAAGCTGTCTAATCCAGGAAAGTTTCTGATCACTTGTGAGCTTGGGATGTTAGACAAAATGGGACCCTTATGCGATTCAGGCTCCACAGTCATTGTTATGTCTCTCCAACTAAGCCAAACCTTAGGAATCAAAGAGCTGAAGCCCTAAAAAGCCTCCATTACCTTTGTGGATAATACCTCAACACGCCATGTAGGCATGGTGAAGGATTTCCCCTTGAAGATTGGTAATTGCTTAATACCAACAAATTTTGTGGTTATGGAAAATACATATTCAAGAGAGGTACTATTTCTGCTAGGAACACCTTTCTTGGCTACAACAGGAGCTCAAGTAGACTTCAAGAGAAGCTTAGTGATCCTGAAGAATGTTGATGAGTTCCAGGATTACAAGGTTGTATCACCTTCTATCGCTTTTTGTGGAACTATTGTTGAGGAATAGAGTGAACAACAGCAACTTCCAGAGCGTGTGGAGCATGCTATGAGCTTCACAATGAGCATGCTGATGAGAGATACTCTTCCTGATGAGCCAGAGGAGAAGCTTGACACTAAGTTGAAGGTTGAGGATGATTTGAAAGAAGAAGAGGTCTTGATCACCAAAGAAGTGAATCCTTTGAGAATCACACAAAGTGTCAAGAAGAGGAGAACAAAGAAGTCAGCTCGTGATAAGAAGAAGCTGCTATCAGTTGGTACTTGGATCTACATAAATAAGGAAAAAGGAACTTCTGCTCCATCAACTTCTTCCCACCAAGTCTCCAACCATCAAAGTCAAGCTTAGTGACTTAAAACAAGCACACTTGGGAGGTAATCTCATGACTACCCTTGTACATAATGCTTTCTTTTATTACTAATGCCTTTATTTAGTGCTTCCTAGGTCAAATAATAGGTCGAAAGCTGTGTAGGTTGTTTAAAGGCCAAGGAAGAAGACTCTGTTTTCTTATCGCGGTACCATATCGGGCAGAACACCTGTCATATCTGCCCAATATGCTTTATACCTGGGAAGATGCAGTCCGTACGTCGAGCAGATTGCACGATGACGATTGTATCGGGGGGTTACATTGAGCAAAACCCCCAAAACCTTGCTCGATGTAATTGCTTATGGAGCCCAGTCCGTATATCAAGGAAGGATGGTACATACATCGATCATGATGCACAGTGGAGATCATATTGGGATGCTACATCGACCAGAGCCTTGCAAACTCTTGCTCGATACAATCACACAACCATACATCAAGATGCCAGCACCGTACATCGACAAATTTGCCCGATGAAGCTGCACCGAGGTACAAAACACCTATGTTTTGCCTGATATGAAGACCCTCGGATGATTCATGGACGGGACGATGGCCAGTACGAGACGACTCACATCGACGTACCAAAGAGATGTTTTTTCGCCGAGCAGTTTATCATTTCCATCGGAGAATATAACCCAAATGACGAAGGAGGCTGCATCGGGATGTTACATCGAGCAAAACACCAATACATTTGCTCGTTGCAGAAGGTCCGAACCTGTACGAGCATCCTAACGATGCCATGCACTGCCCACAGGAGGAATCATGGAAGCTGAAATGTCTCTCATACATCAAGCAACCACATCGAGCAGGACATCTTCTAAGTCTGCTCGATGCAAGATGGTCCGGAGGAGAAGCTGATGCGAACACTGAATCCCCGAGGCAGAGGAGCATGGTCGCCGAGCTACAGGACCCGACGTCTCCGATATGGTACACACCAGGGTCTTACATTGACTGTTTTGCTCGATATGACCCGTGTAAATTTTTTTTCGAATTTTTACATGAGTAAATTGAGTTAAACTATTTTGTGGACCTTGGTGGAGGTAAACGAATCTTTCTTTCCTCCCTAACAAATTTTGAAATTCGATATTTTTGCATTTTTCTTTTATTTATTTAGATTTCCCTTATCTCTTGCATTTATAATAGCTTAACATCATCTCCCTCCATACATCCATATCAAGCTAAAAACCTCTTCAAAACTCATCTTTCTCCTCATTTTTCTTGTTAAGTATTAAGGTAAATTTTGCTAGAATCTTCATTTTTTGAGTTTAATCTTTGCAAGCTGAATTAGGATGAATTAGACTGATTTTTGAGATTTTTTGCATAATTTTTTATATGGTTTTGATTTGCATGTCACCATCGTTGCATCTCTCTTTGATGATTTTTGGTTAAAATATTTTGAAAATGTATATTTTGTTCTTAATTTGGCATATTGTTTGGATTTTGGCCAAATCTAGGCATGTTATTATTTTTCTAGCATATTCACCATTTGAATGCATATTATTAGAGCAAAAATGTTGATTCTGATGCATGTTTATAATTTGGAGAGAAGATGACATTTTGATGCATATGCCTGAATTTAGAGTAAACTGTTGCTTGTTGATGATTGATTTTTAATTTTCACTGTGTTTAACCTTTTGTGCTGACTGTTTTGCTAAATTCGCCGCTGTCTGTTGCCATTGAGTGTGAATTTGTATAGAAATTTTCTGTGCATGCTTGACTTTTGGGAGAAATATATTTGTGCACAATGCTCTAAGGGAACAAAACACTAAATTTTGCTTCAGGTTTTGTGTTTTCAGGTACTATGTCGAGCAGTAGATGAGATGAGAAAATCTTGGACTCCTGTGCACATGCATGAGATAGAGCAGAGGGTAAAAGTCCAGTGGTTGAAGAAGAGCAAGATCCTGATGCAGCAGGTAAGCTAAAAGATTACCTCAAAGCGATGCGGAGAGTGGATTTTGCTTCAACAAGATATACTTATCCTGGTCTGTTAGAAGAGTTGGGAATCAAGGCTGAAGTGGATGAGCTGTTAAGCAACATTGACATTGAGAAGTTTGCTAATCTTGGGTATCCAACTTACAAACAACTATCTTGTGAGTTCCTTGCAAGCTTCAAAGTCTACTTCTGTGATTTTAATGAAGATTATGATGAGGGAGAAGAAGACTTTGGCAATGGCTTCATCAAATTTAAAGCCAACAGAGCATGGTACACTATGGGATTCACTCAGCTAGAGGATATTTTTGGCTTTGATGAGGGAACAAGAGCACAAGCTATGATCTTTAAACACAATAAGCTCAAGCATGTGTGGGAGGAGCTTGCGAATGATGCTTATAAGGCTGGTTATCTAAGAAGCGTAAGCATCCGCCATCCAGCAATCAGATATGCTCATAGAGTCATCACAAGCACACTCTTCTACAGAAAAGAGTAAAACATGGTCAAGGAGGAAGAGATGGGATTGCTAGTGAATGGCTTGAAGAATATCATTATGGAAACAAGGCATGTCAAGATACATGGACAGCGCCTAGAAGTTGGGCTTGTTACCATACTTATGAAACAATTCCGTGCTTGCCAACAGTGGGCTTTCAACACCATAAAGAAGAAGACTAAGATAGCCATTGGAGGCTTGATAACTCCCATCTTTCTTAGTGCTGGCGTAGAGCTTGGAACAGCTGATGTGAGCATGATTTTCATTGATGTTGCATACCTTAGCAAGATCGGCTATCTCTCAGGAGGTGTGGACATTGGTTATGCTTATCAGTTTGAGCTTGAAGACCAGAAGAAGAATATCTTATTACCTAAGAAGCGCCTTACAAACTTTACTTCTTATGAGAATATCCGAAATATGCCAACTGAAGATGAGCTTTATGATCGTAGGACTGATCCGCCATTGATGAGGCCAAGCAATGTCAGGAACATGAGCACAATTAGAGATTCAGATGTGGAGGAGGATACTGAAGAGCAGCATCAAAAACAAGATGTTCAGCATCAAAGAGAAGAGGCGCTTGGACATGAAGACTATGACAGCTGTCCTTATGCATTTGATCCTTATGATGTGATCTGCACATCTGAAGCCTCAAGAGCGGCTCATGAGCACATAAGACTTCTTCAGAGGTGGAACAACTTCCATGAAAAGGCAATCAGAGGCTTGCTGAAATCAGTTAAAGCAAGCAAGAAATTAGTTGATTGTCTTAAGAAGAAGGTGAAGAAGCTAAAGAAGAAGTTGGGAGGATCAACAAAGAAAGCTGACCAAGCGGTTCAAACAGATCCACAAGGGTGAGGATGAGATGCTAACAACATGTATGAGGATGAACCTGAAGCCACAGTCCAAGAGAGACACTCCTTTCATATCAGTGAGCGGCTAAGAGCATATGTAGCTGAACCGGCCAGACATTCCTCTGATGTACCTGTTCTAGAGCGCTGATTCAAGAGTTTTGAGTCTCTTTCTCAATCACCCTTTATACTAGTCATTGTAGTAAGGGTTTATGTCCATCCAATGGGGTTAGTTAGATTCCACTAGGATTATAGCAGAATGCTTTAAGTCAAGCAAAATCAGAGAAAGAATTTGTTTAAACTACTAAACTATCAACCTAAGTGAACCATGAACCAAGAAAAACTCAAGAAAGCAATACTTAGCAATGATTAAGTGCAAATCAGAGTAAAGAAAACAGAACACTTAAGCAAATTCGAAATTCAAAGATTAAAAGTAAGGATCCGAGATGTGGTTATTGACTTTGGGGAATTCAAAAGCAAGATTAAGCTGTTATCAAACTGATATACTCATTATTTACACCTTATTAGCATACATTTTGCATTGTTTTATAGTCTATAAACATTCATTTTTTCTTTCTTTTGTCCTATTTGCATTCAATTAGGACTTAGTATAGATTTAGAGTGTGCATTGCATGTTTTCTGCATTTGAGGAGTTTGGCAGGTATGTTTGGTGAGTTTTGAGTCTACAAGGAGCATGGGAGATGATGGTGGGTGCAGCACAAAAAATTAAAAGAGCCAAGAAGAAGGTGCACCTTGTTCAAGCGGCCAGAAACTTCACCTGAAAAAACCGGCTCGGACAAAGCATCTCTCCAACCCGATTCAGCTTCAACAGTCTTCATGAATATGTAGCTCTGTGAGTTAGCTTGCGTCTGAAGGTTGTTTCAGGTCATTTCCATTAGCGGTTAGAAACTTACAGAAGTTTTAGTGAAACCGCTCAACCCCCATCGATCAAGGAGTGAGTAGTCACTTTTAATAATTACTAGTCACTTTTCATGAGTGAGTAGTCACTTTTAGAGTTTTAAACATGATTAAGAGAGAGATGGTGTTTTCCATGAGTGAGTAGTCGCTTTTAGAGTTTTAGATGTGGTAGATTAGGGGAATTTAGAGGTGTAATTAGAGAGATGTGGTAGTCACTTCTGATCGATGTGGTTGATCGATGGGGTTGAGTTTTAGATATGGTAGATTAGAGAGAGATGGTGTTTTTCCATGATGGGGTTGTATCGATCTCCGCTTACCACATCTCTCTCTTAATCATGTTTAACATATTTTCCTCATGGAAAACACCAAATCACTAGAGGAAAATATGTTAAACATGATTAAGAGAGAGATTAGAGAAGATTAAATAAGGAAAATACAGAAACTTGGATTTATAAGATGATCTTGTTCTTACAAAGACAGAAAAGCACTTAAGAGAAATTAGCAAGAACAAGACTCGGCTAAAAACTATTAGTCCAAGCCTATGTATACTAAAAGCCAAAAACCCTAAAAGAGTGGCAAACTTGTAAAAACAAAATATCTCGGATAAGGCCAACATCGAGCACACATGTTCGATGTGGATAATTGATGTGAGTGGTCTTGTGCTTGACATCGATCAGATGATGACCGATGTGAAATTCAAGACTCTTGGGTCCATTACACTGCATCATGCTGGTGATCGATGTGGATGTCCTATGGCTTGACATCGAGCAAATGTGATCGATGTGAATGGTCAATGTGGACTCCATTTCTCTCTGTTGCTTTACATCGTACAATGTGAACTCTGTCTTGATCGATGTTGCACCAGATTTTAACTTCCTTAGCTCCTTTTGCTCCTCCTTAGCTTGGGCAACTGCCTGAATCCATCCTATGCTTCCTCGTTGCCTCCAATGACTCCTTAGGTACCTAAAAACATCTTTTATGCAAAGAGAATGCAAACTACAACCTAAATGCAACCTAAGTCTAAAAGCAAAGGAAAATGAGACTAAAGAGAAGGAAAACATGCAAAAGGAAACCAAAATATGAACTAAATGAAAGCCTAAATGATGTAAATATAAGAGATATCAACACCCGACACTTGCCTTTTGCTTGACTTCAAGCAAATAAACTAAGACAAATGGGAGATAAGGTTTAAAAGTGGGCACTCAAATCCAAAAATGCAAAGGTAAAGAAGTGAAATAAATGTCCAAGTGTCTAATTGTAGGATGCAAATCATGATCAGATATAAATGATGTAAATATAAGAGATATCAACACCCGACACTTGCCTTTTGCTTGACTTCAAGCAAATAAACTAAGACAAATGGGAGATAAGGTTTAAAAGTGGGCACTCAAATCCAAAAATGCAAAGGTAAAGAAGTGAAATAAATGTCCAAGTGTCTAATTGTAGGATGCAAATCATGATCAGATATACTTTCAAGAACTTAGCCATGCTCATACTGTTTCAAAATGATCTCAAATCTCAACCTAGACAAGTGCTCAAATCAATTAACTCTTTAACATTCATTAACCATGTAACCATGAATCAATTTTGTGCAAATCAAGTGAAAACATTTTGTCTTAGGGTATGCTCATGAGATGAAAATGATCTTATTCAAGTAAGGGCTAATAAATTCAAGGGATCACTGAATGAAAATGATTCTTTCTTAGGCACAATGCTAAAGATAAAAGCACACTTATGCATGCAAGTTAAAGCTCTCTTCTACCCTTTTACCCAAAGATGAATCCTTAGAATTTCTAAACCCAAGGTGAACCCCTAAGTCTACCCTTTCCCAAAGAACTTGATTATCTTCTTCTTCATGTGTGGGGAAACTCCTTCTTCATTGCTTATGTGGTTGGTCCCTTTTGTTGGGACTTGCTCTTCTTTTGTTGAATAGGGCCATTCTTCATCACCTTTGGTGGATTGCTTTGGTCTGATTTCTTCTTGGATGACCTTTGAAAGCATAGCTCTTGTTGGCGCCTTCTTATCTTAAACACTTAGAGCTTTTCTTCCCTTTACTTAACCACAAACTTAACTTATTTTCCTCATACTACAATTCCCATACTTCTTCTTCTTCTTAAAAGATATAAACCATGAAGTTCAAACCACTTAACACTACCCTTTTACCCAAACTCCTAACCTAGAATCAGGCTCAAAATGGAAGCTGATATCTACAAGAGAGCTTCTCCTTGCCAGCCTTAATCCTAACACTTTTTGCCAAGATAAAATCGAAATTATGCACGCAAGGCCTCACAACTCTCACAAATGGTATTTAGGCTAAAAAATGAGGATTGGTTAAGGGTGTGGAATAACTGTCCCATAATTATGAGGATCAGCTACTTGGATCAACAAGAGTGGTAAGAAGGGAAGAAGATGAACTAAATATGTATATGGTAGCCATGAATTCACTTTTCAATGCACAAACATGATAATGCATATTCAAATTAAAGTTCTAATAGATTAGAGTTGATTTTCAAAGAACAAATGGTTTCAGCATTAGGTGAGAGAATCAGATTTAGCATTTAAAACATGGTTCATCTTTAACTTCTAACTTTTTCATGATGCATCAAACACTTAACCACTTAGACATTTAAATCATCTCTAAACAATAAGCATTTTACAAGGAGAATTCATCATTGTGCCCTATGCAAATGCAATGCAATCCTATATGCAAGTGCTAGACTCAATCCTAATAAGATGTATGCAACTATATGCTCTCTTTTTGGTTTGGGAAAGATGCAAAGATTTTCAAAAAAATTCGATTTTTTTTTGTATTTTCTATGCACTTACATGTATGCATGAATGTATAAGACTCAGAGACGACAAAAAGGAAAAACTAAGAAAAGAACACACAAATTCAAACCCCAAATCCCTCCTCCACACATAAATTACACAATCCCTTATGTAATAGAAGAGTGAAAGAGAGAAGAAACAGTAATATATTACATAAACTTAAAGAAAAATGCAATGGTATATACAACGGAAAGGATGTGGTACCTTAGTTGTGGTGTGAGGAGTGGTGGGATGTGTAAGAGAGTTCATCAGTCTCTCCTGGATCTATGAATGATCCTGATGTTACTGGTTGTGGAGACTGGCTTGCTCTCCTCTTGTTTCTCCTCGTCTCTTGTGAAGATGATGTTGTTTGAGATGGAGGTACCCAATTAGGCCAATGTGCTTGAACTTGAGTTGGATTTCCTTGAGAGTCATACTCTTTTAAAGTTGAATAAGCTTAAGAAGGAGAGTAGGCAGGGGATTCCCATGCTGATGGCGGTTGGGACATAGGCTCATTGGATGAAACCCTAGCTGGTTCCCAAGCTGGTCATTGATTAGTTTGTTGCACTTGGAAAGAGTGTCTCCTTTGGGGCATCCAGTTTGCCTCCTCTTCTTCTTGATGCTCTCCTTGTTGCTAATGCTCCTCATAGTGTGATGTAACTCATGACCATGGCTTTGTTGAGAAGCTCCTTGTGATTTAGACTTGTCATTCTTGAACTTCTCCTTCACTAAATTGGCAAGCTTCTTAATGATTTTGTCTTGCCACTTACACCATTTTTGAAGGTTATTGATGTGATCATGAGCATACTTCAGTGAGATCCCTTGGCTTGGAACTTCATGAGGTTTAAAGTGAAACCTCTTTCCATTGTACTCCAGCAACTCATCTTCTTGTTGTTCCTCTTCTTGGGATTCCTCTCCATTGTTGGCGCCATCATCATCTCCACCTTCTTCTTCTTCAGAGCTCTCTACACATTCTTCTTCACTCTCCTCCTCTTCTACTTCAGTAACATCACCACCATAATAGAGCATTCTCTCTGTTGGAGAAAAGTCTATGTTGCTCCTCATAAACATGGAGGTGTGCTGTGGATTGGGAAGAAGAAACTTGGCTGGCTCCTTTGATGGGTTGAGGAATTGATAGATATGCTTCTCTTGGATGGTCTATTCTATAAAATGAATCCTCTTTAAGTACCCAAGGTCCATCCATTGTGGTGGCAAAGCATCTGCATCATGCTCATCAAGATCCACTTCACTAGCCATCATGATTGCTGTCACAATTCCCCTAATGTGCAGCTGAGGGTTCTTCTCTCTCTTGCCCTTGTTCATGATCCAGTTCATATATGTGAAAAGCTGCTCCAATTGGAGAGTCACATAACAAGGCAGCTCTTCAGGGCTGATGATACATTCGCCACCTTTGCTGGAGCGCACTAGCTTTTTTTCATTCCATGGAAGATGATGTCCATCTCCCTTGATGAGATTTTATCTGTCTCCTTCCTTGCAAATAGGGTGTTGGCAAGTGCCTCATGAGCATATCTCACAGCTGGCTGCCTTAGATCTTTGTTCTTAGTAACTCCACGGGTGAAGTGATCAATGCCACTTACCAAAGCTTGGCATGCTCCTCATTATGATCTTGAACTGAGGCTTCTTATCAGCATAAAACTCCATCCCAAGGGTAGCTGAAAGCTCTTTAAAGGTGGCTGTAAACTTCTGCTTCTCAAGCCTAAAGGCTATCCAGCCATCACCATTATCTAGTTCACTCTCTTCATAACTCACCACTTGAAAGGTTGTCCTTCAGCAACCCCCTTGCCCTTGTCTTTGGTTGCAAGTGTTAATGTAAGCGCCTTCTTCCTTGGTACTTGGCTCTTGTTTTTAGCAGCTTCCTTTGTTATCCTCATATTACCTACAAGTACTAATCTCAAAAGAGTAATGAGTGTGGGAATAAAGGATGAAAAACAATGATTTAAAGCTCTTAATTTTTTTTTTCTCAATTCTATAAGAGGCCTAACTAATTATTAAATATGCCAAACCTCTAAAGAACTAAGAGAATTCAAAAGCAAAAATCACAAACATGCTAGAATCCTAAGCAAAATTTTAACATCTTATGCAAATGATCCTAGCATGGTGGCTTTTAAACAAAATGAGATATGATTATGCATAAGGAATTTAAAGCAAAGAAAGCTAATAGATTAATGAACAGTAATCAGCTCTAAACATTCTATTTGCTTAAACAATAAACACCACCATGCAAAATCAAAAGGTACTTAAACTAGACAAAACTAGTTCTTCCAGCATATGATTCAAAATATTCAATAAGCTCAAACCATAAGATTAAGTAATTAAATAGTGGAACAAAGTAAATCTTTTTGGGACTTCTAAGCACTTTGCAAAGACTAAATAGAGTGAGAGAAAGCTTAGAAATTTCGTGGCCTAAGTGAGAGGGAGAGAAATGAGAAGTGTGAAGAGTGAAGAGGAGTTCGTTTGATTTTTATAGAACTAAGGGAGGGACCATGGAATCTTGAGTAGTGGGGGACAAAAGAAAAAGTACTCAGAAGTGGATCAGAATGGCAGGGACGAGCAAAAAAATTTCTATTCAAACTCCCTTGGCTCCAAACCAAGAGAGGAAAAGTTTTTGAAAGTTAAAGTACTTACCTCGCTGGCAACATCGATCATTACTGATCGATGTTGGTGATCTATGTGCTTCACATCGTGCACTTGTGCTCGATGTTGCTGATTGATGTGCCAATCCATATCCCATGCCCCTTAACATCGTACAATGTTGGTGTACGATGTAGGCACATCGAGCATGGCTTGATCGATGCTCATACTCGATGCAATCAGCCAAACACTCGGTCAGTTTACATCGTACGATGTTGGTGATCGATGTACACCAGATTTTCTACTACTTTTCACATCGTATGATGTGCCTGACCAATGTTGAACTCACGACTCTCGGGTTGATTACATCGCACGATGTAGGTGCTCGATGTAACAAGCCTGAGACACTTCTTTTCCCACATCAAGCAAGTTATACTCGATGTAGTTGCTCGATACACTCTGGTTTCCATTTCATCGAGCTCCTCTGATCGATGTATATGATCGATGTAGCCAACATTGAGCTGGCTTGCTCGATGTTAACCAGAATGCACCTTCCTTGGTTCCCCAAACATCTTCTCATCACCTTATCCAAACTCCTGCTTTTAAGAACACTAAAAATGCATATAACATAAACTAAAAGCTTAACTTTGTACAAGGATACCATGAGACTACCTCCCAGTTGTGCTTGTTTAAAGTCTCTTAGCTTGACTTTGATTACCTCGTTAGTTGAGGTAAAGAGAAGGAGTCTTGGAGCTCCATAGTAGAACTTTGTTTCCTTTGACCCTCTTGGTGACTCCATCAATCTTAAACACAGCAAAAGGCTTAGACTTGCCCTCTTGCTTCATCTTGTAGTAGACCTCACCATTATTTAAGCCAAATGGTGTCAAGACCACTCCATCTTATTTAGGACTCAACTGAATATCATTCAACAACTTAGAACCAACCACTTTGAGGACCTCCTCTTCAGTGGTTTCTTGAAACAAACTTGACAAGCAGCAGCCATTAAAGCTCTCTCCAGTGTAGCCTTCAAACTCTGGCCAATGTTCATCAACTCCTTTCCTCTTGTTCAGCTCCATGGAGAAAGCATGTTCATGTTCTAACTTGTTACCCTTGCTATCAAAAACTTCAAGACCTTCTCCTTGGTGAGCCTTAGTTCAATAGTACACTCCCTTGCATCAAAGAATTCTCCAGCTGAAGCTAAGAAGGGTCTTCATAGAATGATTGCATTCTTCTTCTTTTCCTCAACATCTAAGACTAAGAAGTCTGTTAGGATTGTTACTCTTTCTATCATCATGGGCACATCTTTGAGGGCTCCCAATGGTTTCTTCACTGTGCCACCAGCAATGGTTAAAGACACATTGCTTTGCTGGAACTTGGTGTAACCCAAATCCTTAGCTGTAGTTGATGCCAACAGATTGATGCTAGAACCCAAGTCACATAGACAGCTCTTAAAGGTCTTCCCCTCAATTCACATGGGAGAGTAAAGCAGCCAGGATCTTGATTGCTATTTTAGACCATATTAAGCTGCATTTCATGCATTTTTTCATTTGTTTTTGCTTTATACTTTAGCATATAAGTGTCATTGGCACTTAAAATCTACATGGCATGCAATTAGCTTAGGATTGCATACATTTGCATACATGTGCATGTTTGTGGTCGTTTTCAGGTGAATTTGGAGAGTTTTTGAGTTGGGAAGGAGATGGAAGCAGCTCATGACCGAAGAAGATGTCAGAAATGGAGCTCTCGCATAGACTGGTCCATATCGAGCATAACACCCGTGGAGTATGCTCGATGTAAGGAGCAGGAGGAGAGGAAGGGGATCAGCATGAGGAGTCTAAGCCGTTGGTCTGCATCGAGGTCCAGCATCGAGCAAGGAATCTGATGTGCGCTTCACGAACCATATCGAGGTCGCATATCGAGCAGAACACCATCTGTACCACCTCGATGTGATTCATCCACGCATTGACCCTTTGACTTTTGTTGACCTTATCTTATTTTTAGGTTTTTTATGCTTCTTTTGGCTCCCTACTAAAAAAAGGAAGCCACAAAACATTACTTTTATCTAAGTTTATCCAAGTTTAGTCTTTCATCAAAAACTTCTCTCTTCTCAAAACAAAAGGGCGATTTGCCTTAGGTTCCTTATCTTCGATAAAGTTTGCATTTTTATGGTTTAATCTTGTCTCTTAATCTTTGTTCTTGCACCTTGGTAGTTTCGATTTATAATCTTTGCATTTTAATTTCATCTAGTTATATTTAACTCCAAACAAATGGGATTAAACATGATTAATGAGTAACTTACCTTAGATTTAGGGTTCTAAGTAGGGGAAGTGGTGATTAAGATATGATTAAGGGGTGATTAGGGTTATTTAACTGTTCTCTGTTGTCTCCTTCTCTTGCAAAGTGGTTATTGTTCATAAAGCTTGCTCCTTTTGATTTAATATAGTATTGATTGATGTATACGGTTCACTAAATGGCGTCTTATCTCATTTCTAAGCATGGTTCGCTTATTTAGCTTGATAGTTTGGCTTGGTCTATGTCTCCTTTGTTCAGTGACACCAAAGTGATAGTTCACCATTGCTAGATGGTTCTCTTAGGGCTAGATAGTGCTGATTTTGATATTCTTGCTTGATGGTTAGATAGTATGCATTAAAAGATCTTGCCTTTATTTCATTCCTGTTCATTTCTTATCATTGTTAGGATGTTGCAGTTGTGTGCTTAAATCCATATTCTTGATTGGTGTTTAGCTAACTAGGTCCTTATTGGTTCACAAGATTGATAAGTTGATCTGAATTCTTGCTTGGGTGAGAGAATGATTGCTTAATTAGTACATCTCTTAGGCAAGAATGGTTTCGGATCTTTATGCTCATGGTTGAAGGATACGCCATCACAAGTGGGTTTGACACTTCAATCTTGTTGAATATGAACTGCTTATTGATGCCAAGTTGGTTCCTTCTAGATACCTTGTCTAGGAGTACAACATTGAGAATTGCTTGCTTATGAATGCTTGATGCTTGCCTTTTTTAGAAATCCCCATTTTCACTCTTGAAAGCCACTATCCCACAATTGCTTATAACCTTGAGTCTTGCTTTCAATTAATTGTCTTTAAGATCATCTTGCTTAATTCTTGCTTTAGTTGTCATTCTTGCTTAGTTCTTGCTTAGTCATTGCTTTAAGTTCATTGCTTAATTTTTTTCACTTGCATTTAGTTTTTGCTTTCTTTCCATTGCTTTGTTAGGTTGTTAGATTTGTCCTTGATTAATAAAAACCCCATCATTGCTTAGCTTATGGCATTATTCCACAAATGAGTTGACACCTGATCCCTATTCATTAGAGGCTAAGGATATTAGGTTTATTATAGCAAAATAATCATGTTTCAGATCTCCGAGCTTCTTGATGCTCAGCTCCTTAACCTCTGATTCCTCAACCTTAGCACCCAAGATCTTCTTCAGCATCTAAACCTCTCAGTTTCATTTGAGAAGAATAAAGAGTTGAATACTTCTTAACTAGCTCCTTCTTGAATGTTCCAGGAAATGGGATGTAAGGTTGGTAAACTGGAAGAACATCAGCTCGAACTTCCTTCTTAGCATCATAAATCTTTACAAGGTCTTCCTCCTCACTTTGAGCTTCAATGTCCTCATTGAACAAAGACAAGAACTCTTCTATAACTACTTCTTCCTCAGCAGTACCCCAAGCGTCTTTAGAATCAACAACGTGGCAATATTCTTTGGGATTCATCTCAGAATTTCCTGGAATGTTACCCTGGGGGTGTGGTCCTGCAGCTACTCCTTTATTGTTCTCTAAAGCCTTTACTCTTGCTTGTGAGCTCCACATGAACATATTCTATCTTGTTGTGCACATCAGAAAATTTTTTGTTCATCTCCAAGGTTCCATTAATCTGAGATTGAAGCACTTGTTGGATGAGACTCTTGATTTCAAAATTTTGAGAGCTGGAAGAGGCTTGAGCAGGTGCTTGAGCATTGAATCCTAGAGGGTTGAAATGCGCTCTAGGCTGGAAGTTATTGTTCCTTTGTTGAAAGCCTTGATTGTTGCTGTTGTAAGTCACAAATGGTCTCGCTTGGCCAGCTTGCTGTTGTTGATGAGGTGGGTAAACCTGATCTTGAGGATTGGCTACATTTTTACTCCTGTAGGATAGATTGGGATTGTTCCCGTAGTTCTCATATCTAATGTAACCTCCTTGACTCTGAAGATAGTTCATCTCTTCAACTTGGCAAGCTTCTTGATCTTCAATCTGAACCAATTCACCAACAAAGCTAACTTCGTTCCTTTCCCTTAGCAACTGATCAATCTTTTCATGAAAAGCTTTAATCTCCTTCTTGTTGTGCTTCAGTTCCTCCTTTGCACTCTTAGGAGTTATCTCAAGCTCTTCATTATAGTTCCCATCTGATTGTGCAAGATTCTCTACAAGTTCCATTCCCTCATCAACATATTTAGGTATAAAATTACCACTAGATGCTGTATCCAAGAGAATTCTGGTCTTTGGGAGGGCGCCTCTGTAGAGAGTTGAGAGGAGTGATGCTTGTGAGATGCCATGATGAGGGCATTGAAGTGTGCACCCTTTGAACCTCTCCCATGCTTCACCAAAACTCTCATTATTCTTTTGATAAAAACCAGAGATCTCATTCCTTAGTCTAGCAGTCCTAGATGTGCTAAAGAACTTGGCTAGAAATGCCTTTTTGCACTCATCCCAGCTTGTTATGCTCCCCTGAGGAAAGTTTTTCTCCCATTGATGAGGCTTGTATCCTAGAGAGAATGGTAAGAGCCTCAACTTAAACCCATCTTCACTGACCCCATTAATTTTGGTGAGAGAACAGAGCCTATCAAAATACCCTTGTTGGCCCTGTTGGCCCTGAATTCCAGCTGCTCCTTGAGGTCCTTGAAACCTCATATCATCAGTACCTTGATCTTGGATGTTCATCCCTAATCTCTCAAAGTGCTGTGATCTTTCTCTTTGTCTCATTGCTCTTAGTTCTCTTTCAACTTGCACAATGTTGTTCTGATATGGTTGCAAGTTTTGATTGCCTCTAGACCTCAAATGCATGCACCTATAAGAGAGAAATCAAGAGTGAAACAAAGTCAATAACAAAATACAAATAAAAATTTGATCTTAGAGATTCTACAAATCCTAATGATCGAGGCAATAACCCCAATGGCAACGGCGCCAAATTGATACAGGATTATATAGTCCTTTGCTCAATCACCGAAGCTTGTACTAATCAGTTGTAGTATGGCATATGGTTTAAGTCAATCCAATGGGGTTAGTTAGATTCCACTAGGATTATAGCAGAATGCTTTAAGTCAAACCAAAATCAGAGAATGAGTTTGTTTAAACTACTACACTATCAACCTAAGTGAACCATGAACCAAGCAAAACTCAAGAAAGCAATACTTAGCATTGATCAAGTGCAAAACTGAGTAAACAAAACAAAACACTTAAGCAAATTCGAAATTCAAAGATTAAAAGCAAGGATCATAAATGTGGTTATTAACTTTGGAGAATTCAAAAGGAAGATTAAGCTGTTATCAAACTGATATACTCATTATTTACACCATATTAGCATACATTTTGCATTGTTTTATATTGACCAAGAGATTCAAAACTCTTGTATCAATTTGGCACCGTTGCCGGAGATTTATAGTCTTTAAACATTCATTTTTGCTTGCTTTTGTCCCATTTGCATTCAATTAGGACTTAGTGTAGATATAGGGAGTGCATTGCATGTTTTGTGAAATTGAGGAGTTTGGCAGGTATGTTTGGAGAGTTTTGATGGTGGGTGCAGCACAAAACATCAAAAGAGCCAAGAAGAAGGTGCACCTTGTTGAAGCGGCCAGAAACTTTACCTGACAAAACCGGCTCGGACAAAGCATCTCCAACCCGATTTAGCTTCAAGAGTCTTCATTAATGTTGTAGCCCCGTGAGTTAAATTGCGTCTGGAATTTGTTTCAGATCATTACCATCAGCGGTTAGAAAGTTACAGAAGTTTTAGTGATACCGCTCAACCCCCATCGATCAAGCCCATTGATCAAGGAGTGATCAATGGGAAACCATCAGATGCTCCATCGATCAAGTGTATCGATCAAAACTGATTGATTGGAGCCTATCTATCAAGCCTATCGATCAAATGAGATCGATACAGATTCAGACTGAAGACCATTTATTTACAACTTTGCCATTTTTGCTTAGACTCCTTTATATACGAAAAAATCCCTAATTTCTAGGGACAATCTTTTAACCAGCAGTTATTTCTTCTCTTGTTTTAACTTTTGATTTTGTAATTGGAGTCTTTGCTTGATTTCAATATAATTTTGCATTTATCTTCTTGCTTAAGCTCCCTAATCATGATTAGCTATCTCTCTCTCTTTGAATTGATGGTTTTAATGGTGCTTAGTGAGTAGTCTTTTTAGGGAGTTGAGATGGATTAGGTTAAGGGAACTTTATGCTTAATCTATGATGTCTTATTATTAATTCTTCCATTTCCTTTCTTGATTGTTGTGTTTAATGCTTGATTAGCCCTAGCTAGGTTGATTAGGATCTTAGGCTCATTTTATACCCAGCAAGTGTTTGATGAAATGCCTGAACTGCTTTGCAAAAGAACTGCTTATCCTAGCTCAAGAGATTGACTATCTAGGGAGTGATCTGGCAATATAGGATTGATAAAATTGTCTTAATGCTTGCTGTTTGTCATTTCACTAATGATAATTAGTTCTTGACTTGATGATTAGCATAAAGATTAGTACCAAGAGATTGGATTAGTCATATAAGTGAATCCAATGCATAAGGAATAGCAGTGTGTGAGTTTTTAAGAATTATAGGTTGAGTTGATAGTTCCCTAACACCAATTATCCCGTCTCGAGTTTTGCCTTTTCTTTGTTTTTAGTTGAATTCGAATTTGCTTTGTTTTGCCTTTGTTTTAGTTGCTTTGCTTGCTTCTCATTCTTTGTTTGATGTTCTCTTCACTTCTGTATGATCATTTAGGTTGTTAGACACTTCAATCTTATCTATATCTGGTTGAATTAAGAGCTCTATTGCATTCCTGCTGTTACAATCTTCCCCTTTTGGATTGATAAAACCCTTACTACAACGATTAGTACAAACGGTGATTGACCAAGAGAGTCAAAACGTTTGTATCAATTTGGCGCCGTTGGCGGGGATTTATAGTCTTTAAACATACATTTTTGCTAGCTTTTGTCCCATTTACATTCAATTAGGACATAGTGTAGATTTAGGGTGTGCATTGCCTGTTTTGTGTATTTGAGGAGTATGGCAAGTATGTTTGGAGATTTTTGAGACTACAAGGAGCATGGGAGATGATGGTGGGTGCAGCACAAAACATCAAAAGAGCCAAGAAGAAGGTGTACCTTGTTAAAGTGGCAAGAAACTTCACCTGACAAAACGGCTCAGAAAAAGCATCTCCAACCCGATTCAGCATTAATGTTGTAGCCCCGTGAGTAAGCTTGCGTCTTGAGTTGGTTTCAGGTCATTCCCATCAGCGGTTAGAAAGTTACATAAGTTTTCGTGAAACTGCTCAACCCCCATCGATTAAGCCCATCGATCAACCAGTGACCAATGGGAAACCATCAGATGCTCCATCGATCAAGTGCATTGATCAAAACTGATCGATAGGATCCTATCGATCAAATGAGATCGATACAGATCCAGGCTGAAGACCATTTACTTACAACTTTGCCATTTTTGCTTAGACTCCTTTATATACGAAAAATCTCTAATTTATGGGGATAGTCTTGTATCCAGCAGTTCTTTCTTCTCTTGTTTTAGATATTGATTTTGTAATTTGAATCTTTGCTTGATTTCAATATAAGTTTGCATTTTTCTTCTTGCTTAATCTCTTTAATTATGATGGTATTAATGGTGCTTAATGAGTAGTCTTTTTAGGGAATTGAGATGGGTTAGGTTTATGAAACTTTAGGCTTACTCTATGATGTCTTAGTGTTAATTCTTCCATTTTCTTTCTTGATTGCTGTGTTTAACACTCGATTAGCCCTAGCTAGGTTGATCAGGATCTTAGGCTCATTTTATGCCCACCAGGTGTTTGATGAAATGCCTAAACTGCTTTCCAAGAGAATTGCTTATCCTAGCTCAAGAGATTGACTGTCTAAGGAGAGATCTGGCAAACAGGATTGATAGAATTGTCTTAACGCTTGTTGTTTGTTATTTCAGTAAAGAGAATTAGTTATTGGCTTGATGATTAGCAAAGAGATGAGTGCCAAGAGATTGGATTAGTCATATAAATGAATCCTATGCATAAGGAATAGCATTGTGTGAGTTTGTAAGCATTATCCATAACACCAATTATCCCATCTCAAGTTTTGCCTTTTCTTTTTTTTTAGTTGAATTCGAATTTGCTCTTTTTTGCCTTTGTTTTAGCTGCTTTGCTTGCTTCTCACACTTTGTTTGATGTTCTCTTCTCTTCTGTATGATCATTTAGGCTGTTAGACACTTCAATCTTATCTATATCTGGTTGAATTAAGAGCTCTATTGCATTCCTGCTGTTTCAATCTTCCCCTTTTGGATTGTTAAAACCCTTACTACAATGATCAGTATAAAGGCTGATTGACCAAGAGAGTCAAAACCCTTGTATCAATTTGGCGACGTTGCAAGGGATTTATAGTCTTTAAACATTCATTTTTGCTTGCTTTTGTCTCATTTGCATTCAATTTGGACTTAGTGTAGATTTAGGGTGTGTATTGCATGTTTTGTGCATTTGAGGAGTTTGGCAGGTATGTTTGGAGAGTTTTGAGACTACAAGAAGCATGGGAGATGATGGTGGTTGCAGCACAAAAGATCAAAAGAGCCAAGAAGAAAGTGCACCTTGTTGAAGCGGCCAGAAACTTCACCTGAGAAAAACGGCTCGGACAAAGCATCTCCATCCCGATTAAGCTTTAACAGTATTCATAAACGTTGTAGCCCTGTGAGTTATCTTGTGGCTGGAGTTGGTTTCACGTCATTCCCATTAGCGGTTAGAAAGTTACAGTAGTTTCCGTGAAACCGCTCAACCCCCATCAATCAAGCCCATCGATCAAGGAGTGGCCGATGGGAAACCACCAGATGCTCCATCGATCAAGTGCATCGATCAAAACTGATCGATAGGAGCCTATCGATCAAGCCTATCGTTCAAATGAAGACCATTTATTTACAACTTTGCCATTTTCGCTTAGACTCCTTTATATACAAAAAATCCCTAATTTTTGGGGACAGTCTTTTATCCAGAAGCTCTTTTTTCTCCTGTTTTAGGTTTTGATTTTGTAATTTGAGTCTGATAAACTCATTATTTTGAGGTTCTAAATCAAAGCCCAAACCACAGTTATGATGCAGTATAGTGGTAAGGGAGTATCAATCTAGCCTGGGTGATGAAAGACACTAAGAATGCAAGAACTAGGCAAATCTAAGCAGAATCATGTAAATGGATGGTAAAATCAATAAAAACTAAATGCAACGACCAGATGATTATGAAAACTATTATAAAATCCCTGAAAGAGGGTTAAAAACTACTAGAAGAAAACAGAGGATTAAAAATACAAATCTACTAATTACTAAAAATCGAAAACTAAAGCTGGTAAATAGAGAACTTCTAGCAACTTAGGTGATATGCAAAGAAACTAAGTAAAGGTGCGAACTTTAAGACTTGGAACTGAAAACTTGAGGTTTTTAAATGCTAAAAGAAGGATCTAAGGTTGAGGGTCAGATTAAGAAGGTTAAAGGTTCAAGCTTGGGTTTTGAAAAACATAAATCTACTCATTTGATGAGCTTTCTCTAAGCCTTGAGAAGCTAAAAGAGGCTTATCCATGGTTTATGGTATAAACCCTTTTCCTAACCCTTCCTCCAAACCCATGGTTTGTGGTGGAAAGATGGGTCAAAGAACATTAAGGTTAGATCTCAAATAGTGCCCTAATTAGTCCCCTAGGCAACCATGGTGTTTGGGAAAGGGAAACTTATCTCTTGGATCTGGTTTTAAGAGACTCATGAATCCTACTAAGGTAAGGAGATCTCTGAGATCATAAAGATCTTTCCCAAGACTCTTTAGGCATTAAGCCCCCAGATCCAAGAAGAGAATGAGTTGAAAACAAGAAAAGACCCAAGCTTTAAACCCTTAAACCCTCTAAATCGCCCCAACCTTAAACCCAAAAACGAACTACTCACTACACATGATTAAAGACGATGGAAATATAAAGGAAAGAAAGCTAAGCATTATTAAAGAAGAGCGATTAAGAAAATACTCAGTGATTAAGGAAGATTAAGGTTTTAAAAACAAGAAAAGCTTGAAATGCTAACAATGGAGGTTTTTTCGCCTTTGACAGTAAGAAAAGCTAAAAAAGTCCAAGAAAAATCGAATGGATGAGAAATGATTACCTAAAATAGCCAAAACATCAAAATGGTCCCCCCACAAGTCCAAAAAAGACTTGGCCGGATAAGGTTGTAGAGATCGAGTTGGGTGATCGATCTCTAGGTCGGTCTTCTTCGTGGATCGTCTGCTTTTGCTCGATCTTCAAGTCAATTCGGTTGGATGATCGGGTCGTGCACTCGATCTGGCTCTCGTTCTGCATTGCTTGATCCACGTCCGTACACACGATCGATCACCTTGGTCGATCATGAAATCGATCCCTTCCTTGAAACGATCCGGGCTTAGTCGATCTTCTGGTCGATCTCATCAAGATCGACCTGCTTGGCTCGATCCACCTCTTGATCTCAGCTCTTTTGCTACATGGCCGAGTTCTTCCAAGTGTCCACAAGCTCCATTTTGATCCTTAGCATGTCCACTCAACCTCGACAGCTCCAGTGTGTCCAAAACAACCTGATTGTGATGCAATAATGCAAGAAATTTGCAAATGCTAATGCAAAATGCATTTAGGACCTAAAATGAGACAAATGGTGAAAACTAGCCTAGAATGAGAAATGAATGCATGAAAAACTACTCTAAATGCATGCTAAATATGCAAAATATGTAAGTATATCAACTCCCCCAAACTTGCCTTTTGCTTGCCCTCAAGCAAACAAAATTCAAGAAAGGAAAATTGGTTTTAAAAACGGGGGCTCAAATTCTTTGCAAAAGTGTTTTTCAAATGAATCAATTCTGTGGTCCTAGTTCTTAATCCTAAGATGCAATGCATAAACTCATACTCCAAAGAACTTAGCCATATTCATCACATGTTGAATTTCAGATCCTGACTCATATTCCAAACAATCCAAGAATCCTAACTTTTAACATTCAATTAATGATCAAACCGTGAATCACAAACATGCACTTAGAACAGAATACATTTGGCTAAGGACAAGGTTATGAGACAAAGATGATCTCATTCAAGTCGGTAATTCAAGCAATGGGTTATCTCAAAAAGGATTGAACTTATGCATAATGCTAAAGGTAAAATCAATTGATACATACATGACTAGACTCTCATCTACCCGTATACACTAACAATGATCCTAAACCCCTCTCATTTTCTTTCTTTTTCAAGCTCACTCACCCTCTAGAAACTACCCAAACAACAAGGCAAGAAGCCAAGCATAGCCCACAAAAACCGAAAACATTTTTACTCTTCTTAGGCTAGTGGTAGTCAAACACAAACTTGAAGCTCTTTCTTTAACTCTTGGTAGCTCTCTTCTCTTATTTTTTTTTTCTCTTTTTAAACTTTGGCCTTTTGGCTCTTTTCGTTCTGATTTCCTTTTCTTTTTGAGAGCTACCTTCTTCTCTTTTAAAACTGAGCTTTTATTTAAAAACAGAACAAGACCACCACTTAAAACCATGAGTCCTTTTTATTTTCAAACCCCAAACACCATTTCTTTTTAAACTGAAAACTAATAAGCAAAATTCTTTTAACCCCAGCGAATCCCTGCCCCAAAACAAACCTAAAACTAGCTTCAAAATGCAAAGCTAGCATCAATATGAAAGCCTAATCATGTCACCTAAACCTAACACTTTATGCCAAGTTCAATCCAAAAATAAGGCCTCACATCACACAAGAAATATTTGGCTTGAAAAGAAGGCAAGGTCAGGGTGTTGAGTTCTATTCAGACTTACAAAGAGTGGTAAAAAGGGGTAAGAAAGCATGAATATGTATATGTGATCCATGTATTTCATTTCAAATGCACAAGTGTGATAATTCAAATTCAGATTAAGGTTACACTTATTAGGAAAGGATTCAATTCATGAATGTTCAAGTTAAGCCACGAAAATCAAAACAAATGATCCAAATATGGTTAGAGCTTACTTTCAAAGTATGTACAATTCATGAGCTTAAAACACTTTTGAAGAAAAACTTTTGCCCCTTATACAAATGCAAACAACCTAAATGCTTAAAATTCTAGACTCAATCCTAAAATGTTTAACAATGCAAATTCAAACAACATGAATGTTTTTGAAATTTTTTAAAAAATTATGATTTTTTTGTTCTTTTCTATACCATACATAATGCATGATGACTAAGGGATGATAACACAAAATAAGATCAAAGAAAACATGTCAAATAACACACACTCTCCCCCAAGCTTGAATGACACTGTCTCGGTGTCAAACTAATTCAAGAGGAGACAAAACACAAATAAAAAAAAAATGAAAAACATGCATGATATATACAAGGTTGTGTGTTGGTACCTTGGAGCTAGGCTCGGCTGGAGCTTGAGGATGCTCCAGACTTTCTGCTTTTTCTAGGAGTCTCGTGAGTGACTGCCTTGCCTTTCTCCTTGCTTGTCCCTTCGTGTACAGAGTGGCGTGCAGGTTGGATGTTGCTTCCTTGAGGCTCACGGATCACAATCCCACAGGTTGATCTCATTCTCTTCTCGGGCTGCTCGACCTCCTCACTCGAAGATGCACCAGATGAGTTTCTTTGGAGCCCCTTGATCTTCTTGGCAAGCTTTTTAATCATCTTGCTCTGCCACTTATTCACCTTCCGCTGAATCTCCACCACGGATGCAAGGAACTTCTCGGTTTTGGTCCTTGGCTCTAAATCGAGTTTAGGGAGATCAAAGCTGGCTGGCATCTCAGCGTCTGATGTAGGTGATACAGAAGGCTCACGAGCAAGCTGAGGGGGAGCTGCTGCTGCTCCAAGAGGCGCATAACACTCCTCATCACTCAGCAAGAACTCGATTGTTCCCATGCAGTCTAGGGTCGTCTCCTCTCGGTTAGGTAAGATGCACACCTTCTTCTCATGCTCATAGTTGTAGAACAAGTAAGCGTAGAACCCTGGAGCTGGCGTAGGTCCCAAGCTATTATTGTTGCGCATGTACTGCTCGTCCATGTAAGCTCTATCCGCGCATGGTACACAGTCTTGAAGAGGAACTCCAGCTTGTATGAACAGCGGTGTGAGGAAGCCTCCAATGAGTGCTGTGCTCGCCTTACACCTCAGTGCCCATGCCTTGTATTTGATCAGAGAAAAGGCGAAGATGCATCCATAGTTAACATCATTGCCAAGTTCATCTTCCATCGGCTCATCATTCAGCTCTCGGTCGCATATGATCTTCTTAATACCTTGGAACAGGAATCACAGCTCATTCTTGGTGACTGTTGGAGCTAACGACCGTCCACTGAAGGTGTTGGCAAGGAGCTTGAGGGAGTATCTCAGCACCGGGTTGCGGACCTTCTTGATCTTGGCGGTGTTGGCTTTGTAGTCATCATCGCAGATCAGGTCCCATAGATCATTGGCGGCTTTGAGCTGAGGGAACTCCACTTACTTGGCTGCTGCGTTGAGGCCGTAGGCTTGGCAGAGCTCGGCTATGGTCATGTGGTAAGCTTGCTTCCTTATCTTGACAGTGAGATGACCCTTGGAAGGAGCTGGGAGGCTTAGATCTTCATAGGAAAACTCCAAGGTGGAGAGGAAGTGCAGCGTTGCTTCAGGGTAAGTGGGGCAATCCATCCTTGATAAACACGCTAGCCCCATGTCCTTGAGCAAAAGATCGAAGTCCTTCAGCAAAATAAGCTTCTCCAAGAGGTCTCGGCTTGCAAAATTTGTGGGTTCGAACCACAGCCTTTCCAGCCTCTTCTTAGCCTTTTTCTCCTCCTTAGTCCATCTAACCCTCTCCTGAACCACTTGTTGAGCTTCTTCTCCGTGTCCCTCCACGTCTCTGCTTCTCTTAGGTGCGATGGTGCCTGAAATTCAAATTTCTCAAGGAGAACGATGAGTAAAGGCGGCTATATAAAGAGAATGATAGGGCAAGAAAGAAAAATTTATAACACTAAGCCTAGATTTTTAGGGAATTTATAAAAATTATAACTAAATACTATAAGCAAATATCTAGAGATAGGATCAATTCTAGAAATTTTTCTAATATATAGCTATTTTTTAAAAATTATCATAACCCCCTAACAACTAACGATCATCTTACGCAAAACAAAAGGCAATTTTCTAAAAAAAATTAAACAGGAAATTCACTAAACCGAAAATACCTTTGCAAAGATGAAAGCAAGAAGTTCTTAGTCTCAAAACAAAGTTCACACTCTCTCTTTACTTTTAGAAAATAGTTCGAACACAAATGGAAGAGAGTGTGAAATCATGTAGTTATAAAAACCAAGAAAACCATGGGGAAAAACAAGTGGTTTCTGAAAAAGTGTGGTCAAGGCACATCTTTTATGGTCAAAGATGTTTGCCTTGACCACAATTCAAATTTAAAACCAGAGGGAAAAAGAGAAAGGATGGAAAGATTTGGATTTACCTCGGCATGAGATCGAGTCCATTTGGTCGATCTTAGACTTGATCTCATGCCTATGTTGGCTAGGATCGAGAGAGTTGATCGATTGGGGGCTCGATTCGATTTGAATCGAGTCCTAGATAGAGTTTCCCCCCTCATTCCAAGATTCTATGTCATTAGGGCCATTCTCCTTGGATCGAGCCACATGATCGATTTGGAGGTCGTTTTGGCAGGGATCGAGTGACATGATCGAGTAAACTGATCGATCCAACTCGAGGATCGAGTGAGGTCAGCCAATCCACACCCCGTTTGCGTTTCAAGCTAAACACATGGGTGGGTCATCCTCTCACAATCGACTGACTCACTCGATTGTCTTCTCGATCTCATCTAGATCGAGTGACTTCACTCGATTCACTGGCTCCATCTAGTAAAGATCGAGCCAGGGTAGGTCGATCTATCACTCGATCTCTTGCCTATACTTCCTCCTTCCTTGCCCTTCTTTGACTCCAAGATCATGATCTCCAATCCCTTATCCTTTCACCTACACACTTAAACATAAAAAGCATAAAACTAAAATAGAAAGAAAGCAAAAATATGTACAAGATAGACATGGGAATGCCTCCCAAGTGCGCTTTCTTTAACGTCCTTAGCTAAACTTTACTTGGTTCAGGCCAGAGGTGGATCTTGGAGAAGCAGTGTAGTGCTCTCCTTGCTGCATTCACTCGCCAGGTAGGGCTTGACTATGTGCCCATTAAACGTGAAGCTCTCCCCATTCTTGCCAACCAATGTAACCGCTCCATAAGGTAGGACTTCCTTGATCTCAAACAGTCCATTCCACCTAGACTTGAGCTTTCCAGGGAACAACTTCAGCCTTGAGTTGTAGAGTACCACCAGATTGCCTTCCTTTAGCTCCTTATGAACCAGCTTCTTGTCATGAACCGCTTTGGTCCTTTCCTTGTAAATCTTAGCACTCTCATAAGCATCTAGCCTTAGCTCATCAAGTTCATGGAGTTGCACCAGCCGTCTCTCCTCTGCCGTCTTGAGGTTGAAGTTCAGTTGCTTCACTGCCCATGGAGCCTTGTGCTCTAACTCAACAGGGAGGTGGCAAGACTTTCCATAAAGGAGGTTGAAACGAGTGGTACCAATGGGAGTATTGAAAGCGGTTCTATAAGCCCATAAAGCTTCATCAAGCTTGCTTGCCCAATCCTTTCTAGTAACTACAGCGGTCCTCTCCAGTATGGCCTCGATTTGCCTGTTTGAAACCTCCACTTGGCCACTGGTTTGAGGGTGGTAAGGTGTGGCCACCTTGTGCTTAACCCCATACGTTTTCAGAAGACTTTCAAAGACTCTGTTGATGAAGTGGCTTCCCCCATCACTGATCACTATCTTTGGAACCCCAAATCTTGGAAAGATGATAGACTTGAATAGCTTGATCACCACTCTTGCATCATTAGTTGGGGAAGCTATAGCCTCAACCCACTTAGACACGTAATCAACAGCCACCAAGATGTCTTTGTTGCCGTAAGAAGATGGGAAGGGACCCATGAAGTCAATCTCCCAAGCATCAAAAACTTCTACTTCAAAGATGGGAACCTGTGGCATCTCATTCCTCTTTGTGATGTTCCCTGCTCTCTGACAGGCTTCACAAGACGTAACAAACTCATGAGCAACTTTGAAGAGTGTTGGCCACCAAAACCCAGCTTGTAAGACCTTTGTAGCCATCTTGAAAGAAGCAAAGTGACCTCCATAAGATGAACCGTGACAATGAAGGAGAATGTCCTTAGCCTCTTCCCTTGTCACACACCTTCTGTAAAGGCTGTCAGCTCCCCTCTTGTACAGGTAAGGCTCGTCCCAAAAGTAATGAAAGATGTCTCTCATGAACTTCTTCTTGTGGTAGTAGTCCAGATGAGTAGGCTCCTCTCCACAAGCTAAGAAGTTGACTACATCCGCATACCAAGGCAGGCTCTCTTCTTTGAAACTCAAAACTTCTTCAAACTGATCCTCTAGCCGTGCACATACAACAGTGTTGACCATCATGAGCTGCTCCTCAGGAAGTGAATCATCTAAAGGTAAGACTTCATTCACCCTCATTCTTGAAAGGTGATCAGCGACACCATTCTCTATCCCCTTCTTATCCTTGATCTCCATATCAAACTCTTGTAAGAGAAGAATCCACCTCAAGAGTGTAGGCTTGGTGTCTTTCTTAGAGTAGATGTACCTCAGAGCAGCATGATCAGTGTATACTATGACCTTGGAACCCACCAAATAGGACCTGAACTTCTCATAAGCAAACACAACGGTTAAGAGCTCCTTCTCGGTGGTAGCATACTTCACTTGCGTGTCATCCAAGGTACGGCTTGCATAATAGATGACATGCAGCCTCTTGTCTTTCCTCTGACCTAGAACAGCTCCCACGGCCTAGTCACTAGCGTCGCACATAATCTCAAAGGGCAGGTCCCAATCTGGTGCTTGAACTATATGAGCGGTGACTAGAGCTTCCTTGATGGTCTTAAAGGCTTGAAGGCAATCCTCATCAAAGTTGAACTCAGATTCCTTGCACAGTAGCCTTGTGAGGGGGCGTGCTATCTTGGAGAAATCCTTGATAAACCTTCTGTAAAAGCCAACATGCCCCAAGAAGCTCCTTATCCCCTTTACATTAACCGGCGGCTCAAGACTCATCATGACTTCTATCTTTGCTTTGTCAACCTCAATGCCTTGCTCAGAGATCTTATACCCAAGCACAATGCCTTCCTTCACCATAAAGTGACACTTCTCCCAGTTCAGCACCAGGTTTGTCTCCTCACACCTCTTGAGAGCCCTACAAAGATTAGACAAACAACACCCAAAGGAAGAACCATAGACAGAAAAATCATCCATAAAAACTTCCACCATTTCCTCTATAAGATCAGAGAAGATAGACATCATGCACCTTTGAAAGGTTGCTGGTGCACTACACAACCTAAATGGCATCCTTCGACAAGCAAAGGTACCATAAGGGCATGTGAATGTTGTCTTCTCTTGGCCATTAGGATGAATGGGGATTAAAAGAATCCACTATAACCATCAAGAAAACAGTAATATGGGTGATTTGCTAATCTTTCAAGCATCTGATCAATGAAGGGAAGGAGGAAGTGGTCTTTTCTAGTGGCTGAGTTAAGTTTCCTATAATCAATACACATTCTATGTCCTGTTATTGTACTTGTAGGAATTAACTCATCTTTTTCATTCTAATGACCGTGATACCACCTTTCTTTGGTACCACATGGACCGGTGAGACCCATGTGCTATCACTGATAGGGTATATCACGTCCGCTTCTAAAAGTTTTAAGATTTCTTTCTTGACCACTTTCTTTAAGTTTGGGTTCAAACACCTTTGATGTTCTATAGAAGAAGAGTTTTCATTCTCTAAGTGAATCCTATGAGTGCAAAGCATTGGTGAAAGGCCCTTGATGTCACTGAGAGAGTACCCAATGGCCTTCCTATACTTTCTCAACTCCTTAAGGAGTGAGTCTAACTCATCATCACTCAGACTTTCATTCACAATCACGGGATAGGTAACATTATGTCCTAAGAAAGCATACCTTAGCCCATGAGGGAGCTCCTTTAGGTCCACCTTTGGGGCTAGCAGCTCGCTCCAGTCCTCTTTGTGGCTTGTGTTGAAGTTGCCATCCTCATTAGCCTCCTTTGAACCCGAGTCATGACCTTTCAGGCTGCTGTCTTGAACCGTTCCTTCCCCTGAGATCGAGTCAACCAGTCGATCTTCCCCTCGATCTGTGCTGGATCGACTGCATTCCCTCGATTCGCTTGCTCGATTTGAAGTGGATCGAGCAGGAGATCGATTCGATGAGTCATTCTCTGAACTGATCGAGTTATATCTCTCGATCTTCACATCGATTTCTTACCTGGATCGAGCAGTCTTCTCGATCTTCTTGTCGATCGTTGCCCTGGATCGAGTGATCACGTCAATTTCCTGATCGATCTCTAGGCATCCGCCTTCATCTTCCTTCACAACCTTGCGAGAATCAAGGATGTGTACGTATTCTTGAGTCCGCTCACTCAGAAAACCATACTCCCTACACTCCTTTGTCAAGGCCAGCTGCAAGTGATCCTCCTGTGCCAACTCCTCAAGCAACTCATCAGCAAGAGCGTCTAGAGTCTCAATGTAGAAGGCTTGTCCATCAATCGTTGGCTTCTTCAAGACTTCGTTGATATCAAAGTCCAGCTTGAACGTCCTTGCCCAAGTGTAGAGAGATCTTGCCATTCTTCACATCTATGATCGCTCCAGCAGTTGCTAGAAAAGGTCTACTAAGGATTAGAGGATCCTTTGGTTCTTCATCCATTTCTAGCACTACAAAATCAGTTGGCACATTCACATTGCTGATCCTCACTGGTAGGTCTTCAAGCATGCCTACAGGGAGCCTTATGCTTCTGTCAGCCAGTATGAGTGAGATTCTGCACTCCTTAAACTTGGTGAAACCTAGTTTCTTTGCAATGGAATGGGGCATGAGGTTTATGCTTGCACCAAGATCACACAAACAGCTCTGAAATTTTAGTGGACCAAGTGCACATGGTATGGTGAATGATCCTGGGTCTCCTAGCTTCTTTGGTGCTATCTCCTTGTGGATGATAGCACTACACTCTTGACTCAAAACCAGGACTTCATCACTCTCCTCTTCCTTTTTAGCTAGCGTGTCTTTTAGACACTTAGCATACTTTGGCATCATGGCCAAACAGTCAACCAAAGGCAGCTTGATCTCAACATCCTTTATGTGCTTCTCAAACAGTGCCTTGTGCTTCTCAATGAGCTGTTTCTTGAACCGTCCAGGGAAAGGAAGCTTCGGCTTGTAGGCTGGGGGTACAAAGGTTTCCTTCTCCTTGATAACATCCTCTACTTTCTTCTATAAAACTGCTTTTTCACCTCTCCTTGGCCCTTTAATCCAGACGTTATCAAAGGTGATCTCCTGATCATTTGAAAGCTTACTCCCCCCTCTTGAACTACAATGTCCTCATTGTATTCTGGCACAGACCGTGGTGGAAGCTCTTTCCCACTTATCAAAGTAATAGCGTTTGCATACTCCTTGGGGTTTTGCTCACATTGCCCGGTAAGGTACCTTGGCTGCTTGAACTTGCTTTGCCCTTCTCTAGCTGGCGAATTTTGTTATTCAGGTTGGTGATCTGTGTCGAAACCTCAGTAAGAGAAGATTCCAGCCTATTGTTCATATCAACAAACTTCTGATTAGTAGAAGCTTGGCCTTGAAGCAACTGTTGAAACATGGCTTGAACCGGATCTTGAGGAGGCGGTTGAGCTTGTTGCTGCTGTGGAACGAAACCAGGAGGAAACACAGTGGAGTAACCCTTGTTCCCTTGCTGTTCCTGACCTTCGAAGTTGCCTTGTCTCTGCCCTTGGTACCCACTGTTTTGAGTAAACCCTTTGTTGTTATAAGGAACAAAAGGCTTGCCTTGTTGTGGAGGGTACACTTGATCTTTAGGGTTCTCCACGTTGGTGCTGCGGTAAGAGAGGTTGCTGTTGCCTTGATAGCCTTGACCGTAGCCTTGTGGTTTGTTGTAGTTCTGGCCTCCAACCCAATTAGCTTCTTCTTGGCTCAGCTCTAACTCCTCTAACAATTCTTCAGCTTCTCCCACAAAGTGCACATGCTTCTGATTTGCAAGCGCCAAGTTGTCAATCTTCTCATGAAGATATTTCAGCTCTTTCTTGTGAGACTCAAGCTCAAACCCTCTTGGTGCTCTATCATAATCTTCAGCATAGTTCCCATCACTCAAAGCAAGATTCTCAATGAGCTCTATTCCCTCTTCTACATTCTGTCCAAGAAAGTTTCCTTTACTTGCCGTGTCCAGGAGCATTTTGATCTTGGGAAGTGTTCCTCTGTAGATGGTGCTCAAGAGAGTCTCTTCACTGAAGCCGTGATGAGGGCAAGCCATAGTGTAATCCTTGAAGCGCTCCATGGCTTCACTAAATGACTCATTCTACCGTTGTGTGAAGCCGCTGATCTCACTTCTTATCCTTGCTGTTCTTGTGCTGGAGAAGAATTTTGAAAGAAAGGCTTTCTTGCACTCAGTCCATGAAGTGATGGTCCCTTGAGGCAATGTCTTCTCCCAGTTCCGTGCTTTATCTCCAAGAGAAAAGAGGAAAAGCTTTGGCTTGAAGCTGTCTTCGGATATTCCGTTGATCTTTATCATCCCACAAACTTGCTCAAAGTTGTCAAGGTGCTCCAGGGGATCTTCCATAGCAAGACCATGGAACTTGTTGTTCTGGACCATTGAGACCAAGCCTGGTTTGATCTCGAAGTTGTTGTTTTGCACTGGTGGAGGGGTGATGCCAAAACGATTATGATGTGTATTTGGAGCATCACCAGCACCAATGATTCGCAGCTGCCTTGGAGCGTGGTTGGGATTTCCATTGCCCCTAGCACCAGCAGCACGGTGAGGTGGAGCTTCTTCTTGGTCTTTCTCTGCCCCAAAACTCAGCTAGACCAGGTTGCTCTTTCCCCTAAAAGTTCTGTTCTTGCTCTACTGTCCTTCTATGCCTGGGACTTCCGAGTTGGTGAATATTGTCCAGTGGTTGTAGAAGATTGTTGTCACCACTGGACCTCAAATTCATGTACCTGAGAAGACAAGCAGTAAAGTAGAGCAATGAGTAACCAAAAAAAGAGTAAAAGGCTTAGTCTTTACTAAGCTCCAAATCCTAATGCTTTCTAATCAAACCTAAGTTGGCAACGGTGCCATTTGATAAACTGATTATTTTGAGATTGTAAATCAAAGCACAAACCACAGTTATGATGAAGTAGTGGTAAGGGAGTATCAATCCAGCCTGGGTGACGAAAGACACTAAGAATGCAAGAACTACGCAAATCTAAGCAGAATCGAGCAAATGGATGGTAAAATCGATAAAAACTAAATGCAACGACCAGATGATTATGAAAACTATTTTAAAATCCCTGAAAGAGGGTTAACAACTACTAGAAGAAAACACAGGATTAAAAATGTAAATCTACTAATTACTAAAAATTGAGAACTAAAGCGGCTAAATAGAGAACTTCTAGCAACATAGGTGATATGCAAAGAAACTAAGTAAAGATGCGAACTTTAAGACTTGGAAATGAAAACTTGAGGTTTTGAAATGCTAAAAGGAGGATCTAAGGTTGAGGGTCATATTAAGAAGGTTAAAGGTTCAAGCTTGGGTTTTGAAAAACATAAATCTACTCATTTGATGAGCTTTCTCTAAGTCTTGAGAAGCTAAAAGTGGTTTATCCATGGTTTGTGGTATAAACCCTTTCCTTAACCCTTCATCCAAACCCTTGGTTTGTGGTGGAAAGATGGGTCAAAGAACATGAAGGTTAGATCTCAAATAGTTGCCTAATTAGTCCCCTAAGCACCCATGGTGTTTGGGAAAGGGAAACTAATCTCTTGGATCTGGTTTTAAGAGACTCCTGAATCCTGCTAAGGTAAGGAGATCTCTGAGATCCGGGTTTAGTCGATCTTCTGGTCGATCTCATCTAGATCGACCTGCCTGGCTTGATCCACCTCTCGATCTCAGCTCCTTTGCTACATGGCTGAGTTCTCCCAAGTGTCCACAAGCTCCATTTTGATCCTTAGCATGTCCACTCAACCTCCACAGCTCCAGTGTGTCCAAAACAACCTAAATATGATGCAATAATGCAAGAAATATGCAAATGCTAATGAAAAATGCACTTAGGACCTAAATTGAGACAAATGGTGCAAACTAGCCTAGAATGAGAGATGAATGCATTAAAAACTATTCTAAATGCATGCTAAATATGCAAAATATGTAAGTATATCAGAGTCTTTGCTTGATTTCAATATAAGTTTGCTTTTATCTTCTTGCTTAATCTCCCTAATCATAATTAGCTATCTCTTTCTCTTTGAATTGATGGTTTAAATGGTGCTTAGTGAGTAGTCTTTTTAGGCAACTGAGATGGTTTATGTTTAGGGAACTTTATGCTTAATCAATGATGTCTTAGTGTTAATTATTCCATTTCCTTTCATTATTGCTGTGGTTAATGCTTGATTAGCCCTAGCTAGTTTGATTAGGATCTTAGGCTCATTTTATGCTCACCAAGTGTTTGATGAAATGCCTGAACTGCTTTTCAAGAGAATTGCTGATCCTAGCTCGAGAGATTGACTGTCAAGGGAGTGTTTTGGCAATATAGGATTGATAGAATTGTCTTAATTCTTGCTGTTTGTCATTCCAGTAATGAGAATTAGTTCTTGACTTGATGATTAGCATATAGATTATTGCCAAGAGATTGGATTAGTCATATAAATGAGTCATATACATAAGGAATAGCAGTGTGTGAGTTTTAAGCATTATTGGTTGAGTTGATAGTTCCCTAACACCAATAATTTCATCCCAAGTCTTGTCTTTTCTCTGTTTTTAGTTGAATTCGAATTTGCTCTGTTTTGCCCTTGTTTTAGTTGCTTTGCTTGCTTCTTACTCTTTGTTTGATGTTCTCTTCACTTCTACTTGATCATTAGGTTGTTAGACACTTCAATCTTATCTATATCTGCTTGAATTAAGAGCTTTATTGCATTCGTGCTGTTTCAATCTTCCCCTTTTGGATTGATAAAACCAAGCTACAATGATTAGTACAAAGGGTGATTGCCAGAGAGTCAAAACTCTTGTATAAATTTGGCACAGTTTCCGGGGATTTATAGTCTTTAAACATTCATTTTTGCTTGCTTTTGTGCCATTTGCATTCAATTAGGACTTAGTGTAGATTTAGGGTGTGCATTGCATGTTTTGTGCATTTGAGGAGTTTGGCAGGTTTGTTTGGAGAGTTTTGAGACTACAAGGAGCATGGGAGATGATGGTGGGTGCAGCACAAAACATTAAAAGAGCCAAGAAGAAGGTGCACCTTGTTAAAGCGGCCAGAAATTTTCACTTGACAAAAAAGGCTCGGACAAAGCTTCTCCATCCCGATTCAGCTTCAACAGTCTTAATAAATGTTGTAGCCCCGTGAGTTAGCTTGCGGCTGGAGTTGGGTTTAGGTCATTCCCATGAGCGGTTAGAAAGTTTCCGAAGCTTTCGTGAAACCGCTCAACCCCTTTCGATCAAGCCCATCGATCAAGGAGTGACCGATGGGAAACCATCAGATGCTCCATCGATCAAGTGCATCAATCAAAACTGATCGATAGGAGCCTATCGATCAGGTCTATCAATCAAATGAGATTGATACAGATCCAGACCGAAGACCATTTATTTATAATAGTGCCATTTTTGCTTAGACTCCTTTATATACGATAAAACCCTAATTTCTGGGGACAGTCTTTTATTCAGAAGTTCTTTCTTCTCTTGTTTTAGATTTAGATTTTGTAATTTGAATTTTTGCTCGATTTCAATATAAGTTTGCACTTATCTTCTTGCTTAATCTCCATAATCTTGATTAGCTATCTCTTTCTCTTTGAATTGATGGTTTTAATGGTGCTTAGTGAGTAGTCTTTTTAGGGAATTGAGATGGGTTAGGTTTAGGGAACATTAGGCTTACTCTATGATGTCTAAGTGTTAATTCTTCCATTTCCTTTCTTGATTGTTGTGTTTAACTCTTGATTACCCTAGCTAGGTTGATTAGGATCTTAGGCTCATATTATGCCCACCAAGTGTTTGATAAAATGCCTGAACTGCTTTGCAAGAGAATTGGTTATCCTAGCTCAAGAGATTGACGGTTTAAGGAGTTATTTGGCAATATAGGATTGACAGAATTGTCTTAATGCTTGCTGTATGTCATTTCACTAATTAGAATTAGTTCTTGACTTGATGATTAGCATATAGATTAGTGCCAAGAGATTGGATTAGTCATATAAATGAGTCTTATGCATAAGGAATAGCAGTGTGTGAGTTTTTAAGCATTATAGGTTGAGTTGATAGTTCCCTAACACTAATTATCTCATCTCCAGTCTCGCTTTTTCTCTGTTTTTAGTTGAATTTGAATATGCTCTGTTTTGCCTTTGTTTTAGTTGCTTTGCTTGCTTCCCACTCTTTGTTTAATGTTCTCTTCACTTCTGTATGTTCATTTAGGTTGTTAGACACTTCAATCTTATCTATATCTGGTAGAATTAAGAGCTCTATTGCATTCCTGCTGTTTCAATCTTCCCCTTTTGGATTCATAAAACGCTTACTACAATCATTCGTACATAGGGTGATTGACCAAGAGAGTAAAAACTCTTGTATTAATTTGGCACTTTTGCCGGGGATTTTGTAGTCTCCCATGCTCCTTGTAGTCTCAAAACTCTCCAATCATACTAGAAACGAGTGAACTACCACGAGGAACAAACATAATGATTAAAATGCAAAGCTATGAATTAATAAAAATCGACTAGTGGATCGACCACTAGATCGAGCAACGACGAGCGATCTCTTCTAAAAGTTCAACAGAAATTATTCTAATGACCAGGATGCGGACAGATAGCAAGCGAATGATTAACAGAGATGTAAGAATACTAAGAAAGAGGGTCAAGGGTTGAGATTCATGTTCAAGGGTTTCAAAGGTTCAAGCTTGGTTTGAAAACTTTAGATCTACTCACTTTGTGAGATTCTCTATGCCTTGAAAACAAAACAAGATCCATCCATGGCATGTGGTATGGATCACTCCTTCATTCTCTCCTCCAGACCGGTGGCGTTTGGTGGAAAAAGAGATTGAAGGGCATAAAACTTAGATTTCAAACACACGGCCTAACTAGTCCCCTAAACTACCATGGCGTTTGGGAAAGGTAGACTAGCCTCTAGGATTCGATTTTCAGGGACCTCTGGATCCCGTCAAGGTAAGAGGCCCCTTAGATCATAAAGATCTTGGCGTGAGAGTCTCTAAGCCTTAAGAACTCGATATCCTAGAAGAGAAAGCCATGAAGAACAAGAAAAACACCAAACTTTGAAAACCTTTTCGACCCCTTTGAATCCTCTCAACCCCAAAACCCGAATAGACTACTCGCTACACATAAAGTAAACCGAACAAAGCATTGAAGATGATCTAGTAAACATGAAAAACGATTGCTTTAAACTTGAACGATTCAATATTCAAGAACAAAGCAAGAAAAAGCTTCAAGGTCTAACAATGGCGAAATCTCCTTCGAACAGAGAGAAAAAAAGATAAAAAGATAAAGTGAAAACGTGTGTTGAAAAACAAGATCGCCGCCATCCTGAAATAGGCCAAACAGCTCGATGGTCCCCCCCTCGCTAGAAGCCAAAAACGGTTAAAGTGCACTGAGATCGACCTCGAGATCGACCATCTCACTCGATCGTCTTTGGACATCGTGACTTCTGCTCGATCTGTGTCACGGTCTTCTTTGGTGAATCGAGTGCCTCGTCCGATCTTGGAGTCGATCTTAGGAGGATCGCGTGGTGGAATCGATCCGACTCTCGCTCTGCATGGCGTCATTTACGTCCGTACTCCTTGATCGATCTCTTCACTCGATCTTGGTCTCGATCAATTCCTAATGAGGACATGGACCGTTTGATCGTACCGGGTCGAGAGGATGACGGTAGCAACGACCAGCAGTCCGTACCGGTACGAAGGGAGCCAGACACGAACACCATACCATCAGTACATGGCTCTCCCATGACGCGTTCTAAGACCAGAAGGTTGATAGAGGGGTTTAACGAGGCAATACAAGCATTTTTTACCAACATGGATGTGGAAAACATACTTAGCCCCCAACCTTTCTCCATTGCACCCGAACTAGACATTGCCGAGGACTTTGCCAATATGAGCCTCAAAGACGACCGTACTAGCCTAAACCAAGGTATGAACGTTTGTTTGACAGGAAATGACGATCAGAGCATCAACAAACCCACCAAAACTGTACCAAAGCCGCGAGCCACAACAAGCACAAGCATAGAAGCCGATAGAGCATCATTGGAGCAAGAAGATGAATCAAGCCCCGAACGTGGAGAACGTCATGAAGACACGTACCAGCTCGACTTCTACACTCATCAGTACGAAGAGAACGTTGAGAAACTCGCCCCAACCGCACCAGAACAAGCAACATTCACCAACGTACCAAACAAGCATCAAGCGCGCCAAAACCAAGTATTCTCAATTTATACGATTTGTGCAGGTACTGAGGCTTGCCTCAATGGTTCTTAAGCATCACAACACGCCAAAGAATCACCAGTTCGAGCCACAAGAGATTCGGCTAAGTTTAGCTTTTGTTTTCTTTTTAGTTAAGTGAACTTTCCATTTTCATGTATTTTTGCCTTATGCGTTTTGTAGCTTTTCTTTTGATTTGTGTTGTCGTTTCTTTACTTTTATTTCGGCCTTAGGGCTAGCGGACGAGCTGTTTATAAAGCTCCCCTGCAGCGTTGTATGATTTTTACCCTACATTATCAATAAAGACTGAACTTTCTTCCAAAAGAAATAGCCGCCGCTTTGCCTTTGTTTCTTGCTTTGTTCTTGTTCGTGTGATTCGTACAAGACTAAGTGCTTGCTGTATCAGAGAGCCATCCATTCTCTCTGTGGTGCCATCAGTCCACTTCATTACTCCACTCATCCGATCCCTCAAAAGAGAGCATTGTAGCCAGCTTGACAGATCCCATCTCGGCTCAAGGAGTGACCATCACGCCTTGTTCTATCATTTTCATCCCTTAGCCAACACAAGAGAGCGTCAAAGCCAGTGTGTTGTCTCCACCAAACCACCCACCCTGATCGCTGTAACACTCCCCTTCGAGTATTACATCATCTGGTATCAGAGCCGAAGATTCTATCTTCGGTTTCCTATCCTTTTACTTTCATAGATCCGTTTTGCTTGTTTTATTTCCTTGTTTAAGTTGTTAGTGCTTTCATAAAATCTATAAAAAGTTTTCCTTTTGTGTTTGCGAGTTGCTAGTTGTCTTTGATCATATTGCTTGATTAGTAAACTAGTTAGTAATCGTTGTTAGTTGTTAATTCGTTGGTGCCTTGACAAGTTTGTTAAGTGTTGCAAGGTTAAGCAATTTTAACAACATGACCGAGGGAGCAAACGATGCACCAGTTGATCTCGCCCAAGTGCTAGCAGCCATGAGGGAGGACATGAGAAACATGACCCAACAGATGGGTACCATTCGCCAAGAGTTTGGAGCTCGGCTCGAACAGATTGAAATGCAGCCGAGGAGAGCGGCTGTATGAGGAGCTCCCGTCCCACCCATCGACCCGGGAGATGAGTTACAAGACACTGATGATGACAACTATGATTCTCTCATGAGACGAGGACAGAGGAGACAAGACCCCCTACAAAGAAACCCCAACCGCGAGGTAAATGTTAGAGATACAAACAATGATATCAAACTAACACCTCCTATCTTTGCAGGAAAGTCTAATCCCGAGCTATACTTAGATTGGGAGAGACGTATGGACCACATATTCGAGTGTTATGGATACGCCGAGCGTAAGAAGGTGGCCGTAGCAGCCGCCAACTTCACGGAGAATGCACTTGCATGGTGGGATAGAACCGTAGCCGAGAGAAGAAGGCAACGTTTTGGTCAAGTCTCTACATGGAGCGACATGAAGTTCCTGCTACGCCAGAGGTATGTACCTGAACATTACCAGAGGGACTTACAAAAACGTTTTCGTAAGTTATCTCAGGGAGCAAGGAGCGTGGACGAGTACTTTGAAGAGTTTTAGAAGCTGATGAACTCTTTGGAGTTAGAGGAGTCCGAGGAGGCTCTAATGGCTCAATTCCTTGACGGTTTGCAAGAGAGGATAGCAAGAAAGGTGGAACGAATGCAATATGGAGGAATGCATGAGCTACTAAACCTCTCAGTACAAGTGGAGCAGCAGATCAAACGCAAGAGTCCCCACTTCAACCGCAACAAACCTAGCCAGCCGTGGGCAGCAAGCAGCTCTAAACCCTGGGATAAGGGAAAGGGGATAGATTTTGACTCTCGCTTCAAGAGCAAAACCACGGAGCCCCCTAAATTCAACCGAACGGAGCAAGGTAAGTTCCCTAACACTAATCAAAGATCTAGAGAAATAACGTGTTTTAAGTGTCAAGGCAGGGGACACATCAAGGGAATGCCCCAACAATCGTGTGATGATTCTCACCCCTAGCGGCGAGTATGAATCACAAGATGAGCTAGAAGAGGAGTCGGATGGTGAGGAGGGTGACATTCAATATCCTGACCGAGGAGACCTTCTAGTTACAAGGCGGGTGCTTAGCGTACTAGTTAACCCCGAGGTGAAAGGAAAAAGAGAGAACATCTTTCACACAAGATGTACCATCCAAGGAAAGTTATGTAACCTTATCATAGATGGTGGATCATGTACTAATGTCGCTAGCAAGTATATGGTGGACAGGTTAGGTCTTGAGAAGATCAAACATCCGCGACCATACAAGCTAAGGTGGCTAAATGATCAAACTGAGCTCAAAATCTCGGAGCAAGTTGTTGTGCCCTTCAGCGTGGGAAAGTATTTAGATGAGGTAGTATGCGACGGGGTACCAATGCAAGCGGGACACCTACTGCTTGGGAGACCGTGGCAATTTGACCGAGCCGCCAGCCACAACGGACATACCAACCAGTATGTCTTCATGCATAAAGACTGTAAGTTCACTCTTGCCCCACTTAGTCTAGCCGAAGTACATGAGTTACAAAAACACATGTCTAAGGAGGTTGAGGTAAGTAAAGCTAGTCTCTATCTATCAGCTAATGATATATCTAAAACCATGTGTGCCAAGGGCACCGTGCTACTAATGTATTTCAAAGAATGTCTAAGCGCAGGTCTAGGTGATTTAAAGGTTCCACCAGAAGTACAAGACGTGATAAACCGCTTTCAAGACGTGTTTCCCGAGGAGATACCTCCAGGATTGCACCCTCTACGAGGCATAGAGCACCAAATAGATCTTGTACCAGGTTCAGCTTTACCTAACAAGCCGGCCTATAGAATGAATCCGGAGGAGACCAAAGAACTTGAGAAGCAAGTTAGGGATCTCATGGAAAAGGGCTACATCCGCGAGAGCCTTAGCCCTTGTGTCGTACCGGTGCTGCTGGTTCCCAAGAAGGATGGGACGTGGAGGATGTGCGTGGACTGCCGAGCCATCAACAACATTACCATCAAGTACCGCCACCCTATCCCGCGGTTAGATGACATGTTAGACGAGCTGAGCGGTTCAACAATCTTTTCAAAGGTGGATCTTAAAAGTGGTTATCACCAAGTCCGAATGAGAGAAAGGGACAAGTGGAAAACCGCGTTTAAGACTAAGCAAGGGTTGTACGAGTGGCTAGTTATGCCTTTTAGCTTAACCAATGCCCCAAGTACATTCATGAGGCTTATGAACCAGGTTCTTAGATCGTATATAAGCAAATTCGTAGTTGTTTATTTTGATGATATACTTATTTATAGTAAGAACCTAGCTGATCATCTTAAACACCTCGAACTAGTGCTTAAATCACTTCGAAAGGAAGGTCTATATGCCAACCTTAAGAAGTGCACCTTTTGTACTGATCAAATCGTGTTCTTAGTTTTTGTAGTAAGTAAACATGGACTACAAGTTGACGAGGAGAAGATAAAGGCGATCAGAGAATGGCCTACAGCTTCTACAATCGGTCATGTGAGGAGCTTTCATGGGTTAGCTAGCTTCTACTGCCGATTCTTGAGAGATTTCAGTACAGTAGCTGCACCCCTCACCGCCGTGATCAAGAAGAATACGCCATTCTCGTGGGGAGCAGCTCAAGAGAACGCATTCAACATCTTGAAGGAGAAACTGACCGAGGCGTCGGTTCTAGCCTTACCAGACTTTGACGAGATGTTTGAAGTGGAGTGCGATGCTTCTGGCTTAGGCATAGGAGCTGTGTTACATCAGAGAAAGAAGCCAGTAGCCTTATTTAGTGAGAAACTCAGTGGAGCTACACTGAACTACCCAACGTACGACAAGGAGCTCTATGCATTGGTGAGAGCTTTAGAGACATGGAAGCATAACTTGTTGTCCAAGGAGTTTATCATTCACACTGACCACGAGACACTCAAGCACTTGAGAGGGCAAACATCACTCAAGAGAAGACACGTTAAGTGGCTGGAGTTTATAGAGACATTCCCGTACGTGATCAAGTATAAGAAAGGCAAAGAGAATATAGTAGCCGATGCACTTTCAAGGAGGTTTGCTTTGATATCAACCATGGAGGCTAAGGTGCTTGGATTTGAGCATATAAAGGAGTTGTACAAGGAGGACCCGGAGCTAGGAGAAGCATATCAGGAGCACGGCAAAGGAGCTTTCACCTCCTTCTACTTACACGATGGGTTCTTATTCAAAGACAAGCGCTTATGCATTCCACAATGTTCAATGAGGGACTTGATACTCAAAGAAGTACACAGAGGAGGTCTTATGGGTCACTTTGGAGTTAACAAAACTTTGGCGATGGTGACTGATCATTTCTACTGGCCACACCTGAAGAGAGATGTTGAGAAACATTGTTCTAGATGTGTCACTTGCCACAAAGCAAAGTCCAGGTTACACCCTCACGGCCTTTACTTACCTTTGCATATCCCTAACGCACCATGGGTGGATGTGTTTATGGATTTTGTCCTAGGTTTGCCCAAGATTAAACACAAGGATTCAATCTTTGTTGTGGTCGACCGGTTTTCAAAGATGGCTCACTTCATACCATGTGACAAAACGAATGATGCTACGCAAACGGCTGACTTGTTTTTCAAGGAGGTGGTGCGCTTACATAGCTTGCCAAGGACCATTGTCTCCGACCGTGATACAAAATTCCTGAGCCACTTTTGGAGGACTCTATGGAGGAAGCTTGGTACGAAGCTGCTGTTCTCAACCACTTGCCACCCTCAAACGGATGGCCAAACTGAAGTGGTAAACCGTACTCTCTCCTCTCTACTTAGAGTTACCCTTGGCAAGAATCTAAAAACTTGGGTTGATTGTTTACCATTTATAGAATTTGCTTACAACTGAGCTGTTCACTCAACTACTAAAATGTCTCCATTTGAGGTTGTTTATGGTTTTAAACCACTAACCCCACTTGATCTTTCGCCAATTCCCCAAGTTGAGCAAGTTAATCTAGATGGTCTCAGGAAAGGTGAATTCATTAAGAAGCTACATGAGAGGGTCCGAGAGAACATCTTGAAGAAGACGGAAGCTTACAAGAAACATGCTGACAAGAAGCGAAGAGAGATGACGTTTGAGCCAGGAGAATGGGTCTGGCAACACATGAGACAAGAAAGGTTTCCCCAAAGGAGGAGTTCTAAGTTTGCACCGCGAAGAGATGGACCATTCAGAGTTCTAGAAAAGATCAATGACAATGCATACCGTTTAGATCTTCCAGGTGAGTTTAACATATCCCATAACTTTAATGTTACTGACTTATCCCCTTATTATTCAGATGATCCAGTTTTGAGGACAAAACCTCGCTAAGGGGGAGGGGATGATGAGGACATGGACCGTTTGACCATACCGGGTCGAGAGGATGACAATAGAAACGACCAGCAGTCTGTACCGGTACGAAGGGAGCCAGACACAAACACCATACCATCAGTACATGGCTCTCCCATGACGCGTTCTAAGACCAGGAGGTTGAGAGAGGGGTTTAAAGAGGCAATACAAGCACTTTTGACCAACATGGACGTGGAAAACATACTTAGCCCCCCAACCGTTCTCCATTGCACCCGAACTAGACATTGCCGAGGACTTTGCCAAGATAAGCCTCAAAGATGACCGTACTAGCCTAAACCAAGGTATGAACGTTTGTTTGACAGGAAATGACGATCAGAACATCAACAAACCCACCAAAACTGTACCAAAGCCGCGTGCCACAACAAGCACAAGCATAGAAGCCGATAGAGCATCATTAGAGCAAGAAGATGAATCAAGCCCCGAACGTGGAGAACCTCATGAAGACACGCACCAGCTCGACTTCTACACTCATCAGTACGAAGAGAACGTTGAGAAACTCGCCCCAACCACACCAGAACAAGCAACATTCACCAACGTACCAAACAAGCATCAAGCGCGCCAAAACTAGGTATTCTCAATTTATACGAATTGTGCAGGTACTGAGGCTTGCCTCAATGGTTCTTAAGCATCACAACACGCCAAGGAATCACCAGTTCGAACCACAAGAGATTCGGCTAAGTTTAGCTTTTGTTTTCTTTTTAGTTAAGTGAACTTTCCATTTTCATGTATTTTTGCCTTATGCGTTTTGTAGCTTTTCTTTTGCTTTGTGTTGTCGTTTCTTTACTTTTATTTCGGCCTTAGGGCTAGCTAACGAGCTGTTTATAAAGCTCCCCTACAGCGTTATATGATTTTTACCCTACATTATCAAGAAAGACTGAACTTTCTTCCAAAAGCAATAGCCGCCGCTTTGCCTTTGTTTCTTGCTTTGTTCTTATTCGTGTGATTCGTACAAGACTAAGTGCTTGCTGTATCAGAGAGCCATCCATTCTCTCTGTGGTGCCATCAATCCACTTCATTACTCCATTCATCCGATCCCTCAAGAGAGAGCGTTATAGCCAGCTTGACATATCCCATCTCGGCTCAAGGAGTGACCATCACGCCTTGTTCTGTCATTTTCATCCCTTAGCCAACACAAGAGAGCATCAAAGCCAGTGTGTTGTCTCCACCAAACCACCCACCCTGATCGCTGTAACACTTCCCTTCGAGTATTACATCAGTTCCCTTGGATCGGATGGGCTACTCGATCTTCTGGTCGATATCATCTAGATCGACCGGCTATGCTCGATCCACTTCTCGATCTCTGATCCTTAGCAAGCATTCCTGAATTCTCCAAGTTTCCACGAGCCTCCTCACGAGCCTTAGCACGTCCACGAATCTTCCAAGACTCCAAAGTAGCTGAAAACAACCTGAATGCGATGCAAAATGCTAGAAATATGCATATGCTGGTGCAAGAATACTCTAGGACCTAAAGTGATGCAAACTAGCCTAAAGTGCAAGGTAAATGCATGAGAAACTAACTTATATGTATGCAAATACATGAAATATGCAGCAATATCAACTCCCCCAAACATGACTTTTGCTTGCCCTCAAGCAGACAAAATACAAGAAAGGAGAGAGGTTTTAAAACAAACAGGGGTTTAAGCTTTTTGCAAAGGTGTCTTTCAAATGAATCAATCTCAACGTCCTAGTTATTAATTCTAAAATGCAATGCACACACTCATACTCCAAAGAACTTAGCCATACTCATCACACAATGAATTTCAAATCATGACTCTCCTATTCCAAACAATCAAAGAATCTAATCCTTTAACATTCATTAATGATCGAACCGTGAATCAAACTTATGCACTTTAAAGCAAAACACATTTGGCTAAGGGTGGAGGCTATGAGCATATAATGATCTCATTTTAAAGAGGGTTTCACAATGCAATGGGTTTCTCTCACAAATGGTATGAACTTTATGCATAATGCTAAAGGTAAAGGCAATTGATGCATACATGATTAGATTCTCATCTACCCTTGTACACTAACAATGATCCTAAAACCCCTCTCATTTTCTTTTCTTTTCAGCTCACTCATACTTCTAGAGACTACCCTTATTAAGCTCAAACCCAAAATAAAAAAAAAACAGAAAACATCTTTACTCTTTAGGCTAGTGAAAAGGCTTGAAAATATTTTAGCTCCTTATTTTTTTCTTATTGATAACTCTTTTATTCTTTTCTTTCTTTTTCTTTTCTTTTTATTTTGGCACTTAGGCTCTTTTCTCTTTTTTTTTTTTACTTAAGAGAGCTATCTTCTGAAATACTTAGAGCACTATACGTTTTGAAAACAAAGCCTTTCACTTAAAACCTTTTGTTCACTCCAATTACCAAACCCTTTTGAAACCGTAAGCATATAAACAAGAAAGCAATCCCATCAAACCCCCAAACTTATCCTAAGCCTACAACCAGCTTCAAAATGCAAAGCTAGTAATCATATGAGAACCTAATCATGTCGCCTAAACGTAACACGTTATGCTAAGTTCGAACCGAAAAGAGGCCTCACAATGATGTCACACAAGAACTCTTGGCTTGAAAGAAAGGTAAGGGTGATAGTGGGAGTTCTACTTAGGCTCACAAAGAGTGGTAAAAGGAGGAAGAGAGCCTAAATATGTATAAGATCTATGTGTTTATTTTCAAATGCATAAGAATGATAATTAAAAATTTAGATTAGGGTTCTCACTTATTTGGACAAGTTTCAAATCATGAATGTTCAATTCAAGTCACGAAAATCAAAACAAGTGATCAAAGCATTTTCAAACCGTGAGCAAAGCATTAGAGAACTACTAACTAGGGCATTGAAACAATTCATGAGCTTAAAATACCTTTTTAAGAAAACTTTAACGCCTTATGCAAATGTAAACAACCTAGATGCTTAAAAATTCTAGACTCAATGTATGCAAGACTCAAGGGATGCAAAGAGAAACTAAGAGCACAAAAAACATGTCAAATAACGCACACACTCCCCCGAACTTGAATGACACCGTCCCGGTGGCAAACAAATTCGAGAGAGCTCAAAACACTAAGTAAAAATCAAGAAAACATGAGCGGTATGTACAATGGAAGGTTGTTGGTACCTCGGGTCTAGCCTCGGCTGGAACTTGAGGATGTTCCAGACGAGCTAGATACTATGGCTTTACCTTTGGAAGCTGGCTCTTGGAGAGAAAGACGCGCCGGCTGAATGTTGCTCCCTTGAGTCTCACTGATGACAACTCCACCGGCTGAAAGCCTCCTCTTCTCGGGCTGTTGAACCTCTTCACTTACAGCCTGCTTTGGCGAAGCTCCTTGAAGCTCCTTGACCTTCTTGGCAAGCTTCTTGATCACTTTGCTCTGCCACTTGTTGATCTTTCTTTGCATCTCCACAACAGAAGCAAAGAACTTTTCTGTCTTGGTCCGCGGCTCAAAGTCAATCTTAGGGAGGACAAATGCTTGGGGCATCTCATCATCCGTGCCTGGAGACTCCGATCTAGGGCGAGTAGCTTGCTGAATGGTTGCCACGGCTCCTAGAGGAGCAAAGCACTCCTCTATGCTTGGGAGAAACTCGATGTTCCCAATCCCCAACAGCTCGGTTTCGGTTTGGTTTGGTAGGATACACACCCTCTTCTCATTCTCCACATCAATGAATAAGTATTCAAAGAAGCCCTCGGCTGACGTGCGTCCCAAGCTATCAGTGTTCCTTAGATACGTCTCGTCCATGAAGGCTCTATCCGGAACGGGAGTGAAGTTCTGAAGCGGCACGCCGGCTTGCACGAACAAGGGTGTGAGGAAACCGCCAATAAGCGATGAGCTTGCCTTGCATCTCAAGGCATATGCCTTGTATTTCACCAACGAAGCAGCCAGGATGCACCCGTAGTTCACGCATCTCCGAGCTGGTATTCCAACGGCTCATCGTTCTCATCCGGATCACACACGAGATGCTTAATGCCTTGGAACAAAAAGCAAAGCTCTGTCTTGGTCACCGTGGGGGCTACCGACCGATTACTAAAGGTGTTGGCCATGAGCTTCAAAGTGTAACGCAGCACCGGGTTCCTCACTCTCTTGATCTTCGCGGTATTCGCCTTGTAGTCGTCATTGGCTTTGAGGTCCCAAAAATCGTTTGCTTGAGTGAAGGAGGGAAACTCAACTTTCGTGGCAGCTGCATCGAGGCCATAAGCTTGGCAGAGCTCGTTGATTGAGAGACTGAAGGCTTGACGTTTTATCTTGAAGGAGAGACGGCCTTGAGAAGGAGTTGGGACGCTAGGGTTCTCGTACGTAAACTCCAAAGTGGCAAGGAAGTCGATTGTCGCTTCGGGATAGGTTGGGCAATCCATCTGTGACAAACACCTCAGCCCTATCTTCTGGAGGAGTTGATCAAAATCTCCTAAAATCCCCATCTTAGCCAGCAATCCTCTGTCCGCGAACTTGGTTGGCTGGAACTTCAGCCTTTGAAGCCGTTCCTTGTCCCGTTTCTCATCCTTACTCCAACGAACCCTCTCCTGAACAGCCACCTCTTGGTTTCCTCCCTCTTGTGATGTCTCTTCTCTCGTTCTTTTGGGAGCCATTGTGCCTGAAACAAGTTTCTCAAGCAAAGCAATGAACAAAACGGCGATATGATGCTCTTAAAGAGCTTGATCACCACCTTAGAGTCGTTTGTAGGGGAAGCAATGGCGTCAGCCCATTTAGAAACGTAGTCAACAGCCACCAAAATGAACTTGTTGCCGTAGGAAGAAGGGAAAGGCCCCATGAAGTCTATGCCCCATGCGTCAAAGACGTCAACCTCAAAGATAGGAACTTGAGGCATCTCGTTCCTCTTCGTGATGTTCCCTGCTCGTTGACAAGCTTCGCAACTCAGCACGAACTCATGGGCGTCTTTGACGATGGACGGACACCAGAAACCGGCTTGCAAGACCTTAGTGGCGGTCTTTAATGAAGCAAAGTGCCCGCCATACGAAGAGCCATGGCAGTGAAAGATGATAATATCTCTTGCTTCCTCCTTTGTCACGCATCTCCTGTATAGGCTGTCAACACCTCTCTTGTATAAATAGGGCTCGTCCTAAAACTAGTTGCTTACGTCCCTCATGAACTTCTTCCTGTGATAGTTGTCAAGATGCGAAGGCTCTTCTCCACATGCCAAGTAGTTCACAATGTCCCCGTACCAAGGAAGATCCTCCTCTTCGAAGCTCAGAACCTCCTCAAACTGCCCCTCTACTTTCCACAAACAGCCGTAGTGATCGCCATGAGTTATTCCTCGGGAAGCGAATCATCTAAGGGTAGAGACTCGTTGATTCTTAACCGAGAGAGATGGTCAGCAACGCCGTTCTCTATCCCTTTCTTGTCTTTAATATCCATGTCAAACTCCTGAAGAAGAAGAATTCATCTCAAAAGCCTCGGCTTAGTGTCCTTCTTGGAATAAATGTACCTCAAAGCCGCGTGATCTGTGTAGACAATGGCCTTGGAACCCACGAGGTATGACCGGAACTTCTCAAAGGCAAACACTACTGTCAATAGCTCCTTCTCCGTAGTAGTGTACCTTGTTTGCGTGTCATCCAAGGTTCTTGAAGCATAGTAAATCACGTGCAGCTTCTTATCATTCCTTTGACCCAGAACAGCTCCCACGACATAGTCACTAGCATCACACATAATATCGAACAGTAGAGTCCAGTCCGGTGCTTGCACTATAGGCGTGGATACTAGAGCTTCCTTGATGGTCACGAAAGCATGAAGGCAATCCTCATCGAACACAAATCAGCTTCCTTACACAACAGCCGTATGAGAGGGCGTGCAATCTTGAAAAAATCCTTGATGAAGCGCCTGTAGAAGCCAGCATGGCCTAGGAAACTCCTCACTCCTTTGACATTAACCGGTGGCTCAAGACTCATCATGACCTCAATGACCTTCTCTGATATCTTATGACCGAGCACGATCCCTTCTTTCACCATGAAGTGACATTTCTCCCAGTTAAGCACCAAGTTTGTCTCCTCACAGCGCTTTAGTACTTTGCAAAGATTCAACAAACACGCAGAAAAGGACGCACCATAGACAGAGAAGTAATCCATAAACACCTATACCATCTCTTCTATTAGATCGGAGAAGATCGACATCATACATCGCTGAAACGTAGCCGGTGCGTTACACAACCCGAATGGCATCCTTCGATATGCAAAGGTGCCATAAGGGCATGTAAAGGTCGTCTTCTCCTGATCATTTGGATGGATTGGTATTTGGAAAAATCTACTTTATCCATCAAGAAAGCAATAATAGGGATGATTAACAAGTCTTTCAAGCATTTGATCAGTAAAAGGCAAGGGAAAATGATCCTTTCTAGTAGCAAGATTAAGCTTCCTATAGTCAATACACATACAGTGTCCTGTAATAGTCCTAGTAGGTATAAGCTCATCTTTGTCATTCTTAATGACTGTGATCCCTCCCTTCTTAGCACCACGTGTACGGGAGAAACCCATGTGCTGTCACTTATGGGATAGATCACGTCAGCTTCTAAAAGCTTAAGAATCTCTTTCTTAACAACCTCTTTCAAATTAGGATTCAAACGCCTTTGGTGTTCTATAGAAGAGGCGTTCTCATTATCCAAGTGAATCCTATGAGTGCAAAGCATTGGTGAAAGGCCCTTGATGTTACTTAGAGAGTACCCAATGGCCTTCCTATACTTTCTCAGCTCAGTTAGGAGCGAGTGCAACTCATCATCATTTAAGTTTTCATTCACAATCACCGGATAGGTTTCGCTAAGCCCTAAGAAAGCATACCTTAGCCCTTTTGGGAGCTCCTTAAGGTCCACCTTTGGGGCTAACAGCTCACTCCAGTCATTCTCGTGGCTCTTGTTGACGTTCCCATCCTTAGAACCCGAGACATGACCCTTAAGGCTGCTTTCTTGAACCGTTGTCCTCTCCGAGATCGAGTCTTCCGGTCGATCTTGCTCTCGATGTCGTCTAGATCGAGCAATTTCACTCGATTCTCCCACTCGATTTAAGGTGGATCGAGTGAAAGGTCGAGAGGCGGGGTCGATCTCCGGAATGGACTCTGAACTGATCGGGGGGCACCTCTCGATCTTGGACTCGATAGATTCCTTGGATCGACTGCTCTCAACTCAATCACTCACTCGATTTAGATGGGATCGAGTAGTGGATTGGGTGTCTGAGTCGTTCTCTTCTCTGGATGGACCAGTATCCTCGATCTTCTTGTCAATTGCTGAATTGGATCGAGTGATCTTTTCGATTTCCTGATCGATCCCTAGGCACCCGCCTTCATCTTCTAGCACAACTTTCCTCGAATCAAGGAGATTAACGTACTCCAGAGTTCTCTGATCCACGAAACCATACTCCCATGGCTCCTTAGTCAACGCCAGGTTCAAATAATCCTCTTGTGCAAGCTCCTCTAGCAGTTCATCCGCCAAGGCGTCCAACATCTCAATGTAGAAAGCTTGCACTTAAATCGTAGGCTTCTTCAAAACCTCATTGATGTCAAAGTCCAGCCTTATATCTTTACCCAAGTGCAGAGCTATCTTCCCGTTCTTGACGTCGATGATGGCTCCAGTAGTGGCTAAGAAGGGTCTACTAAGAATGAGTGGATCCTTAGGTTCTTCATCCATTTCCAACACAACGAAGTCCGTAGGCACGTTTACACCGCTGATTCTCACTGGCAAGTCTTCAAGTAGACCCACGAGTAACCTCACGCTCCTGTCGGCTAGCACCAAGGAGATTCTACAATCTTTGAACCTCGTGAATCCCAACTTCTTTGCTATAGAATGAGGCATCAAATTTATACTAGCTCCCAAATCGCAAAGACAACTCTTGAACTCCAACGGACCTAAAGCGCAAGGTATAGTGAAGCTTCCAGGATCTCCCAACTTCTTGGGGACTATCTCCTTGTGTATTATAGCGCTACATTCCTCACGAAGAACTAGTACTTCCTTGCTCTCTTTATTCTTCTTTGTAAGCGTGTCTTTGAAGAATTTAGCGCACTTAGGCATCATTGCAAGGCAGTCCACGAGAGGTATCTTGATCTCTACGTCCTTAAGATGCTTCTAAACAGTGAAAGCTTACCCTCCCCCTCTTGAATTACAACGTCCTCGTTGTTCTTAGGAGTATCCGTAGGTGCAAGCTCTTTCCCACTACTTAGTGTAATGGCGTTGGCGTATTCCTTGGGATTCTGCACACACTTGCCCGGTAAGCTATTCTGACCACTTGTACTCGCCTTTCCTTTCTCTAGCTGCTTGATCTTGTTATTCAAGTTTGTGGTCTGAGTAGAGAAATCAGTGAGAGATGAGTCTAAGCGAGTGTTTATCTCGGCAAACTTCTGGTTGGTAGATGCTTGCCCCTGAATCAGTTGTTGAAACATCGCTTGGACAGGATCAACTTGTTGTTGTTGCATCGGTTGTTGAGGAACAAAGCCCGGAGGGTACATTGGTTTATAACCCTTGTTTCCTTGTAGTTGTCCTTGGAAGTTGCCTTGCCCTTGCCCTTGGAAACCACCACTCGGCTGAAAACCTTTGTTGTATGGGACGAAAGGCTTTGGTTTCTGAGCAGGGTACACTTGATCTTTAGGGTTCGCGACATTGGTGCTTCTATATGAGAGATTGTTGTTCTGGTTATAGCCTTGTGAATACCCTTGAGGTTTGTAGTTGTTCTGACCAGCCACCCAATTGGCTTCTTCTTGACTCAACTCAAGCTCCTCTAAGGTCTCATCCGCTTCACCAACGAAGTGGACATGCTTCTGGCTAGCCAACACCAGCTTGTCAATCTTCTCATGCAATGACTTTAGCTCTTTCTTGTGAGACTCTAGCTCAGAACCTCTCGGTGCACAGTCGTAGTCTTCAGCATAGTTGCCGTCACTCAATGCCAAGTTTTCAATCAGCTCCATGCCCTCTTCTACCTCTTGACCAAGGAAGTTTCCCTTACTAGCCGTGTCAATTAGCAAGCAAATCTTAGGTGGAGTTCTGCGGTAGATAGTGCTTAGTAAAGTCTCTTCGCTGAAGCCGTGGTGAGGACACTGAATGGTGTAGTCCTTGAACCGCTCCATGGCTTCATTGAACGTCTCATTGTTCCTTTGAGTGAAGCCGCTGATCTCACTTCTCAACCTTGTTGTTCTGGTGCTAGAGAAAAACTTTGAAAATGGAAAGAGGCGCAGCTTGAAAGCATTTTCGGATATACCATTAATCTTGACATCCCACATACTTGCTCGAAGTCGTCAAGATGCTCCAAGGGATCTTCCATTGCTAACCCGTGTAACTTATTGTTTTGCACCACTGAGATGAATCCTGGCTTAATCTCAAAGTTGTTATTCTGTACAGGAGGAGGAGTGATCCCAAACCTATTATGATCTCCCGCTCCTATGATCCGTGGGGGTCTAGCCGCGTGGTGGGGGTTTCCATTACCCCTTCCCACTGCCCCGTGAGCTGGAGGAGGTCCCTCTGGATGTTCGTTCTCAGCCATCGCTTCAAAATCCACTGAACCTTGCTGAACAATCTCCTCAAAATCTCTAGCTTGCTCTCTAACTCTTCTTTGTCTTGAATGCCCGAGTTGATGAATGTTGTCCAAGGGTTGAAGTAGATTGTTGTCTCCCCTTGAACGTAGATTCATGTACCTGAAAGACACAAGTTTGAGAGTAGAGAAATCAGTATCCAAAAGAAAAACGAAGGCTTAGTCTTTACTAAACCCCAAATCTCAATGCTTCCTAAACACTCCTAAGATGGCAATGGCGCCATTTGATAACAAGATTTGTGCTGCAATGTGATTATTAAGATGCAAGCAGGAGGTTATCAAAACTCATGCAGCACACAGTCGTAGTATAGTGCAAGAGGAATCAATCCAACCTATGAGCTAGAAAGTGCAATGAGAATGCAAGGATAATGCAAAGCTAAGCAAATGATGAACGGTTTTGTAAAAATCCTAAAATCTAGATGCAACAGTCAAATGCAAAGCAAAACTATTTTAAAAATACTAGAAACGAGTGAACTACCACGAGGAACAAACTGAATGATTAAAATGCAAAGCTATGAATTAATAAAAATCGACTAGTGGATCGACCACTGGATCGACCACTAGATCGAGCAACGACGAGCGATCTCATCTAAAAGTTCACCAGAAATGAATCTAATGACCAGGATGTGAACAGATAGCAAGCGAATGATTAACAGAGATATAAGAATACTAAGAAAGAGGGTCCAGGGTTGAGATTCATGTTCAAGGGTTTCAAAGGTTCAAGCTTGGTTTGAAAACTTTAGATCTACTCACTTTGTGAGATTCTCTAGGCCTTGAAAACAAAACAAGATCCATCCATGGCGTGTGGTATGGATCACTCCTTCATTCTCTCCTCCAGACCCATGGCGTTTGGCGGAAAATGAGATTGAAGGGCATACAACTTAGATTTCAAACACACGGCCTAACTAGTCCCCAAAACTACCATGACATTTGGGAAAGGTAGACTAGCCTCTAGGATTCGATTTTTAGGGACCTCTCGATCCTGTCAAGGTAAGAGGCCCCTTGGATCATAAAAATCTTGGCGTCAGAGTCTCTAAGACTTAAGAACTCGATATCCTAGAAGACAAAACCATGACGAACAAGAAAAACACCAAACATTGAAAACCTTTTCGACCCCTTTGAATCCTCTCAACCCCAAAACCCGAATAGACTACTCGCTACAGATAAAGTAAACCGAACAAAGCATAGAAGATGATCTAGTAAACATGAAAAACAATTGCTTTAAACTTAAACGATTCAATATTCAAGAACAAAGCAAGAAAAAGCTCCAAGGTCTAACAATGGCGAAATCGCCTTCGAATCGAGAGAAAAAAAGATAAAAAGATAAAGTGAAAACGTGTGTTGAAAAAACAAGATCGCCGCCTTCCCGAAATAAGCCAAACAGCTCGATGGTCCCCCCTTGGCTAGAAGCCAAAAACGGTTAAAGTGCACTGAGATCGACCTCGAGATCGAGCATCTCACTTGATCGTCTTCGAACATCGTGACTTCAGCTCGATCTGTGTCTCGATCTTCTTCGGTGGATCGAGTGCCTCGTGGAGTCGATCTTAGGATGATCGAGTGGTGGACTCGATCCGACTCTCGCTCTGCATGACGTCATTTACGTCCGTACTCCTTGATCGATCTCTTCACTTGATCTTGGTCTCGATCAGTTCCCTTGGATCAGATGGGCTACTCGATCTTCTGGTCGATCTCATCTAGATCGACCGGCCATGCTCGATCCGCTTCTCGATCTCTGATCCTTAGAAAGCATTCCTGAATTCTCCAAGTTTCCACGAGCCTCCTCACGAGCCTTAGCACGTCCACGAATCTTCCAAGACTCCAAAGTAGCCGAAAACAACCTGGATGCGATGAAAAATGCAAGAAATAACTTATATGCATGCAAAATACATGAAATATGCATATGCTGATGCAAGAATACTCTAGGACCTAAAGTGATGCAAACTACCCTAAAGTGCAAGGTAAATGCAAGAGAAACTAACTTATATGCATGCAAAATACATGAAATATGCAGCAATATCAATACTCAACTTTGCCATTTTCGGTTAGACTCTTTTATATATGAAAAATCCCTAATTTATGGGGACAATCTTTTATCCAGAAGTTCTTTTTTCTCTTGTTTTAGCTTTTGATTTTGTAATTTGAGTCTGTGCTTGATTCCAATATTAGTTTGCATTTTTCTTCTTGCTTAATCTCCCCAATCATGATTAGCTTTCTCTTTCACTTTGAATTAATGGTTTAAATGGTGCTTACTAAGTAGCCTTTTTAGGGAATAGAGATGTGATATGTTTAAGGAACTTTAGGCTTAATCTATGATGTCCTAGTGTTAATTCTTCCATTTCCTTTCTTGATTGCTGTGTTTAACGCTTGATTAGCCCTAGCTAGGTTGATTAGGATCTTAGGCTCATTTTATGCCCACCAAGTGTTTGATGAAATGCCTGAACTGCTTTGCAAGATAATTGCTTATCCTAGCTCGATAGATTGACTGTCTACGAAGTGATTTGGTAATATAGGATTGATAGAATTGTCTTAACGCTTCTTGTTTGTCATTTCACTGAAGAGAATTAGTTCTTGGCTTGATGATTAGCAAATAGATTTGTGCGAAGATATTGGATTAGTCATATAAATGAATCCTATGCATAAGGAATAGTAGTGTGTGAGCTTTTAAGCATCATAAGTTGAGTTGATAGATCCCTAACACCAATTATCTCATCTCAAGTTTTGTCTTTTGTCTGTTTTAGTTGAATTCGAATTTGGTCTGTTTTGCCTTTGTTTTAGTTGATTTGCTTGCTTCTCACTCTTTGTTTGATGTTCTCTTCACTTCTGTATGATCATTTAGGTTGTTAGACACTTCAATCTTATCTATATCTGCTTGAATTAAGAGCTCTATTGAATTCCTGCTGTTTCAATCTTCTCCTTTTGGACTGATAAAACCCTTACTACAATGATTAGTACAATGGATGATTGACCAAGATGAGGTTTCTCTAAGCCTTGAAAACAAAACAAGAACCATCCATGGCGTGTGGTACGGTTCACGTCCTCAATCTCTTCTCCAAACCCATGGCGTTTGGTGGAAAAAGAGATCGAAGAGCAAGGAAAACAGATTTCAAATAATGACCTAACTAATCCCCTTTACAACCATGGCGTGTGGGAAAGAAAAGATTAGTCTCTAGGATCTGGTTTTCTAGGATATCTGAATCCTGTCAAGGTAAGACAGCCCTGGAATCATAGAGACCTTTTCCAAGGCTCTCTAAGCCTTAAGACCCCAAGATCCTAGAAGAGAAGGTATGAAGAACAAAGAAAACACAAACCATTTCAATCCTTTTGAATCGCCTCAACCCCGAAAACCCAAAAAAGACTACTCGCTACTCATGGTTAAGATTGAATGAAAAGCAATAGATAGAAAGCTAAGCATGATCAACAAACGATTAAAGGAAAAACTTGCTTAATATTAAAAGATCCAAAGGTTTATAAACACGAAAAGCTTGAGGTGTTCTACAATGGCCGATTCGCCTAAGATAAGCACGAAAAAGTAAAAAGTACAGCGTGTCCCAAAAGTGAAATCCACTTTCCCCATATAGCCAAACATAGCGAAATGGTCCCCTCACTTGCTGCCAAAAACGGTTAATGCCGTAGAGATCGACCTTGAGATCGATCGGTTCACTTGATTCTTCTTCAGGGATCGCCTTCTCCGCTCGATCTGCATGTCGATCTGGTTGGATGGATCGGGTGCTTCGTTCCATCTTCTACTCGATATTTGGATGATCGAGTCGTGGTCTCGATCAGGCTCTCGTTCTGTATGGCGTCATTTACGTCCATACTCCAGATCGATCTCCTCTCTCGATCTTGGTCTCGATCCTTTCCCTTGCATCGACTCGGGTCACTCGATCTTCTTGTCGATCTCATCTAGATTGACATGCCTTGGTCGATCAGCTACTCGATCTCGTGTCCTTCGCATGCACGGCTAAGTTCTAAAAGTGTCCACAGGCTCCATTTTGATCCTCCTCACGTCCACATAACCTCTATAACCCCAGAGTGCTCCAAACAACCTGATAATGATGCAAATGTGCAAGAAATATGCAAAATGCGAATGCAAAGGGACCTAGAACCTAATATGCAACAAATAGAACAAACTACCTTATAATGCAAGATGAATGCATGAATAACTATCCTAAATGCATGCAAAATATGCAAAATATATGGTAATATCAACTCCCCCAAACTTGCCTTTTTCTTGCCCTCAAGCAAACAAAATTCAAGAAAGGAGAAGAGGTTTTAAAAATGGGGGTTTAAGCTTCTTGCAAAAGTATTTTTCAAATGAATAAATTCAATGGTCCTAGTTCTTAATTCTAAGATGCAATGCACACACTCATACTCCAAAGAACTTAGCCATACGCATCACATAATGAATTTCAAATCATTACTCTCATATCCTAAACAATCCAAGAATCATTTCCTTTAACATTCATTAAGCCCAAACCGTGAATCACACTTATGCACTTTAAAGTCGGACACACTTGGCTAAGGGACAAGGGTTGTGAGATAAAAATGATCTCACTTACAAGGGCTATTCATAAAAGGGGTTATCTCGAAGAATGGTCGAACTTTCACATAATGCTAAAGGTGAAGACAATTGATGCATACATGATTAAACCTTCATCTACCCATGCATACTAATCAAAGATCCTAGAACCCTCTCTCATTTTTCTTATCTTTTGAAGCTCACTCACCCTCCTAAAGACTACCCTTATCATCAAGGAAATTCGCCTAGCAAAAACCCAAGTAAAAGCATCATTTTAAAACTCTTTAGGCTAGTGAAAGGCTGAAAATATATTTAGCTCTCTTCTTTTACTTTGATAGCTCTCTACACATTTTTTTTCTTTTTTTTTCTGTTTTTTTAAAACATTTGGCCTCTTGACTCTTTTCTTTTCTTTTTCTTTTCTTTTGAGAGCTATCTTCTTAGTTAAACTAGAGCTTTTATGTTTAAAACAGCAAGCCTTCAAACTCTTTAAACCGAAATAAAACAAAGCAATCCCCAAGAACACCCGCCCTATCCTAAGCCTAAAAATAGCTTAAAAATTCAAAGCTAGTATCAATATGAAAGCCTTATCATGTCGCCTAAACCTAACACTTTATGCTAAGTTCAACCGAAAAGAGGCCTCACAAATATTCAACACACAAAAACATTGGCTTGAAAGGAAGGTAAGGTAAGGGTGGGGAAATCTATTTAGGCTTACAAGAGAGTGGTGAAAGGAAGAAGAAAGCCTAAATATGTATAAGTGATCCATGTATCCTTTTTCAAATGCACAAGTATGATAATTAAAAAGATTCAAATTAAGGTTCTCACTTATTAGGATAGGATTCAATTCATGAATGTTCAACTTAAGCCGCGAAAATTAAAACACATGATCCAAGTATGGTTAGAGCTTACTTTCAAAGAGTGTACAATACATCAAAGAACTACTAACTAGGGCCTTGAAACAATTTATGAGCTTAAAACACAATTTATGAGCTTAAAACTTTTCAAGAAAACATTTTACCCCTTATGCAAATATAAACAACCTAAATTCTCAAAAATTCTAGACTCAATCCTAAAATATCTAACGATTCGAATGCAACTACATGATTTTTTTTGAAAATTTTAAAAAATTTATCATTTTTTTGGTGTTTTCTATGCCTTAGGATGCAATGCAAGACTCAAGGGATGATAACACAAAACATGTCAAACACACTACACACTCCCCCAAACTTGAATGACACCGTCTCAGTGGCAAATAAATTCAAAGTTGTTCAAAACACAAAGCAAAAATCAAAGAAAATATGCATGGTATTTACAAGGGTCGGTTGTTGGTACCTCAGAGCTAAGTAGTGCTGGAGCTTGAGGTTGCTTCAGACTTCTTGCTCTTCTTAGGATCATCGTGAGCCACTGCCTTGCCCTTATCCTTTGCAGCTCCTTCATGAACCGAGTGGCGAGTAGGTAAGATGTTGCTTCCTTGAGGCTCACGTAAAACGATCCCACCCGTCGATCTCCCTCTCTTCTCGGGTTTTTCAACCTCCTCGCTTATAGCTTTCTTAGGTGAACTCCCTTGAAGCGCCTTGACCTTCTTCGCAAGCTTCTTGATCACCTTTCTTTGCCATTTGTTGATCTTTCTTTGCATCTCCACAACTGAAGCAAAGAACTTCTCGGTCTTAGTCTGCGGCTCAAAGTCGATCTTGGGGAAAACAAAGCTCTCGGGCATCTCATCATCCGAGGCAGGAGATTCTGATCGTGGGCGAGCAGCTCGTTGATGGGCGGCAGTAGCTCCTAGAGGTGCATAACACTCCTCATTGCTTGACAGAAACTCGATGTTGCCAACACCTTGCAGCTCGGTCTCCTCCTTGTTTGGTAAGATGCACACTCTCTTCTCATTGTCAGAGTCGATGAACAGATAAGCAAAGAAGCCCTCGGCTGGCGTGCGTCCCAAGCTGTCCGTGTCCCTCATATAAATCTCGTCCATGTAGGCTCTCTCCGCGACTGGTACAAAGTCAGCTAGTGGCACTTCGGCTTGAACAAACATAAGAGTGAGGAAGCCTCCAATCAGAGCTGAACTCGCCTTGCACCGCATCGCTCATGCTTTGTACTTCACCAAAGAAGCAGCTAGGATGCACCTGTAAATAACATCATCGACGAGCTTGTCTTCCATTGGCTATTCGTTCTCCTTGGGATCACACAACATATGCTTAACGCCTTGGAACAAGAAGCAAAGCTCGTTCTTGGTGACTTTGGGAGCTACGGACCGTCCACTGATGGTGTTGGCAATAAGTTTGAGCATGTATCTCAGCACTGGACTCCTCACTCTCTTGATCTTCGACGTGTTTGCCTTGTAGTCATCGTTGCTTATGAGATCCCACAGGTCGTTAGCTTGAGTGAAAGAGGGAAACTCCACTTGTTTAGCATCAGCCTTCAAACCGTAGGCTTGGCAAAGCTCGGCTATGGAGAGATGATAGGCCTGTCTCCGGATCTTGAAAGTAATATGCCCTTGGGAAGGAGTGGGAAGACTCGGGTTCTCATATGTGAACTCCAAGGTGGCTAGGAAATCGATTGTCGCCTCGGGATATGTTGGGCAATCCATACGAGATATGCACCGAAGTCCTATGTTCTTGAGAAGCTGATCAATGTCTCCCAAGATCCCCATCTTAGCCAACAAATCTCTGCTTGCGAACTTTGTGGGATCGAACCTCAGCCTTTCCAGCCTTTTCTTGGCTTGTTTCTCCTCCTTGGTCCATCTAACCCTCTCCTGAACCACTTGCTGAGCCTCTCCTTCTTATGCTGTCTCTTCTCTTGTTCTCTTTGGAGCCATGGTACCTGAAACATAATTCTCAAGAAAGAGAATGAGCAATGGCGGCGAATATTGAGAGAAAGACTAGGCAAGAAAGAAAAACATATAACAAATACCCTAGATTTTTGGAGAATTTATAAAAATTCTAGCAAGATAATAGAGAAGCAAATCTAGAGATAAGATCAAATCTAGAATTTTTCCAAATATCTAGCTAGTTTTTTAAAAAATGTTAAACCCCCCTAACATCTAATATTCAAGCAATGCAAATAAAAGGAAATTTCCTAAAAGATTTAAAACGGAGACCCGAAAATACCTTTGCAAAGTTTGAAAGAAGAAGCTGTTAGCCTTTAGGAAAGGAAAATCACTCTCTCTCTTGCTTTAGAAATCTCGAAACACAAATGAGAGAGAGTGTGTTGTTGCTTGAAAATATAAAGGCTAACAAAAATCTAAAACTATGCGCAAAACTAGTGGTTTCTGACAAAAGTGTGGTCAAGACAAATCTTTCATGGTCAAAGATTCCTGCCTTGACCATAATTTAAATTTAAAAATAAGAGGGAAAGAAAACAAGAGGGAAAAGGAATTGTTACCTCGGCACGAGATCGAGTCCATTTGGTCGATCTAGGACTCGATCTCATGCCCATGTTGGCTAGGATCAAGAGGTTTGATCGATCAGGGACTCGATTCAAATTGTATCGATTCTTAGATCGATTGTACCCTCTCGTTCCTTGACTTTTGATCAACTAGGATGTACTCCTTGGATCAAGCCACATGATCGATTTTTGGGTCGTTTTGTCTTAGATCGAGTGGCAGATCAAGTAGGCTGATCGATCTATCTTTGAGAATCGAGTGACTCGGTCTATCTACACCTCGTTTGCTTTTCAAGCTAAACGCATAGGTGGTTTATCCTCTCTAGATCGACCGTTCCACTCGATTTGTCTACTCGATCTCGTCTAGATCGACTGACTCCTCTCGACTTACTAGCTCGATTTAGTAAAGATCGAGCAAGGATGAGTCGATCGAGCACTCAATCTCTAGCCTATACTTAGCCCTTCTCGCCTCTTTTGACTCCAAGATCGTGGCTTATAATCCCTTATCCTTTCACCTACACACTTAGATAATAAAAGCATAAAACTGAAATAGAAAGAAAGCAAAAATATGTACAAGATAGACATGGGAATGCCTCCCAAGTGCGCTTTCTTTAACGTTTTTAGCTAGACTTTACTTTGTTTAGGCCTGAGGTGGGTCTTGGAGAAGCATTGTGGTGCTCTCCTTGCTACAATGACTCGCCAGATAGGGCTTGACTCTGTGCCCATTAACCGTGAAGCATTCCCGCTCTTGCCAACCAATGTAACCGCTCCATAGGGAAGAACCTCCTTGATCTCAAACGGTCCGCACCATATAGACTTGAGCTTCCCTGGAAATAGCTTCAACCTCGAGTCGTAGAGTAGCACCAGACTGCCTTCTCTTAACTCCTTATGAACCAGCTTCTTGTCATGAGCCGCCTTGGTCCTCTCTTTGTAGATCTTAGCACTTTTGTAGGCTTCCAACCGTAGCTCATCAAGCTCATGTAGCTGAATTAACCGCTTCTCTTGAGCTGTCTTGAGGTTGTATTTAAGCTGCTTTACTGCCCATAGTGCTATATGCTCCAACTCAACAGGAAGATGGCATGCATTGCCGTAAAGAAGAGTGAAAGTGATTTTTCCAGCTCTTTGACACGCTTCGCAAGCCTTAACGAATTCAGGGCAACTTTGAACAATGATGGCCACCAAAAGCCGGCTTGTAACACCTTTGTAGCAGTCTTGAAGGAAGCGAAATGACCACCATATGGAGAGTCGTGACAATGTAGAAGAATGCCCTTAGCTTCTTCCCTTGTTACATACCTTCTATACAAGCTGTCCACTCCTCTTTTTTACAAGTATGGCTCGTCCCAAAAGTAATGAGAAATGTCTCTCATGAACTTTTTCTTGTAGTAGTGGTCTAGGTGAGAAGGCTCCTCTCCACAAGCCAAGTAGTTTACTATATCAGTGTACCACGACAAGTCTTCTTCTTTGAAACTCAAAACCTCTTCAAACTTGTCTTCAAGCCTTCCACATACAGCCGTGGTGATCATGATATGATCTCGGTCAATGATCGATCCTTTCAAGCTAAGTGGCAAAATACTCGTTGTGAGATGGTGGAGTGATCCAAACGGTGGTAAGGGGGTTGTTTTGGTTGAAGGGGAAAAGTGGGGAAAGAGTGAAGATGGAATGTAGCAAGAGAGATGGAAGGCTCTTAATACAAAACTACTAGAACACAAGGATATGACGCACCTAGGTTCTAAGCAGGATTTCTCAAGGATATGATGCACCAAGAGAGATGATCTATTTTGCAAAGGAGATTTTATTCAAAGATAGATGAAACCACAAAAACAACTAACACACGGTTTTAAAAAGAGAAGAGAGAGAGGAAGGAGAACGGTCAACAAGAGAGCAATAAGTTGGTCTTAGGACAAACCCCCTTGACTAACCATGCACGACTCTTGTTCAAAATATCACAAACTACAAGGAAAGACACAACTAAAACAAAGAAATGAACCTAGACACATCCAAGCCACGGATGGTAGAAAGAAGTGGGCTTGGAACAAGGCCAAGCTTAATGGGCAATGACATTGTGGGAATACTTGCCTCGTTAAAAACCGTAGTGAGAAAACCCAATGGGACAAAACTCACTAAGGGAAAAAGAGCACAGAGTATCCCACAAACCCACTAGCTTAGTCCCCGGCTACAATGCAGACCAGTGTGGAACGTGTAGCCTCCTCAGTACTTGATTCATACTTAAACTGATTAAGTAGAACCTCTAAGGCATTTTGAAATGCCTTAGTCTTAGCTCGGGTCATTGGGCCTCCTTGCACCTTAAGAACTTCTTCAACCTCCTTCTGGTCTTGATCTTGTTGTCCAACGGCTACATGCTCATCTTCTAGGTTAGATGTCCCCATGCTCATATCATCCCCTCCTTCTTGAAAAGGATTTGACCTCAAATTCGACTCATCTGCAACATAAGGAAGTAAATCTGTAATGTTAAAACTTGAGCTAATAGGATACTTACCTTGGAGGTCAAGTTGATCGGCATTGTCGTTGATCTTCTTTGTAACTGTAAAAGGACCATCAATCCGTGGCATCAACTTGGATTTTCTCTCTGCTGGGAAGCGCTCTTTCCTTAGATATACCCAAACTTGATCACCAGCTTCAAAAACCAACTTGTTCCTTCCTTTATTCGCATGTTTGGCATAGAGCTTAGTCTTCTCTTCTAAGTTCTTCTTAGCATCCGAATGTATTAGTTTGACCAAGTCGGCTTTTCTCTTTCCGTCCATACTTATCCTTTCACTCAAAGGTAAGGCATTAAATCCAAAGGAGAAGTGGGGTTGAACCCATAAACAATCTGAAAAGGTGAATACTTCGAAGCAGAATGCACGGCATGGTTATATGCAAACTCTATATGCGGCAAACAATCCTCCCAAGACTTAAGGTTCTTTTTAATCAAAGCTCTCAACAATGTACCTAAAGTCCTATTTACTACCTCGGTCTGACCATCAGTTTGCGGATGACAAGTAGTAGAAAACATAAGCTTAGTTCCTAGCTTAGACCATAAGGTTTTCCAAAAGAAGCTAAGGAACTTAGTGTCTCTATCCGAAACAATGGACTTAGGCATACCATGAATGCGAACTATTTCTTTAAAAAAAAGATTGGCTATATGCAAAGCATCATCTGTCTTATGACAAGCAATAAAATTAGCCATCTTAGAGAATCTATCCACTACAACAAAAATAGAGTCCTTACTTGTCTTTGTTCTAGGCAAGCCTAAAACAATGTCCATGGAAATGTCATTCAACGGATGAGAGGGTATGGGTAAGGGTGAGTACAAACCGTGATTTTGGACCTTGGACTTGGCTTGTTTACAAGTATTACATATCTCACAAATTCTCTCCACATCCCGTCTCATGTGTGGCCAATAGAAATGATCTTTCATTACTTCTAAGGTCTTTGCTACGCCAAAGTGACCCATTAAACCGCCACCGTGTGCTTCCCTGATAAACAAATCTCTCATAGAACAATTAGGTACACAAAGACGGTTCTCATAGAAGAGAAACCCATCTTGTTTGAAGAATTTACCCGAAGGAGATTTGAAACAAGAAGCAAAAATTTCTGAAAAATCATCATCATCTTTATATAGCTATTTAAGCTGATCAAATCCAAGCAACTTAGCTTCTAAAGTAGTGAGAAGAGTGTACCTTCTTGATAATGCATCAGCAACCACATTGTCTTTACCTTGTTTGTACTTTATGACATATGGGAAGGTTTCTATGAATTCAACCCACCTTGCGTGCCTTTTGTTGAGCTTTTGCTAACCTTTGAGGTGTTTGAGGGATTCATGGTCCATGTGAATGACAAATTCATTAGGCCAGAGATAGTGTTGCCACGTTTGTAAGGCTCTCACCAAGGCGTACAACTCCTTATCATATGTTGGATAGTTGAGCATGGCTCCTCCAAGCTTTTCACTAAAAAAATGCTATGGGTTGCTTGTCTTGCATTAGAACAGTGCCAATACCTATTCCTGATGCATCACACTCAATCTCAAAAGTCTTAAAGAAATTAGGCAATATAAGAACAGGGGCGTTAGTAAGCTTCTCTTTTAAGCTTTGGAAAGCCTCTTCTTGAGCCGTTTCCCACTTGAACCCAACTTCCTTTTTGATGACTTCGGTGAGTGGGGCAGCTATAGTACTAAAGTCCCTCACGAATCTCCTATAAAAGCCAGCTAGGCCATGGAAACTCCTTACTTCTCCTACGGTCTGAGGACTTGGCCAGTCACAGATGGCCTTCACTTTTTCCTCATCCACTTTGACTCCTTCTGAGCTTACTACAAAACCAAGAAAAACAAGACTAGAAGTGCAGAAAGTACACTTTTTAAGGTTAGCATATAGTTTTTCTTTTCTGAGCAAATCAAGCACTAGTCTAATGTGTTCCACATGCTCTTCTAGACCTTTTCTATAAACAAGGATGTCATCAAAATAAACCACCACAAAGATGCCTATATACGCCCTAAGAACATGATTCATTAAACGCATAAAAGTGCTAGGGGCATTAGTCAATCCGAATGGCATAACCAGCCATTCATATAAACCATGTTTGGTTTTGAATGTGGTTTTCCATTCATCCCCCTCTTTCATTCTGATCTGGTGGTAACCACTCTTTAAATCAATTTTGGAGAAAATATTAGAACCATGCAATTCATCTAACATGTCATCTAGCCTAGGAATGGGATGGCGATACTTCACCATGATATTTTTGATTGCACGGCCGTCAACACACATCCTCCAGCTACCGTCTTTCTTTGGAACAAGAAGGACTGGTACTGCACAAGGGCTCATGCTTTCACGGATATGTCCCTTGGCCATCAGTTCATCCACCTGCTTCTGTAGTTCTTTGGTCTCCACGGGGTTGGTACGGTAGGCAGGACGGTTTGGCAATGATGCCCCGGGAATGAAGTCTATTTGGCGTTCTATACCCCGGATGGGAGGTAGTCCCGTTGGTGTCTCTTCCGGAAAGACATCTTCATAATCCTGCAAAAGAGCTTGCATTTCACTCGGATACACCGGTGTAAGATCAGCCATGGTGGTTAATGTTTCTTTATAAACAAATAATAGCATAGGTGTTTCGGAGTATAAAGCTTCTTAACCTGTCCAGCCTTAGCAAAGAAGTTTAAATGTTTGGCTGACCTCAAGGTGTGTTTCTGATCGTTGTAGACTTCTTGAGGAGTCATGGGTATCAAAGTATTCGTCTTACCCTTAAACTCAAAGGAGTGCCGGTTGGAGAATCCATCATGTATCACCCGGCGGTCAGATTGCCACGGCCTCCCTAACAGGATATGACTTGCTTCCATAAGTAGCACATCACAAAGTATCTCATCTTTATACTCACCTATGGCCAGTGGAACTAAGACTTGTTCGGTGACCTTCATTTCTCCTTTATCATTCAACCAGTGTAGCTTAAACGGGCTGGGGTGAGGAGTAGCTTGCAAACTCAGCTTCTTAACCATGATACTGCTTGCCACATTAGCGCAACTCCCACCGTCTATGATCAAACTGCAAACTTTTCCTTGAACCAAACAACGAGTGTGAAACAGATTGTCACGCTGATCTTGTTCTTCTGGTTTGCTTTGCACAGTCAATGTCCTTCTTGCTACAAGCAACTCTCCTTGTACTGGTAATAACTCATGTTCCTCCTCTGTTTCTTCTTGTTGCTCATCCTCTGATTCTATGTCACCGTTTTCTAGTAACACCATAACACGTTTGTGATGTTACTGCATATTACATACATTTTGCATACACATTAGTTAGCTTTTCATGCATTTTCATCACATTTTAGATTAGATTGCATCACTTAGAGTCATAGAGCATTCTTGCACCAGCATACGCATGTTCCTTGCATTTTGCATCACATTCAGGTTGTTTCTGGCTGCTTTGGAGTCGTGGAGGTTCGTGGATGTGCTGAAGCTGTTGCGGCGGTTCTTGGAAGCTCGGTTATTTGCTAAGGATCAGAGATCGAGGAACAGATCGAACATGGCCGGTCGATCTAGGATGTGATCGACCAAAAGATCGAGAAGACCAGGGGCGATCCAAGGGAAATGATCGAGACGAGGATCGAGTGAAGCAGTCGATCAAATGGTACAGACGTAAATGACACCATACAGAGCGAGAGCCGGATCGAGTCCACTAATCGATCCAACCGGAGATCGATACCAAGATCAGATGCAACACTCGATCCGCTGGAGATGATCGATACCCAGATCGAGTTGAAGACACGATGTTCCGAGATGATCGAGAGAGCCGCTCGATCCCGGAGTCGATCTCTGTCCTTTCAACAACTTTTGGCCGCTAGCGAGGGGGGGACCATCAGCTTGTTTTGGCCATTTTGGGAAGGCGGCGATGTCCTTTTCCCACACAACTTTTCATCCTTATCTTTTTTTTGTGCTTTTCTCTCTGGTTTTGAAGAGGAACACCATTGTCGAACCTTGAGTTTTTTTTAGCTTTGTAATCGAATCGTTTCAGCTTAATCTAGTTTTCTTTTCATGTTCATCGTTTCCTTTTCTATGCTTTGCTTGATTTACCTTATGTGTAATGAGTAGTTCATTTGGGCTCGGGGTTGAAAGGATTAAGGGGTCTAAAGGGTTTCGATCTTGAGGTTTTCTAAGTGTTTTAATGGCTATCTCTTCTAGGGTGTTGAGCTCTCAAAGCTTGAAGACTCTCACGCCAAGAGCTTCATGATCCGAGAGGTTCCTTACCTTGACAGGATTCAGGGACCTCTGAGGATCACACCCTAGAGACTAGTTACCCCTTCCCAAAAACCATGGAAGTTTGGAGGACTAGTTAAGCCACCAGTTTGAAATCTGTTTTCCATGCCCTTCGACCTCTCTTTCTACCAAAAGCCATGGGTTTGGAGGAGAGGATGAAGTGATCTATACCGAAAGCCACAGATAGATCTTGCTTAGTTTTCAAGCCTTAGAGATTCTCACAAAGTGAGTCGATTTAAAGTTTTCAACCCAAGGTCGAACCTTTGAAACCTCTGACCATGAATCTCAACCCTAGGCCCTCTCTTTTAGCATCTTTACCTCTTCTCTCGTCATTCGCTTGATCTTTGATAGCATCCTGGTCGTTAGTTTTACTGTTCTTGCATTTTTAGACGAGATCGATTGTTATTGCTCGATCTAGTGGTCGATCTCATGGTCGATCCACTAGTCAATTTTAGTAATTCGTAGCTTTGTCCTTTAATTATTCTGTTTGTTCCTCATGGTAGTTTGATCACTTCTGGTAATATTAAAATAGTTTGCATTCCATTTGGTTGCTGCATCTGGTTTTTAAGGATTTTCTCAAGACCTATCTTGTTTCGCTTAGATTTGCATTGTCCTTGCATTCTCTTTGCATTTTCTATCATCCTAGGTGTGGATTGACTCTCTCTTGCATGCTGTACTACAACCTGTCTTGCATCTGAGTTTGATAACATCATTGCATTCTCACCCTTACAAAGATATTGTTTATCAAATGGCGCCGTTGCCATCCTAGGATTGTTTAGAGAACATAGAGATTTGGGACTTAGCAAAGACTAAGTCTTTACCTTGTTTTAGTTACTAATCATTCTACTCTCAAACGTGTGTTCTCATGTATATGAATCTTTGTTCACGGGAGATAACAATCTACTTCAACCTTTGCACAATATTCATCAGCTTGGTCATTCACGGCAAAGAAGAGTACGAGAACAAGCCAGAGCCTTTGAGGAGATTGTTCAGCACGGTTTGGTTGACTTTGAAGCTATGGCTGAACACGAGCACCCAAAGGGACCTCCTCCAGCTCACGGGGCAGTAGGAAGGGGCAATGGAAACCCCCAACACGCGGCTAGACCCCCAAGGATCATAGGAGCCGGAGATGCTCCCAATAGTCATCACAATAGGTTTGGGATCACTCCTCCTCCTGTACAGAACAACAACTTCGAGATTAAGCCAGGTTTCATCTCCATGGTGCAAAACAACAAGTTCCACGGCTTAGCAATGGAAGATCCCTTGGAGCACCTTGACAACTTCGAGCAAGTATGTGGGATGATCAAGATCAATGGCATATCCGAATATGCTTTCAAGCTGCGTCTCTTTCCCTTTTCACTCGGAGACAAGGCTAGGCTTGGGAGAAGACCCTCCAACAAGGCACCATCACCTCATGGGCCAAGTGTAAGAAGGCCTTTCTCTCAAAGTTCTTCTCTAGCACCAGGACAGCACGGTTGAGAAGCGAAATCAGCGGCTTCACTCAACGAAACAACGAGACATTTAACGAGGCAATGGAACGTCTCAAAGACTACACGATCCAATGTCCTCATCACGGTTTCAGCGAGAAGACCCTACTCAGCACCATATACCGTGGAGATTCACCAAAGATCAGGTTGTTGCTTGACACAGCTAGCAAAGGGAACTTCCTTGGTCAGGAGGTAGAAGAGGGCATGGAGATGATAGAAAACTTGGCATTGAGTGATGGCAACTACGCTGAGGACTATGACCGTGCACCCAGAGGATCCGAGCTAGAGTCTCACAAAAAGGAGCTGAAATCTTTGCATGAGAAGATAGATAAGCTGGTGTTAGCCAATCAGAAGCATGTTCACTTTGTTGGTGAAGCTGATGAGAATCAAGAGGAGCTTGAGTTGAGCTAGGAAGAAGCCAATTGGGTGGCGGAACAGAACAATTACAAACCTCAAGGCTACAACCAAGGCTACAACCAGAATAACAATCTCTCCTACCGAAGCACCAACGTTGCCAACCATAAGGATCAAGTGTACCCTGCTCAGCAAGCAAAACCTTTCATCCCTTACAACAAAGGTTTTCAGCCGAGTGGTGGTTTCCAAGGTCAAGGGCAGAACAACTTCCAAGGGCAACATCAAAGTAACAAGGGTTATACGCCTAACTACCCTCCGGGCTTTGCACCTCAACAGCAACAGCCAATGCAACAACAAGTTGATCCGGTTCAGGCAATGTTTCAACAGTTGATACAAGGGCAAGCTTCTACAAACAAGAAGTTTGCCGAGATGAACACTCGTCTAGACTCGTCTCTCACTGACTTCTCCACTCAGATCACCAACTTAAACAACAAGATCAAGCAGCTAGAGAAGGGGAAAGCGAGTACAAGTGGTCAGAATAGCCTACCGGGCAAGTGTGAGCAGAATCCTAAGGAGTATGCCAACGCCATCACGTTAAGAAGCGGCAAAGAGATAGAACCTCCGGTTACTCCTAAGAACAACGAGGACGTTGTAATTCAAAAGGGGGAGGGTAAGCCTTCAGCTGATGATGAGATTAACTTTGACAATGCCTGGATCCAAGGGCCAAGAAGAGGAGACAAAGCAGTTGCTGAGAAGAAAGCTGAGCAAACTACTAAGGAGAAGAATGCTTATGTACCTCCACCGTATGTACCTAAGCTGCCTTTTCCTGGCCGTTTCAAGAAGCAACTCATAGAGAAGCATAAAATCCTCTTTGAGAAGCATCTTAAGGACGTGGAGATCTACCTCTCGTTGACTGCCTTGCAATGATGCCTAAATGCGCCAAATTCTTCAAAGACACTCTCGTGAAAAAGAATAAGGAAAGCAAGGAGGTGCTTGTTCTAAGTGAAGAGTGTAGTGCTGTGATACATAAGGAGATAGTCCCTAAGAAGTTGGGAGACCCTGGAAGCTTCACTATACCCTGCGCTTTAGGTCCTCTGGAGTTCAAGAGTTTCCTTTGTGATCTCGGAGCTAGCATAAATCTGATGCCTCACTCCGTGGCTAAGAAGCTTGGCTTTACTCGTTTCAAAGACTGTAGGATCTCGTTGGTACTGGCTGATAGGAGTGTGAGGCTACCAGTGGGGCTGCTTGAAGATCTACCTGTGCGAATCAGTGGGGTGAACGTGCCTACGGACTTCGTCGTGTTGGAGATGGATGAAGAGCCTAAGGATCCACTCATCCTAGGAAGACCATTCCTTGCAACCGTCGGGGCTATCATCGACGTCAAGAACGGGAAGATTGCCTTGCACTTGGGAAAGGATATAAGGCTGGACTTCGATATCAATGAGGTTCTGAAGAAGCCGACCATAGAAGGGCAAGCTTTCCACATTGAAACGATGGATGCCTTAGCGGATGAGTTGCTGGAAGAGCTGGCTCTGGAAGACCATCTGAAGCTGGCACTGACTAAGGAGCCAGGGGAGTTTGGCTATGTGGATCAGAGGACCCAGGAGTACGTCAACTTGCTGGATTCTAGGAAGATTGTTAAGAAGGATGAAAGCTGCTGCCTAGAGATCGACCCCGAGATCGACGCCATCACACGATCCAGGAGTCAGATCAACAAGGCAATCGAGAACACAACTCGATCCAGTGCAGCAATCGACAGACAGATCGAAAGGAATGATAGATCAGGAAAAACAATCGAGTCGATGATCGAGAGAAACCTTCTGATCATTTTGGGGTCCAATCAAGAGATCGACTCAGTGTCTCGATCCCTTACTCGATCCACATCAAATCGAGTAAGCGAATCGAGAGAAATTGTTCGATCTAGACGACATCGAGAGCAAGATCGACTGGAGGACTCGATTTCAGAAGGGATAGCCGTTGAGGAAAGCAGTCTTAAGGGTCATGCCTCGGGTTCTAAGGAGAGTTCCAAGGAGGAAAGCAACAACAACAGCGACGAGGATGACTGGAGCGAGCTGCTAGCCCCAAAGGTGGACCTTAAGAAGCTCCCAAAAGGGCTAAGGTATGCTTTCTTAGGGCCTAATAACACCTATCCCGTGATTGTGAATGAAAACTTAAGTGATGATGAGTTGCACTCGCTCCTGACTGAGCTGAGAAAGTATAGGAAGGCCATTGGGTACTCTTTAAGTGACATCAAGGGCCTTCCACCAATGCTTTGCACTCACAGGATTCACTTGAATAATGAGAACGCCTCTTCTATAGAACATCAAAGGCGTTTGAATCCTAATTTGAAAGAGGTTGTTAAGAAAGAGATCCTTAAGCTTTTAGAGGCTGACGTGATCTATCCCATAAGTGACAGCACGTGGGTTTCTCCTGTACACGTGGTGCCGAAGAAGGGAGGGATCACGGTCATAAGGAATGATAAAGATGAGCTTATTCCTACTAGAACCATTACTGGTCATAGGATGTGTATTGATTATAGGAAACTTAACCTTGCGACTAGGAAAGATCATTTCCCTTTGCCTTTTATTGATCAAATGCTTGAGAGACTTGCTAATCACCCTTACTACTGTTTCCTCGATGGGTATAGCGGTTTCTTTCAGATATCAATTCACCCAAATGATCAGGAGAAGACGACCTTCACATGTCCCTACGGTACCTTCGCATATCGAAGGATGCCGTTTGGATTGTGTAATGCACCGGCTACGTTTCAGCGGTGTATGATGTCGATCTTCTCCGATCTAATAGAGGAGATGGTTGAGGTGTTCATGGATGACTTCTCTGTCTATGGTGCGTCCTTTTCTGCGTGTTTGTTGAATCTTTACAGGGTACTAAAGCATTGTGAAGAGACAAACTTGGTGCTAAACAGGGAGAAATGCCACTTTATGGTTAAGGAAGGGATTGTGCTTGGTCATAAGATATCAGAGAAGGGCATTGAGGTTGATCAGGCTAAAGTGGAAGTCATGATGGGTCTTGAGCCGCCGGTTAACGTTAGGGGAGTCATAAGTTTCTTGGGACACGCCGGGTTCTATAGGCGCTTCATCAAGGATTTCTCCAAGATTGCACGCCCTCTTACACGGTTGTTGTGCAAAGAAGCTGAGTTTGTGTTTGATGAGGAGTGTTTGCGAGCTTTCGTGACCATCAAGGAAGCCCTCACATCAGCCCCTATAGTCCAAGCACCAGACTGGTCTCACCCTTTTGAGATCATGTGTGATGCTAGTGACTACGCCGTAGGAGCCGTCCTTGGTCAGAAGAAAGACAAGAAGCTACATGTGATCTATTATGCTTCAAGGACCTTGGATGACACGCAATCACGATACACCACTACCCTTTGAGATCATGTGCGATGCTAGTGACTACACCGTAAGAGCCATTCTTGGTCAGAGGAAAGACAAGAAGCTACACGTGATCTACTATGCTCCAAGAACCTTGGATGACATGCAAACAAGGTATACCACTACAGAGAAGGAGTTGCTTGCAGTAGTGTTCGCCTTTGAGAAATTCCGGTCATATCTTGTTGGTTCCAAGGCTATTGTCTACACGGATCACGCAGCTTTGCGATACATCTATTCGAAGAAAGACACTAAGCCTCGGCTCTTGAGGTGGATTCTCTTTGCTCCAGAAGTTTGACATGGAGATTAAAGACAAGAAGGGAATAGAAAACGGAGTCGCTGACCATCTCTCACGACTAAGGATCAGCGAGTCTCTCCCCTTAGATGACTCTCTTCCAGAAGAGCAACTCATGGCGATCACCACGGCTGTTTGTGGAAAGCTAGAGGGGCGGTTTGAAGAGGTGTTGAGTTTCAAAGAGGAGGATCTACCGTAATATGCTGATGTAGTGAACTATTTAGCGTGTGGTGAGGAGCCAACACATCTCAACAGCTATCACAAGAAGCGGTTCATGAGAGAGGCTAGTGACTACTTTTGAGACGAGACCTACTTGTACAAGAGAGGAGTGGACAGTTTGTACCGGAGGTGTGTTACAAAGGAAGAAGCTAGAGACATCCTCTATCACTGTCATGGCTCTTCCTACGGAGGACACTTCGCTTCATTTAAGGCTGCCACGAAAGTGTTGCAAGCCGGTTTCTGGTGGCCGTCCATCTTCAAAGATGCACACGAGTTTGTGAAGAGCTGTGAGGCATGTCAACGAGCAAGGAATATCACTAAGAGGAACGAAATGCCTCAGGTTCCCATCTTCGAGGTTGACGTGTTTGACGCGTGGGGCATAGACTTCATGGGGCCATTTCCTTCTTCATATGGCAACAAATACATCTTAGTAGCAATGGATTATGTCTCTAAATGGGTTGAGTCTGTTGCTTCCCCTACAAACGATTCTAAGGTGGTGGTCAAGCTGTTCAAGAGTATCATCTTCCCGAGGTTTGGGGTACCTAAGGTGGTTATAAGCGATGGAGGAAGCCACTTCATAAACAAGGTTTTTGAGAACCTCTTGAGAAAGTATGGCGTTAAGCATAAGGTGGCTACACCGTATCATCCTCAAACAAGCGGTCAAGTGGAAGTCTCCAATCGGCAAATCAAGGCTATACTGGAGAAGACCGTCGGAGCAACAAGGAAAGACTGGGCAGTGAAGCTGGACGACGCTCTTTGGGCCTACCATACCGCTTTCAAAACACCGATTGGTACAACTCCTTTCACTCAACTCTATGGCAAGGGTTGTCATCTCCCGGTTGAGCTGGAACACCGTGCGTTGTGGGCTGTGAAGAGGCTGAACTTTGACCTCAAAACTGCTCAAGAGAGGTGCCTCATTCAGCTACATGAACTGGACGTGTTAAGACTGAACGCTTATGAGAGCTCTCGGATATACAAGGAGCGGACTAAGGAAGCTCATGACAAGAAGTTGGTTGCCAAGGAGCTTACGGAAGGAGGTTTAATGTTGCTGTACAACTCAAGACTCAAACTCTTCCTGGGAAAGCTGAAGTCAAAGTGGAGCGGGCCGTTTGTAATCCAAGAAGTGCTGCCTTATGGAGCCGTTACACTGATGGGAAAGAGTGGCAGTGCATTCACCGTCAACGGACACAGAGTCAAGTCTTACTTGGCAGACAGCTATGACAAGGAGAGTACCTCGGTGCTTCTCCAAGACCCACAATCCGCCTAAACCAAGTAAAGTCTAGCTAAAGACGTTAAAGAAAGCGCACTTGGGAGGCATTCCCATGTCTATCCTGTACATACTTCTGCTTTATTTCTCTTTCAGTTTTATGTTTTTATTTTGCAAGTGTGTAGGAACAGGTATGAGGAGTCTAAACCTTGATTTTGAAGTCCAAAAGAGGCGATAGGGGTTAAGAAAAGGCTAGAGATCGAGTGCTAGATCGACTGATCCTGACTCGATCTTTGCTATATCGAGTCAGTGAATCGAGAGGAGCCAGTCGATCTAGACGAGAATGAGTGACAAGATCGACCTTGACGAAAACGGATCGATCGATCCAAAATGGATCGACCGATCTAATTTCTCTCGGGAAAATCTGTTAAAAACAGATCAATCACTCGACTCGATCCATCACTCGATCTATGCCAAATCGACCCCCAAATCGAGGACGTACCTCGATCATGAGGACTTAGCCGTGGAGCCAACATCTCAATGATCGAGGGAGCCAATCGATCCAAGACTCGATTCATCATGAATCGAGTCTCAAATCGAGTAACCCTCTCGATCTAAGCCATTATGGGCATGAGATCGAGTCCTAGATCGACCAAATGGACTCGATCTCATGCCGAGGTAACATTTTCTTTCCCTCCTTTATTCTTTTCCTCTAATTTTTAAATTCAAAACTTGGTCAAGGCAAGCATCTTTGACCATTAAAGATGTGCCTTGACCAAGACTTTGTCAGAAAACCATCTTTACTACCCATGGTTTTGCTTTTTGCTAGTCTTTAAATGTTTCAACAACTTCTCACCCTCTCATTCTTGTTTTCTCAAAAATTTTAAACAAAGAGAGTGAGAGTTTTCGGTTTTCAAAGGCTAGCAAAGATATTTAACATTCTTGCAAAGGTATTTTCAGAATTTAATGATTTATCTTTAGGAAAATTTCCTTTAAATTCGCAAGATATTGTTCTAGAAGATAGGGTCGGTTTTGATTTTTAAAATTTAGCTAAGTAAAAGGAATAATTCTAGATTTTCTAGTATCTAAAGATTTGATTCTCCTTTATTTAGCTATAATTTTTATTAATTCCCCAAAATTCTAGGGTAGTATTTATAAGTTTTCTCCTTCTCCTCTCTTATTCTCATCAAACCGCCGTTTTGCTTATCAAACCTCTTGAGAAAATTTGTTTCAGGTACAATGGCCCCCAAGAGAATAAGAGAATAGACAGCACAAGAGGGAGAAGGACAAGAGGTGGCTGTTCAAGAGAGGGTCAGATGGACTAAGGATGAGAAGAGGGATAAGAAACGGCTTGAAAGGCTTCGGTTTGAGCCTACCAAGTTTGCGGATCGAGAGCTGCTGTTCAAGCTAGGGATTCTTGGGGATTTCGACCAACTCCTCAAGAACATTGGCCTAAGATGTCTGTCACGGATGGATTGCCCAACCATTCCAGAAGTGACAATAGACTTCCTTGCCACGTTGGAGTTCCGTTGAGAGAATCCTAGCACACCCATTCCTTCACAAGGTCGCCTCTCCTTCAAGGTTGGATGTCAAGCCTACAGCCTCTCCATCCCCGAGCTATGTCAAGCGTATGGTCTCAACGCGGATGCCAACAAGGTCGAGTTCCCCGCCTTCAAGCGAGCTAATGACTTTTGGGACCTGATTAGCAACGAGGACTACAAAGCCAACACCGCCAAGATCAAGAGAGTGAGAAGCCCGGTGCTGAGGTACACTCTGAAGCTGATTGCCAACACGTTTAGCGGAAGATCAGTTGCTCCCACAGTCACAAAGACCGAGCTTTGCTTCCTGTTCCAAGGCGTGAAGCACTTGGTGTGTAACCCAGATGAAAATGACGAGCCTATGGAGGATGAGCTCGGCGACGAGGTGAACTACGGATGTGTGCTTGCTGCCTCTTTGGTGAAATACAAGGCTTATGCCTTGCGGTGCAAGGCAACTTCTTCTTTCCATGGCGGCTTCCTCACTCCTCTATTCTTGTAAGCTGGTGTGCCTATACACGACTTCGCACATGTACCAGCCAGAGCTTTCATGGATGAGGCCTACATGAGGAATACTGACAGCTTGGGACGCACGCCTGCATAAGGGTTCTATGCCTACCTCTTCATAGACGACGAAGACAAGAAGAGAGTGTGCATCCTGCCAAACAAAGATGAGACCGAGCTGCTTGGTGTTGGGAACATCGAGGTCTTGCCCACGGAAGAGGAGTGCTTTGCTCCTCTAGGAGGACCACCTGCTTCGGCGATTGCTCCTCGTCAAAGGTCCGAGTCTCCAGCCACGGAAGATGAGATGCCCGATGCCTACACACTTCCCAAGTTAGACTTTGAACCGAGAACCAAAACAGAGAAGTTCCTAACATCTGTTGTGGAGATGCAAAGGAAAATCAACAAGTGGCAATGCAAGATGCTCAAGAAACTTGCCAAGAAGGTCAAGGCACTTCAGGGAGGCTCGCCTAAGAAGGATACAAGTGAAGAGGTTCACCAACCCGAGAAGAGGAGGCTCTCAACCGGTGGAGTTGTCATCCGCGAGACCCAAGGAAGCAACATTCAGCCGGGGCGCCTTTCTCTCCAAGAACCAACCGACAAGGGCAAGACAATAGTCTCTAGCTCCTCTGGAACATCCTTAAGTTCCAGTCGAGACTAGACCAGAGGTAACAACCTTCTTCCATTGTACATAACCGCTCATATTTGTTTCTTTTTGCTTTGTGTTGGTGCTCCTTTGAATTTGTTTGCCACCGGGACGGTGTCAAGCAAGTTTGTGGGAGTACATGTGTGGTTTGACATGTGTTTTGTGATCTTATTTTCCTTTAGCATCCTTGAGTCTTTAGTTCATGAAAAATTGGTAAAAGTTTTAAAATTTTTTCAAAGATTCATGTAGTTGCATTCATCTTGTCAAAACATGTTAGGATTGAGTCTAGAATTTCTCTTTGCATCTAGGTTGTTTGCATTTGCATAAGGGGTTAAAGTTTCTTAAAAAGGTGTTTTATGCTTATGAATTATTTCAATGCCCTAGTTAGTAGTTCTTTAATGCTTTGTCTATGCTTTGAAAGTAAATTCTTACCATGCTTGGATCACTTGCTATGATTTTTGTGACTTGAATTGAACTCTCATGATTTGAAACTTGTCCTAATAAGTGAGAACCTTAATTTGAAATTTTAATTATCATCCTTATGCATTTGAAAATGAACACATGGATTTTAAAATATTTAGGCTCTCTTCTTCCTTTTTACCACTCTTTGTGAGCCTAAGTAGAACTCCCACCTTGACCCTTACCCTTCTTTGAAGCCAAATATTTCTTGTGCGACATCATTATGAGGCCTTCTTTTCGGTTTTGAACTTAGCATAAAGTGTTAGGTTTAGGCGACATGATTTGATTCTCATATGATTGCTAGCTTTGCATTTTGAAGCTAGGTATAGGCTTAGGATAAGTTTGGGGGATCATTGGGGTTGTTTTTATTTATATTTGTTCTCGGTTTCAAAGAGTTTGGTGATTGAAAGAAAGAAATGGGTTTTAAGGGAAAGGTTGTGTTTAAAAACTATGTATATGCTCTAATAATTTCAGGAGGTAGCTCTCCCAATTAAAAAAAAAAAGAAAAAAGAAAAAAAAAGAGCCTAAGTGCCAATAAAAAATTAAAAAAAAAAGAGAAAAGAAAAGAATAATAATAAAAGAGCTACCAATAAGAAATAGTTAAAAAGCAAAAATTGTTTTCAAACCTTTTCACTAGTCCTAAGAGTTTAAAAATGTTTTTATTTAGAATTGGGGAATGCTAAGCTTTGAGAAAAAAAAAGAGGTAGATTCTAAGTGGTGAGTGAGGATAAAAGTTGATATATGAGAGGGGTTTAGGATCATTGTTAGTTTACATGGGTAGATGAGAATCTGATCATGTATGCATCAATTGTCTTTACCTTTAGCATTATGCATAAGTTCAACCATTTTTGAGAGAAACCCTTGTTTTAATTGAAAACCATTTTCAAATGAGATCATTCAATGCTCATAACCTTCACCCTTAGCCAAATGCGTTTTGCTTTAAAGTGCATAAGTTTGATTCATGGTTCGAATGTTAATGAATGTTAAAGGATGAGTTTCTTTGATTGTTAGGAATAGGAGAGTCATGATCTGAATTTCTTTGTGTGATAAGTATGGCTAAGTTCTTTAGAGTATGAGTGTGTGCATAGCATTTTAGAACTGTTAACTAGGACATTGAGATTGATTCATTTGAAAGGCACCTTTGCAAGAAGCTTAAACCCCCATTCGTTTTTCTTAAAACCTCTCTTCCTTACTTATTTTCTGTTGCTTGAGGGCAAGCAAGAAGTAAGTTTAGGGGAGTTGATGTTACTGCAAATTACATACATTTTGCATACACATTACTTAGTTTTTCATGCATTTGCATCACATTTTAGATTAGATTGCATCACTTAGAGTCCTAGAGCATTCTTGCACCAGCATACGCATGTTCCTTGCATTTTGCATCACATTCAGGTTGTTTCTGGCTGCTTTGGAGTCGTGGAGGGTCATGGACGTTCTGAAGCTGTTGCAGCGGTTCGTGGAAGCTCGGATATTTGCTAAGGATCAGAGATCGAGGAACAGATCGAGCATGGCCGGTCGATCTAGGATGTGATCGACCAAAAGATCGAGAAGACCAGGCGATCCAAGGGAAATGATCGAGACGAGGATCGAGTGAACAGTCGATCAAATGGTACGGACGTAAATGACGCCATGCATAGCGAGAGCCGGATCGAGTCCACTACTCGATCCAACCGGAGATCGATACGAAGATCGGATGCAACACTCGATCCGCCGAAGATGATCGAGACCTAGATCGAGTTGAAGACACGATGTTCGGAGATGATCGAGAGAGCCGCTCGATCCCGGAGTCGATCTCTGTCCTTTCAACCACTTTTGGCCGCTAGCGAGGGGGGGACCATCAGCTTGTTTTGGCCATTTTGGGAAGTCGGCGACGTCCTTTTCCCATACAACTTTTCATCCTTATCTTTTTTTGTGCTTTTCTCTCTGGTTTTGAAGAGGAACACCATTGTCGAACCCTGAGTCTTTTTTTAGCTTTGTAATCGAATCGTTTCAGCTTAATCTAGTTTTCTTTTCATGTTCATCGTTTCCTTTTCCATGCTTTGCTTGATTTACCTTATGTGTAGTGAGTAGTTCATTTGGGTTTGGGGTTGAGAGAATTAAGGGGTCTAAAGGGTTTCGATCTTGGGGTTTTCTAAGTGTTTTGATGACTATCTCTTCTAGGGTGTTGAGCTCTCAAAGCTTGAAGACTCTCACGCCAAGAGCTTCATGATCCGAGAGGTTCCTTACCTTGACATGATTCAGGGACCTCGAAAGATCACACCCTAGAGACTAGTTACCCCTTCCCAAAAGCCATGGAAGTTTGGGGGACTAGTTAAGCCACCCGTTTGAAATCTGTTTTCCATGCCCTTCGACCTCTCTTTCCACCAAAAGCCATGGGTTTGGAGGAGAGGATGAAGGAGTGATCTATACCGAAAGCCACTGATAGATCTTGCTTAGTTTTCAAGGCTTAGAGATTCTCACAAAGTTAGTCGATTTAATGTTTTCAACCCAAGGTCGAACCTTTGAAACCCCTGACCATGAATCTCAACCCTAGGCCCTCTCTTTTAGCATCTTTACATCTTCTCTCGTCATTCGCTTGATCTTTGATAGCATCCTGGTCGTTAGTTTTACGGTTCTTGCATTTTTAGACGAGATCGATTGTTATTGCTCGATCTAGTGGTCGATCTCATGGTCGATCCCCTAGTCGAATTTTAGTAATTCGTAGCTTTGTCCTTTAATTATTATGTTTGTTCCTCATGGTAGTTTGATCACTCCAGGTAATATTAAAATAGTTTGCATTCTATTTAGTTGTTGCATCTGGTTTTTAAGGATTTTCTCAAGACCTATCTTGTTTCGCTTAGATTTGCATAGTCCTTGCATTCTCTTTGCATTTTCTATCATCCTAGGTGTGGATTGACTCTCTCTTGCATGCTGTACTACAACCTGAATTGCATTTGAGTTTGATAACCTCATTGCATTCTCACCCTTGCAAAGATATTGTTTATCAGTTTGTTGATGCACTCATTGGCGTAATGTCCATGACCTTGGCATTTGAAACATTTTACATCACGAGCCTTGGTATTAGCCTCCTTAGGTTTCCCATATGGTTGGACAGTTTCGGATTTGGAACTGATCGGCTTATCTTCTCTCGGCTGATTCTGCGGATATGCTGACCGGTACGAGTTTATATCGTCCTGCGGATAAACTGTCCGAGTGTTTGGTCCGGTACTAGAACCCGAACGGTACGACCCTTTTATCTTGACTTGCTGCTCAAACAACATTGCTTTGTGAAGCATCTCTTCTAAGTCGAGATAATGTTGTGTCTCCAGGCGGTCCTGAATATCTCGGTTAAGGCCTCCGAGGAACCTAGCCATCGTAGCTGCACTGTCCTCCAAGATAGGTGCACGAAGCATTAGTATTTCCATTTCCTGAAAATATTCCTCCACAAAACGGTTGCCTTGCGTCAATCTCCGAAGCCTCTGATGTAGATCGCGATGGTAATGGCTCGGAACAAACCGTTTCCTCATCAAGTTTCTCATCTCGTTCCAAGTTGTAACCGGATACTCGTGGTTTCTCCTTCTGGTTGTGACGAGTTGATCCCACCAGCTTAGGGCATAGTCGTAGAACTCTGTGGCCGCCACCTTAACACGGTTCACCTCAGTGTAATGTTGAACATTGAATACCAGCTCTATCTTCTTTTCCCACTCAAGGTAGGCATCCGGATCACACTTGCCGTGAAAAGAGGGAATCTTCAACTTGAGACCGGCCAAGTTGTCTTGCACACGATCTCTACCTTGTCTAGAACTTCTACAGCCACTTTTAGAGGAGTTACTGCTTTTGTAGTATTGATCAGTCTGATGTCCACTAGCCTGCCCTTCTTGTTCATCTTCTCTCACGGTTTCTTTGCCTTGGCGTCTCTGAGCCGTTTCTCTCTGTTCATAGCTTTGCCTGATCTTTTCTACCTCAACTTGTAACATTTTTTTCATCTCAGCCGTGAGGGCTTCGACCAACATCCTCTGAGCACGTACTGCTGAAGGTTCCAGGTCATCTTCCCCAGCCATTTGGTGTAGCTAGATATTTGTAAATATTCCAAATATCATTTATTATCTATTTTACTATTTATATAATTTCTTTTTATTATTTTAGGGTTTTCTAGAGTTTTCTAAGGTTTTCTATAGATTTAAGATTTCTTATATAAAACCGTTTAGGCCTAATGTGTTATTCAGTTGTTGATTTTTTAATAAAGAGCTTTGGCTTTTGAGAGAGTATTCTCTATTCCTTATTTTCAGCAGATCTATTGAGATCTCAACAAGTTCAAGAAGCAGGTCCCAAGTGCGGATTCCGTTGAATCTCTTGGTTGAGCTGGCAGGTCCCAGTCGATTCCTTGAATCCTTTGGTTGAGCTGTTTTATCGTTGCTTCCGCTATATCAGTTGGTATCAGAGATACAACCTTTGATTTCTAAATCAGGGTTCGATTATGGATATCATGTTGATTGACCGGTGCAACACCTATCCTTTTGTCGAAAGAGAAGATAACCATGAGATCTATCGAGAGATCTATGGCGAACCGATCTACGACGTATATGCAGAAGAAATTATTGAAGATGATGCTTTTGAGAAACAAATATGTGCACAATCCGGATGGAATCAAATCGGTGCAAATTTTGGGCATGATTTGATTGGTGCAAATTTCGTGAAGAATCCGACGCGTGCAAACTTCGGGCAGAATCGATGGTGTTCGAAATCGAGTGAGATCTGTGGCGAATTAGGTTTGTGCAAAATCTGTGCATATCCGGGTCGTGCAGAATCTGTGCAAAATCTGGTTTGTACAAATTTCGGTCAAAATCCGGTTTATGTAAACCGCATGCAAAATCCGATCCATGCAAAGTCCGTGCAGAACCAAGACAAACAGATTTCTGATGTATTCGGTCTGTGCAAAACCGGTGAAGATTACATAATATCGGTTTGTGCAGAATCCGTGGAAGGTTCGGTTCGTTCAAATGCAAGATTTTATCAATGGAAGATTAGAAAAAAAGAACGAAAATTATCGAATGATTTTTGTGGAAGGAGTTTTGGAATCAAAAACCACGGCTAAGATTCGATGACGAATCTTCTCCAACCCGGAGAGAATGGTGTAGCTAGATATTTGGAAATATTCCAAATATCATTTATTATCTATTTTATAATTTATATAATTTCCTTTTATTATTTTAGGGTTTTCTAGAGTTTTCTAAGGTTTTCTATAGATTTAAGATTTCTTATATAAAGCCGTTTATGCCTAATGTATTATTCAGTTGTTGATTTTTTAATAAAGAGCTTTGGCTTTTGAGAGAGTATTCTCTATTCCTTGTTTTCGGCAGATCTATTGAGATCTCAACGAGTTCAAGAAGCAGGTCCCAAGTGCGGATTCTGTTGAATCCCTTGGTTGAGCTGGCAGGTCCCAATCGATTCCTTGAATCCTTTGGTTGAGCTGTTTTATCGTTGCTTCCGCTACATCACCATTGCTCCTGAAAATAAAATTTCTCACAGTAAGTAGTTCTTCGGTAGATTAGAATTTTATAAAAATTCTAAACTATTTTTAAAAAATTTGTGGACAAACAAGAGATCAAAACCGTGATGAACAATAATTTTAAAAATATTTTTGACAGAAGATGAAGAGCCAAAAAAATATATATATTGAAATGATGAATAAGGACGGATTGGATCAGAAAAACTTAGCTTTGGAAGGTTTGCTCTGATACCACTTGATATGATCCCGGTCAATGATCGATCCTTTCAAGCTAAGTGGCGAAATACTCGTTGTGAGATGGTAGAGTGATCCGAACGGTGGTAAAGGGGTTGTTTCGGTTGAAGGGGAAAAGTGGGGAAAGAGTGAAGATGGAATATAGCAAGAGAGATGGAAGGCTCTTGATACAAAACTACTAGAACACAAGGATATGACGCACCTAGGTTCTAAGCAGGATTTTTCAAGGATATGACGCACCAAGAGAGATGATCTATTTTGCAAAGGAGATTTTATTCAAAGATAGATGAAACCACAAAAACAACTAACACACGGTTTTAAGAAGAGAAGAGAGAGAGGAAGGAGAACGGTCAACAAGAGAGCAATAAGTTGGTCTTGGGACAAACCCCCTTGACTAACCATGCATGACTCTTGTTCAAAATATCACAAACTACAAGGAAAGACACAACTAAAACAAAGAAATGAACCTAGACACATCCAAGCCACGGATGGTAGAAAGAAGTGGGCTTGGAACAAGGCCAAGCTTAATGGGCAATGACATTGTGGGAATACTTGCCTCGTTAAAAACCTTAGTGAGAAAATCCAATGGGACAAAACTCACTAAGGGAAAAAGAGCACAAAGTATCCCACAAACCCACTAGCTTAGTCCCCGGCTACAATGCAGACCAGTGTGGAACGTGTAGCCTCATTAGTACTTGATTCATACTTAAACTGATTAAGTAGAACCTCTAATGCATTTTGAAATGCCTTAGTCTTAGCTCGGGTCATTGGGCCTCCTTGCACCTTAAGAACTTCTTCAACCTCCTTCTGGTCTTGATCTTGTTATCCAACGGCTACATGCTCATCTTCTAGGTTAGATGTCCCCATGCTCATATCAGATCATCATGAGCTGCTCCTCGGGAAGCAAATCATCTAATGGCAAAGCTTCATTGACTCTCATCCTTGATAGGTGATCAGCAACGACATTCTCTATCCCTTTCTTGTCTTTTATCTCCATATCAAACTCTTGTAGCAAAAGGATCCACCTCATGAGTCTTGGCTTGGTGTCTTTCTTAGAGTAGATGTATCTCAAAGCTGCATGATCCGTGTAGACAACAACCATAGAGCCCACGAGGTATGATCTGAACTTCTCAAAGGCAAACACAACCGCCAACAGTTCCTTCTCAGTGGTAGCATATCTGACTTGCGTGTCATCCAAGGTACGGCTGGCATAGTAGATTACATGCAACCGCTTGTCTTTCCTCTGCCCTAGAACAGCTCCCACGGTGTAGTCGCTCGCGTCACACATGATCTCGAACGGTAGACTCCAGTCCGGTGCTTGTACTATAGGCGCGGATACAAGAGCTTCTTTGATGGTCTTGAAAGCATGAAGACAATCCTCATCAAACACAAAGTCAGCTTCCTTGCACAACAACCGCGTGAGGGGCCTTGCTATCTTGGAGAAATCTTTTATGAATCTCCTGTAGAAGCCTGCGTGGCCTAAGAAACTCCTCACTCCCTATACATTAACCGGCGGCTCAAGACTCATCATGACCTCAACCTTAGCTTTATCAACCTCTATGCCCTTCTCTGATATCTTGTGGCCGAGTATAATCCCTTCCTTCACCATGAAGTGACACTTCTCCCAGTTGAGCACCAAGTTTGTCTCCTCACATCGCTTAAGTACCTTGCAAAGATTCAACAAACAAGCAGAAAAAGACGCACCATATACGGAAAAGTCATCCATAAACACTTCTACCATCTCTTCTATAAGATCAGAGAAAATCGATATCATACACCGCTGGAATGTAGCCGGTGAGTTACACAACCCGAATGGCATCCTTCGATATGCGAAGGTGCCATAAGGGCATGTAAAGGTCGTCTTCTCTTGATCGTTTGGATGGATTGGTATTTGAAAGAAACCACTATATCCATCGAGAAAGCAATAGTAAGGATGATTAGCAAGCCTCTCAAGCATTTGATCAATAAAAGGTAAAGGAAAATGATCCTTTCTAGTAGCAAGATTAAGCATCCTATAGTCTATACACAGACGATGTCATGTAATAGTCCTAGTAGGTATAAGCTCATCTTTATCATTCTTAATAACCGTGATCCCTCCCTTCTTAGGCACCACATGTACAGGGGAAACCCACGTGCTGTCACTTATGGGATAGATCATGTCAGCCTCTAACAGCTTAAGAATCTCTTTCTTAACAACCTCTTTTAGATTAGGATTCAAACGCCTTTGGTGTTCTATAGAAGAGGCGTTCTCATTATCCAAGTGAATCCTATGAGTGCAAAGCATTGGTGAAAGGCCCTTGATGTCACTTAGAGAGTACCCAATGGCCTTCCTATACTTTTTCAGCTCATTTAGGAGCGAGTGCAACTCATCATCACTTAAGTTCTCATTCACAATCACAGAAGTATTCGTGCAACCGCTTAACCCCCATCGATCAATCCCATCGATCAAGGAGTGATCGATGGGAAACCATCAGATGCTCCATCGATTAAATGTATCGATCAAAATAGATCGATAGGAGCCTATCGATCAAGCCAATAAATCAAATGATATCGATACAGATCCAGACTGAAGACCATTTATTTACAACTTTGCCATTTTCGCTTAGACTCCATTATATACGAAAATCCCTAATTTCTAGGTACATTCTTTTATCCAGCAGTTCTTTCTTCTCTTGTTTTAGCTTTTGATTTTGTAATTTGAATCTTTGGTTATTACAATATAAGTTTTTGCATTTATCTTCTTGCTTAATCTCCCTAATTATAATTAGCTATATCTGTCTCTTTGAATTGATGGTTTCAATGGTGCTTAGTGAGTAGTCTTTTTAGGGAATTGAGATGGGCTAGGTTTAGGGAACTTTAGGCTTAATCTAAGATGTCTTAGTGTTAATTATTCCATTTCCTCTGTTGATTGCTGTGTTTGATGCTTGGTTAGTTGTAGCTAGGTTGATTAGGATCTTAGGCTCATTTTATGTCCACCAAGTGTTTGATGAAATGCCTGAACTGCTTTGCCAGAGAATTGCTTATCCTAGGTCAAGAGATTGACTGTCTAGGGAGTGATTTGGCAGTATAGGATTGATAGAATTGTCTTAAAGCTTGCTGTTTGCGATTTTACTAATGATAATTACTTCTTGGCTTGATGATTAGCAAATAGATTATTGCCAAGAGTTTGGATTAATCATATAAATGAATCCTATGCATGGGGAATAACATTGTGTGAGTTTGAAAGCATTATAGGTTGAGTTGATAGTTCCCAAACACCAATTATCGCATCTCAAGTCTTGCATTTTCTCTGTTTTTAGTTGAATTCGAATTTGCTTCTGTTTTGCCTTTGTTTTAGTTGCTTTGCTTGCTTCTCACTCTTTGTTTGATGTTCTCTTCGCTTCTGTTGATCATTTAGGTTGTTAGACACTTCAATTTATATCTACATCTGCTTGAATTAAGAGCTCTATTGCATTCCTGCTGTTTCAATCTTCCCCTTTTGGATTGATAAAACCAAACTACAATGATTTGTACAAAGGGTGATTACCAAGAGAGTCAAAACTCTGGTATCTATTTGGCGCCATTTCCGGGTATTTATAGTCTTTAAACATTCATTTTTGCTTGCTTTCATCCCATTTGCTTTAAATTAGGACTTAGTGTAGATTTAGGGTGTGCATTGCATGTTTTGTGCATTAGAGGAGTTTGGCAGGTATGTTGGGATAGTTTTGAGTCTACTAGGATCATGGGAGATGATCGTGGGTGCAGGAAAAAACATCAAAAGAGCCAAGAAGAAGGTGCACCTTGTTGAAGCGACCAGAAAGTTCACTTGACAAAACCGATTCGGACATAGCATCTCCAACCCGATTAAGCTTAAGCAGTCTTCATAAATGTTGTAGCCCCGTGAGTTAGATTACGTCTGGAGTTGGTTTCAGGTCAGTCCCATTAGCGGTTAGAAAGTTACATTGGTTTTCGCGAAACCGCTCAACCCCCATCGATCTAGCCCATGGATCAAGGAGTGATCGATGGGAAACCATCGGATGCTCCATCGATCAAATGTATCGATCAAAACAGATCGAATAGGAGCCTGTCGATGAAGCCTTTCGATCAAATGAGATCGATACAGATCCAGACTGAAGACCAGTTATTTTATAACTTTGCCATTTTCGCTTAGACTCCTTTATATACGAAATCCCTAATTTCTAGGGACAGTCTTTTATCCAGAAGTTCTTTCTTCTCTTGTTTTAGTTTTTGATTTTCTAATTTGAATCTTTGGTTGATTTCAATATAAGTTTGCATTTATCTTCTTGCTTAATCTCCCTGATTATGATTAGATATATATGTCTCTTTGAATTAATGGTTTTATTGGTGCTTAGTGAGTAGTCTTTTTAGAGAATGGAGATGGGTTAGGTTTAGGGAACTTTAGGCTTAGTCTATGATGTCTTAGTGTTAATTATTTTATTTCCTTTCTTGATTGCTGTGTTTCATACTTGGTTAGCCGTAGCTAGGTTGATTAGGATCTTAGGCTCATTTTATGCCCACCAAGTGTTTGATGAAATGCCTAAACTGCTTTGCCAGAGAATTGCTTATCCTAGCTCAAGAGATTGACTGTCTAGGGAGTGATTTGGCAGTATAGGATTCATAGAATTGTCTTAACGTTTGCTGTTTGTGATTTTACTAATGAGAATTAGTTCTTGGCTTGATGATTAGCAAATAGATTAGTGCCAAGAGATTGGATTAGTCATATAAATGAATCTTATGCATAGGGAATAGCATTGTGTGAGTTTGTAACCCTTATAGGTTTAGTTGATAGTTCCCTAACACCAATTATCCCATCTCAAGTCTTGCCTTTTCTCTGTTTTTAGTTGAATTCGAATTTGCTCTGTTTTGCCTTTGTTTTAGTTGCTTTGCTTGCTTTTCACTCTTTCTTTGATGTTCTCTTCACTTCTATTTGATCATTTAGGTTGCTACTCACTTCAATATTATCTATATCTCCTTGAATTAAGAGCTCTATTGCATTCCTGATGTTTCAATCTTCCCCTTTTGGATTGATAAAACCCTTACTACAATGATTAGTACAAAGGGTAATTGCCAAGATAGTCAAAACTCTTGTATCAATTTGGCACCGGTGCCGGGGATTTATAGTCTTTAAACATTCATTATTGCTTGCTTTTGTCCCATTTGCATTCAATTTGGACTTAGTGTAGATTTAGGGTGTGCATTGCATGTTTTTTGCATTCGAGGAGTTTGGCAGGTATGTTTGGAGAATTTTGAGACTACAAGGAGCGTGGGAGATGATGGTGGGTGCAGCACAAAACACCAAACGAGCCAAGAATAAGGTGCACCATGTTGAAGCGGCCAAAAACTTCACCTGACAATACTGGTTCAGACAAAGCATCTTCATACCGATTCAGCTTCAACAGTATTTATAAATGTTGTAGCCCTGTGAGTTAGATTGCATCTGGATTTGGTTTCAGGTCATTCCCATCAGCGGTTAGAAAGTTACAGAATTATTCGTGAAACCGCTCAACCCCCATCGATCAAGCCCATCGATCAAGCCCATCGATCAAGCAGTGATCGATGGGAAACCATCGGATGCTCCATCGATCAAGTGTTTCAATCAAAACAGATCGTTAGGAGCCTATAGATCATACGAGATCGTTACAGATCTAGACGGAAGATGATATATTTACAACTTTGCCATTTTCACTTAGACACCTTTATATACAAAAAATCTCTAATTTCTGGGGACATTCTTTTATCCAGCAGTTCTTTCTTCTCTTGTTTTAGCTTTTAGAATTTTTAATTTGAATATTTGATTGATTTCAATATAAGTTTGCATTTATCTTCTTGCTCAATCTCTCTAATTATGATTAGCTATCTCTTTCTCTTTGAATTGATGGTTTTAATGGTGCTTAGTGAGAAGTCTTTTTAGGGAACTGAGCTGTGTTAGGTTTAGGGAACTTTAGGCTTAATCTATGATGTCTTAGTGTTAATTATTCTATTTCTTTTTTGCTCTGTTTAATGCTTGATTAGCCAGAGCTAGGTTCATTAAGATCTTAGGCTCATTTTATGCCCACCAAGTGTTTGATGAAATGCCTGAAATGCTTTGTCAGAGAATTGCTTATCCTAGCTCAAGAGATTAACTAACTAGGGAGTGATTTGGCAGAATAGGATTTATAAAATTGTCTTAACGCTTGCCGTTTGTCATTTCACTATTGAGAATTAGTTCTTGACTTGATGATTAGCAAAGAGATTAGTGCGAAGAGATTGGATTAGTCATATAAATGAATCCTATGCATAGGGAATAGTATTGTGTGAGTTTTTAAGCATTATAGGTTGAGTTGATAGTTCCCTAACACCAAATATCCCATTTCAAGTCTTGCCTTTTCTCTGCTTTTAGTTGAATTAGAATTTTCTCTATTTTGCGTGTGTTTTAGTTGCTTTGCTTGCTTCTCACACTTTGTTTGATGTTCTCTTCACTTCTGTTTGATCATTTAGGTTGTTAGACACTTAAATCTTACCTATATCTGCTTGAATTAAGAGCTCTATTGCATTCCTACTCTTTCCAATTTCCCCTTTTGGATTGATAAAACCCTTACTACAATGATTAGTACAAAGGGTGATTGACCAAGAGAGTCAAAAATCTTGGATCAGTTTGGTGCCGTTGCCGGGGATTTATAGTCTTTAAACATTTATTTTTGCTTGCTTTTGTCCCATTTGCATTCAATTAGGACTTAGTGTAAATTTAGGGTGTGCATTGCTTGTTTTGTGCATTTGAGGACTTTGGCAGGTATGTTTGGAGAGTTTTGAGACTACAAGGAGCGTGGGAGATGATGGTGGGTGCAGCACAAAACATCAAAAGAGCCAAGAATAAGGTGCACCATGTTGAAGCGGCCAGAAACTTCAAATGACAAAACCGGTTCGGACAAAGCATCTCCATACCAATTCAGCTTCAACAGTATTGATAAATATTGTATCCCCGTCAGCGGTTAGAATGTTACATAAGTTTTCGTGAAACCGCTCAACCACCATCAATCAAGCCCATCGATCAAGAAGTGATCGATTGGAAACCATCGGATGCTCCATCGATCAAGTCTATCGATCAAATGAGATCGATACAGATCCAAACTAAAGACCATTTATTTAAAACCTTGGCCATTTTTGCTTAGACTCTTTTTTATACGAAAAATCTCTAATTTCTAGGGAGAGTCTTTTATCCAGCGATTCTTTCTTCTCTTGTTTTAGCTTTTGATTTTGTAATTTGAATCTTTGGTTGATTTCAGTATAAGTTTTCATTTATCTTCTTGCTTAATCTCCCTAATTATGATTAGCTATATCTGTCTCTTTGAATTGATGGGTTTAATGGTGCTTAGTGAGTAGTCTTTTTAGGGAATGGAGATGGGTTAGGTTTAGGAAACTTTAGGCTTAATATATGATGTCTTAGTGTTAATTATACCATTTTTTTCTTGATTGATGTGTTTAATGCTTGGTTAGCCGTAACTAGGTTGATTAGGATCTTAAGCTCATTTTATACCAACCAAGTGTTTGATGAAATGCCTGAACAGCTTTGCCAGAGAATTGCTTATCCTAGCTCAAGAGATTGAGTGTCTAGGGAGTGATTTGACAGTATACGACTGATAGAATTGTCTTAATGCTTGGTGTTTGTGATTTTACTAATGAGAATTAGTTCTTGGCTTGATGATTAGCAAATAGATTAGTGCCAAGAGATTGGATTAGTCATATAATTGAATCTTATGCCTATGGAATAGCAGTGTCATAGTTTGTAAGTATTATAGGTTGAGTTGTTAGTTCCCTAACACGAATTATCCCATTTCAAGTCTTGACTTTTCTCTTTTTTTAGTTGAATTCAAATTTTTTTCTGTTTTGCCTTTGTTTTAGTTGATTTGCTTGCTTCTCACTCTTTGTTTGATGTTCTCTTCACTTCTGTTTGATCATTTAGGTTGTTAGACACTTCAATCTTATATATATCTCCTTGAATTAAGAGCTCTATTGCATTCCTACTCTTTCAAATTTCCCCTTTTGGTTTGATAAAACCCTCACTATAATGATTAGTACAAAGGGTGATTGACCAAGAGAGTCAAAAATCTTGGATCAATTTGGCGCTGTTGCCGGGGATTTACAGTCTTTAAACATTTATTTTTACTTGCTTTTGTCCCATATGCATTCAATTACAACTTAGTGTAGATTTAGGGTGTGCATTGCATGTTTTGTGCATTTGAGGAGTTTGGCAGCTTTGTTTGGAGAGTTTTAAGACTACATGGATCATCGGAGATGATGGTGGGTGCAGCACAAAACAAATAAAGAGCCAAGAAGAAGGTGTACCTTGTTGATGCGGCCAGAAACGTCACCTGCAACAACCGGTTCGGACAAAGCATCTCCAACCCGATTCAGCTTCAACATTCTTCATAAATGTTGTATCCCCGTGAGTTAGATTGCGTCTGGAGTTGGTTTCAGGTCATTCCCGTTCAGCAGTTAGAATGTTACAGAAGTTTTTGTAAAACCGCTCAACCCCCATCGATCAAGGAGTGATTGTTGGGAAACCATCGGATGCTCCATTGGTCAAGTGTATCGATCAAAACAGATCGATAGGAGCCTATCGATCAAGCCTATCGATCAAATGAGATTGATACAGAACCAGACTGAAGACCATTTAGTTACAACTTTGCCATTTTCGCTTAGACTCCGTTATATACGAAAATCCCTAATTTCCAGGGATAATCTTTTATCCAGCAATTTTTTCTTCCCTTGTTTTAGCTTTTGATTTTGTAATTTGAATCTTTCGTTGATTTCAATATAAGTTTGCATTTATCTTCTGGCTTAATCTCCCTAATTATGATTTGCTATACTTGTCTCTTTGAATTGATGGTTTTAATGGTGCTTAGTGAGTAGTCTTTTTAGGAAATGGAGATGGGTTAGGTTTAGGGAACTTTAGGCTTAATCTATGATGTCTTAGTGTTAATTATTTCATTTCCTTTCTTGATTGCTGTGTTTAATACTTGGTTAACTGTAGCTAGGTTGATTAGGCTCATTTTATGCCCACCAAGTGTTTGATGAAATGCCTGAACTGCTTTGCTAGAGAATTGCTTATCCTAGCTCAAGAGATTGAGTGTCTAGGGAGTGATTTGACAGTATACGACTGACAGAATTGTCTTAATGCTTGGCGTTTGTGATTTTACTAATGAGAATTAGTTCTTGGCTTGATGATTAGCAGATAGATTAGTGCCAAGAGATTGGATTAGTCATATAATTGAATCTTACGCCTATGGAATAGCAGTGTCTTAGTTTGTAAGTATTATAGGTTGAGTTGTTAGTTCCCTAACACCAATTATCCCATTTCAAGTCTTGCCTTTTCTCTTTTTTTAGTTGAATTCAATTTTTTTCTGTTTTGCCTCTGTTTTAGTTGATTTGCTTGCTTCTCACTCTTTGTTTGATGTTCTCTTCTCTTCTGTTTGATCATTTAGGTTGTTAGACACTTCAATCTTATCTATATCTCCTTGAATTAAGAGCTCTATTGCATTCCTACTCTTTCAAATTTCCCCTTTTGGTTTGATAAAACCCTTACTATAATGATTAGTACAAAGGGTGATTGACCAAGAGAGTCAAAAATCTTGGATCAATTTGGCGCTGTTGCCGGGGATTTACAGTCTTTAAACATTTATTTTTGCTTGCTTTTGTCCCATATGCATTCAATTACAACTTAGTGTAGATTTAGGGTGTGCATTGCATGTTTTGTGCATTTGAGGAGTTTGGCAGCTTTGTTTGGAGAGTTTTAAGACTACATGGAGCATCGGAGATGATGGTGGGTGCAGCACAAAACATCTAAAGAGCCAAGAAGAAGGTGTACCTTGTTGATGCGGCCAGAAACGTCACCTGCAATAACCGGTTCGGACAAAGCATCTCCAACCCGATTCAGCTTCAACAGTCTTCATAAATGTTGTATCCCCGTGAGTTAGATTGCGTCTGGAGTTGGTTTCAGGTCATTCTCGTCAGCAGTTAGAATGTTACAGAAGTTTTTGTAAAACCGCTCAACCCCCATCGATCAAGGAGTGATTGTTGGGAAACCATCGGATGCTCCATTGGTCAAGTGTATCGATCAAAACAGATCGATAGGAGCCTATCGATCAAGCCTATCGATCAAATGAGATCGATACAGAACCAGACTGAAGACCATTTAGTTACAACTTTGCCATTTTCGCTTAGACTCCTTTATATACGAAAATCCCTAATTTCCAAGGACAATCTTTTATCCAGCAGTTCTTTCTTCCCTTGTTTTAGCTTTTGATTTTGTAATTTGAATCTTTCGTTGATTTCAATATAAGTTTGCATTTATCTTCTGGCTTAATCTCCCTAATTATGATTTGCTATATTTGTCTCTTTGAATTGATGGTTTTAATGGTGCTTAGTGAGTAGTCCTTTTAGGGAATGGAGATGGGTTAGGTTTAGGGAACTTTAGACTTAATCTATGATGTCTTAGTGTTAATTATTTCATTTTCTTTCTTGATTGCTGTGGTTAATACTTGGTTAACTGTAGCTAGGTTGATTAGGATCTTAGGCTCATTTTATGCCTACCAAGTGTTTTATGAAATGCCTGAACTGCTTTGCCAGAGAATTGCTTATCCTAGCTCAAGAGATTAACTGAGTAGGGAGTGATTTGGCAGTATAGGATTGATAGAATTGTATTAACGCTTGCCGTTTGTCATTTCACTAAGGAGAATTAGATCTTGACTTGATGATTAGCCAAGAGATTAGTGCTAAGAAATTGGATTAGTCAAATAAATCAATCCTATGCATAATGAATAGCAGTGTGTGAGTTTGTAAGCATTATAGGTTGAGTTGATAGTTCCCTAACACCAATTATCCCATCTCAAGTTTTGCCTTTTCTCTGTTTTTAGTTGAATTCGAATTTGCTCTGTTTTGCCTTTGTTTTAGTTGCTTTGCTTGCTTCGCTTTCTTTGTTTGATGTTCTCTTCTCTTCTGTTTGATCATTTAGGTTGTTAGACATTTCAATCTTATCTATATCTGCTTGAATTAAGAACTTTATTGCATTCCTGCTGTTTTAATCTTCCCCTTTTGGATTGATAAAACCCTTACTACAATGATTACTACAAAGGATGATTGAGCAAGAGAGTCAAAAATCATGGATAATTTTGGCACCGTTGCCAGGGATTTATAGTCTTTAAACATTCATTTTTGCTTGCTTTTGTCCCGTTTGCATTCAATTTGGACTTAGTGAAGATTTAGGATGTGCATTGCATGTTTTGTGCATTTGAGGATTTTGGCAGGTATGTTTGGAGAGTTATGAGACTACAAGGAGCATGGGAGATGATGGTTGGTGCAGCAGAAAACATCAAAAGCGCCAAGAAGAAGGTGCACCTTGTTGAGGCGGCCAGAAACTTCACCTGACAAAACCGGTTCTAACAAAGCATCTCCAGCCAGATTCAGCTTCAACAGTCTTCATAATTGTTGTAGCCCCCATGAGTTAGATTGCATCTGGAGTTGGTTTCAAGTCATTCCCATCAGCGGTTAGAAGTTTGCAGAAGTTTTTGTGAAACAGCTCAACCCCCATCAATCAAGCCCATCAATCAAGCAGTGATCAATGGGAAACCATCGGATGCTCCATCGATCAAGTTTATCGATCAAAACAAATCGATAGGAGACTAACGCTCAAGCCAATTGATCAAATGAGATCGATACAGATCCAGACTGAAGATCATTTATTCACAACTTTGCCATTTTCACTTATACTCCTTTATATACAAAAAATCCCTAATTTTATCCAGCAGTTCTTTCTTCTCTTGTTTTAGCTTTTGATTTTTTAATTTGTATATTTGGTTGATTTCAATATTTGTTTGCATTTATCTTCATGCTCAATCTCCCTAATTATGATTAGTTATATCGGTCTCTTTGAATTGATGCTTTTTATGGTGCTTAGTGAGTAGTCTTTTTAGGGAATAGAGATGGGTTAGGTTTAGGGAACTTTAGCCTTAATTTAAGATGTCTTAGTGTTTATTATTCCATTTCCTTTCTTGATTGCTGTGTTTAATGCTTGGTCAGCCGTAGCTAGGTTGATTAGGATCTTAGGCTCATTTTATACCCATCAAGTGTTTGATGAAATGCCTGAACACCTTTGCCAGAGAATTGCTTATCCTAGCTCAAGAGATTGATTGTCTATGGAGTGATTTGGCAGTACAGGACTGATAGAGTTGTCTTAACGCTTGGTGTTTGTGATTTTACTAATGAGAATCAGTTCTTGGCTTGATGATTAGCAAATAGATTAGTGCTAAGAGATTGGATTAGTCATATAATTGAATCTTATGCATATAGAATAGCAGTGTCTGAGTTTGTAAGTATTATAGGTTGAGTTGATAGTTTCCTAACACCAATTATCCCATTTCGAGTCTTGCCTTTAATCTGTATTTAGGTGAATTCGAATTTGCTCTGTTTTTCCTTTAATTTAGTTGCTTTGCTTGCTTCTCACTCTTTGTTTGATGTTCTCTTCACTTCTGTTTCATCATTTAGGTTGTTTGATACTTCAATCTTATCTATATCTGCTTGAATTAAGAGCTCTATTGCATTCCTACTCTTTCAAATTTCCCCTTTTGGATTGATAAAACCCTCACTATAATGATTAGTACAAAGGGTGATTGACCAAGAGAGTCAAAAATCTTGGATCAATTTGGCGCTATTGCCGGGGATATACAGTCTTTAAACATTTAGTTTTGCTTCCTTTTGTCCCATATGCATTCAATTACAACTTAGTGTAGATTTAGGGTGTGCATTGCATGTTTTGTGCATTTGAGGAGTTTGGCAGCTTTGTTTGGAGAGTTTTAAGACTACATGGAGCATCGGAGATGATGGTGGGTGCAGCACAAAACATCTAAAGAGCCAAGAAGAAGGTGTACCTTGTTGATGCGGCCAGAAACGTCACCTGCAACAGCCGGTTCGGACAAAGCATCTCCAACCCGATTCAGCTTCAACAGTCTTCATAAATGTTGTATCCCCGTGAGTTAGATTGCGTCTGAAGTTGGTTTCAGGTCATTCCCGTCAGCAGTTAGAATGTTACAGAAGTTTTTGTAAAACCGCTCAACCCCATCGATCAAGGAGTGATTGTTGGGAAACCATCGGATGCTCCATTGGTCAAGTGTATCGATCAAAACAGATTGATAGGAGCCTATCGATCAAGCCTATCGATCAAATGAGATCGATACAGAACCAGACTGAAGACCATTTAGTTACAACTTTGCCATTTTCGCTTAGACTCCTTTATATACGAAAATCCCTAATTTCGAGGGACAATCTTTTATCCAGCAGTTCTTTCTTCCCTTGTTTTAGCTTTTGATTTTGTAATTTGAATCTTTCGTTGATTTCAATATAAGTTTGCATTTATCTTCTGGCTTAATCTCCCTAATTATGATTTGCTATATTTGTCTCTTTGAATTGATGGTTTTAATGGTGCTTAGTGAGTAGTCTTTTTAGGGAATGGAGATGGGTTAGGTTTAGGGAACTTTAGGCTTAATCTATGATGTCTTAGTGTTAATTATTTTATTTCCTTTTTTGATTGCTGTGTTTAATACTTGGTTAACTGTAGCTAGGTTGATTAGGATCTTAGGCTCATTTTATGCCCACCAAGTGTTTGATGAAATGCCTGAACTGCTTTGCCAGAGAATTGCTTATCCTAGCTCAAGAGATTGAGTGTCTAGGGAGTGATTTGTAAGTATACGACTGATAGAATTTCTTAATGCTTGGTGTTTGTGATTTTACTAATGAGAATTAGTTCTTGGCTTGATGATTAGTAAATAGATTAGTGCCAAGAGATTGGTGTAGTCATATAATTGAATCTTACGCCTACGGAATAGCAGTGTCTTAGTTTGTAAGTATTATAGGTTGAGTTGTTAGTTCCCTAACACCAATTATCCCATTTGAAGTCTTGCCTTTTCTCTTTTTTTAGTTGAATTCAAATTTTTTCTGTTTTGCCTTTGTTTTAGTTGATTTGCTTGCTTCTCACTCTTTGTTTGATGTTCTCTTCACTTCTGTTTGATCATTTAGGTTGTTAGACACTTCAATCTTATCTATATCTCCTTGAATTAAGAGCTCTATTGCATCCCTACTCTTTCAAATTTCCCCTTTTGGTTTGATAAAACTCTCACTATAATGATTAGTACAAAGGGTGATTGACCAAGAGAGTCATAAATCTTGGATCAATTTGGCGCTGTTGCCGGGGATTTACAGTCTTTAAACATTTATTTTTGCTTGCTTTTGTCCCATATGCATTCAATTACAACTTAGTGTAGATTTAGGGTGTGCATTGCATGTTTTGTGCATTTGAGGAGTTTGGCAGCTTTGTTTGGAGAGTTTTAAGACTACATGGAGCATCGGAGATGATGGTGGGTGAGCAACAAAACATCTAAAGAGCCAAGAAGAAGGTGTACCTTGTTGATGCGGCCAGAAACGTCACCTGCAACAACCGGTTCGGACAAAGCATCTCCAACCCGATTCAGCTTCAATAGTCTTTATAAATGTTGTATCCCCGTGAGTTAGATTACGTCTGGAGTTGGTTTCAGGTCATTCCCGTCAGCAGTTAGAATGTTACAGAAGTTTTTGTAAAACCGCTCAACCCCCATCGATCAAGGAGTGATTGTTGGGAAACCATCGGATGCTCCATTGGTCAAGTGTATCGATCAAAACAGATCGATAGGAGCCTATCGATCAAGCCTATCGATCAAATGAGATCGATACAGAACCAGACTGAAGACCATTTAGTTACAACTTTGCCATTTTCGCTTAGACTCCTTTATATACGAAAATCCCTAATTTCCAGGGACAATCTTTTATCCAGCAGTTCTTTCTTCCCTTGTTTTAGCTTTTGATTTTGTAATTTGAATCTTTCGTTGATTTCAATATAAGTTTGCATTTATCTTCTGGCTTAATCTCCCTAATTATGATTTGCTATATTTGTCTCTTTGAATTGATGGTTTTAATGGTGCTTAGTGAGTAGTCTTTTTAGGGAATGGAGATGGGTTAGGTTTAGGGAACTTTAGGTTTAATCTATGATGTCTTAGTGTTAATTATTTCATTTCCTTTCTTGATTGCTGTGTTTAATACTTGGTTAACTGTAGCTAGGTTGATTAGGATCTTAGGCTCATTTTATGCCCACCAAGTGTTTGATGAAATGCCTGAACTGCTTTGCCAGAGAATTGCTTATCCTAGCTCAAGAGATTGACTGAGTAGGGAGTGATTTGACAGTATACGACTGATAGAATTGTCTTAATGCTTAGTGTTTGTGATTTTACTAATGAGAATTAGTTCTTGGCTTGATGATTAGTAAATAGATTAGTGCCAAGAGATTGGATTAGTCATATAATTGAATCTTACGCCTATGGAATAGCAGTGTCTTAGTTTGTAAGTATTATAGGTTGAGTTGTTAGTTCCCTAACACCAATTATCCCATTTGAAGTCTTGCCTTTTCTCTTTTTTTAGTTGAATTCAAATTTTTTCTGTTTTGCCTTTGTTTTAGTTGATTTGCTTGCTTCTCACTCTTTGTTTGATGTTCTCTTCACTTCTGTTTGATTATTTAGGTTGTTAGACACTTCAATCTTATCTATATCTCCTTGAATTAAGAGCTCTATTGCATCCCTACTCTTTCAAATTTCCCCTTTTGGTTTGATAAAACCCTCACTATAATGATTAGTACAAAGGTTGATTGACCAAGAGAGTCAAAAATCTTGGATCAATTTGGCGCTGTTGCCGGGGTTTACAGTCTTTAAACATTTATTTTTGCTTGCTTTTGTCCCATATGCATTCAATTACAACTTAGTGTAGATTTAGGGTGTGCATTGCATGTTTTGTGCATTTGAGGAGTTTGGCAGCTTTGTTTGGAGAGTTTTAAGACTACATGGAGCATCGGAGATGATGGTGGGTGAGCAACAAAACATCTAAAGAGCCAAGAAGAAGGTGTACCTTGTTGATGCGGCCAGAGACGTCACCTGCAACAACCGGTTCGGACAAAGCATCTCCAACCCGATTCAGCTTCAATAGTCTTCATAAATGTTGTATCCCCATGAGTTAGATTGCGTCTGGAGTTGGTTTCAGGTCATTCCCGTCAGCAGTTAGAATGTTACAGAAGTTTTTGTAAAACCGCTCAACCCCCATCGATCAAGGAGTGATTGTTGGGAAACAATCGGATGCTCCATTGGTCAAGTGTATCGATCAAAACAGATCGATAGGAGCCTATCGATCAAGCCTATCGATCAAATGAGATCGATACAGAACCAGACTGAAGTTCATTTAGTTACAACTTTGCCATTTTCGCTTAGACTCCTTTATATACGAAAATCCCTAATTTCCAGGGACAATCTTTTATCCAGCAGTTCTTTCTTCCCTTGTTTTAGCTTTTGATTTTGTAATTTGAATCTTTCGTTGATTTCAATATAAGTTTGCATTTATCTTCTGGCTTAATCTCCCTAATTATGATTTGCTATATTTGTCTCTTTGAATTGATGGTTTTAATGGTGCTTAGTGAGTAGTCTTTTTAGGGAATGGAGATGGGTTAGGTTTAGGGAACTTTAGGCTTAATCTATGATGTCTTAATGTTAATTATTTCATTGCCTTTCTTGATTGCTGTGTTTAATACTTGGTTAACTGTAGCTAGGTTGATTAGGATCTTAGGCTCATTTTATGGCCACCAAGTGTTTGATGAAATGCCTGAACTGCTTTGCCAGAGAATTGCTTATCCTAGCTCAAGAGATTGACTGAGTAGGGAGTGATTTGGCAGTATATGATTGATAGAATTGTATTAACGCTTGCCGTTTGTCATTTCACTAAGGAGAATTCGATCTTGACTTGATGATTAGCCAAGAGATTAGTGCAAAGAAATTGGATTACTCAAATAAATCAATCCTATGCATAATGAATAACAGTGTGTGAGTTTGTAAGCATTATAGGTTGAGATGATAGTTCCCTAACACCAATTATCCCATCTCAAGTTTTGCCTTTTCTCTGTTTTTAGTTGAATTCGAATTTGCTCTGTTTTGCCTTTGTTTTAGTTGCTTTGCTTGCTTCGCTTTCTTTGTTTGATGTTCTCTTCTCTTCTGTTTGATCATTTAGGTTGTTAGACACTTCAATCTTATCTATATCTGCTTGAATTAAGAACTTTATTGCATTCCTGCTGTTTTAATTTTCCCCTTTTGGATTGATAAAACCCTTACTACAATGATTACTACAAAGGATGATTGAGCAAGAGAGTCAAAAATCATGGATCAATTTGGCACCGTTGCCGGGGATTTATAGTCTTTAAACATTCATTTTTGCTTGCTTTTGTCCCGTTTGCATTCAATTTGGACTTAGTGAAGATTTAGGATGTGCATTGCATGTTTTGTGCATTTGAGGAGTTTGGCAGGTATGTTTGGAGAGTTTTGAGACTACAAGGAGCATGGGAGATGATGGTTGGTGCAGCACAAAACATCAAAAGCGCCAAGAAGAAGGTGCACCTTGTTGAGGCGGCCAAAAACTTCACCTGACAAAACCGGTTCTAACAAAGCATCTCCAACCAGATTCAGCTTCAACAGTCTTCATAATTGTTGTAGCCCCCGTGAGTTAGATTGCATCTGGAGTTTGTTTCAAGTCATTCCCATCAGCGGTTAGAAGTTTGCAGAAGTTTTCGTGAAACAGCTCAACCCCCATCAATCAAGCCCATCAATCAAGGAGTGATCGATGGAAAACCATCGGATGCTCCATCGATCAATTTTATCGATCAAAACAAATCGATAGGAGACTAACGCTCAAGCCAATTGATCAAATGAGATCGATACAGATCCAGACTGAAGATCATTTATTCACAACTTTGCCATTTTCACTTATACTCCTTTATATACGAAAAATCCCTAATTTTATCCAGCAGTTCTTTCTTCTCTTGTTTTAGCTTTTGATTTTGTAATTTGTATATTTGGTTGATTTCAATATTTGTTTGCATTTATCTTCATGCTCAATCTCCCTAATTATGATTAGTTATATCGGTCTCTTTGAATTGATGCTTTTAATGGTGCTTAGTGAGTAGTCTTTTTAGGGAATAGAGATGGGTTAGGTTTAGGGAACTTTAGCCTTAATCTAAGATGTCTTAGTGTTTATTATTCCATTTCCTTTCTTGATTGCTGTGTTTAATGCTTGGTCAGCCGTAGCTAGGTTGATTAGGATCTTAGGCTCAGTTTATACCCACCAAGTGTTTGATGAAATGCCTGAACACCTTTGCCAGAGAATTGCTTATCCTAGCTCAAGAGATTGATTGTCTATGGAGTGATTTGGCAGTACAGGACTGATAGAATTGTCTTAACGCTTGGTGTTTGTGATTTTACTAATTAGAATCAGTTCTTGGCTTGATGATTAGCAAATAGATTAGTGCCAAGAGATTGGATTAGTCATATAATTGAATCTTATGCATATAGAATAGCAGTGTCTGAGTTTGTAAGTATTATAGGTTGAGTTGATAGTTCCCTAACACCAATTATCCTATTTCAAGTCTTGCCTTTAATCTGTATTTAGGTGAATTCGAATTTGCTCTGTTTTTCCTTTGATTTAGTTGCTTTGCTTGCTTCTCACTCTTTGTTTGATGTTCTCTTCAGTTCTGTTTCATCATTTAGGTTGTTTGATACTTCAATCTTATCTATATCTGCTTGAATTAAGAGCTCTATTGCATTCCTACTCTTTCAAATTTCCCCTTTTGGATTGATAAAACCCTTACTATAATGATTAGTACAAAGGGTAATTGACCAAGAGAGTCAAAAATATTGGATCAATTTGGCGCTGTTGCCGAGGATTTACAGTCTTTAAACATTTATTTTTGCTTGCTTTTGTCAGATTTGCATTCAATTACAACTTAGTGTAGATTTAGGGTATGCATTGCATGTTTTGTGCATTTGAGGAGTTTGGAAGCTTTGTTTGGAGAGTTTTAAGACTACATGGAGCATGGGCGATGATGTTGGGTGCAGCACATAACATCTAAAGAGCCAAGAAGAACGTGCACCTAGTTGATGCGGCCAGAAACTTCACCTGAAAAAACCGGTTCGGACAAAGCATCTCCAACTCGATTCAGCTTTAACACTCTTCATAAATGCTGTATCCCTGTGAGTGAGATTGCGTCTGGAGTTGGTTTCAGGTCATTCCCGTCAGCAGTTAGAAATTTACAGAAATTTTCGTGAAACCGCTCACCCCCCCATCGATCAAGGAGTGATCGATGGGAAACCATCGGATGCTCCATTGGCCAAGTGTTTCAATCAAAACAGATCGATAGGAGCTTATCGATCAAGCCCATCGATCAAATGAGATCGATACAGATCGAGACTGAAGACCATTTAGTTACAACTTTGCCATTTTCGCTTAGACTCCTTTATATACGAAAATCCCTAATTTCCTTGGACAGTCTTTTATTCAGCACTTCTTTCTTCTCTTGTTTTAGCTTTTGATTTTGTAATTTGAATCTTTGGTTGATTTCAATATAAGTTTGCATTTATGTTCTTGCTTAATCTCCCTAATTATGATGTGCTATATTTGTCTCTTTGAATTGATGGTTTTAATGGTGCTTAGTGAGTAGTCTTTTTAGGGAATGGAGATGGGTTAGGTTTAGGGAACTTTAGGCTTAATCTATGATGTCATAGTGTTAATTATTCCATTTCATTTCTTGATTGCTGTTTTTAATACTTTGTTAGCCGTAGTTAGGTTGATTAGGATCTTAGGATCTTAGGATCTTTGATGAAATGCCTGAACTGCTTTGCCAGAGAATTGCTTATCCTAGCTCAAGAGATTGACTGACTAAGGAGTGATTTGGCAGTATAGGATTGATAGAATTGACTTAACACTTGCCGTTTGTCATTTCACTAAGGAGAATTAGATCTTGACATGATGATTAGCAAAGAGATTAGTGCTAAGAGATTGGATTAGTTATATAAATCAATCTTATGCATAAGGAATAGCAGTGTGTGTGTTTGTAAACATTATAGGTTTGGGTTGATATTTCCCTAACACCAATTATCCCATCTCAAGTTTTGCCTTTTATATGTTTTTAGTTGAATTCGAATTTGTTCTGTTTTGCCTTTGTTTTAGTTGCTTTGCTTGCTTCGCTCTCTTTGTTTGATGTTCTCTTCTCTTCTGTTTGATCATTTAGGTTGTTAGACACTTCAATCTTTTCTATATCTGCTTGAATTAAGAACTTTATTGCATTCGTGCTGTTTTAATCTTCCCCTTTTGGATTGATAAAACCCTTACTACAATGATTAGTACAAAGGGTGATTGAGCAAGAGAGTCAAAAATCTTGGATCAATTTGGCACCGTTGCCGGGGATTTATAGTCTTTAAACATTTATTTTTGCTTGCTTTTGTCCCATTTGCATTCAATTAGGACCTAGTGTAAATTTAGGATATGCATTGCATGTTTTGTGCATTTGAGGAGTTTGGCAGGTATGTTTGGAGAGTTTTGAGACTACAAGGAGCATGGGAGATTGAAACATCTAAATTTCTGGGGACAATCTTTTATCCAGCAGTTCTTTCTTCTCTTGTTTTAGCTTTTGATTTTTTAATTTTAATATTTGCTTGAATTCAATATAAGTTTCCATTTATCTTCTTGCTTAATCTCCCTAATTATGATTAGCTATCTCTTTCTCTTTGAATTGATTGTATTAATGGTGTTAGTGAGTATTCTTTTTAGGCAATTGAGATGGGTTAGGTTTAGGGAAATTTAGGCTTAATCTATGATGTCTTAGTGTTAATTCTTCTATTTCCTTTTTTGATTACTGTGTTTAATGCTTGATTAGCCGTACCTAGGTTGATTAGGATCTTAGGCTCATTCTATGTCCACCAATTGTTTGATGAAATGCCTAAGCAGCTCTGCCAGATAATTGCTTATCCTAGCTCAAGAGATAGACTGTCTAGGGAGTGATTTTACTAATGAGAATTAGTTCTTGGCTTGATGATTAGCAAATAGATTAGTACCAAGAGATCGGATTAGTCATATGAATGAATCCTATGAATAGGGAATAGCATTGTGTGAGTTTGTAACCATTATAGGTTGAGTTGATAGTTCCCTAACACCAATTATTCCATCTCAAGTCTTGCCTTTTCTCGGTTTTTAGCTGAATTCGAATTTGCTCTGTATTGCCTTTGTTTTAGTTGCTTTGCTTGCCTCTCACTCTTTGTTTGATGTTCTCTTCACTTCTGTTTGATCATTTAGGTTGTTAGACACTTCAATCTTATCTATATCTCCTTGAATTAAGAGCTCTATTGCATTCCTGGTGTTTCAGTCTTCCCCTTTTGGATTGGTAAAACCCTTACTACAATGATTTGTACAAAGGGTGATTGCAAAGAGAGTCAAAACTCTTGTATCAATTGTGCACCGTTGCCGGAGATTTATAGTCTTTAAACATTCATTTTTGCTTGCTTTTGTCCCATTTGCATTCAATAGGACTTAGTGTAGATTTAGGGTGTGCATTGCATGTTTTGTACATTTAAGAAGTTTGGAAGGAATGATTTGAGAGTTTTGAGACTACAAGGAGCATGGGAGATGTTGGTGGGTGCAGCATAAAACATCAAAAGAGCCAAGAAGAAGGTGCACCTTGTTGAAGCAGCCAGAAACTTCACCTGGCAAAACTGGTTCTAACAAAGCATCTCCACACCCGATTCAGCTTCATTAGTCTGCAAAATTGTTGTAGCCCCGTGAGTACGATTGCGTCTGGAGTTGGTTTCAGGTCATTCCCATCAGCGGTAAGAAAGTTACAGAAGATTTCGTGAAACCGCTCAACCCCCATCGATCAAGCCCATCGATCAAGTGTATCAATCCAAACAGATCGTTAGGATCTTATCCATCAAGCCTATAGATCAAACGAGATCGATACAGACACAGACGGAGATCATTCATTTACAACTTTGCCATTTTCGCTTAGACACCAATATATACGAACAATCCCTAATATATGGGGACAGTCTTTTATCCAGCAGTTCTTTTTCTCTTGTTTTAACTTTTGATTTTGTAATTTGAATTTTTTCTTGAATTCAGTATAAGTTTCCATTTATCTTCTTGCTTAATCTCCCTAATTATGATTAGCTATCTCTTTCTCTTTGAATTGATGGTTTTAATGGTTTTAGTGAGTATTCTATTTAGGGGATTGAGATGGGTTAGGTTTAGGGAACTTTAGGCTTAATCTATGTTGTGTTAGTGTTAATTCTTCCATTTCCTTTCTTGATTGCTGTGTTTAATGCTTGATTAGCCGTAGCTAGACTAATTAGGATCTTAGGCTCATTTTATGCCCACCAAGTGTTTGATGAAATGCCTGACTTGCTTCGCCAGAGAATTGCTTATCCTAGCTCAAGAGATTGACTGTCTAGGGAGTAATTTGGCAGTATAGGATTGATAGAATTGTCTTAACGCTTGCCATTTGTCATTTCACAAATGAGAATTAGTTCTTGACTTAATGATTAGCATAGAGATTAGTGCTAATAGATTGGATTAGTCATATAAATGAAACTTATGCATATGGAATAACATTGTGTGAGTTTGAAACCATTATAGGTTGAGTTGATAGTTCCCTAACACCAATTATTTCATCTCAAGTCTTGCGTTTTCTCTGTTTTTAGTTGACTTCGAATTTGCTCTGTTTTGCCTTTGTTTTAGTTGCTTTTCTTGCTTCTCACTCTTTGTTTGATGTTCTCTTCACTTCTGTTTGATCATTTAGGTTGTTAGACACATCAATCTTATCTATATCTGCTTGAATTAAGAACTCTATTCCATTCCTGCTCTTCAAATTTTCCCTTTTGGATTGATAAAACCCTTACTACAGTGATTAGTACAAACGGTGATTGACCAAGAGTGTCAAAAATCTTGGATCAATTTGACGTCGTTGCCGGGGATATATTGTCTTTAAACATTCATTTTTGCTTGCTTTTGTCCCATTTGTATTCAATTAGGACTTAGTGTAGATTTATGGTGTGCATTGCATGTTTTGTGCATTTGAGGAGTTTGGCAGGTATGGGATATGATTGTGTGTGCAGCACAAAACATCAAAAAAGCCAAGAAGAAGGTGCACCTTGTTGAAGCGGCCAGAAACTTCACCTGACAAAACCGGTTCAGACAAAGCATCTCCAACCCGATTCAGCTTTTACAGTCTTCATCTATGTTGTAGCCCCGGGAGTTAGCTTGCATTTGGAGTTGGTTTCCGGTCATTTCCATCAGCGGTTACAAAGTTACAGGAATTAATCGTGAAACCGCCAGACCCCTATCGATCAAGCCCATCGATCAAGGAGTGATCGATCAAGTCTATAGATCAAACGGGATCGATACAGATCAAGACTAAAGATCATTTATTTACAACTTTGCCATTTTTGCTTAAACTCCATTATATACAAAAAATCCCTAATATATGGGGACAGTCTTTTATCTAGCAGTTCTTTCTTCTCTTGTTTTAGCTTTTGATTTTGTAATTTCAATCTTTGCTTGATTTCAATATAAGTTTGCATTTATCTTCTTGCTTATTCTCCTTAATTAAGATTAGCTATCTCTTTCTCTTTGAATTGATGGTTTCAATGGTGCTTAGTGAGTAGTCTTTTTAGGGAATTGAGATGAGATTTGTTTAGGGAACTTAAGGCTCAATCTATGATGTCTTAGTGTTAATTATTCCATTACCTTTCTTGATTTCTGTGTTTATTGCTTGATTAGCCCTAGCTAGGTTGATTAGGATCTTAGGCTCATTTTATGCCCACCAAGTGTCTGATGAAATGTCTGAATTGCTTTGCAAATAGATTAATGCCAAGAGATTTGATTAGTCATATAAATGAATCCTATGCATAAGAAATAGCATTGTGTCAGTTTGTTAGCATTATAGGTTGAGTTGATAGTTCCCTGACACCAATTATCCCATCTGTAATCTTGCCTTATCTCTGTTTTTAGTTGACTTCAAATTTGCGCTATTTTGCCTTTATTTTAATTGCTTCGCTTGCTTCTCACTCTTTGTTTGATGTTCTCTTTACTTCTGTTTGATCATTTAGGCTGTTAGACACTTACATCTTATCTATATCTGCTTGAATTAAGAGCTCGATTGCATTCCTGGTGTTTCAATCTTCTCCTTTTGGATGGATAAAACCCTTACTACAATGATTAGTACAAAGGGTGATTGACCAACTTAAACAGTCTTCTACAAAAATGTAGCCCCAGGAGTTAGCTTGCGTCTGGATTTGGTCTCAGGTTATTCCCATCAGCAGATCGAAAGTTACAGGAAGTTTTCGTGAAACCGCTCAACCCCCATCGATCACGCCCATCGATCAAGGAGTGATCGATGGGAAACCATCGGATGCTCCATCGATCAAGTGTATCGATCAAAATAGATCGTTTGGAGCCTATCGATCAAGCCTATAGATCAAACGAGATCGATACAGATCGAGACTGAAGATCATTTATTTACAACTTTGCCATTTTTGCTTAGGCTCCTTTTATATACGAAAAATCCCTAATTTCTGGGGACAGTCTTTTATCCAGCAGTTCTTTCTTCTCTTGTTTTAGCTTTTGATTTTGTAATTTGAATATTTGCTTGATTTCAATATAAGTTTGCATTTATCTTCTTGCTTAATCTCCCTAATTATGATTAGCTATCTCTTTCTCTTTGAATTGATGGTTTTATTGGTGCTTAATAAGTAGTCTTTTTAGGAAATTGAGATGGGTTAGGTTTAGGGAACTTTAGGCTTAATCTATGATGTGTTAGTGTTAATTCTTCCATTTCCTTTCTTGATTGCTGTGTTTAATGCTTGATTAGCTCTAGCAAGGTTGATTACGTTCTTAGGCTCATTTTATACCCACCAAGTGTCTGATGAAATGCCTGAACTGCTTTGCAAGAGAATTGCTTATCCTAGCTCAAGAGATTGACTGTCTACAGAGTGATTTGGCAATATAGGATTGATAGAATTGTCTTAACGCTTGTTGTTTGTCATTTCACTAATGAGAATTAGTTCTTGGCTTGATGATTAGCAAATAGATTAGTGCTAAGAGATTGGATTAGTCATATAAATGAATCATATGCATAAGGAATAGCATTTTTTTTTAGTTTCTAAGCATTATAGGTTGAGTTGATAGTTCGCTAACACCAATTATCCCATCTCAAGTCTTGCCTTTTCTTTGTTTTTAGTTGAATTCGAATTTGCTCTGTTTTGCCATTGTTTTAGTTGCTTTGCTTGCTTCTCACTCTTGTTTGATGTTCTCCTCAATTCTGTTTGATCATTTAGGCTGTTAGACACTTCAATCTTATCTATATCTGCTTGAATTAAGAGCTCTATTGCATTCCTGCTGTTTAAATCTTCCCCTTTTGGTTGGATAAAATCCTTACTACAATGATTAGTAGAAAGCGTAATTTACCAAGAGAGTCAAAACTCTTGTATCAATTTGGCACCGTTGCTGGAGATTTATAGTCTTTAAACATTCATTTTTGCTTGCTTTTGTCCCATTTGCATTCAATTAGGACTTAGTGTAGATTTAGGATGTGCATTGCATGTATTTTGCATTTGAGGAGTTTGGCAGGTATGGTTGGAGAGTTTTGAGACTACAAGGAGCATGGGAGATGATTGTGGGTGCAGCACAAAACATCAAAAAAGCCAAGAAGAGGGTGCACCTTGTTGAAGCTGATATATCATGGTTTTGATGGTTTTTAACCTTGATATAAATCATTTTTACTGTGTCTTTTTGGTCTTTTTAGAGTCCTAATAGAGTCTTTGCAGGTTATAGAATATCTGGAGCATAATTGGAGATACTGGAGCTTTTTGGATCATTACAAGATGAAGCCCCGAAGTGTACAACTCAGAAGGCGAAATCAGAGATGGGTGACGCTCGTCACCACCTTTAGTGACGCTCGTCACCTAGAAAGGAAGGGATCGTGGCTGGTTTATTAAAAGATGGAGCATTTTTTACAGAATTGGCCCAGAAATTCTATTATTTGCAAGATGGCCCCATATCGTGTTTAGCCTCTATTTATTAGTTTTTCAGCCATTGTTGGCTTCTATCTTAGTTTTTAAGAATTCATAGAGGTTTTAGAGAGGATATTATTGATAGCCTTTGGGAAGACATATCATGTACTCTTTTTGGAGCAGATTTCGAACCACCATTGTTTTTATTCTATTCTTTTAATGCAAATTCATTCAGTTATATTTTGTGATTCCATGATCATGTCTGAGTAATTTGTTAGTTAAGTTAGAGCTTTTTCAAAGGTTGATGAAGAGTTTGTAGAATTGCTACCTGTTGGGAATATCTTTTGGTTTTCATCTTTACTTGCTTTAAAATCGAATTTTTTAGAAACATCATCTAGAAATCCGAAAATCATAGGTTGTTAAATATATGTGAGAGCATTATTGATAATCTGAACTAGTATTTGATGAGAAAAACAACTTAGTGCGAAGAGATTTGGCTTAGAAGTTTTGTGAACAATTGAATTCGATCATATTGTATGTTAAGGTTGTTAGGGTTTGCAACGAGATTTGAAACTTTGTGATCTAGACATAGTTAACTTCTGCAATGAGAATTGATTAGTTATATATTAGCTATTCATGTTCAAAACGGTTCTTAATCATTCCTGATTTTCATGCATTCTACATTCTCGGATTCAACCTGCGAACTGTCTTGACTTAGCGCTTTTAGTCTTCTGGAACTTAGATCAACAACTAAAATTCGTTTGCTTACCTTTATTTCATTATTCGCATTACATACATCACATACTTCTAAAAGCTTAATCCGAACCTACATTCGATAGTGTAGTTTGCATCACTTCTTTGGGATTCGATACCCCTTGTACTACAACTACTTTTGCGGTGCACCTGCAATAGTTTTATTTGGGTAAAACATGAGCCCTATCAAGTTTTTGGCGCTGTTGCCGAGGAGTAATAGCTGCCTATCGATTTTTGGTATTAGGATTTTGTCTAAGTTTTAATTTAGTTACTAACTTTTGATAACAATATTTATATCGTCTATAGAAGCAAGCAATGCAGGAGGTTATCAAAACTCAAGCAGCACACAGTCGTAGTATAGTGCAAGAGGAATCAATCCAACCTAGGAGCTAGAAAGTGCAATGAGAATGCAAGGATCATGCAAATCTAAGCAAATGGTGAACGGTTTTGTAAAACTCCTAAAAACTAGATGCAACGGTCAAATGCAAAGCAAAACTATTTTAAAAATACTGGAAACGAGTAAACTACCACGAGGAACAAACAGAATGATTAAAATGCAAGGCTATGAATTAATAAAAATCGACTAGTGGATCGACCACTAGATCGAGCAACAACGATCGATCTCATCTAAAAGTTCAACAGAAGTGAATCTAATGACCAGGATGTGAACAAATAGCAAGTGAATGATTAACAGAGATGTAAGAATACTAAGAAAGAGGGTCCAGGGTTGAGATTCATGTTCAAGGGTTTCAAAGGTTCAAGCTTGGTTTGAAAACTTTAGATCTACTCACTTTGTGAGATTCTCTAGGCCTTGAAAACAAAACAAGATCCATCCATGGCGTGTGGTATGGATCACTCCTTCATTCTCTTCTCCAGACCCATGGCGTTTGGCAGAAAAAGAGATTGAAGGGCATAAAACTCAGATTTCAAACACACGGCCTAACTAGTCCCCTAAACTACCATGTCATTTGGGAAAGGTAGACTAGCCTCTAGGATTCGATTTTCAAGGACCTCTGGATCCTGTCAAGGTAAGAGGTCCCTTGGATCATAAAGATCTTGGCGTGAGAGTCTTTAAGCCTTAAGAACTCGATATCCTAGAAGAGAAAGCCATAAAGAACAAGAAAACACCAAACTTTGAAAACCTTTTCGACCCCTTTGAATCCTCTCAACCCCAAAACCCGAATAGACTACTCGCTACACATAAAGTAAACCGAACAAAGCATAGAAGATGAACTAGTAAGCATGAAAAACGATTACTTTAAACTTAAGCGATTCAATATTCAAGAACAAAGCAAGAAAAAGCTTCGAGGTCTAACGATGGCGAAATCGCCTTCGAACAGAGAGAAAAACTCTAAAAAGATAAAGTGAAAACGTGTATCGAAAAGCAAGATCGCCGCCTTCCCAAAATAGACCAAACAGCTCGATGGTCCCCCCCTCGCTAGAAGCCAAAAACGGTTAAAGTGTACTGAGATCGACCTCGAGATCGAGCATCTCGCTCGATCATCTTCGGACATTGTGACTTCAGCTCAATCTGTATCTCGATCTTCTTCGGTGGATCGAGTTCTTCGTCTGATCTTGGAATCGATATATGGAGGATCGAGTGGTGGACTCGATCCGGCTCTCGCTCTTCATGGCGTCACTTACGTCCGTACTCCTTGATCGATCTCTTCACTCGATCTCCGTCTCGATCAGTTTCCTTGGATCGGATGGACTACTTGATCTTCTGGTCGATCTCATCTAGATCGATCGGCCATGCTCGATCCGCTTCTCGATCTCTGATCCTGAGCAAATATTCCTGAATTCTCCAAGTTTCCACGAGCCTCCTCATGAGCCTTAGCACATTCACGAATCTTCCAAGACTCCAAAGTAGCCGAAAACAACCTGAATGCGATGCAAAATGCAAGAAACATGCATATGCTGGTCCAAAAATGCTCTATGACCTAAAGTGATGCAAACAAGCCTAAAGTGCAAGGTAAATGCATGAGAAACTAGCTTATATGTATGCAACATCAACTCCCCCAAACTTGCCTTTTGCTTGCCCTCAAGCAAACAAAATTCAAGAAGGGAGAGAGGTTTTAAAACAAAGTGGTGTTTAAACTTCTTGGAAAGGTGTCTTTCAAATGAATCAATCTCAACGTCCTAGTTATTAATTCTAAAATGCATTGCACACACTCATACTCCAAATAACTTAGCCATACTCATCACACAATGAATTTCAAGTCATGACTCTCCTATTCCAAACAATCAAAGAATCTCATCCTTTAACATCCATTAATGATCGAACCGTGAATCAAACTTATGCACTTTAAAGCAAAACACATTTGGCTAAGGGTGAAGGCTATGAGCATAGAATGATCTCATTTTTAAGAGGGTTTCACAATGCTATGGGTTTCTCTCACAAATGGTATGAACTTTATGCATAATGCTAAAGGTAAAGGCAATTGATGCATACATGATTAGATTCTCATCTACCCTTGTACACTAACAATGATCCTAAAACCCCTCTCATTTTCTTTTCTTTTCAGCTCACTCACCCTCCTAGAGACTACCCTTATTAATCTCAAACCCAAATTAAAAAAACAGAAAACATTTTTACTCTTTAGGCTAGTGAAAAGGCTTGAAAATTTTTCAGCTCCTTAATTTTTTTCTTATTGATAGCTCTCATATTCTTTTCTTTCTTTTTCTTTTCTTTTTATCTTGGCACTTAGGCTCTTTTCTTTTTCTCTCTTTTTTATTTTATTTTACTTGAGAAAGCTATCTTCCGAAATATTTAGAGCAATATATATTTTGAAAACAAAGCCTTTCACTTAAAACCTTTTGTTCACTTCAATTACCAAACCCTTTTGAAACCGTAAACATATAAACAAGAAATCAGTCCCATCAAACCTCAAAACTTATCCCAAGCCTACAACTAGCTTCAAAATGCAAAGCTAGCAATCATATGAGAACCTAAACATGTCGCCTAAACGTAACAAGTTATGCTAAGTTCAAACCGGAAAGAGGCCTCACAATAATGTCACACAAGAACACTTGGCTTGAAAGAAAGGTAAGGGTGATGGTGGGAGTTCTACTTAGGCTCACAAGAGTGGTAAAAGGAGGAAGAGAGCCTAAATATGTATAAGATCCATGTGTTCATTTTCAAATGCATAAGAATGATATTTAAAAATTCAGATTAGGGTTCTCACTTATTAGGACAAGTTTCAAATCATGAAGGTTCAATTCAAGTCACGAAAATCAAAACAAGTGATCCAAGGATGGTAAGAACTTACTTTCAAAGCGTGAGCAAAGCATTAGAGAACTACTAACTAGGGCATTGAAAAAATTCATGAGCTTAAAACACCTTTTTAAGAAAACTTTTACCCCTTATGCAAATATAAACAACCTAGATGCTTGAAAATTCTAGACTCAATCCTAAAATGTTTAACAATTTGAATGCAACTAAATGAATTTTTTTTTTTTTTTTTTGAAAATTTTAAAAAATTTTACCAATTTTTTGTTTTTTTCTATGCCTTAGAATGTATGCAAGACTCAAGGGATGCGAAGATAAAATAAGAGCAAAATAAACATGTCAAACCACACACATACTCCCCCAATCTTGAATGACACCATCCCGGTGGAAAAAAAATTCGAGAGAGCTCAAAACACTAAGCAATAATCAAGAAAACATGAGCGGTATGTAGAATGGAAGGTTGTTGGTACCTCGGGTCTAGCCTCGGCTGGAACTTGAGGATGTTCCAAACGAGCTAGATACTATGGCTTTGCCTTCGGAGGCTGGCTCTTGGAGGGAATGTTGCTTCCTTGAGTCTCATGGTTGACAGCTCCACCGGTTGAAAGCCTCCTCTTCTCGGGCTGTTGAACCTCATCACGTGCAGCGTGCTTTGGCGAAGCTCTCTGAAGCGCCTTGACCTTCTTGGCAAGCTTCTTGATGACCTTGCTCTGCCACTTGTTGATCTTCCTTTGCATCTCCACAACAGAAGCAAAGAACTTCTCCGTCTTAGTCCGCGGCTCAAAGTCAAGATTAGGGAAGACAAAGGCTTCGGGCATCTCATCATCCGTTGCTGGAGACTCTGATCTAGGGCGAGCAGCTTGCTGAAAGGTTGCCGCGGCTCCTAGAGGAGCAAAGCACTCCTCTACGCTTGGAAGAAACTCGATGTTCCCAATTCCCAACAGCTCGGTTTCGGTTTGGTTTGGCAGGATACACGCCCTCTTCTCATTCTCCTCATCAATGAATAAGTATTCAAAGAAGCCCTCGGCTGGCGTGCATCCCAAGCTGTCAGTGTTCCTTAGATATTTCTCGTCCATGAAGGCTCTATCCTGAACGGGAGTGAAGTTCTGAAGCGGTACGCCGGCTTGCACGAAAAAGGGTGTGAGGAAACCGCCAATAAGCGACGAGCTTGCCTTGCATCTCAAGGCATATGCCTTATATTTCACCAACGAAGCAGCAAGGAGGCACCCGTAGTTCAAGTCATATCCGAGCTGGTCTTCCAATGGCTCATCGTTCTCATCCGGGTCACACACGAGATGCTTAACGCCTTGGAACAAAAAGCAAAGCTCTGTCTTGGTCACTGTGGGGGCTACTAAGACCACTAAAGGTGTTGGCCATCAGCTTCAAAGTGTAACGTAGCACCAGGTTCCTCACTCTCTTGATCTTCGCGGTATTCGCTTTGTAGTCTTTATTGGCTATGAGGTCCCAAAAATCGTTTGCTTGAGTGAAGGAGGGAAACTCAACTTTCGTGGCGGCTGCATCGAGGCCATAAGCTTGGCAAAGCTCGGGGATTGAGAGACTGAAGGCTTGACGTTTTATCTTGAAGGAGAGGGGTCCTTGAGAAGGAGTTGGGACGCTTGGGTTCTCGTATGCAAACTCCAAAGTGGCAAACACGTCGATTGTCACTTCGGGAAAGGTTGGGCAATCCATCCGTGACAAACACCTCAGCCCTATCTTCTGGAGGAGTTCATCAAAATCTCCTAAAATCCCCATCTTAGCTATCAATCCTCTGTCCGCGAACTTAGTTGGCTCGAACTTTAGCCTTTCAAGCCGTTCTTTGTCCCGTTTCTCATCCTTACTCCAACGAACCCTCTCCTGCACAGCCACTTCTTGGTTTCCTCCCTCTTGTGCTGTCTCTTCTCTCGTTCTTTTGGGAGCCATTGTGCCTGAAACAAGTTTCTCAAGCAAAGCAATGAGCAAAACGGCGATATATTGAGAGAAGAAGAGAAGCAAAGAAGAAAACTTATAACTAATACCCTAGAATTTTGGGGGATTTATAAAAATTATAACATGATAATAGAGAATAATATCTAGAGATAGAGTGAAATCTAGAATTTGTCCTATTATCAAGCTATTTTAAAAATTTAAAACCGCCCTAGCATCTAAAACAATCGAAAGCGAATAAAAAGAAATTTTCTTGAATATTTTCTTGAAGATTCGAAAATACCTTTGCAAGATTGAAAAAGATTGCTGCTAGCCCTTAGAAAACAAGAATTCACACTCTCTTTTGCTTAACAACTCGACAAAACAAGAATGAGAGAGTGTGAAAGTGGTTGAAAACATTTAAAGGCTGACAAACAAAACCATGGGTAAAAGAAGTGGTTTTTTGGCAAAAGCTCTGGTCAAGGCATATCTTTCATGGTCAAAGATGCTTGCCTTGACCACTTTTTGAATTTAAAAACCGGAGAGAAAGAGGAAGGGAGGGAAAAGAAAATGTTACCTCAGCACGAGATCGAGTCCTTTTGGTCGATCTGGGACTCGATCTCATGCCCATAATTGTGTGGATCGAGAGGGTTGCTCGATTTGGGACTCGATTCGAATTGAATCGAGTCTTGGATTGATAATACCTCTCGTTCCTTGAGTTTTTGGCACGACGGCTAAGTCCTCGTGATCGAGCCACATTCTCGATTCAGGGATCGATTTAAGCTTGGATCGAGTGGCAGATCGAGTAGACTATTCGATCTAGCCTTGCAAATCGAGTGACTCAGTCAATCCATCCCTCGTTTGCTTTTCAAGCTAAACGTATAGGGTGTTGTCCTCTCGTGATCGACTGTGTCACACGATCCGTCTACTCGATCTCGTCTAGATCGACTAACTCCTCTCGATTCACTAGCTCGATCTAGCAATGATCGAACCAGGATGAGTCGATTTAGCACTCGATCTCTAGCCTATACTCGCCGCTTCTTACTCCTTTTAGATCTAAGATCAGGGCCTGCAATCCCTCATACCTGTTCCTACACACTCATAAGATAAAAACATAAAACTGAAAGAGAAATAAAGTAAAAATATATACAAGATAGACAAGGGAATGCCTCCCAAGTGCGCTTTCTTTAACGTCTTTAGCTAGACTTTACTTGGTTTAGGCAGATGGTGGGTCTTGGAGGAGCATTGAGGTGCTCTCCTTGTCAAATGCACTCGCCTAGAGCTTCCTTGATGGTCACGAAAGCTTCCAAACACTCCTCATCAAAGACAAAATCAGCTTCCTTGCACAACAGCCGTGTAAGAGGGCGTGCAATCTTGGAAAAATCCTTGATGAAGCGCCTGTAGAAGCCAGCGTGCCCCAAGAAACTCCTCTCTTCTTTAACATTAACCAGCGGCTCAAGACTCATCATGACCTCAACCTCAATGCCCTTCTCTGATATCTTATGACCAAGCACGATCCCTTCCTTCACCATGAAGTGACATTTCTCCCAATTAAGCACCAAGTTTGTCTCCTCACAGCACTTTAGTACCTTGCAAAGATTCAACAAACACGCAGAAAAGGACGCACCATATACAGAGACGTCGTGCATAAACAGTTATACCATCTCTTATATCAGATCAGAGAAGATCGACATCATACACCGCTGAAACGTAGCCGGTGCGTTACACAACCCGAATGGCATCCTTCGATAAGCGAAGGTGCCATAAGGGCATGTAAAGGTCATCTTCTCTTGATCATTTGGATGGATTGGTATTTGGAAAAATCAACAAAATCCATCAAGAAAGCAATAGTAGGGATGATTAGCAAGTCTTCCAAGCATTTGATCAATAAAAGGCAAGGGAAAATGATCGTTTCTAGTAGCAAGATTAAGCTTCCTATAGTCAATACACATATGGTGTCCTGTAACAGTTTTCAGTAGGTATAAGCTCATCTTTATCATTCTTAATGACTGTGATCCCTCCCTTCTTAGGCACCACGTGTACAGGAGAAACCCACGTGCTGTCACTTATGGGATAGATCACGTCAGCTTCTAATAGCTAAAGAATCTCTTTCTTAACAACCTCTTTCAAATTAGGATTCAAACGCCTTAGATGTTCTATAGAAGAGGCGTTCTCATTATCCAAGTGAATCCTATGAGTGCAAAGCATTGGTGAAAGGCCCTTGATGTCACTTAGAGAGTACCCAATGGCCTTCCTATACTTTCTCAGCTCAGTTAGGAGCGAGTGCAACTCATCATCACTTAAGTTTTCATTCACAATCACAAGATAAGTTTCGTTAAGTCCTAAGAAAGCATACCTTAGCCCTTTTGAGAGCTCCATAAAGGTCCACCTTTGGGGCTAGCAGCTCACTCCAGTCCTCCCCGTGGCTCTGGTTGACGTTCCCATCCTCAATAGCCTCCTTAGAACCCGATACATGACCCAAAAGACTGCTTTCTTGAACCGTTGTCCCTTCCGAGATCGAGTCTTCCAGTCGATCTTGCTCTCGATGTCGTCTAGATCGAGCAATTTCACTCAATTCTCCCACTCGATGTAAGGTGGATCGAGTGAAAGATCGAGACGCTAGGTCGATCTCTGGAATGGACTCTGAACTGATCGGGGGGCACCTCTCGATCTTGGACTCGATTGATTCCCTGGATCGACTGCTCTCAACTCGATCACTCACTCGATTTAGATGGGATCGAGTAGTGGATCGGGTGTCTGAGTCGTTCTCTTCTCTGGATCGACTAGCATCCTCGATCTTCTCGTCGATTGCTGACTTGGATCGAGGGATCTTCTCGATTTCCTGATCAATCTCTAAGCAGCCACCTTCATCTTCTAGCACAACTTTCCTCAAATCAAGGAGATTAACGTATTCCTGAGTCCTCTGATCTATGAAACCATACTCCCCTGGCTCCTTAGTCAATGCCAGCTTCAACTAATCCTCTTGTGCAAGCTCCTCTAGCATTTCCTCCGCCAAGGCGTCCAACGTCTCAATGTAGAAAGCTTGCCCTTCTATCGTAGGCTTCTTCAAAACCTCATTGATGTCGAAGTCCAGCCTTATATCTTTACCCAAGTGCAGAGCTATCTTCCCATTCTTGACGTCGATGATTGCTCCGGCGGTGGCTAAGAACGGTCTACCATGAATGAGCGGATCTTTAGGTTCTTCATCCATTTCCAACACAACAAAGTCCGTAGGCACGTTTACACCGCTGATTCTCACTGTCAAGTCCTCAAGCAAACCCACGGGTAACCTCACGCTCCTGTCAGCTAGCACCAAGGAGATTCTACAATCCTTGAACCGGGTAAAACCCAGTTTCTTTGCTACGGAATGAGGCATCAGATTTATACTAGCTCCCAAATCGCAAAGACAACTCTTGAACTCCAAAGGACCCAAGGCGCAAGGTATAGTGAAGCTTCCAGGATCTCCCAACTTCTTGGGAACTATCTCTCTTTGTATTACGGCGCTACATTCTTCACTAAGTACTAGCACTTCCTTGCTTTCCTTATTCTTCTTTGCAAGCGTGTCTTTGAAAAATTTTGCACATTTAGGCATCATGGCAAGGCAATCTATGAGAGGTAGCTTGATCTTTACGTCCGTAAGATGCTTCTCAAACAAGATTCTGTGCTTCTCTATATAAGTTGCTTCTCGAAGCGGCCACGAAAAGGTAGCTTGGGTACATACGGTGGAGGAACATAAGCGTCTTTCTCCTTAGCAGCTTGCTCCGCTTTCTTCTCTACAGCCGCTTTCTCACCTCTCCTTGGCCCTTGAATCCAAACATTATCAAAGTTGATCTCGTCATCATCTGAAACCTTACCCTCCCCCTCTTGAATTACAACGTCCTCGTTGTTCTTAGGAGTCACCGTAGGTGCAAGCTCTTTCCCACTCCTTAGTGTAATGGCGTTGGCGTATTTCTTGGGATTCTGCTCACACTTGCCCGGTAAGCTATTCTGACCACTTGTACTCGCATTTCCCTTCTCTAGCTGCTTGCTCTATTTATTCAAGTTTGTAATCGGAGTAGAGAAATCAGTGAGTGATGAGTCTAAACGAGTTATTCAAGTTCATCTCGGAAAACTTCTGGTTTGTAGATGCTTGTCCTTGAATCTATTGTTGAAACATCGCTTGGACAGGATCAACATGTTGTTGTTGCATCGGTTGTTGTTGAGGAACAAAGCCCGGAGGGTACATTGGCGTATAACCTTTGTTTCCTTGCTGTTGTCCTTGAAAGTTGCCTTGCCCTTGCCCTTGGAAGCCACCAGTCGGCTGAAAACCTTTGTTGTATGGGACGAAAGGCTTTGCTTGTTGAGCATCGTACACTTGATCTTTAAGGTTCGCGACATTGGTACTTCTATAGGAGAGATTGTTGTTCTGGTTGTAGCCTTGTGAATACCCTTGAGGTTTGTAGTTGTTCTGACCCGCTACCCAATTGGTTTCTTCTTGACTCAACTCAAGCCCCTCTAAGGTTTCATCCGCTTCACCAACGAAGTGAACATGCTTCTGGTTAGCCAACACCAGCTTATCAATCTTCTCAAGAAATGACTTAAGCTCTTTCTTGTGAGACTCTAGCTCAGAACCTCTCGGTGCACGGTCGTAGTTTTCAGCATAGTTGCCGTCACTCAATGCCAAGTTTTCAATCAAATCCATGCCCTCTTCTACCTCTTGACCAAGGAAGTTTCCCTTACTCGCCATGTCAAGTCGCAAGCGTATCTTAGGTGATGCTCCGCGGTAGATAGTGCTTAGTAGAGTCTCTTCCCTGAAACCATGGTGAGCACACTGAATTGTGTAGTCCTTAAACCGCTACATGGCTTCATTGAACGTCTCATTGTTCCTTTGAGTGAAGCCGCTGATCTCACTTCTCAACCTTGCTGTTCTGGTGCTAGAGAAGAACTTTGAATGGAACGCCTTCATACACTCAGCCCAAGAGGTAATGGTGCTTTGTGGAAGGGTCTTCTCCCAATGTCTAGCCTTGTGTCCAAGAGAAAATGGAAAGAGACGCAGCTCGAAAGCATCTTCGGATATGCCAATAATCTTCATCAACCCACATACTTGCTCGAAGTTGTCAAGATGCTCCAAGGGATCTTCTATTGCTAACCCGTGGAACTTATTGTTTTGCACCATTGAGATGAATCCTGGCTTAATCTCGAAGTTGTTGTTCTATACAGGAGGAGGAGTGATCTCAAACCTATTTTGATGAGTGTTGGGAGCATCTCCCGCTCCTATGATCCGTGAGGGTCTAGCCGGGTGGTGGGGGTTTCCATTACCCCTTCCCACTGCCCCATGAGCTGGAGGAGGTCCCTCTGGATGTTCATGCTCAGCCATCGCTTCAAAATCCACTGAACCTTGCTGAACAATCTCCTTAAAAGCTCTAGCTTGCTCTCGAATTCTTCTTTGTCATGAATGGCCGAGTTGATGAGTATTGTCCAAGGGTTGAAGTAGATTATTGTCTCCCCTTGAACGTAGATTCATGTACCTGAAAGACACAAGTTTGGGAGTAGAGAAATCAGTAACCAAAAGAACAAACAAAGGCTTAGTCTTTACTAAACCCCAAATCTCAATGCTTCCTAAACACTCCTAAGATGGCAATGGCGCCATTTGATAACAATATTTTTATCATCTATAGAAGCAAGCAATGCAGGAGGTTATCAAAACTCAAGCAGCACACAGTCGTAGTATAGTGCAAGAGGAATCAATCCAACCTAGGAGCTAGAAAGTGCAATGAGAATGCAAGGATCATGCAAATCTAAGCAAATGGTGAACGGTTTTGTAAAAATCCTAAAAACACGATGCAACAGTCAAATGCAAAGCAAAACTATTTTAAAAATACTAAAAACGAGTAAATTACCACGAGGAACAAACAGAATGATTAAAATGCAAGTCTATGAATTAATAAAAATCGACTAGTGGATCGACCACTAGATCGAGCAACAACGATCGATCTCGTCTAAAAGTTCAACAGAAGTGAATCTAATGACCAGGATGCGAACATATAGCAAGCGAATGATTAACAGAGATGCAAGAATACTAAGAAAGAGGGTCCAGGATTGAGATTCATTTTCAAGAGTTTCAAAGGTTCAAGCTTGGTTTGAAAACAAAGCATAGAAGATGAACTAGTAAACATGAAAAACGATTACTTTAAACTTAAACGATTCAATATTCAAGAACAAAGCAAGAAAAAGCTTCAAGGTCTAACAATGGCGAAATCGCCTTCGAACAGAGAGAAAAACTCTAAAAAGATAAAGTGAAAACGTGTATCGAAAAGCAAAATCGCCGCCTTCCCAAAATAGTCCAAACAGCTCGATGGTCCCCCCCTCGCTAGAAGCCAAAAATTGTTAAAGTGTACTGAGATCGACCTCGAGATCGAGCATCTTGCTCGATCGTCTTCGGACATCGTGACTTCAGCTCGATCTGTGTCTCGATCTTCTTCGGTGGATCGAGTTCTTCGTCCGATCTTGGAGTCGATCTATAGAGGATTGAGTGGTGGACTCGATCCGGCTCTCACTCTGCATGGCGTCATTTACTTCTGTACTCCTTGATCGATATCTTCACTCGATCACCGTCTCGAACAGTTCCCTTGGATCGGATGGACTACTCGATCTTCTGGTCGATCTCATCCAGATTGATCGACCATGCTCGATCTCTGATCCTTAACAAGCATTCCTGAATTCTCCAAGTTTCCACGAGCTTCCTAACGAGCCTTAGCACATCCACGAATCTTCCAAGACTCCAAAGTAGCCGAAAACAACCTGAATGTGATGCAAAATGCAAGAAACATGCATATGCTGGTGCAAGAATGCTCTAGGACCTAAAGTGATGCAAACTAGCCTAAAGTGCAAGGTAAATGCGTGAGAAACTAGCTTTTATGTATGCAAAATACATGAATTATGCAGCAACATCAACTTTCAGTTTCTTTTCTTTGTGCTGGTTTCAGGTGAATGCATAATAGCTGTACCAGAAGCAACTAAGAGAAGGAGCTTGTGACTTTGAACATCGACGAACTCACTAGGTTGGAGAGAACTAAAAGGAAAGCTAAGAAGCAATCTACAATGGTCGCCCCACTTATCTTGGTTTAAGATGCAGAAGGTCACTTGGTTGTAAGAGAGGGAAACAGGAGGAACGAAGAGGGGCAGAGGATTGATCAAGATGGGAATGTCATTGTTGAACAGCAGGTTCAACAAGTGGAAGAGGACGCTGGAGTCCCTGTTGCTGCCAATAAGGTTTTTTTCAGAGGACTTTAGGAGATTACAACAGAGCTGATCAGTTCTATGCCAATAGAGCTGCAATCCGCCCTCCTACCTTATAGAGGAATGATTTTGAGCTTTAACCCTGTCTATTATCATCTGGTTGGCCAGCATCCATTCCATGGCTTGCCTCATGAGCATCCTATGGATCACATTGAGAGGTTTGAGGATTTAGCTTCAAGTGTCAAAGCTAATGGAGTTACTAATGACTTTCTGTTCTGCAAGCTTTTTCCTTACTCTCTTGGGGGAGAGGCTGCATATTGGCTGAAGCAATTGGAACCTGCTTCACTGACCACTTGGGAAGACACTAAGAATGCTTTTCTGAACAACTTCTATGATGATGCCAGATCAGAAGACATGAGGACGAAAATTGCATCATTTACACAAGGTCCTACTGAAGCTTTTAAGGCTTCTTGGATAAGATTCAAATCTTATCAAAGGGACTGTCCTCATCATGGTTTCAGTCAGGTGCAACTACTTGGGATCTTCTTCGGAGGCATTGACTGGAAATACCAGATGGCGCTATATGCAACTAGTGCTGGAAACTTCAACACCAACAGACCAGAAGAAGCAATCTGGTTGATTGAGAACTTGGTATGCAGCAACAACACAAAGAATGCAGATTTTTAGAGGATGAAATAAGCTGGTTTGGATGATGGAAATCAGATTGCTGAAGTTAAGGCTAAGTTGGAAAGTACGCACAGCCTCTTAGTGGGAAAGAAGTCAGTTCATTTTGCTGCAGAAGTGGAGACTTTCGAAGGTCCAGAGGAGGTTGATCAGGAAGATGTGAATTTCATAAATTCTGGCGGTTTTCAGGATCAAAGGTATGGAAATCAGCAGTGGAACAGAGGCTACAACAACAACAGTCAAAAGAGTGCCTTTACAGGAGGTCAGAGCACGCCGGATTACACACCTAAGCCTTCATTCCAGAAGACAGAGTACCAGAAACCATTCAAGAATAGTGGAAATTTCAGCAGAAACTATGGTTCTTCTTCCTACCAACCTGCACCTCCACAAGGGACAAGATGGAAGCTATGCTGGAACAGATCATAGAAGGACAACAGAAGCAGACAGTGGACTTCAATGGTAAGATAAATTCGCTCTCTCATATGAAGAAGCTAGATGTTCAGGTTGCCTAAACTGCATGACCTGTTCAGAGGCAAGAAGGATTTCTTCCAGGAAGAACTGATGCTAATCCCAAACACCATGTGAAAGTCGTCACATTGAAGAGTGGAAAGAACCTGCAACCAGTGTTGCAGAAGGATTTGAAGTCAAAGAATTTCGTGGGACTAGAAGAGTATGAAGATGAAGAAATTTCTGCTGGAAACCCACGGGTGACGCTCGTCACCAAGGATGGGTGTCGCTCGTCACCCATTGAGCACAACCCCGATGATTTTTCTTCACAAGTTGGTCACGACCGTCACCAGGATGTGCATTAATTACAGGAAGCTGAATGCAGCAACAAGGAAGGACCATTTTCCTCTACCTTTCATCGATCAGATGCTGGAGCGGCTGGCAAATCACAAGTACTACTGATTCCTTGATGGCTTCTCAGGCTTATTTCAGATCCCCATCCATCCAGATGATCAGGAGAAGACCACTTTTACCTGACCTTATGACACTTTTGCATATCGCAGAATGCCTTTTGGACTGTGTAATGCTCCTGCAACCTTCCAGATATGCATGATGTCGATCTTCACTGACATGATTGAAAAGTTTATGGAGGTTTTCATGGATGACTTCTTAGTTTATGGATCTTCCTTCAAGAGCTACTTGGACAACTTGTGTGCAGTTCTGCAGAGATGTGAAGAGAAGCACTTGGTTCTGAACTGGGAGAAGTGCTATTTTATGGTACAAGATGGCATTGTACTTGGTCATAGAGTCTTAGGAGATGGTATAGAGGTGGATAGGGCGAAAATTGAAGTTATGACAAGTCTGCAAGCATCCGATTCAGTCAAAGCAGTGAGGAGTTTTCTGGGTCACGCTCGATTCTACAGAAGGTTCATCAGAGATTTCATTAAGATATCACGACCCCTTACTGCCCTCCTCTGAAAAGATGTGAAGTTTGAGTTCACAGAAGAGTGCAAATCCGCCTTTGAACAGATCAAACATGCTTTGGTTACAGCTCCTGTTGTGCAACCTCCAGATTGGGACTTGCCCTTTGAAGTAATGTGTGAGGCCAGCAATTTTGCAGTTGGAGCAGTGCTGGGACAGAGGAAAGACAAGAAGCTCCACACCATTTACTATGCAAGTAGGACTTTGGATGATGCTCAGAAGAACTATGCAACAACTGAGAAAGACTTGTTAGCTGTTGTCTTTGATTTTGAAAAATTCAGGCAGTACCTTGTTGGCTCCAAGGTCGTGGTCCATACTGACCATTCAGCACTGAAGTATCTGATGCAAAAGAAAGATGCAAAGCCAAGTTTGTTGAGATGAATTTTGCTCTTTCAAGAGTTTGACACTGAAGTGAAGGACAAGAAAGGTGTTGAGAATGGAGTTGTTGATCATCTATCCAGGATTAAGGTCGAAGACAGTGTCCCACAATGACTTCTTGCCTGAAGAGAATGTATACTTGGTGGAAACAAGATTGCAGGAGGAAAGTATTGAAAACCTGCAGTTTTCATGAAACTGCAGGGGAGTGATGAGCGACACCAGGGGGGTGATGCTCGTCAACAACCAAGAACAGTCGCGACCAAATTTTCACACGAGAGAGGTGACGCTCGTCACCAATACTGGTGACGCTCTTCACAAATTTCTGAACTTGGCTGCGATTTGTGCAAGCTTGGGGACAGCATTTAAGGAGCAAGTGTATGCTTTGGATGATCCAAAGAGGCCCTGGTATGCTGATATGCTAATTATCTTGCTGCAGGGGATGAACCACATGATTTTAAGGGATATGCCAAGAAGAAGTTCTTGAGAGAACTTAGGAGATTCTATTGGGATGAGCCATATCTCTACAAACATTGTGCTGATGGGATTTACAGGTGATGCATAGCAGAAGAGGAAGTGCAGGACGTCCTGTTTCACTGTCATGGCTCAGAATATGCTGGACACTTTGCCACATTCAAAACAGTCTTCAAGGTTCTTCAAGCTGGTTTTTGGTGGCCTACTATCTTTAGGGACGCCCAGGCATTCATTACAAGCTGTGATACTTGTCAGAGAAGAGGAATGATCAGAAGGAGACATGAGATGCCACAGAACTTCATTCTAGAAGTTGAAGTCTCTGATTGTTGGGGTATTGACTTCATGGGCCCTTTTCCCTCATCTTATGGGAATAGATACATTCTGGTTGTTGTTGACTATGTATCTAAGTGGGTAGAGGCGTTGGCTACTCCTACTAATGATGCTGCAGTGGTTTTAAAGATGTTTAAGACCATTATTTTCCCCAGATTTGGTGTCCCACGAATTGTTATAAGTGATGGTGGTTCTCACTTTGTTAACAAGGTTTTTGATAAGCTGCTGAAGAAGTATGGTGTACAGCACAGAGTGGCCACGCCTTATCATCCCCACACCAGTTGGCAAGTTGAGGTTTCCAACAGACAGATCAAGCAGATCCTGGAAAAGACAGTTGGAAAGACAAGGAAAGATTGGTCAGCAAAGCTGGATGATGCATTATGGGCTTACAGGACAGCATACAAAACGCCACTTGGGACTACACCGTTCCATCTGCTCTATGGCAAGGCCTGCCATCTACCAGTAGAGCTAGAGTTCAAGGCAGAATGGGCTATCAAGAAGCTGAATTTCGATATGAAGCCTGCTGCAGAGAGGCGCTTGATTCAGCTCAATGAACTGGATGAAATCAGATATCTGGCCTATGAAAACTCCAAGTTATACAAGGAGAGGACAAAGGCATATCATGATAAGAAGATCATCTCTAGACATTTTGAGCCCAATGACCAGGTACTACTTTACAACTCTCGTTTACAGCTTTTTCCTGGTAAATTGCGTTCTCGTTGGTCAAGTCCCTTCACTGTCAAAGAAGCTCGACCACATGGTGCCACTGTCCTAATTAACTCTACAGGAGAGGAGTTTACTGTCAATGGACAGAGGGTGAAGCATTATTGGGTACAAACCGAGATTCCAGCAGGACACATTGTGTCTCTGGATGATGCACCAGCTGTCTAAACAGCCAACCAAAGTCGAGCTAATGACTTTAAACAAGCGCTTAGTGGGAGGGAACCCACTGGTAAGTTGTATAATTTGTACTTAGTTTTATTTTTTTGTGCTTTCAAATTTTAATCAGGAAAAAAAAAAATATATCGTGACCAGAAAAAAACGGGTGACGCTCGTCAATTGCAAAATAACGAACACTTAAACATTATTTCACAAATCCACAACTTTTGATTTCTTGAACCAAATTGAGTGATTCAAAAGCCTAATCCGTGTGGATTTTTGCTCTCTTTCATAATATCAATTCAGTTTTCAAGATGTGCAAGGTATGTGTTCAGAATCCCCAATTTTTAGTCTGCCATAGGTTTGGTAAAATTCAATTTTTGACTTAATTAGCTTGATTTAACTGTTGAATCATGGTTAGTTAGGTTGTATTAGATGAATGATACCATCTATGTGTGATTTAATCGGTTGATTTGCAAGTTTTTGAAATTTCGAGCTCATGATGAAATTTGCAAAAATCTGGAAATTTGGGTGATTTGGGTTGAACTCATGATTGAATTGTGTTCCTGGTAGTGTTGTTGTTGATCGCCATCAGTTATTTCACCTTGATTGATTGATTTTTCGAATTTTTGAAAATTTGCTGATTTTGGTGATGTTTTCCGTCGACTTTGGTCTTGAATTTTCAGATGCCTCGACATGAGAAACGACAGCGATAAGGTTCATCTTTGAGCTCTGCATCAGGCTCGACACAGTCATTCAGCAATTACCCCGTTTGCAGACCTCCATGGCCAAAGCGAGAGAACCAGAAGATACCATCTCAAGTGGCTTGGGCAGGAACTCTAAAGCAGGAGATATCACGGGATACCTGCATACTCCATGATATCCATGAGGAGTGGGATGAGTATGACACGCTATTCTACAATGCGTGGCAGGAAGTGAAAATTGTGCCCACCAGGTTCGCGGATGCCATTGTCTTGCAGAAGACAGGCATTTTCGAGGAGGTTGTGGAGACTTTGGAGAGGATCGGGATGGGCACTATGCCACTCCAGCAGTACGATTTGTACCCAGATTTGGTCCGCCAAGTTCACTCTACTACTCGCGTCTACTACGTGAATGAGCTGGCCAAGCGTGCGCATGAACGCACGTTGACATTTCTGATCCGCGGGGTTTGCTACAGGATCAGTCTGATGGAGCTTTGTGGGATTTATGGTTTCTCTGACCACTTAACAGGCGTTCTCCTTCCCTCACAGTGGACCCACATGCAAACATTCTGGTCCAAGTTCGGGAATGGAGTCTATGACAGCAAGACCAGCACGCAGACAGAGGTTCGACATCCTGTCTTGAGGTACATTCTGCGCCTTCTTGGCAACACCATATTGTGGAAGTCTGCGCCGAGCAAGACACGGGTTAGTGAGCTGCTTCTCCTTTACTATGGCTTTGCTGAGATGCTCGATGAGGTGATACCTATGGATAGCATGGTCTGCGCCAACTTATGCGCTATTTTTGCTGAGCATTTGGTCTCCTTGAAAACCAAGCCATTCACCTGTCCGGGGGAGAAGACTGAGACTGTAGGGAGTCTTCTGACACCAATCTTCCAGCATTTTCAGATCGATGTCACACCTTGCAGCCTTTGCAGTGACAGATCTCTCATGGATGACCAGCATCTGCGTCATGTTACGTGGCTCAAGCCTGGAGTTGTCAAGACATTCACTACAACTACTGGAGAGTATGTTGGCATTAAGTTGCCACAGAGAGCGCTCACGACGATCCAGGGTGTCACACGCCAGCTGCTGTTTCTGCCAGATGCGAGTCTGCTGCGCCATTTACCTCTTTGTCCTGCTAGAGCTGCCACTGCTGGCGCTTCCAGTGCTGCTGATGCTGGACCATCTAGACGCCAGACCACTACATCCACTGCTTTCAGGCGTCCTCCACGGCCACAGACACCCATGGACATGGCTGCTTTTCAGGAGTATATCATTGACAGCTTTCAGGACTTTGGGATGCTGTTGCTTGTGGTTGTGTCCGCCCACATTACACCACCGAGCCCTGAAAGGATGAAGACTGAGCCTCTACTATCTGGTTACTTTTTTATGTTTCTCTTTTATTTTTATTTCTCTTGAGTCAATTTTTATGTTTTCTTTGAGTCAGTTTTCAGTTACTTTGATGATGTTTTGTGAGGTTGTTGAACCAGGTTCTTATTGCTATGTTTGGATATTATTAAATGTGTGTTTGAGTGCTCTAATAGTCTAACTTTAGAGTACACATGACAACATTACGTTAATAACTATCTAACTTGACGATTCTGAAATACAGGTTGCAGTGACGCTCGTCCCCTGGCCCCTCGCGAGGGAACACTTTTTCAACTTGGTTTTTCGAGTTCTCATTCATCTTTTTGACCAACTCTTGGATTAATAACACTGAGGACAGTGTTGTTTAAGTCTGGGGGAGGTGGTAACTGATGTTGTGTGCTTTGTGTCATGTTTATAGAGTCTTAAAGTTGAGTCAAAAACCTGCTTTTATAGAGTTAAAATTTTGAAATTATCAGTTTTTCTTGGAACTAACCATAGGACATTGATACTTATAAGAAGCATTGCCACAGTAGTTGATTACAAGTCTTTCTAAGTTGAAAGTCATAGGTAGATCAGTCTAGCAATGAATGTTTAGGTTCTTAGAGAATCTGAAAAATTTGCTGTAAACTCCACATTAATGAACTTTAAACTTCTTGTCTTAGGGCTTGATTCTTATTGATCTTGTCTCTCTCTTTCAGCAATGACAATAAGGTTAAGATACAATCTCTCTTTGATCTTCCCTGATGTAGTTTTTAAAAGTTTAAGTCCAAGGAATGGTGCATTCATGACCCTGTCTCCTCGCAAGGAACAACAGTAATGAACACACTCAAGAACTTGTCTCCTCACAAGGAACACAAGTATTGAGTAGCACCATATCTTAGACTGTAAGAAATGAGAGAAAGAAGTGAAAAATCGAAAAAATCAGAAAGGAAAAGATTCAGGGAAGAGAAAATAGGATAGCTGTGTTAAGATTGGTTTGTTCAGTTGTTTAGGAAGGGAAATATATCTATAAGTGATTGAGATGATAAAACCTTGATGAGATATCACACTAAGATAAAAAAACAAAATAAGGGGTTACCAGTAGAGATTTCGGATTTCTTGAAGGGATTTGGATTGGATTTGAGAGATTTGCTAAGCTTGTGATGATTAGACTGAAATTTGATCTTGTGTTGACTATGTGGTAGGTGGATTCGAAAGTGTTAACTAATGTGGTGCTCCTGATTATTGACTTACTGTTTCTTGTTTTCAAACCTCGACTCTGTTCTTTGTCTAATGTTTGCTTGAGGGCAAGCAAAAGCTAAGTCTGGGGGTGTTGATATATCATGGTTTTTAACCATGATATAAGTCCTTTTTATTGAGTCTTTTTGGACTTTTTAGTGTCCTAGTAGAGTCTTTGCAGGTTATAACATGTCTGGAGCATAATTGGAGATATTGGTGCTATGGATCATTACAAGATGAAGTCACGAAGTGTACAACTCAGAAGGCGAAACCAGAGATGGGTGACGCTCGTCACCCAGAAAGGAAGGGATCGTGGCTGGTTTATTAAAAGATGGAGCATTATTTACAGAATTGACCCAGAAGTTCTATTATTTGCAAGAAGGCCCCAGATCGTGTTCAGCCTCTGTTTTTTAGGTTTTTCAGCCATTTTTGACTTTTATCTTAGTTTTTAAGAATTCAGAGAGCTTTTAGAGAGGATATTATTGAGAGCTTTTGGGAAGACAGATCATGTACTCATTTTGGAGAAGATTTCGAACCCCCGTTGTTTTTATTCTATTCTTTTAATGCAAATTCATTCGGTTATGTTTTGTGATTCCATGATCATGTCTGAGTAATTTGTTAAATAAGTTAGGGCTTTTTCAAAGGTTGATGAAGAGTTTGTAGAATTGCTATGTGTTGGGAATATCTTTTGGTGTTCATCTTTACATGCTTTAAAATCAGATTTCTTAGAAACATCATCTAGAAACCCAAAAATCATAGGGTGTTAAATATATGTGAGAGCATTATTGATAACCTGAACTAGTATTTGATGAGCAAAACAACTTAGTGCAAAGAGATTTGGCTTAGAAGTTTTGTGAACGATTGAATTCGATCATATTGCATGTTTAGGTTGTTAGGGTTTGCAAAGAGATTTGAAACATGGTGATCTAGACATAATTAACTTCTGCAATGAGAATTGATTAGTTATATATTTGCTATTCATGTTCAAAACGGTTCTTAATCATTCCTGAATTTCATGCATTCTACATTCTCGGATTCAACCTGCAAATTGTTCTGACTTAGCGCTTTTAGTATTTTGGAACTTAGATCAACAACTAAAATTCGCTTGCTTACCTTTATTTCATTATTCGCATTACATACATCACAAACTGCTTAGCTTAATCCGAACCTACATTCGATTGTGTAGTTTGCATTACTCTTTTGGGATTCAATACCCCTTGTACTACAACTGTTTTTGTTGTGCACTTTCACTAGTTTTATTTGGGTAAAACCGGAGCCCTATCAAAAGCGGCCAGAAACTTCACCTGACAAAGAATCTCCAACCCGATTCAGCTTTAACAGTCTTCATCAATGTTCTAGCCCCGGGAGTTAGCTTGCGTCTGGAGTAGGTTTCAGATCATTCACATCAGCGGTTAGAAAGTTATAGGAAGTTTTCGTGAAACCGCTCAACCCCCATCGATCCAGCCCATCTATCAAGTGCATCAATCAAAACAGATTGTTAGGAGCCTATCGATCAAGCCTATAGATCAAACAAGATCGATACAGATCCAGACTGAAGATCATTTATTTATAACTTTGCCATTTTCGCTTAGACTCCTTTCTATACGAAAAATCCCTAATTTCTGGTTACAATCTTCTATCCAGCAGTTCTTTCTTCTCTTGTTTTAGCTTTTGATTTTGTAATTTGAATCTTTGCTTGATTTCAGTATAAGTTTGCATTTATCTTCTTTCTTAATCTCCCTAACTATGATTAGCTATCTCTTTCTCTTTGAATTGATGGTTTTAATGGTGCTTAGTGAGTAGTCTTTCTAGGGAATTGAGATGGGTTAGGTTTAGGGAATTTTAGGCTTAATCTATGATGTCTTAGTGTTAATTATTCCATTTCCTTTTCTTGATTGCTGTGTTTAATGCTTGATTAGCCCTAGCTAGGATGAATAGGATCTTACGCTCATTTTATGCCCACGAAGTGTCTGATGAAATGTTTGAACTGCTTTGCCAGAGAATTGCTTATCCTAGCTCAAGAGATTGCCTGTCTAGGGAGTGGTTTGGCAGTATATGATTGATAGAATTGTCTTAACGCTTGCTGTTTGTGATTTCACTAATGAGAATTTAGTTCTTGGCTTGATGATTAGCTAATAGATTAGTGCCAAGAGATTGGATTAGTCATATAAATGAATCTTATACATAAGGAATAGCATTGTGTGAGTTTGTAACCATTATAGGTTGAGTTGATAGTTCCCTAATACCAATTATCTCATCTTATGTCTTGTCTTTTCTATGTTTTTAGTTGAATTCGAATTTGCTATGTTTTGCTTTTGTTTCAGTTTCTTTGCTCACTTCTCACTCTTTGTTTGATGTTCTCTTCCATTCTATTTGATCGTTTTGGCTGTTAGACACTTCAATCTTTTCTATATCTGCTTGAATTAAGAGCTCTATTGCATTCCTGATATTTAAATCTTCCCCTTATGGATTGATAAAACCCTTACTACAATGATTAGTACAAAGGGTGGTTGAACAAGAGAGTCAAAACTCTTGTACCAATTTGGCACCGTTGCAGGAGATTTATAGTCTTTAAACATTCATTTTTGTTTGATTTTGTCCCATTTGCATTCAGTTAGGACTTAATGTAGATTAAGGGTGTGCATTGCATATTTTGTGCATTTGAGGAGTTTGGCAGGTATGGTTGGAGAGTTTTGAGACTACAAGGAGCATGGAAGATGATTGTGGGTGTAGCACAAAACATCAAAAGAGCCAAGAAGAAGGTGCACCTTGTGGAAGCGGCCAGAAACTTCACTTGACAAAACCGGTTCGGACAAAGCATCTCCAACTCGATTCAGTTTCAACAACATTCATGAATGTTGTAGCCCCGGGAGTTAGCTTGCGTCTGGAGTTGGTTTCATGCCATTCCCATCAGCGGTTAGAAGCTTACAGGAAGTTTTCGTAAACCGCTCAACCCCCATCGATCAACCCCATCGATCAAGGAGTGTCATCAAAACAGATCGTTAGGAGCCTATCGATCAAGCCTATAGATCAAACGAGATCGATACAGATCAAGACTGAAGATCATTTATTTACAACTTTGCTATTTTCGCTTAGACTCCTTTCTATACGAAAAATCCCTAAGTTTTTGGGGACAGTCTTTTATCCAGCAGTTCTTTCTTATCTTGTTTTAGCTTTTGATTTTGTAATTTGAATCTTTTCTTGATTTAAATGTAAGTTTTTGGGGACAGTCTTTTATCCAGCAGTTCTTTCTTATCTCTTTCTCTTTGAATTTTTGATAGTTTTAATGGTGCTTAGTGAATAGTCTTTAAACGGAATTGAGATGGGTTATGTTTAGTGAACTTTAGTCTTAATCTATGATGTCTTAGCGTAAATTCTTCCATTTCCTTTCTTGATTGTTGTGTTTAATGCTTGATTAGCCCTACCTAGGTTGATTAGGATCTTAGGCTCATTTTATGCCCACCAAGAGTCTGATGATTTGCCTGAACTGCTTTGCCAGAGGATTGCTTATCCTAGCTCAAGAGATTGACCGTCTAGGGAGTGATTTGGCAATATAGGATTAGTGCCAACAGATTGGATTAGTCATTTAAATGAATTTTATGCATAAAGAATATCATTGTGTGAGTTTTTAAGCATTATAGGTTAAGTTGATAGTTTCTTAACACCAATTATCCCATCTCAAGTCTTGCATTTTCTCTGTTTTAGTTGCTTTGCATGCTTCTCACTCCTTGTTTGATGTTCTCTTCACTTCTGTTTGATCATTTAGGCTGTTAGACACTTCAATATTATCAATATCTGCTTGAATTAAGAGCTCTATTGCATTCCTGCTCTTTCAATTTTTCCCTTTTGGATTGATAAAACCCTTACTACAATGATTAGTACAAAGGGTGATTGACCAAGAGAGTCAAAACTCTTGAATCAATTTAGCACCGTTGCCGGGGATTTATAGTCTTCAAACATTCATTTTTGCTTTCTTTTGTCCCATTTGCATTCAATTATGACTTAGTGTAGATTTACGGTGTCCATTGCATGTTTTGTGCATTTGAGGAGTTTGACAGGTATGGTTGGAGAGTTTTGTGACTACAAGGAGCATTGGAGATGATTGTGTGTGCAGCACAAAACATCAAAAGAGCCAAGAAGAAGGTGGACCTTGTTGAAACAGCCAGAAACTTCACCTGAAAAATTCGGTCCGGAAAAAGCATCTCCAGCCCGATTCAGCTTCAATAATATTCATAAATGTTGTAGCCCCGAGAGTTAGCTTGTCTCTGGAGTTGGTTTGAGGTCCTTCCCATCAACGGTTAGAAAGTTACAGATGTTTTCGTGAAACCGCTCAACCCCCATTGATCAAGCCCATCGATCAAGGAGTGATCGATGGGAAACAATCGGATGCTCCATCGATCAAGTGTATCAATCAAAACAGATCGTTAGGAGCCTATCGATAAAGCCTATAGATCAAACGAGATCGATACAGATCCAGAAGGAAGACCATGTATTTACAACTTTGCCATTTTCGCTTAGACTTTTTTTTATACAAAAAATTCCTAATTTCTAGGGACAGTCTTTTATCCAGCAGCTCTTTCTTCTCATGTTTTAGCTTTTGATTTTGTAATTTGAATCTTTGCTTGATTTTAATATAAGTTTGTATTTATCTTCTTGCTTAATCTCCCTAATTGTGATTAGCTATCTCTTTCTCTTTGAATTGATGGTTTTAATGATGCTTAGTGAGTAGTCTTTTTAGAGAATTGAGATAGGTTAGTTTAAGGAAACTTTAAGCTTAATCTATGGTGTCATAGTGTTGATTATTCCATTTTCCTTCTTGATTTCTGTGTTTAATGCTTGATTAGCCATAGCTAGGTTGATTAGGATCTTAGGCTCATTTTATGCCTACCAAGTGTTTGATGAAATGCCTAACCTGCTTTCCCAGAGAATTGCTTATCCTAGATCAAGAGATTGACTGTCTAGGGAGTGATTTGGCAGTATAGGATTGATAGAATTTTCTTAATGCTTGTCGTTTGTCATTTCACTAATGAGAATTAGTTCTTGATTTGATGATTAGCAAAGAGATTGGTGCTAAGAGATTGGATTAGTCATATAAATGAGTCTTATACATAAGGAATAGTAGTGTGTTTGTTAGTAAGCATTATCGGTTGAGTTCATAGTTTACTAACACCAATTATCCCATCTTACGTCTTGCCTTTTCTCTGTTTTTAGTTGAATTCGAATTTTCTCTGTTTTGCCTTTGTTTAAATTGCTTTGCTTGCTTCACACTCTTAGTTTGATGTTCTCATCACTTCTGTTTGATCATTTAGACTGTCAGAGACTTTAATCTGATCTATATCTGCTTGAATTAAGAGCTCTATTGCATTCCTGCTGTATTAATCTTCCCCTTATGGATTGATAAAACCCTTACTACAATGATTAGTACAAAGGGTGATCGAACCAAGAGAGTCAAAACTCTTGTATCAATTTGGCACCGTTGCCGGGGAATTATAGACTTTAAACATTCATTTTTGCTTACTTTTGTCCTATTTGCATTCAATTAGGACTTAGTATAGATTTAGGGTGTGCATTGCATGTTTTGTGCATTTGAGGAGTTTTGCAGGTATGGTTGGAGAGTTTTGAGACTACAAGGAGCATGGGAGATGATTGTGGGTGCAGCACAAAACATCAAAAGAGCCAAGAAGAAGGTGCACCTTGTTGAAGTGGCCAGAAAATTCACCTACCAAAACCACTTCAAACAAAGCATCTATAACCCGATTCAGCTTCAACAGTCTTCATCAATGTTGTAGCCCCTTCAGTTAGATTGCGTCTGGATTTTGTTTCAGGTCATTCCCATCAGTGGTTCAAAAGTTACAGGAAGGTTTCGTGAAACTGCTCAACCCCCATCGATTTGATCGATGGGAAACCATCGTGTGCTCCATCGATCTAGTGTATCGATCAAAACCAATCGTTAAGAGCCTATCAATCAAGCCTATGGATCAAACGCGATCGATACAGATCCAGACTGAAGATCATTTATTTACAATTTTGCCATTTTCCCTTAGACTCTTTTATATACGAAAAGTCCCTAATTTCTGGAGACAGTCTTTTATCCAGCAGTTCTTTCTTCTCTTGTTTTAGCTTTTGATTTTGTAATTTTAATCTTTGATTGATTTTAATATAAGTTTGCATTTATCTTCTTGCTTAATCTCCCTAATTATGATTAGCTATCTCTTTCTCTTTGAATTGATGGCTTTAATGGTGCTTAGTGGATAGTCTTTTTAGGGAATTGAGATGGGTTAGGTTTAGGGAACTTTAGGCTTAATCTAGGATGTCTTAGTGTAAATTCTTCCATTGCCTTTATTGTTTATGTGTTTAATGCTTGATTTGCTCTAGCAAGGTTGACTAGGATCTTAGGCTCATTTTATGCCCACCAAGTGTTTGATGAAATGATGATCATGTTTAATAGAGGATTTGCTGGCGTTGGCTTAAGAGATTGACTGTTTGAGGAGCATTTTGACTTGTATAGAGTTGTTTTCTCTTGCTTTCTTGATGTTTTAGCACTAATGAGAGTCAGTTCTTGTTAAAATGTTTAGCAAAGGGTTATTTGCCAAGAGATTGGATCTAACTAGCTTAATTGTGAACTCTATGTCTAGGAATCACCATTGCTTGCTTACTTGCTTGATCAATGTAGTTTGAAACAGCCTAGTTAATGTCTGAAATTCCCCAAAGTCAATAACCACATCTAGGAACTTGCCTTTCTCTTATTTGAATCTCGGATTTGCTCTGTTTTGCTCTGTTTTACTCTATTTTTCTTGCTTAGAACTGCTTAGTTTGCTTTTGCTTTCACCTTATTTGCTGCTTGTTTCACTTAGGTTGCTAGAACTGTTGCTTAGGCAACAAAACCAATTCTCTGCTTGCTTGACTTAGAGATTTTACTCTCAACTCTTCTATTTTCAACTCTTCCCATTGGAGTCACATAAAACCCATACTACAACTGACTAGTACAAGGGTGACTGACAACAAGAGCCTAAAAGTCCTTGTATCAATTTGGCGCCGTTGCCATTTGGGAATCAGTTTGAATCATTAGAGTTAGTAGAATCTTTAAGATCAGGCTTTTAGTTTTCTTTGGTTACTAACTCTGTTTTCAAGTGTTTTCATTTCAGGTGAGTTGCAACAAAACATCAAAATGGTGTACTTTGAAGACACTACCTACATCAACTTCTGCCAAGAGCCTCTACCTATACACTACTTTGAAGAGAGATACACTCTTTCCCACACTCAAGACCAACCCTATATTCCTACATCTGGATCAGCTGACATCAGGAGCATGATCATGGTCAACTTCAATCTCCAAACCATTGGAACTATGGAGATGAACAAGAGATTTGCTGAGCTACACAACGGGATAGATTATGTTCACAATGACCTTCATGCCAAGTTTGATGACCTGGACTCAAGGATACATCTATTGGAGAACAGCCAGGATGAGGCACACACACCAAGACTTCACGACACTCTTCCTCAACAAGCTGCACACAAACATCAGGAATACTGCCACTTACTTACTGAAGAGGCAGAGGAAGCAGAAGAGGAATTCACTGATGAAGATGCTTCATTGGAAGAGCTGGGCATCATGATCCAAGAGATGATATTCCACAAGGATGAGGGTTGAGTATGGAGGAGAACCCAGAAGAAGTAACATCAGTGATGAAGAAGCTCAGGAAGTTGTAGGGACGTTCCTCTGTGGCTTTGATGAACACTTGAACAGAGAAGAAGAACAGGAAAGAGCAGCACTGGAAGCTGCTCAGAAAGAGGGGCCTGAGGAAACCCCAGCTGCTACAGAAGAGACCCCCACACCAAAGCACATTGATGCTGAAGAAGAAGCACTAGAGACACACCATGCTTTGATGGAATCTAAGGAACTCTACCATAATCAAGTGGGTAATTCTTCAAGCACTACTGCAAAGGGTAAATAACTCTCAGCTCAAGTCTGTAAACCACCAGTCTCCTACCCCACAATGCACTTCACCAATGCTAGAATGGAGATGTACACCAAGTTCAAGCAAGACATAGAAGATGTTGGAATACAACTCCCACATGGCACCATTTTGATGGAAGTGAAACATCAAATCAGGTTCCTGAAAGAAGTTTTAGACAAACTGGAAGTGGTGGAACCAATCCTTGAGAATGTGGGAGTTGACATGAAAAGAAGCAAGATGATGAAGTCATTGCCAAAACTCACAAACCCAGGAAAGTTCCTCATCACTTGTGAGCTGGAGATGCTTTAAAATGTCAAAGCCCTATGTGATTCAGGATCAACTCTCAATGTTATGTCACTCCATCTTAGCCAAACTTTGGGAATCAAGAAGCTAGTGTCGTCGAGGACTTCCATCACCTTTGTGGACAACACCTCCACAAAACCTATAGGCATGGTGAAGGACTATCCTGTGGAGATTGGAGAGTGCCTAGTTCCAACAGACTTTGTGGTCATGGAGAAAACATATTCCAGGGAGGTGCCACTTGTTCTAGGTACTCCATTCTTGGCAACAGCAGGAGCTCAGTTGGACTTCAAGAGAGGTTCTGCAATCTTGAAGAATGTTGATGAGTTCAAAGTCTACAAGATTGATTCTCCTTCCATAGCTTTCTGTGGAGTAGCTGAGCAAGAGGATTACTACTGAAAGCTCCCAGATAGTTTGGAGGATGCTATGAATCCCACTATGAGCATGTTGATGAGTGATGCTTTCCTTACTGAACCAAACAAGAGTCAGAATACCAAGTTGAAACTTGAGGAAAGGTTGAAGGGTATTGACACTTCAACAGCTAAGGAAGTGACACCTTTAGCCACACCAAATGGCAAGAATAGAAGGCATAAGATGTCAACTCAAGAGAAAGACAAGCAACTATCAAAAGGAATATGGGTCTGGAGGAAGAAAGAGGTAGGAGCACCAGCTCCATCCACCTCTACTCACAACTAAAGAGGTAATCAAAGTCAAGCTTAGTGACTTTAAACAAGCACACTTGGGAGGTAGTCCCATGGTATCCTTTTGTAAATATTATGCTTTCTAGTTTATCTTTGATGCTTTGTTTTTGTGTATAGAAACATGATTTCGAACTGGGGTTTGAGAAAGTCTGATGGGGACAAAGAACAGGTGTATTCTGGCTGACATCGGTCATTTGTATCGGTCATGAAAGACCGATACACAGATTTTCGGTCATCAGTATCGATCATGACTGATCGATATCTATGGAGCCAGTCTACACCAGTCAACATATCGGTCACTTGTGACCGATATGGGAAGAAGTTTTGAAAGCAGGACAAATTTCGGTCATTCATATTGACCATACTTGATCGACATAAACACACTGTATGTTTTTCGATCCAGAGTATCGATCACTGGTGATCGATGAGATTCTTGGAATCATATCGGTCACCAGTATCGATCACTCAAGATCGACACAATCATGCCGGATGTATTTCGGTCAAGTGTGTCGATCACTGATGACCGATACTAATCCCAAGAAACACGTCAGTCTCCAGTGTCGATCACTAATGACCGAAAATGCAATTTCGGTCAGTAATATCGGTCAGGAGTGACCGAAACTCCATCCGAGGTAAGTATCTCAACTTTCAAAATTTGTTTACCTCCTTTGGTTTGGAGCCAAAGGAGTTTGAATTTTTAAATGGGATTCCTTCTAACCTCTTTCCTAGCTTCTATACACTTTTGTTTTTGTCCCCCAGACTTTTGATTCCTTATGTTCCCTCAAAAACCTTTTATTCCTTTGGTTTCCTCTCTTCTCTCTCTATTTAAGCAACAACTTTATTCACTTCTCTTCACACTTAAACTCAGTCTTCTTCTCACCTAAAGCTCGAAACTACTAGTTCTTTTTCTCTTTTATTGCTTTCTCTAAGTGTTCAGAAGCTCACTAAAGGTTTGCTTCCTAAACTACCTCTCTTTGCTCTTATTCTTTGCTTATGTTAAAAATCGCTTTGTAAGAAGTTTTGAAGAGCAAGCAGTGTTTAGTTTTGATTGTTGTGCTATGGTTTTGCAATTTGGATTTGTTTTGAAATATCAAGCTAGATGTTGAAGTTCTGTTTATGTCTATTTATCTCATTGCTTGTTTATCTTCATCCACTTGTGAGATCATCATCTCTTTTGCTTAAGAACCATTTCGCTAGAATGTCATGCATAACTGTTTATCTTTTGTTCATTCTAGCATATTTAGTTGCTAGCTTTTGATCTCTTCTTGCTTTGAATAAGTTTAAGCTTGTTGTTAGGACTTGTTAGACTTTTTTTTAGCTTAAAGAGTTTCTCCATTAAAATCTTTCAGCTATTTGGTTCTTCAGCTTTTATTCTTTCACTTACCTTGTTTTCAAGCTTTGCTTATGTAGGTACCATGGGAAGAACAAACATAGCTGTTGGGATAAAAGGAAAAGCACCTCAGGAAGCACCAAAATCACCAACAGTAAGGCAAGAAAAAGGAAAGGGCAAAGCTGCTGAGACTTCACCTAAGGCCACTGGAAAGAGACCAGCTAAGGATAAGAGTGCCAAACAGAGAGGCAAGGGAAAAGCTGTTGAGGAAGAAGTTCCACCCATGAAGTACAGTGCCAGGGAACTCATGGAGGGATTCAGTAGATGCACCTTCAAGCCAACAAGATACACATGCGCCTCCACAATGAAGGAGCTGGGAATCTATGAAGACTGCATCTGCACCTTTGAACAGATGGGGCTTGCAGAGCTATTGCAGCCCCTCCCATCCTATGAGCGCTTTACTCATCAATTCCTCTCCACCCTCAAAGTGGTCTATTATGAGAAGAGTGAGCTCCCTGACCATGATGGATGGATCTCTTTCAAGCTTGGAAAACAGAAGTTCAAAATCACATTCCAAGAACTCTCTAGGGCGCTGGGACTAAGCACCTACTTTCAAAGAGGGAAGAAGTTCTTAATCCATGAATCACGGTACACAAGGTTTTGGGAGACAATTGGAGTAGGGGAATTCAAAGCTGGGGCTACAAGGAACCAACACTTCAAGCATCCTGCAGTTAGATATGCACACAAGGTGCATGCAAACACATTCTTTACAAGGAAAGAAATCTCACACCTAACTGGCAAGGAGAGAGACTTCCTCTACAATGGATTGTACACTTGTCCAGGCACCAGCATATGTGCAGTGAAAGTTTATTCACCAAGCAAGCTCCCATGCCTTGTAAGACTGTTGATGGAGCAGCTGCAAACATACCAGAGCTGGATTGCCAACAAGGGAAGAAGGGAGAAGAATCAACAACTGCACATTGGCGGAATTGTGACAGCAATTCTAATAGCTTGTGATGTGAACCTTGAGGAGCATGCTGAAGATGCTCTAGCTCCTGTCTGGATAGATATGGAGTATCTGAAGAGAAGTCATTTTCTCGAGAAGAGTGTTCAGGGCAAGTATGTTTATCAATTCCTCAACAATCACTTAGAGCAAGTCAGAGTCCTCCTCCCAAACCCAAGGCTAACCTCCTTCACCACAACAACAAACATCAACTTCAACTTCAGTGAGGAGGAGCTCTACACAGGCGGCCCTATTCCTACAGTAGAAGAAAAAGAAGAAAGTGAAGAAGAAGAGGAGCACACTGGAGAGATTAGAGAAGAAGAAGAAGAAGATCAATGGAATGCTACTGCTGGCGCTGAAGGCCAAGGAAGAACCTATGAAGAAGATGAGCTTGAAGAAGAAGAAGTTTTGAACTACAGCTCAAGGCAGTTCCACTTCCAGCCCTACAAAGCTCCCAACCAAGGAAGCTCTTTGAGAGCAGCTCATGAGCACATCAACACACTCCAGAAGTGGTGCAAGTGGCAAGACAAAGCCGTCAAAGGGCTTATGAAGATGGTGAAAGGGAAGTTCAGGAAGAACAAGGCTACATCAGCAAAAACTTCCCACCACAGCCACACCCAAGAGCTCAACTCTCAACAAGAAGAGCAACTTCACCAAGCTGAGCCAACTGAAGAGGAGGAAGCTGTATGGAACCCCCATGGAAGACACTCATTATATGCACAACCAAGTGATCAATGGGGTACATGGGCACAACCAAGGGCCTCAACTTATGAGCCAAGAACCCATGTTCCATCAGCTTGGGAGGCACCAACCCCCAACCACTCTTAAGTTCAGGAGACATGGCAATGGGGCACACAAGGGACTTCTTCACAAGCTGAGCAACTATGGTCAAGCTGGGTTCAACCACCTCAAGAAGCAGAGAATTCCACTCAAGCCTATGAGAGAAGGAAGAGGAGAGCTAGCAAGTCTCCACAAACCTCAGGATCATCCCACAACTCCTACCATTAAACCAAGTACCACATCTTTTCCATTGTTCTATACCATTGCATCTTTTTATTTCTGTAATATTTTTTGTTGCTTCTCTCTTCCATTGCTTTCATTACACAAAGGACTGTGTAATTTAAGTGTGGGGGAGAGATTTGGGGTTTGACTTTGTGTTCTGTTTTCTTAGTTTTTCTTTTTCTTTCCACGTTGAGTCTCATGCATATCATGCATACATGTAAGGCATAGAAAAACACAAAAAAAAATCGAAAAATGTTTAAAATTTTTTGCATTTTTTGCAAACCAGAAAGAAAGCATGTAGTTGCATTTCATTCTTCTAGGATTCCGTCTAGTGTTGACATGTAGGTTGCATTGCATTTGCATAGGGCATTATGATGAATTTTCCTTGTAAAGTGCTTAGTGTTTAGAGATGATTTCAGTTTTTAAGTGCTTAGTTGTTTGATGCATCATATGATTGCTAGAAGTAAAGGCTGAACCATGCTTAGATTGCTTGATTTGGTCTTCTCATCTCATTCTGAAAGCATTTGTTCTCTGAAAATCAACTCTATCAACTTGAACTTTAATTTGGACTTTTAATTATCATGTCTTATGCATTGAAAAGTGATTACATGGCTACCATATACATATTTGGATCATCTTTCTCCTTTCTACATCTCTTGTTGATCCAAATAGCTGATCCTCATAATTATGGGACAGTTACATCCTCACCCTTAACCAAAACCTCCTTCTGAGCCTAAACACTATTGTGAGAGCTGTGAGGCCTTTGCATTGCATTTTCGATTTTGTCTTGGCAATAAGTGTTAGGAATAAGGCTGGCAATGATTAGCTCTCTTGTAGATATCAGCTTGCATCTTGAGCTTGATTCTAGGATTGGAGTTTTGGGGTTTAAAAGGGTAGTGTAAGTGGTTTGAACTTCATGTTTATATGTTTTGAAAGAAAAGGAAACGATCTGAAATGGTAGAAAAGGGAGAACAGTTTAGTATTGTGGTTAAGTAAAGGGAATAAAAGCTCTAAGTTCAAAAAGAAGAATTGGCGCCAACAACAATGCTTAGAAGGGTCCAAAAGAAGAAAAATCTGACCAAGAAGCAACCCACCAAAGGTGATGAAGGTGCCAGACAACAAAGAAGAGCAAGTCCCAACCAAAAAGAAGCAACCACACAAGCAAAAAGAAGATGTTTCCCCAGCCATGAAGATGGGAAAAGGGTAGAGTTTAGGAAAGGGTAGACTTAGAGGGTTCACTCTTGGGTTTAGAAATGCTTAGGACTCATCTTTGTGAAATAAGGGTAGAAGAGAGCTTTGAATTGCATTCATAAGTGTGCTTTTACCTTTAGCATTTTGCCTAAGATGAAGTCATTTCATTGAGTGATCCTTTATGTTTCTGAAACCCTGTGCTTGAATGAGATCATTCTTATCTCATAACCTTACCTATTTTAACCAAATGTCTTCACTTGATTTGCATAAGCATGATTCATGTTCTGAACTTAATTGAATGTTAAAGAGTTGATTGATTTCAGCATTTTCCTATGTTGAGATTTGAGATCATTTTGACACATGATGAGCATGGCTAGGATCTTTAAAGTATAGCTGATTATGTTTGCATCCTACAACTAGGCACTTGAGCATTGAAACCATCTCTTTACCTTTGCACTTTTGGAATCTGAATGCCCACTTTCAAACCTCACTCTCCCATTTGCTCTTGTTTGCATGAGGACAAGCAAAAGGCAAGTGTGGGGGTGTTGATATCCCTTGTATTTACACCATTTAGGGCTGCATTTAGTACATATTTTGGTCCTCTTTTGCATGTTTTCCCTTTGCTTTTGACCCATTTTCTTCTCCTTTTAGACTAAGGTTGTATTTAGAGTATAATTTACATTTTCTTTGCATTTTGGATGTTTTTAGGTGCTTCTGGAGCTAGAAGGAGCTTGGAGGAGTTTTGGGAATGATACAAGATGCTCGCTGGGCAAAAGGGAGCAAGAAGGATAAGAGCAGAAAATCTCTGCAGAAGTTTTCGGTCAGAGCACGGAGAGTATCAGTCAAGGATGACCGATACAGAGCAATATCGATCACCAGTATCGGTCAAATGTGATCGACACAAACACACCGGATGGATATCGGTCATATGTGTCTATCACTCCAGACCGATATGGATCCATTTCGGTCACTCAAGACCGACTCAACTGACCGATACTGACTCAGCCTGAACCTGTATTGATTTACGCTTTTGCCAATACTCTAGGGCTTTCTTCTCTAGGCTATAAATAGCCCCTTTTCCAGATTTTCAGGAGGTCTTGTCAAAATACTGTTCTTGAGCAGTTTCTTTAAGTTTGTAAGACAATTTCTTTGCTTTCTTTAATATAATCAAGTATTTTCTTTAATCTTTCTTTTAATCATGATTAGCATCCTTTCCCTTTGTGATTTAGTGTTAAACATGATTATGAGTGAGTAGTTATCTTAGGGTTTCTAGATGTGGTAGATTATGGGGATTTAAGGCTTGATTAAGGCTTGTTAAGTGTTTCAGTTTATGGGTTCCTCTCTATTAATCTGTTATTCATGCTAGGTTAGTCTTGATCAAGCTTGTCTAAGTTGTTAGCTTTCTCTTATGCCCACCAAGTGTTTGATGAAATGCTGATCATATTTAATAGAGGATTTGCTGACCTTGGCTCAAGAGATTGACAGTTTGAGGAGCATTTTGACTTGAATAAAGTTGTTTTCTCTTGCTTGCTTGATGTTTTAGCACTAATGAGAGTTACTTCTTGTTAAAATGTTTAGCAAAGGGTTATTTGCCAAGAGATTGGATCTAACTAGCTTAATTGTGAACTCTATGTCTAGGAATCACCATTGCTTGCTTACTTACTTGATCAATGTAGTTTGAAACAGCCTAGTTAATATCTGAAATTCCCCAAAGTCAATAACCACATCTAGAAACTTGCCTTTCTCTTATTTGAATCTCGGATTTGCTCTGTTTTGCTCTGTTTTACTTTGTTTTTCTTGCTTAGAACTGCTTAATTTGCTTTTGCTTTCACCTTATTTGTTGCCTGTTTCACTTAGGTTGCTAGAACTGTTGCTTAGGCAACAAAACCAATTCTCTGCTTGCTTGACTTAGAGATTTTACTCTCAACTCTTCTGTTTTCAACTCTTCCCATTGGAGTCACATAAAACCCATACTACAACTGACTAGTACAAGGGTGACTGACAACAAGAGCCTAAAAATCCTTGTATCAATTTGGCGCCGTTGCCATTTGGGAATCAGTTTAAATGTAAGTTTGCATTTATCTTGTTGCTTAATTTCGCTAATTATGATTAGCTATCTCTTTCTCTTTGAATTTTTGATAGTTTTAATGGTGCTTAGTGAATAGTCTTTAAACGGAATTGAGATGGGTTATGTTTAGGGAACTTTAGGCTTAATCTATGATGTCTTAGCGTAAATTCATCCATTTCCTTTCTTGATTGTTGTGTTTAATGCTTGATTAGCCCTACCTAGGTCTATTAGGATCTTAGGCTCATTTTATGCCCACCAAGAGTCTGATGATTTGCCTGAACTGATTTGCCAGAGGATTGCTTATCCTAGCTCAAGAGATTGACTGTCTAGGGAGTGATTTGGCAATATAGGATTGACAGAATTGTCTTAACGCTTGGCGTTTGTCATTTCACTAATGAGAATTAGTTCTTGGCTTGATGATTAGCAAATAGATTAGTGCCAACAGATTGGATTAGTCATTTAAATGAATTCTATGCATAAGGAATATCATTGTGTGAGTTTTTAAGCATTATAGGTTAAGTTGATAGTTTCCTAACACCAATTATCCCATCTCATGTCTTGCATTTTCTCTGTTTTAGTTGCTTTGCATGCTTCTCACTCCTTGTTTGATGTTCTCTTCACTTCTGTTTGATCATTAGGCTGTTAGACACTTCAATATTATCAATATCTGCTTGAATTAAGAGCTCTATTGCATTCCTGCTCTTTCAATTTTCCCCTTTTGGATTGATAAAACCCTTACTACAATGATTAGTACAAAGGGTGATTGACCAAGAGAGTCAAAACTCTTGAATCAATTTAGCACCGTTGCCGGGGATTTATAGTCTTCAAACATTCATTTTTGCTTTCTTTTGTCCATTTGCATTCAATTATGACTTAGTGTAGATTTAGGGTGTCCATTGCATGTTTTGTGCATTTGAGGAGTTTGGCAGGTATGGTTGGAGAGTTTTGTGACTACAAGGAGCATTGGAGATGATTGTGTGTGCAGCACAAAACATCAAAAGAGACAAGAAGAAGGTGGACCTTGTTGAAACAGCCAGAAACTTCACCTAAAAAATCTGGTCCGGAAAAAGCATCTCCAGCCTGATTCAGCTTCAATAATCTTCATAAATGTTGTAGCCCCGAGAGTTAGCTTGTCTCTGGAGTTGGTTTGAGGTCCTTCCCATCAACGGTTAGAAAGTTACAGATGTTTTCGTGAAACCGCTCAACCCCCGACGATTAAGCCCATCGATCAAGGAGTGATCGATGGGAAACAATCGGATGCTCCATCGATCAAGTGTATCAATCAAAACAGATCGTTAGGAGCCTATCGATAAAGCCTATAGATCAAACGAAATCGATACAGATCCAGACGGAAGACCATGTATGTACAACTTTGCCATTTTTGCTTAGACTTTTTTTTATACAAAAAATTCCTAATTTCTAGGGACAGTCTTTTATCCAGCAGTTCTTTCTTCTCATGTTTTAGCTTTTGATTTTGTAATTTGAATCTTTGCTTGATTTTAATATAAGTTTGTATTTATCTTCTTGCTTAATCTCCCTAATTGTGATTAGCTATCTCTTTCTCTTTGAATTGATGGTTATAATGATGCGTAGTGAGTGGTCTTTTTAGAGAATTGAGATGGGTTAGGTTTAGGAAACTTTAAGCTTAATCTATGGTGTCATAGTGTTGATTATTCCATTTTCCTTCTTGATTTCTGTGTTTAATGCTTGATTAGCCATAGCTAGGTTGATTAGGATCTTAGGCTCATTTTATGCCTACCAAGTGTTTGATGAAATGCCTAACCTGCTTTCCCAGAGAATTGCTTATCCTAGATCAAGAGATTGACTGTCTAGGGAGTGATTTGGCAGTATAGGATTGATAGAATTTTCTTAATGCTTGTCGTTTGTCATTTCACTAATGAGAATTAGTTCTTGATTTGATGATTAGCAAAGAGATTGGTGCTAAGAGCTTGGATTAGTCATATAAATGAATCTTATACATAAGGAATAGTAGTGTGTTTGTTAGTAAGTATTATAGGTTGAGTTCATAGTTTACTAACACCAATTATCCCATCTTAAGTCTTGCCTTTTCTCTGTTTTTAGTTGAATTCGAATTTTCTCTGTTTTGCCCTTGTTTAAGTTGCTTTGCTGGCTTCACACTCTTAGTTTGATGTTCTCATCACTTCTGTTTGATCATTTAGGCTGTCAGAGACTTTAATCTGATCTATATATGCTTGAATTAAGAGCTCTATTGCATTCCTGCTGTATTAATCTTCCCCTTATGGATTGATAAAACCCTTACTACAATGATTAGTACAAAGGGTGATCGACCAAGAGAGTCAAAACTCTTGTATCAATTTGGCACCGTTGCCGGGGAATTATAGACTTTAAACATTCATTTTTGCTTGCTTTTGTCCCATTTGCATTCAATTAGGACTTAGTGTAGATTTAGGGTGTGCATTGCATGTTTTGTGCATTTGAGGAGTTTTGCAGGTATGGTTGGAGAGTTTTGAGACTAAAAGGAGCATGGGAGATGATTGTGGGTGCAGCACAAAACATCAAAAGAGCCAAGAAGAAGGTGAACCTTATTGAAGTGGCCAGAAAATTCACCTACCAAAACCATTTCAAACAAAGCATCTATAACCCGATTCAGCTTCAACAGTCTTCATCAATGTTGTAGCCCCTTCAGTTAGATTGCGTCTGGATTTTGTTTCAGGTCATTCCCATCAGTGGTTCAAAAGTTACAGGAAGGTTTCGTGAAACTGCTCAACCCCCATCGATCAAGCCCATCGATCAAGGAGTGATCGATGGGAAACCATCGTGTGCTCCATCGATCTAGTGTATCGATCAAAACCAATCATTAAGAGCCTATCAATCAAGCCTATGGATCAAACGCGATCGATACAGATCCAGACTGAAGATCATTTATTTACAATTTTGCCATTTTCCCTTAGACTCTTTTATATACGAAAAGTCCCTAATTTCTGGAGACAGTCTTTTATCCAGCAGTTCTTTCTTCTCTTGTTTTAGATTTTGATTTTGTAATTTTAATCTTTGATTGATTTTAATATAAATTTGCATTTATCTTCTTGCTTAATCTTCCTAATTATGATTAGCTATCTCTTTCTCTCTGAATTGATGGTTTTAATGGTGCTTAGTGGATAGTTTTTTTAGGGAATTGAGATGGGTTAGGTTTAGGGAACTTAAGGCTTAATCTAGGATGTCTTAGTGTAAATTCTTCCATTGCCTTTATTGTTTATGTGTTTAATGCTTGATTTGCTCTAGCAAGGTTGACTAGGATCTTAGGCTCATTTTATGCCCACCAAAGTGTCTGATGAAATGCCTGAACTGCTTTGCAAGAGAATTGCTTATCCTAGCTTAAGAGATTGACTGTCTAGGGAGTGATTTGGCAATAAAGGATTGATCGAATTGTCTTAACGCTTGCTGTTTGTTACTTCACTAATGAGAATTAGTTCTTGGAATGATGATTAGCAAATAGATTAGTGCCAAGAGATTGGATTAGTCATATAAATGAATCATGTGCATAAGGAATAACAGTGTGTGAGTATGTAACCATTACAAGTAGAGTTGATAGTTCCCTAACACCAATTATCCCATCTCAACTCTTGCACTTTTGGAATCTGAATGCTCACTTTCAAACCTCACTCTCCCATTTGCTCTTGTTTGCTTGAGGACAAGCAAAAGGCAGGTGTGGGGGTGTTGATATCCCTTGTATTTACACCATTTAGGGCTGCTTTTAGTACATATTTTGGTCCTCTTTTGCATGTTTTTCCTTTGCTTTTGTCCCATTTTCTTCTCTTTTTAGACTTAGGTTGCATTTAGAGTATAATTTGCATTATCTTTGCATTTTGGATGTTTTAGGTGCTTTTGGAGCTTGAAGGAACTTGGAGGAGTTTTGGGAATGATACAAGATGCTAGCTGGGCAAAAGGGAACAAGAAGGATCACAGCAGAAGATCTCTGCAGAAGTTTTCGGTCAGAGCATGGAGAGTATCAGTCAAGGATGACCGATACAGAGCAATATCGATCATCAGTATCGGTCAAATGTGATCGACACAAACACACCGGATGGATTTCGGTCAAATGTGTCGATCACTCCAGACCGATATGGATCCATTTCGGTCACTCAAGACCGACGCAACTAACCGATACTGACCCAGCCTAAATCTGTTTTTAATTACGCTTTTACCATTACTCTAGGGCTTTCTTCTCTAGGCTATAAATAGCCCCTTCCAGATTTTCAGGAGGTCTTGTCAAAATACTGTTCTTGAGCACTTTCTTTAAGTTTGTAAGACAATTTCTTTGCTTTGTTTGATATAATCAAGTATTTCCTTTAATTTTTCTTTTAATCATGATTAACATCTTTTCCCTTTGTGATTTGGTGTTAAACATGATTATGAGCGAGTAGTTATCTTATGGTTTCTAGACGTGGTAGATTATGGGGATTTAAGGCTTGATTAAGGCTTGTTAAGTGCTTCAGTTTATGGGTTCCTCTCTATTAATCTGTTATTCATGCTAGATTATTCTTGATCAAACTAGTCTAAGTTGTTTGCTTTCTCTTATGCCCACCAAGTGTTTGATGAAATGATGATCATGTTTAATAGAAGATTTGCTGGCCTTGGCTCAAGAGATTGACTGTTTGAGGAGCATTTTGACTTGTATAGAGTTGTTTTCTCTTGCTTGCTTGATGTTTTAGCACTAATGAGAGTTAGTTTTTGTTAAAATGTTTAGCAAAGGGTTATTTACCAAGAGATTGGATCTAACTAGCTTAATTGTGACCTCTATGTCTAGGAATCACCATTGCTTGCTTACTTGCTTGATCAATGTAGTTTGAAACAGCCTAGTTAATGTCTGAAATTCCACAAAGCCAATAACCACATCTAGGAACTTGCCTTTCTCTTATTTGAATCTCGGATTTGCTCTGTTTTGCTCTGTTTTACTCTATTTTTCTTGCTTAGAGCTGCTTAGTTTGCTTTTGCTTTCACCTTATTTGCTGCTTGTTTCACTTAGGTTGCTAGAACTGTTGCTCAGGCAACAAAACCAATTCTCTGCTTGCTTGACTTAGAGATTTTACTCTCAACTCTTCTGTTTTCAACTCTTCCCATTGGATTCACATAAAACCCTTACTACAACTGACTAGTACAAGGGTGACTGACAACAAGAGCCTAAAAATCCTTGTATCAATTTGGCGCCGTTGCCATTTGGGAATCAGTTTGAATCATTAGAGTTAGTAGAATCTTTAAGATCAGGCTTTTAGTTTTCTTTGGTTACTAACTCTGTTTTCAAGTGTTTTCATTTCAGGTGAGTTGCAACAAAACATCAAAATGGTGTACTTTGAAGACACTACCTTCATCAACTTCTGCCAAGAGCCTCTACCTATACACTACTTTGAAGAGAGCTACACTCCTTCCCACACTCAAGACCAACCCTATATTCCTACATCTGGATCAGCTGACATCAGGAGCATGATCATGGTCAACTTCAAACTCCAAACCATTGGAACTATGGAGATGAGCAAGAGATTTGTTGAGCTACACAACGGGATAGATTATGTTCACAATGACCTTCATGCCAAGTTTGATGACCTGGACTCAAGGATACATCTCTTGGAGAACAGCCAGGATGAGGCACACACACCAAGACTTCAGGACACTCTTCCTCAACAAGCTGCACACAAACATCAGGAATACTGCCACTTACTTACTGAAGAGGCAGAGGAAGCAGATGAGAAATTCACTGATGAAGATGCTTCATTGGAAGAGCTGGGCATCATGATCCAAGAGATGATATTCCACAAGGATGAGGGTTGAGTATGGAGGAGAACACAGAAGAAGTAACATCAGTGATGAAGAAGCTCAGGAAGTTGTAGGGACGTTCCTCTGTGGCTTTGATGAACACTTGAACAGAGAAGAAGAACAGGAAAGAGCAGCACTGGAAGCTGCTCAGAAAGAGGGGCCTGAGGAAACCCCAGCTGCTACAGAAGAGACCCCCACACCAAAGCACATTGATGCTGAAGAAGAAGCACTAGAGACACACCATGCTTTGATGGAATCTAAGGAACTCTACCATAATCAAGTGGGTAATTCTTCAAGCACTACTGCAAAGGGTAAAGAACTCTCAGCTCAAGTCTGTAAACCACCAGTCTCCTACCCAACAATGCTCTTCACCAAAGCTAGAATGGAGATGTACACAAAGTTCAAGCAAGACATAGAAGATGTTGGAATACAACTCCCACATGGCACCATTTTGATGGAAGTGAAACATCAAATCAGGTTCCTGAAAGAAGTTTTAGACAAACTGGAAGTGGTGGAACCAATCCTTGAGAATGTGGGAGTTGACATGAAAAGAAGCAAGATGATGAAGTCATTGCCAAAACTCACAAACCCAGGGAAGTTCCTCATCACTTGTGAGCTGGAGATGCTTTTAAATGTCAAAGCCCTATGTGATTCAGGATCAACTGTCAATGTTATGTCTCTCCATCTTAGCCAAACTCTGGGAATCAAGAAGCTAGTGTCGTCGAGGATTTCCATCACCTTTGTGGACAACAGCTCCACAAAACCTATAGGCATGGTGAAGGACTATCCTGTGAAGATTGGAGAGTGCCTAGTTCCAACAGACTTTGTGGTCATGGAGAAAACATATTCCAGGGAGGTGCCACTTGTTCTAGGTACTCCATTCGTGGCAACAGCAGGAGCTCAGTTGGACTTCAAAAGAGGTTCTGCAATCTTGAAGAATGTTGATGAGTTCAACGTCTACAAGATTGATTCTCCTTCCATAGCTTTCTGTGGAGTAGCTGAGCAAGAGGATTACTACTGAAAGCTCCCAGATAGTTTGGAGGATGCTATGAATCCCACTATGAGCATGTTGATGAGTGATGCTTTCCTTACTGAACCAAACAAGAGTCAGAATACCAAGTTGAAACTTGAGGAAAGGTTGAAGGGTATTGACACTTCAACAGCCAAGGAAGTGACACCTTTAGCCACACCAAATGGCAAGAATAGAAGGCATAAGATGTTAACTCAAGAGAAAGACAAGCAACTATCAAAAGGAATATGGGTCTGGAGGAAGAAAGAGGTAGGAGCACCAGCTCCATCCACCTTTACTCACAACTAAAGATGTAATCAAAGTCAAGCTTAGTGACTTTAAACAAGCACACTTGGGAGGTAGTCCCATGGTATCCTTTTGTAAATATTATGCTTTCTAGTTTATCTTTGATGCTTTGTTTTTGTGTATAGAAACATGATTTCGAACTGGGGTTTGAGAAAGTCTGATGGGGACAAAGAACAGGTGTATTTTGGCTGACATCGGTCATTTGTATCGGTCATGACAGACCGATACACAGATTTTCGGTCATCAGTATCTATCATGACTGATCGATATCTATGGAGCCAGTCTACACCAGTCAACATATCGGTCACTTGTGACCGATATGGGAAGAAGTTTTGAAAACAGGACAAATTTCGGTCATTCATATTGACCATACTTGATCGACATAAACACACCGTATGATTTTCGATCCAGAGTATCGATCACTGGTGATCGATGAGATTCTTGGAATCATATCGGTCACCAGTATTGATCACTCAAGATCGACACAATCATGCCGGATGTATTTCGGTCAAGTGTGTCAATCACTGATGACCGATACTAATCCCAGGAAACACATCAGTCTCCAGTGTCGATCACTAATGACCGAAAATGCAATTTCGGTAAGTAATATCAGTCATGAGTGACCGAAACTCCATCCGAGGTAAGTATCTCAACTTTCAAAATTTGTTTACCTCCTTTGGTTTGGAGCCAAAAGAGTTTGAATTTTTAAATGGGATTCCTTCTAACCTCTTTCCTAGCTTCTATACACTTTTGTTTTTGTCCTCCAGATATTTGATTCCTTATGTTCCCTCACCAACCTTTGATTCCTTTGGTTTCCTCTCTTCTCTCTCTATTTAAGCAACAACTTTATTCACTTCTCTTCACACTTAAACTCAGTCTTTTTCTTACCTAAAGCTCGAAACTACTAGTTCTTTTTCTCTTTTATTGCTTTCTCTAAGTGTTCAGAAGCTCACTAAAGGTTTGCTTCCTAAACTATCTCTCTTTGCTCTTATTCTTTGCTTATGTTAAAAATCGCTTTGTAAGAAGTTTTTAAGAGCAAGCAGTGTTTAGTTTTGATTGTTGTGCTATGGTTTTGCAATTTGGATTTGTTTTGAAATATCAAGCTAGATGTTGAAGTTCTGTTTATGTCTATTTATCTCATTGCTTGTTTATCTTCATCCACTTGTGAGATCATCATCTCTTTTGCTTAAGAACCATTTTGCTAGAATGTCATGCATAACTGTTTATCTTTTGTGCATTCTAGCTTATTTAGTTGCTAGCTTTTGATCTCTTCTTGCTTTGAATAAGTTTAAGCTTGTTGTTAGGACTTGTTAGACTTTTTTTTAGCTTAAAGAGTTTCTCCATTAAAATCTTTCAGCTATTTGGTTCTTCAGCTTTTATTCTTTCACTTACCTTGTTTTCAAGCTTTGCTTATGTAGGTACCATGGGAAGAACAAACATAGCTGCTGGGAAAAAAGGAAAAGCACCTCAGGAAGCACCAACATCACCAGCAGTAAGGCAAGAAAAAGGAAAAGGCCAAGCTGCTGAGACTTCATCTAAGGCCACTGGAAAGAGACCAGCTAAGGATAAGAGCGCCAAACAGAGAGGCAAGGGAAAAGCTGTTGAGGAAGAAGTTCCACCCATGAAGTACAGTGCCAGGGAACTCATGGAGGGATTCAGTAGATGCACCTTCAAGCCAACAAGATACACATGCGCCTCCACAATGAAGGAGCTGGGAATCTATGAAGACTGCATCTGCACCTTTGAACAGATGGGGCTTGCAGAGCTATTGCAGCCCCTCCCATCCTATGAGCGCTTCACTCATCAATTCCTCTCCACCCTCAAAGTGGTCTATTATGAGAAGAGTGAGCTCCCTGACCATGATGGATGGATCTCTTTCAAGCTTGGAAAACAGAAGTTCAAAATCACATTCCAAGAACTCTCTAGGGCGCTGGGACTAAGCACATACTTTCAAAGAGGGAAGAAGTTATTAATCCATGAATCACAGTACACAAGGTTTTGGGAGACAATTGGAATAGGGGAATTCAAAGCTGGGGCTACAAGGAACCAACACTTCAAGCATCCTGCAGTTAGATATTCACACAAGGTGCATGCAAACACATTCTTTACAAGGAAAGAAATCTCACACCTAACTGGCAAGGAGAGAGACTTCCTCTACAATGGATTGTACACTTGTCCAGGCACCAGCAGATGTGCAGTGAGAGTTTATTCACCAAGCAAGCTCCCATGCCTTGTAAGACTGTTGATGGAGCAGCTGCAAACATACCAGAGTTGGATTGTCAACAAGGGAAGAAGGGAGAAGAATCAACAACTGCACAATGGCGGGATTGTGACAGCAATTCTAATAGCTTGTGATGTGAACCTTGAGGAGCATGCTGAAGATGCTCTAGCTCCTGTCTGGATAGATATGGAGTATCTGAAGAGAAGTCATTTTCTCGAGAAGAGTGTTCAGGGCAAGTATGTTTATCAATTCCTCAACAATCACTTAGAGCAAGTGAGAGTCCTCCTCCCAAACCCAAAGCTAACCTCCTTCACCACAACAACAAACATCAACTTCAACTTCAGTGAGGAGGAGCTCTACACAGGCGGCCCTATTCCTACAGTAGAAGAAAAAGAAGACAGTGAAGAAGAAGAGGAGCACACTGTAGAGATTAGAGAAGAAGAAGAAGAAGATCAATGGAATGCTACTGCTGGCGCTGAAGGCCCAAGGAAGAACCTATGAAGAAGATGAGCTTGTAGAAGAAGAAGTTTTGAACTACAGCTCAAGGCAGTTCCACTTCCAGCCCTATGAAGCTCCCAACCAAGGAAGCTCTTTGAGAGCAGCTCATGAGCACATCAACACACTCCAGAAGTGGTGCAAGTGGCAAGACAAAGCCATCAAAGGGCTTATGAAGATGGTGAAAGGGAATTTCAGGAAGAACAAGGCTACATCAGCAAAAACTTCCCACCACAGCCACACCCAAGAGCTCAACTCTCAACAAGAAGAGCAACTTCACCAAGCTGAGCCAACTGAAGAGGAGGAAGCTGTATAGAACCCCCATGGAAGACACTCATTACATGCACAACCAAGTGATCAATGGGGTACATGGGCACAACCAAGGGCCTCATCTTATGAGCCAAGAACCCATGTTCCATCAGCTTGGGAGGCGCCAACCCCCAACCCCTCTTAAGTTCAGGAGACATGGCAATGGGGCACACAAGGGACTTCTTCACAAGCTGAGCAACTATGGTCAAGCTGGGTTCAACCACCTCAAGAAGCAGAGAATTCCACTCAAGCCTATGAGAGAAGGAAGAGGAGAGCTAGCAAGTCTCCACAAACCTCAGGATCATCCCACAACTCCTACCATTAAACCAAGTACCACATCTTTTCCATTGTTCTATACCATTGCATCTTTTTATTTCTGTAATATTTTTTGTTGCTTCTCTCTTCCATTGCTTTCATTACACAAGGGACTGTGTAATTTAAGTGTGGGGGAGAGATTTGGGGTTTGACTTTGTGTTCTGTTTTCTTAGTTTTTCTTTTTCTTTCCACGTTGAGTCTCATGCATATCATGCATACATGTAAGGCATAGAAAAACACAAAAAAAAATCGAAAAATGTTTAAAATTTTTTGCATTTTTTGCAAACCAGAAAGAAAGCATGTAGTTGCATTTCATTCTTCTAGGATTCCGTCTAGTGTTGACATGTAGGTTGCATTGCATTTGCATAGGGCATTATGATGAATTTTCCTTGTAAAGTGCTTAGTGTTTAGAGATGCTTTCAGTTTTTAAGTGCTTAGTTGTTTGATGCATCATATGATTGCTAGAAGTAAATGCTGAACCATGCTTAGATTGCTTGATTTGGTCTTCTCATCTCATTCTGAAAGCATTTGTTCTCTGAAAATCAACTCTATCAACTTGAACTTTAATTTGGACTTTTAATTATCATGTCTTATGCATTGAAAAGTGATTACATGGCTACCATATACATATTTGGATCATCTTTCTCCTTTCTACATCTCTTGTTGATCCAAATAGCTGATCCTCATAATTATGGGACAGTTACATCCTCACCCTTAACCAAAACCTCCTTCTGAGCCTAAACACTATTGTGAGAGCTGTGAGGCCTTTGCATTGCATTTTCGATTTTGTCTTGGCAATAAGTGTTAGGAATAAGGCTGGCAATGATTAGCTCTCTTGTAGCTATCAGCTTGCATCTTGAGCTTGATTCTAGGATTGGAGTTTTGGGGTTTAAAAGGGTAGTGTAAGTGGTTTGAACTTCATGTTTATATGTTTTGAAAGAAAAGGAAACGATCTGAAATGGTAGAAAAGGGGGAACAGTTTAGTATTGTGGTTAAGTAAAGGGAATAAAAGCTCTAAGTTCAAAAAGAAGAATTGGCGCCAACAACAATGCTTAGAAGGGTTCAAAAGAAGAAAAATCTGACCAAGAAGCAACCCACCAAAGGTGATGAAGGTGCCAACACAACAAAGAAGAGCAAGTCCCAACCAAAAAGAAGCAACCATACAAGCAAAAAGAAGATGTTTCCCCAGCCATGAAGATGGGAAAAGGGTAGAGTTTAGGAAAGGGTAGACTTAGAGGGTTCACTCATGGGTTTAGAAATGCTTAGGACTCATCTTTGTGAAATAAGGGTAGAAGAGAGCTTTGAATTGCATTCATAAGTGTGCTTTTACCTTTAGCATTTTGCCTAAGATGAAGTCATTTCATTGAGTGATCCTTTATGTTTTTGAAACCCTGTGCTTGAATGAAATCATTCTTATCTCATAACCTTACCCTTTTTAACCAAATGTCTTCACTTGATTTGCATAAGCATGATTCATGTTCTGAACTTAATTGAATGTTAAAGAGTTGATTGATTTCAGCATTTTCCTATGTTGAGATTTGAGATCATTTTGACACATGATGAGCATGGCTAGGATCTTTAAAGTATAGCTGATTATATTTGCATCCTACAACTAGGCACTTGAGCATTGAAACCATCTCTTTACCTTTGAACTTTTGGAATCTGAATGCCCACTTTCAAACCTCACTCTCCCATTTGCTCTTGTTTGCATGAGGACAAGCAAAAGGCAAGTGTGGGGGTGTTGATATACCTTGTATTTACACCATTTAGGGCTGCATTTAGTACATATTTTGGTCCTCTTTTGCATGTTTTCCCTTTGCTTTTGACCCATTTTCTTCTCCTTTTAGACTAAGGTTGCATTTAGAGTATAATTTATATTTTCTTTGCATTTTGGATGTTTTTAGGTGCTTCTGGAGCTAGAAGGAGCTTGGAGGAGTTTTGGGAATGATACAAGATGCTCGCTGGGCGAAAGGGAGCAAGAAGGATAAGAGCAGAAAATCTCTGTAGAAGTTTTCGGTCAGAGCACGGAGAGTATCAGTCAAGGATGACCGATACAGAGCAATATCGATCACCAATATCGGTCAAATGTGATCGACACAAACACACCGGATGGATATCGGTCATATGTGTCTATCACTCCAGACCGATATGGATCCATTTCGGTCACTCAAGACCGACGCAACTGACCGATACTGACTCAGCCTGAACCTGTATTTAATTACGCTTTTGCCAATACTCTAGGGCTTTCTTCTCTAGGCTATAAATAGCCCTTTTTCCAGATTTTGAGGAGGTCTTGTCAAAATACTGTTCTTGAGCTGTTTCTTTAAGTTTGTAAGACAATTTCTTCCTTTGTTTAATATAATCAAGTATTTTCTTTAATCTTTCTTTTAATCATGATTAGCATCCTTTCCTTTTGTGATTTGGTGTTAAACATGATTATGAGTGAGTAGTTATCTTAGAGTTTCTAGATATGGTAGATTATGGGGATTTAAGGCTTGATTAAGGCTAGTTAAGTGTTTCAGTTTATGAGTTCCTCTCTATTAATCTGTTATTCATGCTAGATTAGTCTTGATAGAGCTTGTCTAAGTTGTTAGCTTTCTCTTATGTCCACCAAGTGTTTGATGAAATGCTGATCATGTTTAATAGAGGATTTGCTGACCTTGGCTCAAGAGATTGACAGTTTGAGGAGCATTTTGACTTGAATAAAGTTGTTTTCTCTTGCTTGCTTGATGTTTTAACACTAATGAGAGTTAGTTCTTGTTAAATTGTTTAGCAAAGGGTTATTTTCCAAGAGATTGGATCTAACTAGCTTAATTGTGAACTCTATGTCGAGGAATCACCATTGCTTGATTACTTACTTGATCAATGTAGTTTGAAACAGCCTAGTTAATATTTGAAATTCTCCAAAGTCAATAACCACATCTAGAAACTTGCCTTTCTCTTATTTGAATCTCGGATTTGCTCTGTTTTGCTCTATTTTACTTTGTTTTTCTTGCTTAGAACTGCTTAGTTTGCTTTTGCTTTCACCTTATTTGCTGCCTGTTTCACTTAGGTTGCTAGAACTGTTGCTTAGGCAACAAAACCAATTCTCTGCTTGCTTGACTTAGAGATTTTACTCTCTGCTCTTATGTTTTCAACTCTTCCCATTGGTTTGACATAAAAGCCATACTACAACTGACTAGTACAAGGGTGATTGACAACAAGAGCCTAAAAACCTTGTAACAATTAGCCCTAGCTAGGTTGATTAGGATCTTTGGCTCATTTTATGCCCACTGTGTGATGAAATGACTGAACTGCTTTGCAAGAGAATTGGTTATTCTAGCTCAAGAGATTGACTGTCTAGGGAGTGATTTCGCAATATAGGATTGATGAAATTGTTTTAACGCTTGATGATTGTCATTTAACTAATGAGAATTAGTTCTTGGCTTGATGATTAGAAAATAGATTAGTACCAAGAGATTGGATTACTCATATAAATGAATCTTATGCATAAAGAATAGCATTGTGTGAGTTTGTAAGCATCATAGGTTGAGTTGATAGTTCTTTAACACCAATTATCCCATCTCAAGTCTTGCATTTTCTCGATTTTTAGTTGAATTCGAATTTGCCCTGTTTTGCCTTCGTTTTAGGATCTTTGCTTGCTTCTCACTCTTTGTTTGATGTTCTCTTCACTTCTGTTTGATCATTTAGGCTGTTTGAAACTTCAGTCTTATCTATATGTGCTTGAATTATGAGCTCTATTGCATTCCTGCTGTTTCAATCTTCCCTTTTTGGATTGATAAAACCCTTACTGCAATGATTAGTACAAAGGGTGATTGCCCAAGAAAGTCAAAACTCTTGTAACAATTTGGCACCGTTGCTGAGGATTTATAGTCTTTAAACATTTATTTTTGTTTGCTTTTGTCCCATTTGCATTTAATTAGGACTTGGTGTAGATTTAGGGTATGCATTGCATGTTTTGTGCATTTGAGGAGTTTGGCAGGTATGGTTGGAAATTTTTGAGACTACAAGGAGCATGGGAGATGATTGTGGGTGCAGCACAAAACATCAAAAGAGCCAAGAAGAAAGTGCAGCTTGTTGAAGCGGCAAGAAACTTCACCTGACAAAACCGGTTTGGACAAAGCATCTCAACCCCGATTCAGTTTCAACAGTCTTCATCAATGTTATAGTCCCGGGAATTAGCTTGCGTTTGGAGTTGGTTTCAGGTCATTCCCATCAGCGGTTAGAAAGTTACAGGAAGTTTTTGTGAACCCGCTCAACCCCCATCGATCAAGCCCATCTATCAACGAATGCTTGATGGGAAACCAACGGATGCTCCATCGATCAAGTGTATCGATCAAAACAGATGGTTACAAGCCTATCGATCAAGCCTATAGATCAAACAAGATCGATACAGATCCAAACGGAAGGACATTTATTTACAACTTTGCCATTTTCGCTTAGACTCCTTTATATACGAAAAATTCCTAATTTCTAGGGAGAGTCTTTTATCCAGTAGTTCTTTGTTCTCTTGTTTTAGCTTTTGGTTTTGTAATTTGAATCTTTGCTTGATTTTAATATAAGTTTGCATTTTTCTTCTTGCTCAATCTCCCTAATTTTGATTAGCCATCTCTTTCTCTTTGCATTAATGGTTTTAATGGTGCTTAGTGAGTAATCTTTTTTGGGAATTGAGATGGGTTACGTTTAGGGAACTTTAGGCTTAACCTATGATGTCTTAGTGTTAATTATTCCATTTCCTTTCTTGATTGCTGTGTTTAATGCTTGATTAGCCCTAGCTAGGTTGATTATGATCTTATGCTCATTTTGTGCCCACCAAGTGTCTGATGAAATGCCTAAACTGCTTTGCAAGAGAATTGCTTATACCAGCTCAAGAGATTGACTGTCTAGGGAGTGATTTGGCAATATAGGATTGAAGGAATTGTCTTAACGCTTGCTGTTTGTCATTTCACTAATGAGAATTAGTTATTGGCTTGAAGATTAGAAAATAGATATGTGCCAAGAGAATGGATTAGTCATATAAATTAATCCTATGTATAAGGAATAGCATTGTGTGAGTTTATAAGCATTATAGGTTGAGTCGATAGTTCCCAAACACCAATTATCCCATCTCAAGTCTTGCATTTTCTCTGTTTTTAGTTGAATTCGCATTTGTCCTGTTTTGCCTTTGTTTTAGTTGCTTTGCTTGCTTCTCACTCTTTGCTTGATGTTCTCTTCACTTCTGTTTGATCATTGAGCCTGTTAGACACTTCAAGCTTATCAATATCTGCTTGAATTAAGAGCTCTATTGCATTCTTGCTGTTTCAATCTTCCCCTTCTGGATTGATAAAAACCTTACTACAATGATTAGTACAAAGGGTGATTGACCAAGAGAGTCAAAACTCTTGTATCAATTTGGCACCGTTGCCGGGGATTTATAGTCTTTAAACATTCATTTTTGCTTGCTTTTGTCCCATTTGCATTCAATTAGGACTTAATGTAGATTTAAGGTGTGCATTGCATGTTTTGTGTATTGGAGGAGTTTGGCAGGTATGGTTGGTGAGTTTCGAGACTAGAAGGAGTATGGGAGATGATTGTGGGTGCAGCAGAAAACATCAAAAGAGCCAAGAAGAAGGTGCAGCTTGTTGAAGCGGCCAGAAACTTCACCTGACAAAACCGGTTCGGACAAAGCATCTCAAACCCGCTTCAACTTCAACAGTCTTCATCAATGTTGTAGCCCCGAGAGTTAGCTTGCGTCTAGAGTTGGTTTCAGATCATTCCCATTAGCGGTTAGATAGTTACATGAAGTTTTCTTGAAACTGCTCAACCCCGATCGATCAAGCCCTTCGTTGAACGAGTGATTGATGGGAAACCATCGGATGCTCCATCGATCAAGTGTATCGATCAAAACAGATGGTTAGGAGCCTATCGATCAAGCCTATAGATCAAACAAGATCGATACAGATGCAAATGGATGGACATTAATTTACAACTTTGCTATTTTCGCTTAGACTCCTTTATATACGAAAAATCCCAAATTTCTGGGGACAGTCTTTTATCCAGCAGTTGTTTCTTCTCTTGTTTTAGCTTTTGATTTTGTAATTTGAATCGTTTCTTGAATTCAATATAAGTTTTCATTTATCTTCTTGCTTAATCTCCCTAATTATGATTAGCTATCTCTTTCTCTTTGAATTGATGGTTTTAATGATGCTTAGTGAGTAGTCTTTTTAGAGAATTAAGATGGGTTAGGTTTAGGGACATTTAGGCTTAATCTATGATGTCTTAGTGTTAATTATTCCATTTCCTTTCTTGATTGCTGTGTTTAATGCTTGATTAGCCCTAGCTAGGTTGGTTAGGATCTTAGGCTCATTTTATGCCCACCAAGTGTCTGATGAAATGCCTGAACTGCTTTGCAAGAGAATTGCTTATCCTAGCTCAAGAGATTAACTGTCTAGGGTGTGATTTGGAAATATAGGATTGATGGAATTGTCTTAACGCTTGCTGTTTATCATTTCACTAATGAGAATTAGTTCTTGGCTTGATGATTAGAAAATAGATTAGTGCCAAGAGATTGGATTAGTCATATAAATGAATCATATGCATAAGGAATAGCATTGCGTGATTTTATAAGCATTATAGGTTGAGTTGATAGTTCCGTAACACCAATTATCCCATCTCAAGTGTTGCATTTTCTCTGTTTTTAGTTGAATTCGAATTTGCCCTGCTTTGCATTTGTTTTAGTTGCTTTGCTTGATTCTCACTCTTTGCTTCATGTTCTCTTCAATTCTGTTTGATCATTTAGGCTGTTAGACACTTCAAGCTTATCTATATCTGCTTGAATTTAGAGCACTATTGCATTCCTGTTGTTTCAATCTTCCCCTTTTGGATTGATAAGACCCTTACTACAGTGACTTGTACAAAAGGTGATTGACCAAGAGAGTTAAAACTCTTGTATCAATTTGGCACCGTTGCTGGGGATTTAAAGTCTTTAAACATTGATTTTTACTTGCTTTTGTCCCATTTGCACTCAATTAGGACTTAGTGTAGATTTAGGGTGGTCATTGCATGTTTTGTGCATTTGAGGAGATTGGCAAGTATGGTTGGAGAGTTTTGAGACTACAGGAGCATGGGATATGATTGTGGGTGCAGCACAAAACAACAAAAGAGCCAAGAAGAAGGTGCAGCTTGTTGAAGCGGCAAGAAACTTCACCTGACAAAACCGGTTTGGACAAAGCATCTCCAACCCGAATCAGCTTCAACAGTCTTCATCAATGTTGTAGCCCTGGGGATTAGCTAGCGTCTGGATTTGGTTTCAGGTCATTCCCATCAGCGGTTAGAAAGTTACAGAAAGTTTTCGTGAAACCGCTCAACCCCCATCAATTAAGCTCATCGATCAAAGAGTGATCGATGGGAAACCATCGGATGGTCCATCGATCAAGTGTATCGTTCAAAACAGATTGTTAGGAGCCTATCGATCAAGTCTGTAGATCAAACAAGATCGATACAGATCCAGACGGAAGGACCTTTATTTAAAACTTTGCCATTTTCGCTTAGACACCTTTATATACGAAAAATCCCTAATTTCTAGGTAGAGTCTTTTATCCAGGAGTTCTTTGTTCTCTTGTTTTAGCTTTTGGTTTTGTAATTTGAATCTTTGCTTGATTTTAAAATAAGTTTGCATTTTTCTTCTTGCTCAATCTCCCTTATTATGAGTAGCTATCTCTTTCTCTTTGGATTGATGGTTTTAATGGTGCTTAGTGAGTAGTCTTTTTAGGGAATTGAGATGGGGTAGGTTTTGGGAACTTTAGGCTTAACCTATGATGTCTTAATTTTAAATATTCTATTTCCTTTCTTGATAGCTGTGTTTAATGCTTGATTAGCCCTAGCTAGGTTGATTAGGATCTTAGGCTCATTTTATGCCCACCAAGTGTCTGATGAAATGCCTAAACTGCTTTGCAAGAGAATTGCTTATCCTAGCTCAGGAGATTGACTGTCTAGGGAGTGATTTGGCAATATAGGATTGATGGAATTGTCTTAACGCTTGCTGTTTGTAATTTCACTAATGAAAATTAGTTCTTGGCTTAATGATTAGCAAATAGATTAGTGCCAAGAGATTGGATTAGTCATATAAATGAATCCTATGTATAAGGAATAGCATTGTGTGAGTTTATAAGCATTATAGGTTGAGTCGATTGTTCCCAAACACCAATTATCCCATCTCAAGTCTTGCATTTTCACTGTTTTTAGTTGAATTCACATTTGCTATGTTCTGCCTTTGTTTTAGTTGCTTTGCTTGCTTGTCACTCTTTGCTTGATGTTCTCTTCACTTCTGTTTGTTCATTTAGGCTGCTAGACACTTCAAGGTTATCTATATCTGCTTGAATTAAGAGCTCTATTGCATTCCTGCTATTTCAATCTTCCCCTTTTGGATTGATAAAATCCTTACTACAATGATTAGTACAAAGGGTGATTTGAGGAGTTTGGCAGGTGTGGTTGGAGAGTTTTGAGACTACAAGGAGCATGGAAGATGATTGTGGGTGTAGCACAAAACATCAAAAGAGCCAAGAAGAAGGTGCACCTTGTTGAAGCGGCCAGAAACTTCACTTGACAAAACCGGTTCGGACAAAGCATCTCCAACTCGATTCAATTTCAACAACATTCATGAATGTTGTAGCCCCGGAAGTTAGCTTGCGTCTGGAGTTGGTTTCATCCCATTCCCATCAGCGGTTAGAAGCTTACAGGAAGTTTTCGTAAACCGCTCAACCCCCATCGATCAACCCCATCGATCAAGGAGTGTAATCAAAACAGATCATTAGGAGCCTATCGTTTGCTATTTTCGCTTAGACTCCTTTCTATACGAAAAATCCCTAAGTTTTTGGGGACAGTCTTTTATCCAGCAGTTTTTTCTTATCTTGTTTTAGCTTTTGATTTTGTAATTTGAATCTTTTCTTGATTTAAATGTAAGTTTGCATTTATCTTGTTGCTTAATTTCCCTAATTATGATTAGCTATCTCTTTCTCTTTGAATTTTTGATTGTTTTAATGGTGCTTAGTGAATAGTCTTTAAACGGAATTGAGATGGGTTATGTTTAGGGAACTTTAGGCTTAATCTATGATGTCTTAGCGTAAATTCTTCCATTTCTTTTCTTGATTATTGTGTTTAATGCTTGATTAGCCCTACCTAGGTTGATTAGGATCTAGGGAGTGATTTGGCAATATAGGATTGACAGAATTGTCTTAACGCTTGGCGTTTGTCATTTCACTAATGAGAATTAGTTCTTGGCTTGATGATTAGCAAATAGATTAGTGGCAACAGATTGGATTAGTCATTTAAATGAATTCTATGCATAAGGAATATCATTGTGTGAGTTTTTAAGCATTATAGGTTAAGTTGATAGTTTCCTAACACCAATTATCCCATCTCAAGTCTTGCATTTTCTCTGTTTTAGTTGCTTTGCATGCTTCTCACTCCTTGTTTGATGTTCTTTTCACTTCTGTTTGATCATTTAGGCTGTTAGACACTTCAATATTATCAATATATGCTTGAATTAAGAGCTCTATTGCATTCCTGCTCTTTCAATTTTCCCCTTTTGGATTGATAAAACCCTTACTACAATGATTAGTACAAAGGGTGATTGACCAAGAGAGTCAAAACTCTTGACTTAGTGTAGATTTAGGGGATTTATAGTCTTCAAACATTCGTTTTTGCTTTCTTTTGTCCCATTTGCATTTTATTATGACTTAGTGTAGATTTAGGGTGTCCATTGCATGTTTTGTGTATTTGAGGAGTCTGGCAGGTATGGTTGGAGAGTTTTGTGACTACAAGGAGCATTGGAGATGATTGTGTGTGCAGCACAAAACATCAAAAGAGCCAAGAAGAAGGTGGACCTTGTTGAAACAGCCAGAAACTTCAGCTGAAAAATCCGGTCCGGAAAAAGCATCTCCAACCCGATTCAGCTTCAATAATCTTCATAAATGTTGTAGCCCCGAGAGTTAGCTTGTCTTTGGAGTTGGTTTGAGTCCTTCCCATCAACGGTTAGAAAGTTACAGATGTTTTCGTGAAACCGCTCAACCCCCAACGATCAAGCCCATCGATCAAGGAGTGATCGATGGGAAACAATCGGATGCTCCATCGATCAAGTGTATCGATCAAAACAGATCCTTAGGAGCCTATCGATAAAGCCTATAGATCAAACGAGATCGATACAGATCCAGACGGAAGACTATGTATTTACAACTTTGCCATTTTCGCTTAGACTTTTTTTTATACAAAAAATTCCTAATTTCTAGGGACAGTCTTTTATCCAGCAGTTCTTTCTTCTCATGTTTTAGCTTTTGATTTTGTAATTTGAATCTTTGCTTGATTTTAATATAAGTTTGTATATATCTTCTTGCTTAATCTTCCTAATTGTGATTAGCTATCTCTTTCTCTTTGAATTGATGGTTTTAATGATTCTTAGTGAGTAGTCTTTTTAGAGAATTAAGATGGGTTAGGTTTAGGGACATTTAGGCTTAATCTATGGTGTCATAGTGTTGATTATGCCATTTTCCTTCTTGATTTCTGTGTTTAATGCTTGATTAGCCATAGCTAGGTTGATTAGGATCTTAGGCTCATTTTATGCCTACCAAGTGTTTGATGAAATGCCTAACCTGCTTTCCCAGAGAATTGCTTATCCTAGATCAAGAGATTTACTGTCTAGGGAGTGATTTGGCAGTATAGGATTGATAGAATTTTCTTAATGCTTGTCGTTTGTCACTTCACTAATGAGAATTAGTTCTTGATTTGATGATTAGCAAAGAGATTGGTGCTAAAAGATTGGATTAGTCATATAAATGAATCTTATACATAAGGAATAGTAGTGTGTTTGTTAGTAAGCATTATAGGTTGAGTTCATAGTTTACTAACACAAATTATCCCATCTTAAGTCTTGCCTTTTCTCTGTTTTTAGTTGAATTCGAATTTTCTCTGTTTTGCCTTTGTTTAAGTTGCTTTGCTTGCTTCACACTCTTAGTTTGATGTTCTCATCACTTCTGTTTGATCATTTAGGCTGTCAGAGACTTTAATCTGATCTATATCTGCTTGAATTAAGAGCTCTATTGCATTCCTGCTGTATTAATCATCCCCTTATGGATTGATAAAACCCTTACTACAATGATTAGTACAAAGGGTGATCGACCAAGAGAGTCAAAACTCTTGTATCAATTTGGCACCGTTGCCGGGGAATTATAGACTTTAAACATTCATTTTTGCTTGCTTTTGTCCCATTTGCATTCAATTAGGACTTAGTGTAGATTTAGGGTGTGCATTGCATGTTTTGTGCATTTGAGGAGTTTTGCAGGCATGGTTGGAGAGTTTTGAGACTACAAGGAGCATGGGAGATGATTGTGGGTGCAGCACAAAACATCAAAAGAGCCAAGAAGAAGGTGCACCTTGTTGAAGTGGCCAGAAAATTCACCTACAAAAACCACTTCAAACAAAGCATCTATAACCCGATTCAGCTTCAACAGTCTTCATCAATGTTGTAGCCCCTTCAGTTAGATTGCGTCTGGATTTTGTTTCAGGTCATTCCCATCAGTGGTTCAAAAGTTACAGGAAGTTTTCGTGAAACTGCTCAACCCCCATCGATCACTCCTTGATCGATGGGAAACCATCGTGTGCTCCATCGATCTAGTGTATCGATCAAAACCAATCGTTAAGAGCCTATCAGTCAAGCCTATGGATCAAACAAGATCGATACAGATCCAGACTGAAGATCATTTATTTACAATTTTGCCATTTTCCCTTAGACTGTTTTATATACGAAAAGTCCCTAATTTCTGGAGACAGTCTTTTATCCAGGAGTTCTTTGTTCTCTTGTTTTAGCTTTTGGTTTTGTAATTTGAATCTTTTCTTGATTTTAAAATAAGTTTGCATTTATCTTCTTGCTCAATCTCCCTAATTATGAGTAGTTATCTCTTTCTCTTTGGATTGATGGTTTTAATGGTGCTTAGTGAGTAGTCTTTTTAGGGAATTGAGATGGGGTAGGTTTTGGGAACTATAGGCTTAACCTATGATGCCTTAGTGTTAAATATTCTATTTCCTTTCTTGATAGCTGTGTTTAATGCTTGATTAGCCCTAGCTAGGTTGATTAGGATCTTAGGCTCATTTTATGCCCACCAAGTGTCTGATAAAATGCCTAAACTTCTTTGCAAGAGAATTGCTTATCCTAGCTCAGGAGATTGACTGTCTAGGGAGTGATTTGGCAATATAGGATTGATGGAATTGTCTTAAAGCTTGCTGTTTGTAATTTCACTAGTGAAAATTAGTTCTTGGCTTGATGATTAGCAAATAGATTAGTGCCAAGAGATTGGATTAGTCATATAAATGAATCCTATGTATAAGGAATAGCATTGTGTGAGTTTATAAACATTATAGGTTGAGTCGATTGTTCCCAAACACCAATTATCCCATCTCAAGTCTTGCATTTTCACTGTTTTTAGTTGAATTCACATTTGCTATGTTCTGCCTTTGTTTTAGTTGCTCTGCTTGCTTCTCACTCTTTGCTTGATGTTCTCTTCACTTCTGTTTGTTCATTTAGGCTGTTAGACACTTCAAGCTTATCTATATCTGCTTGAATTAAGAGCTCTATTGCATTCCTGCTATTTCAATCTTCCCCTTTTGGATTGATAAAACCCTTACTACAATGATTAGTACAAAGGGTGATTGACCAAGAGAGTCAAAACTTTTGTATCAATTTGGCCCCGTTGCCGAGGATTTATAGTCTTTAAACATTCATTTTTGCTAGCTTTTGTCCCATTTGCATTCAATTAGGACTTAGTGTAGATTTGAGGTGTGCATTGCATGTTTTGTGTATTCGAGGAGTTTGGTAGGTATGGTTGGAGAGTTTTGAGACTACAAGGAGCATGGGAGATGATTGTGGGTGCAGCACAAAACATCAAAAGAGCCAAGAAGAAGGTACAGCTTGTTGAAGCGGCCAGAAACTTCACCTGACAAAACCGGTTCGGACAAAGCATCTCAAACCCGATTCAGCTTCAACAGGCTTCATCAATGTTGTAGCCCCGGGAGTTAGCTTGCCTCTGGAGTTGGTTTCAGATCATTCCCATCAACGGTTAGATAGTTACATGAAGTTTTCTTGAAACCGCTCAACCCCGATCGATCAAGCCCATCGTTGAACGAGTGATTGATGGATCAATCAAGTGTGTCGATCAAAACAGATTGTGAGGAGCCTATCGATCAAGCCTATAGATCAAACGAGATCGATACAGGTCCAAACGGAAGGACATTTATTGACAACTTTGCTATTTTCGCTTAGACTCCTTTATATACGAAAAATCCTAAATTTTTGGGGACAGTCTTTTATCCAGCAGTTGTTTCTTCTCTTGTTTTAGCTTTTGATTTTGTAATTTGAATATTTTCTTGAATTCAATATAAATTTTCATTCATCTTCCTGCTTAATCTCCCTAATTATGATTAGCTATCTCTTTTTCTTTGAATTGATGGGTTTAATGGTGCTTAGTGAGTAGTCTTTTTAGGGAATTAAGATGGGTTAGGTTACGGGAACTTTTGGTTTAATCTATGATGTCTTAGTGTTAATTATTTCATTTCCTTTCTTGATAGCAGTGTTTAATACTTGATTAGCCCTAGCTAGGTTGATTAGGATCTTAGGCTCATTTTAGTTGAATTCGAATTTGCCCTGCTTTGCATTTGCTTTAGTTGCTTTGCTTGATTCTCACTCTTTGCTTGTTGTTCTCTTCACTTCTGTTTGATCATTTAGGCTGTTATACACTTCAAGCTTATCTATATCTGCTTGAATTAAGAGCTCTATTGCATTCATGCTGTTTCAATCTTCCCCTTTTGGATTGATAATACCCTTAATACAATGATTAGTACAAAGTGTGATTAACCAAGAGAGTCAAAACTCTTGTTTCAATTTGGCACCGTTGCCGGGGATCTATTGTCTTTAAACATTTATTTTTGCTTGCTTTTGTCGCATTTGCAGTCAATTAGGACTTGGTGTAGATTTAAGGTGTGTATTGCATGTTTCGTTCATTTTAGGAGTTTGACAGGTAAGGTTGGAGAGTTTTGAGACTACAAGGAGCATGGGAGATGATTGTGGGTGCAGCACAAAACTTCAAAAGAGTCGAGAAGAAGGTGCAGCTTGTTGAAGCGGCCAGAAACTTCACCTGACAAAACCGGTTCAGACAAAGCATCTCCAACCCGAATCAGCTTCAACAGTCTTCATCAATGTTGTAGCCCCGGGGGTTAGCTTGCGTCTGGAGTTAGTTTCAAGTCATTCCCTTCAGCGGTTAGAAAGTTATAGGAAGCTTTCGTGAAACCTCTCAACCACCATCGATCAAGCCCTTCGATCAAGGAGTGATTGATGGGAAACCATCGGATGCTCCATCGATCAAGTGTATCGATCAAAACAGATTGTTAGGAGCCTATCGATCAAGCCTATAGATCAAACAAGATCGATATAGATCCAAACGGAAGGACATTTATTTAAAACTTTGCCATTTTCGCTTAGACTCCTTTATATACGAAAAATCCCTAATTTTTAGGGAGAGTCTTTTATACAGCAGTTCTTTGTTCTCTTGTTTTAGGTTTTGGTTTTGTAATTTGAATCTTTGCTTGAATTCAATATAAGTTTTCATTTATCTTCTTGCTTAATCTCCCTAATTATGATTAGCTATCTCTTTCTCTTTGGATTGATGGTTTTAATGGTGTTTAGTGAGTAGTCTTTTTAGGAAATTGGGATGGGTTAGGTTTAGGGAACTTTAGGCTTAATCTACGATGTCTTAGTGTTAATTCTTCCATTTCCTTTCTTGATTGCTGTGTTTAATTCTTGATTAGCCCTAGTTAGGTTGATTAGGATCTTAGGCTCATTTTAACGCTTGATGTTTGTCATTTCACTAATGAGAATTAGTTATTGGCTTGATGATTAGCAATCAGATTAGTGCCAAGAGATTGAATTAGTGATAAAAATGAAACCTATGCATAAAGAATAACATTGTGTCAGTTTATAAGGATTATAGGTTGAGTTGATAGTTCCCTAACACCAATTATCCCATCTAATGTCTTGCATTTTCTCTGGTTTTAGTTGAATTCGAGTTGCCCTGCTTTGCCTTTATTTTAGTTGCTTTGCTTGATTCTCACTCTTTTATTGATGTTCTCTTCACTTCTGTTTGATCATTTAGGCTGTTAGAAACTTCAAGCTTATCTATATCCGCTTGAATTAATAGCTTTATTGCATTCCTGCTGTTTCAATCTTCCCCTTTTGGATTGATAAAACCCTTACTACAATGATTAGTACAAAAGGTGATTGACCAAGAGAGTCAAAACTCTTGTATCAATTTTCCACCGTTGCCGGGGATTTATAGTCTTTAAACATTCATTTTGGCTTGCTTTTGTCCCACTTGCATTCAATTAGGACTTAGTGTAGATTTAAGGTGTGCATTGCAAGTTTTGTGCATTTGAGGAGTTTGGCAGGTATGGTTGGCGAGTTTTAAGACTACAGGGAGCATGGGAAATGATTGTGGGTGCAGCACAAAACATCAAAAGAGCCAAGAAGAAGGTGCAGCTTGTTGAAGCGGCCAGAAACTTCACCTGACAAAACCGGTTCGGACAAAGCATCTCCAACCCGAATCAGCATCAACAGTCTGCATAAATGTTGTAGCCCCGGGAGTTAGCTTGCGTCTGGAGTTGGTTTCTGGTCATTCCCGTCAGCGGTTAGAAAGTTACAGGAAGTTTTCGTGAAACCGCTCAACCCCTATCGATCAAGCCCTTCGATCAAGGAGTGATTGATGGGAAACCATCGGATGCTCCATCGATCAAGTGTATCAATAAAAACAGATTGTTAGGAGCCTATCGATCAATCCTGTAGATCATACGAGATCGGTACAGATCCAGACAGAAGGACATTTATTTACAACTTTGCTATTTTCGCTTACACTCCTTTATATACGAAAAATCCCAAATTTCTGGGGACAGTCATTTATCCAGCAGTTCTTTCTTCTCTTGTTTTAGCTTTTGATTTTGTAATTTGAATCTTTGCTTCAATTCAATATAAGTTTTCATTTATTTTCTTGCTTAATCTCCCTAATTATGATTAGCTATCTCTTTCTCTTTCAGTTGATGGTTTTAATAGTGCTTAGTGAGTAGTCTTTTTTAGGAATTAAAGATGGATTAGGTTTAGGGAACTTTAGGCTTAATCTACGATGTCTTAGTGTTAATTCTTCTATTTCCTTTCTTGATTGCTGTTTTTAATGCTTGATTAGCCCTAGCTAGGTTGATTAAGCTCTTAGGCTCTTTTTAACGCTTGATGTTTGTGATTTCACTCATGAGAATTAATTCTTGGCTTGATGATTAGCAAACAGATTAGTGCCAAGAGATTGAATTAGTCATATAAATGAATTCTTTGCATAAGGAATAACATTGTGTAAGTTTATAAGCATTATAGGTTGAGTTGATAGTTCCCTAACACCAATTATCCCATCTGAAGTCTTGCATTTTCTCTATATTTAGTTGAATTCGAAATTGCCATGCTTTGCCTTTGTTTTAGTTGCTTTGCTTGATTCTCACTCTTTGCTTCATGTTCTCTTCACTTCTGTTTGATCATTTAGGCTGTTAGACACTTCAAGCTTATCTATATCTGCTTGAATTAATAGCTCTATTGCACTCTTGCTGTTTCAATCATCCCCTTTTGGATTAATAAAACCCTTACTACAATGATTAGTACAAAAGGTGATTGACCAAGAGAGTCAAAACTCTTGTATCAATTTTCCAATGTTGCCGGGGATTTATAGTCTTTAAACATTCATTTTTGCTTGCTTTTGTCCAATTTGCATTCAATTAGGACTTAGTGTAGATTTAAGGTGTGCATTGCATGTTTTTTGCATTTGAGGAGTTTGGCAGGTTTGGTTGGAGAGTTTTAAAACTACAGGAGCATGGGAGATGATTGTGGGTGCAGCACAAAACAACAAAAGAGGCAAGAAGAAGGTACAGCTTGTTGAAGCGGCCAGAAACTTGACCTGACAAAACCGGTTCGGACAAAGCACCTCCAACCCGAATCAGCTTCAACAGTCTTCATCAATGTTGTAGCCCTGGGGGTTAGCTTGCATCTGGAGTTGGTTTCAGGTCATTCCCATCAGCGGTTAGAAAATTACAGAAAGTTTTCGTGAAACCGTGTAACCCCCATCGATTATGCCTATCGATCAAAGAGTGATCGATGGGAAACTATCGGATGCTCCATCGATCAAGTGTATCATTCAAAACAGATTGTTAGGAGCCTATCGATCAAGCCTGTAGATCAAACAAGATCGATACAGATCCAGACGGAAGGACATTTATTTACAACTTTGCCATTTTCGCTTAGACTCCTTTATATACGAAAAATCCCAAATTTCAGGGGACAGTCTTTTATTCAGCAGTTTTATCATCTCTTGTTTTAGCTTTTGAGAATGTAATTTGAATCTTTGCTAGAATTCAATATAAGTTTTCATTTATCTTCTTGCTTAATCTCCCTAATTATGATTGGCTATCTCTTTCTCTTTCAATTGATGGTTTTAGTGGTGCTTAGTGAGTAGTCTTTTTAGGGAATTGAGATGGATTAGGTTTATGGAACTTTAGACTTAATCTACGATGTCTTAGTGTTAATTCTTCCATTTCCTTTCTTGATTGCTGTGTATAATGCTTGATTAGCCCTAACTAGTTTGATTATGATCTTAGGCTCATTTTAACGCTTGATGTTTGTCATTTCACTCAAGAGAATTAGTTCTTGGCTTGATGATTAGCAAACAGACTAGTGCCAAGATAATGTATTAGTCATATAAATGAATCCTATGCATAAGGAATAACATTTTGTGAGTTTATAAGCATTATAGGTTGAGTTGATAGTTCCCTAACACCAATTATCCCATCTCAAGTGTTGTATTTTCTCTGTTTTTAGTTGAATTCGAATTTGCCCTGCTTTCCATTTGCTTTAGTTGCTTTGCTTGATTCTCACTCTTTGTTTTATGTTCTCTTCACTTCTGTTTGATCATTTAGGCTGTTAGACACTTCAAGCTTATCTATATCTGCTTGAATTAATAGCTCTATTGCATTCATGCTGTTTCAATCTTCCCCTTTTGGATTGATAAAACCCTTACTACAGTGATTTGTACAAAAGGTGATTGACCAAGAGAGTCAAAACTCTTGTATCAATTTGACATTGTTGACGGGGATTTATAGTCTTTAAACATTCATTTTTGCTTCCTTTTGTCCCATTTGCATTCAATTAGGACTTAGTGTAGATTTAGGGTGGTCATTGCCTGTTTTGTGCATTTGAGGAGATTTGCAGGTACGGTTGGAGAGTTTTGAGACTACAGGGAGCATGGGAGATGATTGTGGGTGCAGCACAAAACAACAAAAGAGCCAAGAAAAAGGTGCAGCTTGTTGAAGCGGCTAGAAACTTCACCTGACAAAACCGGTTCGGACAAAGCATCTCCAACCCGAATCAGCTTCAATAGTCTTCATCAATGTTGTAGCCCCGGGGGTTAGCTTGCGTCTGGTGTTGGTTTCAGGTCATTCCCATCAGCGGTTAGAAAGTTAAAGAAAGTTTTCGTTAAACCGCTCAACCCTCATCGATTAAGCCCATCGATCAAAGAGTGATCGATCGGAAACCATCGGATGCACCATCGATCAAGTGTATCGTTCAAAACAGATTGTTAGGAGCCTATCGATCAAGCCTGTAGATCAAACAAGATCGATACAGATCTAGAGGGAAGAACATTTATTTACAACTTTGCCATTTTCGCTTAGACTCCTTTGTATACGAAAAATCCCAAATTTCTGGGGACAGTCTTTTATCCAGTAGTTCTTTCTTCTCTTGTTTTAGCTTTTGATTTTGTAATTTGAATCTTTGCTTGAATTCAATATAAGTTTTCATTTATCTTCTTGCTTAATCTGCCTAATTATGATTAGCTATCTCTTTCTCTTTGAATTGATGGTTTTAATGGTGCTTAGTGAGTAGTCTTTTTAGGGAATTGAGATGGATTAGGTTTAGGAAACTTTAAACTTAATCTACGATGTCTTAGTGTTAATTCTTCCATTTCCTTTCTTCATTGCTGTGTTTAATGCTTGATTAGAGCTAGCTAGGTTGATTATGATCTTAGGCTCATTTTAACGCTTGATGTTTGTCATTTCACTCATGAGAATTAGTTCTTGGCTTGATGATTAGCAAACAGACTAGTGCCAAGATATTGGATTAGTCATATAAATGAATCCTCTGCATAAGGAATAACAGTGTGAGTTTATAAGCATTATAGGTTGAGTTGATAGTTCCCTAACACCAATTATCCCATCAGTGTTGCATTTTCTCTATTTTTAGTTGAATTCGAATTTGCCCTGCTTTGCATTTGTTTTAGTTGCTTTGCTTGATTCTCACTCTTTGCTTGATGTTCTCTTCACTACTGTTTGATCATTTAGGTTGTTAGACACTTCAAGCTTATCTATATCTGCTTGAATTAATAGCTCTATTGCATTCCTGTTGTTTCAATCTTCCCCTTTTAGATTGATAAAACCCTTACTACACTGATTTGTACAAAAGGTGATTGACCAAGAGAGTCAAAACTCTTGTATCAATTTGGCACAGTTTCCGGGGATTTATAGTCTTTAAACAATCATTTTTGCTTGCTTTTGTCCCATTTGCATTCAATTAGGACTTAGTGTAGATTTAGGGTGTGCATTACATGTTTTGTGCATTTGAGGAGATTGGCAGGTATGGTTGGAGAGTTTTGAGACTACAATTAGCATGGGAGATGATTGTGGGTGCAGCACAAAACATCGAAAGAGCCAAGAAGAAGGTGCAGCTTGTTGAAGCGGCCAGAAACTTCACCTGACAAAACCGGTTCGGACAAAGCATCTCCAACCCGAATAAGCTTCAACAGTACTCATCAATGTTGTAGCCCAGGGAGTTAGCTTGCTTCTGGACTTGGTTTCAGGTCATTGCCATTGGCGGTTAGAAAGTTACAGGAATATTTCGTGAAACCGCTCAACCACCATCGATCATGCCCATCGATCAAGGAGTGATTGATGGGAAACCATCGGATTCTCCATCGATCAAGTGTATCGATCAAAACAGATAGTTAGGAGCCAATCGATTAAGCATATATATCAAACGGGATTGATACAGATCCAGACGAAAGGACATTTATTTATAACTTTGCAATTTTTGCTTAGACTCCTTTCTATACGAAAAATCCCAAATTTCTGGGGACAGTCTTTTATCGAACAGTTCTTTCTTCTCTTGTTTTAGCTTTTAATTTTGTAATTTGAATCTTTCCTTGAATTCAATATAAGTTTTCTTTTATCTTCTGGCTTAATCTCCCTAATTATGATTAGCTTTCTCTTTCTCTTTGAATTGATGGTTTTGATGGTGCTTAGTGAGTAGTCTTTTTAGGGAATTGAGATGGATTAGGTTTAGGGAATCTTAGGCTTAATCTTTGATGTCTTAGTGTTAATTGTTCCATTTCCTTTCTTGATTGCTGTGTTTAATGCTTGATTAGCCATAACTAGGTTGATTCGGATCTTAGACTCATTTTATGCCCAGCAAGTGTCTGATGAAATGCCTAAACTGCTTTGCAACAGACTTGCTTATCCTAGCTCAAGATATTGACTGTCTAGGGAGTGATTTGGCAATATAGGATTGATGGAATTGTCTTAACGCTTGCTGTTTGTCATTTCACTAATGAGAATTAGTTCCTGACTTGATGATTAGCAAATAGATTAGTGCCAAGAGATTGGATTAGTCATATAAATGAATCATATGCATGAGGAATAGCATTGTGTGAGTTAATAAGCATTATAGGTGGAGTTGATAGTTCCCTAACACCAATTATCCCATCTCAAGTCTTGCATTTTCTCTATTTTGAGTTGAATTCGAAATTGACCTGTTTTGCCTTTGTTTTAGTTGCTTTCCTTGCTTCACACTCTTTGCTTGATGTTCTCTTCAATTCTGTTTGATCATTTAGGCTGTTAGACACTTCAAGCTTATCAATATATGCTTGAATTTAGAGCACTATTGCATTCCTGCTGTTTCAATCTTCCCCATTTGGATTGATAAAACCCTTACTACAATGATTAGTACAAAGGGTGATTGACCAAGAGAGTCAAAACTTTAATATCATTTTGGCACCGTTGCCGGGGATTTATAGTCTTTAAACATTCTTTTTTGCTTGCTTTTGCAGATTTAGGACTTAGTGTAGATTTAGGGTGTGCATTACATGTTTTGTACATTTGAGGAGTTTGGCTGGTATGGTTGGAGAGTTTTGAGACTACAGGGAGCATGGGAGATAATTGTGGGTGTAGCACAAAACATCAAAAGAGCCAAGAAGAAGGTGCTGCTTGTTAAAGCGGCCAGAAACTTCACCTGAAAAAACGGGTTCGGACAAAGCATCTCAAACCCGATTCAGCTTCCACAGTCTTCATCAATGTTGTAGCCCCGAGAATTAGCTTGCGTCTGGAGTTTCTTTCAGGTCATTCCCATAAACGGTTAGAAAGTTACAGAAAGTTTTCGTGAAACCGCTCAACCCCCATCGATTAAGCCCATCGATCAAAGAGTGATCGATCGGAAACCATCGGATGCTCCATCGATCAAGTGTATCGTTCAAAACAGATTGTTAGGAGCCTATCGATAAAGCCTGTAGATCAAACAAGATCGATACAGATCCAAACGGAAGGACATTTATTTACAACTTTGCCATTTTCGCTTAGACTCTTTTATATAATAAAAATCCCAAATTTCTGGGGACAGTCTTTTGTCCAGCAGTTCTTTCTTCTCTTGTTTTAGCTTTTGATTTTGTAATTTGAATCTTTGCTTGAATTCAATATAAGTTTTCATTTATCTTCTTGCTTAATCTCCCTAATTATGATTAGCTATCTCTTTCTCTTTCAATTGATGGTTTTAATGGTGCTTAGTGAGTAGTCTTTTTAGGGAATTGAGATGGATTAGGTTTAGGGAACTTTAAACTTAATCTACGATGTCTTAGTGTTAATTTTTCCATTTCTTTTCTTCATTACTGTGTTTAATGCTTGATTTGAGTTAGCTAGGTTGATTATGATCTTAGGCTCATTTTAACGCTTGATGTTTGTCATTTCACTCATGAGAATTAGTTCTTGGCTTGATGATTACCAAACAGACTAGTGCCAAGATATTGGATTAGTCATATAAATGAATCCTATGCATAAGGAATAACATTGTATGAGTTTATAAGCATTATAGGTTGAGTTGATAGTTCGCTAACACCAATTATCCCATCAGTGTTGCATTTTCTCTGTTTTTAGTTGAATTCGAATTTGCCCTGCTTTGCATTTGTTTTAGTTGCTTTGCTTGATTCTCACTCTTTGCTTGATGTTCTCTTCACTACAGTTTGATCATTTAGGTTGTTAGACACTTCAAGCTTATCTATATCTGCTTGAATTAATAGCTCTATTGCATTCCTGCTGTTTCAATCTTCTCCTTTTGGATTGATAAAACCCTTACTACAGTAATTTGTACAAAAGGTGATTGACCAAGAGAGTCAAAACTCTTGTATCAATTTGGCACAGTTTCCGAGGATTTATAGTCTTTGAACAATCATTTATGCTTGCTTTTGTCCCATTTGCATTCAATTAGGACTTAGTGTAGATTTAGGGTGTGCATTGCATGTTTTGTGCATTTGAGGAGATTGGCAGGTATGGTTGGAGAGTTTTGAGACTACAAGGAGCATGGGAGATGATTGTGGGTGCAGCACAAAACATCGAAAGAGCCAAGAAGAAGGTGCAGCTTGTTGAAGCGGCCAGAAACTTCACCTGACAAAACCGGTTCGGACAAAGCATCTCCAACCCGAATCAGCTTCAACAGTCTTCATCAATGTTGTATCCCCGGGAGTCAGCTTGCTTCTGGACTTGGTTTCAGGTCATTTCCATCAGCGGTTAGAAAGTTACAGGAATTTTTCTTGAAACCGCTCAACCACCATCGATCAAGGAGTGATTGATGGGAAACCATCGGATGCTCCATCGATCAAGTGTATCGATGAAAACAGATTGTTAGGAGCCAATCGATTAAGCATATATATCAAACGGGATCGATACAGATCCAGACAGAAGGACATTTATTTATAACTTTGCAATTTTCGCTTAGACTCCTTTCTATACGAAAAATCCCAAATTTCTGGGGACAGTCTTTTATCCAACAGTTCTTTCTTCTCTTGTTTTAGCTTTTGATTTTGTAATTTGAATCTTTCCTTGAATTCAATATAAGTTTTCTTTTATCTTCTGGCTTAATCTCCCTAATTATGATTAGCTATCTTTTTCTCTTTGAATTGATGGTTTTAATGGTGCTTAGTAAGTAGTCTTTTTAGGGAATTGAGATGGATTAGGTTTAGGGAACCTTAGGCTTAATCTTTGATGTCTTAGTGTTAATTGTTCCATTTTCTTTCTTGATTGCTGTGTTTAATGCTTGATTAGCCATAACTAGGTTGATTCGGATCTTAAGATCATTTTATGTCCACCAAGTATCTGATGAAATGCCTAAACTGCTTTGCAACAGAATTGCTTATCCTAGCTCAAGAGATTGACTGTCTAGGGAGTGATTTGGCAATATAAGATTGATGGAATTGTCTTAACGCTTGCTGTTTGTCATTTCACTAATGAGAATTAGTTCTTGGCTTGATGATTAGCAAATAGATTAGTGCCAAGAGATTGGATTAGTCATATAAATGAATCATATGCATAAGAAATAGCATTGTGTGAGTTAATAAGCATTATAGGTTGAGTTGATAGTTCCCTAACACCAATTATCCCATCTCAAGTCTTGCATTTTCTCTATTTTGAGTTGAATTCGAAATTGTCCTGTTTCGCCTTTGTTTTAGTTGCTTTCCTTGCTTCACACTCTTTGCTTGATGTTCTCTTCAATTCTGTTTGATCATTTAGTCTGCTAGACACTTCAAGCTTATCTATATCTGCTTGAATTTAGAGCACTATTGCATTCCTGCTGTTTCAATCTTCCCCTTTTGGATTGATAAAACCCTTACTACAATGATTAGTACAAAGGGTGATTGACCAAGAGAGTCAAAACTCTAGTATCAATTTGGCACTGTTGCCAGGGATTTATAGTCTTTAAACATTCTTTTTTGCTTGCTTTTGTAGATTTAGGACTTAGTGTAGATTTAGGGTGTGCATTACATGTTTTGTACATTTGAGGAGTTTGGCTGGTATGGTTGGAGAGTTTTGAGACTACAGGGAGCATGGGAGATGATTGTGGGTGTAGCACAAAACATCAAATGAGCCAAGAAGAAGGTGCAGCTTATTGAAGAGGCCAGAAACTTCACCTGAAAAAACCGGTTCGGACAAAGCATCTCAAACCCGATTCAGCTTCAACAGTCTTCATCAATGTTGTAGCCCCGGGAATTAGCTTGCGTCTGGAGTTTGTTTCAGGCCATTCCCATCAGCGGTTAGAAAGTTACAGGAAGTTTTCGTGAAACTGCTCAACCCCCATCGATCAAGCCCAATGATCAAGGTGTGATCGATGGGAAACCATCGGATGCTCAATCGATCAAGTATATCGATCAAAACAGATCGTTAGGAGCCTATCGATCAAGCCTATAAATCAAACGAGATCGATACAGATCCAGACTGAAGATCATTTATTTACAACGTTGCCATTTTCGCTTAGACTTATTTATATACGAAAAATCTCAAATTTCTGGGGACAGTCTTTTATCCAGCAGTTCTTTCTTCTCTTGTTTTATCTTTTGATTTTGTTATTTGAATCTTTGCTTGAATTCAATATAAGTTTTCATTTATCTTCTTGCTTAATCTCCCTAATTATGATTAGCTATCTCTTTCTCTTTGAATTGATGGTTTTAATGGTGCTTAGTAAGTAATCTTTTTAGGGAATTGAGATGGGTTTGGTTTAGGAAACTTTAGGCTTAATCTACAATGTCTTAGTGTTAATTCTTCCATTTCCTTTCTTGATTGCTGTGTTTGATGCTTAATTCGCTCTAGCTAGGTTGATTAGGATCTTAGGCTCATTTTATGCCCACCAAGTGTGTGATGAAATGCCTAAACTGCTTTGCAAGAGAATTGCTTATCCTAGCTCAAGAGATTGACTGTCTAGGGAGTTATTTGGCAATATAGGATTGATGGAATTGTCTTAACGCTTGCTGTTTGTCATTTCACTAATAAGAATTAGTTCTTGGCTTTATGATTAGCAAATAGATTAGTGCCAAGAGATTGGATTAGTCATATAAATGAATCCTATGCATAAGGAATAGCATTGTGTGAGTTTATAAGCATTATAGGTTGAGTTGATAGTTCACTAACACCAATTATCCCATCTCAAGTCTTGCTGTTTCTCTGTTTTTAGTTGAATTCGAATTTGCCCTGTTTTGCCTTTGTTTTAGTTGCTTTCCTTGCTTCTCACTCTTTGCTTCCTGTTCTCTTCACTTCTGTTTTATCATTTAGGCTGTTAGACACGTCAAGCTTATCTATATCTGCTTGAATTAAGAGCTCTATTGCATTCCTGCTGTTTCAATCTTCCCCTTTTGGATTGATAAAACCCTTACTACAATGATTAGTACAAAGGGTGATTGACCAAGAGAGTCAAAACTCTTGTATCAATTTGGCACCGTTGCGGGGGATTTATAGTCTTTAAACATTCATTTTCCCTCGTTTTTGTCCCTTTTTCATTCAATTACGACCTAGTGTAGATTTAGGGTGTGCATTGCATGTTTTGTACATTTGAGGAGTTTGGCAGGTATGGTTGGAGAGTTTTGAGACTACAGGAGCATGGGAGATCATTGTGGGTGCAGCACAAAACATCAAAAGAGCCAAGAAGAAGGTGCAGCTTGTTGAAGCGGCCATAAACGTCACCTGACAAAACCGGTTCGGACAAAGCATCTCCAACATGACTCAGCTTCAAAGTTACAGGAAGTTTTCGTGAAACCGCTCAACCTCCATCGATCAAGCCTATTGATCAAGGAGTGATCGATGGGAAACCATCGGATGCTCCATCGAGCAAGTGTATCGATCAAAACAGATCGTTAGGAGCCTATCGATCAAGCCTATAAATCAAACGAGATCGATACAGATCCAGACTGAAGATCATTTACTAACAACTTAGCCATTTTTGCTTAGACTCCTTTATATACGAAAAATCCCAAATTTCTAGGGACAGTCTTTTATCCAGCAGTTCCTTCTTTTCTTGTTTTAGCTTTTGATTTTGTTATTTGAATCTTTGCTTGAATTCAATATAAGTATTCATTTATCTTCTTGCTTAATCTCCCTAATTATGATTAGCTATCTCTTTCTCTTTGAATTGATGGTTTTAATGGTGCTTAGTGAGTAGTCTTTTTAGGGAATTGAGATGGGTTTTGTTTAGGGAACTTTACGCTTAATCTACGATGTCTTAGTGTTAATTCTTCCATTTCCTTTCTTGATTGCTGTGTTAAATGCTTGATTAGTCCTAGCTAGGTTGATTAGGACCTTAGGCTCAATTGATGTTAGGGAACTCTTGACTCAATCTAAGATGCTTACAAATTGGTGTTAGTGAACAATCAACTCAACCTATAATGCTTATAAACTCACACAATGCTATCCCTTATGCATAGGATTCATTTATATGACTAATCTAATCTCTTGGCATTAATCTCTTTGCTAATTACCATGTCAGGAACTAATTCTCATTAGTGAAATGCTAAAGAGCAAGCATTAAGACTAATCTATCGACCCTATATTGCCAAATCACTCCCTAGACAGTCAATCTCTTGAGCTAGGATAAGCAATTCTCTTGCAAAGCAGTTCATCCATTTTATCAAACACTTGGTGGGCATAAAATGATCCTAAGATCTTAATCAACTTAGCTAAGGCTAATTAAGAATTAAACACAGCAATCGAGAAAGGAAATGGAATAATTAACACTAAGAAATGATAGATGGAGTCTCAAATTCCCTAAACCTAGCCCATCTCAAAAACCTAAAAAGACTACTCACTAAGCACCATTAAAGCCATCAATTCAAAGAGAGAAAGATGACTAATCATGATTAGAGAGCTTAAATAAGATGAAAGATGCAAACTTTAATTAAAACCAAGCAAAATTTCAAATTACAAAACCCCAAAGTTTAAACAAGGAAGAAAGAACTGCTGGATAAAAGCTTGTTCCCCAAAATTAGGGATATTTCGTATTTATAAGACTCTAAGCAAAAATGGCAAAATCGTAAATAAATGGTCTTCGGTCTGGGTTCATATCGATAAGTTGTAACGGTCTGGGCTTGATTGTTATGAATCATATCGGTCTGGAGAGTGATCAATACAGTGACCAAAATATACTCGGCGCGTTTGTATCGATCACTCCTGACCGATACCTTTGATCGTTACGCCTAGTATCGATCACTCTTGACCTATATCCTTGATCGATACTGCTTGTATCGATCACCCCTTGACCGATAGCCTCCGTGCACAGACCGAAAAGATTTGCAGAGATCGTCTGCCCTGGTCCCTTTTGCTCCTTTTGGTCCAGCTAGCTTCTTGGATCATCCTCAAAGCTCCTCCAAGCTCCTTTTAGCTCTGTAAGCACCTAAAAACATCCATAATGTAAGGGAAATGCAAACTATATCCTAAATGCAACCTAAGTCTAAAAGGAGAAGAAAATAGGACAAAAACTAAGGAAAACATGAAAAGGAGAATCAAAACATGTACTAAAAGCAAGCCTAAATGGTGTAAATACAAGAGATATCAACACCCCTACACTTGCCTTTTGCTTGTCCTCAAGCAAACAAGAACAAATGGGAGAGTGAGGTTTAAAAGTGGGAGCTCAAAACTAAAGATGCCAATGGGAAAACTGATTCAATGCCCAAGTTATAGGTTCTAAGATGCATAGAGATTGTTCTACTTTATAAACTTTACCCATACCCATCATAGCAAACAATGAACTCCAGCTTAGCCTACACAAGCATTCAAATCAACCAACTCTTTAACATTCATTAATCAGTAACCAATAGATCAAGTTTGTGCAAATCAAGAGAAAACATTTGGTCAAGGGACATGGTTCAAGGATTCAGGGGATCACTCAATGAAATGATTCTATCTTAGGCAAAATGATAAAGGTAAAAGAACACCTATGCATGCAAGTCAAAGCTCTCTTCTACCCTTTTTACCCAAGATGAATCTAATAACTTCTAAAACCCCAAGTGGAACTCCTAAATCTACCCTTTCCCAAAGCACTTGATCTCTTCCTTCTTCATATTTGGGGAAACTCCTTCTTCTTTTGGCGCCATTTTCATCACCTTTGGTGGATTGCTTGGTCTGATTTCTCCTTTTGGATGACCTTTTCTAAGCTTTGTTGTTGTTGGCACCTTTCTTCTTTAACACTTAGAACTTTCCTCCTAGTTAACTTAACCACAAAATAAACTGTTCCCCCATACTACCAATCCCATACTTCTTTTTCTTCTCAAAGATGAAAACAATTAATGCTCAAACCACTTACACTACACTTTTCCAAACTCCTAACCTAATACCAAGCTCAAAATGCAAGCTGGTGTCTACAAGAGAGCTTCTCCTTGCCAGCCTTATTCCTAACACTTTTTGCCAAGATATGATCAAAATGATGCAATGCAAGGCCTCACAACTCTCACAATAGTGTTTAGGTTCAGAAAGAAGGATTGGTTTTAGGGTGTGGTTAACTGTCCCATAATGATGAGGATCAGGTATTTGGATTAACAAGAGTGGTAAGAAGGGAAGAAGATAATCCAAGTATGTATATGGGTAGCCATGTAATCACTTTCAATGCACAAACAAGATAATTCAAAGTCAGGATTATGGTTCTAATAAGATAGAGTTGGAATCGACTCAAAGCAAGCTTCAGCATAAGACAAGAATATCAATGCAAGTAGTCAAGATATGATGCAGCCTTAACTTCAAACTCACTACAATGCAATCAAACAACAGATAACCAAGGCATTGAGAACAATTCAAACATTAACATCTTGACAAGTGTTTCTCATCTACTCCCTATGCAGATGTATGCAAACCTATATGAAATGCATCTAGACTCAATCTTAGTTATGTAAATACAACTAAATGATCTTTTTGGTTCCAAAAAAATTGAAAATTTCATATTTTCAGTGCACATAGATGAATGCTTGAATGCATGAGACTCAAGTATGTAAAAAGGAAAATAAGAAAACAAAACACAATGTTAAATGCAATGCTCTCCCCCACACTTAAATTACACAGTCCCTTGTGTAATGAAAGCAATGAGAGAGAGAAGCAGCAAAATATACAGCAGTGGTATAAACACTAAGTAGGATGTGGTACCTTTTCAATAAGTTGAGTGGTAGGAGGACTGATGAGATGATCCCTCCTGTGTGTCTCCACGACTGTCATTTTCTCTTCAACTACTGATCTCTCTTGGTGGAGTTGGCTCTCATCAGGGCAAAAACGTAGGTTGCTTCGTATATTGATGCATGTTTTCTGTTGGTTTGGGAGGAGGAACCGTGCTGGTGCTTGGGGACCCTTGAAGAAGGTGTAGATATGTTTGCTTCTGACGCTCCTCTCAAGGAAATGACTTCTTCTGAGGTAGTCCAAGTCCATCCATAGTGGTTGTAAGGCACTGTCAGTATGCTCCTCGAGGTTCACTCCACACGCCAGTAAGATGGCTGTCACAACGCCTCCGATGTGTATCTTTAGTTTGCTTGCCTTCTCTGTTAAAACCCAACAATTGTAGGAGAATAGGTGCTCCATCAACATAGCGGTGTAGCAAGGATACTTGGTAGGCGGCCTTCGAGGTGTTCCATTGGTGCTGCAAAGCACTAGTGGCTGCATGACATTGTACATGAAGTCTTTCTCCTTATCTGTGAGGGTATATGTATCTTCTCTTGCAAAAAATGTATTTGCAAAAGCCATGTGGGCGTACCTCACTGCTGGATGCTTCAAATGTTGATTCCTTGAGGTTTCTGCAGCGGATTGGCCAGCCCCTAACACATCCCATAGCATCTTATGTTGTCTTTGGCAGATCTTGAAGTGGTTCCTCCACTCAGTATATTTGTATGTACCTAGGGCCATTGCAAGCTTGAAGAAGGTTGCTGTAAAAGTTTGACCGCCAATTCAGAATGATATCCAGCCGTCTCTATTCACCAGCTCACTGTCATCATAGTGCACCATCTTCAGAGTGGAGAAAAATTGGTAGGTAAGGTCCTTGTAAGATGGACGTGCTCTCGCCATAAACTCAGTTAGCCCCATGCTCTCAAAGATTGTTTTGCAGTCTAAGTTTATCCCAAGTTCTTGCATAGTAGAGGCGCAAGGATATCTTGTGGGCCTGAAAGTGCATTGGTTGAATCTTTCCATGAGCTGCTCAGCACTTGGCCATCGTGTGAGACCTCCTCTACAGTTGTTTCCTGTCCGTTTGATGTGGCAACCTTTCCTGAAACTAGTCTTAGTACAGCATCTCCTGAGAACTGCCCTTCTGCAACGCCCTTGCCCTTGCTTCTTCTAGCCCTTGGGGAAATAGGTGCCTCCTCCTGTTGTGCTCTCTTTTTGCTTTCAGCAGAGCTGTTCATTCTTCTCATTGTACCTGAAAGAACAAGGCTTGAAGGTACTATAAGTAAAAGAGGAACAGCTGAAAAAAAACCAATAACTGTTTGCTTTTGATAGAATTACTCTAAGGTAAAAGAGGTTAAGCTAGTCCATAGACAAGATTAAACTTCCAAAAAAAAAGTAAGAGGAATTCATAATATGACAGTTGAGACATGCTAGAACTCATTTGAATAAGACAATGATGCATGTGAACCCATCATGGTGGTGCTAAGCAAAATAGAAGATGATGATGAAAAGGGGCAGCAAACAGGCAAGAAATAAGATTTGAGAACAGTAAACAGAGCTTAAACACTTAACTTGCTCGTTTTAACCAAACCCACCATGCAAAATCTAAACACAACATTTTAAACTAAATAAAACTTGTTCTTAAAACCATAAACCTCACTCTCTCATTTGTTCTTATTTGCTTGAGGACAAGCAAAATGCAAGTGTGGAGGTGTTGATATCTCTTGTATTCACACCATTTAAGCTTGCATTTAGTACATGTCTTGGTTCTCTTTTGCATATTTTCCTTAGTTTTTGTCCCATATTCTTCTCCTTTTAGACTTAGGTTGCATTTAGGATATAGTTTGCATTTCCCTTGCATTATGGATGTTTTTAGGTGCTAATGGAGCTAAAAGGAGCTTGGAGGAGCTTTGAGGATGATCTAGGAAGCTAGCTGGACAAAAAGGAGCAAAAGGGACCAGGGCAGACGATCTCTGTAGAGCTTTTCGGTCTGTGCACGGAGGCTATCGGTCAAGGGGTGATCGATACAAGCAGTATCGATCAAGGATTTCGGTCAAGAGTGATCGATACTTGGCGTAACGATCAAAGGTATTGGTCAGGAGTGATCGATACAAACGCGCCGAGTATATTTCGGTCACTGTATCGATCTTTCTCCAGACTGATATGATTCGTAACGATCAAGCCCAGACCATTACAACTGATCGATATGAACCCAGACCGAAGACCATTTATTTATGATTTTGCCATTTTCGCGTAGACTCCTATAAATACGAAAAATCCCTAATTTTTGGAACAAGCTTTGATCCAGCAGTCCTTTCTTCCTTGTTTAGACTTTTGGGTTTTGTATTTTAAATCTTTGCTTGATATTAATTAAAGTTTGTATATTTCATCTTATTTAAGCTCTCAAATCATGATTAGTCATCTTTCTCTCTTTGAATTGATGGCTTTAATGGTGCTTAGTGAGTAGTCTTTTTAGGGTTTTGAGATGGGTTAGGTTTAGGGAATTTGAGACTCTATCTATGATTTCTTTGAGTTAATTCTTCCATTTCCTTTTTTGATTGCTGTGTTTAATGCTTAATTAGCCCTAGCTAAGCTGATTAAGATCTTATGCTCATTTTATACCCACCAAGTGTTTGTTGAAATGCCTGAACTGCTTTGCAAGAGAATTGCTTATTCTAGCTCAAGAGATTTACTGTCTAGGGAGTGATTTGGCAATGTAGGGTTGATAGATTTGTCTTAATGCTTGCTCTTTATCATTTACTAATGAGATTTAGTTCTTGACTTGGTAATTAGCAAAGAGATTAGTGCCAAGAGATTGGATTAGTCATATAAATGAATCCTATGCATAAGGGATAGCATTGTGTGAGTTTGTAAGCATCTTAGATTGAGTCAAGAGTTCCCTAACATCTATTATCTCATCTCAAGTCCCATATTTTCTCTGTTTTTAGCTTGAATTCGGATTTGCCCTGTTTTGCCTTTGTTTTAGTTGTTTTGCTTGCGTTTTACCCTTTGTTTTGTGTTTGCTTCATTTCTACTTGATCACTTAGGTTGTCATATATTCTAAAGCCCCCTTTTTTTATCTGCTTGAATTAGGAAATCTGCTATAATCCTGCTGTTTCAATCTTCCCCTTTGGATTGACATTAAAACCCAATGCTACAATGACTAGTACAATGGGTGATTGACCAAGAGAGTCAAAACTCTTGTATCAATTTGGCGCCGTTACCATTAGGGGAAAGCTTTGTTCAGTAGGATTTGTAGAGATCATGAGATCAATCTTTGTTATTTTTGATTTTGGTTACTAATTTCTCTTTTGGTCTAGAATTTCTTTTGTAGGTACGACAACACTTGCTCTTAAGTGTCTACAACTACAACTGAGGTTCAAGGTCAAAGATTTGGGTTTGCAGAATCCGAAATCAGCTGTTGAAGCACGGAAGAACATCAGTATGCTGCTGGTTTTGGTTTGCAAGGTCAACAAGGTCAAGCTGGTCTACAAGGTGATTGGGGAATGAGAGTTCAAAGACCAAGACGGCCTATTGCTGATGCTGATATACCATCCAACTATGCTTCAAGACAAGGTATCCTTCCACCTATGGAGACTCAGCAATATCAGATCAAGAGCAGTCTCATCACCATGATCCAAGCGAGACAGTTCTTTGGATTGCCAAACCAAGACCCTCTTGAGCACTTGGATCACTTTGAGAGGATTTGCACTTTGACAATGCTTAGTGGAGTCTCAGATGAAGGTTTGAAGCTCAAGTTATTCCCATTCTCTCTTGGTGATAGAGCTAGATTATGGGAGAAATCTCTACCACAAGGCTGCATCACCACTTGAGAACAATGTAAAGGTGCTTTCTTAACCAAGTTCTTCTCTCCCTCAAGAACTGCACACTTCAGAAATGAGATCACAAACTTCAAGCAGTGGTCTAATGAAAGCTTTGGAGACACATGGGAAAAGTTTAGAGGTTTCACTCATCAATGCCCTCACCATGGCTTTACCAAGGAAATGGTACTGTCCACACTCTATAGAGGTATTCTCCCAAAGATAAGAATCCTCCTAGACACAACTAGTAATGGTTACTTCCTTGGCAAAGATGTTGATGAAGGTTGGATACTAGTATAGAACATGGCACTCAACAATTGGGACTTTGTGGATGATAAGGAACAACAGTCCAAAGCCACTGAAGAAAAACTAGAGACAGCATTGCAAGAGATGAAAGCCTTGTAGATGAGAGTTGACTTGCTGCTCAATGAAACCACTACACTCCTTCCTAGTGCTATCTCACCAAACCACTACAAAGAACATCAAGTCCAAGCCATCCAACAACAAAGGCACCAGTGATGCATCAAGACCATGCCGTTTGTGTTCACCAGTCCTATGGACACAATCATCCTCAACAGCATCAAGGTTCCTCTTCTCAACCAGTTAGCATCAATACCTCTTCACCTTCACATGATTTGGACTATAAAGAGATGCTCATCCAGTTCCAATAACTTACCAATGGAGGACTCCAAAAGATGATGGCTGTTGAGACCCAGAAGAGTTTGACTGATATTCAAAGAAGTATGACTGATGAAATACACAAAGGCATTGACTCAAGACTGCAGTCACACATAGGTCCTATGAATATGAAGATCAACAAACTAGAGAGCATGGCTCCACGATCCATCTCTTCACTAACACAAGAATGTGTCAAAGTTGTCACTTTAAGAAGTGGGAAGCAGCTTCCCCCAAGAGTGGCGCCCTCCACACCCAATGTGGACATTGAGGAATAATAAGAGGGGGTGGAGGTTAAAGAAAATGAAGACACTCCAGAGGATGAGATGATTGAAGCTGAAAAGATTCCAGAAAAAGCCAAAGACAAGGAAGTGACTAAGGGCAAAGCAAAGGAAGCTTCTAAGGAGTTAGTCAAGGAACCAAAGTTCATCCATCTCCCTTATCAACCAACTATACCTTTCCCTGGGAGATTTAAAAAGCAGCTGGTTGCTAACTACAAAGGGCTCTTTAATGAGCAGATGAAGAAGATCCAACTCACAATGCCACTGATGGACGCCTTTGTTCTAGTTCCTCTTTATCAGAAATTCCTGAAGGATGTTGTTGCTGAAAGAACCAAGGACCTACAAGGGATGGTGATCCTCACACATGAGTGTACTACCATTATTTAACAGAAGAAAGTTACACCAAGCAAGCTAGGGGATCCAGGAAGCTTTACTCTACCTTGCTCTATATGCCCACTTCTTTTTGAGAAATGTTTGTGTGATCTAGGAGCTAGTATCAGCTTGATGCCCTACTCTATAGCACAGCGCCTAGGGCTTCACCAAGTTCAAGGACTGTAGACTCTCTTTGGTGTTGGCTGACAGATCAGTGAGACTTCCAGAGGGCTTGCTTGAAGATGTACCACTCAGGATTGGGAGTGTGGAGATACCCAGTGATTTTGTGGTTTTAGATATGGATGTGGAACCTAGAGATCCTCTCATTCTTGGGAGACCCTTCCTAGCCACAACAGGAGCTATTATTGATGTCAAGAAAGGGAAGATTGAGCTACAATTGGGTAAAGACATGTCTCTGAAATTTGACATCAAGCAGATTATGCAGCAGCCGACTATTGAAGGCCAAGTGTTACAGATCGATATCTTAGAGAAGCTGCATGATGAACTTCAAGAAGAGTTGTGTTGTGGAGACAAGCGTCAAGTAGCTTTAACAACGGAGCATGTAGATGATGGATACTTGGATAAGGAAAGCTTGGGTTATCAGCTGAGACTAGACTCTCACAGGTTCGTTGAAAAGGAAGACCCATTTGAAAAGTTCGAATACACAAGAAAGGAAGTCTTCTCAGCTCAAGAAGCTGGTTCCCCAAGATTTGGAGCTGCCACCAGGAAGCAGAGCAGCTTAGATGAGGACTGGAGTGAGCTCAAGGCACCCAAAGTGGAGCTCAAACCACTTCCTCAAGGGCTAAGGTATGTCTTTTTAGGTCCCAACTCCACTTACCCTGTTATAGTCAATGATAACCTCAATGATGATGAGATCCTGGCTCTTGTCAAGGTGTTAAAGAAGTTTAGGAGAGCTATTGGATATTCACTAGATGATATCCAGGGCATTTTTTCTAACCTCTGCACTCATAGGATCCATCTAGAGGATGAGACAAGAACTTCTATTGAACCTCAAATGAGATTGAATCCTAATCTAAAAGAAGTAGTTAAGAAGGAAATCTTGAAGTTGCTTGAAGCAGGAGTGATCTATCCCATCTCAGACAGCACATGGGTCTCATCAGTCCATGCAGTGCCTAAGAAGGGAGGAATCACTGTTGTAAAAAATGAAAACGATGGACTTAATTCTACTTCTAGGAAATATCACTTCCCTTTGCAATTTATAGACCAAATGTTAGAAAGATTAGCAAATCATAGAATGTGCATAGATTATAGAAAACTTAATTCTACTTCTAGGAAATATCACTTCCCTTTGCAATTTATAGACCAAATGTTAGAAAGATTAGCAAATCATAAGCATTACTGCTTCTTAGATGGTTATAGTGGATTCTTTCAAATCCCTATCCATCCTAATGATCAAGAGAAAATAACTTTTACTTGCCCATATAGAACTTTTGCCTATAGAAGAATGCCATTTGGTATATACAATGCTCTTGCTACTTTTCAAAGGTGTATGACTTATATCTTTTCTGACTTGCTTGAAGAAATGGTGGAGGTATTCATGGATGACTTTAGTGTCTATGGATCCTCCTTTGGTGTCTGCTTGTCTAACCTTTCTCAGGTCCTCCAAAGGTGTGAAGACATAAAACTGGTTCTGAATTGGGAGAAGTGGCACTTCAGGGTGCAAGAAGGAATTATTTTGGGTCACAAGATCTCAGAGATATGGATAGAGGTGGACAAAGCTAAGATAGATGTATTGGTGCACTTAGAACCTCCAACCACTGTCAAGGGGATCAGATGTTTTTTGGGGCATGATGGCTTCTACAGGAGGTTCATCAAAGACTTCTCAAGGATTGCATGACCCTAGACAAGATTGTTGTGTAAGGAGACAGAGTTTGTGTTTGATGAAGACTGCCTGCAAGCCTTCCTCACCCTCTGATATAACCATATATTTTGCATATTTTGCATACATTTAGCATAGTTTTTCGTGCATTCATCTTGCATTATAGGCTAGTTTCTTCCATTTGTTGCATTTTAGGTCCTAGGTCTCTTTGCATTCGCATTGCATATTTCTTGCACTTTTGCATCATTATCAGGTTGTTTGGAGCACTCTGGAGTTGTGGAGGTTATGTGGACGTGAGGAGAATTAGAACGAAGCTTGTTAACACTTGGAGAACCCAGCCGTGCATGCAAAGGACACAAGATCGAGAGCAAGATCGAGCTAGGCAGGTCGATCTAGATGAGATCGACCAGAAGATCGACTGCGCCCGGATCGTTTCAGGAAGGGATCGAGGATGAGACCGAGTGAGGAGATCGATCTTGAGTACGGACGTGGATTATGCCATGCAGATCGACAGCCAGATCGAGACCACGACCCGATCATCAAAAGATCGACTCAATGATCGAGCAAAAGCAAACTACCCAAGAAGACGATAGAGCCAGAGATCGAGTGACCCAAGTCGATCTCTGGGACCTTATCCGGCCACCTCAGATTTGGAGCGTAGGTAAGGGGGAACCAGTTGGCGGTTTGGCTATTTTTGGCAAAGGGCACCATCATTTCCATAACACACATTCTGTCTTATCTTTTTAGCTTTCCTTTAGGCGATTTTGCCATTGTTGACGTTTTAAGCTTTTTCTTGTTTTCAAACTTAAATCTTTTTAATATTAAGCAGTTTTCCTTTAATCGCTTTTTAATCATGTTTAGTTTATCTTTCTTTGCATTTGAATCTGTTTCAAACATAAGTAATGAGTAGCTTTCTTCTGGATTTAGGGTTGGGGCGATTCAAGGGTTAAAGGTTTAAGCTTTTGGGAGTTTTTCTTGTTCTTCATTCTTTCTTTTCTAGGATTGTGGGTCTTAAGGCTTAGAGAGTCTTGGAAAAGATCTCTATGATTCCAAGGCTGTCTTACCCTGACCGGATTCAGATGTCCTAGAAGACCAGATCCTAGAAACTAATCTATCCTCTCCCAAATGCCATGGTTGTAGACGGGGTTAGTTAAGCCACAATTTGAGATCTTTGTTTAATGTTCTTTGACCCATCTTTCCACTACATGCCATAGGTTAGGAGGAAGGGTCAGAGAAAGGGGTCATACCACACGTCATGGATGATCCTAGTTTTATGTTTCTCAAGGCTTAGAGATAGCTCTTTTAAGAGTAGATCTATGTTTTCAAACCCAAAGCTTGAATCTTGAACCTTTGAATATAACCCTTGATATTACCAATTATTCTGCATATTTTGCATGCATTTAAGATAGTTTTTCATGCATTCATCTTGCGTTATAGGCTAGTTTGTTCCATTTGTTGCATTTTAGGTCCTAGGTCTCTTTGCATTCGCATTTTGCACACTTCTTGCACTTTTTCATCATTATCAGGTTGTTTGGAGCACTCTGGAGTTGTGGAGTTTATGTAGACGCGAGGAGGATCAAAACGAAGCTTGTGCACACTTGGAGAACTCAGCCATGCATGCAAAGGACCCGGGATTGAGTAGCGGATCGAGCAAGGCAGGTCAATCTAGACGAGATCGACACAAGATCGAATGACCCAAGTCGATTAAAGGTGAAGGATCGAGACCAAGATCGAGAGAGGTGATCGATCTGGAGTACAGACGTAAATAACGCCATGCAGAACGATAGCCGGATCGAGACCACGACTCAATCATCCAGTGAATCGAGTAAAAGATTGAACGAGGTACCCGATCCATCCAACCAGATAGACTAGCAGATCGAGCGGAGAAGGCGATCCCTGAAGATGATCGACTGAACTGATCGATCTCAAGATCGATCTCGGGTACTTTAACCATTATTTGGAGCGTAGTAGAAGGGACCATTCCAGGTGTTTGGCTATTTTAGGCAAAAAGGGGCTGTCTCTCTCCACAGACAACTTTCAGTCTTATCTTTTCTGTTCTTATCTTAGGCGTTTCGCCATTGTTGAACCTGAAGCTTTCTTTTTATTTTGAACTTGAATCTTTTGAATATTAAGCAGTTTTTTTTAGTCGCTCTTTAATCATGCTTAGTTCTTTGTTTATCGCTTTTTAATCGGTTTCTTTCATGAGTAGCGAGTAGTTCTTTCTAGGTTTTGGGGTTGAGGCGATTCAAGGGTCAAAAGAGGTTTAAGCTTTGTGTTTTCCTTGTTCTTCATCTCTTTATTTCTAGGATCTTGGGGTCTTAAGGCTTAGAGAGTCTTGGAAAAGATCTCTATGATTCCAAAGCTATCTTAGCTTGACCGGATTCGGATGTCCTAGAAAACCAGATCCTAGACACTAATCTTTCCTCTCCCAAACGCCATGGTTGCAGAGGAGGTTAGTTAGGCCATAGATTGAAATCTGTTATTCTTGCTCTTTGATCTCTTTTTTCACCAAGCGCCATGGGTTTAGAGAAGAGATTGAGGAAGTGAATCATACCACAAGCCATGAATGATTCTTGTTTTGTTTTTAAGGCTTAAGGAAAGCTCATCAAATGAGTAGATTTATTTGTTTTCAAACCAAAGCATGAACCTTTGAAAACTCTTAAATATGACCCTTGACCCCGAACCCTCTTTTAGCATTTTAAAACCTCTGTTTTATCATTCACTTTTTATAAAGCTTGCATCTTGTTCATTAGAAGTTATTTGTCTTTAAGTTGTTAGATCGATCTGTTTCACCCGATTCAGTGCTCGATTTTTAGTTCTTAGTAGATTTGCATTTTTAATCTTCTGCTTTTTCCTAGTAGTAGTTAACCCTCTTCCAGAGATTTTAAAATAGTTTTTCATTTCATTTGGTCATTGCATTTAGTTTTCATCGATTTTACCAATCATTTACCCGATTTGCTTAGATTTGTTTCACCCTTGCATTCCTATTGCTCTTCCTGCTTCCAAGGTTGGATTGACACTCTCTTGCACACTATACTATATCCATAGATTGCATTTGAGCTTTGATACTGCTCGAACCAAACAAAATCCTGTTATCAAATGGCGCCGTTGCCATTTTAGGATTGTTAGGAAGCATTAGGATTTGGGGTTTGGTAAAGACTAAGCCTTTACTCTAAATTTGGTTACTAATCTCTTTCTCTTCTCACTTGTGTCTTTCAGTATATGAATTTGCGTTCTAGGGGTGACAACAACTTACTTACACCCCTGGACAATATTCATCAACACGGACACGCTAGATCAAGAAGAGCAAGAGAGCAAGCTCAAGCCTTTGAGGAGATTGTGCAAGTTGGTACAGTTGACTTTGCAAGAATGGCTGAGCAGGAGCATCCTGAGGGACCTCCACCACTTCACGGTGCTGGTGGAAGGGGTAATGGAAACCCCAACCACGCACCAAGACCGAGAATCATTGGCGCTGGTAACGCTCCAAACACTCATCATAACCGCTTTGGAATCACTCCTCCACCAGTCAAAAATAATAAGTTCGAGATCAAGCCAGGGTTTGTTCAGATGGTTCAAAATAACAAGTTCCATGGGCTAGCTTTGGAAGACCCATTAGCGCATCTAGACAACTTTGAGCAGATTTGTGGGATGTTGAAGATAAATGGTATCTCGGAGGACAGCTTCAAGTTACGGTTATTTCCATTCTCCTTTGGTGACAATGCGAGACATTGGGAGAAGACTCTTCCACAAGGCACTATCACTTCGTGGTCTGACTGTAAGAAAGCTTTTCTATCAAAGTGTTTCTCAAGCACAAGAACCGCTAGGTTGAGAAGTGAGATCAGTGGCTTCACTCAAAGGCAGAATGAGACATTCAGTGAGGCTATGGAGCGTTTCAAGGATTACACTATAGCTTGTCCTTACAATGGTTTCCGTGAAGAGACTCTCTTGAGTACCATATACCGTGGAGCTCTTCCAAAGATCCGATTTTACTTGACACGGCAAGCGAAGGAAACTTCCGTGGTCAAGAGGTGGAAGAAGGTATGGAGCTCATAGAGAACTTGGCATTGAGTGACGGAAACTATTCAGAGGACTTTGACCGTGCACCAAGAGGAGCTGATCTTGAAGCTCACAAGAAAGAAATGAAGTCGTTGCATGAGAAGATTGACAAGCTTGTCCTTGCCAACCAAAAACAACTGCATTTTGTTAGTGAAACCGAAGATGTCTTAGAGGAGCTAGAGCTGAGCCAATAAGAAGCTAATTGGGTTGCTGGTCAAAACTACAACAAGCCTCAGGGTTATTCACAAGGATACCAAGCCAACAACAATCTGTCTTACAGGAGCACCAACGTTGAGAATCCAAAGGATCAGGTGTACCCCCCTCAGCAAGCAAAGCCGTTTGTTCCTTATAACAAGGATTTTCAACTGAATGGTGTCTTTCAAGGGCAGAGGCAAGGGAATTTTCAAAATCAGCAGCAACAGCAAGGAAACAAAGGCTTCACTCCTATGTTTCCTCTTGGCTTCGTTCCACAACAACAACAGATACAACCCCAACCAATGGATCCGGTTCAAGCAATGTTCCAGCTGTTGCTTCAAGGTCAAGCTTGAACTAATCAGAAGTTTTCCGAGATGAACAACCGCCTAGACTCCTCTCTTACTGACGTCTTAACACAGATAACAAATCTGAACAACAAGATCAAGCAGTTAGAGAAGGGCAAGGCTAGTACAAGCGGTCAGAGCAGCTTACCGGGCAAGTGTGCACAGAATCCCAAAGAGTATGCAAACGCTATTACACTAAGAATTGGGAAAGAGCTACCACCGAGAGTTGCACCTAAAGACAATGAGGACATTGTGATTCAAGAGGGGGAGGGTAAGCTTTCAGCTGATGAAGAAATCACCTTTGATAATGTCTGGATTGAGAGGCCAAGGAAAGGCAAAGAGGTTGTTGTAGAGAAGAAAGTATAGGAGGCGAGCAAGGAGAAGGATGCATTTGTTCCTCCACCATACAAGCCGAAGCTTCCTTTTCCTGGCCGGTTCAAGAAATAGCTCATTGAGAAGCATAGAGCAATCTTTGAGTAGCATTTGAAAGATGATGAGATCAAGCTGCCTTTGGTGGATTGTCTTGCCATGATGCCTAGGTGTGCTAAGTTCTTCAAAGATACGCTTACTAAGAAGACTAAGGAAAGTCAAGAAGTTTTGGTACTTAGTGAAGAGTGCAGCGCCATCATTCACAAAGAGATTGTTCATGAGAAGCTTGGAGATCCAGGATCATTCACCATACCATGTGCACTTGGTCCCTTGACATTCCAGAGCTGCTTATGCGATCTTGGTGCAAGTATAAACCTCATGCCCCATTCCATTGCAAAGAAGCTCGGTTTCACAAGGTTTAAAGAATGTAGGATCTCTCTGGTGCTAGCTGACAAAAGCATAAGGCTTCCCGTGGGTTTACTTGAAGATTTACCCATGAGAATCAGTGCAGTAAACGTGCCAACAGACTTCGTTGTGCTTGAGATGGATAAAGAACCCAAGGATCCTCTAATCCTTAAAAGACCATTCTTAGCCACCACCGGAGCCATAATTGATGTTAAGAACGGGAAGATCTCCCTTCACTTTGGCAAGGACACAAAGCTAGACTTCGATATCAATGAAGTCCTGAAGAAGCCTACAATCGGTGGCCAAGCCTTCTACATTGAGACCTTGGAAGAGTTAGCTGATGAGCTGGCACAGGAGTATTACTTGCTGCTAGCCTTGACTAAGGAGCCAAGGGAGCATGGTTTTCTGAGTGAGAGGACTCAAGAGTACGTTCATATCCTTGATTCTCGCAAGGTTATGAAGGAAGATGAAGGCGGGTGCCTAGAGATCGATCAGGAAATCGAGGAGATCACTCGATCCAAGACAGCAATCGACAAGAAGATCGAGGAAACTGGTCGATACAGAAAAGAGAACGATAAGAAAATCGAGAGAGGCCAATCGATCAGTTCAGAGAACGACTCAGTCACTCGATGTACTACTCGATCCCAATCAAATCGAGCAAGTGATCGACCTGAGTGCAATCGATCCGGACCAGAACGAGTGGAAGATCAACTGGATGATTCGATCTCAGAGGGGACAACGGTTCAAGAAGGCAGCCTTAAAGCTCATGACTCGGGGTCTAAGGAGGGCAGTGAGGTCAGCAACGTCAACACGAGCCTCGAGGAGGACTGGAGCGAGCTGTTAGCCCCAAAGGTGGACCTAAAGGAGCTCCCAAAAGAGCTAAGGTATGCTTTCTTAGGGCTTAATGAGACTTATCTTATGATTGTCAATGAAAATCTGATTGATGATGAGCTGCACTCGCTCCTCAATGAGCTGAGAAAGTATATGAAGGCCATTGGGTACTCTCTAAGTGACATCAAGGGCTTTTCACAAATACTTACACTTATAGGATTCACTTGGACAATGAAAACTCTTCTTCTATTGAACATCAAAGGCGGTTAAACCTGAATTTGAAAGAGGTAGTTAAGAATGAGATCTTTAAACTGTTAGAGGCTGATGTGATACACCCTATCAGTGACAGCACGTGGGTTTCTCCTGTCCACGTGGTGCCTAAGAAGGGGAGAATCACAGTCATTAAGAATGAAAAAGATGAATTGATTCCTACTAGGACTATAACTGGTCACCGTATGTGTAAAGACTATAGGAAGCTTAATTCTGCTACTAGAAAGGATCATTTTCCTCTTCCTTTTATTGATCAGATGCTTGAAAGATTAGCTAATCACCCATATTACTGCTTTCTTGATGGTTATAGTGGTTTCTTCCAAATACCAATCCATCCTAATGATCAAGAGAAGACGACTTTTACATGGCCTTATGGTACCTTCGCATATCGAAGGATGCCATTTGGGTTTTGTAATGCACCAGCAACCTTTCAAAGGTGCATGATGTCTATCTTCTCTGATCTTATAGAGGAAATGGTGGAAGTGTTTGTGGATGATTTCTCTGTATATGGTGCGTCCTTTTCTGCTTGTTTGTTGAATCTTTGCAAGGTGCTTAAGTGATGTGAGGAGACAAACTTTGTGCTGAACTGGGAGAAGTGCCACTTCATGATGAAGGAGGGGATTGTTCTCGGTCATAAGATCTCTGAGCAAGGCATTGAGGTTTATAAGGCAAAGATTGAGGTCATGATGAGTCTTGAGCCACTGGTTAATGTCAAGGGGATAAGGAGTTTCTTGGGACACGCCGGCTTCTACAGGAGGTTTATCAAGGATTTCTCCAAGATAGCTCGCCCTCTTACACGGCTGTTATGCAAGGAAGCTGACTTTGTATTTGATGAGGAGTGTTTACAAGCGTACAAGACCATCAAGGAGGCTCTTGTCACGTCACCTATAGTACAAGAACCAGACTGGATATTACCCTTCGAGATCATGTGCAACGCGAGTGACTATGCCGTGGGAGCTGTTCTAGGGCAGATGAAAGACAACCAGTTGCATGTAATCTACTATGCCAGCCGTACCTTGGATGACACGCAGGTGAGATATGCTACAATCGAGAAGGAGCTGCTGGCCGTTGTGTTTGCTTTTGAGAAGTTCAGATCATACTTGGTGGGCTCTAAGGTTGTTGTATACACGGATCATGCTGCTTTGAGGTATATCTACTCCAAGAAGGATACCAACCCGAGGCTCTTAAGGTGGATTCTTCTTCTACAAGAGTTTGATATGGAGATAAAAGTCAAGAAGGGGATAGAGAATGGTGTTGCTGATCACCTTTCTAGGATGAGAGTGAATGAAGCTTTGCCCTTAGATGATTCACTTCCTGAAGAGCAACTCATGATGATCAACACGGTTGTATGCACTAAGCTAAAGGGTCAGTTTGAAGAAGTCTTGAGTTTGAGAGAAGAGAACCTGCCTTGGTATGCTGATATAGTGAACTTCTTAGCTTGTGGAGAGGAGCCAACTTATCTTGACCACTACCACAAGAAGAAGTTCATGAGAGACATCTCTTACTATTTTTGGGATGAGCCTTACTTGTACAAGAGGGGAGTGGACAGCTTGTATAGAAGATGTGTTTCAAGAGAGGAAGCACAAGACATCCTTCTTCACTGCCACGGCTCATCATATGGCGGTCATTTCGCTTCTTTCAAGACTGCTACAAAGGTGTTACAAGTCGGGTTTTGGTGGCCATCATTATGCAAAGACGCTCATGAATTTGTTAAGGCTTGTGAAGTATGTCAAAGGGCAGGGAACATCACCAAGAGAAACGAGATGCCTCAGGTACCAATCTTTGAAGTTGATGTCTTCGACGCTTGGGGGATATATTTCATGGGACCGTTTCCCTCTTCTTACGGCAACAAATTCATCTTGGTGGCTGTTGATTATGTGTCTAAGTGGGTTGAGGCTATAGCTTCCCCAACTGATGATGCAAAGGTGGTGGTTAAACTCTTTAAAACCATCATCTTCCCACGGTTTGGAGTACCAAAAGTAGTGATCAGTGATGGGGGCAGCCACTTCATCAATAAGGTGTTTGAAAGTCTCTTGAAGAGATATGGCGTGAAGCACAAGGTAGCCACACCTTATCACCCACAGACCAGTGGGAAAGTAGAGGTCTCTAACAGACATATCAAGGCTATCTTAGAGAGGACAATGGGAATAACTCGGAAGGATTGGGCGGTTAAACTAGATGATGCTCTATGGGCTAACCGGGCTGCTTTCAAGACGCCTATAGGTACCACCCCCTTCACACTTCTATACGGCAAGGCATGTCATCTTCCTGTTGAGCTCGAGCATAGAGCACCGTGGGCCGTGAAGCAGCTGAACTACAACAACAAGACAGCACAGGAAAAGCGGTTGATTCAGCTAAATGAGCTTGATGAGCTAAGGCTAGACGCTTATGAGAGTGCTAAGATTTACAAGGAATGAACCAAGGCAGTTCATGACAAGAAACTGGTTCACAAAGAATTAAGGTAAGGCAGTCTGGTGCTACTCTACAACTCGAGGTTGAAGCTGTTCCCTGGAAAGCTGAAGTCTAGGTGGAGCGGAAGAAGTCCTTCCCTACGGCGCGGTTACATTGGTGGGCAAGAGAGGTAATGCTTTCACGGTCAACGGGCACAGAGTCAAGCCCTACCTGGCGAGTGATTGCAGCAAGGAGAGCACCACCATGCTTCTCCAAGACCCCCCTCAGGCCTAAACCAAGTAAAGTATTGATAAAGACGTTAAAGCAAGCGCACTTGGGAGGCATTCCCATGTTTATCCTGAACATATTTTTGCTTTCTTTCTATTTCAGTTTTATGTTTTACTGTTTAAGTGTTTAGGCGAAAGGATAAGGGGCCGTAAGCCATGATCTTGGAGCCAAAAGGGGGCAAGGAAAATCGAGTAGAGGCTAGAGATCGAGTGCTAGATCGACTCATCCTGGCTCGATCTTTACTAGATCGAACTGGTGAATCGAGAGGAGCCAGTCGATTTAGACGAGATCGAGTAGACAATCGAGTGACTCAGTCGATCATGAGAGGATTAACCACCCATATGTTTAGCTTGAAATGCAAATGAGGTGTGAATTAACTGACCTCACTCGATCCTCAAAGATAGATCGATGAGTCTACTCGATCTGCCACTCGATCTTAGCCCGAACGACCCACAAATCGATCACGTGGCTCGATCCAATGAGCATGGCTTTAGTGACTAAAAATCATGGAACGAGGGGGCACACTCGTTCTAAGACTCGATGCATTATGAATCGAGTCCCTGATCGATCAACCCTCTCGATCCTAGTCAACTTGGGCATGAGATCGAGTCCTAGATCGACCAAATGGACTCGATCTCGTGTCGAGGTAAGTAAATTTTTTTCCCTCTCATCTTCTTTCCCTCAGGTTTTTAAATTTGAATTGTGGTCAAGACAAGCATCTTTGACCATGAAAGATGTGCCTTGACCACACTTTTGTCAGAAACCACTTGTTTGCCCATGGTTTTGTTAGCCTTTATATTTGCATGGTTTTGCCCACTCTCTCTCATTCGCATTTCGAGTTTTCTAAAGAAAGAGAGAGTGTGAGTTTCTATTTCTAAAGGCTATTAGCTTCTGCTTTCATCCTTGCAAAGAGGTATTTTCGGTTCAATGATTTCTTATTTAAATATTTTTGGAAAATTATCTTTTTATTGCTTTTGATGATTGTAGTTGTTAAGAAGTTAGGATAATTTTTAGGAATAGCTTGATATTAGGAAAATTTCTAGATTTAATCCCATCTCTAGATTTTCTTCTCTATTATCTAGCTACAATTCTTATAAATTCTCCCAAAATTCTAGGGTTATTGTTAGAAGTTTTTCTTTCTTACCTTGTCTTTCCCTCAATTTCGCCGCCTATACTCATTCTCTTCCTAGAGATTTGTGTTTCAGGTACCATGGCTCCAAAGAGAACCAAAGAAGAGACAACAAAAGAAGAAAAAGCTCAAGAAGTGGTTCAGGAGAGGTTTAGATGGACCAAAAAGGAGAAACAAGCCAAGAAACGGCTGGAAAGGCTAAGGTTCAATCCCACAAAGTTCGCAAGTAGGGATATGTTGGTTAAGATGGGGATCTTGGGAGACTTTGATGAGATTCTCAAGAACATTGGCTCCGGTGCTTGTCAAGGATGGATTGCCCGACCTATCCCGAGGAAACCTTGGACTTCCTTGCCACTTTGGAGTCCGCTTACGAGAATCCAAGCCTCCCCACTCCTTCTCAAAGTCACATCACTTTCAAGATCAGGAGACAAGCCTACCATCTCTCTGTTCCCGAGTTATGCCAAGCCTACGGTTTGAAAGCTGGTGCCAAGCAAGTTGAGTTTCCCTTTTTCACTCAAGCCAACGACTTGTGGGATTTGATAAACAACGATGATTAGAAGGCTAACACTTTAAATATCAAGAGGGTGACGAGCCGATGGAAGACGAGCTTGGAGATAATGTGAATTACGGATGCATCTTGGCTGCCTCTTTGATGAAGTACAAGGCATGGGCAATGAGATGCAAGGCGAGTTCAGCGTTGATAGGTGGATTCCTCACCCCAATGTTTGTTCAAGCCGGAGTGCCCCTTGCTGATTTTGTGCCTTGCGCGGATAGGGCATACATGGATGAGATTTACATGAGGAACACATATAGCTTGGGACGCATGGCAGCCGAGGGTTTCTATGCTTACTTGTTCATCGATTGTGAGAATGAGAAGAGAGTGTGCATCTTGCCAAACAAGGAGAAAACAAAGCTGCTAGGAGTTGGCAACATCGAGTTTCAGCTGAGTGTTGAGGAGTGCTTTGCACCGTTAGGATGCACAGCCGCGCCCACACAAGCTGCTCGCCCACGTGCAGAGTCACCTACCTCCGATGCTGAGATGCCCGAGAGCTTCATCCTTCCAAAGCTTGAATTCGAGCCGAGGACAAAGGCGGAGAAGTTCCTTGCTTCTGTTGTGGAGATGCAAAGGAAGGTGAACAAGTGGCAGAGCAAGATGATCTAGAAGCTTGCTCAGAAGATCAAGAAGCTTAAAGGCAACTCCCTTGAAGCACCTTCAAGCGAAGAGGTTGAGCAACCCGAGAAGAGAAGGAGATCGACTGGTGGGATCGTTTTACGTGAGCCTCAAGGAAGCAACATCCTACCTGCACGCCACTCGGTTCACGAAGGAGCTAACAAGGAAAAGGGAAAAGCGGTCGCTCAAGACACTCCTAAGAAGAGCAAGAAGTCTGGAGCAACCTCAAGCACCAGCCTTACTTAGGTCCGCGGTACCAACAACCAATCCTTGTAAATACCTGCATCTTTTTAGATTTTTGCTTTGTGTTTTGACTCCTCTTGGATTTGTTTGCCACCAAGACGGTGTCATTCAAGTTTTGGGGAGAGTGTGGTGTGTTTGACATGTTATCTTTGATGTTATTTTCTGTTATCATTCTTTGAGTCATCATGCATCATGTAAGGCATAGAAAACAACAAAAAAATGATAAAAATTTTCAAAATTTTCAAAAAAATTTTAGGATTGAGTCTAGAATTTTTAAGCATTTAGGTTGTTTACATTTGCATAAGGGGCAAAAGTTTTTCTTTGAAAGGTGTTTTAAGCTCATGAATTGTTTCAAGGCCCTAGTTAGCTGTTCTTTGATGCATTGTTCACACTTTTAAAGTAAGCTCTAACCATACTTGGATCATTTGTTTTGATTTTCGTGGCTTAAGTTGAACAGTCATGAATTGAATCCTTTCCTACTAAGTGAAAACCTTGAATCAACTTCTTGCTCCAATTGTACTCTAACGGTTTCTATACTTGTTCTTGGCGTATCTCGCAGCTCTGGTACAGCATTGGTGGGATTTTTGTTGTTCTGATCACCATTTCCTGTCAAAGAAACATCCATACCTTGTTTTGTAATGGTACGGTCATCTTTGAGGCTAATCTTGGCGAAATCCTCAGTAATGTCTAACTCGGGTGCAATGGGGTTTGGTTGGGGATTAAGTATGTTATCCAAGTCCATGTTGACCAGGAGTGCTTGTATGGCCTCATTAAACCCTTCTCTTAACCTCCTTGTCTTGGAACGCGTTATGGGTGAGCCATGTACTGATGGTACGACGGTCTGTCCCAGCTCCTCTCGTCCCGGTACGAACAGCTGGTCATTGCTCCCGTCACTCTCCATGTCCTCATCAGCATGTTTTGCGCATTTGAGGAGTTTGACAGGTATGTTTGGAGAGTTTTGAGACTACAAGGAGCATGGGAGATGATGGTGGGTGCAGCACAAAACATCAAAAGAGCCAAGACGAAGGTGCACCTTGTTGAAGCGGCCAGTAACTTCACCTGACAAAACCAGCTCGGACAAAGCATCTCCAAGCCGACTCAGCTTCAACAGTCTTCATATATGTTCTAGCCCCGTGAGTTAGCTTGCGTCTGGAGGGTGTTTCAGGCCATTCCCATCAGTGGTTAGAAAGTTACAGAAGTTTTCGTTAGAACCGCTCAACCCCCATCATTCAAGCCCATCGATCAAGGAGTGATCGATGGGAAACCAGCGGATGCTCCATCGATCAAGTGAGTTCGATACAGATCCAGACAGAAGACCATCTAATTACAACTTTGCCATTTTTGCTACGACTCCTTTATATATGAAAGATCCCTAAATTCTGAGGACTGTCTTTTATCCAGCAGTTCTTTCTTCTCTTGTTTTAGCTTTTGATTTTGTAATTTGAATATTTGCTTGATTTCAATATAAGTTTGCATTTATCTTCTTGCTTAATCTTCTTAATTATGATTAGCTATTTCTTTCTCTTTGAATTCATGGTTTTAATGGTTCTTAGTGAGTAGTCTTTTTAGGGAATTGAGATGGGTTATGTTTAGGGAACTTTAGGCTTAATCTATGATGTCTTACTGTTAATTCTTCCATTTCCTTTCTTGATTGCTGTGTTTAATGCTTGATTAGCCCTTGCTAGGTTGATAAGAAGTTAAGGCTCATTTTATGCCCACCAAGTGTTTGATGAAATGCATGAACTGCTTTGCAAGGGAATTGTTTATCATAGCTCAAGAGATTGACTGTCTAGGGAGTGATGTGGCAATATAGGATTGATACAATTATCTTAATGCTTGCCGTTTGTTATTTCACTAATGAGAATTAGTTCTTAACTTGATAATTAGCAAAAAGATTAGTGCCAAGTGATTGGATTAGTCATATAAATGAATCCTATGCTTAAGGAATAGCAATGTGAGTTTGTAAGAATTATAAATTGAGTTTATAGTTCCCTTACACCAATTATCCCATCTCAAGTCTTGCCTTTTCTCTGTTTTTAGTTGAATTCGAATTTGCTATGATTTATTTGCTTTGCTTGCTTCTCACTCTTTGTCAGATGTTCTCTTCACTTATGTTTGATCATTGAGGTTGTTAGACACTTCAATCTTATCTATATCTGATTGAATTAAGAGCTCTATTGCATTCCTGCTCATTCAGTTTTCCCCTTTTGAATTGATAAAACCCTAACTAAATTGATTAGTACAAAGGGTGATTGACAAAGAGAGTCAAAACTCCTGTATCAATTTGGCACCGTTGACGGGGATTAATAGTCTTTAAACATTCATTTTTGCTTACTTTTGTCACATTTGCATTCAATTAGGACTTAGTATAGATATAGGGTGTGCATTGCATGTTTTGTGCATATGAAAAGTTAGACAGGTATATTTGGAGAGTTTTGAGACTACAAGGAGAATGGGAGATGAGGGTGGGTGCAGTACAAAACATCAAAAGAGCCAAGAAGAAGGTGCACCTTGTTGGAGCGGCAAGAAACTTCAGCTGATCAAACCGACTCGGACGAAGCATCTCCAACCCGATTCAGCTTCAACAGGCTTCATAAATGTTGTCGACCCGTGCGTTAGCTTGCGTCTAGAGTTCTTTCTTCTCTTGTTTTAGCTTTTATCCAGCAATTCTTTCTTCTCTTGTTTTAGTTTTTGATTTTGTAATTTGAATCTTTGTTTGATTTCTATATAAGTTTGCATTTATCTTCTTGCTTAATCTTCCTAATTATGATTAGCTATTTCTTTCTCTTTGAATTGATGGTTTTAATGGTGCTTAGTGAGTAGTCTTTTTAGAGAATTAGGATGGGTTATGATTAGGGAACTTTAGGCTTAATCTATGATGTCTTAGTGTTAATTCATCCATTTCCTTTCTTGATTACTGTGTTTAATACTTGATTAGCCCTAGCTAAGTTGATTAGAATCTAAGGCTCATTTTATGCGCACCAAGTGTTTGATGAAATGCCTGAACTGCTTTGCAAGAGAATTGCTTATCATAGGTCAAGAGATTAACTGTATAGGGAGTGATTTGGCATTATAGGATTGATATAATTATCTTAATGCTTGTCGTTTGATATTTCACTAATGAGAATTAGTTTTTGACGTGATTATTAGCGAAGAGATTAGTGCCAAGAGATTGGATTAGTCATATAAATGAATCATATGCATAAGGAATAGCAGTGTGTGAGTTATTAAGCATTATAGGGTAAGTTGATGGTTCCCTAACACCAATTATCCATCTCAAGTCTTGCATTTTCTCTGTTTTTAGTTGAATTCAAATTTGCTTTGTTTTGTCTTTGTTTTAGTTGCTTTGCTTACTTCTCACTCTTTGTTTGATGTTCTCTTCACTTCTGTTTGATCATTTAGGTTGTTAGACACTTCAATCTTATCTAAAATTGATTGAATTAAGAGCTCTATTGCATTCCTGCTCTTTCAATTTTCCCCTTTTGGATTGATAAAACCCTTACTACAATGATTAGTACAAAGGGTGATTGACCAAGAGATTCAAAACTCTTGTATCAATTTGGCACCGTTGGCGGGGATTTAGAGTCTTTAAACATTCGGCTCGGCTTACTTTTGTCACATTTGCATTCAATTAGGACTTACTGTAGATTGAGGGTGTGCATTGCATGTTTTGTGCATTTGAGGAGTTTGGTAGGTATTTTTGGAGAGTTTTGAGACTACAAGGAGCATGGGAGATGAAGGTGCACCTTGCTGTAGCGGCCAGATACTTTACCTGAACAAACCAGCTCGGACAAAGCATCTCCCACCAGATTCAGCTTTAACAGTCTTCTTAGATGTTTTAACCCCGTGCGTTAGCTTGCGTCTGGAGTTTGTTTCAGGCTATGCCCATCTGCCGTTAGAGAGTTACAGAAGTTTTTGTTAATCCGCTCAACACCCATCAATCAAGGAGTTATCGACTGAAAACCATCGGATGCTCCATCGATCAAGTGTATCGATCAAAACTGATCAATAAGAGCCTATCGATCAAATGAGATCGATACAGATACAGACTGAAGACCATTTATTTAGAACTTTGCCATTTTTGCTAAGACTCCTTTATATACGAATAATCCCTAATTTTTGGGGACAGTCTTTTATCCAGTAATTCTTTCTTCTCTTATCTTAGCTTTTCAATTTGTAATTTGAATCTTTGCTAGATTTCAAAATAAGTTTGCATTTATCTTCTTTCTTAATCTTCCTAATTACATTAGCTATCTCTTTCTCTTTGAATTGATGGTTTTAATGGTGCTTAGTGAGTAGTCTTTTTAGGGAATTAGGATGGGTTATGTTTAGGGAACTTTAGGCTTAATTTATGATGTCGTAGTGTTAATTCATCCATTTCCTTTCTTGATTTCTGTGTTTAATGCTTGATTAGCCCTAGCTAGGTTGATAAGGAGCAAGCCCACCAAGTGTTTGATGAAACGCCTGAACTACTTTGCAAGAGAATTGCTTATCATAGCTCAAGAGATTGACTGTCTAGGGAGTGATGTGGCAATATAGGATTGATACAATTATCTTAATGCTTGCCGTTTGTTATTTCACTAATGAGAATTAGTTCTTGACTTGATGATTAGCAAAGAGATTAGTGCCAAGTGATTGGATTAGTCATATAAATGAATCCTATGCTTAAGGAATAGCAATGTGAGTTTGTAAGCATTATAATTTGAGTTTATAATTCCCTTACACCAATTATCCCATCTCAAGTCTTGCCTTTTCTCTGTTTTTAGTTGAATTCGAATTTGCTATGATTTGTCTTTCTTTTAGTTTCTTTGCTTGCTTCTCACTCTTTGTCAGATGTTCTCTTCACTTATGTTTGATCATTGAGGTTGTTAGACACTTCAATCTTATCTATATCTGATTGAATTAAGAGCTCTATTGCATTCCTGCTCACTCAATTAGGACTTTGTGTAGATTTAGGGTGTGCATTGCATGTTTTATGCATTCGAGGAGTTTGGGAGGTATGTTTGGAGAGTCTTGAGAATACAAGAAGCATGGGAGATGATAGTGGGTGCGGCACAAAACATTAAAAGGGCCAAGAAGAAGGTGCATCTTGTTGAAGCGGCCAGAAACTTTACCTGAGCAAACCGGCTCGGACAAAGAATCTCCCATCAGATTCAGCTTCAACAGTATTCATAAATATTGTAGCCCCATGCGTTAGCTTGTGTGTGGAGTTGGTTTCAGGTCATTCCCATTAGCGGTTTGTAAGTTACAGAAGTTTTCGTTAAACCGCTCGACCCCCATCGATCAAGGAGTGATCGATAGGAAACCACCGGATGCTCCATCGATCAAGTGTATCGATCAAAACTGATCGATAGGAGCCTATCTATCAAATGAGATCGATACAGATCCAGACTGAAGACCGTTTATTTACAACTTTGCCATTTTTGCTAAGTCTCCTTTATATACGAATAATCCTTAATTTTTGGGGACAATATTTTATCCAGCAATTCTTTCTTCTCTTTCTCTTTGGATTGATGGTTTTAATGGTGCTTAGTGAGTAGTCTTTTTAGGAAATTGAGCTGGGTTATGTTTAGGGAACTTTATCTTAAATCTATGATGTCTTAGTGTTAATTATTCCATTTCCTTTCTTGATTGCTGTGTAATGCTTGATTAGTCCTAGCTAGGTTGATTAGGATCTTAGGCTCATTTTATGCCCACCAAGTGTTTGATGAAATGCCTTAACTGTTTTGCAAGAGAAATGCTTATCATAGCTCGAGAGATTGACTGTCTAGGGAGTGATTTGGCAAAATTGGATTGATAGAATTATCTTACTGCTTGCCGTTTGTTATTACACTAATGACAATTAGCTCTTGACTTGATGATTAGCAAAGAGATTAGTGCCAAGAGATTGGATTAATCATATAAATGAATCATATGCATAAAGAATAGCAGTGTGTGAGTTTGTAAGCATTATAGGTTGAGTTGATAGTTCCCTAACACCAATTATCCCATCTCAAGTCTTGCCTCTTCTCTGTTTTTAGTTGAATTCGAATTTGCTATGTTTTGTCTTTCTTTTAGTTGCTTTGCTTGCTTCTCACTCTTTGTTTGATGTTCTCTCCACTTCTGTTTGATCATTTAGGCTGTAATACACTTCAATCTTATCAATATCTGATTGAATTAAGAGCTCTATTGTATTCCTGCTCTTTCAATTTTCCCTTATTGGATTGATAAAACCCTTACTACAATGATTAGTACAAAAGGTGATTGACCAAGAGAGTCAAAACTCCTGTATCAATTTGGCACTGTTGACAGGGATTTATAGTCTTTAAATAATCATATTTGCTTACTTTTGTCACATTTGCATTCAATTAGGACTTTGTGTAGATTTAGGGTGTGCATTGCATGTTTTATGCATTTGAGGAGTTTGGGAGGTATGTTTGGAGAGTTTTGAGAATACAAGGAGCATGGGAGATGATGGTGGGTGCAGCACAAAACATCAAAACAGCCAAGAAAAAGGTGCACCTTGTTAAAGCGGCCAGAAACTTCACCTGAACAAACCGGCTCGGACAAAGAATCTCCCACCATATTCAGCTTCAACAGTCTCCATAAATGTTGTAGCCCCATGCGTTAGCTTGTGTGTGTTGAGTTGGTTTCAGGTCATTCCAATCAGCGGTTAGTAAGTTACAGAAGTTTTCGTTAAACCGCACAACCCCCTTCGATCAAGGAGTGATCGATGGGAAACCATCGGATGCTCCATCGATCAAAACTGATCAATAGGAGCCTATCGATCAAATAAGATCGATACAGACCCAGACTGAAAACTATTTATTTACAACTTTGCCATTTTTGCTAAGACTCCTTTATATACGAATAATTCCTAATTTCTGGGGATAGTATTTTATCCAGCAATTATTTCTTCTCTTGTTTTGGCTTTTGATTTTGTAATTTGAATCTTTGCTTGATTTCAATATAAGTTTACATTTATCTTTTTGCTTAATCTTCCTAATTATGATTAGCTATCTATTTTTTTTTTGAATTGATGGTTTTATTGGTGCTTAGTGAGTAGTCTTTTTAGGGAATTGAGTTGGGTTATGTTTAGGGAACTTTATGCTTAATCTATGATGTCTTAGTGTTAATTATTTTATTTCCTTTTATGATTGCTGTGTTTAATGCTTGATTAGCCCTAGCTAGGTTGATTAGGATCTAAGGCTCATTTTATGTCCACCAAGTGTTTAATGAAATGCCTGAACTGTTTTGCAAGAGAATTTCCTATCATTGCTCAAGAGATTGACTGTCTAGGGAGTGAGTTGGCAATATAGGATTGATATAATTATCTTAATTCTTGCCGTTTGTTATTTCACTAATAAGAATTAGCTCTTGACTTGATGATTAGCAAAGAGATTAGTGCCAAGAGATTGGATTAGTCCTATAAATGAATCCTATGCATATGGAATAGCAGTGTGTGAGTTTGTAAGCATTATAGGTTGAGTTGATAGTTCCCTACCACCAATTATCCCATCTCAAGTCTTGCGTCTTCTCTGTTTTTAGTTGAATTCGAATTTGCTATGTTTTGTCATTCTTTTAGTTGTTTTGCTTGCTTCTCACTCTTTGTTTTATGTTCTCTCCACTTCTGTTTGATCATTTAGGTTGTTAGACACTTCAATCTTAGCTATATCTGATTGAATTAAGAGCTCTATTGCATTCCTGCTTTTTTAATTTTCCCTTTTTGGATTGATAAAACCTTTACTACAATGATTAGTACAAAGGGTGATTGACCAAGAGAGTCAAAACTCTTGTATCAATTTGGCACTGTTGACAGGGATTTATAGTCTTTAAACATTCATTTTTGCTTACTTTTGTTACATTTGCATTCAACTAGAACTTTGTGTTAATTTAGGGTGTGCATTGCATGTTTTATAAATTTGAGGAGTTTGGGAGGTATGTTTGGAGAGTTTTGAGAATACAAGGAGCATGGGAGATGATGGTGGGTGCAGCACAAAATATCAAAAGAGCCAAGAAGAAGGTGCACCTTGTTGAAGTGGCCAGAAACTTCACCTGAACAAACCGGCTCGGACAAATAATCTCCCACTAGATTCAGCTTCAACAGACTTCATTAATGTTGTAGCCCCGTGCGTTAGCTTGTGTGTGTTGAGTTGGTTTCAGGTCATTCCCATCAGCGGTTAGTAAGTTACAGAAGTTTTTGTTAAACCGCTCAACACCCTTCGATCAAGGAGTAGTCGATGGGAAACCATCTGATGCTCCATCGATCAAGTGTATCGATAAAACTGATTAATAGTAGCTTATCGATCAATTAAGATCGATACATATCCAGACTGAAGACCATTTATTTAAAACTTTGCCATTTTTGCTAAGACTCCTTTATATACGAATAATCCCTAATTTCTGGGGATAGTATATTATCCAGTAATTCTTTCTTCTCTTGTTTTAGCTTTTGATTTTGTAATTTGAATCATTGCTTGATTCAATATAATTTTGCATTTATCTTTTTGCTTAGTCTTCCTAATTATGATTAGCTATCTCTTTCTCTTTGAATTGATGGTTTTAATGGTCCTTAGTGAGTAGTTTTTTTAGGGAATTACGTTGGGTTATGTTTAGGGAACTTTATGCTTATTCTATGATGTCTTAGTGTTAATTATTTCATTTTATTTCATGATTGCTGTGTTTAATGCTTGATTAGCCCTATCTAGGTTGATTAGGATCTAAGGCTCATTTTTTGTTGACCAAGTGTTTGATGAAATGCCTGGACTACTTTTCAAGAGAATTGCTTATCATTGCTCAAGAGATTAACTGTCTAGGGAGTGAGTTGGCAATATAGGATTGATATAATTATCTTTATTCTTGCCGTTTGTTATTTCACTAATGAGAATTAATTCTTGACTTGATGATTAGCAAAGAGATTAGTACCAAGTGGATTAGTCATATAAATGAATCATATGCATAAGGAATAGCAGTGTGTGAATTTGTAAGCATTATAGGTTGAGTTGGTAGTTTAACACCAATTATCCCATTTCAAGTCTTGCCTTTTCTCTGTTTTTAGTTGAATTCGAGTTTGCTCTGTTTTGTCTTTGTTTTAGTTGCTTTGCTTGCTTCTCACTCTTTGTTTGATGTTCTCTTCAGTTATGTTTGATCATTTATGTTGTTAGACCCTTCAATCTTATCTATATCTGATTGAATTAAGAGCTCTATTGCATTCCTGCTCTTTCAATTTTCCCCTTTTGGATTGATAAAACCCTTACTATAATGATTAATACAAAGCGTGATTGACCAAGAGAGTCAAAACTCTTGTATCAATTTGGCACCGTTGACGAGGATTTATAGTTTTTAAACATCCATTTTTGCTTGCTTTTGTCACATTTGTATTCAATTAGGACTTAGTGTAGATTTAGGGTGTGCATTGCATGTTTTGTGCATTTGAAGAGTTTTGCAGGTTTGTTTGGAGAGTTTTGAGACTACAAGGAGCATGGTAGATGATGGTGGGTGCAGCAAAAAACATCAAAAGAGCCAAGAAGAAGGTGCACCTTGTTGAAGCGGCCAAAAACTTCACCTGAACAAACCAGCTCGGACAAAGAATCTCCCACAAGATTCAGCTTCAACAGTCTTCATAAATGTTGTAGCCCCATGCGTTAGCTTGTGTGTGTTGAGTTGGTTTCAGGTCATTCCAATCAGCGGTTAGTAAGTTACAGAAGTTTTCGTTAAACCGCACAACCCCCTTCGATCAAGGAGTGATCGATGGGAAACCATCGGATGCTCCATCGATCAAGTGTATCGATCAAAACTGATCGATAGGAGCCTATCGATCAAATGAGATCGATACAGATCCAGACTGAAGACCGTTTATTTACAACTTTGCCATTTTCGCTTAGGCTCCTTTAACTACGATTTAGCTTTTATCCAACAGTTCTTTCTTCTTTTGTTTTAGCTTTTTATTTTGTAATTTGAATATTTTCTTGATTCCAATATAAGTTTGCATTTATCTTCTTTCTTAATCTCCATAATCATGATTAGCTATCTCTTTCCCTTTGAATAGATGGTTTTAATGGTGCTTAGTGAGTAATCATTTTAGGGAATTGAGATGGGTGGGAACTTTAGGCTTAATTTATGATGGCTTAGTTTTAATTCTTTCATTTTCTTTTTTGATTGCTGTGTATAATTCTTGATTAGCCCTAGCTAGGTTAATTAGGATCATAGGCTCATTTCATGCCCACCAAGTGTGTGATGAAATGCCTGAACTGCCTTGCAAAAGAATTGCTTATCATAGCTCAAGAAATTGATTGTCTAGGGAGTGATTTGGCAATATAGGATTGTTTTAATGATTAGCAAATAGATTAGTACCAAGAGAATTAATTAGTCATATAAATGAATCACATGCATAAGGAATAGCATTGTGTGAGTTTGTAAGCATTTTAGGTTGAGTTCATAGTTCCCTAACACCAATGATCCCATCTCAAGTCTTGACTTTTCTCTGCTTTTAGTTGAATTCGAATTTGCTCTGTTTTGCCTTTGTTTTAGTTGCTTTGTTTGCTTCTCACTCTTTGTTTGATGTTATCTTCACTTTTGTTTGATCATTTAGGTTGTTAGACACTTCAATCTTATCTATATCTGCTTGAATTAAGAGCTCTATTGCATTCCTGCTCTTTCAATTTTCCCCTTTTGGATTGATAAAACCCTTACTACAATAATTAGTACAAATGGTGATTGACCAAGAGCGTCAAAACTCTTGTATGAATTTGGCACTGTTGACGGGGATTTACAGTCTGTAAACATTTATTTTTGCTTGATTTTGCCACATTTGCATTCAATTAGGACTTAGTGTAGATTTAGTGTGTGCATTGCATGTTTTGTGCATTTGAGGAATTTTGGCAGGTATGTTTGGAGAGTTTTGAGACTGCAAGGAGCATGGGAGATGATGGTGGGTGCAGCACAAAACATCAAAAGAGCCAAGAAGAAGGTGCACCTTGTTGAAGCGGCAAGAAACTTCACCTGAAAAAACTGGTTCGGACAAAGCATCTACATCCCGATTCAGCTCCAACCTTCTTCATAAATGATGTAGCCCAGTGCGTTAGTTTGTGTCTGGAGTTGGTTTCAGGTCATTCCCGACAGCGGTTAGAAAGTTACAGAAGTTTTCGTTAAACCGCTCAACCCCCATCGATCATGCCCATCGATCAAGGAGTGATCAAAGGGAAACCATCGGATGGTCCATCGATCAAGTGTATCGATCAAAACTGATTGATAGGAGCCTATCGATCAAGCCTATCGATCAAATGAGATCGTTACAGATCCGGACTTAAGACCATTTATTTACGACTTTGCCATTTTTGCTTAGACTCCTTTATATACAATAAATCCCTAATTTATGGGGATTATCTTTTATCCAGCATTTCTTTCTTTTCTTGTTTTAGCTTTTGATTTTGTAACTTGAATCTTTGCATGATTTCATTAAAATTTTGTATTATCTTCTTGCTTAATCTCCCCAATCATGATTAGCTATATCTTTCTCTTTGAATTGATGGTTTTAATGGTGCTTAGTGAGTAGTCTTTTTAGAGAATTGAGATGGATTAGGATTAGGGAACTTTAGGCTTAATCTATGATGTCTTAGTGTTAATTCTTCCATTTCCTTTCTTGATTGCTTTGTTTAATGCTTGATTAGCCCTAGCTAGGGTTATTAGGATCTTAGGCTCATTTTATGACCACCAAGTGTTTGATGAAATGTCTGAACTGCTTTGCAAGAGAATTGCTTATTATAGCTTAAGAGATTGACTGTCTAGGGAGTGATTTGGCTATATAGAATTGATATAATTATCATAATACTTGCTGTTTGTTGTTTCACTAATAAGAACTAGTTCTTAACTGGATGATTAGCAAAGAGATTAGTACCAAGAGATTGGATTAGTCATATAAATGAATCATATGCATAAGGAATAGCAGTGTGTGAGTTTATAAGCATTATAGCTTGAGTTGATAGTTCCCTAACACCAATTATCCCATCTCAAGTCTTGCCTTTTCTCTGTTTTAGTTTAATTTGAATTTGCTCTGTTTTGCCTATTATTTAGTTGTTTTGCTTGCTTCTCACTCTTTGTTTGATGTTCTCTTCACTTCTGTTTGATCATTTAGGTTGTTAGACACTTCAATCTTATCTATATATGCTTGAATTAAGAGCTCTATTGCATTCCTGCTCTTTCAATTTTCCCCTTTTGGATTGATAAAACCCTTACTACAATGATTAGTACAAATGTTAATTTACCAAGAGAGTCAAAACCCTTGTATCAGTTTGGCACCATTGACGGGGATTTATAGTCTGTAAACATTCATTTTTGCTTGATTTTATCACATTTGCATTCAATTAGCACTTAGTCTAGATTTAGGGTGTGCATTGCATGTTTGTGCATTTTAGGATTTTGGCAGGTATGTTTGGAGAGTCTTGAGACTAAAAGGAGCATGGGAGATGATCGTGGGTGCAGCACAAAACAACAAAAGAGCCAAGAAGAAGGTGCACCTTGTTGAAGCGGCCAGAAACTTCACCTGACAAAACCGGTTCGGACAAAGCGTCTCCAACCCGATTCAGCTCCAATATTCATCATAAATGTTGTAGCCTCGTGCTGCATCTCGAGTTGGTTTCAGGTCATTCCCGTCAGCGGTTAAAAAGTTACCGAAGTTTTTGTTAAACCGCTCAGCCCCCATCGATCAAACCCATCGATCAAGGAGTGATCGATGGGAAACCATCGGATGCTCTATCGATATCGATCAAGTGTATCGATCAAAACTGATCGATAGAAGCCTATCGATCAAGCCTATCGATCAAATGAGATCGATACAGATCCGTACATAAGACCATTTATTTACGACTTTGCCATTTTCGCTTAGACTCATTTATATACGAAAAATCCATAATTTCTGGGGATTGTCTTTTATCCAGCATTTCTTTCTTTTCTTGTTTTAGTTTTTGATTTTGTAAATTGAATCTTTGCTTAATTTCAATAAAATTTTGCCTTATCTTCTTGCTCAATCTCCCTAATCATGATTAGCTATCTCTTTCTCTTTGAATTGATGGTTTTAATGGTGCTTAATGAGTAGTCTTATTAAGGAATTGAGATGGGTTAGGATTAGGGAACTTTAGGCTTAATCTATGATGTCTTAGTGTTAATTCTTCCATTTCCTTTTTTGATTGCTTTGTTTAACGCTTGATTAGCCCTAGCTAGGTTGATTAGGATCTTAGGCTCATTTTATGCCCACCAAGTGTTTGATGAAATGCCTGAACTACTTTGCAAGAGAATTGCTTATCATAGCTAAAGAGATTGACTGTCTAGGGAGTGATTTGGCTATATAGAATTGATATAATTATCTTAGTACTTGCCGTTTGTTATTTCACTAATGAGAATTAGTTCTTGACTAGATGATTAGTAAAGAGATTAGTGCCAAGAGATTAGATTAGTCATATAAATGAATCATATGCATAAGGAATAGCAGTGTGTGAGTTTGTAGGCATTATAGGTTGAGTTGATAGTTCTCTAACACCAATTATCCCATCTCAAGTCTTGCATTTTCACTGTTTTTAGTTTAATTCGAATTTGCTCTGTTTTGCCTTTTATTTAGTTGTTTTGCTTGCTTCTCACTCTTTGTTTGATGTTCTCTTCACTTCTGTTTGATCATTTAGGTTGTTACAAGTGGGCGTTTTATGCTTGTTCTTAAAGTTCAGAAAGCTAAAGGCGCTAAGTCAGGAAAATTCGCAAGTTGAATCCGAGAGTATAGAATGCATGCAATTAGGAATGAATTAAAACCGTCTTAAACATGAATTGCAAAGATATAACTAATCAATTCTCATTACAAAAGTTATCTATGTCTATATCATAGAGTTTCAAATATCTTTGCAAACCCTAACAATCTAAACATGCAGAATTGATCACGTTCAAATATCTATATCTATATCATAGAGTTTCAAAGAATAGATTGCAGAAAAAAAATAAGAAGTAGAAATAAAGGAGTTCAAAATTTGCTCTTGATAGGGTCAGATTTTACCCAAATAAAATTACTGCAAGTGCACAGCAAAAGCAGTTGTAGTACAAGGGGTTATCGAATCCCAAGGGAGTATGTAAACCACACTAGCGATTATAGATTCAGATTAAGCTAAGCGATAAATAATGAATGTAATGCAAAATAGTAAAATAAATGCAAGAGGGCGTTTTTATGCTTGTTCTTAAAGTTCAGAAGGCTAAAGGCGCTAAGTCAGGACAGTTCGCAGGTTGAATCCGAGAATGCAGAATGCAGGGAATCAGGAATGATTAAGAACCGTTTTTAAACATGAATCTCTAATGCATAACTAATCAATTCTCATTGTAGAAGTTATCTATACCAAGATCACAGAGTTTCAAATCTCTTTGCAAACCCTAACAACCTAAGTATGCAGGAATGATCAGATTCAATTGTTTACAAAACTCCTAAGCCAAATCTCTTTGTACTAGGGTGTTTTGCTCATCAAATACTAGTTCAGGTGAATAATAATGCTCTCACATCTATCAAAAACCTAGGGTTTCGAAATCCAGATGATGTGTCTAAGAAATCGATATGAATGCAAGCACAGATGAAGAACCAATGAATTTCCTAAAAGTTTTTAGCAATTCTACAAACTCTTCTTCAACCTTTGAAAAGCCCTAACTTAACTAACAAACTACTCAGACATGGTGATTTGAGAAAACATCATGAAAAGAATAGATTGCATAAAAGAAATAAGAAGTAGAAATAAAGGAGTTCAAAATCTGCTCTGAAGGAGTCTGATTTGTCTCTCCAAAAGCTCTTCTACAGATCTCTCTCTAAAGCTCTCAAAAATAATAAGATACAAGATATATGCCAAAAGAATGGCTGAAAAACCTAATAAATAGGGGCTAAACACGATCTGGGGTCTTCATATAAATAAAGGAAACTTCTGGGTAAGTTCTGCAATTCTTCTTGATACTTTTAACAAATAGCCACGCTCCTTCCTATCTGGGTGACGAGCGTCACCAGTGGGGTGACGATCGTCACCATTAGTGAATACTTTCTGCTTCGATCTTGGTACTTCGTGGCTTCCACTCAGAATGCTCCAAAAGGTTCCAAAATCTCCAATTATGCTCCAGACATGCTATAACCTGCAAAAACTCTTCTAGGACTCTAAAAAGACCAAAAAGACTCAATAAAAAGGAATTATATCATGGTTAAAAACCATAAAAACCATGATATATCAACTCCCCCAGACTTAGCTTTTGCTTGCCCTCAAGCAAACATCAGATAGAGTACAGGGTCGTGGTTTGAAAACAAAAAACAGTCAGTCAGTCATCAGGAACACCACACTAGTTAGAGCTTTCGAATCCACATACCACATAGTCAACACAAGATCAAATTTCAGCCTAATCATCACAAGCTTAGCAAATCTCTCAAGTCCAGTCCAAATCCCTTCAAGAAATCCGAAATTTCTACTATCAACTCCTTATTTTTATCTAAGTGTGAAGTCTCATCAAAGCTCTATCATCTTAATCACTTTACAGATTCTTTTCCCTTCCTAACAACTGAACAAATCAATCTCAACACAGCTCTCCTATTTTCTCTTCCCTTAATCTTTTTCCTTAGGATATTTTCGATTTTTCACTTCTTTTTCTCAACTTTTTCAGTCTAAGAAATGGTGCTACTCAATACTTGTGTTCCTTGTGAGGAGACAGGTTCTTGAATGTGTTCACTACTGTTGTTCCTTGTGAGGAGACAGGGTCATGAATGCACCATTCTTTGGACTTAATTTCTTTTTTAAAAACTACATCAGGGAAGATCAAAGAGAGACTGTATCGTAACGTTATTGTCAGTGCTTAAAGAGAGAATCAAGATCAATAAGAATCAATCACCAAGACAAGAAGTTTAAAGTTCATTAAGGTGGAGCTAACAGCAAATTTTCCAGATTCTCTAAGAACCTAAACCTTCATTGCTAGACTGATCTACCTATGACTTTCAACTTAGTAAGACTTGTAATCAACTACTGTGGCAATGGTTCTTATCAGCAAAAACGTCCTATGGTTAGTTCCAAGAAAAACTGACAGTTTCAAAAATTTTGACTCTATAAAAGCAGGTTTTTGACTCAACTTTAAGACTCTATAAACATGACACAAAGCACACAACGTCAGTAACCACCTCCCCCAGACTTGAACAACACTGTCCCCAGTGTTATTAAGCCAAGAGTTGGTCAAAATGAAGCATGAGAACGTGTAAAACCAAGGTGGAAAAGTGGTACCTCGCAAAGGACCTGGTGACGAGCGTCACCAGATTGGTGACGAGCGTCACTACTCTGAAACTTCAGAAATCGTCATGTTGGATGTTTAAATGCTATGCCAATCATGTGTAGTCCGAAGTCAAACTGTAAGAGCACTCAAAACACACATCAAAACATCCAAACAAAGCATAATCCATGGTCCAACAAGTTCACAAGACATCATCCAAGCAAACTGAACAAAGTGACTCTTTTTTTTTTTTTCGATTTTTTTGGGTTTTTTGGGTTTTTTTTTTAGCTATGTAATAGAAAACTAAACTAATATATGAAAAAGAAAACTTACCAGTGGGTTGCCTCCCACTAAGCGCTTGTTTAAAGTCATTAGCTCGACTTTGAATGCTGCTCAGACAGCTGGTGGAGCAGAAGGTGGCATTGAATGCCTTGGAGAAGAATGTCTCCTCATCCATGGTGGTTTGTAAGCAGTAGATGTATGAACACTTCCAAGGAAGTGAGGAACATCAGCAGGGTGGGTCGTGAGTGTGGGTGGGACATTTCGTTTTCCTGCAGAATCATCAAAAGAAACACCAAGCATTCTACGAAAATCTCGTTGCTTGCATAAGTGTGAAGCAGCTTTTTCACCTTTTAAATTATTATTGATTAGATTAGGAGGTTTAGATTTGGTTCCAAGAAGTGCATACCTTTGCCTAGTTGCAGGTTTCTGGGTTGTGGACTGTTGAATTTTCGGATTGGCAACATATGATGGACTTGTAGAGCAAATATCAAGTCTCTCTTTTGTGTCCAGGTTGGTGACGAGCGTCACTAGGTCAGTGACGCTCGTCACTGACTCTGCAGTTCGAGTTTCTGCAGTTTTCCTGCAATTCAGCTCTGCAAGTGTTGCTTCCATCACATACACGTCTTCCTCCAGCAACTTGGCATTCATTAGAACCTCTTTTTCAAGCCTAGTCATGAAGATATGATCCTCACTGCAATCCTCAAACCCAACAGCTTCTGCAGAAGTTTCAGATATTGGCTCTTCAACAGCCATCTTGCTCACTTGCCTACTAATATCTGATTCATTGACACACTCAGAAATAGTGTCTTCTGAATGCTCCATGACAGTCTCTTCATCTCTAGAAGTTCTTACAGAAAAGGTCTGACCATCAATGGTAGAACTACCTCTTAACTTATCCATGTCAAAGTTCATGACAACATCACCAAGATCAAGCTCAATGTTCCCCTTTCTCACATCAATGATGGCTCCAGCAGTAGCCAAGAATGGTCTTCCCATAATAAGAGGATCTTTAGGTTCTTCAGCATATTTCAGAACCACAAAATCTGTAGGAATTATGCAGCCTTCAATGTTAACATGAACATTCTCTAACATGCCTTCTGGGGTCCTTATGGATCGATCTGCTAGGATGAGAGAGATCCCAGCTGGCTTGAAATCAGTCATTCCAAGTCTAGCAGCAACAGAGAAAGGCATCAAGTTAATACTTGACCCTAGATCACATAGAGAGTGGGGAAAACGTCCTGCAAATATTGAGCAATCAAGCACAAAAGTCCCTGGATCAGATAGCTTCTCTGGAACTCTGCTTTGAGTGATGGTATTGACTTGTTCAGAAACAGTCACCTTCTTCTTCTTCTTTGGAACTGTGCCTAAGAGAATTGCACTGATGTCTCTGGTAAGCAATGCTCCTTCCTCAGGACTTACACCATTCACAACCGTTCTCTTTACATACCTTCTTAGAGCTGGTGAAAGCTTGACTGCATCAACGAGTGGAATCTCAAGCATCAGCTTGTCTATCATAGCTTTACATCTGGCTTCTTCTATCTCCTGTTTAGACTTCCTAGGATGCTTGGAGAATGGTGTTTTGGGTTTATAGACACGTTCCTGGTCATAATTTGCAATTACAGGCGAAGCAGCTTCGTTCTGGGGTGGGTGACGACCGTCACCAGGGGGGTGACGCTCGTCACTCACCTGTGACAACCCCCGATTCTCTTCTATGTTGGTGACGAGCGTCACTCCAGGGGGGTGACGCTCGTCACTCACCTCTGAGACAGAAAAAATTTCATCTTCAGACTCCATCAGTTGCACGATCTGCTCTGCACTCAACCTCTTTTTCTGCACTGTTTTAAGCTCCTTTTCATTCCTTACTGTGATGGCATTAACCTGATGCTTGGGATTGATGTCAGTCCTTCCAGGAAGGAATCCCTCTTGCCTTTGAACAGCTCCTGCAGTTTGAGCAACCTGCACATCAAGCTTCTTCATGTGAGAGTTCAGACTCTCAATTTTTCCATTCAGGTCTTGATACAGCGAATCTAGCTTGCCATTGAAGTTTATTGTCATCTTCTGCTGTCCTTCAAGTACCTGCTCCAGCATAGCTTCCATTTTATTGTCTTGTGGAGGTGCAGTTTGGTAGGAAGAAGAACCATAATTCCTGCTGTTTTGGTAAGGTTTCTCAACTTCAGTCTTCTGGAATGGGGGCTTAGGAGTGTAACCAGGCGTGCTCTGTCCTCCTGTAAAGGTACTCTGCTGATTATTGCTGTTGTAGCCTCTGTTCCATTGCTGATTTCCAAACCTTTGGCTCTGAAAACCCCCTCCATTGATGAAATTAACATCTTTCTGCTCAAATTCTTCAGGATTTTCGAAACTCTCCACTTCTGCAGCAAACTGAACTGACTTCTTTCCCACCAGAAGGCTGTGCATGCTGTCTAACTTAGCCTTAACTTCAGCTATTTGGTTTTCATCATTCAAACCAGCCTGCTGCTTTCTCTGAAAATCTGCATTTTTAGTGCTGTTACTGCAGGCCAAGTTTTCAATCAATCTTACAGCTTCTTCTGGTCTGTTGGTGTTGAAGTTTCCTGCACTTGCTGCATCCAGCGCCATCTGATATTTCCAGTCAATGCCTCTGAAGAAAATTCCAAGCAGTTGCACCTGACTGAAACCATGATGAGGGCAGTCCCTTTGATAAGACTTGAACCTGATCCAAGAAGCCTTAAAAGCTTCAGTAGGGCCTTGTGTAAAGGAAGCAATTTTCGTTCTCATGTCTTCTGATCTGGCATCATCATAGAAATTGTTCAGAAAAACATTCTTGGTGTCCTCCCAAGTAGTTAGTGAAGCAGGTTCCAGTTGCTTTAGCCAATATGCAGCTTCTCCTCCAAGAGAATAGGGAAAAAGCTTGCAGAACAGAAAATCATTGCTAACCACATTAGCTTTGACACTGGAAGCTAGGTCCTCAAACCTCTCTATGTGATCCATAGGATGCTCATGAGGTAAACCATGGAAGGGATGCTGTCCAACCAGCTGATAGTAGACTGGTTTAACCTCAAAATCGTTCCTCTGGAAGGCAGGAGGTCGGATTGCAGCTCTGTTGGCATAGAACTGATCAGGTCTGTTGTAATCACCTAGAGTCCTCTGAACAAAACACCCAGCAGCGTTATTGACAGCAGCAGGGACTCCCACGTTCTCAGCCACTTGCTGAACCTGCTGTTCAACAATGACATTCCCCTCTTGATCAATTCTCTGCCCCTCTTCGTTCCTCCTATTTCCTTCCCTGTCAACCAAGTGACCTTCTGCATCTTCAACCAAGATCAGTGGAGCGACCATTGTAGATTGCTTCTTAGCTTTCCTGTTAGTTCTCTCCAACCTAGCAAGCTCGTCGATGCTCAAAGTCACAAGCTCCTTCTCTTTGTTGCTTCTGGTTCTGCGATTAGGCATACACCTGAAACAGGAACAAAGAAAAGTAGCTGAAAATCAGTAAAGAAATAAAAACTTAGACAAAATCCTAATACTAAAAATCGATAGGCAGCTATTACTCCCCGGCAACGGTGCCAAAAACTTGATAGGGTCAGGTTTTACCCAAATAAAACTACTGCAAGTGCACAGCAAAAGCAGTTGTAGTACAAGGGGTTATCGAATCCCAAGGGAGTATGTAAACCACACTAGCGATTATAGATTCAGATTAAGCTAAGCGATAAATAATGAATGTAATGCAAAATAGTAAAATAAATGCAAGAGGGCGTTTTTATGCTTGTTCTTAAAGTTCAGAAGGCTAAAGGCGCTAAGTCAGGACAGTTCGCAGGTTGAATCCGAGAATGCAGAATGCAGGGAATCAGGAATGATTAAGAACCGTTTTTAAACATGAATCTCTAATGCATAACTAATCAATTCTCATTGTAGAAGTTATCTATACCTAGATCACAGAGTTTCAAATCTCTTTGCAAATCCTAACAACCTAAGTATGCAGGAATGATCAGATTCAATTGTTTACAAAACTCCTAAGCCAAATCTCTTTGTACTAGGGCGTTTTGCTCATCAAATACTAGTTCAGGTGAATAATAATGCTCTCACATCTATCAAAAACCTAGGGTTTTGAAATCCAGATGATGTGTCTAAGAAATCGATATGAATGCAAGCACAGATGAAGAACCAATGAATTTCCTAAAAGTTTTTAGCAATTCTACAAACTCTTCTTCAACCTTTGAAAAGCCCTAACTTAACTAACAAACTACTCAGACATGGTGATTTGAGAAAACATCATGAAAAGAATAGATTGCATAAAAGAAATAAGAAGTAGAAATAAAGGAGTTCAAAATCTGCTCTGAAGGAGTCTGATTTGTCTCTCCAAAAGCTCTTCTATAGATCTCTCTCTAAAGCTCTCAAAAATAATAAGATACAAGATATATGCCAAAAGAATGGCTGAAAAACCTAATAAATAGGGGCTAAACACGATCTGGGGTCTTCATATAAATAAAGGAAACTTCTGGGTAAGTTCTGCAATTCTTCTTGATACTTTTAACAAATAGCCACGCTCCTTCCTATCTGGGTGACGAGCGTCACCAGTGGGGTGACGATCGTCACCATTAGTGAATACTTTCTGCTTCGATCTTGGTACTTCGTGGCTTCCACTCAGAATGCTCCAAAAGGTTCCAAAATCTCCAATTATGCTCCAGACATGCTATAACCTGCAAAAACTCTTCTAGGACTCTAAAAAGACCAAAAAGACTCAATAAAAAGGAATTATATCATGGTTAAAAACCATAAAAACCATGATATATCAGCTCTGAAGAAGTCTGATTTGTCTCTCCAAAAGCTCTGCTACAAATCTCTCTCTCAAAGTCTCAAAAAGAATAAGATACAAGATATATGCCAAAGGAATGGCTGAAAAACCTAATATACCAGCTAAAACACGATATGGGGTCTTTTTGCAAATATTAGAACTTCTGGGCCATAACTGAAAATTCTTCCAAATCTTTTAATAACCAGGCCACGACCCTTCCTCTATGGGTGACGAGCGTCACCCAAGTCCAAATCATCCTTCTGAGGTGAACACTTCGTGGCTTCATCTTGCAATGCTCCAAAAAGCTTCAATATCTCCAATTATGATCCAGACATGCTATAACCTACATACTCTACTATGACTCTAAAAAGACCAAAAATACTCATTAAAAATGACTCATATCATGGTTAAAACCCATAATACCATTATATATCACACTCCTCAGTGTGATGGCGTTGACAGAGTGTCTTGGGTTGGTATCTGTTTTTTCCTGAAAAGAAATTCATCTTGTCTTTTCATAGCTCCAGCAGTTTGAGTAACTTGAGTGTCAAGGGTTGTGACATAAGTGTTCAGGGCTTTAAATTTGCCATTCAAATCTTGATAGAGAGCATCAATCTTCCCATTTAAGTGAACTGTGATCTTTTGCTGACCCTCTAGCAGCTGTTCAAGCATTGCTTTCATCTCACTTGAAGCTGATGGTGCAGGCGGTGGCTGATAAGAAGAGGAACCATAGTTCCTGCTGAAATTTCTTTTCTGGTAAGGCTTCTGGTATTCAGTCTTATGGAACTGAGGCTTGGGAGTGTAACCAGAAGAACTCTGGTTTCCTGTGAAGTTGCTCCTCTGATTATTTCCACTGAATCCTCTGCTCCCTTGCAGATTGTTGTACCTTTCACCCTGAAAACCAGCCCCATTGATGTAGTTGACATCCTCTTCTTCAAACTCCTCAACTGGCTCAAATGTCTCAACCTCAGCAGCAAACTGAACAGACTTCTTACCCACCAAAAGGTTATGAACAGAATCCAGCTTAGCCTTCATCTCAGCAGCAAAGTAATTGCTCCTAGCATTCCAAGTGATTTTCTGTCTCATAATCAGCATTCTTTGTGTTGTTGCTGGAAGCCAAGTTCTCTATCAATGTAATGGCGTCAGCTGGGACTCTAGTGTTGAAGTTCCCATTGCTTGCAGCATCCAAAGCCATTTGGTGCCTCCAATCAATCCCTCTGAAGAAGATACCCAACAACTGCACCTCATTGTAGCCATGATGTGGGCAGTCTCTCTAATATAACTTGAACCTCAGCCATGCTGCCTTGAAAGCTTCAGTTGGACCTTGGGAGAAGGAAGCAATTTTCGTCCTCAACTCTTCTGATCTTGCATCATCATAAAAGTTGTTGAGAAAAGCGTTCTTTGTGCTCTCCCAAGTGGTCAAAGAGCTAGGCTCTAATTGTTTCAGCCAGTGAGCTGCATCTCCTCCTAAAGAGAAAGGGAAAAGCTAGCAAAATAAGAAATCATTGCTGACTCCATTGGCTTTAACACTTGTGGCCAGATCCTCAAACCTCTCTATGTGGTTCATAGGGTGCTCATGTGGAAGCCCATAGAAAGGGTGCGGACCCACAAGCTGGTAGTAGGCAGGCTTTAGTTCAGTGTCATTTCTCTGGAAGGCAGGAGGGCGGATTGGAGCTCTATTTGCATAGAACTGGTCTGGCCTATTGTAATCTCCCAGGGTCCTCTGTGGAAAATGCCCAGCATCATTTCCAGCAGCTTGTTGTTGCACATTCTGCGCAACTGGTGGCACAACCTGTTCCTCAATTACAACGCCATCTTCATCTACCCTCTGTCCATTCTCATTTCTTATGTTTCCCTCTCTGTCAACTAAATGACCTTCAGCATATGTCCTCAAAACTATTAGTCCAACCATCTTAGTCTGCTTCTTGGCTTTTCTGATGGTTTTTTCCAACTTGGCGAGTTCGTCGATGCCTAATGTCACAAGCTCTTTGTCTTTGTTGCTTCTGGTACTGCGATTATGCATACACCTGAAACAGACAGCAGAGAAGTAGCAGAAGGTTAGCGAAAATAATGTAAAAGCTTAGTCAAATTTCTAAAACTAAAAATCTGAAAGTAATGACTAAGTCCCTGGCAACAGTGCCAAAACTTGATATGCTCAAATTTACCCTTAGAGCAACTCTCTCAAATAAAGAGATCCCTATAGTACTTAGGGATCGGATCCACAAGGACTTAAGACTATCACTCAACTGATTTTAGATTCAAATAAAGCTAAGCAGTCAATAACAAGTAAAACAAATTAATAAATAAAAGTAACAAGAGCAAGTGCAGATTGTAGGTTCTTAAAATCAAAGAGACAAGATGCTAGGGAATGGGAAATTCGCGGGATGACATAAATCGCAGACTACAGACTGAAAGGATTATTTATTAAAACCGTTCTACAACTCGAAAACACGAATGTAAAACCAAATGATTTATCCTTTCAGTTTCACAGTTCTAACAATTCATTATCAACCTTTAAATAACTCAAAACATAACTAGCACATTACTCAGACATAGAAATTGAAATACAAATCATGACTAGATAATAATGCATTAAAAGATAGAGTGAAAGACAAAGGGGGTTCGAAATTCTTGTCTAACAAAGTACGGATTTGTATCCCCAAAAGCTCTGAATCTTATATCTCTCTTAGTCTCAATGAATACCAGATGAATTCCTAACAATGGATTTCAAAACCTAAATACAACTCTAACCACGACTGGGGTAAGTTTGCAAATAGTGGGAAACTTCAGGGTCAAGTTGCAATTCTTCAGAAAGAATTTTTAAGGCTCCTTTGCGAGTCCACGATCAGTGTCGATCGACACTGGGTGGCTGGTGTCGATCGACATTATACTCCAGAATGCTCTCCGACTTGGTCTTTTCAGCATCAGCTTCAACATAGCTCCAAAAGGCTCCAAAACTCACAGTTATGCTCCAAACATACCTAGACCTGCAAAGACTCTAAAGGCCTCGAAAAATACCAAAAAGACTCTATAAACAAGACTTTTATCATGGTCAAAAATCAGTAAAAACCATGATATATCAACGCACGTCTGTCTCCTCTATCGGTATTTGATGGTAACCTGATGCCAAATCGATCTTAGAGAACTAAGTAGCTCCCTTGAGTTGGTCTAACAAGTCGTCTATCCTAGGAAGTATTCTTCACGGTCACACGGTTCAATCCGCGGTAATCAATGCAAAGCCTAAAGCTTCCATCCTTCTTTTTCACGAACAACAATGGCGCACCCCATGGCGAACTGCTTGGTCTTATGAACCCCTTGTCCAGCAATTCCGTTAGCTGCATCTTCAGTTCAGCCATCTCAGCTGGCGCCATCCGGTATGGTGCTTTGGAAAATGGAGCTGTCCCCGGCTCAAGTTCAATCGTGAACGGATCTGAACGAGCTGGTGGCAGTCCTGTCAACGCTTGAAAGACATCCTCATATTCTTGCACCACTGGTATACTGTCCAAGTCAACATCTGGTCCTCCTTCTGTGAAAGTGATTGTTGCTAGATACGCCTCACAACCCTTCTCTATCAGCCATTCTGTTGAATAGCTGAAACCACCAAACTTCCCGAGGTTGGTCTAACTCCCTGATAAACCAAGACCTCTCCGTCTCTCTCAAACCGCACCCTTCCTCGGTGACAATCCAAGTGAGCTCTATGCTTGCCTAACCAGTCCATCCCCAAGATGACATCATAGGACTTAACTCTACAGAACACTAGATCGACTGGCATGTCCACTTCGCCAATCCACACTGAAACGTTCTTAACCGTTCCTAGTGAAAACATCACTTGGCCTCCAGCCGCCTGAACTAACCCAAAGTCCTCTCCAGGTTCCTTCTGGAACTGTCCCTTTCCGATCATATCCGGATTAACAAAACAATGACTCGCTCCCGAGTCAAACAAAACATGGGATTCAACCTCACCCATTAGCAAGGTCCCTACAAATTCATTCCCTAGAATGCTAAGACTATACTAACACATAACATGCAAAAGCAATTCATGAAAAACTCTATGTACCACACGTACCAGTAATCGGATGAGAAGTGCACGGTTCGTCAGCTGCTGCTGCACTCGTTTTGTACACCCTTGGCATAATGGCCTGTCTCTTGGCCTGTGATGCAAGCGCCTCCACTGCTCGCTTCCTTTGTGACACGGCTTGCTCCACCACTCCTGCCTTAGGACACTCACCCTGGAAATGCCCTGGTTCTCCACAACCGTGGCACGCCAGAACCGCACTGTCACTGCCGGACACACGAACCACTCGCAGATCCTCCTCTGGAAAGTCTCGTACCTGATGCTCTAAACTCCCGCACCTGTGGCATCCACTACCACCGCGTCTACACTTGCCAACGTGAACCTTGCCACACTTGCTGCACACGCTGCGTCCCCCAGTCCCTTTGCTCGGTACTCTTTTCCCAAACTTCCGGTTCTGTCCACTAGACTGACCCGCCTTGGCAACGGCTGTCTCTGCCCAGCTGTCATCAAAGCAGCGTCCGCCTGTCCTGACTCCCACAATGCCGCCTTCTCAACTAGCGCAGCCACTCTTCTGAAGTCACGGATAACACATCCGTTCCTTAGGTCAACTCGCAGTCCGCTCATGAACCTGCGAATCAGCTTCTCCTCCATGTCAAACTCATCAGACACATACTTCCTCAGCTAGTTAAACTTAGTCTCATACTGCCTCACTGTAAGCATCCTCTGACTAAGGTACAGAAACGCCTTCTCCAACTCATTGTAAGCTTGGAAGTACTTACTCCTGTACATCGCTGAAAATGTCTCACACGAACAATTCGCATTCACCAATCTTCTAACGATTCCTTTCCACCACGTGTGTGCATCACCCTCCAAGTAGTGCACGGCTATGTCCCTCTTGTAACCCTCAGGACATCAGATAGACTCAAAATTCCGTTCCAGTCTCATCCTTCACTCATCTGCCTCAATTGATGTAGAACCTCCAGTAAAGACTTGCTTCCTAACCGCACTTCCTCCCCAACCACATCCGGATTAACCCCAACTGGTGGTACCACTTGTGGTGCTGCTGCAACCGCCGTAGCAGGAGCCACCGTGGGTAATCTGACTAGTACCTGTGCCAACATCCCTAGCACAGCCTCTAACCCCACCGGTGCTACATTTTCAGCAACCCCAGCGGCATTATAGCTATCCAAGCTGTTAAACCCGCTGCACCAGCTGCATTCCCTGCTGCCACGTTCAGAGCATCCGCAGCATTCCTTGCTTCATTCTCGGCTGCCACTCTAGCCGCCTCATTCGCAACCGCAGCTGCCTGTCTCTTGGCTTCCCTTGCTCTATCAGAAACATCACCGTTTACTGAGTTCACAGACCCAGCAGCCTGTTGCCCTGCATTGTTTCTTGCAGCTCTCCTGGTATCAACCATCTGCAAGTACAATCATGCTAGTTAGTCAAAGTTAACTAAATACGTGTTTCACAACACAACACACAAAACCTTACTGCGAGACCTGGCAGTGAAGAATGGATAGGACCACTTAAACAAAGCACAACTGTTCACTAATGAATACATCATATCATCTACAACCTAAAACGTTTAACACCAAATCTCGTAAGACAAAACACACGTCTTAAACATAAAAACACCCAATCCCTGATCCATCCATGTTCATCACTGCCGCCGGTCTCGCTCCACTTACCGCTTAGATCCTGCACACTCAAAAAGAGAGGCATAATTATTTGATAAATACTTAGTGAGTACGGTCATCCTGTAACACCTTGGTCAGTACCATTCACACATTCATACTATCAGATTCAACATCCCACACAATCAATTCGCAATAGACACAACATATATCAAACGTCCATGATCATCTAACCTAACCACCCAAGATCAATCCCTTTTTAAGACCCATGTCTACTTCAGTGAGAATCCCACATCCCCTAAGCTAGTATATGATCCGGATTACACTGAGGTTAGCTAGACATCATCTATGCCACGTTAAGCACCTCACAATACCATAACATATAATCGATTATCAGTTCTAAACACACAACATGAAAATCACACAATCAAACATGCAAAACATCAAACCCTAGCAATCCAACGATCCTAGACACCAACCACAGTCACGCACTCACCTTAGACAAGGTTGGAAACAGATTGGTAAGAAGAAATCCCAATGAAATCCGCGTTGAAATGAAGATATCTGATCACCCTAGGAATCTCTCGACTTTCGGTACGGTACGATCTGATCCCTTTCTCCTCGGCTATCTCTTGATCTGTTCACCTTTCTCCGAGCCAAACTCTGTTTACCCTCAGAAACCCCACAAAACAAGGCTATTAGCTCGAGGTTATCCGATGGAAACTCGACACTTAGGGAATTATTCAGTCGCTTACGGATTTATTTTGGCGATGGTCGGGTCTGCTCAAGGATGGTTCAAGCTATCTCAGTGGTTCTCGGGATAAACTGATTTTCTTAGGGTTTTCTCTCTACTAATCTCTCTCGTTGCTTTATTTCTCTCAAATAAACGCAACTCTCTCGAGAAAAGTCTCAAAAACACCTTATATATTCGCAAAACCCTAGACAACTTGGACTTAACCGACATTTCCTGTTTCCAGTAGGAATTATCCCGAACCGATCTGATATCTCTCGGCTATCGCCCATATCGGCTGACCATCCTCGCGATAAACCACCAAAATAGCCGACATAACACTTGGCCCACAGCCCAATTCCCTTTCCTCAGCTGTTTTCCATTTTTCACCTGGATATTTCCTTTTCTCTTGGACATCCCATCCCACCTCGGCTAATCCTTTTTTTCTCTCGAAGGTTTTCCTTTTTTTTTCTCTCGGATACGGTCCACTCTCACTCGGACTAACCCCACTCTCACTCTCACGGACTGGACCAATTTCTCTCGGATATGGTCCATCCGGCTCGGCTATCCCAGCCATCCATCGACTATTTCCCAGTCATCACCCGACCATAGTCCGAACCTCCCAGTTCCCAGCCAATATCTGTCCTTGGCTCGATCATTCCTTTGACAACGCCCTGTCCGGCTCGATCATTCCGAATTCTCTCAGATACGGATGCTACAGAGTTTGTCCTCATCATGGCTTCACTCAGGTGCAGCTGCTTGGAATTTTCTTCAGAGGAGTGGACTGGAAATATCAGATGGCGTTAGATGCTGCTAGCAGTAGAAACTTCAACACAAACCGTCTTGAAGATGCAATCACTTTGATTGAGAACTTGGCCTGCAGAAACATCACCAAGAATTCTGATTTTCAGAGGATGAAACAGGCTGGTTTGAATGAGGGGAACCAAATTGCTGATGTTAAGGCTAAGCTGGACAGTATGCATAGCCTTCTGGTGGGAAAGAAATCAGTCCATTTTGCTGCAGAGGTAGAGACTTTCTAAAATCTAGAGGAGATTGAGCAGGAGGATGTTAACTTCATCAATGCTGGAGGATTTCAGGGTCAAAGGTTTGGAAATCAGCAGTGGAACAGAGGTTACAATAGCAACAATCAGAAGAGTACCTTCACAAGAAAACCGGAATTTTTCTGGTTACACTCCAAAGCCTTAGTTCTAGAAGACAGAGTTTCATAAATCTTACCAGAACAGCGGCAACTTCAACAGGAATTATGGCTCTTCTTCCTACCAATCTGTACCTCCACAAGACAACAAGATGGAAGCTATGCTGGAGCAGATCCTAGAACGACAGCATAAGATGACAGTGGACTTCAATGGTAAGATAGATTCGCTGTATCAGGACCTGAATGGAAAAATTGAGAGTCTGAACTCTCACATGAAGAAGCTAGATGTTCAGGTTGCTCAAACTGCAAGAGCTGTTCAGAGCCAAGAGGGATTCCTTCCTGGAAGGACTGATGCTAATCCCAAACACCACGTGAATTCCATCATATTGAGGAGTGGAAGGAACCTGCAACCAGTGTTGCAGAAGGGTTTGAGTTCAGAGGAATTCATTCGACTTGAAGAATTTGAAGATTATGAAATTCCTGCTGTAAAAGAGCGAGTGAAGATCGTCACACCTGAGGAGTATCCCTCGTCACCCACTTTACAAAGGCCCCACGTGATTTCATCCCCCATTAGTAACGATTGCACCAGGAGGGTGATGCTTGTCACCAACCACGAATCACAGCTGCTTCGCCTGAGACTTCAGAAAAAGCTAAGGAAATGGTGTACAAGCCAAAGGTACCCTATCCTAAGCATCCTACAAAGTCTAAACAAGAGCATGAAGATGCTAGGTGCAAGGCTATCATGGACAAACTGGTCATTGAGATTCCCTTGATTGATGCTATGAGGATTACTCCTCATATTAGGAGATATGTAAAGAGGATGGTGACCAACAACTTGAGCCTGGAGCAAGGAGCAATGATGATCAACGAGCAGGTCAGTGAAGTGATTCAGAACAGAGTACTTGAAAAAGGACTTTTGGGTCTCAATTCAATCCCTTTCTAATCAAATGTAGTATAGAAGAGGTTTAATCAATCCATCTAGGAGCTACAATAAAAGAGATGCAAGGCACTAACTAAGCTTAACCAATATGATAAAGGAGGATGATTCTAACAACTTAAGTGAACAAAGATGAAATGCAGAAGTGAAAAGCAATACTAACAAGACTAAAGCAAGCAATGCATTGCAAAGATACTAAATGCAGCAGGATTAAGATAAGCAAGAAATAGAAGTGCAAGAACCAAAATAAATGCTAAATGCAATAACTTGAAATGCAAGGCAAGGAATAGAACAAAAGCAAGCAACTAAAAACTGAGGAAAAACAGAACACAAAGTGATGAAAAGCAAAGAACAATGAAGCGCTGGTTTAAGGCTAGAGCAATGATGACTTGGGGATTACTTAGTATCAAACCTAGGGTGATCAAGACTGAATACAAGCAAAAAACATGATCAAGCCACTAAATCAATCAATCCATATCAAGAGCAGAAATAACTAAGTTAAGCACATATCAAACCCACTTGTGATGGCGTATCTGTGCAAAACAAGCCCACAACAAGAACAGAGATGTCTAAGTTACGCACATGTCAAACCCATTTGTGATGGCGTATCTATGCAAAACCAGCATGAAAACACAAGGCTCTATTAGACCAAATAAACAAACTAAACGCAATATAATCATCTAAGCGATTGTTCCTAGCAAATTTCTTTCAGGAATTTAAACAAACACTTGTGATGCAGCAAACACCTATGATCTATTTCACTTAAACAAGTTACTCAAGCCTTAAGAACAACCCAGCTAAGTGATGTAAGCATTAATCCAACCAAAACACCCTAAGCTATCAACTAAGCATCCTTAAATCTGCTCCAGCCTCTAAAGGAAAAGATCAAGGGAAGAGAAAATAGGAGATCTGTGTTGAGATTTCTTTGTTCATTGTTTATGAAGGGAAAAGAATTAATAAGTGATTGAGTCCATAAATCATTTATGAGATATCACACTTAGATAAATATAAGGAGTTAGCAGTAGAGATTTTGGATTTCTTGAAGGGGCTTGAACTAGATTTGAGAGATTGCTAAGCTTGTGATGATTAGACTGAAATTTGATCTTGTGTTGACTTTGTGGTATATTGATTCGAAAGTGTTGATCAATGTGGTGTTCCAAATGTTTAGCTGACTGCTTCTATTTTCAAACCTCGACCCTGTTCTTTGTCTGATGTTAGCTTGAGGGCAAGCAAAAGCTAAGTCTGGGGGGGTTGATATATCATGGTTTTTATGGTTTTTAACCATGCTATTAGTCCTTTTTATTGAGTCTTTTGTGTTTTTTTAGACTCCTAGTAGAGTCTTTGCAGGTTATAGCATGACTGGAGCATAATTGGGAGTTTGAGAGCTTTTTGGAGCATTTGTAGAATCAACCCGAAGTTAGTAACTCGGAAGCGTTACATGGACATTGGTGATGATCGTCACCACTCAATGGTGACGCTCATCACCCGCATCTGAAGAGGAGTCGCGACTTAAATTAAAAGATGGGGATGAAATTGCACTTAAGTTCCACTATTTGCAAGAAGACCCCAGCTCGTGTTTTAGCTTGTATATATAAGGTTTTCAGCCATTGTTGGCTTGTATCTTAAATTTTTAGAATTCAGAGAGCTTTAGAGAGAGATTTATTCAGAGCTTTTGGGGAGACATATCATGTACTCTTTTAGAGTAGATTTCAAACCCCTTTATCTTTTACTCTATCTTTTAATGCAGTTTTATCATCTCGATTTCGAAACCCTTGGTTGTTTAATAGGTGTGAGAACATCATTAATCACCTGAACTAGTATTAGATGAGCAAAACGCCTACTTGCAAAAAGATTTGACTTAGAAGTTTTGTGAACAATCGAAACCTGATCTTTCATGCTTGCTTAACTTGTTAGAATTTGCAAAGAGATTTAGAATTTTGTGAATTAGGCATAGATAACTTCTGCAATGAGAATTGATTAGTTATATCATTTATTTTTGAGTTTAAGACGGTTTTAAATCATTCCTGCTTGCATGCATTCTACATTCTCGGATTCAACCTGCGAATTGTCCTAACTTAGCGCTTTAAGTTTTCTGAATCTTAGATCAGTCACAAATCGCATGCTTCCATTACTTTAGTTACTTTGCATTACATTCATTATTTACTGCTTAGCTTAATCTGAATCTATAATCGCAAGTGTAGTAAGTTTACTCCCTTGGGATTCGATAACCTTTTTATGATGCAACTGCTTTGTTTTGCATTTGCAGTAGTTAATTAATTGGGTAAAACCTGAGCCTTATCAGGCTTCACTCCTCTCCACTCTATACAGAGGCGCCCTCCCAAAGATCAGAATGCTCTTGGATACAGCACCTAATGGTATCTTTCTGTCTAAAGATGTTAATGACAGAATATAATTAGTTGAGAATCTAGCACAATCTGCTGGGAATTACAGTGAGGAGTTTGATAGAACTCCTAGGAGTGCTAAGGATGAACTTGAGTACAACAAGAAGGAGACCAAAGCTCTTCATAAGAAGATTGATCAGTTGCTAAGGGGAAGGAAGAAAGTTAACTTTGTTGGAGACTTAGTTCATAATATATCATGGTTTTTATGGTTTTTAACTATGGCATAACTCCTTTTTATTGAGTCTTTTTGGCCTTTTAAGAGTCCTAGTAGAGTCTTTGCAGGTTATAGCACGGCTGGAGCACAATTGGAGATTTTGAAGCTTTTTGGATCATTGCAAGAACCATCCCCGCAGTTAGCAAGTCAGAAGCCATTGTCCTGCACTAGTGACGATCGTCACCACTCAAGGGTGATGCTCGTCACCCACATCTGAGAGGAGTTGTGGTAACCTAACCCGGTAAACCGTACCGCGGCTGTGTCCCACTACATCCTCTAAGTCCGTTTCTATACTTAGCCATATTTTTAAAATTTTTCTTCATTATTATTCTTTCTTATCAATACACAGCAGAATATAGATCAACTCATTTCATTCATTTAACTTTCATAAAACACTTAAACAGGATTCGGGGCTAACTTAAACAAATCACAATGGTTCGCTAATGAATACAAACGATCATCTAGCAACCTAAATAGTCAAACACCAAAGCCATAAGACAAAGCACAACGTCTTAAACATAAATAAAACCCAGTCCCGATCCATCCATATCCATCACTGCCGCCTGGTCTCGCCCTTTTACTGCTTAGTACCTGCACACTCAAGATGAGAGGCATAAGTATTTCATAAATACTTAGTGAGTACGGTCATCCCGTAACACCTGGTCAGTACCAAACACGCAATCATACTTTCGGATTCAACATTCAACACAATCAATTCGCAATAGACATAACAATATCAAACGGCCATGAACATCTAGCCTAACCAACCAAGATCAATCCCTTTTTAAGACTCATGTCTACTTCAGCGAGAATCTCACATCCCCTAAGCTAGTACATGATCCGGATTACCCTGAGGTTAGCTAAACATCATATATTCCATGGTAAACTCCACAATATATCATAACATAAAGATTGCTTATCAGTTCTAAACACATAACATGAAAATCACACAATCAACATGCAAACATTCAACCCTAGCAATCCTACGGTCCTAGACACCAACCACAGTCACGCACTCACCTTAAACAAGGCTGGAAACAGATTGGTCAGAAGAAATCCCGATGAAAACCGCACCAAAACAAAGATATCCGATCTCCTTAAGAATCTCTCGGCTGTCCGAACGATCTGATCCTTATCCCCTCGGCTATCTCTCGATCTGTTCACCTTTCTTCGAGCCAAACTCTGTTTCCCTCAGAAACCTCACAAAACAAGGCTATTAGCTCGAGGTTATCCGATGAAAACTCAACACTTAGGGAAATATCCGATCGCTTACCAATTTATCTCGGCGATGGTCGGATCTGCTCGGCGATAACCTGATCTCTCTCAGATGTCCTCGGAATAAACTGTTTTTCTTAGGGTTTTCTCTTGACTATTCTCTTTCTTTGCTTTATTGCTCTCGAATAAACACAACTCTCCCGAGAAAAGTCTCAAAATCTTTTAAATACTCGCAAAACCCTAGGTAAACTTATCTGACGTTTTCCTGGTTCCAGTAAGTTTTATCCTGGTCCGATTCGATTCTCTCGGCTATTCCCTGTACCGGCTTGACCATTCCCTCGATAAACCATAAAATAGACGACCAAACACTTGGCCCACGGCCCAAATCCCTTCCCACTCAGATAAACCGCCTTTATCCGAGGTGTTTTCCATTTTTCACCTGGATATTCCTTTTTCTCTCGGACCACTTGTCCCACCTCGGCTAATCCTTACTTTCTCTCGGAGGTTTTCCTTTCTCCCTCGGAGACAGTCCACTGACACTCGGACTAACCTCCCAGACTCTCGGATAAATCCCACTGCACCGGGATAAACCCAATTTCCCACGGACTGGACCCTGTTTTCCCTCGGATATGGTTCATCCGGCCCGGCTATCCAGCCCATACCTGACTATTTCCTCGATCATCACCCGACCATAGTCCGAACCTCCATTTCCCAGCCAATATCCGACCCTTGGCTTGGTCATTCCTCAGACAGTGCCCTGTCCGGTACGATCATTCCACATTTTCTCGGATACGGATGCTACAACTCTCCCCCACCCGTTCTGGATTCGTCCTCGAATCCGAATCATCCGTTTGCAACTTGTCAAACCATTTGGGATACTCAGCTTTCATCCTAGCCTCATTTTCCCAAGTAACATGTTCACGCCCGTCGCAGTCCCATACGACATGAACCATTCTGACCAGCTTCCCACGCTTAGTCTCTTCTTTCCGACCTAACACCCGAACCGGTCTAGCCACTACTGCAAGGTCCTCTTGCAAGTCTGCTGGTGGTTCCTCTATAACCGCTTCCCGTTCGGTAATGTGCTTCCTCAGCTGCGACACATGGAATACATTGTGGAACGCTCCCATTTCTGATAGCAAGTCCAACTTGTAAGCCACTGCGCCAACTCTCTCTAGTATCCGGTATGGCCCCATGTACCTCGGATTCAACTTGGCACTCTTAGCTGCCCTGTCCGTTCCCTTATAAGTCAGTGCCTTAAGATAAACCATATCACCCACACTGAACTCCAGATCCCTGTGATGTTTGTCCGCATAACTTTTCTGCCTGTCCATAGCCTCTTTCAGCTTAACTTTTAACAATCTGATCTTTTCTGTAGTAGCCTCGACCACTGCTGGCCCCATTACGCTACGCTCCCCCACTTGTGTCCAACACAATGGTGTCCTGCATGGCCTGCCATACAACGCCTCGTACGGAGACATCTCTATGCTCCTTTGGTAACTATTGTTGTATGCAAATTCAGCCAATGGTAAGTAGTCTTCCCAACTACCGCCCCAGTCCAGTACACACGCTCTCAGCATATCCTCCAATGTCCTGATCGTCCGTTCTGATTGCCCATCAGTCTGAGGATGATACGCTGTACTCATATGCAACCGCGTCCCACACGCTTCCTGGAACTCTTTCCAGAACCTCGAAGTAAACTTCGGATCACGATCTGTGATGATACTCACTGGCACTCCATGCAACTTCACGATCTGACCAATATACATGTCCACCAACTTTGGTACTCCGTCCGTCTTTTTTCATTGCTAAGAAGTGAGCAGACTTGGTCAAACGATCCACAATGACCCATATCCCGTCATGCAGCTTCTTAGTCTTAGGCACTCCCAGTACGAAGTCCATGGTGATCATGTCCCATTTCCATTCCGGCATTGGCAACGTTTGCAACAAACCACTCGGAAACTGATGCTCTGCCTTAACCAATTGGCACGTCTCACATCCGGCTACCCACTTAGCCACATCTCGTTTCATCCCAACCCAATGATAGTACCGTTTCAAATCCTGATACATTTTGGTCATTCCCGGATGAACATAAAACCTTGACTGATGTGCCTCCTTCAGGATATCATCCCTTAACTCCTTCACATCTGGAACACAGACCCGTCCGTTCACAACAATGGTCCCATTGTTTGAAGTCTGATATTCCGTTTTATCATTCTGTGACATTTTTTTCAGATTCTCATCCTGCTCCTGAGCAATCTGAATCCTAGTCAACAAGTCAGCTCTATCCGCAGCTTCCAGACCCAACGGTTCAACCCCTTCTGTTACTGCATTCAGCTGCAATGTCCTTAGCATGTTCACAATGCTTCCAACATTCTGTTCAGATGATACGCTAGCCCTTCTCCTACTCAACGCATCCGCCACCAAGTTGGCCTTTCCTGGATGGTATGCTATTTCCAAGTAATAGTCCGCTACCAACTCCATCCATCTACGCTGTCTCAAGTTCAAATCCGGTTGAGTAAAGATGTACTTTAAACTCTTATGGTCCGGGTATATCTGCACCTTCTCCCCATACAAGTAAGATCTCCATATCTTAAGTGCAAATACCACAGCCGCCATCTCTAAATCATGTGTAGGGTAGTTTCCTTCATGCTTCCGTAGCTGCCGCGAAGCATAAGCTATCACCTCACCATTCTGCATCAGAACACAACCTAGTCCTTTTCTGGATGCATTCGTGTATACCACGTATGGCTCACCCGGTTCTGGTAATGCCAATATTGGTGCACTAGTGAGTAACTCCTTTAGCTTTGAGAAGCACTCTTCACACTCGTCCGTCCAGACATACTCCACATCTTTACCAGTCAGCTTTATCATTGGCTGAGCCATGCTTGCAAAACCTTTGACAAACCGCCTGTAGTAACCAGCTAGTCCGAGAAAACTCCTTATTTCTGTAGCGTTCTCTGGCCTAGGCCGATCCGCAATAGCCTGGATCTTCTCTGGGTCCACAGACACTCCCTTATCCGAAACAATGTGACCCAAGAACCCTATATGTCGTTGCCAAAAGCTACACTTACTGAGCTTGACATATAACTTATGTTCTCTCAACTTCTCCAGAACAGTCCGCAAATGACTCTTATGCTCTTCCTCATCCTTTGAGTATACTAGAATATCATCTATGAAAATAATCACAAATTCATCTAGGTACTCTCTGAATACGCCATTCATCAACTTCATGAATGCAGCTGGCGCATTCGTCAAACCAAATGGCATGACCACAAACTCGTAATGACTATACCTTGTCCTAAAGGCAGACTTACGCACGTCTGTCTCCTCTATGGGTATTTGATGGTACCCTGATGCCAAATCGATCTTAGAGGACCAAGTAGCTCCCCTGAGTTGGTCCAACAACTCGTCTTTCCTGGGAAGTGGATACTTGTTCTTCACTGTCACACGGTTCAATCCGCGGTAGTCAATGCAAAGCCTAAATCTCCCATCCTTCTTCTTCACGAACAACACTGGTGCTCCCCACGGTGAACTACTAGGCCTAATGAAGCCTTTGTCCAACAACTCCGTTAGCTGCTTCTTCAGTTCAGCCATCTCCGTTGGCGCCATCCGGTATGGTGCTTTGGACAATGGAGCTGTCCCCGGCTCAAGTTCAATCGTGAATGGATCTGAACGAGCTGGTGGCAGTCCTGCCAACGCTTGAAAAACATCCTCAAATTCTTGCACCACCGGTATATACTGCCCAAGTCTACCTCCGGTCCTCCTTCTGTGGTAGTGATCGTTGCTAGATACGCCTCACAACCCTTCTCTATCAGCCGTTCTGCTTGAATAGCTGAAACCACCAAACTTCCCGAGGTTGGCCTAACTCCCTGATAAACCAAGACCTCTCCGTCTCACTCAAACCGCACCCTTCCACGGTCACAATCCAAGTGAGCTCTGTGCTTGCCTAACCAGTCCATTCCCAAAATGACATCGTAGGACTTAACCCTACAGATCACTAGATCCGCTGGCATGTTCACTTCGCCAAACATCACCGGAACATTCTTGACCGTTTCTACTGAAAACATCACTTGGCTTCCAGCCGCCTGAACTAACCCAAAGTCCTCTCCGGGTTCCTTCCGGAACTGTCCCCTTCCGATCATGTCTGGATTAACAAAACAATGACTCGCTCCCGAGTCAAACAAAACATGGGTTTCAACCTTACCCATTAGCAAGGTCCCTACACATTCATTCCCTAGAATGCTAAGACTCTATACTAACACACATCATGCAAAAGCAAGTTTAGAAAATACTAAGTACCACACGTACCAGTAATCGGATGAGAAGTGCTCGGTTCCTCGGCTGCTGCTGCACTCGTCGTGTACACCCTCAGCATAATGGCCTGTCTCTTGGCCTGTTATGCAAGCGCCTCCCCTGCTCTCTTCCCTTGAGCCACGGCTTGCTCCACCACTCCTGCCTTAGGACACTCACGCTTGAAATGCCCTGGTTCTCCACAACCGTAGCAAACCCGAACCGCACCATCACTGCCGGACACACGGACCACTCGCTGATCCTCCTCCGGACAGTCTCGTACTCGATGCTCTAAACTCCTGCACTTGTGGCATCCACTACCACCGCGCCTACACTCACCAACGTGAGCCTTGCCACGCTTGCTGCACACGCTGCGTCCCCCAGATCCTTTGTTCGCTACTCCTTTCCCAAACTTCCGGTTCTGTCCACTAGACTGACCCGCCTTGCTCACGGCTGTACTAGCCCCAGCTGACATCAATGCAGCTTCCGCCTGTCCTGACTCCAACAATGCCGCCTTCTCAACAAGCTCAGCAACTGTCCTGAAGTCACGAACCACACACCCATTCCTTAGCTCAACTCGCAGTCCACTCATAAACCTGCGAATCAGCTTCTCCTCCGTGTCAAACTCATGAGACACATACTTCCTCAGCTGATTAAACTGAGTCTCATACTGCCTCAGTGTAAGCGTCCCCTGACTAAGGTACAGAAACGCCTTCTCCAACTCGTTGTAAGCTTCCTGTGGGAAGTACTTACTCCTGAACATCGCTGAAAATGTCTCATAAGAACAATTCGCATTCACCAGCCTTCCAACGATTCCTTTCCACCACGTGTGTGCATCACCCTCCAAGTAGTGCACGGCAATGTCTCTCTTGTAACCCTCTAAACATCGGATAGACTCAAAATTCCGTTCCAGTCTTATCATCCACTCATCTGCCTCAATCGGTGTAGAACCTCTAGCAAAGAACTTGGTTCCCAACCGCACCATGTGATCCAAAACCTTAAGGTAACTCGGAACCCTCTCCACTTGGTCCGCTTCCTCCCCAATCACATCCGCGTGAACCCCCACCGGTTGTACTACTTGTGGTGCTGCTGCAACCGCTGGAGCAGGAGCCACCGCAGGTAGCCTAGCTAGTACCTGTGCTACATTCGCAGCAACCCCAGCTGCACCCGCAGCATTCCTAGCCACGTTCTCAGCATCCGCAGCATTCCTTGCTGCTTCCACGGCTGCCACTCTAGCCGCCTCATTTACAACCGCAGCTGCCTGTCTCTCGGCTGCCCTTGCCCTCTCAGCAACATCACCGTTGACTGAGTTCACAGACCCTGCAGCCTGGTTGTCCCCATTGTTTCTCACGGTTCTTCTGGTATCAACCATCTGCAAGTACACAATGCCAGTTAGCCGAAGCTAACTCAAAACGTGTTTCACAACACCACACAACAACTTACCGCGAGACCTTTGCAGTGAAGAATGGATCGGACCCCCATAAACCCCAAACAAACAAACAACAACAGTCACTAATTTCAGTCTTAGAAGCGTTAAAACGCTCTGATACCAACTTGTGGTAACCCAACCCGGTAAACCGTACCGCGGCTGTGTCCCACTACATCCTCTAAGTCCGTTTCTATACTTAGCCATATTTTTAAACTTTTTCTTCATACTTATTCTTTCTTATCAATACACAGCGGAATATAGATCAACTCATTTCATTCATTTAACTTTCATAAAACACTTAAACAGGATTCGGGGCTAACTTAAACAAATCACAATGGTTCGCTAATGAATACAAACGATCATCTAGCAACCTAAATAGTCAAACACCAAAGCCATAAGACAAAGCACAACGTCTTAAACATAAATAAAACCCAGTTCCGATCCATCCATATCCATCACTGCCGCCTGGTCTCGCCCCTTTACTGCTTAGTACCTGCATACTCAAGATGAGAGGCATAAGTATTTCATAAATACTTAGTGAGTACGGTCATCCCGTAACACCTGGTCAGTACCAAACACGAAATCATACTTTCGGATTCAACATTCAACACAATCAATTCGCAATAGACATAACAATATCAAACGGCCATGAAAATCTAGCCTAACCAACCAAGATCAATCCCTTTTTAAGACTCATGTCTACTTCAGCGAGAATCTCACATCCCCTAAGCTAGTACATGATCTGGATTACCCTGAGGTTAGCTAAACATCATATATGCCACGGTAAACTCCACAATATATCATAACATAAAGATTGCTTATCAGTTCTAAACACATAACATAAAAATCACACAATCAACATGCAAACATTCAACCCTAGCAATCCTACGGTCCTAGACACCAACCACAGTCACGCACTCACCTTAAACAAGGCTGGAAACAGATTGGTCAGAAGAAATCCCGATGAAAACCGCACCAAAATAAAGATATCCGATCTCCTTAAGAATCTCTCGGCTGTCCGTACGATCCGATCCTTATCCCCTCGGCTATCTCTCGATCCGTTCACCTTTCTTTGAGCAAACTCTGTTTTCCCTCAGAAACCCCATAAAACAAGGCTATTAGCTCGAGGTTATCCGATGAAGACTCAACACTTAGGGAAATATCTGATCGCTTACCAATTTATCTCGGCAATGGTCAGATCTGCTCGGCGATAACCTGATCTCTCTCGGATGTCCTCGGGATAAACTGTTTTTCTTAGGGTTTTCTCTCGACTATTCTCTTTCTTTGCTTTATTGCTCTCGAATAAACACAACTCTCCTGAGAAAAGTCTTAAAATCACTTAAATACTCGCAAAACCCTAGGTAACCCGGACTTATCCAACGTTTTCCTGGTTCCAGTAAGTTTTATCCCGGTCCGATTCGATTCTCTCGGCTTTTCCCTGTACCGGCTTGACCATTCCCTCGATAAACCACAAAATAGCCGACCAAACACTTGGCCCACAACCCAAATCCCTTCCCACTCGGATAAACCGCCTTTATCCGAGGTGTTTTCCATTTTTCACCCGGATATTCCTTTTTCTCTCGGACCACTTGTCCCACCTCAGCTAATCCTTACTTTCTCTCGGAGGTTTTCCTTTCTCCCTCGGAGTCAGTCCACTGACACTCGGACTAACCTCCCAGACTCTCGGATAAATCCCACTGCACCGGGATAAACCCCATTTTCCACGGACTGGACCCTATTTTCCCTTGGATATGGTCCATCCGGCTCGGCTATCCAGCCCATACCCGACTATTTTCTCGATCATCACCCGACCATAGTCCGAACCTCCATTTCCCAGCAAATATTCGACCCTTGGCTTGGTCATTCCTCGGACAATGCACTGTCCGGTACGATCATTCCACATTTTCTCGGATACGAATGCTACAGGAGTCACGACGTTTTATTAAAAGATGGAGAAGATATTACACTTTGGACCCAGAAGTTCCACTATTTGCAAAAAAGGCTCCAGCTCGTATTTTAGCTTGTATATTAGGGTTTTCAGACATTGTTGGCTTGAATCTTGTATCTTATTTTATAGAGAGCTTGACAGAGAGATTAGATTCAGAGCTTTTGGGAAGGCAGATCTATACTATTTTAGAGAAGAATTTCGAACCCTTTTATCTTTTACTCTATTCTTTAAAGCAGGTTTATTCAGCTATGCTTTGTGTTTTCATAATCATGTCTGAGTAATATGTTAGTTAAGTTAGAATTATTCAAAGGTTGATGAAGAGTTTGTAGAATTGCTAAACTAATAGGAAATTCATTGGTTCTTCATTTGTGGTTGCATTCACATCGAATTCAGGAGTTGATCATCTAGATTTTAAAACCCTAGGTTGTTTAATAGATGTGAGAGCATTGTTAATCACCTGAACTATTATTAGATGTGCAAAATGCCTATTTGCAAAGAGATTTGACTTAGGAGTTTTGTGAACTATTGAACTTGATCATTACTGCATGTTTAGATTGTTAGAATTTACAAAGAGATTTGAAAGTCAGTGATTTAGGCATAGATAACTTCTGCAATGAGAATTGATTAGTTATATCATTGTGTTTCAAGTTCTAGACGGTTTTAATTCATTCTTGATTGCATGCATTCTACATTCTCGGAATCAACCTGCGAATTGTTCTAACTTAGCGATTTTTGCTTCTTGAAACTTAAGAACAATCATAAAATCGCCTGCTTACATTTGTTTCGCTATTTCGCATTACATTTGTTACTTACTGCTTAGCTTAATCCGTACCTGAACTCTATAGTGTAGTTAACTTACTCCCTTGGGATTCGATAACCCCTTGTGCTACAACTGCATTGTTGAGCACTTGCAGTATACTAAAAGTGGGTAAAACTTATACCTTATCATGTTTTTGGCGCCGTTGTCGGGGAATAATACCTGCCTATAGATTTTTAATATTAGGATTTTGACTAAGTTTTTATTTGTTTACTAACTTTCTGCTACTTTTCTTTGTGCTGGTTTCAGGTGTATGTCTAATCGCAGTAACAGAAGCAGCAAAAAGAATGAGCTTGTGACTTTGAGCATCGACGAACTCGCTAAGTTGGAAATGACCATCAAGAAAGCTAAGAAACAGTCTACAATGGTCGCTATAATCATCTTGGTTGAAGATGTAGAAAGTCACTTGGTTGACAGAGATGGAAACGGTGGGAATGAAGAAGGGCAGAGATTAGATCAGAATGGGAATGTCATAGCTGAACAGGTGGTTCAATAATTGGTGAATGACGCTGGAATCGCTGCTGGAAACGCTGCTGGGTGTTTTGTTCAGAGGACTCTAGGAGATTACAACAGATCTGACCAGATTTATGCCAACAGAGCTGCAATCGCCCTCCTGCTTTCCAGTGGAACGATTTTTAGCTCAAGCTCACTTATTATCAGCTGGTGGGTCAGCATCCTTTCCATGGCCTGCCACATTAGCATCTTATGGATCACATAGAGAGATTTAAGGATTTAGCTTCCAGCGTCTAGGCTAATGGAGTCAGCAATTACTTTATGTTCTGCAAGTTGTTCCCTTACTCTCTTGGAGGAGATGCAGCTTATTGGATGAAGCAACTTGAGCTTGGATCGCTGACCACTTGGGAGGAAACCAAGAACACTTTTCTGAACAATTTCTATGATGACGCAAGATCAGAAGATTTGAGAACGAAAATCTCTTCATTCTCCCAAGGACCTATTGAAGCTTTTAAGGCTTCCTGGTTGAGATTCAAGTCTTATTAGAGAGACTATCATCATCATGGCTTCACTCAGGTCCTGCAGTAACAGCACCAAGAATGCTGACTTTCATAGGATGAAACAAGCTAGTTTGAATGATGGGTACCCAATTGCTGAGATTAAGGCTAAGTTAGACAATATGCACAGCTTTCTGGTGGTGGTGGGAAAGCAATAAGTCTAATTTGCTGCAGAGTGGAGACATTCAAAAATCCTGAGGAGATTGAGCAGAAGGCTGTTAATTTCATCAATGCAGGAGGATTTCATGGTCAAAGGTTCGGGAATCAGCAGTGGAACAGGGGCTACAATGGTTATAACCAGAAGAGCATCTTCACAAGAAACAAGAATTCTTCTGGTTATACTCCACAGCCACAGTTCCAGAAAACTGAGTTTCAAAAACCATACCAGAACAGCAGCAACTTCAACAGGAACTGTGGTTCTTCTTCCTACCAAGCTGCACCTCCACAAGACAACAAGATGGAAGCTATGCTGGTGCAGATCCTAGAATGACAGCAGAAGATGACAGTAGACTTCAATGGCAAGATAGATTCGCTGCATCAGGACCTGAATAGAAAAATTGAGAGTATGAACTCACACATGAATAAGCTAGATGTTCAGGCTGCTTAAACTGCAAGAGCTGTTCAAAGGCAAGAGGGATTCTTTCCTGGAAAGACTAACACTAATCCAAGACATCATGTCAATTCCATCACAGTTAGAAGTGAAAAATAGCTTAATTCAGTGCAGAAAAATAGGTTGAGTGCAGAGGAGATCGTGCAACTGATGGAGTTTGAAGATGAGAACTTTGCTGTCTCAGAGGGAGTGACGAGTGTCACCAAGGATTGTCACTCGTCACCCAATTAACAGAGGAAAAATATACGTTCTGACGGAGTGGTGACAACCGAGATAGTCACTCAGGGTCGTCACCAGTCAGTGACGAGCATCACCCTCCTGGTAACGATCGTCACCCACCCCAAAATGATGCTGGTTCGGCTGTAACTACAGATAATGGCAGGGAACAAGTCTATAAACCCCAGATACCCTACCCCAAGCATCCTAGGAAGTTTAAACATGAGGTCGAAGAAGCCAGATGCAAGGCAATGATAGACAAGTTGATGGTTGAGATTACCCTTGTTGATGCAGTCAAGCTTTCACCTGCATTAAGAAGGTATGTTAAGAGAATGGTTGTTAATGGTGTAAGTCCTGAGGAAGGAGCATTGCTCACCAGAGACATTAGTGTAATTCTCTTGGGCACAGTTCCAAAGAAGAAGAAGAAAGTGATTGTTTCTGAACAAGTCAGTGTTATGATTCAAAGCCGAATTCCAGAGAAGCTATGTGATCCAGGAAAATTTGTGCTTGATTTCTCAATCTCAACAGGAAGGTTTCCTCATTCTCTTTATGATGTAGGATCACGTATTAACTTGATGCCTTCCTATGTTGCTGCTAGACTTTGACATGGACAAGTTAAGAGGGAGTTCCACCATTGATGGCCAGACTTTTTCTGTAAGGACTTCCAGAGATGAAGAACCAGTCATGGAGCATTCAGAAGACATTACTGCTGGGTATGTCAATGACTCAGATACTAGTGGGCAAGTGAACAAGATGGTTGTTCAAGGCGCAATATCTGACACTTCTACGAAAGCTGTTGGGTTTGAGAATTGGAGTTAAGATCATATTTTCAAGACTAGGCTCGAAAAATAGGTTCCAATCAAAGACAAGTTGCTGGAGGAAGACGAGTTTGTGATGGAGGCAATGATGGCAGAGCTGAACTGCAGGAAAACTACAGAAACTCGAGCTGCAGGATCAGTGACGATCGTCACTGAACACTTGGTGTCGATTGTCACCAATCCAGACACTAGACGTGACTTGATCCTTACGCTGCAAGTCCATCATATGTTGCGAAACCGAAAAATCAACATTCTACAAACCAGAAACCTCCAACAAAGCAAAGGTATGCACTTCCTGGAACCAACTCCAAACCTCCTAATCTCATCAATAAGAACTTAAAAGGTGCAAAAGCTGCTTCACACTTATGCAAGCAACGAGATTCTCGTAGAAAACTTGGTGTTTCTTTTGAAGATTATACAGAAAAAAGAAGTGTCCCACCCACAGTCCAAAACTCGCCCTACCGATGTTCCTTACTTCCTTGGAAGATTGCATGCACCTACTGCTTATACACCACCATGGATGAGGAGACATTCTTCTCCAAAGCATTCACTATCACTTTCTGTTCCACCCGATGTCTGAGCAGCAATTCAAAGTCGAGCTAATGACTTTAAACAAGCACTTGGTGGGAGGCAACCCACTGGTAAGTTTTTTTAGTTTTCATACTTTAGTTTAGTTTCGTTTTCTAACATAAAAAAAACACAAAAAAAGAAGAGAGGAATTATTTGAGCAGACTCGGCGGACTGGTGACGACCAACGCCGTCACTTGAGCTCACAACCTGGTGACAATCGTCACCACTAATGGGTTCCGCTCGTCACCCCATCCAACGCGAGGTACCACTTTTAAACTCTGCTCTTTACGTTCTGTTTCTTCTATTTTTACCTACTCTAGGCTTAATAACACTGGGGACAGTGTTGTTTAAGTCTGGGGGAGGTGGCTATTGATGTTGTGTACATTGTATCTTGTTTTGAGAGTCTTAGAGTTGAGCAAAAACCTGTTTTATAGAGTCAAAATTTCGAAACTGTCAGTTTTTCTTGGAACTAACGACAAAAAATTGATGCTTATAAGAACCATAGCCACAGTTGTTAATTACAAGTGTTACTAAGTTGAAAGTCATAGGTAGATCAGTCTAGCAAAGAAGGTTTGTGTTCTTAGAGAATCTGGAAAATCTGCTTTTGACTCCACCTTAATGAACTTTGAACTTCTCATCTTGGGGCTTGATATCATTGATCTTGATTCTCTCTTTCAACACTGACAAGAATGTTTACATGCTAACTCTCTTTGATCTTCCCTGATACAACTTTTAAGAGTTTAAGTCTGTAGAATGGTGCATCATGACCCTATCTCCTTACAAGGAACAACAGTAGTGAACACTCATAAACCTGTCTCCACACAAGGAACACAAGTATTGAGTAGCATCAGTTCTTAGACTGTAAAAAATGAGAAAAGAAGTTGAAAAATTGAAAAAATCAAAAAAATAGATCAAGGGAAGAGAAAATAGGAGAGATGTGTTGAGATTGATTTGTTCAGTGTTAAGGAAGAGAAAAGAATCTAAAAGTAGACTAAAACTTAGATAAATAAAACGAGTTAGCAGTAGAGAGTCTGGATTTCTGGAAGGGGCATGAACTGGATTTCAGAGATTGCTAAGCTTGTGATAAGTAGACTGAAATTTGATCTTGTGTTGGTTTTGTGGTATGTGGATTTGAAAGTTTTGATCAATGTGGCGTTCCTACTGTTTAGCTAACTGTTTCTGTTTTCAAACCTCGACCATGTTCTGATGTTTGCTTGAGGGAAAGAAAAAGCTAAGTCTGGGGGAGTTGATATATCATGGTTTTTATGATTTTTAACTATGGTATAAGTCCTTTATATTGAGTCTTTTTGGTCTTTTCAGAGTTTTGGTAGAGTCTTTTCAGGGTACAACATGACTGGAGCACAATTGTAGATTTTGAAACTTTTTGGATCATTGCAAGAACCATCCCCGAAGTTAGCAAGTTAGAAGCCGTTGTCATGCACCGACGACGATCATCACCACTCAAGGGTGATGCTCGTCACCCACATCTGAGAGGAGTCGCGATGTTTTATTAAAAGATGGAGAAGATATTGCACTTTGGACCCAAAAGTTTTATTATTTGCAAAAAGGCCCTAGCTTGTGTTTTAGCTTGTAGATTAGGTTTTTCAGACATTGTTGGCTTGAGTCTTATATCTTTTAATGCAGTTTTATTTAGCTATGCCTTGTGTTTTCATAATCATGTCTGAGTAATCTGTTAGTTAAGTTAGGATTATTCAAAGGTTGATGAAGATTTTGTTGAATTGCTAAACTACTAGGAAATTCATTGGTTCTTCATATGTGCTTGCATTCACATCGATTTAAGTGACTATAAACAAGCGCACTTGGGAGACAATCCCATGGTATCCTTGTATCTAGTTTTGCATTTTTATGTTTTTTTATGTTTCTGTGGGTGTTTTTAGTGTCCCTGGTAACCAGGTTCAAGCTGAGGGAAGAGGAGCCAAGCTTGGAAGAAGGAAGGAGGCGCAGAAGGGTCAATATCGACCAGCATATCGACCAATACACGTCGATACAGTTCATATCGTGCAGTGTATCGAGCATATCTTGCTCTATACTGGTGTGCTGGACTTATATCGACGTGTGTATCAGGCTGATACTGATCAATACATATGAGAGGATATTGTATCGATCAGCATACCGGGGTAAGGCAAACCGATACGCCTTAACATGCAATGTATCGAGGTAAAAACACTTCGATGTGCGTAAACTGGCACCCATATCGAGCATATGTATCAAGGTGCCAGGTCGATACAACACCAAAAGATGCATATAGAGCAACATATCGACGTAGCATGTCGATATGCTTTATCTGAGAGGATAAGGGGAGATTAATCGCCCTTGTTAGGGCATATTGATGCTATGTATCGACGTCCCATACCAGTACACCTTGACTAGAAAACGCATAAGTGTTATTTGGCATAAGTCAAGGAGTATCGAGCATAATATCGAGGTACCAGTCCGATACAAAATATTGCATGATCATACCGAGCTACATATCGAGCTGTCTTGCTCGATATTGGACAATCTGGGATCGATATCAAACCGTGTATCGACATGTTAGGGACCGATATCAAGCATGCAGGGGAAATATCGACATGTGTATCGACCGATACAAGAGCCCAGCCACCGATATCGACATGCATATCAACAAAACCAATTCTATATGATCAATATTGATTAGCATATCGACTTGGGTGATCGATATTGCACCCAAGGCACTCCTTGTCCCTTTGCTCCCCACAAAAAAATTCTCCAACACTCTATATAAACTAACCCCAACCTTCTCTCCCTCTCACTTTCATTTTTCTAGCTTAAAACCACAAATTTCAAAATAGTTTCTTAAGTATCTAAGAGACCCAAACCACTTTAGGTACTGTTTCTTAGCTTTTTTGCATGTTTAAATTTTGTCTTTGCACTTAAGAACTGAATTTGTTTAAGTAGTTGCAAGCTTGTTTAATGATTGTTGCTTCTTAGTTAGCTTCTTTTTTTGCATGGTGAAAATTGTTTTTGACTTTTGAAGCACTTTAGGTTAATAGTTATTTGCTTGTCAGATGCATTTATAAATCTTTGCATTAGCATTTATTAACCATTTGTTTAGCTTCACCATGCTATGATTCATGTTTTTCAATTTCTAGATAATTTTTGTTTAAAGAATCCTTTGCATGGTTGGCCTATTTAGTTGCTTCACAACTGATAGAGGTTTATTTCTAAGTAATTAAACTCCTCCTCTTGTAATTTAGCAACATTAGGCTTTGTCTTTTGTTCATTCCTTGGTTCTGATTTCTCTTTTGAGAATTTTGTTTTATGTACAATGGGAAGAACAACATGAAGTGGAGCACACAAAGAGATTGAGAAGCAAGAGAAAGCCAAAGGAAAGGCTAAAGAGGTGTCGAGTCCAAGCGCTAAGGCTTAAGGCAAAAAGAAGGTGGATGCTGGCGCTAGTGAGAAGGATGCCACTAAGAAGAAAAGCACCACTCCAGCTCAAAGGCAGCTGTATGACAAGCTGCAAACTGTGGATGTGAGACCAACAAGATATCCACATGCACCAACTCTAAAGGCCTTGGGAATCTTTGAGGATTGCTCTTCTATGTTGGAAACTATGGAGCTCACAAAGCTGGTGGGAACTCCTGGCTCAGCCAACAAAGACCAGGTGCTTCAATTCTCTGCCACCTTTGAAGTCACCTTCTATGAGCCTGGAGAGGAGACACCAGAAGAGGATGGTGCTGGCTTCATCACCTTCAGAGTTTCAAAGCGCAGCTATAGGATGTCCTTCTCAGCCATAGAAGATGCCTTTGGATTCTCATATGGCAGCTCTAGAGGACAAAATCTGGGAATTGGCTAAATGGAGATGAAAAGCCTTTGGGAGCATGTGGCTAAGGGCGCTTATAAGCCAGGAAGAAGCAAGACTTCTTTGATCAGACATCCAGCAATCAGATATGTGCACAAGGCATTGGCGCATACCCTCTTCGCAAGGAAAGAAAGTGGCGCTGTTGAGGGTGGAGAATGGGAGCTTATTGGTCAGAGTTTGATCAACATCCTTGACTACACAAGGCAAGGAGTGGAGCTCAAAGGAACAGATGGGAGAACTTGCATGGTCACCATCTTCATGCAGCAACTTTTGGTCATCAAACATTGCCTATCAACTAATGCTGATAAGGCGCCAAAGCTCTATGGTGCAGGTCTTATTATCGCATTGATGGAAGCTGCAGAAGTTCAAAGTGGACCAGAAACAGTTAAGGTGGAGTATCTAGGCTTGCCATATCTGAACAAAGCAAGGTTCCTTGGAGAGAATGTGGGTGACAAGTTCATCAACAATTTCATCCAAAAAGATAGACTAGCGAGATGTTGGAGCACAAGCTTCATGCGGCAGAGCACCGTGAACGCGGTCTCGCAAATAGGACTAGCGAGCTTCAGGCCGAACTGCTCGTGATCCAGGACCAACTTGCTGAGGCACAAAATTTTGCCCGGGGGAGGATCTGAGCACGGAGGTGAAGCGCCTGACGGCGGCATTGGCCGACAACCAACAGAACTTGGAGACCCGAAACTTTAAGGTGTGAATGCTCCACGAGACATGGCGGTGCACCGGGGGTTCACTCTTGGGCCGATACGGACCTCGCGCTGAGGCCGAGACTTTTACAAACAACCAGCCAACGATCTGCTTGCTTAGGCGGGAGCTCGAGGAGGAGTGTCGGCGAAACAGGTCATGGGGGACGGATGCTTTAGTGGCAGCAATAGGCGCTGGAGGCGCGGGCCCTTCTTCACTGGTGGAATTTTTACGCCCGTCGGGTTTTTAAATTAAACAACTCTTTTCAGGGGACTTCTGTTCATTGTAAAATGTAACACTCGCACTCTGGACCGGTGGCCGCTTTTCGTATTTTCTTTTTTAATGCACTTCAAGTTTTTTGTTGCACATCTTCGTTTTATGCGTTCTTTTCATACTTCTGCTTTATTTCGGAAACCTGACTCCTTGACTCTGGGGATAGTACGCGCGATGGTCTCGGAATCTCAAGTCTTTTTTAGCAGAGTCATGGCTCGAGGGCCTTATACGTCTTTCGTGTGGTCAAGCCGTGTAGACAACTTCTTTCGTGGAACGTTCGCCGGTAATCCCCCCTCTTTCTAATGCCAATTGTTTGGAAGCAAATTTCAGGATGCCACGTGGGGGTGTGTGATTCGTCCGGCGAGTGGAGCCGTGCCTTCGAGTTTCGTCCTCTTAGGAAAGGCGACGAGACGTTCTAGGGCGGAAGCTGGTTCGGATCCCGTCAATCGGACAGCAGACGAGTCTGGCTCTGCAAGCACTACACAAAAGGTCAATCGGGCCTCTGGAAAGACCGAAAAGGGGTTTTCCTCCCAAAAGTTCTCCGACGCCTAAGTCAATGAACGCCTTACCGGAAAAAAGTACTCAGGAGAGTGTTTCTCTACGGGTTTGGGGTGAGAAATCTTATCCGGAGATTGAGACATCTATCTGTTTGTAAATGTTTCAAAGGGGTTCTATATTGAAAGGAGAAGGTTTAGCGATACGATTGGACTCCTTCTCCTTAGCTTGGGTTCCCAGTAGAGTCTGATCCGCCTCTCCCATCTGCCTCTCCCATCTGCCTCTCCCATCTGCCTCTCCCATCCGCCTCATTTCGTGTAAAGATCTTTCCTCTTTTATACTGACTATCTCTATGTTATGTCCTCTCTATTCAGCGCGCCAGAAGTGCATATAGACTAATGATTCATATATGTTTAGAAAAACGTGCCAAATGCCCAGAAACAATATGCAGAAGTTATTCGGCCGAATTAGTATAATTTGTATCAGTGTCTAAGACAATTTGATGTCTACATGTCGTGTTCTTTTTTGGGATGGTAAAATCTGTCCCAGTTACAATAAGTTTAGAAGTTTAGAAAATTCAACTGAACCGACGTTAAGCAGGTAGTTTGGAAGATTCGGGTGCTGAGTGTCTCGCGGGTTGTAATAGTCAGAACTCTATTTCAATAATATATCTTGTCTTTCTTTTCCTTTTTTTCAATTTCGTCGTTACCGTCACCTAATAGAAAACATATTGCAAAAAAAAGAAAATAACAAAATAACATGATTTTCTCGAGACGGGAAAAAATCAGAACACGAATCTTCAAAGTTTTTACATAATATCTTCCATGAGATTGTTACCACGTCCCAAATCGTCTAGACAAACACTTTCTTTGACCTCTGAGTCTTTCTTTGATATGGTTATCTGAAGCACAGAAAAAGTACTTTCTTGTTGATATAATTGATTCAAGATACTGTACAGTCAAGTCAAAGCTACAAGATCATGTTTCCAGGTTTGGTCTTCTCTCGCTTAACTTTTCCGGGTTTCTCCAAATTACTCTGCCATTCAAGTTCTGGTCAAAAGTTTTTGGCCTTCACAATTTTCATTTCGTTTTCTTGGAGACCTTTCAATTCAGAAATTGAGGTTTTAGGGTTTTTGCTGGATCTTTGCTAAGGTTAGTAGGAATTGAGCAAAAAGGGTTTCAAGAATTGAACCAGGCCTTAAGTTTAAATGTTGGATGCTTTCTCAAGCTGAGATTTTTTTCCTTGTACAGGTTTTATCTATTGCCGATTTAGGGGAAATCTCATATACTGAGGTTTATGAATGGCTTATTGAGGCCGAGTCTTTCCTATTGAGTATTTTGTGTATAAAACTCATCAATTATGGGTGAAGGTGATTTGAGCTTTACAAGATCGGTGTTTACTGCTTTATTGTGTTTGTTAATGTTATCGCATCCAAATGAAACTTCTGCGTCATCATCCTTTGTGGGCTCAAGCATTTGTCAGTCTGATCACTTAATCTACACGAAGCCTTATCAAAAAGGGGTTTTGTTCACAATTAATGGAAATCCGGTAGATAGAGTCCGCTTTTGCGAAGCCATACGGTTTCACAAAGCCAAAGGTTGTATCCTTGGGGGCTCTTTTAGAGGCGACTTATGCACAGCTCACTCTCTACTAGGTATGCTCTCTCAGAGAATCTTGTGTTACTTTGATCGATTACGCCAGTTTATAGATACTTTGTTTGTTATGGAAGCTCTTAAAGTTACCATATTTTTGTTATGTGCTTCTGCTTTTATGCAGGGAGAAGGTTTCTGGAAGAAAAATCTGTAGATGATTCCCAAAATATTGAGTCTGAATCTGAAGATCAACATGTTAAAGTCACCTTGGCGGCAAGCGGGTTTCTTCTCTTTTGTTGTGGGATCTGTTGTCCCTGCTTTCATAAGGAGAGGAAAGCAAATAGTCACGAAGTACTACCTAAGGAATCTAACTCAGGTGACTAAAGTATCTCACATTTATCTTCACATAGCAGAGTTTGGTTAATTTGCATAGAGCAAGAATGGCTTGGCTCAAATTTTTTACTTGCAACTTCTAGTTTCAGTTGAGTTGGTCACTTGATCTACGCCTTCTCCTTTACATCATAGACTTAGGGAAAAACATTTGATACTTCGTATAATGCATTGTTCAGACCCCTAAGATTGAAGTTTCTGCTTTGTTTCCAGAGTTCTTTTGTTAAATACTAGTTTGTGGAATAACATTTGACATCGAGGCTCATGTATCTTATCACAGTGCACCAAGTTTCCTTTGAAATGAGCCCTTCTTCTGATAAGATTCCGCCAAGTCCATTCCGGTCACCACCAAGTCCGTCCCGCGTACCTCAAAGCCCATCGAGATATGCAATGTCCCCAAGACCTAGTAGGATGGGACCATTGAATCTGACCATGAGTCAGATTACGGCAGCAACCGATAGTTTCGCAGACAGTAATCAAATTGGTGAAGGAGGCTTTGGGATAGTCTATAAAGGCATTCTAGATGACGGCCAGGTTGTTGCCATTAAACGAGCAAAAAAGGTACATCGATATTTCTTCAGTTTCAGTTTTCTTGTAATATCATAATCTGTATTGTACTTTATTCCATCAAGCCCTATATTGGTCTTTATTTATAGTACCTTTACATGATCAACAAGAAATAGTTGGGCTTGTAGTGATAAGACATACATAGTTTCGACTTTCGACATCCACTATCTTTGAGGTTTAGTCTTTGTGAGCGTAATGGTGTTTTTGTGACCCCCCAAGATTAGGACTCGAACTAGAGATCTCTCAGGGAGATATTCTAGAGGAAACAAATGGAGCTAACAATTTTTGTGTTTAATATTGAAGATAAAGATCTAGACTCTTTTGTAAATAGAAGTCTTGGAAGAAAATATCTCCATCTGATCATTTGAAGCACAACACAATCTGGAACTAATGAGCAAGAAACTTCTCAAGTGTTTTTGAGTTCTAGATTGTGATTTTTCATGCAGGAACACTTTGAGAATCTGCGAAAGGAATTCAAAAGTGAAGTTGATCTTTTGTCTAAAATCGGCCATCGAAATCTGGTAAAGCTTCTTGGTTATGTTGATAAAGGAGACGAGCGACTTATCATAACCGAGTATGTCAGAAACGGTACACTCCGGGAGCACTTGGATGGTAAGAATCTATTCACATGCACTGGAGCTTGTCACGGCTAGAAGAACAATATGAATAAACTAATAAAACCTCCCCATTTGTAACTGCAGGTGTTCATGGAAGCATACTCAATTTCAATCAGAGGTTGGAGATTGTGATCGATGTTTGCCATGGATTGACTTATCTCCATTCTTATGCAGGTAGAGACACTGTTATGCGTAATTATTGTTTGCCTTGTCATAAAGGAAAGTGTTCTCGAAAATTACAAGATTGACTTGAACATATACTTACTGTTATTTCGAAACTTAACAATTGTGTAGCATACTGAAATATACTCAAATGTTAAGTATATATGTTCAAGTCGATCTTGTAATCTCCAATATCTCTTAACAAAATGATTAAACGTTGTAAGGACTTTCTTTGAGATATTTTCTATTCTTTTGTTTCTAAAACAGAAAGACAGATAATCCACCGTGACATAAAATCCTCCAACATTCTTCTCACGGATAGCATGAGAGCCAAAGTGGCAGACTTTGGTTTTGCAAGAGGTGGTCCAGCTGACTCTAACCAGACCCACATTTTGACCCAAGTGAAAGGAACAGTTGGTTATCTCGATCCCGAGTACATGCGGACTTATCAACTCACCGCGAAAAGCGATGTTTACTCGTTCGGGATCTTGCTTGTGGAGATACTCACTGGCCGTCGCCCAGTGGAAGCCAAGAAACCTCATGATGAGAGGATTACAGTTCGATGGGTAAGCTACTTAAACTCGAATCCCCTGTTAGTCGAAATTTGCTCGCAGTTTCAAAATTCTGGCGGGTTCGTTGACAGGCATTCGACATGTACAATGAAGGGAAATTGTTTGAACTAGTGGATCCAAAGGCGAGGGAACGAGTAGATGAGAAGATACTAAAGAAGATGTTCAGTTTAGCGTTTCAGTGTGCTGCTCCTACACGAAAAGAGAGACCAGACATGGAAGCTGTTGGGAAGCAGCTTTGGGCTATAAGATCATATCTCAGGCGGTCAATGGAATAAAGAAAAGTAATTGCTTTTCACACGTTACAGCACTACTGCAATAGTCTCTGTTGTGTTGTTGGATGATATACCTCTTTTACATTTTGCTATCAGACCATTTCTTATCCACTGCCCCACTGGCTTTATTCGGAGAGTATATTGACATGAAATTAGATACCTGAAGATTCTCGCACAAGCCCATGAGCAGGTAGTAGATGTTGATTTCTGAAGATGTAAACTCTATATACGTTAATCTATCTATTACTAATAAAAGTTGATCCTAAATGCCTCTAAGGGTGTTCATATATGATTTAAAGATTCAATTATATTGGTACATATCATCATTATTTTTAGTTAATTATATATTATTTTTAGTTAATTATATATTGTATATTAAAATTAATTAATTCGTTTTAATTGTTATAAAGAAAATTTCTAATTTTTAATTAATTTTGTCTTTGTTATTATTTGAAAATTTTCTAAATTTTAAGTTAGTTATTAATAAAAAAGAGTTTTGAAAATAAATTTTATTTTTCTATTAATAATAAAAAGGTAAATTAACATATAAATAAATTATAAAAGAAAAATCATATATATTGAACAAAATTATCACAAACTGTGATTAAAACCATAATTAAATTATTTTAAAATTTTAATCACGACAAACAATTAAAATCTGAACTGCTAATTTAAAATATATTAGTTGTGGTCTTAGGTCAATGAAAGCGTCCACATATGACATATATACTCAATCTGATTAGTCTATATTAGCGTTTTTCATTAAACATAAAAAAAATATTATTAATAATTTAAATAAATTAAAACATAAAAAAATATAAAATTATCACAATAGAATAAAAAGTTAAGATAATTTTTTTAACTAAATAAAATAAATTTATGTCAAAAGTCTAAATCTATTGTGAAAATAAAATGAAAACTCATTGTAACAAAAACTAAACTAACAAAAACAAATATGTAAATCAATAGCGAAAAGGTTAAAAGTAAAATTTTTTTTTAGTATATATATTTTAAATGAGTAATTTATTTAGAAAAATATTAAGATTAAATTTTCATATAAACATATAAAATTGTTATTTAAAAATATCAATACTACCAAACAAATATTCATCTTAAATTATCAAAAAAGAAAGTCATCTAAAACTTATAATTTTGGGGGAAATATTTAAAAGATTTAACACAAAAATTTTAACAAACCAAAAATGATACTTTATGCTAATTATTGAAGAAAGCAATATAAAAAATGTTTAACGAACAAAAACCAAAACATAAACTATTTATTACAACATGTCAATACAATTAAAGTAAAAGTTTATCTCGAAAAAGTTAAATTAACATAAAAAGAGGATATTAACTTAATATCTATGTTATTTATTTAAAAAAATCAATATAAACAGAATAAGTAAGAGAATAAAAAACTTAAATAATACTAATAAACCTAACTAACAAAAATAATATAAATATTTAAGCTAATTATTTAAGTAATCAATATTAAGAAATTAATTAACTAAAATATTATTTTTTTAAAAAAAAAATACTTAAAAATATATTGACTTGATATCTGACAAACTACTTAAAAAATTATATAAAAATATTTAACTAAAAAAAAATTATGTCTTCAAAATATTGTGTTAAAATAAAATAAAAATCAATATCAAGAGAGGTAAATTATCAAAGAAAATACGTATAAAGTAAAATTAGCTTGATATTTAGACCAACTACCAAACAAATAATAACTAAAAAAAACAAATGATGGTATCAGCTTTTGAGAGAAGTTCACTTAAAATTTAGAATAACCAGTTATAGCATGCCAAAATAGCATTTTAATTAAATTTAAAAGTAAATTTAACAAAGAAAAATCATTTATGTAAAAGATATTAGATTAATATATATGCTACCTATTTGAAAAATCAATAACAAAAGAGATTAATTAAAAATATATATGTTTTAAGTATATCAAACCTGCAGAAAATTAGATAATTAAAATAAAATATAAAATTACCATTGAAGATATTTAAAATAACAAAAAATAAGATCTTAGAAGAAAATTAGTTTTAAATATAATTCCAAAAACATTCATGATTTCTAAAATATTGGTATTAACTATGAATAACCATATAAAGTTTTAATAGGTTATACAAGTTTCTAAATCAAACATATTATTTAAGTTTACCAAGATTAATACATTGGTTGCATCTGGTTGAAAAATTAACAAAGTAAAATACTACACAAGTAACTTTACATTCAAATTATAATAAGTAATAAAGTCTGATTTGTATACATATTTACTGCTTATAGCTTAGTCAACATGAACAACACATGAGCAACATCCTATAAAATTTTATTTAAATAATAAAATATGACAAAGTTATTAATCAAATTCAAATGAGAATATACAAAGATAAAATATTCAAATCAAAACATGAATAAATACATAACAGATAAAAAAAAAACAGTGATAGTGTGAAGTCTCAACATCATCTTACATGTTTAAAAACAAATATTAGCAAATAGTTGACAGCAAATAAAACAGATCTTATAAACTGAATAGAGTTATAACCTAAGCTTCGTATAAGATCTGGTGGAGAAGCAAAAAGCAGTTTTACACGATACGTGTAGCTTACTAACAAAAGTAAATCTGAATCAACATATATCATATATTATATATGTATATGTACACAACATTAGTGAGACATTTAGTAAAGAACCTAAATATTTAAACATATAAACCTTTTAAAAAAAAGAACCACAGAAATCCTAAGGATACAAAAACAAAACATCAAAAATTTAGTAAGAAAAACATTTTCTAAATCAAACATATACACATCGAAGTTGGATAATTTGTTAGGTGTCATTACTATGATTTTACTTAATAAGATTTATAATTTTATAAACAAAAATAGAAAATACTACATATTATGTTTTATTTTTTTATATAAAAGAAATTTTCTACAAATGTATTATAGTTTTGATAATTTAAAGATCTTAGCCAAAAAAATAAACAAAATTATTAATACAGACTTGCGCGTAGCGCGAGTTAAAAGCCTAGTAATATATAAAAGTTGATGGCATACTGCACTGAAGGCCTCCACATGGGATTAAAAAACTCAATCTGATTGGTCCACATCAGCATATTCATTAAATAAAAAAAATGTTAAGTATGATTAGGACGGAAAACATGATTTAATTGGTCAACATCAGCTTTTTAATCAAATCAAAAATTGTTAAGTATAATTAAAACATTAAAAGTTAATTTAACAAATTAGGTCCAACAAAAAAATAAATTAATACAAATCAACATATTTATTAAATCAGAAAATATTAATGTGGTTTAAAAATTTAAAAGTTAAATAAAAAAAATCTACAACAACTCAATTTAACAATTAAAACAATGAAAACTGAATAAAAATATGACATAAAACTTTTGGAAGACATGGTGGAGAAGGAAAAAATGGTTTTGCATGTCATTACAACTTCCTAACAAAATTAAATGCGAATCAACATGAATTATGGATCAAACACGACGTTCGTCCCATCGCCTCGAGACAAGAAGCTTCCGCCCCAGAACGACGACTCACCACTTTTCCCCCAGAGGACGGAACTCGGAGGCTCAGCTCCAACCCCGACGACGAATCACCCCCCTCCCCCCCCCCCCCCCCCCCCCCCGCTCCGACGTGGCACCCCGAAATTTTCTCCCGAACAGTTGGTGCTAGATGGAGGGAGGATCACTGGCGAACGTTCCACGAAGGAAGCGAGGCACTTGAAGTTAGCTGCCCAAAGTGTGCGGGTCGAGCAGGCTACAGTTCTGCTCAACCGTCTCGAGACTTCGGGACCATTGCGCGTATTGGCCACAAAACCGAGACTTCGGGACCATTACACGTATTGGCCACGAAACCGAGACTCTGGATCCGCAAAGCAGAGTAAAACACAAAAGTGCAAGAGACGAAGATAGGCGAAGTAAATTGAAGTGCGATTCTTAAAAAGAGAAAGAATGCCAAAAGCGGCTACCGGTTCAAGTTCGAAGATGAAATTTACAAAGGGAACGAGTCCCCAATACAAAAGATAATCGAAAAATCCGGCGGACGCAAAGGTCCCGCCGACGAAGAAGTGCCCGCGCCTCTAGCCACCCCGAAGTATCTGGCCCTGCGATCTGCCGCGTCTCCTTTCTTCCTCGCGCTCCCGCGGGAGCATGCAGATCGTAGTTTGGCTCGTCGAGAAAGCCTCAGCCGCCATCAGCACTAAGTCCACCTCGACCCCCAGAGCGAACCCTTGGTACACCGTGAGGGTTTGGCGGAGTGTCTTCACTTCCGAATTGCGGGCTTCCAAATCCCGTTGGCTTTCCATAAGCGCCAAGGTCAGGCGTTCCATCTCAGTTCTGAGATCCCCCCCGGGCGGAAGTCTGGGCTTCGGCGAGTTGATCCCAGGTCACCAGGAGTTTGGCCTGAAGCTCGCTGGCCCTATCAGCAAGGCCGTGCTCGCGATGTTCAGTCGTGTGGAGCTCGTGTTCCAACTTCTCGAGCGAGCGCTGACTCTGTCAGAGGGCGAAATAAATTGGTAAGGCAAAAGCTGAAAGAGCAAGGGAAGACGTCTTTAAAAAGTGGTTTACCGCATCCAGCGACTGGGTAAGCTCCAAGGCGGTTAGCCGCCAACCGGTGAGCTCGCGGGTTGAGCGAGCGGTCGGGCGAGGGGGCACAAACATCGGCTCCGACTCCGAGGAAACGTTCATTGCCTTCGGAGAGCCTGGGGCGGTAGGGAGCGGAGTAGCTGCTCGCGCGGCACTGGACCTTTTGACGGTCCCCTGGTACTCCGGAACGTCGGAATCTACAGGAGCCCCACCACTGGCAGTTGAGGCCGACTCAAAGGAGTAGTGAGCGGGAAGGGCCGAAGAAGGACCCGGAAACCACGTCGTCCTCACCACGTTTGGACAGGCGTCCTCCGGGCGGCCCGTAGAAGCAGGCGACCGTCGAGGAACCTGGAACCTGCGAAGACAGGACTCACGAGTGAGAATGGAGAAACCAGCACAGAACCAAGGACGGAAGAGTAAGAGTCACTACTTGAGACATCTGGGGTCATACGGAACAGGAGGACGAGCGAACTCGCCCCAATGCTTGGCGGAGAGAGCAGGAAGTCGAACGATCGGAACCGTTCAGGTATCCCAAGACGGCGGTGTAGATCGACCCGCTCAGAGGCCGCCGGCGCCGGCGTCGCGAAGCCTGAGAAAGAAAAATCGGGACAGCGATGCGAGGATGGTCGGCAGACTAAACTCGAAAGAAAAAGGGGCAGCGGTAGTAGAAAAATCGAACCCTTGGCATCCAGGTGAGCTGGACGTTGAATTCCGGCGGCACCGCCCATAAGATATACCACTCCCACCAGTCGCGTCTCCCGGAGCGGTCACCCAGGATGAAGGCAGTGCACCCGTCCCAGGTGTGCAAAGTATAGCGAAGAGCATCGGCGGTCAGGCTCCAGAGGTGGTAGGACAGCAGCACCGTAGAGCCACAGACTCGGACCCCGGATAAGTCTGAGAGGACTTGGAAGGCACAGAGGAGCCCCGAAGCGGAAGGGTGGAGTTGGCTGGGCAGATGCTGACGAACCGGCAGAAGTCGACCACCATCCGAGGGAGGTGATAACAGGTTTTTATAGATGCAAGCAAATGTATTATCAAAGCCCAAACCACATGTTATGATGTAGTACAGTAGTAAGGGGAATCAATCCAATCTAGGAAGCAGGAAAAACACTAAGAATACAAGGATGAAGCAAATCTAAGCAAATCGGAAAAATGTTTGGTAAAATCAACTAAAACTAAATGCAACGATCTAATGGAATACAAAACAATTTTAAAATCCCTGGAAGAGGGTTAACTACCACTGGGAAACAGCAGAATATTAAAAATGCACATCTACTAAGAACTAAAAATCGAGCAATGGATCGACCACTTGATCAACCACTGGATCGAGTAAAACTGACCGATCTAACAAACAACTTAAAGCGATTGACTTCTAATGAACAAGATGAAACTTTATGACAAGCAAATGATGAACAGAGGTTTTAAAATGCTAAAAAGGAAGGTCTAGGGTCGAGGGTCATATTCATGGGTCTCATTTTTAAGCTTTGGTTTGAAAACATTTATATCTACTCATTTTTGAGCTTTCTCTAAGCATTGAAAACAAAACAAGAACCATCCATGGCGTTTGGTATGATTCACTTCCTCAATCTCTTCTCCAAACCCATGGCGTTTGGTAGAAAAAGAGATCGAAGAGCAAGGAAAACAGATTTCAAATAATGACCTAACTAATCCCCTTTATAACCATGGCGTGTGGGAAAGGAAAGATTAGTCTCTAGGATCTGGTTTTCTAGGATATCTGAATCCTGTCAAGGTAAGACAGCCCTGGAATCATAGAGATCTTTTCCAAGACTCTTTAAGCCTTAAAACCCCAAGATCCTAGAAGTGAAGGTATGAAGAACAAAGAAAACACAAGGCTTTAAACCTCTTAAACCCTTTTGAATCGCCTCAACCCCAAGAACCCAAAAAGACTACTCGCTACACATGATAAAGATCGGAGGAAAAGCGATAAAGGATGAACTAAACATGATTAACAAGCGATTAAAGAAAAACTTTCTTAATATTAAAAGATTCAAGGTTCAAAAACTGAAAAAGCTTAAAGATGTTCAACAATGGCGAAATCCTAAGGTAGAGAGAAAAAGTAAAACACAAAGCATGGATAATGAAAAGGATGGCTGCCCTTTGCCAAAAATAGCCAAACCGCTAATGGTCCCCCCTTCGCTACGGTCCAAAGCTGAGCTGGCCGGATAAGGTCCTAGAGATCGACTCGGGTCACTCGATTTAATAGTAAAAGCACACTTATGTATGCAATTCAAAGCTCTCTTCTACCCAAAGATGAATCCTAATTACTTTTAAACCCAAAAGTGAACCCCTAAGTCTACCCTTTTCCTAAACTCTACCTTTTACCCTTCTTCATGGCTGGGGAAACTTCTCTTTTTGCTTGTGTGGTTGCTTCCTTTTGGTTGGGACTTGCTCTTCTTTGTTGCACTGGCACCTTCATCACCTTTGGTGGATTGCTCTTGGTCTGATTTTTCTTCTTTTGACCTTTCTGAGCTTTGTTGCTGGCGCCTTTCTTCTTTACACTTAGAGCTTTTACTTCCCTTTACTTAACCACAACTATAGACTGTTTCCCCTTTTCTACCATTTCAAACCTTTTCCTTTTCTTTCAAAACATATATACATGAAGTTCAAACCACTTAACACTACCCTTTTAACCCAAAACTCCTATCCTAGAATCAGGCTCAAGATGCAAGTTGATATCTACAAGATAGCTTATTATTGCCAGCCTTATTCGTAAAACTTTTTGCCAAGACAAAATCGAAAATGATATGCAAAGGTCTCACAGCTCTCAAGATAGTGTTTAGGCTCAAAAGAAGTTTTTGGTTAAGGGAGTGGATTAACTGTCCCATAAGTATGAGGATCAGCTATTTGGATCAATAAGAGTGGTAAAAAGGATAAAGATGATCCAAATATGTATATGGTAGCCACAAATTCACTTTTCAATGCATAAGACATGATAATTAAAAGTCCAAATTAAAGTTCAAGTTGATAGAGTTGATTTTCAGAGAATAAGTGCATTCAGTATGAGATGAGATGATCAAAATTAGCATTCCAAGCATGGATCAGTCTTAACTTCTAGCTTTCTTATGATACATCAAACAACTAATCACTTAAACACTGAAATCATCTCTAAACTCTAAGCACTTTACAAGGAAATTTCATCATTATGCCCTATGCAAATGCAGTGCAACCTATATGTCAACAATAGACTCAATCCTATAAGAATGAAATGCAACTATATGCTTTCTTTTTGGTTTGCAAAAAAATGCAAAATGTTTCAAATTTTTCTGATTTTTTTTGTGTTTTTCTATGCCTTAGATGAATGCATGATATGCCTGTGACTCAAAGTGAAAGAAAATGAAAAACTAAGAAAACAAAATACAAAGTCAAAACCCAAATCTCTTCCCACACTTAAATTATACAGTCCTTTGTGTAATGAAAGCAATGAGAGAGAGAAGCACCAAAATATAATTCAGAATTGAAAAACAAAAATGCAATGGTATAGACAATGGATAGGATGTGGTACTTTGCTTAATAAGTGGAGTGGTGGGAGGATCCAGATGTCTGAGGAGACTTGCTAGCTCTCCTCTTGTTCCTCCTCTCATAAGTCTTTGAAGATGGCACTGCTTCTTGTGGTGGGGGAACCCAGCTTGACCATAACTGCTCAGCTTGAAAAGAAGTACCTTGGTGACCCCATTGCCATGTTTGTTGAACCTCAGAAGGGATGGGAGTTGGTTCCCATGCTGATGGAATATGGGACCTTGGCTCATATGATGAAGCCCTTGGTTATGCCCATGTCCCCCATTGATCACTTGGCTGTACATGAAAGGAATGTCTTCCATGGGGGTTCCAAACAGCCACCTCTTCTTCAGTTGGGTCAGCTTGTGGCATAGGCTCTTCTTGATGAGAAGTGTGCTCATAGGTGTGGCTCTGATAGTAAGCTCCTGCTGATGTAGCATTGTTCTTCCTGAACTTCCCTATAACCATTTTCACCAACCTCTTAATGGCTTTGTCTTCCCACTTACACCATTTTTGAAGGGTGTTGATATGTTCATGAGCAGACTTCAAAGAGCTCTATTGGCTTGGGCCTCCATAAGGTTTGAAGTGGAACTGCTTTGAGCTGTAGTTCAGCACTTCTTCTTCTTCTTGTGTTTCCCCTTGGCTTTCAGCGCCAGCAATAGCATCTTCATGAACTTCTTCTTCACCTTCTTCTCTTCTCTCTTCTCTTACTTCTTCTTCAACCTCTTCTTGTTCTTCTTCCTCACTAGCTTCTGCTCTTTCTTCAGGGACAGGGCCGCCTTGGTAGAGCTGATCATCACTTGGATTAAAACTGATGTTGATCCTTGTGGTGAAGGATGTAAGCCTTGGATTAGGGAGATGGACTTTTGCTGGTGTTCTGAAGTCCTTGATGAAGTTGTAGATGTGCTTGCCATTGATGCTCTTCTCAAGGAATTGGCTCTTCCTGAGATAGTCTATATCAATCCATAGTGGCTCCAAAGCATCATCTTCATATCCCTTAAGGTCTACTCCACTAGCTATAAGAATAGCAGTCACTACTCCTCCAATGTGGATCTGTGGGCTGTTCTCCTTTTTCACCTTACTTAGAACCCAACTCTTGTAGGAATAGAGCTGCTCCATCAGCATATACACATAAAAAGGGTATCCTTTCGGCGGCTGTAGAGGTCTTCCATCTTCGCTGGTACTCACAAATTCATATACCCCTTGGTAGATCAGGTCTCTCTCCTTTCCTGTGAGATATGTTGTTTCCTTCCTTGCAAAGAGTGTGTTTGCAAGTGCCTTGTGAGCATATCTCACAGCAGGATGCCTCAGGTGCTGGTCCCTTGTGGTTCCAGCAGTGTATAGCCCAGATCCAATCTCGCACCATTGCATGGCGTGTTGCTTCAGGGAGATATCGAACCTGTTCCACTTGTGGGTAAAAGACCTTAGACCAATAGCTTCAGCAATAGCCAGGAAGGTTGGGGAGAACTTCTGTTTGCCAATCTTGAAAGAGCCCATCTCCATTAGAGAGTTCACTCTCTCTATACCAGACCACCTTGAGAGTGGAGAGAAACTGGTAAGTGAGTTGTTGGTAGGATGGGAGCAGTTTTGCCATGAGGTCTTCAAGTCCCATGTGCTCAAATATTCCCTTGCAGTCCATGTAGATCCCAAGTGCCTTCATTGTGGTAGCACAAGGGTACCTTGTTAGCTTGGAGGTGCACTGGTTGAAAGCCTCCATGAGTTCCTGATATATCATGGTTTTTATGGTTTTTAACCATGATATAAGTCCTTTTTATTGAGTCTTTTTGGTATTTTTAGAGTCCTAGAAGAGTCTTTGCAGGTTATAGCATGTCTGGAGCATAATTGGAGATTTTGGAACCTTTTGGAGCATTCTGAGTGGAAGCCACGAAGTACCAAGCTCGAAGCAGAAAGTATTCACAAATGGTGACGATCGTCACCCCTTTAGTGACGCTCGTCACCCACTAAGGAAGGAGCGTGGCGTTTTATTAAAAGTATCAAGAAGAATTGCAGAATTGGCCCAGAAGTTTCCTTTATTTACATGAAGACCCCAGATCGTGTTTAGCTTCTATTTATTAGGTTTTTCAGCCATTGTTGGCGATTATCTTAGTTTTTGAGAATTCAGAGAGCTAGAGAGAGATTTATTCAGAGCTTTTTGGGGAGACAAATCCTGTATTCTTTTGAGAAGATTTCGAACCCCTTTTGTTTCTTACTCTTTCTCTTAATGCAATTTTATTCAGTTATGTTTTGTGATCTCATAATCATGTCTGAGTAATCTGCTAGTTAAGTTAGGGTTTTTCAAAGGTTGATGAAAAGATTGTAGAATCGCTATCTGTTAGGAATATCTTATGGTTTTTCATCTCTGCTTGCTTTAAAATCGAATTTCTGAGACACATCATCTAGGAAATCCGAAAATCATAGGTTGTTAAATATATGTGAGAGCATTATTCATAACCTGAACTAGTATTTGATGAGCAAAACAACTCAGTACAAAGAGATTTGGCTTAGGAGTTTTGTAAACAACTGAATCTGATCATTCCTGCATGCTTAGGTTGTTAGGATTTACAAAGAGATTTGAAACTCTGTGATCTAGGTATAGATAACTTTTGCAATGAGAATTGATTAGTTATGCATTAGAGATTCATGTTTAAAACGGTTCTTAATCATTCCTGATTTCCTGCATCATACATTCTTGGATTCAAACCTGCGAATTACCCTGGCTTAGCGCTTTTAATCTTCTTGAACTTAGATAACTTCACACATTCGTTTGCTTACTTCCATTTATTCATTCGCATTACATACATCATATTTTGCTTAGCTTAGTCCGAATCTATATTCGATAGTGTAGTCTGCATTACTCTCTTGGGATTTCGATACCCCTTATACTACATCTGCTTTTGCTGTGCACTTGCAGTAGTTTTATTTTGGTAAAACCTGACCCTATCAAGTTTTTGGCGCCGTTGCCGGGGAGTAATAGCTGCCTATCGAATTTTAGTATTAGGATTTTGTCTAAGTTTTTATTTGTTTACTGATTTTCAGCTACTTTTCTTTGTTCCTGTTTCAGGTGTATGCCTAATCGCAGAACCAGAAGCAACAAAGAGAAGGAGCTTGTGACTTTGAGCATCGACGAGCTTGCTAGGTTGGAGAGAACTAACAGGAAAGCTAAGAAGCAATCTACAATGGTCGCTCCACTGATCTTGGTTGAAGATGCAGAAGGTCACTTGGTTGACAGGGAAGAAAATAGGAGGAACGAAGAGGGGCAGAGAATTGATCAAGAGGGGAATGTCATTGTTGAACAGCAGGTTCAGCAAGTGGCTGAGAACGTGGGAGTCCCTGCTGCTGTCAATAACGCTGCTGGGCGTTTTGTTCAGAGGACTCTAGGTGATTACAACAGACCTGATCAGTTCTATGCCAACAGAGCTGCAATCCGACCTCCTGCCTTCCAGAGGAACGATTTTGAGGTTAAACCTGTCTACTATCAGCTGGTTGGACAGCATCCTTTCCATGATTTACCTCATGAGCATCCTATGGATCACATAGAGAGATTTGAGGACTTCGCTTCCAGTGTCAAAGCTAATGGGGTTAGCAATGACTTTCTGTTCTGCAAGCTTTTTCCATACTCTCTTGAAGGAGAAGCTGCATATTGGCTGAAGCAACTGGAACCTGCTTCATTAACTACTTGGGAGGACACCAAGAATGCCTTTCTGAACAATTTCTATGATGATGCCAGATCAGAAGACATGAGGACGAAAATTGCATCATTTACACAAGGCTCTACTGAAGCTTTCAAGGCTTCTTGGATCAGGTTCAAGTCTCACAAAGGGACTGCCCTCATCATGGTTTCAGTCAGGTGCAATTACTTGGGATCTTTTTCAGAAGCATTGACTGGAAATATCAGATGGCGCTGGATGCAGCAAGTGCAGGGAACTTCAACACCAACAGACCAGAGGAGGCGGTGAGACTGATTGAGAACTTGGTCTGCAGCAACAGCACTAAAAATGCAGACTTTCAGAGAATGAAACAAGCTGGTGTAGCTGATGGAAATCAGATTGCTGAAGTTAAGGCTAAGTTGGATGATATGCACAGCCTTTTGGTAGGGAAGAAGTCAGTTCACTTTGCTGCAGAAGTAGAGACTTTCGAAGCTCCAGAGGAAGTTGAGCAGGAGGATGTAAATTTCATCAATTCTGGCGGATTTCAGGGACAAAGGTATGGGAATCAGCAGTGGAACAGAGGATACAGCAACAACAATCAGAAAAACGCCCCTATAGGAGGACAGAACACGCCTGGTTTCACTCCTAGACCCCCTTTCCAGAAGACAGAGTATCAGAAGCCATTCCAGAACAGTGGAAATTACAGAAACTATGGTTCTACTTCCTATCAACCAGCACCTCCACAAGAGAACAAAATGGAAGCAATGTTAGAACAGATCTTGGAAGGACAACAGAAGCTTACTGTGGACTTCAATGGCAAGATAGATTCGCTCTATCAGGACTTGAATGGGAAAATTGAGAGTCTGAACTCTCATATGAAGAAGCTTGATGTTCAAGTTGCTCAAACTGCAGGAGCTGTTCAGAGGCAAGAAGGATTTATTCCAGGAAGAACTGATGCTAATCCCAAACACCACGTGAATGCCATCACATTGAGGAGTGGAAGGAACCTGCAACCAGTGTTGCAGAAGGATTTAACCTCAAGAAATTTCGTGGGTATGGAAGAGTATGAAGATGAAGAAAATTTTACTGCAGAACCATTGGTGACGCTCGTCACCAATAATGGGTGTCGCTCATCACCCATTGAGGACAACCCCGACCCTGATTCTTCACAAATTGGTGACGACCGTCACCAAGGGGGTGACGCTCGTCACCCATATCCAGTACTCGACCCCGACTCGTCCAAAGTGAGTGACGCTCGTCACCAATCCAGTGACGCTCGTCACCAGACACCACATGTTGCAGTTTCGCCTAAGACTTCAGATAATGCTAAGGAGACCGTGTATAAACCCAAGATACCCTATCCTAAGCATCCTAAGAAGTCTAAGCAGGAGCCTGAGGATGCAAGATGCAAGGCTATCATGGACAAGTTGGTAATAGAGATCCCATTGATTGATGCTGTAAGGATAACTCCTGTTATTAGGAGGTATGTGAAGAGAATGGTGACCAATAACTTGAGTCTTGAGGTTGGGGCTATGATGATCAACGAGCAGGTCAGTGCAGTGATTCAGAACAGAGTTCCAGAGAAGCTTTCAGACCCAGGAAGCTTTGTTTTAGACTGCACCATCTTCAATGACAAGTTTGAGAGGTCATTGTGTGATCTTGGGTCTAGTGTGAACCTCATGCCTCATTCTGTTGCCAAGAGTTTGGGGATGACCGATTTTAAAGCTACAAGAATATCTCTTGTCCTAGCTGATAGATCAGTTAGAGTTTCTGAAAGGGTGATAGAGGATGTTCCTATCAAAATAGGAGATTGTATGATCCCTACTGATTTTGTGGTTCTAGAGTATGGAGAAGAGCCCAAAGACCCCTTCATTCTTGGCAGACCCTTCTTAGCCACTGCAGGAGCTATTATTGACGCCAGGAAGGGTAGAATAGAGCTGAATGTTGGCGATTTAGTGATGAAATTCGAAATGGATAAGCTGATGAAGAGGCCAACCATAGATGGACAGACTTTTTATGTTGATGTTCTCACAAACATTGCTGATCAGATCTTCCATAAGATGAGTTCAGAGGACCCCTTGGAAAGGGCGTTGACCACTTCTACAGCTGAGTATGAGCATTTAGATGCTGCTGCAACAGGCTACACAAAGATGATGGATGCTACTGCACAAGTGATGCAACTGGTTGCACAGGATGAACTTGTCTCCACATCTGCAAAAGCCGCCACAATGGATGACTGGTCAGCAGCAAAAGCACCAAAAGTTGAGCTTAAACAGCTCCCTGCAGGGCTAAGGTACGTATTTCTAGGAGAAAACTCCACCTATCCTGTTATTGTTAATGCTTCATTGAACAATGCAGAGCTCACCCTATTGCTAAGTAAGCTGCGAAAATTTCGCAAAGCTCTTGGCTATTCTCTTGATGACATTTCAGGTATCTCTCCAGACTTGTGCATGCATAGAATACACTTGGAGGATGAGTCGATATCATCAGTTGAGCACCAGAGGAAGCTAAATCCGAATTTGCAGGATGTGGTCAAGAAAGAGATCATGAAGTTGTTGCAGGCTGGTATCATCTATCCTATTTCAGACAGTGCTTGGGTGAGTCCAGTGCACGTGGTGCCTAAGAAAGGAGGTGTCACCGTGGTAAAGAATGACAAGGATGAGCTGATTCCAACCAGGACTGTGACAGGACACAGGATGTGTATAGACTACAGGAAACTGAATGCAGCAACAAGGAAGGATCATTTTCCTCTACCTTTCATCGATCAGATGCTAGAGAGGCTGGCGAATCACAAGTATTACTGCTTCCTTGATGGGTATTCAGGCTTCTTTCAGATCCCCATCCATCCAGATGATCAGGAGAAGACCACTTTTACCTGTCCCTATGGCACTTTTGCATATCGCAGAATGCCTTTTGGTCTGTGTAATGCTCCTGCAACCTTCCAGAGATGCATGATGTCGATTTTCACAGACATGATAGAGAAGTTTATGGAGGTGTTCATGGATGACTTCTCTGTTTATGGATCTTCTTTCAAGAGCTGTCTGGATAATCTGTGTGCAGTTCTGCAAAGATGTGAAGAGAAGCACTTGGTTTTAAACTGGGAGAAGTGTCATTTTATGGTGCAGGATGGTATTGTACTTGGCCACAGAGTCTCAGGAGACGGTATAGAGGTGGATAGGGCGAAAATTGAGGTGATGACAAGTCTGCAAGCACCTGATTCCGTCAAAGCAGTGAGGAGTTTTCTGGGACATGCAGGCTTCTACAGAAGGTTCATCAAAGATTTTAGCAAGATAGCACGCCCACTTACTGCTCTCCTCTGCAAGGATGTGAAGTTTGAGTTCACAGAAGAGTGCAAATCTGCTTTTGAACAGATCAAACAGGCTTTGGTTACAGCCCCTATTGTGCAGCCTCCAGATTGGGATTTACCTTTTGAGGTAATGTGTGATGCCAGCGATTTTGCAGTTGGAGCAGTGCTGGGACAGAGGAAAGACAAGAAACTCCACGCCATCTACTATGCAAGTAGGACTTTGGATGATGCTCAGAAAAATTATGCAACAACTGAGAAGGAATTGTTAGCTGTTGTGTTTGCTTTTGAGAAGTTCAGGCAGTATCTTGTTCGCTCCAAGGTCGTGGTTCATACTGACCATTCAGCACTGAAGTACCTAATGCAGAAGAAGGATGCAAAACCAAGGCTGTTAAGATGGATCCTGCTTCTTCAGGAATTTGATATTGAAGTGAAGGACAAGAAAGGGGTGGAGAATGGAGTTGCTGACCATTTATCCCGGATTCAGGTCGAAGACAGTGTTTCCATCAATGATTTCTTGCCTGAAGAGAATGTTTACTTAGTGGAAACCAGAGAACAGGAGGAAAGTGTTGAAAACCTGCAGTTTTCACGAAACTGCAGGGGAGTGACGAGCGACACCAGGAGGGTGACGCTCGTCACCAACCGAGACCATTCGCGACAAAAGTATACGAGAGAGGTGACGCTCGTCACCAACATTGGTGACGCTCGTCACCGATCTCCACACTTATCTGTGATTTGTGCAAGCTTGGGGAAAGCTTTTGAAGAGCCTGTTTATGCTTTACATGATCCAAAGAAACCCTGGTATGCTGATATTGCCAATTATCTTGCTGCAAAGGATGAACCACATGATTTTAAAGGCTATGCTAAGAAGAAGTTCTTGAGAGAACTTAGGAGATTCTATTGGGATGAGCCATACCTCTACAAGCATTGTGCTGATGGTATTTACAGAAGATGTTTAGCAGAAGAAGAAGTTCAGGACGTGCTCTTTCACTGTCATGGATCAGACTATGCTGGACACTTTGCTACATTCAAGACTGTCTCTAAGGTTTTGCAGGCTGGATTTCGGTGGCCTACTATGTTCAGGGACGCCCAAGCCTTCATCACAAGCTGTGATACTTGTCAGAGAAGAGGAAAAATCAGCAGGAGACATGAGATACCACAGAACTTCATTCTGGAAGTTGAAGTTTTCGATTGTTGGGGTATTAACTTCATGGGACCTTTTCCCTCATCTTATGGGAATAGATACATTCTGGTTGCTGTTGATTATGTATCTAAGTGGGTAGAGGCGTTGGTTACTCCTACTAATGATGCTGCAGTGGTTTTGAAGCTGTTTAAGACCATTATCTTTCCCAGATTTGGTGTCCCACGGATTGTCATAAGTGATGGGGATTCTCACTTTGTCAACAAGGTTTTTGACAAGCTGTTGAAGAAATATGGTGTACAGCACAGAGTGGCCACGCCCTATCACCCCCAAACAAGTGGACAAGTTGAGGTTTCCAACAGACATATCAAGCAAATTCTGGAGAAGACAGTTGGGAAGACAAGGAAAGATTGGTCTGCAAAGCTGGATGATGCATTATGGGCCTACAGGACTGCCTACAAAACGCCACTTGGGACTACTCCATTCCACCTTCTCTATGGCAAGGCGTGCCATCTACCAGTAGAGCTGGTGTTCAGAGTAGAATGGGCAATCAAGAAGCTGAATTTCGATCTGAAACCTGCTGCAGAAAGGCGCTTGATTCAGCTCAATGAACTGGATGAGATCAGATATCTAGCCTATGAAAACTCAAAGTTATACAAGGAGAGGACAAAGGCATATCATGATAAGAAGATCATCTCCAGGCATTTCGAGCCCAATGACCAGGTACTACTCTATAACTCTCGTTTACAGTTTTTTCCTGGTAAACTGCGTTCTAGATGGTCAGGTCCTTTCACTGTCAAAGAAGCTCGCCCACATGGTGCAATTGTCCTGATCAACTCCAAAGGAGAAGAGTTCACTGTCAATGGACAAAGGGTGAAGCATTACTGGGCACAAGCAGAGATTCCAGCAGGACACATTGTGTCTCTGAATCAGGCACCAGCTGTCTAAACAGCCAACCAAAGTCAAGCTAATGACTTTAAAAGAGTGCTTAGTGGGAGGCAACCCACTGGTAAATTGTAGATATAATACTTAGTATTTATTTTCGTGTTTAGGATTATTAGTTAGAATTTTTTTTAGTAATAAAAAAATAAAAATAAAATAAAATAAAATAAAATAAAAAATAAAAAAAAAAGCGGTGACGATCGTCACCCTTATGGTGACGCTCGTCACCCATCAGAATCGAACACGGGACTTAAATTTTTCTCTTCTTCTTCCTCGAGCAAACCTGCAAAATAACCAAAACTAGTTAGAAAATAGGAATTTCATAACTTTTGATTTTCTTAACCAAATTGAGTGATTCAAGAGTCTAATCCGTGTGGATTTTACTCCTCTTTCTGAATATCAACTCAGTTTTTACGATCTGCAAGGTATGTTTTTGGAATCCCCAATTTTCAGTCCGCCTTAGGTTTGGTAAAATCCGATTTTTGACTTGATTGGCTTGATTTAACTGTTGAATCATGGTTAGTTAGGTTGTATTAGAGGAATGGAACCATCTTTGTAAGCTTTTATCGGTTGATTTGCACTGTTTTGAATTTTTGAGTTCATGATGAAAGTTGCAAAAATCTGGAAATTTTGGGTGATTTAGGTTGAAATGATGCTTGAATTGTGTTCCTGGTAGTGCAGTAGTTAATCGCCATCAGCTATTTCATCCTGTTTGGTTGATTTTTCAAATTTTGAAAAATTTGCTAATTTTTGAGATGGTTTTGGTCGATTTTGGTGTTCAATTTTCAGATGCCTCGTCAGGAGAAACGACCAAGACAAAGCTCGTCTTCCAGCACTGCAACAGGGTCTACAGATTCCTTCAGTCAGCACCCGGTTTGCAGGCCCCCATGGCCCAAACGAGAGGATCGGAAAATAGCCTCAGGAGTGGCTTGGGCAGGGACTCCGAAGCAAGAAGTGGCTCGGGATACCTGTGTATTCCGTGATATTCAGGAGGAGTGGGATGAGTATGACACGCCTGTTCTACAATGCGTGGTTGGAAGTTAAGATTATCCCCACTCGACTCGCGGATCCTGCTGTTCTGCAGAAGATGGGGATCTTTGAGGAGGTTTATGAGATTCTGGAGCGCATTGGCATGGGGACTATGCCATTCCAGCCGTACGATCTGTACCCAGATTTGGTCCGCCAGTTTCTCTCTACAGTTCGCGTCTACTACGCGAATGAGCTGGCGAAGCGTGCTCAGGAAGGCACTATGACATTTCTGATCCGAGGGATTCGATACCGGATCAGTCTGATGGAGCTTTGTGAGATTTATGGCTTCTCTGACCATCCCACAGGCGTTCTCCTTCCTTCTTAGTGGACCCATATGAGGACATTCTGGTCCAAGTTCGGGAATGGAGTCTATGATAGCAAGACCAGCACGCAGACAGAGGTTAGACATCCGGTTTTGAGGTACATTCTGCGCCTCTTTGGTCATACCATTCTGTGCAAGTCTGCGCCGAGCAAGACTCGAGTTAGTGAGCTGATTCTCCTCTACTACGGACTTTATGAGATGCTGAATGATTCGATACTAGTTGATAGTATGGTTCGCGCCAACTTAGGTGCTGTTTTCGCTGAGCACTTGGTCTCTTTGAAGACCAAGCCATTCACCAGTCCAGGGGAGAAGACTGAGAGTGTGGGCAGCTTGTTGACACCGATCTTCCATCATTTCCAGCTCGATGTTACTCCTTGCAGTCTGCGCAGTGATAGATCGCTTATGGATGACCAGTATATGCGCCATGTCACTTGGATGAAGACTGGAGTTGTCTGGACTTTCACTACTACTTTTGGAGAGTATGTTGGCATTAAGTTGCCACAGAGAGCCCTCACTACTATCCAGACAGACCCACGCCAGCTATTCTTCATGCCAGCACAGACTCTTCTGCGCCCCTTGACTCTGCGCCCTGCTAGAGCTGCTACAGCTGGTCCCTCTGCTTCTACTGCTGCTGCTACTGATGCTGGACCTTCTACACGCCAGAGTGGCTCTTCTGCTGCTTTTCAGGAGTATGTCATTGATAGCTTTGAGGGACTCTGGGATGCTGTTGCTACACTTAGCAACTGTGGTTGTGTCCGCCCCCACTACACTACTGAGCCTTGTGAGGATGAGGATTGAGGTTTCACTATCTGGTTACTTGTTCCTTTTTCCCTTTTATTTTTCCTTCTCTTGAGTCATTTTTATGTTTACTTTGAGTCAGTTGTCAGTTTCTTTGATGATGTTTTGTGAGATTGTTGAACCAAGTTATTATTGCTATGTTTGGATGTTGTTAATTATGTGTTTGAATGCTCAAAAAGTCTAACTTTCGAGTACACATGCAAACACTTTGTTAATTAACATCTAACATAAGATTTGGGCAATACAGGTCGTTGTGTCGCTCGTCACCCGACCCCACGCGAGGTAACACTTTTCTGACTTGGTTTTTCGACTTCTCATTCATTTTTCTGACCAACTCTTGGCTTAATAACACTGGGGATAGTGTTGTTTAAGTCTGGGGGAGGTGGTTACTGACGTTGTGTGCTTTGTGTCATGTTTATAGAGTCTTAAAGTTGAGTCAAAAAACCTGTTTTTCTAGAGTCAAAATTTTTGAAACTGTTAGTTTTTCTTGGAATTAGCCATAGGACGTTTTTGCTGATAAGAACCATTACCACAGTAGTTGATTACAACTCTTACTAAGTTGAAAGTCATAGGTAGATCAGTCTAGCAATGAAGGTTTAGGTTCTTAGAGAATCTGGAAAATTTGCTGTTAGCTCCACCTTAATGAACTTTAAATTTCTTGTCTTGGTGATTGATTCTTATTGATCTTGATTCTCTCTTTAAGCACTGACAATAAGGTTAAGATACAGTCTCTCTTTGATCTTTCCTGATGTAGTTTTTAAAAGTTTAAGTTCAAAGAATGGTGCATTCATGACCCTGTCTCCTCACAAGGAACAACAGTAGTGAACACACTCAAGAACCTGTCTCCTCACAAGGAACACAAGTATTGAGTAGCACCATTTCTTAGACTGAAAAAGTTGAGAAAAAGAAGTGAAAAATCGAAAATATCCTAAGGAAAAAGATTAAGGGAAGAGAAAATAGGAGAGCTGTGTTGAGATTGATTTGTTCAGTTGTTAGGAAGGGAAAAGAATCTGTAAAGTGATTAAGATGATAGAGCTTTGATGAGACTTCACACTTAGATAAAAAATAAAGAGTTGACAGTAGAAATTTCGGATTTCTTGAAGGGATTTAGACTGGACTTGAGAGATTTGCTAAGCTTGTGATGATTAGGCTGAAATTTGATCTTGTTTTGACTCTGTGGTATGTGGATTCGAAAGCTTTAACTAGTGTGGTGTTTCTGATGACTGACTGACTGTTTCTTGTTTTCAAACCTCGACCTTATTCTTTGTCTAATGTTTGCTCTAGGGCAAGCAAAAGCTAAGTCTGGGGGAGTTGATATATCATGGTTTTTATGGTTTTTAACCATGATATAAGTCCTTTTTATTGAGTCTTTTTGGTATTTTTAGAGTCCTAGAAGAGTCTTTGCAGGTTATAGCATGTCTGGAGCATAATTGGAGATTTTGGAACCTTTTGGAGCATTCTGAGTGGAAGCCACGAAGTACCAAGCTCGAAGCAGAAAGTATTCACAAATGGTGACGATCGTCACCCCTTTAGTGACGCTCGTCACCCACTAAGGAAGGAGCGTGGCGTTTTATTAAAAGTATCAAGAAGAATTGCAGAATTGGCCCAGAAGTTTTCTTTATTTACATGAAGACCCCAGATCGTGTTTAGCTTCTATTTATTAGGTTTTTCAGCCATTGTTGGCGATTATCTTAGTTTTTGAGAATTCAGAGAGCTAGAGAGAGATTTATTCAGAGCTTTTTGGGGAGACAAATCCTGTATTCTTTTGAGAAGATTTCGAACCCCCTTTGTTTCTTACTCTTTCTCTTAATGCAATTTTATTCAGTTATGTTTTGTGATCTCATAATCATGTCTGAGTAATCTGCTAGTTAAGTTAGGGTTTTTCAAAGGTTGATGAAAAGATTGTAGAATCGCTATCTGTTAGGAATATCTTATGGTTTTTCATCTCTGCTTGCTTTAAAATCGAATTTTTGAGACACATCATCTAGGAAATCCGAAAATCATAGATTGTTAAATATATGTGAGAGCATTATTCATAACCTGAACTAGTATTTGATGAGCAAAACAACTCAGTACAAAGAGATTTGGCTTAGGAGTTTTGTAAACAACTGAATCTGATCATTCCTGCATGCTTAGGTTGTTAGGGTTTACAAAGAGATTTGAAACTCTGTGATCTAGGTATAGATAACTTTTGCAATGAGAATTGATTAGTTATGCATTAGAGATTTATGTTTAAAACTGTTCTTAATCATTCCTGATTTCCTGCATCATACATTCTTGGATTCAAACCTGCGAATTACCCTGGCTTAGCGCTTTTAATCTTCTTGAACTTAGATAACTTCACACATTCGTTTGCTTACTTCCATTTATTCATTCGCATTACATACATCATATTTTGCTTAGCTTAGTCCAAATCTATATTCGATAGTGTAGTCTGCATTACTCTCTTGGGATTTCGATACCCCTTATACTACATCTGTTTTTGCTGTGCACTTGCAGTAGTTTTATTTGTGTAAAACCTGACCCTATCAGTTCCCTAGCACTTGGTTCATGGTATGGGACTTCTTCCTCCACAGTTTTGCTCTTCTTTTTCTGATTGGTGCCTTTATCTCCAACTGGTCTCTTTCCAGAAGCCTTTGATGACTGTTCAGCAGTAGCACCCTTTCCTTTATCCCTTCTTGCTCTAGGAGAAGTGGGCGCTTCCTCTTGATGTGCCTTTCCCTTGCTTCCAGCAGTTGCTCTTGTTTTACCCATGGTACCTACAAAATCAAAGCTTGAAGATACTATAAGTACAAGAACAAAGGTTTGAGAAACCAATAACTGAAAGCTTTGTAGTGTGTAGCCCTTGAATCTTTCCCAAGCTTCACCAAAGCTTTCATTGTTCCTCTGTGCAAACCCTGAAATCTCATTCCTGATTCTTGCAGTTCTTGAAGTTGAGAAGAACTTTGCTAAGAAGGCTCTCTTGCACTCATCCCAACTAGTTATGCTTCCTTGGGGCAGGTTCTTCTCCCATTGGTGTGCTTTGTCTCCAAGAGAAAAATGAAATAACCAGTTTGAAGCCATCTTCACTCACTCCATTGATCTTTGTTAGGGAGCATAGTCTATCAAAATTATCAAGATGATCTAGAGGATCTTCAAGTGGCAACCCATGGAACTTGCTGCTCTGAACCATTGAAATCAATCCAGACTTGATCTCAAAGTTGTTGTTTTGGACTGCTGGTGGAATGATGCCAGTCCTGTTGTTGTAGGCATTTGGTGCATCACCAGCGCCAATGGGTCTAACTGCTCTTGGATCTTGTGCAGCGCCTCTTTGTCCTTGCTCACCTTGTAAGGCCTGAACACCTTTCTGTCCTTGTATACCCTGAGCGCCAACAGCTCCTTGAGGACCCTGGAATCTGATATCAACCATAACAGGTTCCTGATTGTTCATCCCAAGTCTTTGCAAGTGTTCTTGCCTTTCTTGCTGTCTTCTTGCTCTCTGACCTCTGTCCAACCGATTGATGTTGTCTATGAAGTCTACAAGATTGCTTGAACCTTTGGATCTCAAGTTCATATACCTGGAAGACAGCAATGAGAGTCAAGGGAGATTAGTAACCAAATAAAACTAAAAACTTGATCTTAAAGATTCTACAAACTCTAATGTTTCAAACTCAAAACCCAAATGGCAACGACGCCAAATTGACACAGAGGTTTTGCACTCTCAGAAGTCAATCACCCCTCTATGTTAATCAATTGTATTATAGTAAGGGTTTTATGTCAGTCCAAATGGGTTTGTTGAAAGCAATAGAGTTATGAGCAGAGATCTATAACTCAAACAAAGCAAAGAAGAGTTTTTGTTTCCTAAGAAACTTATCTAACAACCTAGAATGATCAATCACCAAAGAAAATTCAAAGGAAGCCAGTTTAGCAATGATCAAGAAGGAAAACAAAGCAAAATAAACAGAACACTTAACAAATTCGAAATTCAATAAAAGAGAAAGCAAGTTACTAGATGTGATTATTGATTTTGGGGAATCTAGAGACTAACTAAGGTTGTTTCAAACATCATTGATCAAGCAAACAAGCTAGCAATGGTGGTTCCTAGACATAGAGTTCACAATCAAGCAAGCTAAGTCCAATCTCTTGTAAAATAGCCCTTTGCTAAACACCTTAGCAAAATCTAACTCTCATTAGTGCTAAAACATTTAACAAGCAATAATAACCAACTCTATTCATGTCAAAATGCTCCTCAAACATTCAATCTCTTGAGCCAAGGCCAGCAAATCCTCTATTAAACAAGATCAGCATTTCATCAAACACTTGGTGGGCATAAGAGAAAGCCTAAATCCTAGATAAGTGAGATCAAGACAAATCTAGCTTAGAAACAGATTAATAGAGAGGAACCCATGAAATTAAACACTAAACAAACCTTAATCAATCCCTAAATCCCCTTAATCTACCACATCTAAGAACCATAAGCAAACTACTCACTAATACTCATGTTTAACACCAAATCACAAGAGGAAAAGGTGTTAATCATGATTAGAAGAGAGATTAGAGAGAAATTAATGGCAAATACAAACTTATATTAAATAAAGCAAGAAATTGTCTTACAAACACAGAAAATAAACTCAAGAACAGTGTTATGAGGTGACTTGTCGAAAAACCCAGAAAAAGGGTATTTATGCAAAAGAGAAGGAAGCCCTAAAGTAATGGCAAAGATGTAAATAAAAACAGGCTCGGACTGGGTTCCTATCGGTCAGTGGTGACCGACAGGAATGATCGATAGGGATCCTATCGGTCTGGAAGATGACCGATAGGGTGACCAAAATATAACCGGTGCACTGCTATCGGTCACTTCACTGACTGATAGGCCTGACCGATAGGGATCATATCGGTCACTCCATGACCGATAGGTCTTGTGCCTTGATCGATAGGCTCTGCAGAGATCGTCTGCCTTGGTCCCTTTTTCTCCTCTTGGTCCAGCTAGCTTCCTGGGTCATCCTCAAAGCTTCCCGATGCTCCTTATGGCTCCATAGGTACCTAAAAACATCCATAATGCATAGAAAATGCAAACTATGTCCTAAATACAACCTAAGTCTAAAAGGAGAAGAAAATGGGACAAAAGATAACGAAAATATGCAAAAGAGAACCAAAACATGTACTAAATGCAAGCCTAAATGGTGTAAATACAAGAGATATCAAGGTTTGACTTCCCGACTCATCCATAGATCAGCTGAGAAGTCAGAGGCAACTGTTATGACCCATTTTACCGGGTCGAAGGAGAACTCGCTACGTGGACCTAGACTGCATAGAATGCTAACACACGCCACACTAGCTCAGCCGACCCACTCCCGCGTACTGTACCAGGGCAGTTGGCGGATTTCTCGAAACATGCAAGAATCATTACTCCCACCTGCTCCTCGGGCGAGCCGCATGAAAAGGATAGAACGAGAGGACGGCGAGTGTAAATAGGAGGCATACCCTTTGAAAGAAGGGGGAGGCGGCCGATGAGGGCTTTATCCGATATTTAAAGCAGTCGCCCTGGCCATACAGCAGGATCACGGGCAAACTTCATGTTGTTCCCGGGTGAATGCCGACCAGTTTAAGTTATCTCTCACTCGGAACCTCGCCTTTGTACCCACTTCGTTTTCCCTTCGACGAGTAGAAACCCCTTTTAAAACACCCTAAATCAGATAGGAGCCTCAATCCCCGGATAAGACTTCTCACGACTAACTCGTAGAAAACTCCCCTCCCGAGTACTTGTTCCTGGTAGGATGTCCACTGACTTGGGCGTCAGAGAACCTTCAAGAGGGTAACCCCCTTTCGGTTCTCTCGAAGGCTCGCCTGAAATTTGTTTAAGTGTTTGCAGGACCAAACACGACGTTCGTCCCATCGCCTCGAGACAGGAAGCTTCCGTCCCAGAACGACGACTCGCCCCCTTTCCCCCCAGAGGACAGAACTCGGAGGCTGAACTCCAACCCCGACGAATCACACTTCCCCCATGTGGCATCCCAAAAATTGCTCCCGAACAATATCTTACTTTTTTATTAACAATAAAAAAATAACGTACTATTATATTATTAAAGAACAATCATATAAATTGAACAAAATAATTACAAAATACATATAATAAAACTATATCAAATCTAAATCATGATAAATAACTAAATTATGAATTGTTAATTTAAAATATATTAGTTGGGGTATGTGTTCAATTTTTTTTATGAAATATATATGTTAAAATTCCTTTAAAAAACAAAGATGTTACAGACATATGATAGATGGTATTTTTTGTTTTTTCCATGATAGATGGTATTTATCAATACTTTATTAAACATAAAAAATAATTAACTGCAGAAAATAATAAAGCTAACGGTGAAAGTAAAGATAAAAAATTAAACTATAAATATTCTACATCAAGTTGGAAAGAAAAATGTGATATGAAATATTTTCTGTATACTTTTGTCGACTATAACTCAATTAGGAAAGATATATACAAAAATATATTTTTCAAAATAAAATGGAAATCAATATCAAAAATTCAAATTAAAACAAAACAAAAATCATCTAGAAAAAAATGAACTCATGTTTATGCAAAATCTTTTAAAAAAACTCAAAAAGCCTAACTAACAACAACAATAAAGTTTAACTAACAAAAAATAAAATAATAAAAAACCGTATATGTAAGAAAATATCAAATTAATAGTAAAAAAAAATTATATTAACAAAAAGACTTCTAATAGTAAATAATTTTAATATTTAGTTTACAAAATGTTTTATTTCTAAAGTATTGGTATCAACTATCAGTTACCATGTGAAGTTGCAATAAATTGTACGAGTTTCCATATCAAACATATTTATAAAATTACCATGTGGATGTCTCTAGTTTTCTCTCTTACATGCAACCTTACAGATTGATATTCATAGGAGTGTGCATGATATCCACTCTTTTTCAAACACATTCCTATGTAGCTCAATAAATTAAAACATGAACTATCAGAACCTCTCTATTTTTTAATCAATTCATATAACATTTTGCATTCACATGAAATAATTAATAAAACTCCATGTGTACTTTTTTTATAAAAAAAAATAAAAATCAATATAAACCAGAGATAATAGATGTATATGTACATAATATTAATTAACTAGATATTTAATCAATAAATCAAATATTTGAAATACATAAACCTTAGAAAAAAAATTTTCAATTTGTTTCCGAACTCAAAGGCAGCAACTTGGAAAATTATTTGTAATATTCATTTCAAAAAAAGTTTAAACGCGATATATTTTATTTTAAAACTACTACAAAAAATCGTCAAACAAAAATCACAACATTCTTAGCATGAAAGTTATTCTTCTCTAAATTAAAAATGCATGCTTTAAGACAACATCAAGATTATTTTATTGTGAATTCATAATATAAAACACATATTAGACAAAAATTTATATATAATCATAAAAATTTATATAAAAAATCAACTAAAGTGAAAATATTAAATAAAATTTTATATAACCAAACATTATATAAAAAAATTACTATAGTATTTTAATTAATGTAAATTTTATATGATTAAAAATATATGAAACAATTTATAATATATACTCGCTCGTAGCACGAATGAAAAACTAGTCTATAATATATAAAGGTTGATGACATAGTGCATTGAGGACGTCCACATAAGACAAAGAAACTCGATCTGATTGGTCCACATCATCATTTTTCATTAATCACAAAAATGTTAAGTATGATTAAGATGAAGAAACTCAATATGATTGGTAGACATTAGCATTTTTCATTAAGCATAAAAATGTTATATTTGATTAAAACATTACAAAATTAATATATTTTTTTTTAAATACTAATTTCGTTTTATATATGGAAAAATCAAATTAAAAACCTGAAGTAACAAATAAAAAAGAAATTAATGTTGAAAAAACAAAAAATATAGTATCCTAGAAAATTAAATAGAAATTTAATGTCAAAAGAGTTAACCTTACAAAAAAACTAATAACGTAAAAGCTAAAACTTATAATATATATTAAGAAAATTCTAACTTCTAAATTAATTGACAAAAATGAAAAACATTAATTTTGTGTTATAGATGGAAAAATCATAATAAAAAAGCTTAAGTAAACTATAGAGAAAACAATTATGTTAACAAAAACTAAAATATAGTATCTTTTAAATTTAAATAGAAATTTAATGTTAAAAGAGTTAAACTAACGAAACAAAAATCAATATCGAAAAAGCATATTAACTTAATATCTAAAACAAAGAAATTAACTTGAAATTTAATATAAAAATAAATTTAACAAAAAACATTTGTATAAAAAAAATTAAATTGATGTCTGTGCTACATATTTTGAAAATCAACAATAAAAGAGCTTAATAAAATAAAATTAACTCTTAAGTATATCAAGTCTATAAAAAAATTGTATAAATTAGAATAAAATATAAAACTACTATCAATTTTTTTTAAAAAAAATTTCTCTTAAATAAATAATTTTTTTTATAAATCTATTATAGTTTTGATAATTTACAAGATAATTTCTTAAAAAAATTAAATTAAACTATTAATACAGACTCGCGCATAGCGCGAGTTATAAATCTAGTCTATTACTAATAAAAGTTGATGCTAAATACCTCTAAGAATGTCCACATATGATTTAACATATTTAATTATATTGGTACACATCATCATTATCTATAGTTAATTATGTATTATATTATAATTAATAAATTCATTTTTATTGTTAAAAGGAAAATTTCTAAGTTTTAGTTAATTTTGTTTTTGTTGATATTAGGAATGTTCAGAAATTTTAAGTTAGTTATTAATAAGAAAGAGTTAATAAAGTAGATCTTATTTTTCATTGCATGCTATGAGCTTCACAATGAACATGCTGATGAGAGACACTCTCCCTGATGAGCCAGAGCAGTAACTTGACACTGAGTTCAAGCTTGAAGATGGTTTGAAAGAGGATGAAGGCTTGATCACCAAAGAAGTGAAGCATTTGATCACACCAAGTGTCAAGAAGAGGAGAAACAGGAAGACAGCTCATGACAAGAAGAAACTGATGTGAGTGGGCACTTGGATTTACAAGAAAAAAGAGGAAGGAGCAACAGCTCCATCAACCTCTTCTTAGTAGTCCTCAAACCATCAAAGTCAAGCTTAGTGAACAAGCACACTTCGGAGGTAATCGCATGACTATGTAAATATATGTTTTTTTATTACTAATGTTTCTATTTAGTGTTTCAGAAGTCAAATAACAGGTCCACGGCTGTGTAGGATGGTTTAAAGGCCAAGGAAATAAAACTTTGTTTTCATATCGAGGTACCATATCGAGCAGAACATCTGTCATTGGTTCTCGATACAGCTTATCTCGGGGAAGGAGCAATCTATACACTGAGCAGATTGAATGATGGAGATCACATCGAGGTGTAGCATCGAGCAAAACACCAAAAGCCCTGCTCGATGTGATTGCTCCTGAAGCTCCAGTCCGTACACCGAGGAGCGTGGACCGTATAACGACCAGATTGCACGGTGGAGATCACACCGAGGTGTAGCATTGAGCAAAACACCCAAAGCTTTGCTCGATGTGATCAGTAGTTCGTACATCGAGGAGCTACAGCCCATACATCGACCATATTGCTCGATGGAGTCACACCGAGGAGTAGCATCAAGCAGAACATCCAAGGTTCTGTTCGACATGGGTGCTATCAGCCGATTCGATGCAAGATGATGCCCGGTACGACAACCACCGAGGAGAACAGCAACCGAGTACGAGACGTTCCACATCAAGGTGTAGCATCGAGCAAAACACCAACATGTTTGCTGGATGCAGAATGGCTGAGCGAAAAACAAGCATCCGGATGATGCCTTGCACTGCCCACGTGAAGAATCATGCAAGCCGAAGTGTCTCCTTACACCAAGCAACAACATCGAGCAGAACATCTGCTGAGACTGCCCGATGCAAGGTGCCCTGGAGGAGAAGCTGACCAGAACACGGAACCCCTCGAGGCAGAGGAGCATGATCGCCTAGCCACATGACCTGACGTCCCTGATATGGTACACATCGAGGTACCACATCGAGTGTTTTGCTCGATATGATCCGTGTAAAAAAAATTTTGAATTTTTTACATGGGTAAATCGAGTAAAACATTTTTTGGGCTTTGATAGCTGGTAAAAGAATCTTTTCTTTCCCTCTCACATGTATTTTTGAATTTTACATGAGATTTTCTTGCATTATCCTTAGTTATTTTAGGTTTCCCTTATCCTCTTGCCTTAAAACTAGCATTTTCATCTCTCTCCACATATCCATATCAAGCTAAACACCCATTGCCAAACATCTTCTCTTTCTCTCATGCATTCTCTGATTCCAGAACTTCATCTTTAGATTCAAGAATTAAGGTAAACTTTACTAGATTCATTGTTTCTTGAGTTTAATCTTTGCAAAATGAAGTAGAATGCATTAGAATGATTGTTAAGGATTGTTTTGCACAATTTTGTTTATGGTTTTGATTTGCATGTCATCATTTGTGCTATTATTTGAAAATGTATGGTTGAAATGTTTGAAAAAATGCTGTTTTTGTGCTTAGTTTGACTTTATGCTTAGATTCTGGCCAAATCTAAGCATGCTATTGTTTTTCCAGCATATTGACCATTGAAATGTTTCTTATTAGACTAGTAATGGTGAATCTGATGCACTTTCATAGTTTGGTGGAGAGAGAATGTTGTTTTTGCTGCATATGCTTGGATTTACTCTAATCGCTGCTTGTTACTGAGAGAATTTTAGTTTTAATTGTGTCTATCCTTTTCAGCTGCAATTTTTTTCTAAATTCAACTCTGTTTGTTGGTAATCAGTGTGAAAATTTACAGAAATTATCCGTGCTTGCTTGATTTTCGAAAATTAATTTTCTGCACAATGCTCTCAAAGGATAAGTATACAAATTTTTGCTTCAAGCATTGCATTTTTAGGTAATATGTCGAACACTAAAGGAAATGAAAAGATTTATGACTCAAATGCTGCTGCAAGAAACAGAGCTGAGGGAAAAAGGCCAGTTGTTGAAGAAGAACCAGTCCAAGATGCAGCACCAAAGCTAAATGACTACTTAAGAGCGATGAGGAGAGTGGACTTCACTCCTACAAGATATGCTGATCCTGGTCTGTTGGGAGAGCTAGGAATCAAGACTGAAGTGGATGAGCTGTTGAGAAACATTGGACTGAAGAAATTTGCTAGTCTTGGCTATCCAACTTACAAGCAACTTTCTTGCGAGTTCCTTGCAAGCTTTAAAGTCTACTTCTACATGTTTGATGAAGAATATGATGAAGGAAAAGAAGACTTTGGCAATGAATTCATCAAGTTCAGAGCCAACAAAGCATGGTACACCATGGGGTTCACTCAGCTTGGAGAAATTTTTGGATTTGATAAAGATTCAAGAGAACAAAACATGCGCTTCAAGCATGATGAGCTAAGGCATGTGTGGGAGGAGATAGCGAATGATGCTTATAGAGCTGGTCATCTGAAGAGTTCTAGCATCCGCCATCCAGCTATCAGATATGTTCATAGAGTCCTCACCAGCACACTCTTCTACAGGAACGAGCAAAGTATGGTCAAAGAAGAAGAGATGGGGTTGCTTGTGAATGGCTTGATGAACGTCATGGTTGAAACAAGGCATGGGAAATTCCAAGGAGAGCGCTTAGGAGTTGATCTTGTGACAATCCTAATAAAGCAATTTCTAGTATGCCAACAATGGGATTTCAACACTAGACACAAGAAGCCGAAGATAGCCATTGGAGGCGTGATCACTCCTATCATGCTTGGTGCTGGAGTTGAGCTGGCACACCAGATGATACAATGATCTTCCTAGATATTCCTTATCTCAGCAAGATCGGATACCTTCAGGAGCTGTTGAGACAGAATTTGGATATCAGTTTGAGCTGCAAAACAGGAAGAGGAAGATCATCTTGCCCAAGCAGCGGTTAACCAACTTCAGCTCCTATGAGAACATCCGATTCATGCCAACAAAAGATGAGTTTTATGATCTAAGGACTGACCCACTATTGATGAGGCCAAGTAAAGTAAAGAACATGAACACCATCATAGACTAAGATGTGGAAGAAGACATTGAAGAGCAGCATCAAGTGGAAGAGGTTCAGCATCAAGGGATGGAGGAGGATGAATATGAAGACTATGATAGCCTCCCTTATGCATTTGACCCTTATGATGTGATCTGCACATCTGAAGCTTCAAGGGCTGCACATGAGAACATTAGGCTTATTCAGAGGTGGAACCACTTCCAGGACAAGGCCATCAGAGGTTTGCTGAAGAAAGTCAAAGCAAGCAAGAAATTGGTTGACTCATTGAAGAAGAAAGTACGGAAGCTCAAGAAAAAGTTGGGAGGATCTTCATCAGCCAAGAGAACTGATCAAGCGGCCCAAGCAGAGCCACAAAGAGGAGGATCTGATGCTGAAGACATGTCTAAGGACACACCAGGGGCTACAGTCTAAGAGAGACACTCATTCCACATCAGTGAGTGGCCAAGGACACATGCTTCTCAACCGGCCAGACATTCATCTCATGTAGCTGCTCCAAAGCGAAAAGGAAAGAAGAGAAGGGCTAGACAGCAAACTCCATCAGAGGAGGAAGCTTCACCCTCCCATGCCATTGAGATTTCAGACTCTCACCACTCCTCCACCTGATGTAAGGTACACCACACTAACCATTGTAAATACCACAATTTGTTTTTTTAATCTTCATGCGATTGTTTGCTTGATGTTTGTGAGCACTCTCCTTAGCATTTTTATTACACATGCACTGTGTAATTTAAGTTGTGGGGGGGGTGGGGGGAAGGGGGGGGGGTGTATGATGGACTGATGCTTGCAGTTGCATTTTGCATATTAGAATAGGAACCATTCATCATGATTACAAAGCATCTAAGGCATAGAGAAAAACCAAAAAATAATTGAAATTTTTTCAAAAATTGCTTCACAAAAAGAGTTTGATTTTCATGCATTATTATAGGATTTAGACTTCATGCATTCATATAGGACTAGCTTGCTTGTTTAAATTAGGAACTATGATAGTACATCTTTGTTAACGCTAGTAGTTTATTGATAGACAGATTGTTTGCAAGCAAGAATATCAAAGCTCAAGCAACCTATAGTTGTAGTACAGTATGCAAGAGAGTATCAATCCAGCCTGGGTGAAGAAAGACACTACGAATACAGAAGCTAAGCAAATCTACGCAGAATCGGGTAAATAGATGGTAAAATCGATGAAAACTAAATGCAACGACCAAATGAGCAGGAAAACTATTTTAAAATTCCTGGAAGAGGGTTAACAACTACTAGAAGAAAACAGACTCTAAAATGCAAATCTACTAATTACTAAAAATCGAGCACTAAAACGGGCAAAACAGGACACTTCTAACAACTTAGATGAATGACTTCAAATGATCAAAGAAGCAAGCTTTATGACTAGAGAATGATAAACAGAGATTTTAAAATGATAAAGAGAGAGGATCTAAGGTTGAGGGTCATATTCAAGAGGTTCAAGATTCAAGCTTTGGGTTTGAAAACATAAATCTACTCTTTTGAAGAGCTATCTCTAAGCCTTGAGAAACTTAGACTAGGATTATCCATGGCGTGTGGTATAACCTCTTTCTCTGACCCTTCCTCCTAACCTATGGCGTGTAGTGGAAAGATGAGTCAAAGAACATTAAACAAAGATCTCAAATATTGGCTTAACTAACCCCTCTACATCCATGGCGTCTAGGAGAGGATAAATTAGTCTCTAGGATTTGGTTTTCAAGGATCTCTGAATCCGGTCAAGGTAAGAAAGCCCTGGAATCATAGAGATCTTTTCCAAGACTCTCTAAGCTTTAGGACCCCAAATCCTAGAAGAGAATAGGTTAAGAACAAGAAAAACTACCAAACGCTTAAACCTTTAAACCCTTAAATCGCCCCAACCTTAAACCCAAAAGAAATCTACTCACTACTCATAGTTGAAACCGATTGAAACGCAAGGGTTAGAAAACTAAACATGAAGAGGCAAGCGATTAAAGAAAAAGACTTAATATTGAAAAGATTCAAGGTCCAAAACATGAAAAACTTCAAGAACAGAACAATGGCGGAAATCGCCTAAAGGAAAGCTGGAAAAAGATAAGACTAAGCGTGTATGATGAAAGTGATAGCCGCCCTTTGCCTAAAATAGCCAAACAGCCCTAATGGTCCCCTCACTACGCTCCAAAAATGAGCTGGCCCGATAAGATTCCAGAGATCGATCTCGAGATCGATCAGCTCTCTCGATCTTCTCCATGGATCGCCTTCTTTTGCTCGATCTTCAAGTCGATTTGGTTGGATGGATCGAGCCTTTCCTTCGATCTTCTACTTGATCCTTGGATGATCGAGTCGTGGTCTCGATCTGGCTCTCGTTTTGCATGGCGTCATCCACGTCCGTACTCACGATCGATCTCCTCTCTCGATCTTGGTCTCGATCTTCCTCCATGAAACGACTTGAGTTACTCGATCTTCTGGTCGATCTCGTCTAGATCGACCTGCCTAGCTCGATCTGTGTCTCGATCCCGGGTCCTTTGCTGAACGGCTGAGTTCTCCAAGTGTCCACAAGCTGCCTCTCGATCCTATGCACGTCCACGCAACATCCACTACTCCAGTGCGTCCCAAACAACCTGATAATGATGCGAAAATGCAGAAAATATGCAAAATGCGAATGCAAAGTGATCTAGGAACTAAAATGCAACAAATGATAGAAACTAGCCTATAATGCAAGATGAATGCATGAAAACTAGCTCTAAATGCATGCTAAATATGCTAAATATATGGTAATATCAACTCCCCCAAACTTGCCTTTTGCTTGCCCTCAAGCGAACAAAATTCAAGAGAGGAAGAGAGGTTTTAAAATTGGGGGCTCAAAATTGCAAAAGTGTTTTTCAAATGAATCAATTCAATGGTCCTAGTTATTAATCCTAAGATGCAATGCACACACTCATACTCCAAAGAACTTAGCCATATTCATCACATGTTGAATTTCAGATCGTGACTCTCCTATTCCAAACAATCCAAGAATCCAATCTTTTAACATTCAATTAATGATCAAACCGTGAATCACACTTATGCATTTTAAAACCGAATATATTTGGCTAAGGGACAAAGGTTATGAGATAAAAATGATCTCATTTATAAGAGTGATTCAAAAAATGGGTTATCTCAAACAATGGTTGAACTTATGCATAATGCTAAAGGTAAAGACAATTGATGCATACATGACTAGACTCTCATCTACCCATATACACTAACAATGATCCTAGAATCCTCTTTCATTTTATTTTCTTTTTAAGCTCACTCAACCACCTAAAGACTACCCTTATCAACAAGGCAAGACGCCTAGCAAAACCCCAAATAAACACATCACTTTAAAGCCTTTTTGGCTAGTGGTAAGGCCATAAACATACTTAGCTCTTTTCTTTTAACTTTGATAGCTCTCTACTCATTTTTTTTCTTCTTAAACATTTGGCCTTTTGGCTCTTTTCTTTTGAGAGCTACCTTCTTATTCAAACTAGAGCTTTCATTTTAAAACATAAGGCCTACCACTTAAAACCATTGAACCTTTTTATTCAACTTCCAAACATCAAACCCTTTAAACCCAAACCAAAAAAAATTATTCCCATGAATACCCGCCCTATCCTAAGCCTAAAACTAGCTTCAAAATGCAAAGCTAGCATCAATATGAAAACCTAATCATGTCGCCTAAACCTAACACTTTATGCTAAGTCCAACCGAAAAGAGGTCTCACAAAGATTCATCACACAAGAACATTGGCTTGAAAGGAGGGTAGAGTAAAGGCGGGGAAGTCTATTTAGGCTTACAAGAGAGTGGTGAAAGGAAAAAGAAAGTCTAAATATGTATAAGTGATCCATGTATCCTTCTTCAAATGCATAAGTATGATAATTAAAAGTTCAAATTAAGGTCTCACTTATTAGGAAAGGATTCAATTCATGAATGTTCAACTTAAGCCACGAAAATCAAAAGAAATGATCCAAATATGGTTAGAGCTTAGTTTCAAAGTATGTACAATGCATCAAAGAACTACTAACTAGGGCCTTGAAACAATTCATGAGCTTAAAACACTTTTCAAGAAAAACTTTTACCTCTTATGCAAATGTAAACAACCTAAATGCTTAAAATTCTAGACTCAATCCTAAAATGTTTAACAATGCAATATGCAACTACATGAATTTTTTTTGAAAATTTTTAAAACTTTTATCATTTTTTCTTCTTTTCTATGCCTTACATGATGCATGATGACTCAAGTATGATAACAGAAAATAAGATCAAAGAAAACATGTCAAATAACATACACACTCCCCCAAACTTGAATGACACCATCTCGGTGGCAAACAAATTCAAGAGGAGTCAAAACCCAAAGCAAAAATTAAAGAAAATGCATGTTATTTACAAGGGTTTTGTTGTTGGTACCTTTGAGCTAAGTAAGGCTGGAGCTTGAGGTTGCTCCAGACTTCTTGCTCATCTTAGGAGTGTCGTGGCTGGCCTCCTTGCCTTTATCCTTGTTCGTGCTTTCATGAAGAGAGAGACGTGCAGCTTGATTGGTTTCTTGGGGCTCACAGATCTCAATACCTCCGGTTGATCTCCTCCTCTTATCCAGCTGCTGCACCTCCTCGTTGGCTGACTTCTTAGGTGGGCTCCCTTGCAAGACATTGATATTCTTGGTAAGCTTCTTAAACATCTTGCTCTGCCACTTATTCACCTTCCGCTGCATCTCCACAACAGAAGCAAGAAACTTCTCCGCCTTGGTCCTTGGCTCGTAGTCAAGCTTGGGAAGGTCGAAGCTAGCTGGCATCTCAGCATCGGAGGGAGGTGACTCTGAACACGGACAAGCAGCTTGTGGTGGCGCGGCTGTGGCTCCTAGAGGTGCATAGCATTCCTCATTGCTCGGCAGAAACTCTATGTTGCCAACACCTAGTAGCTCCGTTTCCACTTTGTTTGGCAAGATGCACACCCTCTTTTCATTCTCGCAATCGTAGAATAGATAGGCAAAGAAGCCTTGGCGTGCGTCCCAAGGAGTCTGTGTTGCATATGTATGTCTCATCCATGAAGGCTCTCTCCGCGTAAGGCACAAAGTCTGGAAGAGGTATCCCGGCCTGAACAAACATTGGTGTGAGGAAGCCTCCTATCAGCGTTGAACTCGCGTTGCCCACGCCTTGTACTTGATCAAAGAGGAAGCCAAAATGCATCCATAATTGACATCATCTCCAAGCTCATCTTCCATCAGCTTGTCATTCTCCTTAGGATCGCATAGGAGGTGCTTGACGCCTTGGAAGAGAAAACACAACTCATTCTTGGTGACTGTTGGAGCCACAGACCTTTCACTGACAGTGTTAGCTATGAGCTTGAGGGTGTATCTCAGCACGGGGTTGCGGACTCTCTTGATCTTGGCCGTGTTAGCCTTGTAGTCATCGTTGCTGATCAAATCCAATAGGTCGTTGGCTTGAGTGAAAGGAGGAAACTCTACAAGCTTGCCACTAGCTTTCAAACCGTAGGCTTGGCATAATTAAGGGATGGAAAGGTGGTAAGCTTGCCTCCTGATCTTGAAGGTGATGTGACCTTGTGATGGAGTGGGGAGTCTTGGATTCTCGTAGGTAAACTCCAAGGTGGCTAAGAAGTCTAGGGTTGCCTCGGGATAGGTTGGTCAATCCATCATTGACAAGCACGTGAGCCCAATGTTCTTGAGAAGCGCATTAAAGTCTCCTAACAGCCCCATCTTTGCCAACAGATCCCTGCTCGCGAACTTTGTGGGGTCAAACCGGAGCCTCTCCAACCTTTTCTTAGCTTGCTTTTCCTCCTTAGTCCATCTAACCCTCTCCTGAACCACTTCTTGAGTTCCTTCTCCTTGTGTTGTCTCCTCTCTGCTCCTTTTAGGTGCCATTGGTACCCGAAACACAAATCTCAAAGAAGAGAATGAGTATCAGCGGCGAATTGAAGAGAGAGACAAGGTAGGATAGAAAAACCTATAACAATAATCTTAGATTTTTAGGGAATTTATAAAAATTATAGCTAAATACTAAAGGAGAATATCTAGAGATAGGATCAAATCTAGCAATTTTCCTAACATTTAGCTATTTCTAAAAATTATCCTAACCCCTAACAACTAACAATCATCCTAAGCAATCAAATGGCAATTTCCCAAAAAAATTTAAATAAGAAATATAAATAACAGAAAATACCTTTTGAAAAGATGAAAGCAAGAAGCTATTAGCCTTAAAAACAGAAACTCACACTCTCTCATTCTTTAGAAAACAGCTCGAAATAGAAATGAGAGAGAGTGTGGATGCATGTGAATTTAAAGGCTAGGGAAACTATGGATTATGCAAGTGGTTTTCTGACAAAGTTGGTCAATGCACATCATTAATGGTCAAAGATGCATATTTGAATTTAAAATAGGAGGGAAAGAGAAAAGAGAGGGAAAACACAAACTTACCTCAGCATAAGATCGAGTCGTTTTGGTCGATCTTAGACTCGATCTCATGCCCATGTTGGCTAGGAACGAGAGGGTTGATCGATTAGGGACTCGATCTGGATTGCATCGAGTCCTAGATCGACTGTGCCCCCCCTCGTTCCATGATTCTTGGTCATCCAGGCTATGCTCCTTCGATCGAGCCACGTGATCGATTTGGGGGTCGTTTAGGCAAGGATCGAGTGGCAGATCGAGTAGACTGATCGATTTATCCTCGAGGATCAAGTGAGGTCAGTCGATCCACACCCCGTTTGCATTTCAAGCTAAACACATGGGTGGTTTATCCTCTCATGATCGACTGACTCACTCGATTGTCCACTAGATCTTATCTAGATCGAGGGACTTCACTCGATTCACTAGCTTGATCTAGTAAAGATCGAGCCAGAGTATGTCGATCTAGCACTCGATCTCTTGCCTCTAACTTGTCTTTCCTTGCCTCCTTTGACTCCAAGATCATGATCCCCAATCCCTTATCCTTTCACCTACACACTTAAACATAAAAAAGAATAAAACTGAAATAGAAAGAAACCAAAACTATATACAAGATAGACATGGGAATGCCTCCCAAGTGCGCTTTCTTTAACGTCTATTGCTAGACTTTACTTGGTTCAGGCGAGAGGTGGGTCTTGGAGGAGCATTGTGGTGCTCTCCTTGCTGCATTCACTCGCCAGGTAGGGCTTGACTCTGTGCCCATTCACCGTGAAAGCCTTTCCACTCTTGCCAACCAAAGTAACCGCTCCATAGGGTAGAACTTCCTTGATCTCAAAAGGTCCACACCACCTTGACTTTAGCTTCCCTGGGAATAGCTTCAAGCGCGAGTTGTAAAGCAAGACCAGATCTCCCTCCTTAAGCTCCTTGAGTACCAGCTTCTTGTCATGAACCGCCTTGGTCCTTTCCTTGTAGATTTTGGCACTCTCATAAGCGTCTAGCCTTAGCTCATCAAGCTCATGGAGTTGAATCAACCTCTTCTCCTGTGCCGTCTTGAGACTGAAGTTCATCTGTTTCACTGCCCACAATGCTCTATGCTCTAGCTCCACAGGGAGGTGACTTGCTTTGCCGTAAAGGAGAGTGAAAGGAGTGGTACCAATAGGAGTCTTGAAGGCGGTTCTATACGCCCGTAAAGCATCGTCTAGCTTACTTGCCCAATCCTTCCGAGTTGCTCTTATGGTCCTCTCTAAGATAGCCTTGACCTGTCTATTCGAGACCTCTACTTGCCCACTTGTTTAAGGGTGATACGGTGTAGCTACCTTATGCTTCACTCCATACTTCTTCAAGAGTCCCTCAAACACTTTGTTGATGAAGTGGCTGCCCCCATCAATGATCACTACTTTTGGAACTCCAAACCGTGGGAAGATGATAGTCTTGAAGAGTTTAACCACCACCTTTGAGTCATTGGTTGGGGAAGCTATAGCCTCAACCCACTTAGACACGTAATCAACAGCCACCAAGATGAATTTGTTGCCGTAAGAAGATGGGAACGGACCCATAAAGTCAATCCCCCAAGCATCAAAAACATCAACTTTAAAGATTGGCACCTGAGGCATCTCGTTCCTCTTTGTTATGTTCCCTGCTCTTTGACATGCTTCAAAAGACTTAACAAACTCATGAGCATCCTTGAATAGCCATGGCCACCAATACCTGGCTTGTAAGACCTTTGTTGCCGTCTTGAAAGAAGCAAAATGACCTCCGTAAGATGAACTGTGACAATGAAGGAGAATGTCTTTAGCTTCTTCTCTTGTTACACACCTCCTGTAAAGGCTGTCTACTCCCCTCTTGTATAGGTGAGGCTCGTCCCAAAAGTATTGAGAGACGTCCCTCATGAACTTCTTCTTGTGGTAATAGTCAAGATGAGTAGGTTCCTCTCCACAAGCTAAGAAGTTCACTATATCAGCATACCAAGGTAGATCTTCTTCTCTCAAACTCAAAACTTCTTCAAACTGATCCTCTAGCCGTGTGCATACAACAATGTTGACCATTATGAGCTGCTCTTCAGGGAGTGAATCATCTAAAGGTAAGGCTTCATTGACCCTCATTCTTGAAAGGTGATCAGCAAAACCATTCTCTATCCCCATCTTATCCTTTATCTTCATATCAAACTCTTGTAGAAGAAGAATCCACCTTAAGAGCCTCGACTTGGTATCCTTCTTGGAGTAGATGTACCTCAACGCTGCGTGATCAGTGTATACAACAACCTTAGAGCCTACCAAGTATGATCTGAACTTCTCAAAAGCAAACACAACGGCCAGCAGCTCCTTCTCGGTTGTAGCATATCTCACTTGCGTGTCATCCAAGGTACGACTGGTGTAGTAGATAACATGAAACCTCTTGTCTTTCCTATGCCCTAGAACAGCTCCCACGGCGTAGTCACTCACGTCGCACATGATCTCGAAGGGTAAGCTCCAGTCTGGTGCTTGTACTATAGGTGCTGTGACAAGAGCTTCTTCGATAGTCTTGAAAGCGTGAAGACACTCCTCATCAAAAACAAACTCAGCTTCTTTGCATAACAGCTGTGTAAGGGGGCGAGCTATCTTGGAGAAATCCTGGATAAACCGCCTGTAGAAGCCTACGTGACCCAAGAAACTCTTTATACCCTTCACATTAGCCGGCGGCTCTAGGCTCAACATGACCTCAATCTTTGCTTTATCAACCTCTATCCCTTGCTCAGAAATCTTGTGACCGAGTACAATCCCTTCCTTCACCATGAAGTGACACTTCTCCCAGTTCAGCACCAAGTTTGTCTCCTCACATCTCTTGAGTACCTTGCAAAGATTTGACAAACAAGCTGAAAAGGGCACACCATACAAAGAGAAATCATCCATAAAAACTTCCACCATTTCCTCTATAAGATCAGAGAAGATAGACATCATGCACCTTTGAAAGGTTGCTGGTGCATTACATAACCCAAAAGGCATCCTTCGATAAGCGAAGGTACCATAAGGGCATGTGAAAGTTGTCTTCTCTTGATCGCTAGGATGAATTGGTATTTGAAAGAATTAAATATAACCATCAAGAAAGCAGTAATATGGGTGATTAGCTAATCTTTCAAGCATCTGATCAATAAAGGAAAGAGGAAAATGATCTTTTCTAGTAGCTGAGTGAAGCTTCCTATAATCAATACACATTCGATGTCTAGTTATGGTTCTTGTAGGAATCAACTCATCTTTTTCATTCTTAACGACCGTGATACCCCCTTTCTTTGGTACCACATGGACCGGAGAGACCCATGTGCTATCACTGATAGGGTATATCACGTCAGCCTCTAACAGTTTCAAGATCTCTTTCTTCACTACTTCTTTCAAATTCGGGTTTAAGCGTCTTTGATGTTCAATAGAAGAAGTGTTTTCATTCTCTAACTGAATCCTGTGAGTACAAAACATTGGTGAAAGGCCCTTGATGTCACTTAGAGAGTACCCAATGGCCCTTCTATACTTTCTCAACTCCTTAAGGAGTGAGTTTAACTCATCATCACTCAGATTTTCATTCACAATGACATGATAAGTGTCATTAGATCCCAAGAAAGCGTACCTTAGCCCATTCGTGAGCTCCTTTAGGTCCACCTTTGGGGCTAGCAGCTCGCTCCAGTCCCCCTCATGGCTTGTGTTGATGTTGCCATCCTCATCAGCCTCTTTTGAACCCGAGTCATGAGCTTTCAGGCTGCCATCTTGAACCTTTGTCTCCTCTGAGATCGAGTCATCCAGTCGATCGAGTCATCCAGACGATCTTCCACTCGTTCTGGTCTGGATCGATTGCACTCACATCGATCTCTTGCTCGATTTGATGTGGATCGAGCAGTGGATCGATTCACTGAGTTGTTCTCTGAACTGATCGAGTTGGCTCTCTCGATCTCCTCATCGATTTCTTGACCGGATCGACCAACCTCCTCGATGTTCTTGTCGATCTTTGTCTTGGATCGAGTGAAGTCCTCGATTTCCTGATGGATCTCTAGGCATACACCTTCATCTTCCTTCACAACCTTGCGAGAATCAAGGATGTGAACATACTCCTGGGTCTGCTCATTCAAGAAACCATACTCTCTACACTCCTTAGTCAAAGCTAGCTGCAAATGATTCTCCTGTGCTAACTCCTCAAGCAACTCATCGGCTAAAGCATCCAAAGTCTCAATGTAGAAAGCTTGTCCTCCAATCGTTGGCTTCTTCAAGACTTCATTGATATCGAAGTCTAACTTGATGTCTTTGCCCAAGTGTAGAGAGATCTTGCCATTCTTCACGTCAATGATGGCTCCAGCGGTTGCAAGAAACGGTCTTCCAAGGATAAGATGATCCTTTGGCTCTTCATCCATTTCTAAAACAACAAAGTCGGTTGGCACGTTAACTCCACTGATCCTCACGGGAAAATCTTCAAGCATACCCACAGGAAGCCTTATACTTCTATCAGCGAGCACGAGAGAGATTCTACACTCTTTAAACTTGGTGAAACCGAGCTTCTTTGCAATGGAATGGGGCATAAGATTAATGCTTGCACCAAGATCACATTAGCAGTTTCCAAACGTTAATGGACCAAGACCACAAGGAATGGTGAATGATCCTGAAACTCCAAGCTTCTTTGGAACTATCTCTTTGTGAATGATGGAGCTGCACTCTTCACTAAGCACCAAAACCTCTTCACTCTCCTTGCTCTTCTTAGTTAGAGCATCCTTGAAGAACTTAGCACATTTAGGCATGATGGCCAAACAATCAACTAAGGGTAGCTTGATCTCAACATCTTTCAAATGCTTCTCAAACACTGCTCTATGCTTCTCAAGCAGCTGCTTCTTGAACCTCCCAGGAAAAGGAAGCTTCGGTTTGTATGGTGGAGGTACAAATGCATCTTTCTCTTTGCTCACCTCCTCTACTTTCTTCTCTACAACGGCTTCCTTGTCTTTCCTTGGTCTTTCAATCCACACATTGTCAAAGGTAATCTCTTCATCATTTGAAAGCTTACCCTCCCCCTCTTGAACCACAATGTCCTCATTGTCTTTAGGTGCAACTCTCGACGGAAGCTCTTTCTCACTTCTCAAAGTAATAGCGTTTGCAAACTCCTTGGGATTTTGCTCACACTTGTGATATCATTGCATATTGCATACATTCTGCATACTCATTAGGTAGTTTTTCATGCATTTGTATCATGTTTTAGGCTAGATTGCATCACTTAGGGTCCTAGAGCATTCTTGCATCAGCATATGCATTTTCTCTGCATTTTGCATCCATTCCAGGTTGTTTCTGGTTGTTTTGGAGACACGGAGGTTCGTGGAGGTGTGGAGGCCGATGTAGCAGTTCATGGAAGCTCGGGAGTGTGCTAAGGACCAGTGATCGAGGAGCAGATCGAGCATGGCCGGTCGATCTAGGAGTTGATCGACCAGAAGATCGAGCCAACTAGGCGATCCAAGGATAATGATCGAGATGGAGATCAAATGAAGCAATCGATGTATCGGTACAGACGTAAATGACACCATGCAGAGCGAGAGCCGGATCGAGTACACCACTCGATCCTCCCAAAGATCGATACCGAGATCGGATGCAGCACTCGATTCACCGAAGAAGATCGAGACCCGGATCGAGCCGAAGACACGATGGCCGGATATGATCGAGAGAACAACTCGATCCAATGGTCGATCTCTGTCCTTTCAACCGTTTTTGGCTGTTAGCGAAGGGGGGACCATTGGACTGTTTTGACATGTTAGGCAAGGCGGCGAATGCTTTTTCGACAACTTTTAGATTTCTAACTTTTTCCTTCAAGTTTTCTCTCTCGTTTTCGGAAGAACACCATTGTTAAACCAGTTTTCTTTTCAAGCTTTTGTATTCTCGAACCTTATCGTTTAATCTAGTCATTGTTTCATGTTCATCGTTTCATTTCTTCCACCTTGCTTGATTTACTTTATGTGTAGTGAGTAGTTTACTTTGGCTTAGGGGTTGAGAGGATTAAGGGGTAGAAAAGGTTCGATCTTGGTTTGTTTTCTAAACGTTTTTAAGGCTATCTCTTCTAAGGTGTTGAAAGCTTAATGCTTGAAGACTCTCACGCCAAGAGCTTCATGATCCGAGAGGTCCCTTACCTTGACAGGATCCAGGGGCCTCGGAAGATCTCACCTTAGAGACTAGTTACCCCTTCCCAAAAGCCATGGAAGTTTGGGGGACTAGTTAAGCCATTGTTCGAAATCTGTTTTCCTTGCCTTTCGACCTCTCTTTCCACCAAAAGCCATGGGTTTGGAGGAGAGGATGAAAGAGTGATCTATACCGAAAGCCACGGATAGATCTTGTTTTGTTTTCGAGGCTTAGAGATCCTCACCAAGTGAGTCGATCCAAAGTTTCAAACCCAAGATCGTTCCTTGAAACCTCTTATATGAATCTCAACCCTAAAGCCCTCTCTTCTAGCATATTTACGTCTCATATCATCTTTATCTTGTTACCTGATAGCATCCTGGTCTTTAGATTCATTGTTCTTACGGTTTTAGACGAGATCGATCGTTTCTGCTCGATCTAGTGGTCGATCTTGTGGTCGATCCACTAGTCGAATTTTAACAATTCGAAGCTCTTCCCTTTAATTTATCTGTTTGTTCCTCGTGGTAACTGCTTCCTTTATAGTATTTTTAAAATAGGTTTCACTCCGTTTAGGTTGCTGCATTTAGTTTTTAGATTATTTCTCATAAACTGTCTCATTTGCTTAGATTTGTCTTCGACCTTGCATTCTCTGTGGATTCTCTATCATCTAGAAGTGGATTGACACTCTCCTGCTTGCCTTACTACAACATTGCTTGCATTAGAGTTTTGATAACCTCTCTGCTGCATTAGACCGTAAGAAAAACGTTTATCAAATGGCGCCGTTGCCATTCTAGGTTGCTTAGAGAACATAGAGATTTGGGTCTTAGCAAAGACTAAGTCTTTACCTTTTTCAAGTTACTAATCCTACTACTCTAAACCGTGTGTTTTCAGGTACATGAATCTTCGTTCAAGGGGAGACAACAATCTTCTACAACCCTTAGACAACATTCATCAGCTTGGTCACTCACGGCAAAGAAGAGTCAGAGATCAAACAAGAGCCTTTGAGGAGATTGTTCAGCAAGGTCTGGTTAACTTTGAAGACATGGCTGCACACGAGCATCCAGAAGGACCACCTCCAGCAGGACGGGGCAATGGAAACCCCCAACACGCGGCTAGACCTCCGAGGATCATAGGAGCCGGAGATGCTCCCAATACCCACCACAATAGGTTTGGGATCACTCCTCCTCCGGTACAAAACAATAACTTTGAAATCAAGCCGGGGTTCATATCTATGGTGCAAAACAACAAGTTCCACGGCTTAGCAATGGAAGACCCCTTGGAGCACCTGGACAATTTCGAGCAAGTGTGTGGAATGATTAAGATCAACGGTATATCAGAAGATGCCTTCAAGCTGCGTCTCTTCCCCTTTTCACTCGGAGACAAAGCTAGACATTGGGAGAAGACCCTCCCACAAGGCACCATCACATCATGGGCTGAATGTAAGAAGGCTTTCCTCTCAAAGTTCTTCTCAAGCACCAGGACTGCTCGGTTGAGAAGCGAAATCAGCGGTTTCACTCAAAGGAACAATGAGACATTCAATGAGGCTATGGAGCGTTTCAAAGATTACACGATCCAATGCCCTCATCACGGGTTCAGTGAGGAGACTCTACTCAGTACCATATACCGTGGGGCTTCACCAAAGATCCGGTTGTTGCTTGATACAGCTAGCAAAGGGAACTTCCTCGGTCAAGAAGTAGAAGAGGGTATGGAGCTGATAGAGAACCTGGCGTTGAGTGATGGAAACTATGCTGAGGATTATGACCGAGCACCGAGGGGATCAGAATTAGAGTCTCACAAGAAGGAGCTCAAATCGTTGCATGAGAAGATTGACAAGTTGGTTTTAGCTAACCAGAAGCATGTTCACTTCGTTGGTGAAGCTGATGAAAACCAAGAGGAGTTAGAGCTAAGCCAAGAAGAAGCAAATTGGGTGGCTGGACAAAACAACTACAAGTCTCAAGGCTACAACCAAGGCTACCAGAACAACAACCTCTCTTACCGAAACACCAATGTAGCCAACCCTAAAGATCAAGTGTACCCTGCTCAACAAGCTAAGCCTTTCATCCCTTACAACAAAGGTTTTCAACCGAGCAGTGGTTTCCAAGGTCAAGGGCAAGGCAACTTCAAAGGTCAAGGGCAACAACAACAAAACAAGGGTTATACTACCAACTACCCTCCGGGCTTTGCACCTCAACAGCAATAACAACCGATGCAACAACAAGTTGATCCGGTTCAAGCAATGTTCCAACAGCTAATACAAGGGCAAGCTTCTACAAATCAGAAGTTCGCTGAAATGAACACTCGGCTAGATTCATCCTTAACCGACTTCTCCACTCAAATCACAAACCTCAACAACAAAATAAAGCAGCTGGAGAAGGGCAAGGCAAGCACGAGTGGACAGAACAGCCTCCCGGGAAAGTGTGAGCAAAACCCCAAGGAGTATGCCAATGCTATTACGTTACGAAGTGGCAAAGAGCTTGAGCCTCCGGTCTCTACCAAGAACAACAAGGACGTTGTAATTCAAGAGGGGGAGGGTAAACTTTCAGCTGATAATGAGGAGATAAACTTTGACAACGTATGGATCCAAGGACCGAGAAGAGGTGACAGGGCATTCATTGAGAAAAAGGCTGAGAAAACCACCAAGGAAAAGGATGACTACGTGCCCCCACCTTACGTACCAAAGTTGCCATTCCCGGGTCGTTTCAAAAAGCAGTTAATAGAGAAACACCGGATCCTGTTTGAGAAGCACTTGAGAGACGTGGAGATAAAGTTGCCTCTTGTAGACTGTCTCGCTATGATGCCCAAGTGCGCCAAGTTTTTCAAGGACACCCTTGTGAAGAAGAACAAAGAAAGCAAAGAGGTGCTTGTACTAAGCGAAGAGTGTAGCGCGGTTATTCATAAGGAGATAGTGCCTAAGAAGCTGGGAGATCCGGGAAGCTTCACCATACCTTGTGCTTTAGGTCCTCTAGAGTTCAAGAGTTGCTTGTGTGATCTCGGAGCTAGCATAAACTTGATGCCTCACTCCGTGGCTAAGAAGCTTGGTTTCACTCGATTTAAGGAATGTCGGATCTCATTGGTGCTGGCTGATAGGAGCGTGAGATTACCGGTAGGGCTGCTCGAAGACTTACCGGTGCGAATCAGTGGTGTGAATGTACCTACAGACTTTGTAGTGCTGGAGATGGACGAGGAGCCGAAAGACCCACTCATCTTAGGGAGACCATTCCTCACAACCGCCGGAGCCATAATAGACGTGAAGAATGGGAAGATTGCCTTGCATTTGGGGAAAGAGATCAGGCTAGACTTTGACATCAACAAGGTTCTAAAGAAGCCAACCATTGAAGGACAAGCTTTCTATATCGAAACGATGGATGCCTTGGCGGATGAGTTGCTGGAAGAGCTAGCTTTAGAAGACCATTTGAAGCTAGCACTCACTAAGGAGCCAGGAGAGTTTGGCTATGTGGACCAAAGGACCCAAGACTACGTGAACCTGCTAGATTCGAGGAGAATCATCAAGAATGAAGAAGGATGTTGCCTAGAAATCGAGCCCGAGATCGACGCTATCACTCGATCCAGGAGTCAGATCGACAAGCCAATCGAGAACCCAACTCGATCCGGTGCAACAATCGACCAACAGATCGAGAATGATGCTCGATCAGAAGAAACAATCGAGTTGACGATCGAGAAAGACCTCCCGATCATTTTAGAGTCCAATCAAGAGATCGACTCAACGTCTCGATCCCTTACTCGATCCATATCAAATCGAGTAAGTGAATCGAGTGAAATGGCTCGATCTAGACGACATCGAGAGGAGAATCGACCGAAAGACTCGATCACAGAAGGGATAGCGATAGAGGAAAGCAGTCTTAAGGGCCATGCCTCGAGTTCAAAGGAGAGTTCCAAGGAGGAGAACAACAACAACAGCCACGAGGATGACTGGAGTGAGCTGTTAGCCCCAAAGGTGGACCTTAAGGAGCTCCCAAAAGGGCTAAGGTATGCTTTCTTAGGACCTAATGACACCTATCCCGTGATAGTAAACGAAAACCTTAGTGATGATGAGTTGCACTCGCTCTTAACTGAGCTGAGAAAGTATAGGAAGGCCATTGGGTACTCTTTAAGTGACATCAAAGGCCTTTCACCAATGCTTTGCACTCATAGGATTCACTTGGATAATGAGAACGCCACTTCTGTAGAACATCAAAGGCGTTTGAATCCTAACTTGAAAGAGGTTGTTAAGAAGGAAATCCTTAAGCTTTTAGAGGCTGACGTGATCTATCCCATAAGTGACAGCACGTGGGTTTCACCTGTACACGTGGTGCCTAAGAAGGGAGGGATCACGGTTATAAGGAATGAAAAGGATGAACTTATCCCTACTAGGACCATTACTGGTCATAGAATGTGTATTGACTATAGAAAGCTTAACCTTGCGACTAGAAAAGACCATTTCCCTTTGCCTTTTATTGATCAGATGCTTGAGAGACTTGCAAATCACCCTTACTACTGTTTTCTCGATGGGTATAGCGGTTTCTTTCAAATACCTATTCACCCAAACGATCAGGAGAAAACGACTTTTACATGTCCCTACGGTACCTTTGCATATCGAAGGATGCCGTTTGGATTGTGTAATGCACCGGCTACGTTTCAGCAGTGTATGATGTCGATCTTCTCCGATCTTATAGAGGAGATGGTAGAGGTGTTTATGGATGACTTCTCTGTGTATGGTGCGTCCTTTCCTGCGTGTTTGTTGAATCTTTGCAGGGTACTTAAACGTTGTGAAGAAACAAACCTGGTGCTGAACTGGGAGAAATGCCCCTTCATGGTCAAGGAAGGGATAGTGCTCGGTCACAAGATTTCAGAGAGGGGTATTGAGGTTGATCAGGCTAAGGTTGAGGTTATGATGGGTTTGGAGCCGCCGGTTAATGTTAAAGGGATCAGAAGCTTCTTGGGACACGCAGGGTTCTATAGGCGCTTCATCAAAGATTTCTCCAAGATTGCACGCCTCCTTACACGGCTGTTATGCAAGGAAGCTGAGTTTGTATTCGATGAGGAGTGTTTGAAGGCTTTCGTGACCATCAAGGAAGCCCTCACGTCAGCCCCTATAGTCCAAGCACCAGACTGGTCTCTCCCTTTTGAGATTATGTGTGATGCTAGTGACTATGCTGTAGGAGCAGTCCTTGGTCAGAAGAAGGACAAGAAGCTACATGTGATCTATTATGCTTCAAGGACCTTGGATGACACGCAATCACGATACACTACTACGGAGAAGGAGCTGCTTGCAGTAGTCTTCGCCTTTGAGAAGTTCAGATCGTATCTCGTTGGCTCCAAGGCTATTGTATACACGGATCATGCTGCTCTACGATACATCTACTCAAAGAAAGACACTAAGCCTCGGCTCTTAAGATGGATTCTCTTACTTCAGGAGTTTGACATGGAAATTAAAGACAAGAAGGGGATAGAAAATGGAGTCGCTGACCACCTCTCAAGGCTAAGGATCAACGAGTCTCTCCTTTTAGACGATTCTCTTCCAGAAGAACAACATATGGCGATTACTACTGCTGTTTGTGGGAAGCTAGAAGGAAGGTTTGAGGAAATGTTGAGTTTTAAAGAGGAGGATCTACCATGGTATGCTGATATGGTGAACTACCTAGCATGTGGTGAGGAGCCAACACATCTCAACAGCTATCACAAGAAGAGGTTTTTGAGGGAGGCTAGTGACTACTTTTGGGATGAGCCTTACTTATACAAAAGAGGAGTAGACAGCTTGTACCGAAGATGTGTTACAAAGGAAGAAGCCAGGGATATCCTCTATCATTGCCATGGCTCTTCCTACGGAGGACACTTCGCTTCATTCAAAACTGCCACGAAAGTGTTGCAAGCAGGTTTCTGGTGGCCGTCTATCTTCAAAGATGCACACGATTTTGTGAAGAGCTGTGAGGCATGTCAGCGAGCAGGGAACATTACCAAGAGGAATGAAATGCCTCAAGTTCCTATCTTCGAGGTTGACGTGTTCGATGCGTGGGGTATTGACTTCATGGGGCCTTTTCCTTCTTCATACGGCAACAAGTACATCTTAGTAGCTGTGGATTATGTTTCCAAATGGGTTGAGGCTGTTGCTTCCCCTACAAACGACTCTAAGGTTGTGATCAAGTTGTTCAAGAGTATCATCTTTCCAAGGTTTGGGGTACCCAAGGTTGTTATAAGTGATGGAGGAAGCCATTTTGTAATCAAGATTTTTGAGAGCCTCTTGAGAAAGTATGGGGTTAAGCATAAGGTGGCTACACCGTATCATCCTCAAACGAGCGGTCAGGTGGAAGTCTCTAACAGGCAGATCAAAGCTATTCTGGAGAAGACCGTTGGAGCAACAAGGAAGGACTGGTCAGTGAAGCTGGACGATGCTCTTTGGGCCTACCGTACTGCCTTCAAGACGCCGATTGGTACAACCCCTTTCACTCTACTCTATGGCAAGGGTTCTCACCTCCCGGTTGAGCTGGAACACCGTGCATTGTGGGCTGTGAAGAGGCTGAACTTTGATCTCAAGACGGCTCAGGAAAGGCGTCTTATTCAGCTACACGAACTGGACGAGTTGAGGTTGAATGCTTACGAGAGTTCCAAGATCTACAAGGAGCGGACTAAGGAGGCTCATGACAAGAAATTGGTTGCCAAGGAGCTTAAGGAAGGAGGACTGGTGTTGCTGTACAACTCGAGGCTGAAGCTCTTCCCGGGCAAGCTGAAATCAAGGTGGAGCGGACCGTTCGTGATTCAAGAGGTCTTGCCATATGGAGCTGTTACTCTGATGGGAAGAAGTGGTAGTGCATTCACCGTCAACGGACACAGAGTCAAGCCCTACCTGGCGGACAGCTTTGACAAGGAGAGTACCTCGGTGCTTCTCCAAGACCCACCATCCGCCTAGACCAAGGAAGGTCTAGCTAAAGACGTTAAAGAAAGCGCACTTGGGAGGCATTCCCATGTTTATCTTGTAATATTTTTGCTTTCATTTCTCTTTCAGTTTTATGTTTTTATGTTTTTAGTGTGTAGGAACAGGTATAAGGAATCTAAACCTTATCTTTGGGTTCCAAAAGGGGCAATAGGGGTTAAGATAAAGCTAGAGATCGAGTGCTAGATCGACTAATCCTGGCTCGATCTTTGCTAGATCGAGCCAGTGAATCGAGAGGAGCCAGTCGATCTAGACGAGAACGAGTGACAAGATCGACCTTGACGAAAAAGGATCGATCGATCCAAATCGGATCGACCGATCTAATTTCTCTCTGGAAAATCTGTTGAAAATTGACCGATCACTCGACTCGATCCATCACTCGATCTGTGCTAAATCGACCCCTAAATCGAGGACATAGCTCGATCAGAGGGACTTAGCCGAGGAGCCAACATCTCAATGATCGAGAGAGCCAATCGATCCAGGGCTCGATTCACCTTGAATCGAGTCACAAATCGAGTAACCCTCTCGATCTAAGCCATTTTAGGCATGAGATCGAGTCCTAGATCGACCAAAAGGACTCGATCTCATGCCGAGGTAACAATTTTCTTTCCCTCCTTTACTCCTTTCCCTCCAATTTTTAAATTCAAAACTTGGTCAAGGCAAGCATCTTTGACCATGAAAGATGTGCCTTGACCAAGACTTTTGTCAGAAACCACTTTGACCACCCATTGTTTTGGTTTGTTAAACTCTTTAAATGTCTCAATTTATTCTTCACCCTCTCATTTCTGTTTGCTCGAGTTTTTCTTACAAAGAGAGTGAGAATTTAAAAGCTTTTAAAGTTTAGCAAAGATATCCTCTACTCTTGCAAAGGTATTTTCAAGGTTTAATGATTTTATTTCAAGAAAATCTCCTTAAAAATCGCAAGTTCTTGTTTTAGGATATAGGATCGGATTTGAATTTTTAAAATTAGCTAAGTAATAGGAAAAATTCTTGATTTTCAGTATCTCAAAGATTTTATTTCCTTTTATCTAGCTATTATTTTTATTTGATCCTCAAAATTCTAGAGTAGTTTATATAAATCTTCTTCTCCTCTTCTCTTATTCTCATTCAATCGCCTCTTGCTAATCATTCTCTAGAAAAATTTGTTTCAGGAGCAATGGCACCAAAGAGAACAAGAGAGGAGCGAGTGCAAGAAGGAGAAACACAAGAAGTGGTGGTTCAAGAGAGGGTCCGGTGGAGCAAAGATGAGAAGAGGGATAAGAAGAGGTTGGAGAGGCTCCGGTTTGAACCTACAAAGTTTGTTGATCGAGAGCTTCTGTCCAGGCTCGGGATCCTTAGAGACTTCGACCAACTCCTCAAGAACATTGGTCTGAGGTGCTTATCGCGGATGGACTGCCCTACAATTCCCGAGGTGACGATAGATTTCCTAGCCACTTTGGAGTTCCGGTACGAGAATCCGAGTGCACCTGTTCCTTCTCAAGGCCGTCTCTATTTCAAGGTTGGCCGCCAAGCCTACACACTATCCATCCCCGAGCTATGCCAAGCCTACGGTCTCAAGGCTGATGCACACAAGGTGGAGTTCCCAGCCTTCAAGAAAGCCGACGAGTTTTGGGACCTGATCAGCAATGAAGACTACAAAGCCAACACCGCCAAGATCAAGAGAGTTAGGAGTCCGGTGCTGAGGTATACTTTGAAGCTGATAGCTAATACATTCAGTGGGAGGTCTGTTGCTCCTACTGTCACGAAGACGGAGCTGTGCTTCCTTTTCCAAGGCGTGAAGCATTTGGTGTCTGATCCGGATGCGAATGAAGAACCCATAGAAGATGAACTCGGCGATGAAGTGAATTACGGCTGTGTGCTCGCGGCTTCTCTGGTGAAGTACAAGGCTTATGCCTTACGGTGCAAGGCAACCTCTTCCTACATTGGCGGTTTCCTTACTCCTTTGTTCGTGCAAGCCGGTGTGCCCATCCATGACTTTGCTCACGTCCCAAACAGAGCTTTCATGGATGAAGCATACATGAGAAACACTGATAGCTTGGGACGCACGCCAGCAGAAGGGTTTTATGCTTACCTCTTCATATATGAGGAAGACAAGAAGAGAGTGTGCATCCTCCCCAACAAAGACGAGACCGAGCTGCTTGGTGTTGGGAACATCGAGTTCTTACCCACGGAGGAAGAATGCTTTGCCCCTTTAGGAGGACCGCCTTCTTCAGCCATTGCCCCGCGCCAAAGGTCAGAGTCTCCAGGAACAGAGGATGAGATGCCCGAGGTTTACACACTTCCCAAGCTGGATTTTGAGCCTAAGACCAAAACCGAGAAGTTCTTAGCCTCGGTGGTGGAGATGCACGGAAGATCAACAAGTGGCAAGGGAAGATGCTTAAGAAGCTGGGGAAGAAGGTCAAACAACTCCAAGGAAGCCAGCCTAAGCCAGCTGTAAGCCAGGAGATACAACAACCCGAGAAGAGGAGACTCTCAACCGGAGGAGTTGTGGTCTGCGAGACCCAAGGAGACAACATTCAACCGGCTCGCCACTCCCTACAAGAACCAGGCAACAAAGGAAAGGCAACAATCTCTAGCTCCTCTGGAACATCCTCAAGTTCCAGCCGAGCCTAGACAAGAGGTAACAACCTTCCTCCATTGTATATAACCGCACATCTTTGTTTCTTGCATTGTGTTTGTTTGCTTCTTCGGATGAGTTTGCCACCGGGATGGTGTCAAGCAAGTTTGGGGGAGTACTTGTGTGATCTAATCTTGTGTTCTTTGATCTTATCTTCCTTTTACATCCTTGAGTCTTAGTTCATGAAAAATTGATAAAATTTTTAAATTTTTTCAAAGATTCATGTAGTTGCATTCATATTTCTTAAAACATGTAGGATTGAGTCTAGAATTTCCCATATCACTTAGGTTGTTTGCATTTGCATAAGGGGTTAGAATTTCTTAAAAAGGTGTTTTACTTATGCATCATTTCAATACCCTAGTTAGTAGTTCTTTGATGCTTGTGCAAACTTGAAGTTAAGTTCTAACCATATTTAGATCATTTGTTTTGATTTTCGTGGCTTAAGTTGAACAAACATGAATTGAATCCTTTTCTACTAAGTGAGAACCCTAATCTGAATTTGAATTATCACACTTGTGCATTCGAAATGAAGTACATGGATCACATATACATATTCAGGCTTTCTTACCCCTTTCTACCACTCTTTGTAAGTCTGAATAGAACTCCACACCCTGAACTTAGCCTTCCTTTCAAGCCAAATATTTCTTGTGTGATGTGAGGCCTTATTTTTGGATTGAACTTAGCATAAAGTGTTAGGTTTAGGCGACATGATTAGGCTTTCATATTTATGCTAGCTTTGCATTTTGAAGCTAGTTCTAGGTTTGTTTTGGAGCAGGGATTCACTGGTGGTAAAAAGAATTTTGCTTATGTGTTTTCGGTTTAAAAAGAAATGGTTTGGGATTTGAAAATAAGGACTCATGGTTTTAAGTGGTGGTTTGTTCTATTTTTAAAAGAAAGCTCAGTTTTAAAAGAAGGTAGCTCTCAGAAATGAAAAGAAAATCAAAAAGAAAAGAGCCAAAGGCCAAAATAAAAAAAAAATAAAAAAAAAAAGGAGACAAAAAATATATAAGAGAAGAGAGCTACCAAGTTTGTATTCAACCACCACTAGCCTAAGAAGAGTGAAGTTGTTTTCTATTTTTATGGGTTATGCTTGGCTTCTTGCCTTATTGTTTGGGGTAGCTTCTAGAGGGTGAGTGAGCTTGAAAAAGAAAGAAAATGAGAGGGGTTTAGGATCATTGTTAGTGTATATGGGTAGATGAGAGTCTAGTCATGTATGCATCAATTGTCTTCACCTTTAGCATTATGCATAAGTTCGATCCTTTTTGAGACAACCCATTGTTTGAATCACCCACTTGAATGAGATCATCTTTGTCTCATAACCTTGTCTTTAGCCAAATGTATTATGTTTTAAGTGTATGAGTGTGATTCACGGTTCGATCATTAATTGAATGTTAAAGGATAGGATTCTTGGATTGTTTGGAATATGAGAGTCATGATCTGAAATTCAATATGTGATGAATATGGCTAAGTTCTTTGAAGTAGAGTTTGTATACTGCATTTTAGAATTAAGAACTAGGATGTTGAGATGATTTATTCGAAAAGCACCTTTGCAAAAAGTTTTAAACCCCTTTGAATTTTCTGAAAACCTCTCTTCCTTACTTGTTTTTTGTTGCTTGAGGGCAAGCAAGAAGTAAGTTTGGGGGAGTTGATATCATTGCATATTGCATACATTCTGCATACTCATTAGGTAGTTTTTCATGCATTTGTATCATGTTTTAGGCTAGATTGCATCACTTAGGATCCTAGAGCATTCTTGCATCAGCAGATGCATTTTCTCTGCATTTTGCATCCATTCCAGGTTGTTTCTGGTTGCTTTGGAGACACGGAGGTTCGTGGAGGTGTGGAGGCCGATGTAGCAGTTCATGGAAGCTCGGGAGTGTGCTAAGGACCAGTGATCGAGGAGCAGATCGATTATGGCCGGTCGATCTAGGAGTTGATCGACCAGAAGATCGAGCCAACTAGGCGATCCAAGGATAATGATCGAGATGGTGATCGAGTGAAGCAATCGATGTATCGGTACGGACGTAAATGACGCCATGCAGAGCGAGAGCCGGATCGAGTACACCACTCGATCCTCCCAAAGATCGATACCGAGATCGGATGCAGCACTCGATTCACCGAAGAAGATCGAGACCCGGATCGAGCCGAAGACACGATGGCCGGATATGATCGAGAGAACAACTCGATCCAATGGTCGATCTCTGTCCTTTCAACCGTTTTTGGCTGTTAGCAAAGGGGGGACCATTGGACTGTTTTGACATGTTAGGCAAGGCGGCGAATGCTTTTTCGTTTTCGGAAGAACACCATTGTTAAACCAGTTTTCTTTTCAAGCTTTTTTTATTCTCGAACCTTATCGTTTAATCTAGTCATTGTTTCATGTTCATCGTTTCATTTCTTCCACCTTGCTTGATTTACTTTATGTGTAGTGAGTAGTTTACTTTGGGTTAGGGGTTGAGAGGATTAAGGGGTAGAAAAGGTTCAATCTTGGTTTGTTTTCTAAACGTTTTTAAGGCTATATCTTCTAAGGTGTTGAAAGCTTAATGCTTGAAGACTCTCACGCCAAGAGCTTCATGATCCGAGAGGTCCCTTGCCTTGACAGGATCCAGGGGCCTCGGAAGATCTCACCTTATAGACTAGTTACCCCTTCCCAAAAGCCATGGAAGTTTGGGGGACTAGTTAAGCCATTGTTCGAAATCTGTTTTCCTTGCCTTTCGACCTCTCTTTCCACCAAAAGCCATGGGTTTGGAGGAGAGGATGAAAGAGTGATCTATACCAAAAGCCACAGATAGATCTTGTTTTGTTTTCGAGGCTTAGAGATCCTCACCAAGTGAGTCGATCCAAAGTTTCAAACCCAAGATCGTTCCTTGAAACCCCTTATATGAATCTCAACCCTAAAGCCCTCTCTTCTAGCATATTTACGTCTCATATCATCTTTATCTTGTTACCTAATAGCATCCTGGTCTTTAGATTCATTGTTCTTACGGTTTTAGACGAGATCGATCGTTTCTGCTCGATCTAGTGGTCGATCTTGTGGTCGATCCACTAGTCGAATTTTAACAATTCGAAGCTTTTCCCTTTAATTTATCTGTTTGTTCCTCGTGGTAACTGCTTCCTTTCTAGTATTTTTAAAATAGGTTTCACTCCGTTTAGGTTGCTGCATTTAGTTTTTAGATTATTTCTCATAAACTGTCTCATTTGCTTAGATTTGTCTTAGACCTTGCATTCTCTGTGGATTCTCTATCATCTAGAAGTGGATTGACACTCTCCTGCTTGCCTTACTACAACATTGCTTGCATTAGAGTTTTGATAAACTCTCTGCTGCATTAGACCGTAAGAAAAACGTTTATCAACTTGCCCGGTAAGCTGCCTTGACTGCTTGTGCTAGCTTTGCCTTTCTCTAACTGCTTGATCTTGTTGTTCAGATTGGTGATCTGAGTAGAGACTTCAGTAAGAGAGGAGTCTAGCCTGTTGTTCATCTGAAAAAACTTCTGATTTGTAGAAGCTTAACCTTGAAGCAACTGTTGAAACATTGCTTGAACCGGATCCTGAGGTGGGGGTTGCATTTGTTGCTACTGTAGAACGAAACCAGGAGGAAACATAGGAGTGTAGCCTTTGTTGTCTTGTTGTTGCTGCTGGGTCTGCTCATTCAAGAAACCATACTCTCCACACTCCTTAGTCAAAGCTAGCTGCAAATGATTCTCCTGTGCTAACTCCTCAAGCAACTCATCGGCTAAAGCATCCAAAGTCTCAATGTAGAAAGCTTGTCCTCCAATGGTTGGCTTCTTCAAGACTTCATTGATATCGAAGTCTAACTTGATGTCTTTGCCCAAGTGTAGAGAGATCTTGCCATTCTTCACGTCAATGATGGCTCCAGCGGTTGCAAGAAACCGTCTTCCAAGGATAAGATGATCCTTTGGCTCTTCATCCATTTCTAAAACAACAAAGTCGGTTGGCACGTTAAATCCACTGATCCTCACGGGAAAATCTTCAAGCATACCCACAGGAAGCCTTATACTTCTATCAGCGAGCACGAGAGAGATTCTACACTCTTTAAACTTGGTGAAACCGAGCTTCTTTGCAATGGAATGGGGCATAAGATTAATGCTTGCACCAAGATCACATTAGCAGCTTCCAAACGTTAATGGACCAAGACCACAAGGAATGGTGAATGATCCTGAATCTCCAAGCTTCTTTGGAACTATCTCTTTGTGAATGATGGAGCTGCACTCTTCACTAAGCACCAAAACCTCTTCACTCTCCTTGCTCTTCTTAGTTAGAGCATCCTTGAAGAACTTAGCACATTTAGGCATCATGGCCAAACAATCAACTAAGGGTAGCTTGATCTCAACATCTTTCAAATGCTTCTCAAACACTGCTCTATGCTTCTCAAGCAGCTGCTTCTTGAACCTCCCAGGAAAAGGAAGCTTCGGTTTGTTTGGTGGAGGTACAAATGCATCTTTCTCTTTGCTCACCTCCTTTACTTTCTTCTCTACAACGGCTTCCTTGTCTTTCCTTGGTCTTTCAATCCACACATTGTCAAAGGTAATCTCTTCATCATTTGAAAGCTTACCCTCCCCCTCTTGAACCACAATGTCCTCATTGTCTTTAGGTGAAACTCTCGGCGGAAGCTCTTTCTCACTTCTCAAAGTAATAGCGTTTGCATACTCCTTGGGATTTTGCTCACACTTGCCCGGTAAGCTGCCTTGACTGCTTGTGCTAGCTTTGCCTTTCTCTAATTGCTTGATCTTGTTGTTCAGATTGGTGATCTGAGTAGAGACTTCAGTAAGAGAGGAGTCTAGCCTGTTGTTCATCTCAAAAAACTTCTGATTTGTAGAAGCTTAACCTTGAAGCAACTGTTGAAACATTGCTTGAACCGGATCCTGAGGTGGGGGTTGCATTTGTTGCTGCTGTAGAACGAAACCAGGAGGAAACATAGGAGTGTAGCCTTTGTTGTCTTGTTGTTGCTGCTGGGTCTGCTCATTCAAGAAACCATACTCTCCACACTCCTTAGTCAAAGCTAGCTGCAAATGATTCTCCTGTGCTAACTCCTCAAGCAACTCATCGGCTAAAGCATCCAAAGTCTCAATGTAGAAAGCTTGTCCTCCAATGGTTGGCTTCTTCAAGACTTCATTGATATCGAAGTCTAACTTGATGTCTTTGCCCAAGTGTAGAGAGATCTTGCCATTCTTCATGTCAATGATGGCTCCAGCGGTTGCAAGAAACCGTCTTCCAAGGATAAGATGATCCTTTGGCTCTTCATCCATTTCTAAAACAACAAAGTCGGTTGGCACGTTAAATCCACTGATCCTCACGGGAAAATCTTCAAGCATACCCACAGGAAGCCTTATACTTCTATCAGCGAGCACGAGAGAGATTCTACACTCTTTAAACTTGGTGAAACCGAGCATCTTTGCAATGGAATGGGGCATAAGATTAATGCTTGCACCAAGATCACATTAGCAGCTTCCAAACGTTAATGGACCAAGACCACAAGGAATGGTGAATGATCCTGAATCTCCAAGCTTCTTTGGAACTATCTCTTTGTGAATGATGGAGCTGCACTCTTCACTAAGCACCAAAACCTCTTCACTCTCCTTGCTCTTCTTAGTTAGAGCATCCTTGAAGAACTTAGCACATTTAGGCATCATGGCCAAACAATCAACTAAGGGTAGCTTGATCTCAACATCTTTCAAATGCTTCTCAAACACTGCTCTATGCTTCTCAAGCAGCTGCTTCTTGAATCTCCCAGGAAAAGGAAGCTTCGGTTTGTATGGTGGAGGTACAAATGCATCTTTCTCTTTGCTCATCTCTGCTGCATTAGACCGTAAGAAAAACGTTTATCAACTTGCCCGGTAAGCTGCCTTGACTGCTTGTGCTAGCTTTGCCTTTCTCTAACTGCTTGATCTTGTTGTTCAGATTGGTGATCTGAGTAGAGACTTCAGTAAGAGAGGAGTCTAGCCTGTTGTTCATCTCAAAAAACTTCTGATTTGTAGAAGCTTAACCTTGAAGCAACTGTTGAAACATTGCTTGAACCGGATCCTGAGGTGGGGGTTGCATTTGTTGCTGCTGTAGAACAAAACCAGGAGGAAACATAGGAGTGTAGCCTTTGTTGTCTTGTTGTTGCTGCTGACCTTGGAAGTTCTCTTGTCTCTGACCTTGGTACCCACTGTTTTGTTGAAACCCTTTGTTGTAAGGTACAAAAGGCATGCCTTCTTAGGGGGGGGGGGGGGGGGGGGGGGGGGGGGTGGGGTGATCTTTAGGGTTCTCCACATTGGTGCTACGGTATGAGAGGTTGTTGTTGTCCTGGTAGCCTTGAGAATAGCCCTGTGGCTTGTTGTAGTTCTGACTAGTAACCTAATTAGCTTCCTCTTGGCTCAGCTTTAACTCCTCTATGACATCTTCGGCTTCTCCCACGAAATGTACTTGCTTCTGATTTGCAAGCACTAGCTTGTCTATCTTCTCATGGAGCGGTTTGAGCTCTTTTTTGTGTGACTCCAGCTCAGAACCTCTAGGTGCACGGTCGTAGTCCTCAGTGTAGTTCCCATCACTCAAAGCCAAGTTCTCTATAAGCTCCATTCCTTCTTCCACTTCTTGACCAAGAAAGTTACCTTTGCTTGCCGTATCAAGCAGCATTCTAATCTTGGGTAATGCTCCTCGGTATATTGTGCTCGAGAGAGTCTCTTCACTGAAGCCTTGGTGAGGACACTGAATTGTATAGTCTTTGAATCTCTCCATAGCTTCACTGAATGTCTCATTCTGTCTTTGAGTTAATCCGCTAATCTCACTTTGCAGCCTAGCTGTTCTTGTGCTCGAGAAAAACTTTGAGAGGAATGCCTTCTTACATTCAGCCCAAGAAGTAATGGTGCCTTATGAAAGGGTCTTCTCCCAGTGCCTAGCCTTATCTCCAAGACAAAATGGAAAGTGCCGTAGCTTGAAAGCATCTTCCGAGATCCCACTGATCTTTATCATTCCACAAACGTGTTCAAAGTTGTCAAGATTCTCCAGAAGGTCTTCCATAGCCAGTCCATGGTATTTGCTGTTCTGAACCATAGAGACAAATCCAGGCTTTATCTCAAAATTGTTATTCTGAGATGATCTTTAGGGTTCTCCACATTGGTGCTACGGTATGAGAGGTTGTTGTTGCCCTGGTAGCCTTGAGAATAGCCCTGTGGCTTGTTGTAGTTCTGACTAGTAACCCAATTAGCTTCCTCTTGGCTCAGCTCTAACTCCTCTAAGACATCTTCGGCTTCTCCCACGAAATGTACTTGCTTCTGATTTGCAAGCACTAGCTTGTCTATCTTCTCATGGAGCGGTTTGAGCTCTTTTTTGTGTGACTCCAGCTCAGAACCTCTAGGTGCACGGTCGTAGTCCTCAGTGTAGTTCCCATCACTCAAAGCCAAGTTCTCTATAAGCTCCATTCCTTCTTCCACTTCTTGACCAAGAAAGTTACCTTTGCTTGCCGTATCAAGCAGCATTCTAATCTTGGGTAATGCTCCTCGGTATATTGTGCTTAAGAGAGTCTCTTCACTGAAGCCTTGGTGAGGACACTGAATTGTATAGTCTTTGAATCTCTCCATAGCTTCACTGAATGTCTCATTCTGTCGTTGAGTTAATCCGCTAATCTCACTTTGCAGCCTAGCTGTTCTTGTGCTCGAGAAAAACTTTGAGAGGAATGCCTTCTTACATTCAGCCCAAGAAGTAATGGTGCCTTATGAAAGGGTCTTCTCCCAGTGCCTAGCCTTATCTCCAAGAGAAAATGGAAAGTGCCGTAGCTTGAAAGCATCTTCCGAGATCCCACTGATCTTTATCATTCCACAAACGTGTTCAAAGTTGTCAAGATTCTCCAGAAGGTCTTCCATAGCCAGTCCATGGTATTTGCTGTTCTGAACCATAGAGACAAATCCAGGCTTTATCTCAAAATTGTTATTCTGTACTGGTGGAGGAGTGATCCCAAAGCGGTTCTGGTGTTTATTTGGAGCATCTCCAGCACCAATGATCCGTGGTGGCCTAGCTGCGTGGTTGGGGTTTCCATTACCCCTTCCTACAGCACCGTGAGCTGGTGGAGGTCCCTCAGGATGTTCTTGCTCAGCCATTCTTGCAAAGTCTACTGTACCAGCTTGCACAATCTCTTCAAAGGCTTGAGCTTGCTCTCTTGCTCTTCTTGATCTTGCGTGTCCGAGTTAGTGAATATTGTCCAGTGGTCGTAGAAGAATATTGTCACCACTGGAGCGCAAATTCATGTACTTGAGAATACAATCAGTAAGGTAGAGCAATAAGTAATCAAACGAAAAGTAAAATGCTTAGTCTTTGCTAAGCACCAAATCCTAATGCTTCCTAACAAGCCCAAGTCGGCAACAGCGCCATTTGATAGACAGATTTGCAAGCACTAGCTTGTCTATCTTCTCATGGAAGGACTTCATCTCTTTCTTGTGAGCTTCTAGATCAGCTCCTCTTGGTGCTCGGTCATTAATCATTTTTTGTTCTTTTCTATGCCTTACATGATGCATGATGACTCAAGTATGATAACAGAAAATAAGATCAAAGAAAACATGTTAAATAACACACACACTCCCCCAAACTTGAATGACACCGTCTCGGTGGCAAACAAATTCAAGAGGAGTCAAAACACAAAGCAAAAATTAAAGAAAATGCATGTTATTTACAAGGGTTTGGTTGTTAGTACCTTTGAGCTAAGTAAGGCTGGAGCTTGAGGTTGCTCCAGACTTCTTGCATTTCTTTAGAGTGTCGTGGCTGGCCTCCTTGCCTTTATCCTTGTTCGTGCTTTCATGAAGAGAGAGACGTGCAGCTTGATTGGCTTCTTGGGGCTCACAGATCTTAATACCTCCAGTTGATCTCCTCCTCTTATCTGGCTGCTGCACCTCCTCGTTGGCTGACTTCTTAGGTGGGCTCCCTTGCAAGACCTTGATCTTCTTGGCAAGCTTCTTAATCATCTTGCTCTGCCACTTATTCACCTTCTGCTGCATCTCCACAATAGAAGCAAGAAACTTCTCCGCCTTGGTCCTTGGCTCGTAGTCAAGCTTGGGAAGGTCGAAGCTAGCTGGCATCTCAGCATCGGAGGGAGGTGACTCTGAATGCGGACAAGCAGCTTGTGGTGGCGCGGCTGTGGCTCCTAGAGGGGCATAACATTCCTCTTCTCATTCTCGCAATTGTAGAACAGATAGGCAAAGAAGCCTTCAGCTGGCGTGCGTCCCAAGGAGTCTGTGTTGCGCATGTATGTCTCATCCATGAAGGTTCTCTCCATGCAAGGCACAAAATCTGGAAGTGGTACCCCGGCCTGAACAAACATCAGTGTGAGGAAGCCTCCTATCAGCGCTGAAGCCTCCCCGGAACCGGCGCCATTTGAGACAGATTGTTTGGAAGCAAGAATATCAAATCTCATGAAACCTATAGTTGTAGTACAGTATGCAAGAGAGTATCAATCCAGCCTGGGTGAAGAAAGACACTAGAAATACAGAAGCTAAGCAAATCTAAGCAGAATCGGGTAAATATATGGTAAAATCTATGAAAACTAAATCAACGACCAAATGAGCAGGAAAACTATTTTAAAATCCCTGGAAGAGGGTTAAAAACTACTAGAAGAAAACAGAGACTCTAAAATGCAAATCTACTAATTACTAAAAATCGAGCACTGAAATGGGTAAAACAGGACACTTCTAACAACTTAGATGAATGACTTCAAATGATCAAAGAAGCAAGCTTTATGACTAGAGAATCATAAACAGAGGTTTTAAAATGCTAAGTAGAGAGGATCTAAGGTTGAGGGTCATATTCAAGAGGTTCAAGATTCAAGCTTTGGGTTTGAAAACATAAATCTACTCTTTTGAAGAGCTATCTCTAAGCCTTGAGAAACTTAGACTAGGATTATCCATGGCGTGTGGTATAACCCTTTTCTCTGACCCTTCCTCCTAACCTATGGCGTGTAGTGGAAAGATGAGTCAAAGAACATTAAACAAAGATCTCATATATTGGCTGAACTAATCCCCTCTACATCCATGGCGTTTCGGAGAGGATAGATTGGTCTCTAGGATTTGGCTTTCAAGGATCTCTGAATCCGGTCAAGGTAAGAAAGCCCTGGAATCATAGAGATCTTTTCCAAGACTCTCTAAGATTTAAGACCCCAAATCCTAGACGCGAATAGGTTAAGAACAAGAAAACTCCCAAAAGCTTAAACCTTTAAACCCTTAAATCGCCCCAACCTTAAACCCAAAAGAAATCTACTCACTACTCATATTTCAAAACCGATTGAAATGAAAGGGAAAGAAAACTAAACATGAACAAGCAAGCGATTAAAGAAAAAAGTCTTAATATTGAAAACATTCAAGGTTCAAAACATGAAAAACTTCAAGAACAGAACAATGGCAGAAATCGCCTAAAGGAAAGCTGGAAAAAGATAAGACTAAGCGTGTATGATGAAAGTGATAGCCGCCCTTTGCCCAAAATAGCCTAACAGCCCTAATGGTCCCCTCACTACGCTCCAAAAATGAGCTCGCCGGATAAGGTTCCAGAGAGGCTCTCGATCTTCTCCATGGATCGCCTTCTTTTGCTCGATTCGATTTGGTTGGATGGATCGAGCCTTTCCTTCGATCTTCTACTCGATCCTTGGATGATCGAGTCGTGGTCTCGATCTGGCTCTCGTTCTGCATGGCGTCATCCACGTCCATACTCACGATCGATCTCCTCTCTCGATCTTGGTCTCGAACTTCCTCCATGAAACGACTTGAGTCACTCGATCTTCTGGTCGATCTCGTCTAGATCGACCTGCCTAGCTTGATCTGAGTCTCGATCTCGGGTCCTTTGCTGAACGGCTGAGTTCTCCAAGTGTCCACAAGCTGCCTCTCGATCCTATGCACGTCCACGCAACCTCCACAACTCCAGTGCATCCCAAACAACCTGATAATGATGCGAAAATGCAGAAAAATATGCAAAATGCGAATGCAAAGTGATCTAGGACCTAAAATGCAACAAACGGTAGAAACTAGCATATAATGCAAGATGAATGCATGAAAATTAGCTCTAGATGCATGCTAAATATGCAAAATATATGGTAATATCATTTATGAAAATGAATCCCTTGTTTTTAATCCTTTGGTGCATTTGATGTTGAATTAGAAACGAGATGTGTTTCAGGTACCTATGGCACCCAAGAGAACCAGAGAAGAGACAACACAAGGAGATGAAGCTCAAGAAATGGTTCAGGAGAGGGTTAGATGGACAAAGGACGAAAAGCAAGCTAAGAAAAGGCTGGAGAGGATCCGGTTTGACCCCACGAAGTTTGCGAGCAGGGATCTGTTGGGAAAGCTGGGGATATTGGGAGATTTTGATCAGCTTCTCAAGAAAATTGGGCTCCGGTGCTTGTCAAGGATGGATTGCCCAACCTATCCCAAGGAAACCCTAGACTTCTTAGCCACCTTGGTAGGGGCTAAGGTGTGGGCAATGAGGTGCAAGGCGAGTTCAGCGCTGATAGGGGGCTTCCTTACACCGCTGTGTGTTGAAGCCTGTGTACCTCTTCCTGATTTTATGCCTTGCGCGGATAGAGCTTATATGGATGAGGTATAGATGCGCAACACAGACAGCTTGGAACGCACGCCAGCTGAAGGCTTCTTTGCCTACTTGTTCTACGATTGTGAAAATGAGAAGAGGGTGTGAATCTTGCCAAATCAAGTGGAAACGGAGCTGCTAGGTGTTGGCATGATAGAGTTTCTACCGGGCAATGAGGAATGCTATGCACCTCTAGGAGCCACAGCTGCGCCACCACAAGCTGCTCGTCCGCGTCCAGAGTCACCTCCCTCCGATGCTGAGATGCCAGCGAGCTTCGACCTTCCTAAGCATGACTACGAGCCAAGGACCAAGGTGGAGAAGTTCCTTGCTTCTCTTGTGGAGATGCAGCGGAAGGTGAACAAGTGGCAGAGCAAAATGATTAAGAAGCTTGCTAAGAATATCAAGGTCTTGCAAAGAAGCTCACCTAAGAAGCCTTCAAGTGAGGAGGTCGAGCAGCCCGAGAAGAAGAGGAAATCAACCGGAGGGATTGAGATCTGTGAGCCCCAAGAAACAAACCAAGCTGCACGCCTCTCTCTTCATGAAAGTACGAGCAAGGATAAATGCAAGGCGGTCACTCACGACACTCCTAAGAAGAGCAAGAAGTCTGGAGCAACCTCAAGCTCCAGCCTTACTTAGCTCAAAGGTACCAACAACCGAACCCTTGTAAATACCATGCATCTTTTTAAATTTTTGCTTAGTGTTTTGACTCCTCTTAAACTTTGTTTGCCACCGAGACGGTGTCATTCAAGTTTGGGGGAGTGTGTGTGTTACTTGACATGCTTTCTTTGATCTTATTTTGAGTTATCATCCTTGAATCTTGCATTGCATCTTCTAAGGCATAGAAAATACAAAAAATGATACAAATTTTAAACATTTTCAAAAAAAATTAATGTAGTTTGCATTTTCATTGTTAAATATTTTAGGATTGCGTCTAGAATTTTTAAAATCATGTAGGTTGTTGCATTTGCATAGGGAGTGATTGATAAACACTTGTTAAGATGTTAATGTTTGAACTGTTTTTCAATGCCTTGGTTGTTTGCTGTTTGATTGCATCTAGTGAGTTTGAAGTTAAGGCTGCACCATACCTTGATTACTTGCATTTGATACCTAGTCTTATGTCGAAACTCGCTTTGATTTGATGCCAACTCCATCTTAGTAGAACCATAATCTTGACATTGAATTATCTTGTTTGTGCATTGAGAGTGATTACATGGCTTACCTATATACGTACTTGGACTATCTTCTTCCCTTCTTACCACTCTTGCTAATCCAAGTAGCTGATCCTAATCATCATGGGACAGTTAACCATGCCCTAAACCAAACCTTCTTTCTGACCTAAACACTTTTGCGTGAGTTGTGAGGCCTTACATTGCATCATTTTCTATCCTATCTTAGCAAAAAGTGTTAGGAATAAGGCTGGCAAGGAGAAGCTCCCTTGTAGACACCAGCTTGCATTTTGAGCTTGATATTAGGTTAGGAGTTTGGAAACAGGGCTGTTTGAGTGGTTTAAGCGTTTTATGTTTACATCTTTACAAAAGAAGGAAAAGAATGGGATTGGTAGCAAAGGGGGAACAGATCGTTTGTGGTTAAGTAAAGTAGAAAAAGAATGCTCTTAGTGTTAAAGAAGAAAGGCGCCAGCAGCAACAAGGCTTACAAAAGGTCATTCAAAAAGAAAAAAAATCAGTCTGAGCCATCCACCAAAGGTGATGAAAACGGCGTCAAGCATACAACAAAGGAGAGCAAGTTCAAAAAAAAGAAGTCAACCACACGGACAGAAGAAAAAGGAGTTTCCCCCAAATGTGAAGGATGAAGAGATCAAGCGCTTTGGGAAAGGGTAGATTTAGGGGTTAAACTTGGGGTTTTAGAAGTTTTTAGGATCATCTTGGGTTAAAAGGGTAGAAGGGAGCTTTAACTTGCATGCATAAGTGTGCTTTTACCTTTAGCATTTTGCCAAAGATAGGACTATTTCATTGAGTGATCCCTTGAATTTTGAACCCTTACTTGAATGAGATCATTTTCATCTCATGACCATGTCCCTTGACCAAATGCTTTCTCTTGATGTGCACAAACAGGATCCATTGGTTACCGATTAATGAATGTTAAGGAGTTGGTTGATTTGAATGCTTGTGTAGGCTAAGCTAGAGTTCATTGTTTGCTATGATGGGTATGGCTAAAGCTTTTAAAGTAGAACAACTTCTGTGCATCTTAGAACTTATAACTTGGGCATTGAATCAGTTTTTCCATTGACATCTTTAGTTTTGAACTCCCGTTTTCAAACCTCTCTTCTTTTCTTGAATTTTATTTGCTTGAGGGCAAGCAAAAGGCATGTTTGGGGGAGTTGATATTACCATATATTTTGCATATTTAGCATGCATTTAGAGTTATTTTTCATGCATTCATCTTGCATTATAGGCTAGTTTCTACCATTTGTTGCATTTTAGGTCCTAGATCACTTTGCATTCGCATTTTGCATATTTCTTGCATCTTTTGCATCATTATCAGGTTGTTTGGCACACTCTGGAGTTGTGGAGGTTGCGTGGACGTGCATAGAATCAAGAGGAGGCTTGTGGACACTTGGAGAACTCAGCCATGCATGCAAAAGACCCGAGATCGAGCAGCGGATCGAGCAAGGCAGGTCGATCTAGACGAGATCGACCAGAAGATCGAGTGACTCAAGTCGTTTCAAGGAGAAGGATCGAGACCAAGATCGAGAGAGGCGATCGATCGCTAGTACGGACGTAGATGACGCCATGCAGAACGAGAGCCAGATCGAGACTACGAGTCGATAACCCAAGGATCGAGTAGGAGATCGAAGGAAGTGCTCGATCCATCCAACCAAATCGACTTGAAGATCGAGAAGAAGAAGGCGATCCATGGAGAAGATCGAGTGAGCTGATCGATCCCGAGATCGATCTTGGGACCTTATCAGGCCAGCTCATTTTTGGAGCGTAGTGAGGAGACCATTTGGGATGTTTGGCTATTTTGGGAAGGAGGCGGCTATCACTTTCACAACTTACACTTTGTCTTATCTTTTCTGTTCTTCCTCTTAGGCGATTCCGCCATTGCAAACTTTTAAGCTTTTCTTGTTTTCAAATGTTTGAATCTCGTTAATCATTAAGTCATTTTCTTTGATCGCTTGCTTAATCATGCTTAGTTTATCTTTCTTTGCATTTGAATCGATTTCAATCATGAGTAGTGAGTAGTTTTCTTTGGGTTAAAGGTTGGGGCGATTCAAAGGGGTTTAAGGGTTTAAGCTTTCGGAGTTTTTTTTGTTCTTAACTCATTCTCTTCTAGGATTTGGGGCCTTAAAGCTTAGAAAATCTTGGAAAAGATCGCTATGATTCCAAGGTTTCTCTTACCTTGACCGGATTCAGAGATCCTTGAAAACCAAATCCTAGAGACTAATCTATCCTCTCCCAAACGCCATGGATGTAGAGGGGGTTAGTTAAGCCAATATTTGAGATCTTTGTTTAATGTTCTTTGACCCATCTTTCCACTACACGCCATAGGTTAGGAGGAAGGGTCAGAGAAAGGGGTCTTGCCACACGCCATGGATGATCCTAGTTTAAGTTTCTCAAGGCTTAGGGAAAGCTCTTCAAATGAGTCGATCTATGTGTTTTCAAACCAAAGCTTGAACCTTTGAATCTATTGAACATGACCCTCGACCTTGAGCCCTCTTTTTGGTATTTTAAAACCTCTGTTTATCATTCTCTAGTCATAAAGCTTGTTTCTTTGATCATTTGAAGTCATTCGTCTAAGTTGTTAGAAGTGTCCTGTTTTACCCGTTTCAGTGCTCGATTTTTAGTAATTAGTAGATTTGCTCTTTTAATCCTCTGTTTTCTCCTAGTAGTTTTTAACCCTCTTACATGGATTTTAAAATAGTTTTCGTAGTAGTTTGGTCATTGCATTTAGTTTTCCTAGATTTTACCATCTATTTACCCGATTCTGCTTAGATTTGCTTAGCTTCTGTATTCCTAGTGTTCTTTCTTCACTCAGGCTGGATTGATACTCCCTTGCATACTGTACTACAACTATAGGTTGCTTGAGCTCTGGATATTCATTCTTGCTTGAACAAAAATATTGTCTATCAGCCATTGAGAGTTTAGACTCTCACCACTCTTCCACCTGATGTAAGGTACACCATACTAACCATTGTAAAGACCACAATTTTTTTTTTAATCTTCATGTTATTGTTTGCTTGATGTTTGTGAGCACTCTCCTTAGCATTTTTATTACACATGCACTGTGTAATTTAAGTTGGGGGGGGGGGGGGGGGAGGAGGTGCATGATGGACTGATGCTTGCAGTTGCATTTTGCATATTAGAATAGGAACCATTCATCATGATTACATAGCATCTAAGATATAGAGAAAAACCAAAATAAAATTGAAAAATTTTCAAAAATTGCTTCACAAAAAGAGTTTGATTTTCATGCATTCTTATATGATTTAGACTTCATGCATTCATATAGGACTAGCTTGCTTGTTTAAATTGGGAACTATGATAGTACATCTTTGTTAACGCTAGTAGTTTATGAAAATGAAGCCCTTATTTTTAATCCTTTGGTGCATTTGATGTTGAATTAGAAATAAAGCTAAACCACTTTTGGAATTCGCATTTGTCTGAGCCTTGTTTGAGATTAAAGCATGCATTGAAATGATTTCAACCTTTGTCTAAGTGGAACCTAATTTGAATTCGCAATTATCCTGCATTATGCTTATGTGATTGATGTCATGGATAGTTTAAAATGTTTGGGTATTCTTATTCTCTTTTGCCACTCTCTAAAAGATCGATTTAGATAACCCCACCCTTAACTAAACCTTCTTTCAAGCAAAGGCATTAATAGTTTGTGACTTGTGAGGCCTCTTCCATCATGGTTGTTGGTTAGCAAAAACTGTTGGGTTGGAACTACAAGGAGGTGCATGATGGACTGATGCTTGCAGTTGCATTTTGCATATTAGAATAAGAACCATTCATCATGATTACATAGCATCTAAGATATAGAGAAAAACCAAAATAAAATTGAAAATTTTTCAAAAATTGCTTCACAAAAAGAGTTTGATTTTCATGCATTCTTATATGATTTAGACTTCATGCATTCATATAGGACTAGCTTGCTTGTTTAAATTGGGAACTATGATAGTACATCTTTGTTAACGCTAGTAGTTTATGAAAATGAAGCCCTTATTTTTAATCCTTTGGTGCATTTGATATTGAATTAGAAATAAAGCTAAACCACTTTTGGAATTCGCATTTGTCTGAGCCTTGTTTGAGATTAAAGCATGCATTGAAATGTTTTCAACCTTTGTCTAAGTGGAACCTACTTTGAATTCGCAATTATCCTGCATTATGCTTATGTGATTGATGTCATGGATAGTTTAAAATGTTTGGGTATTCTTATTCTCTTTTGCCACTCTCTAAAAGATCGATTTAGATAACCCCACCCTTAACTAAACCTTCTTTCAAGCAAAGGCATTAATAGTTTGTGACTTGTGAGGCCTCTTCCATCATGGTTGTTGGTTAGCAAAAACTGTTGGGTTGGAACTACAAGGAGGTGCATGATGGACTGATGCTTGCAGTTGCATTTTGCATATTAGAATAGGAACCATTCATCATGATTACATAGCATCTAAGATATAGAGAAAAACCAAAATAAAATTGAAAAATTTTCAAAAATTGCTTCACAAAAAGAGTTTGATTTTCATGCATTCTTATATGATTTAGACTTCATGCATTCATATAGGACTAGCTTGCTTGTTTAAATTGGGAACTATGATAGTACATCTTTGTTAACGCTAGTAGTTTATAAAAATGAAGCCCTTATTTTTAATCCTTTGGTGCATTTGATGTTGAATTAGAAATAAAGCTAAACCACTTTTGGAATTCGCATTTGTCTGAGCCTTGTTTGAGATTAAAGCATGCATTGAAATGATTTCAACCTTTGTCTAAGTGGAACCTAATTTGAATTCGCAATTATCCTGCATTATGCTTATGTGATTGATGTCATGGATAGTTTAAAATGTTTGGGTATTCTTATTCTCTTTTGCCACTCTCTAAAAGATCGATTTAGATAACCCCACCCTTAACTAAACCTTCTTTCAAGCAAAGGCATTAATAGTTTGTGACTTGTGAGGCCTCTTCCATCATGGTTGTTGGTTAGCAAAAACTGTTGGGTTGGAACTACAAGGAGGTGCATGATGGACTGATGCTTGCAGTTGCATTTTGCATATTAGAATAGGAACCATTCATCATGATTACATAGCATCTAAGATATAGAGAAAAACCAAAATAAAATTGAAAAATTTTCAAAAATTGCTTCACAAAAAGAGTTTGATTTTCATGCATTCTTATATGATTTAGACTTCATGCATTCATATAGGACTAGCTTGCTTGTTTAAATTGGGAACTATGATAGTACATATTTGTTAACGCTAGTAGTTTATGAAAATGAAGCCCTTATTTTTAATCCTTTGGTGCATTTGATGTTGAATTAGAAATAAAGCTAAACCACTTTTGGAATTCGCATTTGTCTGAGCCTTGTTTGAGATTAAAGCATGCTTTAAAATGATTTCAACCTTCGTCTAAGTGGAACCTAATTTGAATTCGCAATTATCCTGCATTATGCTTATGTGATTGATGTCATGGATAGTTTAAAATGTTTGGGTATTCTTATTCTCTTTTGCCACTCTCTAAAAGATCGATTTAGATAACCCCACCCTTAACTAAACCTTCTTTCAAGCAAAGGCATTAATAGTTTGTGACTTGTGAGGCCTCTTCCATCATGGTTGTTGGTTAGCAAAAACTGTTGGGTTGGAACTACAAGGGAAGTATTCCTATTGTAGAACTATCTCACTCTTGAGTTATGAACTACAAGGAGTATGACACAAGCAAAAGGGTGGAAATGGCCATTCTAAACTCAAAGAAAGAAGGCTCATGTTCAAAGAAGAAAAGAAGATGCAAGAATTGCAAAACAAGTGAACCGAAAAGCCAAAGGCGAATCAAGCACCAGCATCACTAAATAAAGGAGCCAAACTCAAAAGAAGCAAATCGTCTCCACTTGAAGTTCAAAAGAAGAAGTGTCCTCCAAAGCGCTTGAGGGAGAAAAGTTTTTGGGTTTTTTAAAGGATTTGAAAAGGGTAGCATAGGTGAGTTTACACTGATAGGCTAGAGTTAGGAACACATCTTATAGATCTTGGGTAGATGGGAGTCTTCCTTTGTATGTGTTTGTTGTTCTTTGACCCTTACCATTTTGCCAAAGAACAACCATGCTTTTTCCTTAAGAGAACCCTTTAAACACCAAAACCAGTTTGTGAAGTGGGATCATTTTTATTCTACTAAGCCTTGTCCCTTAGCCAAATGGAACATTGCATTTGCATAAGCATGCATCAAGGTTTGAGCTTAATTGAATGTTAAAAATGTTGTTTGATTTGATGAGCTTGTGTAGGTTGATAGCTTTGTGATCATTATTGTTTTGTGATGAAAGTGGCTTAGTGTTTAAAGTATTCTTCCATCAAATGAACTCTAGAATTGAGAACATGGACTTCATTGTGATTTTGTATTATAGTTTAGCATTTTAGTATCATTTGCACTTAGAACCAACATGGCATGGATTTAGCTTAGGATTGCATACATCTGCATACATGTGCATGTTTGTGGTGGTTTTCAGGTGTTTTGGAGTTTCTTGGAGTTGGCAAGGAGATGGAGGCAGCTCATGAACAAATAAGATGTCAGAAATGGAGCTCTTGCAAATTCTGGTCCATATCGAGCAAGCATATCGAGCAGAACATCCGTGGAGTATGCTCGATGTAAGCAGCAGGACGAGAGGAAGAGGATCAGCACAAGGAGTCTAAGCCGTTGGTCTGCATAGAGGACAAGCATCGAGGAAGGAAGCCGATGCGCACTGCACGGACCATATCGAGCAGAACATCATCCGTACGACTTCGATGCAAGTCATCCGCGCATTGATCACTTTATTTTCTTTGATCTTATCCTGTTTATAGGTTTTTTATGCTTTTTTTGGCTCCCTACTATAAAAGGGAAGCCACAAAACATTATCTTTATCCATGTTTAGTTTTTTATAAAAAAACTCTCTCTTCTCTAAACCTTAAAGGGAGATTTACCATAGAATCTTAATCTCTAATAATGTTTGTATTTTTATGGTTTAAATCTTGTCTTTTAATCTTTGTTCTTGCACCTTAGTAGTTAAGATTTATCATCTTTTCATTTTAATCTCATCCAGTTAAGTTTAACTTCAAATAAATGGGGTTAAACATGATTAGTGAGTAGTCTTCTTTAGATTTAGTATTCTAAGTAGAGAAAGTGATGATTAAGATGTGATTAAAGGGTAATTAGGCTTATTTAACTGTTCTCTGTTGTCTCCTTCTCTTGCAATGTGGTTATTGTTCATAAAGCTTGATCCTTTTGATTGAATATGGTATTAATTGATGCATATGGTTCACTAAAAAGCTTGTTATCTCATTTCAAAGTATGATTCGCTTATTTGGCTTGATAGTTTGGCTTGCTCTATGTTTTCTTTGTTCAGTGACACCAAAGTGATCATTCATCATTGCTAGATGATTCTCTTAGGGCTAGATAGTGCTGGTTGTCAGATTCTTGCTTGATGGTTAGATAGTATGCATCAAAAGATCTTGCCTTTGTTCTATTTCTGTTCATTGCTTAGCTTTGTTAGGATGTTGCTGTTGTGTGCTTAAATCCATGTTCTTGATTGGTGTTTAGCTTACTAGGTCCTTATTGGTTCACAAGATTGATAAGTTGATTTGAATTCTTGCTTGGGTGAGAGAATGATTGCTTGATTAGTACATCTCTTAGGCTAGAATGATTCTGATCTTTATGCTCATGGTTGAAGGATATGCAATCACAAGTGAGACTGACACTTCAATATTGTTGAATATGAACTGCTTATTGACGTCAAGTTAATGAAGGAGTTAATACTAGTTTATAAACTATTTAAAAATATACTTATGAATTTATTTGCAAGGATCTCATACAAATACTGAAATAAATCTAGATCTTAGAGTTTGAATATACCTGGATATTCAGCATCGGAAATTAAACGGAATTAGATCTAGGTTGTATAGCACTCCAAGTGTTGTGCCTATACCGGTATCCACACGCACACAAACTGGATCAACACGGGATGCTAGTGCCGCTAAGATCAAATCTCCTTGATAACGAACTGTTCGTTGTACTCTAAGGTTTCACGTGAATTTGTTTTGCTGTTTGTATTATTTGTTAATCACAAGCGGCTCAATTAAACTAAATCACGTTACTTATGTTTATACTAAACCAAACAATTTACAATCTATTCTGTAAAACACATAATATTTGTAATGAATCAAATCAAAATTCAAGTCCATCCTAGCACAGTAGCACTCATTCTCTACTCTTTTTGTATTTTTCAGTTTTATTATCTCATCTTTCTTTCTTGCCCCATCTCCTTCCACCCTAGCCCTCCATCCTCCCACCCTAGCCTCCTATCTCTCTTTCAAATAAAGATTCTAGTGTTTCAAATCTACCTACATAACAATTAGGATTTTTCATTATTTTGCATTGAATATTAGAAATACATGTACCAAATAGAATGATTTAGTAAACTTTGGATGGCAACAAATATTTTTAGTTTGTAATCAATTTAAACCAACACATTCAAGAAATTGATAAAAAATTATTACATTATGTGGGGTTTATTTGTATTATTGTATCTTAAGTTTCTATAATTCTAAATTTTATTAATTATATGGATAACAGAAATATATATTAGATATAACAAATAAAGATTCTAGTGTTTCAAATCCACCTACATAACCATTTGGATTTTTCATTATTTTGCATTGAATATTAGAAACACATGCATTAAATAGAATGATTTAGTGAACTTTAAGTGGCAACCAACATTTTTAGTTTGTAATCAATCTAAACTAACACACTCAAGATATGGGTATAACAATATTACATTATGTGGGGTTTATTTATATTATTGTATCGTAAGTTTCTATAAATCTAAATTTTATTAATTATATGAATAACGGAAATATATATTAGATATAAGTAAAAATTTAATGAACACTGTTTTAATTATAAATTAGCTAAGTGATGCATTTTTTCTATTTAAATTTTACCATTCGATTTTTCTAGTCTTTTCAGCTCCTTTTCCTCTGATTTTTTTTTAAAATTTTTGTATTTCAGTTTTTCTTGATCTTCATTTTTTTCTCTTCGTCATTCTTCTTTATCGCCTTAAATCTATTCTGACTTCCTATTCCCATAATTTTTGTTTCTCTTATGTTCATTTTTTTCTTCCTCTCTTACTTTTTTCTTAATGGGAAATTGGCACCAATAACCATAAAAAAGTTTAAATTCATCAAATAACTATAACACTTGAGGTGCTATAGTATTCATTGTATTTTTTATAATATATACTAAATATGCCCTTTTAATTTTAGCGATTTTCTTCTTTCTTTTCCCCTCTTTTGTTATCTTCTCCCCGTCCTCTCATTTCCTTTCCTTTCCCGCCTTCTCGTTTCCCCTCCTCCCCTTCGCCTCTCCTGCCTTCTCCTCTCCCCTCCTCCCCTTTCCCTCCCTTCCTTTCTACTCCTTTCGACTCTCCAATAGAATAACATGTTATACTTTACAAATTATACGAAACATATAAATAGTATAGTATGTTCATAAAAACTAATATGTAAAATACTATACTATATTAGTTTTGCCAGAAAAACATATATTATAGTATAGTACGAAAGAAAATATGGACAACATATGTACCCCGATATTCTCACTTAAAGAAGAATGAGTTTTTAGTAATTTTATGTGGGTCATGGTTAGTTTACATATTATTTGAATAGTATAGTTATATTCTTCAATACTTACTCTAATATGATTATATCTGCAGAAAACTCTTTCTTCATTATCTTCCAGTTTTTTTTTTCTTTTTCAATTTTGTCATCTTTTGTTTTTCGTTTGCTTCTTCATCATTATCTTATTCATTTCTCTATTCATTTTCTTTCTCTTCTTTTCAAACGTATTTTTTTAGCTTATTCATCTTCTATTTTTTTTCTTTCATTTCTATTTTTCTAATTTTTCTTCTGACTCTTTCTTGTTTTTTTTTGTGTGGCTTGAGTTCATATATATCGTTGAAAACCAAAATTTCTGCTATTTATTTTAGGAAAAAAATGTTTTATTACCAGTTAATCACATGATGTGCAGAAAACAATTTTCACAATCTTCTTGGTCTTAGCAAGAAAGCTGCAAAAAAAAAAGTTTTCATATCAAAGTTCACTTTTTATTTACCCAAAAGCTGTAGAATTTCAGAATGTATTTAAACATTTTCAAAATCCAATTTGAGGACTAAGGAGCTAAATTACCCATTAAATGTTTTTTCCTTCTTCTTTCTACACAACCTCCAGTCAGTTGTTATTCCTTCCAAAAATATGACATTACAATACTTTTATGATCATTAAATTCACTAACTCATTCAAAACAATATACAGTTTCATGGTAAGTATTTGTCCAAATGAATTTAACGCATAATGAGGCTTAATATGATCTTTAATTAGCGCATATTACATGCAGAACCAAACTTCTCTAATATAGTGGAGGACTTTGCGACATCTATTTAATCTAAAATTTCGTATTGCAAGTTAGTAATCAACTGGTTTTCTGTTTCTTGAATAGTAAACAATCAAACCACTTCATGCTATGCAATTATTTTGTGAGAATAATTCCAAAGCTAACACATAAGCCTTTTCTCAAATTAAAGACACTTCACAGATAATGTTTACAGAGAATTATATCTTCCAAAGCATATATTTGTTATGCCATTAACTTTAATAATTCTAATGATAATGTATATATAATGATACAACTTTTGATATCAGTTATTATATATATAAATATATACATCACGACAGTTATAAACTTACTTGTTTGTTATTCCTACATTTAAGCTAATTATCCTTTTCTAAATCCCATATATACAAATTTTAATGTAATTCTTTGTGATTGAATAAAAAAGATATATAGATAGATTGTGCTTTTCCTAAAATGACAACAATATGTCTCTAACTATATATCTTGTAAATAAATATAATTCAATAAAAAAAATTTATAATAGACTAAATCAATAACATTTTCTGTTCTTTTTTATGTTTGTGTTCTTCTTCTCCTTTTTTTATATTCCAGTAATTTTATTACTTATTTTTTTCTGTTTTTTATTGATTTTATTTTTTATCTTCATCTTTTTTTTCTTAGTCATTTTCTTCTAATTTTTGGTTTTCTTACTTTTTGTTTTCTTCGTCATCTTTGTCTTTTCCGGCTTAATATGCTTGAGTTCTTTCTTTCTCTTCTTCTTTTCTTATCATTCTCCCACTTCATCTTCTGCAACCATTTTTCCACTGATTTCTTTTTTTTTCCAAATTCTCCATTTTTTTTCAGGCTTTATTTTTCTTATTATTCTTTGCCATCGTTGTCTTGTCCAGCTTAATATGCTTTCTGTTTCTCATCGTCTAGTCTTCTTTATCTTACTCGTCTTTTTTTTTGTTCATCTTTAATTCTTTTTCATATTTTCTCTTATTCTTCTCCAGCTTTTCTTCTATTTTTTGTTCTCTCTACATTTTTTTCTTTCTCCTTCTTAATCATCATCATCTTCTTATTCTTTTAGGTATTTTGTCTGCTTCCTTTTCTCCCTGCTTGACTTCTTCGACTTTGGTTTTGTTGCTTACACTTTGAGTCTTTGACTTCTTCGACTTTGGCTTGCGAAAGTGATAAATATTCTTTTTCTTATGAGTGATAACCGTTTACATAGTTTGTTCCCCTTGTTGTTTATAGTAAGAACAAACGGATTGGATTTTCATAGCAATAAATGAAAAATTAGCTAGAGTATCTGGCTGATTGATAACAATAACCAATTGTATGTGTCTAATCAAAATCTCTTGCATTTATATTTCACTAAATATGCATGAATTGAGAAGTAGATAGAAAGCAACAAATACTGTTATAAACTAAATGCTGTGAATGTTCACATAGAACTAAAAAAGAAAAAAAAAACAAACCAACCCATAAGAAACCTAAGTTAAGACTAACGACAATATTTTGAATCATTAATTCGATTTATGAGTTTTTGACTACTTTTTTATCATTTCCAGAATTCAAAACAAAAATCTGATTACCTTTTTTTTATTAATCTTCATAGCGTGTCCAATAATGTTTGTTATTATTCACAACAAAATCAAACTTAAATTCATCTATAAACTAATTAAGTTTCCATTGTATTATACTCCACCCACAAATCATCATTTTGTTCAACAATCGTATCTCCAAAAAAGTTAGATTTAATGTTGTGGTCTTATGTCTTGCAAAATTTTCTAGTCGAAATTCACGACAGACCATAGCTTCGAAGAAGTTAGATTTAAAATCCGATTCTACTATCCAAGCAGATTGTTAAATCCTCGTGAGTGAAACCTAGACAAATAAAAACACACAAGCTTAGAACGATTGCAAAAAACACCAAAATCGTTATATATAAGATCAAACAAATTAAAGAATCTAAGAAAACCCAGTTTACAGAAGGACGTATCGACCAACTTGCAGACCACAGCAATCCTCGACAAAATCACAAAACTATAATCAGAAGAAGTAGTTAGTTGCGTTTATATGCAAGTAAACATATTGAAGGTTCCAATCAACCCTAAAAAGTAAAGCAACAAGGACGAAACCCTAAACACTATAGGTTAAGTTGTTCATTCATTAGCCGATTATTTATACTAATCCAAATTTTAGGTTAAGTTGTTGATAAACATTAGGCTAAGTCGCTGATTTAGTTTCATTTAAAAGCGTATTTAGTTTTATTTCACAGCGTATAATTTATTTAATATGGTATAGTGATAAACATTAGATTAAGTAGATGAGTTAATAATATGATCGATTGTTATTGTTTAATTCAGTTATGTGTATATTTTTCATTAAGATTAATTATGTAAATTAGTATGAGGGGTGAAAGGTAATCAATCACAATAACAATAACTCTCAACCACAGCCCAAATTGCTTGTCAATTAATAATATGATATGATATATACGTGAACCAAAAACCTAACACTTAGGTTAATTTGGCCATGCATTTTTTCAATCCATTTAAGCACGGCCATGCATTTTTCAGTACCAAATATTCGATAGGCCCAAAGATATTTATCTCTGGTTATATAGGAGGGACAAATTCCATCTTGTTCCATCCCTCATCCTTATACAATTCATGATACACCCAATCAATGTCTTTATAATCACCTTTTACGGCTGACGTTTGACAAAGTCAAAGTGAACCAATCCATATGTAAGAATACATGATGAACTCAGGTCAAATGACTATACTCTATAGTTGTGATGAGAAACTCTTATGACACTCATATAACAATCATGTAGAGTTCTTATAGCGGGTCAGTCCGACACTGTGTTCTCCAACACATATCTATGTGATTGACTTTGATACAACATATCAATGACTCCACGAAACATAGTCATCAGTCACCTCACATACTAGTCGCATATAGTTATCAAGTCCCATGTTAATAACCTTGAGTAGGGACCTAAATAATTTATATCATTTTCCACGAATAGGGTTTCATGATCAAATCACATACTTGATGACCTATTAGAATGACATAAACTATTTTGGAACTACTATTTAATAATACAATTAAATAATACTGAAACAAATTTCATTAATTTGAAAATAAAATCAAATGTATGTAAACATAAATATCATATCATAAAATAAAATCCTCCCACTAGAATTAAGATCACATCTTAAGAAATCTAATGCCTACAGCAGCAGCATGACACTCATGATTAGGCCATGCTTAGGCCTTGGGAGAGGCTTTGTCAATGGATCAGCAACATTTGCATCCGTTGAGATTCTGCTAATCTTCACATCTCCTCTATCGACAATATCACGAATGAGATGATATCGCTTCTCAATGTCTTTGGATTTCTGGTGTGATCTGGGTTCTTTTGCCTGAGCAATGGCTCCATTGTTGTCACAATACAGATCAACCGGACCAGATATGCTAGGAACTACACCAAGTTCAGTAATGAACTTCTTAATCCAAACAGCCTCCTTTGCTGCTTCAGAAGCAGCAATGTATTCAGTTTCTGTTGTAGAGTCTGCCACGGTGCTTTGCTTACAACTCTTCCAACTCACAGCTCCTCCATTAAGGGAGAAGATAAAACCAGATTGTGATCGAAAATCATCTTTGTCTTTCTGAAAGCTGGAATCCGTGTAACCACTCACAACAAGCTCATCACTACCTCCGTAAACCAAGAACTTATCTTTAGTATTTCTCAAATACATAAGAATGGTCTTGACAGCTGTCCAATGGCTTTCACCTGGATCCGATTGGTATCTACTCGTCATGCTTAAAGCAAATGCAACATCTGGACGAGTACATAGCATAGCATACATGATAGATCCTATAGCGGAAGCATATGGAATTCTACTCATCCGCTCTCGCTCAGCATGTGTCGACAGACATTGCGTCTTGCTAAGAGTAATGCAATGAGACAATGGTATGAAACCTTTCTTAGAATCATGCATATTAAACATATGCAAAAACTTATCCATATAAGTGTCTTGACACAGTCCAATAAGCCTAATTGGTCTATCTTTATAGATTCTTATTCCAAGAATATAAGCAGCTTCTCCCATGTCTTTCATTGAAAAACAACTTCCTAGCCAAGTCTTTACAGAATTAAGCAAAGGAACGTCATTCCCAATGAGCAGTATGTCATCTACATACAATACTAAGAAAGCAACTGTGCTCCCAATAGTGTTTTTGTAAACGCAAAGTTCTTCTTCATTTCTAATGAAATCAAAATCTTTGATTGCCTCATTAAAGCGAAGATTCCAACTCCGAGATGCTTGCTTCAAACCATAAATGGAACGTTGAAGCTTGCATACCTTCCCAGCACTTCCAGGAACTATAAAACCGTCAGGTTGTGTCATGTACACATCCTCTTCGAGATTTCCATTAAGGAAAGCTGTTTTCACATCCATCTGCCATATCTCATTATCATAATAAGCGGCAGTTGCTAGGAGAATCCGAATGGATTTAAACATCGCTACTGGAGAATAGGTTTCATCATAGTCAATACCATGAATTTGCGTGTAACCTTTAGCCACCAATCTAGCTTTGTATATTTGTACATTACCATCCATATCTGTTTTCTTCTTGAAAACCCATTTACACTCGATGGCTTTAGCACCATCAGGTAAATCCTCCAAAGTCCATACTTTGTTTATCGACATGGATTCCATTACAGATTTCGAGGCTTCTAACCATTTCTCAGAATGAGGGCCCATCATTGATTCCTCAAAGGACGTAGGTTCATCATTCTGTATAACCAATAGATCATGATGATTTGTCACCCAAACCCCATATCTATCAGGTTCATGACGTGTCCTCTCGGACCTACGCACCTCAGGTTCCCCAGGTATAGATTCCACGACTCTTTGTAGATTTAATTGAGCATCTTCCTGAGAAGATTGAGCAATGCCCTGTGTTTCTCAAACTCTTTCGAGTTGTACATTACTCCTACTAATTTTCTTAGAAAGAAATTCCCTTTCTAGGGAGACACCATTCCGAGAACAAACACTTTGTTCTCGGTACGATTGTAGAAGTAATAACCTTTGGTTTGCTTGGGATAACCAACGAAGTAGCATTTATCAGATTTGGGTCCAAGCTTAAATCCATTCTCTAATGGACCACTACCATAAAATTTATCACCACAATCAAATGAACAACACGTGTCTTTAATCGAAAAATGAAATCCTTCCAAATCCAAACATGAAATTGAAATAATATTCCTGTTTATAGCAGGTACATAGTAGTAATTCTTAAGTTCTAAAACCATGCCAGAAGGCAAAGACATGTGATATATGGCTTTTTAAAAGTTTCTTAGAGCATGGGTATTGGAGAGCTTCATGGCTCTTACGTATATTTTATATTAAAAAAAGTTAGAATCAATTTTTTTGGGCTCTTAGACCAACCCTAATGGAGAACTCATTAAAATGTTCATAAAAATATTTTATTATTTTATTTTAGAGATTTTGCCTTAACTCAAAAAAATATCTCATTTTAGACACTGGATGTCATATTTAAGATCCTTTCACTATTTTTATTCATTTTTATTACTAAAACCTTTTACCGAGGACACCTAAAGTTTTTTTTTGGGGTTGCTCTTAGGAAAGGATGATAGCTTGACACATCATTTTTTTTCCACATGGACTCTTCAATATTGATGCTCTTAAAGTTCACCTGATAAGAGATTCTCTGTTTATACAGCTAAGGAAAAATAATAATAAAAAGCCCTAAAACTCTCATATAGTTTCTGATTGTTTCTGGAAAATATTGATTTTGTCCTTTTCTTTTTATCTGGAGCTCAATCAACAAAATAAGTTTAATATTCAGTGATTTTGATTATCTTTATTGAATAAAAGGATGTGTGATTACACTGTTATCCATTAAATATGTCTTTGGTTCTACAATCATTTTGGTTCAATGCTGCTTTTGATTATAGCACTATATGGTTCTTTAAATATCTTTTAGAAATTGTCTATGTTTTGTCAAACAATTTGTTAAGACTTTAAGGAGAATAGTGCTAATAATATATGTGACGATGAGTCTAAATCTTAACATTTTTTTTTGGTTTATACCGTGGATGATTTATTGATAAGACTATTTTTTTGGGTAGTCGTAATCTTCTGAATGTCCAAATGAAAACCGTATTTGTGTACTTCCAAACATACTAACATTGTCAATTTTAATTAAAATGAAATATCCTCCGCACAAGGTGCGGGGCAATCAACTAGTACATATAGTAAATCAAATATTTAACTTAATGTACATATAACGTGCATGAAAACTATACGTATTATGTGTGTTTACAAACTTATCATCAATCATGTTGACCGCACAAAGAATAACACACACGAACAATCAATAGCCATCCTCGAAAACATTTAATTCTAATCAAATTATAACTTAACTGATATCTGAATTTCAATTTCAACAAACGTGATTTGTGAATTAAAATTATGAACTAATCATAAATAATAAATATATCATATATATATATATAATAAATCAGATTTAAATCAATATTATGCAAGTACGCTCTGCTACCGCTGAAGGAATTCATACCAGTTTATAAATTATTTATAAATTTACTTATGAATTTGTTTGCCAGGATCTCATGCAAATACTGAAATAAATCTAGATCTTAGAGTTTGAATATATCTGGATATTCTGCAGCGGAAATTAAACGAAATTAGATCTAGGTTGTATAGCACTCCAACTGTTGTGCCTCTACCGGAATCCACACGCACACAAACTTAGTCAAAATGGGATGCTAGTGCCGCTAAGGTCAAATCTCTTTGATAACGAACTGTTCGTTGTACTCTAGGGTTTCACGTGAATTTGTTTTGCTGTTTGTATTACTCGTTAATCACAAGCGGCTCAATTAAACAAAATCACGTTTCTTATGTTTATATATATATGTGAACCAAAAACCTAACACTTAGGTTAATTTGGGCCAAGCCCATTTAGTTAATTAATCAATCATTAACAAGATCAACTATCACGTATAATATGTACATATTAATTATATATCATACATATAACATTAGAATGATTTCCTAATATATATATATATATATATATATATTTTTTTTTTTGTCGATCCTGTTTATTTAGGTGTGTGACTTGTAGGATCATATAATACTAGCAATAGATTTATAATCTATAGATTATAAGCAGTTTCTAACAAAATATTATAACCACCTAATATTATACGATTGTCAACCTTGACAATACAATTTTAATGAGAGTAAAGTACAAATGATTTTAGGACATTCCTTACAGTTAGTTCTTTTTAGATACCTTGTCTAGAAGTACACATTGTGAATTATTTGCTTATGAATGCATGATGCTTGCCTTTGTTAGAAATCCTCATTTTCACTCTTGAAAGCCACTATCCCACAATTGCTTAGAACCTTGAGCCTTGCCTTTAATTAATAGTTTTTAAGTTCATCTTACTTAGTTCTTGCTTTAGTAGTCATCTTGCTTAATTCTTGCTTTAGTTATTGCTTTAAGTTCATTGCTTAGTTTTGTTCACTTGCATTTAGTTTATGCTTTCTTTCCATTGCATTTTTAGGTTGTTAGACTTGTTCTTGTTCAATCAAAACCCCATCATTGCTTAGCTTATGGCATTGTTTGCATCTCATCTTCCACAATTTTATTGACACATGACCCCTATTCTACAACTGATTAGAGGCTAAGGACATTTGATCTAGTGATACAAAAGTGCTGTTTCAAATTGGCGCCGTTGCCATTTGGGTTGATTGATTTTAACATTGCTGTTAGACTAAGTTCTTTACTTTAAGGTTACTAATTTGCTATGTTTTCTGTGCTCTGTTTGTTCAGGTACTTGTATGAATTTGTGGTTTAAAGGCTCATTAAATCTGACTCCTTTCATTGACAACATTCATAGGAGAAGAGCTGTAAGACAGAGGGTTCAATAGAAGGACAGAGGATGGCAGAGCAAGAGGCTCAGTTACCACATGTTGGTGTTGTTGGACAAGTACCATTACAACAAGCTGCAACACACATAGATGAAGCACATGATGCTTTGAACCAAGCGGCTGGAGTTCAGGGATTGCGAGTACCAGTTCACGCCCCTAGAGCTGCAAAACCAATAGGAGCTGGTGATGCACCTGATACTCACCACAACATGAATGGCATTCATGCTCCAGCTGCGAATCAAAATCACTTTGAGATCATGCTTGGGTTGATCCAAAAGGTGCAAGGCAACAGATTCCATAGCCTGCCCAATGAAGACCCTTTAGATCATCTGGACCAGTTTGATAAGGTGTGTGGTATGACCAAGATTCAAGGAGCCTCTGAAGATGCTTTGAAGTTGCGCTTGTTCCATTTCAGTTTAGGTGACAAAGCACATCAGTGGGAGAAGACACTTCCACAAGACCCTATATCTACTTGGGATGAATGTAAGACAGCTTTCCTTAACAAATTTTTCAGGTCCACCAGAACAGCAAACCTGAGGAACACCATAAGCAGTTTCACTCAGCATGGGAATGAGACATTCACTGAAGCTTGGGAGCGGTTCAAGTCTTTACACTATTCAGTTCCCACACCATGGCTTCACAAATGAAAGCCTACTGTCTACTTTGTATAGAGGAGTGACGCCAAAATACAGGATGCTCTTGGATACAACATCAAATGGAAATTTCATGGGAAATACTGTTATTGATGGTCTAGCTCTTGTGGAGATCTTGGCACTTTCTGATGGAAACTATGGTAAGGAGTATGACAGAACATATGGAGCTGTTGTAAGCGCTGAAGGTGAGAGCACAACAAAGAAAGAGATTAAAGATTTGAATGACAAGCTAGACAAGCTGCTGAGTGTGTCTTTCAAGAATGTCAGTTTTGTTGGTGATAGTCTTGCTACACAAGAAGAAGATGGGACAGTTGTATAAGAAGAAGCCTTCTACATGAATCAACAAGGAGGCAGTTTTAACAACTACATGAATCACCCCAACTTCTCTTATAGAAGCACCAACGTGGCTAACCCTCAGGATCAAGTCTATCCATCACAAGCTGCTCAACAAAACCAAGGAACCAAACCTTTTGTTCATTTCAACCAGCAAAACAACTTTGCTCCAAGACCACCATTTCAGAGCATGTCGATACAGCCACATGAAGACCCAATATCGATGTCTGTATCGATGTAAGAGGCCGATATGGTCTACCTGCGTTACCTTTAATTTGGTTTATTCTTGGTTTATTAGGGTTTTCTAAGCTTCCCTATAAATACTAAAGTCCTAAAATGGTTATGCAACTTAGATCTTATTATTTTCATACTATTCTAGCATTAAAAACCTTTCCTTTTTCAGCTTTTCTTTGTAAGAACTAGTTTGATTTAGTGAATTTATGTACTTGCCTTTGATCTGTTCTTGCTTATTCTGCTTTCTAATCATGCTTAACCATTATTTCTCTTTGGTATCTGTGGTTTTGACTATGGCTACTAGTGAGTAGTCTTATTTAGGGTTTGAGATGGGATAGATTAGAGGGGTTTTAGGATTAGATTAGTGATGTCTTATGCTTAATATGATTGTCTTCTATCTATTAGATGTTCTTAACACTAGATTTGTCTTGGCCAGACTTGTTCAGTATCTTGGCTTTCTCTTATGCCTGATAAGTGTTTGATGAAATGCTGCAATGAGTCTTTTAGAGGATTTGTTCTCCTAGCCTAAGGAATTAGATGTCTAAGGTGCATTTTGGCTTTATAGGATTGAAGTTCTGTTTAAATGGTTGCTGATTCATGTGTTTGAGTAATGGAAATTGTCTTGAGTATGTGTTTAGCAAAGTGGTTAGTATCAAGGAATTGGGCTAGTTTGAATTGTTTTGAAGCAGCACTAGTTTAGTTTTAAACCCCTCTTAGTTAATAACCCCCATCTTAGATCCTTGCTTTAATCTATTTGAATTTCCTGCTTTAAATCTGTGCTGCTTAGTCTTCTTTAGTTTGATCACAACTGTTTTCTTGAATTTGGCTTGACTTAAGTGAAATGCTGCATTCTTAGTGTCTTATGAACTCAGATGGATTGACACCTTTTATACTACAATGACATGAATGTGTTAGGATTTGATTACACACAAAATTCCAGTTATCAAGCCTTGATCTCCTTCTTGTTGTACTCAAGCTCATCCTTAGCACTCAAGCTCCTCATTGTAATTTCCATTTGATTGTTCAAGGTTCTCAACCAATTCCATTCCCTCATCAACATCTTTAGAGAGAAAGTTAACATTATAAGTTGTATCCAACAGCATTCTGATCTTTGGGAGGGCGCCCCTGTAGAAAGTGGAGAGAAGTGAGGCTTGTGAAAACCCATGGTGAGGGCACTAAAGTGTGTACCCATTGAACCTTTCTCATGCTTCACCAAAACTCTCATTGGACCTTTAAGCAAAACCAGAGATCTCATTCCTTTGTCTAGCTGTCCTAGAAGTTCAGAAAAACTTAGCTATAAAGACTGTCTTGCACTGCTCCCAACTGGTTATGCTTCATTGCTGAAGATTCTTCTCCCAAAGATGGGCTTTATCTCCCAAGCTGAAAGGAAACAACCTTAGCTTCGAGCTGTCCTCACTGACTCCATTTATCTTTTTCATATTACAGAGACTGTCAAAGTTGCTAGATAGTCCAATGGGTCTTCTAGTTAAAGGCCATGGAACTTGTTGTTCTGCACCATAGATATCAATCCTGACTTGATTTCAAAATTGTTGTTTGGCACAGGTGGAGGGATGATTCCATTCCTATTGTTATAGGCATTAATTGCATCACCAGATCCAATGGGTCATAGGGCGTGCTGTCCCTGAAACCAGCAACACCTTGAACTCATGGTTGTCCTTGAGGACACTGAAACCTGACATCATCAGCACCATGTTGCTCCATGTTGAGCTGATGAAACCTTTGCAGTCTTTCTCTTTCCCTTTCTCTCAATGCTCTCTCCACTTGAAAGACATTGTTCTCGTAAGAAAGCAGATTTTGATTGCCTCTAGACCTCAAATGCATGCACCTTTCAGAGAGAAACAAAGTCAGTAACCAAATCCAAATAAAAACTCGATCTTAGAGATTCTACAAATCCTAATGATCCAAACTATAACCCCAATGGTAACGGCGCCAAATTGATACAAGGGTCATTAGACCTTTAGTGTTAATCACCCAACCTTATACTAAGCATTGTAGTATAGTATAAGGCTTTTATCAATTCAAAGGGGTTAAGATAGATACCAATAGGATTCTAGTAGAATGCTTTCAGTCAAGCTAACTCAGAGAAGGAGTTGTTTAAACTTCTTAACTAATCAACCTAAGTGAACCATCGACCAAGCAGAACTTATGAAAGCAGTACTTAGCAATGATCAAACACAAAATAGAGCAAACAAAACAGAGTACTAGCAACTTCGAAATTCAATATATAAAAGCAAGGATCCTAGATGTGGTTATAGACTTTGGGGAATTCAAGGCAAAACAAAGTTGTTATCAAACTCATTGACAATGCAAACAAGCAAGCAATGCTAATTTCTAGGCATAAAGTTCATAATCTAGCAAGAACTAACTCTCATTGGTGCTAGAATCAATAATAAGCAAGCTAAACAAACTCTATTCCAGCCAAAAATACTTCTTAGACACGCAATTTCATGAGCTAAGACAAGTAAACCCTCTAAAAGGCATGTTCAACATTTCATCAAACACTTGATGGGCATAAGAGAAACCCTAAATCTAGATTCATGTGATCAAGACAAATCTAGCATAATAACAACCTAATAGAGAGGAATCAATAATATTAAGCACTAAGAAACCCTAATCAAGCCTTAAACTTCTCTAATCTACCACACTAAGAACCCTAAACGTGACTACTCACTCATCATCATGCAAACCATCAAATCACAAAGGGAAAAAGTGTTAATCATGATTAAGAGAGAGATTAGAGAAAACTAAGATTGCAATATCGAAAACTTAGATTAAAAAGAAGATCTTGTTCTTACAAAGACAGAAAAGCAAATTAGGAAACTAAGCAAAAACAAGACATCTTAAAAACCCTTGGTTACAGTTTATTTATACTAAATGACAAAAACCCTAATGCAATGGCAAAGTTGTAAGTAAAATCATTTTGGATAAGGCCTACATCGAGCTAACATGCTCGATGTTGATGCTCGATGTGAGTCTTCGGATGCTTGACATCGAGCAGGTCTTGCTTGATGTGAGTCTTCGGATGCTTGACATCGAGCAGATCCTTCTCGATGTGCTTAGGCGATGTGAAATCTTGTAGCTCCTGTCCGTTTTGATTGTGCAATGTTGGCACTCGATGTAAGTGTCATGTGGCTTGACATGGAGCTGGCTTGCTCGATGTGAGTTCCCATACTCTCGGGTGCTTTACATCGCTCGATGTGGACTCCATCTTGCTCGATGTTGAACCAAATCTTCAGTTCCTTAGCTCCTCTTGCTCCTCCTTGGCTGGGGCAACTCCCTGAATCATTCTCAAGCTTTCTCCTTGCCTCTAATGACTCCTGAGGTGGCTAAAAACATCCCTTATGCAAAGAAAATGCAAACTACAACCTAAACGCAACCTAAGTATAAAAGCAAAGGAAAATGGGACTAAAGAGAAGGAAAACATGCAAAAGTTGACTAAAACATGAACTAAATGCAAGTCTCAATGATGTAAATATGAGAGCTATCACAAGACTAAAGCAAGCAATGAAGTGCAAGAAAACTAAATGCAACATGAACAAAGAAGGCAAGAACCAAATGGAATACAATAACCAAAATGGAAACTAAATGCGATAGCTTGAAATGCTTGGCAAGGTATGAAACAAAAAGCAAATGGAATGAAGCAGGAACAATGCAACTAAGACAGAGTAATCAGAACACATAGTGATCAAACGCATGGAACAAAAGAAAATAGGTTCAAGGCTAGAGCAATAGTGACTTGGGGGTTACTTAGCTTCACACTTGGGGAAATCAAACTAGCAACAAGCAAGATACATAATTAAACCACATATTCAATCAATTTGCAATCAGAGAAAAAATGTCTAAGTAATGCACATGTCTAACCCACTTTTGATGGTGTATTGTACAAACCAGCATGATAAACAAGGCTCTTAAAGACCAACCAATATACTAAGATGCAATATAATCATCTAAGCAATTATTGTGGATGCAGGTATCCACACTCAAAGTTTTGTAAAGTGTTTAGGTTAATTTAGGGAGATGATGGGTAAGAATCTCTATTTGAGCAACTGAACTTTAAGATTAAGAAAATATAAATGGACTATTTATTGATGGAATCGAGAGATCGTTTACAACAGATCGATGTATCGGAATACAAGAGCTCGTAGAGCGTATAACTGCTTAGTAAGTAAAAGATGATTAGGTAAAAAAATGTAAGAATACGGGAGCTCGTAGAGCGTACAGATAGTAAATTAGGTAAAAAATGAGAGCATTCCTTCTGCGACTCCTGCTCGTTTTATAGTCTCTTTGAACTCCAACTACTGCGTGAATCTCGGAGATTGGTTGTAACGAGCTCCAGATATCTCAGAGGTCGTTGTTGGATCGAGCTCCGGATATCCTGGAGATCGTTACTATGTCGAGCTCTAGAACTGACGGGATATTGCCTAACGTGCTTGATTTCGCCTTGGAGAATATTCTTAATTGGCGGGAGCTCGTCAACTCGTAAGCTCGTTGAAATTACAAATAGGCCATATATCTGACAGGTCGTCGCTGATGGGCTATAGATAACTTCATTATTGGCTGCATGATGGGTCGGATTTGGTGCTAAATCCTACTCCAACAGTTGCCCCCTAACCCATTAAGCGAGAAACGAGCTTAATGGGTGGAAGAGAAAGTTTTAAATATCATGACTTTCTTTAACTCAATGATTCTAAATCTTAAAAAAATTTATTTTTGATCGTAACGAACCAATGAGGTCACGAATGCAAAACTTTGATCAAGTATGAGTGAAGATTTTTCTTGAATATGAGCTAAAGCTTAATCTTAAGAGCTTTGAATTTCACATGAGTACAAACGTGAATTCGATTCTGGTGTTGACGAGAGTCCGTTTGGTTACGAGCAAGAGCTCGAACCGAGTTACTTTGACTGCAGGCTGTAGGCCTAGGTTACAGCTCCGTGTGGAAGACGATATAAATAAGATTTGAATCGATGAACTTGATTCTATCTACATATCAAATATTACATAGAGATTTGAAGGAACAATAAAGATCGTGACTGAACTCATGTCGAGCTGCCTACGTACCCATTAAGGGATCAAGTATAAACATAGTTCGATTATAAGTATTTTGAAGGAGATGCGTTTGTGGGAAAATAACAAGCTCATCGAGCTGCTTATTTGCTAAACTATGTGTGATCTGTTAGATCGAATATCTGTTTAACAAATAGCTCTGGTTTTTTCCAAATACATGACCGTATTAGATCAAGCGTAATGCGTTATCTTTCTTAGCTATCGGGTGATAGGATCGGATTAGAGAATAACTTCGCTTGCTGATTATTAAACAAATTGAAGATGATTAAGTAAAAGACATAAATTTTATCTGCCTCTTTTTCTTGTTTGGGCGGTCTGATATTTTGAGTTTGAACAAGAGTTCGTTCAGATGGAACTAAACATGAGCTCGCCTTTTATGTTTGAACAGGAGTTTGTTCAAGTGGAATCAAACACGAGGTCGCCATTTTTCATTTAAACGAGATTTTGTTTACTTGGAATCGAACATAAGTTGCCCTTAATGTTTGAACGGGATTTCGTTCACTTGGAATCGAACATGAGTACATCCTTTTCTGTTTTGTTTGGTCGCGAGCATTTATAGTTTGCGGCGTGCTTTGGTACTTGTTGACTGAAAAGATTCTTTCTTTGCTTTAATCGAACTTGGATTTTAGCGACTTGATGCGTCATGCATCTTTTGCTTATCATGCTTCTTAATGTTTTCGTGACACAAAATATAGGTTTTGTTCGAGCTTTTGGTTTAACTTTGAATTGGAGATTAATCCTCTTATCTTTCCGATAACCCACGAAGGCGACTGTAAGATTTTGGTGCGTTGGCTTGTCACCTGCGGGCAGATGTTCCCGCATATTTGCAACTAACGCTCTGATCGATTTTGACAGGCTTCTGCTTGGGATATCTGAACTTGATATTGTCAATTCGTCGTTATCGAACGGGTGCTCACGATTTTAATGTAAACACTTTGGACGATTTTACGGGCTTCTGTTCAAGGCACCTGAGATCGTGATGTCTCCTTGTTCATTGCAGGTCCTAGTGATCCGGTCGAGCTCGCGTTGGGTTCTGATTCTGTGCTTTCTTTTGATTGTGGACAGGAGTCCGGCTTTGTTCGTTGTGCTTAAATGCGAGCGAGAGCTCGATACATTGCCTGAATCGAGTTTGTTTGGGCGTTTGTGTTTAATTTAAGCGAGGTATTTTTACCATCGACTGTTCGGTTGAGACGCCTGTGAGATGAGCTTGTGAGTGTTTTGTCTGGCCAGATGTTGTTTAGTGGATCGATTGTAGATCCCGAGTACTCGTTTGCATCTTAGTTTGTCACAGATCATTTTAAGAGATTGTGAGAGAGACTCGATAAGAGTTTGACCCATTGAGACTGTTGGGTGAAATTCAATATGAATATTTGATGTTTCAGCTTTTCAGCTTCCTATTTTTTGAGAGGCAAGATGCCGTTTTGGAGATGTTCGAGTTCGAGATCTTCCAATTTGGCCAGGCATGAAATAATTCATCGCTGATGAATCATTTTCTGCTGTTGGCTTCCTTGTTAGTTTCTGCTCTGGTTGCAACTTGCTCTGTTATGCTCGAGTTATTTAGACTGAGTTTGCTATTGCTCGGCTATGCTTGGGTCGTTCGGACTTAGTCCTGCTCCCCAGAGTTTGTGAGATCGTTGGGTAGCTCGTTAGTGCTGGCTGGAGGATTGCCTTTGACAGATATGATTATTTCTAACAGTGGGTCGTTAGTGCTGGCTGCTGGATGTGGAGGCAAGAGATGCTAAGGCGCTAGCCGAAGTGTTCTCGCCACAAGAGATCCTTGTTAGTTCAAATCCATCCACTCATGTATAGTTTTGTATGTTCCCATGAAACCGACTGCTTACGAGCTGCGAGTTGCTGCTCGCAAACGGGCTGCTATTTCTTTTGCGAGCAGTTGCCTCGCGAGCTGTTGCCTGGCGATGAAAGCTTTGTATTTGGCTTAGGTATTAGATGCATCGAATCCAAGATGAAATGACTGTTCTAGGATCTTTCCGGTTGGTGACGTGAGTTTGATTCCTACTCAAGTCCTAACCTTGATGATGCTCTATCCATGTGAAGTGTTTATTTTTTTATTTGGGGACGTGTTGTCGAGAGCTTGCAGTGCAAGCTCGATAACATAGTATGCTAAGGCTTGTGCTTTTGCGCAGATCCAAGTATGATATTCATACTTGCTTAGTCTGATTGCCCTTTAGATTTATCGAGTTAATTTGCGAAAGTGTTCGCATTTTTCTGTAGAAATGAATCGAGCTCTTTCTATGGTAACACATCTTTTGGGGGTGAGCATCGTTGATGCGTGCCTGAGTGAAGAGATGTTTTTTCGGACGTCCACGAATGGTGGGGTCCTTGCTTGTCTTGATTTGTGGTTTGGCGAACTCCTGATCATTATGTAATTGTTATACGGCGGAGCTCGCAACTTCTCTAGAATAGCCTAGGTAGCACATCTTTGCCTTTTTCTGGTTTCCGTTGATCGTTCTCATTCCTCAATGAATTAGAAATTTTGCACATTGATGGTACGTAGATGGAACTGCTTTCATGGCGTATATCCAAAGCCGATGAGATATTGCATTATTTGACGCTTGGTTGTTTACTATCACAAAGTTTATTTCTTTTTGGACTTGCCTCACTTTTAGGAAGAGTCGGATGAAGCCACGAGAGAAAACTATTTCTCCAGCGAAGCTGGTGAATAAGTTGGGTTGTCCGTTAAGGGGGAGTCTTGGTTTTTCTATTTTTTAAGACTTCAGTGTCTATCTTTACTTTTTACATCTCGAGTCTAGCCATGTCAGCTCAGACTTCGAGTGCAATGTCATGAAGTTTTTCTAGGTCTAGCATTTTCCTTTCGAAGAAAGTCATCTTTTTAGACGTACTCGTGCCTACAGTTTGGTTTTGACCTTCCATTGGAAGGCTTTGATCGAGTTTATCAAGCTTTTGCAAAGCAGCAGGCATTCAGAGATGAAGTATATTCTTTTCGGGATGGAGGTCCCCACACCGTCTTTTTTAAATTAAAAAACTGACTAAGTGTCTTTTCGGTAGCGGGTGGGAGGTTGAGTATTGACTTCATCGAGCCGCTGCAGCATGCGAGATCTATGAAGATCATATCAATTAGTTATTCAGCTGCGGGAAGGGGCGAGCTTTCCTCTTCCCTGGCTCGTTCTCTATTGTTCTGAGTAGATTTGCTTTGAGCATACCTCTGGGAGGGGTTTTCTCCTTTCTATCCCGAGCTCCGGGGTTTCCTCAAAGAACTGTAAATTGATAGCTCTATCTTGCAAGCTGCCGTTTAATTGTACACGAGTGTATGATGTGTACTCGCTTAATGGTGGCTCAACAGATTATGTTGTGTATGCCCTTGGGACTTGTTCATGGGCGTGCAGGGACGAACCAAAAGCTAGAGTTCTGATCCCTTTGGGGAATCTCTCGCGTGCTGAAGATGGTAGGTCGCCATCGCAGGTTTTTGCACCTCGTAAACCTGAATCTCTGGGATCCGTTGTAGGGGGTTGGGGTCCCCTAGAGTTTGAAGGAGCATGATTTTGCCTTCCTGTTCTTGAATTCATCATCGTTTGAGAGAAGTCGAGGCGCACTCAAGGCAAAAAGCTTCTTTTCTGGTCGATCTCCTGCTCGCAACTGAACTAAAAAGGGGTTCTCGGGCAGCAGATCATGGGCTTCAACTTGAAACTGGTTCAAGTCATTTGCTTGCTGATTCAGCCAAGCTCGAATGCTTTTATAGGATGTCTTTTTGAGGCTGGGTATTATTGACTGGTAGACTCAGCCTTCTTCGAGATTTTACAGATGCTCGTCTATGGGCTTAATAGGACAAGCTGATGAGCTGTAATTGTAGTCGGGAGCTCGTTTATGGACTGAAACAAGACTTCGGATCGTGTTTTTAAGTACACCAGCTGATGAGCGGCTGTTAGCCAATGCATGTTATCTTTTTTTATTTTATGGATCGTCAACAAACTGAAATAGAGACAGGTAGCTCATTTGTGTTAGGACGTGGTGAACCATACAGCTTTAATTTGTTCCTTGGCTGAGATGGAGCTGTAGGTCGTTCAAGAATTGGTGAATAAACACGTGAGCTAGGAGCTCGTGAGTTGGTGAGCTAGATTGTGAGTCACGAGCTCGCTTTGTTTTTTTTGACTGAAGCAGAGCTGGAGCTTATTCGCATACTCGTGAACTATTATGTGACTTGTGAGTCGTAGCTTCAGAGGAAGAGTATGCTAGTCGTTGGAAAGCCTTGATCAATTTTATCTGTTTAGGGGCAGTAGTCCCCACACCCTCCCGACAAAGCCGTAAGCATTGAAGGCGTTGGCAGAATGTCTTCCTTGGGGCATGATTTTTCTGTTCTCGCAAAGGCTAGAATTTGCTATTTTAGCGACAAAGTGGGTTTGACGTGTCTCCTCGAGTGCAAGGTAATTATCTGGCACGGAACTCGTAGCGATGTGCATGAATGCTCCCATCTGGACATATGTCTATGGACATACTCAAGATCTGTTATGTTTCAGGGTCGATGTGATCAGGATCCTCGATAAGATGTTGCTAGGTGACTCGATCATGCGAGCTAATGTTCGCCTAGGTGCCGTGGTGGTTGTCATGCCCAGTAGGCATTACGAGCGACTAAACTGTGTTTGCTCCGGGGTTTGGTGCGTTTGCATTTGATCTTGAAGCAAAGGTGGAGGGGGAGTTTCCTTACCTCTGCGGGCTATTGTTTGTTCGTGACTAAAGCTCGAACTGCAGCTCGTACGTCTTTGGCTTGATACTCGTTCAGAGCTATTACTCCGCTGCTGCTCAGATCGATTGGGTTGTTAGGCCTGAGCTGCGAGGTGAGAGGCACGGTTTGCTGCCTTCCATCCTCGAGGTTATGAATGCTTGAGAGAAGTCAAAGCGCGCTAGGTGGTAACAAACTTTTCTCTGGATCTGTTGTCTGTTCGCGATTGAAGCTCGAGAAAATATTCTTGAGCTGTAGCTCGTATGACATTCGCTTGATACTCGTTCAGAGCTAGTGCTCAGCTGGATCTCAGATCGTTCAAGTTGTTCAACCCGAGCTGCGAGGTGAGAGACACGGTCTGGTGCCTTCCAGCCTCAAGGTTTTGAATGCTTGAGAGAAGTCGAGACGCGCTAGGTGGTAACGGACTTCTCTCTGGTTCTGTTGTCTGTTCGCGACTGAAACTTGACAAAATATTCTCGAGCTGGATCTCGTACGACATTGGCTCGATACTTGTTCAGAGCTATTGCTCCGCTGGAGCTCGAATCGATTAGGTTGTTAAACCCGAGCTGCGAGGTGAGAGACACGGTCTGGTGCCTTCCAGCCTCAGGGTTTTGAATGCTTGAGAGAAGTCGAGACACGCTAGGTGGTAACGGACTTCTCTCTGGTTCTGTTGTCTGTTCGCGACTGAAACTCGACAATATATTCTCGAGCTGTAGCTCGTACGACATTGGCTCGATACTCGTTCAGAGCTATTGCTCCGCTGGTGATCAGATCGATTAGGTTGTTAAACCCGAGCTGCGAGGTGAGAGGTGTGGTTTGCTACACGTCGTCCGAGTTAGCACCAGATGCACCCGAGTAAGGAGATTGATATAGTTTGGAGTTTGCAGGAAGTCTTTCTTCATTTCAGACCCCAAACGAATGGGTTTCCCCTTCTGGCTGCAGTCAAGATTTTGTTCGGGGATATTGCCCTCGAGCTGGTGAATGGGATTTGATTAAAAGGGATGGTGATCGTTTGCTCAGTACGAGCGGTGATGATGTTCGCAATGAGAGCCTGGAAAGTTCCTCGAGCTGCAGATCATACGACTACAGCTTGATGCTCGTTATAGCATTAGCTTGCTGGTTTGAACGACCAGGCTCGGAGTTCGCGGAAAGTTTTTACTTGTTTCGGACCTAAACGAATGGTTTTCCCTTCCGGCTGCGGTCGAGCTTTGGTTCGCAGGGTATTACCCTCTTACCGCTGATTTGATCATCCGAGATGGTGGTCGTTTCCTCGGTACGAGCAGTGATGATGTTCGCGATGAGAGCCTGGAAAGTTCCTCGAGCTGCAGATCGTACAACTTCAGCTCGATGCTCGTTCAGAGCATTTGCTTGCTGGTTTAAACGACCTGGTTCGGAGTTCGCAGGAAGTCGTCGTTTCGGACCTAAACGAATGGTTTTCTCTTCCAGCTGCAGTCGAGCTTTGGTTCGCGGGTATTACCCTCGAACCGTTGATTCGGATTTGCTCAACCGATATGGTGGTCGTTTGCTCGGTACGTGCAGTAATACTGTTTGCATTGGCGATTGTGTCTTACGAACTGATGTTCACGGTACGCGAATTGCTGGAACTGGCCGGATCATCGATTATGGAGGATCGCTCCTCATTGATGATCCTTTTTTGTGGATATGTTCGTCCAGCTATGTTTTACTTGTGGCTAGAGTGTATTGTTTTCAATCTGGTGGCAGGAGTGGGAGTCGTTGGACTCACGATCACTGGCTCGACTCAGATGTTTTCGCTGCTCGAACTGGAGTTCGTTTTATATCGAAGCAATTGTTTGCTTGTACGGCAGATCTGTTGGATTTCGTGTTTGCTGGATCCATTATCGTTCTAACGAACCTTAGATCTGACTACAGTGTTAAAGATGTCTTTTATCTTCCCACAGACAGCGCCAAGATGTGGATGCAGGTATCCACACTCAAAGATTTGTAAAGTGTTTAGGTTAATTTAAGGAGATGATGGGTAAGAATTCTATTTGAGCAACTGAACTTAAGATTAAGAAAAGATAAATAGACTTTTTATTGAGGAATCGAGAGATCGTTTACAACAGATCGATGTATCGGAATACAAGAGCTCGTAGAGTGTATAACTGCTTAGTAAGTAAATGATGATTAGGTAAAAAGAAGTAAGAATACTGGAGCTCGTAGAGCATACATATAGTAAATTAGGTAAAAACTGAGAGCATTCCTTCTGCGACTCCTGCTTATTTTATAGTCTCTGTGAACTCCAACTGCTGCGCAAATCTCGAAGATTGGTTGTAACGAGCTCCAGATATCTCGGAGGTCGTTGTTAGATCGAGCTCCGGATATCCTGGAGATCGTTACTATGTCCAGCTCTAGAACTGACGGGATATTGCCTAACATGCTTGATTTAGCCTTGGAGAATATCCTTAATTGGCGGGAGCTCGTTAGCTCATTGAAATTACAAATGGGCCATATGTCTGACAGGTCGTCGCAGATGGGCTATAGATAACTTATTTATGGGCTGCATGATGGGTCGGATTTGGTGCTAAATCCTGCTCCAACAATTATCCCTAACTTAGTCATTTCAGGCATTTAAACAATCACTTTTGATGTAGCAAACACATATGATTTATTTCACTTAATCAAGTTAATCAAGCCTTAAGAACAACTAAGTAAGGTATACAAAGCATGAATTAATCCAAAATCCCCTAAGTAATTAACTAATCATCTCCAAATCTGCTCCAACCTCAAACCATCATAATCTACTCACAACACATGACAAAATCACCAGAACAGAACAGAAATGACAAAGCAAACATGATTAAACAGAAACTAGAAGATATATGACAAGAGAATTGGAAAACTTTATTAAAAGAGCGATCTTAGATTCAAAATCCATAAATCTACTTGTGGTTCTCCTACTACTCGAAAATTATGATAAGAAAGAAGATAAGTCCTAAAAAAGATAAGTTTAGGCTTAAATAAACCAAAAGATAAGGTTTGAGAAAAAGTAGAAAAAGTTTGGTCAACAGCTCGGCGTCGATGCATCGGGCAGTACGAAAATGTTCTGCTCGATGCGCCACCCCGATGCAGAATGGCCCTTGTCGCGGTTCGGTCATCTTTACGGTTGCTCGTCATGCAGCAGATTTTGGCTCATGTCAAGCAAGCTGTCGGGTGTTCAGCTTCATGCTGGACCTGATATGTCTTGTTTATTCGTATCGGCTTGTACTGCCTGCTTAGCTCGATATACCATCCCGGTACAGTCTTGGAGTCCATGATCAGATTTCTCCTCTTTGTCTCGTGATTCACATCGGGCACACTCCACTGGAGTTCCGCTCGATGCTCCTCCTCGATGCAGACTCAAACTCAGCAAAGACTCCTTCTTTGGCATCTTCATGAATATGAGCTGCTTCAATCTCCTTTCCAAGTTCCAAAATCTCCAAATACACCTGATAAACACCATAAACATGCGCATGTATGCAATCCTAGGCTATATGCATGCAATGCCATTTCTAAATGCAATTGAGACTAAAATGCTAAGAAACTATGCAAAAACAGGGGAAAGGATGTATGAAATGCAGCCTAAAACTTTATAATATAGCAAGCTATCAACACCCCCACACTTAGTCTTTGCTTGCCCTCAAGCAAACAAATCACACAGCATGGTGATGATGTTTTAAAATAGAAACTCATATCTTAAGAATGCTAACAATGAATTAACATGATGTCCATGTTTATAATGCTAAAATGCAATTGATGGAACAATACTCTAAACACTTAGTCACACTTGTAACCAATGGATGAAGTTTGTGAAAATCAAGAGAAAGCATTTGGTCTAAGGGACATGGTTATGAGATGAAAATGATCTCATGAATATTGGGTTCAAAGAGTCAAGGGATCACTCATATGAAAAAATCTATCTTAGGCAAAATGTTAAAGATAGTTTTTAGTCTCTAAGCATGCATTCTTAACTTGTTCTTGTCCCATTTGTATCCATTTAGAATCTAGAGTAAGTTTAGAAGTTGCATAGCATATTTGGTGCATATGGAGTACTTGGCAGGTACATTTGAAGTGTTTGGAGGCTATAAGGAGCTCTAGAAGGATCAAGGGGTCCAGCCAAGGCAATGTAAAGAAGAATCAAGGATCTAAGAGCCATCTCGAGCTGCATACTGATCAAGTTTGGTCGATATGGAGCTATTTCGAGGTGCATATCGAGGTGCATATCGAGCAAGCCAGCTCGGTACAAACCATACTAGAAATCACATTACAGAAGATCAGCCCGGATGAATGGCTTACTGTACGATCCAGCTTCAGAAATATACATAAAAGTTGTAGCTCTATGAGTTTTCTTTTGAATGGAGTTTGTCTCAGGTTGATCCGATACACGGTTAAAGAGTTATCGACCTTTTCGTGAAACTGCTATGGAGACAACTGGCCGTACTGTGGAGTGTACCGAGCAAGCTGCCCGATAAGCAAGTCCAGGGACGTACTGACTTGAATATCGACCTATACTGGTCGATACATAAGCCACAGGACATGTACCGAGCATCATATTGAGGTGCTACCTCCATATGTCCTAAGTATCGATCTGCATATCGGGAAGGAGTACAGAATGCAGGTCGATACGAAATGTCTGAGTTCAAAAGAAGGTCTTCCGTTGACATTCAGTCTAAGTAACCTTCAAAGAAGTTGAAGAGGATCGAATCAGCTTACCAATGAAGGTTGAATCAAGTCATTCCCGTTCGCAGTTCAAAAGATACGGCGATTCTAGTAACACTCTTCGCAACCAGAAAGAAGCCAATATTGACCATCGTATCGGCGAGTACACCTCGATACACTCCCTCCGAAACAGACCAAAACTTGGTTTACTCCTGGTTTATTAGGGATTTTTTTCCATCCTATATATATGTTAAAGCTTAAAACTTTGGGCAACTCATCTTTTATTGTTTCTATCCTTAAAACTCTCTCTTTAGAGAAAATCTTGTAGAATCTTTCCTTTTTTATTGAATTTCTGCACTTCTCTTAGTGTTTTCTTGTTTAGTTCTACTTCTAAACATGATTAGTCATTCTCCCTTACTTTGGTTCATGGCTAAAACCATGTTTAGTGAGTAGTTTCCTTAGGGCTTTAGATGAAATAGAGATAGGGAGATTTGAGGCTAGATTAGTGATTGCTTGGTGCTTAATATTATTATTCCTTCTTATTGATTATGTTTAATGCTAGATTGGACTTAGCTAAGTTGATCTAGATCATAGGGTTCTCTTATGCCTGCCAAGTGTTTGATGAATTGCCTGAATGAGTCAAGTAAGAGATTTGCTTATCTTAGCCTAATGAATTAGCTGTCTGAGGAGTAGATTGGTAATATAGAATTGGATTAGTTTCTTATAATGCGTGCTGATCATGTGTTTGAGTAAAGGAATTTGTCTTGAATCTGTGTTTAGCAAAGTGTCAAGGAATTGAGTTAGTTATAGCTGTTAATTTTATGCCTAGGAATAGCTGATACAAGATTTTTAGCTCTTAGTTCAATCACCTAATGCTTGTACTAGTCAGTTGTAGCATATTATAGGTTTTTATGTTAATCCAAGGGGTTAAGATGAATAACACTATAATTTCAAGCAGAAGACTCTAAGTCTGGAGAATTCAAGGAAGATTTTGTTGCTTAGCAACTAAAACTAACACCCTAAGTGATCAAACACCAATCAGCACTCAAAAGAGAACAGTTTAGAATGATCAATGAACAAAACAGAGCAAATGGCAAAATTCGAAATTCAATAAGAGAAAACAAGTTCCTAGATGTGGTTAATTACTTTGGAGAATTCAAAGGCTAACTAAGGTTGTTTCAAACATCACTGTTCAAGAAAAGAAGCTATCAATGCTGATTCCTGACTCAAAGAAAGAGTCACATGAGACGGGAGGATGAGGAAGCTCGCCATGATGCTCGCCGACGAGAGTAGAGAGTCGAAGGACCTGAACCGCTTGTCTAGCGTGAGCAGCCGGTTCAGTTCGACCTGTTCGAAGGCGGACGTCTCCACGATGCCTGGAAGAGCAAAGGGCATCGGTCATGAACCAAGCCGAGTGGCATAAGTGAATGCGAGGAAGGGAGTATGGCGAATATTGGACTTACCTCGAGGCTGCCAGGTGAGCAGGATGGTGACACCCGCCGGTACCATTCACAAGAAGTACCACTCCCGGATCGATGCTCGAAGATGGGGATGGCACAGCCATCCTGGGGTGCAGAGTGTAGCAAAATGCATTGGTGGTGAGGTTGTAGCGCGGGTAAGACAGCAGCACGGTGGAGCCACGCATGCGGACCCTGACAGGTCGGAAAGAACCTGATAGGCGCAGAGAAGCCCCACGCCGAGGGATGAAGTTGACTAGGGCAGATGCCAGCGAGACAGCAGAAGTCAACGAGGATTCGGGGAATGCTGCCCCGGAAGCCGTAGATGATTTAGTTGTCGTTTGATTTCTTGCTTGCATGACTGCCTGAATACTTGCTTGCTTGATTGTTTGATTTCTTGCTTGCATGCTTGTTTGATGTCTTGCTTCCATGATGAATGATGTCCGGGTTACATAGCTGTTTCTCGTATAAGTGTCTCTGATACCTGCCCGTTGCACCACCTTTCTTCAAAACCCCTTTCTTAGCATGCTCCCCCACGGACTTTCTTGTCCTCTGGGCACCATTCCTCCGGGAATCCATGACTCCGGTCCAGTAGGCCCTGCAGCCCTCTCTGCTCCCGCTCCCTCCAGAGACAGCGCGCACCTTAGCATGCTTCCCCGCGGACTTGCTCGTCCTCCGAGGTGCCCCTCCTACAGGAGTCTGAGGCTTCGGCCTCGCAGATCTCCGGGTCTTCCTCGCCAGCCCCCCCACAGTGGGTTGTGCGACAAACAGCGTGCTCCCTTCGCAACCAGAAAGAAGCCAATATTGACCATCGTATCGGCGAGTACACCTCGATACACTCCCTCCGAAACAGACCAAAACTTGGTTTACTCCTGGTTTATTAGGGATTTTTTTCCATCCTATATATATGTTAAAGCTTAAAACTTTGGGCAACTCATCTTTTTTTGTTTTCTATCCTTAAAACTCTCTCTTTAGAGAAAATCTTGTAGAATCTTTCCTTTTTTATTGAATTTCTGCACTTCTCTTAGTGTTTTCTTGTTTAGTTCTTCTTCTAAACATGATTAGTCATTCTCCTTTACTTTGGTTCATGGCTAAAACCATGTTTAGTGAGTAGTTTCCTTAGGGCTTTAGATGAAATAGAGATAGGGAGATTTGAGGCTAGATTAGTGATTGCTTGGTGCTTAATATTATTATTCCTTCTTATTGATTATGTTTAATGCTAGATTGGACTTAGCTAAGTTGATCTAGATCATAGGGTTCTCTTATGCCTGCCAAGTGTTTGATGAATTGCCTGAATGAGTCAAGTAAGAGATTTGCTTATCTTAGCCTAATGAATTAGCTGTCTGAGGAGTAGATTGGTAATATAGAATTGGATTAGTTTCTTATAATGCGTGCTGATCATGTGTTTGAGTAAAGGAATTTGTCTTGAATCTGTGTTTAGCAAAGTGTCAAGGAATTGAGTTAGTTATAGCTGTTAATTTTATGCCTAGGAATAGCTGATACAAGATTTTTAGCTCTTAGTTCAATCACCTAATGCTTGTACTAGTCAGTTGTAGCATATTATAGGTTTTTATGTTAATCCAAGGGGTTAAGATGAATAACACTATAATTTCAAGCAGAAGACTCTAAGTCTGGAGAATTCAAGGAAGATTTTGTTGCTTAGCAACTAAAACTAACACCCTAAGTGATCAAACACCAATCAGCACTCAAAAGAGAACAGTTTAGAATGATCAATGAACAAAACAGAGCAAATGGCAAAATTCGAAATTCAATAAGAGAAAACAAGTTCCTAGATGTGGTTAATTACTTTGGAGAATTCAAAGGCTAACTAAGGTTGTTTCAAACATCACTGTTCAAGAAAAGAAGCTATCAATGCTGATTCCTGACTCAAAGAAAGAGTCACATGAGACGGGAGGATGAGGAAGCTCGCCATGATGCTCGCCGACGAGAGTAGAGAGTCGAAGGACCTGAACCGCTTGTCTAGCGTGAGCAGCCGGTTCAGTTCGACCTGTTCGAAGGCGGACGTCTCCACGATGCCTGGAAGAGCAAAGGGCATCGGTCATGAACCAAGCCGAGTGGCATAAGTGAATGCGAGGAAGCGAGTATGGCGAATATTGGACTTACCTCGAGGCTGCCAGGTGAGCAGGACGGTGACACCCGCCGGTACCATTCACAAGAAGTACCACTCCCGGATCGATGCTCGAAGATGGGGATGGCACAGCCATCCTGGGGTGCAGAGTGTAGCAAAATGCATTGGTGGTGAGGTTGTAGCGCGGGTAAGACAGCAGCACGGTGGAGCCACGCATGCGGACCCTGACAGGTAGGAAAGAACCTGATAGGCGCAGAGAAGCCCCACGCCGAGGGATGAAGTTGACTAGGGCAGATGCCAGCGAGACAGCAGAAGTCAACGAGGATTCGGGGAATGCTGCCCCGGAAGCCGTAGATGATTTAGTTGTCGTTTGATTTCTTGCTTGCATGACTGCCTGAATACTTGCTTGCTTGATTGTTTGATTTCTTGCTTGCATGCTTGTTTGATGTCTTGCTTCCATGATGAATGATGTCCGGGTTACATAGCTGTTTCTCGTATAAGTGTCTCTGATACCTGCCCGTTGCACCACCTTTCTTCAAAACCCCTTTCTTAGCATGCTCCCCCACGGACTTTCTTGTCCTCTGGGCACCATTCCTCCGGGAATCCATGACTCCGGTCCAGTAGGCCCTGCAGCCCTCTCTGCTCCCGCTCCCTCCAGAGACAGCGCGCACCTTAGCATGCTTCCCCGCGGACTTGCTCGTCCTCCGAGGTGCCCCTCCTACAGGAGTCTGAGGCTTCGGCCTCGCAGATCTCCGGGTCTTCCTCGCCAGCCCCCCCACAGTGGGTTGTGCGACAAACAGCGTGCTCCCCTTCGCAACCAGAAAGAAGCCAATATTGACCATCGTATCGGCGAGTACACCTCGATACACTCCCTCCGAAACAGACCAAAACTTGGTTTACTCCTGGTTTATTAGGGATTTTTTTCCATCCTATATATATGTTAAAGCTTAAAACTTTGGGCAACTCATCTTTTATTGTTTCTATCCTTAAAACTCTCTCTTTAGAGAAAATCTTGTAGAATCTTTCCTTTTTTATTGAATTTCTGCACTTCTCTTAGTGTTTTCTTGTTTAGTTCTTCTTCTAAACATGATTAGTCATTCTCCTTTATTTTGGTTCATGGCTAAAACCATGTTTAGTGAGTAGTTTGCTTAGGGCTTTAGATGAAATAGAGATAGGGAGATTTGAGGCTAGATTAGTGATTGCTTGGTGCTTAATATTATTATTCCTTCTTATTGATTATGTTTAATGCTAGATTGGACTTAGCTAAGTTGATCTAGATCATAGGGTTCTCTTATGCCTGCCAAGTGTTTGATGAATTGCCTGAATGAGTCAAGTAAGAGATTTGCTTATCTTAGCCTAATGAATTAGCTGTCTGAGGAGTAGATTGGTAATATAGAATTGGATTAGTTTCTTATAATGCGTGCTGATCATGTGTTTGAGTAAAGGAATTTATCTTGAATATGTGTTTAGCAAAGTGTCAAGGAATTGAGTTAGTTATAGCTGTTAATTTTATGCCTAGGAATAGCTGATACAAGATTTTTAGCTCTTAGTTCAATCACCTAATGCTTGTACTAGTCAGTTGTAGCATATTATAGGTTTTTATGTTAATCCAAGGGGTTAAGATGAATAACACTATAATTTCAAGCAGAAGACTCTAAGTCTGGAGAATTCAAGGAAGATTTTGTTGCTTAGCAACTAAAACTAATACCCTAAGTGATCAAACACCAATCAGCACTCAAAAGAGAACAGTTTAGAATGATCAATGAACAAAACAGAGCAAATGGCAAAATTCGAAATTCAATAAGAGAAAATAAGTTCCTAGATGTGGTTAATTACTTTGGAGAATTCAAAGGCTAACTAAGGTTGTTTCAAACATCAATGTTCAAGAAAAGAAGCTATCAATGCTGATTCCTGACTCAAAGAAAGAGTCACATGAGACGGGAGGATGAGGAAGCTCGCCATGATGCTCGCCGACGAGAGTAGAGAGTCGAAGGACCTGAACCGCTTGTCTAGCGTGAGCAGCCGGTTCAGTTCGACCTGTTCGAAGGCGGACGTCTCCACGATGCCTGGAAGAGCAAAGGGCATCGGTCATGAACCAAGCCGAGTGGCATAAGTGAATGCGAGGAAGCGAGTATGGCGAATATTGGACTTACCTCGAGGCTGCCAGGTGAGCAGGACGGTGACACCCGCCGGTACCATTCACAAGAAGTACCACTCCCGGATCGATGCTCGAAGATGGGGATGGCACAGCCATCCTGGGGTGCAGAGTGTAGCAAAATGCATTGGTGGTGAGGTTGTAGCGCGGGTAAGACAGCAGCACGGTGGAGCCACGCATGCGGACCCTGACAGGTCGGAAAGAACCTGATAGGCGCAGAGAAGCCTCACGCCGAGGGATGAAGTTGACTAGGGCAGATGCCAGCGAGACAGCAGAAGTCAACCAGGATTCGGGGAATGCTGCCCCGGAAGCCGTAGATGATTTAGTTGTCGTTTGATTTCTTGCTTGCATGACTGCGTGAATACTTGCTTGCTTGATTGTTTGATTTCTTACTTGCATGCTTGTTTGATGTCTTGCTTCCATGATGAATGATGTCCGGGTTACATAGCTGTTTCTCGTATAAGTGTCTCTGATACCTGCCCGTTGCACCACCTTTCTTCAAAACCCCTTTCTTAGCATGCTCCCCCACGGACTTTCTTGTCCTCTGGGCACCATTCCTCCGGGAATCCATGACTCCGGTCCAGTAGGCCCTGCAGCCCTCTCTGCTCCCGCTCCCTCCAGAGACAGCGCGCACCTTAGCATGCTTCCCCGCGGACTTGCTCGTCCTCCGAGGTACCCCTCCTACAGGAGTCTGAGGCTTCGGCCTCGCAGATCTCCGGGTCTTCCTCGCCAGCCCCCCCACAGTGGGTTGTGCGACAAACAGCGTGCTCCCCTTCGCAACCAGAAAGAAGCCAATATTGACCATCGTATCGGCGAGTACACCTCGATACACTCCCTCCAAAACAGACCAAAACTTGGTTTACTCCTGGTTTATTAGGGATTTTTTTTCCATCCTATATATATGTTAAAGCTTAAAACTTTGGGCAACTCATCTTTTATTGTTTCTATCCTTAAAACTCTCTCTTTAGAGAAAATCTTGTAGAATCTTTCCTTTTTTATTGAATTTCTGCACTTCTCTTAGCGTTTTCTTGTTTAGTTCTTCTTCTAAACATGATTAGTCATTCTCCTTTACTTTGGTTCATGGCTAAAACCATGTTTAGTGAGTAGTTTGCTTAGGGCTTTTAGATGAAATAGAGATAGGGAGATTTGAGGCTAGATTAGTGATTGCTTGGTGCTTAATATTATTATTCCTTCTTATTGATTATGTTTAATGCTAGATTGGACTTAGCTAAGTTGATCTAGATCATAGGGTTCTCTTATGCCTGCCAAGTGTTTGATGAATTGCCTGAATGAGTCAAGTAAGAGATTTGCTTATCTTAGCCTAATGAATTAGCTGTCTGAGGAGTAGATTGGTAATATAGAATTGGATTAGTTTCTTATAATGCGTGCTGATCATGTGTTTGAGTAAATGAATTTGTCTTGAATATGTGTTTAGCAAAGTGTCAAGGAATTGAGTTAGTTATAGCTGTTAATTTTATGCCTAGGAATAGCTGATACAAGATTTTTAGCTCTTAGTTCAATCACCTAATGCTTGTACTAGTCAGTTGTAGCATATTATAGGTTTTTATGTTAATCTAAGGGGTTAAGATGAATAACACTATAATTTCAAGCAGAAGACTCTAAGTCTGGAGAATTCAAGGAAGATTTTGTTGCTTAGCAACTAAAACTAACACCCTAAGTGATCAAACACCAATCAGCACTCAAAAGAGAACAGTTTAGAATGATCAATGAACAAAACAGAGCAAATGGCAAAATTCGAAATTCAATAAGAGAAAACAAGTTCCTAGATGTGGTTAATTACTTTGGAGAATTCAAAGGCTAACTAAGGTTGTTTCAAACATCACTGTTCAAGAAAAGAAGCTATCAATGCTGATTCCTGACTCAAAGAAAGAGTCACATGAGACGGGAGGATGAGGAAGCTCGCCATGATGCTCGCCGACGAGAGTAGAGAGTCGAAGGACCTGAACCGCTTGTCTAGCGTGAGCAGCCGGTTCAGTTCGACCTGTTCGAAGGCGGACGTCTCCACGATGCCTGGAAGAGCAAAGGGCATCGGTCATGAACCAAGCCGAGTGGCATAAGTGAATGCGAGGAAGCGAGTATGGCGAATATTGGACTTACCTCGAGGCTGCCAGGTGAGCAGGACGGTGACACCCGCCGGTACCATTCACAAGAAGTACCACTCCCGGATCGATGCTCGAAGATGGGGATGGCACAGCCATCCTGGGGTGCAGAGTGTAGCAAAATGCATTGGTGGTGAGGTTGTAGCGCGGGTAAGACAGCAGCACGGTGGAGCCACGCATGCGGACCCTGACAGGTCGGAAAGAACCTGATAGGCGCAGAGAAGCCCCACGCCGAGGGATGAAGTTGACTAGGGCAGATGCCAGCGAGACAGCAGAAGTCAACCAGGATTCGGGGAATGCTGCCCCGGAAGCCGTAGATGATTTAGTTGTCGTTTGATTTCTTGCTTGCATGACTGCGTGAATACTTGCTTGCTTGATTGTTTGATTTCTTACTTGCATGCTTGTTTGATGTCTTGCTTCCATGATGAATGATGTCCGGGTTACATAGCTGTTTCTCGTATAAGTGTCTCTGATACCTGCCCGTTGCACCACCTTTCTTCAAAACCCCTTTCTTAGCATGCTCCCCCACGGACTTTCTTGTCCTCTGGGCACCATTCCTCCGGGAATCCATGACTCCGGTCCAGTAGGCCCTGCAGCCCTCTCTGCTCCCGCTCCCTCCAGAGACAGCGCGCACCTTAGAATGCTTCCCCGCGGACTTGCTCGTCCTCCGAGGTACCCCTCCTACAGGAGTCTGAGGCTTCGGCCTCGCAGATCTCCGGGTCTTCCTCGCCAGCCCCCCCACAGTGGGTTGTGCGACAAACAGCGTGCTCCCCTTCGCAACCAGAAAGAAGCCAATATTGACCATCGTATCGGCGAGTACACCTCGATACACTCCCTCCAAAACAGACCAAAACTTGGTTTACTCCTGGTTTATTAGGGATTTTTTTCCATCCTATATATATGTTAAAGCTTAAAACTTTGGGCAACTCATCTTTTATTGTTTCTATCCTTAAAACTCTCTCTTTAGAGAAAATCTTGTAGAATATTTCCTTTTTTATTGAATTTCTGCACTTCTCTTAGCGTTTTCTTGTTTAGTTCTTCTTCTAAACATGATTAGTCATTCTCCTTTACTTTGGTTCATGGCTAAAACCATGTTTAGTGAGTAGTTTGCTTAGGGCTTTTAGATGAAATAGAGATAGGGAGATTTGAGGCTAGATTAGTGATTGCTTGGTGCTTAATATTATTATTCCTTCTTATTGATTATGTTTAATGCTAGATTGGACTTAGCTAAGCTGATCTAGATCATAGGGTTCTCTTATGCCTGCCAAGTGTTTGATGAATTGCCTGAATGAGTCAAGTAAGAGATTTGCTTATCTTAGCCTAATGAATTAGCTGTCTGAGGAGTAGATTGGTAATATAGAATTGGATTAGTTTCTTATAATGCGTGCTGATCATGTGTTTGAGTAAATGAATTTGTATTGAATATGTGTTTAGCAAAGTGTCAAGGAATTGAGTTAGTTATAGCTGTTAATTTTATGCCTAGGAATAGCTGATACAAGATTTTTAGCTCTTAGTTCAATCACCTAATGCTTGTACTAGTCAGTTGTAGCATATTATAGGTTTTTCTGTTAATCCAAGGGGTTAAGATGAATAACACTATAATTTCAAGCAGAAGACTCTAAGTCTGGAGAATTCAAGGAAGATTTTGTTGCTTAGCAACTAAAACTAACACCCTAAGTGATCAAACACCAATCAGCACTCAAAAGAGAACAGTTTAGAATGATCAATGAACAAAACAGAGCAAATGGCAAAATTCGAAATTCAATAAGAGAAAACAAGTTCCTAGATGTGGTTAATTACTTTGGAGAATTCAAAGGCTAACTAAGGTTGTTTCAAACATCACTGTTCAAGAAAAGAAGCTATCAATGCTGATTCCTGACTCAAAGAAAGAGTCACATGAGACGGGAGGATGAGGAAGCTCGCCATGATGCTCGCCGACGAGAGTAGAGAGTCGAAGGACCTGAACCGCTTGTCTAGCGTGAGCAGCCGGTTCAGTTCGACCTGTTCGAAGGCGGACGTCTCCACGATGCCTGGAAGAGCAAAGGGCATCGGTCATGAACCAAGCCGAGTGGCATAAGTGAATGCGAGGAAGCGAGTATGGCGAATATTGGACTTACCTCGAGGCTGCCAGGTGAGCAGGACGGTGACACCCGCCGGTACCATTCACAAGAAGTACCACTCCCGGATCGATGCTCGAAGATGGGGATGGCACAGCCATCCTGGGGTGCAGAGTGTAGCAAAATGCATTGGTGGTGAGGTTGTAGCGCGGGTAAGACAGCAGCACGGTGGAGCCACGCATGCGGACCCGGACAGGTCGGAAAGAACCTGATAGGCGCAGAGAAGCCCCACGCCGAGGGATGAAGTTGACTAGGGCAGATGCCAGCGAGACAGCAGAAGTCAACCAGGATTCGGGGAATGCTGCCCCGGAAGCCGTAGATGATTTAGTTGTCGTTTGATTTCTTGCTTGCATGACTGCCTGAATACTTGCTTGCTTGATTGTTTGATTTCTTGCTTGCATGCTTGTTTGATGTCTTGCTTCCATGATGAATGATGTCCGGGTTACATAGCTGTTTCTCGTATAAGTGTCTCTGATACCTGCCCGTTGCACCACCTTTCTTCAAAACCCCTTTCTTAGCATGCTCCCCCACGGACTTTCTTGTCCTCTGGGCACCATTCCTCCGGGAATCCATGACTCCGGTCCAGTAGGCCCTGCAGCCCTCTCTGCTTCCGCTCCCTCCAGAGACAGCGCGCACCTTAGCATGCTTCCCCGCGGACTTGCTCGTCCTCCGAGGTGCCCCTCCTACAGGAGTCTGAGGCTTCGGCCTCGCAGATCTCCGGGTCTTCCTCGCCAGCCCCCCCACAGTGGGTTGTGCGACAAACAGCGTGCTCCCTTCGCAACCAGAAAGAAGCCAATATTGACCATCGTATCGGCGAGTACACCTCGATACACTCCCTCCGAAACAGACCAAAACTTGGTTTACTCCTGGTTTATTAGGGATTTTTTTCCATCCTATATATATGTTAAAGCTTAAAACTTTGGGCAACTCATCTTTTATTGTTTCTATCCTTAAAACTCTCTCTTTAGAGAAAATCTTGTAGAATCTTTCCTTTTTTATTGAATTTCTGCACTTCTCTTAGTGTTTTCTTGTTTAGTTCTTCTTCTAAACATGATTAGTCATTCTCCTTTACTTTGGTTCATGGCTAAAACCATGTTTAGTGAGTAGTTTCCTTAGGGCTTTAGATGAAATAGAGATAGGGAGATTTGAGGCTAGATTAGTGATTGCTTGGTGCTTAATATTATTATTCCTTCTTATTGATTATGTTTAATGCTAGATTGGACTTAGCTAAGTTGATCTAGATCATAGGGTTCTCTTATGCCTGCCAAGTGTTTGATGAATTGCCTGAATGAGTCAAGTAAGAGATTTGCTTATCTTAGCCTAATGAATTAGCTGTCTGAGGAGTAGATTGGTAATATAGAATTGGATTAGTTTCTTATAATGCGTGCTGATCATGTGTTTGAGTAAAGGGATTTGTCTTGAATCTGTGTTTAGCAAAGTGTCAAGGAATTGAGTTAGTTATAGCTGTTAATTTTATGCCTAGGAATAGCTGATACAAGATTTTTAGCTCTTAGTTCAATCACCTAATGCTTGTACTAGTCAGTTGTAGCATATTATAGGTTTTTATGTTAATCCAAGGGGTTAAGATGAATAACACTATAATTTCAAGCAGAAGACTCTAAGTCTGGAGAATTCAAGGAAGATTTTGTTGCTTAGCAACTAAAACTAACACCCTAAGTGATCAAACACCAATCAGCACTCAAAAGAGAACAGTTTATAATGATCAATGAACAAAACAGAGCAAATGGCAAAATTCGAAATTCAATAAGAGAAAACAAGTTCCTAGATGTGGTTAATTACTTTGGAGAATTCAAAGGCTAACTAAGGTTGTTTCAAACATCACTGTTCAAGAAAAGAAGCTATCAATGCTGATTCCTGACTCAAAGAAAGAGTCACATGAGACGGGAGGATGAGGAAGCTCGCCATGATGCTCGCCGACGAGAGTAGAGAGTCGAAGGACCTGAACCGCTTGTCTAGCGTGAGCAGCCGGTTCAGTTCGACCTGTTCGAAGGCGGACGTCTCCACGATGCCTGGAAGAGCAAAGGGCATCGGTCATGAACCAAGCCGAGTGGCATAAGTGAATGCGAGGAAGCGAGTATGGCGAATATTGGACTTACCTCGAGGCTGCTAGGTGAGAAGGACGGTGACACCCGCCGGTACCATTCACAAGAAGTACCACTCCCGGATCGATGCTCGAAGATGGGGATGGCACAGCCATCCTGGGGTGCAGAGTGTAGCAAAATGCATTGGTGGTGAGGTTGTAGCGCGGGTAAGACAGCAGCACGGTGGAGCCACGCATGCGGACCCTGACAGGTCGGAAAGAACCTGATAGGCGCAGAGAAGCCCCACGCCGAGGGATGAAGTTGACTAGGGCAGATGCCAGCGAGACAGCAGAAGTCAACGAGGATTCGGGGAATGCTGCCCCGGAAGCCGTAGATGATTTAGTTGTCGTTTGATTTCTTGCTTGCATGACTGCCTGAATACTTGCTTGCTTGATTGTTTGATTTCTTGCTTGCATGCTTGTTTGATGTCTTGCTTCCATGATGAATGATGTCCGGGTTACATAGCTGTTTCTCGTATAAGTGTCTCTGATACCTGCCCGTTGCACCACCTTTCTTCAAAACCCCTTTCTTAGCATGCTCCCCCACGGACTTTCTTGTCCTCTGGGCACCATTCCTCCGGGAATCCATGACTCCGGTCCAGCAGGCCCTGCAGCCCTCTCTGCTCCCGCTCCCTCCAGAGACAGCGCGCACCTTAGCATGCTCCCCCGCGGACTTGCTCGTCCTCCGAGGTGCCCCTCCTACAGGAGTCTGAGGCTTCGGCCTCGCAGATCTCCGGGTCTTCCTCGCCAGCCCCCCCACAGTGGGTTGTGCGACAAACAGCGTGCTCCCCCCCCCCCCCCCGGCAGGAGTGACCCCAGGGACGGGCTGCACGAAATCCATGCACGCAGGTCAAACGTAACCGCCCAGACATTTCAAACCCCACAGTGGGTTATACGGAACCCATGGCCGCAGATAAAACATGACTGTCTCGAAAGTTATCCTTTCTTGCTTGCATGATTGTTTGATTTCTTGCTTGCATCACTGCGTGAATCTTTGCTTGCTTGATTTTTTAATTTCTTGCTTGCATGATTTTTTGATTTCTTGTTTACATGACTGCGTGAATTCTTGCTTGCTTAATTGTTTGATTTTTTTACTTGCGTGATTGTTTGATGCTTGGTTGCATAACTGCGTGAATCCTTGCTTGCTTGATTGTGTGATTCCTTGCTTGCTTGATTGTTTAATTTCTTGCTTGCATGATTGTTTGATTTCTTGCTTGCATGACTGCGTGAATACTTGCTTGCCTGATTGTTTGATTTCTTGCTTGCATGCTTGTTTGATGTCTTGCTTCCATGATGAATGATGTCCGGGTTACATAGCTGTTTCTCGTATAAGTGTCTCTGATACCTGCCCGTTGCACCACCTTTCTTCAAAACCCCTTCCTTAGCATGCTCCCCCACGGGCTTTCTTGTCCTCTAGGCACCATTCCTCCGGGAATCCATGACTCCGGTCCAGCAGGCACTGCAGCCCTCTCTGCTCCCGCTCCCTCTAGAGACAGCGCGCACCTTAGCATGCTCCCCCGCGGACTTGCTCGTCCTCTGAGGTGCCCCTCCTACAGGAGTCTGAGGCTTCGGCCTCGCAGATCTCCGGGTCTTCCTCGCCAGCCCCCCACAGCGGGTTGTGCGACAAACAGCGTGCTCCCCCCCCCTGGTTGCTTGATTTTTTAATTTCTTGCTTGCATGATTTTTTGATTTCTTGTTTGCATGACTGCGTGAATTCTTGCTTGCTTAATTGTTTGATTTTTTACTTGCGTGATTGTTTGATGCTTGGTTGCATAACTGCGTGAATCCTTGGTTGCTTGATTGTTTGATTCCTTGCTTGCTTGATTGTTTAATTTCTTGCTTGCATGATTGTTTGATTTCTTGCTTGCATGACTGCGTGAATACTTGCTTGCTTGATTGTTTGATTTCTTGCTTGCATTCTTGTTTGATGTCTTGCTTCCATGATGAATGATGTCCGGGTTACATAGCTGTTTCTCGTATAAGTGTCTCCGATACCTGCCCATTGCACCACCTTTCTTCAAAACCCCTTTCTTAGCATGCTCCCCCACAGACTTTCTTGTCCTCTGGGCACCATTCCTCCGAGAATCCATGACTCCGGTCCAGCAGGCCCTGCAGCCCTCTCTGCTCCCGCTCCCTCCAGAGACAGCGCGCACCTTAGCATGCTCCCCCGCGGACTTGCTCGTCCTCCGAGGTGCCCCTCCTACAGGAGTCTGAGGCTTCGGCCTCGCAGATCTCCGGGTCTTCCTCGCCAGCCCCCCCCACAGCGGGTTGTGCGACAAACAGCGTGCTCCCCACCCCCCCCTCCCTGAGGACACGCTTGCCACTCAGGCACAAATTGCAGGCTTTCTCTTCCTCCTAAATCTCCCAACCTCTTCCCCCCGAGGTATGTCACAAGCACGTTCTTAAAACCTAAAAACTTACGGGTAAGCACAACTCGAAGACTGTCCAGGCAATAAGGGAGTCAAGGTAACGCCCTCGGGAAACGCCCTACTCTGCACCAGCTGCATTCGAGTAGCGACTCCCCCCTTGCATTGGTGCCCCGCGACTCAAGGAACATCAATTCATCCGTTCAACGGCGCCACCTCTCGCCCTTGGGCCGGTGTCTTGGTCTGCGTTGTTGTTTTATGTCGATCCCCATGGTCACATGAGACTATAACCTCTCTCATGACTCCGATAAGAAGGGGTAAGACGGCTTCTTGTCATGTGCCTCACCAAACAAGAAGTAAAATCCCTCCGGGGAGATGTCCAGCAGTGGCCAAACTATCAGTTTCTCTGGGAGCGCCAATATCCTCATATCCTGAGAAAGTGTCGTACTCCCCTGGATGCGCACCCCAGTCATGGTAGGACCCCATCACCTAACTCCCTTGGCTGACGGCGTACTCCTTCGGATGCGTGACGAAAACGGGGCGAGTCCCTTATTATGTACTTAGTCTGACCGTCTCATGGTTTGCTTCCCCCGGAAGTGTAATTCTTTTGGCAAATAACGTACTCCCCCGGATACGAATAAGGTCGGGGTTGACATCTATTAAGCCGGTGCGCGATTCGATTCTCCAGAAGTGTAATTCCTTCGACCAATAACGTACTCCCCTGTGATATACGAATAAGCCTCATCCTCAGCAGTACCCAAATCATCTTTAGAGTCAACAGTTCAGCAATACTCTTTGAGATTCATCTCACACTTGCCTGGAAGATTACCTTGGGGGCATGGTCCTATAGCTAATCCTTTGTTGTTCTCCAAAGTTTTGACTCTTGCAGCTAGGCCATCAAACTTGCTAGTGAGCTCCACATGAACTGAGTCTATCTTGTTGTGAACATCAGGAAATTTCTTACTGAGTCTTCTGTAGGACAAATTAGGATTGTTCCTATAGTTGTAATTGTTGTAACCTCCCTGGTTTCCAAGATAGTTCATCTCTTCCACCTGGCAATCCTCTTGGTCTTGAAGCTGAACCAAATGACCAACAAAGTTGTCCTCTGTCCTTTCCTTCAACAGCTGATCAATCTTTTCATGAAGAGCTGATGGAGGAGTTTACTCTACTTCAAATCCTACATATACTCATATCATTGTAGTATGTAGGTATCAATCCATAATGGAAAGGTAAGACACTTAGAATGCAATAGATCATCTAATTCAAGCAAACATAATTGGTTGATTGAAACTATGAAACTAATGACTAAAAGAGACTTCAAATAAGCAAGAGCAAGTAAAGTAAAAAGAGAAACTAAGGAAAGTCCGAGTTCAAACAATCAAAGACTAGTAGCCTTGTGATGAGGTTATTGATCTAGGGAGATTATTGGCTTAACTAGTGATGCTTACAAACCCACAACAAGTTATTCCTAGGCATAGAATTAACAACTATAACTAGCTTAATTCCTTGACACTAATCACTATGCTACGCACATAATCAAGAACATTCATTTACCCAAACACATGATCATCAAGCATTATAAGCATTAATCCAATTCTATATTTGCCAATCTACTGCTTAGACAGCTAATTCCTTAGGCTAAGATAAGCAAATCTCTTACTTGACCCATTCAGACAATTCATCAAACACTAATCATGCATAAGAGAACCCTATGATCTAGATTAACTTAGCAAGGGCTAATCTACCATTAAACACAATCAATAATAAGAAGGAACAATCATATTAAGCACTAAGCAATCACTAATCTTACTTTAAATCTCCCTATCTCTATCCCATCACAATCCATAAGATAATTATTCACTAATCATGATCTTAATCTTGGCCCAAAGCAAAGGAGAATGACAAATCATAATTAGAAAGGAGATAAACACCAACTTGGATGAAAAGAACATGATTCAACAAGAGATTACAAGAAAAACTAAGAGAAATACAAGGGGGAAAACTATTATCCAAAGGTTAAGAGATGATAAGAAGATGCTACAATGTTTTTAGGTCACAGCCTATAAATAGTTTTTAAGAAAAACCCTTAGTAAACCGGAAAGCAGCTGGTTCGGACGCTTGATATCGACTTGCTACTTCGTTACGCTGGTCGATATTGGTTAGCAGAAGGTTGTATCGACCAAGTCTGGTCGTTACCTTGATCGATACAGTCGCCTCTGGCTAAGGCATCTCGGTTGATCTCCCCAGCATGTTACTCGAGACAATCGCCCCCTTGTTAAGGCTTATCGAGCTCCAACATCGATACTGTGATCGATACACTTCTTGGCTTGTGTATCGAGATGCTCCTATGTCGATATGCTGACCGGTACAGACGCTTTAAAGGTAGTGTATCAGCTAGAGTGGCTCGATACTCTTTGCATATCCTGTCTCCTTGTATCGACTTCGGGACCTCGATGTGTTGATCGGTATATCTCCTCATCATGTATCGACGTGTGATGTCGATATGTTGCTCTGTACGCTAAGTATCGATTTGCTAAGCCGATACCCTGCTCGATATGAAGCCTTCTCGCCTTGGTTCCTTCACCTTATGACTCCCAGCTCTTCCCTTGGTCCTTAAACTCCCCCACTGCAACTGCCAAGTGCTCGAAATGCACCTAATATGCAATGCAACTCCTAACTATACTCTTAATGCTAAATGGGAGCAATTGAGACATGAACATGTAAAAATGCATGCTTAAAAACCGAAAACTAGTGCTGAATGTATGCTAAAATGGAATAAATATAGTGTATATCAAGAGCCATGATCTCCTTCCTGTGGTACTCAAGCTCATCCTTAGTACATCTAGGAGTTCTATCATACTCCTCATTGTAGTTTCCATCAGATTGTGCAAGGTTCTCAACCAATTCCATTCCCTCATCAACATCCTTAAAGAGAAAGTTACCATTAGAGGCTGTGTCAAGCAACGTCCTTACCGTTTGGGAGGGCGCCTCTGTAGAGAGTAGAGGAGTGAGGCTTGTGAAAATCCATGATTAGGGCAGTGAAGTGTGTACCCCTTGAACCTCTCCCATGCATCACCAAAACTCTCATTGGACCTTTGAGCAAAACCAGATATCTCATTCGTCAATCTAGCAGTCATAGAAGTTGAGAAAAACTTAGCTAGAAAGGCTGTCTTGCATTGTTCCCAACAGGTTATGCTTCCTTATTGAAGGTTTATCTCCCAAAGATGGGCTTTATCTCCTAAGATGAAGGGAAAAAACCTGAGCTTCAAGCTATCCTCACTAACCCCATTTATCTTTGTCATGTTGCAAAGCTTGTCAAAGTTGTCCAAATGGTCCAAGAGATCTTCTAGTGGGACACCATGAAACTTGTTGTTCTGCACCATAAAGATCAAACTTGACTTGATTTCAAAGTTGTTTTTTGGTACTGGTGGAGGAATGATGCCATTTCTGTTGGTATAGGCATTGGGAGCTTCACCAGCGCCTATAGGCCTCATGGGGCGTGGTGCATATGCTGGTCCTCTCTGACCTTTATCACATTGGACTCATTGTTGACCCTGAATACTAGCAACTCCCTGAACTCCTGGTGCTCCTTGTGGACCCTGAAAGCTCATATCATCCACACCATGCTGCTCCTAAACATTCATCTATAACATCTCAAAATGCTGTAGTCTCTCCCTTTGCTTTCTTTCTTTTTGACCTCTGTCCAACAAGTTGATATTGTCTATGAAGTCAACCAAGTTGTTGGAACCACAAGATCTGAGGTTCATACACCTGAAGAGAGCAATGAGAGTTATAGATGATTAGGAACCAAATTTAAATAAAAACCTTGATCTTAGAGTATCTACAAATCCTAATGATCTAAAAAAAAACCCAATAGCAATGGCGCCACATTGATACAGAGTTTTTGAGTCTCTTTTTCAATCACCCAAACTTGTACTAGTCGTTGTAGCATAGTAATGGTTTTTGTCAAATCCAAGGGTCTAAGATAGATGCATTAAGAATGCAATATAAGGCTTAAGTCAAGCATGAATATAAGAGAGTGTTGAAAACTAGCAATTACTAAGCAAGAGTAATGAAAGCAATATGATATATCATAGATTTTAAGGTTTTTAACCATGATATATGTCTTATTTATTAGTCTTTTTGGACTTTCTAGAGTCCCATTAGAGTCTTTACAGTTTAATAGGTGTTTGGAGCATAATTGGATATTCCCCTTTACTACCATTCCATACTTCTTTCTTTTCTTTTTTTAAAAGATAAAACAGTAAAGCTCAAACCCCTTATGCTACCCTTCCCCAAACTCCTAACCTAAAACCAAGCTTAAGATGCAAGCTGGTGTCTTCAAGAGAGCTTCTCCTTGCTAGCCTTATTCCTAACACCTTTTGCGAAGATAAAATCAAAAATAATGCAGTGCAAGGCCTCACAACTCTCACAATAGTGCTTAGGCTTAGAAAGAAGGATTGGGTTATGGTGTGGTTAACTGTCCTATAATGATGAGGATCAGCTACTTGGGTTAACAAGAGTGGTAAGAAGAAAAGAAGATAACCCAAGTATGTATATGGGTAGCCATGTAATAACTCTTAATGTATAAACATGATAATAAAATGTCAGAATTATGGTTCGAATAAACAGAGATGACATTAAATCAAAGAAAGTTTCAGCATAAGACAAGAATATCAATGCAAGTAGTCAAGATATAGAGCGGCCTTAACTTCAAACTTACTTCAATGCAATCAAACAATAGACAACCACAGCATTGAAAACAACTCAAACATTAACACATTGACAAGTGTTTATCATCTACTCCCTATGCAAGTGTATGCAAACTTATATGAAATGCATCTAGACTCAATCGAAGTTATGCAAATGCAACTAAATGATATTTTTGGTTCCAAAAATTTTGAAAATTTATGGATTTTTGGTTCATAATGATGAATGCGTGAATGCATGGGACTCAAGTATGCAAAAAAAAAATAAGAAAACAAAACACAATGTCAAATGCAATGCCCTCCCCCACACTTAAATTACACAGTCCCTTGTGTAATATAAGCTTGAAGGATAATGATAATGGATACACAGAAGGATTCAGAAGGAAAGGAGAGAAGTTGTGTACCTTTAAAAGAGTTTTGGCAGAATGGAGGAGGCCATCGGTCATTCCAGACCGATGGTGTAGATCGATGGAGCTGTATCGGTCACTTCAGACCGATAGGCTGGATCGATGGTATACCCGCTCAGTTCCCATCGGTCGCTGCTTGACCGATGGAGGCGTATCGGTCACTTCCATACCGATTGTGCTGACTGATACAGGCCAGAAAATGCATCAATTTAGCCAACAATTTGCCTTAAACCCCACTTGCCCCTGTTATCGACAGAAAAACATAAAACAAACATAAAATGAAATAATATGTACAAGGATAACATGGGAATACCTCCCAAGTGTGCTTGTTTAATTCCTTAGCTTAACTTTCCTTGGTTGATCACTCTTGTGGAGGATCCTCAAGGTTGATGTCTACATCATCTCCAAGGGACTCACTTGCCATGTATGGCTTCAGTCTGTGCCTATTTACTGCGAAGTCTGCTCCATCTTTGCTAAACAAAGTCAAAGATCCATATGGTAAGACCTCTTTGATCTTGAATGGACCTGACCATCTTGACTTCAGCTTTCCCGGGAACAACTTCAGCCTTGAGTTGAACAACAGCACCTGATGTCCTCTTTTTGAAGCCTTTTTGTTTAATCCTCATGTCATGGAAAGTTTTTTTCCTCTCCTTATAGATCCTAGAACTCTCAAAAGCTTCAAGGCAGTTTTCTTCTAACTCATGCAAGTTATTGAGTCCCTTTTCTTGAGCTGTCTTGATGTCAAAATTTAGCAGCTTTGTTGCCCACAAAGCTTTACATTCAAGCTCAACAGGCAGATGACAATACTTCCCATAAAGCAATGAGAAAGGGGTTCTGCCAATTGGTGTCTTGAAGGCTGTTCTGTAAGCCCACAAAGCATCATCAAGCTTATTAGACCAATCCTTTCTTGTAACACCAACTGTCTTCTCTAAGATGACTTTGATCTCTCTGTTAGACACCTCCACTTGACCACTTGTTTGAGGATGGTAAGGAGTGGCAACCTTGTGCTTAACACCATTCCTCTTGAGAAACTATCAAAGACCATGTTGATGAAATGACACCCACCATCACTGATCACACACCTTGAAACACCAAACATTAGGAAGATGATTGTCTTGAAGAACTTCAGCATAACTCTAGCATCATTTGATGGACTGGCAATAGCTTCAACCCACTTTGACACATAATCAACAGCTACAAGGATGTACTCGTTCCCATATGAAGAAGGGAAAGATCCCATAAAGTTAATCCCCCACACATCAAACAGATCCACTTCAAGAATAGATTTTAGAAGCATCTCATCTCTTTTGGAGATGTTTCCCTTCCTTTGGCATGCATCATATGAGGAGATGTGAGCTTGGGCGTCCTTGAACAAACTAGGCCACCAAAAACCAGCTTGAAGCACTTTTAAGGCTGTCTTTAAGGTTGCAAAGTGTCCTCCATAGGGTGAACCATGGCAATGATGTTGAATTCCTTGAACCTCTTCCTCAGCTATGCATCTTCTGAACAATCCATCATTCTCTCTCTTGTAGACATAAGGCTCATCCCAAAAATAATGAGAGACATCTCTTAATAACTTCTTATTCTGATGTGAGTTGAGGTTCAGTGGTATCAGCCCAATAACTAAGTAGTTCACAAAGTCAGCATACCAAGGCATTTTGTTCTCTTCTAAGCTTTGCACTTCAGCTGCCTTCATTCCTAAAGCATGCAGCTGCTCTTCTGGTAGAGTATCATTGATTGGGACAAAGTCATCTATTGTCAGTCTTCAAAGGTGATCAGCTACACCATTCTCAATGCCTCTCTTATCCACAATTTCCATGTCAAACTCTTGCAAGAGGAGGATCCATCTAAGGTGTCTTGGCTTAGTGTCTTTCTTAGCATAGATGTGCCTTAGTGCAGAATCACCTTAGATCCTACTAAGTAGCTTCTGAACTTCTCAATTGCAAAGACAACTGCTAAGAGCTCCTTCTCAGTTGTTGCATACCTTGTTTGAGCCTCATCATTTGTTCTGCTTGCATAGTAGATTACATGAAGTTTCTTGTCTACTCTTTGTCCCAAGACTGCTCCACCATCATAATCACTGGCATCACACATGATTTCGAATGGTAAATCCCAATTTGGAGCTTGAACAATTGGCGCAGATACCAGAGCTTGCTTGAGGGTGAGGAAGGCTTGCAAGTACTCTTCATCAAACAGAAACTATGTCTCCTTACATATATGCCTTGTCATGGGTCTTGCTATCTTTGAGATGAACCTTATGTAAAAACCAGCATGCCCCAAGAAGTTTATGATTCTTTTGACTGTCTTTGGAGGCTCCAAGTGCACCATCACATCTATCTTTGCCTTGTCTACTTCTATCCCCTTCTCTGAAATCTTGTGACCCAACCCAATGCCTTCTTGAACCATGAAATGGTATTTCTCCCAATTCAGAACCAGCTTAGTGTCTCCACATCTCTGTAAAACCTAAGAAAGATTGGACAAGCAGACACCAAAGGAGGATCTATAGACACTAAAGTCATCCATGAATACCTCCACCATCTCTTCAAGCAAGTAAGAAAATTTGGAGGTCATACACTCTAAAAAGTTGCAGGAGCATTGCATAAACCAAAAGGCATTCTCGTATACGCAAATGTTCGATATGGGCAAGTAAAAGTAGTTTTCTCTTGATCATTAGGATGGATAGGGATATGAAAGAATCCACTATAACCATCTAAGAAGAAGTAATACTTATGGTTCGCTAATATTTCTAGCATTTGGTCAATGAATGGCAAAGGGAAGTGATCTTTCCTAAAAGCAGAATTAATTTTTCTGTAATCTATGCACATCCTATGACCAGTAATTGTTCTAGTTGGTATTAGCTCATCATTTTCGTTTTTCACAACAGTGATCCCTCCTTTCTTAGGCAGCACATGGACTGGTGAGACCCATGTGCTATCTGAGATAGGATAGATCACTCTTGCATCAAGCAATTTCAAGATTTCTTTTTTAACTACTTCTTTCAGATTAGGATTCAGTCTTCTTTGAGGTTCAACGGAGGTTCTTGTCTCATCTTCTAGATGGATCCTCATGTTCTTGTCTCATCCTCTCATCCTCTGTCATCTAGTGAATATCCATTGGCTCTCCTAAACCACTTTAACACTTTGACAAGAGCAAGCATCTCATCATCATTGAGGTTACCATTGACAATTACAGGAAAAGTTGAGTTAGAGCCTAAGAAGACATACCTTGGCCCTTTAGGAAGAGGTTTGAGCTCCAATTTGGGTGCTTTAACTCACTCCAGTCCTCTTCCAAGCTGCTCTGCTCCTTGGCGCCAGCTTCTTTGCTTGGAGAACCAGCTTCTTGAACTGAGAACACCTCCTTTCTTGTGTATTCCAGCTTCTCAAATGGCTCCTCATCTTCTAAGATCTTGTGAGAGTCTAACCTTAGCTTTCCTTATCCAAGTAACCATCTTCTCCATGGTCATTTGTCAAAGCCACTTGGAGTTTATCTTCAGAACACAACTCCTCTTGAAGCTCATCATGAAGCCTCTCTAATATCTCAATCTGAAACACTTGATCTTCAATAGTAGGCTGCTGCATAATCTGCTTGATGTCAAATTTCAGAGACATGTCCTTACCCAATTGTAGCTCAATCTTTCCTTTCTTATCATCAATGACAGCTCCTTTTGTGGCTAGGAAAGGTCTCCCAAGGATTAGAGGGTTCCTCATCCATATCTAAACCCACAAAATGAGTAGGTATCTCTACACTCCCAAACCTAAGTGGTGCATCTTCAAGCAGGCCTTTGGGGAGCCTCACTGATCTATCAGCCAAAACCAAAAACATTCTACAATCCTTGAACTTGGTGAAGCCTAGGCGCTGTGCTACAGAGTATGGCATCTTTCTGACACTAGCTCCTAGATCACACAAACAATTCTCAAACAGAAGTGGACCTATAGAGCAGGGTAAGGTAAAACCTCCTGGATCACCCAGCTTGTTGGGAGCCACTCTCTTCTGTTGAATAATGGCGCTGCACTCATGTGTTAGTACCACCATCCCTTGTAAGTCCTTTGTTCTTTCAGCAACAGCATCTTTCAAAAACTTCTGCTATGGTGGAACCAAGACAAAGGCATCAAGCAGTGCATGATGAGCTGAATCTTCTTCATTGCTCATCAAAGAGACCTTTGTACTTGGCAATGAGTTGCTCCTAAACCTTCCAGGAAATGGTATTGTAGGCTGATATGGTGGAGGAATGTATCTTGGCTCCTTGACTAACTCCTTAGTAGCTTCTCTTGGTTTCTCCTTAACCACCTCTTTGGCTTTGTTGTTCTTTGAACCCTTTTCAGCTTCAACCATTTCATCCTCCTTAGCTTCTTCAGCATCTTTGACCTCCACCCTTATTCTTGTTCCTCAATGTCCACATTAGGTGTAGAAGGCGCCATTCTTGGAGGAAGTTGCTTCCTACTTTTTAAGGTGACTGCTTTGACACACTCTTGTGCAAGTGAAGAGGTTGATGGTTTAGCCATGCTATCTAGTTTGCTGATCTTCATATTCAAAGAACATAGTTGGGATTGCAGGCTGGAGTTAATGCCTTTGTGTATTTCAACAGCAATACTTTTTGAATGTCAGTCATACTCTTTTGAATCTCAACAGCCATGCTTTTCTGAAGTTCTGCAGTTTGAAGTTGTTGAAGTTGCAGGAACATCTCCTTAAGGTCTAAAGTTTCAGAGGGCTGAGAGATGCTGGCGCCAACTTGTTGAGAAGAAGAACCAGGATGTTGTTGAGTATAAGTGTCTCCATAGGACTGTTGTAGACAAACATTATGGTCTTGTTTCATTGCTGGCGCCTCCTGTCTTTGAACAGCTTTGACTTGATGCTCTTTGTAGTGGTTGTGTTGAGCAACATCAAGAAGTGGTTTGGTGGTGCCATTTAGTAGCAAATCCACTTTTTCTGCAAGGCTTTTATCTCAGACAATGCTGTCTCTATCTTCTCATCAGTAGCCTTTGAATGTTGCTCTTTATCATCAACATAGTCCCAATTAGTGAGTGCCATGTTCTCCACTAGTAGCCATCCTTTACCAACATCTTTACCAAGGAAATATCCATTGCTTTCTGTATCTAGGAGGATTCTGATGTTTGGATAAACACCTCTATAGAGAGTGGATATAAGCATTTCCCTAGTGAAGCCATGTTGAGGGAATTGATGAGTGAAGCCCCTAAACCTTTCCCAAGTGTCTCCAAAGCTCTCACTAGACCACTGTTTGAAGTTTGTGATCTTATTCCTGAATTTTGCTGTTCTCGAGGGAGACAAGAACATAGTTAAGAAACCACCTTTGCATTGATCCCAAGAAGTGATGCTTCCTTGTGCTAAAGACTTTTCCCACACTTTAGCTCTATCACGAAGGCAGAATGAAAATAACTTGAGCTTCAAACCATCATCCGAAACTCCACTAAGCTTTGTCAAAGCACAAATCCTCTCAAAGTTATTCAAAGTGCTCTAAGGGATCTTGGTTAGGCAAGCCAAAGAACTGCTTTTCTTGGATCATAGTACTGAGGCTGCTCTTGATCTGATATTGCTGAATCTCCATAGGTGGAAGGTTACCTTGTCTTGAAGCATTACTTGAAGGCCTTAATGGTCTTTGAACTCTCATGCCCCAAGCTCCTTGTATACCAGCCTGACCTTGTTCACCTTGCAAGCCTTGAATCCCTTGAAGACCTTGTGGACCTTGTGGACCTTGCAACCCAAAACCAGCAGCATACTGATGTTCTTCCATACTTCAGTAGCTGAGTTCTGATACTGCAAACCCCAAAATCTATGACCTTGAACCTTAGTTGTAGTTGTAGACACTTAAGAGCAAGTATTGTGGTACCTAAAAAAGAAATTCCTGACCAAAAGAAATATCAGTAACCAAAAACGAAATTAACAGAGCTTGATCTCAAGATCTCTACAAATCCTATTGAGCAAAGCATTCCCCTAATGGCAACTTCGCCAAATTGATACAAGAGTTTTGACTCTCTTGGTCAATCACCGTTTGTACTAATCATTGTAGTAAGGGTTTTATCTATCCGAAAGGGGAAGATTGAAGCAGCAGGAATGCAATAGAGCCCTTAATTCAAGCAGATATAGATAAGACTGAAGTGTATACCAACCTAAATGATCATACAAAATTGAAGAGAGCATCAAACAAAGAGTGAAAAGCAAGCAAAGCAACTAAAACAAAGGCAAAAAATAGCATTTTCGAATTCAACTAAAAACAGAGAAAAGATGGGACTTGGGATGAGATAATTTATGCTAGGGAACTATTAACTCAACCAATGATGCTTACAAACTCACACAATGCATATAATTCATTTATAAGACTAATCCAATCTCTTGGCACTAATCTTTTTGCTATTTACCAAGTCAAGAACTAATTCTCATTAGTGAAATGATAAACAGCAAACACTAAGACAATTCTATCAATCCTATATTGCGAAATCACTCCCTAGACGGTCAATCTCTTGAACTAGGATAAACAATTATCTTGCAAAGCTGTTCAGGCATATCATCAAACACTTGGTGGGCATAAAAATGAGGCTAAGATCCTAGTCAACTTAGCTAGAGCTAATCAGGCATTAAACACCGCAATCAAGAAAGGAATTGGAGGAATTAATACTAAGACATCATAGATTAAGCCTAAAGTTCCCAAAATCTAACTCATCTCAATTCCCTAAAAAGACTACTCACTAATCACCATCAAAACCATCAATTCAAAGATAAAAAGATAGCTAATCATTATTAAAGAGATTAAGAATGAAGATAAAAGCAAACTTATATTGAAATAAACCAAAGATTCAAGCTACAAGATCAAGGCAAAAACAAAAGAGGAAAGGATTGGTGGATAAAGAGATGATCCCCAAATGTTAGGGATTTTTCGTATTTGTAGGTGACTAAGCAAAAATGGCAAAATTGTAAATAAATGGTCTTTAGTCTAGGATCCCATCGATCACAAGTCATCGATGGCCTCCCATCGATCACTTCCTGACCAATGGTCCTGAGGAAAGTGATCGATGGTATACTCCCTGGGATCCCATCGATCACTTCGTGACCGATGGTCCTGGGGAAAGTTATCGATGGTATACTCGCTGGGATCTGATCGATGGCCTCTTATCGGGCTTAACTGATCGATGGTCTCGAAGGCTTGATCGATGGACTTCCAGAGATTGCTTTCCTTGGCTCCTTGTGCTCCTTCTTGGCTTGGCTAGCCTCCTGATCCACTCCAACACTTCCTCCTTGCACCATTCAGCTTCATAAGTACCAAAAAACACCCTTGTTGCATAGAAAATTCATACTACATCGTAAATGCAACCCAAGTCTAAAAGGAGAAGAAAATGGGACTAAAGGGAAGGAAAATATGCAAAAAAGAACCAAAACATGCACTAAAGGCAAGCCTAAATGATGCAAATGTATGAGATATCAATGACAGAACAACAAGAGCTGTTGGGAGCGCTGAAAGTGAGAGTACAAAGAAGGATAACAGAGCTTTGAATGTCAAGATTGATAAGCTGTTAAGTATGTCTTTCAAGAATGTGAGCTATGTTGGTGAAGCTGTTGCTGCACAAGAAGAAGATGGGGCAGTTATAGAGGATGAAGCCTTCTTAACAATAATCGGTGGCTTTGGAGGTTTCAACAATAATCGCAATCTTCCCAACTTCTCTTACAGGAGCAATAACGTGGCCAATCCTCAAGACCAGATATATCCTTGACAAGGTGCTCAACAAAACGAAGTAGCCAAGCCTTTTGTTCCTTTCAACCAACAGAAACACTTTGCTCCAAGACCACCATTTCAAGCTAACCAAGGCGGATTTCAGCAATCAAACTTTCAGCCTAGACCAGTTTTTGGTCCACCAGGTTTTGGCAATGCACAAGGCTCATCTAGTGCTCAAGATGGTGAGATCAAACAGATGATGCAGCAACTTCTGAATTGTCAAGCGAACACCACAATAGAGCTGCATAAGAATTTTTCTTAAGTGCACAACAAGATTGATGCTACCACTTGTGATCTGAATGATAAGCTTGATGCTTGATATTGCTGCATATTTCAAGTATCTTGCATGCATATAAGATAGATTCTCATGCATTTACCTTGCACTTTAGGCTAGTTTGCATCACTTTAGGTCCTAGAGTACTTTTGCACTAGCATTTGCATGTTTCTTGCATTTTGCATCACAATCAGGTTGTTTTTGGTTACTTTGGAGCTATGGAAGATTTGTGGACGTGCTAAGGCTCGTGAGGAAGTCCGTGGATACTTGGAGAAATCAGGATTGCATGATAAGGACCTGAGATCGAGTAGCAGATCGAGCAAGTCAGGTGGGTGTTTTCTTGTTCTTCATCACCTTCTCTTCTAGGATTAGAGCGCTTAAGGCTTAAAGACTCTCAAGCCAAGATCTTTATGATCAGAGGGATATCTTACCTTGACGGGATTCAGATGTCTTGGAGAAGTCAAATCCTAGAGGCTAATCCTTTCTTTCCCACACGTCATGGTCGTTTAGGGGATTAGTTAGGCCGTGTGTTTGAAATCTGTGTTTTATGTCTTTCAATCTCTTTTCCACCAAAATCCATGGGTTTGGAGAAGAGAATGAAAGAGTGATCCATACCACACGCCATGGATGGATCTTGTTTTGTTTTCAAGGCCTAGAGACTCTCACAATGTGAGTAGATCCAAAGTTTTCAAATCAAGCTTAAACCTTTGAAACCCTTGAACATGATTCTCAACCCTGGACCCTCTTTCTTAGTATTTTATCATCTCTGTTAATCATTCGCTTGCTATTTGTTCGCATCTTGGTCGATTAGATTCATTTCTGTTCAAGCTGTTTAGTAGATCGATCGTTGTTGCTCGATCTAGTGATCGATCCCGTGGTCGATTCACTAGTCGATTTTTATTAATTCATAGCTTTGCATTTTAATCATTCTGTTTCTTCCTCATGGTAGTTTACTCGTTTCTAGTATTTTTAAAATAGTTTTGCTTTGCACTGGACTGTTGCATCTAGTTTTTAGGATTTTTACAAAACCGTTCATCATTTGCTTAGCTTTACATGATCCTTGCATTCTCATTGCACTTTCTAGCTCCTAGGTTGGATTGATTCCTCTTGCACTGTACTACGACTGTGTGCTGCTTGAGTTTTGATAACCTCCTGAATTGCTTGCTTCTATAGACGATAAAAAAGTTGTTATCAATGCTTTAAACCAAAGGGTAAAGTCTCTTGAGAGTAAAGGTGCTTCTTCTTCAAAACCTCAAAACCAATTACCTGGAAAGAGTGAGGCTAATCGTAAAGAATTCTGCCATTTGATTAATGAAGAGGATGAAGAGTTGAGTGATGATGAAGATGCTTCATTTGAAAATTTTGGTTTTATGCTTCAAGAGCTGTTAATCCATAGGGACATGGAAGATTCTAAGAGTGGGGGAGATGTTTCAAACATTGCTATTGACGATCAAGAAGCTGTGGATATTATAGAGCAGTTCCTTTAAGGGTTGGACAGAAAAGAAGAGCTTGCCTTAGTGAAGGAGAGACTTGAGAAGGAAGAGGCTGAGAAAGCCTTAGTTACTCCAAAAGAAGAGGCCAAAACAGAGCCTAGTGAAGCTGATAAGGACCTGATAGAAGTCTCACATGCTTTGACGGTTAATGCCAAGAAGACTTCAAAGACATTCATGATCGCCAAGTGGGCACTTTTTAACCAATGACAAAGGCAAAGCTGCTGAGGTTCAAGCCAACAAACCACCATTTCCTTACCCCATAATACACTTTACAAAGGCTCAAATAGCAGTCTACTCAAAGTTCAGAAAGGATATATAAGATGCTGGGATCAAGCTACCTCATGGTACCACACTGCTTGAAGTAAAGGATCAAATCAGGTTTCTCAAGGAACTATTTGACAAGCTCGAGGTTGTGGAGCCAATACTTGAGAATGTGGGAGATAATATGAAGAGGATCAAGGATCTGAAAACCTTAACAAATCTATCTATTCCTGGAAAGTCCTTGGTTACTTGTGAGCTTGATATGCTAGACAAAGTAGAAGCCTTATGCGATTCAGGTTCTACAGTATGTGAAGTCTCTCCACTTGAGTAAGACCTTGGGAATCAAAGAGCTGAAGCCTTGCAAGGCATCTATTACTTTTGTGGATAATACTTCAAGGAGCCCTCTAAGCATGGTGAAAGATTTCCCTTTACAGATTGGTAATTGCTTGATACCAATAGATTTTGTGGTTATGGAGAAGACATATTCAAGAGAGTAACCACTTCTACTAGGAACACCATTTTTGGCTACAGCAGGCGCTCAAGTTTAGTTCAAGAGAAGCTCAAAGGTGTTGAAGAATGTTGATGAGTTCAAGGTCTACAAGATTGTGCCTCCTTCTATTCTCTTTTGTGGAACCATTGTTGAGGAAGAGAGTGAGCAACAACAACTTCCAGAACGTGTGGAGCAGGCTATGAGCTTAAAGAAGACATTGATGAGGCCAAGCAAAGTGAAGAACATGAGAATCATCAGAGACTCAGATGTGGAAGAAGACATTGAGGATCAGCATGAAGAACAAGAGGTTCATCATCAAGGGAAGGAGGAGGATGAACATGAAGACTATGATAGCCGCCCTTATGCATTTGACCCTTATGATGTGATCTGCACATCTGAAGCTTCAAAGACTGCACATGAGCACATTAGGCTTCTTTAGAGGTAGAACCACTTCTAGGACAAAGCCATCAAATGTTTGCTGAAGATAGTTAAAGCAAGCAAGGAATCGGTTGACTCATTGAAGAAGAAAGTGAGGAAGCTCAAGAAGAAGTTGGGAGGATCTTCATCAGCCAAGAGAACTGATCAAATGGTCCAAGCAGAGCCACAAGGAGGAGTATCTGACGCTGAGGACATGTCTGAGAGACACTCATTCCACATCAGTAAGTGGCCAAGGACACAAGCTTCTCAACCGGCCAGGCATTCATCTCATGTAGCTGCTCCAAAGAGAAAAGGAAGAAAGAGAAGGGCTAGACAACAAACTCCATAAAAGGAGGAAGCTTCACCCTCCCATGCCATTCAGAGTTCAGACTCTCACCACTCCTCCACCTGAAGTAAGGTACACCACACTAACCATTGTAAAGACCACACATTTGTTTTTAGATTTGTGTGATTGTTTGCTTGATGTTTGTGAACACTCTCCATAGCATTTTTTATTACACAGGCACTGTGTATTTTAAGTGTGGGGGAGGGTGTATAATGGACTGATGCTTTCATTTGCATTTGTATACTGGAATAGGAATCATGCATCATGATTACATAGCACCTAAGGCATTGAAAAAAAAAAACCAAAAGAAAGTTGAAAAATTTTCAAAAACTGTTTCACAAAAAGAGTTTGATTTTCATGCATTCTTATATGATTTAGGCTTCATACATTCATATAGGACTAGGTTGCTTGTTTCAATTGGGAACTATGATAGTACATCTTTGTTAATGCTAGTGATTTATGATTTATGAAATTGAACCCTTGTTTTTAATCCTTTGGTTTATTTGATGTTAACCTAGAAATAAAGCTGAATTACTTTTGGAATTTGCATTTGTGTGAGCTTTGTTTGAGACTGAAGCATGCTTTGAAATGATTTCAACCTTAATTTAAGTGGAACCTGATTTGAATTAACAATTATCATGCCTTATGCTTTTGTGATTGATGTCATGGATACTTTAAATTATTTAGATCTTCTTATTCTCTTTTGCCACTCTCTAAAAGATCCATTTTGATTTACCCACCCCTAACTAAACGTTCTTTCAAGCCAAGATATTAATAGTCTGTGAATTGTAAGGCCTCTTCCATCATGGTTGTTTCTTAGCAAAAAGTGTTGGGTTGAAACTACAAGGGAAGTATTCATATTGTAGAACTAGCTCACTCTTGAGTTAGATAGGCTAGAATGTTTGGGGAATGGTTTGGGTTTATCTTGGGATTAGTTTTTAAGAGAGGTAAAGAAGAAAAGAAGTCAAGGGACAAAAGAAAAAGGAGTGTGACATAAGCAAAATGGTGGAAATGGCGATTCTAAACTCAAAGAAAGAAGGCTCATGTTCAAAGAAAAAAAAAGAAGATGCAAGAAGTGCAAAACAAGTAAATCAAAAAGCCAAAGGCGAATCAAGCTCCAGCATCACCAAATAAAGGAGCCAAACTCAAAAGAAGAAAATCGCCACCACTTGAAGTTCAAAAGAAGAACTGTTCTCCAAAGCGCTTGAAGGAGAAAAGTTTTTGAGTTTTTAAAAGGGGTTTAAATTCTTAAAAAGAGGTTACCATAAGTGGGTTTACAGTGATACGCTAGAGTTAGGAACACATCTTATAGATCATGGGTAGATGGGAGTCTTCCTTTGTATGTGTAAGTTGTTCTTTGACCCTTTGCATTTTGCCAAAGCACAACCATGCTTTTCCTTGAGAGAATCCTTTAAACACCAAGACCAGTTTGTGAAGTGGGTTCAGTTTTATTCCACTAAGCCTTGTCCCTTAGCCAAATGACACTTCCGCATTTGCATAAGCATGATTCACGGCTTGAGCATAATTGAATGTTAAAAAGGTTGCTTGATTTGATGAGCATGTGTAGGTTGGTAGCTTTGTGATCATTCTTGTATTGTGATGAGAGTGGCTAAATATTTAAAGTATTCTTCCGTCAAGTGCACTCTAGAATTGAGAACATGGACTTCATTTTGATTTATTATTAGCATTTTAAAAGATATGAGTTCCCTTTTAAAACCTTATCACCATGTTAAGTGTTTGTTTGCTTGAGAGCAAGCAAAAGCTAAGTGTGGAGATGTTGATAGCTTATTATTTTAGACCATTTTAGGCTGAATTTCATGCATCTTTTCCTCTGTTTTTGCATTATCATTTAGCATTTATTATCATTTGCACTTAGAATCAACATGGCATGCAATTAGCTTAGTATTTCATACATTTGCATACATGTGCATGTTTGTGGTGCTTTTCAGGTGTTTTTTGGGGTTTCTTAGAGTTGGGAAGGAGATGGAAGCAGCTTATGATCAAAGAAGATGTCAGAAATAGAGTTCTTGCAAAGTCTGGTCCATATCGAGCAAGCATATCGAGGAGAACACTCGTGGAGTATGCTCGATGCAAGCAGCAGGACGAGAGGAAGAGGATCGACACGAGGATTCCAAGCCGTTGGTCTGCATCGAGGACCAGCATCGAGGAAGGAAGCCGATGCGCGCTGCACGGACTATTACATCGTCCGTGCGACCTCGATGAAACTTATCCGCTCATTGACCACTTTATTTTCTTTGACCTTATCCTATTTTTAGGGTTTTTATGCTTCTTTTGGCTCCCTACTATAAAAGGGAAGCCACAAAACATTATCTTTATTGAAGTTTGGCTTTTCATCAAAAACTCTTTCTTCTCTAAACCTTCAAAAGCGATTTGCCTTAAAGATCTTAATCTTTAATAAAGTTTGCCTTTTTATGGTTTAATCTTCTCTTTTAATCTTTGTTCTTGCACCTTGGTAGTTTAGATTTACAATCTACGCATTTCAAATCTAATCTAGTTATGTTTAACTCCAAACAAATGGGATTAAACATGATTAGTGAGTAATCCTCTTTAGATTTAGGGTTCTAAGTAGGGAAAGTGATGATTAAGATGTAATTAAGGGGTGATTAGGCTTATTTAACTATTCTCTGTTGTCTCCTTCTCTTGCAAAGTGGTCATTGTTCATAAAGCGTGCTCCTTTTGATTGAATATGGTACTGATTGATGCATATGGTTCACTAAATGGCTTGTTCTCTTATCTCTAAGCATGGTTCGCTTATTTGGATTGATAGTTTGGCTTGGTCTATGTTTCCTTTGTTCAGTGACACCAAAGTGCTAGTTCACCATTGGTAGATTATTCGCTTAGGCTAGATAATGCTGGTTTTGAGATTCCTGCTTGATGGTTAGATAGTATGCATTAAAAGATCATGCCTTTGTTTCATTCCTGTTCATTGTTTAGCATTGCTAGGATGTTGCAGCTGTGTGGTTAAATCCATATTCTTGATTGGTGTTTAGCTAACTAGGTCCTTATTGGTTCACAAGATTGATAAGTTGATCTGAATTCTTGCTTGGGTAAGAGAATGATTGCTTGATTAGTACATCTCTTAGGCTAGAATGGTTCTGATATTTATACTCATGGTTGAAGGATACGCAATCATAAGTGGGCCTGACACTTCAATGTTGTTGAATATGAACTGCTTATTGATGCCAAGTTGGTTCCTTTAAGATACCTCGTCCAGGAGTACAACATTGAGAATTGCTTGCTTTTGAATGCTTAATGTTTTCCTTTGTTAGAAATGCCCATTTTCACTCTTGAAAGCCACAGCCCCACAATTGCTTTGAACCTTGAGTCTTGCTTTTATTTAATTATCTTTAAGATCAACCTGCTTAGTTCTTGCTTTACTACTCAACTTGCTTAAATTCTTGCTTAGTCATTGCTTTAAGTTTATTGTTTAGTTCTGTTCATTTGCATTTAGTTTATGCTTTCTTTCAATTGCATTTTCAGGTTGTTAGACTTGTCCTTGTTCAATCAAAACCCCGTCATCGCTTAGCTCATGGCATTGTTTGCATCTCATCTTCACCAAATGAATTGAAACCTGATCCCTATTCTACAACTGATTAGAGGCTAAGGACATTTGGTTTAAGACTGAAAAGTGTCGTTTCACACACTGCAGCCAAAGGAACATACCTGTATATGAATCAGGTATGTGTTCCAGAGGGCGAGGAACTAAGGAAGCGGATCATGCGCCAGGTGCACCAGCCTCGTTTCTGTGTTCATCCTGAAAACACAAAGATGTATCGGGATTTAAAGCAGTACTATGATTCGGGCGGAATGAAGCGAGATGTCTCTACTTGGGTATCACAGTGCTAGACATGTCAGTTGGGGAAAGTGGAACACAGAGTTCCAAGTGGATTGTTGCAAAATTTGCCGTTACCCGAGTGGAAATAGGATATGGTTACAATGGACTTCGTTACAGGACTACCAAAGACCAGCGCTGGTAAAAATGCAATATGGGTGATCGTAGATCGACTAACCAAGTCGGCTCATTTTTTGGCAATTAAGAAAACAGATGGAGCGGATCAACTAGCTCAGAAATATTTGGACGTAATTATAAGATTACTTGGGGTGCCAATAAGCATCGTGTCTGACAGAGACTTTAAGTTCACATCGATATTCTGCCATGTTTTTCAGATAGCACTGGGAACAAAAGTACGCCTCTGTACAGATCATCCTCATACTGATGGACAGTCGGAAAGGACAATTCTGACAGTGGAAGATATGTTGAGAACCTGTGTATTATACAGGAAAGGAAAGTGGGACCATGTCGTACACCCCTTTGTTAGACTGAAGTGGGAGAGCGCTGAGACTTAAAACCAGAATTGGTACAAGAGACAACCGAGCAAGTGAAATTGCTTCAGAGTAGATTTAAAGAAGCGCACGACCGTCAGAAGAGTTATGCAGATAAGGTAGAAAAGATCTGGAATTCGCAGTGGGCGACGAAGTGTATTTGAAAATAAGAACATTTAGGGGAAATGATAAGACTTGAAAGTTGAAAAAGCTTAAGCCGATAGATATGGGACCGTATGTTTAAACAGAGATAATTGGTTCAGTGGCTTATCGATTAGAGTTACCGCATATACTGTCTGATTTCCATAACGTGTTTCATGTCTCAGTACTGAAAAAAGTTGTCAGAGAGTCAGAGTTCATTTTTCTGCGATCCCCTACAGATTTTAACGGGTAGTTTGACTATACAAAGTTATCCGTTGGAAATTTTTTAAATCGACAAAAAGGGAGGTTCAAGGTAAGAAAGTTAAGTGAGTAAAAGTTTTCTGGGAAATGGTATTCATGAGGAGATATGCAAGACAGAATCAGAAGTGCTATTTAACTATCACAAGCTCTTTAAGGACAAGAGCGGACTTACGGGAAATGGATTGAATTCAGGGACGAATTCTTCTAAAGCGGGGGAGCATTGTAACGACATGGTTTATAAAATTTAGGCGAGATTTTTTATCTTTTTTTATCATGCCCATTAAGCCCATTTCCTTGTTGTCACTTCCACCAAAACGCATGTATGATTGTAAGCCTCTCCTTGTTCGTTTCTCTCCCTAGCCACCTGAGATGGAGAAAATCAGAAAAAGGAGAAAAAGAAAGAGGAAAGGGAGAAAAGAGAAAAGAGAAAGGGAGAGGGAGAGAAGAGATCGTGAGAGAGAAGAGAGATAAGATATTGAGAGAGCAAGCGCACGTGAGGAGATCACCACCGCCGAAGGAGCTGCCGCATCCACTGACCACCACCGTCGATCTGCTGCTTTTGGTCACCACCGCCATTCAGATGTCATCCATGTTGTAAGTCAAATGGTTTTCATCGTTCAGAGAGTTTCCGTGATGTGATGTAGATCCTCCATTATTATAGTTGCTTCATGCCCAAGTTTCCCCTCCCAGTATCGTTTCCATTATTGTTGCTTCCATGGTGTTACGTCTTCCAACCTGTCTATGAACTGTCATCATCATAGATCCGATATATGTTTTTGCATCATCATTCTATCACCATCGTTCGTCTCCATTACAGAGGCTCGTGTCGTCTCTCCTGCCGTGATATCTTCTTATCGTGATAACCGTCTTCTTCAAACCGAAAATCTAAGATGAGGGTGATATCTTTTGTATTTACATCATTTAGGCTTGCATTTACTGCATGTTTTGGTTCTCTTTTGCATGTTTTCCGTATCCTTTGTCCCATTTTCTTCTCCTTTTAGACTTAGGTTGCATTTAGGATGTAGTTTGCATTTTCTTTGCATAAAGGATGTTTTTAGGTACTCATGGAGCTATGAGGAGCATGGAGGAGCTTTGGGAGTTGACCAGGAAGCTAGCTGAGCTGAAATGGAGCAAGAGAAACAAAGGCAGACGATCTATGCAGAGCCTATCGGTCAAGACACAAAGGCTATCGGTCAAGGCGTGACCGATAGAGAAGCTATCGATCAAGCCTATCGTTCAAGGAAGTGACCAATAGAAGTTTACCGTGAGTATTCCGGTCACCCTATCAGTCACTTTCTAGCCGATAGGAATCCTATCGATCACCCTATCGGTCACATTCAGACCGATAGGATCCCAGTCCGAAGCTGCATTTATTTACACTTTGGTGATTACTTTTAGGGCTTCCCTTTTTATGTATAAATACTTGTTTTTTCTGGGATTTTCGAGCAGTCATGTCATTATACTGTTCTTGAGTTATTTCTTTGAGTTTGTAAGACAAATTTCTTGCTTTATTTAATATAAGTTTGTGTTTGCCTTTAATCTTTTCTTAATCTCTCTTTTAATCATGATTAGCATCTTTTCCTCTTGTAATTTGGTGTTAAACTTGGCTATTAGTGTGTAGTTTGCTTAGGATTCTTAGATGTGGTAGATTAGGAGGATTTAGGGATTGATTAAGGTTTGTTTAGTGCTTAATAACATGGGTTCCTCTATATTAATCTGTTCTTAAGCTAGATTTGTCTTGATCACACTTATTTAGGCTTTAGGCTTTCTCTTATGCCCACCAAAATTTTGATGAAATGCTGATCTTGTTTAATAGATGATTTGCTGGCATTGGCTCAAGATATTGACTGTTTGAGGAGCATTTTAACATGAATAGAGTTGATTATTAATGCTTGTTGAATGTTTTAGCACTAATGAGAGTTAGTTCTTGTTAAGGTGTTTAGCAAAGGGCTATTTATCAAGAGATTGGACTTAGCTTGCTTGTTTGTGAACTCTATGTCTAGGAACCAGCATTGCTAGTTTGTTTGTTTGATCAATGATGCTTGAAACAACCTTAGTTAGTCTTTGAATTCCCCAAAATCAATAACCACATCTAGGAACTTGCTTTCTCTTTGTTGAATTTCGAATTTATTTAAGTGCTCTGTTTATTTACTCTGCTTTACTTCTTTGATCATTGCTAAACTGTCTCTTTTTGGGTTTTCACTTTAGGTTGTCAGTTAAGTTGCTTAGGCAACAAAAACCTCTTTGCTTGCTTAACTTAAGGACTTCTGCTTACAACTCTTTTGTATTCAACAACTCCCCATGGATTGATAAACTCAATACTACAACGACTAGTGTAGGTTGGGGATTGGGACATGCCTAAAAAACATAACATCAATTTGGCACCGTTGCCAATGGGTTTTTCTGTTTGAATCATTAGAGTTTGTAGAGTCTTTAAGATCAAGTTTTATTTGAAATTGGTTACTAACTCTGTTTTAACTCTTGGTTTCTCTCTTATAGGTGCATGCATTTAAGGTCTAAAGGCACTGAGAATATGCATCCTTATCAGAAGAACATCTTGCAACTAGAAAGAGATCTGAGAGCAAGAAGACAGAGAGAAAGATCACAGCACTGTGAGAGACTTAGGATGAACAATCAGGAACCTGTTATCGTTAACATCAGATTCCAGGGTCCTCAAGGAGCTGCCGGCGCACAGGGTATACAAGGTCAGCAAGGTGTTCAGGGCTTACAAGGTGAGCAGGGACCAAGAGTCGCTGCACAAGCTCCAAGAGCAGCAAGATCCATAGGCGCCGGTGATGCACCAAATGCATACAATAACAGAACTGGTATCATTCCACCAGCAGTGCAAAACAACTACAATGAAATCAAGTCAGGATTGATTTCAATGGTTCAGGCCAGTAAGTTCCATGGTTTACCACTAGAAGACCCTCTAGATCATTTGAATAATTTTGACAGACTTTGCTCCCTTACATGGATAAATGGAGTAAGTGAAGATGGCTTCAAGCTGAGGTTGCTTCTTTTTTCTCTTGGAGACAAAGCACACCAGTGGGAGAAGAACTTGCCACAAGGAAACATCACTAGTTGGGATGAGTGCAAGAAAGCCTTCTTAGCAAAGTTCTTCTCTACTTCAAGAACTGCAAGAATAAGGACTGAGATTTCAAGGTTTGCACAGAGGATCAATGAAAGCTTTGTTGAAGCTTGGAAAAGATTCAAGGGCTACACATTGCGGTGCCTTCACCATGGCTTCTCACAGGCTTCTCTGCTCTCTACTCTCTACAGAGGATCTATTCCAAAGATCAGAATGCTTCTGGACACTGCATCAAATGGGAACTCCTTGTCAAAATGATGTGGATGAAGGATTGGAGCTTGCTGAGAATCTAGCTCAGTCGGATGGAAACTATAATGAGGAATATGACAGAGCTCCAAGAAGTGCTAAATATGAACTGGAGTCTAGCAGAAAAGAGATCAAGGCCTTACATGAGAAGCTGGATATGCTGCTAAGGGAGAAGAAGGAAGTTCACTTTGTTGGTGACATGGTTCAGCTTGATGATCAAGAGACATGCCAAGTGGAAGAGATGAACTACTTATGTAATCAAGGTGGATACAATGGATATGGGAACTACTGACCCAATCCCAACTTGTCATACAGAAGCTACAATGTTGCAAATCGACAGGATCAAGTGTACCCAGCTCAACAACAACAACAAGCTGCTCCAAGACCTTTTGTTCCCTACAACAATCAAGGTTTTCAGCAAAGAAACAACAACTTCCAGCCAAGAGCGCCCTATAATCCTTCAGGATTCAGTGCACAAGCTCCAGCAACAGCTTCCTCCAGCTCTCAAGATCCTTAGCTCAAGACCATGTTGCAGCAGTTGCTTCAGAATCAGGTTACCAACAACTTGGAATTGAACAAGAGGTTTGCTGAGGTTCATAAGAAAATAGACTCAGTACATGTTGAATTAACCAACAAATTCGAAGGGTTGGCTTCAAGAGTAAAAACACTTGAGAACAACAAAGGCATAGCTGGTCCAAAACCTCAAGGACACTTTCCTGGGAAAACAGAAGCTAACCCCAAGGAGTTCTGCAACGCCATAGTCACTGAAGAAGAGACCTTCTCAGCTGAAGTGGAAGCTGTCATTGAAGAGTTTCTCTCTCTGTTCATCGAGGACACTGAACTTCAGAGTGGGAGGGAAGAGTTTTTGGATGTTGATGCTAAGCATGGAGTTGCAGAAGAAGAATCTCTGGAAGAAGAAGAGTGGTGGGCACCACATGAAGTTGTTGATGCTACAATAGAATACTTTGTTGAAGTCTCTGATGTTAAGAAGAAAACTCAGGCTGCTGTTCTCCCTATCTACCAGCCCACTATCCCTTTTCCACGAAAATTCAAAGAGCAGCTAGTACAGAAGTATGAGACCCTCTATACTGCTCAAAGGGAAATGAGAGGTCTGAATGGACAAGAGGAGGTTGAGAAACTAAGAGTTAAAGCTAGAGCATATGAGGTTAAGGAGCTGAACATCAAGAAGCTTGGAGATCCAGGTTGTTTCACTCTCCCATGTGAGCCTAAAGGGCAAATCTTCAAGAGCTGTCTTTGTGATCTTAGAGCAAGTATCAACCTTCTCCTATCCTCAACTGCTAAGGCTCTTGGTTACACTCAACTTCAAGAGAGTAATATGTCTCTTACCATAGCTGATGGGACAGTAAAGACACCACTTGGGACTCTCAAAGATGTGCCAATGATAATTGAAGGAGTAACCATCCCTATTGACTTATTGGTGCTTGATGTGGGAGGACAGATAAAGAATGCTATCATTCTTGGGAGACCATTTCTAGCTTCAGCTGGTGCTGTATTTGATGCTAGAGGGTGCACAACAGAGCTGAGGCTTACAAAAAACAAAGTCTTGAAGTTTGACAGCAAGGGCAACAAGCTGGAGCATGATGAGATGGATCATGCTTTCTTTATGGACCTTAACAAGGTGAAGGGGATTGATAAAAACTGGCCAGAGTTTGAGGGCTACCAAATGGGCAAGTTTTGATGGCTGCTGCTTAACCAAGTTGTTTGCTGATACCACTGAAGAGGAGGTCCTCAAAGTGGGTGTTTCTGATTGTGTGAATGAAATTCTGTTGGGTAACAAAGAAGATGGGGTTGTCTTGAAGCCCTTTTTTTCTAAGTATGGTGAAGTCCACTACAAGATGAAGGGGGGAAGCAAGCCCAAACCCTTTGCTGTGTTGAAGATTGATGGAGTCACCAGAAAGATCAAATAAGGCACTGCAACATCAAGGAGTTCCAAGACTCCCTCTCCTCACCTCCACTAGTGAGGTAATCAAAGTCAAGCTAAGAGACGTTAAACAAGCACACTTGGGAGGTAGTCCCATGCTATCCTTTGTATATATTATGCTTTCTAGTTTATTTTTATGCTTGGTTAATGTGTATAGAAGCAGGGATTTGATATGGAGCTCGAGAAAGTGTCTAAGGGAACACGAACATGTGCATTTTGGCTACTATCGATCACCGTATCGGTCAAGACAAGACCGATACGACCCTATCGGTCATGCTATCGGTCAGCTGGTGATCGATAGTGGAGGAGTGAAAGTGCACCAGTCAACCTATCGGTCAGTTATCATTGATAGGGAAAAGGAGTTTCCAAAGTGTGAGTCCTATTGGTTATGCTATCGATCAGATACTAATAAATGGAAATATACCGTAAGTATTTCGGTCACTCTATCGGTCTAGAGAGTGACCGATACATATTAACAGGTATATTTCAGTCAGTGTATCGATTAAATTTAGACTGATAGGATTTAACAGGAAGCCATCGGTCAATGCTATCGATCACTTGCATCCTATCAGTCATCCTATCGGTCAAAAATGACCGATAGCCTGCGAGGTAAGTTTCCAAAATTTGCAAAAACTTTTCCCTCTCTTGGCTTGGAGCCAAAGAGGTTTGAATTTGAATTTTGGCTCCTTCCTGACATTTAGCAGAGCTCCTGAGCACTTTTGTTCTTGTCCCCCACACTTTAGATTCCCTTGGTTCCCCACCCACCTCTGTAAAAACCAACAAACTTCTTCTCTTCTCTTCACACTTCATTTCTTCACTTCTCTTACATTTAGCTCGAAATATTTAGCTCTCTCTCTCTTTATTATTTCTTCGAAGTGCTCAGAAGCTCCACAAAGGTTTGCTTTCTCAAATGTTCATTTCTTGCTCTTAAACTTTGCATGTGTTTAAAGTTGTTAAATCTATGGTTTTAAGAGCAAGTTTTGTTTAGTTTAAGGTGTTTTGCTTTGATTTTGCCTGGTGGATATTTTTAAAATGAGCAAGTTAAATATCTAAGCATTGTTTACTGTTCATAAATCTCATTTCTTGCTTGTTTTAATATCCTTTTGCATAATCATCTTTTCTTTTGCGTAGAGCCACCATGCTAGGTTTACATGCATAAAAGTTTGTTTTTTAGCTATGAACTCTAGCATGTCTATAACGGTTAGCTTGTGAATTCCTTTTGCTTTTTGAAAGTTTAATCGTGTTTAAGGCCTAGTTAAACTTCTTCTAGCTTAGAAAAGTTCTTTCTAAAGCTTTCAGTTATGGGTTTCTGAAACTGTTGTTTTTTTACTTATAGTATCTTCAAGCTTTGCTCTTGTAGGTACCATGGGTAGATCCAGAACTGCTGCTGGAAGCAAAGGGAAGGCACCACAGGAGGAAGCGCCTACTTCTCCAAGAGTTAGAAGAGATAAGGGCAAGGGTATTGCAGCTGGGCAGTCATCAAAAGCTGCTGGGAAGAAGCCACTTAGAGACAAAGCTGCCAACCAGAAAGGAAAGGGCAAAACTATGGAGGAAGAGATCCCATACCATGAGCCAAGTGCTAGAGAACTCATGGAGGCTTTCAACCAATGCACCTTCAAGCCCACAAGAAACCCCTGCACCTCCACAATGAAGGCGCTTGGGATCTGTGGCGATTGCCAAAACATGTTTGAGCACATGGGGCTTGGCGAGTTTATGGCGATGTTGCTTCCCACCTACCAGCAGCTCACTTATCAATTTCTCTCCACGCTCAAGGTGGTTGGCTATGATGAAAGTGAGCTCTCCAACCAAGATGGGTGGATATCATTCAAGCTTGGAAAGCAAAGGTTCACAACAACCTTCCTTGATCTCTCTCAAGCGCTTGAGCTGATGTCTTATGCTCACAAGGGGAACAAGTTCATAATCAGCCAAAATGAGCACAAGATGCTGTGGAGCATGATTAGGGCTGGGAATTTCATAGCTGGAGCCACAAGGAATCAACATCTGAAGAATCCTGTAGTGAAGTATACTCACAAGACGCTTGCAAATAGATTTTTTGCAAGAAAGGAAACAACAAACCTCACTGGAAAGGAGAGAGACTTCCCATACAATGGGATGTATGCGCTTGTGGTCACCAGCAGAAATGGGACACCTATTGAGCCGCCAACCAGGTTCCCATGCTTTGTGACCATGTTGATGGAGCAGCTCTTAACCTACAAGAACTGGGTCTTATACAAATGGAAGAGGAAGAGGAACCCACAGCTCCACATTGGAGGAGTTGTGACAGCTGTTTTAATGGCAAGTGGTGTAGACCTTGAGGAACATGCAGAAGATGCTCTAGGGCCATTGTGGATAGACATGGACTATCTTAGGAGAAGCCATTACATTGAAAAGAGCATTCAAGACAAGCATGTCTACAAGTTCCTTAATGACTTTGAAGAGCCAACAAGAATCCTCCTCCCTAATCCAAGGCAACATCCATCACCATGAGGAGCAACATCAGTTTCAACCCAAGTGAAGATCAGCTTTACAATGGAGACCCTGTTCCAGAAGAGTGAAGAGAAGACAGTGAGGAAGTAGAACCAGAAGAAGTTGGAGAAGAAGGTGAAGAAGAAGTACAAGGAGATGATACTGCTGGCGCCGAAAGCCAAGGAGAAGCCCAAGAAGAAGAGCTTGATGAAGATGAGGTGCTGAACTACAACTCCAAGCAGTTCCACTTCAAGCCTTATGAAGTCCCAAGCCAAGAGAGCTCTTTGAAGACTGCTCATGAGCATATCAACACCCTTCAGAAATGGTGTAAGTGGCAAGCCAAAGCCATCAAGAAGCTGGTGAAGATGGTCAAGGGGAAGTTCAAAAAGAACAAAGCTACATGAGGAGAAGATTCCCATCAAAGCCACACTCATGAGTACACTTCTCACCATGAAGAGCCAATGCCACAAGCTGATCTTACTCAAGAAGAGGAATCTGTTTGGAATCCCCAAGGAAGACATTCGTTTCATGCACAACCAAGTGATCAATGGGGAACATGGGCACAACCAAGGGCTTCATCATATGAGCCAAGGACCCATATACAATCAGCATGGGAAGCGCCATCTCCCAACCCTTCTGAAGTTCAACAAACATGGCAATGGGCCACTCAAGGTGATTCTTCTCAAGCTGAAATGATATGGTCAAGTTGGGTTCCTCCACCTCAAGAAGCAGCTTACATCCTATCGATCACCCTATCGGTCACATTCAGACCGATAGGATCCCAGTCCGAAGCTGCTTTTATTTACACTTCTGCCATTACTTTTAAGGCTTCCTTCTTTATGTATAAATACTTATTTTTCTAGGATTTTCGAGCAGTCATGTCATTCTACTGTTCTTGAGTTATTTCTTTGAGTTTGTAAGACAAATTTCTTGCTTTATTTAATATGAGTTTGTATTTGCCTTTAATTTTTTCTTAATCTCTCTTTTAATCATTATTAGCATCTTTTCCTCTAGTGATTTCTGTTAAACATGGCTATTAGTGAATAGTTTCCTTAGAGTTCTTAGATGTGGTAGCTTAGGGGGATTTAGGAATTGATTAAGATTTGTTTAGTTCTTAATAACATGGGTTCCTCTCCATTATTCTGTTCTTAAGCTAGATTTGTCTTAATCAAACTTATCTAGAATTTAGGCTTTCTCTTATGCCCACCAAGTGTTTGATGAAATGCTTATCTTGTTTAATAGAGGATTTTGCTGGCCTTGGCTCAAGATATTGACTGTTTGAGGAGCATTTTGACATGAATAGAGTTTATTATTAATGCTTGTTGAATGTTTTAGCATTAATGAGAGTTAGTTCTTGTTAAGGTGTTTAGCAAAGGGCTATTTATCAAGAGATTGGACTTAGCTTGCTGGTTTATGAACTCTATGTCTAGGAACCAGCATTTCTAGCTTGTTTGCTTGATCAATGATGCTTGAAACAACCTTAGTTAGTCATTGAATTCCCCGAAATCAATAACCACATATAGAAACTTGCTTTCTCTTTGTTGAATTTCGAATTTGTTTAAGTGCTCTGTTTATTTACTCTGCTTTACTTCTTTGATCATTGCTAAAGTTTCTCTTTTTGATTTTCATTTGGTTATCGATCACCTTAGGTTGTTAGTTTAGTTACTTAGGCAACAAAAACCTCTTTGCTTGCATGACTTAAGGACTTCTGCTTGCGACTGTTTTGTATTCAACAACTCCCCATGGTTTGAAACTACAATGGAAGTATTCCCATTGTAGAACTAGCTCACTCTTAAGTTAGATAGGCTAGGATGTTTGGGGAATGTTTTGGGTTTATCTTGGGATTAGTTTTTAGGAGAGGCAAAGAAGAAAATATGTCAAGGGACAAAAGAAAAAGGAGTGTGACACAAGCAAAAGGGTGGAAATGGCGATTCTAAATTAAAAGAAAGAAGGCTCATGTTCAAAGTAAAAAAAAAAGAAGATGCAAGAAGTGCAAATCAAGTAAATCAAAAAGCGAAAGGCAAATCAAGCACCAGCATCACCAAATAAAGGAGCCAAACTCAAAAGAAGCAAATCACCACCACTTGAAGTTCAAAAGAAGAAGTGTCCTCCAAAGCGCTTGAAGGAGAAAAGTTTTTGGGTTTTTAAAGAAGGTTTAAATTCTTAAAAAGAGATTACCATAAGTTCGTTTACACTGATAGGCTAGAGTTAGGAACACATTTTATAGATCTTGGGTAGATGAGAGTCTTCCTTTGTATGTGTAAGTTGTTCTTTGACCCTTAGCATTTTGCCAAAGCACAACCATGCTTTTCCTTGAGAGAAATCCTTAAACACCAAGACCAGTTTGTGAAGTGGGATCATTTTTATTCCACTAAGCCTTGTCCCTTAGCCAAATGACACTTCCGCATTTGCATAAGCATGATTCACGGTTTCAACATAATTGAATGTTAAAAAGGTTGTTTGATATGATGAGCATGTGTAGGTTGATAGATTTGTGATCATTCTTGTATTGTGATGAAAGTGGCTAAGTATTGAAAGTATTCTTCCATCAAGTGCACTCTAGAATTGAGAACATAGACTTCATTTATATTTATTGTTAGCATTTTCAATTATATGAGTTCCCATTTAAACTATAATGCAAAAACAGAGGAAAAGATGCATAAAATGCAGCCAAAGATATTCTTTTGACCACAAACATTTTATTATTATTTGCACTTAGAATCAACATGGCATTCATTTAGCTTAGGATTGCATACATTTGCATACATGTGCATGTTTGTGGTGGTTTTCAGCTGTTTTTTGGAGTTTCTTTGAGTTGGGAAGGAGATGGAAGCAGCTCATGATCAAAAAAGATGCCAGAAACGGAGCTCTTACAAAGTCAGGTCCATATCGAACAAGCATATCAAGCAGGACACCCGTGGAGTTTGATCGATGCTAGCAGCAGGACGAAAGGAAGAGGATCAGCACGAGGATTCCAAGCCATTGGTCTGCATCGAGGACCAGCATCGAGGAAGGAAGCCGATGTGCAATGCATCATCCGTACGACCACGATGAAACTTATCCGCTCATTGATCACTTTAGTTTCTTTGACCCTATCCCATTTTTAGGGTTTTCTGCTTCGTACTATAAAAGAAAAGCCACAAAACATTATCTTTATAGAAGTTTAGCTTTTTATCAAAAACTCTTTCTTCGCTAAACCATAAAAAGCGATTTGCTTTAAGGATTTTAATCTTTAATAAAGTTTGCATTTTTATGGTTTAATCTTGTCTTTTAATCTTTGTTCTTGCACCTTGGTAGTTTGGATTTATCATCTTTGCATTTTAAATCTAATCTAGTTATGTTTAACTCTAAACAAATGGGATTAAACATGATTAGTGAGTAGTCTTCTTTAGATTTAGGGTTCTAAGTAGGAAAAGTGGTGACTAAGGTGATATTAAGGGGTGATTAGGCTTATTTAACTATTCTCTGTTGTCTCCTTCTCTTGCAAAGTGGTTATTGTTCATAAAGCTTGCTCTTTTTGATTGAATATGGTATTGATTGATGCATATGGTTCACTAAATGGCTTGTTATCTCATCTCTAAGCATGCTTCGCTTATTTGGCTTGATAGTTTGGCTTGGTCTATGTTTCATTTGTTCAGTGACACCAAAGTGCTAGTTCACCATTGGTAGATAATTTACTTAGGGCTAGATAATGCTGGTTTTGATATTCATGCTTCATGGTTAGATAGTATGCATTAAAAGATCTTCTCTTTGTTTCATTCCTGTTCATTGCTTAGCATTGTTAATTTGGTGTTCAATCCCTATTAAAGGTGGTAATCCTTCAGGCATATCTTCTGGAAATACATCTTTAAAGGCATCAAGTAGCTGAATGATTTCTGGTGGTAATTCTGATGTTCCATAACCTGCACTCTAAACATCCTTAAGGATCATTAGTAGCATTGTGTGTTTAGAAGCTATACCCTTTCTAACATGACTGGGTGATATATCATGGTTTTTATGGTTTTTAACCATGATATAAGTCCTTTTTATTGAGTCTTTTTGGTCTTTCTAGAGTCCTAGTAGAGTCTTTGTAGATTATAGCATGTATGGAGCATAATTGGAGATATGGAAGCTTTTTGGAGCATTGCAAGATGAAACCACAAAGTGTGCAACTCGGAGAAGAAAGTATGCATTTGGGTGACGCTCGTCACCACCTATGGTGATGCTCGTCACCACCTATGGTGACGCTCGTCACCACCTATGGTGACGCTCGTCACCTATAAATGGAGGGTCGTGGCTGGTTTCATAAAAGAAGGAGCATTATTTGCAGTTTTGGCCCAGAAGTTCCAGTATTTGCAAAAAGGCCCCAGATGGTGTTTTATCTTGTATATTAGGTTTTTCAGCCATTCTTCTGGCAGATATCTTGTATCTTATTCTTTTTGAGAGCTTGAGAGAGAGAGATTTGTAGCAGAGCTTTTGTAGAGATAATTCAGACTCCTTCAGAGCAGATTTCGAACTTCTTCATTTCTATTTCATATTTCTTTTATGCAATCTATTCTTTTGATGATGTTTGTTTCTTTCACCATGTCTGAGTATTTTGTTATTTAAGTTAGAGCTTTTCAGAGGTTGATGAAGAGTTTGTAGGATTGCTTCATGTTAGAAATATCTTTTAGTTCTTCATCTCTTCTTGCTTTAAATCAAATTTCTTAGACACATCATCTGGATTTCGAAACCCTAGGTTGTTTGATAGATGTGAGAGAATTATTAATAACCTGAACTAGTATTTGATGAGAAAAACAACTTAGTGCAAAGAGATTTGGCTTAGGAGTTTTGTGAACAATTGAACCTGATCATTACTGCACGTTTAGATTGTTAGGGTTTGCAAAGAGATTTGAAATTCTGTGATTTAGATATAGATAACTTCTGCAACGAGAAATGATTAGTTATATATTTGCGATTCATGTTCAAGACAGTTCTTAATCATTCTTGATTTCATGCATTCTACATTCTCGGATTCAACCTGCGAATTGTTCTGACTTAGCGCCTTTAGCTTTCTGAACCTTAAGAACAAGCCATAAAACGCCTACTTGCATTTATTTTACTGTTTCACATTACATTCATTACCTATTACTTAACTTAATCTGAACCTACAATTGATAGTGTAGTTTACCTACTCCCTTGGGATTCGATAATCTCTTATACTACAACTGCTTTGCTGTGCACTTGCAGTAGTTTTATTTGGGCAAAACCTGAGCTCTATCAAGTTTTTGGCGCCATTGCCGGGGAGTAATAGCTGCCTATCGATTTTTAGTATTAGGATTTTGTCTAGGTTTTAATTTGCTTACTATCTTTCTACTACTTTTCTTTGTGCTGGTTTCAGGTGTATGCCTAATCGCAGTACCATAAGCAACAAAGAGAAGAAATTTTTCACCTTAGGCATTGACGAGCTAGCTAAGTTGGAGAGGACCATCAGGAAAGCTAAGAAACAGTCTACAATGGTTGCTCCACATGTCTTGGTCGCAAACGTAGAAGGTCACTTGGTTGACAGAGATGGAAACAGGAGGAATGAAGAAGGGCAGAGACTGGATCAGGATGGGAATGTCATCGTAGAACAGCGGATTCAGAAAGCTCCAGATGAATCTGAAAACGTTGCGGGACGTTTTGTGCAGAGTACTCTAGGAGATTACAACAGATCTGATCAGTTATATCACAACAGAGCTGCAATCCGCCCTCCTGCTTTCTAGAGGAACGATTTTGAGCTTAAGCCAGCTTATTATCAGCTGGTGGGACGGCATCCATTCCATGGCTTACCTCATGAGCATCCTATGGATCATATTGAGAGGTTTGAGGATTTGGCTTTAAGTGTCAAAGCTAATGGAGTTAGTAATGACTTCCTGTTCTGCAAGTTTTTTCCTTACTCACTTGGAGGAGATGCTGCATTTTGGCTGAAGCAACTAGAGAATGCTTCACTAACTACTTGGGAGGACACCAAGAATGCATTTTTGAACAATTTCTATGATGATGCTAGATCAGAGGACCTGAGGACAAAAATTCTCTCAAGGTCCTACTGAAGCATTTAAGGCTTCTTGGCTGAGATTCAAGTCCTATCAAAGGGACTGTCCACATCATGGTTTCAGTCAGGTGCAGCTGCTTGGGATTTTCTTCAGAGGCATTGACTGGAAGTATCAGATGGCGTTGGATGTAGCTAGTGCTGGAAAATTCAACACCAACAGACCAGAAGAGGCAATCAGATTGATTGAATACTTGGCCTGCAGCAACAGCACCAAGAATGCAGATTTTCAGAGAATGAAACAAGCTGGTTTGGATGATGGGAATCAGATTGCCAAAGTTAAGGCTAAGCTGGACAGTATGCACAGCCTCCTGTTGGGAAAGAAATCGGTCCAGTTTGCTGCAGAAGTGGAGACTTCCGAAAATCTTGAAGAGTTTGAGCAAAAGGATATTAACTTCATCAATGGAGGTTTTCAGAACCAAGGGTTTGGGAATCAACAGTGGAACAGAGGTTACAATGGCAACAATCAGAAGAGCACCTTCCCACGAAACTAGAATGCAACTGGTTATACTCCAATGCCACAGTTCCAGAAGACTGAAGTTGAGAAACATTACCAAAACAGCAGGAATTATGGTTCTTCTTCCTACGAAACTGCACCTCCACAAGACACTAAGATGGAAGCTATGCTGGAGCAGATACTTGAAGGACAGCAGAAGATGACAGTGAACTTTCATGGCAAGCTAGATTCTCTGTACCAAGACCTGAATGGAAAAGTTGATAGTCTGAACTCTCATATGAAGAAGCTGGATGTGCAGGTTGCTCAAACTGCAGGAGCTGTTCAAAGGCAAGAGTAACTCCTTCCTGGAAGGACTGATATAAATCCCAAGCATTTGGTTAACGCCATCACAGTTAGGAATGAAAAGGAGCTTAAAACAGTGCAGAAAAAGTGGTTGAATGCAGAACAGATCGTGCAACTGATGGAGTCTGAAGATGAAATTTTTTCAGTCTCAGAGGTGAGTGACGAGCCTCACCAAGGAGGAGTGACGCTCATCACCAGCATACAAGGGAATCGGGGGTTGTCACAAGTGAGTGACGAGTGTCACCCCCCTAGTGACAATCGTCACCCACCCCAGAACGAAGCTGCTTCGCCTTTAACTGCAAATAATGGCCAGGAGCAAGCATATAAACCCAGGATACTATTCCCCAAGCATCCTAGGAAGTCTAAACAGGAGATAGAAGAAGCCAGATCCAAAGCTATGATAGACAAGCTGATGCTTGAGATCCCTCTTGTTGATGCAGTCAAGCTTTCACCAGCTCTAAGAAGGTATGTAAAGAGAATGGTTGTGAATGGTGTAAGTCCTGAGGAAGGAGCATTGCTTACCAGAGACATCAATGCAATCCTCTTGAGTACAGTTCCAAAGAAGAAGAAGGTGCCTGTTTCTGAACAAGTCAGCGCCATCATTCAAAGCAGAATTCCAGAGAAGCTTTCTGATCCTGGAAACTTTGTACTTGATTGCTCAATCTCCGCATGATGTTTTCCTCACTCTCTACGTGATCTGAGGTCAAGCATTAACCTGATGCCCTCCTCTATTGCTACTAGACTTGGAATGACTGATTTCAAGCCAGCTGGAATTTCTCTTATCCTAGCAGATCGATCCATTAGAACCTCAGAAAGCTTCTTAGAGGATGTTCCTGTTAACATTAAAGGCTGCATGATTCCTACAGATTTTGTGGTTTTGAAATATGTTGAAGAACCTAAAGATCCTCTTATTCTGGGAAGATCATTCTTGGCTACTGCTGGCGCCATCATTGATGTGAGAAAGGGGAACATTGAGCTTGATCTTGGTGATGTTGTCATGAACGTTGACATGGATAAGTTAAGAGCAAGTTATACCATTTATGGGCAAACTTTTTCAGTAAGGACTTCCAGAGATGAAGGGAATGTCATAGAGCATTCAGAAGACACTACTGCTGGGTATGTCACTGAATCTGATACAAGTGGTCAAGTAAACAAGATGGCTATTAAAGAGGCAATATCTGAAACTTCTGCAAATGCTGTTGTGTTCGAGGATTGCAGTAAGGATCATATCTTAATGAATAGGCTTGAAGAAGAGGTTCCCATTCATGCCAAGTTGCTGGAGGAAGATGTATTTGTGATGGAGGCAAGACTTGCAGAGCTGAATTGCAAAAAAGTTGCAGAAACTCGAACTGCAGGGTCAGTGACGACCGTCACTGGCCTGGTTATGCTCGTCACCAACCTGAACACAAAGGATCAACATGATCTTTCAGTTATAAGTCCATCTGGTGTTGTCAAACCCAAAATTCAACATTCCACAACCCAGAAACCTGCAACTAAGCAAAGAATGCTTGGTGTTTCTTCTGATGATTCTGCAGGAAAATTAAGTGTCCCACCCACATTCACGACCCACCCTGCTGATGTTCCTCACTTCCTTGGAAGAGTTCATGCATCTACTGCTTATAAACCACCATGGATGAGGAGACATTCTTCTCCAAGACATTCAATGCCACCTCCTGTTCCACCAAGTGTCTGAGCAGCAATCAAAGTCGAGCTAAAGACTTTAAACAAGCGCTTAGTGGGAGGCAACCCACTAGTAAGTTATCTTGCTATCATACTCTAGACTATTTTTCTTTCCTAACATCAAAAAAAGAGTCAGCTTGTTCGGATTGCTTTGAGGATGTCTTGTTAACTTGTTCTACCATGGATTGTGCTTGTTTGGATGTTTTTGATGTGTGTTTTGAGTTCTCCAACAGTCTAACTTCGGAGTACACATAATGACACAATGTTTAAGCATCCAACTTGATGATTCTGAAGTATCAGATGTGGTGACGCTCGTCACCCGTCCCTTCGCGAGGTACCGCTTTCTGATATGGTTTTACAAGTTCTCGTGCTTCTTTTTGACCAAACCTTGGCTTAATAACACTGGTGACAGTGTTGTTTAAGTCTGGGGGAGGTGGTTACTGACGTTGTGTGCTTTGTGTCATGTGTATAGAGTCTTAAAATTGAGTTAAAAACCTGGTTCTTATAGAGTCAAAATTTTGAAACTGTCAGTTTTTCTTGGAACTAACCATATGACGTTTATACTTATAAGAACCATTGCCACAGTAGTTGATTACAAGTCTTACTAAGTTGAAAGTCATAGGTACATCAGTCTAGCATTGAAAGTTTAGGTTCTTAGAGAATCTGAAAAATTTGTTGTTAGCTCCACCTTAATGAACTTTAAACTTCTTATCTTGGGGCTTGATTCTTATTGATCTTGATTTTCTCTTTCAGCACTGACAATAAGGTTAAGATACAGTTTCTCTTTGACCTTCCCTGATGTAGTTTTTAAGAGTTTAAGTCCAAAGAATGGTGCATTCATGACCCTGTCTCCTCACAAGAAACAACAGTAATGAACACACTCTAGAACCTGTCTCCTCACAAGGAACACAAGTATTGAGTAGCACCATGTCTTAGACTGTAAAAAAATGAGAAGAGAGTTGAAAAATCGAAAAAATCAGAAAGGAAAAGATCAAGGGAAGAGAAAATAGGAGACATGTGTTGAGATTGCTTTGTTCAGTTGTTAGGAAGGGAAAAGAATCTGTAAGTGATTGAGATGATAAAACCTTGATGAGATATCACACAGATGAAAATAAGGAGTTAGCAGTAGAGATTTCAGATTTCTTGAAGGGATTTGGATTGGATTTGAGAGATTTGCTAAGCTTGTGATGATTAGACTGAAATTTGACCTTGTGTTGACTCTGTGGTATGTGGATTCGAAAGTGTTAACTAATGTGGTGTTCCTGATGTATAGCTGACTGTTTCTTGTTTTCAAACCTCGACCCTGTTCTCTGTCTGATGTTTGCTTGAGGGCAAGCAAAAGCTAAGTCTGGAGGAGTTGATATATCATGGTTTTTATAGTTTTTAACCATGATATAAATGCTTTTTATTAAGTCTTTTTGGTCTTTTTAGAGTCATAGTAGAGTCTTTGCATGTTATAGCATGTCTGGAGCATAATTGGAGATATTGAAGCTTTTTGGAGCATTGCAAGATGAAGCCACGAAGTGCGCAACTCGGAGAAGAAAGTATGCATTTGGGTGACACTCGTCACCACCTATGGTGGCGCTCGTCACCTGTAAAGAAAGGGTCGTGGCTGGTTTCATAAAAGAATGAGCATTATTTGCAGTTTTAGCCCAGAAGTTCCAGTATTTACAAAAATGCCTTAGATCGTGTTTTACGTTGTATATTAGGTTTTTCAGCCATTCTTTTGGCAGATATCTTGTATCTTATTCTTTTTGAGAGCTTGAGAGAGAGAGATTTGTAGTAGAGCTTTTGGAGAGACAAATCAGACTCCTTCAGAGCAGATTTCAAACTCCTTTATTTCTATTTCATATTTCTTTTATGCAATCTATTCTTTTGTTGATGTTTGTTTCATTCACCATATCTGAGTAGTTTGTTATTTAAGTTAGGGCTTTTCAAAGGTTGATGAAGAGTTTGTAGGATTGCTTCCTGTTAGAATATCTTTTAGTTCTTCATCTCTTCTTGCTTTAGAATCGAATTTCTTAGACACATCATCTGGATTTTGAAACCCTAGGTTATTTGATAGATGTGAGAGCATTATTAATAACCTGAACTAGTATTTGATGAGCAAAATAACTTAGTGCAAAGAGATTTGGCTTAGGAGTTTTGTGAACAATTGAACCTGATCATTACTGCATGTTTAGATTGTTAGGGTTTGCAAAGAAATTTGAAATTATGTGATTTAGACATAGATAACTTCTGTAATGAGAATTGATTAGTTATATATTTGCGATTCATGTTCAAGACGGTTCTTAATCATTCCTGTTTTCATGCATTCTACATTCTTGGATTCATCCTGCGAATTGTCCTGACTTAGCGCCTTTAGCTTTCTGAACCTTAAGAACAAGCCATAAAACGCCCACTTGCATTTATTTTACTGTTTCGCATTACATTCATTACCTATTGCTTAGCTTAATCTGAACCTACAATCGATAATGTAGTTTACATACTCCCTTGGGATTCGATAACCCCTTATACTAGAACTGCTTTGATGTGCACTTGCAGTAGTTTTATTTGTGTAAAACCTGAGCCCTATCACTAGGCTGAATAAGAAATTAGACTTAGAACTAATTTATTTTTCTTTAGCCATTTGCAATTGTAAATCATGCACTTGAGAAGGTGACAAAGGTGCTAAGCTGATCTTTCGTTTGTTATGCATAAATGTATACATGTTAGTTCTACCATCATGGTTAGTTTCTTTATCAAATTGCCAAAGTCAGCCTAACAATATATGACCAGCTTGCATAGGAACTATATCACAAATAACACTATCGTTATATTTGCCTACAATTAATGGTATAACAACTTGCTTATTGATTTTTAACTCAACCTTGTCATCGAGCCACCTTAGCCTATAAGGTCGTGGGTGTTTAGTTCTCCCAAGGTGGAGTTTATCAACCATGTGTGTACTTGCCACGTTAGTGCAAGACCCACCATCATTGATTAAGTTACATACCTTGCTTTGCACGTTGCAGCGTATGTGGAAGATGTTTTCTCTTTGTATAAGCTCGGCTGGTTCCACCATTGTGCTAAGTATACGTCGTGTAATGAGGAGTTCTCCTGAATCATGGTACTCAATATCTCCGAATTCATCAAGCGGTACAGCCTCTGCTTCATCTTGAGATTCATAATCTCCGGTTTCAGTTAAGAGCATGACTCGCTGGTTCGGACATTCTCTTGCTATATGTCCCATGCATCTACATTTAAAACCCGTAATGTCTATAGAACGTTGAGGCTTAATAGACTTACCTGCTTCTGAACGGTTGTCTTTGGTGGTATCTGAAGCTTTCCCTTTGTACCGTGAATCTATCTCAATGCCTTTGCCCTTATCTAGAGGTTTGTTAACGTTGGGGTTCCATGGTGTTTGAGGTTTGCTCCAAGTGATACTTGACTTCGCTTAATGTGTTGTTTTGCTTGTATAGCCAGGTGAAAAAGTCATTGAAGTTTTCGTAGACTTGTCTTTCTACTTTGCGGTTGATCCGTTCTTGTAGCCCATCAATGAATTGTGCCATTATGGCTTCTTCGTCATCATGAAGCACCAAGCGATTCCTCAAGCGCCAAAATTCTTCATAGTATTCTTCTACTGACCTAGTTCCCTGTTCAAGAGCACAAAACTTTCGTTGTAAGTCTTTATTGTAATGAGGAGGAATATACCTTTAGCGCATGATGTCTTTTATGTCTAGCCAAGAGTCAATGGCTCTTTGACGGTTTCGCCTGCGGTCAGCTGCGGTCCTATCCCACCAGATGAGGGCGTTGTTCGTAAGTTGAGCAATGGCTAAGGCTATTCTTTTGTGGCCCGGGTGGTCATAGTAGTCAAAGAGATGACCCATCCTCTTTCCCCACTCCAGATAAGCCTCCGGGTCAACTTTTCAAGCAAAACTTGGTGCGGTTAGTTTGATGTGGCTCTGGTGTTGCCTCTGTTGGTAACGGTCATCCTTTTCTTCACCATATTCATTCTGCGGTACACGCCTTCTTCTCGCTTGGTTATTTGGTAGAGGCGGGTCATCATCGTTGCCTTGTGAATTATTGTAATCACCTTGTGCATCTCCGTTTGGTTCATTGATGTGTATCCCATTACGCCTATTGTTGTTTCCTGTGGTTTGCGTGTTCCCAAAGGCAGCATTGGGGCCACGGCCTCCCATATTTTACTGATCAGTTGTAAAAAGGGATGCGGTGCTTGTTCTACACGGGTAAGACGATCTCCTATCTCTTATCTAAAACCTCGAAATTCTTCTTTCATCATGGCCATCAAAAAGGTAGTGGGATCTTGAGCATTGCTGGATTCTTCTCCCATCTTTTACCTTAGATTAAACACAAATAAAAAGATTGGATTAAGAGTATTCTTTGAAATTAAAGAACAAGGAATTTTAGTAAAGAACGGTATAAACACTGATTTAGAAAGATCTGGAAAACTTGTTTTTGAGTTTTAATAATTAGAATAAAAAGTCAACATAAAAGTATAATTAAAGTAGTGGAAAACTATTTTTTTTTTACTTTGTGGGTTTAAATGTAAACTAGATGCAAAGGAATTTAAGGCAAAATGAATGAGATCAAAACTAATCAATAAAAACCGAGATATATATATATATATATATATATAAACTTATTTTTTTGAATATATAGATAATAAACTTATATGGTTTTAAAAAGGAAATTTCTTATATATATATATATTTTTAAAAAGATGTAAATACGAAACAAGAAAAGCAAATACAAAGATTGATAGGATGTAAAGATATAATCTTGCTGAAGGAACTTCAGCTCTGATACCAAAAATGATACAAGCACGGGACGAGTGGTTAAGTGGGACGAGCGGGTTGGTACGAATGGTCGAGGAGCTCAGGCTTTTATACCGGTGGTCGAGTGGTAGGGATGACTGATCTCGTGGGACGAGAGGAACTGATCGAGCGGGATGATAGAAATGGATCGAATGGTCGAGGAACTCAAACGATTGGACCGGGGGACAAACTGACCAAAGGGTATGACCGGGGTAATCGAAGTGTATCATAAAGGCTATGAATAGGCCTTTGATACAACACAGTCTTTCTCTTTAATTTTGGAGGTACTGGTCTCAACAAAAGTAAGGAGAATGAACACAAGATTTGTTTACAATCTTAGTGAAGAAATTTTGGTATTTTATTAGAAAATCAAAGGTGAATAACAAGGCTTTGAGAGGAGACCTTATAAATGATCCTGTTAAGTCTGGTTCAGTTGGGATGTCCTCATAACTTGTTTTGATCTTGCATAGTGGATTTTTAATTTTTCGCAAGATAGAATATTAGAATTGATTATATTTAAATTGTCATCATCATGGATTATTATCTTCCCACTTTGTTTTAACACCACCATGCAAGGATTATGCATACATTTTTTATTTTCTGTTTAGATTCTAGCATGTCTATGGTCTATTGCTCTTGAATTCTCTTGTTTATTTTGAGATTTGCTTTATAATCATTAGGTAAACCTCTTGTGGATTTGAGAATTTTTTTTTTAAGAGCATTAAAACCATTGTTTTTCATCCATTGTTCTTGTACTTGTAAGTACCATGGGTAGAACAAGAGAAGCTGTTATGACATAGGCTCAAGGGAAGAAGAAGGCTTCTGAACCAAAGGCAACAAAAGACAAGGGGAGGAGAGTTGCTGAGGGTCACTCTTCAAAGGCTGCTGGAAAGAGGATCATGCAGAGTAGGGCTGAGAAAAGCAAGGCTAAAGAGAAGGAGAAGGCTATTGAGGAGATTTCCAACAAGGAGCAAATATCAAGAGAGTTCATGGATCAAGCCTCAAATTCCCTCAACCTAACCCATCTAAAATCCCTAAGTCACTACTCACTTATCACCATAAAAACCATTAATTCAAAGAGAAAAAGATAGCTAATCATGATTAAAAAGATTAAACAAGAAGATAAATGCAAACTCTTATTAAAATCAAGCAAAAATTCAAACTACAAGATCAAAACAAAAACAAAAGAGGAAAGAACTGTTGGATAAAAGCTTGATCCCCAGAATTAGGGATTTTCAGTATTTATAGGAGTCTAACTGGAGTGGCAAAATTGTAAATAAAGGGAAGTTCCGACTGGTTCTCATCGGTCATAAGTGACCGATACAGATGATCGATGGAGCATTCGTTTGATTCCCATCGGTCACTCCTTGACTGATACGGATGACTGATACGCTGGCTTGCTTTCCATCGGTCACAAGTGACCGATACAGATGACTGATACTCCATCGGTTGATTGCCATCGGTCACGCGACTGGATCTTATCGGTCACAAGTGACCGATGCAGATGTCATGTCTCTTCCCATCGGCCACAAGTGACCGACGCAGATGACCGATACGAGTCTTCAACTCTTCTGCTGCATTGTGTAGATCAACACAGACCGATCGGGTTTAAGCTATGACCAACGGAACACTAGAAATCGCCTTCTTTAGCTACTTTTGCGCCTTCTAAGCTTGGCTAACTCCTTGAACCATTCCCACACTTCCTCCTTGCTCCATATAGCTTCTGAAGTACCTAAAAACATCCTTAATGCATACTGAATGCAAACTACAACCTAAATGCAACATATGTCTAAAGGAAAGGAAAATGGGACTAAAGAGGAAGAAAACATGCAAAAGGTGACCAAAACATGAAGTAAATCCAAACCTAATGATGTAAATGTATGAGATATCAAATGTCAACCACACAAGCAAAAGAAGAAGGAGTTTTGATATATCCTATATTTATACCATTTAAGACTGCATTTAGTTCATGTTATGGTCTTCTCTTGCATGTTTTCCTTTGGTTTTGTCCCATTTTCCTTTGCTTTTAGACTTAGGTTCCATTTAGGTTGTAGTTTGCATTTTCTTTGCATAAAGGATGTTTCTAGGTACTTAAGGAGCCATTTGAGGCAAGGATAAAGCATGGGTATGATTCAGGGAGTTGCCCCAGCCAAGGAGGAGCAAGAGGAGCTAAGGAAGTGGAAATTTGGCCCACCATCCAACATGATAGAGTATACATCGTGCGATGTATTACACCCGAGAGTAAAAGGGTTTACATCGAGCACTCACATCGTGAAATGCCAAGCCACATGACATCCACATCAAGCCATGACATCGCATGATGTAAGAGGGCAGGAGCTATCAAGACCTACATCGAGCATCACATCAGGCCAGTCTGCCCGATGTCATACACCCGAGGAAGCACATCGTGCATTAATATCAAGCAAGACCAGCTCGATGTCAGCACATAGAGCATCCACATCGACCTAGCTTCCTAGATGTTGTCCCAATCTGAAGACTATTTATATACATCTTTGCCACTTTCCCTACGATCCATATAAATTCTAAAATCCCTAATTTTTGGGATCGTGCTTTTATCCAGCAGTTCTTTCCTTTTTGTTCTTAATCACATTTTGTAGTTTTGAATCTTTGCTCTATTTTAATATAATTTTACATTTATCTTCTTGTTTAGTCTTCCTCATCATGACTAGCTATCTTTTCTTCTTTTATTTGATGGTTTTTATGGTGATTAGTGAGTAGTCTCTTTATGGAATTGAGATGGGTTAGGTTTAGAGAATTTGATGCTTAATACATGATGTCTTAGTGTTAATTCTCCATTTCATTTCATAATTGCTGTGTTTAATGCCTGATTAGCCCTAGCTAACTTGATTAGGATCATACGCTCAATTTATGCCCACAAACTATTTGTTGAAATGCCTGAATTGCAATGTAAGAGAATTGCTTATCCTAGCTCAGGAGATTGACTGTCTAGGGAGTGATTTGGCGATATAGGGTTTAATGAATGTCTTAATGCTTGCTGTTTATCATTTCACTAATGAAAATTAGTTCTTGATTTGATAATTAGTAAAGAGATTAGTGCCAATAGATTGGATTAGTGATATAAAGGAATTCTATGCAAAAAGAGTAGCATTGTGTGAGTTTGTGAGCATCATGGATTGAGTAGAGTTCCCTAATACCAATTAACCCATCTTAAGTGCTGTCTTTTCTCTGTTTTTAGTTATTTTCGAATTTGCTCTGTTTTTGCTTAAGTTTTGGGTATTTTGCTTGTTGCTAGCTCTTGATTAAATGTTTGCTTCAAGTTTGTTTGATCCTCTAGGTTGTTAGACTTTAATCCTTTCTATTTCCGCTTGAATTAAGACCTTTATTGCATTCTTGTTGTATCAAACATCCCCTTATGAATTGACTAAACTCAATGCTACAATGACTAATGTGGGTTGATGATGGAGATAGGATAAAAACCTACATCAATTTGGCGCCGTTGCCAATAGGGGATTGATTTGATTAGTAGGATCCGTAGAGATCTTGAGATCAAGCTTTTTCATTTTGGTTTTTGGTTACTAATTACTCTTTTTGGTCTAGAATTTTTTTTTGTAAGTACCAAAACACTTGCTCTTAAGTGCCTACAACTGCAACTGAGGTTCTAGGTCAAAGATTTTTGGTTCACAGTAGCAGAATTCAGTTATTAGAGCTTGGAAGATCAACCATAAGTTTCTACATTTATTTCTTTAATCTCTCATCCCTAATCATATTTAACCCATTAATCTTTGTAGATTTGATGGTTGTGATGATGAGTAGTGATTAGTCCTTTATTGGTTCTTAGATGTCCTAGATTATGGGATTTAGATGCTTGTTTAAGGCTTGTTAGTGTATAATATCATTGATTCCTCTCTATTAGACTGTTTTTAGGCTAGATTTGTCTTAATCACAAGAATTTAGATTTAAGCTTTCTCTTATGCCCACCAAGAGTTTGATGAAATGTTGATCTTGTCTTTTAGAGTATTTACTTGTCTTAGCTCAAGAGATTGACTGTCTAGGAGTATTTTCGCCTCAATAGAGTTGATTGAACCTGCGTGCTATTGATCTTAGCACTAATGAAAGTTTGTTGTTGTTAGGATGTTTTAGCAAAGTGATGAGCATCAAGAGATTGAGTTTGTCTTGCTTAATTGTGATCTCTATGCCCAGGAATTAGTAATACTTACTTGTTTGGATTGTTAAGGAGTTTGATAATAGCCTAATCTTGTGTTTGAATCCCCTAAACACCATAACCACATCTATGACCCTTGCTTTTTATTATGAAATTTCGAATTTGCATATTGATCATTGTCTAATAAGTGCTTCTAATAGTCTTGTTTAGTCATTGGTTCATTAGTTTAATAGTTCGGAACAACATTTCATTGTTTTGGCTTTAATAAGTCTTTCTACGGAATTCCTAATGCATTCATCTTAGACCTATGGATTGATAAGAACCCTTGCTACAATGACTAAAGCAAGCCTGGGTAATATAGATAGCATAAAAAGCTTGTCTCAAAACTCTCAAACAACCGCAAACTTTCCAGAATTTTTCATCTTTTGGAGGACCTTTGGCTCATCCTTTGACTTGTTGGCGCTATCAAAAGAGTTCAGAACTCTCTCCACTTTGTCTGCATTGCCAAGAACACTTCTAATGAAGCTTAATTGATCCTTGACTTGCATTAAGGTATCAAGATGGGGAAAAGGAATGCCAGCCATGTGTGTGTCCTCTCTGAACTTTGAGAGAAGAGCTCTTTGACCCTTAGTGAGAATTCTTCTTGGAAAAGGAAGTGGCGGTTTGTATGTGAGAAAGTCCTTCAAAGATGCTTCTTTTTCCTCAGCTAGAGGTTTTGCAACAATCTTCTTGGATTCAACCTTTGTTATTCATGCCTGTTGATTGTTCTAGCACTAATGAGAGTTATTTGTCAAGAGATTGAACTTAACTTGCTTGATTGTGAACTTTATGTCTAGGAATCAGCATTGACTACTTGTTTGCTTGATCAATAATGTTTGAAACAACCTTATATGCCTTTGAATTCCCCAAAGTCAATAACCAAATCTAGGAACTTGTTTTCTCTTATTTAAATTTCGAATTTTGCCATTTGCTCTATATTATTGCTCTGTTTTGTTCATTGATCATTGCTAAGTTGTTTTCTTTTGAGTTCTATTTGGTGTTTGATCACTTAGGTTGATAGTTCTGGTTGTGTAAACAACAAATCTTCTCTGAATTTGCTTGACTTAGAGTTTTCTGCTTGCAGCTCTATTGGCATCTATTCATAACTCCCTTTGGATTGATAAAATCTATGTTTTATTACAATTGACTAGTACAAGCTTAGGCGATTTGAATCAATACCTAAAAATCCTGTATTAATTTGTTGCCGTTGCCATTGGGGTTATTGTTTGGATCATTAGACTTTGTGGAAACTCTAAGATCAGGTTTTATTTGTATTTGGTTACTAATCATCCTTGACTCTCATTGCTGTTTTTCAGGTGTATGAACCTTAGAATAAGAGGCTCTAGCAACTTAGTGGACTTCATAGACAACATCAGCCTGTTGGACAGGGGTCAGAGAGCAAGAAGGCGACATGAAAGACAGCAACACTTGGAGAGACTAGGGATGAATGTTCAGGAACCACATGATATGGATAATATGAGGTTCCAAAGTCCTCAAGGAGCAGCTGGTGCTCAAGGCCAACAAGGCCAGCAGGGAGTTCAGAGCTTGCAAGGAGAGTAAGGCCCTAGAGGAGCAGCTCAAGCTCCAAGAGCAGTCAAACCAATAGGCGCAGGTGATGCACCAAACGCCTACAACAACAGAACAATGATCATTCCTCCAGCAGTTCACAATAATAACTTTGAGATCAAATCTGGATTGATCTCAATGGTTCAGAGCAGTAAGTTCCATGGGTTACCTCTAGAATACCCTTTGGATCACTTGGATAACTTTGATAGACTCTGCTCTCTAACCAAGATTAATGGGGTAAGTGAAGATGGCTTTAAACTGAGACTCTTCCCATTCTCTTTAGGGGATAATGCTCACAAGTGGGAGAAAAACTTTCCCCAAGGAAGCATCAATAGTTGGGATGAGTGCAAAAGAGCCTTTTTAGCAAAGTTCTTCTCTACCTTAAGGACTACTAGGATCAGGAATGAAATCTCTCGATTTGCTCAAAGGAACAAAGAGAGCTTTGGTGAAGAATGGGAGAGATTCAAGGGCTACACACTGCAGTGCCCACACCATGGGTTTTTTCTCAAGCTTCACTCCTGTCTGCTCTATACAAAGGCTCCCTCCCAAAGATAAAATTCTCCTAGACACTGCATTAAATGGTAACTTCTTATCTAATGATAGTGATGAGGGATTGGAACTTGTGGAGAATCTAGCACAGTCTGATGGGATTTATAATGAGGAGTTTCATAGGACACCTAGGAGTGCTAAAGATGAGCTGGAATCTAACAGGAAGGAAATCAAGGCATTACATGAGAAGATTGATCTGTTGCTAAGGGAAAAGAAGGAAGTTAACTTTGTTGGTGACTTGGTTCAGATTGAAGATAAAGAAGGTTGCCAAGTTGAAGAGATGAACTATCTAGGTAATCAAGGAGACTACAATTGGTATGGGAAATACAGACCTAACCCAAATATATCCTACATAAGCACCAATGTTGCCAATCCTCAAGACCAAGTGTACCCACCTCAACAGCAACAGCAAGCTGGTCCAAGACCTTTTGTGCCTTACAACAACAACAATCAAGGGTTTCAACAAAGGAAAAACAACTTTCAGCCTAGAGCGCCCTATAACCCTCCAGTATTCAATGCTCAAGCTCAAGCACAAGCTTCCTCAAGCTCCTAAGATCCTGAACTCAAAACTCTGATGCAGCAAATGATCAACAATTAGGTCAATACTACCTTGGAGATGAACAAAAAGTTTGCTGAGGTCCACAACAAGATTTATTCAGTTCATGTGGAGTTGACCAACAAGTTTGATGGCTTAGCAGCAAGGGTGAAAACCTTAGAGAACAACAAATGAGTAGTTGATGGACCACGCCCTCAAGGTAATCTTCCTGGAAAGTGTGAGCTGAATCCAAAGGAATACTGTCAAGCTGTTGATTCTCTAGATGCTTTCACCCCTGAGGATGATGCTATTATAGATGAGTTTCTGTCCATGATCAATGAGGACATTGATGAACAAAGTGAGGGGGAGAAAATTGTTCAAGTTTCTGATGCTAAGAAGCAAGCTCAAGCTGATGTGTTCCCAGCTTATGAACCTGACATTCCATTTCCAGGAAGGTTCAAAGAGAAACTAGTCAAGAAGTATGCAACGCTTTATACTGCTCAAATGGACATGAGAGGCTTAAATGCTGAAGAAGAGCTGGGGAAACTTCTAGTCCAGGATGTGAAACCAGAAGTTAAGGAGCTGAACGTCAAAAAGCTTGGAGATCCTGGTTGCTTTACTCTCCCATGTGAGATCAAGGGCAAGAATTTCAAGAGCTGTTTGTGTGATTTGGGTGCAAGCATCAATTTATTGCCAGCCTCTACAGCCAAGGAGTTGGGTTACACCAAGTACCAGCAAAGCAATGTGTCTCAAACCATTGCTGATGGGACTGTGAAGTAACCACTACAAGCGTTGAAGGACATCCCGATGCTGATAGAAGGAGTGACTATCCCAACTGATTTCTTAGTGTTGAATGTTGAAGGGCAGATCAAGAATGTAACCATACTTGGATGACCTTTATTAGCTTTAGCTGAAGCTATATTTGATGCTAGAGAATGCACAACAGAGCTGAGGCTTACCAAGGATAAATTCTTGAGGTTTGATAGCAATGGTAACAAGCTGCAGCATGATCATGCTTTCTCTATGGAGCTTAACAAGGTGAAAGGAGTTAACAAGAACTGGCCAGAGTTTGACGGTTACCAAGGAGAGAACTTTGATAGTTGCTGTTTGTCAAGGTTGTTTGAAGACACCACTGATAAGGAGGTTGTTGAAGTGGTTGGTTACAAGAAGATGAATCAAATCAAGTTGGTTACTGAAAAAGGAGGGGTGATCTTGAAGCCCTTTTGTTTTAAGGATGGTGAATTCTGCTACAAGCTGAAGCAAGGAGGCAAGTCTAAGACCTTTGCTGAGATGAGGATTGATGGGCTCACCACCAGGATCAAGAGGAGCAACACACCATCATGGAGTTCCAAGACTACTTCTCATTACCTCCACTAAAGAGGTAATCAAAGTCAAGCTAAGTGACTTTAAACAAGCACACTTGGGAGGTATTCCCATGGTATCCTTTGTATATATTATGCTTTTTAGTTCATATTTATGTTTTTCTAGTGTTCTTAGAAGCAGCAGTTTGGATTGGGGATTGAGAAGATGTTTGGGGAAACAAAACAAATGCCTTTTGGCTGGTATCGATCACTTGTATCGGTCATGCCAGACCGATACAAGCCTATTGGTCATGACCATTGGTTTGAAGTTATCGATACTGTTGGAGCCAGAAGTGTATAGGGCAACCCCCATCGGTCACAGGCCGATGGGGAAAAAGAAGTGCAAGCATGGTTTCCATCAGTCATCCCTATCAGATGTAGTATCGGTCACTTGTATCGGTCACAAGTGACAGATTGAAACCATGCGGATGCACAATCGTTCACTCATATCGATCAAAAGTGACCGATGGGAAATGGCAGGGGAGTATCGATCACATGTATCTGTCAAAACTGAATGATACCACCCTATCGATCACTTGTATCGATCAAAAGTGATGGATAGAGCCGGCGAGGTATGTTCTTTGATTTTCAAAACATTTTCCTCTCTTGGCTTGGAGCCATGAGCATTTGAATTTAAATTTTTTGGCTCCTCCCAGCCGTTCTGACCCATTTCTGAGCACTTTTGTTTCTGTTCCCCATTCTTTTGATTCTTTATGTTCCCCCTTCAGCTCTATAAAAGCCATCTAACTCCGCTTCACTCTTCACACTTCATTTTCTCTCTTCTTGATGTTACTGCATATTGCATGTATTTTGCATACATATAAGTTAGCTTTTCATGCATTTATATCACACTTTAGGCTAGATTGCATCACTTTAGGTCCTAGAGCATTCTTGCACCAGCATACGCATGTTCCTTGCATTTTGCATCATATTCAGGTTGTTTCTGGCTACTTTGGAGTCGTGGAGTTCGTGGACGTGCTGAGGCTAGTGTGGAGGTTCGTGGGAACAACGTATGTTTGCTAAGGACCAGAGATCGGGGAGCAGATCGAGCACGGCCGGTCGATCTAGGTGAGATCGACCAGAAGATCGAGTATTCCTTCCGATCCAAGGAACCTGATCGAGACGGAGATCGAGTGAAGCAATCAATCAAGTGGTACAGACGTAAATGACGCCATGCAGAGCGAGAGCCAGATCGAGTCCACCACTCGATCCGCTAAAAGATTGATACCAGGATCGGATGCAACACTCGATCCACCAAAGAAGATCGAGACACAGATCGAGTTGAAGACACGATGTCCGAAGATGATCGAGAAGCATGCTCAATCCGCCATTGTTAGACTCTGAGCTTTGTTCTTGAGTATTTCGAATCGTTTAAGCTTTAAGTAATCGTCTTTTATGTTTATCGTTTCATCTTTCATGCTTATTTCGGTTATTTCCATGTGTAGTGAGTAGTTTCATTTGGGTTTCGGGGTTGAGAGGATTCACAGGGTGTAGAGGGTTTTCAAGTTTGTTGTTTTCTCGTTCTTAATAGCTTTCTACTCTAAGATGTTGAGTTCCTAAGGCTTAAAGAGTCTCACGCCAAGATCTTTATGATCAGAGAGCGTTCTTACCTTGACAGGATCCAGAGATCTCTGAAAATCACATCTTAGAGGCTAGTTACTCTTTCCCAAACGCCATGGTAGTTTAGAGGACTAGTTAAGCCGCGTGGTTGAAATCTGTTTTCCTTGCCTCTCAATCTCTTTTTCCGCCAAACGCCATGGGTCTGGAGGAGAGAATGAGAGAGTGATCCATACCACACGCCATGGATGGGTCTTGTTTTGTTTTCAAGGCTTAGAGAATCTCACAAAGTGAGTAGATCTAGAGTTTTCAAACCAAGCTTGGACCTATGAAACCCCTAACATGAATCCCAACCCTAGACCCTTCTTTCCTAGCATTCTTACATCTTCGTTAATCATTCGCTTGATTCTCGTCGCATCCTGGTCATTGGTTTCATCGCACTTGCATTTTTAGACGAGATCGATCCAAACTGCTCGATCTAGTGATCGATCCACTAGTCGATTTTTATAAATTCATAGCTTTGCATTTTAATCATTCTATCTTTTCGTCGTGGTAGTTCACTATTTCCTAGTAATTTTAAAATAGTTTTGCATTCCATTTGGTTGCTGCATATAGTTTTTAGGATTTTTACAAAATCGCTTATCATTTTCCTAGCTTTACACTGCTCTTGCATTCTCTTTGACCTTCCTAGCTCCTAGAAATGGATTGACACTCACTTGCATACTGTACTACAACCTGGTTTTGCATTTGAGTTTTGATAGCCTCATTGCATCCTCGCCTTGCAAAAATATTGTTATCAAATGGCGCTGTTGCCATTCTAGGAGTGTTAGAAAGCATAGAGATTTGGGGCTTACTAAAGACTAAGCTTTACTTTGTTTAAGTTACTAATTTCTCTACTCTCAAACGTGTTTCTTTCAGGTACATGCATCTTCGTTCAAGGGGAGACAACAATCTACTTAACCCCTTGGACAACATCCATCAACTTGGTCATTCATGGCAAAGAAGCGTACGAGAACAAGCTAGAGCTTTTGAGGAAATTGTTCAGCACGGTTTGGTTGACTTTGAAGCTATGGCTGAACACGAGCATCCAGAGGGACCCCCTCCAGCTCACGGGGCAGTGGGAAGGGGCAATGGAAACCCCCAACACGCGGTTACACCCCCAAGGATCATAAGGGCCGGAGATGCTCCCAATACTCATCACAATAGGTTTGGGATCACTCCTCCTTCTGTACAAAACAACAACTTCGAGATTAAGCCAGGTTTCATCTCCATGGTGCAAAACAACAAGTTCCACGGCTTAGCAATGGAAGATCCCTTGGAGCACTTTAACAATTTCGAGCAAGTATGTGGGATGATCAAGATAAACGGCATATCCGAAGATGCTTTCAAACTGCGTCTCTTTCCATTCTCTCTTGGAGACAAGGCTAGACATTGGGAGAAAACACTTCCTCAAGGCACCATCACCTCATGGGCCGAGTGTAAGAAGGCTTTCCTCTCAAAGTTCTTCTCTAGCACCAGAACGGCAAGGCTAAGAAGAAAGATCAGCGGCTTCATCCAAAGGAATAATGAGACTTTCAATGAAGCCATGGAACGATTCAAGGACTATACTATCCAATGTCCTCACCACAGCTTCAGCGAAGAGACTTTTCTAAGCACTATCTACCGAGGAGCTTCACCAAAGATTCGCTTGTTGCTTGACACAGCTAGTAAAGGGAACTTCCTTGGTCAAGAGGTAGAAGAGGGCATGGAGCTGATTGAGAACATAGCACTAAGATTATGACCGTGCACCGTGAGGTTCTGAGCTAGAGTCTCACAAGAAATAGTTGAAATCATTACACGAGAAGATTGACAAGTTGGTTTTGGCAAATCAGAAGCATGTTCACTTTGTTGGCGAAGCGGATGAGAGCCAAGAGGAGCTTGAGATGAGCCAAGAAGAAGCCAATTGGGTGGCGGGTCAAAACAACTACAAACCTCAAGGCTACACTCACGGCTACAACGAGAACAACAATCTCTCATACCGTAGCACCAATGTAGCAAACCCTAAGGATCAAGTGTACCCTGCTCAACAAGCAAAGCCTTTCGTACCCTACAACAAAGGTTTTCAGCCGAGTGGTGGCTTCCAAGGGCAAGGGCAGAACAACTTCTAAGGACAACAGCAAGGAAACAAGGGTTATACGCCAATGTACCCTCCCGGCTTTGTACCTCAGCAGCAACAACCGATGCAACAACAAGTTGATCCTGTCCATGCTATGTTTCAACAGTTGATTCAAGGGCAAGCCTCTACAAACCAGAAGTTTGCCGAGATGAACACTCGTTTAGAATCGTCTCTCACTGACTTCTCTACTCAAATCACCAACTTAAACAACAAAATCAGGCAGCTAGAGAAGGGGAAGGCGAGTACAAGTGGTCAAAATAGCCTACCGGGCAAGTATGAGCAGAATCCTAAGGAATATGCCAACGCCATCACGTTAAGAAGCAGAAAGGAGTTTGCACCTACGGTTACTCCCAAGAACAACGAGGACGTTGTAATTCAAGAGTGGGCGGGTAAGCCTTCAGCTGATGATGAGATCAACTTTGACAATGTCTGGATTCAAGAGCCAAGAAGAGGAGACAAAGCGGTTGTTGAGAAGAAAGCGGAGCAAACTACTAAGGAGAAGGATGCTTATGTACCTCCACCGTATGTACCTAAGCTGCCTTTTCCTGGCCATTTCAAGAAGCAACTCATAGAGAAGCATAAAGACTTGTTTGAGAAGCATCTTAAGGACGTAGAGATCAAGCTATATCTCGTAGACTGCCTTGCAATGATGCCTAAATGCGCCAAATGCTTGTTTTAAGTGAGGAGTGTAGTGCTGTGATACACAAGGAGATAGTACCTAAGAAGTTGGGAGACCCTGGAAGCTTCACTATACCTTGCGCTTTAGGTGCTTTGGAGTGCAAGAGTTGCCTTTGTGATCTCAGAGCTAGCATAAATCTGATGCCTCATTCCGTGGCAAAGAAACTTGGCTTTACCCGTTTCAAGGACTGTAGAATCTCGTTGGTACTAGCTGACAGGAGTGTGAGGTTACCCGTGGGATTGCTTGAGGACTTGCCAGTGAAGATCAGTGGAGTGAACGTGCCTACAGACTTCGTTGTGTTGGAAATGGATGAAGAACCAAAGGATCCGCTCATTCTCGGTAGACCTTTCTTAGCCACCGCCGGAGCCATAATAGACGTCAAGAACGGGAAGATTGCCCTGCACTTGGGTAAAGATATAAGGCTAGACTTCGATATCAATGTGGTTTTGAAGAAGCCTACGATAGAAGGGCAAGCTTTCTACATTGAGACGTTGATGCTTTAGCGGATGAGTTGCTGGAAGAGCTGACTCAGGAAGATCATTTGGAGCTGGCACTGACTAAGGAGCCAGGAGAGTTTGGTTATGTGGATCAGAGGACTCAGGAGTACGTCAACTTGCATGATTCGAGGAAAGTTGTGCTTGAAGATGTAGGCGTTTGCCTAGAGATCGACTCCAAGATCGATGACATTACTCGATCCAGGGGTCAAATCCACAAGACAATCGAGAGCACAACTCGATCCGGTGCAGCAATCGACAGTCAGATCGAGCAAGGTGATCGATCCAGGAAAACAATCGAGTCCGAGATCGAGAAAGGCCTTCCGATCAATTTGGGGTCTAATCTGGGGATTGACTCAGCGTCTCGATCCCTCACTCGATCCACATTAAATCGAGTGAGTGAATCGAGCGAAACTGCTCGATCTAGACGACATCGAGAGCAAGATCGACCTGGCGACTCGATTTCTGAAGGGATAGCGGTTGGAGAAAGTAGCCTCAAGGGCCATGTCTCAGGTTCTAAGGAAGGTTCTAAGAAGGAGAACAACAGAAACAGCCACGAGGATGATTGGAGCGAGCAGTTAGCCCCAAAGGTGGACCTTAAGGAGCTCCCAAAAGGGCTAAGGTATGCTTTCTTAGGGCTTAACGAAACCTATCCTATGATTGTGAATGAAAACTTGAGTGATGATGAGTTGCAATCACTCTTAAGTGAGTTGAGAAAGTATAGGAAGGCCATTGGGTACTCTCTAAGTGACATCAAGGGCCTTTCACCAATGCTTTGCACTTATAGGATTCACTTGGATATTGAGAACACCTCTTCTATAGAACATCAAAGGTGTTTGAATCCAAATTTGAAAGAGGTTGTTAAGAAAGAGATTCTTAAGCTTTTAGAGGCTGACATGATCTATCCCATCAGCGACAGCACGTGGGTTTCTCCCGTACACGTGGTGCCTAAGAAGGGAGGGATCATGGTCATTAAGAATGACAAAGATGAGCTTATATCTACTAGGACTATTACTGGACACCGTATGTGTATTGACTATAGGAAGCTTAATCTTGCTACTAGAAAAGATAATTTTCCCTTGCCTTTTATTGATCAAATGCTTGAAAGACTTGCTAATCACCCCTACTATTGCTTTCTTGATGGATATAGTGGATTTTTCCAAATACCAATCCATCCCAATGATCATGAGAAGACGACCTTTACATGCCCTTATGGCACCTTCGCGTATCGAAGGATGCCACTTGGGTTGTGTAACGCACCGACTACGTTTCAGCAGTGTATGATGTCGATCTTCTCCGATCTTATAGAAGAAATGGTAGAGGTGTTTATGGATGACTTCTCGGTCTATGGTGCGTCCTTTTCTGCCTGTTTGTTGAATCTTTGCAGGGTACTACAGCATTGTGAGGAGGCAAACTTGGTGCTCAATTGGGAAAAATGCCACTTCATGGTTAAGGAGGGGATCGTGCTTGGACATAAGATATCAAAGAAGGGTATTGAAGTCGACAAAGCAAAGATTGATGTGATGACAAGCCTTGAGCCGCCAGTTAACGTCAAAAGGGTGAGAAGCTTCTTGGGACACGCCGGCTTCTACAGGCGCTTCATTAAAGACTTCTCTATGATTGCACGCCCTCTCACTCGGCTGTTGTGCAAGGAGGCTGAATTCGTCTTTGATGAGGAGTGTTTGCAAGCTTTCGTGACAATCAAGGAGGCCCTAGTATCCGCGCCCATAGTGCAAGCACCAGACTGGACTCTACCTTTCGAGATTATGTGTGATGCTAGTGACTATGTCATGGGAGCCGTTCTAGGACAAAGGAAGGATAAGAAGCTGCACGTGATATACTATGCTTCAAGAACCTTGGACGACAAGCAAACGAGGTACACCAGTACTGAGAAGGAGCTATTGGCGGTTGTATTCGCCTTTGAGATGTTCAGAGCTTACCTCGTGGGTTCCAAGACCATAGTTTACACGGATCACACAGCTTTGCGTTATATCTATTCCAAGAAGGATACTAAGCCGAGGCTTTTGAGATGGATCCTCTTACTTCAAGAATTTGACATGGAAATCAAGGACAAGAAAGTGATAGAGAACGGCGTTGCTGACCATCTCTCTCGGTTAAGGATCAACGAATCTCTTCCTTTGGACGATTCACTCCCCGAGGAACAACTCATGGTAATCACTACGGCTGTTTGTGGGAGCTTAGAGGGGCAGTTTAAGGAAGTTCTGAGCTTCAAAGAGGAAGATCTCCCTTGGTACGCGGATATTGTGAACTACTTGGCATGTGGGGAGAGCCGTCGCATCTAGACAACTACCATAGGAAGAAGTTCATGAGAGACGCGAGCCACTACTATTGGGATGACCCCTATCTATACAAGAGAGGAGTAGATAGCCTGTACAGAAGATGTGTGACAAAGGAAGAAGCAAGAGATATCATCTTTCATTGCCACGGATCTTTGTATGGAGGGCACTTTGCTTCGTTCAAAACCGCTACAAAGGTCTTGCAAGCCGGTTTCTGGTGGCCGTCCATCTTCAAGGACACCCATGAGTTCGTGATGAGCTGCGAGGCATGTCAAAGAGCAGGGAATATTACTAAGAGGAACGAGATGCCCCAAGTTCCCATATTTGAGGTAGACGTCTTTGACGCGTGGGGCATACACTTCATGGGGCCATTTCCTTCATCATACGGCAACAAGTACATACTAGTGGATGTTGACTACGTCTCTAAGTGGGTTGAGACCATTGCTTTCCCAACAAACGACTCTAAGGTGGTGATCAAGCTCTGTAAGAGCATTATTTTCGCGAGGTTTGGAGTTCCCAAGGTGGTGATAAGCGACGGAGGGAGCCATTTCATCAACAAGCTGTTTGAAAATCTGCTAAAGAAGTATGGTGTGAAACACAAGGTAGTTGCGCCTTACCATCCCCAAACAAGTGCCCAAGTGGATGTCTCTAACCGTCATATCAAAGCGATACTCGAGAGAACAGTTGGGACTACTCAGAAGGATTGGGCAGTGAAGTTGGATGACGCTTTGTGGGCGTACCGGACTGCTTTCAAAATGCCTATTGGTAGCACTCCTTTCACTCTTCTCTACGGTAAAGGGTGTCATCTTCCTGTTGAGTTAGAACATAGGGCGTTGTGGGCTGTGAAGCGGCTGAATTTTGATCTGAAGACGGCTCAGGAGAAGCGTTTGATCCAGTTGCACGAGCTTGATGAGCTAAGGCTGGACGCTTACGAAAGCGCTAGGATCTACAAGGAGCGTACCAAGGCTGCTCATGACAAGAAACTGGTGCCTAAGGAGATCAGGGAAGGGAGTTTGGTGCTGCTTTACAACTCGAGGCTCAAGCTCTTTCCAGGAAAGCTGAAGTCACGGTGGAGCGGTCAGTATGAAATCAAGGAAGTACTACCTTACGTAGCTGTCACGTTGGTCGGCAAGAGTGGGAGTGCATTTACAGTGAACGGACACAGGGTTAAGCCATACATGGCGAGTGCATTTGACAGGGAGAGCACCTCAATGCTTCTCCAAGACCCCCCATCTGCCTAAACCAAGTAAAGTCTAGCTAAAGACGTTAAAGAAAGTGCACTTGGGAGGTATTCCCATGTTTATCCTGTACATATCCTTGCATAATTTCTTTTCCAAATTTATGTCTTTGTTTTATGAGTGTGTAGGAAAAAGTGTGAGAGACGCAGGACACGATCCGAGTTCAAAAAGGAGTAAGAAGGGGGCGAGTATAAGCTAGAGATCGAGTGCTAGATCGACTCATACTGGCTCGATATTTGCTAACTCGAGCTGGTGAATCGAGAGGAGCCAGTCGATCTAGACGTGATCGAGTAGACAGATCGAGTGACGAACTCGATCTAAAATATCTCGGGAAATTCTTGGAGTTTAGATCGATCGATCCAAAAAGGAATCGACCGATCTATTTTCTCTCGGGAAAGTCCCTCATAGACAGATCGATTAGTCAACTCGATCCAAGCTGTATCGACCCCTGAATCGATAGCATGGCTCGATCACGAGGACTTAGTCGCGATTTCAAAAACTCAAGGAACGAGAGAGCCAATCGATCCACGACTCGATTCAAATCGAATCATGTCCTAAATCGAGTAACCCTCTCGATCCAAGCCATTATGGGCATGAGATCGAGTCCTAGATCGACCAAAGGGACTCGATCTCGTGCCGAGGTAACATTTTTTTTCCTTCCTTTATTCTTTTCCCTCCAGTTTTTAAATTTAAAACTTGGTCAAGGCAAGCATCTTTAACCATGAAAGATGTGCCTTGACCAAGACTTTTGTTAGAAAACCACTTCTTTTACCCATAGTTTTGTTTCTTGTTAGCCTTTAAATGTTTTCAACAACTTCACACTTTCTCATTCTTGTTTTCTCGAACTTTTAAGCAAAGAGAGTGAGAGTTATCTGTTTCCAAAGGTTAACAAGCTTCTTAACAATCTTTGCAAAAGGTATTTTCAGATATTTCATAAAAATCTTTAGGAAAATCTTCTTTTATTTCGCAATTGATTGTTTTAGATGCTAGGACGGTTTTGAATTTTTAGGAAAAATTCTAGATTTTCTAGGTTCTGGATTCTGGTTAGGAAAAATTCTGGATTTTCTAGTATCTCTAGATTTGATTCTCTATTATTTTGCTATAATTTTTTATAAATTCCTCAAAATTCTAGGGTATCAAGTATACGTTTTCTTCTTTGCCTTTCTTCTTCTCTCATCTGATCGCCGTTTTGCTCATTACCTTGCTTGAGAAACTTGTTTCAGGCACGATGGCTCCTAAGAGAACAAGAGAGGAGACGGCACAAGAAGGAGAAGGTCAGGAAATGGCGGCTCAAGAAAGGATTCGATGGAGTAAGGATGAGAAAAGGGATAAGAAGTGGCCGGAGAGGCTTCGGTTCGAGCCTACTAAGTTCGTGAACCGGGAGCTGCTGTTCAAGCTAGGGATCCTTGGAGATTTTAACCAACTCCTCAAGAACATTGGCCTGAGATGTCTGTCACGAATGGATTGCCCAACCATTCCAGAAGTAACAATAGACTTCCTTGCCACATTGGAGTTTCGTTACGATAACCCTAGCGCCCCTGTCCCTTCACAAGGCCGTCTCTCTTTAAAGGTTGGACGTCAAGCCTTCAGCCTCTCAATCCCCGAGCTGTGTCACGCATATGGTCTCAACACAGCCGCCACCAAGATCGAGTTCCCCTCCTTCACGCGAGCAAACAATTTTTGGGACCTGATCAGCAACGAAGACTACAAGGCCAACACCGCCAAAATCAAGAGAGTGAGAAGCCCGGTGCTGAGGTACACCTTGAAGCTGATCGCCAATACATTCAGCGGACGGTCAGTTGCTCCCACGGTCACGAAGACCGAGCTTTGCTTCTTGTTCCAAGGCGTGAAGCATTTGTTGTGCGATCCGGCAGAGAATTAAGAGCCTATGGAGGATGAACTCAGCGATGACGTGAACTATGGATGCGTACTTGCTGCCTCTTTGGTGAAGTACAAGGCTTATACCTTGCGGTGCAAGGCAAACTCTTCATTCATTGGCGGCTTCCTCACTCCTCTATTCATACAAGCCGGCGTACCTATACACGATTTCACACCCGTCCCGACTAAAGCATTCATGGATGAGGTCTACATGAGGAATACCAACAGCTTGGGACGCACGTCAGCAGAAGGGTTCTACGCTTATCTTTTCATCGACGACGAAAACGAGAAGAGAGTATGCATCCTACCAAACAAGGACCAGACCGAGCTGCTTGATGTTAGGAACATCGAGTTCTTGCTGACCGTAGAAAAGTGCTTTGCTCCTCTAGGAGGAACACCTGCCCCAGCGATTGCTCCACATCAAAGGTCTGAGTCCCCAGCCACGGAAGATGAGATGCCCGAGGCTTATACCCTTCCCAAGATCGATTTCGAGCCGAGAACCAAGACAGAGAAGTTCCTAGCATCTGTTGTGGAGATGCAAAGGAAAATCAACAAATGGCAAGGCAAAATACTCAAGAAACTTGCCAAGAAGGTCAAATCGCTTCAAGGAGGCTCGCCTAAGAAAGCTGCAAGTGAGGAAGTTCAGCAACCTGAGAAGAGGAGGCTTTCAACCGGAGGAGTTGTCATCCGTGAGACTCAAGGCAGCAACATACAACCGGCGCGTCTCTCTCCTCAAGAGCCAGGCTCCAAAGGCAAAGCCATAGCATCTAGCTCTTCTGGAACATCCTCAAGTTCCATCAAGTTCCAGCTGAAACTAGATCTGAGGTAACAACCTTCTTCCATTGTCCATACCGCTGATGTTTGCTTCTTTTTGCTTTGTGTTTTGGTGCTCCTTTGAATTTGTTTGCCACCAGGACGGTGTCAAGCAAGTTTAGGGGAGAATGTCTGTCGTTTGACATGTGTTTTCTGATCTTATTTTCCCTTTAGCATCCTTGAGTCTTCATTGCATAAAATTTTTTCAAAGATTCATGTAGTTTCATTCATCTTGTTAAACATTTTAGGGTTGAGTCTAGAATTTTAAAGCATATAGGTTGTTCACATTTGCATAAGGGTTAGAGTTCTTCTTAAAAAGTTGTTTTAAACTCATGAATTGTTTCAATACCCTAGTTAGTAGTTCTCTAATGCTTTGCTATACTTTGAAAGTAAGTTCTTACCATGCTTGGATCACTTGCTATGATTTTCGTGACTTAAGTTGAACAGACATGAATTGAATCCTTTCCTACTAAGTGAGAACCTTAATCTGAATTTGAATTATCACACTTGTGCATTTGAAATGAAATACATGGATCACATATACATATTCAGGCTTTCTTACCCTTTTCTACCACTCTTTGTAAGTCTGAATAGAACTCCGCACCCTAAACCTTGCCTTCCTTTCAAGCCAAATATTTCTTGTGTGATGTGAGGCCTTATTTTTGGATTGAACTTGGCATAAAGTGTTAGGTTTAGGCGACATGATTAGGCTTTCATATTAATGCTAGCTTTGCATTTTGAAGCTAGTTTTAGGTTTGTTTTGGGGCAGGGATTCGCTGTTGTTAAAAGAATTTTGCTTATATGTTTTCAGTTTAAAAAGAAATGGTGTTTGGGGTTTGAAAATAAAAAGGACTCATGGTTTTAAGTGGTGGTGTTGTTCTGTTTTTAAATAAAAGCTCAGTTTTAAAAGAGAAGGAGGTAGCTCTTAAAATAAAAGAAATAAAACAAAAGAAAAGAGCCAAAGGCGAAAGATTAAAAATAAAAAAAATAATAATAATAAGAGAAGAGAGCTACCAAGATTTAAAGAAAGAGCTTTAAGTTTGTGTTTGACCACCACTAGCCTAAGAAGAGTAAAGTTGTCTCCTGTTTTCATGGGTTATGCTTGGCTTCTTGCCTTGTCGTTTGGGTAGTTTCTAGAGGGTGAGTGAGCTCGAAAAAGAAAGAAAATGAGAGGGGTTTAGGATCATTGTTAGTGTATATGGGTAGATGAGAGTCTAGTCATGTATGCATCAATTTTCTTTACCTTTAGCGTTATGCATAAGTTCAATCCTTTTTGAGATAACCCATTGTTTGAATTACCCGCTTGAATGAGATCATCTTTGTCTCATAACCTTGTCCTTAGCCAAATGTATTATGTCCTAAGTGCATAAGTGTGATTCACGGTTTAATCATTAATTGAATGTTAAAGGTTAGGATTCTTGGATTGTTTGGAATATGAGAGTCATGATCTGAATTTCTTTGTGTGATGAGTATGACTAAGTTCTTTGGAGTATGAGTGTGCGCATTGCATTTTAGAACTAGTAACTAGGACATTGAGATTGATTCATTTGAAAGGCACCTTTGCAAGAGGCTTAAACCCCCGTCTTTTCTAAAACCTCTCTTCCTTTCTTATTTTCTGTTGCTTGAGGGCAAGCAAGAAGTAAGTTTGAGGGAGTTGATGTTACTGCATATTGCATGTATTTTGCATACATATAAGTTAGCTTTTCATGCATTTACATCACACTTTAGGCTAGATTGCATCAATTTAGGTCCTAGAGGATTCTTGCACTAGCATACACATGTTCCTTGCATTTTGCATCATATTCAGGTTGTTTCTGGCTACTTTGGAGTCGTGGAGTTCATGGACGTGCTGAGGCTAGTGTGGAGGTTCGTGGGAACAACAGATGTTTGCTAAAGACCAGAGATTGGGGAGCAGATCGAGCACGGCCGGTCGATCTAGGTGAGATCGACCAGAAGATCGAGTAGTCCTTCCGATCCAAGGAACCTGATCGAGACAGAGATCGAGTGAAACAATCGATCAAGTGGTACGAACGTAAATGACGCCATGCAGAGCGAGAGCCAGATCGAGTTCACCACTCGATCCGCCAAAAGATCGATACCAGGATCGGATGCAACACTCGATCCACCAAGGAAGATCGAGAAACAGATCGAGTTGAAGACACGATGTCCAAAGATGATCGAGAAGCATGCTCGATCCCGAGGTTGATCTCAGTCCTTTCAACCATTTTTGGCCGCTAGCGAGGGGGGGACCATCGAGCTGTTTGGCCCATTTTGGGAAGGCGGCGATGATCTTTTCCCATACACTTTTTCATTCTTATCTTTTTATGCTTTTCTCTCTGGTTTGGAGACGATCCACCATTGTTATACTTTGTGCTTTATTCTTGAGTATTTTGAATCGTTTAAGCTTTAAGTAATCGTCTTTTATGTTTATCGTTTCATCTTTCATGCTTATTTCGGTTATTTCCTTGTGTAGTGAGTAGTTTCATTTGGGTTTCGGGGCTGAGAGGATTCACGGGGTCTAAAGGGTTTTCAAGTTTGTTGTTTTCTCGTTCTTAATAGCTTTCTCTTCTAAGATGTTGAGTTCCTAAGGCTTAAAGAGTCTCACGCCAAGATCTTTATGATCAGAGAGAGCTCTTACCTTGACAGGATCCAGAGATCTCTGAAAATAACTTCTTAGAGGCTAGTTACTCTTTCCCAAACGCCATGGTAGTTTAGAGGACTAGTTAAGCCGCATGGTTAAAATTTGTTTTCCTTGCCTCTCAATCTCTTTTTCCGCCAAACGCCATGGGTCTGGAGGAGAGAATGAGAGAGTGATCCATACCACACGCCATGGATGGGTCTTGTTTTGTTTTCAAGGCTTAGAGAATCTCACAAAGTGAGTAGATCTAGAGTTTTTAAACCAAGCTTGGACCTTTGAAACCCCTAACATAAATCTCAACCCTAGACCCTTCATTCCTAGCATTCTTACATCTTCGTTAATCATTCGCTTGATAATCGTCGCATCCTGGTCATTGGTTTCATCGCACTTGCATTTTTAGACGAGATCGATCCAAACTGCTCGATCTAATGGTCGATCCTGTGGTCGATCCACTAGTCGATTTTTATAAATTCATAGCTTTGCATTTTAATCATTCTGTCTTTTCGTCGTGGTAGTTCACTCTTTCCTAGTAATTTTAAAATAGTTTTGCATTCCATTTGGTTGATGCATATAGTTTTTAGGATTTTTACAAAATTGCTTATCATTTGCCTAGCTTTACACTGCTCTTGCATTCTCTTTGACCTTCCTAGCTCCTACAAATGGATTGACACTCACTTGCATACTGTACTACAACCTCGTTTTGAATTTGAGTTTTGATAGCCTCATTGCATCCTCGCCTTGCAAAAATATTGTTATCACTTCTCTCACTTAGACTACGAAATCTATTAGCTCTTTCTCTCTTTCATTTATCTCTCTTAAGTGGTCAGAAGTCCTAAAAGGTTTGCTTTCTTAAACAGTTCATCTCTTGTTCTTATGCATTGAGCTTGTTTAAAGTTTTTAAATCTTTTGCATTAAGAGCTAGTTTTGATTAGGTGAAAGTGCTTGTTTTGATTTTTGCATTGTGGAATTTGTTAGTTAAGCAAGTAGAATGTTTAGGATTGATTACTGTTCATGCACTTAATTGCTTGCTTGCTTTGAATTCACTTTGCATAATCATGTTTAAAGTCACCATGCTAGGTTCATATCCATAATCGTTTGAATCTGTTCAGAACTATAACATGTTTATAATTATTAGCTTTTGAATTCTTTTAATTCTTTAGAGGTTTGACTTTGTTTAAATGCTAGTTAAACCCCTCTTAGATTTGAGAATTTGTTTTTTAAAAGCTTTAAGTCATTGGTTTTCAACTTTAGTTCTTCTACTTATTCGATATTCAAGCTTTGTTCTTTTAGGTACCATGGTGAGAACTAAAGATGCTGCTGGAAACAAAGAACAAGCACCACAAAATGAAGCACCTTCTCCACTTACTAGAAGAGACAATTGTTGATGGGCAATCATCAAAGGCAGCTGGAAAGAGACCTGTTGAGAGTAAGGCTGCCAAGTCTAAGGAAAGGGAAAGGCTGTGGAAGAAGTCTCAACCAAGGAGCCAAGTGCAAGGGAACTCATGGAGCACTTCAATCAATGTACCTTCAAGGCTACAAGGTGTCCTTGTGTCTACACAATGAAGGCACTTGGGATATATGTGGATTGAAAGACAATCATTGAAAGCATGGGGCTTGGCGACTTTATGGAGAAATCACTTCCTTCCTACAAACATCTCACTTATCAGTTTCTCTCCACTTTCAAAGTGGTGAGCTATGAAGAGAGTGAGCTTCCTAATGGAGATGGCTGCATATCATTCAGACTTGGCAAGCAGAAGTTCAGAGAATCCTTCAATGAGATCTCTGAAGGCATTGGTATGTATCCTTAGGTTGATAAGAGGGACCACTTCAAGATCAGCAAGAGGCAGCACAAAATATTATGAGAAGTGATTGGGACTGGAAACTATACTACAGGAGTCACAAAGAACCAGCACCTGAAGCATCCAGCTAAGAGATATGCTCACAAGGCTCTTGCAAACACTTTCTTTGCAAGAAAGGAGAACTAATCTAACAAAAAGGTGCAGGATTTCATGTACAATGCAATGCAGCCACTAGAAAGCTCCAGCAAGGATGGAACACTTCTGCGGGCGCCAGCAAGATACCCTTGTTATGTGATTTAACTGATGGAGCAACTCTATTCCTATAGAAGTTGGGTCTAGAACAAGGGAAAGAGGGAGAAGAACCCACATCTGCACATTGGACGAGTTGTGACCCCCATCATGATGGCAACTGGTGCGAATCTAGAGGAGCATGCTGAAGATGCTTTGCCACAACTGTGGATAGGTCTGGAGCATCTCGGAAGGAGTCACTACCTTGAGAAGAGCATCCAAGGGAAGCATGTTTACAAGTTCCTCAAGCAATTCAGAGAGCCAGCAAGATTCCTCCTCCCAAATGTGCAGCATACCTCCATCATCATGTGGAGCAATATAGATTTTTGCCCAGATGAAAGCCAGCTTTACCATGATGGCCCTGTCATTGAAGAAAGAGAAGAGGATAGTGAAGAAGATGTGCAAGAAGAAGATGAAGAAAACAGTGAAGAAGAACTGCAAGAAGAAGTTGCTGTTGGAGCTGAAACCCAAGAGGATTCCCAAAAGGAAGAGCTAGATGAGAATAAGTTGCTGGAATACAACACCAAGAGGTTTTACTTCAAACCTCATGAGGTTCCAAGCCAAAGGAAGCTCTCTGAAGTATGCCCATGACCACATCAACAAACTCCAAAACTGGTGTAAATGGCAAGATAAGACCATTAAGAAGTTAGTGAATCTGGTCAAAGGGAAGTTCAAGAAAGACAAGTCTACATCAAGAGGAGCTTCCCAACAAAGCCATGATCATGAGTACACTTCCAACTATGAAGAGCAAGTGCCACAAGCAGAACCTAATGAAGAGGAGGAAACAATTTGGATGCCCCAAGTAAGGCACTCCTTCCGAGTGCAACAAACTGATCATTGGGCAGCTTGGGAGTCTTCAAGAGCCTTATCCTATAAGCCAAGGTCTCAACCACCATCAGCATGGGAGGCGCCAGCTTACACTTCTTCTGAGGGTTATACAACATGGCAAGAATGGGATGCCCAAGGCAAATCAACTCAAGTACAAGCTCACTGGCTTTGTACTTTGTTTGCTCTTTTCTTAGATTTTCATTTATTTCATCTTTGAGTCACAAAAACACAAAAAAATCGAAAAATTCAAAAAATTTGCATTGCTAACGAAAAAGAGAGCATATAGTTGCATTTCATTTGATTAGGATTGAGTCTAGTGTTTGCGTATAGACTGCATTGCATTTTCATAGGGCATGATAATGAATTCTCCTTGTAAAAGGCTTAGTGTTTAGAGATGATTTCAATGTTTAAGTGGTTAGGTGTTTGATGCATCATGAGAAAGCTATAACTTAAGGCTGAACCATGCTTGAATTGCTAAATTTGATTCTTTCATCTCATACTGAAAGCATTTGTTCTTTGAAAATCAACTCTATCTATTTGAACCTTAATCTGAATTTTTAATTACCATGTTTGTGCATTGAAAAGTGAATTCATGGCTAACATATACATATTTGGATCATCTTCTTCCTTCTTACCTGTCTTGTTGATCCAAATAGCTGATCCTCATACTTATTGGACAGTTTTCCCACTCCATTAACCAAACCTCCTTTTGAGCTTAAACGCTATCTTGAGAGTTGTGAGGCCTTTGCATATCATTTTTGAATTTTGTCCTGGCAAAAAGTGTTAGGAATAAGGCTGGCAAAGAAAGCTCTCTTGTATATATCAGCTTGCATCTTGAGCTTGATTCTAGGTTAGGAGTTTGGAATAAAAAAGGTAGAGTTAAGTGGTTTGAGTTTCATTTCTATATGCTTTAAAAGAAGAAGGAAAACTTTGAAATGGTAGTATAGGGAAACAAGGGTAGAATTATGGTTAAGTACAAAGGGAATAAGAGCTATAAATGTTTAGAAATAAAGCACAACCAACAAGGCTTTGAAAGGTCAATCCAAAGAAGAAATCAGACCAAGCAAACCACCAAAGGTGAAAAATGGCGCCCAAGCAACAAGAAAAGAGCAAGTCCCAACAAAAAGAAGCAACGCCAGAAGCAAAAAGAAGAAGTTTCCCCAACCATGAAGAAGAAGAAGAAGAAGGGTTAGAGTTTAGGAAAAGGGTAGATTTAGGGATTCACTTTGGGGTTTAGAAGTTCATAGGATTCATCTTTGGGTAAAAGGGTAGAAGAGAGCTTTGATTTGCATGCATAAGTGTGCTTTTACCTTTAGCATTTTGCCTAAGATAGAATCATTTCATTTTGTGATCCCTTATGTTTATGAACCCTTTGCCTGAATGAGATCATTTTAATCTCATAACCTTACACTTTGAACCAAATGTCTTCACTTGATTTGCATAAACATGATTCATGGTTACAAGCTTAATGAATGCTAAAGAGTTGATTGATTTGAGCATTTATTTAGGTTGACATTTGAGATCATTTTGAAACATGATGAGCATTGCTAGGTTGTTTAAAATATAGCTGATTGTGTTTTCATCCTACAACTAGGAACTTAAGTGTTGACTTTATCTCTTTACCTTTGCATTTTTTGGATTTGAATGCCCACTTTTAAACCTCATCCTCCATTTATCTTAGTTTGTTTGCTTGAGGACAAGCAAAAGGCAAGTGTGGGGGTGTTGATATTTCATGCATTTACATCATTTAGGTTTGTATTTAGTTCGTGTTTTGGTTTCCTTTTGCAAGTTTTCTTTCTCTTTAGTCCTATTTTCCATTCATTTTTGACTTATGTTGCATTTAGGTTGTAGTTTGCATTTTATATGCATTAAAGATGTTTTTAGGTACTTAAGAAGCTAAAAGCAGCTAAGAGGAAGTGTGAGAATTGATCAAGGAGCTAGCCAAGCTAAAGAGGAGCAAAAAGAGCTAAGGAAGGTAATTTCTGGTGTTTCATTGAAACAACACTTTTTCATGTCTAAACTCAAATGTTCTTAGCCTCTAATCAGTTATAGAATAGGGATCATGTGTCAATTCATCTGTGGAGGATAAGATGCAAACAATGCCATAAGCTAATCAATGATGGGGTTTTGGTTGGACAAGGACATGTCTAACAACCTAACAATGCAATGAAAAGAAAGCATAAATTAAGTGCAAGTGAACATAACTAAACATTAAACTTAATGTAATGACTAAGCAAGAATTTAAACAAGTTGACTACTAAAACAAGAACTAAGCAAGAATGACTACTAAAGCAAGAACTTCGCAAAATGATCTTATAGATAATTTATTAAAAGTAAGACTCAAGGTTCTAAGCAATTGTGGGATAGTGGCTGCCAAGAGTGAAAATGGGGATTTCTAACAAAGGCAAACATCAAGCATTCAAAAGCAAGCAATTCTCAATGTTGTACTCCTAGACATGGTATTTAAAAGGAACCAACTTGGCATCTATAAGCAGTTCAAATTCAACAAGATTGAAGTGTCAGACACACTTGTGATGGCATATCCTTCATCCATGAGCATACAGATCAGAACCATTCTAGCTTAAGAGATGTATTAATCAAGCAATCATTCTCTCACCCAAGCAGGAATTCAGATAAACTTATCAATCTTGTGAACCAATAAGGACCTGGTTAGCTAAACACCAATCAAGAATATGGATTTAAGCACACAACTGCAATATCCTAACAATGCTAAGAAATGAAAAGGAATGAAACAAAGGCAAGATCTTTTAATGCATACTATCTAACCATCAAGCAAGAATCTCTAAACCAGCATTATCTAGCCCTAAGCAAATCATCTAACAATGGTGACCTATCACTTTAGTATCACTGAACAAAGAAAACATAAACCAAGCCAAATATCAAGCCAAATAAGCGAACCATGCTTAGAGATGAGATAACAAGCCAATTAGTGAACCATATGCATCAATCAATACCATAATCAATCAAAAGGAGCAAAATTTATGAACAATAACCACTTTGCAAGAGAAGGAGACAATAGAGAATAGTTAAATAAGCCTAATTACCAATTAATCACATCTTAATCACCACCTTCCCTACTTAAAACCCTAAAGCAAAAGAAGTCTACTCACTAATCATGTTTAATCCCATTTGTTTGGAGTTAAACATAACTAGATGAGATTAAAATGCAAAGATGATAAATCTAAACTACCAAGGTGCAAGAACAAAGATTAAAAGACAAGATTAAACCATAAAAATGAATACTTTATTAAAGATTAAGATCCTTAAGGCAAATCGCCCTTTAAGGTTTAGAGAAGAAAGAGTTTTTTGATAAAAAGCTAAACTTGGATCAAGATGATGTTTTGTGGCTTCCCTTTTATAGTAGGAAGCCAAAAGAAGCATAAAAAACCTAAAAATAGGATAAGGTCTAAGAAAATAAAGTGGTCAATCCGCGGATAAGTTGCATCGAGGTCGTACGGACGATGGTCTGCTCGATATGCGAGCTCGATATAGTCCGTGCAGCATGCATCGGCTTCCTTCCTCGATGCTGGTCCTCGATGCAGACCAACGGCTTGGAGTCCTCGTGCTGATGCTCTTCCTCTCGTCCTGCTGCTTGCATCGAGCATACTCCACAGATGTTCTGCTTGATATGTTTGCTTGACTTTGCAAGAGCTCTATTTCTGACATTTTCTTTGATCATGAGCTGCTTCCATCTCCTTCCCAACTCCAAAAACACCTGAAAACTACCACAAACATGCACATGTATGCAAATGTATGCAATCCTAAGCTAAATGCATGCAGTCTCAGACTTGAGTGACGAGCATCACCAAGGAGGAGTGACGCTCGTCACCAACTTACAAGGGAATCGGGGGTCGTTACAAGTCAGTGACGAGCGTCACCCCCCTGTGACGATCGTCACCCACCCCAGAACGGAGCTGCTTCATCTATAACTGCAGATAATGGCAAGGAACACGCTTATAAACCCAAAACACCTTTCCCCAAGTATCTCAGAAGTCTAAATGGAGATAGAAGAAGCTAGATGAAAAGCTATGATAGACAAGCTGATTCTTGAGATTCCTCTTGTTGATGCAGTCAAACTGTCACCTACACTAAAAAGGCATGTTAAGAGAATGGTTGTAATTGGTGTAAGTTCTAAGGAAGGAGCATTGCTCACCAGAGACATTAATGCAATTCTCTTGGGTACAGTTCCAAAGAAGAAGAAGAAGAAGGTGACTGTTTCTGAACAAGTCAGCGCCATCATTCAAAGCAGAGTTCCAGAGAAGCTACTTGATCCAGGAAACTTTGTGCTTGATTGCTCAACCTCAACAGGACGTTTTCCCCATTCTCTATGTGATCTAGGTTCAAGTATTAACCTGATGCCTTCCTCTGTTGCTGCTAGACTTGGAATGACTGATTTCAAGCCAGCTGGGATCTCTCTTATCTTAGCTGATCGATCCATAAGAACTCCATAAGGCATTTTAGAGGATGTTCCAGTTAATATTGAAGGCTGTATGATTCCCACAGACTTTGTGGTTTTGAAATATTCTGAAGAACCTAAAGATCTTCTTATTCTGGGAAGATCATTCTTGGCTACTGCTGGCGCCACCATTGATGGTCACACCTTTTCTGTACGGACTTCCAGAGATGAAGAACAAATCATGGAGTATTCAGAAGACATTAATTCTGGGTATGTTAATGAATTAGATACTAGTGGGCAAGTCCACAAGTTGGCTTTTCAAGGGGAAATATCTGAAACTTCTGCCAAAGCTGTTAAGTTTGAGGATAGGAGTGATGATGATATCTTCCTCGCTAGGCTCGAAAAAGAAGATCTAATGAATGACAAGTTGCTGGAGAAAGACGAGTTTGTTATGGAGGCAAGGTTGGCAGAGCTGAACTGCAGGAAAACTGCAGAAACTCGAACTACAGGGTCAGTGACGATCCACTGACATGGTGACGCTCGTCACAAAGCTGGGACATGATCTTTACGATACAAGTCCATTTGATCTTGCCAAACCGGAAATTCAACATTCCACAACCCAGAAACCTGCAACAAAGCAAAGGCATGTACTTCTACGAACCAATCCCAAACCTCCTAATCTCATCAATAAGAACTTAAAATGTGCAAAAGATGCTTCACACTTATGCAACCAACGAGATTCTCGTTGTAACCTTGGTGTTTCTTCTGATGATTCCGCAGGAAAAAGAAGTTTCCCACCCCCTGTCACAACCCACCCCGCTGATGTTCCTCACTTCCTTGAAAGATTTCATGCATCTGCTACTTATACACCACCATGGATGAGGAGACATTTTTCTCCAAGGTATTCACTGCCGCCTTCTGTTCCACCAGCTGTCGGAGCAGCAGTCAAAGTCGAGCTAATAACTTTAAACAAGCGCTTAGTGGGAGGCAACCCACTGGTAAATTTTCTTTTTCATGTACTTAGTTTAGTTTTCATTTAGATATTAAAAAAAAACAAAAACAAAAAACCAAAAAAAAACCAAAAAAAAAAAAAAAATGGAGAGAGTCAATTTGTTCAGGTTGCTTTGATGATGTCTTGTGAACTTGTTGAAACATGGGATATGCTTCGTTTGGATGTTTTTTGATGTTTGTTTGAGTGCTCTAAAAGTCTGACTTCAGAGTACACATGATGGTCACCCTCTCCTTCGCGAGGTACACTTTTCAAACCCAGTTCTACGCGTTCACCTGCTTCTTTTTGACCAACTCTGGGCTTGATAACACTGAGGACAGTGTTGTTTAGGTGTGGGGGAGGTGGCTACTGACGTTGTGTATATTTTGATTTGTTTTTAGAGTCTTAAAGTTGAGTTAAAACTTGTTTAATATAGTCAAAATTTTGAAACTGTCAGTTTTTCTTGGAACTAGCCACTGAACGTTGATGCTTATAAGATCCATTGCCACAGTAGTTAATTACAAGTCTTCCTAAGTTGAAAGTCATAGTTAGATCAGTCTGGCAATGAAGATTTAGGTTCTTAGAGAATCTGGAAAATTTTCTGTTAGCTTCACCATACTGAACTTTAAACTTCTTATCTTGGGGCTTGATTCTCATGGATCTTGATTCTCTCTTTCAACACTGACAAAAATGCTTAGATACGGTCTCTCTTTGATCTTCCATGATACCATTTTTAAGAGTTTAAGTCAATAGAGTGGTGCATCATGACCTTGTCTCCTTACAAGGAACAACAGTAATGAACACTCAAGAACCTGTCTCTTCACAAGGAACACAAGTATTGAGTAGCACCATATCTTAGACTGCAAAAAAAGAAAAGAGAAAAGAAGTACAAAAATCGAAAAAATCAGAAAGGGAAAGATCAAGGGAAGAGAAAATAGGAGATCTGTGTTGAGATTTATTTGTTCAGTTGTTTAGGAAGGGAAAAGAATCTGTAAGTGATTTAGAAGATAAAACCTTGATGTGATATTACACTTAGATAAATATAAGGAGTTAGCAGTAGAGATTTCGGATTTCTTGAAGGAGCTTGAACTAGATTTAAGAGATTGCTAAGCTTGTGATGATTAGACTGAAATTTGATCTTGTGTTGGCTGTGTGGTATGTGGATTCGATAGTGTTAATCAATGTGGTGTTCCTGATGTTTAGCTGACTGTTTCTGTTTTCAAACCTCAGCCCTGTTCTTTGTCCGATGTTTGCTTGAGGGCAAGCAAAAGCTATGTTTGGGGGAGTTGATATATCATGGTTTTTATGGTTTTTAATGATAATATAAGTCCATTTTATTGAGTCTTTTTGGCCTTTTTAGAGTCCTAGTAGAGTCTTTGCAGGTTATAGCATGTCTGGAGCATAATAGGAGGTTTTGGAGCTTTTTGGATCATTGCAAGAACCATCCCCGAAGGAAGCAACTCATAAGCGTTGTTCTGCAATGGGTGACGCTAGTCACCACTTATGGGTGATGCTCGTCACCCTCATTTCAAGAAAATAGCAACTTATTTTAAAAAATGAAGAAGATATTGCTGTTTTGACCCAGAAGTTCCACTATTTAAAAGAAGACCCCAGCTCGTGTTTCGGTCTGTATATATTAGGTTTTCAGCCATTGTTGGCTTTTACCTTGTATTTTATTTTTTAGAGAGCTTTAGAGAGAGATTTGTAGCAGAGCTTTTGGAGAGACTAATCAGACTCCTTCAGAGCAGATTTCGAACTCATTTATTTTTATCTCTTATTTCTTCTATGCAATATATTCTGTTCATGATGTTTTCTCAATTCACCATGTGTGAGTAGTTTGTTAGAAATCCATTGGTTCTTCATCTGTGCTTGCATTCATATCGATTTCTGAGACTAATCATCTAGATTTCAAAACTCTGGGTTCTTTAATAGATGTGAGAACATTATTAATCACCTGAACTAGTATTAGATGAGCAAAACGCCTATTTGCAAAAAGATTTGACTTACGAGTTTTGTGAACAATTGAACCTGATCATTACTGCATGTTTAGGTTGTTAGAATTTGCAAAGAGATTTGAAACTCTGTGATTTAGATATAGATAACTTCTGCAATGAGAATTGATTAGTTATATCTTTGTGTTTCATGTTCAAGACGGTTTTAATTTATTCCTGATTGCATGCATTCTACACTCTCGGATTCAACCTGCAAATTGTCCCGACTTAACGCCTTTAGCTTTCTAAACTTTAAGAACAATCATAAAAATGCCCTCTTGCATTTATTTAACTATTTCGCATTATATTGATTCATTATGAGACTAGAATGATCTCATTTAAATGGGTTCTATAATTCAACGGTTTCTCTCAAAAAGGTATGAACTTATGCATAATGCTAAAGGTAAAGGCAATTGATGCATACATGACTAGACTCTCAGCTCACTCACCCTCGTACATACTACCCTTATCAACAAAGCAATTCGCTTAGCAAAATCCCAAATAAAAATATCATTTCAAACTCTTTGGCTAGTGGAAAGGCTGAAAACACATTTAGCTCTTTTCTATTCTTATTGATAGCTCTCTACTCATTTTTTTTTCTTTTCTATTTTTTTATTTGGGACTTAGGCTCTTTTTTTTTTTCTCATTCTTTTTCTTTAAGACCTATCTTCTGAATTAACTAGAGCTTTTTATCTTTAAAAACATTGAGCCTTCCACTTAAAACCTTTTCATTCACTTCAAACAGCAAACTCTTTTGAAACCGAAAACAAGTAAGCAAAATAAACAACCCCCATGAACCCCAAACCTAACCTAAGCCTTAAAACTAGCTTCAAAATGCAAAGCTAGCAATCAAATGAGAGTCTAATCATGTCGCCTAGACCTAACACTTTATGCCAAGTTCAAACTGAAAAGAGGCCTCACAATGATATCACACAAGAACATTTGGCTTGAAAGGAGGATAAGGGTAATGGTGGGAGTTCTACTTAGGCTCACAAAAGAGTGTTGAAAGGAGTAAGAGAGCCTAAATATGTATATGATCCATGAGTTCATTTTCAAATGCATAAGTATGATAATTAAGAAGATTCAAATTAAGGTTCTCACTTATTAGGATAAGATTCAGTTCATGAATGTTCAAGTCAAGCCACAAAAATCAAAACACATGATCCGAGTATGGCTAGAGCTTACTTTCAAAGATTGTACAATGCATCAAAGAACTACTAAGTAGGGCCTTGAAACAATTCAAGAGCTTAAAACACCTTTAAAGAAAAACTTTAACCGCTTATGCAAATGTAAACAACCTAAATGCTCAAAAATTCTAGACTCAATCCTAAAATGTTAAAAAAGTGAATGCAACTACATGAATTTTTTTTGAAAATTTTTGAACATTTTACCAATTTTTTTGTTCTTTTCTATGCCTTAGATGCAATGAAGACTCAAAGGAGGCAAACAGAACATAAGAAGAAAGAAAACATGTCAAATAACACACACACTCCCCCAAACTTGAATGACACCGTCTCAGTGGCAAACAAATCCAAGAGAGTTCAAAACACAAAGCAAAAACAAAGAAAGCATGCGTGGTATATACAAGGGACGGTTGTTGGTACCTCAGAGCTAAGAAGTGCTGGAGCTTGAGGTCGCTCCAGACTTCTTGCTCTTCTTAGGATCATCGTGAGCTACCGCCTTGCCTTTGTCCTTTGAAGCTCCTTCATGAACCGAGTGGCGAGCAGGTAGGATGGTGCTTCCTTGAGGCTCACGTAAAACGATTCCACAAGTCGATCTCCTCCTCTTCTCGGGTTGCTCGACTTCTTCAGTTACAGCCTTCTTAGGTGAGCTCCCTTGAAGCGCCTTGACCTTCTTGGCAAGCTTCTTGAGTACCTTGCTCTGCCATTTGTTGATTTTCCTTTGCATCTCCACAACAGAAGCAAGGAACTTCTGTGTCTTAGTTCGCGGCTCAAAATCGATCTTGGGGAGAACAAAGCTCTCGGCATCTTATCATCCGAGGCAGGACACTCTGATCGCGGGCGAGTAGCTTGTTGAAGGGCGGCTGTAGCTTCAAAAGGGGCGATGCACTCCTCTACACTCGGCAAGAACTCTATGTTGCCAACTCCTTACAGCTCGGTTTCCTTCTTATTTGGTAAGATGCAAATTCACTTCTCATTTTCGGAGTCGATGTACAGATAGGCAAAGAAGCCCTCGGCTGGCGTGCGTCCCAAGCTATCTGTGTTCCTCAGGTAGATCTCATCCATGAAGTCTTGAAGCGGTACTCCAGCTTGCATAAACAAGGGCGTGAGAAAGCATCCTATAAGCGCCGAGCTTGCCTTGCATCGCAAGGCATATGCCTTGTATTTTACCAATGAGGCAGCTAGGATACACCCATAGTTCACGTCATCGCCGAGTTCATCCTCCATTGGATAGTCGTTCTCCTTAGGATCACACACGAGGTGCTTCACACCTTGGAATAGGAAGCAAAGCTCGGTCTTTGTGACCGTGGGAACTACTGACCGCCCGCTGAAGGTGTTAGCAATCAGTTTTAGCGTGTACCTCAGCACCGGACTCCTCACTCTCTTGATCTTTGTTGTATTGGCCTTGTAGTCGTCATTGCTTATGAGGTCCCACAGGTCATTGGCTTGAGTGTAGGAGGGGACCTCAACCTTGTTGGCAGCAGCGTTGAGGCCATAGGCTTGACAAAGCTCCGGGATTGAGAGACGAAAGGCCTGACGTTTGATCTTGAAGGATAGGTGGCCTTGAGAAGGAGTAGGGATACTCGTGTTCTCATATGCGAATTCCAAAGTGGTTAGGAAATCGATTGTCACCTCGGGATAGGTCGGGCAGTCCATCCTTGACAAGCACCGGAGCCCTATGTTCTTGAGGAGTTGATCAAAGTCTCTCAAGATCCCCATCTTAACCAACAGACCTCTATCCGCGAACTTTGTTGGTTTGAACCTCAGCCTCTCTAGCCTCTTCTTGGCTTGCTTTTCCTCCTTGGTCCACTTAATCCTCTCCTGAACCACCACTTCTTGACCTTCTCCTTCTTGTGCTGTCTCTTCTCTTGTTCTTTTTGGAGCCATGGTACCTGAAACACAATTCTTAAGCAAGAGAATGAGCAAGGGCGGCGAATGTTGAGAGAAATACTAAGCAAGAAAGAAAAAGTTATAACTAATACCCTAGATTTTTGAGGGATTTATAAAAAATCTAGCAAGATAGTAGAGGAAATAATCTAGAGATGAATCAAATACCTAACATCTAGCTAGTTTTAAAAATTTGCTAAACCCCTAACATCTATTATTGAAGCCAAGAAATAAAAAGGAAATTTTCCAAAATACTTTGAACAATGATTTGAAAATACCTTTGCATGGATTGAAAACAGAATGTTGTTGGCCTTTAGGAAAAACAAATATCACTCTCTCTTGCTTAGAAAGCTCAAAACACAAAAAATGAGAGAGTGGGTGTGTGCTTGAAAATATAAAGGCCAACAAATATCTAAAACCATGGGCAAGCTAGTGGTTTCTGACAAAAAGCTTGGTCAAGGCACATCTTTCATGGTCAAAGATTCCTGCCTTGACCAATATTTGAATTTAAAAACAGGAGGGAAAGAAGAAAAGAGGGAAAAGAAATTGTTACCTCCGCACAAGATCGAGTCCATTTGGTCGATCTAGGACTCAATCTCATGCCCATAATGGCTAGGATCGAGAGGTTTGATCGATCAGGGACTCGATTCAAATTGCATCGAGTCTTAGATCGATTGTACCCTATCGTTCCTTGAGTTTTGGTCCACCAGGCATTGATCCTTGGATCGAGCTATATGATCGATTTATGGGTCGATTTGGCTTAGATCGAGTAGCAGATCGAGTAGACTATTCGATCTGTCTTTGAGAATCGAGTGACTCGGTCGATCTACACCTCGTTTGCTTTTCAAGCTAAACATATAGGGTATTCATCCTCTCGTGATCGACCGTTCCACTCGATCTGTCTACTCGATCTCGTCTAGATCGACTGACTCCTCTCGATTCACTAGCTCGATCTAGTAAAGATCGAGCTTGGATGAGTCGATCTAGCACTCGATCTCTAGCTTATACTTAACCCTTCTCGCCTCTTTTGGACTCCAAGATCACACCTAACAATCCCTTATCCATTCACCTACACACTTAAACATTAAAAGAATAAAACTGAAGTATAAATAAAGCAAAAATATGTACAAGATAGACATGGGAATGCCTCCCAAGTGCGCTTTCTGTAACGTCTTTAGCTAGACTTTACTTGGTTTAGGCTTGAGGGGGGTCTTGACGAAGCACGGATGTGCTCTCCTTGCTTCAATGACTTGCCAGGTAGGGCTTAACCCTGTGCTCGTTGACCATGAAAGCATTGCCACTCTTGCCAACCAATGTAGCTGCTCCATAGGGTAGAACCTCTTTGATCTTAAATGGTCAACACCACCTTGATTTGAGCTTGCCCGGGAACAGCTTCAACCTCGAGTCATAGAGTAGCACCAGACTGCCTTCTCTTAACTCCTTGTGAACAAGCTTCTTGTCATGAACAGCCTTAGTTTGCTCCTTGTAGATCTTAGCACTGTCGTACGCTTCCAACCGTAGCTCATCAAGTTCATGTAGCTGAATCAACCGCTTCTCCTGAGCTGTCTTGAGGTTGTATATGAGTTGCTTCACTGCCCATAGTGCCTTATGCTCCAACTCAACAGGAAGATGACATGCCTTGGCATAGAGAAGAGTGAAAGGAGTAGTACCAATGAGGGTTTTGAAAGCGGTTCCGTAAGCCCACAAAGCATCGTCTAGCTTAACTGCCCAATCTTTTTTAGTAGCTCCAACTGTCCTCTCCAATATCGCTTTGATCTGCCTGTTAGAGACCCTACTTGCCCACTCGTTTGAGAATGATAAGGTGTTGCTACCTTGTGCTTCACACCATACTTCCTTAAGAGACTTTCAAACACCTTGTTGATGAAATGGCTTCAACCATCACTGATTACTATCTTTGGTACTCCAAACCATGGGAATATGATGGTATTGAAGAGCTTTATCACCACCTTGGCATCATTGGTTGGGGAAGCTATAGCCTCAACCCATTTAGACACATAATCAACCGCCACTAAGATGAACTTTTTGTCGTAAGAAGATGGGAATGGTCCCATAAAATCTATCCCCCAAGCGTCGAAGATATCAACTTCAAAGATAGGAACCTGAGGCATCTCGTTTCTCTTGGTGATGTTTTCTGCATTTTGACACGCTTCACAACACTTAACAAACTCGTGAGCGTCCTTGAAGATAGATGGCCACCAGAAACCCGCTTGTAACACCTTTGTAGCAGTCTTGAAGGAAGCGAAATGACCGTCGTATGATGAGCCGTGACAATGTAGGAGTATGTCCTTAGCTTCTTCCCTTGTTACACACCTCCTATAAAAGCTGTCCACGCCTCTCTTGTACAAGTATGGCTAGTCCAAAAAGTAGTGGGAGACATCTCTCATAAACTTCTTCTTGTGGTAATAATCTAGGTGAGAAGGCTCCTCTCCACAAGCCAAGTAGTTCACAATATCAGCGTATCAAGGCAAGTCTTCTTCTTTGAATTTCAAGACCTCTTCAAACTTGTCTTCAAGCTTCTAACATGCTGCCGTGGTGATCATCATGAGCTGCTCTTCAGGAAGTGACTCATCAAGTGGCAAAGCTTCATTGACTCTCATCCTTGAGAGGTGATCAGCAACACCATTCTCTATCCCCTTCATGTCTTTTATCTCCATATCAAACTCTTGTAGAGGGAGAATCCACCTTAAGAGCCTCGGTTTAGTGTCTTTCTTGGAATAGATGTACCTCAAAGCTGCGTGATCTGTATAAACAACAACCTTAGAGCCTATGAGGTATGATCTGAACTTCTCAAAGGCAAACACAACAGCCAGTAACTCCTTCTCGGTTGTAGCGTACTTCACTTGCGTGTCATCCAAGGTACGGCTGGCATAGTATATCACATGCAACCGCTTGTCTTTCCTCTGGCCAAGAATAGCACCCACCGCGTAGTCGCTCGCGTCACACATGATCTCGAATGGTAGAGTCCAGTCCGGTGCTTGTACTATAGGCGCGGATACTAGAGCTTCCTTGATAGTCACGAAAGCATGAAGACAATCCTCATAAAACACAAAGTCAGCTTCCTTGCATAACAACCGTGTGAGGGGCCTTGCTATCTTGGAGAAATCCTTTATGAATCTCCTGTAGAAGCCTGTATGGCCTAAGAAACTCCTCGCTCTCTTGACATTAACCGGCGGCTCAAGAATCTTCATGACCTCAACCTTAGCTTTATCAACGTCTATGCCCTTCTCGGATATCTTGTGGCCAAGCACGATCCCTTCCTTCACCATGAAGTGGCACTTCTCCCAGTTAAGCACAAGGTTCGTCTCTTCACAACACTTAAGTACCTTGCAAAGATTCAACAAACAAGCAGAAAAAGATGCACCATATACAGAGAAGTCGTCCATAAACACTTCTACCATCTCCTCTATTAGATCAGAGAAGATCGACATCTTACACCGCTGAAACGTAGCCGGTGCGTTACACAACCCGAATGGCATCCTTCGATATGCGAAGGTGCCATAAGGGCAGGTAAAGATCGTCTTCTCTTGATCATTTGGATGTATTGGTATTTGAAAGAAACCACTATAACCATCAAGAAAGCAATAATAAGGATGATTAGCAAGTCTCTCAAGCATTTGATCAATAAAAGGTAAAGGAAAATGATCCTTTCTAGTAGCAGAATTAAGCTTCCTATAGTCTATACACATACGGTGACCTGTTATAGTCCTAGTAGGAATCAATTCATCTTTATCATTCTTAATTACCGTGATCCCTCCCTTCTTAGGCACCACGTGTACAAGGGAAACCCACGTGCTGTCACTTATGGGATAGATCACGTCAGCTTCTAACAACTTAAGAATCTCTTTTTTAACTACCTCTTTCAAATTCGGGTTTAAGCGCCTTTGCTGTTCAATAGAAGAAGAGTTCTCATTATCTAAGTGAATCCTGTGAGGGCAAAGCATTGGTGAAAGGCCCTTAATGTCACTTAGAGAGTACCCAATGGCCTTCCTATACTTTCTCAGCTCAGTAAGGAGCGAGTGCAACTCATCATCACTCAGATTCTCATTCACAATCACGGGATAAGTATCATTATGCCCTAAGAAAGCATACGTTAGCCCTTTTGGGAGCTCCTTTAGGTCCACCTTTGGGGCTAGCAGCTCGCTCCAGTCATCCTCGTGGCTAGTGTTGGCGTTCCCGTCCTCAGTAGCCTCCTTTGAACCCGAGACATGAGCCTTAAGATTGCCTTCTTGAACCGTTGTCCCCTCAGAGATCGAGTCATCCAGTCAATCTTGCACTCGTTCTGGTCCGGATCGAGCAACTTCACTCGACTCACTTACTCGATTTGTTTGGGATCGAGTAGTAGATCGAGTGTCTGAGTCGTTCTCTTCTCTGGATCAACCAGTATCCACGATCTTCTTGTCGATTGCTGTCCTGGATCGAGTGATCTTCTTGATTTCCTGATCGATCTCTAGGCATCCGCCTTCATTTTCTTTGACAACTTTCCTAGAGTCGAGGAGATTAACGTACTCCTGAGTCCTCTGATCCAGGAAACCGTACTCTCCTCTCTCCTTAGTCAATACATGCTTCAAGTAATCCTCTTGTGCAGGATCTTTTAACAGTTCATCCGCCACACCATCTAACGTCTCTATGTAGAATGCTTTTCCTTCAATGGTCGGCTTCTTCAGGACCTCATTGATATCAAAATCCAGCTTGACGTCCATGTCCAAGTGTAGAGCTATCTTCCCATTCTTGACATCAATGATTGCTCTGGCGGTTGCAAGGAATGGTCTACCATGTATAAGCGGATCTTTAGGTTATTCATCCATCTCAAGCACAACAAAGTCGGTTGGTACATTGACATCGCTTATCCTTACTGGAAGATCCTCTAGCATACCCACTGGAAGTCTCACGCTTCTGTCAGCTAACACAAGGGAGATCCTACACTCTTTGAACCGTGTAAAACCGAGCTTCTTTGCTATAGAATGGGGCATGAGATTTATACTTGCTCCCAAATCGCATAAACAGCTCTCAAACTTCAATGGACCCAAAGCACAAGGAATGGTGAAGGATCCTAGATCCCCTAGTTTCTTAGGAACAATCTCCTTGTGAATGATGGCACTATACTCTTCATTAAGTACCAAGACTTCTTTACTTTCCTTCTTCTTCTTTGTTAGGGTATCTTTGAAGAACTTAGCACACTTTGGCATCGTAGCTAGGCAATCAACAAGAGGAAGCTTGATCTCTACATCCCTTAGATGCTTCTCAAACAAGAGTCTATACTTCTCTATAAGCTGTTTCTTGAAGCGGCCAGGAAAAAGAAGCTTAGGCACATACGGTGGAGGCACATAAACATCTTCCTCTTTAGTAGTTTGCTCCACTTTCTTCTCTACGGCTACCTCTTTACCCTTTGTTGGTCTATCAATCCATACATTATCAGAGTTGATCTCTTCATCAGGTGAAAGCTTATCCTCCCCCTCTTGGACTACAATGTCCTCATTTTTCATAGGAGAAACACACGGAGGAAGTTATCTACCACTCCTCAAGGTGATAGCGTTTGCATACTCTTTCAGATTCTGCTCACACTTGCCCGGTAAGCTGTTCTGACCGCTTGTACTTGCCTTTCCTTTCTCTAACTGCTTGATCTTGTTGTTCAGGTTTGTAATCTGAGTTGAGACGTCAGTAAGAGAGGAGTCAAGGCGGTTGTTCATCTCGGCAAACTTCTGATTAGTTGAAGCTTGACCATGAAGCAACTGCTGAAACATTGCTTGAACCGGATCTTGAGGAGGCTGTTGCATCTGTTGTTGTTGAGGGACAAAGCCGGGAGGAAACATAGGTGAATAGCTCTTGTTGCCTTGCTGCTGTTGCTGACCTTGAAAGTTCCCTTGCCTCTGCCCTCGAAAGCAATTATTCGCTTGAAAACCCTTGTTATAAGGTACAAAGGGCTTTGCTTGCTGAGGGGGGGTACACCTGATCTTTAGGGTTCTCCACATTTGTGCTTCTGTAAGACAAATTGTTGTTGCCTTGGTAGCCTTGAGAGTAGCCTTGTGGCTTGTTGTAGTTCTGACCAGCCACCCAATTAGCTTCTTCTTCTTGGCATTGCTCTAGCTCATCCAAGATATCCGCAGCTTCCCCAACAAATGTACATGCTTTTGGTTTGCAAGCACTAGCTTATCTATCTTCTCATGGAGTGACTTCATTTCTTTCTTGTTAGCATCAAGATCAGCTCCTCTTGGAGCACAGTCGTAATCCTCTTAATAGTTCCCATCACTCAATGCTAAGTTCTCAATGAGCTCCATACCCTCTTCTACTTCTTGGCCAAGGAAGTTTCCTTTGCTTGCCGTGTCAAGTAGTAATCTGATCTTTGGAAGAGCGCCGCGGTATATGGTACCCAAGAGGGTCTTTTCACTGAAGCCATGGTGAGGACATGCTATAGTATAATCCTTGAAACGCTCCATAGCCTCATTGAATGACTCATTCTGTCTTTGAGTGAAGCCACTGATCTCACTTCTTAACCTTGCTGTCCGAGAGCTTGAGAAAAACTTTGAGAGGAAAGATTTCTTACAGTCAGCCGAAGAAGTGCTAGTGCCTTGGGGAAGAGTTTTTTCCCAATGTCGCGCTTTGACACCGAGGGAAAAGGGAAACAAACGCACCTTGAAGCTGTCCTCCGAGATGCCATTTATCTTAAGCACTCCACAAAGCTGCTCAAAGTTGTCTAGATGCGCCAATGGTTCCTCCAAAGCTAACCCATGAAACTTGTTATTTTGCACCATCTGAACAAACCCTGGCTTGATCTCAAAGTTGTTATTCTGGACCGGTGGAGGAGTGATCCCAAAGCGGTTGTGATGCGTATTAGGAGCATCTCCAGCACCAATGATCCGTGGGGGTCTAACCGCGTGGATGGGGTTTCCATTGCCCCTTCCTACAGCACCGTGAGCTGGTGGAGGTCCTTCAGGATGTTCTTTCTCAGCCATTGTTGCAAAGTCTACTGAACCGGCTTGAACAATCTCTTCAAAATCTCTAGCTTGCTCTCTTGCTCTACTTGTTCTTGAATGTCCGAGTTGGTGAATATTGTCCAGGGGATTTAGTAGATTGTTATTACCCCTAAAGCATAGGTTCATGTACCTGAAAGATACAAGTGTGAAGAGAAAGAGATTAGTAACCAAACTTAAAGTAAAGGCTTAGTCTTTACTAAACCTCAAATCTTAATGCGTCCGAGCAACCTAAGATGGCAACGGCGCCATTTGATAACAGGTTTCTTAACGTGCAAGCAAGTAGAGGTTATCAAAACTCAAATGCAACACTGAGATGTAGTATAGCATGCAAGTGAGGTATCAATCCACACCTAGGAGCAGGAAGTACACTAAGAATGGAAGGGAATGAGCAAATCTAAGCGAAATGGATAAATGATTGGTATATTCAAGGAAAACTAAATGCAACGATCTAATGCAATGCAAAACAATTTTAAAATCCCTGGAAGAGGGTTAAATACCACGAGGAACAAGCAAAAGATGAAAAATGCAAAGCTACTAAGAACTAAAAATCGATCAGTGAATCGACCACGGGATCGAGCACTGAATCGAGCAGAATGGATCGATCTAGCAAACAGCTTAAACAGAAATAACTTCTAACGAACAGGATGCAAACTAAATGAAAACCGAATGATGAACAGAGATTTAAAACACTAAAAGAGAGGGTTTAGGGTCGAGGCTCATATTCAAGGGTATCAAAGATTCAAGCTTTGGTTTGAAAACATTTAGATCTACTCTTTTAAGATTCAAGCTTTCCCACATGCCATGGCATGTGGTATGGTTCACTTCCTCAATCACTTCTCCAAACCCATGGTGTTTGGTGGAAAAAGAGATTAAAGAGCAAGAGAGACAGATTTCAAAAATTACCTAACTAATCCCATAAGCAACCATGGCATGTGGGAAAGGAAGGATTAGCCTCTAGGATCTGGTTTTCGAGGACATCTGAATCCTGCCAAGGTAAGACAGCCTTTGGGTCATAGAGACCTTTTCCAAGGCTCTCTAGGCTTTAAGATCCCAAGATCCTAGAAGAGAAGTTATGAAGAACAAAGAAAACACAAAGCTGTAAATCCTTTCAACCCTTTTGAATCACCTCAACCCCAAAACCCAAAACGACTACTCACTACACATGTTTAAGACCAAATCAAAAGCAATAAACAATAAGCTAAGCATGATTAATGATTGAATAAAAGAAAACTTGCTTGATATTCAAAGATTCAAAGGTTCAAAAAACAAAAGAAAGCTCAAGTTGCAATGGCGAAATCGCCTAAGGTAGATGCAAACAGACAACATGAAGATAATGAAAGTGAATGGCTGCTTTTTCCAAAAATGGCTAAACCGTTAGCTGGTCCCCCCTTCGCTAGCCGCCAAAAACAGCTGGACGGATAAGGTTCGTCTGGGATCGGGCTGGAAGCTCGATCTGACTCTCGATCTTTGTCCTGGATCGGATGGCTTGGGTCGATCTCTGAGTCGATCTTGTGTCGATCGGGTTGGAAGCTCGATCTGATTCTCGATCTGCATGGCGTCATTTATGTCCGTACTCCAGATCGATCTCATCCCTCAATCTTGGTCTCGATTCTTCCTATTGAATCGACTTGGTGCACTCAATCTTCTGGTCGATCTCATCTAGATCGACCTGCCTTGCTCGATCCGCTACTCGATCTCGGGTCCTTAACTGAATGGTTGAGTTCTACAAGCGTCCATAAGCTTCCTCACGAGACTTAGCACGTCCACGAATCCTCCAAAGCTCCAAAGTGTCCAAAAACAACCTGAATATGATGCATAATGCAAGAAACATGTGAATGCTAATGCAAAAGTGCTCTAGGACCTGAAATGGTGCAAACTAGCCTAATATGCAAGGTGAATGCATGAGAAACTATCCTAAATGCATGCAAAATACACAAAGTATATAGTAATATCATTTGTTTTGATAGGTATGGCTAAAGCTTTTGAACTAGAATAATCTCTATGCCTCTTGGAACCTATAACTTGGGCATCAAATCACTTTTTCCATTGACATCTTTAGTTTTGAGGTCCCACCTTCAAACCTTATTCTCTCATTTGTTCTTGTTTGCTTGAGGACAAGCAAAAGGCATGTGTGGGGTGTTTATATATCCGATATTTATACCATTTAAGACTGTATTTAGTTCAAGTTTTGTTCTTCTCTTGCATGTTTTCCTTTGCTTTTCTCCCATTTTCCTTTGTTTTTAGACTTAGGTTGCATTTAGGTTGTAGGTTGCATTTGCTTTGCATAAAGGATGTTTTTAGGTACCTAAGAAGTCTTTAAAGACAAGGATAAAGCATAGGAATGATTTAGGGAGTTGCCCCAGTCAAGGAGGATTAAAAGGAGCTAAGGAAGTGGGATTTTGGCCCAGCATCGAGCTTGATGGAGTCCACATCGCACGATGTAGTGTACCCGAGAAGGAAGAAATCTATGTTGAAGCGGCCAGAAATTGTGTCTGACAGACCGGCTCGGATAAAGCATTTCATCAGGATTCAGCTTCAGCATTCTTCATCAATGTTATAACCCTATGAGTTATCTTGCGTCTGAGGTTCGTTTTAGGTCATTCCAGCAGCGGGTCGAAAGTTACAGAAGTATTCATGAACCCACTCAACCTAAAATCGAGCTACGACATCGCGCGATGTAAGAACCCAAGACTCCAAAGAAACACATTGTGCATCCACATCTAGCAATACCAGCTCGATTTCAGCACATCGAGCATCCACATCGACCTAGCTAGCTCGATGTTCTCCTAATCCAAAGACCACTTATTTACATCTTTGCCACCTTTCCTAGGATCCATATAAATACTAAAATCCCTAATTTTTGGGAGCATGCTTTTATCCATCAGTTCTTTCCTCTTTTGTTCTGAACCATACTTTGTAGTTTTTGAATCTTTGCTCTATTTTAATATAAGTTTGCATTTATCTTCTTGTTTAGTCTCCCTAATCGTTATTATTTATCTTTTCTTATTTGATTTGATGGTTTTGATGGTGATTAGTGAGTACTCTCTTTACGGATTTGAGATGAGTTAGGTTTAGGGAATTTGATGCTTAATCCATGATGTATTAGTGTTAATTCTTCCATTTTCTTTCTTAATTACTGTGTTTAATACCTGATTAGTGCTAGCTAAGTTGATTAGGATCATAGGCTCAATTTATACCCACCAAGTGTTTGTTGAAATGCCTGAATTGCAATGTAAGAGAACTGCTTATCCTAGCTCAAGAGATTGACTGTCTAGGGAGTTATTTAGCAATATAGGATTGAATGAATGTCTTAATGCTTGCTATTTATCATTTCACTACTAAGAATTAGTTCTTGACTTGATAATTAATGAAGAGATTAGTTCTAAGAGCTTAGATTATTCATATAAATGAATTTTATGCATAAGGAATAGCATTGCGTGAGTTTGTAAGCAGCATGGATTGAGGAGAGAATTCTCTAATACCAATTATCTCATCGTCAGTCCTGTCTTTTCTCTGTTTTTTGTTGATTTCGAAAAAGTTCTGTTTTTGCTTAAGTTTTGGATGTTTTGCTTGTTTGTTGCTCTTCATTAAGTGTTTGCTTCAAGTTTGCTTTGATCCTTTAGGTTGTTAGACTAATATTTTCTATTCCTTCTTGCATTAAGACCTTTACTGCATTCTTGTTGTATCAAACATCCCCTTATCGATTAACTAAACTCAATGCTACAATGACTAATGTGGGTTGAGGATTGAGATAGGATAAAAACCTACATCAAATGAGAGGAGATCCAATATGAGGATGTCAACTATATAGCTGGTCAAGTAGGATTCAATATTGGAATCAGAACGTGTTGAACCCTCAAAACAAAACATACCCTCCAACTCAAGTCGGTGGAAGCATGATAGTAGGCTCTTGCTCACATAATAATACTCAAACGTACTCATTCAATTGTAGAAGTTAAGGATCAATCCAAACACGTAAGATGATTCATAGAGAATACATGATGATCTTGTACGCTAAGCAAAGCAAAAAAGATTGGTTTTAAAGTCTAACAACCTAAGTGATCATCAAAGTGAAATGCAGTAAAAGAAATATGACAATGAACAATGATTAAGGCAAGTAAACACAACTCTTAAACTAACAATTACAAAATAAATAACAGAACAAAACAAAGCAAAAAAACAGGAAAAGATTGAATTCAACAAGTCGCGTTCTAAGATGGGATAATTGATAGAAGATGATCCTAGGCCTCAACAAAGATGTTGAAACAATTAATGAATGCATGATCCTTTAACATAGATCTCAAAACTTATAAATCAATCCACACTGAGGACAATGATTCCTATGAAAGTAACCTAATCAAGATCTTATTCTTATTAGTGATCAAGACACAATCAAGCTTGAAGAAACAGTCCTATGTGTAAGGATAAGTAAATCCACTACATGGTTGGCTTAGGCATTTCAACAAACAGTTTTAATGCAAGATAAATCCTAAGTTCGAATCTGACATGCATGAAAAACACCAAATAGTGAAAGATCCAACATCATCTACACCTAAACATCAAATTATAAGCCTTGGATCATCCTAAATCTAACTCATCCTTAAACTCAAAAATGACTAATCACAAATGATGTTTGATCTATCAAAACCTAAGCAAGGGATGAAAGAGAACATGATAAAAAGCAGTAGAGACAAGATCAATAACAAGAAATGCAAACTTAGAATGAAACTTTAAATTGTTGCTTATAAAATATCAAAAACAAAAAAAATTTCTCAAGAAAGAGACAGAGAGAATAAGGATAAGGTTTTTTGTTCTTAAAGATAAAATAAAAAATTGATAAAACAAGATAAGTGATTAAAAAGATAAGGTTTTGCGTTTATAGTCGAGGGTCATAGCTTGGTCAACTTGGTAACAGGTTGACTCTGAGCGTTAACCAAAGTCAAAGTTTCTGGGAAGGAGGCTGATGTCGGCTTGCACGTCCATACAGGTTAACACTCCACAGAATTGCTTGTCGCTAAGCAAACAAGAAGAACAATACACTTTTCCATCTTTTGATATCAGCTTGGTCCTCGATTCAAGTAGCCGATACTGAGACTCCACATAATTCTGGTTTTCCCCGGTTCTTCTGTATCAGAGTGATGCCGAATACAAACGTCGATATAGGCTTCTTCTGCTTCAACATCGAGCAGCAGCCCGATATCCACCTCGATACAAACCCGCAAAACTTCTTCATCTCCTTTGAGTGCTCCTCTTTGCTTCATCTTGATCCAAAAATTTCCAGTGATCCTCATAAGCCTTAAATATACCTACACTCCAAAATGCTTCTAAGATGCAATTTCTAATATAAGACTCACTAACTCTAAAATAGATGCAAAAGAAAATAAAAATGTAAACGAATACAAGAGAAAGACAAAAAACCATATCAAAATTCATTCTAAAATGCAGTAAATATGATGTCTATCAGCACCCCCAAACTTGCCTTTTGCTTGTTGTTAAGCAAGTAAGAAGAACAAATAGGGGATAAGGTTTGAAAATCGGAGTTCATAGCCTAAAATGTCAAAGGAAGAAATGAGATCATTGTCCAAGTTAAGAATTCTAAGATGCATATGATTTTGATATACTCTAAAAACTATAACTACATTCATCAAGAGCAATAACTAGCACTTAAGTATAGCCTACAAAAGCAATAACATCAATCAATCTTTTTAACATTTAATTAAGTGTAACCATCTGAATTATGCTTATGCAAATCAAGTGCTTTCATTTGGCTAAGGGTAAGGTTATGAGATTATGAGGACCTCATTAAATTTTAAACTGGCTCGTGAAAACCCTAGAGGAAGGCCATATTCTTTTGGGAAGGCCATGGCATTCATTTGTGATCAAAGGAAAAAAGATTACTCTTATACCTATGATGCCAATAGAGATCTATCAGGATTAAAAACACTTGAGCAAGAAAGAAGAAGCAAACACTCTGAGTGAACCACAAACATTTTACACCAAAAAAATAGTGAAAGTTTGAGAAAAGCTAAGTCAAAGGCCTGTGAGAGTATACTCGTGAGGAAACCCCAACACTTTTATGTGAGGACAAGTGAGGTTAAGAGAGATTTGTTTTTTAATCAATTTGTGATTGTACTCTTGTACGAAGAAGCTCCAAATCTTACTAACCCTGAACCGGTGGTGCCGAGTTGTATTCTATCTCTTTTGCAGGACTTGGGAGATGTGTTCCATGAAGACAACCCTAAAGGATTACCACCAATCAGAGGGATTGAACATCAGATTGACTTTGTACCAGGAGCTTCACTGCCAAACCGTCCAGTGACGCTTGTGCCAAACAATGATGGAAGCTGGTGCATGTGTGTTGACTGCAGAGCTATAAAAAAAATCACGGTAAAGTATCACCATCCTATCGCTAGATTAAATTACATGCTTGATGAGTTATGTGGTTCTTGCATCTTTTCTAACATTGATCGTAAAAGTGGTTATCACCAAATTCGCATGGAAGAGGATGATGAATGGAAAACGGCTTTCAAAACTAAGCATGGTTTGTATGAGTGGTTAGTTATGCTCTTCGGTTTGACAAATGCACCTAGTACTTTCAAGAGGTTGATGAATCATGTTCTGACAGCTTTTATTGGAGTCTTTGTTGTAGTTTACTCGAATGATATCTTTGTCTATCGCAAAAGTCTTGATGAGCATGTTGAACATCTGAAAAAGGTTCTAATTGTTCTTAGAATGGTGCAAGTGTTTGCCAATCTTAAAAAATGCACTTTTTGTACTGATAACCTTGTCTTTTTAGGCTTTGTTATAAGTGCATATGGTATTAAGCAATCCGAGAATGGCCAAGTCCAAAGACAGTTTAGTCATTAGCCATCTAGTAAACTATCTGTTACTAAAACAATGACTGGAGAATAAACAATAAACACCATGGAACAGAACTCGGTGGCTTCCAACCAAATGGGGTTTCTTTGCAAGAATGTCAACCATTTTCAATTTTCTATGACCAACGAGATAGTTATCAGTCAATATCAACAATATTAGGAAACTAAACCGGATAAAAGCAGATATTATAGAGACCACATACTTGGGTGAGTCTGAGGAATCGCAGTTTGGAGGAAGCTGGGAGCATAAAAGTAAAAAGATCCGACCAGCCTTAGTAAATGTATACAAGTCCAGATGAACAAGTTGATTGAACATCATATTCATACCAGAAGGATGCATCACCTGTTTTTTTTTTTCATACACAACAAGATAAGTACTATTGAGAGGAAGAATAACACATTAATATGCAATCACAAGATTCAATGTTTTGTTATTATTACCTCTGAGAGTTATAAAGATAGCAAAAGGCGTTATAAAGATAGCAAAAGGCGTTGGACAGAAGTAAGAGCTTTTAGAAACTTCAGGGTACCTCCACAGGCAATGCAAACACGTGCCTCGACCAACTAAGTCATATTCTCCATTTGACGGAAGTTGTAAAGCATAATATCTGTAATGTGGAGGTACTTCAAAGAAGGGGCATCTATTACAAATCAACCACATGTTGCAGAGTTCATGTCCCAGTTAATCTCTACAAGGAGGGCACCACGACAGGGGAATTGAATGTTATATCTCCATCATATCGTTCCACAAACAATGCTTCCATGGGCTAGCAGGATTCCATAGACGTTTGTTGAGAGACTTAGATGTAACACCCCCGATTTGATCTAGACATAAATAAACCGAAAGCGCCACAATATGATCGCTGAGAGCAGTCAGGTCCTAGTACTAAGAACGAATCAAAAACTAAATCCTAAATACTTTCAGCAATCGAACCTGTACACCTTTGTCCTAAGGCTGTTTAACCCGTACTGAGGTTTCGAGTTGTGTTTTTTGACTAAGCTAATACCATTGAACACAAGCCATTTTTTCACAAAACATACTCCATATATTATACCATTCAAAAATAAGGATTCTTACAAACATTATATAAGTTTTAGCTGAGGCCTAGAGCCAAAATATTATACATACATTAAACTACCAACCGGTTTTACAAAAGCCAACGCCAATCTACTCCGGTCTCGTTCCATACACCCCTTACTGATCTCCTAGAGATTTCCTGAAACAAATAGGTGAGACATGAGCAATCTAATACTATCCAGTGAGTCCAAGACCCTCTATACAACAGTTAATTCCCTAACCCAAAACCCCAAAATAAAAAAAAGCAATGCATGCTTTCACCATGCAACAATATCAAAGCAATAAAACAAGCGGAAACTCAAACAATGGTGGCATGTCCATAGTAACCTCACTGTTACTATGCATGCTGAGGCTATAGCAACTGCGGTTACTAAGCCTAACCATTGAACATCATCCAAGCCTCAACGCTAAGTATGTTCAACACCACACAAAACACCGAATAAGTCCCTTAGCACTCTTGCCACGAGTATTCAACTCTCAGCTCAATGCCGAACAAGACCTCATAGCACGCATGCTACGCATGTTCAGACACTGAGTGGGTTTTTGAGATCTCTAGGTGTATTGGTTCACGGTTTCCCAAAACTTCACTTGAACACCCGCACCTACTTACCACAAAGGACCATAGGCCGGAACATCAACCCGACCTGTCCTTGCCTCGACAGTCAGCCCGAATTGCCTTTTGCCTCTAAAATCGGATGCATCGTGATGCATTACCCGACCAAGGGCGCGACCCAAGTCACTCTGAGTCTGTCGGACCGCCGATACACAGCCCCTATCCACACACGTGGTCTTCGACCCATGTGGTCCTCTCACAACATTTCTGCAGCGTAACTCTTCATAAAGTCCGTCTTATGAAAGTTAACAAGACATACACATCCACAACATTTCTGCAGCATAACTGTTCACAAAACTCCTTTTTTTTAAAAGTTAATACAACATACTTAATAAATTTTTTGCAACATAACTCTTCACAAAACTCTCCTCTTAGTGAAAGTTATAAAGCAAACTCTCCTCATAGTTTCCAGAAGAATTGAACTGGCTAGCTTCACTCCTAGCACTGGTCTTGAGTGGCTATAACTGGATCCCTCCTAAGTGGTCACTCTCTCTTTCTCTTTTAACACTTCTCTCTCTAAAATATTTATGTTCTCTCTAAGAGTCTCTCTCTAGCTTTGAATGTGACGGAATGAGTTAGGAATGGAACTAGGAATAGCTATTTAAAAGGGGAAGGAGTGCCTTGAACGTGGGTAGCTTATCCAATGGCTACGTGACAGTCATTCGTGCCAATCTACTAACCCATGAAGACGAAACAGCAATCCATGCTTATCCACGAAGCAAAGAAGATGAAACAGCAGCCCATGCTCATCTCCTCGTCCATAAAGACGAAATAGGAGTCCATGCTCATCTCCTCATTCATAAAATCAGAATAGGAGTCCATGCCCATCTCTTCATCCATGATGACGAAATAGGAGACCATGCTCATCTCTTCATCTTTAAAGACGAAATAATATCTGGCCTGTTTTGTGCTTATCTCCTCACCTTTAAGGACGAAATACCTTGACCATATTCGTCCTCATCCATTAATCTATGAAGACGAAATAGCCTTTGACAAGATTCGCGCTTATCCCTTAATCTATAAAGACGAAATAGCACCTTAGCAGATTCATGCTTATCCATGAATCTCTAAAGACGAAGTAGCGCTTTAACCAGATAAATGATTATTTGTGTATCAATAGGGACAGAATAGCTAAGGGATATCTCATGCACAGTTAGGTCGTTGACTGACCCGCTTATGTTTGCAAGCAGTCTTCATACGACACCTCGTGCTTACTTGGTATGCGGTTGGCTGAACTGTTAGTCATGCGATATTATGCCCTGACTGCTCTAGATTTATCACCTCATGTGTCTTGTGTGACCGAAACAATGGTCTCAGTGTATCTCTAGATTCATTCATCTCTGACCAACAAAGTTACATTGGCCAATCTCGTTGATCCAAGCATCTTTTGAGTAGATACGTCACCACCAAATTTTAGACCATTATTTGGCCAAATATTTCTCTCGGCCGTTCCTTGGCCAGTCGTCCTCATCGCTTATCAGTGTTATTACATTCTCCCCCCGCCACCCTTATCGGAATTCCGCTAAGGTCTCGATGACTCTCCATGCTCCATGGTTGTTGGCTCGACAAAGAACTCTGGATATTCACTTTGAAACCTCTCCTCGTCTTCCCACGTAACGACCATACGATTCTATCTTCCCGAGAAGACCTGAATCTGTGGAATCTCTCTGTTCTTGAGTTCCCTTACCCGTCGAAACCCAATCTGTGTTCTTCCCTTGAGATACGTTTGATCCGTCTGCAGTTCTTCAACTCTTTCCGTCTCAATGGCATTAGGGTCACATACATGCTTCAGAAGCATTGATACGTGAAACACCGGATGGAGGTTCATGTCCGATGGTAACTCCAAATTATATGCCACTTCCCCCACTTTTCCTGTCACTTTAAATGGAGTAATATATCAAACGGCAAGTTTCCCTACTTTACCGAAACAATCTTTTCCATTATGTGCTGAAACCTTGAGATATACAGAATCTCCTGGCTTGAAGGTCACTTCTCTTCGCCCTGGATCTGCATTCTTCTTTTGTAGGTCTTGCGCTCTTCTCATATTCTCCCGAATAAGATGTAACTTATCCATGGTTTCTTCAATGCTGGTGGTCCAACCATTCTTCTTTTCAACTTCTATCTAACACAAAGTTGTTCGACATGGTCTCCCGTAGAGTGCTTCTTAGAGTGACATATCAATATTCATGTGATGGCTACTGTTATAAGAAAACTCCACCAATGGCAAGTAGTCTTCCCAAACGCCAGCCCAATCTAGTATGCATGTTCTAAGCATATCTTCCAAAGTATGAATGGTTCTTTCTCTCTGGTCATCCGTCTGTGGGTGAAATGCTGTGCTCATGTTCAACTTTGTTCCCAAAGCACCTTGGAGCGCTCTCCAAATTTCTGTAGTGAATCTCGGATCTCTATCAGATTCGATATTGGCTGGTAGTCCATGTAATTTCACGATTTGACTCACGTAAAGCTCGGCCAATGTGTCAACCTTATCCGAGTCTCGAATAGCTAACAAGTGTGCTACTTTAGCTAGCCGATCTACAATTACCCATATTGCATAGTTCATTCTTCCTCTTGCTATGGGCAAGACCGTGATCATATACATAGAAATTGGGTCCCATTTCCACTCTGGTATGGGTAAGCTTTGCAATAATCCGCTAGGTACTTTTCAGCCTTCACTTGTTGACATACATGACACTTTGCCACCCATTCTGCAACTGATTGCTTGATTCCTGGTCAATGGTATTACTTTCAAATATTTCTGTACATCTTGGTACTACCTGGATTAATGCTTAATACCGCCTGGTGTGCTAGCCTCAAGATCTCCTCTCTTAGGCCGCCTCCTTTTGGCACTGTGATCCTTCCTTTCAGTAAGAGTGTACCATCTTCCGCCAAATGAGATTCACTTGCGCCAACTCTTTCTGGATTTACAATATTCTCGATAATCTTGCAGATCTTCTCATCTCTTCGTATCTCATCTCGAATTCTCTGTATCAAACTGGCCTGGTTTACAGCTTGAAGTCCTAATGGTTCGTTTGTTTCCCCTTCCAGGGCTGACAAACTCACCATTCTTAACTCATGGTTTAAAGACTCTAGCTCCTTCTCCATGCTTACGTCTACCTTTCACCGACTTAAAGCATCTGCCACTACATTTGCTTTGCCTGAATGATATTGGATCTTCACATCATAATTTGCATTGAACTCCATCCACCGTCTCAAATTTAAGTCTGCTTGTGTGAACAAGTACTTTAGGCTTTTGTAATCCGTAAAGAGTTGCACATTTTCTCCATAAAGGTATAATCTCCATATCTTCAATGAAAACACAACAGCTGCCATCTCTAAATCATCAGTAGGATAGTTCTCCTCGTGTTTTCGCAGTTACCTTGATGCATAGGCAATCACCTTGTATTCTTGGATTAGGACACATCCCAATCCCACTCTTGATGCGTCTGTATATACCGAATATGGGCTGGTGATGTAATTAAACATTCTTTTAACTTTGTAAATTCCTCTTTCGTTTCTTTAATCCATTCAAAGGGAAATCCTTTCCCAGTCAGTTTGGTCAAAGGTTTCGCAATGGATGAAAAACCTTTTACAAACTTATGGTAATAGCCGGCCAATCCAAGAAAGCCCCGGATCTCTGTCACCTTGGTAGGTTGCGGCCAATCCTAAATTACCGCTATCTATTCAGGATCTGCGGACACTCCTTGCTTCGAAACACGATGTCCCAAAAATCCAATCTCTCTTTGCCAAAACTGGGTCTTGCTAATCTTTGCATATAGCTTTTGGCTTTGTTGTCTCTGCAATACCTTTCTCAAATGCTCCTCGTGCTCTCCTTCACTTCGTGTGTAAATGAGGATGTCATCGATGAAAATGATCACGAAAATATCTAAGTAATCGTGAAACACATCATTCATCAATGGCATAAAGGCCGCCGCTGCATTCGTTAGTCCAAACGGCATTACGGCAAACTCGTATTGCCCATATCTTGTGTTGAAGGCCGTCTTCATCACGTCAGGTTCTGAAATAGAGATTTGGTGATACCCGGATGCCAAATATATCTTTGAAAACCAGCTAGTTCCTCTTAACTGATCCAACAATTCATCAATCCTAGGAAGTGGAGACTTGTCCTTGATTGTCATATTGTTGAACCCTCGATAATCAATACACAATCTCATGCTACCGTCTTTCTTTTTAACAAACAGGACTGGAGCACCCCATGGTGAAGAACTTGGTCGAAATAACCCCTTTCCCAGTAGATCTTCTAACTGAGTTTTAAACTCTGCCAACTCCGTTGGGGCCATAGGATATGGTACCTTTGCGATTGGTGCTGCTCTGGGTTCCAGGTTTATTTTAAAAGGATTGTTCCATGCCGGAGGCAACTCCGATAATGACTTAAACACATCTTGAAACTCCTTTACTACTGGAATGTCCACCACATTCAAGTCTTCTTCAACTTCTTTATTGATGACGTTGATAGCATTCTCATTTGTAAGGATAAACAAATCAATTCAAAGGCTGGTTCAGGCATTTCATCAAACACTTTAGTGCATAAAGACTCTAATTCCGAAATCTAAATGATCAACAAAGATTAAGAATTAAGAACACCAATAAATAAAGGATCTAACATGATCTATACCTAAGCATCACATCCTAACCCTTGGATCATTTTAGACCTATACCATCTACAAACCCATAATTTGACAACTCACAAGACATCATGAATATAGCGAAAATTTGTATAATAAGGCAAGAAAGCATGATCAAAAACAATAGATAGATAGAGAATGAAAAACTTGATTAAACTCTAAAAGGTTTGCTTACAAATCCAAAAACTCAGAACATAGAAAAGAACTAGAGAGAAAAAGTTTAGAGAGATTTATTTAATCAGAAAAGCATAATGAATCCTAAAGATAAGGTTTGCTTTAAATATTCAAAGGATTAGGCCTTGGTCAATGGTCATATCTCGGATGTTGACCAAAGTCAAAACCAGAGAAAAACCAAAGGAAGGAGGTCAGGGTAGGTAAGTCGTTGGTGTAACACGCCGGTGTGGATCCATTCCGAGGTGAGGAAGCCAGTGTGGATTGCCGGTGTGGACTGGTGAAAACTACTGCTTCCTCTAGACCGAGGAGTAGAGACCGGGGCAGGTGGCCGGTGTGAGCCTCTTGAATCTTCGGGTTCCTTCACAGTGAGGTGTGCAAGCCGGTTTAACCCCCCGGTGTACCTCGCGGAAGTTCTGGTCGTCTTGCTCCTAGGTGTGTAGCCAATGCAGCTGCCCGGTGCGAGTCTTCTCCTTTAAGCTGTCCTCTATGCATCCACTTGAACTCCAGTATTCGCACCGGTAAATCTTCAAGTAGCCCCACTGGTATCCTCACACTCCTATCAGCCAGTACCAACGAGATCCGACAGTCTTTGAAACGAGTAAAGCCAAGCTTCTTAGCCACGGAGTGAGGCATCAGGTTTATGCTAGCTTCGAGATCACATAAGCAACTCTTGAACTCTAGAGGACCTAAAGCGCAGGGTATAGTGAAGCCTCCAGGGTCTCCCAACTTCTTAGGGACTATCTCTTTATGTATCACAGCACTACACTCTTCACTTAGAACAAGTACCTCCTTGCTTTCCTTATTCTTCTTCACGAGAGTGTCTTTGAAGAATTTGGCGCATTTAGGCATCATTGCAAGGCAGTCAACGAGAGGTAGCTTGATCTCCACGTCCTTAGGATGCTTCTCGAAGAGGATTCTATGCTTCTCTATGAGTTGCTTCTTGAAGCGGCCAGGAATAGGTAGCTTAGGTACATACGGTGGAGGCACATAAGCATTCTCCTCCTTAGTAGTTTGCTCAGCTTTCTTCTCAGCAACTGCTTTGTCTCCTCTTCTTGGCCCTTGGATCCAAACGTTGTAAAAGTTAATCTCATCATCATCAGCCGGAGGTTTACTATCCCCCTCTTGAATTACAACGTCCTCGTTGTTCTTGGTAGAGACCGGACGTTCGAGCTCTATACCGCTTCTCAACGTTATAGCATTAGCATACTCCTTAGGATTGTGCTCACACTTTCCCGGAAGAATATTCTGACCACTCGTACTCGCTTTCCCCTTCTCTAGCTGCTTGATCTTGTTGTTTAAGTTGGTGATCTGAGTGGAGAAGTCAGTGAGAGACGAGTCTAGACTAGTGTTCATCTCGGTGAACTTCTGGTTTGTAGAGGCTTGCCCTTGTATCAGCTGTTGAAACATTGCTTGAACCGGATCAACTTGTTGTTGCATCGGCTGTTGCTGCTGAGGTGCAAAGCCCGGAGGGTAGTTAGGCGTATAACCCTTGTTACTTTGATGTTGGCCTTGGAAGTTGTTCTGCCCTTGACCTTGGAAACCACCACTCGGTTGAAAACCTTTGTTGTAAGGGATGAAAGGTTTTGCTTGTTGAGCAGGGTACACTTGATCTTTAGGGTTTTGCTACGTTGGTGCTTCGGTAGGAGAGGTTGTTGTTCTGGTAGCCTTGGTTGTAGCCTTGAGGTTTGTAGTTGTTCTGTCCCGCCACCCAATTGGCTTCTTCTTGGCTCAACTCTAACTCCTCTTGGTTCTCATCAGCTTCACCAACAAAGTGAACATGCTTCTGATTGGCTAACACCAGCTTATCTATCTTCTCATGCAAAGATTTCAGCTCTTTTTTGTGAGACTCTAGCTCTGATCCTCTCGGTGCACGGTCATAATCCTTAGCGTAGCTGCCATCACTTAATGCCAAGTTTTCTATCAGCTCCATACCCTCTTCTACCTCCTGACAAAGGAAGTTCCCTTTGCTAGCTGTGTCAAGCAACAACCTGATCTTTGGTGAAGCTCCACGGTATATGGTATTGAGTAGCGTCTCCTCGCTGAACCCGTGATGAGGAATTGGACCGTGTAGTCTTTGAAACGCTTCATTGCCTCGTTGAATGTCTCATTGTTCCTTTGAGTGAAACCGCTGATTTCGCTTCTCAACCGTGCTGTCCTGGTGCTGGAGAAGAACTTTGAGAGAAAGTCCTTCTTACACTCGGCCCATGAGGTGATGGTGCCTTGTGGGAGGGCCTTCTCCCAATGCCTAGCTCTGTCTCCGAGTGAAAATGGTGATTGCTAGACATAGAGTTCACACTTAAGCTAGTTAGATCCAATCTCTTGGCAAATAACCCTTAACTAAACATTCTAACAAGAACTAACTCTCATTAGTGCTAAAACATCAAGCAAGCATGATTAAGCAACTCTATTCAAGTCAAAATGCTCCTCAAACAGTCAATCTCTTGAGCCAAGGCCAGCAAATCCTCTATTAAACATGATCAGCATTTCATCAAACACTTGGTGGGCATAAGAGAAAGCTAACAACTTAGACAAGTTTGATCAAGACTAATCTAGCATGAATAACAGATTAATAGAGAGGAACCCATAAACTGAAGCACTTAACAAACCTTAATCAAGCCTTAAATCCCCTTAATCTACCACATCTAGAAACCCGAAGATGACTACTCACTCATAATCAAGTTTAACACCAAATCACAAAGGCAAAGGATGCTAATCATGATTAAAAGAAAGATTAAAGAAAGATTAAAGCAAATACTTGATTATATTAAATAAAGCAAAGAAATTGTCTTACAAACTTAATGAAAAAGCTCAAGAACAGTAAAATGACATGACCCCCCGAAAATCTGGAAAAAGGGGCTATTTATAGTCTAGAGGAAAACGCTAGAGTAATGGCATAAATGTAACTAAAAACAGGTTCGGACTGGGTCAGTATCGGTCAGTTGTGTCGATCTTCAGTGACCGAAATAGGTCCCTATCGGTCTGGAGTGATCGACACACATGACCGAAATTAATCCGGTGTGTTTGTGTCGATCACACTTGACCGATACTCGTGACCGATATGCTCGGTATCGGTCACCCTTGACCGAAACTCTCTGTGCTCTGACCGAAAACTTCTGCAGAGATCTTCTGCTGTGATCCTTCTTGCTCCCTTTTGCCCAGCTAGCATCTTGTATCATTCCCAAAACTCCTCCAAGCTCCTTTAAGCTCCAAAAGCACCTAAAAACATCCAAAATGCAAAGAAAATGCAAACTATACTCTAAATGCAACCTAAGTCTAAAAGAAGAAGAAAATGGGATAAAAGCAAAGGGAAAATATGTACTAAATGCAGCCCTAAATGATATAGATACAATGGATATCAACACCCCCACACTTGCCTTTTGCTTGTCCTCATGCAATCAAGCACAAATGGGAGAGTGAGGATTGAAAGTGGGCATTCAGATTCCAAAAGTGCAAAGGTAAAGAGATGGTTTCAATGCTCAAGTGCCTAGTTGTAGGATGCAAACATAATCAGCTATACTTTAAAGATCCTAGCCATGCTCATCATGTTTCAAAATGATCTCAAATCTCAACTTAGGCAAATGCTCAAATCAATCAACTCTTTAACATTCAATTAAGTTCTGAACATGAATCATGCTTATGCAAATCAAGTGAAGACATTTGGTTGAAAGGGTAAGGTTATGAGATAAGAATGATCTCATTTAAGCACAAGAGTTCAAAAACATAAAGGATCATTCAATGAAATGACTTCATCTTGGGCAAAATGCTAAAGGTAAAAGCACACTAATGCATGCAATTTAAAGCTCTCGTCTACCCTTATTTCCCAAAGATGAGCCCTAAGCATTTCTAAACCCAACAGTGAACCCTCTAAGTCTACCCTTTCCTAGATTCTACACTTTACCCATCTTCATGGCTGGGGAAACTTCTTCTTTTGCTTGTGTGGCTGCTTCTTTTTGGTTGGGACTTGCTCTTCTTTGTTGTGTTGGCACCTTCATCACCTTTGGTGGATTGCTTCTTGGTCAGATTTTTCTTCCTTTGGACCCTTCTAAGCATTGTTGTTGGCGCCAATCCTTCTTTTTAAACTTAGAGCTTTTATTCTCTTTACCTAACCACAATACTAAACTGTTTCCCTTTTTCTACCATTTCAGATCTTTTCCCTTTCTTTCAAAACATAAAAACATGAAGATCAAACCACTTATACTACCCTTTTAAACCCCAAAACTCCTATCCTAGAATCAAGCTCAAGATGTAAGCTGATATCTACAAGAGAGTTAATCATTGCCAGCCTTATTCCTAATACTTTTTGCTAAGACAAAATCGAAAATGCAATGCAAAGGCCTCACAGCTCTCACAATAGTGTTTAGGCTCAAAAGGAGGTTTTGGTTAAGGGTGAGGATGTAACTGTCCCATAATTATGAGGATCAGCTATTTGGACCAACAAGAGTTGTAGAAAGGAGAAAGATGATCCAAATATGTAAATGGTAGCCATGCAATCACTTTTCAATGCATAAGACATGATAATTAAAAGTCCAAGTTAAAGTTCAAGTTGATAGATTTGATTTTCAGAGAACAAATGCTTTCAGAATGAGATGAGAAGACCAAATCTAACAATCTAAGCATGGTTCAGCCTTAACTTCTAGCAATCATATGATGCATCAAACAACTAAGCACTTAAAAACTGAAATCATCTCTAAACACTAAGCACTTTACAAGGAAAACTCATCATAATGCCCTATGCAAATGCAATGCAACCTAAATGTCAACACTAGACTCAATCCTAGAAGAATGAAATGAAACTACATGCTTTCTTTTTGGTTTGCAAAAATGCAAAATTTTTAAAATTTTTCGATTTTTTTTTGTGTTTTTCTATGCCTTACATGTATGCATGATATGCATGAGACTCAAAGAGAAAAAAAAAGGAAAAACTAAGAAAAAAGAAAACAAAGTCAACCCCAAATCTCTCCCCCACACTTAAATTACACTGTCTCTTGTGTAATGAAAGCAATGGAAGAGAGAAGCAACAAAATATATTACAAAAATAAAAAGATGCAATGGTATAGAACAATGGAAGGGATGTGGTACTTGGTTCAATGGTAGGAGTTGTGAGATGATCCTGAGGTTTGTGGAGACTTGCTAGCTCTCCTCTTCCTTCTCTCATAGACTTTAGTGGAATGCTCTGCTTCTGGAGTTGGTTGAACCCAGCTTGACCATAGCTGTTCAGCTTGTGAAGAAGTCCCTTGTGAGCCCCATTGCCATGTCTCCTGAACTTCAGAGGGGTTGGGGTTTGGCGCCTCCCAAGCTGATGGAACATGGGCTCTTGGCTCATAAGATGAAGCCCTTGGTTGTGCCCATGTACCCTATTGATCACTTGGTTTTGCATAGAACGAGTGTCTTCCATGGGGGTTCCATACAGCTTCCTCCTCTTCAGTTGGCTCAGCTTGGTGGAATTGCTCTTCTTGTTGAGAGTGGAGCTCTTGGGTGTGGCTGTTGTGGGAAGTTTTTGCTGATGTAGCCTTGTTCTTCCTGAACTTCCCCTTCACCATCTTCATAAGCCCTTTGATGGCTTTGTCCTGCCACTTGCACCACTTCTGTAGTGTGTTAATGTGCTCATTATCTGCTCTCAAAGAGCTTCCTTGGTTGGGAGCTTCATAGGGCTGGAAGTGGAACTGCCTTGAGCTGTAGTTCAACACTTCTTCTTCTTCAAGCTCATCTTCTTCATGGGTTCTTCCTTGGCCTTCAGCGCCAGCAGTAGCATTCCATTGTTCTTCTCCTTCTTCTTCTCTGATCTCTTCAGTGTGCTCCTCGTCTTCTTCACTGTCTTCTTCTTCTTCTACTGTAGGAATAGGGCCGCCTCTGTAGAGCTCCTCAGTGCTTGGGTTGAAGCTGATGTTTCCTTTTCTGAAGAAGGATGTAAGATTTGGATTGGGGAGGAGGACTTTTGCTGGTGTGTCAAGGCCTGTGATGAAGTTGTACACATGTTTTCCACCAATGGTTCTTTCAAGGTAGTGGCTTCTCTTGAGGTAATCAATGTCAATCCATAGTGGCTCAAGTGCATCACCTTCATGTTTGTCAAGGTCTACTCCACTAGCTTGCAGAACTGCTGTCACAACTCCTCCAATGTGCACTTGAGGGCTGTTCTCCTTCTTTGTCTTACTCAAAACCCAGCACTGGTAGGATAGGAGCTGCTCCATCAACATAGACACATAGCAGGGGTTGCTTCTCGGTGCTCTGAGAGGTTCTCCATACTCATCGCTTCCCAACACCTCATACAGTCCTTCATATATCAGATCTGTCTCCCTTCCTATGAGATATGTTATCTCCTTCCTTGCAAAGAGTGTATTCACAAGTGCTTTGTGGACATATCTCACGGCTGGATGCCTTAGGTGCTGGTTCCTTGATCTTCCAGGAGTGTATTTCCCAACCCCAATAATCCCCCACAGCATGAAGTGCTGCCTACTTGGGATTTCAAACCTGCTCAGCTTGGTGGGGTGGGACTTCAGCTCTAGATCCTTGGCGATCTTTGTGAATGTTGAGGAGAACTTTTCCTTGCCAATCCGAAAAGAGATCCATCCATCGCCATTAGGGAGCTCATTGTCTTCATACCAGACCACCTTGAGTGTAGAGAGGAATTGGTAAGTGAGTTGTTGGTAAGATGGGAGTGGCATCTCCATGAAAGCTCCAAGACCCATGCGCTCAAATGTGGCTTTGCAGTCACCATAGAGTCCAAGCGCCTTCATTGTGGAAGTGCATGGATATCTTGTTGGCTTGAAAGTGCACTGGTTGAAAGCCCTCATGAGTTCTTTAGCATCACTGCCCTTGCTTTGTTGATCTTCTCCCTCATTTCCAACCGGTCTCTTTCCAGCGGCCTTGGAGGATTGCTCATCAGCCTTGCCCTTTCCTTTATCTTTCTGTGTTCTTGGTTGTATTGGTGCTTCCTGAGGTGCTTTTCTTTTTTCCCAGCAGCTATTTTTGTTCCTCCCATGGTACCTTCAAAAGCAAAGCTTGAAAACAAGGTAAGTGAAAGAATAAAACCTGAAGAACCAAATAGCTGAAAGATTTTAATGGAGAAACTTCTTTAATGCTAAGAAAAGTCTAACAAGTCCTAACAACAAGCTGAAACTTATTCAAAGCAAGAAGAGATCAAAAGCTAGCAACTAAATAAGCTAGAATGCACAAAAGATAAACAGTTATGCATGACATTCTAGCAAAATGGTTCCTAGGCAAAAGAGATGATGATTTTGCAAAAGGATGAAGATGAGCAAGCAATGAGATAAATAGATATAAATCAGAACTTCAACATCTACCTTGATATCTCAAAACAAATCCATATTGCAAAACCATAACACAACAATCAAAACTAAACACTGCTTGCTCTTAAAAACTTCATATAAGCGATTTTTATCATAAGCTAAGAGTAAGAGCAAAGAGAGATAGTTTAGGAAGCAAACCTTTAGTGAACTTCTGAACACTTAGAGAAACCAATAAAAGAGAAAAGGAACTAGTTATTTTGAGCTTTAGGTGAGAAGAAGAGTGAGTTTAAGTGTGAAGAGAAATGAAGAAAGTTGTTGCTTAAATAGAGAGAAAGGAGAGGAAACCAAAGGAATCAAAGATTGGCGAGGAAACATAAGGAATCAAAAGTGTGGGGAACAAAAACAAAAGTGTTCAAAAGCTAGGAAAGAGGTCAGAAGGAATCCCATTTTAAAATTCAATCTCCTTTGGCTCCAAACCAAAGGAGGCAAAATTGTTTTGAAAGTTGAGACACTTACCTCGGATGGAGTTTCGATCACTCATGACCGACATTACTGACCGAAATTGCATTTTCGGTCATGAGTGATCGACACTAGAGACTGGCGTGCTTCCTGGGATTAGTATCGATCTTCAGTGATCGACACACTTGACCGAAATACATCTGATATGATTGTGTCGATCTTGAGTGATCGATACTGATGATCGATACGATTCCAAGAATCTTATCGGTCTCCAGTGATCGATACTCTGGACCGAAAATCATACGGTATGTTTATGTCGATCAAGTGAGGCCGATATGAATGACCGAAAATTATCCTCTTTCAAAATTTCTTTCCATATCGGTCACGAGTGACCGATATGTTGACTGGTATAAACTGTCTCCACTGATATCAGTCAATCATGATCGATACTGATGACCGAAAATCTGTGTATCGGTCTGTCATGACCGATACAAATGACCGATATCAGCCAGAATACACCTGTTCTTTCTCCCCATCATATTTTCTCAAACCCCAGTTCGAAATCCTGTTTCTATACACTAAAACAAAGCATAAAAGATAAACTAGAAAGCATAATATATACAAAAGGATACCATGGGACTACCTCCCAAGTGTGCTTGTTTAAAGTCACTAAGCTTGACTTTGATTACCTCTTTTGTTGAGAGTAATGGTGGATGGAACTGGTGCTCCTGCCTCTTTCTTACTCCAGACCCATGTTCCCTTTAATAGTTGCATGTGTTTCTCTTGAGCTGACATCCTATGCCTTTTGTTCTTGACATTTGGTGTGGCTGAAGTTGTCACTTCCTTGGTTGTTGAGTTGTCAATATCCTTCAAACCTTCTTCAAGCTTCAACTTGGTGGTCTGACTCTTGTTTGGTTCAGTAAGGAAAGCATCACTCAACAACATGCTCATAGTAGGGTTCATAGCATCCTCCAAACTATCTGGGAGCTTCCAGTAGTAGTCCTCTTGCTCAGCTGCTCCACAGAAAGCTATGGAAGGAGAGGCAATCTTGTAGACCTTGAACTCATCAACATTCTTCAAAATGACAGAACCTCTCTTGAAGTCTAACTGAGCTCCTGCTGTTGCCAAGAATGGAGTACCTAGAAGAAGTGGCACCTCCCTGGAATATGTTTTTTCCATGACCACAAAGTCTGTTGGAACTAGGCATTCTCCAATCTTCACAGGATTGTCCTTCACCATGCCTAAAGGTTTTGTGGAAGTGTTGTCCACAAAGGTGATGGAGGTCCTGGACGGTACCAGCTTCTTGATCCCCAGAGTTTGGCTAAGATGGAGAGACATAACATTGACAGTTGATCCTGAGTCACATAGGGCTTTGACATTGTCAAGCATCTCCAGCTCACAAGAGATGAGGAACTTTCCTGGGTTTGGGAGTTTTGGCTATGACTTCACCATCTTGCTTCTTTTCATGTCAGCCCCCACATTCTCAAGGATTGGTTCCACCACTTCCAGCTTGTTAAAAACTTCTTTCAGGAACCTGATTTGATGTTTCACCTCCATCAGATTGGTGCCATGTGGGAGTTGTATTCCAGCATCTTCTATGTCTTGTTTGAACTTTGTGTGCATCTCCATTCTAGCTTTGGTGAAGTGCATTGTGGGGTAGGAGAATGGTGGTTTACAGATTGGAGCTGAGAGTTCTTTACCCTTTGCAATAGTGCTTGAAGAATTACCCACTTGATTATGGTAGAGTTTCTTAGATTCCTGAGGAGTGTTGTGAGAAAAAACCATCAAAGCATGGTGTGTCTCTAGTTCCTCTTCTTCAGCATCAGGGTGTTCTGGTGTGGGGGTCTCATCTGTAGCAGTTGGGGTTTCCTCAGCCCTCTCTTTCTGAGCAGCTTCCAGTGCTTCTCGTTCCTGTTCTTCTTCTCTGTTAAGTGTTCATCAAAGCCATGGAGGAACAGCCCTACAACTTCCTAAGCTTCTTCATCACAGATGTTGCTTCTTCTGGGTTCTCCTCAATACTCAACCCTCATCCTGTCTATATGGAATATCATCTCTTGGATCATGATTCCCAGCTCTTCCAATGAAGCATCTTCATCAGTGAATTCCTCTTTTGCTTCCTCTGCCTCTTCAGTAAGTAAGTGGCAGTATTCCTGATGTTTGTGTGCAGCTTGGTGAGGAAGAGTGTCCTGAAGTCTTGGTGTGTGTGCTTCATCTTGACGGTTCTCCAAGAGATGTATCCTTGAATCTAGGTCATCAAACTTGGCATGAAGGTCATTGTGAACATAATCTATCATGTTGTGTATCTCAGCAAATCTCTTGTTCATCTCCATAGTTCCAATGGTTTGGAGAGTGATGTTGACCATGATCATGCTTCTGATGTCAGCTGATCCAGATGTAGGGATATAGGATTGGTCTTGAGTTTGGGAAGGAGTGTAGCTCTCTTTAAAGTAGTGTATTGGTAGAGGCTCTTGGCAGAAGTTGTTGTAGGTAGTGTCTGCAAAGTACACCATTTTAATGTTTTGTTGCAACTCACCTGAAATGAAAACACTTGAAAACAGAGTTAGTAACCAGAGCAAAGTAAAAGCTTGATCTTAAAGATTCTACAAACTCTAATGATTCAAACTGATTCCTAAATGGCAACGGCGCCAAATTGACATAAGAGTTTTTGACTCTCTTATGTTCAATCACCCTTGCATTAGTCAGTTGTAGTAAGGGGTTTATGTCAATCCATTGGGAAGAGTTGAAAGCAGAAGAGTTGAGAGCAAAGTCTCTAAGTCAAGCAGGCAGAGAATTGGTTTTGTTGCCTAAGCAACAGTTCTAGCAACCTAAGTGAAACAAGCAACAAACAAAGTAAAAGCAGAAACAAACTAAGCAATTCTAAGCAAGGAAAACAGAGTAAAACAGAGCAAATTAGAGCAAATTTGAAATTCAAATAAGAGAAAGGCAAGTCTCTAGATGTGGTTATTGACTTTGGGGAATTTCAGACATTAACTAAGGTTGTTTCAAACTACATTGATCAAGCAAACAAGCAAGCAATGGTGATTCGTAGACATAGAGTTCACACTTAAGCTAGTTAGATCCAATCTCTTAGCAAATAACCCTTTGCTAAACATTCTAACAAGAACTAACTCTCATTAGTGCTAAAACATCAAGCAAGCATGATTAAACAACTCTATTCAAGTCAAAATGCTCCTCAAACAGTCAATCTCTTGAGCCAAGGCCAGCAAATCCTCTATTAAACATGATCAGCATTTCATCAAACACTTGGTGGACATAAGAGAAAGCTAACAACTTAGACAAGTTTGATGAAGACTAATCTAGCATGAATAACAGATTAATAGAGAGGAACCCATAAACTGAAGCACTTAACAACCTTAATCAAGCCTTAAATCCCTTTAATCTACCACATCTAGAAACCCTAAGATGACTACTCACTCATAATCAAGTTTAACACCAAATCACAAAGGAAAAGGATGCTAATCATGATTAAAAGAAAGATTAAAGAAAGATTAAAACAAATACTTGATTATATTAAACAAAGCAAAGAAATTGTCTTACAAACTTAATGAAAAAGCTCAAGAACAGTAAAATGACATGACCCCCCAAAAATCTGGAAAAGGGGGCTATTTATAATCTAGAGAGGAAAACCCTAGAGTAATGGCATAAATGTAATTAAAAACAGATTCGGGCTGGGTCAGTATCAGTCAGTTGTGTCGATCTTCAGTGACCGAAATAGGTCTCTATCGGTCTGGAGTGATCAACACACATGACCGAAATTAATCCGGTGTGTTTGTGCCGATCACACTTGACCGATACTGGTGACCGATATGCTCGGTATTGGTCACCCTTGACCGAAACTCTCTGTGCTCTGATCGAAAACTTATGCAGGGATCTTATGCTGTGATCCTTCATGCTCCCTTTTTCCCAGCTAGCATCTTGTATCATTCCCAAAACTCCTCCAAGTTCTTTTAAGCTCCAAAAGCACCTAAAAACATCCAAAATATAAAGAAAATGCAAACTATACTCTAAATGCAACCTAAGTCTAAAAGGAGAAGAAAATGGGACAAAAGCAAAGGGAAAACATGCAAAAGAGGATCAAAATATGTACTAAATACAGCCCTAAATGGTGTAAATACAATGGATATCAAGGTCAAAGTAAGATCAGAGGAGTTGGAAACATGAGGAGTGATTATAAGCCTGAGCTAATTAATGTTTACTATGTTGAGGGACTAAAAGCTAACTTGATCCAGCATAAGTCAGTTGTGTTATGAAGGGCTCAGAGTCGTGTTTACTCGTGTGGACTGCCAAGCCATTGACAAGAATGGATCCATTGTTCTCTCTGGTGTGAGGTCAGGAAATAACTGCTACATGTGAAGCAAAGCTGAGAAATGTCTTACTGCCCGAGACTCCCAACTTGATCTATGGCACAAAAAACTTGGACATACGAATGTTCATGGAATGAGCAAGATAGTTAAAGCAGATATTGTGAGAGGTATCCCTAAACTTGAAACAACAATTGATACTGTTTGCGAAGCCTGCAGCAAAGGGAAACCGATCATGGTTCAACACAGATAACTTAGTGAGTTCAGATCGAAGAATATCCTAGAACTTATTCATATGGATTTGATGGGTCCAATACAGACTGAGAGCATTGCTGGGTGTAAATACATCTTTGTGTTGGTAGATGACTACTCAAGATATACTTGGGTTAGATTCTTACAAGAGAAGTCTGAAGCAATCGAGAGTTTAAAATTTTAGTTCAGCAACTTAAGAATGAAAAAAGTAACATAGTTCAAATCAGAAGCGATCATGGTGGTGAGTTTCAAAACAGCTTGTTCGATCAGTTCTGCAACAGTCAAGGGGTCAAGCATCAGTATTCGGCCCCTAGAACTCCACAGCAGAATGGAGTAGTTGAAAGAAAAAATCGCACATTGCAGGAAATGGTTAGAGCTATGCTCCATGGTAACAATGTGTCAAGAAAGTTTTGGGCGGAAGCAATAAACACTGCTTGCTACATCATAAACCGAGTATACGTCAAGCCTGGCACAAACAAAACTCCTTATGAGATATGGAAAGTAAAAACTCCTAATCTAAGCTACTTTCATATCTTTGGGTGCACAGTGTATATACTGAATGACAAGGACCAACTTGGGAAGTTTGGTTCAAGAAGTGATGTGGGAATTTTCCTAGGCTACTCAACCAACAGTATTTCGCGTCTACAATCATCAAACTAAGGTGATCTATGATTCTGTAAATGTTGTCTTTGATAACAAGAGCAGCTTTCAGTTGGAAGAAGTCAGAGGATCAGAAGGACATTCAGTATCACCTACAGATAACTCCGGAAATGTATCAGAAACTGTAAAGGAGATGGCTTATGAAAAGAAAAGTGAGAGAGAAGAGCTCAGTACTCAACCAGTGTTCCCAAGAATCATATGCTTGATCATGTGATAGGAGATGTTCTTGATGGCAGAAAAATCTGAAAACGGATTGATTTCAAGGAAATGGTGAAACTAGCATGCTTTCTTACCGAGATGGTTAAACTGAACTGCTTCATCTCTTGAACCAAGAAACATCTCAGAAGCCTTGAATGATGAATTTTGGGTTGCAGCCATGCACGGAGAACTAGAGCAGTTCTTGAGACTAGAAGTTAGGGAGCTAGTGCCAACACCTAGAGACGTCAGCGTAGTTGGCACCAAATGGGTCTACAAGAACAAAATTGACAATGAAGGTAATGTTGTCAGAAACAAGGCTCGGCTAGTTGCTCAAGGATACTCACAGATCGTAGGCATTGATTTTGATGAGACCTTGGCTCCGGTTGCTAGACTAGAATCCATAAGACTGCTGTTTGGCATCGCCTACATACTGAACATCAAACTGTACCAGATGGATGTTAAAAGTGATTTTCTGAATGGTTTACTCCAAGAAGAAGTTTTTGTAGCACTGCCAAAATGATTTGAGGATCCAAAGCACCCTGATTACATGTACAAACTCAAGAGCGCGCTGTACGGGTTGAAGCAGGCTCCTAGAGCTTGGTACGAAAGGCTAACTGAGTTCCTGCTTTCTGCAAACTTTGTTCAAGGGAGTGTTGACAAGACTCTTTTCATTCAACATATAGCCTAAGATATTCTCATTGTTCAAGTTTATGTTGATGATATCATATTTGGGAGCACATGTGACAGACTAGTTAAGCAGTTTGTGCCTCCCATGACCAAGGAGTTTGAGATGAGTATGGTTGGCGAGCTCAACTACTTCCTAGGACTTCAAGTGAAACAAACTGAAACAGGTATCTTTGTGTCTCAGTCGACATACGCTAGGAATCTTGTGAAACGCTTTGATATGCAGACTTGCAAGACGGCTTCGACTCCCATGAGCGCTACAAACAAGGTATCCAAAGATGCTGAAGGTCAAAAAGTGGATGAAAAGCTGTACAGAGCAATTATATGCAGTTTGCTCTACCTCACAGCTAGTAGACCGGATCTGTGTCTCAGTGTTGGGCTATGTGCAAGATATCAAGTATAACCTCGTGTATCTCACATGAATGCGGTTAAAAGAATTATCAAATATGTGAAAGGTACTCTGGATTTTGGGATATACTATACCAAGGAAACTAATGAGAATCTTGCAGGTTTTGGTGACGCAGATTGGGCTGGATGTCTTGATTATCAGAAAAGTACATCTGGAGGATGTTTCTTTCTCGGAAATAACATTATTTCTTGGCACAGCAAAAAACAAAACTGTGTCTCACTATCTACAGCTGAAGCTGAGTACATTGCTCTTGGGAGTTGTTGTACTCAACTACTTTGGATGAAGCAGATGATTGCAGACTATGGTATGGACTCTGATACTATGCTTGTTCATTGTGATAACAAAAGTGCCATTGATATTTCAAAAAATCCTGTTCAACAATCTAGGACTAAGCATGTTGTCATCCGACATCATTTTGTTAGGGAGTTAGAAGAGGAAAAACTTGTCATTATCAAACATGTTTCATCTGAACAACAGCTGGCAGACATATTCACTAAACCTCTTGAATCCAACACCTTTCTATTTCTTAGAAAGGCTTTGGGTGTTTGTGAGAATTTAGTCTAGTGTGAGTCGTAGGGGGAGAGTGTCCTATGGTTCTGTGCCTTTCTGTAAACACCTCTTACAGATGAATCACTTATAGTTTGTCTCAATCATCGTTGCTAAGAATCACAGGTGAATGTTCCAAGAGAAAAACACTTAAGTTGGATCTGGATGCAACCACATTCTGTATCTGATCTTGATCACTGTTTGGATGGAACCATGGAGAGACTGGAGATTCGCTAACTTGAAGAGTCAGTTAAAGTTTAAAAAATAATCTATCTCCTTGAAATGACTGACCAACAATTTGGATTTGGTGCTGTCACACTCAACATCTGATATTGTCTCAAGTCGTGATCAAGATAACAAAATTTTGCCTTGAGTCTGATAGATAACCCATGACACTTTAATGTAAGAATATTGGTCAGATTATGTGAAAGCAGCTCGGCTGAGTCTTGCCACATGCAAAAAATAAAAATAAAAATAAAATAGTGTCATGGCGTCATCTCTATATGACTTATGGTTTATACGAAAACGATCAAAGAAATATCTCAAAATAATCCTGTCCTTTTTAGCTGATCTCCTACTCCTCTTCTGTGCAAGTTCATTGTGTGGTTCCCAAGTAACATGACTCTGATAGATTTCGTGTGGTCAAATGTGTTAAAGCATCTCGGCTGAGAGTTAGCTGCACATTTGGGTCTGTTAGTTGATTTTCAAAAGTTTCTTTGCAGTTTTTTTATCATCTCTCCTCCAAACGACTCACTTTGCATACTCATGTGTATTGTCCTTGAGTATGGTTATGTCGGTTTTGCTGTCGCCATTAGTTTGGTAATGATATGGGGTACTCTGGTATACTTTCCTTGGAATTAGTCGTAAATCTGTGTTACCCAGTTGCTTTGTGTGCTTTGAATTGTGATAATCGTGGTTGTGATAGTCGTGGCAAGTTTTGGACTTTAGTTTGGGCCTTCTGTTTGGTTTTCGTCTCCTTTGGGCCTGATTATTTGCGTGACTGTGGACTCCTAAGGGTTACCGCTCGATATATATCGTATGGAGACGATTCATGTGCCACAAGCCATCCTTCTCTGTCTCAGTAACGAAACCCTAATCAATCCTCTCTCTTTGCTGTTTGATATCATGCTTCCCACTCGTCATACTCGGTCTCAAGCTCGGCAAGCCCTGGTCGAATCGGCTAGGATCAGCTGATCTATTCCTGATGACAAACGAGACTCTCACCGACGCTCTTCTCAAACTGCGGAATCCAACTCATCGCTCAGGTAAAGCCCCGATGATTGTCCATGATCTTGAGGACGATCAACACGAACTCAGTTGGAAAGCAGCACCAACCGGATCTAGTTCCAGACTGCCGTCTGTCACCACCTCGCATGCAACCCCAACGCAGTCCTCTGAAGCTGAAGCAGTGGTGGAAGAAGAACAGGTGGACTCACGCATTCCTGCTGTCAGTGGCTTTCTGGAGCTTGAACCTCGCTACGCCGTAAATCGGGATGCTCTTCTCAAGTGGCACAGGCAGACAAAATTCTCAGATCGGCCTTGCAAAACTCCGTGTGATGATTTCTCATCCGAAGCTGCATCGATTCGGCATAAATCCATTGATCTTCGCTCCTTCCACGGTAGTGTCTACCTTCCACTTGAGGATCTCAAGCTCGAAGCAGTCAAGCATGTTCTAGTTCGAAGGGGATGATGTATACCGTCTTGGATGTGGAGCCTTACTGTCCTGAGGTGGTCAAGGAGTTCTATTCGAATCAGGGTGACCTGGAAGTTCTTGATGGTCTCAGATATGTCTACATCCGAGGGTTTATGTTTGAGTTCTCCCCTGCCATTATCAATCGGATGTTTCAACGGCCGGAGTATGGACCGGAGGGTGACTGGCTCACTGCTGATCTTAATAATGTCATTTGTGCCCTCACTAAGACTCACTGTTGTGGCTGGGAGGGTCTTCCTTCGTGCCATTTTTCATAGCGGTGTGGTGTTCTGTATCGCATGTGCTGCAGAAACTGGATGCCAACTAATAATAAGACCACTCTGGTCAAGGATAGGCTTTGCTTTGTCTATGCTCTCATGATAAAAAAGGAGTTCAATTTCGGCACAATAGTTTATAACCAAATCCTCGCTATTGCCAAACATCCTGCTCATGTCGATCGCGTGCTTCCTTTCGCGAACCTCATCTACCAGCTGCTCACCTTTCAAAGGACAGTTCCAGGACATCGTGGTGATGGTACACTCATTGGCTATCCGACAAAAATCACCATGGACCCTAAGGCAGGACGAGGGTCAGGCTATAAAGAACTGTTGTGTAATTCTGATTAAACAAGTCTGAAAGGATTGTTTAAGTAATTCTTAATAAGAACAGTTTTTGAACTTCTGTTAATCAAGTGTTCTTGTGCCGTTAGTTTATATCTCTTGTAGTATACTGGTTTTACAGTTTCAAACATCACTGATCAAGCAAACAAGCTATCAATGCCGATTCCTAGACATAGAATTCACAATCAAGCAAGTTAAATCCAATCTCTTGGCAAATAACACTTTGCTAATCATCCTAACAAGAACTAACTTTCATTAGTGCTAGAACATTCAACAAGCAAGAAAAACCAACTCTATTCAAGTCAAAATACTCCTCAAACAGTCAATTTCTTGAGCTAAGGCCAGTAAATCCTCTATTAATCAAGATCAGCATTTCATCAAACACTTGGTGGGCATAAAATGAAGCCTAGTTCTGGATTCATTTGATCAAGAGAAATCTAGCTTAAGAACAGATCAATAGAGAGGAATCAATCATATTAAGTACTAACAAACCTAATCAAGCCTTTAAATTCCCCTAATCTACCACATCTAGAATACTCACTAATCATCGTGTTAAACATCAAATCACAAAGAGAAAAGATGCTAAACATGATTAATAATGAGATTAAAGATAAGCTTAAAGGCAAATACAAACTTTGATTAAGAAAATATAGATTGGCTTACAAAACCAGAAAAATCAACAAAGAACAGAAAACTTAGAACAAAGCTTGATACTAAAAAATTCTTAGAACAAGCTATTTATACTAAAAGACAAATGCCCTAACATAATGGCAAACGTGTAAATAAAAGGAATTTCGGGTTGGATTCTATCGATCACAAGTGATCGATGGTGCTGATCGATGGCCTCCTATCGATCACTTCCTAACCGATGGTCGTGAGGAGAGTGATCGATGGTATACTCGCTGGGATCCCATCGTTCACTTCCTGACCGATGGTCCTGAGGAAAGTGATCAATGGTATACTCGCTGCATTCCCATCGGTCACTCCTTGACTGATGGTGTTGATCTGGCCTCCTATTTGTCTTGAGTGATGGTCTTGAAGGCTTGATCGATGAACTTCCAGAGATTGCTTTCCTTGGCTCCTTTTGGTCCTCCTGATCCACTCACACACTTACTCCTTGCTCCATTCAGCTTTATAAGTACCTAAAAACACCCTTGATACATAGAAAATGCAAACTACATCCTAAAATGCATCCTTTAAGGAGAAGAAAATGGGACTAAAGAGCAGGAAAACATGCAAAAGAGAACTAAAAGATGCAAGCCTAAATGATGCAAATGTATGAGATATCAACATCCTCACACTTGCCTTTTGCTTGTCCTCAAGCAAACAAGCGAAGACAAATGAAGGATGAGGTTTAAAAGTGGGCATTCAAATCCAAAAGTGCAAAGGTAAAGAGATAGAATCAACAGTTAAGTGCCTAGTTGTAGGATGCAAACACAATCAGCTATACTATAAAGAACTTAGCCATGCTCATCATGTTTCAAAATGATCTCAAGCCTCAACCTAGACAAATGCTCTAATCAATCAACTCTTTAACATTTATTAAGCTCATAACAATGAATCAAGTTTGTGCAAATCAAGTGAAGACATTTGGTTTCAAGGGTAAGGTTGTGAGATTAAAGATCTCATTCAAGCAAAGGGTTTATAAGCACAAGGGATCACTCAATGAAAATGATTCTATCATAGGCAAAATACTAATGGTAAAAGCACACTTATGCATGCAATTCAAAGCTCTCTTCTACCCTTTTACCCAAATATGAATCCTAAGAACTTCTAAACCCCAAAGTGAATCCCTAAGTTTACCCTTTCCCTAAACTCTAACCCTTCTTCTTCTTCATGGCTGGGGAAACATCTTCTTTTAGCTTCTGTGGTTGCTTCTTTTCGTTGGGACTTGCTCCTTTTTATTGAATTGGCGCCATTTTCACCTTTGGTCGATTGCCTTTGGTCTGGTTTCTTCTTTTGATTGAATCTTTAAAGCTTTGTTGTTGGCGCCTTCTTTCTTTAAACACTTAGAGTTTTTTCTTCTATTTACTTAACCACAATTCTAGATTTATTTCCCCATACTACCATTTCAAACTTTTCCTTCTTCTTTTAACGCATATAAACATTGAGACTCAAAACCACTTAACTCTACCCTTTTATCCCAAACTCCTAACCTATAATCAAGCTCAAGATGCAAGCTGATGTCTATAAGAGATCCTTTCATTGCCAGCCTTATTCCTAACACTTTCTGCCAAGACAAAATTCGAAAATTATATGCAAAGGCCTCACAACTCTCAAGATAGTGTTTAAGCTCAAAAGGAGGTTTGGTTAAGGGAGAGGATAAACTGTCCCATAAGTAAGAGACTCAGCTATTTGGATCAACAAGAGTGGTAAGAAGGGAAGAAGATGATCCAAATATTTATATGGTAGCCATGAATTCACTTTTCAATGCACAAACATGATATCAAAAAATCAGATTAAGGTTCAAATAGATATAGTTGATTTTCAATGAATAAATGGTTTCAGTATGAGATGAGAGAATCAAATTTAGCAATTCAAACATGGTTCAGCCTTAACTTCTAACTTTCTCCTGATGCATCAAACAATTAACCACTTAGACATTTAAATCAATCATAAACACTAAGCATTTTACACGGAAAATTCATCATTTTTTTTTATTATATGTTAAATTAATTCAAAGAAAAACCACATTTGTACATCAGATGTTACTTGAGTTTCGAAATTTAGAACGAATATAATAGAGAAACATTTGTTATGTTAACTTGAATTAGCAAACCAAGTTTGGAGACCATCTTCATATCGCCTGTCACCTAAGTATCGGATTGACATGAGTTGGTTCCGCACTTGCTTGTCCACGAATTGAAAGAGATGGCTAGGCGGATTTGGTGCTTCACCATGCTTTCGAGCATTTTGCTCCCTCCATATGGAATGTATGGAGGCTTGGAAGGTGTATCGAGCAAGGAAGCTCTGAATACGATCCAGTTTAATGTCATTGATGTACGTAATGATCTCATGCCAGTTGTTCGAGTATCGAGTGCTGAGCAGTTTCCTAGTAAGCTTCCACCAGATGGCAGAGGAGTATCGACAGGAGAAGAAAAGGTGATCCCTGATCTCCATGAGCTCTGAGCATATAACACAAGGAGGGCTTGGTCCTACACTCCATGTACTCATACGATCCTCCGTTGATAAGTGATTTCTAACCGCTAACCAAGAGCAGATTGAATATTTTGGTGTGGCATGCGTGAACCAGATCCCCCTATGCCAATTAACCTTACTTGTCGCCGTTCGGATATGGTTCCATGTATCCCTTGTTGAGAAAACAGGTTTGTGCTTATCCCCTGCACCTCGCCATCGAGTCACATCGGCAATGCCCATAACTCTTTTTTCTCCTGCACATTGTAAAGCATCTTCGATATTGTTTAAGATTTGTACCCGGTGTCTGCGTCTCCTCCGTGTACTCCAGGCTTCTGCAACAGTAGCTGACAATTTCATCCCCATGTCTATAGCCCCTCTTGGCCCTATGACATCAATCAAGTAACCAAGCTCCGACCATTTATCATACCAAAATGAAGTATTTGCTCCACTCTTTAGCTCGACTTGACAGAGTTGCTTTACCCACCCTCGATATTTTAGAAGCTTACACCACATCCAAGAGCCCTTGGTGGAGCTTTCTTTGACAGACCAGAAGTAATTGTGTTGTATCAGGTTTGCTTTGATCCATTTATCCCAAAGCGAAGGTTGGTCGAATACTAATCTCCATATCAATTTCAAACAACAAACCTCGTTTGCTTCCCGAAGAGAGCGCAAGCCCAATCTCCCCTCTGACTTTGTCTTACACACCTCGTCCAATGCAATCTTTGCTTTTCTCAGATTTAGGTCGGTTCCTGACCAAAGAAAAGCTTAACAGAGTTGATCAATCTTAGTAATACATTTTCGAGGGAGTCTGAATGCAGCCATCCAGAAGTTTGTGATACTCCATAGCACCGAACTAATAAGATAAAGTTTACCGGCGAAAGATAAAGAACGAGATGTCCAAGAGCCGATTCTGTTTCTCACTTGCTCAACTAGCGAAGATAATCTCCTGATCCCATACATTTAGTTACCAGCGGTAGGCCTAAGTATCGAACTGGAAGCGTACCCACGTCAAAAGAAAATTGGGAGATCATCTCTTGACGTACCCCTTCTGTGACTCCTGTCAAGTACATCGTGGACTTTTCCATGCTTGTTCTTAGACCTGAGATCTGAGCAAAGTCATCAAAGACCTGAGCTATTCCCTTAACTGATCTCACATTTCCATCGGTAATAACCATGATATCATCTGCAAAGCTTAGATGGGTGAGGCCTAGATTTTTACATCTAGGATGGTAACCAAATTGACTTCCCAATGCTGCTCTATCATGAAGCTTAGATAGCACATCCATACCTATAACAAATAAGTATGGTGATAGGGAGCAGCCTTGGCGTAAGCCTCTAGCACTCTGAAAATATCCAGCGAGCTCTCCGTTCACTTGAACCGAAAAGGAAGTAGATGTTATACATAGGGAGATCCAATGTATGAATTCAGCTGGGAAGTTCATTACCGACAAGGAGTTTAGGATGAACGACCACTTTTTCACCTTTGTTCTACAAGTTCTCATGCATCTTTTTGACCAAGTATTGGCTTAATAACACTGGGGCAATGTTGTTTAATTCTGGGGGAGGTGGTTACTGACGTTGTGTGCTTTGTGTTGGATTTATAGAGTCTTAAAGTTGAGTCAAAAACCTGTTTTTATAGAGTCAAAATTTTGAAAATGTCAGTATTTCTTAGAACTAACCTTAGGACGTTTATGCTTATAAGAACCATTGCCACAGTAGTTGATTACAAGTCTTACTAAGTTGAAAGTCATAGGTAAATCAGTCTAGCAATAAAGGTTTAGTTTCTTAGAGAATCTGGAAAATTTACTGTTAGCTCCACCTTAATGAAGTTTAAACTTCTTATCTTGGGGCTTGATTCTTATTGATCTTGATTCTCTCTTTCAGCATTGACAATAAGGTTAAGATACAGTCTCTCTTTTCCCTGATGTAGTTTTTAAAAAGTTTAAGTCCAAAGAATGGTGCATTCATGACCGTGTCTCCTCACAAGGAACAACAGTAATGAACACACTTAAGAACCTGTCTCCTCACAAGGAACACAAGTATTGAGTAGCACCATATCTTAGACTGTAAAAAATTAGAAAAGATTGAAAAAACGAAAAAAATCAGAAAGAAAAAGATCAAGGGAAGAGAAAATAGGAGAGCTGTGTTGAGATTGCTTTGTTCAGTTTTTTAGGAAGGGAAAAGAATCTGTAAGTGATTGAGATGATAAAACCTTGATGAGATATCACATTTAGATGAAAATAAGGAGTTAGCAGCAGAAATTTCGGAATTCTTGAAGGGATTTGGATTGGATTTGAGAGATTTGCGAAGCTTGTGATGATTAGACTAAAATTTGATCTTGTGTTGACTTTGTGGTATGTGGATTCGAAAGTGTTAGCTAATGTGGTGTTCCTGATGTTTAAGTGACTGTTTCTTGTTTTCAAACCTCGTCCCTGTTCTCTGTCTGATGTTTGCTTGAGGGCAAGCAAAACCTAAGTCTGGGGGAGTTGATATATCATGGTTTTTATGTTTTTTAACCATGATATAAGTCCTTTTTATTGAGTCTTTTTGGACTTTTTAGAGTCTTAGTAGAGTCTTTGCAGGTTATAGCATGTCTGGAGCATAAATGGAGATATTGAAGCTTTTTGGAGCATTGCAAGTTGAAGCCACGAAGTGTCCAGCTCGAGAAGAAAAGTATGCATTTGGGTGACGCTCGTCACCAACTATGGTGACGCTCGCCACCCACAAAAGAAGGAGTGTGGCTGGTTTATTAAAAGTATCAAGATTATTTGCACGATTCGCCCAGAAGTTCCAGTATTTTCAAGAAGGCCCCAGATCGTTTTTTAGCTTCTATATATTAGGTTTTCAGCGATTGTTAGTTTTTATCTTAGTTTTTGAGAATTCAGAGAGCTTTAGAGAGGATTTTATTGAGAGCTTTTGGGGAGAGAGATCTTGTACTCTTTTTGGAGAAGATTCGAACCCCCTTTGTTTTTATTCTATTCTCTTAATGTAATTTTGTTCAGTTATGTTTTGTGATTCCATGATCATGTCTGAGTAATTTGTTGGTTAATTTACGGTTTTTCAAAGGTTGACGAAGAGTTTGTAGAATTGCTACCTATTAGGAATATCTTTTGGTTCTTCATCTCTGCTTGTTTTAAAATCGAATTTCTTAGACACATCATCTAGAAATTCAAAAATCATAGGTTGTTAAATATATGTGAGAGCATTATTGATAACCTGAACTAGTATTTGATGAGCAAAACAACTTATTGCAAAAAGATTTGGCTTAGGAATTTTGTGAACAATTGAACCTGGTCATTACTTCATGTTGAGATTGTTAGGGTTTGCAAAGAGATTTGAAACTCTGTGATTTAGACATAGATAGCTTCTGCATTAAGAATTGATTAGTTATATATTTGCGATTCATGTTCAAGACGGTCCTTAATCATTCCTGATTTCATGCATTCTACATTCTCGGATTCAACCTGCGAACTGTCCTGACTTATCGGTTTTAGTCTTCTGAAACTTAGGTCAACGTCCAAATTTTGTTTGCTTACATTTAATTTATCATTCGCATTACGTACACCATCTGCTGCTTAGCTTAATCTGTACCTATAATCGATAGTGTAGTTTACATACCCCTTTGGGATTCGATACCCCTTGTACTACAACTGCTTTGATGTGCACTTGCAGTAGTTTGATTTGGATAAAACCTGAGCCCTATCAAGTTTTTGGCGCCGTTGCCGGGGAGTAATAACTGCCTATCGATTTTTAGTATTAGGATTTTGTCCAAGTTTTAATTTGCTTACTAACTTTCAGTTTCATTTCTTTGTGCTGGTTTTAGGTGTATGCCTAATCGCAGAACCAGAAGCAACAAAGAGAAGGAGCTTGTGACTTTGAGCATCGACGAACTTGCTAAGTTGGAGAGGACCCTCAGGAAAACTAAGAAACAGTATACAATGGTTGCTCCAATAATTTTGGTTGAAGATGCAGAAGGTCATTTGGTTGACAGAGAGGGAAACAGGAGGAACGAAGATGGGCAGAGAATTGATCACGATGGGAATGTCATTGTTGAACAGCAGGTTCAACAAGTAGCAGAAGACGCTGGAGTCCCTACTGCTGCCAACAACACTGCCGGGCATTTTGTTCAGAAGACTTTAGGAGACTACAACAGACCTGATCAGTTCTATGTCAACAGAGCTGCAATCCGCACTCCTGCTTTCCAGAGGAACGATTTTGAGCTTAAACCAGTTTATTATCAGCTGGTGGGACAGCATCCTTTCTATGGCTTACCTCATGAGCATCCTTTGGACCACATTGAGAGGTTTCAGGATTTAGCTTCAAGTGTCAAAGCTAATGGTGTTAGCAATGACTTTCTGTTCTGCAAGCTTTTTCCTTACTCACATGGAGGAGATGCTGCATTCTGGCTGAAGCAACTAGAGCCTGCTTCTCTGACTACATGGGAGGACACCAAGAATGCATTTCTGTATAATTTTTATAATGATGCTAGATCAGAGGACCTGAGGACGAAAATTGCATCATTCTCTCAAGGTCATCCTGAAGCTTTTAAGGCTTCTTGGCTGAGGTTCAAGTCTTATCAAAGGGACTGTCCTCATCATGGTTTCAGTCCAGTGCAACTAGTTGGGATCTTCTCTAGAGGCATTGACTGGAAATATCAGATGGCGCTGGATGCAGCTAGTGCAAGAAACTTCAACACCAACAGACCAGAAGAAGCAATCAGGTTGATTGAAAACTTAGTCTGCAGTAACAGCACCGAGAATGCAGATTTTCAGAGGATGAAACAAGCTGGTTTGGATACTGGGAATCAGATTACTGAAGTTAAGGCTAAGCTGGACAGTATGCACAGCCTCTTGGTGGGAAAGAAGTCAGTTCATTATGCTGCAGAGGTGGAGACTTTCGAAAGTCTAGAAGAGATTGAGCAGGAAGATGTAAATTTCATCAATGCTGGAGGATTTCAAGGTCAAGGGTATGGAAATCAACAGTGGAACATAGGCTACAACAACAGCAATTAGAAGAGTGCCTTCACAGGAAATCAGAGCACGCCTGGTTACACAGCTAAGCCTCCATTCCAGAAGACAGAGTACAAGAAACCATTCCAGAACAGCAGCAATTTCAACATGAACTATGGTTCTTCTTCGTACCAATTTGCACCTCCACAAGAGAACACAATGGAAGCCATGCTGGAACAGATCCTAGAAGGACAACAGAAGCTGACAGTGGACTTCAATGGCAAGATAGATTCGCTCTATCATGACTTGAATGGAAAAATTAAAAGTCTGAACTCTTATATGAAGAAGCTTGATGTTCAAGTTGCCCAAACTGCAGGAGCTGTTCACAGAGGCAAGAAGAATTTCTTCCAGGAAGAACTGATGCTAATCCCAAACACCATGTGAATGCCATCACATTGAGGAGTGGAAAGAACCTGCAACCAGTGTTGCAGAAGGATTTGAGCTCAAGAAATTTTGTGGGACTTGAAGAGTATAAAGATAAAGAAATTTCTGCTGAAAATCCACGGGTGACGCTCGTCACTAAGGATGGGTGTCGCTCGTCACCCACTGAGCACGACCCCAATTATTGTTCTTCACATATTGGTCACGACCGTCACCAGGGGGGTGACGCTCGTCACCCAAATCGAGCAACCCTTCCCGACTTGTCCAAAACGAGTGACGCTTGTCACCAACCTGGTGACGCTCGTCACCCGTCGCAACATACTACAGTTTCTACTTAGACTTCAAACAATGCTAAGGAGACAGTGTATAAGCCCAAGATACCTTATCCTAAGCATCCTAAAAAGTCTAAACAAGAGCTTGAAGATGTTAAATGCAAAGTTATCATGGGCAAGTTGGTTATCGAGATCCCATTGATTGATGTTGTGAGGATCACTCCTGTTATAAGGAGGTTTGTGAAGAGAATGTGACAAATAACTTGAGTTTGGAGGCTGAAGCTATGATGATCAACGAGCAGGTCAGTGCAGTGATTCAGAACAGAGTGCCAGAGAAGCTTTCGGACCCTGGGAGCTTTGTTTTAGACTGCAAAATCTTTTCTGACAGGTTTGAGAGATCATTGTGTGATCTTGGTTCTAGTGTGAACCTTATGCCTCATTCTGTTGCCAAGACCTTAGGCATAACTGATTTTAAGGCTACAAGGATATCACTTGTCCTAGCTGATAGATCAGTCAGTGTTCCTGAAGGTGTGTTAGAGGATGTACCTATCAAAGTAGGAGATTGCATGATTCCTACTGATTTTATGGTTCTGGAATAAGGCAAAGAACCCAAAGACCCTTTAATTCTTGGCAGACCCTTTCTGGCTACTGCAGGAGCTATCATTGACGTCAGGAAGGGTAGAATAGAGCTGAATGTTGGTGACTTGGTGATGTAATTCGAAATGGACAAGCTGATGAAGAGACCAACCATAGATGGACAGACTTTTTATGTGGATGTTCTCACCAACATTGCTGACCAGATCTTCCATGAGATGAGATCAGAAGACCCAATCGAGAGGGCGTTGACCACTTCAACAGCAGAGTATGAGCATTTGGATGATGTTGCAACAGGCTACACAAAGATGATGGATGCTATTGCACATGTGATGGAACTGGTTGCACAGGATGAGCTTGTCAGCACATCTTCGAAAGCTGCTACATTGTGTGATTGGAGTAAGCAAAACCACCAAAAGTTGAGCTTAAACAGCTCCCTGCAGGGCTAAGGTATGCCTTCCTTGGAGAAAACTCCACCTTTCATGTTATTGTCAATGCTTCATTGAACAATGCAGAGCTCACCCTTTAGCTAAGTAAGCTGCGCAGATTTCGCAAAGCTCTTGGCTATTCTCTTGATAATATTCCAGGAATCTCTCCAGACTTGTGCATGCATAGGATACACCTGGAGGATGAATCAAAATCATCAGTAAATCAGCAGAGGAGACTGAATCCGAATCTGCAGGATGTGGTCAAGAAGGAGATCATGAATCTGCTGCAAGCTGGGATCATTTATTCAATATCAGACAGTGCTTGGGTGAGTCCAGTGCATGAGATCCCTAAGAAGGGAGGAGTTACAGTGGTGAGAAATGACAAGGATAAGCTGATTCCAACCGGAACTGTGACAGGGCACAGGATGTGCATTGATTACAGGAAGCTGAATGTAGCCACAAGGAAGGACCAGTTTCCTCTACCTTTCATCGATCAGATGCTGGAGAGGCTGGCAAATCACAAGTACTACTGCTTCTTTGATGGCTAGCCAGGCTTCTTTCAGATCCCCATCCATCCAGATGATCAGGAGAAGACCACTTTTACCTGTCCTTATGGCACTTTTGCATATCGCAGAATGCCTTTTGGACTGTGTAATGCTCCTGCAACCTTCCAGAGATGCATGATGTCGATCTTCATTGACATGATTGAGAAGTTTATGGAGGTTTTCATGGATGATTTCTTAATTTATGGGTCTTCCTTCAAGAGCTGCTTGGACAACTTGTGTGCAGTTCTGCAGAGATGTGAAGAGAAGCACTTGGTTCTGAACTGGAAGAAGTGCCATTTTCTGGTACAAGATGGCATTGTACTTGGTCACAGAGTCTCAGGAGATGGTATAGAGGTGGATAGGGCAAAAATTGAAGTGATGACAAGTCTGCAAGCACCTGATTCAGTCAAAGCAGTGAGGATTTTTCTGGGTCACGCTGGGTTCTTCGGAAGATTCATCAGGGATTTCAACAAGATTGCAAGACCTGTTACTGCTCTCCTCTGCAAAGATGTGAAGTTTGAGTTCACAGAAGAGTGTAAGTCTGCTTTTGAACAGATCAAACAGGCATTGGTTACAGCTCCTGTTGTGCAGCCTCCAGATTGGGACTTGCAGCCTCCAGATTGGGACTTGCACTTTAGAGTGATGTGTGATGCCATCGATTTTGCAGTTGGAGCAGTGCTGGGACAGAGAAAAGACAAGAAGCTCCATGCCATTTACTATGCAAGTAGGACTTTGGACGATGCTAAGAAGAACTATGCAACAACTGAGAAAGAACTGTTGGCTGTTGTCTTTGCATTTGAAAAATTCAGGCAGTATCTTGTTGGTTCATAGGTCGTGGTCCATTTTGACCATTCAGCACCGAAGTATCTGATGCAGAAGAAGGATGCAAAGCCAAGGTTGTTAAGATGGATTCTACTCCTTCAAGATTTGACATTGAAGTGAAGGACAAGAAAGGTGTTGAGAATGGAGTTGTTGATCATCTATCCAGGATTCAGGTTGAAGACAATGTCCCAATAAATGATTTCCTGCCTGAAGAGAATGTGTACTTGGTTGAATCAAGAATGCAGGAAGAAAGTGTTGAAAACCTGCAGTTTTCACGAAACTGCAGGGCAGTGACAAGCAACACAAGGGGGGTGACGCTCGTCATCAACAGAGGAGAGTCGCGGCCAGATTTTGCACGCAGATGGTGACGCTCGTCACCAATACTGGTGACGCTCGTCAACAATCTCTGAATTTGGCTGCGATTTGTGCAAGCTTGGGGACAGTTTTTAAAGAGCAAGTATATGCTTTGGATGATCCAAAGAGGCTGTGGTATGCTGATATTGCCAATTATCTTGTTGCAGAGGATGAACCACATGATTTCAAGGGGTATGCCAAGAAGAAGTTCTTAAGAGAACTGTACAAACATTGTGCTGATAGGATTTACAGGAGATGCATAGTAGAAGAAGAAATGCAGGATGTCCTGTTTCACTGTCATGGCTCAGAATATGCTGGACACTTTGCCACATTCAAAACAGTCTCCAAGGTTCTTCAAACTGGTTTTTGGTGGCCTACTATGTTCAGGGACGCCCATGCATTTATTACAAGCTGTGATACTTGTCAGAGAAGAGGAAAGATCAGCAGAAGACATGAGATGCCACAGAACTTCATCCTTGAAGTTAAAGTCTTTGATTGTTGGGGTATTGACTTCATGGGCCCTTTTCCCTCATCATATGGGAATATATACATTCTGGTTGCTTTTGACTATGTATCTAAGTGGGTAGAGGCGTTGGCTACTCCTACTAATGATGCTGCAGTTGATTCGAAGCTGTTTAAGACCATTATCTTCCCCAGATTTGGTGTCCCGTAAATCGTTATAAGTGATGGTGGTTCTCACTTTGTTAACAAGGTTTTTGACAAACTGCTGAAGAAGTATGGTGTACAGCACCGAGTGGCCACACCTTATCATCCCCAGACCAGTGGACAAGTTGAGGTTTCCAACAGACAGATCAAGTAGATCCTGGAGAAGACAGTTGGGAAAACAAGGAAAGATTGGTCAGCAAAACTGGATGATGCATTATGGGCTTACAGAACAGCATACAAAACGCCACTTGGAACTACACCATTCCATCTTCTCTATCGCAAGGCGTGCCATCTACCAGTAGAGCTAGAGTTCAAAGCAGAATGGAATATAAAGAAGCTGAACTTCGACATGAAGCCTGCTGCAGAGAGGCTCTTGATTCAGCTCAATGAACTGGATGAAATCAGATATCTGGCCTATGAAAACTCCAAGTTATAAAACGAGAGGACAAATGCATATCATGATAAGAAGATCATCTCCAGACATTTCGAGCCCAATGACCAGGTACTCCTTTACAACTCTCGTTTACAGCTTTTTTCTGGTAAATTGTGTTCTCGTTGGTCAGGTCCCTTCACTGTCAAAGAAGCTCGACCACATGGTGCCATTGTCCTGATTAACTCCAAAGGAGAGGAGTTCAATGTCAATGGACAGAGGGTGAAGCATTATTGAGCGCAAGCCGAGATTCCAGCAGGACACATTGTATCTCTGGATGATACACCAGTTGTTTAAACAGCCAATCAAAGTCGAGCTAATGACTTTAAACAAGCGCTTAATGGGAGGCAACCCACTGGTAAGATGTATATTTATTTTTCGTGTTTTAGATTTATGATTCAGTTAAAAAAAAAAAAAAAAAAAAGCACGACCAGACAAAAAAAAAAACGGGTGGCGCTCGTCATCCTTAAGGTGACGCTCCTCACCCGTTTGAAACAGGTACGCGGTTCATATTTCTTTCTTCTTCTTCCTCGAACTCATTCTGTTAATACCCGAATACTTTCAAAAACTTCACAAAATCACAACTTTTGATTTCTTGCACCAAATTGAGTGATTCAAAAGGCTAATCCGTGTGGATTTTGGCCCTCTTTCATAATCTAAACTTAGTTTTCAAGATCTGCAAGGTATGTGTTCGGAATCCCCAATTTTCAGTCCGCCATAGGTTTGGTAAATTTTGATTTTGGACTTGATTAGCTTGATTTAACTGTTGAATCATGGTTAGTTAGGTTGTATTAGATGAATGATACCATCCATGTGTGATTTAATCGGTTGATTTGCAAGTTTTTGAAATTTCGAGTTCATGATGAAATTTACAAAAAATCTGTAAATTTTTGGTGATTTTGGGTTGAACTAATGATTCAATTGTGTTTCTGGTAATGTTGTTGTTGAACGCCATCAATTACTTCATCTTCATTCATTGTTTTTTTGAATTTTCAAAAATTTGCTGATTTTGGTGATGTTTTTGGTTGATTTTTGGCTTTAATTTTCAGAAGCCTCGACTGGAGAAAAAACAGCAACAAGGCTCGTTTTCGAGCACTGCATCAGGCTCAACAGATTCATTCAGCAACTACCCGGTTTGCAGGCCTCCATGGCCAAAGCGAGAGGACCTGAAGATATCATCTCGAGTGGCTTGGGCAGGAACTCTGAAGCAGGAGATATCACGGGATACCTGTATACTCCATGACATTCAGGAGGAGTGGGGTGAGTATGAAACGCTGTTCTACAATGCGTGGCAGGAGGTGAAGATTGTCCCCATCAGATTCGCAGATGCCGCTATTCTGCAGAAGATGGGTATCTTCGAGGAGGTTGTGGAGACTCTGGAGAGGATCGGGATGGGCACTATGCCATTCCAGCAGTATGATCTGTACCGAGACTTGGTTCGCCAGCTTCCCTCCACTGCTCGCGTGTACTACACGAATGAGCTGGCTAAGCATGCGCTGGAAGGCACTCCGACTTTCCTGATTCGCGGGGTTCGCTACAGGATCAGTCTGATGGAGCTTTGCGAGATTTATGGTTTCTCTGACCACTTCACAGGCGTTCTCCTTCCCTCACAGTGGACCCACATGCAGAAATTCTGGTCCATGTTCGGGAATGGAGTCTATGACAGCAAGACGAGCACGCAGACAGAGGTTCGACATTCGGTAATGAGGTACATTACGCGCCTTCTTGACAATACTATCTTGTGCAAGTCTGCGCCGAGCAAAACGCGGGTTAGTGAGCTGATTCTCCTTTACTACGGCTTCGCTGAGATGCTCGATGAGGTGATACCCATGGATAGCATGATCCGCGCCAACTTTGGCGCTATTTTTGCTGAGCATTTGGTCTCCTTGAAAACCAAGCCATTCACCAGTCCGGACGAGAAGACTGAGAGTGTTGGCAGCCTCCTGGCACTGATTTTTGAGCATTTTTAGATCGATGTCACACCCTGCAGCCTTTGCAGTGACAGATCTCTCATGGATGAGCAGCATCTGCGCCATGTTACGTGGCTTAAGCCTGGAGTTATCTGGACATTCACTACCACCGCTGGAGAGGATGTTGGCATTAAGTTGCCAAGCAGAGCGCTCACGACGATCCAGGGTGTCACACGCCAGCTGCTCTTCCTGCCAGATGCGAGTCTTCTGCGTCCTGCTAGAGCTGCTAGAGCTGCTACTGCTGGCGCCTCTACTACTGCTGCTGCTGCTGGACCATCTAGACGGCAGACCACTACATCCACTGCTTTCAGGCGGCCTCCACGACCACAGACACCCATGGACATGGCTGCTTTTCAGGAGTATGTCATTGACAGCTTTGAGGGCCTCCGGGATGTTGTTGCTACACTTAGCAACTGTGGTTGTGTCCACCTACATTACACCACCGAGCCCTGTGAGGATGAGGACTGAGCCTCTACTATCTAGTTTCTTGTTTCTGTTTCTCTTTTCTTTTATTTCTCTTGAGTTATTTTTATGTTTTCTTTGAGTCAGTTGTTAGTTACTTTGATGATGTTTTGTGAGATTGTTGAACCAGGATTATATTGATATGTTAGGATGCTATTAAATGTGTGTTTGAGTACTCTAATAGTCTGACTTTAGAGTACATATGATAAGATTACGTTAATAACCATCTAACTTGTCGATTCAGAAGTACAAGTCATGGTGACGCTCGTCACCCGACCCTTCGCGAGGTACCACTTTTTCACCTTGGTTCTACAAGTTCTCATGCATCTTTTTGACCAAGTCTTGGCTTAATAACACTGGGAACAGTGTTGTTTAATTCTGGGGGAGGTGGTTACTGACGTTGTGTGCTTTGTGTTTGATTTATAGAGTCTTAAAGTTGAGTCAAAAACCTGTTTTTATAGAGTCAAAATTTTGAAAATGTCAGTATTTCTTCGAACTAACCTTAGGACGTTTATGCTTATAAGAACCATTGCCACAGTAGTTGATTACAAGTCTTACTAAGTTGAAAGTCATAGGTAAATCAGTCTAGCAATAAAGGTTTAGTTTCTTAGAGAATCTGGAAAATTTGCTGTTAGCTCCACCTTAATGAAGTTTAAACTTCTTATCTTGGGGTTTGATTCTTATTGATCTTGATTCTCTCTTTCAGCACTGACAGTAAGGTTAAGATACAGTCTCTCTTTTCCCTGATGTAGTTTTTAAAAAGTTTAAGTCCAAAGAATGGTGCATTCATGACCGTGTCTCCTCACAAGGAACAACAGTAATGAACACACTTAAGAACCTGTCTCCTCACAAGGAACACAAGTATTGAGTAGCACCATATCTTAGACTGTAGAAAATTAGAAAAGATTGAAAAATCGAAAAAAATCAGAAAGAAAAAGATCAAGGGAAGAGAAAATAGGAGAGCTGTGTTGAGATTGCTTTGTTCAGTTGTTTAGGAAGGGAAAAGAATCTGTAAGTAATTGAGATGATAAAACCTTGATGAGATATCACATTTAGATGAAAATAAGGAGCCAGCAGCAGAAATTTCGGAATTCTTGAAGGGATTTGGATTGGATTTGAGAGATTTGCTAAGCTTGTGATGATTAGACTAAAATTTGATCTTGTGTTGACTTTGTGGTATGTGGATTCGAAAGTGTTAGCTAATGTGGTGTTCCTGATGTTTAACTGACTATTTCTTGTTGTCAAACCTCGTCCCTGTTCTCGGTCTGATGTTTGCTTGAGGGCAAGCAAAACCTAAGTCTGGGGGAGTTGATATATCATGGTTTTTATGTTTTTTAACCATGATATAAGTCCTTTTTATTGAGTCTTTTTGGACTTTTTAGAGTCTTAGTAGAGTCTTTGCAGGTTATAGCATTTCTGGAGCATAAATGGAGATATTGAAGCTTTTTTGGAGCATTGCAAGTTGAAGCCACGAAGTGTCCAGCTCGAGAAGAAAAGTATGCATTGGGGTGACGCTCGTCACCAACTATGGTGACGCTCGTCACCCACAAAGGAAGGAGCGTGGCTGGTTTATTAAAAGTATCAAGATTATTTGCACGATTGGCCCAGAAGTTCCAGTATTTGCAAGAAGACTCCATATGGTGTTTTAGCTTCTATATATTAGGTTTTCAGCCATTGTTGGTTTTTATCTTAGTTTTTGAGAATTCAGAGATCTTTAGAGGGGATTTTATTTAGAGCTTTTAGGGAGACAGATCCTGTACTCTTTTTGGAGAAGATTTCGAACCTCCTTTGTTTTTATTCTATTCTCTTAATGCAATTTTATTCAGTTATGTTTTTTGATTCCATTATCATGTCTGAGAAATTTGTTAGTTAAGTTAAGGCTTTTCAAAGGTTGATGAAGAGTTTGTAGAATTGCTACCTGTTTGGAATATCTTTTGGTTCTTCATCTCTGCTTGCTTTAAAATCGAATATTTTAGACACATCATCTAGAAATCCGAAAATCATAGGTTGTTAAATATATGTGAGAGCATTATTGATAACCTGAACTAGTGTTTGATGAGAAAAACAACTTAGTGCAAAGAGATTTGGCTTAGGAGTTTTGTGAACAATTGAACCTGGTCATTACTTCATGTTTAGATTGTTAGGGTTTGCAAAGAGATTTGAAACTCTGTGATTTAGACATAGATAGCTTCTGCAATGAGAAATTCATGTTCAAAACGGTTCTTAATCATTCCAGATTTCATGCATTCTACATTCTCGTATTCAACCTGCGAACTGTCCTGACTTAGCGTTTTTAGTCTTCTGAAACTTATATCAACATCCAAATTTTGTTTGCTTACCTTTAATTTATCATTCGCATTACATACACCATCTGCTGCTTAGCTTAATCTGAACCTATAATCGATAGTGTAGTTTACATACTCCTTTGGGATTCGATACCCCTTGTACTATAACTGCTTTGCTGTACACTTGCAGTAGTCTTATTTGGGTAAAACCTGAGCCCTATCACTCCCCACCTTGAAAGTGGACAGGAACTGGTATATGAGATGCTTTTAGGAGGGAATTAGATTCTCCATAAATTTGCTAAGCTCCATGTTGTCAAAGATTCTCTTGCAATCGCTATAGATCCCAAGCGCCTTCATTGTGGTAGCATAAGGATATCTTGTAGCCTTGAAAGTGCATTGGTTGAAGTGCTCCATGAGGTCTCTTGCACTTAGCTCCTTGTATGGGACTTCTTCTTGAGCATTCCCCTTTCCTTTAGAGTTTGCAGCCTTTCCATCAATTGTCCTCTTTCCAGCAGCCTTAGATGATTGCCCAGCAGCAATACCCTTGCCTTTGTCTCTTGTGATAGTGGAGAAGAAGGTGCTTCATCTTGTGGTGCTTGACCCTTGCTTCCTGCAGCAGTTTTAATTTTCCCGATGGTACGTGCAGGAACAAAGCTTGAAATCCAGTGAGTGGATGAACTAAAGTTTGAGAAAATTTGACTTAAAGCTCTAAAAAATTTTCTCAAATCTATAAGACGTTGAACTAGCATTTAAACAAGATTAAACATCTAAAGAACTAAGAGAATTCAGAACCTAAAAGGTGTAAACATGCTAGAGTTCTCAACAAGTTTAATCTATTATGCATATGAACCTAGCATGGTGGCTCTAAACAAAGTTAAACATGATTATGCAAAGTGAATTCAAAGCAAGCAAGCGATTAAGTATATGAACAGTAACCAATCCTAAACATTCTACTTGCTTAGCTAACAGATTCCACCACGCCAAAATCAAAACAAGCACCTAAACTAAACAAAACTAGCTCTTAATGCAAAAGATTCAAAGACTTTAAGCAAGCACAAAGCATAAGAGCAAGAGATGAACAGTTAAGAAAGCAAGCCTTTACGGACTTCTGAGCACTTACAGAAGACAAATAAAAGAGAGAAAAATCATGAAATTTCGTGATACAAGTGAGAGAAGAGAGGAATGAAGTGTGAAGAGTGAAAAGGAGCAAGGAAGCTTTGATAGAACTTAAGAGGGAAGCAAAGGAATCAAACAAATGGGGGACAAAAACAAAAGTTCTCAGAAGTGGAGCAGGATGACAGGAAGGAGCCACAAATTCAAATTCAAACTCCCTTGGCTCCAAGCCAAAAGAGAGAATTTTTTTTGAAAATTTGAAAACTTACCTCGCCGGACCATCGGTCACTTGAGACCTATGGTAGAGATCGATGGGGTCCTGTCGGTCTCTCCTGACCGATGGCCTATCCGCTGCAAACCCATCGGCCACTTTTGATCGATGGTAGTAACCGATGGTGCATCCGCTTGGTTTCCATCGGTCACTTTCTGACCGATGGAAACTATGCTTTGCACTTTTTGTTTCCCCAAACACCTTCTCAAGCCCTAAATCGAACTCCTGCTTCTTAAAACACTAATAAAGCATAAAATGAACTAAAAAGTATAATATATACAAAGGATACCATGAGACTACCTCCCAAGTTTGCTTGTTTAGAGTCACTTAGCTTGACTTTGATTACATCTCTACTGGAGGTGAGGAGAAGGAGTCTTTGAAATCCTTGGTGTCACCTTTCTCCCCTTGACTCTGGTGGTGACTCCATTCAGCTTGATCTTAGCAAAAGGCATAGTCTTCCCCTCTTGCTGCATCTTGAAGAAAACATCATCCATCTTTGAGTCACATGGTTGCAAAACCACTTCTCCACCTTTAGTAACAAACTTGATTTCATTCAAATTCTTCTACCCAACCACTTCAAGGACCTCCTTTTCAGTGGTATCTTCAAACAGCTTTGACAAACAGTAGCCATCAAAACTCTCTCCTGGGTAGCCCTCAAACTCTGGCCAGTTTTTGTTAACTCCTTTCAGCTTGTTAAGCTCCATGGAGAAAGCATGATCATGCTCCAACTTGTTGCCCTTGCTGTCAAACCTCAAGACCTTATCCCTAGTAAGCCTCAGCTCTCTGTTGTGCATTTTCTAGCATCAAATACAGCGCCAGCTAAAGCTGGAAATGGCCTTCCAAGTATGATGGCATTCTGAATCTGCCCTTCAACATCCAGAACCAAGAAGTCAGTAGGGATAGTCACTCGCTCTATCTGCATAGCCACATCCTTGAGAGCTCTTAATGGCATCTTCACAGTCCCATCAGCAATGGTAAGAGAGACATTACTTGGTTGAAACTTGGTGTAGCCTAACTCCTTAGCAGTAAAAGCTGGTAATAGATTAATGCTTGCTCCTAGATCACACAAACAGCTCTTGAAGGTCTTGTCTTTAAGCTCACAAGGGAGTGTGAAGCAACCTGGATCTCCAAGCTTCTTGATGTCCAGCTCCTTGACTTCTGAAGCTTAAGTCTTAACTCTCAGTTTCTCAAGCTCCTCTTCAGCATTTAACCTCTCATTTCCATTTGAGCAGCATATAGAGTCTCATACTTCTTGACTACTAGCTCTTTCAATCTTCCTGAAAATGGGATATCAGGTTGATAAGCTGGAAACACATTAGCTTCAGCTTCGTTCTTGGCATCAGAAACTTGAACAAGTTCCTCCCTCGCACTTTGTTCATCAATGTCCTCATTGGTCATGGACAGAAACTCATCTATTATAGCATCTTCCTCAGGGGTGAAAGCAGTAAGGGATTCAACAACTTGGCAGTATTCCTTTGGGTTCATCTCACATTTTCCAGGGAGATTACCTTGAGGGCGTGGTGCTGTTGCAACTCCTTTGTTGTTCTCAAAGGTTTTCACCCTTGTAGCTAAGCCATCAAACTTGTCCGTCAACTCCACATGGACAGAATCAATCTTGTTATGAACCTCAACAAACTTCTTGTTCATTTCCAAGGTTGTGTTGACCTGATTGTTGATCATTTGCTGCATCAGAACTCTGAGTTCAGGATCTCGGAGCTTAAGGAAGCTTGTGCTGGAGCTTGAGCATTTAATCCTGGAGGATTATAGGGCGCTCTAGGCTGGAAGTTGTTGTTCCTCTATTAAAAACCTTGATTGTTGTTGTAGGGAACAAAAGGTCTTAGACCAGCTTGTTGTTGTTGTTGAGGTGGGTACACTTGGTCTTGAGGATTTGCAACATTGTTGCTTCAGTAAGATAGGTTTGGGTTAGGTCTATAGTTGCCATACCCATTGTAGCCTCCTTGATTACCAACATAGTTCATCTCCTCAACTTGGCAAGTCTCTTGATTATCAACCTGAACCAAGTCAAAAAAAGTTAACTTCCTTCTTTTCCCTTAGCAATAGATCCAACTTCTCATATAGAGCCTTGATCTCCTTCCTGCTAGACTCTAGCTCATCCTTAGCACTTCTTGGAGCTATGTCAAACTCTTCATTATAATTTCCATCAGACTGAGCTAGATTTGCAACAAGCTCCAATCCTTCATCAACATCCTTTGACAAGAAGTTCCCATTTGATGCAGTGTCCAAGAGCAGTTTTATTTTAGACAAGGCGCCCCTGTAGAGAGTTGAGAGCAGAGAGACTTGTAAGAAGCCATGGTGTGGGCACTGCAGTGTGTATCCCTTGAACCTTCCCAAGCTTCACCAAAGCTTTCATTGTTCCTCTGTGCAAACCTTGAGATTTCATTCCTGATCCTTGCAGTCCTTGAAGTAGAGAAGAAAATTGATAAAAAAAGGCTCTCTTGCACTCATCCCAACTAGTGATGCTTCCTTGAGGCAAGTTTTTCTCCCACTGGTGAGCTTTATCCCCAAGAGAGAATGGGAACAACCTTAGTTTGAAGCCATCTTCACTTATCCCATTTATCTTGGGTCTATCAAAGTTATCCAAGTGATCCAAAGTGTCTTCAAGTGGTAATCCATGGAACTTGCTTCCCTGAACCATTGAGATAAATCTAGATTTGATCTTAAAGTTATTAATCTGAACTGCTGGAGGAATGATCCCTATTCTGTTGTTATAATCTCTCAAATACAGCACTGAGAGTCAAGGATGATTAGTAACCAAATGCAATTAAAACCTGATCTTAAAGATTTCACAAACTCTAATGATTCAAACTGTAACCCCAATGGCAATGGCGCCAAATTGATACTAGTCAGTTGTAGTATTTTGGATTTATTTCAATCCAAAGGGAGTTAGTTGAATGATAGAAGAGTTGCAAGTAGAAAGCTCTAAGTCAAGTGAAATCAAAGGGATTTTGTTGTTTAACACAACTAAACTAGCAACCCTAAGTGATCAAACACCAAAGAAACAATAGTAAGCAAGCAGAGAACAATAAGAGCAATGAAAAACAGACCAATAGATACGATTCGAAACTCAATAAAGAGAAATCAAGTTCCTAGATGTGGTTATTGACTTTGGAGAATTCAAAGGGTAACTAAGGTTGTTTCAAACATCACTGATCAAGCAAACAAGCTATCAATGCTGATTACAAGACATATAGTTCACAATCAAGCAAGTTAAATCCAATCTCTTGGTTAATAACACTTTGCTAATCATCCTAACAATAACTAACGCTCGTTAGTGCTAGAACAATCAACAAGCAAGAAAAACCAACTCTATTCAAGTCTAAATACTCCTCAAACAGTCAATCTCTTGAGCTAAGGCCAGTAAATCCTCTATTAACCAAGATCAGCATTTCATCAAACACTTGGTGGGCATCAAATGAAGCCTAATTCTAGATTCATTTTATCAAGACAAATCTAGCTTAAGAACAGATCAATAGAGAGGGATCAATCACATTAAGTACTAACAAACCCTAATCAAGCCTATAAATTGCCCTAATCTACAATATCTAGAAACCCTAAGGTAACTACTCACTAATCACCATGTTAAACACCAAATCACAAAGAGAAACGATGCTAAGCATGATTAATAATGAGATTAAAGAAAATATTAAAAGCAAATATAAACTTTGATTAAGAAAAGATAGATTGTCTTAAAAAACCAGAAAAATCAACCAAGAAAAGAAAACTTAAAACAAAGCTTGACACTAAAAATTCTTAGAACAAGCTATTTATACTAAAAGTCAAATACGCTAACATAATGGCAAAAGTGTAAATAAATGCAAGTTCGGGTTGGATCCCATCGATCATTGATGGTGCTGATCGATGGCCTCCTATCGATCACTTCCTGCCCGATGGTCCTGAGGAGAGTGAAAGATGGTATACTCGCTGCATTCCCATCGGTCACTCCTTGACCGATGGCCTCCTAACGGTCTTGAGTGATCGATGGTCTTGAAGGCTTGATCGATGAACTTCCAGAGATTGTTTTCCTTGGCTCCTTTTGGTCCTTCTTGGCTTGGCTAGCCTCCTGATCCACTCCCACACTTCCTCCTTGCTCCATTCAGCTTCATGAGTACCTAAAAACACCCTTAATGCATAGAAAATGCAAGCTACATCCTAAATGCAACCTAAGTCTTAAAAGGAGAAGAAAATGGGACTAGAGAGAAGGAAAACATGCAAAAGAGAACCAAAACATGCACTAAATGATGCAAAGGTATGAGATATCAGGAGTTAGAGAGCTCCTCAATATCTCCTTTCTCATAAGAGAAACCAGGTTGTGGAGACTTTCTTACCCTCCTCTTATTCCTTCCTTTTGATACAAGATTTTTTAGGATTTGATTCAATCACCCAAGCTTGTACTAATCAGTCGTAGTATAGCATAGTGTTTTATCAATCCAAAAAGGGAGAATGAAACAGTAAGAATGCAATAGAGCTCTTAATTCAAGCAAACAAAATTGGTTTTGAAGTCTAATGATATTGCTGCATATTTCATGTATTTTGCATGCATATAAATTAGTTTCTTATACATTTACATTGCATATTAGGCTAGATTGCATCACTTTAGGTCATAGAGCACTTTTGCACCAGCATTTGCATGTTTGTTGCATTTTGCATTGCATTCAGGTTGTTTTCGGCGACTTTGGAGCTATGGAAGATTCGTGGACGTGCTAAGGCTCGTGAGGAGGCTCGTGGAAACTTGGAGAATTCAGGAATTCTTGCTAAGGATCAGAGATCGAGAAGCGGATCGAGCATGGCCGGTCGATCTAGATGAGATCGACCAGAAGATCGAGTAGTCCATCCGATTCAAGGGAACTGATCGAGTGAAGAGATCGATCAAGGAGTGCGGACGTAAATGACGCCATGCAGAGCGAGAGTCGGATCGAGTCCACCACTCGATCCTCCACAGATCGACTCCAAGATCGGACGAAGCACTCGATCCACCAAAGAAGATCAAGACACAGATCGAGCTGAAGTCACGATGTCCAAAGATGATCGAGTGATATTGCCACATATTGCATGTATTTTGCATACATATAAGTTACCTTTTCATGCACTTACATCACATATAAGGTCCTAGAGCATTGTTGCACCAGCATACGCATGTTCCTTGCATTTTGCATCATATTCAGGTTGTTTCTGGCTACTTTGGAGACGTGGAGGTTCGTGGACGTGCTGAGGGTAGTGTGGAGATTCGTGAGAACATCAGATGTTTGCTAAGGACCATAGATCGGGGAGCAGATCGAACATGGCCGGTCGATCTAGACGAGATCGACCAGAAGATCGAGTAGTCCTTCCGATCCATGGAATCTGATCGAGACGGAGATCGAGTGAAGCAATCGATCAAGTGGTACAGTCGTAAATGACACCATGCAGAGCGAGAGCCGGATCGAGTCCACCACTCGATCCACCGAAGATCGATACCAAGATCGGATGCAACACTCGATCCACCGAAGAAGATCGAGACACAGATCGAGTTGAAGACACGATGTCCGAGGATGATCAAGCAACATGCTCAATCTCGAAGTCGATCTCAGTCCTTTCAACCGTTTTTGGCCGCTAGCGAAGGGGGGACCATCGAGCTGTTTGGCCTACTTTGGGAAGGCGGCGATCGCATTTTTTCACACGCTTTCACTTTTACTTTTTTATCATCTTTCTCTCTGGTTTTTGGGCGATTCGGCCATTGTTGAATTTCGAAGCTTTTGTTCTTGGATCTTTTGAATCTTTTAAGCTTTAAGTAATCGTCTTTCATGTTTATCGTTTCATCTTTCATGCTTTGCTTGATTTACTTAATGTATAGTGAGTAGTTTAATCGGGTTGCTGGGTTGAGACGATCCTAAGGGGTGAAAAAGGTTTTCAAATCTTGGTGTTTTCTTGTTCTAAAGGCTATCTCTTCTAGGTTCCTAAGGCTTAAAGAGTCTCACGCCAAGATCTTTATGATCAGAGAGGTCTCTTACCTTGACAGGATCCAGAGATCTCTGAAAATCACATCCTAGAGACTAGTTACCCTTTCCCAAACGTCATGATAGTTTAGGGGACTAGTTAAGCCACGTTTTTGAAATCTAAGTTCATTGCCTTTCAACCACTCTTTCCACCTAACGCCATGGGTTTGGAGGAGAGGATGAAGGAGTGATCCATACCGCAAGCCACGAATGGGTCTTGTTTTGTTTTCAAGGCTTAGAGAATCTCACAAAGTGAGTAGATCTAAAGTTTTCAAACCAAGCTTGGACCTTTGAAGCCCCTAAACATGAATCTCAACCCTAGACCCTTCTTTCTAGCATCTTACATCTTCGTTAATCATTCGCTTGATACTCGTCGCATCCTGGTCGTTAGTTTCATTGCACTTGCACTTTTAGACGAGATCGATCCAACTGCTCGATCTAGTGGTCGATCCTGTGGTCGATCCACTAGTCGATTTTTATAAATTCATAGCTTTGCACTTTAATGATTCTGTTTGGTCCTAGTGGTAGTTTAATCATCTCTGGTATTTTTAAAATAGTTTTGCATTCCATTTTACTGCTGCATCTAGTTTTTAGGATTTTCACAAAATCGTTTATCATTTGCTTAACTTTACACTACCCTTGCATTCTCTTTGCACTTTCTAGCTTCTAGGATTGGATTGATTCCTCTTGCATTGTGCTACAACTGTATGCTGCTTGAGTTTTGATAACCTCCTGTTGCATAGCATCACACCTAAGAAAAATCTTGTTTTCAAATGGCGCCGTTGCCATTGTAGGAGTGTTAGAAAGCATAGAGATTTGGGGCTTAGTAAAGACTAAGCTTTACTTTGTTTAAGTTACTAATTTATCTACTCTCAAACGTGTGTCTTTCAGGTACATGAATCTTCGTTCAAGGGGAGACAACAATCTACTTCAACCCTTGGACAACATTCATCAACTTGGTCATTCACGGCAAAGAAGAGTACGAGAACAAGCTAGAGCTTTTGAGGAGATTGTTCAGCACGGTTTGGTTGACTTTGAAGCTATGGCTGAACACGAGCATCCAGAGTGACCTCCTCCAGCTCACAGGGTAGTGGGAAGGGGCACTGGAAACCCCCAACACGCGGCTAGACCCCCAAGGATCATAGGAGCCGGAGATGCTCCCAATACTCATCACAATAGGTTTGGGATCACTCCTCCTCCTATACAAAACAACAACTTCGAGATTAAGCCGGGTTTCATCTCAATGGTGCACAACAATAAGCTTCATGGGCTAGCAATGGAAGATCCCTTGGAACACCTTGATAACTTGGAACAAGTATGTGGGATGATCAAGATAAACGGTATATCCGAAGACGCTTTCAAGCTGCATCTCTTTCCATTCTCTCTTGGAGACAAGGCTAGACATTGGGAGAAAACACTTCCTCAAGGCACCATCACCTCATGGGACGAGTGTAAGAAGGCTTTCCTCTCAAAGTTCTTCTCTAGCACCAGAACGGCAAGGCTAAGAAGCGAGATCAGCGGCTTCACGCAAAGGAACAACGAGACTTTCAATGAAGCCATGGAACGATTCAAGGACTATACTATCCAATGTCCTCACCATGGCTTCAGCGAAGAGACTCTTCTAAGCACTATCTACCGAGGAGCTTCAACAAAGATTCGCTTGTTGCTTGACACGGCTAGTAATGGAAACTTCATTGGTCAAGAGGTAGAAGAAGGCATGGAGCTGATTGAGAACTTAGCACTAAGTGACGGCAACTATGCTGAGGATTATGACCATGCACCGAGGGGTTCTAAGCTAGAGTCTCACAAGAAAGAGTTGAAATCATTACATGAGAAGATTGACAAGTTGGTTTTGGCGAAGCAGAAGCACGTTCACTTTGTTGGTGAAGCGGATGAGAACCAAGAGGAGCTTGAGTTGAGCCAAGAAGAAGCTAATTGGGTGGCGGGTCAAAACAACTACAAACCTCTAGGATATTCACAAGGCTACAACGAGAACAACAATCTCTCATACCGCAGCACCAATGTAGCAAACCCTAAGGATCAAGTGTACCCTGCTCAGCAAGCAAAGCCTTTCGTACCTTACAACAAAGGCTTTCAGCCGAGTGGTGGCTTCCAAGGGCAATGGCAGAATAACTTCCAAGGACAACAGCAAGGAAACAAAGGTTATACGCCAATGTACCCTCTGGGCTTTGTATCTCAGCAGCAACAACCGATGCAACAACAAGTTGATCCTGTCCAAGTTATGTTCCAACAATTGATTCAAGGGCAAGCCTCTACAAACCAGAAGTTTGCCGAGATGAACACTCGTTTAGACTCGTCTCTCACTGACTTCTCTACTCAGATCACCAACTTAAACAACAAGATCAAGTAGCTAGAGAAGGGAAAGGCGAGTACAAGTGGTCAGAATAGCCTACCGGGCAAGTGTGAGCAGAAACCCAAGGAATATGCCAATGCCATCACGTTAAGAAGCGGAAAAGAGCTTGCACCTATGGTTACTCCTAAGAACAACGAGGACGTTGTAATTCAAGAGGGGGAGGGTAAGCTTTCAGCAGATGATGAGATCAACTTTGACAATGTCTGGATTCAAGGGCCAAGAAGAGGAGACAAAGCGGTTGTTGAGAAGAAAGCGGAGCAAACTACTAAGGAGAAGGATGCTTATGTACCTCCACTGTATGTACCTAAGCTACCTTTTCCTGGCCGTTTCAAAAAACAACTCATAGAGAAGCATAGAGTCTTGTTTGAGAAGCATCTTAAGGACGTAGAGATCAAGCTACCTCTTGTGGACTGCCTTGCAATGAATCCTAAATGCGCCAAATTCTTCAAAGACACTCTCGTGAAGAAGAATAAGGAAAGCAAGGAAGTGCTTGTTCTAAGTGAGGAGTGTAGTGCTGTAATACACAAGGAGATAGTCCCTAAGAAGTTGGGAGACCCTGGAAGCTTCACTATACCTTGCGCTTTAGGTCCTTTGGAGTTCAAGAGTTGTCTTTGTGATCTCGGAGCTAGCATAAATCTGATGCCTCATTCCGTGGCAAAGAAACTTAGCTTTACCCGTTTCAAGGATTGTAGAATCTCGTTGGTACTAGCTGACAGAAGTGTGAGGTTACCCGTGTGAATGCTTGAGGACTTGCCAGTGAAGATCACTAGACTAAACGTGCCTACAGACTTCGTTTTGTTGGAAATGGATGAAGAACCAAAGGATCCACTCATTCTCGGTAGACCTTTCTTAGCCACCGCCGGAGCCATAATAGACGTCAAGAACAGGAAGATTGCCTTGCACTTGGGTAAAGATATAAGGCTAGACTTCGATATCAATGAGGTTTTGAAGAAGCCTACGATAGAAGGGCAAGCTTTCTACATTGAGACGTTGGATGCTTTAGCGGATGAGTTGCTGGAAGAGCTGGCTCAGGAAGATCATTTGAAGCTGGCACAGACTAAGGAGCCAGGAGAGTTTGGTTATGTGGACCAGAGGACTCAGGAGTACGTCAACTTTCTTGATTCGAGGAAGGTTGTGCTTGAAGATGTAGGCCTTTGCCTAGAGATCGACTCCGAGATCGATGACATTACTCGATCCAGAGGTCAAATCGACAAGACAATCCAGAGCACAACTCGATCCAGTGCAACAATCGACAGTCAGATCGAGGAGGGTGGTCGATCCAGAAAAACAATCGAGTTCACGATCGAGAAAGGCCATCCAATCAGTTTGGGGTCCCATCTGGAGATCGACTCAACGTCTCGATCCCTCGTTCGATCCACATTACAACGAGTGGGTGAATCGAGTGAAATTGCTCGATCTAGACAACATCGAGAACAAGATCGACCTGACGACTCGATTTCAGAAGGGATAGCGGTTGGAGAAAGCAGCCTCAAGGGCCATGTCTCAGGTTCTAAGGAAGGTTCTAAGGAGGAGAACAACAGCAGCAGCCACGAGGATGATTGGAGCGAGCTGTTAGCCCCAAAAGTGGACCTTAAGGAGCTCCCAAAAGGGCTAAGGTATGCTTTCTTAGGGCTTAACGAAACCTATCCTGTGATTGTGAATGAAAACTTGGGTGATGATGAGTTGCAAACACTCTTAACTGAGTTGAGGAAGTATAGGAAGGCCATTGGGTACTCTCTAAGTGACATCAACGGCCTTTCACCAGTGCTTTGCACTCATAGGATTCACTTGGATAATGTGAACGCCTCTTCTATAGAACATCAAAGGCGTTTGAATCCAAATTTGAAAGAGGTTGTTAAGAAGAAGATTCTTAAGCTTTTAGAGGCTGACGTGATCTATCCCATAAGTGACAGCACGTGGGTTCTCCCGTACACGTGGTGCCTAAGAACTGAGGGATCACGGTCATTAAGAATGACAAAGATGAGCTTATACCTACTAGGACTATTATTGATTATAGGAAGCTTAATCTTGCCTACTAGAAAGGATCATTTTCCCTTGCCTTTTATTGATCAAATGCTTGAAAGACTTCCTAATCACCCCTACTATTGCTTTCTTGATGGATATAGTGGATTTTTCCAAATACCAATCCATCCCAATGATCAGGAGAAGACAACCTTTACATGCCCTTATGGCACCTTCGCGTATCGAAGGATGCCATTCGGGTTATGTAACGCACCAGCTACGTTTCAGCGGTGTATGATGTCGATCTTCTCCGATCTTATAGAAGAGATGGTAGAGGTGTTTATGGATGACTTCTCGGTCTATGGTGTGTCCTTCTCTGCGTGTTTGTTGAATCTTTGCAGGGTACTAAAACGTTGTGAGGAGACAAACATGGTGCTTAATTGGGAAAAATGCCACTTCTTGGTTAAGGAGGGGATCGTGCTTGGACATAAGATATCAGAGAAGGGTATTGAAGTCGACAAAGCAAAGATTGATGTGACGACAAGCCTTGAGCCGCCAGTTAACGTCAAAGGGGTGAGAACCTTCTTGGGACACGCCGGCTTCTACAGGCGCTTCATTAAAGACTTCTCTAAGATTGCACGCCCTCTCACTCGGCTGTTGTGCAAGGATGCTGAATTCGTCTTTGATGAGGAGTGTTTGCAAGCTTTCGTGACAATCAAGGAGGCCCTAGTATCGGCGCCTATAGTGCAAGCACCTGACTGGAATATACTTTTTGAGATTATGTCTGATGCTAGCGACTATGCCGTGGGAGCCGTTCTAGGCCAAAGGAAGGATAAGAAGCTGCACGTGATATACTATGCTTCAAGAACCTTGGATGACATTAAAACGAGGTACACCACTACGGAGAAGGAGCTATTGGTGGTTGTATTCGCCTTTGAGAAGTTCAGGGCTTATCTCGTGGTTTCCAATACCATAGTTTACAAGGATCACTCAGCTTTGCGTTATATATATATTCCAAGAAGGACAGTAAGCCGTGGCTTTTGAGATGGATCCTCTTGCTTCAAGAATTTGACATGGAAATCAAGGACAAGAAAGGGATAGAGAATGGCGTTGCTGACCGTCTCTCTCGGTTAAGGATCAACGAGTCTCTTCCTTTAGACGATTCTCTCCCCAAGGAACAACTCATGGCAATCACTACGGCTGTTTGTGGGAGCTTAGAGGGGCAGTTTGAGGAAGTTCTGAGCATCAAAAAGGAGGATCTCCCTTGGTACGCGGATATTGTGAACTACTTGGCATGTGGGGAAGAGCCGTCGCATCTTGACAACTACCATAGGAAGAAGTTCATGAGAGACGTGAGCCACTACTATTGGGATGACCCCTATTTATACAAGAGAGGAGTGGATAGCCTGTACAGAAGATGCGTGACAAAGGAGGAAGCGAGAGACATCATCTTTCATTGCCACGGTTCTTTGTATGGCGGGCATTTTACTTCATTCAAAACCACCACTAAGGTCTTACAAGCCGGCTTCTGGTGGCCGTCCATCTTCAAAGACACTCATGTGTTCGTGATAAGCTGCGAGGCATGTCAAAGAGCAGGGAATATCACTAAAAGGAATGAGATGCCTCAAGTTCCCATATTTGAAGTAGACGTCTTTGACGCGTGGGGCATAGACTTCATGTGGCCATTTCCTTCATCATACGGCAACAAGTTCATACTAATGGCTGTTGACTACGTCTCTAAGTGGGTTGAGGCCATTGCTTCCCCAACAAACGATTCTAAGGTGGTGATCAAGCTCTTTAAGAGCATTATTTTCCCGAGTTTTGGAGTTCCCAAGGTGGTGATAAGCGAAGGAGGGAGCCATTTCATCAACAAGCTGTTTGAAAATCTGTTAAAGAAGTATGGCGTGAAGCATAACGTAGCTACGCCTTACCATCCTCAAACGAGTGGCCAAGTGGAGGTCTCTAACCGTCAGATCAAGGAGATACTCGAGAGAACAGTTGGGACTACTCGGAAAGATTGGGCAGTGAAGTTGGATGACGCTTTGTGGGCGTACCGGACTGCTTTCAAAACGCCTATTGGTACCACTCCTTTCACTCTACTCTACGGTAAAGGGTGTCATCTTCCTGTTGAGTTGGAACATAGGGCGTTGTGGGCTGTGAAGCGGGTGAATTTTCATCTGAAGACGGCTCAGGAGAAGCGTTTGATCCAGTTGCACGAGCTTGATGAGCTAAGGCTGGACGCTTACGAAAGCGCTAGGATCTACAAGGAGCGTACCAAGGCTGCTCATGACAAGAAACTGGTGCCTAAGGAGCTTAAGGAAGGAGGTTTGGTGCTGCTTTACAACTCGAGGCTCAAGCTCTTTCCAGGAACGCTAAAGTCACGGTGGAGCGGTCCGTATGAAATCAAGGATGTATTACCTTACGGAGCTGTCACATTGGTGGGCAAGAGTGGGAATGCATTTACAGTGAACGGACACAGGGTTAAGCCATACATGGCGAGTGCATTTGACAAGGAGAGCACCTCAATGTTTCTCCAAGACCCACCATCTGCCTAAACCAAGTAAAGTCTAGCTAAAGACGTTAAAGAAAGCGCACTTGGGAGGCATTCCCATGTCTATCCTGTACATATTTTTACTTTATTTCTTTTCTAGTTTTATGTTTTTGTCATATGAGTGTGTAGGAACAAGTATGAGGGACGCAGGACATGATCTGAGTTCAATAAGGAGTAAGAAGGGGGCTAGTATAAGCTAGAGATCGAGTGCTAGATCGACTCGTCCTGGCTCGATCTTTGCTAGATCGAGCTGGTGAATCGAGAGGAGCCAGTCGATCTAGACGAGATCAAGTAGACAGATAGAGTGACGAACTCGATCTAAAATGTCTCGGGAAATTCTTGGAGTTTAGATCGATCGATCCAAAAATGGATCGACTGATCTATTTTCTCTCGGGAAAGTCCCTCATAGACAGATCGATTAGTCAACTCGATCCACCACTCGATCCAAGCTAAATTGACCCCTGAATCGACTGAGCCAAGCGATCACGAGGACTTAGTAGCGATTTCAAAAACTCAAGGAACGAGAGAGCCAATTGATCTACAACTCGATTCAATTCGAATCGTGTCCTAAATCGAGTAACCCTCTCGATCTAAGCCATTATGGGCATGAGATCGAGTCCTATATCGACCAAAGGGACTCGATCTCGTGTCGAGGTAACATTTTCTTTTCCCTCTCTCTTTCTTTCCCTCCACTTTTTAAATTCAAAACTTGGTCAAGGCAGGATTCTCTGACCATGAAAGATGTGCCTTGACCAAGACTTTTGTCAGAAAACCATTTCTCTCACCCATAGTTTTGTTTTGTTGGTCTTTAAATGTTTTCAACCACCTTCACACTCTCTCATTCTTGTTTTCTCGAGCTTCTGAGTAAAGAGAGTGTGAGATATTTATTTTTCAAAGACCAACAAGCATTCTTAACAATCCTTGCAAAGGTATTTTCGGATTTTTTTGCAAAAATCTTTTGGAAAATCTCCTTTTATTTTACAATTGATTGTTTTAGATGCTAGGGCGGTTTTGAATTTATAAATTTAGCTTAATTAAAGGAAAAATTTTGGATTTTCTAGTATCTCTAGATTTAATTCTCTATTATTTTGCTATAATTTTTATAAATTCCCCAAAATTCTAGGGTATTAGTTATCGACTTTCTTCTTTGCCTCTCTCTTTCTCTCAACATATTGCATATTTGCTCATAGCTTTGCTTGAGAACTTTGTTTCAGGCGCAATGGCCCCAAGAGAACGAGAGAAGAGACAGCACAAGAGGGAGAAGGTCAGGAGGTAGCTGTTCAAGAAAGGGTTCGATGGAATAAGGGTGAGAAAAGGGATAAGAAGCAGCTGGAAAGGCTTCGGTTCGAGCCTACTAAGTTTGCGGACCGGGAGCTGCTGTTCAAGCTAGGGATCCTTGGAGATTTCGACCAAGTCCTCAAGAATATTGGCCTGAGATGTCTGTCACGAATGGATTGCCCAACAATTCCAGAAGTGACAATAGACATCCTTGCCACGTTGGAGTTTCGTTACGAGAACCCTAGCGCCCCTGTTCCTTCACAAGGCCGTCTCTCTTTCAAGGTTGGACGTCAAGCTTTCAGCCTCTCAATCTCTGAGCTGTGTCAAGCTTATGGTCTCAACACAGCCGCCACCAAGATCGAGCACCCCTCCTTCACGCGAGCAAACGATTTTTGGGACCTGATCAGCAACGAAGACTACAAGGCCAACACCGCCAAAATCAAGAGAGTGAGAAGCCCGGTGCTGAGGCACACCTTGAAGCTGATCGCCAACACATTCAGGAGACGGTCAGTTGCTCCCACGGTCACGAAGACCGAGCTTTGCTTCTTGTTCCAAGGCGTGAAGCATTTGTTGTGTGAACCGGCGCAGAATGATGAGCCTATGGAGGATGAACTCGGTGATGACGTGAACTATGGATGCGTACTTGCTGCCGCTTTGGTGAAGTACAAGGCATATGCCTTGCGGTGCAAGGCAAGCTCTTCATTCATTGGCGGTTTCCTCACTCCTCTATTTATACAAGCCGGCGTACCTATACATGATTTCACACCCGTCCCCGCTAGAGCTTTCATGGATGAGATCTACATGAGGAATACCGACAGCTTGGGACGCACGCCAACAGAAGGGTTCTATGCTTATCTTTTCATCGACGACGAACATGAGAAGAGAGTGTGCATCCTACCAAACAAGGACGAGACTGAGCTGCTTGGTGTTGGGAACATCGAGTTCTTGTCAACTGTAGAAGAGTGCTTTGCTCCTCTAGGAGGAACGCCTGCCCCAGCGATTGATCCACGTCCAAGGTCTGAGTCCCCAGCCACGGAAGATGAGATGCCCGAGGCTTACACCCTTCCCAAGATAGATTTCGAGCCGAGAACCAAAACGGAGAAGTTCCTAGCATCTGTTGTGGAGATGCAAAGGAAAATCAACAAATGGCAAGGCAAAATGCTCAAGAAACTTGCCAAGAAGGTCAAATCGCTTCAAGGAAGCTCGCCTAAGAAAGCTGCAAGTGAAGAGGTTCAACAACCCGAGAAGAGGAGGCTTTAAACCAGTGGAGTTGTCATCCGTGAGACTCAAGGCAGCAACATTCAACCGGCGCGTCTCTCTCTTTAAGAGCCAGGCTCCAAAGGCAAAGCCGTAGTATCTAGCTCCTCTGGAACATCCTCAAGTTCCAGCCGAGACTAGACCCGAGGTAACAACCTTCTTCCATTGTATATACCATTCATGTTTTCTTCTTTTTGCTTTGCGTTTTGGTGCTCCTTTAAAATTGTTTGCCACCGGGACGGTGTCAAGCAAGTTTGGGGGAGTATGTGTTGGTTTAACATGTGTTTTCTGATCTTATTCATCTTGTTAAGCATTTTAGGATTGAGTCTAGAATTTTAAAGCATCTAGGTTGTTCACAGTTGCATAAGGGGTTAAAGTTTTTCTTAAAAAGGTGTTTTAAACTCATGAATTGTTTCAATGCCTTAGTTAGTAATTCTCTAATGCTTTGCTCATACTTTGAAAGTAAGTTCTTACCATGCTTGGATCACTTGCTATGATTTTCGTGACTTGAATTGAACTCTCATGATTTGAAACTTGTCCTAATAAGTGAAAACCTTAATCTGAAATTTCAATTATCATCCTTATGCATTTGAAAAATGAACACATGGATTTTAAAATATTTAGGCTCTCTTCTTCCTTTCACCACTCTTTGTGAGCCTAAGTAGAACTCTCACCTTGACCCTTACCTTTCTTTGAAGCCAAGCTTTCTTGTGTGACATCATTGTGAGGCCTTTTTCCGGTTTGAACTTAGCATAAAGTGTTAGGTTTATGCGACATGATTAGGTTATCATATGACTGCTAGCTTTGCATTTTGAAGCTAGATGTAGGCTTAGAATAAGTTTGGGGGATCATTGGGGTAGCTTTAATGCTTTCATGCTTTCGATTTCAAAAGAATTTAGTATTTGAAGTAAGAAAAAGGTTTTTAGTGAAAGGTTTGTGTTAAAAATTGTTTATGCTCTAATAAATTCAGAAGATAGCTCTCTCAAAAGAAAAAAAAATAATAAAAAAAAAGAGAAAAGAGCCTAAGTGCCGAAATAAAAGAAAAGAAAAAGAAAAAAAAATAAAAAAAAAATAAGAGAGCTATCAATAAGAAAAATATAAAGAGCTAAGTATTTTCAAAACCTTTTCACTAACCTAAATGAGTTGAAATGTTTTCTGTTTTGTTTTGGGGATTGCTAAGCTTTTGCTTTGAGAAAAGGGTAGATCCTAAGTGGTGAGTGAGCTTAAAAGAAAAATAATTGAGAGGGTTTTAGGATCATTGTTAGTTTACATGGGTAGATGAGAATCTGATCATGTATGCATCAATTGCCTTTACCTTTACCATTATGCATAAAGTTATTACCATTTTTGAGAAAACCCTTGTTTTAAATGAAAACCCTTTTCAAATGATATCATTCTATGCTCATAGCCTGCACCTTTAGCCAAATGTGTTCTGCTTTAAAATGCATAAGTTTGATTCACGGTTCGGTTATTAATGAATGTTAAAGGATGAGTTCTTTGATCGTTAGGAATAGGAGAGTCATGATCTGAATTTCTTTGTGTGATGAGTATGGCTAAGTTCTTTGGAGTATGAGTGTGCGTGTTGCATTTTAGAACTAGTAACTAGGACATTGAGATTGATTCATTTGAAAGGCACTTTTGCAAGAAGCTTAAACCCCCGTCTTTTCTAAAACCTCTCTTCCTTTCTTATTTTCTGTTGCTTGAGGGCAAGCAAGAAGTAAGTTTGGAGGAGTTGATATTTCCACATATTGCATGTATTTTGCATACATATAAGTTAGCTTTTCATGCACTTATATCACACTTTAGGCTAGATTGCATCACTTTAGGTCCTAGAGCATTCTTGCAGCAGCATATGCATATTCCTTGCATTTTGCATCATATTCAGGTTGTTTCTGGCTACTTTAGAGTCGTGGAGGTTCGTGGATGTGCTGAGGCTAGTGTGGAGATTCGTGAGAACATCGGATGTTTGCTAAGGACCAAAGATCGGGGAGCAGATCGAGCACGGCCAGTCGATCTAGACGAGATCGACCAGAAGATCGAGTAGTCCTTCCGATCCAAGGAATCTGATCGAGACGGAGATCGAGTGAAGCAATCGATCAAGTGGTACGGACGTAAATGACACCATGCAGAGCGAGAGCCGGATCGAGTCCACCACTCGATCTGCCGAAGATCGATACCAAGATAGGATGCAACACTCGATCCACCGAAGAAGATCGAGACACAGATCGAGTTGAAGACACGATGTCCGAGGATGATCGAGTAACATTCTCGATCTCGAAGTTGATCTCAGTCTTTCAAACGTTTTTTGCCGCTAGCGAGGGGGGGACCATCGAGCTGTTTGGCCTACTTTGGGAAGGCAGCGATCGCATTTTTTCACACGCTTTCACTTTTACTTTTTTATCATCTTTCTCTCTGGTTTTTGGGCGATTCGGCCATTCTTGAATTTCGAAGCTTTTGTTCTTGGATCTTTTGAATCGTTTAAGCTTTAAGTAATCGTCTTTTATGTTTATCGTTTCATCTTTCATGATTTTCTTGATTTACTTAATGTGTAGTGAGTAGTTTAATCGGGTTTCAGGGTTGAGAGGATCCTAAGGGGTGAAAAAGGTTTTCAAAGCTTGGTGTTTTCTTGTTTTAAAGGCTATCTCTTCTAGGATGTTTAGTTCCTGAGGCTTAAAGAGTCTCACGCCAAGATCTTTATGATCAGAGAGGTCTCTTACCTTGACAGGATCCAGAGATCTATGAAAATCACCTCCTAGAGACTAGTTACCCTTTCCCAAACGTCATGGTAGTTTAGGGGACTAGTTAAGCCACGTTTTTGCAATCTAAGTTCATTGCCTTTCAACCTCTCTTTCCACCAAACGCCATGGGTTTGGAGGAGAGGATGAAGGAGTGATCCATACCGCAAGCCACAAATGGGTCTTGTTTTGTTTTCAAGGCTTAGAGAATCTCACAAAGTGAGTAGATCTAAAATTTTCAAACCAAGCTTGGACCTTTGAAGACCCTAAACATGAATCTCAACCCCAGACCCTTCTTTCTAGCATTCTTACATCTTCGTTAATCATTCGCTTGATACTCGTCGCATCCTGGTAGTTAGTTTCATTGCACTTGCACTTTTAGACGAGATCGATCCAAACTGCTCGATCTAGTGGTCGATCCCGTGGTCGATCCACTAGTCAATTTTTATAAATTCATAGCTTTGCATTTTAATCATTCTGTTTGTTCCTAGTGGTAATTTAATCATCTCTGGTTATTTTAAAATAGTTTTGCATTTCATTTTACTGCTGCATCTAGTTTTTAGGATTTTCACAAAATCGCTTATCATTTACTTAGCTTTACACTACCCTTGCATTCTCTTTGCACTTTCTAGCTTCTAGGATTGGATTGATTCCTCTTGCATTGTGCTACAACTGTATGTTGCTTGAGTTTTTATAACCTCCTGTTGCATAACATCACACTTAAGAAAAATCTTGTTATCATCGAGTGAGATGCTCGATCTCGAGGTCGATCCCAGTGCACTATAACCGTTTTTGGCTTCTAGCGAGGGGGGGACCATCGAGCTGTTTTGCCTATTTTGGGAAGGCATCGATCCTGCTTTTCCACACACGTTTTTACTTAATCTTTTTCGAGTTTTTCTCTCTGTTCGAAGGCGATTTCGCCATTGTTAGACTTGGAAGCTTTTTCTTGCTTTGTTCCTGATTATTGAATCATTTAAGTTTAAAGCAGTCGTTTTTCATGTTTACTAGTTCATCTTCTACGCTTTATTGAATCGTTTAAGTTTAAAGCAGTAGTTTCATCGGGTTTTGGAGTTGAGAGGATTCAAAGGGGTTGAAACGGTTTTAATACTTGGTGTTTTCTTGTTCTTCATGGCTTTCTCTTCTAGGATATCGAGTTCTTAAGGCTTAGAGACTCTCACACCAAGATCTTTATGATCCAAAGGGCCTCTTACCTTGACAGGGTCCAAAGGTCCTTGAAAATCGAATCCTAGAGGCTACTCTACCTTTCCCAAACGCTATGGTAGTTTAGGGGACTAGTTAGGCCGTGTGTTTGAAATCTATGTTTTATACCCTTCAATCTCTTTTTCTGCCAAACGCCATGGGTCTGGCGGAGAGAATGAAGGAGTGATCTATACCACACGCCATGGTTGGATCTTGTTTTGTTTTCAAGGCCTAGAGAATCTCACAAAGTGAGTAGATCTAAAGTTTTCAACCCAAGCCCGAACCTTTGAAACCCTTGAACATGAATCTCGACCTTGGACCCTCTTTCTTAGTATTTTCGCATCTCTGTTAATCATTCGCATGCTATCTGTTCTCATCCTGGTCATTAGATTCATTTCTGTTGAACTTTTAGACGAGATCGATCGTTGTTGCTCGATCTAGTGGTCGATCCTGTGGTCGATCCACTAGTCGATTTTTATTAATTCATAGCTTTGCATTTTAATCATTCTGTTTGTTCTTCTTGGTAGTTCACTCGTTTCTTGTATTTTTAAAATAGTTTCGCTTCGCATTTGACTGTTGCATCTAGTTTTTAGGATTTTTACAAAACCGTTCATCATTTGCTTAGCTTTGCATGATCCTTGCATTCTCATTGCACTTTCTAGCTCCTTGGTTGGATTGATTCCTCTTGAATTATACTATGACTGTGTGCTGTTTGAGTTTTGATAACCTCCTGCTTGCATTGCTTGCTCTTATAGACCATAAAAGCTTGTTATCAAATGGCGCTGTTGCCATCTTAGGAGTGTTTAGGAAGCATTGAGATTTGGGGTTTAGTAAAGACTAAGCCTTTGTTTTTCTTTTGGTTACTGATTTCTCTACTCTCAAACTTGTGTCTTTCAGGTACATGAATCTACATTCAAGGGGAGACAAGAATCTACTTCAACCCTTGTATAACATTCATCAACTCGGCCATTCAAGACAAAGAAGAGTTAGAGAGCAAGTAGGAGCTTTTGAGGAGATTGTTCAGCAAGGTTCAATGGATTTTGAAGCATTGGCTGAGCACGAACATTCTGAGGGACGTCATGAAGCTGTGGGAAGAGGCAATGGAAACCCCCACCATGCGGCTAGACCCCCACGTATCACTGGAGCGGGAGATGCTCCTAATACTCACCATAATAGGTTTGGGATCACTCCTTCTCCAGTGCAGAATAATAATTTCGAGAACAAGCCAGGATTTGTTCAGATGGTGCAAAACAACAAATTTCATGGGTTAGCTTTGGAGGACCCATTGGCGCATCCAGAAAACTTTGAGCAGCTTTGTGGAATGCTCAAGATAAATGGCATCTCGGAAGACAGCTTCAAGCTGCGCTTGTTCCCCTTTTCCTTAGGCGACAAGGCACAACATTGGGAGAAGACTCTTCCACAAGGCACTATCACTTCTTGGGCAGATTGAAAGAAAGCTTTCCTCTCCAAGTTTTTCTCCAGCTCTCGGACAGCAAGGTTGAGAAGTGAGATCAGTGGCTTCACTCAGAGACAGAATGACTCATTCAACGAGGCTATGGAGCGCTTTAAGGATTACACAATCGCTTGCCCTCACCACGGTTTCAGTGAAGAGACCTTATTGAGTACTATCTACTGCGGAGCAGTGCCAAAGATCAGACTACTACTTGACACGGCAAGCAAAGGAAACTTCCTTGGTCAAGAGGTTGAGGAAGGTAAGGAGCTAATTGAAAACTTGGCGTTAAGTGATCGAAATTATTCAGAGGACTATGACCATGCACCAAGAGGAGCTGAACTTGAAGCCAACAAGAAAGAAATGAAGTCTCTAGATGAGAAGATCGATAAGCTCATGCTTGCTAACCAAAAGCATGTCCATTTTGTTGGTGAAGCCGCGTATGTCTTGGATGAGCTAGAGCAATGCCAAGAAGAAGAAGCTAATTGGGTAGCCGGTCAGAACAACTACAAACCTCAAGGGTATTCACAAGGCTACAACCAGAACAACAATCTCTCCTATAGAAGCACCAGTGTCGCGAACCCTAAAGATCAAGTGTACCCTGCTCAGCAAGCAAAACCATTCGTTCCCTACAACAAAGGTTTTCAGCCGAGCGGTGGTTTCCAAGGGCAAGGGCAAGGCAACTTCCAAGGACAACAGCAAGGAAACAAGGGTTAGACACCAATGTACCCTCCGGGCTTTGCTCCTCAACAACCGATGCAACAACAACAAGTTGATCCTGTGCAAGCCATGTTTCAACAATTGATTCATGGGCAAGCATCTACAAACCAGAAGTTTGCCGAGATGAACATTCGCTTAGACTCTTCCCTCACTGACTTCTCTACTCAGATTACATACTTGAATAACAAGATCAAGCAGCTAGAGAAAAGAAAGGCGAGTACAATTGGTCAGAATAGCTTACCGGGCAAGTGTGAGCAGAATCCCAAGGAATACGCCAACGCCATTACACTAAGGAGTGGGAAAGAGCTTGCACCTACGGTTACTCCTAAGAACAACGAGGACGTTGTGATTCAAGAGGAGGAGGGTAAGCTTTCAGCTGATGATGAGATCAACTTCCACAATGTCTGGATTGAGAGACCAAGAAAGGGTAAGGAGGTTGCTGTAGAGAATAAAGTGGAGCAAGCTGCTAAGGAGAAAGACGCTTATGTGGCTCCACCGTATGTACCCAAGCTACCTTTTCCTGGCCGCTTCAAGAAGCAGCTCATAGAGAAGCACAGAATCTTGTTTGAGAAGCATCTAAAGGACGTAGAGATCAAGCTACCTCTCGTAGACTTCCTTGCCATGATGCCTAAATGTGCAAAAAATTTCAAAGACACGCTTCCAAAGAAGAATAAGGAAAGCAAGGAAGTGCTAGTACTTAGTGAAGAATGTAGTGCCGTAATAGACAAGGAGATAGTCCCCAAGAAGTTGGGAGATCCTGGAAGCTTCACTATACCTTACGCCTTAGGTCCATTGGAGTTCAAGAGTTGTCTTTGCGATTTGGGAGCTAGTATAAATTTGATGCCTCATTCTATAGCAAAGATGTTGGGTATCACGAGGTTCAAAGATTGTAGAATCAACTTGGTGCTAGCTGAAAGAAGCGTGAGGTTACCCGTGGGTTTGCTTGAAGACTTGCCAGTGAGAATCAGTGGTGTAAGCGTGCCTACGGACTTTGTTGTGTTGGAAATGGATGAAGAACCTAAGGATCCGCTCATTCTTGGTAGACCGTTCTTAGCCACCGCTGGAGCCATTATCGACGTCAAGAATGGGAAGATAGCTCTGCACTTGGGTAAAGATATAAGGCTGGACTTTGACATCAATGAGGTTTTGAAGAAGCCTATGATAGAAGGGCAAGCTTTCTACATTGAGACGTTAAACGCTTTGGCGGATGAGGTTTTAGAAGAGTTGGCTCAGGAGGATCATTTGAGCTGGCATTGACTAAGAAGCCAGGGAAGTTCGGTTTCGTGGATCAGAAGACTCAGGAGATACGTTAATCGAATTGATTCAAGGAAGGTTGTGCTAGAAGATGAAGGCGCTTGCCTAGACATCGACTCCGAGATCGATGCTATCACTCGATCCAGGGGTCAAATCGACAAGACAATCGAGAACACAACTCGATCCGGTGCAACAATCGACAGTCAAATCGAGGAGGGTGATCGATCCAGGGAATCAATCGAGTCCAAGATCGAGAGATGCCTTCTGATCAGTTCGGAGTCCATTCCGGAGAACGACTCAGCATCTCGATCTCTCACTTGATCCACATTAAATCGAGTAGGCGAATCAAGTGAAAATGCTCGATGTAGACGACATCGAGAGCAAGATCGACTGGATGACTAGATCTCATAGGGGACAACAGTTCAAGAAAGCAGCCTTAAGGGTCATGTCTCGGGTTTGAAGAATGGTTCCAAGGAGGAAAACAACAACAACAGCCACGAGGATGATTGGAGCGAGCAGCTAGCCCCAAAGGTGGACCTTAAGGAGCTCCCAAAAGGGCTAAGGTATGCTTTCTTAGGGCTTAATGAAACCTATCCCGTGATTGTGAATGAGAACTTAAGTGATGATGAGTTGCACTCGCTCTTAACTGAGCTGAGAAAGTATAGGAAGGCCATTGGGTACTCTCTAAGTGACATCAAGGACCTTTCACCAATGCTTTGCACTCATAGGATTCACTTGGATAATGAGAACGCCTCTTCTATAGAACAGCAAAGGCGTTTGAATCTGAATTTAAAAGAGGTTGTCAAGAAGGAGATTCTTAAGCTGTTAGAGGCTGACATGATCTATCCAATAAGTGACAGCACGTGGGTTTCTCCCGTACACGTGGTGCCTAAGAAGGGAGGGATCACTGTCATTAAGAATGACAAAGATGAGCTTATATCAACTAGGACCATTACTGGACACTGTATGTGTATTGACTATAGGAAGCTCAATCTTGCTACTAGAAAGGATCATTTTCCCTTGCCTTTTATTGATCAAATGCTTGAAAGACTTGCTAATCATCCCTACTATTGCTTTCTTGATGGATATAGTGGATTTTTCCAAATACCAATCCATCCAAATGATCAGGAGATGACGACCTTTACATGCCCTTATGGCACCTTCGCGTATCAAAGGATGCCATTCGGGTTGTGTAACGCGCCGGCTACGTTTCAGCGGTATATGATGTCGATCTTCTCTGATCTAATAGAAGAGATGGTAGAGGTGTTTATGGACGACTTCCCTGTATATGGTGCATCTTTTTCTGGGTGTTTGTTGAATCTTTGCAAGGTACTAAAGTGTTGTGAGGAGACAAACTTGGTGCTTAACTGGGAGAAGTGTCACTTCATGGTGAAAGAAGGGATCGTGCTTGGCCACAAGATATCAGAGAAAGGCATAGAGTTTGACAAAGCCAATGTTGAAGTCATGATGAGTCTTGAGCCACCGGTTAATGTCAAAGGAGTGAGGAGTTTCCTAGGGCATGCTGGCTTCTACAGGCGCTTCATCAAGGATTTTTCCAAGATTGCACGCCCTCTCACACGGCTGTTGTGTAAGGAAGCTGACTTTGTGTTTCATGAGGATTGCCTTCATGCTTTCGTGACCATGAAGGAAGCTCTAGTGTCCGCGCCTATAGTGCAAGCACCGGACTGGACTCTACCGTTCGAGATTATGTGTGATGCGAGTGACTACGCCGTAGGAGCTGTTCTCGGTCAGAGGAAAGACAAGCGGCTACACGTGATCTACTATGCTTCACGTACCTTGGATGACAAGCAAGCTAGGTACACTACGACTGAGAAGGAGTTGTTGGCAGTTGTATTCGCCATTGAGAAGTTCAGGTCATACCTCTTGGGTTCCAAGGCCATTGTCAACACAGATCACGCGGCTATAAGGTACATCTATTCCAAGAAGGACACTAAGCCGAGGCTCTTGAAATAGATTCTTCTTCTTCAGGAGTTTGACATGGAGATCAAAGACAAGAAAGGAATAGAGAACGGCTTCGCTGACCATCTCTCTCGGTTGAGAATCAACGAGTCTCTACCCTTAGATGATTCGCTTCCCGAGGAACAACTCATGGCGATCACTACGGCTGTTTGTGGAAGGCTGGAAGGGCGGTTTGAGGAGGTTCTGAGTTTCAAAGAAGAGGATCTTCCTTGGTATGCTGACATTGTGAACTACTTGGCATGTGGTGAGGAGCCTTCGCATCTTGACAACTATCACAGGAAAAAGTTCATGAGGGACTTAAGCCACTACTTCTGGGATGAACCTTATCTATACAAGAGAGGTGATGACGGTTTATACAGGAGATGTGTGACGAAGGAGGAAGCAAGATACATCATCTTTCATTGCCATGGCTCTTCGTATGGCGGCCACTTTGCTTCATTCAAGACCGCCACTAAAGTCTTGCAAGCCGGATTCTGGTGGCCGTCCATCTTCAAAGACATCCATGAGTTCGTGAAGAGCTCTGAAGCTTGTCAACGAGAAGGGAATATAACAAAGAGGAACGAGATGCCTCAAGCTCCCATCTTCGAGGTAGATGTGTTTGACGTATGGGGCATAGACTTCATGGGGACTCTCCCTTCTTCCTACGGTAACAAATTCATTTTGGTGGCTGTTGACTAAGTTTCTAAATGGGTTGAGGCCATTGCTTCCCCTACAAACGACTCTAAGGTGGTGATCAAGCTCTTTAAGAGCATCATATTCCCGAGGTTTGGAGTACCGAAGGTGGTGATAAGTGACGGAGGAAGTCATTTCATCAACCAGTTGATTGAAAACCTTCTAAGGAAGTATGGAGTGAAGCACAAGGTGGCTACGCCTTATCATCCTCAAACGACCGGCCAAGTGGAGGTCTCTAACCGGCAGATCAAGGCGATTCTTGAAAGAACAGTTGGGACAACTCGGAAGGATTGGGCAGTGAAGTTAGATGACGCTTTGTGGGCTTACCGGACCGCCTTCAATACACCCATTGGTACTACTCCTTTCACTCTTCTCTACGGCAAAGGATGTCACCTCCCGGTTGAGCTGGAACATAAGGCATTGTGGGCTGTGAAGCGGCTGAATTTTGATCTTAAGACAGCTCAGGAGAAGCGCTTGATCCAGCTACACGAACTTGATGAGCTAAGGCTGGATGCTTATGAAAGCGCTAAGATCTACAAGGAGCGTACCAAGGCTGCTCATGACAGGAAGTTGGTACCCAAGGAGCTTAAGGAAGGGAGTTTGGTGCTGCTTTACAACTCAAGGCTCAAGCTCTTTCCAGGGAAGCTGAAGACACGATGGAGTGGGCCGTATGAAATCAAGGAGGTATTGCCCTACGGAGCTGTCACCATGGTCGGCAAAGGTGGGAATGCATTCACAGTGAACGGACACAGAGTTAAGCCATACATGGCGAGTGCATTTGACAAGGAGAGCACCTCAATGCTTCTCCAAGACCCACCATCTGCCTAAACCAAGTAAAGTCTAGCTAAAGACGTTGAAGAAAGCACACTTAAGAGGCATTCCCATGTCTATCTTGTATATATTTCTGCTTTATTTCTCTTTCAGTTTTATGTTTTTATCTTATGAGCGTGTAGGAACAGGTATAAGGGATTTTAGAGCATGATCTTAGATCCAAAAGGAGTAAGAAGGGGCGAATATAAGCTAGAGATTGAGTGCTAAATCGACTCATCCTGGCTCAATCTTTGCTAGATCGAGCTAGTGAATCGAGAAGAATCAGTCGATCTAGACGAGATCGAGTAGACAGATCGTGTGACACAGTCGATCACGAGAGGACGAACACCCTATACGTTTAGCCTGAAAAGCAAACGAGAGGTGGATCGACTGAGTCACTCGAATCTTAAGGCCAGATCGAATAGTCTACTTGATCTGCCACTCGATCCAAGCTCAAATCGACCCCTGAATAGAGAACGTGGCTCGATCATGTGAACTTAGCCGTGGTGCCTATGAGAGAGTCAATCGATCCAAGACTCGATTCGATTTGAATCGTGTCCCAAATCGAGTAACCCTCTCGATCCAAGCCATTATGGGCATGAGATCGAGTCCTAGATCGACCAAGTGGACTCGATCTCGTGCCGAGGTAATATTTTATTTTCCCTCTTTTCCTCTTTCCCTCCGGTTTTTAAATTCAAAAAGTGGTCAAGGAAAGCATCTTTGACCATGAAAGATGTGCTTTGACCACAGCTTTTGTCAGAAAACCACTTCTTTTACCCATGGTTTTATGTTTTGTTAGCCTTTATATATTTTCAACTACTTTCACACTCTCTCATTTCTGTTTTCGCGAATTCTAAAGCTAAAGAGAGTGTGCATTCTTTGTTTTCTAAAGGCTAACAGCATCTTTTTCAATCCTTGCAAAGGTATTCTCGAATCTTTAAGAAAATCTTCAAGAAAATATCCTTTTTATTCGCTTTGATTGTTTTAGATGCTAGGGCGGTTTTAAATTTTTAAAAATTTGCTTAATAATAGGAAAAATTCTAGATTTCACTATGTCTGTAGATATGATTCTCTATTAATCTGTTATGATTTTTATAAATCCCCCAAAATTCTAGGGTATTAGTTATAAGTCTGCTTCTTTGTTTCTCTTTTTCTCTCAACATATCGCCGTTTTGCTCATTGCTTTGCTTGAGAAACTTGTTTCAGGCACAATGGCTCCCAAAAGAACAAGAGAGGAGACATCACAAGAGGGAGACAATCAAGAAATGGCTATTCAGGAGAGAGGGTTCGTTGGAGTAAGAATGAGAAACGGGACAAGGAACGGCTTCAAAGGCTGAAGTTCAAACCAACTAAGTTCGCGGACAGAGGATTGCTAGCTAAGATGGGAATTTTGGGAGATTTTGATCAACTCCTCCAGAAGATAGGGCTGAGGTGTTTGTCACGGATGGATTGCCCAACCTTTCCCGAAGTGACAATCAACTTTCTTGCCACTTTGGAGTTTGCGTACGAGAACCCTAGGGTCCCAATTCCCTCTCAAGGCTGCAACTCTTTCAAGATTAAACGTCAAGCCTTAAGCCTCTCAATCCCCGAGCTTTGCCAAGCTTATGGCCTCGATGCAGCTGCCTCGAAAGTTGAGTTTCCCTCCTTCTCTAAAACAAACAATTTTTGGGACCTCATAGCGAATGAAGACTACAAGGCGAATACCGCGAAGATCAAGAGAGTGAGGAACCCAGTGTTACGTTACACTTTGAAGCTGATGACCAACACCTTTAGTGGTCGGTCAGTAGCCCCCACGGTTACCAAGACAGAGCTTTGCTTTTTGTTCCAAGGCATTGAGCATCTCGTGTGTGACCCGGATGAGAACGATGAGCCGTTGGAAGACCAGCTCGGAGATGACGTGAACTACGGGTGCATCCTGGCTGCTTCGTTGGTGAAATACAAGGCGTATGCCTTGAGATGCAAGGCAAGCTCGTCACTTATTGGCGGTTTCCTCACACCCTTCTTCGTGCAAGTCGGCGTACCGCTTCAGAACTTCACTCCCGTTCTGGATAGAGCTTTCATGGACGAGACATACCTAAGGAACACTGACAGCTTGGGACGCACGCCAGCCGAGGGCTTCTTTGAATACCTATTCATTGATGAGGAGAATGAGAAGAGGGCGTGTATACTGCCTAACCAAACCGAAACCGAGCTGTTAGGAATTGGGAACATCGAGTTTCTTCCAAGCGTAGAGGAGTGCTTTGCTCCTCTAGGAGCCGTGACAACCATTCAGCAAGCTAATCGCCCTAGATCAGAGTCTCCAGCCACATATGATGAGATGCCCGAAGCCTTTGTCCTCACTAAGCTTGACTTTGAGCCGCGGACTAAGACGGAGAAGTTCTTTGCTTTTGTTGTGGAGATGCAAAGGAAGATCAACAAATGGCAAAGCAAGGTCATCAAGAAGCTTGCCAAGAAGTTCAAGGCGCTTCAAGGAGCTTCGCCAAAGCAGGCTGCAAGTGAGGAGATTCAACAGCCCGAGAAGAGGAGGCTTTCAACCAGTGGAGTTGTCATTCGTGAGACTCAAGGAAGCAACATTCAGCCGGCGCGTCATTCCCTCCAAGAGCCAGCCTCCAAAGGCAAAACCATAGTATCTAGCTCGTCTGGAACATCCTCAAGTTCCAGCCGAGGCTAGATCCGAGGTACCAACAACCTTCCATTGTACATACAGCTCATGTTTTCTTGATTTTTGTTTAGTGTTTTGAGCTCTCTCGAATTTGTTTGCCACCGGGACGGTGTCATTCAAGTTTGGGGGAGTATGTGTGTGGTTTGACATGTTTATTTTGTTCTTATTTTCCCTTTGCATCCCTTGAATCTTCATTGCATCTAAGGCATAGAAAAGATAATTGAAGTGAACAAAAGATTTTAAGTGAAAGTCTTTATTTCAAAATGTATAATGCTCTTAGTATTTCAGAAGATAGCTCTCTCAAGTAAAATAAAAATAATAAAAAATAAAAACGAAAAGAGCCTAAGTGCCAAAATAAAAAGAAAAAAAAAAGAAAGAAAAGAATAAGAGAGCTATCAATAAGAATAAAAAAATAATAAGGAGCTAAAATATTTTCAAGCCTTTTCACTAGCCTAAAGAGTAAAGATGTTTTCTGCTTTTTATTTGGGTTTGAGCTTAATAAGGGTAGTCTCTAGGAGGGTGAGTGAGCTGAAAAAAAAAAAAAAAATTAGAGGGGTTTTAGGATCATTGTTAGTATACAAGGTTAAATGAGAATCTAATCATGTATGCATCAATTGCCTTTACCTTTAGCATTATGCATAAAGTTCATACCATTCCTGAGAGAAACCCATTGCATTGTAAAACCCTCTTTAAAATGAGATCATTCTATGCTCATAACCTTCGCCCTTAGCCAACTGTGTTTTTGCTTTAAAATGCATAAGTTTGATTCACGGTTTGATCATTAATGAATGTTAAAGGATAAGGTTCTTTGATTGTTTTGAATAGGAGAGTCATGATTTGAAATTCATTTTGTGATGAGTATGGCTAAGTTCTTTGGAGTATGAGTGTGTGCATTGCATTTTAGAATTAATAACTAGGATGTTGAGATTGATTCATTTGAAAGACACCTTTGTAAGAAGCTTAACCCCCGTTTGTTTCAAAACCTCTCTCCCTTCTTTAATTTTGTTTGCTTGAGGGCAAGCAAAAGATAAGTTTGGGGGAGTTGATATTGCTGCATATTTCATGTATTTTGCATGCATATAAGTTAGTTTCTCATACATTTACATTGCATATTAGGCTAGATTACGTTACTTTAGGTCCTAGAGCACTTTTGCACCAGCATTTGCATGTTTCTTGCATTTTGCATCGCATTCAGGTAGTTTTCGGCTACTTTGGAGCTATGGAAGATTCGTGGACGTGCTAAGGCTCGTGAGGAGGCTCGTGGGAACTTGGAGAATTCAGGAATGCTTGCTAAGGATCAGAGATCGAGAAGCGGATCGAGCATGGCCGGTCGATCTAGATGAGATTGACCAGAAGATCGAGTAGTCCATCCGATCCAAGGGAACTGATCGAGACCAAGATCGAGTGAAGAGATAAATCAAGGAGTACAGACGTAAATGACGCCATGCAGAGCGAGAGTCGGATCGAGTCCACCACTCGATCCTTCACAGATCGACTCCAAGATCGGACGAAGCACTCGATCCACCGAAGAAGATTGAGACACAGATCGAGCTGAAGTCACGATGTCCAAAGATGATCGAGTGAGATGCTCGATCTCGAGGTCGATCCCAGTGCTCTTTAACTGTTTTTGGCTTCTAGCGAGGGGGGGGGGGCATCGAGCTGTTTGGCCTATTTTGGGAAGGCGGCGATCCTGCTTTTCCACACACGTTTTTACTTTATCTTTTTAAAGTTTTTCTCTCTGTTCGAAGACGATTTCGCCATTGTTATACCTGGAAGCTTTTTCTTGCTTTGTTCCTGATTATTGAATCGTTTAAGTTTAAAGCAGTCGTTTTTCATGTTTACTAGTTCATCTTCTACGCTTTGTTTGGTTTATTTTATGTGTAGCGAATAGTTTCATCGGGTTTTGGGGTTGAGAGGATTCAAAGGGGTCGAAAAGGTTTCAAAGCTTGGTGTTTTCTTGTTCTTCATGGCTTTCTCTTCTAGGATATATAGTTCTTAAGGCTTAGAGACTCTCACGCCAAGATCTTTATGATCCAAAGGGCCTCTTACCTTGACAGGATCCAGAGGTCCTTGAAAATCGAATTCTAGAGGCTACTCTACCTTTCCCAAACGCCATGGTAGTTTAGGGGACTAGTTAGGCCGTGTGTTTAAAATTTATGTTTTATGCCCTTCAATCTCTTTTTCTGCTAAACGCCATGGGTCAGGCGGAGAGAATGAAGGAGTGATCCATACCACACGCCATGGATGGATCTTGTTTTGTTTTCAAGGCCTAGAGAATCTCCCAAAGTGAGTAGATCTAAAGTTTTCAACCCAAGCTCAAACCTTTGAAACCCTTGAACATGAATCTCAACCCTGGACCCTCTTTCTTAGTATTTTTGCATCTCTGTTAATCATTTGCTTGCTATGTGTTCGCACCCTGGTCGTTAGATTCATTTCTGTTGAACTTTTAGACGAGATCGATCGTTGTTGCTTGATCTAGTGGTCCATCATGTGGTCGATCCACTAGTCGATTTTTAACAATTCATAGCTTTGCATTTTAATCAGTCCGCTTTTTCCTCGTGGTAGTTAACTCGTTTCTGGTATTTTTAAAATACTTTTGCTTTTCATTTGACCGTTGCATCTAGTTTTTAGGATTTTTACAAAACCGTTCATCATTTGCTTAGCTTTGCATGATCCTTGCATTCTCATTGCAATTTCTAGGTCCTAGGTTGGATTGATTCCTCTTGCATTATACTACGACTGTGTATTGCTTGAGTTTTGATAACCTCCTGCTTACATCTTGCTAATCATTACATTGCAAAAACCTGTTATCATCTAACAACCTAAAGGATAAAACATAAATGAAGAGAACATCAAAAAAAGAGTGAAAAGCAAGCAAAGCAACTAAAACAAAAGCAAAAAGAGCAAATTCGAATTCCAACTAAAAATAGAGAAAATATGGGACCTGAGATGAGATAATTGGTGTAAGAGAACTCTTGACTCAACCTATGATTCTTACAAACTCACACAATGCTATTCCTTATGCATATAATTCATTTATATGACTAATCCAATCTCTTGGTACTAATCTCTTTGCTAATTACCAAGTCAAGAACTAATTCTCATTAGTGAAATGATAAACAACAAGCATTAAGACAATTCTATCAACCCTATATTGCCAAATTACTCCCTAGACAGTCAATTTCTTGAGCTAGGATAAGCAATTCTCTTGCAAAGCAGTTCAGGCATTTCATCAAACACTTGGTGGCCATAAAATGAGCCTAAGATCTTAATCAACTTTGCTAGGGCTAATTAAGCATTAAACACAGCAATCAAGAAAGGAAATGGAAGAATTAATACTAGGACATCATAGAATAAGTCTCAAATTCCCTAAACCTCGCCCATCTCAAATCCGTAAAAAGACTACTCACTAAACACCATTAAAGCCAATTCAAAGAGAGAAAGATGACTAATCATGATTCGGGAGATTAAGCAAGAAGATAAATGCAAACTTTTATTAAAATCAAGCAAAGATTCAAGTTACAAAATCCGAGAGCTAAAACAGAGAAGAAAGAACTGCTGGATAAAAAAGTGTTCCCAGAAATTAAGGATTTTTTGTATTTAAAAGAGTCCAAGCGAAAATGGCAAAATTGTAAATAAGTGGTCTTCGGTCTGAAATCTTATCGGTCTGAATGTGACCGATAGGGTGATCGATAGGGATCCTATCGATCTAGAAGGTGACTGATAAGGTGACCGAAATCCATACGGTGTACTTTTATCGGTCACTTCGCTGACCGATAGGCTTGATCGATAGTTCTTCTATCGGTCACTCCTTGACCGATAGCCTTCGTGCTCTGACCGATAGGCTCTGCAGAGATCGCCTTCCTTGGTTCCTCTTGCTCATTTCAGCTCATCCAGCTTCATGGTCCATTCCCAAAGCTCCGCCTTGCTCCTCATAGCTCAATAAGCACGTAAAAAAACATCTTTTGTGCAAAGAAAATGCAAACTACATCCTAACTGCGACCAAGGAGAGGAAAATGGGACAGACGATAAGGAAGACATTCAAAAGAGAACCAATACATGCACTAAATGCAGGCCTAAATGATGTAAATGTATGAGACATCAACACCCCCCACACTTGCCTTTTGCTTGTCCTCAATCAAATAAGAACAAATGGGAGAGTGAAGTTTAAAAGTGCGAGCTCAAAACTAAAGATGTTAATTGGAAAACTGATTCAATGCCTAAGTTATAGGTTCTAAGATGCCTAGAGATTGTTCTACTTTAAAAGCTTTAGCCATTACTATCATAGCAGACCGTGAACTCTAGCTTAGCCTACACAAGCATTCAAATCAACCAACTCTTTAACATTAATAAATCAGTAACCAATGGATCATGCTTGTGCAAATCAAGAGAAGACATTTGGTGAAGGGACATAGTTATGAGATGAAAATGATCTCATTCAAATAAGGGTTCAAAGGTTTTGGGGATCACTCAATGAAATGATTTTATCTTAGGCAAAATGCTAAAGGTAAAAGCACGCCTATGCATGCAAGTCAAAGCTCTCTTCTACCCTTTTTTCCCAAGATGAACCTAATAACTTCTAAAATCCCAAGTGAAAGTTCTAAATCTACCCTTTCTCATTGCACTTGATCTCTTCCTTCTTCATATTTGGGGGAAACTCCTTCTTCTTTTACTTATGTGGTTGACTTCTTTTTGGAACTTGCTCTTCTTTGTTGTATGATTGGCGCCATTTTCATCACCCTTGGTGGATTGCTTGGTCTGATTTCTTCTTTTGGATGACATTTTGTAAGCTTTGTTTTTGTTGGTACCTTTCTTCTTTAACACTTAGAAATTTCTTCCTAATTAACTTAACCACAAAATGAACTGTTCCCCCATACTACCAACCCCATACTTCTTCCTCTTCTCAAGAGATGTAAAAATTTAAAGCTCAAACCACTTACACTACCCTTTCCCAAACTCCTAACCTAATACCAAGCTCAAAATGCAAGCCGGTGTCTACAAGAGAGCTTCTCCATACCAGCTTTATTCCTAACACTTTTTGCCAAGATAAAATCAGAAATGATGCAATGCAAGGCCTCACAACTCTCACAATAGTGTTTAGGTTCATAAAGAAGGATTGGTTTAAGGTGTGGTTAACTGTCCCATAACGATGAGGATCAGCTACTTGGATTAACAAGAGTGGTAAGATTGGAAGAAGATAATCCAAGTATGTATATGGGTAGCCTTGTAATCACTCTCAATGCACAAACAAGATAATTCAAAGTCAGGATTATGGTTCTAATAAGATAGAGTTGGAATCAAATCAAAGCAAGCTTGTGCATAAGACAAGAATATCAATGCAAGCAGTCAAGATATGGTGCATCCTTAACTTCATACTCACTACAATGCAATCAAACAACAGATAACCTAAGCATTGAAAACAGCTCAAACATCAACATCTTGACAAGTGTTTATCATCTACTCCCTATGAAAATGTATGCAAACCTATATGAAATGCATCTAGACACAATCTTAGTTATGCAAATGCAACTAAATGATATTTTTAGTTCCAAAATATTTTGAAAATTTCATGGATTTTTAGTGCACATAGATGAATACATGAATGCATGAGACTCAAGTATGTAAAAGAGAAAATAAGAAAACAAAACACCATGTCAAATGGAATGCCCTCCCCCACACTTGAATTACACAGTCCCTTGAGTAATAGAAGCTTGAAGGAGGTTAATGAAAGATACTCAGAAGTATTCAGAAGCAAAGGAGCAGGGTTGTGTACCTTAGAGGGAGTTTGGTCAGACTGGGAGGTTGTATCGGTCACTCCCACACCGATAGGCTGACCGATACGCTGCAAATTCCTATCGGTCACATTCGTGATCGATACAGTGATCGATGGCCCTCCTGATGAATCCTATCGGTCTCTATCTGATTGATACACTGACTGAAATACATCTGATCGTTTTGTATCGGTCACTCTCTAGACCGATAGAGTTACTAAAATACAACCGATGTATTTCCATCGGTCAGTATCTGATTGATAGCTAGGCCGATAGTATTTATACTTTGCAGCTCCTTTCCCTATCGATAACTACTGACCGATAGGTTGACTCGTATATTCTGGCTCTACCACTATCAATCACAAGCTGACCAATAGCATGACCGATAGGGTCTGTATCGGTCTTGTCTTGACCGATACGGTGATCGATAGCAGCCAGAATGCACCTGTTCTTGCTTTCCAAACTCATAAAAACTTGCCTTAAACCACACTTGCTTCTGTTATTGAAAGAAGAACACAATAGAAAGCATAAAATGCAATAATATGTACAGGGATAACAGGGGAATACCTCCCAAGTATGCTTTTTTAACGTCCTTGGTTAATTACTCTTGTCGAAGTTCCTCAAGGCTGATGTCTACTTCATCTCCAAGAGACTCACTTGCCATGTATGGCTTCAGCCTGTGCCCATTCACTGTGAAGTCATCTCCATTCTTGCTAAACAAATTCACAGCTCCATATGGAAACACTTCCTTGATCTTGAATGGACCTGACCATCTTGACTTCAGCTTTCCAGGAAATAACCTCAACCTTGAGTTGAATAACAGTGCTTGATCCCCTGCCTTGAAGTCTTTGTGTTTGATCGTCTTTTCATGGAAAGCTTTTGTCCTCTCCTTGTAGATCCCAGAACACTCAAAAGCTTCAAGGCGGTTTTCCTCTAGTTCATGCAAGTTGATGAGTCTCTTTTCTTGAGCTGTCATGATGTCAAAGTTCAGCAACTTTGTTGTCCACAAAGCCTAATATTCCAGCTCAACATGCAGATGACAGGACTTCCCATAAAGTAGTGAGAAAGGAGTTCTGCCAATTAGTGTCTTGAAAGCTGTCCTGTAAGCCCACAAAGCATCATCAAGCTTATTAGACCAGTCCTTTCTTGTAACACCATCTGTTTTCTCAAAGATGGCCTTGATCTCTCTGTTAGACACCTCCACTTCGCCAATTAGTTGAGGATGGTAAGGAGTAGCAACCTTGTGCTTGACACCATTCTTCTTGAGCAAACTCTCAAAGACCTTGTTGATGAAATGGCTTCCACCATCACTGATCACACACCTTGGAGTACCAAACCTTGGGAAGATAATTGTCTTGAAGAGCTTCAGCACAACTCTAGCGTTATTTGTTGGACTGGCAATGGCTTCAACCCACTTGGACACATAATCAACAGCCACCAGAATGTAATTATTCCCATAAGAGGAAGGGAAAGATCTCATAAAGTCAATCCCCCACACATCAAACAGATCCACTTCAAGGATAGATTTCAGAGGCATCTCATCTCTCTTGGAGATGTTTCCCTTTCTTTGGCATGCATCACATGAGGAGATGTGAACTTGGGCGTCCTTGAACAGACTAGACCACAAAAAACCAGCTTGGAGGACCTTGGAGGATGTCTTGAATGTTGCAAAATGACCTCCATAGGCGGAGCCATGGCAATGATGCAAAATTCCTGGAACTTCTTCTTCAGCTATACACCTTCTGAACAACCCATCAATCCCCCTCTTGTACAGATAGGGCTCATCCCAAAAGTAATGGGAGACATCTCTTAAGAACTTTTTTTCTGGTGTGTGTTGAGGGTTTGTGATATCTGCCCAATCACCAAGTAGTTCACAAAGTCAGCATACCAAGTCAGTTTGTTTTTCTGTAAGCTTTGCACTTCAGCTGCCTTCACTCCTAAAGCATGCAGCTGTTCCTCTAGTAGAGTATCATTGATTAGGACAAAATCATCTATCCTCAGTCTTGAGAGTTGATCAGCAACTCCATTCTCAATGCCTTTCTTATCCACAATCTCAATGCCAAACTCTTGCAAGAGAAGGATCCATCTAAGAAGTCTTGGCTTGGTGTCTTTCTTGTCATAGATGTGCCTTAGTGCAACATGATCAGTGTAAACTATCACCTTAGAACCCAATAAGTAGCTTCTGAACTTCTCAAATGCAAAGACAACTGCTAGGAGCTCCTTTTCAGTGGTTGCATACTTTGATTGAGCCTCATCCATTGTTCTGCTAGCATAGTAGATAACATGAAGTTTCTAGTCTACTCTCTGCCCCAAGACTGCTCTAACAGCATAGTCACTAGCATCACTCATGATTTCAAATGGCAAATCCCAGTTTGGAGCTTGGACAATTGGCGCTGACACCAGAGCTAGCTTGAGGGTGAGAAAGGCTTGCGGGCATTCCTCATCAAACACAAACTCTGTCTCCTTAATAACAATATTTTCAAGGGTCTTGCAGTATGTGAGAAGTCCTTGATGAACCTCCTGTAGAAGCCAGCATGCCCCAAGAAGCTTCTGATTCCCTTTACTATGTTTGGGGGCTCTAAATGCAGCATCACATCAATCTTGGCCTTGTCCACTTCAATCTCCTTCTCTGAAATCTTGTGACCCAACACAACACCTTTCTAGAACCTGAGAAAGATTGGACAAGCAGACACCAAAGGAGGATCCATAGAGAGTAAAGTCATCCACGAATACCTCCACCATTTCATCAAGCAAGTAAGAAAAGATAGAAGTCATACACCTTAGATAGGTAGCAGGAGCATTGCATAAACCAAAAGGCATTCTCCTATAAGCAAATTTTCCATATGGGCAAGTAAAAGTAGTTTTCTCTTGATCATTAGGATGTATATGGATCTGAAAGAATCCACCATAACCATCTAAAAAGCAGTAATATTTATGGTTTCCTAACCGTTCTAGCATTTGGTCTATGAATGGCAAAGGGAAGAGATATTTCCTAGAAGCAGAATTAAGTTTTCTGTAATCTATGCACATCCTATGACCAGTGATTGTTCTAGTTGGTATGAGCTCATCATTTTCGTTTTTTACAACAGTGATCCCTCCCTTCTTATGCTCCATATGGATTGGTGAGACCATTGTGCTGTCTGAGATGGGATAGATCACTCCTGCTTCAAGCAACTTCAAGATTTCCTTTTTTACTACCTCTTTCAAGTTAGGATTCAATCTCCTTTGAGGTTTACAAGAAGTTCTTGTCTCATCCTCAAGATGGATCCTATGAGTGCAGAGGTTTCGAGAAATGCCTTGGATGTCATCTAGTGAATATCCAATGGCTCTCCTAAACCTCTTTAACACTTTGACAAGGGCAAGGATCTCATCATCATTGAGGTTATCATTGACAATTACAAGATAAGTGGAGTTAGAGCCTAAGAAAACATACCTTAGCACCTTTGGGAAGAGGTTTGAGCTCTAATTTGGGTGCTTTGAGCTTACTCCAGTCCTCTTCTAAGCTGCTCTGGTCCTTGGCGCCAGCTTCATTGCTTGGGAAACCAGCTTCTTGAACTGAGAAGACCTCATTTCTTGTGTATTTCAGTTTCTCAAATGGCTCCTCTTCTTCCAAAACTTTGTGAGAGTCTAACCCAAGCTTTCCTTATCCAACTAACCATCTTCTCCATGCTCCTTTGTCAAAGCCACTTGAAGTTTATCCTCACAGCACAGCTCCTCTTGAACTTCATGATGCAGCTTCTCTAAGATCTCAATTTGGAACACCTGACCTTCAATAGTAGGTTGCTGCATAATCTGCTTGATGTCAAACTTTAGAGACATATCTTTTCCCAGCTGTAGCTCAATTTTTCCTTTCTTAACATTAATGACAGCTCCTGTTGTAGCTAGGAAGGGTCTTCCAAGAATGAGAGGATCTCTAGGTTCCTCATCCATGTCCAAAACCACAAAATCAGTAGGTATCTGTACATTCCCAATCCTGAGTGGTACATCTTCAAGCAAACCTTTGGGGAGTCTTACTGATCTATCAGCCAACACCAAAGAGATTCTATAGTCCTTGAACTTGGTGAAGCCTAGGCGTTGTGCTACAGAGTAGGGCATCAAGATGACACTAGCCCCTAGATCACACAAACATTTATCAAACATAAGTGGACCTATAGAGCACGGTAAGGTAAAGCTCCCTGGATCTCCTAGTTTGTTGGGAGCCACTCTCTTCTGTAGAATAATGGCGTTACACTCATGTGTGAGGAGTACCATCCCTTGTAGGTCCTTGGTTCTTTCAGCAACAACATCCTTCAAGAATTTCTGATAAGGAGGAACCAGAACAAAGGCATCTAATAGTTGCATTGTGAGCTGGATTTTCTTCATCTATTCATCAAAGAGCCCTTTGTATTTAGCAAGCAGCTGCTTCTTAAACCTTCCAGGAAAAGGTATTGTGGGTTGATAAGGAGGAGGTATGTATCTTGGTTCCTTGATCAACTCCTTAGATGCTTCCTTTGGTTTTTCCTTAACCACTTCTTTGGCTTTGCTGTTGTTTGAACCTCTTTCCGCTTCAACTACTTCATCCTCTTGAGCTTCTTCATTATCTTTAGCTTCCACCCCCTCTTCTTGTTCCTCCATGTCCACATTGGGTGTAGAAGGTGCCACTCTTGGTGGATGTTGCTTCCCACTTCTTAAAGTAACAGATTTGACACACTCTTGTGCTAGTGAAGAGGTAGATGGTTGAGCCATGCTTTCTAGTTTGCTGATCTTCATATTCAGAGGACCTAGTTAGGACTGCAAGCTGGAGTCAATGCCTTTGTGTATCTTAACAATCATGTTCCTATGAATGTCAATCATATTCTTTTGAATCTCAACAGCCATTATTTTCTGAAATTCTGTATTCTGAAGTTGTTGGAGTTGCAGGAACATCTCCTTAAGGTCCAATGCATGTGAAGGTTGGGAGATGTTGGCGCCAACTGGTTGGGAGGGATAACCCTGATGTTGTTGAGTATAAGTGTCTCCATAGGACTGGTGTACACAAACATCATGGTCTTGGTTCATTGTTGGCACCTCTTGTAGTTGAACAGCTTTGATTTGATGCCCTTTGTAGTGTTTTTGTGATACAACACTAGGAAGAGGTTTAGTGGTCTCTTTGATCAGCAAGTCAACTTTCTTCTGCAAGGCTTTCATCTCATACAATGCTGTCTCTAGCTTCTCTTCAGTTGCCTTTGACTGTTGCTCTTTATTATCAACATAATCCCAATTACTAAGTGCCATGTTCTCCACTAAAAGCCATCCTTCATCAACATCTTTACCAAGAAAGTAACCATTGCTTGCAGTAACTAGAAGGATTCTTATGGTTGGGCGAACACCTCTGTATAGTGTGGATAGCAGCATCTCTTTGGGAAAGCCATGGTGAGGGCATTGGTGAGTGAAGCCTCTAAACCTTTCTCAAGTGTCTCCAAAGCTTTCATTAGACCACTGTTTAAAGTTTGTGATCTCATTCCTGAAATCTGCAGTTCCTGAGGGAGAGAAGAACTTAGCGAAGAAAGCACCTTTGCATTGTTCCCAAGAAGTAATGCTTCCTTGTGCTAAATATTTCTCCCATAATGTAGCTCTATCACCAAGAGAGAATTGAAATAATCTGAGCTTCAAACCATCTTCTGAAACTCCACTATGCTTTGTCAAAGTACATATCCTCTCAAAGTGATCCAAGTGCTCTAAGGGGTCTTGGTTGGGCAATCCAAAGAACTTCCTCTCTTGAACAATATTAATCATGCTGCTTTTGATCTCATAGTGATGAGTCTCCATGGGTGGACGAATACCTTGTATTGATGCATAACTTGAAGGTATATCAGCAGCACCAATAGGTCTAAATGGTCTTTGAAACAAAGCTCCTTGTAAACCATGTGGACCTTGCTGTCCTTGTAAGCCCTGAAATCCTTGAAGACCTTGTGGGCCTTGTGGACCTTGCAAATCAAAACCAGCAGCATACTGATGTTTTTCCATGCTTCAACAGCTGAATTCTGATTCTGCAAACCCAAAATCTTTGATCTTGAACCTCAGTTGTAGTTGTACCTACAAAAGAAATTCTAGACCAAAAGAGAAATCAGTAACCAAAAACGAAAATAACAAAGCTTGATCTCAAGATCTCTACAAACCCTCCTACTGAACAAAGCATTCCCCTAATGGCAACGTCGCCAAATTTATACAAGACTTTTTAGGACATGATTCAATCACCCAAGCTTGTACTAATAAATTGTAGTATAGCATAGGGTTTTATCAATCCAAAAGGGCAGAATGAAACAGTAAGAATGCAATAGAGCTCTTAATTCAAGCAAACAAAGATGGTTTTGAAGTCTAACAACCTAAAGGATCAAACAGAAATGAAAAGAACATCAAACAAAGAGTGAAAAGCAAGCAAAGCAACTAAAACAAAGGCAAAACAGAGCAAATTCGAATTCCAACTAAAAACAGAGAAAAGATGGGACTTGAGATGAGATAATTGGTGTTAGGGAACTCTTGACTCAACCTATGATGCTTACAAACTCACACAATGTTATTCCTTATGCATAGGATTCATTTATATGACCAATCCAATCTCTTGGTACTAATCTCTTTGCTAATTACCAAGTCAAGAACTAATTCTCATTAGTGAACAGCAAGCATTAAGAATATTCTATCAACCCTATATTGCCAAATCACTCCCTAGACAGTCAATCTCTTGAGCAAGGATAAGCAATTCTCTTGCGAAGCAATTAAGGCATTTCATCAAACACTTAGTGGGGATAAAATGAGCCTAAGATCTTAATCAATTTAGCTAGGGCTAATTAAGAATTAAACACAGCAATCAAGAAAGGAAATGGAAGAACTAACACTAGGACATCATTGATTAAGTCTCAAATTCCCTAAACCTAACCCATCTGAAATCCCTAAAAAGACTACTCACTAAACACCAGTAAAGCCATCAATTCAAAGAGAGAAAGATGACTAATCATGATTAGAGATATTAAGCAAGAAGATAAATGCAAACTTTAGTTAAAATCAAGCAAAGATTCAAGTTGAAAAATCCAAGAGCTAAAACAGAGGCAAAAGAACTTCTAAATAAAAGAGTGTTCCTAGTAATTAGGGATTTTTCGAAGTTAAAGGAGTTCAAGCGAAAATGGTAAAATTGTAAACAAGTGGTATTCGGTCTGGAATCATATCGGTCAGAATGTGACCGATAGGCTTGATCGATACGTCTTCTATCGGTCACTCCTTGATCGCAAGCCTTCGTGGTCAGACCGATAGGCTCTGCAGAGATCGTTTGCCTTGGTTCCTCTAGCTCATTTCAGCTCAGCCAGCTTCCTGTCCATTCCCAAAGCTCCTCCTTGCTCCTCATAGCTCAATAAGCACCTAAAAACATCTTTTGTGCAAAGAAAATGCAAAATACATCCTAAATGCGACCGAAGTCTAAATGGAGAGGAAAATGGGATAGAAGATAAGGAAGACATGCAAAAGAGAACCAAAACATGCACTAAATGCAGGCCTAAATGATGTAAATGTATGAGACATCACCTTTCTCTTAGGATGATGATGTTGGAGCTTCCCATCCAGACCATGTGCAGCCACTTGAATTGAGGTGCAATAAGAATCCCGTTCTTGCCAAGTGATGTTGTAATCCTGAGAAGAAGAGTAAAGAGGAGCCTCCCATGCTGACAAAGGTTGGGTCCTAGGCTCATAAGGTGAAGCCTTTGAAGGTTCCCAAGCAGGCCATTGTTGTGTGTCCTGCTCATGGAAGGAATGTCTTCTTGCTGGTGGCATCCAATTCGCCTCTTCTTCCTCCTCTTGGTTCTGTTCTTCTTGTCTCTTGCTTATGCTCTTGTCCGTATACTTGGTGAGGTTCTTGGCTTCTGGACTTGCCCTTCTTGAACTTCCCTTTGGCCAAGTTAATAAGCTTCTTGATTATTTTATCTTGCCACTTGAACCATCTTTGCAGCTTCTTTATATGTTCATGAGCATAGTTGAGAGAGCTCCCTTCGCTTGGCACCTCATAAGGCTCAAAGTGGAACTCTTCAGAAATGTACTCTTCCAAGTCAACATCTTGTCCTTCTTCTTGATACTCTTCGTCTCTTTCAGCGCCTGCTTCACCTTCTCCTTCCTCCTCTTCACTACTCTCTTCACTCTCTTCACTCTCTTCTTCTTCAGTTGTAGCAACAGGACCACCATGATATATCATCTTTTTGTCTGGGTGGAAGTTAATGTTGCTTCTCATGGAGATGGAGGTGTGTTGCACATTGGGAAGTAAGAACTTAGCAGCTTCTATTGTTGGTGTAAGGAAATTGTAGATGTGCTTCCCTTAAATGCTTTTCCCAATGAATCGAGTCTTTCTCAAGTAGGCAAGGTCCATCCTTTGTGCAGGTAATGCATATTCTGAATGCTCCTGAAGGTTAACACCACTACCCATCAAAATGGCTGTCTGATAGCTTGCTATATTAGAGCATTTTAGGCTGCATTTCATACATCCTTTCTGTTGTTTTTGCATCATAGAATAGCATTTTAGACTCATTTGCACTTATAATCAACTATGCATGCATATAGTTTTGTATCATACATATGCATGTTTATGGTGACTTTCAGGTGTTTTTGGGGGATTCGTGGAGTTGGGAAGGAGATGGAAGCAACTCATGTTCAAAGGAGGTGCCAAAGAAGCAGCTTTGCAAACTTTATCCATATCGAGGTCTAGCATCGAGCAAAACATCCGTGAAGCTTGCTCGATGTGAAACGTGGGATGAGGAAGAAGGATTTGACCGAGGACTCTGAGATTGCACCGGGGTAGTGCACCGAGCTAAGCATGCCGTACAGGCCGATACGAATATACATGGCATATCGAGGAGTAGCATTGAGGAGAACACCGAGAACCCACCTCGATATCGAGCGGACCACATCGAGCAGAACACCTTCCCTTGCACCATGATACGTCAATGCCGAGAGTTGACCTAGATTTTTCTACTTTTTCGCCACATCGAGCAGAACACCTTTCGTTGTTATTTTCCTTCTAGTTCTTGTTTAATCATGTTTGATCTGTCATTCCTGCTTGTTTCTATTGATTTCATGATATGTAGTGAGTAGTTTCATATGGTTTGAGGTTAGAGCAGATTTGGAGATGATTAGTTGATAGCTTATGGAGTTTTGGTTTGATTCATGCTTAGATCACTTAGCTAGATTGTTCTTAATGCTTTAGTAAGTCATCTAGGGTGAAACAGATTGCTGCATCACAAGTGTTTGTTTGAATGCCTCAAAGAACTTTGCTAGGAACAATCGCTTGGATGATTATATTACATTTAGGTTTTTTGTTTGGACTCTAGTTTTCATGTTGGTTTTGCACAAATACGCCATCACAAGTGGTGCTTAACTTAGACATCTCTGTTCTGTTTGCAGATTGATTGATTTACTGGCTTGATCATGTTCGTTGCTTGATATTGGTCTTGATGATAACCTCATTATTTACCATGTTTTAGCATACATTTAGTTTAGGTTTTATTTCTTTTCATGCATTCATTCATCATGTTTTGCACCATTTGCATTCATATTAGACATATTAGGTTTTAGAATAGGCATTGCATATATTGCATGGTTTCAAGTCTTTTTCAAGTCTAAATGGAGCTATAGAGGACACTTGGAGAATGGTGGATGATGTGGACATGAAGAACCAGGCATAATGGCCAAGATGACGGGTTTTAGACTGCACCAAAGTCCTGTATCGACCAAGGCTGAGAGAAACATGCCCGATATGCAGGTTGATAGGAAATGTATGGGTCGAAACGAAGGTCTTCCGATGGGATTCAGCCTCCGAGTCCTTCATAGAAGTTGTATTGGATCGAATAATCTTTCCAACGGATGTTGAATCAGTTCAATCCGCAACCAGGAGTTCACATCGAGCACCCACATCGAGCATCACCTCCTTCCTTCTGCTCGATGTGCTTTGGTCCGAGAATCATCTTTGACCATCTTTGACTTTTTTATTTTTGCTTCTTAAGGCTATTTTAGAGATGTTATCTATAAATAGCTAAACCTAAATCTATTTTCTTTTATTCTTTCTGATATATCATAGTTTTTGCTGGTTTTTGACCATGATATAAGTCATGTTTATAGAGTCTTTTTGGTATTTTTCGAGTCCTATAGAGTCTTTGCAGGTCTAGGTACAAATGGAGCATAATTGTGGATTCTGGAACCTTTTGGAGCTATTCTGGAGTTGATGCTGAAAAGACCAAGTCAGAGGGCATTAAGGAGCAGGGTGTCGATCGACACCCATCACTTGGTATCGAACGACACCTGTCGTGGTCGCGAAGAAGTATGAAAACTCATTAGAAGAAACTGCAACTTAGCCCAGAAGTTCCCACTATTTGCACTTTTGCGCCAGTTCGTGTTTAGACTTGTATTTAGGTTTTCTAAGTCATTGTTAGGCTATTATTCTGAATATCATTGAGACTAAGAGAGAGATTAGATTGAGAGCTTTTGGGGAGACAAATCCATACTCTGTAGAGAAGAATTTCGAACCCCTTCATCTTTTACTCTATTTTCTTAATGCAATTTTATTCAGTCATGATTTGTGTTTCACTTGCTATGTCTGAATAATCTGCTAGTTAGGTTTTGAAATATTCAAAGGTTGATAATGAATTGTTAGAACTACAAAACTGGTAGGATAAATCATTTGCTTCTTTTATCTAGATTGCTTTAACACTGGTTTTAAAATTAATCACCTAGAAATCAGACCTTAGGTTGTTTAATAGATGTGGAAACATTGTTAATCACCAGAACTATCTTAGATGAGACAAATGACTAGTTGCAAAGGAATTTCGATTAGTGATTTTGTGAACATATCGAACCTGATCTATAATGCATGTTTAGGTTGTTAAAATTTGCAAAGGAATTTGGAATTCTAGAATCTGACCATAGTTAATCTCTGCGACGGAAGTTGATTGGTTTTACACTAGTGTTTCGAGTTCTAGAACGGTTTTAATAAATATTCCTTTCAGTTCGTAGTCTGTGATTTATGTCAACATGCGAATTTCTCATTGCCTAGCGTCTTGTCTTCTGATTTTAAGAACCTACAATCCGCCCCTGACATCATTGCTTTCATTGTTATTTTATTTTCATTTCATTATTGATCGCTTAGCTTTATTTGAATCTAAAATCTGTTGAGTGGTAGCCTTAAGTCCTTGTGGATTTGATCCCTAAGTACTACAGTGATCTCTTAATTTGAGAGAGTAGCTCTAAGGGTTAATTTGAGCATATCAAATTTTGGTGCCGTTGCCGGGGACTTAGATATTACTTTCAGATTTTTAGTTTTAGAATTTTGACTAAGCTTTTATTTTCTTTTTACTAACTTCTTTCACTTTTCTGTTGTCTGTTTCAGGTGCATGCATAATCGCAGTACCAGAAGCAACAAAGACAAAGAACTTGTGACTTTAGGCATCGACGAACTTGCTAAGCTAGAGAGATCCATCAGAAAAGACAAAAAGCAGACTAAAATGGTTGGACCAATTGTTTTGAGGACAGATGTTGAGGGTCATTTAGTTGACAGAGAAGGGAACAGAAGGAATGAGGATGGGCAGAGGATAGATGACAATGGCGTTGGAATTGAGGAGCAGAATGTATAACATGCTGCTGGAGATGCTACTGGGCGTCATCCACAGAGGACTCTGGGAGATTACAACAGGCCAGATCAGTTCTATGCAAATAGAGCTGCAATCTGTCCACCTGCCTTTCAGAGAAATGACTTTGAGCTGAAGCCCAGTTACTATCAGCTTGTAGGTCAGCATCCTTTCCATGGGCTTCCACATGAACACCCAATAGACCATATTGAGAAGTTTGAAGACCTGGCTTCAAGTGTTAAAGCCAATGGAGTCACCAATGACTTCCTATTCTGCAAGCTTTTCCCTCACTCTTTGGAAGGAGATGCAGTACATTGGCTCAAACAGTTGGAACCGGCTTCTTTGACTACATGGGAGGACACTAAATCTGCTTTCCTCAACAACTTCTATGTCAATGCAAGGTCAGAAGAGTTGAGGAGAAATATCGCCACATTCTCCCAAGGTCCAACAGAAGCTTTTAAAGCAACATGGGTAAGATTTAAGCTGTACCAAATGGACTGCCAACATCATGGGTTTAATGAAGTGCAGCTACTGGGAATCTTCTTCAGAGGTGTTGATTGGAAATACCAGATGGCTCTGGATGCAGCAAGCAATGGGAATTTCAACACTAGAGTCCCAGCTGATGCCATCAAGCTGATAGAGAACCTAGCTTCCAGCAACAGCACAAAGAATGCTGATTTTGAGAGACGGAAAAAAACGCTGGGGGTGCAGGAAGTAATCAGTTTGTTGCTGAGATGAAGGCCAAGCTGGATTATGTGCATAATCTCCTGGTGGGGAAGAAGTCTGTTCAGTTTGCTGCTGAAGTTGAGACATTTGAGCCAGCTGAGGAGTTTGAAGAAAAAGATGTCAACTACTTCAATGGAGCTGGTTTCAAAGGTCAGAGATACAACAATCAGCAGGGAAATAAAGGATTCAGTGGGAACATGCAGAGGAGCAATTTCATAGGGAACCAGAACTCTACTGGCTACACTCCCAAGCCTCAGTTTCAGAAGTCTGAGTACCAGAAGCCTTATAAGAACAGCAACTTCAACAGGAACTATGGTTCCTCATCTTATCATCCTGCACCTGCACTATCAGCTTCAAGCAAAATGGAAGCCATGCTTGAGCAGTTGCTAGAAGGTCAGCAGAAGATTACAGTTGACTTCAATGGCAAGATTGACGCTCTGTATCAATATTTGAATGGGAAAATCGAAGCTCTGAACACTCATGTGAAAACTTTGGATACTCAAGTGGCTCAAACTGTTGGGGCTGTGAAAAGGCAGGATGGATTCCTTCCAGGAAGGACATACACCAACCCAATACACTCTGTTAATGCCATTACGCTGAGGAGTGGAAAGAATCTGCAACCAGTGCAGAAAAAGGGCTTTAGTGCAGAAGATTTTGAGCAACTGCAGGAGTTTGAAGATGAGGATTTCGAAAATTTTGAAGGGTGTCGATCGACACCAACCCCTCAGTGTCGATCGACACCAGAAGAAATTCGCGACTCCTCGACTCGAAGCGAACGGATGTCGACTGAGGTCGACAAGCTGCTCGACGCCCGATTGACACCACTCTCAGGAACCAGTGTCGATCGACACCCACCCCCTGGTGTCGATCGACGCCCACCACAGAAGCAAACTCCGAGTTCTCTGGCTCGAGAAAGTGCAGAAGAAAGGGTCTATAAGCCAAAGGTGCCTTATCTAAGGAACCAAAAGAAGTCTAAACAGGAACTGGAGGATGCTAGGATTAAAGCTATCATGGATAAGCTTGTGGTGGAGATTCCTTTGATAGATGCCATAAGGTCTACTCCTGTGATAAAGAGATATGTGAAAAGGATGATGACCAAGAATCTGGGGCTGGAGCAAGGACCAATGCTGATTTCAGAACAAGTAAGTGCAGTGATTCATAATAAGATACCAGAGAACTGACTGATCCTGGGAGCTTTGTTCTGGATTGCACAATCTTTTCTGAAAGGTTTGAGAGGTCATTATGTGATATGGGGTCAAGTGTCAACTTGATGCCTCATTCAGTTGCTGTCAGCTTGGGTATGACTGACTTCCAGCAAACCAGAATATCTCTTATTTTAGCAGACAGATCTGTAAGGATTCCTGAAGGCATTTTAGAAGATGTACCAGTCAAAGTTGGAGACTGTGTGATTCCCACAGACTTTGTGGTTCTGGCTTATGGTGAAGAACCAAAGGATCCCTTGATTTTGGGAAGACCATTTCTGGCTACTGCAGGCGCCATTATTGATGTCAGAAAAGGGAGAATTGCTTTGAATGTGGCCGATTTGGTGATGTACTTTGACATGGACAAGTTAATGCAGAGGCCAACAATAGATGGCCACACATTCTATGTAGACTCCCTCACCAGTCTTGCAGAAGAAATCTTCCAAGAGATGCATCATGTAGACCCTTTGGAGAGGGCATTGACAATTTCTGCAGAATCAACAGAGCATCTAGACAGCATTGCTGCTGGCTATGTCAAGATGATGGATGCAAATGAGCAGGTCATGCAGCTGGTTGCACAACAGGAGCTGGTTGGGACATCTGTAAAAGCTGCAATGTTAGGCGATTGGAGTGAAGAAAAAGCTCCCAAAATCGAACTCAAGCAGCTTCCTGCAGGTCTAAGGTATGCTTTTCTAGGACCTAACTCTACATATCCTGTCATAGTTAGTGCTACCTTAAACAATGCAGAGCTCACTTTACTGCTAAGCAAGCTGCGCACTTTTCGCACGGCTCTTGGCTATTCTCTTGATGACATTTCAGGTATCTCTCCAGAGTTGTGCATGCACAGGATACATCTTGAGGATGAGTCAAAGTCGTCAATTGAGAACCAGAGGAGGCTGAATCCGAACTTGCAGGATGTAGTGAAGAAGGAAATCATGAAACTTCTGGCTGATGGGATCATTTACCCGATTTCAGACAGCACTTAGGTCAGTCAAGTGCATGTGGTTCCCAAGAAGGGAGGAGTGACAGTGGTGAAAAATGAGAAGAATGAGCTGATTCCCACAAGGACCATCACTGGGCACAGGATGTGTATTGACTACAGGAAGCTCAACGCTGCTACAAGAAAGGATCACTTCCCACTGCCATTCATTGATCAGATGTTGGAGAGGTTGGCGAATCAGTCATATTACTGCTTCCTGGATGGCTACTCTGGCTTCTTTCAGATCCCCATCCACCCAGATGAGCAGGAGAAGACTAAATTTACTTGTCCTTATGGTACATTTGCATACCGCAGAATGCCATTTGGACTTTGTAATGCTCCTGCGATATTCCAGAGATGCATGCTGTTCATTTTCACTGACAAGATTGAGAAGTATATGGAGGTCTTCATGGATGAATTCTCAGTGTATGGATCATCTTTTAAAGACTGCCTTGACAACCTCTGTCAAGTACTTGCAAGGTGTGAAGAAACGCATCTAGTTCTGAACTGGGAAAAATGCCATTTTATGGTCAGAGATGGGATTGTGCTTGGACATCGAATTTCTGGAGAGGGTATTGAGGTAGACAAAGCCAAGATCGAAGTGATAACCAGTTTACAGCCTCCAGATTGTGTGAAGTCAGTCAGGAGCTTTCTAGGACATGCTGGATTTTACAGGAGGTTCATTAAGGATTTCAGTAAAATTGCAAGACCACTAACAGCTCTGCTTTGCAAGGATGTGAAGTTTGAGTTTACTGAAGAGTGTCATTCAGCCTTCCAGTAAATCAAGCAGGCATTAGTGAGTGCCCCTATTGTGCAGCCTCCTTATTAGGATCTACCATTTGAAGTGATGTGTGATGCTTCAGACTTTGCAGTGGGCGCTGTATTGGGTCAGAGAAAGGATAAAAAGCTTCATGCAATCTACTATGCAAGCAGAACATTGGATGATGCTCAAAAGAACTATGCAACTACAGAGAAGGAATTGTTGGCTGTAGTATTTGGATTTGAGAAGTTCAGACAGTACTTGGTTGGGTCTAAAGTAATTGTGCATACTGATCATTCTGCTCTTAAGTTCTTGATGCAGAAGAAAGATACAAAACCAAGACTGCTAAGATGGATTTTGCTGCTGCATGAATTTGACATTGAGATAAAGGACAAGAAAGGGGTTGTGAATGGAGTAGCAGACCATCTCTCCAGAATTAGAATTGAGGACACCGTCCTCATTGATGATTTCTTGCCAGAGGAGAACATATGTCTCATTGAGGCAAGATTGCAGACTTCTGATGCGGATGAAGTACAATTTTCTCGAACTGCAAACAGTGGGTGTCGATCGACACCAATCTTGACGCGAGCCATAATCGAGCAGGATCGACATCACCCTTGTCAAACTGGTCAACGCTGACCAGTGTCGATCGACACACCCCATCTGGTGTCGATCGACACCAGTCCCGAACTGCAATTCTGCTTCAACAGATCCTGCGAGATGTTTTCTCTCAGCCTATCTTCACAGTTGCATCCTTTTTTAGACCTTGGTATGCTGATATTGCCAATTACCTAGCTGCAGATGAGGTTCCTGACACTCTCAAAGGATATGAGAAGAAGAAATTCATGAGAGAGCTAAGGAGATACTATTGGGATGAGCATTATCTGTATAAGTACTGTTCAGATGGAATCTACAGAAGATGCCTTGCAGAAACTGAAGTTGAGAATGTGCTTTTCCACTATCATGGCTCTGAGTATGCAGGACACTTTGCTACCTTTAAGACTGTCTCCAAGGTTCTACAAGCAGGGTTCTGGTGGCCTACAATGTTCAAGGATGCTCAGACATTCATCTCACAATGTGATGTCTGCCAAAGGAGAGGGAAGATCATTAGAAGACATGAGATGCCACAGAACTTCATACTTGAAGTTGAAGTTTTTAACTGCCGGGGCATCGATTTCATGGGACCCTTTCTTTCATCTTATGGAAACAAGTACATCCTGGTTGCAGTGGATTATGTCTCCAAATGGGTGGAAGCAATTGCTAGTCTACACAATGATGCTGCAGTAGTCCTGAAACTGTTCAAAGCCATCATTTTCCCAGGTTTGGAGTGTCACGGATTGTTATCAGTGATGGAGGGAAACACTTTATCAATAAAGTGTTTGAGAAGCTGTTGCAGAAGTATGGAGTTCATCACAAGGTTGCTACACCTTATTACTCTCAAACAAGTGGTCAGGTTGAAGTTTTCAACAGGCAAATCAAGGAAATCCTGGAGAAGACATTAGGGAAGACAAGAAAGGACTGGTCTGCCAAGTTAGATGATGCACTTTGGGCCTACAGGACATCTTTCAAGATACCACTTGGCGTCACACCATTCCATCTGCTTTATGGGAAAGCATGTCACCTTCCAGTGGAGCTTGAACACAAGGCAAATTGGGCTGTCAAGAGGATGAACTTTGACTGAAAATCTGCAGCAGAGAGGCGCCAGATACAGCTCAATGAGTTAGATGAGATCAGGCATCATGCTTATGAGAACTCAAAGCTGTACAAGGAGAGGACTAAAGCTTACCATGACAAAAAGATCTTTGCCAGACACTTTGAACCAAATGACCAGGTACTTTTGTATAACTCACGTTTACAATTATTTCCTGGATAATTACGTTCTCGTTGGTCAGGTCCCTTCACAGTCAAGGAAGCAAGACCATATGGTGCAGTTGTTCTGTCAACTCCAGAAGGCAGAGAGTTTGTTGTCAATGGGCAAAGGGTGTAACATTACTGGGTGCAAGCCGCGATTCCCGAAGGACAGATTGTACCTTTGGCAGATGCACCCACAGCCTGATCCTGAGGACAGTCAAGCTAATGACGTTAAACGAGCGCTTGGTGGGAGGCAACCCACTGGTAAGTGTACATACTTAGTCTAATTTTTAATTTTTACTAACTTATTTTTGTGGTATTCAGTAAAAAAAAAAAAAAAAAAAAAAAAAAAAAAAAAAAAAAAAAAAAAAAATCGTACAAGGTGTCGAGGCGAGTTCATGTCGACCACGGTCGACACCCTGGTCAACACTGACCAGTGTCTCATTAATCAGGTAAGTCTTTTTAACTCGTCAGGGTTCTTCTTCTTCCTCATTCTCTTCTGAAAACCGAAAATCACAAATTTTTGTCAAAATCACAACTTCCTTGTTTGTTGACGGATTTAAGTGATTCAAAAGCCTAACTTGGGTGAAATCTTGTGTTCTTTCTGAATATCTAACTCATTCATCTGATCTGCAAGAGTGCTGTACGAAACAGCAAGCGATCACACACTGAGACCGGAGAATCCTCCAACCCAGCACCTGCTATACCAGCTCTTCCTCCATGGCCTCGGAGAGAGGGGTTGCGGATCCCGATGGAGAGAGTTTGGGAGGATACTCCGGCGAAGGAGGTGGCGAAATGCGATTGTATCTTCCGGGAAATTAGTGAGGCGTGGGACAATTATGACACATTGTTCTACAATGTCTGGGTCAAGATGGACTTTGCGCCTACACGGTTCGCAGATGAGGCCACACTACGCCACCTCGGGCTCAAGGAGGAGGCTATACGAGTGCTGCAGAAGATTGGTCTGGGCATCATGGCGACCAAGCAGTACGAGTTGTGCCCAGAGTTAGTGCGCCAGCTCATTGCCACGGCGAGGATGTATTACACCAACAACATCGTAAGGAGAGCAGATGAGGGGACTCTCACATTCCTCATCAGAGGCATCAGGTACAGGATCACATTTCCTGAGCTATGTACCATCTTCGGGTTCGATCCAGAGCACACTGGCGTCTCCCTCCCGACGCCTTTTCCCGACCTGCAGAGTTTCTGGTCCCATTACGGGAATGGGATGTATGATTCCAAGAGGTCTACTCAGACTGATGTGCGACATCCGTTGCTGCGATACCTGGTCCGCCTTTTCTCCACTACTCTCCTGTGCAAGTCTGAGCCCGGGAAGATGAGAGTTTCTGAGTTGACCCTCCTGTATTACGGCATTGAGGATGTGTTGACAGAGGAGTATCCAGTTGACAGCGATGTCAACATGGGAGCTATTTTTGCCCATCACTTGGCTTCGCTGAAGACCAAGGCATTCATTGGAGCTCGGGGCAAGGCCGTGAGTATTGGCAGTCTCCTCACCCCCATCTTCCGCGACTGCCGCATTGACACTTCGACATGCAGAGTTGTGTCTGAGCGCCACCTCATTGACCTGAATTACTTGAGGAGGACACACTGGATCGCAGGAGATGAGCCTCTATGGAGCTTCGTTAGTCACACTGGTCAGTGATGCCTTATTCCGCTGCCTCAAACTGCTCTCACTACACTGCAGACAGACTCCCTCAGCATCCAGCCTGATGCTATACTGCTACGATCCGCGCCAGCTACTAGGCCCAGAGGAGGATCTTCCTGCGCTGCTGCTTCTGCTGCTAAGGATGCGCCTGTTGAGGGCCTTGCTGGAGGTTCCTCTCATCACGCATCCCTACCACGGGCGCTGCCTCCGCCGATTGGTCGACCTACACTTCCACCGACTCCCGACATTCTGATGGAGCAGGCTACCTTTCAGCGTTATGTGGTGCAGAGTATTCAGGCGTTGTGGAACGCTGTCTCGGTGATCTCCAACTGCGGCTGTGTTCGCCCACATTCACCTGATACTGAGGATGAGGATTAGTTCCTCTAGCTATCCTGGTTACTTTTTCTTTTCCCTTTGTTATTTTTCATTTTCTCTAGCCATCGTACCGTTCCATTGTCCCATTCTCGTATCGTCCGTCTCATCCATACCATTCCATCGTTCCGTTCTCGTACAGCCTGTCCCATTTGTACCGCCCCGACCAAACCCTTGATCCATAGCCTGAGTTCCTCGGCTGTTCGGTCAGATCATAGTCATATTCCCATTCCTCATCCGGTGCTTGTATCGTAGGTTGTTTAGACGAGATCGATTGTTGTTGCTCGATCCAGTGGTCGATCCACTAGTCGATTTTTAATAAATAGTGGCCTTGCATTTTAAATATTCCGCTCATTCCTCGTGGTCGTTAACCCTCTTCCAGGGATTTTAAAATTGTTTTACTTCGCATTTGACACTTGCATTTAGTTTTTAGGGATTTTACCAATCATTTGTCATTCTCGCTTAGCTTTGCTCATCCTTTGCGTTCTTAGTGAACTTGCTACCCCTAGGTGTGGATTGATACCTCTCTTGCTCACTATACTATATCTCTGTGTGCATTAGAGCTTTGATAACCTCTCTGTTGCATTTTGATACATCATTGCATTGAAAAAACCGGTTACCGCTTATGAAAATGATGCCCTTGTTCTTAGTCCTTTGATGCATTTGATGAAGCACTTAAAATAAGGCTGAACCACTCTTTGAATTTATGATTCTGAAACTCTTGTTTGAAGTTGAATTTTGCTTGATTTGAACTTGACCTTTATATAAGTGGAACTTTAATTTGAACTTTGAATTATCTTGTTTGTGCATTGAAAGTAATTCATTGGCTACCAATATACATACTTGGATCATCTTCTTCCTTTTCACCACTCTTGTTGATCCAAGTAGCTGATCCTCATCATTAAGGGACAGTTAACTATACCTTGAACCAATTCTTCCTTCTAAACCCAAACACTATTCTGAGAGTTTGTGAGGCCTTGCATCATCATTTTCGAACTTATCTTGGCAAAAAGTGTTAGGAATAAGGCTGGCAAGGAGAAGCTCTCTTGTAGACATCAGCTTGCATTTTGAGCTTGATACTAGGTTAGGAGTTTTGGGAAAGGGTAGAGATAAGTGGTTTACGATGTAAATGTTTTTATCTTTTAGGAAGAGAAGACGAGTGGGCATGGTTTGAAGAAGAGAATGATATTGTGGGAAGATGATTGTATCTTGTGGTTACGTGAAAAAGAAGAAAGCTCTCAGTTACAAAGAAGAAGAGTCGCCAGTAACAACAAGCTTACAAAGGTCATCTAAAAGGAGAAAAAAATAAGACCAAGAAATCCACCAAAAAGGTGATGAAGATTGGCGCCTATACAACAAAGAAGAGCAAGTTCTAAAAAAAGTCTACCACACAAGCAAAAGCAGAAGAAGTCTCCCACATTTCAAGAAGAAAAAGATCAAAAGAGCTTTGGGAAAGGGTAGATTTAGGGGTTTATCTTGGGACTTAGACTTAATTAGGATTATCTTTTGGGAAAGGGTAGAAGAGAGCTTTGACGTACATGCATAAGTCTGCTTTTACCTTTGGCATTTTGCCAAGGATAGATTTATTTCAAATTAGAGATCCCCTATTTCTTTGAGCCATTGATGAATGAGATCATTTTTATCTCATAACCATGTCCCTTCAACCAAATTCTTTCACTTGATTTGCACAAACTTGATCCATTGGTTACTTGCTAATTGAATGTTAAAAAGGTCATGTGATTTCAGGGCTTGTGTAGATTGATAACTTGGGAATAGTTTTCATTTTGTGATGAGTGTGGCTAAGTTTTAGAGTACAGTTCCATTATTTGCATTCTAGCACTAGAAACATGGACATCATTTTGATTAATTTCTGCTTGCTTCTGTTGACTTCATGATGTGTAGTGAGTAGTTTCATATGGTTTGAGGTAGGAACAGTTTTGGGGATGATTAATTGATAGCTTAGTGAGTTTTGGTTTGTTTCATGCTTAGATCATTTAGCTAGGTTGTTCTTAATGCTTTAGTAACGCATCTAGGGTGAAACAGATTATAGGTATTTACTGCATCACAAGTGTTTGTTTAAATACCTGAAAGAACTTTGCTAGGAACAATCGCTTAGATGAATATATTGCGTTTAGGTTGTTTGTTTGGTCTTTAAGAGTCTTGTGTTTTCATGCTGGTTTTGCACAAATAAGCTTTGACTTACATGCATAAGTCTGCTTTTACCTTTGGCATTTTGCCAAGGATATAATTATTTCAAATTAGAGATCCCCTATTTCTTTGAGCCATTGATGAATGAGATCATTTTTATCTCATAACCATGTCCCTTCAACCAAATCCTTTCACTTGATTTGCACAAACTTGATCCATTGGTTACTTGCTAATTGAATGTTAAAAAGGTCATGTGATTTCAGGGCTTGTGTAGATTGATAACTTGGGAATAGTTTTCATTTTGTGATGAGCGTGGCTAAGTTTTAGAGTACAGTTCCATTATTTGCATTCTAGCACTAGAAACATGGACATCATTTTGATTAATTTCTGCTTGCTTCTGTTGACTTCATGATGTGTAGTGAGTAGTTTCATATGGTTTGAGGTAGGAACAGTTTTGAGGATGATTAATTGATAGCTTAGTGAGTTTTGGTTTGTTTCATGCTTAGATCACTTAGCTAGGTTGTTCTTAATGCTTTAGTAACGCATCTAGGGTGAAACAGATTATAGGTATTTACTGCATCACAAGTGTTTGTTTAAATGCCTGAAAGAACTTTGCTAGGAACAATCGCTTAGATGAATATATTGCGTTTAGGTTGTTTGTTTGGTCTTTAAGAGTCTTGTGTTTTCATGCTGATTTTGCACAAATAAGCCATCACAAGTGGGTCTGACATGTGCTTAACTTAGACATCTCTGTTCTGTTTGCAGATTGATTGATTTAGTGGCTTGATCATGTTCTTTGCTTGATATTGGTCTTGACTACCATAGGTTTGATACTATGTAATCCCCAAGTCACCATTGCTCTAGCCTTGAACCGCACCTTATTGTTCTTTGAACTTGATCATCTTGTGCTTTATTTTCCTCTGTTTTAGTTGCTTTGCTTTAGTTCCATTCCTTGCCTTGCATCTCAAGTTATTGCACTTAGCTTTCATTTTGGTTCTTGCACTTCCATTGCTTTGTATACCTTAGTCCTGTTGCATTTAGTTTCTTTGTATTGCATTGCTTGCTTTAGTCTTGTTAGTATTGCTTTTCACTTTTGCATTTCATCTTTCATCACTTAGGTTGTTAGAATCATCCTTCTTCATCATACATGGTTAAACTTAGTTAGTGTCTTGCATCTCTTTTATTCTAGCTCCTAGATGGATTGATTAAACCTCTTCAATACTACATCTGATTAGAGAGGGATTGAGTTAAGACTTGCAAAAGTCTTTCTTCACTGTCACAACTCCTCCAATGTGCAGCTGTGAATGCTTCTCCCTTCTTCCCTTTGTGGCTATCCAGCTTCTATAAGTGAGCAATTGATCCATGAGCAAAGAGACATAGCAAGGGAACGCCCTTGTGGTCCAATCACTATGTTTTCTCTGCTGGTCTTGACCAATCAATGCAAGCCCATGAATATGATGTCCATCTCCCTATCTGTAATCTTGTGAGTCTCCCCCCTTGCTTACATTGTGCTGGCAAGGGCCTTGTGAGCATATCATAGGGATGGGTGCCTCAGATCAGTGCTCTTTGTGACTCCAGGGATGAAGATATCAATGCCAATGACTTTCCAGTGCTTCTCAATCTCAAGCATCTTGATCTTGAACTGGTGGCCATGGCTTGAGTAGCTGTCAAACCTAAAGGCAATATAGAGCAGCTTGAAGGAAGCCTTGTACTTGTTCTTTCCAATCTTGAAGGTAATCCAGCCATCTCCATCCTCGTGTTCACTCTCTTCATAGTTGGTTACTTGAAGTGTTGAGAGGAATTGACAGTGAGGTTTTGGTATGAGGGAAGGACTAACTCCATGAACATTGCTTAGCCTCATTGCACTGAAAATGGCCTTGCCATCTTCATATATACCCAAGCCTGCATTGTGGAGGCACAAGGGTATTTTGTGGCATTGAAAGTGCATCTGTTGAAGAGTTCCATAAACTCTCTTGATGTTGGCTCCTTGTTGGAAACTTCTTCAACAGCTTTCTCCTTCTCTTTGCCTTTGCTTTTCTCAGCCCTACTATCCATGATCCTCTTTCCAGCAGCCTTTGAAGAATGACTCTCAGCAACTCCTTTTCCCTTGTTCTTTGTTGCCTTTGGTTCATGAGCTTTCATCTTCCCTTGAGTCTTTGTCATAACAGCTTCTCTAGTTCTCCCCATAATACTAAAGAAAGACTTTTTGTTCTAAAAGATCAAATGTCTTCAACCTAATCGAATGTAGTATAAATATGAGGTATCACTCCACTTATGGTGATTTGAGATGCAATCAAGGAAATAAGCTAAGCCAAGATGGGGTTTAAATGATTTAAGAACTAGTCTAACAACCTATATATGCAAAAAAACAAATCAGGACATGCAACTAAGCAAGATGATAATTGAAACTAAGCAAGTTGGTGACTAAGAAAATAAATTAAGCATGGTAAGTACTAGAAACAAATAAGGGAAGACAACTAAGGAAAAAGCAAATTTAGCCTATTAATAAAAGGCAAGACTTAAGGAACTAAGAAATAGTGGTTAAGTGGTTTCAAAAGTGACTAAGTGGATTTCTATTAAAGGCAATCAACAAGCATATAATAAGCAAGCATATCTCAATATTGCAATCCTAAACAATATGTCTAAAAAGAATCAACTTAGTGGCTAATAAGCAAATTCATTTAAACAAGACTAATGTGTCAAACCCACTATCAATGGTGTATCCATTAGCCATGAGCATAAAACATAGAACCATATAGTCTAAAAGAAGTACTAATCAAGCAATCTTCTCTCACTCATGCAAAAATACCAGTCAACCTATTAATCTTACGAATTCTCTAGGGACTTAAGCAGAAACTCAACAGTTCAAGAATATGATATCAAGCTCAAATGTGAGACCTAAACAATGCTAAACAATGAACCAGATTTCAAGCAAAAGGATGTTCTTTAATGCAAACTATCTAACCATGAAGCAAGACTCATGAAGCAATCACTATCAAGCCCTAAGCGAATCATTTAGCAATGCAAACTGTCAACTTTGGTGTCGCAAAACAACGAAACTATAAGCAATGCAAAACTATCAAGTCAAATAAGCGAACCACGCAAAGAAACATGATGTCAAGCTGTTAAGTGAATCATAAACATCAACAAATTCATATTCAATTAAAAAGGAGAAGCTTTATGAACATAACAACATTTACAAGAGAAAGAAGCAATAGAGATAACACTAAACAAGCCTAACTACCCTTAATCATCTCCTAAAAACAACTTTCCCTACTTATAACCTCAAATCTAAGGTAAACTACTCACTAATAATATTTAATCCTATTTTATTAGAGATAAACATGATTAAATGAGATGAAATACAAAGATAATGAAACTAAGTTACCAGATGCGAAGCAATGGACAAGATCTAAAACATAAAACAGCATGATTTAATTAAAAATACAAGAGTTTACAAGGTTTTGGTTAAAAACGCCCTTTTTGGTATCTAAGGATAAGAAAAATATAAGAACTCTCTAGATAATGTTTTTGGCTCCTTTTTATACTAAGGAATCAAAAAGGAAGGAGAAAAAACTAAAAAAAAATTGGATAAGGTCAACGAAAAACTGGTCAACACGTGGATAGGTTGTATCGGGCTGTATGGATTGTGCTCAACTCGATGCATCAGCTAGATACGAGTCCTCCGTGCTGCGTGTGATCTTCTCGGCTGTGTGCTCGTCCTGATGAGGAAATGGGCTGTATCGGGCAAGGTATCAAGTGTTCTGCTCGATGCTGGAACCCGATTTGCCTTGTATCTCTGAATCGGCTCGTATGCCACCTCGATGTAAGCCAACTCCTTCGAACCCACAAACAGGTCTTTTTCTCCGTGTACTCGGTCTCCATCGAGCACACTCAACAGGGGTTCTTCTCGATATTCCTCCTCGGTATTGACGCAGACTTTGCAAGACTCCTTCTTATGGCATCTCCTTGAATGTGTGCTGCTCCAATCTCTTTCACAAGCTCCAAAATCTCCAAAAGCACCTGATAAACATCATAAACATGCACATGTCTGCAATCCTAAGGTAAATGCATGCAATACTACTTCTAGATGCAAATGAGACTAAAATGCAAAGTAAAGAAGCAAAAACATGGGGAAAATGAATAAAATGCAGTCTAAAACACTAGAATATAGCAAGCTATCAACACCCCCACACTTAGTCTTTGCTTGCCCTCAAGCAAACAAAACATAAAGCATAGTAATGAGATTTAAAATAGGAACTCACATCTCTAAGATGCTAACAATAAATAAAAATGATGTCCATGTTTCAAATCCTAAAATGCAACTGATGGAACAGTACTTTAAACACTTAGCCACTTTCATCACAAAGCAAGAATGATCATAATGCTATCAGCCTACACAAACTTATCAAATAAAACAACCTTTTTAACATTCATTTATGCTCAAACCGTGAATCATGCTCATGTAAATGCAAATGTGTCATTTGGCTAAGGGACAAGGCTTATGGAACAAAAATGATCCCATATATTCGAACTGGTTTTGGTGTTTCAAGGGTTCTCTCAAGAAAAACCATGGTTGAGCTTAGGCAAAATGATAAGGCTCAAAGAACAACTTAGACATACAACGGAAGACTTTTATCTACCCAAGACCCATAAGAAATGTTCCTAACTCTTTCTAAACAATGCAAACCCGCCTAAGCTATCCTTTTAAAGAAATCTAAACCCAAGTAGAAACCCAAAACTTCTTCTCTTTTAAGCTCTATGGAGAGACACTTCTTCTTTGATCTTCATATGGTGGCCGTTTTCCTCTTTTTGACTTTGGCTCTTTTTAATTGTTGATGCTTGTGCTTCTTTTGCCTTTGGCTTGTTGATTTTCTTTCTTTGCACTTCTTGCATCTTCTTTGCTTTTTGAACTTGAGCCTTCTACTTTTGATTTGAACTCTAACCGCCATTTCCACTTTTTTCTTTTGTCACACTCCTTTTCTTTTTGCCTTGCTTTCTTTCATCCTTTCTTCTCTTTGATTCAAACCCAAAATAAATCCGAAACTTTTTCCCAACCTTCCTAGCCTATCTAACACAAGAGCGAGCTGGTTCTACAATGGAAATACTTCCCTTGTAGTTCCAACATAACACTTTTTGTTAAGCTACAACCATGAAGGAAGAGGCCTCAGAATTCGCATACTATTGATGTTTTGGCTTAAAAGAAAGCTTGGTTAAATGTGTGGAGATCTAAATGGACTTTTCAAAAAGTGGTAAAAGAGGACAAAAAATTAAAACTATCAATGACAACACTCACAAATGCATAAGACAAGATATTTACAAATTAAATTAAGGTTCCACTTATATAAAAGTGGAAATCCTTTCAAAGAATTCTTTAGTTTCAAACAAGGTTTTCAAAATTGTGAATTCCAAAAGTGGTTCAGCTTTATTTCTAATTCAACATTAAATGCATCAAAGGACTAAGATCAAGGGCATCATTTTCATAGACTACTAGCATTTACAAAGATATACTATCATTATTCCCAAATTAAACAAGCAAACTAATCTTAGATAAATGCATGAATCCTAAGTCATATATGAATGCACATGAACAAACTCTTTTTGTGAAACAAATTTTCAAAATTTTTCAATTTTTTGAATTTTCTATGCCTTAAGTGGGATGCAAGTATGCACATGGTTGTCTAATCTATATGCAAATGCAAATGAAATTATCATCTCATCATACACTCTCCCTGATACTACAGTTTTGAGCTCTTTGTCAATCATCCTTGTACTAATCAGTTGTAGCACAACATAGGGTTTTAAATCAATCCATGGGATTAAGCTAGATTCCACTAGGATTATAGTAGAAAGCTTTAAGTCAAGTGAATCAAAGAAGAGAGTTGTTTAACACAACTAAACTATCAACCTAAGTGAACATTCAACTAAGCAACACTTAAGAAAGCAAAGCAATGATTCAAAGATAAACAGAGCAAGCAAAAACAGAACACTAAGCAATTCAAAATTCAGATATTAAAAGACAAGGATCCTAGATGTGGTAATTGACTATGGAGAATTCAAAGGCAAGACTAAGTTGTTATCAAACATCATTGACAATGCAAACAAGAAAGCAATGCTAATTCCTTGGCATATAGTCCACAATCAAGCAAGTTAAGTTGAATCTCTTGATAAATAACCCCTTTGCTAATCACCCTAAGAAGAACTAACTCTCATTAATGCTAGAACAATTAACAAGCATGCAGAACCAACTCTATTCAAGCCAAAATACTTCTTAGACAGTCAATCTCTTGAGCTAAGACAAGCAAATCCTCTATTAAACAAGATCAGCATTTCATCAAACACTTGGTGGGCAAAAGATGAAGCCTAAATCTAGATTCATATGATCAAGATAATTCTAGCCTAAGCACAGATTAATGGAGAGTAATCAACACAATTAAGCACTAACAAACCCAATCAAGCCTCTAAATTCCCCTAATCTACCACATCTAAAACCATAAAAGTGACTACTCACTCATCATCATGAAAAACACCAAATCACAAGAGAAAAAGATGTTAAACATGATTAGGACGGAGATTGGAGATGATTAAATCAGGCAAATACAAGACTTTGATTAAAAAGAGAGATTTGTTCTTACAAACACTGAAATCTCTTAAGAAACTAAGAAAGAACAAAACTTGGCTAAAACCCATTACTCTAAGCCTATTTATACTAAATGCCAAAATCCGTAAAGCAATGGCAAACTTGTAAATAAAAATTGTTCGGATTAGGCCAACATCGATCACAAGTGATCGATCAGGATGATCAATGTAGACTTCTGGTGCTTGACATCGAGCAGGTTGTGGTCGATGTGGTTGATCGATGCTGAGTTTAGGTCATCTCGGGTCCATTACATCGCACGATGATGGTAGTCGATGTGGATGTCATGTGTCTTGATATCGATCACTTGTGATCGATGTGGCTGATCGATGCAAATTTTTGAAGCTCCTGTCCATCTACACCGTGCGATGTGAGTGTCCGATGTGGTTCTCCTGTGTCTTGACATCCATCACATGTGATCGATATGAGTGATCGATGTGGACACCAGTCTTCTCTGTTGCTTCACATCGTACGATGTTGGCTTGGCCTTGATCAATGTTGCACCAGATTTCCACTCCTTTGGCTCCTTTTGCTCCTCTTTAGCTTGGGCAACTCCTTAAATCATCCCCATTCTTCGTGCTTGCTCCAAATAGCTCCTTAGGTACCTAAAAACATCCCTCATGCAAACAGAATGCAAACTACAATTTAAATGCAACCTAAGTCTAAAAGGAAAGGAAAATGCGACTAAAGAGAAGGAAAACATGAAAATGGAAACCAAAACATGAAGTAAATGCAAGCCTAAATGATGTAAATGTGAGAGATATCAACACCCTCACACTTGCCTTTTGCTTGTCCTCAAGCAAACAAACTAAGGCAAATGGAGGATGAGGTTAAAAGGTGGGCACTCAAATCCAAAAATGCTAAGGTAAAGAAGTGAAGTTAATGTCTAAGTGCCTAAGTGTAGGATGCAAAACACAATCAGTTATACTTTAAAGAACTTAGCCATGCTCATCATGTTTCAAAATGATCTTAAATCTCAACCTAGAGAAGTGCTCAAATCAATCAACTTTTTGACTTTCATTAAACTTGTAACCGTGAATCAAGTTTGTGCAAATCAAGTGAAAACATGTGGTCTTAGGGTATGGTCATGAGATGAAAATGATCTCATTCAAGTAAGGGCTAATAAACTCAAGGGGTCACTCAATGAAAATGATTATATCTTAGGAAAAATGCTAATGGTATAAGCACACTTTTGCATGTAAGTTAAAGCTTTCGTATACCCTTTACCCAAAGATGAATCCTAAAGACTTTTAAACCCAAAGTGAACCCCTAAGTTTACCATTTCCCAAAGATCTTGATCTTCTTCTCCTTCATGTGTGGGGAAATTCCTTCTTCTTTGCTTGTGTGGTTGATCCTTTTTGTTGGGGCTTGCTCTTCTTTTGTTGATTTGGCACCATTCTTCATCACCTTTGGTGGAATGCTTTGGTCTGATTTCTTCTTGGATGACCCTTGAAAGCATACTGTTGTTGGCGCCTCCTTACTTTAACCACTTAGAAATTTTCATTTGTTTGTACTTGACCACAAACATAACTTATTTCCCATACTACCATCCCATACTTCTTCTTCTTCTTAAAAGATATAAACCATGAAGTTCAAACCACTTAACAACACTACCCTTTCACCCAAACTCCTAACCTATAATTAAGCTCAAAATGCAAGCTGATATCTAATATAGATGTTTTCCTTGCCAGCCTTAATCCTAACACTTTTTGCCAAGATCAAATTTGAAAATTATGTATGCAAGGCCTCACAACTCTCACAAATGGTGTTTAGGCTGAAAAAGGAGGTTTCATTAAAGGTGTGGATTAACTGTCCCATAAGTATGAGGATCAGCTATTTGGATCAACAAGAGTGGTAAGAAGGGAAGAAGATGATCCAAATATGTATATGGTAGCCATGAATTCACTTTTCAATGCACAAATATGATATTGAAAAATCAGATTAAGGTTCAAATAGATAGAGTTGATTTTCAATGAACAAATGGTTTCAGTATGAGATGAGAGAATCAAATTTAGCAATTCAAACATGGTTCAGCCTTTACTTCTAACTTTGTCCTGATGCATCAAACAATTAACCACTTAGACATTTATATCAATCCTAAACACTTAGCATTTTACAAGGAAAATTCATCATTGTGCCCTATGCAAATGCAATGTAACCAATATGCAAACACTAGACTGAATCTTAAACAAATGAAATGCAACTATATGCTGTCTTTTTGGTTTGCAAAATATGCAAATATTTTTCAATTTTCTCGATTTTTTTATATTTTCCTATGCACTTACATGAATGCATGAATGCATGAGACTCAAATATGAAAGAGATGAAAAACTAAGAAAAGAACACACAATGTCAAACCCAAATCCCTCCCCCACACTTAAATTACACAATTCCTTGTGTAATAAAAGAGTGAAAGAGAGAAGCAACATAAATGTATTACATACACTAAAAAAAATGCAATGGTATTTACAATAGAAATGATGTGGTACCTTAGTTGTGATGGGAGGAGTCGTGGGATGAGTAAGAGAGTTCATCAGTCTCTCCTGGATCTATGAATGATCTTGATGTTGCTGGTTGTGGAGATTGACTTGCCCTCCTCTTGTTTCTCCTCCTCTCTTATGTAGAAGATGCTGTTTGAGGTGGAGGTACCCAACTAGGCCAATGTACTTGCACTTGAGTTGGGATTCCTTGAGAATCATACTCATGTCAAGTGGTATAAGCTACAGAAGAAGAGTAAGCTGGCGCTTCCCATGCTGATGGCAGTTGGGACATAGGGACATAGGATGAAGCCCTAGCTGGTTCCCAAGCTGGCTATTGATCAGTTTGTTGCACTTGGAAGGAATGTCTCCTTTGGGGCATCCAGTTTGCCTCTCCTCTTCTTCATTAGGCTCTTCCTGTTGCACTTGCTCCTCATAATGTGATGTAAACTCATGACTTTGGCTTTGTGGAGAAGCTTCATGTGATTTGGACTTGTCCTTCTTGAACTTTCCCTTCACCAAATTCACAAGCTTCTTTATGGTTTTATCTTGCCATTTGCACCATCTTTGAAGCTTGTTGATGTGGTCATGAACATACTTCAGGGAGCTCCCTTGACTTGGCACTTCATGAGGCATGAAGTGAAACCTCTTAGAGTTGCACACTCGCAACTCATCTTCTTCTTAATCCTCCTCTTGGGAATCCTCTTCATTGTTGGCGCCCACATCACCTTCTTCTTGTTCCTCTTCACCACTACTCTCTTCACCTTCTTCTTCACTACCCTCCTCTCTATCTTCAGTAATGGCGCTACCATGGTAGAGCTGTCTCTCTGTTGGGAAGAATTCTATGTTGTTCTTCATTGCTATGGAAGTATGCTGTTCATTGAGAAGAAGAAACTTAGCTGGCTCCTTGGAGGGTTTGAGGAACTGATAGATGTGCCTTCCTTGGATGGTCTACTCAAGGTAGTGACTCCTCCTCTTTAAATTGCCAAGATCCATCCATTGTGGTGGCAAAGCAACTTCAGCATGCTCATCAAGATCCACCCCACTTGCCATCATGATTGCTGTCACGACTCCCCCAATGTGAAGTTGAGGATTCTCTATCTCTTCCCCTTGTTCAAGATCCAGCTACTATATGTGAAGAGCTGCTCCAAGAGGAGAGTCACATAACAAGGAAACTCTTTGGGCCGGTTGACAGTCTCTTCACTCTCTCTGTAGCACACTAGCGGCTGCATCCCATTGAAGATGATGTCCATCTCCCTTGATGAGATATTAGTTGTTTCGTTCCTTGCAAAGAGTGTGTTGGCTAGAGCTTTATGAGCATATTTAACAGCAGAATGCCTCATATCTTTCTTCTTTGTGACTCCTGGAGTGAAGTGACCAATGCCAATCACTTCCCAAAGCTTGGCATGCTCCCTCATTCTGATCTTGAACTGAGGCTTCTTATCAGCATAGGGGTACATATCAAGGCCAGCTGAAATATCTCTAAAGGCTGCTGTGAACTTTTTCTTGCCAAGTCTAAAGGATATCCAGCCATCTCAATTGTCAAGCTCACTCTCTTAATAACTCACCACTTGAAAAGTGGAGAGAAACTGAATGGTGAGATGCTGTTATGAGGAACCGCCAGCTCCATGAACTTGCCAAGCCTCATCTCTTCAAAGATTGTTTTGCAATCTTCATAGATCCCAAGCGCCTTCATTGTAGGGATACAAGGGTACTTCGTAGCCTTGAAATTACACTGGTTGAAGAGCTCTACAAACTCCCTACCACTTCTTTGCTTGTTTGGCGCTTCTTCTACAACCTTGCCCTTCCCTTTGTCCTCTGACTTGGTGGCCTTGCTTTCCACTACCCATTTTTCCAGCAGCCTTTGAGGATTGTCCTTCAGCAACACCTTTGCCCTTGTCCTTGATTACAAGTGTGGTAGAGAGCGCCTTCTTCCTTGGTGCTTGGCCTTTGTTTTTGGCAACCACCTTTGTCTTTCCCATTGTACCTACCAGTACAAATCTTAAAAGATTATAAGTTTAGGAACAAAGGGATGAAGAATCATGATTTTAAAAATCTTTAAAAAAAAATTTCTCAAATCAAAGAGAGGATTAACTAGTTATTAAACAAGGCAAACTTCTAAAGAATTAAGAGAATTAATGAGCAAAAATAATAAACATGCTAGAGTTCTAAGCAAATTTTTAACTACTATGCACATGAACCTAGCATGGTAGCCTTTAAACAAAATGAGAAGTGATTCTGCAAAATGAATTTAAAGCAAAGCAAGCTAATGTATTAAGGAACAGTAAACAGCTCTAACATTCTACTTGCTTAAGCTAACAAATTCTACCATGCAAAATAAAAACAAGCACTTAAACTAAACATGACTAGTTCTTAAAGCAGAAGGTTCATAAGATCTAAAGTTCAAACCATAAGAACACGTAATTTTATAGTGGAAGAGAGCAAACCTTTTCGGGACTTCTGAGCACTTTCAAAGACAAATAAAAGAGAGAGAGAGAGCTGAGAAATTTCGTGGCTATAAGTGAGATAAGAGAAAATTTGAAGTGTGAAGAGAGAAGAGGATTTTGTTGGTTTTTATAGAGCTAAAAAGGGAGACAAGGAATCTGAGGAGTGAGGGACAAACCCAAAATTGTTCAGAAGTGGGCCGGAATGGCTGGGAGGAGCCAAATTTTGTAATTCAAACTCCCTTGGCTCCAAACCAAGAGAGAGAAAATTTTTGATGTTAGAACTACTTACCTCGCTGGCCACATCGATCACTTCTGATCGATGTGGATGATCGATGTCAACCACATCGAGCATGGTTGCTCGATGTTGATGACCGATGTAAGTTCCAAAACCTACAGCCCATTAACATCGTACAATGTAGATGTACGATGTAGGCACATCTGGCAATCTTTGATCGATGCTATTGCTCGATGTAAATTGCCAAACTCTCGGTCAGTTTACATCGTACGATGTTGGTGTCCGATGCGCACCAAATTTTTCCACTTCTTCTCACATCATACGATGTTCCTGACCGATGTAGTTTGTTTGACTCTCGGGTTGATTACATTGTACGATGTACATGATCGATGTGATCAACCCGAAACACTTCCTTTCCCACATCGATCATAAGTAATCGACGTAGTTGCCCGATGTGTCTCGATCCCACTAACATCAAGCTCCATTGATCAATGTTACTGACAGATGTGCCAACATCGAGCTTAGAATGCTCGATGTTGGAGCTCGATGTTGACACATCTTTTTTTATTCCCCAAACATCTTCTCATTCTCTTATCCAAACTCCTGCTTCTAAGAATACTCAAAATGCATATAATATAAACTAAAAGCATAACTATGTACAAGGATACCATGGGACTACCTCCCAAGTGTGCTTGTTTATAGTCAATATGCTTGACTTTCATTACCTCATTAGTCTTGGAACTCCTTGGTGGCACCTTGCTTCCCTTGGCCCTCTTGGTGACACCATCCATCTTGAGCACAGGAAAAGGCGTAGACTTCCTCTCTTGCTTCATCTTGTAGTAGACCTCACCATTCTTTGAGCCAAATGGTTTCAAAATCACCTCTCCTTCTTCAGTAACCAGCACAATTTTATTCATCTTCTTAGAACTAACCACTTGGGGGGCCTCCCCTTCAGTGGTGTCTTGAAACAACCTTGACAAGCAGCAGCCATCAAAGCTCTCTCCTACATAGCCTTCAAACTCGGGCATGTTCTTTTCAACTCCTTTCATCTTGTTGAGCTCCATGGAGAAAGCATGTTCATGCTCCAGCTTGTTACCCTTGCTATCAAACTTCAAGACATTCTCCTTGGTGAGCCTAAGCTCGGTAGGGCATTCCCTAGCATCAAATACAGCGCCAGCTGAAGTTAAGAAGGGTCTTCCTAGAACGATTGCATCCTTGATCTGGCCCTCAACATCTAAGACTAAGAAGTCTGTTGGCATTGTTACTCCTTCAATCATCATAGGCACATCTTTGAGGGCTCCCAATGGTGTCTATATTGTGCCATCATCAATGGTTAGAGACACAATGCTTTGCAGGAACTTGGTGTAAACCAACTCCTTAGCTGTAGTTGATGGCAACAGAATGATGCTAGCACCTAAGTCACACAAACAGCTCTTGAAGTTTCTCCCTTTGAGTTTGCATGGGAGAGTAAAGCAGCCAGGATCTCCAAGCTTCTTAATGTCCGGCTCCTTGACCTCTGATCCCTCAGCCTTTGGCTAGTACTTTCCCAAGCTCTTCTTCAGCATCTAGACCTCTCATCTCTATTTGAGCAGCATATAGAGTTGAGTACTTCTTGACTAGATCCTACTTGAATCTTTCTGGAAATGGAATGTCAGGCTGGTAAACTGGAACAACATCAGCTTGAACCTCCTTCTTAGCATCAGAGACTTTGACAAGGTCTTCCCCCTCACTTTGGTCATCAATGTCCTCATTGAGCAAAGACAAAAACTCTTCTATAATATCTTCTTCCTCAGCAGTAGTCAAAGCATCTTTAAAATCAACACTTGGCAATACTCTTTGGAATTCATCTCACACTTTCCTGGAAGGTTACCTCGGGGGCGTGGTCCACTAGCTACTCCTTTGTTGTTCTCCAAAGCTTTCACTCTTGCAGCTACACCATCAATCTTGTTTGTGAGTTCCACATGAACAGATTTTATCTTGTTGTGCACCTCAGCAAACTTTTTGTTCATCTCCAAGGTACCATTGATCTGAGATAGAAGCATTGTTGTATGAGACTCTTGATCTCACAGTCTTGAGTGCTGGAAGAGGCTTGAGCTGGTGCTTGAGCATTGAATCCTGGAGGGTTAAAAGGCGCTCTAGGGTGGAAGTTTTTGTTCCTTTGTTGAAAGCCTTGATTGTTGTTGTTAGAAGGCACAAAAGGTCTTGCTTGACCAGCTTGCTGTTGTTGTAGAGGTGGGTAGTCCTGATCTGTAGGGTTGGCTACATTATTACTCCTGTAAAAGAGGTTAGGATTGTTTCTCTAGTTCCCATAGCCATTGTAACCTCCTTGATTCCCAAGATAGTTCATCTCTTGAACTTGGGAAGCTTCTTGAACTTCAATCTGAACCAAGTCACTAACAAAGCTAACTTCCTTCCTTTCCCTTAGCAACAGATCAATCTTCTCATGAAGAGCTTTGATCCCCTTCTTGTTGTACTCCAGCTCGTCCTTAGCACTCCTAGGAGTTCTATCAAACTCCTCATTATAATTCCCATCTGATTGTGCGTTAAAGAAGACATGCATCGATATCTACTATGGAGGCTAAGGTGCTAGGATTTGAGCATCTTAAAGAGTTATACAAAGATGACCCAGAGTTTGGAAAAGCCTATTAACTACACAGAAAAGGAGCTTTCAGCTCGTTTTGCTTACAAGATGGGTTCTTATTCAAAGACAAACGCTTATGCATTCCCCAATGTTCAATGGGAGACTTGATACTCAAGGAAGCACACAGTGGAGGTCTTATGGGTCACTTTGGCTTAGATAAAACACTAGTAATGGTAGGTGATACTTTCTATTGGCCACACCTCAAGAAAGATGTGGAGAAGCATTGCTCACGATGTGTTATTTGCCATAAAGCCAAGTCCAGGTTACATCCACATGGCCTTTACTTACCTTTACATATTCCTAACGCACCATGGGTGGATAAATCTATGGATTTCATGCTTGGTTTTCCCAAGATCCGACACAAGGATTCTATCTTTGTTGTTGTTGATCGGTTTTCAAAGATGGCCCATTTTACTCCTTGTGACAAAAATAAAAATGCTACTCAAACCGCCGACCTATTCTGCAAAGATATGTTTGCATGGTTTACCAAGAACTATTGTTTCTGATCGGGACACCAAGTTATTAAGCCACTTTTGAAGGACCTTATGGAGGAAGCTTCACAAAAAGCTACTATTCTCCACCACTTGCCATCCACAAACAGTTGGGCAAACAGAAGTGGTAAACCGTACTCTCTCTATTTTGCTTAGGGTAACACTTGGTAAAAAATTAAAACCATAGCTTGATTGTTTACCATTCATTGAGTTTGCCTACAACCGAGCCATACATTCAGCTACTAAGATGTCACCATTTGAGATTGTTTATGGTTTTAATCAACTAACTCTTTTGACCTCTCGTCAATTCCACAAGTTGAGCAAATTAATTTAGATGGCCTCAGGAAAGGAGAATTTGTCAAGAAGCTTCGTTAGAAAGTGAGAGAACACATTTTGAAGAAAACCAATGCGTACAACAAGCAAGCTGGCAAGAAACGCAAGGCTTTGGCGTTCTAACCAGGAGAGTGGGTATGGCCACACATAAGACCCGAGCGATTCCCACAGAAGCATAGCTCGAAACTTGCACCGAGAGGAGACAGCCCGTTTAGAATCCTAGAGAATATCAATGACAATGCTCACCATTTGGAGCTTCCAGGGGAGTTTAACATTTCACATAGCTTTAATGTTGCTTATTTATCTCCTTATGATGCAGACAAGTCAGTTTTGAGGACAATACCTCTCGAATGATGAGGACACGGACCAGTCATTCGTACCGGATGAGGAGGAACCGGGACCGGAGGCTGTACCACCAGCCAATGGCTCGCCTATGACACGTTCTAAGACTATGAGGCTTAGAGAAGGGTTTAACAAAGCAATAGATACCCTCTTGATCAACATGAACCTTGGAGCTACGTTTAACCTCCAAGAGAGCCTCCTTGCACCCATGATAGATATAACCGAGGACTTCGCCAAGATGAGTCTCAAAGAAGACCAGCCGAGTACAAACCAAGGTATGTACATTTACTTGGCAGGAAATGGAGCCCGAAACGCCAAGAACCACACAAATGCTGTACCGGAGCGTCAAGTTACCACGGATACAAACCAAGTAGCCGATAGAGGATAAAGGGAGCAAGAAGACGTTTTAAGAAATGATTGTGGGGAAACTCTTGAAGAAATCTACCAACGACTTTAGTGGCCATCAGTATGAAGAGAATCTTCAAGGAACTCGCCCCTACGGGACCAATACAAGAAGCATTCTCCAACTTGCCAAAACCAGGAATTTTTAATTTATACAATTCTTGCAGGTAACGTGGCTTGTCCAATGGTTCTTAAGCACAACAACACGTCAAAGCATCACCAGTTCGAGCCCCAAAGACATCAAGAAAGTCGGCTTAGTTTTATTTTTCTTTTTAGCTTAAGTGAATTTTCCTTTTTCATATATTCTCGCCTTATACGTTTTGTAGCTTTTTCTTTAGCTTTGTATTATCGCTTCGTTGCTTTACTTTCGGCCCTAGGGCTAGCTTACGAGCTCTTATAAAGCTCCCCTGCAGGATGGTATATTTGGTTACCCTTTGATGAGAACATCAACCAGTCGTACGTACCGGGTCGATAGGAGCTGGAGCGGGACGTCGTACCACCAGTTAGCAGTTCACCAATGACACGTTCCAAGACCAGAAGGATGAGAGAAGGGTTTAACAAGGCCGTGGAAACACTCTTGATTAATATGGACGTGGGAAGGTTGCTAAACCCTCAACCATATTCCATTGCACCCAAGAAAGACATATCGGAGGCCTTTGCCAAAATGATCCTCAAAGAATATCAGCCGGATACAACCCAAGGTATGACCATTTCTTTGACAGGAAATGGAGCTCAATGCAACAAGAATCTCACCAATTTCGTATGATTTGTGCGATTTGTGCAGGTAATGAGGCTTACCTCAACGGTTCTTAAGCATCTCAACACGCCAAGGAACCACCAGTTCGAGCCCCTAAGGCAAGAAGAAGGTCAGCTTACTTTTATTTTCTTTTTAGCTTAAGTGAACTTTTCTTTTCATGTATTTTTGCCTTTGTGCATTTTTCGTTTTTTTATTTCTTTGTTATGTCGTTTGGCATTTATTTTCAGCCTTAGGGTTAGCTGACGAGCTGTTTATAAAGCTCTCCTGCAGCGATGTATTTTTGGTTTCCCTACATTATCAATAAAGAGACCAAACTTTCTTCACAAAAGCTTAGCTGCCGCTAAGCTATGTCCCTGCTTGTTCTTGCGTGTGTGATTCACCAAGTTCTAAGTGTTTGTTGTATCAGAGAGTCTTGCATACTCATTGTGGTGCCATCGATCCATTGCTTTCATCATTCACTGATCCCTCAAGAGAGAGCGTTAAAGCCAACTTGATAAATCCCATTTTAGCTCAAGACTTGTTCATCAAGCCTTGTTATATCACCTTTCACCCACTAGTCCGTACGAGAGAGCGACATAGCTGATACAAGATATTTTAGGACTTTATTCAATCACCCAAGCTTGTATTAATCAGTTGTAGTTTAGCATAGGGTTTTATCAATCCAAAAGGGGAGAATGAAGCAGTAAGAATGCAATAGATCTCTTAATTCAAGAAAACATAGATAACTTAGATGTCTACCAACCTAAAGGATCAAACAGAAATGAAGAGAACATCAAACAAAGAGCGAAGAGCAAGCAAAGCAACTATAATAATGGCAAAACAGAGCAAATTCGAATTCCAACTAGAAACAGAGAAAATATAGGAGTTGAGATGAGATAATTGGTGTTCAGAAACTCTTGACTCAACCTAGGATGCTTACAAACTCACACAATACTATTCCTATGCATAGAATTCACTTATAAGACAAATCCAATCTCTTGGCACTAATCTCTTAGCTAATTACCAATTCAAGAACGAATTCTCATTAGAGAAATCATAAACAGCAAGCGTTAAGACAATTCTATCAATCCTATATTGCCAAATCACTCCCTAGACAGTCAATCTCTTGAGCTAGGATAATCAATTCACTTGCAAAGCAGTTCAGACATTTCATCAAACACTTGGTGGGCATAAAAATAGCCTAAGATCCTAATCAACTTAGCTAGAGCTAATTAGGCATTAAACATAGCAATCAAGAAAGGAAATAGAAGAATTAACATTAAGCAATCATAGATAGAGTCTCAAATTTCCTAAACCTAACCCATCTAAATTCCCTAAAAAGACTACTCACTAAGCACCATTAAAGCCATCAATTCAAAGAGAGAGAGATGACTAATCATGATTAGAGAGATTAAACAAGAAGATAAATGCAAACTCTTAATAAAATCAAGCAAAGATTCAAGTTACAATATTAAAAGCAAGAACAAAAGAAGAAGAGACTGCTGGATGAAAAAAATTTCCCCAAAATTTGGGATTTTTTGTATTTAAAGAAGTCTAAGCGAAAATAGCAAAATTATAAATAAGTGGTCTTCAGTCTGAGATCCTATTGGTCACTCCCTGACCGATAGGCTGATCGATATGCTTGCTATCGGTCTGAAGATGACCAATAGGGTGACCGGAATATGCTCATTTGTTTTCTATCGGTTAGTCATCTTGACCAATAGGCTGCTCGATAGCTCCTCAATCGATCACTCCTTGACCCATAGCCTTCATGCCTTGACCGATTTGCAGAAATCGTCTGCCTTGGCTCCTCTTGCTCCATTTTAGCTCAGCTAACCTTCTGGTTCATTCCCAAAGCTCCTCTTTTCTCCTCATAGCTCCATAAGAACCTAAAAACATCCTTGATGCAAAGAAAATGCAAACTACATCCTAAATGCAACCTAAGTCTAAAATAGAAAGAAGTGGGACTAAAGAGAAAGAAAACATGCAAAAGAGAACCAAAACATGCCTTAAATTTAAGCCTAAATGATGCAAATGTATGAGATATCAACACCCCTACACTTGCCTTTTACTTGTTCCCAAGCAAATAAGAACAAATGGGAGAGTGAGGTTTTAAAGAGGGAGCTCAAAACTAAAGATGTCTAGAGAAAAATTGAATCCTTGCTCAAGTTATAGGTTCTAAGATGCATAGAGATTGTTCTACTTTAAAAGCCTTAGCCATACCTATCATAGCAGACAATGAACTCTAGCTTAGCCTACACAAGCATTCAAATCAAACAACTTTTTAATATTTATTAATCAGTAACCAATGGATCATGCTTGTGCAAATCAAGAGAGAACATTTGGTCAAGGGACAGAGTTATGAGATGAAAATGATCTCATTCAAGCACAGGGTTCATAAACATAAGGGATCAATCAGTGAAAATGATTCTATCTTAGGAAAAATGCAAAAGGTAAAATCACACTTATGTATGCAAATCAATGCTCCCTTCTACCCTTTTACCCAAAGATGAATCCTATAAACTTCTAGACCCCAAAGTGATTCCCTAAGTCTACTCTTCTCCTAAACTCTACCGTTATCCTTCTTTATGGCTGGGGAAACTTCTTTTTGCTTGTGTGGCTGGTTCTTTTTGTTGAAACTTGCTCCTTTTTGTTGAATTGACGCCATTTTTCACCTTTGGTGGATTGCGTTGGGTCTAATTTTCTGCTTTTGACTGACCCTTTCAGAGCTTTGTTTCTGGCGCCTTCCTTCATTGAACACTTAGAGCTTTTTCTTCCCTTTACTAAACCACAATGATAACTGCTTCCCATACTACCATGCCATAGTTTTCCTTCTTCTTTTAAAGCAGATATACATGAGGTTCAAACCACTTAACTCTACCCTTTTATCCCAAAACTCCTGACCTAGAATCAAGCTCAAAATGCAAGCTGATATCTACAAGAGAGCTTATCATTTGCAGCCTTATTCCTAACACATTTTGCCAAGACAAAATTGGAAAATGATATGCAAAGGCCTCACAACTCTCAAGATAGTGTTTAGGCTGAGAAAGAAGGAGTGGTTCAGGGTGTGGTTAACTGTCCCATAAGTGTGAGGATCAGCTACTTGGATTAACAAGAGTGGTAAGAAGGGAAGAAGATAATCCAAATATGTATATCGGTAACCATGTAATCACTCTCGATGCATAAACATGATAATTCAAAGTCAGGATTATGGTTCTAATAAGATAGAGTTGGAATCAAATTAAACCAAGCTTGAGCATAAGATAAGAATGTCAATGCAAGAATTGAAGATATGGTGCAGCCTTAACTTCAAACTCACTACAATGCAGTCAAACAACAGATAACCAAAGCATTGAAAACAGCTCAAACATTAACATCTTGACAAGTGTTTATCATCTATTCCCTATGCAAATGTATGCAAACCTATATGAAATGCATCTAGACTCAATCTTAGTTATTCAAATGCAGCTAAATGATTTTTTTGGTTCTAAAAAAATAAAAATTATATGGATTTTTGGTGCATACAGATGAATGCATGAATGTATGGGACTCAAGAATGTAGAAGAGAAAATAAGAAAACAAAACGCAAAGTCAAATGCAATACCCTCCCCCACACTTGAATTACACAGTCTCTTGTGTAATAAAGGCTTGAAGGAGGGTGATGAAGGACTTTCAAAGGGATTCAGAAGCAAAGGAGTAGGTCTGTGTACCTTAGAAGGAGTTTTAGCATATTGGAAGGGTGTATCGGTCTCTCCCAGACCGATAGACTGACCGATATGCTGCCAAATCCTATCATTCACATTTGTGACCGATAGAGTGACCGGAATACACCCGATGTATTGCCATCGGTCACTTCTTGTCTGATAGGGTGCCCGGAATAGACCCGATGTATTTCCATCGGTTACTCCTTGTTCGATAGGGTGACCGATAGGATCTGCATCTTGCGCTCCCTTTTCCTTATCGGTCATAACTGACCGATAGGTTGACCGATACATCTTTGGCTCTACGACCATCGGTCACTTTATGACCGGTAGTCAGACTGATAGGTCTGTATCGGTCTGGTCTTGACCGATACGGTGACCGATAGCAGCCCAGACATATCTGTTCTTGTTTCCCAAACTTATAAGAACTTGCCTTAAACCACACCTGCTCCTGTTATTGAAAGAAAAACACAAAGAAAAGCATATAATGCAATAATATGTACAAGGATAACAGAGGAATACCTCCCAAGTGTGCTTGTGTTAACGTCCTTAGCTTGACTTTCCTTGGTTGATCACTCTTGTGGAAGGTCCTCAAGGTTGATGTCTACTTCATCTCCAAGAGACTCACTTGCAATGTATGGCTTCAGCATGTGCCCATTCACTGTGAAGTCTTCTCCATCCTTTCTAAACAATGTCACAGCTCTATATGGCAACACTTCTTTGATCTTGAATGGACCTGACCATCTTGACTTCAGCTTTCCAGGAAACAACCTCAGCCTTGAGTTGAATAACAGCACCTGATCCCTTGCCTTGAAGTCCTTGTGTTTGATCCTCTTGTCATGGAAAGCTTTTGTCCTCTCCTTATAAATCCTAGAACTCTCAAAAGCATCAAGGCGGTTTTCCTCTAGCTCATGCAAGTTGATGAGTCTTTTTTCTTGAGTTGTCATGATGTCAAAATTCAGCAACTTTGTTGCCCACAAAGCCATATATTCTAGCTCAACAGGCAGATGACATGACTTCCCATAAAGGAGTGAGAAAGGAGTTCTGCCAATTGGTGTCTTGGAGGCTGTCCTGTAAGCCCACAAAGCATCATCAAGCTTATTAGACCAGTCCTTTCTTGTAACACCAACTGTTTTCTCTAAGATGGCTTTGATCTCTCTTTTAGACACCTCCACTTTGCCACTTGTTTGAGGATGGTAAGGAGTTGCAGCCTTGTGCTTAACACCATTCTTCTTGAGCAAACTCTCAAAGGCCTTGTTGATGAAATGACTTCCACCATCACTGATCACACACCTTGGAACACCAAACCTTGGAAAGATGATTGTCTTGAAGAGTTTCAGCACAACTCTAGCATCATTTGTTGGACTGGCAATGGCTTCAACCCACTTTGACAAATAATCAACAGCTACAAGGATATACTTGTTCCCATAGGAGGAAAGGGAAGGTCCCATAAAGTCAATCCCCCAGAAATCAAATAGATCCACTTCAAGAATAGAGTTGAGCGGCATCTCATCTCTCTTGGAGATGTTTCCCTTTCTTTGGCAGGCATCACATGAGGAGATATGAGCTTGGGCGTTCTTGAACAGACTAGGTCACCAAAAACCATCTTGGAGGACCTTGGAGGCTGTCTTGAATGTTGCAAAATGTCCTTCATAGGCTGAGCCATGACAATGATGCAGATTTCCTGGAACTTCTTCTTCAGCTATGGACCTTCTGAACAACCCATCATTCCCTCTCTTGTACAGATATGGCTCTTCCCAAAAGTAATGGGAGACATCTCTTAAGAACTTCTTCTTCTTGTGTGAGTTGAGGGTTTGTGGTATCTGCCCAATAATAAAGTAGTTCACAAAGTCAGCATACCAAGGCAGCTTGTTCTCCTCTAAGCTTTGCACTTCAGCTGCCTTCACCCCTAAAGCATGCAGCTGTTCCTCTGGTAGAGTACCATTGATTAGGACAAAATCATCTATCCTCAGTCTTGAGAGGTGATCAGCAACACCATTCTCAATGTCTCTCTTATCCACACTCTCCATCTCAAACTCTTGCAAGAGGAGGATCCAGCTGAGAAGTCTTGGCTTAGTGTTTTTCTTGGCATTGATGTTCCTTAGTGCAGCATGAGCAGTGTAGACTATCACTTTAGAACCCACTAAGTAGCTTCTGAACATCTCAAATGCAAAGACAACTGCTAAGAGCTCCTTCTCAGTTGTAGCATACTTTGATTGAGCCTCATCCATTGTTCTGCTAGCATAGTAGATAACATGAAGCTTCTTGTCCACTCTTTGCCCCAAGACTTCTCCAACAGCATAGTCCGTAGCATCATACATTATTTAAAATGGCAAATCCCAGTTTGGAGCTTGGACTATTGGCGCTCATACCAGAGTTTATTTGAGGGTGAGGAAGGCTTACAAGCACTCTTCATCAAACACAAACTTTGTCTCCTTAGATAGAAGCCTTGTCAAGGGTCTTGCTATCTTTGAGAAGTCCTTGATTAACCTTTTATAGAAACCAGCGTGCCCCAAGAAGCTTCTGATTCCTTTGACTGTGTTTGGAGGCTCCAAGTGCACCATCACATCTATCTTTGCCTTGTCCACTTCTATCCCCTTCTCTGAAATCTTGTGACCCAACACAATGCCTTTTTGAACCAAGAAATGGCATTTCTCCCAATTCAGAACCAGCTTAGTGTCTTCACATCTCTGTATAACCTGAGAAAGATTGGACAATCACACACCAAAGGGGGATCCATAGACACTAAAGTCATCCATGAATACCTCCACCATATCTTCAAGCAAGTCAGAAAAGATTGAAGCCATGCACTTTTGAAAGGTAGCAGGATCATTGCATACACCAAAAGGCATAATCTTATAAGCAAATGATCCATATGGGCAAGTAAAAGTATTTTTGTCTTGATCATTAGGATGGATAGGGATCTGAAAGAATCAACTATAACCATCGAAGAAGCAGTAATACTTATGATTTGCTAATCTTTCTAAGATTTGGCCTATGAATGGCAAGGGGAAGTGATCTTTCCTAGAAGCAGAATTAAGTTTTCTGTAATCTATGCACATCCTATGACCAGTGATTGTTCTAGTTGGTATTAGCTCATTATTTTCGTTTTTTACAACAGTGATCCCTCCTTTCTTAGGCACCACATGGACTGGTGACACCCATGTGCTGTCTTAGAAGGGATAGATCTCTCCTGCTTTAAGCAACTTCAAGATTTCCTTTTTTACTACTTCTTTTAGATCAGGATTCAATCTCCTTTGAGGTTCAATAAAAGTTCTTGTCTCATCCTCTAGATGGATCCTATGGGTGCAGAGGTTTGGAGAAATGCCTTGGATAATCATCTAGTGAATATCCAATGGCTCTCCTAAACCTCTTTAACACTATGACAAGAGCAAAGATCTCATCATCATTGAGGTTATCATTGACAATTACAGGATAAGTAGAGTTAGAGCCTATGAAGACATATCTTAGCCCTTTAGGAAGAGGTTTGAGCTCCACCTTGGGTGCTTTGAGCTCACTCCATTCCTCTTCTAAGTTGCTCTGCTCCTTGGCGCCAGCTTCAATGCTTGGGGAACCAGCTTCTTGAACTGAGAAGACCTTTCTTCTTGTGTAATTCAGCTTCTCAAATGGCTCATCTTCTTCCAAGACTTTGTGAGAGTCTAACCTCAGCTTATAACCCAAGCTTTCCTTATCCAAGTAACCATCTTCTCCATGCTCCTTTGTCAAAGCCACTTGAAGTTTAACCTCACAACACAACTCCTCTTGAAGTTCATCATGCAGCTTCTCTAAGATCTCACTTTGAAACACTTGACCTTCAATAGTAGGCTGCTGCATAATCTGCTTGATATCAAACTGCAAAGATAAATCTTTGCCCAACTGCAGCTCAATCTTCCCTTTCTTAACATCAATGACAGCTCCTGTTATGGCTAGGAATGGTCTCCCAAGGATGAGAGGATCTCTAGGTTCTTCATCCATATCCAAAACCACAAAATCAGTAGGTATCTCTAAACTCCCAATCCTGAGTGGTACATCTTCAAGCAAGCCCTTGGGGAGCCTCGCTGATCTATCAGCCAACACCAAAGAGATTCTACAGTCCTTGAACTTGGTGAAGCCTAGGCGCTGTGCTACAGAGTAGGGCATCAAGCTGACACTATCTCCTATATCACACAAACATTTCTCAAACAGAAGTGGATATATAGAGCAGGGTAAGGTAAAGCTCCCTGGATCTCCTAGCTTGTTGGGGGCCACTCTCTTCTGTTGAATAATGGGGCTACATTCATGTGTGAGGACCACCATCCCTTGTAGGTCCTTGGTTCTTTCAGCAACAGCATCCTTCAAGAATTTCCGATAAGGAGGAACCAAAACAAAGGCATCTAGCAGTGGCATTGTGAGCTGGATCTTCTTCATTTGTTCATCAAAGAGCCCTTTGTATTTAGCAACCAGTTGCTTCTTAAACCTTCCAGGAATAGGTATTGTAGGCTGATAAGGAGGAGGGATGAATCTTGGTTCCTTGATCAACTCCTTAGAGGCTTCCTTTGATTTTCCCTTAACCACTTCTTTGTTTTTGGTGTTTTCTAGACCCTTTTCAGCTTCAATTACTTCATCCTCTTGAGTTTCTTCATTATCTGTAGCCTCCACCCCCTCTTCTTGTTCCTCAATGTCCACATTGGGTGTAGAAGGCGCCACTCTTGGAGGAAGTTGCTTCCCACTTCTTAAAGTGACAGCTTTGACACACTCTTGTGCAAGTGAAGAGGTAGATGGTTGAACCATGCTTTCTAGTTTGTTGAACTTCATATTCAATAGACCTAGTTGGGATTGCAAGCTGGAGTCAATGCCTTTGTGTATCTCAACAGTCATACTTCTTTCAATGTCAGTCATACTCTTTTGAATCTCAACAGCCATGATCTTCTGAAATTCTGCATTGTGAAGTTGTTGGAGTTGCAGGAACATCTCCTTAAGGTCCAATTCATGTGAAGGTTGGGAGGTGTTGGCGCCAACTGTTTGAGAAGAAGACTCTGATGTTGTTGAGTATAAGTGTCTCCATAGGACTGGTGTACACAAACATCATGGTCTTGGTTCATTATTGGTGCCTCTTGTAGTTGAACAGCTTTGATTTGATGCTCTTTGTAGTGGTTTGGTGAAGCAACACTAGGAAGAGGTTTAGTGGTCTCATTGAGCAGCAAATCAACTTTCTTCTGCAAGGCTTTCATCTCATACAATGCTGTCTCTAGCTTCTCTTCAGTGGCTTTGGAATGTTGCTCCTTGCCATCCACATAGTCCCAATTGCTGAGTGTCATGTTCTCCACTAGAAGCCATCCTTCATCAACATCTTTACCAAGAAAGTAACCATTGCTTGCTGTATCTAGACCGATCCTTATTGTTGGAAGAACACCTCTGTATAGTGTGGAGAGCAGCATCTCTTTGGTGAATCCATGGTGAGGACATTGGTGAGTGAAGCTTCTGAACCTTTCCCAAGTGTCCCCAAAGCTTTCATTAGACCACTGTTTGAAGATTGTGATCTCATTCCTGAAATGTGCAGTTCTTGAGGGAGAGAAGAACATGGTTAAGAAAAACCTTTGCATTGATTCCAAGAAGTGATGCTTCCTTGTGCTAAAGACTTCTCCCATAATTTAGCTCTATCACCAAGAGAGAATGGAAATAATCTGAGCTTCAAATCATCATCTGAAACTCCACTAAGCTTTGTCAAAGCACATATCCTCTCAAAGTGATCCAAGTGCTCTAGAGGATCTTGGTTTGGCAATCCAAAGAACTGCTTTTCTTGAATCATAGTGATGAGACTACTCTCCATAGGTGGAAGGATACATTGTCTTAAAGCATAGTTTGAAGGTATATCAGCAGCACCAATAGGCCTTAGTGGTCTTTGAACTCTCATGGCCCAAGCTCCTTGTAAACCAGCTTGACCTTGTTCACCTTGCAAGCCATGAATCCCTTGAAGATCTTGTGGACCTTGTTGACCTTGCAAACCTAAACCAGCAGCATACTGATGTTCTTATATGCTTCACCAGCTGAATTCTGACTCTGCAAATCCAAAATCTTTGACCTTGAACATCAGTTGTAGTTGTAGACACTTTAGAACAAGTATTGAGGTACCTACAAGAGAAATTCTAGACCAAAAGAGAAATCAGTAACAAAAAACGAAAATAACAAAGCTTGATCTCAAAATCTCTACAAATCCTACCGAACAAAGCATTCCCCTAATGGCAACGGTGCCAAATTGATACAAGACTTTTTAGGACTTGATTCAATCACCCAGGCTAGTACTAATCAGTTGTAGTATAGCATAGGGTTTTATCAATCCAAATGAGCAGAATGAAGCAGTAAGAATGCAATAGAGCTCTTAAATCAAGCAAACATAGATAGTTTAGATGTCTACCAACCTAAAGGATCAAACAGAAATGAATAGAACATCAAACAAGGAGTGAAGAGCAAGCAAAGCAACTAAAATAGGGGCAAAACAGAGCAAATTCGAATTCCAACTAAAAACCGAGAAAAGATGGGACTTGAGATGAGATAATTGGTGTTAGAGAACTCGTGACTCAACCTATGATACTTACAAACTCACACAATGCTATTCCTTATGCATAGAATTCATCTATAAGACTAATCCAATCTCTTGGCACTAATCTCTTTGCTAATTACCAAGTCAAGAACTAATTCTCATTAGTGAAATGATAAACAGCAAGCATTATGACAATTATATCAATCCTATATTGCCAAACCACTCCCTAGACAGTCAATCTCTTAAGCTAGGATAAGCAATTCTCTTGCAAAGCAGTTCAGGCATTTCATCAAACACCTGGTTGGCATAAAAAGAGCCTAAGATCATAACCAACTTAGCTAGAGCTAATTAGGCATTAAACACAGCAATCAAGAAAGGATATGGAAGAATTGACACTAAGCAATCACAGATAGAGTCTTCAATTCCCTAAACCTAATCCATCTCAATTCCCTAAAAAGACTACTCACTAAGCACCATTAAAGCCATCAATTCAAAGAGAAAGAGATGACTAATCATGATTAGAGAGATTAAACAAGAAGATAAATGCAAAATCTTATTAAAATCAAGCAAAGATTAAAGTTACAAAATTAAAAGCAAGAACTAAAGAAGAAGAGACTGCTGGATAAAAAAACTGTTCTAAAAAATTAGGGAATTTTCGTATTTAAAGAAGTCTAAGCGAAAATGGTAAAATTGTAAATAAGTGGTCTTCAGTCTGGGATCCTATCGGTCACTCCCTGTCCGATACGCTGATCGATAGGCTTGCTATCAGTCTAAAGATGACCGATAGGGTGACCGGAATATGCTCATTTGTTTTCTATTGGTCAGTCTTCTTGACCGATAGACTGCTCGATAGCTCCTCTATCGGTCACTCCTTGATCGATAGCCTTCGTGCCTTGACCGATAGGACTTGCAGAAATCGTCTGCCTTGGCTCCTCTTGCTCTATTTTAGCTCAGCTAACCTCCTGGTTCATTCCCAAAGCCCCTCCTTGCTCCTCATAGACCCATAAGAACCTAAAAACATCCTTGAGGCATAGAAAATGCAAACTTCATCCTAAATGCAACCTAAGTCTAAAAAGAGAAGGAAGTGAGACAAAATAGAAAGAAAACATGCAAAAGAGAACCAAAACATGCACTAAATGCAAACCTAAATGATGCAAATGTATGAGATATCAATAGCCAGCGTATTGACTCCACCATTCCATCACTTCCGCATCATATAAGCCTCCCATACCGAGTCTTATATGATCTGGTATCAGAGCCAAAGGTTCTACCTTTGATTTTTGTATCCCTTTTATTTTTTCATAGATCCACTATTAGTTGCACTAGTTTCATTGCTTGATTGATTGCTTATTCTTTTATTTCAAAATACTTTAAAAATCATTGTCTTTTTTTCATTAGCCTTTCTGTTTAAGTTTTATTAAAAGAAAAACCCCAAAAAGATTTTTGACCCGAATTAGTTGTTTAAGTTGTTAGTTGTTTTCATAAAACCCATAAAAAGTTTTCTTTGTGTTAAGTGTGATCTTGTTTGTGTGTTAAGTAATATTCGTAATTATACTTGTCTCTTTGATCTGCTTAGTTTGGTTGTTAGACAAGTTAAACACCTTTGTTACTTAAGTTTGTGAGTGTCTATTTCATTGGTACCTTGATCCGTTTGCTGAGTGTTGCAAGGGTTACACTAGCACTACGATAGCATGGCGGATGGAGAAGAAGTTCCCCAAGGCCAGATGGCACAACTGATGATGGCCATGAGAGAAGAGATGAGGAACATGACTCAACAGATGGGTACTATACGCCAAGAGTTTGTTGCACGCATAGAACAAATAGAGACTCAGCCCAAGAGGGCCGCAGTACGAGGATCACCCGTACGACCCGTGGAACCCGAGAATGGTGTTCCTGATGTTGACGATGACAACTATGATCCTCTATTACGATAAGACAGAGAAGACAAGATCCCCTTCACAGGAATCCTGACCGCGAGGTGAACCAGAGAAATAATTCTCATGATATCAAACTAACTCCTCCTACTTTTGCAGGAAAGTCTAATCCCGAAGTCTACATGGATTGGGAGAGACGTATGGATCACATCTTTGATTGCTATGGCTATGTTGAGCTCAAGAAGGTGGCTGTAGCGGCTGCTAACCTTACCGAGAACGCACTAGCTTGGTGGGACAGGAGTGTTACCGAGAGGAGGAGGCAGCGATTTGGCCAAGTCTCTACATGGAGCGACATGAAGTTCTTGTTACGCCAGAAGTACGTACCTGAACATTACCATAGGGACTTACACAAACGTTTTCGTAAGTTATCTCAGGGAGCAAGGAGCGTGGATGAGTACTTTGAAGAGTTTGAGAAGCTAATGAACTCTTTGTAGTTAAAGGAGTCCGAGGAAGGTCTAATGGCTCAGTTCCTTGACGGTTTGCAAGAAAGGATTCCGAGAGAGGTGGAGCGGATGCAGTACAGAGGGATGCACGAGTTGTTACACTTAGGTGTTCAAGTGGAGCAACAAATCAAGCGTAAGGCTCCCAACTACAACCACAACAAGATGAATCAACTGTGGGCTGCAAGTAGTTCAAAACCTTTAGATAAAGGGAAAGGGATAGAGATTGATTCTCATTTCCAAAACAAGAACATCGAGGCACCAAGGTTTAATAAACCCGAGCAAGGTAAGTTTTCTAGTTCCAATCAAAGGACTTGTGAAATAATTTTTTTAAGTGTCAAGGTAGGGGACATAGGTCAAGAGAGTGCCCCAACAACCAAGCCATGATTCTCACCCCTAGTGGAGAGTATGAGTCGCATGATAAGCTAGAAGAGGACTTGGATGAAGTTGATGATGACATTCAGTACCCTGACAAAGGAGACCTCTTAGTGACACGGAAAGTACTTAGTGTACTTATCAACCCCGAGGAGAAAGAGAAACGAGAAAACATCTTTCATACAAGATGTACAATAAAGGGAAAGATATGTAATCTCGTTATAGATAGAGGTTCTTGTACTAACGTGGCTAGCAAGTACATGGTAGACAGGTTAGGTCTTGAGAAGACTAAGCACCCGAGACCATATAAGCTAAGATGGTTTAACGATCAGACCGAATTAAAGATAGCCGAGCGAGTCATCGTACCATTTAGTGTTGGGAAGTATCTCGACCAAGTGTTATGCGACGTGGTGCCAATCCAAGCGAGACACTAGCTACTGGGAAGGACTTGGCAGTTTGACTGAGCCACTAGCCACAATGGCCGTACCAATCATTATGCCTTCACGCATAAGGATCGCAAGTACAATCTTGCTCCTCTTAGTCTTACTGAAGTGCACGAGCTGCAAGTGCACATGACTAAAGAGGCTGAGGTAAGTAAGACAAGTTTATATCTTTCGGTTAATGACATTTCTAAAACCATGAGTGCCAAAGGCACCGTGCTACTGATGTATTTCAAAGAGTGTCTAAGTACAGGAATAAGTGAAGTGGCGATACCAGCCGAGGTACAATCTATCTTAAACCGTTTTCAAGATGTGTTCCCCGAGGAAATGCCATCAGGACTGCCCCATCTCCGAGGCATAGAACATCAGATAGACCACGTTCCCGGTTCAGCCTTACCTAACAAGCCCACTCATAGGATGAACCTGGCTGAAACTAAAGAGTTAGAGAAGCAAGTGAGAGATTTGATAGATAAAGGCTACATCCGAGAGTGCCTTAGCCCATGTGTCTTCCCTGTGATATTGGTTCCAAAGAAAGATGGAACATGGAGGATGTGCGTGGACTGTAGAGCCATCAACAACATCACTATCAATTACCGCCACCCTATACCGCGTCTAGATGACATGTTAGACGAGCTAAGCGGTTCTACTGTCTTCTCAAAGGTGGACCTCAAGAGTTGTTACCATCAAGTATGAATGCGAGAAGGGGATGAGTGGAAACCCGCCTTCAAGACCAAACAAGGGCTGTACGAGTGGTTAGTCATGCCTTTTGGCTTGACTAATGCCCTGATTACCTTCATGAGGCTCATGAACCAGGTTCTTAGATCATATATAAGTAAATTCGTAGTAGTTTATTTTGATGACATACTTATATATAGTAAGAACTTAGCTGGTCATCTCAAGTATCTCGAACTGGTGCTTAAATCACTTCGGCGGGAAGGTATTTATGCCAACCTTAAGATGTGTACAGTTTGTACTAATCAGCTTGTTTTCTTAGGCTTTGTAGTAAGTGAACAGGGATTACAAGTGGATGAAGAAAAGATCAAAGCAATACGGGAGTGGCCAACACCAACTATAATCAGCCATGTGAGGAGCTTTCACGGATTAGCTAGTTTCTACCAGAGGTTTTTGAGAGATTTCAGCACCGTAGCTGCTCCACTTACAGCCGTGATTCAGAAGAACGTGCCATTTGCGTGGGGAGCAGCTCAAGAATCAGCGTTCAAAACACTTAAGGAGAAACTGACTGAAGCACTGGTTCTTGCTCTACCAGACTTCGATGAGATGTTTGAGGTGGAATGTGACGCTTCTGGCTTAGGCATTGGAGCAGTACTACATCAAAAGAAGAGCCCAGTAGCTTTCTTTAGCGAGAAGCTAAGCGGAGCCACACTAAACTACCCGACCTATGACAAGGAACTCTATGCATTGGCCCGGGCTCTAGAGACATGGCAGCACTACTAACTGTCTAAGGAGTTCATTATTCACACTGGTGACGAAACACTCAAGCATTTGAGAGGCCAGACAACGCTCAAGAGAAGACATGCTAAGTGGCTAGGGTTCATAGAGACATTCCCTTACGTGATCAAGTATAAGAAGGGCAAAGAGAATGTAGTAGCTGATGCACTCTCAAGAAGATATGCATTGATATCTACTATGGAGGCTAAGGTGCTAGGATTTGAGCATCTTAAGGATCTACACAAAGATGACCCAGAATTTGGAGAAGGCTATCAACTACACGGCAAAGGAGTTTTCGGCTCATTCAACTTACACTATGGGTTCTTATTCAAAAGGCAAGTGCTTGTGCATTCCCCAAAGTTCAATGAGGGATTTGATACTTAAGGAAGCACACGGTGGAGGTCTTATGAGTCACTTCGGCTTGAATAAAGCACTAGCAATGGTGACTGATCATTTCTATTGGCCGCACCTCAACAAATATGTGGAGAAGCATTGCTCACGATGTGTTGTTTGTCACAAAGCCAAGTCCAGGTTACATCCACATGGCCTTTACTTACCTTTACCTATTCCTAATGCACCATGGGTGGATATTTCTATGGATTTCGTGCTGGGTTTGCCTATGATCCGACACAAAGACTCTATCTTTGTTGTTGTTGATCGTTTTCAAAGTTGGCCCATTTCATTCCTTGTGACAAAACCCTTGATGCCACTCAAACCACCGATTCGTTCTTCAAACAAGTGGTGCGCTTGCATGGTTTACCAAGAACGATTGTCTCTGACCGAGATACAAAGTTCTTAAGCCACTTTTGGAGAACCTTATGGAGAAAGCTTGGTACCAAGTTGATATTCTTCACCACTTGCCACCCTCAAACTGATGGGCAAACAGAAGTGGTAAGCCGTACTCTCTCTACTTTGCTTAGGGTTACACTTGGTAAAAACTTAAAAACATGGCTTGATTGCTTACCCTTTATAGAGTTTGCTTACAACCGTGTTATACATTCACCTACTAAGATGTCTCCCTTTGAAGTTGTTTATAGTTTTAATCCACTAACCCCTCTTGACCTCTCACCAATTCCCCAAGTTGAGCAAATGAATTTAGATGACCTTAGGAAAGGAGAATTTGTCAAGAATCTTCATCAGAAAGTTAGAGATAACATCTTGAAGAAAACCGGAGCTTACAAGAAGCAATTAGACAAGAAACGCAAGGCTTTGAGATTTGAGCCAGGAGAGTGGATCTGGCTTCACATGAGACATGAAAGATTTCCACATAAACGAAGCTCAAAGCTTGCACCAAGAGGAGATGGCCCGTTTCGCATACAAGAGAAGATCAATGACAATGCTTACCGTTTAGAGCTACTTGGTGAGTTTAACATTTCACATAGTTTTAATGTTACTGATTTATCTCCTTATGATGTAGACAAGCCAGTTATGAGGACAAAACCTCTCGAAGGGGGAGGGAATGATGAGAACATCGACCAGTCGTACGTATCGGGTCGAGAGAATGACGAGAGCATCGACCATCTGTTCATACTGAGTCGAGAGGAACTGGAGTGGAACGTCGTACCACCAGTTAGCGGTTCACCAATGACACGTTCCAAGACCAGAAGGATTAGAAGGGTTTAACAAGGCCGTGGAAACATTCTTGATTAATATGGACGTGGGAACGTTGCTAAACCCTCAACTGTATTCCATTGCACACGAGAAAGACATATCGGAGGACTTTGCCAAAATGAGCCTCAATGAAGATCAGCTGGATACAACCCAAGGTATGACCATTTACTAGACAGGAAATGGAGCTCAATGCAACAAGAATCTGACAAATGCCGTACCGGAGAACCAAGATACAACCGATTCAAGTCAAAGAGCCGAGAAGACATCAATGGAGCTAGATGACGTTTTAAGCCAAGAACGTGGAGGAACCCTTGAAGAAACATACAACCTCGACATCAGTGGATATCAAGAATATGAGAGCTTTAAGGAACTCGGACAAACTAGCCCAAGACCGGACTTATACCACTACTTGCCAACCAAAGCTACATGCGCGCCAAAACCAGGTATTTACAGTTTATACGATTTGTGCATGTAATGAGGCTTGCATCAACGGTTCTTAAGCATCTCAACACGCCAAGGAACCACCAGTTCGAGCCCCTAAGGCAACAAGAAAGTCGACTTAGTTTTATTTTCTTTTTAGCTTAAGTGAACTTTCCTTTTTCATGTATTTTTACCTTTGTGCGTTTTGCTCTTTTGTATTTCTTTGTTATGTCGTTTTGCTTTTATTTTCGGCCTTTGGGCTAGCTGACGAGCTGTTTATAAAGCTCCCATGCAGCGTTTTATTTTTGGTTACCCTACATTATCAATAGAGAGACCAAACTTTCTTCACAAAAGCTTAGCCGCCGCTAACCTTTGTTCTTGCTTGTTCTTGCATGTGTGATTCACCAAGTTCTAAGTGTTTGCTGTATCAGAGAGCCTTTCATACTCTTTGTGGTGCCATCGATCCATTTCTTTCGCCATTCACTAATCCCTCAAGAGAGAGCGTTAAAGCCAACTTGATAGATCCCATTTCGGCTCAAGACTTATTCATCAAGCCTTGTTCTATCACCTTTCACCCACTAGTTCGTACGAGAGAGCGACATAGCCAGTGTATTGACATCATCATTCCATCACTTCTGCATCATATAAGCCTCCCTTATCAAGTCTTACATCACCCTTGAATAGTAATAAAGAACCGAACTTTCTTCAAAGCTCAAGCCGCTTCTTGCCTTTGTGTATTTTACTTGTATTCTTACGTGTGTAATTCACCAGGATCAGAGTGTTTGCTTTATCAGAGAGCAGTCCATACTCTATGTGGTGCCATCAATCGACTTCACCATTTCATTCAATGACCCCTCACGAGAGAGCGTCATAGCCAGTTCGATAGATCCTATCACGGCTCAAGCCTTGTTTTACAAGACTTGTTCTACCATTCTCATCCCTTGGCCAGTAAGAGAGATCGTCATAACCAGCGTATTGTCCCCATCAACAACTATTTCCGCATCAAATAAGTTACTCATACCGACTCTTATATCTCGGACAATATCAGTATAAAACCGTTATGGTTCCCCGATATGCGACGACTGGGTGGCTGCACGTCGGCTCTAGAGCTTTCTCCCACTTTCCTCTTTCCAGCCGCCTTCTCCGCTTGGCTTAGCACCCGCGATTCTCCTCCCACTCCTTTGTTGTCTATCTGACATTTTAACTCACAAGAAAAACACTCAAGGGTGTGTAAGAACTTTGTCAATCGAAAACAAGATATCAAAGAAGACTCCGTTTAAAACAGACATAACTAAAAGACTCCGTTCTTGACTAAAATGTATCTTGCTATGCATGCACACGTTTTTCAATCAAAGCCAAACCCCATATCCAATAGCTAAGAGATTAAATTCAATAGCCAGTAATATACATAATTCGATATATTCCGAGAACGAAACATGCTTAATCAAGGATGAAAATTCAAACATATCCACAAAAAAACCCAATTAAACAAGTCCCACACTCCTCTCTCTCTTTTCTGAAACCAGATTATTAAATGAAAATTCTAACACCCTAGCGAATTTAAAAAAACACTCAACAGCTCTAGGAAATTACCTAGGTCGATATCGAAGTAGAACCGGTGGAAGATGAAATCGAAATACGGAAGGACTTAGAGCTATTTTCAAACTTTTTAATCAAAAACAATTTTTCTGGTTCTTTCAATGGCGACGAGGGAGAGAGTGAGAGAGAAATGTGAAAATGGCAGCTATTTAAAGAAGAAAAGGATGGGTAGAGCTTCCTCGGGGGTCCAAGATTCTCGGTTAACCCCAGCCAAGCATTGTTGCCTTATCTTGAGAAGGTGGGTGATAGCTTGCTATATTAGAGCATTTTATGCTGCATTTCATGCATCTTTTCCCTTTTTTTTTGCATATTAGTTTAGTATTTTAGTCTCATTTGCACTTAGAATAAATATTGCATGCATTTAGTTTAGGATTGCATACATATGCATACTTGTTGTGTTTTTCAGGTGTTTTTGGAGGTTCTTGGAGTTTGGGGAGGAGATCGAAGCAGTTCATGTTCGAAGATATGCCATAGACAGAGCTTTGCAAAGTTTGGTCCCATATTGAGGAGAAGCGTTGAGTAAAACCTATGTGAAGTATGCTCATGCCAAGCCGTATTGTGTGAAGAAGTGGATTGGTTCGTGGAGCCTAAGGCATTGGTCTGCGTCGAGGTGCTACATCAAGCAGGGAGAGATATACAAGTCGATATGCACTACACGGACCATATCGGGGTGGTGCATCGAGCTAAACATAGTCCATACAACCACGATATGCTTTATCCGCGTGTTTGACCGGATTTTCGTTGACATTATCTTGTTTTTAGATTCTTTATCCTTCTTTTGGTTCCCTACTATAAAAGAGAAACCACAAAACATTGTATTTATCCAGACATCATCATCTAAGCTTTATTTTATCTCTTATTTACTCAAAAAGGGCGATTCGCCTAAGTTTGTAAACTCTTTAATTTTCTTCAATCAAGTTTGCATTTTTGTGGTTTAATCTTGTCAATTGATCTTTAGTTTTGCACCTTGGTAGTTTAGTTTCCTCATTTTTGCATTTTATCTCATCTAATCATGTTTAACTCTAATCAAATGGGATTAAACATGATTAATAAGTAGTTTATCTTAGCTTTCAAGGTCTAAGCAGGGAAAGTGGTGATTAAGATGTGGTTAAGGGGTGATTAGGCTTGATTAGTTTGTTCTCTATTGTTTCCTTCTCTTGCAAAGTGATTATTGTTCATAAATCTTCTCCCTTTTGATTTAATATGGTATTTTTAATGCATATGATTCACTTGATGGTTTGAAGTCTAGTTCTTTGCATGATTTGCCTATTTTGTTTGATAGTTTAGCTTGGTCTATGTTTTCTTTGTTCAGTGACACCAAATTTACAGTTCACCTTGCTAGATGATTTGCTTAGGGCTAGGTAATGCTTGTTATGAGACTCTTGCTTGATGGTTAGATAGTACGCATTGAAAGAACATGCTTTTGTTGGAATCATGTTCATTGCTTAGCATTGTTAGGTTTCACAATTGTGAGCCTGAATCTATGTTATTGAATGGTTGAGTTAGCTACTTAGGTCCCTATATGGTTTAAAAGATTGATAGGTTGATCTGAATTATTGCTTGGGCGAAAGATGTTACTTGATTAGTACTTCTCTTAGGCTTTATGGTTATGTTCTTTATGGTCATGATTAAAGAATACACCATCAAAAGTGGGTTTGACAATCTAGTCTTGTTGAATGGATTAGCTTATTAACAACTAAGAACATCTTTCCTTAGATACCTTGCTTAGCATTGCAATATTGAGAATTGCTTGCTTGTTATATGCTTGATGATTACCTTCGTTAGAAATCCCTTTAGTCACTCTTGAAAAACACTTGAGCATTATTGCTTAGGACCTTAGATCTTGCTTTTTATTAATTGTCTTAAAACTGCATTCTTGCTTTAGTTATCTTGCTTGTTTACTTTCAGTAATCACCTTGCTTAGTACTTGCTTTAGATTCATCTTGCTTAGTTTTTGTTTAACTGCATTTCCTGTCTTGTCATATTGCATTGCTAGGTTATTAGATTTGTTATTACACAATCAAAGCCCATTCTTGCTTAGCTTATGGCATTGTTTGCATCTCATCATCCACAAGTGATTGACACCTCATACATATACTACAACTGATTAGGACAAAGGATATTGGGTTCTAGACCACCAAAAGTCTTGTTTCAAATTAGCGTCGTTGCCCTTATGGATTCTTTGAGTTTGACATTGCTATTAAACTAAGTTCTTTTCTTTTTTATTACTAATCAGCTCTGTTTTCTCAAGTACTTGTATGAATTTAAGGTCCAAAGGCTCAACAAATTTTATCCCTCCTATAGACAACATTCATCATCTAGAGAGTGGGGTTAGAAGAAGGGCTGTAAGACAGAGAGTTCAGGAGTTAAAATAGCAGAGAATAGCAGAGCAAGGAGCTCAGTTACCACATGTTGGTCTTGTTGGACAAGCACCAATACCACAAGCAGCTGCACACATAGATGAGGTTCAAGAAGCTATGAACCAAGCGGCTGGAGTACAAGGCTTAAGAGCAACAGTTCATGCACGTTCAAAAGCCTACAGGAGCTGGTGATGCGCCTGATACACACCGTAACCGCAATGGGATTAATGCTCCAGTTTTTCACCAAAATCACTTTGAAATCAAACTAGGCTTAATCAACATGGTGCTAGGAAACCGATTTCATGGTCTGCCCAATGAAGATCCTTTGGACCATTTGGACCAGTTTGATAAAGTGTGTGGTATGACTAAGATTCAAGGCGTGTCTGAAGATCCATTGAAGTTGTGTATGTTCCCTTTCAGCTTAGGAGATAAGGCACATCAGTGGGAGAAAACCTTACCTCAAGGATCAATCTCCACATGGCATGAGTGCAAAACAGCATTCTTCAACAAGTTCTTTAGCTCAACAAGAACAGCAAAGCTCAGGAATACAATCAGCAGCTTTGCACAACACAAAAATGAGACATTTGCTGAAGCATGAGAGCGCTTTAAGACCTACACATTGTAGTGCCCTCATCATGGATTCACCAGTGAGAGTTTGTTATCTACGCTATATAGAGGTGTTACTCCTAAATACCCCATGCTTGTAGACACAGCTTCTAATGGGAACTTCATGGGCAACACAATGGTTTATGGTCTTGCTCTAGTTCAGAACTTGGCCTTATCAGATGGAAATTATGGTGAAGAGTATGACAGAACATCAAGAGTTGTTGGAAGCGCTGAAAGTGAGAGTTCTACTAAGAAGGAAATCAAAGCTTTGAATGACAAGCTTGATAAGCTCTTGAGTGTGTCTTTCAAGAATGTCACCTATTTGGGTGAATCTGTTGCTACACAAGGAGAAGATGGGACAGTTATAGAAGATGAAGCTTTCTACATAAATCAACATGGAGGAGATTTCAACAACTACAGGAATCATCCTAACTTCTCTTATAGAAGCACCAACGTGGCCAATCCTCAAGACCAGATATACACTTCACACGGTACTCAACAAAACCAAGGAGCCAAACCTTTTGTTCCTTTCATCCAAAATCAAAACTTTGCTCCAGGACCACCATTTCAAGGCGGATTTCAGCAGCCTAACTTTCAGCCAAGACCAGCTTTTGTTCCACCAGGTTTTGGCAATGCACAAGGCTCATCTAGTGTTAAAGATGGTGATATCAAGAAGATGATGCAACAGCTTCTGAATGGTCAAGCCAACACCACTCTAGAGTTGCACAAGAAGTTTCCTGAAGTGCACAACAAGATTGATGCTACAACTTGTGATTAGAATGGAAAGCTTGATGATTTAAACCAAAGGGTGAAGTCTCTTGAGAGCAAAGGAGCTTCATCTTCAAAGCCTCATAACATATTACCTAGAAAGAGTGAGGCTAATCCTAAAGAATTCTGCCATTTGATTGCTGAAGAGGACGAAGAGTTGAGTGATGATGAAGATGCTTCATTGGAAGATCTTGGTTTTATGGTTCAAGAGCTTGTTACAACATACAGACATGGAGGAATCTAGGCGTGGGGGAGATGTCTTAGACATGGTTAAGCAGTTTCTTGAAAGTTTGGACAGAGAAGAAGAGCTTGCCTTAGAGAAGGAGAGACTTGAGAAAGATGCGGCTGAGAAGGAAGAGGCTGAGAAAGCCTTGGTTGCACCTAAAGAACAAGCTAAAGCAGAGCTTAGTGAAGCAGATAAGGAGCTTGTAGAAGAATACCAAGCTTTAATGGTTTGTGCCAAGGAAAGTCCTGAAGATTTCAAAGAGTTGTATGAACTCCAAGTGGGGACTTCTTCAAGCAACAATGAGAAGGGTAAAGCTGTTGAGATTCAAGCTTTCAATCCACAAATTCCTTACCCAACAATGCACTTTACAAAGGCTCAAAGAGCAGTCTACTCAAAGTTTAGAAAGGATATAGATGATGCTGGTATCAAGCTTCCTCATTGTACCACATTGCTTGAGGTAAAGGATCAAATATAGTTTCTCAAGGATGTGTTTTACAAGCTAGATGTTGTGGAGCTAATACTTGAGAATGTGGGAGCTAATATGAAGAGGAGCAAGGAGCTGAAAACCTTGACCAAGCTGCCCAATCCTGGAAAGTATCTTGTTACTTGTGAGCTTGAAAAGCTAGAAAAAGTAAAAGCCTTGTGTGATTCAGGTTCTACAGCCAATGTCGTGTCTCTCCACTTGAGCCAAATCTTGGGAATAAAAGAGCTGAAGCCTTGCAAAGCATCTATCACCTTTGTGGATAACACTTCAAGGCGCCCTCTAGGCATGGTGAAGGATTTCCCTTTGAAAATTGGTAATTTCTTGAGACCAACAGATTTTGTGGTTATGGAGAATACATATTCAAGAGAGGTACCCCTTCTACTAGGAACACCTTTCTTAGCTACAGCAGGCTCTCGGGTAGACTTCAAGAGAAGCTCTTTTGTTTTGAAGAATGTTGTTGAGTTCAAGGTGTACAAGATTGTGTCACCTTCTATTGCTTTTTGTGGAACCATTGTTAAGGAAGAGAATGAACAGCAGCAACTTCCAGAGCGTGTAGAGCAAGCTTTGAGCTTCACAATGAGCATGCTGATGCGAGACACTCTTCCTGATGATCCAGAGAAGGAGCTTGACACTGAGTTGAGGATAGTTTGAAAGAATAAGAGGTTTTGATCACCAAGGAATAGAAGCCTTTGATCACACAAAGTGTCAAAAAGAGGAGAACAAAGAAGACATCTCGTGATTAGAAGAAGCTGCGAGCAGTTGGTACTGAGGTTTACATGAAGAAGTTGATGGAGAAGTCACCAACCATCAAATTCAAGCTTAGTGACTTCAAACTAACACACTTGGGAGGTAGTCCCATGACTAACCTTGTATATATTGCTTTCTTTTATTATTGATGTCTTTATTTAGTGTTTCAGAGGTCAAAGAACTTGTCCCAAGCTGTGTAGGGTTGTTTAAAGGCCAAGGAAAGAAGACTCTGTTTTCATATCAGGGCACCATATCGGGCAGAACCTTTGTCATTACTGCCCGATACAGTTTATACCGGGGAAGATGCCATCTGTACGTCGAGCAAATTGCACGAGGGAGATTGTATCGGGGTGTTACATCGAGCAAAACCACCAAAACCTTACTCGATTTATTCACTCCTGGAGCCCCAGTCCGTACACCGAGGAAAAGGGAGCCGTACACCGACCAAGATGCACGGTGGAGATCATATCGAGGTGTTACGTCGAGCAGAACCTCGAAAAACTCTGCTCGAAACAATCGCCACGACCTTACATCGAGCTGCCCGTCTGTACACCAACGTTGAAGCCCGATGGAGATTGCACTGAGGAACTTCATCGAGCAAAACACCTTAGTTTTGCCCAATAGAAGACCTTCAGATGATTCATGCACGGAATGATAGCCTGTACGTGGACCACCGACGATCATCCCAACTGAGTGCGAGAAGACTCACATCGGTGTGCAACATTGAGCAAAACACCAATATTTTTGCTCGATGAATACCACAAAGATGTTTTTGGTCGAGCAGCTCATCATTCCCATCGGTGGACATTACCCAAATGACGAAGGAGCCTGCATCAGGATGTTACATCGAGCAAAACACCAATACATTTGCTCGATGCAGAATGTCCGAACCAGTACAAGTATCCGGACGATGCCATGCACTGTCCACAGAAAGAATCGTGCAAGCCAAAGTGTTTCCCTTACATCGAGCAACAACATCGAGCAGAACATCTTCTGATTCTGCTTAATGCAAGATGTCCCGGAGGAGAAGCTGAGCAGAACATTGAACCCCCGAGGAAGAGGAGCATAATCGCCAAGACACAGGACCCGATGTCCCCGATATGGTACACACCAGGGTATCATATGACCCTTGTAAAAAAAAATTTCGAATTTTTATATGGGTAAATCGAGTAAAACCCTTTTGTGGACCTTAATGGAGGTAAAAGAATCTTTCTTTCCCCCTCCTAGCAATTTTTGAATTTTGAAAAAAGATCTCTTGCATTTTTTATTAGATTTTCTCATTTTATCTCTTTAAATGTAACATTATCTCATCTCTCTCCACACATCATATCGGCCAGAACACTATTTATCTTTCTGCACAAACATATTTCTTATCCTTTTGCATTTTCTCATTTTACACTTTCAAGATTTTCAAGGTTTAAGGTATTAATTTGTTCAATTTATCATTTCTATGAGTTTAGTCCTTGAAAGCTAGGTTGCAATGCATTGGAATGTTTGTTGAGATTGTTTTGTATGATTTTTATTGTGTTTTGAATTGTATGTTACCATTGTTACATCTCTCTTTGAAGATTTATGGTTAAAATGTTTGGGAAATGTTCATTTTGTTTTCAATTTGACAAATTGTTTAGATTTTGGCCAATTCTAGGCATGTTATTGTTTTTCCAGCATAATTGCATTCAAATGTTTCTAATTAAAGCAACAGTGTTGAACAATGTATATTTATAATTTGGTCGAGAGACGATTATCCTTTTGATGCATATGCTTAAACTTTGAGTAAACCGATGCTTGCTGCTTCTGGATTTTTAATTTTCTTTGTGTTCATCCTTTTGAGCTGAATTTTTTTGCTTAATTCACTTCTGTTGCCATTCAGTGTGAAGTTTTGCAGCATTTTCTTGTGCATGTTTGATTTTTGGGAAACATGTTTCTGCACAATGCTCTAAGGGAATAAAACACTAATTTTTGCTTCAAGCTTTGTGTTTTAAGGTACTATGTCGAGCAGTAGAGGAGATGAGAAAATTTTGGACTCAAGTGCACATGCAAGAGAGAGCAGAGGGTAAAAGGCTAGTTGAAGAAGAAGAGCAAATTCCTGATGCAGCACCTAATTAGGTTGGAAATGATTCGTCAGAAATCCGTTGGAAATCATCTTTCCGACGGATTATGCATTTGCGACGATCTACAGCCGACGGATTTCTCTGTCAGATCTGACGTGTTTTCTTGTAGTGTAAGCTTAAAGACTACCTCAAAGCAATGAGGGGAGTGGACTTTGCTCCAACAAGATATGCTTGTCCTGGTCTGTTGGATGAATTTGGAATCAATTCTGATGTGGATGGGCTGTTAAGCAACATTGGGGGGTGAGAAGTTTGCTAGTGTTGGATATCCCACTTATAAGTAGCTCTCTTGGTATTCCTTGCAAGCCTCAAGGTCTACTTCTATAAGTGTTATGAAGAGTATGATGAGGGAGAAGAAGACTTTGGCAATGATTTCATCAAATTCAGAGCCAACAAGGCATGGTATACTCTTGGTTTCAATCAGCTAGAGGAGATATATGGTTTTGATCAAGTTTCTAGAGCACAAGCTATGAGCTTCAAGCACTATGAGCTCAAGCATGTTTGGGAGGAAATAACGAATGATGCCTACAAGGCTGGTCATCTAAGAAGTACAAGCATCCACCATCCAGCAATCATATATGTTCACAGAGTCATCACAAGCACACTCTTCTACAGAAAAGAGCAAAACATGATCAAGGAAGATCAGATGGGATTGCTAGTGAATGGTTTAAAGAACATCATGATGGAGACAAGGCATGGCAAGATAAATGGAGAGCGCCTAGAAGTTGGGCTTATTACAATAGTTATGAATCAGTTTCTTACATGCCAACAGTGGGTCTTCAACACCAGAGAAAAGAAGACTAAGATAGCCATTGGAGGCTTGATTACATGCATCTTGCTTAGCGGTGGCATAGAGCTTGGAACACCTGATGTGAGCATGATTTTCATTGATGTTTCATACCTTAGCAAGATTGTCTACCTCTCAGGAGCTGTGGAAACTGGTTATGCTTATCATTTTGAGCTGGAAGATCAGAAGAAGAAGATCTTATTACCCAAGCAGCGTCTTACAAATTTCACCTCTTATGAGAATATCCGCTTTATGCAAACTGAAGATGACCTCTATGATCCTAGGACTGATCTGCCTTTGATGAGACCTAGCAAGGTCAGAAACATAAGCATAATTAGAGACGCAGATGTGGAAGAGGATACTGAAGAAAAAAATCAAGAACAAGAGGTTCCGCATCAAGGAGTAGAAGCTCTTCAACATGAAGACTATGACAGCCGCCCTTATGCATTTGATCCCTATAATGTGATTTGCACATCTGAAGCTTCAAGAGCTGCTCATGAGCACATTAGGATTCTTCAGAGGTGGAATAACTTCTAAGATAAGGCAATCAGAGGTTTGCTGAAATCAGTTAAGGCTAGCAAGAAATCAGTTGATTCTATTAAGAAGAAGGTGAAGAAGCAAAAGAAGAAGTTGGGAGGACCAACAAAGAAAGCTGACCAAGTAGTTCAAACAGAGCCACAAGGAGGAGAACCAGCTGATGACAACATGTCTAAGGATGAACCTGAAGCCATAGTCCAAGAGAGACACTCCTTTCAAGTTGTTGAGCAGCCAAGAGCACATGTAGCTGAACCAGCGAGACACTCCTCCCATGTTCCCACTCACAAGCGCAAAGGAAGGAAGAGAAGGGCCAGGCAACAAACTCCATCTTAGGAAGAAGCCTCTCCTTCCCATGTCATTGAGAGTTCAGCCTCTCACCACTCATCCACCTGAAGTAAGGTACACCACTCTAAACCATTGTAAATACCACACAATTTTTTTTATTTTATGTGATTGCGTGTTGATGTTTGTGAGCATTCTCCTCAACATTTTTATTACACAGAGACTGTGTTGTGGGGGGGGAGGGGGGGGGGTGTATGATGAACTGATATTTTCACTTGCATTTGCATTATAGATTAGAAATCATGCATCATATTGGCATAGCATGTAAGGCATAGAAAAAACCCAAAAACATTTGAAATTTTTTTGAAAATTTCTTCACAAAAAGTGTTTGATTTTTATGCATCCATATAAGATTTAGACTTCATGCATTCATCTAGGACTAGCTTGCTTGTTTAATTTGGAAACAATGATAGTACATCTTTGTTAATGCTAGTAGTTTATGAAAATGAAGCCCTTATTTTTAATCGTTTGATGCATTTGATGTTCAACTAAAAATAAAGTTAAACCACTTTTGTAATTTGCAATTTTGTGAGCTTTGTTTGAAACTGAAATCATGCTTTCAAATGATTTCAATCTTTGTTTGAGTGGAACCTAATTCTGATTTGCAATTATCATGTCTTATGCATTTGTGATTGATGTCATAGATTACCTTAGAATATTTGGACCTTCTTATCCTCTTTTGCCACTCCTTAAAAGGTCTATTTAGATCTCCTCACCTTCTTTCAAGCCAAAACATTAATAGTGAGGCCTCTTTCCTTCATGGTTGTTAATTAGCAAAAACTGTTGGGTTGGAACTACAAGGGAAGTATTTCCATTGTAGAACTAGCTCACTTTTGAGTTAGATAAGCTAGGAAGTTTGGGAATGGTTTGGGTATTGTTTTGGGTTTGATTTAAAGAGAAGCAAAGAAGAAAAGAAAGCAAGGCAAAAAGAAATGGAGTGTGACACAAGCAATGGTGGAAATGGCGGTTCAAAGTTCAAAACATAAATAAGGCTCATGTTCAAAGAAGAAAAGAAGAAAAGAAGGTGCAAGATGTGCAAAGGAAGTGATTAAAACAGCCAAAGGCGAAAACAGCACAGCATCAAAAAATATAAGGAGCCAAGTTCAAAGAATAAAACCGCCACCACATGATGATCAAAGAAGAAGTGTCCTCCAAAGAGCTTAAAAGAGAAGAGTTTTTGGGTTTCTATTTGGGTTTAAAGTTCTAAAAAGGGTAGCTTAGGCGGGTCTATATTATTTAGCTAGAGTTAGGAATATTTCTTATAGGTCTTGGGTAGATGGGAATCTTCTTTTGTGTGTGTAATTGTTCTTTGACCCTTAGCATTTTGCCAAAGCAAAGCCATGTTTTCCCTTGAGAGAACCCTTGAAACTACAAAGCCAGTTTGATAAATGGAATCATTTTTATTTCACGAAGCATTGTCCCTTAGCTAAATGACAAATTTGCATTTACATAAGCATGATTCACGGTTTGAGCATAATTGAATGTTAAAAAGGTTGTTTGATTTGATGAACATGTGTAGGTTGGCAACATTGTGATCATTCTTGCTTTGTGATGAAAGTCGCTAAGATTTTAGATTATTGTTCTATCAAGTGCATTCTAGAATTAAGAACATGGACTTCATTTTGATATTGTTAGCATTTTTAGAGATATGAGTTCCCATTTTAAAACCTCATCACTATATTAAGTGTTTGTTTGCTTGAGGGCAAGCAGAAGCTAAGTGTGGAGGTGTTGATAGCTTGCTATATTAGAGCATTTTAGGCTGCATTTCATGCATCTTTTCCCTTTTTTTGCATATTAGTTTAGCATTGTAGTCTCATTTGCACTTAGAATCAACATTGCATGCATTTAGTTTAGGATTGCATACATATGCATACTTGAAGTATTTTTCATGTGTTTTTGGAGGTTCTTGGAGTTTAGAGAGGAGATGGAAGCAGCTTGTGTTCGAAAATATGCCAAAGAAGGAGCTTTGCAAAGTTTGGTCCCATATCGAGGAGAAGCATCGAGCAAAACCTATGTGTAGTCTGCCCGATGCAAGCCGTTTTCCGTGAAGGAGTGGTCTGTTTCGTGGAGCCTTAGGCATTTGTCTGCGTCGAGGTGCTGCATCAAGCAGGGAGTGCTACACAAGCCGATACGCGTAACACGGACCATATCGGGGTGGTGCGTCAAGCTAAACATTGTCCGTACAACCCCGATATGCTTTATCCGCGTGTTTGACCAGGTTTTCGTTGACATTATCTTGTTTTTAGATTCTTTATCCTTCCTTTGGTTCCCTACTATAAAAGAGAAGCCACAAAACATTGTATTTATCCAGACATCATCATCTAAGCTTTATTTTATCTCTTGTTTACTCAAAAAGGGTGATTCGCCTAAGTTTGTAAACTCTTTAATTTTCTTCAATCAAGTTTGCATTTTTGTGGTTTAATCTTGTCTATTGATCTTTAGTTTTGCACCTTGGTAGTTTAGTTTCCTTATTTTTGCATTTTATCTCATCTAATCATGTTTAACTTTAATCAAATGGGATTAAACATGATTAATAAGTAGTTTATCTTAGCTTTCAGGGTCTAAGCAGGGAATGTGGTGATTAAGATGTGGTTAAGGGGTGATTAAGCTTGATTAGTTTGCTCTCTATTGTTTCCTTCTCTTGCAAAGTGATTATTGTTCATAAAGCTTCTCCCTTTTGATTTAATATTGTATTTTTGATGCATATGATTCACTTGATGGTTTGAAGTCTAGTTCTTTGCATGATTTGCCTATTTTGTTTGATAGTTTAGCTTGGTCTATGTTTTCTTTGTTTAGTGACACCAAATTTACAGTTCACCTTGGTAGATGATTCGCTTAGGGGTAGGTAATGCTTGTTATGATACTCTTGCTTGATGGTTAGATAGTATGCATTGAAAGAACATGCTTTTGTTGTAATCATGTTCATTGCTTAGCATTGTTAGGTTTCACAATTGTGAGCCTGAATCTATGTTCTTGATTGGTTGAGTTCTACTTAGGTCCCTATATGGTTCAAAAGATTGATAGGGTTATCTGAATTCTTACTTGGGTGAGGGATGTTACTTGATTAATACTTCTCTTTGGTTTTATGGTTCTGTTCTTTATGCTCATGATTAAAGAATACACCATCAAAAGTGGGTTTGACAATCTAGTCTTGTTGAATGGATTAGCTTATTAACAACTAAGAAGATCTTCCCTTAGATACCTTGCCTTAGGATTGCAATATTGAGAATTGCTTGCATGTTATGTGCTTGATGATTGCCTTTGTTAGAAATCTCTTAGTCACTCTTGAAAACCACTTGACCATTATTGCTTAGGACCTTAGATCTTGCTTTTTATTAATTGTCTTAAAACTGCATTCTTGCTTTATTTATCTTGCTTGCTTACTTTCAGTAATCACCTTGCTTAGTATTTGCTTTAGTTTCATCTTACTTAGTTTTTGTTTAATTGCATTTCATGTATTGTCATTTTGCATTGCTAGGTTGTTAGATTTATTCTTATATAATCAAAATCCCATTCTTGCTTAACTTAGCATTGTTTGCGTCTCATCATCCACAAGTGATTGACACCGCATACCTATACTACAACTGATTATGACAGAGGATATTTGGTTCTAGACCACCAAAAGTCATGTTTCAGTGGGCCATGGGGAAGTCTGTTTCTCAGATGAGACTTGGAAACCCTTTTAATTACCTTTCGGACCATATCGACATGATGCTTACAAACTCAAACAATGTTATTCCTTATGCATGAGACTCATTTATATAGCTAATTAAATATCTTGGTATTAATTACTTTGATAATCATCAAGTCAAGAACTAATTTTCATTAGTGAAATGCCAAAGAGCAGGCATTACAAACATTCATTCAATCCCATATTGCCAAACTACTCTCTAAACATCTAATTCCTTCGCCAGGATCAGATGTCGGACTAAGTGGTCGACATGATGCTCGACATTGCTTGCTTCTGGTACTAGTATCGGGCAGGATGCTCGACATGACGCTCGACATGGGCCTCCTGCTGTCGGATAGCAGGCTGGCTGTGGTCAACATGCTGGTCGACATGAAGTCTTAGAAGTTCCTGCTCGGTTAGGTCGCCAGACATCCTGCTCGACGTGAGCTCTTCCTTTTCCTGCTGGAGGATGTCTACCATATTGTTCGACATTCAGCTCGACATCAGTCCCAAAAACATGTGTGCTTATCTCTTCTTGACTGGGACACCTCTTGGTTTACTCTCAGTACTCCCACAACCTTCCAAAAGTTCCAAAGGTACCAGAATGCACTCCAAAATGCAAGAAAAATGCAAATTATACTCTAGATGCATCATAAGTCTAAAATATAAGGAAAATGGGACTAGAGAGAAGGAAAACATGCTATATGGTGCCTAAATGCTCTAAATGCAAGCTTAAATGGTATAAATATAAGGGATATCAACTCCCTCACACTTGCCATTTGATTGCCCTCAAGCAAACAAAGATAAATGAGAGAGAGAGGTTTGAAAGTGGGAGCTCAATACTAAAGATGTCATTCAATGCCCAAGTTATTTGTTCTAAGATGCATAGAGGTTGTTCTACTTCAAAAGCTTTAGCCATACCTATCATAACAAACAATGAATTCAAGCTTAGCCTACACAAGCATTCAAATCAACCAACTCTTTAATATTCATTAATAGTAACCAATGGATCAAGTTTTTGCAAATCTAGTTAAAACATTTGGTCTATGTGACATGGTTATGATGAAAATGATCTCATGCGTAATGGGTTCAAAGAATCAAGGGATCACTCATATGAAAAGACTCTATCTTAGGCAAAATGCTAAAGGTAAAAGCCAACTCATGCATGCATGTAAAAGCTCTCTTCTACCCCTTTTACCCAAAGATGATCCTAATAAAGTCTAAGCCCCTAGTGAAACCCCTAAATCTACCATTTCACAAGGCACTTGTGATATATTCTTCTGGATGTGTTGGTAAACTCCTTCTTCTTTTGCTTGTGTGGTTGACTTCTTTTTAGAACTTGCTTTTCTTTGTTGTATAGACGCCTTCTTCATCACCCTTTGGGTGGGTTTCTTGGTCTGATTTTCTCGTTTTTTTGATGACCTTTCTTAGCTTGTTGCTTAAGGCACATTTTCTTCTTTGTTACTTAGAGCTTTCTTCTTTGTCACTTAACCACCAAATCCAATTGTCTTCCCCACATTATCATCTTCTTTACATCACCATCCCCATTCTTCTTCTTTTCCCAAAAGATGTAAACAACCTCAAACCATTTAACTCTATCCTTTCCCAATCTCTTAACATGGTACCAAGTTCAAAATGGATACTGGTATCTACAAGAGAGCTCCTCCTTGCCAGCCTTAATCCTAAATTTTTTTGCAAGATAAAATCAAAAATGCAATGCACGGCCTCACAAACTCTGACAACAGTGTTTGTGTTTAGAAGGAAGTATTGGTTCAAAGTATGGATAACTGTCCCTTAATGATGAGGATCAGCTACTTGGATTAACAAGAGTGATAAAGGAAGAAGATAATCCAAGTATGTATATGGGTAGCTATGTAATCACTTTCAATGCACAAACATGTGTCAAGATTAGGGAACTTGATATCTCTCATATTTACATCATTCCGGCTTGCATTTAGTTTATGTTTTCGTCTCCTTTTGCATGTTTTTCTTCTCTTTAGTCCCATTTTCCTTTGCTTTTAGACTTAGGTTGCATTTAGGTTGTATTTTGCATTTTCTTTGTATAAAGGATGTTTTTAGGTACATAAGGAGTCATCGGAGGCAAGGAGGAAGCATGGGAATGATTCACGGAGTTGCCCCAGCCAAGGAGGAGCAAAGAAGCTAAGGAAGTGGAAATTCGGCTCAACATCGATCAAGACATAATCAGCATCGTGCGGTGTAAAGTAGCCGAGAGCATTGGAGTCCACATCGAGCAAGCCTGCTCGATGTCAAGCCACAGGACAAGCACATCGGACACTAGCATCGTGCGATGTAAACGGGCAGGAACTTCAAGACTTTACATCGACCAAGCACATCGACCACCACCTGCTCGATGTCAAGTGCCCGAAGGCTCACATCGATCAACCACATCGAGCACTTATGCTCGATGTTGGCCCTATCAGAAACTCTTTTAATTATAAGTTTGCCATTCTTCTAAAGCTTTTGTCTTTTAGTATAAATAGGCTTGAACAATGGTTTTTGGCAAATCTTGTTCTTGCTTAGTTTTCTTATTGCTTTTGAGTTTTTGTAATAAGAAGTTTCTCTTTTCAATCTAAGTTTTTTGTATTTGCATCATTTAATCTTCTCTAATCTCTCTCTTAATCATGATTAACACATTTTTCTCTTGTGATTTGATGGTTTTCATGATGATGAGTGAGTAATAACTTTTATGGTTTTAGATGTGGTAGATAAGGAGAATTTAAGGCTTTATTAGGGCTTGTTAGTGTTTAAATATGATTGATTCCTCTCTATTAGGTTGTTATTAGGCTAGATTTGTCTTGATCACATGAATCTAGATTTAGGCTTTCTCTTATGCCCACCAAAAGTTTGATGAAATGCTGATTAGGACTTTTAGAGGATTTACTTATCTTAGCTCAAGAGATTGATTGTCTAAGGAGTATTTTGGCTTGAATAGAGTTGGTTTAGCTTGCTTGTTATTGATTCTAGCACTAATGAGAGTTAGTTCTTGCTAGGATGTTTAGAATAGTGTTATTTGCCAAGAGTTGGATTTAACTTGCTTGATTGTGAACTTTATGCCTAGGAATTAGCATTGCTTGCTTGTTTGCATTGTCGATGAGTTTGATAACAGCCTTATCTTGCCTTTGAATTCTCCAAAGTCAATAACCACATCTAGGATCCTTGCTTTTAATTATTGAATTTCGAATTTGCTAGTACTCTGTTTTGAGTTGGATCATTGTTTAGTATTGCTCTTACAATTTCTGCTTGGTTCATGATTCACTTAGGTTGATTAGTTTAGACGTTGAAACAACTCCTTCTCGATTTAGCTTGACTTAAAGCATTCTACTAGAATCCTATTGGCATCTATCTTAACCCCTTTGGATTGATAAAAACCATATGATATACTACAACTGATTAGTATAAAGGGTGATTGAGATAGACTCAAAACAGTCATTGTAGTATAGTGGTAAGTATACCCGCCTGTCACGCGAATGACCCGGGTTCGATCCCCGCCTACGGCGCCAATTGAAAGAAGAGATTTTCTTGAGTTGAACTACTCTCTAAAAATCTCTCCACACTTGTCATTCTAGTAGAGTGAGGTTATCAATCCAATCCAAAGGCTAAGGAACAGATGAGATGCAGAAAACTTTCTAAGCTAGTCCTAATAATAAAAAGGGGTTTTAAACTAACAACCTAAGTGAACAAGAAATGCAAAAGAGAGCAAGAAAACAGAGGAGAACACAAAAGGCAAAACACAGAAGCAGGGTTCAAAATTAAAGCAATTACTGACATAGTGAGGTTTAAGGATGACAAAAGATGCTTCATAAAACATTAACAATGCAAACAAGCAAGTAATGCTAAAGCCTCGGCATATAGTTCAAAATCAAGCAAGTTAAATTCAATCTCTTGGCAATTAACACTTTGCTAAACATCCTAGCAAGAACTAACTCTCATTAGTGCTAGAATCAACAGCAAGCAGGTTTAATCAACTCTATTCAAGCCAAAATACTTCTAAGACATACAGAACACTCTACTCAATCTAGGATGCTTACAAACACAAACAATGTTATTCTTATGCATGAGATTCAATTATATAACTAATCCAATCCCTTGGTATTAATTACTTTGCTAATCATCAAGTCAAGAACTAATTCCCATTAGTGAAATGACAAACAACAAGCATTACAAATACTCATTAAATCCCATATTGCCAAACTACTCCCTAAATATCTAGTTTTTTAGGCTAGGAGAAGCAATTCTCTTACAGTGCAGTTCAGGCATTTAAACAAACACTTGGTGGGCAAAAATTGAGCCTTTGATCCTATTCAACTTAGCTAGGGCTAATCAAATATTAAGCATAGCAAATAAGAAATAAAATGGAAGAATTAACACTAAGCTATCATGGATAGAGCATCAATTTCCCTAAATCTAACCCATCTCAAATCCCTAAAAGACTACTCACTAATCATGGTGTTAACCACAAAACCCAATGATGAGAAATAGTTAATCATGATTAGAGAGGCAAAAGATCAAGGAAAATACAAAATTCTATAGAAATCAAAACAAAGATCTAAAATACAAGTTGATTCAAGAACAAAACAGGAAAGAAACCAATGGATAAAAGAGGGTCCCAATAATTAGGGATTTTAGTATTTATAGGGATCTAACTGGAGTGCCAAAATTGTAAATAAGTGGTATTTACCAGGATCAGATGTTGGGCTAGGTGGTCGACATGATACTCGACATTGCCTACTTCTGGTTCTGGTGTCAGGCAGGATGCTCGACATAACGCTCGACATGGGCCTCCTGTTGTCAGATATCGGGCTTGCTGTGGTCGACATGCTGGTCGACATAAAGTCTCAGAAGTTCCTGCAAGGTTATGTCGCTCGACATCCTGCTCGATATGAGCTCTTCCTTTTCCTGCTGGAGGATGTCGACCATATTGTTCGACATTCAGCTCGACATCTGTCCCGAAAACATGCTTGTTTGTCTATTCATCACTAGGATACCTCTTGGCTTACTCTCATTACTCCCACAACCTTCCAAAAGCTCCAAAGGTACCTGAATGCACTCCAAAATGCAAGAGAAATGCAAACTATACTCTAGATGTAACCAAAGTCTAAAAATAAGAAAAATGGGACTAGAGAGAAGGAAAGCATGCAAGAAGATGCCTAAATATGCCTTAAATGCAACCTAAAAAGGTAGAAAAAGGGATATCAACTCCCACCACCCTTGCCTTTTGCTTGCCCTCTAGCAAACAAGGACAAATGAGAGAGAGGGGTTTGAAAGTGGGACCTCAAAACTAAAGATGTCATTCAATGCCCAAATTATATGTTCTAAGATGCATAGAGGTTGTTCTACTTCAAAATCTTTAGTCATACCTATCATAACAAACAATGAACTCAAGCTTAGCCTACACAAGCATTCAAATCAACCAACTCCTTAACATTCATTAATAGTAACTAATGGATCAAGTTTGTGCAAATAAAATGAAAACATTTTGTTTAAGAGACATGGTTATGAGATGAAAATGATCTCATGCATAATGGGTTCAAAGAATCAAGGGATCACTCATATGAAAAGACTTTATCTTCGGAAAATGTTAAAGGTTAAAGTCAACTTATCCATGCAAGTAAAAGCTCTCTTCTACCCTTTTTATCCAAAGATGATCATAATGAAGTCGAAGTCCCTAGTGAAACCGCTAAATCTACCATTTTCCAAGGCACTTGTGATCTCTTCTTCTTGATGTGTTGAGAAACTCCTTCTTTTGCTTGTGTGGTTGACTTCTTTTTAGAACCTGTTTTTCGTTGTTGTATAGATGCCTTATTCATAACCTTTTGGGTGGGTTGCTTGGTCTGATTTTTCTCCAAGTGGGATGACATTTCTTAGCTTGTTGGTTGCGGCACCTTTTCTTCTTTGTTACTTAGAGCTATTTTCTTTGTCACTTAACCACCAAATCCAATTTTCTTCCCCGCATTATCATCTTCTTTCCATTACCATTCACATTCTTCTTCTTTTCTCAAAAGATGTAAACAATCAAAACTCAAACCACTTAACTCTACCTTTTCCTAATCTCCTAACCTGGTACCAAGTTCAAAATGCATATTGGTATCTACAAGAGAGCTCCTCCTTGCCAGCCCTAATCCTAATACTTTTTGTCAAGATAAAATCAAAAAATGCAATGCAAGGCCTCACAAACTCTCACAATAGTGTTTGGGTTTAGAAGGAAGGATTGGTTAAAGGTGTGGATAATTGTCCCTTAATGATGAGGATAAACTACTTGGATTAACAAGAGTTGTGAAAAGAAGAAGATAATCCCAGTATGTACATGGATAGCCATGTAATCACTTTCAATGCACAAACAAGATAATTTCATGTCAAGATTAGGGAACTCTCTACTCAATCCATGATGCTTACAAACACAAACAATGTTATTCCTTATGCATGAAATTCAATTATATAACTAATCCAATTCCTTGGTATTAATTATTTTGCTAATCATCAAGTCAAGAACTAATTTCCATTAGTGAAATGACAAACATCAAGCATTACAAATACTCATTCAATCCTATATTGCCAAACTACTCCCTAAACATGATGCTCGACATTGCCTCATTATGATTCTGGTGTCAGGCAGGATGCTCGAAATGACGCTCGACATGGACCTCTTGCTATCGGATATTGGCCTGGCTGTGGTCGACATGCTGGTTGACATGAAGTCTCAGAAGTTCCTGCTCGGTTATGCCGCCCGACATCCTGCTCGATGTGAGCTCTTCCTTTTCCTGCTGGAGGATGTCGACCATATTGTTCGACATTCCGCTCGACATCAGTCCCGAAAACATGCTTGTTTGTCTCTTCTTGACTGGGACACCTCTTGGTTTAATCTCATTACTCCCACAACCTTCCAAAATCTCCAAAGGTACCCGAATGCACTCCAGAATGCAAGAGAAATGCAAACTATACTCTAGATGCAACCTAAGCCTAAAAGATAAGGAAAATGGGACTAAAGAGAAGGAAAAACATGCAAGATGATGCCTAAACATGCTCTAAATACAAGCTTAACTGGTATAAATATATGGGATATCAACTCCCCCACACTTGCCTTTTGCTTGCCCTCAAGCAAACATGGACAAATGCGAGAGAGAGGTTCAAAAGTGGGAGCTCAAAACTAATGATGTTATTCAATGCCCGAGTTATATGTTCTAAGATTCACAGAGGTTGTTCTACTTCAAAATCTTTTGCCATACCTATAATAACAAACAATGAACTCAAGCTTAGCCAACACAAGCATTCAAATCAACCAACTCTTGAACATTCATTAATAGTAACCGATGGATCAAGTTTGTGGAGATCAAGTGAAACATTTGGTCTAAGAGACATGGTTATGAGATGAAAATGATCTCATGCTTAATGGGTTCAAAGAATCAAGGGATCACTCAGATGAAAAGAGTCGTACTTTGCAGTTCAGGCATTTTAATAAACAATTGGTGCGCATAAATTTAGCCTATGATCCTAATCAACTTAGCTAGGGCTAATCAGGCATTAAACATAACAAATAAGAAAAGAAATAGAAGAATTAACACTAAGCTATCATGGATTAAGTATCAATTTCCTTAAATCTAACCCATCTCAAATCCCTAAAAGACTACTCACTAATCATGGTGTTAACCACAAAACCCAATGATGAGATATAGTTAATCATGATTAAAAAGATAAAAGATTAAGGGAAATACAAACTTCTATTGAAATCAAAACAAAGATCTAAAATACAAACTGATCTTAATTTTATAAAAAAAGTTTAAATGTAGATCTAAAAAAGGAGGATTCTTTTAATTTATTTAGACTTCAAGATCAAAATAGGAAAGAAACCAAAGGATAAGAAGATGATCCCAAAAAAATAGGGATTTTTAGTATTTATAGGGATCTAACTGGAGTGGCAAAATCAATGGAAAAATTGATTCTTTGCTTAAGTTTTATGTTCTAAGATGCATAGAGCTTGTTCTACTTCAAAAGCATTAGCCATACATATACTAAAAACAATGAACTCGAGCTTAGCCTACACAAGCATTCAAATCAACCAACTCTTTAACATTCATCAATAGTAACCAATGGATCAAGTTTGTGCAAATCAAGTGAAAACATTTGGTCTAAGGGACTTGGTTATGAGATGAAAATGACCTCATGCATAATGGGTTCAAAGAATCAAGAGATCACTCATATAAAAAGACTCTATCTTAGGCAAAATGCTAAAGGTAAAAGCCAACTTATGCATGCATGTAAAATCTCTCTTCTACTTTTGTAATTTGCAATTTGGTGAGCTTTGTTTGAAACTAAAATCATGCTTTCAAATGATTTCAATCATTATTTAAGTGGAACCTAATTTTGATTTGCAATTATCATGTCTTATGGATTTGTAAATGATGTCATGGATTACCTTAGAATATTTAGACCTTCTTATCCTCTTTTGCCACTCTTTAAATGGTCCATTTAGATCTCCTCACCCTTAACTAAACCTTCTTTCAAGCCAAAATATTAATAGTGAGCGATTTGTGAGGCCTCTTTCCTTAATGGTTGTGGCTAAACAAAAAGTGTTGGGTTGGAACTACAAGGAAAGTATTTCTATTGTAGAACTAGCTCACTGTTGAGTTAGATAGGCTAGGAAGTTTGTGAATGGTTTTTTCAGCTTCTGTTTAGATAATGCTGCTATGTTTGCAAAGCGCGGACCAAGGCATAGAGCTCCTTATCATATGTTGGATAGTTCAAGGTGGCTCCTCCTAGTTTCTCACTGAAATAAGCAATGGGCTTCTTCTCTTGCATCAGTACGGCCCCAATTCCCACACCAGAAGCATCACATTCGATTTCAAAGGTCTTAAGAAAGTCTGGCAAAGACAAAAGAGTAGTAAGTTTCCCTTTCAAGGTTTGAAACGCCTCTTCCTGTGCTTCTTACCATTTGAAACCAACATCTTCCTTGATCACTTCAGTCAATGGTGCTAAAGTCCTTCACAAAACGTCTGTAGAAGCCTGCTAGTCCATGAAAGCTTCTTACTTCTCCAACAGTCTTTATACTAGGCCACTCATGAATTGCCTTGACCTTTTCTTCATCAACCTGTATACCCTGTGCACTCACAACAAAGTCTAGAAACACAAGATTATATGTGCAAAAGGTACACTCCTTCAGATAAGCAAACAGCTTTTCCTTCCTAAGAACATCTAAAACAGATTTCAAATGTTCTACATGCTCACTTAGGCGTTTGCTATAAATCAGGATATCATCAAAGTATACCACAACAAAAACGCCTATGAACTTTCTCAGTACATGGTTCATTAACCTCATGAATGTATTAGGTGCATTAGTTAAACCAAAAGGCATCACTAACCATTCATACAACCCATGTTTGGTTTTGAAAGCAGTTTTCCATTCATCACCCTCTTTCATGTGAATTTGATGATACCCACTTTTCAGATCAATCTTAGAGAACACACTAGAACCAAACAATTCATCTAGCATATCATCTAAGCGAGATACTGGATGGCGATACTTAACTGTTATGTTGTTGATGGCTCTGCAGTCAACGCACATTCTCCAACTTCCATCCTTCTTTGGAACAAGTAAAACTGGCACAGCACAAGGGCTCATGCTCTCTCTAATGTATCCCTTCTCCATCAGCTCGCCAACTTGCTTTTGCAACTCCTTGGTCTCCACTGGATTGGTTCTGTAGGCTGGACGATTTGGTAGTGAAGCTCCTGGTACAAAGTCTATCTGGTGCTCAATCCCACGGATTGGTGGTAAACCACTTGGGTTTTCTTCAGGGAATATATCCCAAAATCCTGCAAAAGAAAAGTAACTTCACTCGGCAGCACCGGTTCAAGGTCAGTCCAGCTCATGAGAGCCTCTTTATAAACAAACAAAATCACAGGCTGTTTAGAGAAAAGAGCTCTCTTAACCTCACAAGATCTCACAAAGAAGTTTGAATTTCACACGAGTTTACTCTCACAGGTCTTTTTCTTGGCTTTTCTCAAACTCTCACTCCCTTTTTATGATTAGTGTTTGGGGCACTCAAACTCTCTTTTTCTTTCTTTTTGCACAAGTGTTTCTGATCTTGATGTACCTCAAATTGTGTCAATGGAACTAGAATGAACTTCTTCCCCTTGAACTAAAAAGAATGCTTGTTTGTGAATCCATCATGTCTAATCTTGCGATCATACTGCCATGGTCTTCCCAAAAGGATATGACCAGCTTCCATAGGCAAAACATCACAAAGGATCTCATCAGCATACTTTCCAATAGAAAAAGGAACTCTTACTTGCTTCGTCATTGTCATTTCTCCATTGCCATTCAACCATTGAAGACTATAAGGTCTCGGATGCTTCTCAGTTTGTAGACCCAACTTCTGAACCAAAGTCTGACTTACAACATACGTACAACTTCCTCCATCAATGATGAGGCTGCAGACCTTCTCCTGAAAAAGACACCTCGTGTGAAACAGGTTCTGTGGTAACCCAACCCGGTAAACCGTACCGCGGTTGTGTCCCACTACATCCTCTAAGTCCGTTTCTATACTTAGCCATATTTTTAAACTTTTTCTTCTTTATTCTTATTCTTTCTTATCAATACACAGCGGAATATAAAGCAACTCATTTCATTCATTTAACTTTCATAAAACACTTAAACAGGATTCGGGGCTAACTTAAACAAATCACAATGGTTCGCTAATGAATACAAACGATCATCTAGCAACCTAAATAGTCAAACACCAAAGCCATAAGACAAAGCACAACGTCTTAAACATAAATAAAACCCAGTTCCGATCCATCCATATCCATCACTGCCGCCTGGTCTCGCCCCTTTACTGGTTAGTACATGCACACTCAAGATGAGAGGCATAAGTATTTCATAAATACTTAGTGAGTACGGTCATCCCGTAACACCTGGTCAGTACCAAACACGCAATCATACTTTCGGATTCAACATTCAACACAATCAATTCGCAATAGACATAACAATATCAACGGCCATGATCATTTAGCCTAACCAACCAGGATCAATCCCTTTTTAAGACTCATGTCTACTTCAGCGAGAATCCCACATCCCCTAAGCTAGTACATGATCCGGATTACCCTGAGGTTAGCTAAACATCATATATGCCACGGTAAACACCACAATATATCATAACATAGGAATTGCTTATCAGTTATAACACATAACATGAAAATCACACAATCAAACATGTAAAACATTCAACCCTAGCAATCCTACGGTCCTAGACACCAACCACAGTCACGCACTCACCTTAAACAAGGCTGGAAACAGATTGGTCAGAAGAAATCCCGATGAAAACCGCACCAAAACGAAGATATCCGATCTCCCTAAGAATCTCTCGGCTGTCCGTACGATCTGATCCTTATCCCCTCGGCTATCTCTCGATCTGTTCACCTTTCTTCGAGCCAAACTCTGTTTTCCCTCAGAAACCCTACAAAACAAGGCTATTAGCTCGAGGTTATCCGATGAAAACTCAACACTTAGGGAAATATCCGATCGCTTACCAGTTTATATCGGCGATGGTCGGTTCTGCTCGGCGATAACCTGTTCTCTCTCGGATATCCTCGGGATAAACTGTTTTTCTTAGGGTTTTCTCTCGGCTATTCTCTTTCTTTGCTTTATTGCTCTCGAATAAACACAACTCTTCCGAGAAAAGTCTCAAAATCCCTTAAATACTCGCCAAACCCTAGGTAACCCGGACTTATCCGACGTTTTCCTGGTTCCAGTAAGTTTTATCCCGGTCCGATTCGATTTTCTCGGCTATTCCCTGTACCGGCTTGACCATTCCCTCGATAAACCACAAAATAGCTGACCAAACACTTGGCCCACGGCCCAAATCCCTTCCCACTCGGATAACCCGCCTTTATCTGAGGTGTTTTCCATTTTTCACTCGGATATTCCTTTTTCTCTCGAACCACTTGTCCCACCTCGACTAATCCTTACTTTCTCTCGGAGGTTTTCCTTTCTCCCTCGGAGACAGTCCACTGACACTCGGACTAACCTCCCAGACTCTCGGATAAATCCTACTGCACCGGGATAAACCCCATTTCCCACGGACTGGACCCTGTTTTCCCTCGGATATGGTCCATCCGGCTCGGCTAGCCAGCCCATATCCGACTATTTCATCGGTCAACACCCGACCATAGTCCGAACCTCCATTTCCCAGCCCATACTCGCCCCTTGGCTCGATCATTCCATGGACAATGCCCTGTCCGGTATGATCATTCCACATTTTCTCGGATACGGATGCTACAACTCTCCTCCACCCGTTCTGGATTCGTCCTCGAATCCGACTCATCCGTTTGCAACTTGTCAAACCATTTGGGATACTCAGCTTTCATCCTAGCCTCATTTTCCCAAGTAACCTGTTCCTGTCCGTCGCAGTCCCATACGACCTGAACCATTCTGACCAGCTTCCCATGCTTAGTCTCTTCTTTCCGATCTAACACCCGAACCGGTCTAGCCACTACTGCAAGGTCCTCTTGCAAGTCTGCTGGTGGTTCCTATATAACCGTTTCCCGTTCGGTAATGTGCTTCCTCAGCTGTGACACATGGAATACATTGTGGAACGCTCCCATTTCTGATGGCAAGTCCAACTTATAAGCCACTGCGCCAACTCTCTCCAGTATCCGGTACGGCCCCATGTACTTCGGATTCAACTTGGCACTCTTAGCTGCCCTATCTGTTCCCTTATAAGTCAGTGCCTTAAGATAAACCATATCATCCACACTGAACTCCAGATCCCTGCGATGCTTGTCCGCATAACTTTTCTGCCTGTCCATAGCCTCTTTCAGCTTAATCTTTAACAATCTGATCTTTTCTGTAGTAGCCTCGACCAATGCTGGCCCCATTACGCTACGCTCCCCCACTTGTGTCCAACACAATGGTGTCCTGCACGGCCTGCCATACAACGCCTCATACGGAGACATCTCAATGCTCCTTTGGTAACTATTGTTGTATGCAAATTCAGCCAACGGTAAGTAGTCTTCCCAACTACCGCCCCAGTCCAGTACACATGCTCTCAACATGTCCTCCAATGTTCTGATCGTCCGTTCTGATTGCCCATCAGTCGAGGATGATACGCTGTACTCATATGCAACCGCGTCCCACACGCTTCCTGGAACTCTTTCCAGAACCTCGAAGTAAACTTCGGATAACGATCTGAGATGATACTCACTGGCACTCCATGCAACTTCACGATCTGATCAATATACATGTCCACCAACTTTGGTACTCCGTCCGTCTTTTTCATTGCTAAGAAGTGAGCAGACTTGGTCAAACGATCCACAATGACCCATATCCCGTCATGCAACTTCCTAGTCTTAGGTAACCCCAGTACAAAGTCCATGGTGATCATGTCCCATTTCCACTCCGGCATTGGCAACGTTTGCAATAAACCACTCGGAAACTGATGCTCTGCCTTAACCAATTGGCACGTCTCACATTCGGCTACCCACTTAGCCACATCTCGTTTCATCCCAACCCAATGATAGTACCGTTTCAAATCCTGATACATCTTGGTCATTCCCGGATGAACAGAAAACCTTGACTGATGTGCCTCCTTAAGGATCTCATCCCTTAACTCCTTCACATCTGGAACACAGACCCGTCCGTTCACAACAATGGTCCCATTGTTTGAAGTCTGATATTTTGTCTTGTCATTCTGTGACACCTTTTTCAGATTCTCATCCTGCTCCTGAGCAATCCGAATTCTAGTCAACAAGTCAGCTCTATCCGCAGCTTCCAAACCCAACGGTTCAACCCCATCCGTTATTGCATTCAGCTGCAATGTCCTTAGCATGTTCACAATGCCTCCAACATTCTGTTCAGATGATACGCTAGCCCTTCTCCTACTCAACGCATCCGCCACCAAGTTGGCCTTTCCTGGATGGTATGCTATCTCCAAGTCATAGTCCGCTACCAACTCCATCCATCTACGCTGTCTCAAGTTCAAATCCGGTTGAGTAAAGATGTACTTTAAACTCTTATGGTCCGTGTATATCTGCACCTTTTCCCCATACAAGTAAGATCTCCATATCTTAAGTGCAAATACCACAGCCGCCATCTCTAAATCATGCGTAGGGTAGTTTCCTTCATGCTTCTGTAGCTGCTGCGAAGCATAAGCTATCACCTTTCCATTCTGCATCAGAACACAACCTAGTCCTTTCCTGGATGCATCCGTGTATACCACGTATGGCTCACCCGGTTCTGGTAACGCCAATACTGGTGCACTAGTGAGTAACTCCTTTAACTTTGAGAAGCACTCTTCACACTCATCCGTCCAGACATACTCCACGTCTTTACCAGTCAGCTTTGTCATTGGCTGAGCCATGCTTGCAAAACCTTTGACAAACCGCCTGTAGTAACCAGCTAGTCCGAGAAAACTCCTTATCTCCGTAGCATTCTCTGGTCTAGACCAATCCGCAATAGCCTGAATCTTCTCTGGGTCCACGGACATTCCCTTATCTGAAACAAAGTGACCCAAGAACCCTATATGTCGTTGCCAAAAGCTACACTTACTGAGCTTGGCATATAACTTCTGTTCTCTCAACTTCTCCAGGACAGTCCACAAATGACTCTTATGCTCTTCCTCATCCTTTGAGTATACTAGAATATCATCTATGAAAATGATCACAAATTCATCTAGGTACTCTTTGAATACGCCACTCATCAACTTCATGAATGCAGCTGGCGCATTCGTCAAACCAAATGGCATGACCACAAACTCGTAATGACCATACCTTGTCCTAAAGGCAGTCTTACGCACGTCTGTCTCCTCTATGGGTATTTGATGGTACCCTGATGCCAAATCGATCTTAGAGAACCAAGTAGCTCTCCTGAGTTGGTCCAACAACTCGTCTATCCTGGGAAGTGGATACTTGTTCTTCATGGTCACACGGTTCAATCCGCGGTAGTCAATGCAAAGCCTGAAGCTCCCATCTTTCTTCTTCACAAACAACACTGGTGCTCCCCACGGTGAACTACTAGGTCTAATGAAACCTTTGTCCAACAACTCCGTTAGCTGCTTCTTCAGTTCAGCCATCTCCGCTGGCGCCACCCGGTATGGTGCTTTGGACAATGGAGTTGTCCCCGGCTCAAGTTCAATCGTGAATGGATCTGAACGAGCTGGTGGCAGTCCTGCCAACGCCTGAAAAACATCCTCAAATTCCTGCACCACCGGTATACTGCCTAAGTCAACATCCGGTCCTCCTTCTGTAGTAGTGATCGTTGCTAGATACGCCTCACAACCCTTCTCTATCAGCCGTTCTGCTTGAATAGCTGAAACCACCAAACTTCCCGAGGTTGGCCTAACTCCCTGATAAACCAAGACCTCTCCGTCTCTCTCAAACCGCACCCTTCCACGGTGACAATCCAAGTGAGCTCTGTGCTTGCCTAACCAGTCCATTCCCAAAATGACATCGTAGGACTTAACCCTACAGATCACTAGATCCGCTGGCATGTTTACTTCGCCAAACATCACTGGAACATTCTTGACCGTTCCTAGTGAAAACATCACTTGGTCTCCAGCCGCCTGAACTAACCCAAAGTACTCTTCGGGTTCCTTCCGGAACTGTCCCCTTCCGATCATGTCCGGATTAACAAAACAATGACTTGCTCCCGAGTCAAACAGAACATGGGTTTCAACCTCACCCATTAGCAAGGTCCCTACACATTCATTCCCTAGAATGCTAAGACTCTATACTAACACACATCACGCAAAAGCAAGTTTAGAAAATACTAAGTACCACACGTACCAGTAATCGGATGAGAAGTTCTCGGTTCCTCGGCTGCTGTTGCACTCATCGTGTACACCCTCGGCATAATGGCCTGTCTCTTGGCCTGTGATGCAAGCGCCACCCCTGCTCTCTTCCCTTGAGCCACGGCTTGCTCCACCACTCCTGCCTTATGACACTCGCGCTTGAAATGCCCTGGTTCTCCACAACCGTAGCAAACCCGAACCGCACCATCACTGCCGGACACACGGACCACTCGTTGATCCTCCTCCGGACAGTCTCGTACCCGATGCTCTAAACTCCCGCACATGTGGCATCCACTACGACCGCGCCTACACTCGCCAACGTGAGCCTTGCCACACTTGCTGCACACGCTGCGTCCCCCAGATCCTTTATTCGGTACTCCTTTCCCAAACTTCCGGTTCTGTCCACTAGACTGACCCGCCTTGGTCACGGCTGTACTAGCCCCAGCTGACATCAACGCAGCTTCCGCCTGTCCTGACTCCAACAATGCCGCCTTCTCAACAAGCTCAGCAACTGTCCTGAAGTCACGAACCACACACCCATTCCTTAGCTCAACTCGCAGTCCACTCATAAACATGCGAATCAGCTTCTCCTCCGTGTCAAACTCATGAGACACATACTTCCTCAGCTGATTAAACTAAGTCTCATACTGCCTCACTGTAAGCGTCCCCTGACTAAGGTACAAGAACGCCTTCTCCAACTCGTTGTAAGCTTCCTGTGGGAAGTACTTACTCCTGAACATCGCTGAAAATGTCTCATAAGAACAATTCGCATTCACCAGCCTTCCAACGATTCCTTTCCACCACGTGTGTGCATCACCCTCCAAGTAGTGCACGACAATGTCTCTCTTGTAACCCTCTGGACATCGGATAGACTCAAAATTCCGCTCCAGTCTCATCTTCCACTCATCCGCCTCAATCGGTGTAGAACCTCCAGCAAAGAACTTGGTTCCCAACCGCACCATGTGATCCAAAACCTTGAGGTAACTCGGAACCCTCTCCACTTGGTCCGCTTCCTCCCTAATCACATCCGCGTGAACCCCCACCGGTGGTACTACTTGTGGTGCTGCTGCAACCGCTGTAGCAGGAGCCACCGCAGGTAGCCTAGCTAGTACCTGTGCTAACATCCCAAGCACGGCCTCTAACCCCATTGGTGCTACATTCGCAGCAACCCCAGCTGCACCCGCAGCATTCCTAGCCACGTTCTCAGCATCCGCAGCATTCCTTGCTGCTTCCACGGCTGCCACTCTAGCCGCCTCATTCGCAACCACAGCTGCCTGTCTCTCGGCTTCCCTTGCCCTCTCAGCAACATCACCGTTGACTGAGTTCACAGACCCCGCCGCCTGGTTGTCCCCATTGTTTCTCACGGTTCTTCTGGTATCAACCATCTACAAGTACACAATGCCAGTTAGCCAAAGCTAACTCAAAACGTGTTTCACAACACCACACAACAACTTACCGCGAGACCTTGGCAGTGAAGAATGGATCGGACCCCCTTTAAACCCCAAACAAACAAAAAAACAACAGCAGTCACCAATTTCAGTCCTAGAAGCGTTAAAATGCTCTGATACCAACTTGTGGTAACCCAACCCGGTAAACCATACAGCGGCTATGTCCCACTACATCCTCTAAGTCCGTTTCTATACTTATCCATATTTTTAAACTTTTTCTTCTTTATTCTTATTCTTTCTTATCAATACACAGCGGAATATAAAGCAACTCATTTCATTCATTTAACTTTCATAAAACACTTAAACAGGATTCGGGGCTAACTTAAACAAATCACAATGGTTCGCTAATGAATACAAACGATCATCTAGCAACCTAAATAGTCAAACACCAAAGCCATAAGACAAAGCACAACGTCTTAAACATAAATTAAACCCAGTCCCGATCCATCCATATCCATCACTGCTGCCTGGTCTCGCCCTTTTACTGCTTAGTACCTGCACACTCAAGATGAGAGGCATAAGTATTTCATAAATACTTAGTGAGTACGGTCATCCCGTAACACCTGGTCAGTACCAAACACGCAATCATACTTTCAGATTCAACATTCAACACAATCAATTCGCAATAGACATAACAATATCAACGGCCATGATCATCTAGCCTAACCAACCAGGATCAATCCCTTTTTAAGACTCATGTCTACTTCAGCGAGAATCCCACATCCCATAAGCTAGTACATGATCTGGATTACCCTGAGGTTAGCTAAACATCATATATGCCACGGTAAACACCACAATATATCATAACATAGGAATTGCTTATCAGTTATAACACATAACATGAAAATCACACAATCAAACATGTAAAACATTCAACCCTAGCAATCCTACGGTCCTAGACACCAACCACAGTCACGCACTCACCTTAAACAAGGCTGGAAACAGATTGGTCAGAAGAAATCCCGATGAAAACCGCACCAAAACGAAGATATCCGATCTCCCTAAGAATCTTTTGGCTGTCCGTACGATCCGATCCTTATCCCCTCGGCTATCTCTCGATCCGTTCACCTTTCTTCGAGCCAAACTCTGTTTTCCCTCAGAAACCCCACAAAACAAGGCTATTAGCTCGAGGTTATCCGATGAAAACTCAACACTTAGGGAAATATCCGATCGCTTACCAGTTTATCTCGGCGATGGTCGGTTCTGGTCGGTGATAACCTGATCTCTCTCGGATGTCCTCGGGATAAACTGTTTTTCTTAGGGTTTTCTCTCGACTATTCTCTTTCTTTGCTTTATTGCTCTCGAATAAACACAACTCTCCCGAGAAAAGTCTCAAAATCCCTTAAATACTCACAAAACCCTAGGTAACCTGGACTTATCCGATGTTTTCCTGGTTCCAGTAAGTTTTATCCCGGTCTGATTCGATTCTCTCGAGTATTCCTTGTACCGGCTTGACCATTCCCTCGATAAACCATAAAATAGCCGACCAAACACTTGGCCCACGGCCCAAATCCCTTCCCACTCGGATAACCCGCCTTTATCCGAGGTGTTTTCCATTTTTCACCCAGATATTCCTTTTTCTCTCGGACCACTTGTCCCACCTCGGCTAATCCTTACTTTCTCTTGGAGGTTTTCCTTTCTCCCTCGGAGACAGTCCACTGACACTCGGACTAACCTCCGAGACTCTCGGATAAATCCCATTGCACCGGGATAAACCCCATTTCCCACGGACTGGACCCTGTTTTCCCTCGGATATGGTCCATCCGGCTCGGCTATCCAGCCCATATCCGACTATTTCACCGGTCAACACCCGACCATAGTCCGAACCTCCATTTCCCAGCCCATACTCGACCCTTGGCTCGATCATTCCACGGACAATGCTCTGTCCGGTACGATCATTCCACATTTTCTCGGATACGGATGCTACAGGTTCTCTCTCTATTCAGTCTTCTCAGACTTGGTTTGAACTCTCAATGACTTTCTAGTAACAAGCAAATCACTTTTAGTTAGAAGTTCTTCGTGTTCTTCTGATGAGGGCAACAAATCAGATACCACTTCTCCTTCTTCTTCAGTAACAATATCTCCATTGTCCAAAAGCAGCATGGTTCGTTTATTAGAGAATTTAATGGCATAATGTCCTTTGCCATGACACTTGAAGCACTGAACATCGCGTTTTCTTGTCCTTGTAGGCTCGGATCTCCCTTTGTTTTCTTGCCCAGTTGTGGTTGGTTTAGCATCAAACTGTGGCTTTGGGGCTGTCTTCACTTCTCTGGAATAACTACATCTCACACTAGATGATCCAGCACCATAAGACTGATGAGTTGTACCCCTCCTCTTGATCTGCTGCTCCATCAAGATAGCTTTGTGTAACATCTCCTCCAAGTCTACATAATGCTGTAGCTCCATCCGATCCTGAAGATCTCTGCTCATTTCACTCAAGAACCTTGCCATTGTTGCTTCTCTGTCCTCACCAACATCAGCTCTTATCATTAGAGTCTCCATTTCCTGAAAGTACTCCTCCACACTCCTGCTACCTTGTGTAAGTCTCCTTAGCCTTTGGTGTAGCTCTCTGTGGTAGTGACTAGGAACAAAGCGTTTCCTCATTATCACTTTCATCTCATTCCATGTCTCAACAGGATGTTCTCCATTTCGTCTCCTACTAGTAACAAACTGATCCCACCAGTTAATAGCATAGTCATAAAACTCAGTAGCTGCTACTCTAACATTTTTGGATTCTGAATAATTTTGGCAGTCAAAGACTAGCTCAATCTTCTTCTCCCACTCCAAATAGGCGTCAGGATCATTTTTCCCATGAAATGATGGAATTTTTATCTTAAGACCTCCCAAGTTGTTATCATCCTGACATATGCCGTCTCTATCACGTCTAGGTCTCCTTCTGCTCCCCTGAGAAGTGTCACCATCACGGCTGTAGTAGTCATCATCTAGATTAACCCTTGCTGGTCTCCTTTGTTACTCTTCTCTTTGGACAGGCATGTTTTGAGGTTGCCTATCTCTAGCATCAACTCTGACTTCTTCAAGTCGCCCATAGACTCCATTGATTTCAGTCCTCAGCATTCGCCGCATCTCTCCTAACAAGGCTTCCATCTGGAGATTAGGGACTATTGGTACTCTGTAATGGTTATCTCCATCTTGAGACATGATTTTTCCTGCTAAGATTAACAAACAAATTAGAAATAAAAGTCCTCACAAGTGTCTCTCAAGTGTTTCCCTCAATAAAGTGTTTCACTCAATCAAATATCACTCAGTGAATTCTCAAAGTTCTAATAGACTAACAATCAACTCAATATGTTTCTCTCAGGAATCAACCAGTAAACCAAGTATAGAATAGAAAGAAGAGAAAGATCAAATAAAATAGAACGGAAAGAAAGAAAGATAGAATATAATTGAAAAAAAAGAAATAAAATAGAAATAAAAGAAATAAAAGAAATAAAATAGAAAAAGAAAAATAACTGAAAGAAAATTAGAATTAAGAAACTTTAGATTTTGCAAACATAAATTCCAAAACTTCTTAGATCCTTTTTTTAATATATGTTCTTTTCTTTTTTTTTCTTTTTCTTTTTTTTTTTCTTTTTTTTTTGATCTTTTTTTTTTTGTTACTGGATTCGAAAACAAATATTAAAATGAGAAACAAAAATGGATGAAAAGAAGATGAAAAGATAGAAGATGGAAAGATAAGAAGGTGAAAAGATAGTAGATGAAAAGATAAGAAGGTGAAGAGATGAAAAATAAAAAGATGAGAAGATGAACAGAATGATAGAATACCGAACTTTTGAGTGGTGCTCTGATACCAGATGATGCGATCCTCCAAGACCGGGCACTCTAAAGTTGGTAGGGATAACCTTTTAATCTAATGGAACCAGAAATTCCAAAGGAAAAGGCGGTGGAACCTTAGAAAGGTGATGCAGGTAGCTCCAATATTGATTATATGAAACTCACCACCTGATATTAACTTATACCTGATGTAAGCATTGATGCTTATATCAAGAAGAAACACAAAGGAGAGGAGCTAGAACCTGTTTTGCTTGAAGATAAGGAGCAAAGGAGACATGTAGCTGTTTTCAAAGAAGATAAGGACTTAAAAACAAATCACTGTCGTTCTATGTATCAAGAAGGACGTTCCGATCAAGCTAAATCATGGCTGGTCCAGTTTAATTCACAAGAAGACCAAGCCAAACCACCAGAACCACCAAATCACATGAATGGACCAACATTCACATTTTCAATACCATTTATGGAAACCAGGAGCTGCAAGACATATGATTCAACCAACCCCACGTCCCATGAAGCTACTGAGAAGATTAAACCACCTTTGGTTCAATTTAATTCATCACTTACCCAAGAAGATCCAACCAAGTGCATAAATGGACCTACATGCAAGTATATGGAGCCATTCAAGGAAACAAGGAGCATAGTTTATACCAACATCTCATTCACGCCTCCCTTGAGGTTTACAGAGTTTACCAAGATTCCTAAACCACCTTACCAAGCAAATAACCGAATCAAATCAGCTCAACACCAAAGGAGAAACTACCATGAAGACAGTTAGTTACCTTAAAAGGATTCATTATCTTTATTTCTTTGGAAACCAAGACCAGTTCTTTCTTATACTTGAAGATCTCGACCCTACATTCAATTCAACACATCCCAGACGTCCATACAAGTCAGAAGAGTCAAAGATCACAACATTTCGTCCCCCAGATCAAGCCATCTCACAAATCAAGCAAATTCCCTCCATTAAGCCAAATGGCTAGTCTTTCATCACACCATACTTTCAGCCTTTGTTTTAATATCTTATGACCGTTTTATTTACATTATTTTGAGCATTATATAAGCTCCAACCTTTGTACTTTCATAGTTACCAAATTATTAATCAAGAAAATTCTGTTTTGTTTCAAAGAAGTTTCTCTTCGTTTACAATATTGTTCCTGCTTTATATTAAGTTCTTTTTGAGTGATTCAAAGAGCTTGTGAGAAGTGTAGAATTTATTAACTCTTGTGAGGATTAGCCCTTGAGTTAGTAGAGTCTAACCTTTGTATTTTTTTGGTCATCAAGCTTCAACTCGACTTTCAATCATTCAAGTCTTCATTTCATCCCCTTAAGCTAGAAGCAAAGATTTAAAGAAGCTTTACTTGAACTACATTTCAAGTATTGCATCAATACCGCAAACAACTAACTTCAGTTGCTAGAATGGCCACACAAATGTGATGAAGAACACTTGATAAACCGAGTTGATCCCTTGGATATAACACATCAAGACAGATCGAAACGTTCACAAGGAACAAAGAGAATCACTCTCAAAAAGGTTTTATAAAAAGGGTTGTTATTTCTCAAATGAGATTACATGAGTTATATAGAAATAAAATGAGTAGACCAAGAGGCAAACTCGTGGTCAAAGCAATAACTAAAGAAAGACTGAATTAAAACTAAGTTTGAATGACTCTTGAGCTTATATCGGCAGACTATATGGGTGAACTAAATAGACGAACTATATAGGCGAACTATATAGGTGATCGGGTATAGTCACTTTGTGGTCCACTTGCCTCATTAAAATCTTTTCTGAAAAACTCATTGGGACAAAACCAAGGATAAGGAAAAAGAGTACAAATGATCACAAACCCGTTAGAGCTCTTCTTTGACTTGGATCATCATTAGAACTTCTTGAGTTGAGTCTTCTCCATTCCAATTCGAGTTCTCTTTGGATGTGAGCATTTGGTTAAGTAAACCTCCAATTCCTTGCATGAATCTCTTAGCTTTAGCACGAGTCAAAGGTCCAACCACTGGTACAAGCATTGCATCTGCAGGTTCAAGCTCAGCTTCCACATGTTCTTCTTGATTGCCTTCCATGATCACATCATACTGCTTGAACCAATTTTGACACATAGTCTACAGCGACAAGGATGTACTTGTTCCCATACGAAGAAGAGAATGGTCCCAGGAATTCTATGCCCCAAACATCAAACAGATCCACTTCAAGTATTGGGTTTATAGGCATCTCATCTCTCTTGGTGACGTTTCCCTTTCTTTGGCAAGCCTCACATGAAGAGATATAAACTTGGGCATCCTTGAACAAGTTAGGCCACCAAAAACCAGCTTAAAGCACCTTTGAGGCTGTCTTGAAAGTTGCAAAGTGGTCACCATAAGCTGACCCATAACAGTGGTGGAGGACGCCCTTGACCTCCTCTTCTGCTATGCAATTTCTGAACAGTCCATCATTTCGCTTCCTGTAGAGATAAGGTTCATCCCAATAGAAGTGGGACACATCTCTGAAGAACTTCTTCTTGTGGTAATGGTCAAGATTCATTGGTGCTTCACCACCAGCCAAATAGTTCACAAAATCAGCATACCAAGGTAGTCTTTCCTCTTGTAAACTCATTGCCTCATATGTCCCCACTGCCAATGCATTCAGTTGCTCTTCTGGTAGAGTGTCATTGATGGGGACAAAGTCATCAATCCTTAACCTTGAGAGGTGATCAGCTACACAATTTTCAATACCCCTCTTGTCTACAATCTCCTTATCAAATTCCTGCAGAAGGAGTATCTATCTGAGGAGTCTTGGTTTAGTGTCCTTCTTGGCATAAATATACCTTAATGCAGCATGATCAGTATAGACTTTCACCTTGGACCCAACCAAATAACTTCTGAACTTCTCAACTGCAAAGACTACTGCTAGAAGCTCCTTCTCTTTTGTGGCATACTTGGTCTGAACATCATCAAGTGTCCTGCTAGCATAGTATATCACAAGCAGCTTCTTGTTTATCCTTTGACCCAACATTGTGCCAACTGCAAAGTCACTTGCATCACACATGATCTCAAAAGGGAGATCCCAATTAGGCGTCTGGACTATTGGTGCACTCACTAGAGCCTTCTTGAGGGTTAGGAAAGCCTGCAAGCACTCATCATCAAAGAAAAACTTTGTTTCCTTGCACAGCAGTCTTTTTATTGGCCTTGCTATGTTGGAAAAATCCTTGATGAACCTGCTATAGAAGCCAGCATGTCCCAAGAAGCTCTTGATTCCTTTGACTGAGTTTGGAGGCTCTAGGTGTAGCATCACATCTATCTTGGCCTTATCCACTTCTGTCCCTTTCTCAGAAATCTTGTCCCCCAACACTATGCCTTCCTTGACCATGAAATGGGATTTCTCTCAATTCAGAAGCAAATTAGTGTCCTCACATCTCTGCAAAACCTGGCAAAGATTTGACAAACCTGGCAAAGATTTGACCTTATCCTATTTTATCGGTTTTTGTCCTTTCTTTTGATTCCTTGGTATAAAAAAGAAACCACAAACATTACCCTTTATATCTAAGAAGTTCTAAGCTTGTTATTATCCTTAGTTTACCAAAAAGGGCGATTTGCCTAAACTTTGTATAACTTTCTTCTTTTGAATCAAGTCTTGCAGTTTATGTTTTAGATCTTGTGTTTTGCATTTGATTTTCGCATCCTGGTAGTTTAGTTACCCTATTTTTGCATTTCATCTCATCTAATCATGTTTATCTCTAATCAAATGAGATTAAATATGATTAGTGAGAGTTTACCTTAGATTTGAGATTCTAAGTACGGAAAGTGGTTTTTAGGAGTTGATTAAGGGTGTTTAGGCTGTTTCATGATAATCTATGTTGCTTCTTTCCCTTGCAATGTTGTTAATGCTTATAAAGCTTCTCCCTTTTGATTGAATATGAATTTGTTGATGTTGATGATTCACTTAAGAGCTTAATATCTTGTTTTTTGCATGGTTCGCTTATTTGGTTTGATAGTTTAGCATTGCTTATGGTTCCTTTGTCTTGAGAAGTCAAAGTTGACAGTTTACCTTACTAGATGATATCGGGGTATCGCCACGGCTAATTCCCAATGCGTTACGAGACATTGTCTACTCTGACACTTTGCATCGGCATCTACCTGTTGGACTTGGTCGTGGTGCAAACTTCATACTGCTCGTCACGTCTCGTGGTCGTGGACAGTCCCCGATGCGTTGCAAGACAACGTCTACTTCCTTCTTGATTGTCCTTTCTTATGCCTGGACGCCTCCATTCCTTTCGTTTAACCTCCATGATAGTCTAGGTACCTGAAAAACATCTCCAAACATGCAAGACAATGCAAAAACCCTAACCTAATGCCTCGTAGACCTACATGAGGTGGAAACGGGGCATTAACTAAGACCTAAATGCAATGACTATCCTAACTATCATGAAAAGATAAGAAATATGATGCAAATAACAGACACATCATTCCCTGCAGGACATAATCCAAAATTGCTTGCATCCAGCCCTTGTATCCTTCTATGTGGTTGACCTCAACTAGGCTTTGTCTTCTAGGTTTGGGTGAGTTGACCATTTCATGTGGATTACCGGGATGGTCTTCTTCGCAATCTCGATTAGAGAAGCATCGACTGTATCATTCTGCCCCTTGAGATATCCTCTAATCGGATTGTCGCAAACCTCTGCATAGCTGTCTAGACGCCATTTAGGTATGTCATCATTTACGCTTCTTTAGCTTGGTATTCACCCCGGACCTGGTTCACAATAAGCTGTGAGTCGTTGTATATGATCAGATCTTTGGCTTCGAGGTCCAGGGCGATGTCGAGCCTGACGACAGCTGCTTCGTACTGTTTTTCAGAACCTAGCATCCTCCTATTCTGGCCATGTGTGTACTCTTTCGGGATGCATGCCCGAGCCAGGGTAGGACCCAGTCTAATTGTTCTCCAGGCAATAGTTAGGCCCATATTTACCACATTCAACTTTCAGGCGATACGTGGCTATCGGGCCCTACCTGATCGCTGATTCTTCACCTATACCTGAAAGCAGCTACTTAGCAAACTGCTCTCGGGTATGCGGCGGGCTTACCAAGCCAAGCGTGCTGTACTTATCCACCTGCTTCCGCCGTGCGCCGCATGGATGGGACATGTAAAAAAATGTATAAAAAGAGACTTAAGGCCAAAGGAGAAGGGGATCGGATGGGGAATCCTTTAACCCGAATGAGTACAGATCTAGATAGAACACAATACAAAAGAGAGAAGAAGGAGAGACTCCCGATCTCCGTCTCACTAGATTCCGCCCTGGTCCCTCGGAAAGAACGCCAGTCAAGATAAGCTTTCTTTTTCCCTTATATCGTATATCGATACACCCATATAGAGAGAATTCCAACCCCGCTCTTGTCATGGTGCATCTATCATGCTTCCATCTTTATCAAACATCAGACGGATATCACGATCTTCAGACGGAGTATCCAAACCATAAACACCTCTACAAATTTACCTTCCTAAATTTACCTTCTCAAGTTTGTGTTCTCGGTAGAGCGTGCATTAACTTGAGCATTTGAAAATTTTCGAAAAATAAACCTTTTTCGGTTCCTAAAAATCTGATTTAGTTATTTGCCAATATATGTAGAAGTCAAACAGACTTTCACACCAAAACCATATATCGTTCATTGATGAAATTCGGAAATTCAACTTCACTATTTAATGAACTCATACTCTTATAAATATTTTGTAATTTGTTCCTGAACAACAATATATATATGAATCAAAAGAAAATTTCATTTGATTCAACAGCTATGTATTTATAGGAAAGAAGAAAAGTAGAATATTAATTTAATTGGGATAACTGCAAAAAAACCTTCCAACTAAATTAATTTTGCAAAATCAACCTTCACTTCAAAAAAATGCAGGTCAATCCCACGACCTCAAACATAACCCGTTATATAACCCCTCTGTTAAATACACGTTATATCAATAACAGAACTTCAAAACGATGCGTTTTTGTATAACGGAATTGATGAAAAACCTTCTTGTTTTAATTTATAGATTTGTTTTTTAAACATAAAATTAATAAAATAAAATAAAGAGAATGAAAAAGCTTTATTCTTCGATACAGCTTTTCTTGATTCATACAATTCAAAAATTAAATTCAGAAATCAAACAAAAAATCAAGTTCAAATCCACCAAAAATAAAACTTATAAATGACATTTGATTAATCCACCAATAAAAACCAGAGATCAAACTCAAACTCAGGAATCAAATTAAACTATCAACCCATAAATCAAAATCCCTATATTGATAACATTTTGTCATCAATGAAAACGTAACTCTTGGCGAATCAAAAGTTTAAAGCTTCATCTAACCCACTAACAATCGCTTAAAAAATTCTGAAAATTCTGGGCTTTTAAAGTTTCACAAATCACCATATCAACACCATCGATCTTGGCTTTTGTATCTCCAATCATCTCCTCACTCACCAAACCTTTGCAATAGCCCGAAAGCTCTCACCCGCAATCGTTGTGAACAAGAACAGAGAGATATTGATAGCAGAGGAGGACGAGGAGGAAGAAGCCTCTAGGGTCACCGTCTTTGCTCCCATCTACCGTCATAATCCGAAGATCGAGATTATGAATCTATTATGTCTTATAAATTGATATTTTATCGTGGATCAATCATGGTTCAAGAATTGTTTTAAAAAATTTTCCTAATTCAATTTTGAAAGAAAGCCTAAGTAGGGGTTATTGGTTCTTGTATTTTGGTGGATTTAGAAATCTTTTTTGGATTTGATAAATTTATTGATTTCAAAATCAGCAAAATAGAAAAAAATTAAATCCACTCAAATACCAAGGTTAGACCTTGTATTTGGGTCTTTGTATTTTAGTCATAAAAATTCTTCCAAATCCATTCAAATTCAATTAAAACTCAAATCCTTATAATATTTAGATTCTAAAATAATAGAACCAATAACACTGTATTTCATTATAGATTTTAAAATCATAGAACCAATAACACTGTATTTCAATATAAATTTTAAAATACAAGAACTAATAACACTGAATTTGGTTTGGATTCTCAAATCCATTAAAATACAAGAACTAATAACACCTCCTTAAATCTGGGTATCGCCAAATCAATTTAGAAAGTGAAAAAACTCACGGACGACATCTCTATTATCTGCTATTATCTGTTTATAAGTGAAAGCGACATCTCTTTCGAAAAAAACAATATTATTTTTACAAACATCGTGCTGTTTTAATTTGATTGAAATGTTGCGTTTTGATTTCAGTGAGAAAATTCACGGACGTCAATCATCGACACGTCAAAAGGATTATATAGCGGGTTATTTTTGAGGTTGTGGGATTGACTTGCATTTTTTTAAAGTGAGGATTGATCTTGCAAAATTAATTTAGTTTGAGAGTTTTTTTGCAGTTATCCCTATTTTAATTATATTGAATAATGTAAACTATAAGACAAAAATCTTCAGTTTCCAATTATAATAAGTAACTTATTAGTGTTACAGCCTACTCGGTCCTACATTAGTTTAAATTAATATATCCAATTTTTGTCAACCAAATTGTAAAATTATTAAGAAATATATACATCCAAATATGAGAATTCATTTTAATGATCCAACTCATAATTAAAAGTGTTCGCATGGTGGTTACTCCTTTTTACAGAATTTTAAGGGAAACTTTTATTTTGTTTTATTGAAGTCTTCAACTTGTATCTAATTAGATATGAGATTCATAGGACCCCTTAATTATTGACTTACCTGAGTGGATTCCAATAAAAATATCCTTTCTTATGCATATGCTTTGCTTCTCAAGTGACTAGAATTGGAAGAAAATAAGACAAACGATTTGAGTAAAGAATAAAAGTAAAGCATATACCACTAAACCTATAAAGAACAACATGGCGAGCAATAAAGACATAACAGTAAGAGTCCAAAAACTTTAAAGTAAACAAATGTGACCAAGAAGAAAATAGAAATATATGTAAGCAAAGAAAATAAAGAAAATTGTTTCTTTATAAAGGAAATGATTTAGAGTGTGCTGGATTAGATGCCGACAGTAGGACATCTTATCACGTAATTAAGGAGCCAGCGTAGTCAATTATTTTTATATATTTTCTGATAATCTTATTTTCCGAATTAAGTACCAATTTTTTTTTTCAATTAATAGAACATGCGATGATGGTTGGATTAACCTTTGCAGCTACCTCCTAAGATTAGAGGTGTCGAAATGATAAAACCAACTTTCTCAGAAGCTGACTTCAACTTGTTCGGTTTCTAGCGAATTAGCAAAATATGTTCATGAGTCAGTATTTAATATTTATCTGTTTTTTAGCTGATTGCAGATTATATGAGCTGAATTGATGATGGTTATGATTTTACATCTTAAAAATGTAAAATATATTGAAATTGTTCTAAAGTTATTTAGTTTTTTATTTGAAAAATATTGAAATACGAACAAATTTTCAAAAAAATAATTGTTTATTAATTATATTGATGAAGAGTGAAAAGAAGCTGTCTTCTATCATCGTCTTCAATTTCAACTTTATGAGTAGCATTTAGTTTAGATTTTCCATAGTGCATTGGCTTAGTGAAGTACTTCATTTTTAATTGAAAACAGATAATTGTATATATTAATTCTGTTTGAAATTCATATATTTGGTTTAGTTTGATCAATCTAGAATATGAATCATTAATTCTGGTTTCACAGAGAAAAAACCAAAATTAAGTTGTGAGACTATTTTGTACCCATACTTATAATTTAGTATTAAAAAAAACTAAAAACTGGTTAAAACAAACGCTTACCAACATATGAGCTCTGCCTGTTAGCTGATGGCAGATTTTATGAGCTGAACTAGTGATGTTTATAGTTGTACATCCTAAAAATGTAAAATATATTAAAATTGTTCTCAAATTATTCAGTTTCCCATTTGATAAATATTAAAATACAAGCAAATTTTCAAAAAATAATTATTCATTTATTATATTGATGAAAAGTGAAAAGAAACTGTCTTCTATCATTGTCTTTGGATTCAACTAAATTTTTATTATACTAATTCATCTAATAAGTACCATTCAGTTTAGACTTTCCATAGTTCAATGAATTAGCGAAGTACTTCATTTTTAACAGAAAAAAATAATTGTATATATTAAACACATAAAGACGATGCACCTTTTGAAATTCATATATTTGGTTTAGTTCGATCTATTCAGAATATGAATCATTAATTTTTGTTTTAGAGGGAAAAACTCAAAATCAAGTTGTGAGACTATTTTGTACCCATACTGGTAATCTAATATTTAAAAAACTAAAATATTGTTTAAATAGGCTCTTGTCAACATGTGTGCTCTGCTTATTAGCTGATGACAGATTATGAGAGATGAATTGGTGATGTTTATACATCTTTAAAACGTAAAATATATAGATATTGTTCTGAATGTATTCAGTTTTTGTTTGAAAAATATTAAAATTTGAAAACAATTTCAAAAAACCATTTGTCCATTTATTATATTGATGAAGAGTGAAAAAAAAACTGTTTTTCATCATTGTCTTCAGATCCAGGTTTATTTTTATTATACTAATTAATTTAATGAGTGCCATTCAGTTTAGACTTTCCATAATCTAATGGATTAGTGAAATACTTCATTTTTAACTGAAAACAGATAATTGTATATACTAAACACATAAATACGATGTACCTTTTCAAATTCATATATTTAGCCTAGTTCGATCTATTGAGAATATAAAACATAAATTCTTGTTTTACAGGAACAAAAAGAAAAATCAAGTTGTGAGATTATTTTGTACCCATACTCGTAATCTAGTATTTAGAAAACTAAAAAATTGTTCAAACAAACGCTTGCCAACATGTGAGCTCTGCTTGTTAGCTGATGACAGATTATATGAGCTGAACTCGTGATGTTTATAGTTGTACATTTTAAAAATGTAAGAAATATTGAAATCAATATAATAAAAACACAAGTGTCTCTCCGGGTGAAGACACCTCAGCATTTTGGAGCTTTCTGAAGATGACACTTCAGCAAAAAAAAATTAACCAATCAAATTAAAACATTAATACACATCACCAATTTTATTTATCACCCATTTTATTTATAAAAGCCCAAAAGATAAAATATACATATCCATCTATAAACCTAATTAAACTAACACTATAAATAATAAAAAAAATATTTGAAAGCATCGAAAGAAGTGAATATCTTGTAAAAATGTGCTTGTGCCATTGATTTACTGCTTCAATAGATGGTTCCAAACAATTTTTACGAGTGATTATAAAGGGGTTTGAAAAAGTGTTAATTATTGTTAATTTTAGTTTTATTTTTACTTTTAAATTTAAATCCACTAAAAATCCAAATATTTTTTATTATTAATTTTAGTTTTTTTTTTTTGGCCAAACACAAGCCTAAATAAGAAATAACAGAAAATAAAAAAATCTTTGATTTAATTTTAACCAAACTCATACCCAAATAATAAATAATAGCAAAAAAATTATTTTATTTTTTTAAACCCAAACAATAAATAATAATAAATAGAAAGTTAAAATTTATAGCTACCTGTTTGTTTGACACAGACATGTATGATTGAAGAAAATGTAGGCATAATATCAACTATGCTTTCGTGGCAACAAAGCAAAAAGCCGTATGTTATAAGAAGCTCACACATCAGTAAAAATTTGAACTAATAAAAACATAACAATAATACATATCATCAACACAATAATAAAATCAAGTTACTATTTTGCTGACCCATTAAAAAGCCCAAAGTTTACAAAAATGAAGGTCAAAAGCATAGGAGGAGAAGCTCAAACCATGACAGCTAGGAGATTCGCACTTCCAGTGGTTACCGAGAACAAATCAATAACTTTTCGATTATTGGCAGCTCGGGCTTCCTCCTAGTCATTCATGAAAACCTCAATCTCAGCATCATTGAAATTGGAACGTAGGAATCACCTTTGTTTCCGGCTCGGTCTTTGCTCAGTTTCTTGGCTTTTGACAAAAAAGCAAAATTTCATGGTTTGAACAGAAAAACAAAAATTCTTGGGAAATGAAAATTCTCGGTTTTGACGGAAAATGAGATTTCCTGATGTTAGCGCGAAAAGGAAATTCCTCGGTTTTGACGGAAAACAAAATATCTCGGTTATTGATAGGAAATGCGAATTCTCGGTTTTGGTGGGCAATGCAATTTTTCTGTTTTGATGGATAATGTGATTTCTTGGTTTTCACTGCAAAATACAATTTCACGGTTTTTGCAGAAAATGCAATTTGGCGATTTTGGAAGAAAAATACAATTTTTCAGTTTTGTTGGAAAAACATGAATAATTTTTCTCAATTTTGACGGGAATAGGGGATTTCTCGGTTTTTGCAGGAATAAGATATTTTTTGGTTTTTGCGAGAAAATATAATTTTTAGTTTTATTGGAAAAACATAATTTCTCAGTTATGGCGGGAAAATGCAATTTTCGGTTTTGGCGGGAAACTGTATTTTTTGATTTTGGAGGGAAAACGGAAAAAAAATAATTTTGACGGAAAAACAACATATCTTGGTTTTGACGGAAAAATACGATTTCTCGGTCTTGATGGGAAATGCAACTTTTCGATTTTGATGGATAAATACGATTTCTCGATTTTGATGGGAAGTGAAAATTTTGAGTTGACGGAGAATGCGATTTCTTAGTTTTCATGGAAAAATGCGATTTTTAGTCTTTTCGGAAAAATACAATTTGACGATTTTGGCAGAAAATGCAATTCCTCGGTTTGATGGGAAAATAAAATTTCTCGGTTTTTGGTGAGAATAAGCAATTTCTCGATTTGATGGAAAATGCAAATTTTCAATTTTGACGGATAATGGGATTTCTTAGTTTTTACGGGAGAACTCAATTTCTCGCGAGGTAATGCAGTTTTTCGTTTTCGCGGGAAAATGTATTTTTCGGTTTTGGTGGAAAAACGTGAATTTTGGTTTGACTAGAAAATAAATTGTTTTGGTTTTGGCAGGAATAGGCAATTTCTCAGTTTTCGCGAAAAAATAATTTTTTAGTTTTGACGGAAAAATATTTTTTGGTTATTGCATGAAGATAAAAAAATTTTGGTTTTAGTGAGAGAACGTGATTTCTTGGTTTTGGTGGAAAACACAGATTTTCGCGGGAAAAATGGATTTTTTTTGGTTTTTGAGGAAAAATGTAATTTCTTTGTTTTGGTGGAAAAATGAAATTTTTGATTTTACGAGAAAATAATTTTTTTTGGTTTTGGCGGGAATATGCAATTTCTCAGGTTTCATGGGAAAATAATTTTTTTTTGTTTTAACGAGAAATGAGATTTTCCAGTTTTTGTAAGAAGATGAAATTTCATGGTGGTAAAATTTCAAGCTACCATATGTTTACAGTAAACAAAATTTAATTATTTAACTTCTGCTAAATCGATATTTCAATAGTTTAAACAAAATTTTCTATTTAGTTCTAAAGTAATAACAATGAATTCGATATGAATGTTATTGATTATAGTTTGGTAGTTTTAGAAACATATATTTATAATAAATATTTGATAAATAAATAAATTTTAATTTAAAAAAATTATATTAATTATTTAATCTTTTTTTAAATGATATTTTGCTTTATATAATTATAAGGGAGGATCAAGTGGCAATTTAGTGGAGAAAATAGATTATATTTGCCATTGGCATGAAGAACTTAAAAATATATTATTTTATTTTTATATATACATTTATAGTTAGTTAAACAAATTTGATAGCAAATTACAATTGAAAAAAAATATTCAATGTTTATTCAGATTTGAAACATGTAAATATATAACTTAAAATAATAGAAATTTATGTATTCATATTATTAAAATAATTTTATTATATTAAAATATATATATATATATATATATAATTTAGAAAATATCTCACAGCGTAGCGCGGGTAATATATAGTATAAACAAATTTTCAAAAAATAATTGTTCATTTATTATATTGATGAAGGGTGAAAAAAAAAACTGTTTTCTATCACTATCTTCGGATTCAGCTTTATTTTTATTATACTAATTTAATCTAACGATTACTATTCAGTTTAGACTTTCTATAATTTAATGGATTAGTGAAGTACTTCATTTTTAACTGAAAACAGATTAAAGTATATATTAAACACAGAAATATGATGTACCTTTTGAAATTCATATTTTTGGTCTAGTTCGATCTATTGAGAATATGAAACATTAATTCTAGTTTTACAGAAAAAAACCAAAATCAAGTTGTGAGACTATTTTGTACCCGTACTCATAATCTAATGTTTAAAAAACTAAAAAGTTGTTAAAACAAGCGCTCGCCAACATATGAGGGGAATCTAATAACTGCGGCAAAAGAGTGACCTATATGTAGTTTATGAAGGCCAGGATCTAACTTCTACTTTTACCATTAACATCGAATTTTTTCCCAACCATTAAATCATTATCTCAATAGTCATTATAAGAAGGAATTCCAAATAATACGGATCGAACCAAGAAACTATTTTGCCACTACTTCCTCTACATTATCAATAGTCAGTGTGGTCCATCAACGCATTATTAGCTGATCATCCAAATAAAATTTGCTTATTAGCCATCTTTTTTGTTAAAGGCTTATTAGCCATCTTATGAAAATGTTTGACCTTAACAAATGGACTAAATTTGCTCAAGCAAATCAAAAGATAGAGATCCACCATTCACTATATTATTAGAGAAGAAATCATTTCATCGCTATAAAATAAATATTTATTCTTGACAGATTTACGTGTCATCGATGTAAACCATTTCAGCCAGACAACAACCAGAATCTCCCATACCAATATTCTTAGCTAGACGAGAGTTATAAATCCCATTACATGTATTAAAAATATCATATTCGTATCAGATATATGTATAACACACTGATCAGATCAAGGTAGAAGGAAGTTAGGGTTTTCCTATGCTTAATCAAATTAACAAAATCAATTAGATATTTATTCATCTATCTTAAGGATAGTCATAACAAAGAGGACAAAACAACATGTCAACTGAAGATCTGGAATATGTAGGAACTTATGAATAGACGGCTATCACAGAACTCGAAAATCAAGAATTCTGGTTACCATTATGAACAAAATTTAGAAAATCATTTGACTCTGGCCGTATCTTCCCACAGCTTTGTTGAACCGCAACTCAATCGACAGATGCGACTTAAAATGCTATTTTATGCAAAGAGAATTATATAAAAAAAACATCTGGAAAAAGTTGCAGTTCAAGAAAGCTGTGGAAGAATACAGAGAGGGTCATGTATAGTAGACGAAACCCTAAGAAGATGAAGCGATGGCAAAATGGTAATTTGAGGAGAGTAAGAGAGAAGTTGATTTGTGAAGAAGAAAGAGATCGATGGTAAAATATTTATAGGGACAACAGAAGAGAAAGGTCATTCTATTATCACACCAATCCCGAGGAGAATATTGGCCTCTCCCTTTATTATTTTCTTTTCTGTAACATTAATAAGTTTTTTTAATATTCATTTAATTTTTTTCTATTACATTTGCATGCATGATAAATAAGTGACTCGCTTCAATTCGATTTTTTTTTTTTTTTAAACATTTTCTTTCTAATTCTTTTGATATGGACTAATATTTGGAAATTCATTATATACAATTTTTTTTTTTACATTTGAGATGTAGGTATGTGAACATAGTATTTTCCATTTTGTCTACTTTTGTCAAAATGATTTTATTATTTTGTTTCCGCACTTGTCACTCATTTTGCAGATGGCAATACTAGGACATATAGTTTAGTCAAAATCCGATCCATTTTTAGAAATAGAGCTTTTCCTTGATACAACAAGTAATTAATCGGATACATAATATATTGTATATATTTATTATTAAGTAAAATTATAATGATGTAGGTTACATACAGTTTTTTGTTACATTACAAGTCACCAGAAAACATGACAACATTAATTTATTTTAGCTTTTAAATTAAATTTACAGATTTAACGTTTCTATTAGTTTGAATTTTCATAGATTTCATATATACTAAGTTCCCAGTTTCTAAAATTTTATAGTAATTTTTAGAAGAAATGCTCCAAAATAACTTCGAATGAGAAAATAATGTGAAATAGGTACTCAATTGAGGGAAAATTGTGAAAACAACCTCTATTTTACGGTTTTTCAAATACCAGCGCTACCCTTATAACTATTTTTACTTGTAGCCTAATAGCAGTCTAAGGGTAAACTGAATGCAGACTACTAACAAACTAATTGGTCTCATAACTGAATGTAGACTATTGACAGACTAGTGGTAAACTAAATGCAAAATATTGGCAGACTGAGGACAAATTAAAAACACACTAGTGGACCTCTCTTATGAATCATTTTAGAAAGAGTGATATTTCATCATACAATTGTTAAGTAGATAATTTCAAAAATTATTCCTAATTTTTAATTAAATTTTTTTTTGCTAATTTTGTTTTCTTTTTTTCTTTGTTTTTTTTTTCTTTGCTAAAAGATTTCTTTATTTTAAGTTTTACATTCACATTCTTAGAGTAACTGTTCTGAATATGTATGTTAATTTTTTTTCTTGTGTTTCACTTTTATATATACATGGACATTCTGATTTGGATTTCCTACATTTAATTAATGGGCTTTTTAGCCTAATAACTATATTGGAACAACAATCCAAGAATATAGCTATCATGTTCAAAAATTTAGATAAGTAACCATGGGTCTTTGAGAAATTACATAACACTCCCTTTATTTTAACCGGGAATAGATACTGTCATTTTTGCTTATGACGTCATCACTGTACATAGTAGTATATTTTTCTACTCTCACACCTATACCATCAAATCTATAACATAACTAAAATTATGTATTATTTTACTGAAATCGGAAACAAATACTGAATTGAGTGATTCTGTGAAGCGAAGAAATATATTTACCTACATAGATGATTTTTCTCCCGGATGTATATCACTTAAGGTTCTTGATTTGAATAATCGGTGTTCGTGTCCAGTTATAATGGCGATGTTTTAATATGTTAAATTTTATAGTATAGTATTGTACAATATTGACTTAGATTGGCGAAACAATAGTATAGTACAATATAGAATAATAAAATAGTACATTTCGATGACTATGCGAAGCATACTTCACAAAGTATAGTATAGTATTATATTCATTTGAATCACTATGACCTATTAACTTTTATAGTACCTACAGATGTGGAGTCTGTCCTGGAGAATGTATCATATGAATGTGATAATCTATTTGTCGGTCGTTAGCAAATAGTTCCAAATAATTCAATATATTTTAAACAAAGGAGTTTTCGGTATATATTATAGAATATATAAAGAATATAATAGTCCTTATATTGATATGGTTACTTTCTAAATTATAGATATTTATATGGCTATATCAACCAATTCTCCTTGATTAATTGTTTTGTGCCGAACATTTTCATTGGGTTATGGCACATCGATAGCATTAGTAGTATAAATTAGGCTATAAGTCCTAGTTAAAAATATTTTCAATCTTTATAGCATAAATTAGGCTATACGTCCTAGTTGAAAATATTTTTATTCTTTAATTATCTACTTATTTTTGTTATAAGTAAGTGATGTTACTGAAGAAATCTAAAGAAAATGTTGGGACGAGAAAAAAGAGAACATGGAGGCATGTGGGTGGTGGGGCCAATGTAGTAGGAAAAGAAGGTTACAGCCCGTCTTTGCCGGGACGGAGGTCTGTTTGTCTACTCTTCTTCCCCGGACTCTCTCTTCTTATATTATTACTTTATTAATATTTTAATTATCATTATTATTTTGGTTTTTTCACATCGAGTTTTTTTTTTTAAACGACTTTTCAAATAGACTTTTCACATAAAGTTAATGAACCATATTTGTTTGAATCGATTACATTTTTGTATCGCTTACTTTCGATGAACCAAAACTTTTAATTTTGTTAAAGGGTTTTCGCAATGGACCAACACTAAAAATTGATAAACATCCGTGCTACACAGTAAAACAATAATTTATTATTACATTTCTTAAAAAAATTAGATAAAATAGGACAGAACTACATATTCTGATTTCGGATGTGCAAATTATGGGTTTCGTTTCATTACTTCATAGCAATAACATTAGTATAACTGATATAGATATTGTTTCAGTATCAATCACTCAACTGTACCCATATCATTGTTATACTTAAGGTTATCAATTCAAATGGAATAGTTGTGATATCAAGAATATAAAAAGGTTTCTAATCCAAATAAATTCAATAGAGTTTGAGTTTTTATCAACTTAACTGAATAAAAAAACAAGGTTGAAGCAAGCAAACATAAACACTAAACTAATAATTCTAAAGAACAACCAATTAAAATCAAATAAGCAATGAAAAACAGAATAATACTAAACAAGATGATTGAAAATATAAAGTGGATCTAAAGATGGGGTTATTGCTTAGTATATACCTTAATAGTCACGGAAAATCTACAAAGCTGTGAGTATGTATACCCATTTGAGAGATATTAGACAAATGTTAGTTACTTAGTACATACCTTAATTAAATCATTTTTATATTCACCATTGCTTGATATCTAATTTGTATTTACTTTAGATTATTCGACTCTCAGATTCAAGATCAATACTCTGGCTTAGAAAAAAAGAATACGAAAAGTTTGAATAAATGTAATCTTACCGGGTGACTAAAATACTATATAAGTTCTACGTACACATATATTATAATATATAATTTACCTTAATAATGTATTTGTTCAGGTTAAGCAATGTTAACCAAAGCCTTGTCCACTATCGTTGCACGAATTTGTTGAAGAACTATTGACAAGGATCCTTTCTGCTCTGATGTACTTCACTCATGGATACACGTTTCATACGTATAAACATGAATTGAAGAGGTCAATTGTAAATTATGGAATCAATGTCAAAAGTGACATTGACTTCTACAGCATATTACAAGATATAATAGAACTCAAATATTCAGGAACCGTTAATTTAAGATGCATTTTATTCAAATGTGATTTGTATAATCCGAGTGGTCGAGGGGTCCATGCAATCAACTTAGGAATGATCGACGTTAATGCAAACATACGTTTTTCAAAGTTTGAACCCTTTTGTCTAGCCTCGCGAGCGGAGCAAGAGTGTTTTATTTCATATCATCAGATTAAGGTAAGTCCTGAAAGATGCTTATCAGTGATAAAAGTGAATCTGCGATGCCGTATTGTTGTGCAAAATGATGATGTCACTATGCAAGCTTAAAGATAATGTAGGAGTTTACTTTACTACAATTCCCTCATATACTAACATCATTGTAGTATGTGAGTGTCAATCCATAATGGGGAAAGTAAGACACTAAGAATACAATAGATCATTCAATTCAAGCAAATTCAAAGATGAGAGGTGATCAAACTAAAGCAATTAACTAAGCAAAACTGAACAATATAGCAGTTTCGAATTCAGATAATCAAAAGACAAGTGGGACCTGAGATGAGGTTATTGATCAAGGGAGAGTCTTAACTAGTGATGCTTACAAACCCACAATAAGCTATTCCTAGGCATATAATTAACAGCTATAACTAGCTCAATTCCTTGGGTACTAATCACTTTGCTAAGCACATATTCAAGACAACTTCCATTACTGAACAGATGATCAACATGCATTATGAAAAACTAATCCAATTCTATATTGCCAATCTACTTATTAGACAACTAATTCCCTAGGCTAAGATAAGCAAATCAAACACTTCAGGCATAAGAGAACCCTATGATCTAGATCAACTTAGCAAGGGCTAATCTAGCATTAAACACAATCAATAAGAAGGAACAATAAGATTAAGAACTAAGGAATCACTAATCAAGCCTCAAATCGCTCTATCTCTATCTCATCTCAAACCCTAAGCACACTACTCACTAATCATAGTTTTAACCATAACCCAAAGCAAAGGAGAATGACTAATCATAATCAGGAAGAAGATAAACACCAACTTTGATTAAAAGAACAAGATTCAAGACATAATTACAAGAGCGCAGGGAGAAATACAAAGGATAAAGCTAAAGTGTAGAAGATAAAGATGAAAAGAAGAAGATCCTAATGTTTTTGGGTCTAAACATATATATAGCTTTCAGGAAAAACCCTTAGTAAACCGAAAATAAACCAGAGAATGGTTGGTTTGGAGGCTTTGTATTGGCTTGTCTGGTCGATTCGTAGCTCGTTATGGGTTGGTTGAAGGCTGTATCGACCAAGTCTGGCCGATACACTGATCGGTACAGTCACTTCTGGCTAAGGCTTATCGGCATGTGATATATCATGGTTTTTATGGTTTTTAACCATGATATTTATTGAGTCTTTTTGGTCTTTTTAGAGTCCTAGTAGAGTCTTTGCAAGTTATAGCGTGTCTGGAGTATAATTGGAGGTTTTGGAGCTTTTTGGAGCATTGCAAGAATCAACCACGAAGTTAGCAACTTGGAGGCATCTATTGGCTTTGGTGATGATCGTCACCACTCAAGGGTGACACTCAGACACCCATATCAGAAGAGGAGTCGCGACTGGTTTTAAAAGATGGAGGATTAATTGCACTTTTACCCCATAAGTTTCACTAATTACAAAAGTGTTACAGATCATGTTTTAGCTTGTATATATTAGGTTTTCAGCCATTGTTGGGTTTTATCTTATATTTTAGAATTAAGAGAGCTTTAGAGAGAGATTTATTCAGAGCTTTTGGAGAGACAGATCATGTACTCTTTTTGAGAAGATTTCAAACCCCTTTAACTTTTACTCTATCTCTTTTAATGCAATTTTATTCAGTCATGTTTTGTGTTTCCATGACCATGTCTGAGTAATATGTTAGTTACGTTTGGGCTTTTCAAAGGTTGATGAAGAGTTTGTAGAATCGCTAAACTGTTAGGAATATTTTTTGGTTCTTCATCTGTGCTTGCATTCAAACCGATTTCTTTGACTAGTCATCCGGAAATTTGAAATACCCTAGGTTGTTTACTAGATGTGAGAACATTATTAATCACATGAACTAGTATTAGATGAGCAAAACGCCTATTTGCAAAGAGATTTGATTTAGGAGTTTTGTGAACAATCGAAACCTGATCTTTAATGCTTGCTTAACTTGTTAGAATTTGCAAAGAGATTTGAAATTCTGTGAATTAGTCATAGATAACTTCTGCAGTGAGAATTGATTAGTTATAACATTGAGTTTTGAGTTCAAGACGGTTTAAATCATTCCTGCTTGCATGCATTCTATATTCTCGGATTCAACTTGCGAATTGACCTGACGTAGCGCTTTTAGTTTTCTGAACTTAGATCAATCAATAATTGCCTACTTTCATTGTTTTAGTTATTTTGCATTACATTTATTATCTACTGCTTAGTGTGGTCCGAATCTATAATTGCTAGTGTAGTTTACTTACTCCCTTGGGATTCGATAACCTTTTATGTTACAACTGCTTTGCTGTGCACTTGAAGTAGTTAATTAATTGGGTAAAACCTGAGCCCTATCAAGTTTTTGGCGCCGTTGCCGGGGAGTAATAGCTGCCTATCGATTTTTATTATTAGGATTTTGTCTAATGTTTTATTTGTTTACTAACTTTCTGCTACTTTTCTTTGTGCTGGTTTCAGGTGTATGCCTAATAGCAGTACCAGAAGCAACAAAGAGAAGGAACTTGTGACTTTAGGCATTGACGAGCTAGCTAAGTTAGAAAGGACCATCATGAAAGCTAAGAAGCAATCTACAATGGTCAGTCCGATTATCTTGGTTGAAGATGCAGAAGGTCACTTGGTTGATAGAGATGAAAACATGAGGAATGCAGAAGGGCAGAGGCTGGATAAGAATGGGAATGTCATAGCTGAACAGGTGATTCAGCAAGCACCAGATGAAACTGTAAATGTTTCTGGGCGTTTTGTGCAGCGGACTCTTGGAGATTACAACAGACCTGATCAGTTTTATGCCAACAGAGCTGCAATCCGCCCTCCTGCTTTTCAGAGGAACGATTTTGAGCTCAATCCTGCTTACTTTTAGCTTCTGGGACAACATCCTTTCCATGGCTTACCACATGATCATCCTATGGATCATATTGAGAGGTTTTAGGATTTGCTTCAAGTGTTAAAGCTAATGGAGTTAGCAATGACTTCCTGTTCTGCAAGCTATGCCCTTATTCTCTTGGAGGAGATGCTGCTTATTGGCTGAAGCAACCGGAGCCTGGTTTTCTGACCACTTGGGAGGACACCAAGAATGATTTTCTAAACAACTTCTATGATGATGCTAGATCAGAAGACCTGAGGACGAAAATTGCTTCATTATCCCAAGGTCCTACTGAAACTTTTAAAGCTTCTTGGCTGAGATTCAAGTCTTATCGAAGGGACTGTCCTTATCATGGTTTCAATCAAGTGCAGATGCTTGGTCTTTTCTTCAGAGTCATTGACTGGAAGTACGAGACGGCATTGGATGCTTCAAGCAGTGGCAACTTCAACACAAACAGACCAGAAGAAGCAATCAGACTGATTGAAAACTTGGCTTGCAGTAACAGCAGCAAGAATGCTGATTATCAAAGGATGAAACAGGCTGGTTTGAATGATGGGAATCAGATTGCTGAAGTTAAGGCTAAGCTGGACAGTATGCACAATTTTATGGTGGGAAAGAAATCAATCCACTTTGCTACAGAGGTAGAGATTTTCGAAAATCTAGAGGAGATTGAGCAGGAAGATGTTAATTTCATCAATGCTGGAGGATTTCAGGGTCAAAGGTTTGAGAATCAGCAGTGGAACAGAGGTTACAACAGCAACAATCAGAATAGTACTTTCACACGAAACCAGAAGAAATACCTAAGCCTCGGTTCCAGAAGACAGAGTTCCAGAAATCTTACCAGAACAGCAGCAACTTCAACAGGAACTATGGTTCTTCTTCTTACCAAACTGCATCTCTACAAGACAACAAGATGGAAGCTATGCTGGAGCAGATCATAGAGGGACAGCAGAAGATGACAGTGGACTTCAATGGCAAGATAGATTCACTGTATAAGGACCTGAATTGAAAAATGGAGAGTCTGAACTCTCACATGAAGAAGCTAGATGTTCAGGTTGCTCAAACTGCATGATCTGTTCAGAGACAAGAAGGATTCTTTCCTGGAAGGACTGATGCTAATCCCAAGCACCATGTGAATGTCATCACATTGAGGAGTGAAAAGAACCTGCAACCAATGTTGCATAAGGATTTTAGCTCAGAGGAATTCGTTGGACTTGAAGAGTTTGAAGATGATGAAATTCATGCTGAAAAAGAACGAGTGACGTTCGTCACCCCTGAAGGGTGTTTCTCGTCACCCAATTTGCAAAGGCACTACACGACTTCGTACCCTATGGGTGACGATCGCCACCAGGAGGGTGACGCTCGTCACCAACCGCGATTCACAGCTGCTTCGCCTGAGACTTCAAACAATACTAAGGAACCGTTGTATAAGCCTAATGTACCCTATCCTAAGCATCCTAAGAAGTCTAAACAGGAGCTTGAAGATGCCAGATGCAAGGCTATCATGGACAAGCTGGTCATTGGATTCCTTTGATTGATGCTGTGAGGATTACTCCTGTTATAAGGAGATGTGTGAAGAGGATGCTGGCCAATAACTTGAGCCTAGAGGCAGGAGAAATGATGATCAACGAGCAGGTCAGTGCAGTGATTCAGAACAGAGTACCAGAGAAGCTTTCAGACCCTGGAAGCTTTGTTTTAGACTGCACAATATTTTCAGACTGGTTTGAGAGATCTTTGTGTGATCTTGTTTCTAGTGTGAACATGGTGCCTCATTCTGTTGCCAAGAGATTAGGGATGACCGATTTTAAAGCTACTAGGATATCTATTGTCCTAGCTGATAGATCAGTCAGAGTTCCTGAAGGTGTGATAGAGGATGTTCCTATCAAAGTAGGAGATTGCATGATTCCTACTGATTTTGTGGTTTTGGAGTATGGAGAAGAACCCAAAGATCCTCTGATTCTTGGCAGACCTTTCCTGGCCACTGTAGGAGCTATTATAGATGCCAGGAAGGGAAGAATTGAGCTGAATGTTGGTGACTTGGTGATGCAATTCGAAATGGATAAGCTGATGAAGAGGCCAACCATAGATGGACATATATTCTATGTGGATGTTCTTACCAACCTTGCTGAGCAGATCTTCCAAGAGGTGAGTCCAGAAGACCCCTTGGAGAGGGCGTTGACCACTTCTACAGCAGAGGTTGATCATCTGGATGCAGCTGCTACTGGTTATGCAAAGATGATGGATGCTACTGCACATGTTATGCAACTGGTTGCACAGGATGAGATAGTCAACACATTTACAAAAGCTGCTGCAATGGGCAATTGGAGTGCAGCAAAAGCACCAAAAGTTAAGCTGAAACAACACCCTACAGTGCTAAGGTACGCCTTCCTTGGAGAAAACTCCACTTGTCCTGTTATTGTTAATGCTTCATTGAACAATGCAGAGCTCACTCGTTTGCTAAGCAAGCTGCGCAGATTTCGCAAAGCTCTTGGCTATTCTCTTGATGATATTTCAGGTATTTCTCCAGACTTGTGCATGCATAGGATACATCTGGAGGATGAATCAAAATCAGAGGAGACTGAATCTGAACCTGCATGATGTTGTCAAGAAAGAGATCATGAAGCTGCTGCAAGCTGAGATCATCTATCCTATATCAGACAGCGCTTGGGTCACTCCTGTTCACGTGGTCCCTAAGAAAGGAGGTGTCACAGTGGTGAAGATTGACAAGGATGAGCTGATTCCTACCAGAACAGTTACAGGACACATGATGTGCATCGATTACAGGAGGCTGAATGCAGCCACAAGTAAAGATCACTTTCCTCTGCCTTTCATCAATCAGATGCTGGAGAGGCTGGCGAATCACAAATATTACTGCTTCCTAGATGGCTATTCAGGCTTCTTTCAGATCCCCATCCATCCAGATGATCAGAAGAAGACCACCTTTACCTGTCCTTATGGCACCTTTGCATATTGCAGAATGCCTTTTGGACTGTGTAATGCTCCTGCAAACTTCTAGAGATGCATGATGTCGATCTTCACTGACATGATTGAGAAATTTATGGAGGTTTTCATGGAGGACTTCTCAGTTTATGGGTCTTCTTTCAAGAGCTGTCTGGAAAACTTGTGTGCAGTTTTGTAGAGATGTCAAGAGAAGAACTTAGTTCTGAATTTGGAGAAGTGTCATTTTATATTAGAAGATGGCATTGTTCTTGGTCACAGAGTCTCTGGAGATGGCATAGAAGTGGATAGGGCGAAAATTTAAGTGATGACAAGCTTGCAGTTGCCTGATTCTGTCAAAGCAGTGAGGAGTTTTCTGGGTCATGTTGGGTTCAACAGAAGTTTTATCAAAGACTTCAGAAATATTGCAAGACCTCTTACTGCTCTTCTCTGCAAAGATGTGAAGTTTGAATTCTCTGCATAATGTCAATCAGCTTTTGAGCAGATCAAACAGGCTTTAGTGACAGCTCATATTGTGCAACCTCCAGATTAGAACTTGCCTTTTGAGGTTATGTGTGATGCCAGCGATTTTGTAGTTGGAGCAGTGCTGGGACTGAGGAAAGACAAGAAGCTACACGCCATCTACTATGCCAGCAGGACATTTGATGAAGCTCAGAAGAACTATGCAACTACTGAGAAGGAACTGTTGGTTGTGGTCTTTGCCTTTGAGAAGTTTCGCCAATACCTTGTTGGCTCCAAGGTCGTGGTCCACACACACCATTCAGCACTGAAGTATTTGATGCAGAAGAAGGATGCAAAGCCAAGGATGTTGAGATGGATTCTGCTTCTTCAAGAGTTTGATATTGAAGTCAAGGACAAGAAATGAGTTGAGAATTGAGTTGCTGATCATCTCTCCAGGATCAGGATTGAAGATGACGTGCCAATCAATAATTTTTTGCCTGACGAGAATGTTTATCTGATAGAGACTCGAATGCAGGAAGAAAGTATTAAAAATCTGAAATCTTCTCGCAACTACAGGGCAGTGACGAGCGACACCAGAGGGGTGACGCTCGTCACGACTTCAGCAGACTTGCGATCCAGTTTAGGCACGACCCCCGTGACGCTCGTCACCCAATCAGGTGACACTCGTCACCCAACACATACGTTAGCAATGATCTGAGCTAGCTTGGGAGCAGCTTTTGAAGAGCAAGTTTATGCCACTACTGATCCCCAGAGACCCTGGTATGCTGATATTGCCAACTATCTTACTGCAGAGGATGAACCACATGATTTCAAGGGGTATGCAAAGAAGAAGTTCTTGAGAGAACTTAGGAGATTTTACTGGGATGAGCCATATCTTTACAAACATTGTGAATATGGGATTTACAGGTGATGCATAGCAGAAGCTGAGGTTCCAGACGTTCTGTTTCACTATCATGGCTCAGAATATGCTGGACACTTTGCCACATTCAAAAAAGTCTCCAATGTTCTTCAATATGGTTTCTGGTGGCCTACTATGTTTCATGATGCACAAGCATTCATTACACTCTGTGATACATGTAAGAGGAGAGGGAAGATTAGCAGAAGACATGAGATGCCACATAACTTCATTCTTGAGGTTGAAGTCTTTTACTGTTGGGGCATTGACTTCATGGGTCCTTTTCCTTCATCCTATGGGAATATATACATTCTGGTTTCTGTTGACTACGTATCTAAGTGGATAGAGGCGTTGGCTACTCCTACCAATGATGCTGCAGTGGTTTTGAAGCTGTTTATGACCATTATTTTCCCCAGATTTGGTGTCCCGCGAATTGTTATCAGTGATGGTGGTTCTCACTTTGTTAACAAGGTCTTTGACAAGCTGCTGAAGAAGTATGTTGTACAGCATAGAGTGGCCATGCCTTATCATCCCCGGACCAGTGGACAAGTTGAAGTTTCCAACAGACAGATCAAGCAGATTCTGGAGAAGACAGTTGAGAAGACAAGGAAGGATTGGTCAGCGAAATTGGATGATGCACTATGAGCTTACAGGACAGCCTACACACCATTCCATCTGCTCTATGGCAAGGTGTGCCATCTACCAGTGGAGATAGAGTTCAAGGCAAAATGGGTCATAAAGAAGCTGAACTTCGATCTGAAGCCTGCTGCAGAGAGGCGCTTGATTCAGCTCAATGAACTGGATGAAATCAGATATCTGGCCTATGAAAACTCCAAGTTATACATGGAGAGGACAAAGGCATATCATGATAAGAAGATCATCTCCAGACATTTCAAGCCCAATGACCAGGTACTACTTTACAACTCTCGTTTACAGCTTTTTCCTTGTAAACTGCATTCTCGTTGGTCAGGTCCCTTCACTGTTAAAGAAGCTCGACCACATGGTGCCATTGTCTTGATAAACTCCAAAAGAGAGGAGTTCACTGTCAATGGACAGAGGGTGAAGCATTATTGGGCGCTAGCCGAGATTCCAGCAGGACACATTGTGTCTCTGGATGATGCATCAGCTGTCTAAACAATCAATCAAAGTCGAGCTAATGACTTTAAACAAGCGCTTAGTGGGAGACAACCCACTGGTAAGTTGTATATTCTGTACTTAGTTTTTATTTTCGTGCTTTAGATTAATCATTCAGTTAAAAAAAAAAAGAAAAAAAAAACTCGACCAAACAAAAAAACGGGTGACGAGCGTCACCCTTAAGGTGATGCTCGTCACCCGTCCGAGGCAAAGGTACGCGATATATCTCTTCCTTCTTCCTCGCGCTTTTACTGAAACATAACGAACACTTCTTCAAATTTTCACAAATCCACAACTTTTGATTTTGTTAACCAAATTGAGTGATTCAAAAGCCTAATCCGTGTGGATTTTGGCCCTCTTTCACAATATCAATTCAGTTTTCAAGACCTGCAAGGTATGTGTTCGGAATCCCCAATTTTCAGTCTGCCATAGGTTTGGTAAAATTTGATTTTTTGACTTGATTAGCTTGATTTAACTGTTGAATCATGGTTAGTTAGGTTGTATTAGATGAATGATACCATCCATGTGTGATTTAATCGGTTGATTTGCAAGTTTTTGAAATTTTCGAGTTCGTGATGAAATTTGCCAAAATCTGGAAATTTTGGGTGATTTGGGTTGAACTGATGATTGACTTGTGTTCCTGGTAGTGTTGTTGTTGATCGCCATCAGTTACTTCATATTGTTTCATTGATTTTTCGAATTTTCAAAAATTTGCTGATTTTGGTGATGTTTTTGGTTAATTTTTGACTTGAATTTTCAGATACCTCGACAGGAGAAACGACAGCGACAAGGCTCGTCTTCGAGCACTGCATCAGGCTCAACAGATTCGTTCAGCAACTACCCCATTTGCAGGCCTCCATGGCCAAAACGAGAGGACATGAAAATACCATCTCGAGTGGCTTGGGCAGAAACTCCGAAGCAGGAGATATCACGTGATACCTGCATACTCCATGACATTCAGGAGGAGTGGGATGAGTATGATACGCTGTTCTACAATGCATGGCAGGAGGTGAAGATTATCCCCACCAGATTCGTATATGCTGTTATTCTGCAGAAGATGGGCATCTTCGAGGAGGTTGTGGAGACTCTGGAGAGGATCGGGATGGGCACTATGCCATTCCAGCAGTACGATTTGTACCCAGACTTGGTTCGCCAGCTTCTCTCCACTGCTCGCGTGTACTACGCGAATGAGCTGGGTAAGTGTGCGTAGGAAGGCATGCTAACTTTCCTAATCCGCGGGGTTCGCTACAGGTTCAGTCTGATGGAGCTTTGCGAGATTTATGGTTTCTCTGACAACTTCACAGGCGTTCTCCTTCCCTCACAATGGACCCACATGCAGACATTCTGGTCCAAGTTCGGGAGTGGAGTCTATGACATCAAGACGAGCACGCAGACAGAGGTTCGACATCCTGTTTTGAGGTACATTCTGCGCCTTCTTGGCAACACCATTTTGTGCAAGTCTGCGTCGAGCAAGACAAGGGTTAGTGAGCTGCTTCTTCTCTACTATGGCTTTGCTGATATGCTCGATGAGGTGATACCTATGGATAACATGGTCCGCGCCAACTTAGGCGCTATGTTTGCTGAGCATTTGGGCTCCTCGAAGACCAAGCCATTCACCAGTCCGGGGGAGAAGACTGAGAGTGTTGGCAGCCTTCTGACACCGATTTTCCAGCATTTTCAGATCGATGTCACACCTTGCAGCCTTCGCAGTGACAGATCTCTCATGGATGACCAGCATCTGCGCCATGTTACGTGGCTCAAGCCTGGAGTTGTCTGGACATTTACTACCACTGCTGGAGAGCATGTTGGCATTAAGTTGCCAAACACAGCGCTCACGACGATCCAGGGTGTCACACACCAGCTACTCTTTCTGCCAGATCGGAGTCTGCTGCACCCTTTACCTCTGCGTCCTGCTAGAGCTGCCACTGCTGGCACTTCCACTGCTGCTGATGCTGGACCATCTAGACGCCAGACCACTGCATCCACTGCTTTCAGGCGTCCTCCACGACCACAGACACCCATGGACATGGCTGCTTTTCAGGAGTATGTCATTGACAGCTTTGAGGGACTCTGGGATGCTGTTGCTACACTTAGCAATTGTGGTTGTGTCCACCCACTTTACACCACTGCGCCCTGCGATGATGAGGACTAAGCCTCTACTATCTGGTTACTTGTTTCTGTTTCTCTTTTCTTTTATTTCTCTTGAGTCATTGTTATGTTTTCTTTGAGTCAGTTGTCAGTTACTTTGATGATGTTTCGCGAGATTATTGAACCAGGTTTCTATTGCTATGTTTGGATGTTATTAAATGTGTGTTTGAATGCTCTAATAGTCTGACTTTAGAGTACATATGATGACATTACGTTAATAACCATCTAACTTGTCGATTCTGAAATACAGGTTGTTGTGATGCTCGTCACCAAACAGGTGACGCTCGTCACCCGACCCTTCGCGAGGTACCACTTTTTCACCTTGGTTTTACAAGTTCTCATGCATCTTTTTGACCAACTCTTGGCTTAATAACACTGGGGACAGTGTTGTTTACGTCTGGGGGAGGTGGTTACTGACGTTGTGTGCTTTGTGTCGTGTTTATAGATTCTTTAAGTTTAGTCAAAAACCTATTTTTATAGGGTCAAAATTTTGAAACTGTCTGTTTTTCTTGGAACTTACAATAGGACGTTTTTGCTTATAAGAACCATTGCCACAGGACGTTCTAGCAATGAAGGTTAAGGTTCTTAGAGAATCTGAAAAATTTTCTGTTAGCTCCACCTTAATGAACTTTAAACTTCTTGTCTTGGGGCTTGATTCTTATTGATCTTGATTCTCTCTTTCAGCACCGACAACAAGGTTAAGATATAGTCTCTCTTTGATCTTCCCTGATGTAGTTTTTGAAAAGTTTAAGTCCAAAGAATGGTGCATTCATGACCCTGTCTCCTCACAAGGGACAATAGTAATGAACACACTCAAGAACCTGTCTCTTCACAAGGAACACAAGTATTGAGTAGCACCATATCTTAGACTGTAAAAAAATGAGAAAAGAAGTGAAAAAAATCGAAAAAAATCAGAAAGGAAAAGATTCAGGAAAGAGAAAATAGGAGAGCTGTGTTGAGATTGCTTTGTTCAGTTGTTTAGGAAAGGAAATGAATCTGTAAGTGATTGAGATGATAAAACCTTGATGAGATATCACACTTAGATAAATAACTGGAGTTAGCAGTAGAAATTTCGGATTTCTTGAAGGGATTTGGACTGGATTTGAGAGATTTGCTAAGCTTGTGATGATTAGACTGAAATTTGATCTTGTGTTGACTCTGTGGTATGTGGATTCGAAAGTGTTAACTAATGTAGTGTTCCTGGTGATTGACTGACTGTTTCTTGTTTTCAAACCTCGACCCTGTTCTTTGTCTGATGTTTGCTTGAGGGCAAGCAAAAGTTAAGTCTGGGGGAGTTGATATATCATGGTTTTTATGGTTATTAACCATGATATAAGTCCTTTTTATTGAGTCTTTTTGGTCTTTTTAGAGTCCTAGTAGAGTCTTTGCAGGTTATAGCATGTCTGGAGCATAATTGGGAATATTGAGGCTTTTTGGAGCATTACAAGTTGAAGCCACGAAGTGTCCAGCTCGAGAAGAAAAGTATGCATTTGGGTGACGCTCGTCACCACCTATGGTGACGCTTGTCACCCATGATGGAAGGAGCGTGGCTGGTTTATTAAAAGTATGAAGATAATTTGCAGAATTAGCCCAGAAGTTCCAGTATTTGCAAGAAAGCCCCAGATCTTGTTTAGCCTCTATTTATTAGGTTTTTCAGCCATTGTTGGTTTGGATCTTAGTTTTTGAGATTTCGGAGAGCTTTAGAGAGGATTTTATTGAGAGTTTTTGGGGAGACAGATCCTGTACTCTTTTTGGAGAAGATTTCGAACCCCTTTTGTTTTTATTCTATTCTTTTAATGCAAAATCATTCAGTTATGTTTTGTGATTTCATGAGCATGTCTGAGTAATTTGTTAGTTAAGTTAGGGCTTTTTCAAAGGTTGATGAAGAGTTTGTAGAATCGCTACCTGTTAGGAATATCTTTTGGTTTTTCATCTCTGCTTGCCTTAAAATCGAATTTCTTAGACACATCATCTAGAAATCCAAAAATCATAGGTTGTTAAACATATGTGAGAGCATTATTCATAACCTGAACTAGTATTTGATGAGCAAAACAACTTAGTGCAAAGAGATTTGGCTTAGAAGTTTTGTGAACAATTGAACTTGATCATATTGCATGTTTAGATTGTTAGGATTTGTAGAGAGATTTAAAACTCTGTGATTTAGACATAGTTAACTTCTGCAATGAGAATTGATTAGTTACATATTTGATTTTCATGTTCGAAACGGTTCTTAATCATTCCTGATTTCATGCATTCTACATTCTCGGATTCCACCTGCGAACTGTCCTGACTTAGCGCTTTTAGTCTTCTGAAACTTAGATCAACAACCAAATTTCGTTTGCTTGCATTTAATTTGTCATTCGCATTACATTGATCGCTCACTGCTTAGCTTAATCCGAATCTACATTCGATAGTGTAGTTTACATACTCCCTTAGGATTCGATACCCCTTGTACTACAACTGCTTTGTTGTGCACTTGCAGTAGTTTTATTTGGATAAAACCTGAGCCCTATCACATGGGCATCTTAACAAGTGTTTATCATCTACTCTCTATGCAAATGTGTGCAAAGCTACATGAAATGCATATAGACTCAATCTTAATTATGCAAATGCACCTAAATGATTCTTTTTGGTTTCCAAAAATTTGAAAATTTTCTGATTTTTTCAATGAAATACATGAATGTATGCATGAGACTCATATGTGCAAATTGGAAAATTAGAAAACAAAACACAATATCAAATGGAATACCCTCGCCCACACTTAAATTACACAGTCCTTTGTGTAATAGAAGTCATAGAGAAGGGTTTAACAACTATAAATGGTGTATGGAAGAAAGGCAGTGCAAAAGGAGTGAAGGAGGAGGAGTTAGGAAGACTTACACTTGTGTTCATGGCTGATATCGGGGTATATGGCCAATACACAGGTCGATATGCACCTCTGTTGGTTCATATCAGGGTGATTGAACCGATACACTGATCGATACGCTCGGAAGTGGTCTGCATCGAGCTGTTATTCGCCATTAAGGCATATCAACGTGAGTTCTGCCTGATATGTACCTTGGTACGTTCGCCCTTAAGGCGTATCGGTTTGGCTCTCCCCGATACATAGATCGATATAGACACCTCTCTACCATATCAACCATTCTTTCCCCGGTATGCAGATTGCTATAAGCTCGGACTGTCCACTATCGGGCAAGACTGCCCGATACGTAGCCCGATACTGTCAATATCGGTCTGACTAGGTCGATATTGGCCTATTTCGTTTCCTCCCTTCCTCCAGACTTAGCACCTTCATCCTTGGTTCAAACCTGGTGCTTAACAACATCCCAAAACATAAAAATAAACATAGAAAACATTAGAAAGCAGTAATATATACAAGGATACAATGGGACTACCTTCCAAGTGTGCTTGTTTAAAGTCTCTAAGCTTGACTTTTCACACCCTTAAGATCATGGAGGAAGATGGAGTGGAACTGAAGTTCCTTCTCCTTTCTACTTGAACAATGTATTGGCTCCATAGTAGAGCCTCTCCTTGGGTTTCCTGGCTCTCTTTCTTAGTCTCCTTGGTCCATTATAGAGCTTCACTTTGATTCCATCAAACAACTCAAGAAGACAACCACCATCAAAGGCTTCACCATCATACTCATTGTGATCAAGAGTGTCTTCATCTTGTTTTAGCACTTACCTTAGGTCCCAGCAGCTCTTCATTGGCATCAGGTGGCTTCTTAGCAGCTCCTGTCTCATCATTAGTGATGCTTTCAGAAAAGCTTGAAGGTGGTGGCGTCATTGCATAGCTAACTCCACCATTGACCTTCTTGAGGGTGACTCTCCTTGGTTAAGTCAACATTAGCGCCTGCTGTTTTCAGAAATGGAGTCCCAGGTAGTAGAGTAAACTTCTGAGTGTTAGCCGTTTCCATCACAACAAAATCAGTTTGTATCTTGCATGCTCCAATCCTCAAAGGAAAGTCTTTATTGAGACCAACAGATTTGCTTGAAGATGAGTCCACAAAAGTGATTGTGGAATCATATGGTCTCAGCTTGGAGACTCCTAGTTCTTTTGCGAATTCAAGAGATATCACATTGACACTTGAACCTGGGTCACACAAGGCTTCTTCCATAACCAATTTACCAAGCTCACAAGAGACTAGAAACTTTCCTGGGTTGCCAAGTTTATGGAGGGTTGTTGGCTGCTCTTTCTTCTTCTCTTTACCATCTAAAGAGTTCACAATTAACTCCACCTTTTCTATGTTCCAAAGAAGGTCTTTGATGAACTTTAGTTGCTCCTTCACTTGCATCATAGTGTTTAGTGTAGGGAAGGGGACACCAGCCTCATCCATCTCTTTTCTGAACCTTGAGAACACAGCTTTTTGAGCTTTTGTAAGAATTCTGCCAGGATAAGGCAAAGGAGGTGTGTACACCAGCTCATCCTCAATGTGTGATGCTTGATCTTTGAGTAAAGGCTCTTAGATATTCTTCTTGGGTTCAACTTGTTTCTTTTGGGGAGGTGACTCTTTTCCATGCTCTTTTAGAGCATAGTATACTCCAACAAGCTCATCATGCTCAGCCAATTCAGCTCCTTATTTCACCTCCACTTCAGCTTCAACAATATCAGCTTCTATGGCCCTATCTTCCTCATTAGCCTTTGCATCACTAGCTGAACTCAAGTGAAAAGCACTTCCCCCACACTTAGAGTCAGTGTCCATATTGATCTTCTTAGTAGAGCTTGTGGTTGAGAACACTTCTTGAGCCCCATAAAGCATTTCTTCAATCTCCTTAATGGATGCTTCAACCTCTTTGTTGAATTTGATGTTCTTGTCATGTAAGAAATAACAATACTCTTGGTGTAAAGGCTTACTCAGTCCAAGGATTTGGCTTTGTAGATGTGATGGTAAAGCCTATTCAGTCTCCAAATTCGTGATCCTTTGACTTAGAGTGTCTATCATGCTGTTGAACATAAAGTTTTTCTGATCCAGTGTGTTAGTAAAAGCAATGAACACTTCTGTAATCTCCATGGCCCCTTTACTCTGATTTGTAAGGGCTTGTTGTAACATTTTCTGCATACTCAATTCCTGAGTTGAGGATGGGCTAGTGTAACCGTGATAATGGTGGAAGTGAGCAGAAGGCTGGTGCATGTCTCCATAACTGCTGTGATAAGCAGCACCATAAGCTCCATAAGGTGACCCATGGTTGAAGCAACTTGGAATGCCTTGGTAGTAAACTTGAGGGTGATACATGGTACCTATAAGAGAAAAAAAATAAAAGAAAAATCAGTACTGAAAAAAATGTTTAGTCTTAGCAAGAACTCAATCTCAAATGCATCAAAACAATCCCAAGAGGGAACGGTGCCAATTGATGTAAGGGTATTAATCCTTTTATCAATCTCAAACACACATGTCATTGTAGCACTTGAGGTGTCAATCCACTTGGAAAGTTAATGTTACTTGAGACGTAGAGAACTTTGCTAAGCCAAGCTAATAGGAAAGGGTTTTGATTATCTAACAAGATAGTAACAAACAAAGAAGCAAAAGAAAGCAAGCAAAGAGCAATAATAGAAATGAAAAACAAAGCAAAAACAGAGTAAGAGCTAGACTTCAAAGATTAAAAGATGGTTCAAGATCAAGACAATGATGATAGGGTGATTCATGTTCATGTCTAGGATGATCAAAACAAGCAATTCTAAACACTCAACCTTAGGTAAGAAACATTAATAAAGACTAATCCAATCCCTTGGAATAATCCTTTTCACTAATCACAATTCCTAATCCACTTTCAATGGTGGAATTATAACTAGCAAAACATTAAAAGCATGGTCCATATAACCAATTAGCATGCTAGACATCTAATCCCTTAGGCTAGGTTTACTAATCTCTTATACAATAGATCAAATATCAATTCACATTCCCATGCATAATCAATGTTTAAAATTAATTTTCCACCATTGTGGTACTAAGCAATGGGAACATTCAAGCAAGAAATGATACATGCAAAGACTCATGACTATCTAAACACCATTTGCAAGCATTGAACTTTATTCAAGCATTTCATCAAACTCTTCGTAGGCAAGTGAAAACCTAAGATCAACTTCTCCTACAAAGAGGTACTAAGAATTCAGCACAATCATATAAGAAAGGGAATGAGAAGTTTTACCCTCATCAGCCTAAACAATCACTAAAATCACCCCATCTGCCCTAATCTCAAACCTAACAGTTACTTTTCACTAAACATTGCCAAAACTACAAAATCCAAAGAGAATGTATGGTAAGACATGATTAGGAAGAATATTAAACAAGGAAAAATTAAGAGAACTGCAAAAATTCAATAAACAATGAGAGATTCTAAGGTATTATCAAAAGAGAAGGTTTTTAAGGATAGAAACAATAAAAGATAAGTTGCCCAAAGCTTTTAGGCTTTAACATATTTATAGGAGGAAAAAAACTCCCTAATAAACCAGGAGTAAACCAAGTTTTAGTCTGGTTTGGATGGGGTGTATCGGGGTGTACTGGTCGATACACTGGTCGATATTGGCTTCTCTCTAATTGCGAAGAGTGTTACTGGAATCGTCGTATCTTTTGAACCACGACCCGGAATGACTTGATTAAACCTACATTGGAAATCTCATTCGATCCTCTTCAACTTCAATGAAGGCTTATGAGGCTGAATACCAACGAAAGACCTTCGTTTGGACTCATACATTTCATATCGACCAGCATTCTGTACTCCTTCCTGATATGCAGATCGATACAATCGCCCCCAGTTAAGGCATATCGGCCTGTCTTCCTCGATACTCTACTCGGTATGTGTCATGTGGCTTGTTTATCGACCAGTGTAGGCCGATATGCTGGTCGGTATGCCTCTGGTCTTTCATATCAAGCAACTTACCTGGTACACTCCTCTGTATGGCCCGTGGTCTCCGTAGTGGTTTCACGAAAAAGCTCTATAAATCTTCAACAACATATCAGATTGACCTGAGACCACGTCCAATCGAAATTTAACTCACAGAGTTACAACTTTGATGAAGGCTGCCGAAGCTAAATCGGGGAGGGAAGTTGTTCATCCCTGCAGATCTTCAATGATGTGTTTTGCAGGTGGTTTGTACCGGGCTGGCATGCCCAATATGCAGCTCGATATGCCTACATATCGACCAACCTTGACCTGTATGCTGCTCGAGATGGCTCCTAACTCTCTGATTCTTCTTTGCTTTGCTATGAAGCTTCTAAACTTACTCTAAGTTCTAAATGGATGCAAAATGGGACAGGAACAAGTAAAAATACATGAATAAAGACTAAAAACTATTGATAAATCTATGCTAAAAAAGTATAAATATATAGTATATCAATGATCCACTTGGTTTAAAATTAATGAAACTTAAAAATGTTTAGTCATTTGATTGCTTGTTTAGATTGATAACTTGAGAATCATTTCCATACTGTGATGAGTGTGGCTAGGTTCTTAAATTACAGTTAAATCAAGTGCATCTTAGAATTGCAAACATAGACATTGGCTTGATCTTACAATATCATTTTCGGATATGAGTTCCAATTTTGAAACTCTCTTCCACGTTGTTCATTTTGATTGCTTGAGGACAAACAAAAGCTAAGTGTGGGGGAGTTGATAGTATGCATTATTACATAATATTAGGTCCCATTTAGTATATGTGTTCACTTCATCTTGTCTATTTTCAGTCCAAAGTGTCCCATTTGCATCCATATTAGACTTACCATGCATATACATTAGGAATGTATACATCCTTGTGTTTTGAGTGTATTCCAGGGCTTTTGAGGTGCTAAGGAGGGCATTTGGAGAATGGTCAATCGAGTGGAGAAGAGAAACAAAGCTGGAAACAAGCGTTCAAATCATCCAGAGGTCATACCCTGGAAGCATATCGTGGAGGACACGTGCCATTCTACCCGGTGTGTACCATGTCCGAGAGGCAATGATCGACATGCAGAACCAGAGGCTGTTCGGAGCAGGCACACCATGGAGGTTCATCTATCCGAGCCCGATGCATGGAGGAATAGGACACTTCGTGGAGGTGCACCGAGGAGAGCCAACCGAGCAGTGCACGATGCGTACCACGTTCGAGACTTCAGCCGAGCCAGAGATCCGATGCAGCATCTTCATCACGCAGTGAGCATATGCACCGTGGAGAGTCAGTTTCTTCCCTATAAATAAACTTGGCCTAAAAACATTGTCATTATCATTTATCTTTTCCTTATTCCATCTAAGCTTTCCCTTGTTGCAAAAGTTCATGTTTCCCTCAAAAATAAAGTTTTGATTTTGAGGTGTATATTTAATAAAGTTTTGTATTTGTCCATTGATTCTTCTTTGTTATAAATCATTAATCATGTTTAACCATACTTTTGTGTATTTAAACATGATTAGTGAGTAGTTAACTTTAGGTTTGAGATTAAGATAGATTATTATGGTTCTAATCATTGTTTAAGGTGTTAGGGTGTTAGATTTTTGATTATCTCTTCTTTTGTGATTATTTTTAAAGCCAAGTATCAGCCTTTTGCCTGAAATAGATCATAGACATTTTGTTGCCATTTAGATGTTTGATGACATGTTTGAAAGAGGTTCATTGCACGAAAATGGTGTTTTGGCTGCCATATAACTCATTGCATCTATCATTTCTTGCATTATTAAGGTTAATGCTAGATTATTTAAGGGATAGTGAAATTTCCATTAGACATTGATTTTGCATGGGATTGTGAGTTGATGTTTGATCCATTGCACAAGAGATTAGAATGCTTAGCCTAAGTGATTAGTTGTCTAAGGTGCTTTTTGGCTCTATGGACTTTGTTAATTAATGCTTGCTGATTGTGTTTACCCCCATTGACCGTGGGATAGGAGTGTGATTAGTGATAAGAGTGTTTTACTGTTTTTTGGAATTAAAAACATTTCAGAGCCAGTTGTAGTATAGCTCAGATTTTTTTGTCAAATCGTAGTGGGAAAGATGAGACAAAGAGAATGCAAGATATTCTGTAATCTAAGCCAAACAGGAAAATAATTTATGATTCTAGCAAAGAGAAAACAGAGCAAAACAGAGAAAAAACAGAGGTGATCAAATGATAAACAAGAGGGTCCAAGATGGGATAATCAACCTAGAATGATCCTTGGCCTGAAACAAGATGTTCAAACAATCAATGAATGCATGATCCTTTAGCATAGAACTCTAACATGTAAATCAGTCCATTCTCATGTTAATGAATCCATTGAATGCAACCTAATCAAGATTTAACTCTCATTAGTGATCAGGAAACAATCAAACATAAAGAAACAGTCCTATCTAGCTAATAAGATCCCTAGTCATCCATTCTCATGTGTATGGATAAGCAAATCCACTAAGAGGTTTATTCAGGCATTTCAACAAATACTTTGGATGCAGAGAAAGCCTAAATTCGAAATTCAGATGATAAAAAAAAATCAAGCATTAAGAACACCTAATAGTGAAAGATCTAACATCATCTATACCTAAACATCATGTTTTAGGCTTTTGATCATCCTAAATCTAATCCATCCTTAAACCCAGAAAAGACTACTCACAACTCATACTTGATCTATTAAAAACTAAATAAGAGATGGAGGAAATCATGATCAGACTCAAAAAACACAAGATCAATAAAAAGAAATCCAAACTTATATTAAAAACTCAAATAGTTGCTACAAAATACCAAAAACTAGAAATTGCTCAAGAACAAGAGAGAGAGGGATTAAAGATAAGGTTTTTTTTGCTAAAGATAAGATAAATAAAATAAAATTAAGGATAAGTGATTAAAAAGATAAGATTTTGTTTTTATAGTCAAGGGTCAAAGCCTGGTCAAATGATAAGTTCGAAAGTTGACCAAAGTCAAAACATAAGGTTAAGCTTAATGCTAGAGTACTTTAGGGATAGAGAAATTGCCATTTACACATTCATTATGCATGGCAGTGTGAGTTGATGTTTGATCCATTGCACATGAGATTAGTAACTTAGCCTAAGAGATTATTTATCTAAGGTGCCTTTTTGGCTCTATGGGCTTTGTTATTTAATATTTATTGATTGTGTTTCCACCATTAACTGTGGGTTAGGAGTATAATTAGTCAAAAAAATTAATGCCAAGGGATTGAATTAGTCTATATTAGTAGTCCTTGCTTAGAGATTAATGCATTATTTGATTCTTTTACACCTTGAATATGATTTGGAACAACCTAAATCAAATTGCCTTAGTCTTGAATCTTTCTTTTAATATTTCGAATTTGCTAAGTCTTTGCTCTGTTTTGTTCAATCATCATATTGCCTTTGCTTTGTTTTAAATCACTTGCATTTAGTGTTTGTCTTTTGGTTGTTTTGGTTACTTGTTTGCCTAGCATAGTGAGATTGTTGCATCTCCATTCAACCCTCAGATTTGGATTGATACCCTTTGCCATTATACTACATGCTAGTGCATGGGGATTACACTAAGCAGCCATAAAAACCTGCTTGTCAATCAGTAAGGGACACACAGAAAGTTAGGAGACCAGAGTAAATTGGCATTGGTTGTTGTAAAACTGGTTGGTAGTATAATGTATGTATAATATTTTGGCTCTAGGCCTTGGCCGAAACTTATACAGTGTTTGTAAAAATCCTTACCTTGGAATGCTACAATATATGGAGTATGTTTTGTGAAAGTGGCTTGTGTTAAATGGTATTAGCTACTCCAAGCTAACACATCTCAAAACGTTTGGCACAGGTTAGAAAGCCTTAGGGCGAAGGTGTAGAGGTTTTATTGCTGAAAGTGTTTTAGGATTTAATATTTTATTCGTTCTTAGTAATAGGACCTGAATGCTCTCAGCGATCATATTATGTCGCTTTTGGTTTAACTATGTCAATATCAAATCAGGGATGTTACAAACGTGTCCAGCAAATATATGGTAGAAAAGTTGGGATTGGGTAAAATAAAACATCTGAGGCCTTACAAGTTGAGATTGCTCAATGACAAGACCGAGTTAAGGATTACAGAATAAGTTACTGTGGAAAATGCAACAATGAAGTGGTATGTTATGTGGTACCTATGCAAGCCAGACATCTCTTGCCAGGGAGGCCATGGTAATTTTACAAAGAAACTATACGCAAGGGAGGTACCAACTACTACTCATCCACGCATGACTAGCACAAGTATAACTTGGTGCCCCTATTACCAGCTCAAATACACGAGATGCAGTCTAAATTTGCCAAAAATTCTAAGGTAAGTAATACTACACTCTTCAATGGTAACAGTATATCTATATCATTGAGACACAATGCAGCTAATGGTCTTTACAGAAGGGTTACTTTCAGATACAGGCACGATGGAGCTTCCCGATGCGATTAGAGCCTTAGACCATCTCTAATGTATTTCTTCATTTTCTACTCCAAAATAAAGTAACTCTAAAATGGAGTTGTGTTTTGCTTCAATGTATTTATCCATTTTCTACTCCAAAAAAGAAATATTCCAAATAGATTCTTATTCGATTTTATTATAAATACTTTTTAGTTTTAAAATATACAAATAAATCCCACTTATTTTATTATTTTTAATTTCTTTCAAAAACTATAACTTAAATATTTATCAAATAATGAAAATTATATAACATCTTAAAAAAACATATGCAGTTTTTATTTAAACATTACTATTACTAAAAAATTTATTATTAAATTTTTAGTATTTGTTGTCTTAAATTTATTTATATTGTTTATCATAATTTCGACAGTGCTTGGGTGAGTCCAGTGCACGTGGTGCCTAAGAAAGGAGGTGTCACAGTGGTAAAGAATGACAAGGATGAGCTGATTCCAACCAGGACTGTGACAGGACACAGGATGTGCATAGACTACAGGAAACTGAATGCAGTAACAAGGAAGGATCATTTTCCTCTGCCTTTCATCTATCAGATGCTAAAGAGGTTGGCGAATCACAAGTATTACTGCTTCCTTGATGGGTATTCAGGTTTCTTTCAGATCCCCATCCATCCAGATGATCAGGAGAAGACCACTTTTACCTGTCCCTATGGCACTTTTGCATATCGCAGAATGCCTTTTGGGCTGTGTAATGCTCCTGCAACCTTCCAGAGATGCATGATGTCGATTTTCACAGACATGATAGAGAAGTTTATGGAGGTGTTCATGGATGACTTCTCTGTTTATGGGTCCTCTTTCAAGAACTGCTTGGATAATCTGTATGCAGTTCTGCAGAGATGTGAAGAGAAGCACTTGGTTTTAAACTGGGAGAAGTGTCATTTTATGGTTCAGGATGGTATTGTACTTGGCCACAGAGTCTCTGGAGACGGTATAGAGGTGGATAGGGCGAAAATTGAGGTGATGACAAGTCTGCAAGCACCTGATTCAGTCAAAGCAGTGAGGAGTTTTCTGGGCCATGCAGGCTTCTACAGAAGATTCATCTAGGATTTTAGCAAGATAGCACGCCCCCTTACTGCTCTCCCTGCAAGGATGTGAAGTTTGAGCTCACAGAAGAGTGCAAATCAGCCTTTGAACAGATCAAACAGGCTTTGGTTACAACCCCTATTGTGCAGCCTCCAGATTGGGACTTACCTTTTGAGGTAATGTGTGATGCCATCGATTTTGCAGTTGGAGCAGTGCTGGGACAGAGGAAAGACAAGAAACTCCACGCCATCTACTATGCAAGTAGGACTTTGGATGATGCTCAGAAGAATTATGCAACAACTGAGAAAGAATTGTTAGCTGTTGTGTTTGCTTTTGAGAAGTTCAGGCAGTATCTTGTTGGCTCCAAGGTCGTGGTTCATACTGACCATTCAGCACTGAAGTACCTAATGCAGAAGAAAGATGCAAAACCAAGGCTGTTAAGATGGATCCTGCTTCTTCAGGAATTTGATATTGAAGTGAAGGACAAGAAAGGGGTTGAGAATGGAGTTGCTGATCATTTATCCCGGATTCAGGTCGAAGACAGTGTTCCAATCAATGATTTCTTGCTTGAAGAGAATGTTTACTTGGTGGAAACCAGAGAACAGGAGGAAAGTACTGAAAACCTGCAGTTTTCACAAAATTGCAGGGGAGTGACGAGCGACACCAGGAGGGTGACGCTCATCACCAACCCAGAATAGTCGCGACCAAAGTATACGAGAGAGGTGACGCTCGTCACCAATATTGGTGACGCTCGTCACCAATCTCAACACTTATCTGCGATTTGTGCAAGCTTGGGGATGGCTTTTGAAGAACCTGTTTATGCTTTACATGATCCAAAGAGGCTCTGGTATGCTGATATTGTAAATTATCTTGCTGCAGAGGATGAATCACATGATTTTAAAGGCTATGCTAAGAAGAAGTTCTTGAGAGAACTTAGGAGATTCTATTGGGATGAGCCATACCTCTACAAGCATTGTGCTGATGGTATCTACAGAAGATGCTTAGCAGAAGAAGAAGTCCAGGACGTCCTTTTTCACTGTCATGGATCAGAATATGCTGGACACTTTGCTACATTCAAGACTGTCTCTAAGGTATTGCAAGCTGGATTTTGGTGGCCTACTATGTTCAGAGACGTCCAAGCCTTCATCACAAGCTGTGATACTTGTCAGAGAAGAGGAAAAATCAGCATGAGACATGAGATGCCACAGAACTTCATTCTGGAAGTTGAAGTTTTTGATTGTTGGGGCATTGACTTCATGGGACCTTTTCCCTCATCTTATGGGAATAGATACATTCTGGTTGCTGTTGATTATGTATCTAAGTGGGTAGAGGCGTTGGCTACTCCTACTAATGATGCTGCAGTGGTTTTGAATCTGTTTAAGACCATTATCTTTCCCAGATTTGGTGTCCCGCGGATTGTCATAAGTGATGGTGGTTCTCACTTTGTCAACAGGGTTTTTGACAAGCTTTTGAAGAAGTATAGTGTACAGCACAGAGTGGCCACGGCCTATCATCCCCAAAAAAATGGACAGGTTGAGGTTTCCAACAGGCAGATCAAGCAGATTCTAGAAAAGACAGTTGGGAAGACAAGAAAAGATTGGTCTGCAAAGCTGGATGATGCATTATGGGCCTACAGGACTGCATACAAAACGCCACTTGGGACTACACCATTCCATCTTCTCTATGGCAAGGCGTGCCATCTACCAGTAGAGTTGGAGTTCAAAGCAGAATGGGCCATCAAGAAGCTGAACTTCGATCTGAAGCCTGCTGCGGAAAGGTGTTTGATTCAGCTCAATGAACTGGATGAGATCAGATATCTGGCCTATGAAAACTCCAAGTTATACAAGGAGAGGACAAAGGCATATCATGATAAAAAGATCATCTCCAGGCATTTCGAGTCCAATGACCAGGTATTACTCTACAACTCTCGTTTACAGTTTTTTCCTGGTAAATTGCGTTCTCGATGGTCAGGTCCTTTCACTGTCAAAGAAGCTCGCCCACATGGTGCAATTGTCCTGATTAACTCCAAAGGAGAGGAGTTCACTGTCAATGGACAAAAGGTGAAGCACTACTGGGCACAAGCAGAGATTCCAGCAGGACACATTGTGTCTCTGGATCAGGCACCAGCTGTCTAAACAGCCAACCAAAGTCAAGTTAATGACTTTAAACAAGCGCTTAGTGGGAGGCTACCCACTGGTAAGTTGTAGATATAACACTTAGTTATTATTTTTGTGCTTAGAATTAATAATTAAATTAATATTTAGTAAAAAAAATAAAATAAATAAAAATGGTGACGATCGTCACCCTTATGGTGATGCTCGTCACCCGTCGAAGTCGAGCACGGTTATTAGTTTTCTCTCTTCTTCTTCCTCGGGCATAACTGTTTAAACATCGAACACATAGAAAATTTTCAGAGATTCATAACTTTTGATTTTCTAAACAAAATTGAGTGATTAAAGAGTCTAATCCGTGTAGATTTTGCTCCTCTTTCTGAATATCAACTCGGTTTTTAAGATCTGCAAGGTATGTGTTCGGAATCCCCAATTTTCAGTCCGCCATAGGTTTGGTAAAATCCAATTTTTGACTTGATTGGCTTGATTTAACTGTTGAATCATGGTTATTTAGGTTGTATTAGAGGAATGGAACCATCTATGTGAGCTTTTATCGGTTGATTTGCAAATTTTGAATTTTCGAGTTCATGATGAAAATTGCAAAAATCTGGAAATTTTGGGTGATTTGGGTTGAACTGATGATTGAATTGTGTTCCTTGTAGTGCTGTAGTTGATCGCCACCAGTTATTTCACCTTGATTGGTTGATTTTTCGAACTTTGAAAAATTTGCTAATTTTTGTGATGTTTTTGGTTGATTTTGATCTTCAATTTTCAGATGCCTCGTCAGGAGGAACGACCAAGGAAAAGCTCGTCTTCAAGCACTGCAACAGGGTCTACGGATTCCTTCAGTCAACATCCGGTTTGCAGGCCCCCATGGCCCAAACGAGAAGATCGGAAAATAGCCTCAGGAATGGTTTGGGCAGGGACTCCGAAGCAGGAAGTGTCCCGAGACACCTGTGTGTTCTGCGTTATTCAGGAAGAGTGGGATGAGTGTGACACGCTGTTCTACAATGTGTGGCTGGGAGTGAAGATTATCCCCACTCCGTTCGTGGATTCTGCTGTTCTGCAGAAGATGGGGATCTTCGAGGAGGTTGTTCAGATGCTGGAGCGCATTGGGATGGGGACTATGCCATTCCAGCAGTATGATCTGTACCCAGATTTGGTCCGCTAGTTTCTCTCTACAGTTCGCGTCTACTACGCGAATGAGCTGGCGAAGCGGGCGCAGGAAGGCACGATGACGTTTCTGATCCGAGGAGTTCGATACCGGATCAGTCTGATGGAGCTTTGTGGGATCTATGGCTTCTCTGACCATCCCACAGGCGTTCTCCTTCCCTCTCAGTGGACCCATATGCGGACATTTTGGTCCAAGTTCGGGAATGGAGTCTATGACAGCAAGATCAGCACGCAGACAGAGGTTCGACATCCGGTTTTGAGGTACATTCTGCGCCTCTTTGGTCATACCATTCTGTGCAAGTCTGCGCCCAGCAAGACTCGAGTTAGTGAGCTGATTGTCCTATACTACGGACTTTATGAGATGCTGGATGATTCGATACCTGTTGATAGCATGGTTCGCGCCAACTTAGGCGCTGTTTTCGCTGAGCATCTGGTCTCCTTGAAGACCAAGCCATTCACCAGTCCAGGGGAGAAGACTGAGAGTGTTGGCAGCCTGCTGACACCGATCTTCCATCATTTCCAGATCGATGTCACACCTTGCAGTCTGCGCAGTGACAGATCACTTATGGATGACCAGTATCTGCGCCATGTCACTTGGATGAAGATTGGAGTTGTCTGGACTTTCACTACCACTTCTGGAGAGTATGTTGGTATTAAGTTGCCACAGAGAGCCGTCACTACTATTCAGGGAGATCCACGCCAGCTACTCTTCACGCCAGCACGGACTCTTCTGCGCCCCTTTACTCTGCGTCCTGCTAGAGCTTCTACAGCTGGCGCCTCTGCTTCTACTGCCGCTGCTGTTGATGCTGGACCTTCTACATGCCAGAGTGGTTCTTCTACTGCTTTCAGGCGTCCTCCACGACCACAGACACCCATGGATATGGCTGCTTTTCAGGAGTATATCATTGACAGCTTTGAGGGACTCTGGGATGCTGTTGCTACACTTAGCAACTGTGGTTGTGTCTGCCCCCATTACACCACTGAACCTTGCGAGGATGAGGATTGAGGCTTCACTATCTGGTTATTTTTGCTATGTTTGGATGTTGTTAATTATGTGTTTGAATGCTCAAAAAGTCTGACTTTCGAGTACATATGGAAACACTTCGTTAATTAACATCTGACATAAGAATTGGACAATACAGGTCGTGGTGACGCTCGTCATCCGACCCCACGCGAGGTAACACTTTTCTGACTTGGTTTTTTGACTTCTCATTCATTTTTCTGACCCACTCTTGGCTTAATAACACCGGGGACAATGTTGTTTAAGTCTGGGGGCGGTGGTTACTGACGTTGTGTGCTTTGTGTCATGTCTATAGAGTCTTAAAGTTGAGTCAAAAACCTGTTTTTCTAGAGTCAAAATTTTTGAAACTGTCAGTTTTTCTTGGAACTAACCATATGACGTTTTTGCTGATAAGAACCATTGCCACAGTAGTTGATTACAAGTCTCACTAAGTTGAAAGTCATAGGTAGATCAGTCTAGCAATAAAGGTTTAGGTTCTTAGAGAGTCTGAAAAATTTGCTGTTAGCTCCACCTTAATGAACTTTAAACTTCTTGTCTTGGTGATTGATTCTTATTGATCTTGATTCTCTCTTTCAGCACTGAAAATAAGGTTAAAATACAGTCTCTCTTTGATCTTCCCTGATGTAGTTTTTTTAAAAATATTAAGTCTAAAGAATGGTGCATTCATGACCCTGTCTCCTCACAAGGAACAACAGTAGTGAACACACTCAAGAACCTGTCTCCTCACAAGGAACACAAGTATTGAGTAGCCCCATATCTTAGACTGTAAAAGTTGAGAAAAAGAAGTGAAAAATGGAAAATATCCTAAGGAAAAGATTATAGAAGAGAAAATAGGAGAGTTGTGTTGAGATCTATTTGTTCAGTTGTTAGGAAGGGAAAAGAATCTGTAAAGTGATTGAGATGATAGAGCCTTGATGAAATTTCACACTTAGATAAAAAAAGAATAAGGAGTTAACAGTAGAAATTTCAGATTTTTTGAAGGGATTTGGACTGGACTTGAGAGATTTGCTAAGCTTGTGATAATTAGACTGACATTTGACCTTGTGTTGACTATGTGGTATGTGGATTCGAAAGCTCTAACTAGTATGGTATTCCTGATGACTGACTGACTGTTTCTTGTTTTCAAACCTCGACCTTATTCTTTGTCTGATGTTTGCTTGAGGGCAAGCAAAAGCTAAGTCTGGGGGAGTTGATATATCATGGTTTTTATGGTTTTTAACCATGATATAAGTCCTTTTTATTGAGTCTTTTTGGTCTTTTTAGAGTCCTAGAAGAGCCTTTGCAGGTTATAGCATGTCTGGAGCATAATTGGAGATTTTGGAACCTTTTGGAGCATTCTGGGTGGAAGCCACGAAGTACCAAGCTCGAAGGAGAAAGTATCACATATGGTGACGCTCGTCACCACCTTTGGTGACGCTCGTCACCCATTAAGGAAGGAGCGTGGCTGTTTTATTAAAAGTATGAAGAAGATTTGCAGAATTGGCCCAGAAGTTCCTTTATTTACATGAAGACCCCAGATCGTGTTTAGCCTCTATTTATTAGGTTTTTCAGCCATTGTTGGCTATTATCTTAGTTTTTGAGAATTCAGAGAGCTTAGAGAGAGATTTATTCAGAGCTTTTTGGAGAGACAAATCCTGTACTCTTTTGAGAAGATTTTGAACCCCCTTATTCTTTTACTCTTTCTCTTAATGCAATATTATTCAGTTATGTTTTGTGATTCCATAATCATGTCTGACTAGTCTGCTAGTTAAGTTAGGGTTTTTCAAAGGTTGATGAAAAGATTGTAGAATCGCTATCTGTTAGGAATATCTTATGGTTTTTCATCTCTGCTTGCTTTAAAATCGAATTTCTGAGATACATCATCTAGGAATCCGAAAATCTTAGGTTGTTAAATATATGTGAGAGCATTATTCATAACCTGAACTAGTATTTGATGAGCAAAACAACTTAGTGCAAAGAGATTTGGCTTAGGAGTTTTGTAAACAATTGAATCTGATCATTCCTGCATGCTTAGGTTGTTAGGGTTTGCAAAGAGATTTGAAACTCTGTGATTTAGGCATAGATAACTTTTGCAATGAGACTTGATTAGTTATGCATCAGTGATTCATGTTTAAAACGGTTCTTAATCATTCCTGATTTCCTGCGTCATACATTCTTGGATTCAACCTACGAACTGTCCTGACTTAGCGCTTTTTAGTCTTTTGAAACTTAGATCATCTTACAAAATCGTTTGCTTACTTTCATTCATTCATTCGCATTACATACATCATATCTTGCTTAGCTTTATCCGAATCTATATTCGATAGTGTAGTCTGCATTACTCTCTTGGGATTTCGATACCCCTTGTACTACAACTGCTTTTGCTGTGCACTTGCAGTAGTTTTATTTGGGTAAAACCTGAGCCCTATCACCACCAGTCAGCAGGATCGAGCACCAAATTGACCTAGTGTCAGGCTCAGCCTTACCGAATCGGCCAATTTACCGGATGAACCATACCAAGACTAAAGAATTAGAGAAGCAGATTTAAGACTTGATGTCCAAAAGGTACATAAGAGAGAGTTTAAGTTCCAGCGCAGTACCAGTACTACTCGTTCCAAAAAATGATGGTACATGGCGCATATGTGTCCACTGCCGAGCAATCAACAACATCACCATCAAATACCGCCAACCTTTACCACATTTAGATGACATGTTGGACAAGCTAAATGGTACTACCATCTTCTTAAAGGTGGATTTGAAGAGTGGTACCACCAAGTCCGCATGAAAGAAGGAGACGAGTGGAAAACTGCCTTTGAGACTAAGCAAGGCCTATACGAGTTGCTGGTTATGCCTTTTGGTCCTACCAATGGCCCGGGTACTTTCATGAGGCTCATCAGTAAGTTCGTGGTAGTTGAAATTGGTCTAATAGCCGCAAATGGGGAAAACAGACTTCTAATGAATCCTACAACGAGAACGGAGTAAATAGACTCAAAATATTCATTCGGGACTCACAATAGTACAAGGATAAGTCTCTATTACTTGTATCTCATTCCGTAGAAGAGATCCCAAATGAATATCCGAAACAGGTCTAATAGCCGAAAATAGGGAATACAGACTTCTGAGGAATCATAAAAAGAAAATGGAGTAAATAGGCCTTAAATAGTCACCTGGGACTCATAATAGTACGAGAAGAAGCTTTTATAACTTGTATCTCATTCCGTAGACGAGATCCCTAATGAAGATCCGAAACTGGTATAATAGCCAAAACTGGGGAAAACGGACTTCTGATGAATCATACAAAGAAAATGGAGTAAATTGGCTAAAACTATTAATCTGGGATTCCTGATTGTAGAAGGAGAAGACTCTATTACTTGTATCTCATGCCGTAGAAGAGATCCCATATGAAGATCCGTACAAGGAGAAGCTTCTATCACTTGTATCTCATTCTGTAGAAGAGATGCCAAAATGGGAAAAATGGACTTCTACTGAATCATACAAAGAAAATAGAGTTAAAAAGGCATGAAATAGTCATCTGCGACTCAAAATAGTGCAAGGAGAAGCCTCTATTACTTGTATCTCATTCTGTGGAAGAGATCCCAAATGAAGATCTGAAACTGGTAAAATAGCCGAATATGGTTAAAACTGATTTCTGATGAATCATACAAATAAAATGGAGTAAATAGGCTTGAAGTAGTCATCCGAGACTCATAATAGTACAAAAAGAAGCCTCTATTACTTTTATCTCATTTCGTGGAAGAAATCCAAAATAAAGATTCGAAACTGGACTAATAGCCGAATATGGGGAAAACGGACTTCTACTGAATCATACAAAGAAAATGGAGTAAACAGGCTTGAAATAGTCATCTGAGACTCATAATAGTACAAGAAGAAGCCTCTATTACTTATACCTCATTCCGTAGAAGAGATCTCAAATGAAGATATGAATCGGGTCTAATAGCAGAAATCGGGGATAACGGACTTCTGATGATATTACAAAGAAAATTGAGCAAACAGCTTTAAATAGTCATCTGGGACTTATAGTACAAGAAGAAGTTTCCATTACTTGTATCTCATTCCCTGGAAGAGATCTCAAACAAAGATTTGAAACTGGTCTAATAGTCGAAAATGGGAAAACGGACTTATGATGAATCATACAAAGAAAATGGAGTAAATAGGTTTGAAATAGTCATCTGGGTACAGGGAGAACCTTGTATTACTTATATCTTTTTCCGTGGAAAAGATCCCAAACAAAGTTCCGAAACTGGTCTAATAGCTCAATATGGAGGAAACTGACTTCTGATGAACCATACAAAGAAAATGGAGAAATAGGCTTGAAATAGTAATATAGGAGTCATAATAGTACAAGAAGAAGCCTCTATTACTTGTATCTCATTCCGTGGAAGAGATCCCAAATAAAGATCCGAAACTTGTCTAATAGCCGAATATAGAGGAAACAGACTTTTGATGAATCAAGAAAATGGAGTAAATAAGCTTCAAATAGTCATCTTGGAGTCGTAATAGTACATGGAGAAGCTTGTATTACTTGTATCTAATTCCATGGAAGAGATCCCAAATGTAGATCTGAAACTGGTCAAATTGCTGAATATGAAGGAAATGGACTTCTGATGTATCATACAAAGATAATCGAGTAAATAGGCTTGAAATAGTCATCTGGGACTCATAATAGTACAAGGAGATTCCTCTATTACTTGTATCTCATTTTGTAGAAGAGATCCTAAATGAAGATCAAAAACTGGCCTAATAACCAAAAAAGGGGAAAACAGACTTCTGATGAATCATACAAAGAAAATGGAGAAAATTGGCTTGAAATATTCATCTGGGACTCATTACAGTACAATGAGAAGCCTATATTACTTGTATCTTATTCCGTAGAAGAGATGACAAATGAAGATCCGAAACTGGTCTAATTGCCAAAAATTGGAAAAATGAACTTTTAGTGAATCAAACAAAGAAAATAGAGTAAAAAGGCATGAAATAGTCATCTGGGACTCATAATAGTGCAAGGAGAAGGCTCTACTACTTGTATCTCATTCCGTGGAAGAAATCCAGAATGAAGATTCGAAACTGGTCTAATAGCTGAATATGGGGATATAGACTTCTGAAAATGGTCCAATAGCCGAATATAGAGGAATCAGACTCATTAAAATACATGAAGAAGCTTCTATTACTTTTGATGAATCATACAAAGAATGGACTAAATTGGCTTGGAATAGTCATCAGGGACTCATAATAGTGCAAGGATAAGCCTCTATTACTTGTTTCTCATTCCATAGAAGAGTGATGTTACTGCATATTACATGTATTTTGCATACATATAAGCTAGCTTTTCATGCATTTACATCACACTTTAGGCTAGATTGCATCACTTTAGGTCCTAGAGCATTCTTGCACCAGCATACGCATGTTCCTTGCATTTTACATCATATTCAGGTTGTTTCTGGCTACTTTGGAGTCGTGGAGTTCATGGACGTGCTGAGGCTAGTGTGGAGATTCGTGGGAACAACGAATGTTTGGTAAGGACCAGAGATCGGGGAGCAGATCGAGCACGACCGGTCGATCTAGGTGAGATCGACCAGAAGATCGAGTAGTCCTTCCGATCCAAGGAACCTGATCGAGACGGAGATCGAGTGAAGCAATCGATCAAGTGGTACAGACGTAAATGATGCCATGCAAAGCGAGAGCCAGATCGAGTCCACCACCCGATCCACCAAAAGATCGATACCAAAATCGGGTGCAACACTCGATCCACCGAAGAAGATTGAGACACAGATCGAGTTGAAGACACGATGTCCGAAGATGATCGAGTAGCATGCTCGATCTCGAGGTCGATCTCAGTCCTTTCAACCGTTTTTCACCGTTAGCGAGGGGGGGGGGGGACCATCGAGCTGTTTGGCCCATTTTGGGAAGGCGGCGATGATATTTTCCCACACACTTTTTCATTCTTATCTTTTATGCTTTTTCTCTCTGGTTTGGAGACGATCCGCCATTGTTAGACTTTGAGCTTTGTTCTTGAATATTTCGAATCATTTTAAGCTTAATCCATCGTTTTTCATGTTTATCGTTTCATTCTCCATGCTTTACTTAGTTTACTTAATGTGTAGTGAGTAGTTTCATTTGGGTTTCGGGGTTGAGAGGATTCACGGGGTCTAAAGGGTTTTCAAGTTTGTTGTTTTCTCGTTCTTAATAGCTTTCTCTTCTAAGATGTTGAGTTCCTAAGGCTTAAAGAGTCTCACGCCAAGATCTTTATGATCAGAGAGAGCTCTTACCTTGACAGGATCCAGAGATCTCTGAAAATCACATCTTAGAGGCTAGTTACTCTTTCCCAAACGCCATGGTAGTTTAGAGGACTAGTTAAGCCGCGTGGTTGAAATCTGTTTTCCTTGCCTCTCAATCTCTTTTTCCGCCAAACGCCATGGGTCTGGAGGAAATAATGAGAGAGTGATCCATACCACACGCCATGGATGGGTCTTGTTTTGTTTTCAAGGCTTAGAGAATCTCACAAAGTGAGTAGATCTAGAGTTTTCAAACCAAGCTTGGACCTTTGAAACCCCTAACATGAATCTCAACCCTAGACCCTTCTTTCTTAGCATTCTCACATCTTTGTTAATCATTCGCTTGATACTCGTCGCATCCTGGTCATTAGTTTCTTCATACTTGCATTTTTAGACGAGATCGATCCAAACTGCTCGATGTAGTGGTCGATCCTGTTGTCGATCCACTAGTCGATTTTTATAAATTCATAGCTTTGCATTTTAATCGTTCTGTCTTTTCGTCGTGGTAGTTCACTCTTTCCTAGTAATTTTAAAATAGTTTTGCATTCCATTTGGTCGCTGCATATAGTTTCTAGGATTTTTACAAAATCGCTTATCATTTGCTTATCTTTACACTGCCCTTGCATTCTCTCTGACCTTTCTAGCTCCTAGGAATGGATTGACACTCACTTGCATACTGTACTACAACCTGGTTTTGCATTTGAGTTTTGATAGCCTCATTGCATCCTCGCCTTCCAAAAAATATTGATATCAAAGAGATCCCAAATGAATATCCGAAAAAGGTCGTATAACCAAAAATAGGGAAAACGGACTTCTAATGAATCATACAAAGAAATGGAGAAAATTGGCTTGAGATATTCATTTGGGACTCAAAACAGTACAAAAAGAAGCCTCTATTACTTGTAGCACATTCTGTAGAAGAGATCCCAATTGAAGATCCAAAACTGGTCTTATAGCCATAAATGGGGAAAACGGACTTCTGATGAATCATACAAAGAAAAAGGAGAAAATCGGCTTGAAATATTCATCTGGGACTCATAAAAGTACAAGGAGAAGCCTCTATTACTTGTATCTCAATCCGTAGAAGAGATGCCAAATGAAGATCCGAAACTGGTCTAATTGCTAAAAATGAGAAAAATGGAATTCTAGTGAATCATAGAAAGTAAATGGAGTAAAAAGGCATGAAATAGTCATATGGGACTCATAATAGTGCAAGGAAAAGCCTCTATTATTTGCATCTCATTCCGTGGAAGAGATCCCAAATGAAGATCTGAAACTAGTTAAATAGCCAAATATGGAGGAAAGAGACTTCTGATGAATCATACAAAGAAAATGGAGTAAATAGGCTTGAATAGTCATCTGAGACTCATAATAGTACAAGAAGAAGCCTCTATTACTTGTATCTTATTCCATGGAAGAAATGCAGAATGAAGATTCGAAACTCGTCTAATATCCGAATATAGGGAAAACGAACTTCTCATGAATCATACAAAGAAAATGGAGTAAATAAGCTTGAAATAGTCATCGGGGACTCATGATAGTACAAGAAGAAGCCTCTATTACTTATATCTCATTCTGTAGAAGAGATCTCAAATTTAGATCTGAATGTGGTCTAATAGAAGAAATTGGGGATAACGGAGTTCCGATGATACTTACAAAGAAAATAGAGTTGATAGGCTTAAAATAGTCATCTATGACTCATAGTATACAAGAAGAAGCCTCTATTACCTGTATTTCATTCCGTGGAAGATCTCAAATGAAGATTTGAATCTGGTCTACTCGTAGAAATGAGGAAAAACGGATTTCTGATTAATTATGCAAAGAAAATGGAGTAAATAGGTTTGAAATAGTAATCTTGGTACAGGGAGAACCTTGTATTACATATATTTTATTCCGCGGAAGAGATCAAAAACGAAGATCCGAATCAGGTTTTATAGCTGAATATGGAGGAAACAGACTTCTGATGAACCATACAAAGAAAATGGTGTAAATAGGCTTGAAACAGTCATCTGGGAGTCGTAATAGTACAAAGTGAGGGCTTTATTACTTGTATCTCATTCCGTGGAAGAGATCCCAAATAAAGATCCAAAACTTGTCTAATAGCCGTAACTGGTTTGATAACAGGTTTTTGATCTAGAGGAAACAGACTTTTGATGATTCAAGAAAATGGAGTAAATAGGCTTCAAATAGTCATCTGGGAGTCATAATAGTACAAGGAGAAGCTTGTATTACATTTATCTCATTCCGTCGATGAGATCCCAAATGAAGATCTGAAACTGGTCAAATTGCCGAATATGAAGGGAACGGACTTCTTATGTATCATAAAAAGAAAACCGAGTAAATAGGATTGAAATAGTCATCTGGGACTCATAATATTACAAAGGAGATGCATCTATTACTTGGATCTCATTCCGTAGAAGAGATCTCAAATGAAGATCCAAAACTAGTCTAATAGCCAAAAATGGGGAAAACGGACTTCTGATGAATGATACATAGATAATGGAGAAAATTGCCTTGGAATATTCATCTGGGACTCATTACCGTACAAGGACAGGCCTCTATTACTTGTATCTCATTCTGTAGAAGAAATGCCAAATGAAGATCCGAAACTGGTCTAATTACCAAAAACGGGAAAATAGACTTCTAGTGAATCATCCAAAGAAAATGGAGTAAATAGGTTTGAAATAGTCATCTGGGTATAGGGAGAACCTTGTATTACTTATATCTTATTCCGTGGAAGAGATCCGAAACGAAGATCCAAAACTAGTATAATAGCTGAATATGGAGGAAACGGACTTCTCATGAACCGCACAAAGAAAATAGAGTAAATAGGCTTCAAATAGTCATCTTGGAGTCATAATAGTACAAAGAGAAGCCTCTATTACTTGTATCTCATTACGTGGAAGAGATCACATGTAAAGATCTGAAACTTGTCTAATAGCCAAATATGGAGGAAACGGACTTTTGACGAATCAAGAAAATAGAGTAAATAGGCTTCAAATAGTCATATGGGAGTCATAATAGTACAGGGAAAAGCCTGTATTACTTGTATCTCATTCCGTGGTAGAGATCCCAAATGAAGATCTGAAACTACTCAAATAGCCGAATTTGAAGGGAACGAACTTCTGATGTATCATACAAAGAGAATGGAGTAAATAGGCTTTAAATAGTCATCTGGGACTCATGATAGTACAAGGAGATGCCTCCATTACTTGTATCTCATTCCGTAGAAGAGATCCCAAATGAACATCCAAATCTGGTCTAATAGCCAAAAATTTGGAAAACAGACTTCTGATGAATTATACAAAGAAAATGGAGAAAATTGGCTTGAAATATTCATTTGTGACTCATTACAGTACAAGGAGAAGCCTCTATTACTTGTATCTCATTCCGTATAAGAAATGCAAATGAATATCCGAAACTGGTCTACTTGCCAAAAATGGAAAAAATGGCTTCTAGTGAATCATACAAATAAAATGGAGTAAAAAGACATGATATAGTCATAGGTGACTCATTACAGTACAAGGAGAAGCCTCTATTATTTGTATCTCATTCTGTGGAAGAGATCCCATATGAAGATCCGAAACTGGTCTAATTGCCAAAAATGGGAAAATGGACTTCTAGTGAATCATACAAAGAAAATGGAGTAAAAAGACATGAAATAGTCATCTGGGACTCATAATAGTGCACGAAAAAGCATCTATTATTTGTATCTCATTCTGTGCAAGAGATCCCAAATGAAGATATGAAACTAGTCAGATATGAAACTAGTCAAATAGCCGAATACGGAGGAAACGGACTTATGATAAATCATACAAAGAAAATGGAGTAAAAAGGCTTGAAATAGTCATCTAGGACTCGTAGTAGTACAAGAAAAAGCCTATATTACTTGTATCTCATTCCGTGGAAGAAATCCAGAATGAAGATTCGTAGCTGGTCTAATAGCCGAATATGGGGAAAACGGATTTCTGATGAATCATACAAAGAAAATGGAGTAAATAGGCTTGAAATAGTTATCTCGAATGAATATGGGGAAAACGGATTTCAGATGAATCATACAAAGAAAATGGAGTAAACAGGTTTGAAATAGTCATTCCGTGGAAGAGATCCCAAATGTAGATTCAAACTTGTCTAATAGCCGAAATTTAGGAAAACGGACTTCTGATGAATCTTACAAAGGAAATGGAGCAAATACGATTTAAATAGTCATCTGGGAGTCATAATAGTACAAGGAGAAGCCTCTATTACTTGTATCTCATTCCCTGGAAAAAATCCCAAACGAAGATCTGAAACTGGTCTAATAGCCAAAACTGTGGAAAACGGACTTCTGATGAATAATACAAAGAAAATGGAGCAAATTGGTTTGAATTAGTCATCTGGGACTCTTAATAGTACAAGAAGAAGCCTCTTTTACTTGTATCTCATTCCATGGAAGAGATCCAGAATGAAGATGCAAAACTAGTTTAATAGCCGAATAGGGAAAAACGGACTTCTGATGAATCATACAAAGGAAATGAAGTAAATAGGCTTGAAATAGTAAACTTGGACTCGTAATAGTACATGGAGAAGCTTGTATTTCTTGTTTCTCATTCCGTGGAAGTGATCCCAAAAGAAGATCTGAAACTGTTTAAATAGCCGAAAAAAGGGAAAACAGAGTTCTCATGAATAAAACCAAGACAATGGAGTAAATATGTTTGAAATAGTCATCTGGGACTCATTATAGTACAGCATCAAGCCTCTATTACTCTTATCACAATCTGTGGAAGAGATCCAGAATGAAGATCCAAAACTTGTTTAATAGCCGAATAGGGAAAAACAGACTTCTGATGAATCATACAAAGAAAATTTAGTAAATATGCAAGAAATAGTCATCTGGGACTCATAATAGTATAAGAGGAAGCCTCTATTACTTGTATCTCATTCCCTTGAAGAGATCCCAAACGAACATCTGAAACGGGTCTAATAGCCGAAAATGGACAAAACGGACTTATGATGAATAATACAAAGAAAATGGAGTAAATATGTTTTAAATAGTCATCTGGGACTCATAATAGTACAATAAGAAGCCTCTATTACGAGTATCTCATTCTGTGGAAGAGATCCCAAATGAAGATCCAAACTTGTCTAATAGCAAAAATTTGGGAAAACGGACTTCTGATGAATCTTACAAAGGAAATGGATTAATTAGGATTCAAATAGTCATCTGGGAGTTATAACAGTAATGAAGATCCAAAACTAGTTTAATAGGTGAATAGGGGAAAATGGACTTCTAATGAATCATACAAAGAAAATGGAGTAAATAGGCTTGAAATAGTCATCTTGGACTCATAATAGTACATGAAGAAGCTTGTATTTCTTGTATCTCTTTCCGTGGAAGAGATCCCAAACGAAGCTCTGAAACTGGTCTAGTAGCCAAAAATAGGGAAAACAGACTTCTGATGAATCATACAAAGAAAATGGAGTAAATAGGTTTGAAATAGTCATCTGGGACTCATAATAGAAATAACAAAAATATATTACGAGTATCTCATTCCGTGGAAGAGATCCCAAATGTAGATCCAAACTTGTCTAATAGCTGAAATTTAGGAAAACAGACTTCTGTTGAATCTTACATAGGAAATAGAGTAAATACGATTTAAATAGTCATCTGGGAGTCATAATAGTACAAGGAGAAGCCTCTATAACTTGTATCTCATACACTGGAAGAGATCCCAAACGAAGATCTGAAACTGGTCTAATAGCCGAAAATGGAGAAAACAGACTTCTGATGAATTATACAAAGAAAATGGAGTAAATAAGTTTGAATTAGTCATCTGGGACTCATAATATTACAACAAGAAGCCTTTATTACTCTTATCACATTCCATAGAAGAGATCCATAATGAAGAACCAAAACTTGTTTAATAGCCGAATAGTGGAAAACAGGCTTATGATGAATCATATAAAGAAAGTTTAGTAAATATGCTTGATATAGTCATCTGGGACTCATAATAGTACAAGAGGAAGCCTCTATTAGTCGTATCTTATTCCCTGAAAGAGATCCCAAACGAACATCTGAAACAGGCCTAATAGCCGAAAATGGAGAAAACGGACTTATGATGAATCATACATAGAAAATGGAGTAAAGACGATTTAAATAGTCACCTGGGAGTCATAATAGTACAAGGAAAAGCCTCTATTACTTGTATCTCATTCCCTCGAAGAGATCCCAAACGAAGATCTGAAACTGGTCTAATAGCCAAAAATGGGGAAAACGGACTTCTGATGAATAATAAAAAGAAAATAGAGTAAATAGGTTTGAATTAGTTATCTGTGACTCATAATAGGACAAGAAATAGCCTCTATTACTTGTATCACATTCCGTGGAAGAAATCCATAATGAAGATCCAAAACTGGTTTATTAGCCGAATAGGTGAAACTGACTTTTAATGAATCATACAAAGAATATTTAGTAAATATGCATAAAATGGTCATCTGGGACTCATAATCGTACAAGAAGAAGCCTCTATTACTTGTATCTCATTCCGTGGAAGAGATCCCAAAAGAAGATATGAAACTGTTCAAATAGCTGAAAAAGGGGAAAACAGACTTCTGATGAATCACACCAAGAAAATGGAGTAAATAGGCTTGAAATAATCATTTGGAACTCATAATAGTACAAGAAGAAGCCTCTATTACTTGTATCTCATTCCATCGAAGAGATCCCAAACAAAGATTTGAAATTGGTCTAATCGCCAAAAATGGGGAAAACAGACTTCTAATGAATGATACAAAGAAAATAGCGTAAATAGGCTTGAATTAGTCATCTGGACTCGAAATAGTAATAAGAAGCATCTATTACCAGTATCTCATTTTGTGGAAGAGATCCCAAAAGAGGATCCAAACTTGTCTAATAGCCGAAATTTGGGAAAATGGACTTCTCATGAATCATACAATGGAAATGGAGTAATATGATTTTAATTGTCATTTGAGAGTCATAATAGTACAAGGAGAAGCCTCTATTACTTGTATCTCATTCACTGGATGAGATCCCAAACGAAGATCTGAAACTGGTCTAATAGCCGAAGATGGAGAAAACAGACTTCTGATGAATTATAAAAAGAAAATGGAGAAAATAGGCTTAAAATAGTTATGTGGGACTCATAATAGTACATGAAGAAGCCTCTATTACTTGTATCTCATTCCGTGGAAGAGATCCAGAATGAAGATCCGAAACTTGCTTAATAGCCGAATAGGGAAAAACGAACTTCTGATGAATCATACAAAGAAAATTGAGTAAATATGCTTGAAATAGTTATCTGAGACTCATAATTGTACAAGAAGAAACCTATATTACTTATACATCATTACATAGAAGAGATCTCAAATGAAGATATAAATCTGGTCTAATAGCTGAAATTGGGGATAGCGGATATGCGATGATATTATAAAGAAAATGGAGTAAATCAGATTTAAATAGTCATCTAGGACTCATAATAGTATAAAGAGAAGCCTCTATTACATGTATCTCATTATGTGGAAGAGATCCCAAAAGAAGGTCTGAAACTGTTCAAATTGCCAAAAATGGGGAAAACGGACTTCTGATGAATCAAACAAAGAAAATCGAGTAAGTAGGTTTGAAAGTGTCATCGTGAACTCATAATAGTACAAGAAGAAGCCTCTATTACTCTTATCACATTCCGTGGAATAGATCCAGAATGAAGATCCAAAACTTGTTTAATAGGCGAATAGGAGAAAACCGACTTCTCACGAATCATACAAAGAAAGTTTAGTAAATATGCTTGAAATAGTCATCTATGACTAATAATTGAACAAGAGGAAGCCTCTATTACTTGTATCTCATTTCGTGGAAGAGATTCAAAATGGAGATCCAAAACTGGTTTAATAGCCGAATAGGGGAAAACAGACTTCTGATAAATCATACAAAAAAGTTTAGTAAATATGCTTGAATTATTCATCTAGGACTCATAATAGTACAAGATTATGTCTCTATTACTTATACCTCATTCTGTAGAAGAGATCTCAAATGAAGATATGAATCTGGTTTAATAGCTGAAATTAGGGATAACGGATATCTGATGATATTACAAAGAAAATATAGTAAATTGGATTTAAATAGTCATAATAGTACACGGAGAAGCCTCTATTACTCTTCTCACATTCCTTGGAGGAGATCCATAATAAAATCCAAAACTGGTTTAATAGCCGAATAGGAGAAAAAGACTTCTAACGAATCATACAAAGAAAATTTAGTAAATATGCTTGAAATAGTCATCTAGGATTAATAATAGTACAAGAAGAAGCCTCTATTACTCTTATAACATTCCGTGGAAGAGATCTAGAATGAAGATCCAAAACTGGTTTAATAGCCAAATAGGAGAAAACAGACTTCTCACAAATCATACAAAAAAAATTTAGTAAATATGCTTGAAATAGTCATCTAGGACTAATAATAGTACAAGAAGAAGCCTCTATTACTTGTATATCATTTCATGGAAGAGATTTAGAATGATGATCCAAAACTGGCTTAATAGCCGAATAGGGGAAAATAGACTTCTGATAAATCATACAAAAAAAGTTCAGTAAATATGCTTGAAATAGTCATCTGGGACTCATAATAGTACAAGATGAAGCCTCTATTACTTATACCTCATTTCGTAGAAGAGATCTCAAATGAAGATATGAATCTGGTTTAATAGCTGAAATTGGCATAACGGATATCCGATGATATTACAAAGAAAATGGAGTATATCAGATTTAAATAGTCATCTAGGACTCATAATAGTACACGGAGATACCTCTATTACTCTTATCACATTCCGTGGAAGAGATCCATAATGAAGATCCAAAACTGGTTTAATAGCCGAATAGGAGAAAACAGACTTCTGACGAATCATATAAAGAAAATTTAGTAAATATGCTTGAAATAGTCATCTAAGACTCTTAATAGTGCAAGAAAAGCCTCTACTACTTATATCTCATTTGGAAGAGATCCAGAATGAAGATAAAAAACTTGTTTAATAGCCGAATAGAGGAAAAAGACTTCTGATGAATCATACAAAGAAAGTTTAGTAAATATGCTTGAAATAATCATCTAGGACTCATAATAGTACAAGAAGAAGCCCCTATTACTTGTATCTCATTCCGTGGAAGAGATTCCAAACGAAGATTTGAAGCTGGTCTAATAGCCGAGAATGGGGAAAACAGACTTCTCATGAATTATACAAAGAAAATGGAGAAAATAGGTTTGAAATAGTCATCTTGGACTTATAATAGTAATAAGAAGCATCAATTACGAGTATCTCATTCTGTGGAAGAGATCCCAATTTGGGAAAACGGACTTCGATGAATCATACAAAGGAAATGTAGTAAATAACATTTAAATAGTCATCTGGGAGTCATAATAGTAAAAAGAGAAGCCTCTATTACTTGTATCTCATTCTTTGGAAGAGATCCCAAACGAAGATCTCAAACTGGTCTACTAGCCAAAATTAGGGGAAACAGACTTCTGATAAATCATACAAAGAAAATGGAGCAAATAAGTTTGAATTAGTCATCTGGGACTCATAATAGTACAAGAAGAAGCCTCTATTACTTATATCTCATTTCGTGGAAGAGATCTAGAATGAACATCCAAAACTGGTTAGTAGCCGAATAGGGGAAAACATATTTCTGATGAATTATACAAAGATAATTTAGTAAATATGCATGAAATAGTAATCTGGGACTCATAAAAGTATAAGAAGAAGCCTATATTACTTATATCTCATTCCGTGGAAGAGATTCCAAACGAAGATCTGAAACTCGTCTAATAGCCAAAAATAGGGAAAACAGACTTCTGATGAATAAAAAAAAATGGATTAAATAGGCTTGAAATAGTTATATGGGACTTATAATAGTACAAGAAGAAGCCTCTATTACTTGTCTCATTCCGTGGAAGAAATCCAGAATTAAGATTCGAAACTGGTCTAATATCTGAATATGCGGAAATAGACTTCTGATGAATCATACAAAGAAAATGGAGTAAATATGCTTGATATAGTCATCTGGGACTTATAATAGTACAAGAAAAAGCCTCTATTACTTGTATCTCATTCCCTGGAAGTGATCTCAAACGAAGATTTTAAAATGGTCTAATAGACAAAATGGGAATCACGGACTTTTGATAAATCATACAAAGAAAATGAAGTCAATAAGTCTTAAATAGTCATATGAGACTTATAATATTAATAAGAAGCATCTATTAAGAGTATCTCTTTTCGTGGTAGGGATCCCAAATGAAAATCCAAATTTGTCTACTAGCCGAAATATGATTTAAATAGTCATCTGGTAGTCATAATAGTACAAGGAGAAGCCTCTGTTACTTTTATCTCATTCCCTGGAAGAGACCCCAAACGAAGATCTGAAACTGGTCTAATAGCCAAAAATGGGGAAAACATACTTCTAATGAATCATGGAAAGGAAATGGAGTAAATAGGCTTGATATAGTCATGTGGAACTCATAATAGTACAAGGAGAAGCCTCTATTACTTGTATCTCATTCTGTGGACGAGATCCCAAATGAAGATCTGAAACTGGTCTAACAGCAAAAAATGGGGAAAACGAACTTCTGATGAGTCATACAATGAAAATGGAGTAAGTAGGCTTGAAATAGTTATGTGGGACTCATAATAGTACAAGTAGAAGCCTCTATTACTTGTATCTCATTCCGTGGAAGAAATCCAGAAATAAGATTCGAAATTAGTCTAATAGCCGAATATAGGGAAATAGACTTCTGATGAATCATACAAAGAAAATTGAGTAAATAGGCTTGAAATAGTCATTTGGAACTCATAATATTACAAAAGAAGCCTCTATTACTTATACCTCATTGTGTAGAAGAGACCTCAAATGAAGATATGAATCTGGTCTAATAGCAGAAATTGGGGATAACGGACTTCTGATGATATTACAAAGAAAATTGAGTAAATCATATTTAAATACTCATATGGGACTGATAATAGTACAAGAAGATGCTTCTATTACTTGTATCTCATTTCCTGGAAGAGATCCCAAACGAAGATTTGAAACTTGTCTAATAGCCGAAAATAAAGAAAACGGACTTCTGATGAATCATATAAAGAAAATAGAGTGAATAGGCTTGAAATAGTCATCTGGGATTCATAATAGTACAAGAAGATGCTTCTATTACTTGTATCTCATTTTGTGGAAGAGATCCCAAACAAAGATCTGAAACTGGTCTAATAGTGGAAAATGAGGAAAACGGACTTTTGATGAATCATACAAAGAATGGACTAAATTAGCTTGGAATAGTCATCAGGGACTCATAATAGTGCAAGGATAAGCCTCTATTACTTGTTTCTCATTCTATAGAAGAGTGATGTTACTGCATATTACATGTATTTTGCATACATATAAGCTAGCTTTTCATGCATTTACATCACACTTTAGGCTAGATTGCATCACTTTAGGTCCTAGATCATTCTTGCACCAGCATACGCATGTTCCTTGCATTTTACATCATATTCAGGTTGTTTCTGGCTACTTTGGAGTCGTGGAGTTCATGGACGTGCTGAGGCTAGTGTGGAGATTCGTGGGAACAACGGATGTTTGGTAAGGACCAGAGATCGGGGAGCAGATCGAGCACGGCCGGTCGATCTAGGTGAGATCGACCAGAAGATCGAGTAGTCCTTCCGATCCAAGGAACCTGATCGAGACGGAGATCGAGTGAAGCAATCGATCAAGTGATACAGACGTAAATGACGCCATGCAAAGCGAGAGCCAGATCGAGTCCACCACCCGATCCGCCAAAAGATCGATACCAAGATCGGGTGCAACACTCGATCAACCGAAGATCGAGACACAGATCGAGTTGAAGACACGATGTCCGAAGATGATCGAGAAGCATGCTCGATCTCGAGGTCGATCTCAGTCCTTTCAACTGTTTTTGGCCGTTAGCGAGGGGGGGGGGGGGGACCATCGAGCTGTTTGACCCATTTTGGGAAGGCGGGGATGATCTTTTCCCACACACTTTTTCATTCTTATCTTTCTATGCTTTTTCTCTCTGGTTTGGAGATGATCCGCCATTATTAGACTTTGAACTTTGTTCTTGAATATTTTGAATCGTTTTAAGCTTAATCTATTGTTTTTCATGTTTATCGTTTCATTCTCCATGCTTTACTTAATGTGTAGTGAGTAGTTTCATTTGGGTTTCGGGGTTGAGAGGATTCACGGGGTCTAAAGGGTTTTCAAGTTTGTTGTTTTCTCGTTCTTAATAGCTTTCTCTTCTAAGATGTTTAGTTCCTAAGGCTTAAAGAGTCTCACGCCAAGATATTTATGATCAGAGAGAGCTCTTACCTTGACAGAATCCAGAGATCTCTGAAAATCATATTTTAGAGGCTAGTTACTCTTTCCCAAACGCCATGGTAGTTTAGAGGACTAGTTAAGCCGCGTGGTTGAAATCTGTTTTCCTTGCCTCTCAATCTCTTTTTCCCCCAAACGCCATGGGTCTGGAGGAGAGAATGAGAGAGTGATCCATACCACACGCCATGGATGGGTCTTGTTTTGTTTTCAAGGCTTAGAGAATCTCACAAAGTGAGTAGATCTAGAGTTTTCAAACCAAGCTTGGACCTTTGAAACCCCTAACATGAATCTCAGCCCTAGACCCTTCTTTCTTAGCATTCTCACATCTTTGTTAATCATTCGCTTGATACTCGTCGCTTCCTGGTCATTAGTTTCTTCATACTTGCATTTTTAGACGAGATCGATCCAAACTGCTCGATCTAGTGGTTGATCGTGTGGTCGATCCACTAGTCGATTTTTATAAATTCATAGCTTTGCATTTTAATCGTTCTGTCTTTTCGTCGTGGTAGTTCACTCTTTCCTAGTAATTTTAAAATAGTTTTGTATTCCATTTGGTCGCTGCATATAGTTTTTAGGATTTTTACAAAATCGCTTACCATTTGCTTAGCTTTACACTGCCCTTGCATTCTCTCTGACCTTTCTAGCTCCTAGGAATGGATTGACACTCACTTGCATACTGTACTACAACCTGGTTTTGCATTTGAGTTTTGATAGCCTCATTGCATCCTCGCCTTGCAAAAATATTGTTATCAAATGGCGCCGTTGCCATTCTAGGAGTGTTAGAAAGCATAGAGATTTGGGGCTTACTAAAGACTAAGCTTTACTTTGTTTAAGTTACTAATTTCTCTACTCTCAAAGGTGTTTCTTTCAGGTACATGCATCTTCGTTCAAGGGGAGACAAAAATCTACTTCAACCCTTGGACAACATTCATCAACTTGGTCATTCACGGCAAAGAAGAGTTTGAGAACAAGCTAGAGCTTTTGAGGAGATTGTTCAGCACGGTTTGGTTGACTTTGAAGCTATGACTGAACACGAGCATCCAGAGGGACCTCCTCCAGCTCACGAGGCACTGGGAAGGGGCAATGGAAACCCCCAACACGCGGCTAGACCCCCAAGGATCATAGGAGCCAGAGATGCTCCCAATACTTATCACAACAGGTTTGGGATCACTCCTCCTCCTGTACAAAACAACAACTTCGAGATTAAGCCGGGTTTCATCTCCATGGTGCAAAACAATAAGTTTCACGGCTTAGCAATGGAAGATCCCTTGGAGCACCTCGAAAATTTCGAGCAAGTATGTGGGATGATCAAGATAAACGGCATATCCGAAGATGCTTTCAAGCTGCGTCTCTTTCCATTCTCTCTTGGAGGCAAGGCTAGACATTGGGAGAAAACACTTCCTCAAGGCACCATCACTTCATGGGCCGAGTGTAAGAAGGCCTTCCTCTCAAAGTTCTTCTCTAGCACCAGAACGGCAAGGCTAAGAAGCGAGATCAGCGGCTTCACGCAAAGGAATAATGAGACTTTCAATGAAGCCATGGAACGAATCAAAGACTACACTATCCAATATCCACACCACGGCTTCAGTGAAGAGACTCTTCTAAGCACTATCTACCGAGGAGCTTCACCAAAGATTCGCTTGTTGCTTGACACGACCAGTAAGGGGAACTTCCTTTGTCAAGAGGTAGAAGAAGGCATGGAGCTGATTGAGAACTTATCACTAAGTGACGACAACTATGCTGAAGATTATGACCGTGCACCGCGGGGTTCTGAGATAGAGTCTCACAAGAAAGAGTTGAAATCATTACACGAGAAGATTGACAAGTTGGTTTTGGCAAATCAGAAGCATGTTCACTCTGTTGGTGAAGCGGATGAGAGCCAAGAGGAGCTTGAGTTGAGCCAAGAAGAAGCCAATTGGGTGGCGGGTCAAAACAACTACAAAACTCAAGGCTATTCACAAGGCTACAACCAGAACAACAATCTCTCCTACCGCAGCACCAATGTAGCAAACCCTAAGGATCAAGTGTACCCTGCTCAGCAAGCAAAGCCTTTCGTACCATACAACAAAGGTTTTCAGCCGAGTGGTGGTTTCCAAGGGCAAGGGCAGAACAACTTCCAAGGGCAACAGCAAGGAAACAAGGGTTATACGCCAATGTACCCTCCGGGCTTTGTACCTCAGCAGCAACAACCGATGCAACAACAAGTTGATCATGTCCAAGCTATGTTCCAACAATTGATTCAAGGGCAAGCCTCTACAAACCAGAAGTTTGCCGAGATGAACACTCGTTTAGACTCGTCTCTCACTGACTTCTCTACTTAAATCACCAACTTAAACAACAAAATCAAGCAGCTAGAGAAGGGGAAGGCGAGTACAAGTGGTCAGAATAGCCTACCGGGCAAGTGTGAGCAGAATCCTAAGGAATATGCCAACGCCATCACGTTGAGAAGCGGAAAGGAACTTACACCTACAGTTACTCCCAAGAACAACGCGGACGTTGTAATTCAAGCGGGGGAGGGTAAGCTTTCAGCTGATGATGAGATCAACTTTGACAATGTCTGGATTCAAGGGCCAAGAAGAGGAGACAAAGCGATTGTTGAGAAGAAAGCGGAGCAAACTACTAAGGAGAAGGATGCTTATGTACCTCCACCGTATGTACCTAAGCTACCTTTTCCCGGCCGTTTCAAGAAGAAACTCATAGAGAAGCATAGAGTCTTGTTTGAGAAGCATCTTAAGGACGTAGAGATCAAGCTACCTCTCGTGGACTGCCTTGCAATGATGCCTAAATGCGCCAAATTCTTCAAAGACACTCTCGTGAAGAAGAATAAGGAAAGTAAGGAAGTGCTTGTTCTAAGTGAGGAGTGTAGTGCTGTGATACACAAGGAGATAGTCCCTAAGAAGTTGGGAGACCCTGGAAGCTACACTATACCTTGCGCTTTAGTCCTTTGGAGTTCAAGAGTTGCCTTTGTGATCTCGGAGCTAGCATAAATCTGATGCCTCATTCTGTGGCAAAGAAACTTGGCTTTACCCGTTTCAAGGACTGTAGAATCTCGTTGGTACTAGCTGACAGGAGTGTGAGGTTACCCGTGGGATTGCTTGAGAACTTGCCAGTGAAGATCAGTGGAGTGAACGTGCCTACAAACTTCGTTGTGTTGGAAATGGATGAAGAACCAAAGAATCCGCTCATTCTCGGTAGACCTTTCTTAGCCACCACCGGAGCCATAATAGACGTCAAGAACGGGAAGATTGCCTTGCACTTGGGTAAAGATATAAAGCTAGACTTTGATATCAATGAGGTTTTAAAGAATCCTACGATAGAAGGGAAAGCTTTCTACATTAAGACGTTGGATGCTTTAGCGGATGAGTTGCTGGAAGAGCTAGCTCAGGATGATCATTTGAAGCTGGCACTGACTAAGGAGCCAGGGGAGTTTGGTTATGTGGATTAGAGGACTCAGGAGTACGTCAACTTGCTTGATTCGAGGAAGGTTGTGCTTGAAAATGTAGGCGTTTGCCTAGAGATCGACTCCAAGATCGATAACATTACTCGATCCAAGTGTCAAATCGAGAAAACAATCGAGAGCACAACTCGATCCGATGCAGCAATCGATAGTTAGATCGAGCAAGGTGATCGATCGAGGAAAACAATCGAGTCCGAGATCGAGAAAGGCCTTCTGATCAATTTGGGGTATAATCTGGAGATCGACTCAGCGTCTCGATCCTTCACTCGATCCACATTAAATCGAGTGAATGAATCGAGCAAAACTGATCGATCTAGACGACATCGAGAGCAAGATCAACCTGACGACTCGATTTCAGAAAGGATAGCGGTTGGAGAAAGCAGCCTCAAGGGCCATGTCTCGGGTTCTAAGGAAGGTTCTAAGAAGGAGAACAACAGCAACAGCCTCGAGGATGATTGGAGCGAGCTGCTAGCCCCAAAGGTGGACCTTAAGGAGCTCCCAAAAGGGCTAAGGTATGCTTTCTTATGGCATAACGAAACCTATTCTGTGATTGTGAATGAAAATTTGAGTGATGATGAGTTGCAATCACTCTTAATTGAGTTGAGAAAGTATAGGAAGGCCATTGGGTACTCTCTAAGTGACATCAAGGGCCTTTCGCCAATGCTTTGCACTCATATGATTCACTTGGATAATGAGAACGCCTCTTCTATAGAACATCAAAGGCGTTTGAATCCAAATTTAAAAGAGGTTGTTAAGAAAGAGATTCTTAAGCTTTTAGAGGCTGACGTGATCTATCCCATAAGTGACAACACGTGGGTTTCTCCCGTACACGTGGTGCCTAAGAAGGGAGGGATCACGGTCGTTAAGAATGACAAAGATGAGCTTATACCTACTAGGACTATTACTGGACACCGTATGTGTATTAACTATATGAAGCTTAATCTTGCTACTAGAAAGGATCATTTTCCCTTGCCTTTTATTGATCAAATGCTTGAAAGACTTGCTAATCACTCCTACTATTGCTTTCTTGATGGATATAGTGGATTTTTCTAAATACCAATCCATCCCAATGATCAAGAGAAGACGACCTTTACATGCCCTTATGGCACCTTCGCGTATCGAAGGATACGATTCGGGTTGTGTAACGCACCGGCTACGTTTCAGCGGTGTATGATGTCGATCTTCTCCGATCTTATAGAAGAGATGGTAGAGGTGTTTATGGATGACTTCTCGGTCTATGGTGCATCCTTTTCTGCGTGTTTGTTGAATCTTTGCAGGGTACTAAAGCTGTGAGGAGACAAACTTGGTGCTCAATTGGGAAAAATGCCACTTAATGGTTAAGGAGGGGATCATGCTTGTGCATAATATATCAGAGAAGGGTATTGAAGTCGACAAAGCAAAGATTGATGTGATGACAAACCTTGAGCCGCCAGTTAACATCAAAGGGGTGAGAAGCTTCTTGGGACACGCCGGCTTCTACAGGCGCTTCATTAAAGACTTCTCTAAGAATGCACGCCCTCTCACTCGGCTGTTGTGCAAGGAGGCTGAATTCGTCTTTGATGAAGAGTGTTTGCAAGCTTTCGTGACAATCAAGGAGGCCCTAGTATCCGCGCCTATAGTGCAAGCACCAGACTGGACTTTACCTTTCGAGATTATGTGCGATGCTAGTGACTATGCCGTGGGAGCCGTTCTAGGCCAAAGGAAGGATAAGAAGCTGCATGTGATATACTATGCTTCAAGAACCTTAGATGACACGCAAACGAGGTACACCACTACTGAGAAGGAGCTATTGGCGGTTGTATTCGCCTTTGAGAAGTTCAGAGGTTACCTCGTGGGGTCCAAGACCATAGTTTACACGGATCACGCAGCTTTGCGCTATATCTATTCCAAGAAGGACACTAAACCGAGGATTTTGAGATGGATCCTCTTACTTCAAGAATTTGACATGGAAATCAAGGACAAGAAAGGGATAGAGAACGGCGTTGCTGACTATCTCTCTCGGTTAAGGATCAACGAGTCTCTTCTTTTGGATGATTCCCTCCCCGAGGAACAACTCATGGCAATCACTACGGCTGTTTGTGGGACCTTAGAGGGGCAGTTTGAGGAAGTTCTGAGCTTCAAAGAGGAGGATCTCCCTTGGTACGCGGATATTGTGAACTACTTGGCATGTGGGGAAGAGCCGTCGCATCTTGAAATCTACCATAGGAAGAAGTTTATGAGAGACGTGAGCCACTACTATTGGGATGATCCCTATCTATACAAGAGAGGAGTAGATAGCCTGTAGAGAAGATGCGTGACAAAGGAAGAAGCAAGAGATATCATCTTTCATTGCCATGGATCGTTGTATGGAGGGCACTTTGCTTCGTTCAAAACCGCTACAAAGGTCTTGCAAGCCGGCTTCTGGTGGTCGTCCATCTTCAAAGACACCCATGAGTTCGTGATGAGCTGCGAGGCATGTCAAAGAGCAGGGAATATTACTAAGAGGAACGAGATGCCCCAAGTTCCCATATTTGAGGTAGACGTCTTTGACGCGTGGGGCATAGACTTCATGGGGCCATTTCCCTCATCATACGGCAACAAGTTCATACTAGTGGCTGTTGACTACGTCTCTAAGTGGGTTGAGGCCATTGCTTCCCCAACAAACGACTCTAAGGTGATGATCAAGCTCTTTAAGAGCATTATTTTCCTGAGGTTTAGAGTTCCCAAGGTGGTGATAAGCGACGGAGGGAGTCATTTCATGAACAAGCTGTTTGAAAATCTGTTAAAGAAGTATGGCGTGAAGCATAACGTAGCTACGCCTTACCATCCTCAAACGAGTGGCCAAGTGGAGGTCTCTAACCGTCAGATCAAGGCAATACTCGAAAGAACAGTTGGGACTACTCGGAGAGATTGGGCAGTGAAGTTGGATGACGCTTTGTGGGCGTACCGGACTGCTTTAAAAACGTCTATTGGTACCACTCCTTTCACTCTTCTCTACGGTAAAGGGTGTCATCTCCCTGTTGAGTTGGAACATAGAGCGTTGTGGGCTGTGAAGCGGCTGAATTTTGATTTGAATACGGCTCAAGAGAAGCGTTTGATCCAGTTGCACGAGCTTGATGAGCTAAGGCTGGACGCTTATGAAAGCGCTAGGATCTACAAGGAGCGTACCAAGGCTGCTCATGACAAGAAACTGGTGCCTAAGGAGCTCAAGGAAGGTAGTTTGGTGCTGCTTTACAACTCGAGGCTCAAGCTCTTTCCAGGAAAGCTGAAGTCACGGTGGAGCGGTCCGTATGAAATCAAGGAAGTATTACCTAACAGAGCTGTCACGTTGGTTGGCAAGAGTGGGAGTGTATTTACAGTGAACGGACACAGGGTTAAGGCATACATGGCGAGTGCATTTGATAAGGAGAGCACCTCAATGCTTCTCCAAGACCCACCATCTGCCTAAACCAAGTAAAGTCTAGCTAAAGACGTTAAAGAAAGCGCACTTGGGAGGCATTCCCATGTTTATCCTGTACCTATCCTTGCTTAATTTCTTTTCCAGTTTTATGTTTTTGTTTTATGAGTGTGTAGGAAAAAGTGTGAGAGACGCAGGACACGATCCGAGTTCAAAAAGGAGTAACAAGGGGGCGAGTATAAGCTAGAGATCGAGTGCTAGATCGACTCATCCTGGCTCGATCTTTGCTAGATCGAGCTGGTGAATCGAGAGGAGCCAGTCGATCTAGACGAGATCGAGTAGACAGATCGAGTGACGAACTCGATCTAAAATGTCTCGGGAAATTCTTGGAGTTTAGATCGATCGATCCAAAAATGGATCGACCGGTCTATTTTCTCTCGGGAAAGTCCCTCATAGACAGATCGATTAGTCAACTCGATCCACCACTCGATCCAAGCTGAATCGACCCCTGAATCGATAGCATGGCTCGATCACGAGGACTTAGTCGCGATTTCAAAAACTCAAGGAACGAGAGAGCCAATTGATCCACGACTCGATTCAAATCGAATCGTGTCCTAAATCGAGTAACCCTCTCGATCCAAGCCATTATGGGCATGAGATCGAATCCTAGATCGACCAAAGGGACTCGATCTCGTGCCGAGGTAACATTTTCTTTCCCTCCTTTATTCTTTTCCCTTCAGTTTTTAAATTCAAAACTTGGTCAAAGCAAGCATCTTTGACCATGAAAGATGTGCTTTGACCAAGACTTTTGTCAGAAAACCACTTCTTTTACCTATAGTTTTGTTTCTTGTTTGCCTTTAAATGTTTTCAACAACTTTACACTCTCTCATTCTTGTTTTCTCGAACTTTTAAGCAAAGAGAGTGAGAGTTATATGTTTCTAAAGGCTAACAAGCTTCTTTAGCAATCTTTGCAAAATGTATTTTCGGATATTTGATAAAATTCTTTAAAAAAATCTCCTTTTATTTTGCAATTAATTATTTTTGATGCTAGGGCGGTTTTCAATTTTTAAATTTAGCTAAATAATAGGAAAAATTCTGGATTTTCTAGTATCTCTAGATTTGATTCTCAATTATTTTGCTATAATTTTTATAAATTTCCCAAAATTCTAGGGTATTAAGTATAAGTTTTCTTCTTTGCCTTTCTTTTTCTCTCATCCGATCGCCATTTTGCTCATTACATTGCTTGAGAAACTTGTTCCAGGCACGATGGCTCCCAAGAGAACGAGAGAGGAGACGACACAAGAAGAAGAAGGTCAGGAAGTGGCGGTTCAAGAAAGAATTCGATGGAGTAAGGATGAGAAAAGGGATAAGAAGCGGCTGGAAAGGCTTCGGTTCGAACCTACTAAGTTCGCGGACCGGGAGCTGCTGTTCAAGCTAGGGATCCTTGGAGATTTCGACCAACTCCTCAAGAACATTGGCCTAAGGTGTCTGTCACGAATGGATTACCTAACCATTCCAGAAGTGACAATAGACTTCCTTGCCACGTTGGAGTTTTGTTACGAGAACCCTAGCGCCCCTGTTCCTTCACAAGGCCGTCTCTCTTTCAAGGTTGGACGACAAGCTTTCAGCCTCTCAATTCCCGAGCTGTGTCAAGCATATGGTCTTAACGCAGCCGCTACCAAGATCGTGTTCCCCTCCTTCACGCGAGCAAACGATTTTTGGGACCTGATCAGCAACGAAGACTACAAGGCCAACACCACCAAAATCAAGAGAGTGAGAAGCCCGGTGCTGAGGTACACCTTGAAGCTGATCGCCAACACATTCAGCAGACGGTAAGTTGCTCCATGGTCACGAAGACCGAGCTTTGCTTCTTGTTCCAAGGCGTGAAGCATTTGTTGTGTGATCCGGCGGAGAATGAAGAGCCTATGGAGGATGAACTCTGGCGATGACGTGAACTATGGATGCGTACTTGCTGCCTCTATGGTGAAGTACAAGGCTTATACCTTGCGGTGCAAGGCAAGCTCTTCATTCATTGGCGGTTTCCTCACTCCTCTATTCATACAAGCCGGCGTACCTATACACGATTTCATACCCATCCCGGCTAGAGCTTTCATGAATGAGGTCTCCATGAGGAATACCGACAGCTTGGGACGCACACCAGCAGAAGGGTTCTTTGCTTATATTTTCATCGACGACGAAAACGAGAAGAGAGTATGCATCCTACCAAACAAGGACGAGACCGAGCTGCTTGGTGTTGGGAACATCGAGTTCTTGCCGACCGTAGAAGAGTGCTTTGCTCCTTTAGGAGGAACGCCTGCCCCAGCGATTGCTCCACGTCAAAGGTCTGAGTCCCTAGCCACGGAAGATAAGATGCCCGAGGCTTACACCCTTCCCAAGATCGATTTTGAGCCGAGAACCAAGACAGAGAAGTTCCTAGCATCTGTTGTGGAGATGCAAAGGAAAATCAACAAATGGCAAGGCAAAATGCTCAAGAAACTTGCCAAGAAGGTCAAATCGCTTCAAGGAGGCTCGCCTAAGAAAGCTGCAAGTGAGGAAGTTCAGCAACCCGAGAAGAGGAGGCTTTCAACCAGAGGAGTTGTCATCCGTGAGACTCAAGGCAGCAACATTCAACCGGCGCGTCTCTCTCTTCAAGAGACAGGCTCCAAAGGCAAAGCTGTAGCATCTAGCTCCTCTGGAACATCCTCAAGTTCCAGTCGAGACTAGACCCGAGGTAACAACCTTCTTCCATTGTACATACCGCTCATGTTTGCTTCTTTTTGCTTTGTGTTTTGGTGCTTCTTTGAATTTGTTTGCCACCGGGACGGTGTCAAGCAAGTTTGGGGGAGTATGTGTGTGGTTTGACATGTTTATTCTGATCTTATTTTCCCTTTAGCATCCTTGAGTCTTCATTGCATGAAAAATTGGTAAAATTTTTTCAAAGATTCATGTAGTTGCATTCATCTTGTTAAGCATTTTAGGATTAAGTCTAGAATTTTTAAAGCATCTAGGTTGTTCACATTTGCATAAGGGGTTAGAGTTTTTCTTAAAAAGGTGTTTTAAACTCATGAGTTGTTTCAAAGCCCTAGTTAGTAGTTCTCTAATGCTTTGCTCATACTTTGAAAGTAAGTTCTTACCATGCTTGGATCACTTGCTATGATTTTCGTGACTTTAATTGAACTCTCATGATTTGAAGCTTGTCCTAATAAGAGAAAACCTTAATCTGCAATTTTAATTATCATCCTTATGCATTTGAAAATGAACACATGGATTCAAAAATATTTAGGCTCTCTTCTTCCTTTCACCACTCTTTGTGAGCCTAAGTAGAACTCCCACCTTGACCCTTACCTTTCTTTGAAGCCAAGTTTTCTTGTGTGACATCATTGTGAGGCCTTTTCCGGTTTGAACTTAGCATAAAGTGTTAGGTTCAGGCGACATGATTAGGTTCTCATATGATTGCTAGCTTTGCATTTTGAAGCTAGATTTAGGCTTAGAATAAGTTTGGGGGTTTAAGGGGTTGCTTTCATGTTTATGTGCTCTCGGTTTCAAAAGAGTTTGGTATTTGAAGAAAGAAAAAGGTTTTAAGTGAAAGGTTTATGTTTTATTTTTTACGCTCTAATAATTTCAGAAGGTAGCTCTCTCAAAATAAAAAGAAAAAGAAAAAGAAAAGAGCCTAAGTGCCAAAATAAAAGAAACGAAAAAGAAAAAAAAATAATAATAAATATAAATAAACAGAGAGCTACCAATAAGAAATATGTAAAGAGCAAATTATTTTCAACCTTTTCACTAACCTAAAAGGATAAAAAAATGCTTTCTGGTTTGAATTGGGGAATGCTAAGCTTTTGCTTTGAGAGAAGGGTAGATTCTAAGTGGTGAGTGAGCTTAAAAGATAATAAATAAGAGGGGTTTAGGATCATTGCTAGTTTACATGGGTAGATAAGAATCTGATCATGTATGCATCAATTGCCTTCACCTTTAGCATTATGCATAAAGTTCTTACCATTTTTGAGAAAACCTTTGTTTTAAATGAAAATCCTTTTCTAATGAGATCATTTTATGCTCATAGCCTGCACCCTTAGCCAAATGTGTTCTGCTTTAAAGTGCATAAGTTTGATTCATGGTTCAGTCTTTAATGAATGTTAAAGGATGAGTTTCTTTGATTGTTAGGAATAGGAGAGTCATGATCTGAATTTCTTTGTGTGATGAGTATGCCTAAGTTCTTTGGGGTATGAGTGTGCGCATTGCATTTTAGAACTAGTAACTAGGGCATTGAGATTTATTCATTTGAAAGGCACCTTTGCAAGAAGCTTAAACCCCCGTCTTTTCTAAAACCTCTCTTCTTTTCTTATTTTCTGTTGCTTGAGGGCAAGCAAGAAGTTAGTTTTGGAGAGTTGATGTTACTGTATATTACATGTATTTTGCATACATATAAGCTAGGTTTTCATGCATTTACATCAAACTTTAGGCTAGATTGCATCACTTTAGGTCCTAGAGCATTCTTGCACCAGCATACGCATGTTCCTTGCATTTTGCATCATATTCAGGTTGTTTCTGGCTACTTTGGAGTCGTGGAGTTCATGGATGTGCTGAGGCTAGTGTGGAGATTCGTGGGAACAACGGATGTTTGCTAAAGACCAGAGATCGGGGAGCAGATCGAGCACGGCCGGTCGATCTAGGTGAGATCGACCAGAAGATCGAGTAGTCCTTCCGATCCAAGGAACCTGATCGAGACGGAGATCGAGTGAAGCAATCGATCAAGTGGTACGGACGTAAATGACGCCATGCAAAGCGAGAGCCAGATCGAGTCCACCACCCGATCCGCCAAAAGATCGATACCAATATCGGGTGCAACACTCGATCAACCGAAGATCGAGACACAGATCAAGTTGAAGACACGATGTCCGAAGATGATCGAGAAGCATGCTCGATCTCGAGGTCGATCTCAGTCCTTTCAACCGTTTTTGGCCGCTAGCGAGGGGGGGGGGGACCATCGAGCTGTTTGGCCCATTTTGGGAAGGCGGCGATGATATTTTCCCACACACTTTTTCATTCTTATCTTTCATGCTTTTTCTCTCTGGTTTGGAGACGATCCGCCATTGTTAGACTTTGAGCTTTGTTCTTGAATATTTCGAATCATTTTAAGCTTAATCCATCATTTTTCATGTTTATCGTTTCATTCTCCATGCTTTACTTAGTTTACTTAATGTATAGTGAGTAGTTTCATTTGGGTTTCGGGGTTGAGAGGATTCACGGGGTCTAAAGGGTTTTCAAGTTTGTTGTTTTCTCGTTCTTAATAGCTTTCTCTTCTAAGATGTTGAGTTCCTAAGGCTTAAAGAGTCTCACGCCAAGATCTTTATGATCAGAGAGAGCTCTTACCTTGACAGGATCCAGAGATCTCTGAAAATCACATCTTAGAGGCTAGTTACTCTTTCCCAAACGCCATGGTAGTTTAGAGGACTAGTTAAGCCGCGTGGTTGAAATCTGTTTTCCTTGCCTCTCAATCTCTTTTTCCGCCAAACGCCATGGGTCTGGAGGAAATAATGAGAGAGTGATCCATACCACACGCCATGGATGGGTCTTGTTTTGTTTTCAAGGCTTAGAGAATCTCACAAAGTGAGTAGATCTAGAGTTTTCAAACCAAGCTTGGACCTTTGAAACCCCTAACATGAATCTCAACCCTAGACCCTTCTTTCTTAGCATTCTCACATCTTTGTTAATCATTCGCTTGATACTCGTCACATCCTGGTCATTAGTTTCTTCATACTTGCATTTTTAGACGAGATCGATCCAAACTGCTCGATCTAGTGGTCGATCCTGTGGTCGATCCACTAGTCGATTTTTATAAATTCATAGCTTTGCATTTTAATCGTTCTGTCTTTTCGTCGTGGTAGTTCATTCTTTCCTAGTAATTTTAAAATAGTTTTGCATTCCATTTGGTCGCTGCATATAGTTTCTAGGATTTTTACAAAATCGCTTATTATTTGCTTATCTTTACACTGCCCTTGCATTCTCTCTGACCTTTCTAGCTCCTAGGAATGGATTGACACTCACTTGCATACTGTACTACAACCTGGTTTTGCATTTGAGTTTTGATAGCCTCATTGCATCCTCGCCTTCCAAAAAATATTGATATCAAAGAGATCCCAAATGAATATCCGAAAACGGTCGTATAACCAAAAATAGGGAAAACGGACTTCTAATGAATCATACAAAGAAATGGAGAATATTGGCTTGAGATATTCATTTGGGACTCAAAACAGTACGAAGAGAAGCCTCTATTACTTGTATCACATTCTGTAGAAGAGATCCCAATTGAAGATCCAAAACTGGTCTAATAGCCATAAATGGGGAAAACGGACTTCTGATGAATCATACAAAGAAAAAGGAGAAAATCGGCTTGAAATATTCATCTGGGACTCATAAAAGTACAAGGAGAAGCCTCTATTACTTGTATCTCATTCCGTAGAAGAGATGCCAAATGAAGATCCGAAACTGGTCTAATTGCTAAAAATGAGAAAAATGGAATTCTAGTGAATCATAGAAAGTAAATGGAGTAAAGAGGCATGAAATAGTCATATGGGACTCATAATAGTGCAAGGAGAAGCCTCTATTATTTGTATCTCATTCCGTGGAAGAGATCCCAAATGAAGATCTGAAACTAGTTAAATAGCCAAATATGGAGGAAAGAGACTTCTGATGAATCATACAAAGAAAATGGAGTAAATAGGCTTGAATAGTCATCTGGGACTCATAATAGTACAAGAAGAAGCCTCTATTACTTGTATCTCATTCCGTGGAAGAAACGCAAAATGAAGATTCGAAACTCGTCTAATATCCGAATATAGGGAAAACGGACTTCTCCTGAATCATACAAAGAAAATGGAGTAAATAGGCTTGAAATAGTCATCGGGGACTCATGATAGTACAAGAAGATGCCTCTATTACTTATATCTCATTCTGTAGAAGAGATCTCAAATTTAGATCTGAATGTGGTCTAATAGAAGAAATTGGGGATAACGGACTTCCGATGATACTTACAAAGAAAATAGAGTTAATATGCTTAAAATAGTCATCTAAGACTCATAGTATACAAGAAGAAGCCTCTATTACCTATATTTCATTCCGTGGAAGATCTCAAATGAAGATTTGAATCTGGTATACTCATAGAAATGAGGAAAAATGGATTTCTGATTAATTATGCAAAGAAAATGGAGTAAATAGGCTTGAAATAGTAATCTTGGTACAGGGAGAACCTTGTATTACTTATATCTTATTCCGCGGAAGAGATCCCAAACGAAGATCCGAATCAGGTCTTATAGCTGAATATGGAGGAAACGGACTTCTGATGAACCATACAAAGAAAATGGTGTAAATGGGCTTGAAATAGTCATCTGGGAGTCGTAATAGTACAAATTGATGCCCATATTACTTGTATCTCATTCCGTGGAAGAGATCCCAAATAAAGATTCGAAACTTGTCTAATAGCCGAATATGGAGGAAACAGACTTTTGATGAATCAAGAAAATAGAGTAAATAGGCTTCAAATAGTCATCTGGGAGTCATAATAGTACATGGAGAAGCTTGTATTACATGTATCTCATTCTGTGGATGAGATCCCAAATGAAGATCTGAAACTGGTCAAATTGCCGAATATGAAGGGAACGGACTTCTGATGTATCATAAAAAGAAAATCGAGTGAATAGGCTTGAAATAGTCATCTGGAACTCATAATAGTACAAGGAGATGCATTTATTACTTGGATCTCATTCCATATAAGAGATCCCAAATGAAGATCCAAAATTGGTCTAATAGCCAAAAATGAGGAAAACGGACTTCTAATGAATGATTCATAGATAATGGAAAAAATTGGCTTGGAATACTCATATGGGACTCATTACCGTACAAGGACAGGCCTCTATTATTTGTATCTCATTCCTTAGAAGAGATGCCAAATAAAGATCCGAAACTGGTCTAATTGCCAAAATCGGGAAAAATGGACTTCTAGTGAATCATCCAAAGAAAATGGAGTAAATAGGTTTGAAATAGTCATCTGGGTACAAGGAGAACAGTGTATTACTTATATCTTATTCCATGGAAGAGATCCGAAACGAAGATCCGAAACTGGTATAATAGCTGAATATGGAGGAAACGGACTTCTCATGAACCGTACAAAGAAAATGGATAAAATAGGCTTGAAATAGTCATCTGGGAGTCATAATAGTACAAAGATAAGCCTCTATTGCTTTTATCTCATTACGTGGAAGAGATCCCAAGTAAAGATCCGAAACTTGTCTAATAGCCGAATATGGAGGAAACAGACATTTGATGAATCAAGAAAATAGAGTAAATAGGTTTCAAATAGTCATATGGGAGTCATAATAGTACAAGGAGAAGCTTGTATTACTTGTATCTCATTCCATGGAAGAGATCCAAATGAAGATCTGAAACTAGTCAAATAGGCGAATATGAAGGGAACGAACTATTGATGTATCAAACAAAGAGAATGGTGTAAATAGGATTTAAATAGTCATCTGGGACTCATAATAGTACAAGGAGATGCCTCTATTACTTGTATCTCATTGCGTAGAAGAGATCCCAAATGAAGATCTAAAACTGGTCTTATTGCCAAAAATGGGGAAAACAGACTTCTAATGAATTATACAAAGAAAATGGAGAAAATTGGCTTGAAATATTCATCTGGGACTCATAACAGTACAAGGAGAAGCCTCTATTACTTGTATCTCATTCCGTAGAAGAGATGGGAAAAGAAGATCCTAAACTGGTCTAATTGCCAAAAATGGGAAAAATGGAGTAAAAAGGCCTGAAATAGTCATCTGGGACTCATAATAGTGCAAGGAGAAGCCTCTATTATTTGTATCTCATTCCGTGGAAGAGATCCCAAATGAAGATCTGAAACTGGTCAAATAACCAAATATGGAGGAAACAGACTTCTCATGAATCATACAAAGAAAATGGAGTGAATAGTTTTAAAATAGTCATCTAAGACTCATAATAATACAAGAAGAAGCCTCTATTACTTGTATCTCATTCCGTGGAAGAAATGCAGAATGAAGATTCAAAACTGGTCTTATATCCGAATAGAAGGAAAATGGACTTCTGATGAATCATACAAAGAAAATGGTGTAAATAGGCTTAAAACACTCATCGAGGGCTCATGATAGTTTAAGAAGAAGCCTCTATTACTTGTATCTCATTCCATAGAAGAGATCTCAAATGAAGATCTGAATGTTGTCTGATAGCAGAAATTGGGGATAACAGACTTCCGATGATACTTACCAAGAAAATAGAGTTAATACGCTTGAAATAGTAATCTAGGACTCATAGTATACAAGAAGAAGCCTCTATTACTTGCATCTTACTCCGTAGAAGATCTCAAATGAAGATCTGAATCTGGTCTACTCATAGAAATTAGGGAAAACGGATTTCTGATGAATCATACAAAGAAAATGGAGTAAATAGGCTTGAAATAGTAATCTGGATAGGAGAATCTTGTATTACATATATCTTATTCCGCGGAAGAGATCAAAAACGAAGATCTGAATCAGGTCTTATAGCTGAATATGGAGGAAACAGACTTCTGATGAACCATACAAAGAAAATGGTGTAAATAGGTTTGAAACAGTCATATGGGAGTCGTAATAGTACAAAGTGAGGGCTTTATTACTTGTATCTCATTCCAAGGAAGAGATCCCAAATAAAGATCCAAAACTTGTCTAATAGCCGTAACTGGTTTGATAACAGGTTTTTGATCTAGAGGAAACAGACTTTTGATGATTCAAGAAAATGGAGTAAATAGGCTTCAAATAGTCATCTGGGAGTCATAATAGTACAAGGAGAAGCTTGTATTACATTTATCTCATTCTGTCGATGAGATCCCAAATGAAGATCTGAAACTGGTCAAATTGCCGAATATGAAGGGAACAGACTTCTATGTATCATAAAAAGAAAACCGAGTAAATAGGATTGAAATAGTCATCTGGGACTCATAATATTACAAAGGCGATGCATCTATTACTTGGATCTCATTCCGTAGAAGAGATCTCAAATGAAGATCCAAAACTAGTCTAATAGCCAAAAATGGGGAAAACGGACTTCTGATGAATGATACATAGATAATGGAGAAAATTGCCTTGGAATATTCATCTGGGACTCATTACCGTACAAGGACAGGCCTCTATTACTTGTATCTCATTCTGTAGAAGAAATGCCAAATGAAGATCCGAAACTGGTCTAATTACCAAAAACGGGAAAATGGACTTCTAGTGAATCATCCAAAGAAAATGGAGTAAATAGGTTTGAAATAGTCATCTGGGTACAGGGAGAACCTTGTATTACTTATATCTTATTCTGTGGAAGAGATCCGAAACGAAGATCCAAAACTAGTATAATAGCTGAATATGGAGGAAACGGACTTCTCATGAACCGCCCAAAGAAAATAGAGTAAATAGGCTTCAAATAGTCATCTTGGAGTCATAATAGTACAAAGAGAAGCCTCTATTACTTGTATCTCATTACGTGGAAGAGATCACAAGTAAAGATCTGAAACTTGTCTAATAGCCAAATATGGAGGAAACGAACTTTTGACGAATCAAGAAAATAGAGTAAATAGGCTTCAGATAGTCATATGGGAGTCATAATAGTACAGGGAGAAGCCTGTATTACTTGTATCTCATTCCGTGGTAGAGATCCCAAATGAAGATCTGAAACTACTCAAATAGCCGAATTTGAAGGGAACGAACTTCTGATGTATCATACAAAGAGAATGGAGTAAATAGGCTTTAAATAGTCATCTGGGACTCATGATAGTACAAGGAGATGCCTCCATTACTTGTATCTCATTCCGTAGAAGAGATCCCAAATGAACATCCAAATCTGGTCTAATAGCCAAAAATGGGGAAAACAGACTTCTGATGAATTATACAAAGAAAATGGAGAAAATTGGCTTGAAATTTTCATTTGTGACTCATTACAGTACAAGGAGAAGCCTCTATTACTTGTATCTCATTCCGTAGAAGAAATGCAAATGAATATCCGAAACTGGTCTAATTGCCAAAAATGGAAAAAATGGCTTCTAGTGAATCATACAAATAAAATGGAGTAAAAAGACATGATATAGTCATATGTGACTCATTACAGTACAAGGAGAAGCCTATATTATTTGTATCTCATTTTGTGGAAGAGATCCCATATGAAGATCCGAAACTGGTCTAATTGCCAAAAATGGGAAAATGGACTTCTAGTGAATCATACAAAGAAAATGGAGTAAAAAAGCATGAAATAGTCATCTGGGACTCATAATAGTGCACGAAGAAGCATTTATTATTTGTATCTCATTCTGTGCAAGAGATCCCAAATGAAGATATAAAACTAGTCAGATATGAAACTAGTCAAATAGCCGAATAAGGAGGAAACGGACTTCTGATAAATCATACAAAGAAAATGGAGTAAATAGGCTTGAAATAGTCATCTAGGACTCGTAGTAGTACAAGAAAAAGCCTATATTACTTGTATCTCATTCCGTGGAAGAAATCCAGAATGAAGATTCGTAGCTGGTCTATCAGCCGAATATGAGGAAAACGGATTTCTGATGAATCATACAAAGAAAATGGAGTAAATAGGCTTCAAATAGTTATCTCAAATGAATATGGGGAAAATGGACTTCAGATGAATCATACAAAGAAAATGGAGTAAATAGGTTTGAAATAGTCATTCCGTGGAAGAGATCCCAAATGTAGATTCAAACTTGTCTAATAGCCGAAATTGAGGAAAACGGACTTCTGATGAATCTTACAAAGAAAATGGAGCAAATACGATTTAAATAGTCATCTGGGAGTCATAATAGTACAAGGAGAAGCCTCTATTACTTGTATCTCATTCCCTGGAAAAAATCCCAAACGAAGATCTGAAACTGGTCTAATAGCCAAAAATGGGGAAAACAGACTTCTGATGAATAATACAAAGAAAATGGAGCAAATTGGTTTGAATTAGTCATCTGGGACTCTTAATAGTACAAGAAGAAGCCTCTTTTACTTGTATCTCATTCCATGGAAGAGATCCAGAATGAAGATGCAAAACTAGTTTAATAGCCGAATAGGGAAAAACGGACTTCTGATGAATCATACAAAGGAAATGGAGTAAATAGGCTTGAAATAGTCAACTTGGACTCGTAATAGTACATGGAGAAGCTTGTATTTCTTGTTTCTCATTCCGTGGAAGTGATCCCAAAAGAAGATCTGAAACTGTTCAAATAGCCGAAAAAGGGGAAAACAGAGTTCTCATGAATAAAACCAAGACAATGGAGTAAATATGTTTGAAATAGTCATCTGGGACTCATAATAGTACAACATCAAGCCTCTATTACTCTTATCACAATCTGTGGAAGAGATCCAGAATGAAGATCCAAAACTTGTTTAATAGCAGAATAGGGAAAAACAGACTTCTGATGAATCATACAAAGAAAATTTAGTAAATATGCTAGAAATAGTCATCTGGGACTCATAATAGTATAAGAGGAAGCCTCTATTACTTGTATCTCATTCCCTTGAAGAGATCCCAAACGAACATCTGAAACGGGTCTAATAGCCGAAAATGGACAAAACGGACTTATAATAGTACAATAAGAAGCCTCTATTACGAGTATCTCATTCTGTGGAAGAGATCCCAAATGAAGATCCAAACTTGTCTAATAGCCAAAATTTGGGAAAACGGACTTCTGATGAATCTTACAAAGGAAATGGATTAATTAGGATTCAAATAGTCATCTGGGAGTTATAACAGTAATGAAGATCCAAAACTAGTTTAATAGGTGAATAGGGGAAAATGGACTTCTAATGAATCATACAAAGGAAATGGAGTAAATAGGCTTGAAATAGTCATCTGGGACTCATAATAGTACATGGAGAAGCTTGTATTTCTTGTATCTCTTTCCGTGGAAGAGATCCCAAACGAAGATCTGAAACTGGTCTAGTAGCCGAAAATAGGGAAAACAGACTTCTGATGAATCATATAAAGAAAATGGAGTAAATAGGTTTGAAATAGTCATCTGGGACTCATAATAGAAATAACAAAAATATATTACGAGTATCTCATTCCGTGGAAGAGATCCCAAATGTAGATCCAAACTTGTCTAATAGCCGAAATTTAGGAAAACGGACTTCTGTTGAATCTTACAAAGGAAATAGAGTAAATACGATTTAAATAGTCATCTGGGAGTCATAATAGTACAAGGAGAAGCCTCTATTACTTGTATCTCATTCACTGGAAGAGATCCCAAACGAAGATCTGAAACTGGTCTAATAGCCGAAAATGGAGAAAAGAGACTTCTGATGAATTATACAAAGAAAATGGAGTAAATAAGTTTGAATTAGTCATCTGGGACTCATAACAGTACAACAAGAAGCCTTTATTACTCTTATCACATTCCATGGAAGAGATCCATAATGAAGAACCAAAACTTGTTTAATAGCCGAATAGTGGAAAACAGGCTTATGATGAATCATATAAAGAAAGTTTAGTAAATATGCTTGATATAGTCATCTGGGACTCATAATAGTACAAGAGGAAGCCTCTATTAGTCGTATCTTATTCCATGAAAGAGATCCCAAACGAACATCTGAAACGGGTCTAATAGCCGAAAATGGAGAAAACGGACTTATGATGAATCGTACATAGAAAATGGAGTAAATACGATTTAAATAGTCACCTGGGAGTCATAATAGTACAAGGAAAAGCTTCTATTACTTGTATCTCATTCCCTCGAAGAGATCCCAATCGAAGATCTGAAACTGGTCTAATAGCCAAAAATAGGGAAAACGGACTTCTGATGAATAATAAAAAGAAAATAGAGTAAATAGGTTTGAATTAGTTATCTGTGACTCATAATAGGACAAGAAATAGCCTCTATTACTTGTATCACATTCCGTGGAAGAGATCCATAATGAAGATCCAAAACTGGTTTATTAGCCGAATAGGTGAAACTGACTTTTAATGAATCATACAAAGAATATTTAGTAAATATGCTTAAAATAGTCATCTGGGACTCATAACCGTACAAGAAGAAGCCTCTATTACTTGTATCTCATTCCGTGGAAGAGATCCCAAAAGAAGATATGAAACTGTTCAAATAGCTGAAAAAGGGGAAAACAGACTTCTGATGAATCACACCAAGAAATGGAGTAAATAGGCTTGAAATAATCATTTGGGACTCATAATAGTACAAGAAGAAGACTCTATTACTTGTATCTCATTCTATCGAAGAGATCCCAAACAAAGATTTGAAATTGGTCTAATCGCCGAAAATAGGGAAAACAGACTTCTAATGAATGATACAAAAAAAATAGCGTAAATAGGCTTGAACTAGTCATCTGGGACTCGAAATAGTAATAAGAAGCATCTATTACCAGTATCTCATTTTGTGGAAGAGATCCCAAAAGAGGATCCAAACTTGTCTAATAGCCGAAATTTGGAAAAATGGACTTCTCATGAATCATACAATGGAAATGGAGTAAATATGATTTTAATTGTCATTTGAGAGTCATAATAGTACAAGGAGAAGCCTCTATTACTTGTATCTCATTCACTGGATGAAATCCCAAACGAAGATCTGAAACTGGTCTGATAGCCGAAGATGGAGAAAACAGACTTCTGATGAATTATAAAAAGAAAATGGAGAAAATAGGCTTAAAATAGTTATGTGGGACTCATAATAGTACATGAAGAAGCCTCTATTACTTGTATCTCATTCCGTGGAAGAGATCCAGAATGAAGATCCAAAACTTGCTTAATAGCCGAATAGGGAAAAACGAACTTCTAATGAATCATACAAAGAAAATTGAGTAAATATGCTTGAAATAGTCATCTGAGACTCATAATTGTACAAGAAGAAACCTATATTACTTATACATCATTACTTAGAAGAGATCTCAAATGAAGATATCAATCTGGTCTAATAGCTGAAATTGGGGATAGCGGATATGCGATGATATTACAAAGAAAATGGAGTAAATAGGATTTAAATAGTCATCTAGGACTCATAATAGTACAAGGAGAAGCCTCTATTACATGTATCTCATTATGTGGAAGAGATCCCAAAAGAAGGTCTGAAACTGTTCAAATTGCCAAAAATGGGGAAAACGGACTTCTGATGAATCAAACAAAGAAAATCGAGTAAGTAGGTTTGAAATTGTCATCGTGAACTCATAATAGTACAAGAAGAAGCCTCCATTACTCTTATCACATTCTGTGGAATAGATCCAGAATGAAGATCCAAAACTTGTTTAATAGGTGAATAGGAGAAAACCGACTTCTCACGAATCATACAAAGAAAGTTTAGTAAATATGCTTGAAATAGTCATCTATGACTAATAATAGAACAAGAGGAAGCCTCTATTACTTGTATCTCATTTCGTGGAAGAGATTCAAAATGGAGATCCAAAACTGGTTTAATAGCCGAATAAGGGAAAACAGAATTCTGATAAATCATACAAAAAAAGTTCAGTAAATATGCTTGAATTATTCATCTAGGACTCATAATAGTACAAGATGATGTCTCTATTACTTATACCTCATTCTGTAGAAGAGATCTCAAATGAAGATATGAATCTGGTTTAATAGCTGAAATTGGGGATAACGGATATCTGATGATATTACAAAGAAAATAGAGTAAATCGGATTTAAATAGTCATCTAGGATTCATAATAGTTCACGGAGAAGCCTCTATTACTCTTCTCACATTCCTTGGAGAAGATCCATAATAAAGATCCAAAACTGGTTTAATAGCCGAATAGGAGAAAACAGACTTCTAACGAATCATACAAAGAAAATTTAGTAAATATGCTTGAAATAGTCATCTAGGATTAATAATAGTACAAGAAGAAGCCTCTATTACTCTTATAACATTCCGTGGAAGAGATCTAGAATGAAGATCCAAAACTGGTTTAATAGCCAAATAGGAGAAAACAGACTTCTCACAAATCATACAAAAAAAAATTAGTAAATATGCTTGAAATAGTCATCTAGGACTAATAATAGTACAAGAAGAAGCCTCTATTACATGTATATCATTTCATGGAAGAGATTTAGAATGATGATCCAAAACTGGCTTAATAGCCGAATAGGGGAAAATAGACTTCTGATAAATCATACAAAAAAAGTTCAGTAAATATGCTTGAAATAGTCATCTGGGACTCATAATAGTACAAGATGAAACCTCTATTACTTATACCTCATTTCGTAGAAGAGATCTCAAATGAAGATATGAATCTGGTTTAATAGCTGAAATTGGGATAACGGATATCCGATGATATTACAAAGAAAATTGAGTATATCAGATTTAAATAGTCATCTAAGACTCATAATAGTACACGGAGATACCTCTGTTACTCTTATCACATTCCATGGAAGAGATCCATAATGAAGATCCAAAACTGGTTTAATAGCCGAATAGGAGAAAACAGACTTCTGACGAATCATATAAAGAAAATTTAGTAAATATGCTTGAAATAGTCATCTAAGACTCTTAATAGTGCAAGAAAAGCCTCTAATTCTTATATCTCATTTGGAAGAGATCCAGAATGAAGATCCAAAACTGGTTTAATAGCCAAATAGAGGAAAAAGACTTCTGATGAATCATACAAAGAAAGTTTAGTAAATATGCTTTAAATAATCATCTAGGACTCATAATAGTACAAGAAGAAGCCCCTATTACTTGTATCTCATTCCGTGGAAGAGATTCCAAACGAAGATTTGAAGCTGGTCTAATAGCCGAGAATGGGGAAAACAGAATTCTCATGAATTATACAAAGAAAATGGAGAAAATAGGTTTGAAATAGTCATCTTGGACTTATAATAGTAATAAGAAGCATCAATTACGAGTATCTCATTATGTGGAAGAGATCCCAATTTGGGAAAACGGACTTCGATGAATCATACAAAGGAAATGGAGTAAATAACATTTAAATAGTCATCTGGGAGTCATAATAGTACAAGGAGAAGCCTCTATTACTTGTATCTCATTCTCTGGAAGAGATCCCAAACAAAGATCTGAAACTGGTCTACTAGCCAAAATTAGGGGAAACAGACTTCTGATAAATCATACAAAGAAAATGGAGCAAATAAGTTTGAATTAGTCATATGGGACTCATAATAGTACAAGAAGAAGCCTTTATTACTTATATCTCATTTCGTGGAAGAGATCTAGAATGAACATCCAAAACTGGTTAATAGCCGAATAGGGGAAAACATATTTCTGATGAATTATACAAAGATAATTTAGTAAATATGCATGAAATAGTCATCTGGGACTCATAATAGTACAAGAAGAAGCCTATATTACTTATATCTCATTCCGTGGAAGAGATTCCAAATGAAGATCTGAAACTCGTCTAATAGCCAAAAATGGGGAAAACAGACTTCTGATGAATCAAAGAAAATGGATTAAATAGGCTTGAAATAGTTATATGGGACTTAAAATAGTACAAGAAGAAGCTTATATTACTTGTATCTCATTCCGTGGAAGAAATCCAGAATTAAGATTCGAAACTGGTCTAATATCTGAATATGCGGAAATAGACTTCTGATGAATCATACAAAGAAAATGGACTAAATATGCTTGATATAGTCATCTTGGACTTATAATAGTACAAGAAGAAGCCTCTATTACTTGTATCTCATTCCCTGGAAGTGATCTCAAACGAAGATTTTAAAATGGTCTAATAGACAAAATGGGAATCAAGGACTTTTGATAAATCATACAAAGAAAATGGAGTCAATAAGTCTTAAATAGTCATCTGAGACTTATAATATTAATAAGAAGCATCTATTAAGAGTATCTCTTTCCGTGGTAGGGATCCCAAATGAAAATCCAAATTTGTCTACTAGCCGAAATATGATTTAAATAGTCATCTGGGAGTCATAATAGTACAAGGAGAAGCCTTTGTTACTTTTATCTCATTCCCTGGAAGAGATCCCAAACGAAGATCTGAAACTGGTCTAATAGCCAAAAATGGGGAAAACAGACTTCTGATGAATCATGGAAAGGAAATGGAGTAAATAGGCTTGATATAGTCATGTGGGACTCATAATAGTACAAAGAGAAGCCTCTATTACTTGTATCTCATTCTGTGGACGAGATCCCAAATGAAGATCGGAAACTGGTCTAACAGCCAAAAATGGGGAAAACGAACTTCTGATGAGTCATACAATGAAAATGGAGTAAGTAGGCTTGAAATAGTTATGTGGGACTCATAATAGTACAAGTAGAAGCCTCTATTACTTGTATATCATTCCGTGGAAGAAATCCATAATTAAGATTCGAAATTGGTCTAATAGCCGAATATAGGGAAATAGACTTCTGATGAATCATACAAAGAAAATTGAGTAAATAGGCTTAAAATAGTCATTTGGGACTCATAATATTACAAAAGAAGCCTCTATTACTTATACCTCATTGTGTAGAAGAGACCTCAAATGAAGATATGAATCTGTTCTAATAGCAGAAATTGGGGATAACGGACTTCTGATGATATTACAAAGAAAATTAAGTAAATCATATTTAAATACTCATATGGGACTGATAATAGTACAAGAAGATGCTTCTATTACTTGTATCTCATTTCCTGGAAGAGATCCCAAACGAAGATTTGAAACTTGTCTAATAGCCGAAAATAAAGAAAACGGACTTCTGATGAATCATATAAAGAAAATAGAGTGAATAGGCTTGAAATAGTCATCTGGGACTCATAATAGTACAAGAAGATGCTTCTATTACTTGTATCTCATTTTGTGGAAGAGATCCCAAACAAAGATCTGAAACTGGTCTAATAGCGGAAAATGGGGAAAACGGACTTTTGATGAATCATACAAAGAATGGACTAAATTAGCTTGGAATAGTCATCAGGGACTCATAATAGTGCAAGGATAAGCCTCTATTACTTGTTTCTCATTCCATAGAAGAGTGATGTTACTGCATATTACATGTATTTTGCATACATATAAGCTAGCTTTTCATGCATTTACATCACACTTTAGGCTAGATCGCATCACTTTAGGTCCTAGAGCATTCTTGCACCAGCATACGCATGTTCCTTGCATTTTACATCATATTCAGGTTGTTTCTGGCTACTTTAGAGTCGTGGAGTTCATGGACGTGCTGAGGCTAGTGTGGAGATTCGTGGGAACAACGGATGTTTGGTAAGGACCAGAGATCGGGGAGCAGATCGAGCACGGCCGGTCGATCTAGATGAGATCGACCAGAAGATCGAGTTGTCCTTCCGATCCAAGGATCCTGATCGAGACGGAGATCGAGTGAAGCAATCGATCAAGTGGTACGGACGTAAATGACGCCATGCAAAGCGAGAGCCAGATCGAGTCCACCACCCGATCCGCCAAAAGATCGATACCAAGATCGGGTGCAACACTCGATCCACCGAAGAAGATTGAGACACAGATCGAGTTGAAGACACGATGTCCGAAGATGATCGAGAAGCATGCTCGATCTCGAGGTCGATCTCAGTCCTTTTAACCATTTTTGGCCGTTAGCGAGGGGGGGGGGGGGGACCATCGAGCTGTTTGGCCCATTTTGGGAAGGCGGCGATGATCTTTTCCCACACACTTTTTCATTCTTATCTTTCTATGCTTTTTCTCTCTGGTTTGGAGACGATCCGTCATTATTAGACTTTGAACTTTGTTCTTGAATATTTTGAATCGATTTAAGCTTAATCTATCGTTTTTCATGTTTATCGTTTCATTCTCCATGCTTTACTTAGTTTACTTAATGTGTAGTGAGTAGTTTCATTTGGGTTTCGGGGTTGAGAGGATTCACGGGGTCTAAAGGGTTTTCAAGTTTGTTGTTTTCTCGTTCTTAATAGCTTTCTCTTCTAAGATGTTGAGTTCCTAAGGCTTAAAGAGTCTCACGCCAAGATCTTTATGATCAGAGAGAGCTCTTACCTTGACAGAATCCAGAGATCTCTGAAAATCACATCTTAGAGGCTAGTTACTCTTTCCCAAACGCCATGGTAGTTTAGAGGACTAGTTAAGCCGCGTGGTTGAAATCTGTTTTCCTTGCCTCTCAATCTCTTTTTCCCCCAAACGCCATGGGTCTGGAGGAGAGAATGAGAGAGTGATCCATACCACACGCCATGGATGGGTCTTGTTTTGTTTTCAAGGCTTAGAGAATCTCACAAAGTGAGTAGATCTAGAGTTTTCAAACCAAGCTTCGACCTTTGAAACCCCTAACATGAATCTCAACCCTAGACCCTTCTTTCTTAGCATTCTCACATCTTTGTTAATCATTCGCTTGATACTCGTCGCATCCTGGTCATCAGTTTCTTCATACTTGCATTTTTAGACGAGATCGATCCAAACTGCTCGATCTAGTGGTTGATCATGTGGTCGATCCACTAGTCGATTTTTATAAATTCATAGATTTGCATTTTAATCGTTCTGTCTTTTCGTCGTGGTAGTTCACTCTTTCCTAGTAATTTTAAAATAGTTTTGTATTCCATTTGGTCGCTGCATATAGTTTTTAGGATTTTTATAAAATCGCTTATCATTTCCTTAGCTTTACACTGCCCTTGCATTCTCTCTGACCTTTCTAGCTCCTAGGAATGGATTGACACTCACTTGCATACTGTACTACAACCTGGTTTTGCATTTGATTTTTGATAGCCTCAATGCATCCTCGCCTTGCAAAAATATTGTTATCAAATGGCGCCGTTGCCATTCTAGGAGTGTTAGAAAGCATAGAGATTTGGGGCTTAGTAAAGACTAAGCTTTACTTTGTTTAAGTTACTAATTTCTCTACTCTCAAAGGTGTTTCTTTCAGGTTCATGCATCTTCGTTAAAGGGGAGAGAAAAATCTACTTCAACCCTTGGACAACATTCATCAACTTGGTCATTTACGGCAAAGAAGAGTTCGAGAACAAGCTAGAGCTTTTGAGGAGATTGTTCAGCACGGTTTGGTTGACTTTGAAGCTATGACTGAACACGAGCATCCAGAGGGACCTCCTCCAGCTCACGAGGCACTGGGAAGGGGCAATGGAAACCCCCAACACGCGGCTAGACCCCCAAGGATCATAGGAGCCGGAGATGCTCCCAATACTCATCACAACAGGTTTGGGATCACTCCTCCTCCTGTACAAAACAACAACTTCGAGATTAAGCCGGGTTTCATCTCCATGGTGCAAAACAATAAGTTTCACGGCTTAGCAATGGAAGATCCCTTGGAGCACCTCGAAAATTTTGAGCAAGTATGTGGGATGATCAAGATAAACGGCATATCCGAAGATGCTTTCAAGCTGCGTCTCTTTCCATTCTCTCTTGGAGGCAAGGCTAGACATTGGGAGAAAATACTTCCTCAAGGCACCATCACTTCATGGGCCGAGTGTAAGAAGGCCTTCCTCTCAAAGTTCTTCTCTAGCACCAGAACGGCAAGGCTAAGAAGCGAGATCAGCGGCTTCACGCAAAGGAATAATGAGACTTTCAATGAAGCCATGGAACGAATCAAAGACTACACTATCCAATGTCCACACCACGGCTTCAGCGAAGAGACTCTTCTAAGCACTATCTACCGAGGAGCTTCACCAAAGATTCACTTGTTGCTTGACACGGCCAGTAAGGGGAACTTCCTCGGTCAAGAGGTAGAAGAAGGCATGGAGCTGATTGAGAACTTATCACTAAGTGACGACAACTATGCTGAAGATTATGACCGTGCACCGCGGGGTTCTGAGATAGAGTCTCACAAGAAAAAGTTGAAATCATTACACGAGAAGATTGACAAGTTGGTTTTGGCAAATCAGAAGCATGTTCACTCTGTTGGTGAAGCGGATGAGAGCCAAGAGGAGCTTGAGTTGAGCCAAGAAGAAGCCAATTGGGTGGCGGGTCAAAACAACTAAAAAACTCAAGGCTATTCACAAGGCTACAACCAGAACAACAATCTCTCCTACCGCAGCACCAATGTAGCAAACCCTAAGGATCAAGTGTACCCTGCTCAGCAAGCAAAGCCTTTCGTACCATACAACAAAGGCTTTCAGCCGAGTGGTGGTTTCCAAGGGCAAGGGCAGAACAACTTCCAAGGGCAACGGCAAGGAAACAAGGGTTATACGCCAATGTACCCTCCGGGCTTTGTACCTCAGCAGCAACAACCGATGCAACAACAAGTTGATCATGTCCAAGCTATGTTCCAACAATTGATTCAAGGGCAAGCCTCTACAAACCAGAAGTTTGCCGAGATGAACACTCGTTTAGACTCGTCTCTCACTGACTTCTCTACCTAAATCACCAACTTAAACAACAAAATCAAGCAGCTAGAGAAGGGGAAGGCGAGTACAAGTGGTCAGAATAGCCTACCGGGCAAGTGTGAGCAGAATCCTAAGGAATATGCCAACGCCATCACGTTAAGAAGCGGAAAGGAACTTACACCTACAGTTACTCCCAAGAACAACGCGGACGTTGTAATTCAAGAGGGGGAGGGTAAGCTTTCAGCTGATGATGAGATCAACTTTGACAATGTCTGGATTCAAGGGCCAAGAAGAGGAGACAAAGCGATTGTTGAGAAGAAAGCAGAGCAAACTACTAAGGAGAAGGATGCTTATGTACCTCCACTGTATGTACCTAAGCTACCTTTTCCCGGCCATTTCAAGAAGAAACTCATAGAGAAGCATAGAGTTTGGGGAGCTAGGGAGCTGGCACTGACTAAGGAGCTAGGGGGAGTTTGGTTATGTGGATTAGAGGACTCAGGAGTACGTCAACTTGCTTGATTCGAGGAAGGTTGTGCTTGAAAATGTAGGCGTTTGCCTAGAGATCGACTCCGAGATCGATAACATTACTCGATTCAGGGGTCAAATCGAGAAAACAATCGAGAGCACAACTCGATCCGATGCAGCAATCGATAGTTAGATCGAGCAAGGTGATCGATCGAGGAAAACAATCGAGTCCGAGATCGAGAAAGGCCTTCTGATCAATTTGGGGTATAATCTGGAGAACGACTCAGCGTCTCGATCCTTCACTCGATCCACATTAAATCGAGTAAATGAATCGAGCAAAACTGCTTGATCTAGACGACATCGAAAGCAAGATCAACCTGACGACTCGATTTCAGAAAGGATAGCGGTTGGAGAAAGCAGCCTCAAGGGCCATGTCTCGGGTTCTAAGGAAGGTTCTAAGAAGGAGAACAACAGCAACAGCCTCGAGGATGATTGGAACGAGCTGCTAGCCCCAAAGGTGGACCTTAAGGAGCTCCCAAAAGGGCTAAGGTATGCTTTCTTAGGGCATAACGAAACCTATTCTGTGATTGTGAATGAAAATTTGAGTGATGATGAGTTGCAATCACTCTTAATTGAGTTGAGAAAGTATAGGAAGGCCATTGGGTACTCTCTAAGTGACATCAAGGGCCTTTCGTCAATGCTTTGCACTCATATGATTCACTTGGATAATGAGAACGCCTCTTCTATAGAACATCAAAGGCGTTTGAATCCAAATTTGAAAGAGGTTGTTAAGAAAGAGATTCTTAAGCTTTTAGAGGCTGACATGATCTATCCCATAAGTGACAGCACGTGGGTTTCTCCCGTACACGTGGTGCCTAAGAAGGGAGGGATCACGGTCGTTAAGAATGACAAAGATGAGCTTATACCTACTAGGACTATTACTGGACACCGTATGTGTATTGACTATATGAAGCTTAATCTTGCTACTAGAAAGGATCATTTTCCCTTGCCTTTTATTGATCAAATGCTTGAAAGACTTGCTAATCACCCCTACTATTGCTTTCTTGATGGATATAGTGGATTTTTCTAAATACCAATCCATCCCAATGATCAAGAGAAGACGACCTTTACATGCCCTTATGGCACCTTCGCGTATTGAAGGATACCATTCGGGTTGTGTAACGCAACGGCTACGTTTCAGCGGTGTATGATGTCGATCTTCTCCGATCTTATAGAAGAGATGGTAGAGGTGTTTATGGATGACTTCTCGGTCTATGGTGCGTCCTTTTCTGCGTGTTTGTTGAATCTTTGCAGGGTACTAAAGCGTTGTGAGGAGACAAACTTGGTGCTCAATTGGGAAAAATGCCACTTAATGGTTAAGGAGGGGATCATGCTTGTGCATAATATATCAGAGAAGGGTATTGAAGTCGACAAAGCAAAGATTGATGTGATGACAAACCTTGAGCCGCCAGTTAACGTCAAAGGGGTGAGAAGCTTCTTGGGACACGCCGGCTTCTACAGGCGCTTCATTAAAGACTTCTCTAAGAATGCACGCCCTCTCACTCGGCTGTTGTGCAAGGAGGCTGAATTCGTCTTTGATGAAGAGTGTTTGCAAGCTTTCGTGACAATCAAGGAGGCCCTAGTATCAACGCCTATAGTACAAGCACCAGACTGGACTCTACCTTTCGAGATTATGTGCGATGCTAGTGAATATGCTGTGGGAGCCGTTCTAGGCCAAAGGAAGGATAAGAAGCTGCATGTGATATACTATGCTTCAAGAACCTTGGATGACACGCAAACGAGGTACACCACTACTGAGAAGGAGCTATTGGCGGTTGTATTCGCCTTTGAGAAGTTCAGGGCTTACCTCGTGGGTTCCAAGACCATAGTTTACACGGATCACGCGGCTTTGCGCTATATCTATTCCAAGAAGGACACTAAGCCGAGGCTTTTGAGATGGATCCTCTTACTTCAAGAATTTGACATGGAAATCAGGGACAAGAAAGGGATAGAGAACGGCGTTGCTGACTATCTCTCTCGGTTAAAGATCAACGAGTCTCTTCTTTTGGACGATTCCCTCCCCGAGGAACAACTCATGGCAATCACTACGGCTGTTTGTGGGACCTTAGAGGGGCAGTTTGAGGAAGTTCTGAGCTTCAAAGAGGAGGATCTCCCTTGGTACGCGGATATTGTGAACTACTTGGCATGTGGGGAAGAGCCGTCGCATCTTGACATCTACCATAGGAAGAAGTTTATGAGAGACGTGAGCCACTACTATTGGGATGATCCCTATCTATACAAGAGAGGAGTAGATAGCCTGTAGAGAAGATGCGTGACAAAGGAAGAAGCAAGAGATATCATCTTTCATTGCCATGGATCCTTGTATGGAGGGCACTTTGCTTGATGAGCTAAGGCTGGACGCTTACGAAAGCGCTAGGATCTACAAGGAGCGTACCAAGGCTGCTCATGACAAGAAACTGGTGCCTAAGGAGCTCAAGGAAGGTAGTTTGGTGCTGCTTTACAACTCGAGGCTCAAGCTCTTTCCAGGAAAGCTGAAGTCACGGTGAAGCGGTCCGTATGAAATCAAGGAAGTATTACCTTACAGAGTTGTCACGTTGGTTGGCAAGAGTGGGAGTGCATTTACAGTGAATGGACACAGGGTTAAGCCATACATGGCGAGTGCATTTGATAAGGAGAGCACCTCAATGCTTCTCCAAGACCCACCATCTGCCTAAACCAAGTAAAGTCTAGCTAAAGACGTTAAAGAAAGCGCACTTGGGAGGCATTCCCATGTTTATCCTGTACATATCCTTGCTTAATTTCTTTTCCAGTTTTATGTTTTTGTTTTATGAGTGTGTAGGAAAAAGTGTGAGAGACGCAGGACACGATCCGAGTTCAAAAAGGAGTAAGAAGGGGGCGAGTATAAGCTAGAGATCGAGTGCTAGATCGACTCATCCTGGCTCGATCGTTGCTAGATCGAGCTGGTGAATCGAGAGGAGCTAGTCGATCTAGACGAGATCGAGTAGACAGATCGAGTAGACAGATCTAAAATGGATTGACCGGTCTATTTTCTCTCGGGAAAGTCCCTCATAGACAGATCGATTAGTCAACTCGATCCACCACTTGATCCAAGCTGAATCGTCCCCTGAATCGATAGCATGGCTCGATCACGAGGACTTAGTCGCGATTTCAAAAACTCAAGGAACGAGAGAGGCAATTGATCCACGACTCGATTCAAATCGAATCGTGTCCTAAATCGAGTAACCCTCTCGATCCAAGCCATTATGGGCATGAGATCGAGTCCTAGATCGACCAAAGGGACTCGATCTCATGCCGAGGTAACATTTTCTTTCCCTCCTTTATTCTTTTCCCTCCAGTTTTTAAATTTAAAACTTGGTCAAAGCAAGCATCTTTGACCATGAAAGATGTGCTTTGACCAAGACTTTTGTCAGAAAACTACTTCTTTTACCCATAGTTTTGTTTTTTGTTTGCCTTTAAATGTTTTCAACAACTTCACACTCTCTGATTCTTGTTTTCTCGAAGTTTTAAGCAAAGAGAGTGAAACTTATCTGTTTCTAAAGGCTAACAAGCTTTTTTAACAATCTTTGCAAAATGTATTTTCGGATATTGATAAAAATCTTTGGAAAAATCTCCTTTTATTTCGCAGTTAATTATTTTTGATGCTAGGGCGGTTTTCAATTTTTAAATTTAGCTAAATAATAGGAAAATTCTGGATTTTCTAGTATCTCTAGATTTGATTCTCTATTATTTTGCTATAATTTTTATAAATTCCCCAAAATTCTAGGGTATTAAGTATAAGTTTTCTTCTTTGCTTTTCTTCTTCTCTCATCCGATCGCCGTTTTGCTCATTACCTTGCTTGAGAAACTTGTTCCAGGCACGATGGCTCCTAAGAGAATGAGAGAGGAGATGGCACAAGAAGGAGAAGGTCAGGAAGTGGCGGTTCAAGAAAGGATTCGATGGAGTAAGGATGAGAAAAGGGATAAGAAGCGGCTGGAAAGGCTTCGGTTCGAACCTACTAAGTTCGCAGACAGGGAGCTGCTGCTCAAGCTAGGGATCCTTGGAGATTTCGACCAACTCCTCAAGAACATTGGCCTAAGGTGTCTGTCACGAATGGATTGCCTAACTATTCCAGAAGTGACAATAGACTTCCTTGTCATGTTGGAGTTTTGTTACGAGAACCCTAGCGCCCCTGTTCCTTCACAAGGCCGTCTCTCTTTCAAGGTTGGACGACAAGCTTTCAGCCTCTCAATCCCCGAGCTGTGTCAAGCATATGGTCTCAACGCAGCCGCTACCAAGATCGAGTTCCCCTCCTTCACGCGAGCAAACGATTTTTGGGACCTGATCAGCAACGAAGACTACAAGGCCAACACCGCCAAAATCAAGAGAGTGAGAAGCCCGGTGCTGAGGTACACCTTGAAGCTGATCGCCAACACATTCAGCGGACGGTCAGTTGCTCCCACGGTCACGAAGACCGAGCTTTGCTTCTTGTTCCAAGGCGTGAAGCATTTGTTGTGTGATCCGGCGGAGAATAAAGAGCCTATGGAGGATGTACTCGGCGATGACGTGAACTATGGATGCGTACTTGCTGCCTCTTTGGTGAAGTACAAGGCTTATGCCTTGCGGTGCAAGGCAAGCTCTTCATTCATTGGCGGTTTCCTCACTCCTCTATTCATACAAGCCGGCGTACCTATACACGATTTCACACCCGTCCCGGCTAGAGCTTTCATGAATGAGGTCTCCATGAGGAATACCGACAGCTTGGGACGCACGCCAGCAGAAGGGTTCTTTGCTTATCTTTTCATCGACGACGAAAACGAGAAGAGAGTATGCATCCTACCAAACAAGGACGAGACCGAGCTGCTTGGTGTTGGGAACATCGAGTTCTTGCTGACCGTAGAAGAGTGCTTTGCTCCTTTAGGAGGAACGCCTGCCCCAGCGATTGCTCCACGTCAAAGGTCTAAGTCCCTAGCCACGGAAGATGAGATGCCCGAGGCTTTCACCCTTCCCAAGATCGATTTTGAGCCGAGAACCAAGACGGAGAAGTTCCTAGCATCTGTTGTGGAGATGCAAAGCAAAATCAACAAATGGCAAGGCAAAATGCTCAAGAAACTTGCTAAGAAGGTCAAATCGCTTCAAGGAGGCTCGCCTAAGAAAGCTGCAAGTGAGGAAGTTCAGCAACCCGAGAAGAGGAGGCTTTCAACTAGAGGAGTTGTCATCCGTGAGACTCAAGGCAGCAACATTCAAACGGTGCGTCTCTCTCTTCAAGAGCCAGGCTCCAAAGGCAAAGCCGTAGCATCTAGCTCCTCTGGAACATCCTCAAGTTCCAGTCGAGACTAGACCCGAGGTAACAACCTTCTTCCATTGTACATACCGCTCATGTTTGGTTCTTTTTGCTTTGTGTTTTGGTGCTCCTTTGAATTTGTTTGCCACCGGGACGGTGTCAAGTAAGTTTGGGGGAGTATGTGTGTGGTTTGACATGTTTATTCTGATCTTATTTTCCCTTTAGCATCCTTGAGTCTTCATTGCATGAAAAATTGGTAAAATTTTTAAAATTTTTTCAAAGATTCATGTAGTTGCATTCATCTTGTTAAGCATTTTAGGATTGAGTCTAGAATTTTTAAAGCATCTAGGTTGTTCACATTTGCATAAGGGGTTAGAGTTTTTCTTAAAAAGGTGTTTTAAACTCATGAGTTGTTTCAATGCCCTAGTTAGTAGTTCTCTAATGCTTTGCTAATACTTTGAAAGTAAGTTCTTACCATGCTTGGATCACTTGCTATGTTTTTCGTGACTTGAATTGAACTCTCATGATTTGAAGCTTGTCCTAATAAGAGAAAACCTTAATCTGCAATTTTAATTATCATCATTATGCATTTGAAAATGATCACATGGATTCAAAAATATTTAGGCTCTCTTCTTCCTTTCACCACTCTTTGTGAGCCTAAGTAGAACTCCCACTTTGACCCTTACCTTTCTTTGAAGCCAAGTTTTCTTGTGTGACATCATTGTGAGGCCTTTTCTGGTTTGAACTTAGCATAAAGTGTTAGGTTCAGGCGACATGATTAGGTTCTCATATGATTGCTAGCTTTGCATTTTGAAGCTAGATTTAGGCTTAGAATAAGTTTGGGGGTTTAAGGGGTTGCTTTCATGTTTATGTGCTCTCGGTTTCAAAAGAGTTTGGTATTTGAAGAGAGAAAAAGGTTTTAAGTGAAAGGTTTAGGTTTTATTTTTTACGCTCTAATAATTTCAGAAGGTAGCTCTCTCAAAATAAAATAAAAAGAAAAAGAAAAGAGCCTAAGTGCCAAAATAAAAGAAAAGAAAAAGAAAAAAAATAATAATAAATATAAATAAACAGAGAGCTACCAATAAGAAATATGTAAAGAGCAAATTATTTTCAACCTTTTCACTAACCTAAAAGGATAAAAAAATGCTTTCTGGTTTGAATTGGGGAATGCTAAGCTTTTGCTTTGAGAGAAAGGTAGATTCTAAGTGGTGAGTGAGCTTAAAAGATAATAAATAAGAGGGGTTTGGGATCATTGCTAGTTTACATGGGTAGATGAGAATCTGATCATGTATGCATCAATTGTCTTCACCTTTAGCATTATGCATAAAGTTCTTACCATTTTTGAGAAAACCCTTGTTTTAAATGAAAATCCTTTTCTAATGAGATCATTTTATGCTCATAGCCTGGACCCTTAGCCAAATGTGTTCTGCTTTAAAGTGCATAAGTTTGATTCATGGTTCAGTCTTTAATGAATGTTAAAGGATGAGTTTCTTTGATTGTTAGGAATAGGAGAGTCATGATCTGAATTTCTTTGTGTGATGAGTATGGCTAAGTTCTTTGGAGTATGAGTGTACGCATTGCATTTTAGAACTAGTAACTAGGACATTGAGATTTATTCATTTGAAAGGCACCTTTGCAAGAAGCTTAAACCCCCGTCTTTTCTAAAACCTCTCTTCTTTTCTTATTTTCTGTTGCTTGAGGGCAAGCAAGAAGTTAGTTTTGGGGAGTTGATGTTACTGCATATTACATGTATTTTGCATACATATAAGCTAGCTTTTCATGCATTTATATCCCACTTTAGGCTAGATTGCATCACTTTAGGTCCTAGAGCATTCTTGCACCAGCATACGCATGTTCCTTGCATTTTGAATCATATTCAGGTTGTTTCTGGCTACTTTGGAGTCATGGAGTTCATGGACGTGCTGAGGCTAGTGTGGAGATTCGTGGGAACAACGGATGTTTGCTAAGGACCAGATATCGGGGAGCAGATCGAGCACGGCCGGTCGATCTAGGTGAGATCGACCAGAAGATCGAGTAGTCCTTCCGATCCAAGGAACCTGATCGAGACGGAGATCGAGTGAAGCAATCGATCAAGTGGTACGGACGTAAATGACGCCATGCAAAGCGAGAGCCAGATCGAGTCCACCACCCGATTTGCCAAAAGATCGATACCAAGATCGGGTGCAACACTCGATCCACCGAAGAAGATTGAGACACAGATCGAGTTGAAGACACGATGTCCGAAGATGATCGAGAAGCATGCTCGATCTCGAGGTCGATCTCAGTCCTTTCAACCATTTTTGGCCGTTAGCGAGGGGGGGGACCATCGAGCTGTTTGGCCCATTTTGGGAAGGCGGCGATGATCTTTTCCCACACACTTTTTCATTCTTATCTTTTATGATTTTTCTCTCTGGTTTGGAGACGATCCGCCATTGTTAGACTTTGAGCTTTGTTCTTGAATATTTCGAATCGTTTTAAGCTTAATCCATTGTTTTTCATGTTTATCGTTTCATTCTCCATGCTTTACTTAGTTTACTTAATGTGTAGTGAGTAGTTTCATTTGGGTTTCGGGGTTGAGAGGATTCACGGGGTCTAAAGGGTTTTCAAGTTTGTTGTTTTCTCGTTCTTAATAGCTTTCTCTTTTAAGATGTTGAGTTCCTAAGGCTTAAAGAGTCTCACGCCAAGATCTTTATGATCAGAGAGAGCTCTTACCTTGACAGGATCCAGAGATCTCTGAAAATCACATCTTAGAGGCTAGTTACTCTTTCCCAAACGCCATGGTAGTTTAGAGGACTAGTTAAGCCGCGTGGTTGAAATCTGTTTTCCTTGCCTCTCAATCTCTTTTTCCGCCAAACGCCATGGGTCTGGAAGAAATAATGAGAGAGTGATCCATACCACACGCCATGGATGGGTCTTGTTTTGTTTTCAAGGCTTAGAGAATCTCACAAAGTGAGTAGATCTAGAGTTTTCAAACCAAGCTTCGACCTTTGTAACCCCTAACATGAATCTCAACCCTAGACCCTTCTTTCTTAGCATTCTCACATCTTTGTTAATCATTCGCTTGATACTCGTCGCATCCTGGTCATTAGTTTCTTCATACTTGCATTTTTAGACGAGATCGATCCAAACTGCTCGATCTAGTGGTCGATCCTGTTGTCGATCCACTAGTCGATTTTTATAAATTCATAGCTTTGCATTTTAATCGTTCTGTCTTTTCGTCGTGGTAGTTCACTCTTTCCTAGTAATTTTAAAATAGTTTTGCATTCCATTTGGTCGCTGCATATAGTTTTTAGGATTTTTACAAAATCGCATATCATTTGCTTATCTTTACACTGCCCTTGCATTCTCTCTGACCTTTCTAGCTCCTAGGAATGGATTGACACTCACTTGCATACTGTACTACAACCTGGTTTTGCATTTGAGTTTTGATAGCCTCATTGCATCCTCACCTTCCAAAAAATATTGATATCAAAGAGATCCCAAATGAATATCCGAAAAAGGTCGTATAGCCAAAAATAGGGAAAACGGACTTCTAATGAATCATACAAAGAAATGGAGAAAATTGGCTTGAGATATTCATTTTGGACTCAAAACAGTACAAAGAGAAGCCTCTATTACTTGTATCACATTCTGTAGAAGAGATCCCAATTGAAGATCCAAAACTGGTCTAATAGCCATAAATGGGGAAAACGGACTTCTGATGAATCATACAAAGAAAAAGGAGAAAATCGGCTTGAAATATTCATCTGGGACTCATAACAGTACAAGGAGAAGCCTCTATTACTTGTATCTCATTCCGTAGAAGAGATGCCAAATGAAGATCCGAAACTGGTCTAATTGCTAAAAATGAGAAAAATGGAATTCTAGTGAATCATAGAAAGTAAATGGAGTAAAAAGGCATGAAATAGTCATATGGGACTCATAATAGTGCAAGGAGAAGCCTCTATTATTTGTATCTCATTCCGTGGAAGAGATCCCAAATGAAGATCTGAAACTAGTTAAATAGCCAAATATGGAGGATAGAGACTTCTGATGAATCATACAAAGAAAATGGAGTAAATAGGCTTGAATAGTCATCTGGGACTCATAATAGTACAATAAGAAGCCTCTATTACTTGTATCTCATTCCGTGGAAGAAATGCAGAATGAAGATTCGAAACTCGTCTAATATCCGAATATAGGGAAAACGGACTTCTCATGAATCATACAAAGAAAATGGAGTAAATAGGCTTGAAATAGTCATCGGGGACTCATGATAGTACAAGAAGAAACCTCTATTACTTATATCTCATTATGTAGAAGAGATCTCAAATTTAGATCTGAATGTGGTCTAATAGAAGAAATTGGGGATAACGGACTTCCGATGATACTTACAAAGAAAATAGAGTTAATAGGCTTAAAATAGTCATCTAAGACTCATAGTATACAAGAAGAAGCCTCTATTACCTGCATTTCATTCCGTGGAAGATCTCAAATGAAGATTTGAATCTGGTCTACTCGTAGAAATGAGGGAAAACGGATTTCTGATTAATTATGCAAAGAAAATGTAGTAAATAGGCTTAAAATAGTAATCTTGGTACAGGGAGAACCTTGTATTACTTATATCTTATTCCGCGGAAGAGATCCCAAACAAAGATCCGAATCAGGTCTTATAGCTGAATATGGAGGAAACGGACTTCTGATGAACCATACAAAGAAAATGGTGTAAATGGGCTTGAAATAGTCATCTGGGAGTCGTAATAGTACAAATTGATGCCCATATTACTTGTATCTCATTCCGTGGAAGAGATCCCAAATAAAGATCCGAAACTTGTCTAATAGCCGAATATGGAGGAAACAGAGTTTTGATGAATCAAGAAAATGGAGTAAATAGGCTTCAAATAGTCATCTGGGAGTCATAATAGTACATGGAGAAGCTTGTATTACATGTATCTCATTCTGTGGATGAGATCCCAAATGAAGATCTGAAATTGGTCAAATTGCCGAATATGAAGGGAACAGACTTCTGATGTATCATAAAAAGAAATCGAGTGAATAGGCTTGAAATAGTCATCTGGGACTCATAATAGTACAAGGAGATGCATCTATTACTTGGATCTCATTCCATATAAGAGATCCCAAATGAAGATCCAAAATTGGTCTAATAGCCAAAAATGAGGAAAACGGACTTCTAATGAATGATTCATAGATAATGGAAAAAATTGGCTTCGAATACTCATATGAACTCATTACCGTACAAGGACAGGCCTTTATTACTTGTATCTCATTCCTTAGAAGAGATGCCAAATAAAGATCCGAAACTGGTCTAATTGCCAAAATCGGGAAAAATGGACTTCTAGTGAATCATCCAAAGAAAATGGAGTAAATAGGTTTGAAATAGTCATCTGGGTACAAGGAGAACCGTGTATTACTTATATCTTATTCCATGGAAGAGATCCGAAACGAAGATCCGAAACTGGTATAATAGCTGAATATAGAGGAAACAGACTTCTCATGAACCGTACAAAGAAAATGGATAAAATAGGCTTGAAATAGACATCTGGGAGTCATAATAGTACAAAGATAAGCCTCTATTGCTTTTATCTCATTACGTGGAAGAGATCCCATGTAAAGATCCGAAACTTGTCTAATAGCCGAATATGGAGGAAACAGACATTTGATGAATCAAGAAAATGGAGTAAATAGGTTTCAAATAGTCATATGTGAGTCATAATAGTACAAGGAGAAGCTTGTATTACTTGTATCTCATTCCATGGAAGAGATCCAAATGAAGATCTGAAACTAGTCAAATAGGCGAATATGAAGGGAACGAACTATTGATGTATCAAACAAAGAGAATGGTGTAAATAGGCTTTAAATAGTCATCTGGGACTCATAATAGTACAAGGAGATGCCTCTATTACTTGTATCTCATTACGTAGAAGAGATCCCAAATGAAGATCCAAAACTGGTCTTATAGCCAAAAATGGGGAAAACAGACTTCTAATTAATTATACAAAGAAAATGGAGAAAATTGGCTTTATTCATCTGGGACTCATAACAGTACAAGGAGAAGCCTCTATTACATGTATCTCATTCCGTAGAAGAGATGGCAAAAGAAGATCCAAAACTGGTCTAATTGCCAAAAATGGGAAAAATAGAGTAAAAAGGCATGAAATAGTCATCTGGGACTCATAATAGTGCAAAGAGAAGCCTCTATTATTTGTATCTCATTCTGTGGAAGAGATCCCAAATGATGATCTGAAACTGGTCAAATAGCCAAATATGGAGGAAACAGACTTCTCATGAATCATACAAAGAAAATGGAGTGAATAGTTTTAAAATAGTCATCTGAGACTCATAATAATACAAGAAGAAGCCTCTATTACTTGTATCTCATTCCGTGGAAGAAATGCAGAATGAAGATTCAAAACTGGTCTTATATCCGAATACAGGGAAAATGGACTTCTGATGAATCATACAAAGAAAATGGTGTAAATAGGCTTAAAACAGTCATCGAGGACTCATGATAGTTTAAGAAGAAGCCTCTATTACTTGTATCTCATTCGGTAGAAGAGATCTCAAATGAAGATCTGGGTCTGATAGCAGAAATTGGGGATAACGGACTTCCGATGATACTTACCAAGAAAATAGAGTTAATACGCTTGAAATAGTAATCTAGGACTCATAGTATACAAGAAGAAGCCTCTATTACTTGCATCTTACTCCGTGGAAGATCTCAAATGAAGATCTGAATCTGGTCTACTCATAGAAATTAGGGAAAACGGATTTCTGATGAATCATACAAAGAAAATAGAGTAAATAGGCTTGAAATAGTAATCTAGGTAGGAGAATCTTGTATTACATATATCTTATTCCGCGGAAGAGATCAAAAACGAAGATCCGAATGAGGTCTTATAGCTTAATATGGAGGAAACAGACTTCTGATGAACCATACAAAGAAAATGGTGTAAATAGGCTTGAAACAGTCATCTGGGAGACGTAATAGTACAAAGTGAGGGCTTTATTACTTGTATCTCATTCCGTGGAAGAGATCCCAAATAAAGATCCAAAACTTGTCTAATAGCCGTAACTGGTTTGATAACAGGTTTTTGATCTAGAGGAAACAGACTTTTGATGATTCAAGAAAATGGAGTAAATAGGCTTCAAATAGTCATCTGGGAGTCATAATAGTACAAGGAGAAGCTTGTATTACATTTATCTCATTCCGTCGATGAGATCCCAAATGAAGATCTGAAACTGGTCAAATTGCCAAATATGAAGGGAACGGACTTCTGATGTATCATAAAAAGAAAACCGAGTAAATAGGATTGAAACAGTTATCTGGGACTCATAATATTACAAAGGAGATGCATCTATTACTTGGATCTCATTCTGTAGAAGAGATCTCAAATGAAGATCCAAAACTGGTCTAATAGCCAAAAATGGGAAAAACGGACTTCTGATGAATGATACATAGATAATGGAGAAATTGCCTTGGAATATTCATCTGGGACTCATTACCGTACAAGGACAGGCCTCTATTACTTGTATCTCATTCTGTAGAAGAAATGCCAAATGAAGATCTGAAACTGGTCTAATTACCAAAAACGGGAAAATAGACTTCTAGTGAATCATCCAAAGAAAATGGAGTAAATAGGTTTGAAGTAGTCATCTGGGTACAGGGAGAACCTTGTATTACTTATATCTTATTCCGTGGAAGAGATCCGAAACGAAGATCCAAAACTAGTATAATAGCTGAATATGGAGGAAACGGACTTCTCATGAACCGCACAAAGAAAATAGAGTAAATAGGCTTGAAATAGTCATCTTGGAGTCATAATAGTACAAAGACAAGCCTCTATTACTTGTATCTCATTACGTGGAAGAGATCACAAGTAAAGATCTGAAACTTGTCTAATAGCCAAATATGGAGGAAACAGACTTTTGACGAATCAAGAAAATAGAGTAAATAGGTTTCAAATAGTCATATGTGAGTCATAATAGTACAGGGAGAAGCATGTATTATTTGTATCTCATTCCGTGGTAGAGATCCCAAATGAAGATCTGAAACTACTCAAATAGCCGAATTTGAAGGGAACGAACTTCTGATGTATCATACAAAGAGAGTGGAGTAAATAGGCTTTAAATAGTCATCTGGGACTCATGATAGTACAAGGAGATGCCTCCATTACTTGTATTTCATTCCGTAGAAGAGATCCCAAATGAACATCCAAATCTGGTCTAATAGCCAAAAATGGGGAAAACAGACTTCTGATGAATTATACAAAGAAAATGGAGAAAATTGGCTTGAAATATTCATTTGTGACTCATTACAGTACAAGGAGAAGCCTCTATTACTTGTATATCATTCCGTAGAAGAAATTCAAATGAATATCCGAAACTGGTCTAATTGCCAAAAATGGAAAAAATGGCTTCTAGTGAATCATACAAATAAAATGGAGTAAAAAGACATGATATAGTCATCTGTGACTCATTACAGTACAAGGAGAAGCCTCTATTATTTGTATCTCATTCCGTAGAAGAGATCCCATATGAAGATCCGAAACTGGTCTAATTGCCAAAAATGGGAAAATGGACTTGTAGTGAATCATACAAAGAAATTGGAGTAAAAAGGCATGAAATAGTCATCTGGGACTCATAATAGTGCACGAAGAAGCATCTATTATTTGTATCTCATTCTGTGCAAGAGATCCCAAATGAAGATATGAAACTAGTCAAATAGCCGAATACGGAGGAAACGGACTTCTGATAAATCATACAAAGAAAATGGAGTAAATAGGCTTGAAATAGTCATCTAGGACTCGTAGTAGTACAAGAAAAAGCCTATATTACTTGTATCTCATTCCGTGGAAGAAATCCAGAATGAAGATTCGTAGCTGGTCTAATAGCCGAATATGGGGAAAACAGACTTCTGATGAATCATACAAAGAAAATGGAGTAAATAAGCTTGAAATAGTTATCTCGAATGAATATGGGGAAAACGGACTTCGGATGAATCATACAAAGAAAATGGAGTAAATAGGTTTGAAATAGTCATTCCGTGGAAGAGATCCCAAATGTAGATTCAAACTTGTCTAATAGCCGAAATTTAGGAAAACGGACTTCTGATGAATCTTACAAAGGAAATGGAGCAAATAAGATTTAAATAGTCATCTGGGAGTCATAATAGTATAAGGAGAAGCCACTATTACTTGTATCTCATTCCCTGGAAAAAATCCCAAACGAAGATCTGAAACTGGTCTAATAGCCAAAAATGGGGAAAACGGACTTCTGATGAATAATACAAAGAAAATGGAGCAAATTGGTTTGAATTAGTCATCTGGGACTCTTAATAGTACAAGAAGAAGCCTCTTTTACTTGTATCTCATTCCATGGAAGAGATCCAGAATGAAGATGCAAAACTAGTTTAATAGCCGAATAGGGAAAAACGGGCTTCTGATGAATCATACAAAGGAAATGGAGTAAATAGGCTTGAAATAGTCAACTTGGACTCATAATAGTACATGGAGTAGCTTGTATTTCTTGTTTCTCATTCCGTGGAAGTGATCCCAAAAGAAGATCTGAAACTGTTCTAATAGCCGAAACAGAGTTCTCATGAATAAAACCAAGACAATGGAGTAAATATGTTTTAAATAGACATCTGGGACTCATAATAGTACAACATCAAGTCTCTATTACTCTTATCACAATCTGTGGAAGAGATCTAGAATGAAGATCCAAAACTTGTTTAATAGCCGAATAGGGAAAAACAGACTTCTGATGAATCATACAAAGAAAATTTAGTAAATATGCTAGAAATAGTCATTGGGACTCATAATAGTATAAGACGAAGCCTCTATTACTTGTATCTCATTCCCTTGAAGAGATCCCAAACGAACATCTGAAACGGGTCTAATAGCCAAAAATGGACAAAACGGACTTATGATGAATAATACAAAGAAAATGGAGTGAATATGTTTTAAATAGTCATCTAGGACTCATAATAGTACAATAAGAAGCCTCTATTACGAGTATCTCATTATGTGGAAGAGATCCCAAATGATGATCCAAACTTGTCTAATAGCCAAAATTTGGGAAAACGAACTTCTGATGAATCTTACAAAGGAAATGGATTAATTAGGATTCAAATAGTCATCTGGGAGTTATAACAGTACAAGGAGAAGCCTCTATTAGTTGTATCTCATTCCGTGGAAGAGATCTTAAACAAAAATTTGATACTGGTCTAATAGCCAAAAATGGTGAAAACGTACTTCTGATGAATAATACAAAGAAATTTGAGTAAATAGGTTTGAATTAGTCATCTGGGAATCATAAGAGTACAAGAAGAAGCATTTATTACTTGTATCTCATTATGTGGAAGAGATCCATAATGAAGATCCAAAACTAGTTTAATAGGTGAATAGGAGAAAATGGACTTCTAATGAATCATACAAAGGAAATGGAGTAAATAGGCTTGAAATAGTCATCTGGGACTCATAATAGTACATGGAGAAGCATGTATTTCTTGTATCTCTTTCCGTGGAAGAGATCCCAAACGAAGCTCTGAAACTGGTCTAGTAGCCGAAAATAGGGAAAACAGACTTTTGATGAATCATACAAAGAAAATGGAGTAAATAGGTTTGAAATAGTCATCTGGGACTGATAATAGAAATAACAAAAATATATTACGAGTATCTCATTCCGTGGAAGAGATCCCAAATGTAGATCCAAACTTGTCTAATAGCCGAAATTTAGGAAAACGGACTTTTGTTGAATCTTACAAAGGAAATAGAGTAAATACGATTTAAATAGTCATCTGGGAGTCATAATAGTACAAGGAGAAGCCTCTATTACTTGTATCTCATTCACTGGAAGAGATCCCAAACGAAGATCTGAAACTGGTCTAATAGCCGAAAATGGAGAAAACAGACTTCTGATGAATTATACAAAGAAAATGGAGTAAATAAGTTCGAATTAGTCATCTGGGACTCATAATAGTACAACAAGAAGCCTATATTACTCTTATCACATTCCATGGAAGAGATCCATAATGAAGAACCAAAACTTGTTTAATAGCCAAATAGTGGAAAACAGGCTTATGATGAATCATATAAAGAAAGTTTAGTAAATATGCTTGATATAGTCATCTGGGACTCATAATAGTACAAGAGGAAGTCTCTATTACTCGTATCTTATTCCCTGAAAGAGATCCCAAACGAACATCTGAAACGGGTCTAATAGCCGAAAATGGAGAAAACAGACTTATGATGAATCATACATAGAAAATAGAGTAAATACGATTTAAATAGTCACCTGGGAGTCATAATAGTACAAGGAAAAGCCTATATTACTTGTATCTCATTCCCTCGAAGAGATCCCAAACGAAGATCTGAAACTGGTCTAACAGCCAAAAATGGGGAAAACGGACTTCTGATGAATAATAAAAAGAAAATAGAGTAAATAGGTTTGAATTAGTTATCTGTGACTCATAATAGGACAAGAAATAGCCTCTATTACTTGTATCACATTCCATGGAAGAGATCCATAATGAAGATCCAAAACTGGTTTATTAGCCGAATAGGTGAAACTGACTTTTAATGAATCATACAAAGAATATTTAGTAAATATGCTTAAAATAGTCATCTGGGACTCATAATCGTACAAGAAGAAGCCTCTATTACTTGTATCTCATTCCGTGGAAGAGATCCCCAAAGAAGATATGAAACTGTTCAAATAGCTGAAAAAGGGGAAAACAGACTTCTGATGAATCACACCAAGAAAATGGAGTAAATAGGCTTCAAATAATCATTTGGGACTCATAATAGTACAAGAAGAAGCCTCTATTACTTGTATCTCATTCCATCAAAGAGATCCCAAACAATGATTTGAAATTTGTCTAATCGCCAAAAATGGGGAAAATGGACTTCTAATGAATGATACAAAGAAAATGGTGAAAATAGGCTTGAACTAGTCATCTGGGACTCGAAATAGTAATAAGAAGCATCTATTACCAGTATCTCATTTTGTGGAAGAGATCCCAAAAGAGGATCCAAACTTGTCTAATAGCCGAAATTTGGGAAAATGGACTTCTCTCATGAATCATACAATGGAAATGGAGTAAATATGATTTTAATTGTCATTTGAGAGTCATAATAGTACAAGGAGAAGCCTCTATTACTTGTATCTCATTCACTGGATGAGATCCCAAACGAAGATCTGAAACTGGTCTGATAGCCGAAGATGGAGAAAACAGACTTCTGATGAATTATAAAAAGAAAATGGAGAAAAGAGGCTTAAAATAGTTATGTGGGACTCATAATAGTACAGGAAGAAGCCTCTATTACTTGTATCTCATTCCGTAGAAGAGATCCAGAATGAAGATCCGAAACTTGCTTAATAGCCAAATAGGGAAAAACAAACTTCTGATGAATCATACAAAGAAAATTGAGTAAATATGCTTGAAATAGTCATCTGAGACTCATAATTGTACAAGAAGAAACCTATATTACTTATACATCATTACTTAGAAGAGATCTCAAATGAAGATATAAATCTGGTCTAATAGCTGAAATTGGGGATAGCGGATATGCGATGATATTACAAAGAAAATGGAGTAAATCGGATTTAAATAGTCATCTAGAACTCATAATAGTACAAGGAGACGCCTCTATTACATGTATCTCATTCTGTGGAAGAGATCCCAAAAGAAGGTCTGAAACTGTTCAAATTGCCAAAAATGGGGAAAACGGACTTCTGATGAATCAAACAAAGAAAATTGAGTAAATAGGTTTGAAATTGTCATCGGGAACTCATAATAGTACAAGAAGAAGCCTCTATTACTCTTATCACATTCGGTGGAATAGATCCAGAATGAAGATCCAAAACTGGTTTAATAGGCGAATAGGAGAAAACCGACTTCTCACGAATCATACAAAGAAAGTTTAGTAAATAGAACAAGAGGAAGCCTCTATTACTTGTATCTCATTTCGTGGAAGAGATTCAAAATGGAGATCCAAAACTGGTTTAATAGCCGAATAGGGGAAAACAGACTTCTGATAAATCATACAAAAAAAGTTCAGTAAATATGCTTGAATTATTCATCTAGGACTCATAATAGTACAAGATGATGTCTCTATTACTTATACCTCATTCTGTAGAATAGATCTCAAATGAAGATATGAATCTGGTTTAATAGCTGAAATTGGGGATAACGGATATCTGATGATATTACAAAGAAAATGGAGTAAATCGGATTTAAATAGTCATCTAGGATTCATAATAGTACACGGAGAAGCCTCTATTACTCTTCTCACATTCCTTGGAGGAGATCCATAATAAAGATCCAAAACTGGTTTAATAGCCGAATACGAGAAAACAGACTTCTAACGAATCATACAAAGAAAATTTAGTAAATATGCTTGAAATAATTATCTAGGATAAATAATAGTACAAGAAGAAGCCTCTATTACTCTTATAACATTCCGTGGAAGAGATCAAGAATGAAGATGCAAAACTGGTTTAATAGCCAAATAGGAGAAAACTGACTTCTCACAAATCATACAAAAAAAAATTTAGTAAATATGCTTGAAATAGTCATCTAGGACTAATAATAGTACAAGAAGAAGCCTCTATTACTTGTATATCATTTCATGGAAGAGATTCAGAATGATGATCCAAAACTGGCTTAATAGCCGAATAGGGCAAAATAGACTTCTGATAAATCATACAAAAAAACTTCAGTAAATATGCTTGAAATAGTCATCTGGGACTCATAATAGTAAAAGATGAAGCCTCTATTACTATACCTCATTTCGTAGAAGAGATCTCAAATGAAGATATGAATCTGGTTTAATAGCTGAAATTGGGATAACGGATATCCGATGATATTACAAAGATAATGGAGTATATCAGATTTAAATAGTCATCTAGGACTCATAATAGTACACGGAGATACCTCTATTACTCTTATCACATTCCATGGAAGAGATCCATAATGAAGATCCAAAACTGGTTTAATAGCCGAATAGGAGAAAACAGACTTCTGACGAATCATATAAAGAAAATTTAGTAAATATGCTTGAAATAGTCATCTAAGACTCTTAATAGTGCAAGAAAAGCCTCTAATACTTATATCTCATTTGGAAGAGATCCAGAATGAAGATTCAAAACTGGTTTAATAGCCGAATAGAGGATAAAAACTTCTGATGAATCATACAAAGAAAGTTTAGTAAATATTCTTGAAATAATCATTTAGGACTCATAATAGTACAAGAAGAAGCCCCTATTACTTGTATCTCATTCCGTGGAAGAGATTCCAAACGAAGATTTGAAGCTGGTCTAATAGCCGAGAATGGGGAAAACAGACTTCTCATGAATTATACAATAAAAATAGAGAAAATAGGTTTGAAATAGTCATCTTGGACTTATAATAGTAATAAGAAGCATCAATTACGAGTATCTCATTCTTTGGAAGAGATCCCAATTTGGGAAAACGGACTTCGATGAATCATACAAAGGAAATGGAGTAAATAACATTTAAATAGTCATCTGGGAGTCATAATAGTACAAGGAGAAGCCTCTATTACTTGTATCTCATTCTATGGAAGAGATCCCAAACGAAGATCTGAAACTGGTCTACTAGCCAAAATTAGGGAAAACAGACTTCTGATAAATCATACAAAGAAAATGGAGCAAATAAGTTTGAATTAGTCTTCTGGGACTCATAATAGTACAAGAAGAAGCCTATATTACTTATATCTCATTTCGTGGAAGAGATCTAGAATGAACATCCAAAACTGGTTAATAGCCGAATAGGGGAAAACATATTTCTGATGAATTATACAAAGATAATTTAGTAAATATGCATGAAATAGTCATCTGGGACTCATAATAGTACAAGAAGAAGCCTATATTACTTATATCTCATTCTGTGGAAGAGATTCCAAACGAAGATCTGAAACTCGTCTAATAGCCAAAAATGGGGAAAACAGACTTCTGATGAATCAAAGAAAATGGATTAAATAGGCTTGAAATAGTTATATGGGACTTATAATAGTACAAGAAGAAGCCTCTATTACTTGTATCTCATTCCGTGGAAGAAATCCAGAATTAAGATTCGAAACTGGTCTAATATCTGAATATGCGGAAATAGACTTCTGATGAATCATACAAAGAAAATGGAGTAAATATGCTTGATATAGTCATCTCGGACTTATAATAGTACAAGAAGAAGCCTCTATTACTTGTATCTCATTCCCTGGAAGTGATCTCAAACGAAGATTTTAAAATGGTCTAATAGACAAAATGGGAATCACGGACTTTTGATAAATGATACAAAGAAAATGGAGTCAATAAGTCTTAAATAGTCATCTGAGACTTATAATATTAATAAGAAGCATCTATTAAGAGTATCTCTTTCCGTGGTAGGGATCCCAAATGAAAATCCAAGTTTGTCTAATAGCCGAAATATGATTTAAATAGTCATCTGGGAGTCATAATAGTACAAGGAGAAGCCTCTGTTACTTTTATCTCATTCCCTGGAAGAGATCCCAAACGAAGATCAGAAACTGGTCTAATAGCCTAAAATGGAGAAAACAGACTTCTGATGAATCATGGAAAGGAAATGGAGTAAATAGGCTTGATATAGTCATGTGGGACTCATAATAGTACAAGGAGAAGTGTAACATCCGTGATCCTTGGATCAAACTGAATCAGTCGGATTAAGGCCATGAATATGAAAAATCAGGGGGTTGTCCGAGTAAAGATCGGGCTATCGGTTGGAAAGAGGTATAGCCGAGCTAAAACAAGCTGGAACGGGCCAGTTCAGCTGATTCGAGTGTTTAGCCGGGAAAGAATGGTTCGGACAAGTGAGAATCCGTCAGTCCGCCAATTTCGGATAGTTGGTCGGATTTCCGACAGGTCAGTTTACTGAAGTCCGAGCTAGAAGGGAGCTGAGCTAAGTATGTCCGAGTGAAAATGGGATTGGACAAGGAAGCTTCGGACAAACCGTGTTTTTCGGGCCTTTGGTCGGGATTCGGACAGGACGGTTATGTTTGTTGGAGCTGAGCTGGGATGGTCGAAGGACTTTGTAGGATTATCGGATGAATTATGAAAATATCCGAGAAGTTAATAAATAGCCGAGCGGGAGCAGTTATATCCGAGGGAGTTATTGAAAAAGGCACGGACAAGATTAGCGGGAACAGTTATCGGTTTCATCCGAGAGAATTGATCGGCTAAGATCAATCAGAACCGGCTATTTGAGTGAACCAAGCGGATTTCGTCGGTTCAAGTGAACAGGAACATCAATCTGGTCCGGCTAAGTTAAATGATCGAGGGAAAAGGTGCGGGAACGGTTCTGACATTCGGTTACTTGAGGAAAAATGCAGCGGATTGAGTCATTGATCAGTTATATCCGAGAACCGTCACTTTAACAAGGGGAAATCACAGAAACTTCATTATTCTGCTAAGTATCCGAGAGAAAATAGAGAGAAAAGAGAAAGAACAATCGAAAGAGATTTTCATCCGAGAGTTTGTGATCCGACCGTGAGATATCCGAGAGTTCGCCGAATTTGATCGTAGGATAGCCGGGTGATTCCGCCTATCGCCGAGAAACTTCGACTGCGTCCGAGAGAAACGTTCTGAATCGGGGAGTTCTTCTGAAAACCGTCGGCTATCTTCTTGAATCTGCAACATCCGAGAAACAAAGGTGAGTGCGCGACCGTGGGCTATAGTTTAGACTCGTGATCTAGCATAGATTCGATTGTTTACTGATTGCTTGAACTGTTCTATGGTACCTTTACTGTTATATTCTGTTTCTCTGCATAATAGTGAAGGCCCGAGGCCAAGTTAGGCTTTATAGCCGATGAGGTCCGATGACCATAGGAGGCCCGAGGCCAAAAGTGAGGCCCGAGGCCATATGAGGGCTGTTTAGCCGATCATTGATTGTTTAAGTGATTATTGGATGATTGAATGGACTGTTGATTGCGATTTTCTTTACTGTGGCTAAGTGGGACGGGATGACCGCTCTCACTAAGCAATTCTGTTGCTTATGCCTCCTTTTCGTGGATGCAGGTGATTTAGCCCGTGATGGGAACTGTTCTGGACCGCGAGACTAAGGCAAGGAAGAAGGATGTTAGGCTTGGGTAGACTATGGTCGAGTAGAACAATGTAATAGCTTATAGCAAACTGTAGTAGCTTATAGCGAACCTTCATTGTATGCTCGAACCTCGTTTTTACCTAAGTAATGCATTTGTGTTTAAAATGGCCTAAATGAATCGAAAGAAAACGCTAAAAATGACTAAGTATGGGAAAAACTTAAAAATACCCGAGACTGACCAGGAAGTGGTCGAGTCAAATCCTTACCGCAGTTCGGATTTCCGGGTTAGGGCGTTTCAAGAAGCCTCTATTACTTGTATCTCATTCTGTGGATGAGATCCCAAATGAAGATCTGAAACTGGTCTAACAGCCAAAAATGGGGAAAACGAACTTCTGATGAGTCATACAATGAAAATGGAGTAAGTAGGCTTGAAATAGTTATGTGGGACTCATAATAGTACAAGTAGAAGCCTCTATTACTTGTATCTCATTCCATGGAAGAAATCCAGAATTAAGATTCGAAATTGGTCTAATAGCCGAATATAGGAAAATAGACTTCTGATGAATCATACAAATAAAATGGAGTAAATAGGCTTGAAATAGTCATTTGGGACTCATAATATTACAAAAGAAGCCTCTATTACTTATACCTCATTGTGTAGAAGAGACCTCAAATGAAGATATGAATCTGGTCTAATAGCAGAAATTGGGGATAACGGACTTCTGATGATATTACAAAGAAAATTAAGTAAATCAGATTTAAATACTCATATAGGACTGATAATAGTACAAGAAGATGCTTCTATTACTTGTATCTCATTTCCTGGAAGAGATTCCAAACGAAGATTTGAAACTTGTCTAATAGCCAAAATAAAGAAAACGGACTTCTGATGAATCATATAAAGAAAATGGAGTAAATACGTTTGAAATAGTCATCTGGGACTCATAATAGTACAACAAGAAACCTCTTTTACTCTTATCACATTCCCTGGAAGAGATCCAGAATGAAGATCCAAAACTTGTTTAATAGCCGAATAGGGGAAAACAGACTTCTGATGAATCATACGAAGAAAATTTAGTAAATATGCTTGAAATAGTCACCTGGGACTCATAATAGTACAAAAGCCTTTATTACTTGTATCTCATTCCCTAGAAAAGATCCCAAATGAAGATCCGCAACTGGTCTAGTGGCCGAAAATGGGGAAAACGAACTTATGATGAATCATACAAAGAAAATGGAGTAAATATGTTTGAAATAGTCATCTGGGACTCATAATAGTACAATAAGAGTATCTCATTCCGTAGAAGAGATCCTAAATGAAGATCCAAACATGTCTAATAGCCAAAATTTGGTAAAACGGACTTCTGATGAATCTTACAAAGGAAATTGGAGTAAATATGATTCAAATAGTCATCTGGGAGTTATAATAGTTCAAGGAGAAGCCTCTATTACTTCTATTTCATTCCGTGAAAGAGATCCATAATGAAGATCCAAAACTAGTTTAATAGCCGAATAGGGAAAAACGGACTTTTGATGAACCGTACAAAGAAAATAGAGTAAATAGGCATGAAATAGTAATCTTGGAGTCATAATAGTATCTGGAGAAGCTTGTATTCCTTGTATCTTATTCCATGCAAGATATCCCAAACGAAGATCTGAAAATGGTCTAGTTGCCAAAAATAGGGAAAACGGACTTCTGATTAAACATACAAAGAAAATGGAGTAAATGGGTTTGAAATAAGCAACATATATTACGAGTATCTCATTCCATGGAAGAGATCCCAAATGAAGATCCAAACTTGTCTAAAAGCCGAAATTTAGGAATACGGACTTTTGATGAATCTTACAAAGGAAATGGATTAAATATGATTTAAGTAGTTATCTGGGAGTCATAATAGTACAAAGAGAACACTCTACTACTTGTATCTCATTCCATGGAAGAGATCCCAAACGAACATCTGAAACTTGTCTAATAGCCAAAAATGGGGAAAACGGACTTCTGATGAATAATACAAAGAAAATCGAGTAAATGGGTTTGAATTAGTAATCTGGGACTCATAACAGTACAAGAAGAAGCCTCTATTACTTGTATCACATTCCGTGGGAGAGATCCAGAATGAAGATCCAAAACTGGTTTAATAGCCTAATAGGGGAAAAGAGACTTTTGATGAATCATACAATGAAAATTTAGTAAATGTGCTTGAAATAGTCATCTGGGACTCATAATAGTACAAGAAGAAGCCTCTATTACTTGTATCTCATTCTGTGGAAGAGATCCCAAAAGAAGATCTGAAACTGTTCAAATAGCCGAAAAAGGGGAAAAGAGACTTCTGATGAATAATACCAAGAAAATTGAGTAAATAGGTTTGAAATAGTCATCTGGGACTCATAATAGTACAACAAGAAGCCTCTATTACTCTTATCACATTCCGTGGAAGAGATCCAGAATGAAGATCCAAAACTTTTTTAATAGCCGAATAGTGGAAAACAGACTTCTAATGAATAATACAAAGAAAATTTAGTATATATGCTTGAAATACTTATCTGGGACTCATAATAGTACCATAGGAAGCCTATATTACTTGTATCTCATTCCCTGGAAGAGATCCCAAACGAACATCTGAAACGGGTCTAATAGCTGAAAATGGAAAAATGGACTTATGATGAATCATACAAAGAAAATAGAGTAAATATGTTTGAAATAGTAATATAGGACTCATAATAGTACAATAAAGAGCCTCTATTACGAGTATCTAATTCCGTGGAAGAGATCCCAAATGAAGATCCCAACTTGTCTAATAGCCAAAGTTTGGGAAAACGGACTTCTGATGATCTTACAAAGGAGATAGAGTAAATATGATTCAAATAGTCATCTGGGAGTTATAATAGTACAAGGAGAAGCCTCTATTAGCTGTATCTCATTCCGTGGAAGAGATCCTAAACAAAGATTTGAAACTGGTCTAATAGCCAAAAATGGGGAAAACGGACTTCTCATGAATCATACAAAGAAAATAGAGTAAATAGGCTTGAAATAGTCATCTATGACTCATAATAGTACAATGAGAACCTTCTGTTACATGTATATCATTCTCTTGAAGAGATCCCAAATGAAGTTCCAAAACTGCTCTAATAGCCAAAAATGGGGAAAACGGACTTCTGATGAATCATACAAAGAAAATGGAGTAAATAGGTTTGAATCAGTCATCTGGGACACATAATAGTACAACAAGAATCCTCTATAACTTGTATCTCATTCCGTGGAGGAGATCAAGAATGAATATCCAAAACTTGTTTAATACCCGAATTGGGAAAAACAGACTTTTGATGAATCATACAAAAAAAATGGAGTAAATAGGTTTGAAATAGTCTTTTGTGACTCATAATAGAAATATGAAGCATATATTACGAGTATCTCATTCCATGGAAGAGATCCCAAATGAAAATCCAAACTTGTCTAATAGCCGAAATTTAGGAAAATGGACTTTTGATGAATCTTACAAAGGACATGGAGTGAATATGATATAAATAGTCATCTGGGAGTCATAATAGTACAAGGATAACCCTCTATTACTTGTATCTCATTCCCTCAAAGAGATCCCAAACGAAGATCTGAAACTGGTCTAATAGCCAAAACTGGGGAAAACGGACGTCTGATGAATCATACAAAGAAAATATAGTAAATAGGCTTAAAATAGTCATCTGGGACTCATAATTTTACAATGAGAACCCTCTGTTACTTGTATCTCATTCCCTAGAAGAGATCCCAAATGAAGATCCAAAATTCGTCTACTGGCCGAAAATGGGGAAAACGGACTTTTGATGAATCATACAAAGAAAATGGAGTAAATAGCCTTCAAATAGTCATCTGGGACTCATAATACTACAATCAGAAGCCTCTATTACTTGTATCTCATTCCCTAGAAGAGATCCCAAATGAAGATCCAAAACTCGTCTGCTGGCCAAAAATGGGGATAACGGACTTCTGATGAATCATACAAAGAAAATGGAGTAAATAGGCTTCAAATAGTCATCTGGGACTCATATTACTACAATGAGAAGCCTTTATTACTTGTATCTTGTTCCCTAGAAGAGATCTCAAATGAAGATCCGAAATTTGCATACTGGCCGAAAATGGGGAAAAATGGACTTCTGATGAATCATACAAAAAAATGGAGTAATTAGGCTTGAAATAGTCATCTGGGACTCATAATAGTACAATGAGAAGCCTCTATTACTTGTGTCTCATTCCCTAGAATAGATCCCAAATGATGATCTGAAACTGGTCTACTAGCCGAAAATGGGGAAAACGAACTTCTGATGAATCAAACAAAGAAAATGGAGTAAATAGGATTCTAATAGTCATCTGGGACTCATAATACTACAATGAGAAGCCTCTATTACTTGTATCTCATTCCCTAGAAGAAATCCCAAATGAAGATCCAAAACTGGTGTACTGGATGAAAATGGGGAAAACGGACTTCTGATGAATGAAACAAAGAAAATTGAGTAAATAGGCTTGAATGGTCATATGGAAATCATAATAGTACAATGAGAAGCCTCTATTACTCGTATCTCATTCCGTAGAAGATATCCCCAATGAAGATCCGAGACTAGTCTACTGGTCGAAAATGGGGAAAACGGACGTCTGATGAATCTTATAAAGCAGATGGATTAAATTGGCTTGAAATGGTCATATGGGACACATAATAGTACAATGAGAAGCTTATATTACTTGTAACTCTTTTTCTAGAAGAGATCCCAAATGAAGATCCGAAACTCGTCTACTGGCCGAAAATGTAAAAAACGGACTTCTAATCAAACATATAAAGAAATAGGCTTGAAATAGTTATGTGGGACTCATAATAATACATAGTTATTGGGGAATGCTAAGCTTTTGCTTTGAGAGAAGGGTAGATTCTAAGTGGTGAGTGAGCTTAAAAGATAATAAATACGAGGGGTTTATGATCATTGCTAGTTTACATGGGTAGATGAGAATCTGATCATGTATGCATCAATTGCCTTCACCTTTAGCATTATGCATAAAGTTCTTACTATTTTTGAGAAAACCCTTGTTTTAAATGAAAATCCTTTTCTAATGAGATCATTTTATGCTCATAGCCTGCACCCTTAGCCAAATGTGTTCTGCTTTAAAGTGCATAAGTTTGATTCATGGTTCAGTCTTTAATGAATGTTAAAGGATGAGTTTCTTTGATTGTTAGGAATAGGAGAGTCATGATCTGAATTTCTTTGTGTGATGAGTATGGCTAAGTTCTTTGGAGTATGAGTGTATGCATTGCATTTTAGAACTAGTAACTAGGACATTGAGATTTATTCATTTGAAAGGCACCTTTGCAAGAAGCTTAAACCCCCGTCTTTTCTAAAACCTCTCTTCTTTTCTTATTTTATGTTGCTTGAGGGCAAGCAAGAAGTTAGTTTTGGGGAGTTGATGTTACTGCATATTACATGTATTTTGCATACATATAAGCTAGCTTTTCATGCATTTACATCACACTTTAGGCTAGATTGCATCACTTTAGGTCCTAGAGCATTCTTGCACCAGCATACGCATGTTCCTTGCATTTTGCATCATATTCAGGTTGTTTCTGGCTACTTTGGAGTCGTGGAGTTCATGGACATGCTGAGGCTAGTGTGGAGATTCGTGGGAACGACGGATGTTTGCTAAGGACCAGAGATCGAGGAGCAGATCGAGCACGGTCGGTCGATCTAGGTGAGATCGACCAGAAGATCGAGTAGTCCTTCCGATCCAAGGAACCTGATCAAGAAGGAGATCGAGTGAAGTAATCGATCAAGTGGTACGGACGTAAATGACGCCATGCAAAGCGAGAGCCAGATCGAGTCCACCACCCGATCCGCCAAAAGATCGATACCAAGATCGGGTGCAACACTCGATCAACTGAAGATCGAAACACAGATCGAGTTGAAGACACGATGTCCGAAGATGATCGAGAAGCATGCTCGATCTCGAGGTCGATCTCTGTCCTTTCAACCGTTTTTGGCCGCTAGCGAGGGGGGGGGACCATCGAGCTGTTTGGCCCATTTTGGGAAGGCGGCGATGATCTTTTCCCACACACTTTTTCATTCTTATCTTTTATGCTTTTTCTCTCTGGTTTGGAGACGATCCGCCATTGTTAGACTTTGAGCTTTGTTCTTGAATATTTCGAATCGTTTTAAGCTTAATCCATTGTTTTTCATGTTTATCGTTTCATTCTCCATGCTTTACTTAGTTTACTTAATGTGTAGTGAGTAGTTTCATTTGGGTTTCGGGGTTGAGAGGATTCACGGGGTCTAAAGGGTTTTCAAGTTTGTTGTTTTCTCGTTCTTAATAGCTTTCTCTTCTAAGATGTTGAGTTCCTAAGGCTTAAAGAGTCTCACGCCAAGATCTTTATGATCAGAGAGAGCTCTTACCTTGACAGGATCCAGAGATCTCTGAAAATCACATCTTAGAGGCTAGTTACTCTTTCCCAAACGCCATGGTAGTTTAGAGGACTAGTTAAGCCGCGTGGTTAAAATCTGTTTTCCTTGCCTCTCAGTCTCTTTTTCCGCCAAACGCCATGGGTCTGGAGGAAATAATGAGAGAGTGATCCATACCACACGCCATGGATGGGTCTTGTTTTGTTTTCAAGGCTTAGAGAATCTCATAAAGTGAGTAGATCTAGAGTTTTCAAACCAAGCTTGGACCTTTGTAACCCCTAACATGAATCTCAACCCTAGACCCTTCTTTCTTAGCATTCTCATATCTTTGTTAATCATTCGCTTGATACTCGTCGCATCCTGGTCATTAGTTTCTTCATACTTGCATTTTTAGACGAGATCAATCCAAACTGCTCGATCTAGTGGTCGATCCTGTGGTCGATCCACTAGTCGATTTTTATAAATTCATAGCTTTGCATTTTAATCGTTCTGTCTTTTCGTCGTGGTAGTTCACTCTTTCCTAGTAATTTTAAAATAGTTTTGCATTCCATTTGGTCGCTGTATATAGTTTTTAGGATTTTTACAAAATCGCTTATCATTTGCTTATCTTTACACTGCCCTTGCATTCTCTCTGACCTTTCTAGCTCCTAGGAATGGATTGACACTCACTTGCATACTGTACTACAACCTGGTTTTGCATTTGAGTTTTGATAGCCTCATTGCATCCTCGCCTTCCAAAAAATATTGATATCAAAGAGATCCCAAATGAATATCCGAAAAAGGTCGTATAGCCAAAAATAGGGAAAACGGACTTCTAATGAATCATACAAAGAAATGGAGAAAATTGGCTTGAGATATTCATTTGGGACTCAAAACAGAACAAAGAGAAGCCTATATTACTTGTATCACATTCTGTAGAAGAGATCATAATTGAAGATCCAAAACTGGTCTAATAGCCATAAATGGGGAAAACGGACTTCTGATGAATCATACAAAGAAAAAGGAGAAAATCGGCTTGAAATATTCATCTGGGACTCATTACAGTACAAGGAGAAGCCTCTATTACTTGTATCTCATTCCGTAGAAGAGATGCCAAATGAAGATCCGAAACTGGTCTAATTGCTAAAAATGAGAAAAATGGAATTCTAGTGAATCATAGAAAGTAAATGGAGTAAAAAGGCATGAAATAGTCAAATGGGACTCATAATAGTGCAAGGAGAAACCTCTATTATTTGTATCTCATTCCGTGGAAGAGATCCCAAATGAAGATCTGAAACTAGTTAAATAGCCAAATATGGAGGAAAGAGACTTCTGATGAATCATACAAAGAAAATGGAGTAAATAGGCTTGAATAGTCATCTGGGACTCATAATAGTACAAGAAGAAGCCTCTATTACTTGTATCTCATTCCGTGGAAGAAATGCAGAATGAAGATTCGAAACTCGTCTAATATCCGAATATAGGGAAAACGGACTTCTCATGAATCATACAAAGAAAATGGAGTAAATAGGCTTGAAATAGTCATCGGGGACTCATGATAGTACAAGAAGAAACCTCTATTACTTATATCTCATTATGTAGAAGAGATCTCAAATTTAGATCCGAATGTGGTCTAATAGAAGAAATTGGGGATAACGGACTTCCGATGATACTTACAAAGAAAATAGAGTTAATAGGCTTAAAATAGTCATCTAAGACACATAGTATACAAGAAGAAGTCTCTATTACCTGCATTTCATTCCGTGGAAGATCTCAAATGAAGATTTGAATCTGGTCTACTCGTAGAAATGAGGGAAAACCGATTTCTGATTAATTCTGCAAAGAAAATAGAGTAAATAGGCTTAAAATAGTAATCTTGGTACAGGGAGTACCTTGTATTACTTATATCTTATTCCGCGGAAGAGATCCCAAACAAAGATCCGAATCAGGTCTTAAAGCTGAATATGGAGGAAACGGACTTCTGATGAACCATACAAAGAAAATGGTGTAAATGGGCTTGAAATAGTCATCTGGGAGTCGTAATAGTACAAATTGATGCCCATATTGCTTGTATCTCATTCCGTGGAAGAGATCCCAAATAAAGATCCGAAACTTGTCTAATAGCCGAATATGGAGGAAACAGAGTTTTGATGAATCAAGAAAATGGAGTAAATAGGCTTCAAATAGTCATCTGGGAGTCATAATAGTAGATGGAGAAGCTTGTATTACTTGTATCTCATTCTGTGGATGAGATCCCAAATGAAGATCTGAAACTGGTCAAATTGCCGAATATGAAGGGAACAGACTTCTGATGTATCATAAAAAGAAATCGAGTGAATAGGCTTGAAATAGTCATCTGGGACTCATAATAGTACAAGGAGATGCATCTATTACTTGGATCTCATTCCATAGAAGAGATCCCAAATGAAGATCCAAAATTGGTCTAATAGCCAAAAATGAGGAAAACGGACTTCTAATGAATGATTCATAGATAATGGAAAAAATTGGCTTGGAATACTCATATGGGACTCATTACCGTACAAGGGCAGGCCTTTATTACTTGTATCTCATTCCTTAGTAGAGATGCCAAATAAAGATCTGAAACTGGTCTAATTGCCAAAATCGGGAAAAATGGACTTCTAGTGAATCATCCAAAGAAAATGGAGTAAATAGGTTTGAAATAGTCATCTGGGTACAAGGAGAACCGTGTATTACTTATATCTTATTTCATGGAAGAGATCCGAAACGAAGTTCCGAAACTGGTATAATAGCTGAATATGGAGGAAACGGACTTCTCATGAACCGTACAAAGAAAATGGATAAAATAGGCTTGAAATAGTCATCTGGGAGTCATAATAGTACAAAGATAAGCCTCTATTGCTTTTATCTCATTACGTGGAAGAGATCCCATGTAAAGATCCGAAACTTGTCTAATAGCCGAATATGGAGGAAACAGACATTTGATGAATCAAGAAAATGGAGTAAATAGGTTTCAAATAGCCATATGGGAGTCATAATAGTACAAGGAGAAGCTTGTATTACTTGTATCTCATTCCATGGAAGAGATCCAAATGAAGATCTGAAACTAGTCAAATAGGCGAATATGAAGGGAACGAACTATTGATGTATCAAACAAAGAGAATGGTGTAAATAGGCTTTAAATAGTCATCTGGGACTCATAATAGTACAAGGAGATGCCTCTATTACTTGTATCTCATTGCGTAGAAGAGATCCCAAATGAAGATCCAAAACTGGTCTTATAGCCAAAAATGGGGGAAACAGACTTCTAATTAATTATACAAAGAAAATGGAGAAAATTGGCTTGAAATATTCATCTGGGACTCATAACAGTACAAGGGGAAGCCTCTATTACATGTATCTCATTTCGTAGAAGAGATGGCAAAAGAAGATCCTAAACTGGTCTAATTGCCAAAAATGGGAAAAATAGAGTAAAAAGGCATGAAATAGTCATCTGGGACTCATAATAGTGCAAAGAGAAGCCTCTATTATTTGTATCTCATTCCGTGGAAGAGATTCTAAATGAAGATCTGAAACTGGTCAAATAGCCAAATATGGAGGAAACAGACTTCTCATGAATCATACAAAGAAAATGGAGTGAATAGTTTTAAAATAGTCATCTAAGACTCATAATAATACAAGAAGAATCCTCTATTACTTGTATCTCATTCCGTGGAAGAAATGCAGAATGAAGATTCAAAACTGGTCTTATATCCGAATACAGGGAAAATGGACTTCTGATGAATCATACAAAGAAAATGGTGTAAATAGGCTTAAAACAGTCATCGAGGACTCATGATAGTTTAAGAAGAAGCCTCTATTACTTGTATCTCATTCGGTAGAAGAGATCTCAAATGAAGATTTGAATGTGGTCTGATAGCAGAAATTGGGGATAACGGACTTCTGATGATACTTACCAAGAAAATAGAGTTAATACGCTTGAAATAGTAATCTAGGACTCATAGTATACAAGAAGAAGCCTCTATTACTTGCATCTTACTCCGTGGAAGATCTCAAATGAAGATCTACTCATAGAAATTAGGGAAAACGGATTTCTGATGAATCATACAAAGAAAATGGAGTAAATAGGCTTGAAATAGTAATCTAGGTAGGAGAATCTTGTATTACATATATCTTATTCCGCGGAAGAGATCAAAAACGAAGATCCGAATGATGTCTTATAGCTGAATATGGAGGAAACAGACTTCTGATGAACCATACAAAGAAAATGGTGTAAATAGGCTTGAAACAGTCATCTGGGAGATGTAATAGTACAAAGTGAGGGCTTTATTACTTGTATCTCATTCCGTGGAAGAGATTCCAAATAAAGATCCAAAACTTGTCTAATAGCCGTAACTGGTTTGATAACAGGTTTTTGATCTAGAGGAAACGGACTTTTGATGATTTAAGAAAATGGAGTAAATAGGCTTCAAATAGTCATCTGGGAGTCATAATAGTACAAGGAGAAGCTTGTATTACATTTATCTCATTCCGTCGATGAGATCCCAAATGAAGATCTGAAACTGGTCAAATTGCCGAATATGAAGGGAACGGACTTCTGATGTATCATAAAAAGAAAACCGAGTAAATAGGATTGAAATAGTCATCTGGGACTCATAATATTACAAAGGAGATGCATCTATTACTTGGGTCTCATTCCGTAGAAGAGATCTCAAATGAAGATCCAAAACTGGTCTAATAGCCAAAAATGGGGAAAACGGACTTCTGATGAATGATACATAGATAATGGAGAAATTGCCTTGGAATATTCATCTGGGACTCATTACCGTACAAGGACAGGCCTCTATTACTTGTATCTCATTCTGTAGAAGAAATGCCAAATGAAGATCCGAAACTGGTCTAATTACCAAAAACGGGAAAATGGACTTCTAGTGAATCATCCAAAGAAAATGGAGTAAATAGGTTTGAAGTAGTCATCTGGGTACAGGGAGAACCTTGTATTACTTATATCTTATTCCGTGGAAGAGATCCGAAACGAAGATCCAAAACTAGTATAATAGCTGAATATGGAGGAAACGGACTTCCCATGAACCGCACAAAGAAAATAGAGTAAATAGGCTTGAAATAGTCATCTTGGAGTCATAATAGTACAAAGACAAGCCTCTATTACTTGTATCTCATTACGTGGAAGAGATCACAAGTAAAGATCTGAAACTTCTCTAATAGCCAAATATGGAGGAAACAGACTTTTGACGAATCAAGAAAATAGAGTAAATAGGCTTCAAATAGTCATATGGGAGTCATAATAGTACAGGGAGAAGCCTGTATTACTTGTATCTCATTCCGTGGTAGAGATCCCAAATGAAGATCTGAAACTACTCAAATAGCCGAATTTGAAGGGAACAAACTTCTGATGTATCATACAAAGAGAATGGAGTAAATAGGCTTTAAATAGTCATCTGGGACTCATGATAGTACAAGGAGATGCCTCCATTACTTGTATTTCATTTCGTAGAAGAGATCCCAAATGAACATCCAAATCTGGTCTAATAGCCAAAAATGGGGAAAACAGACTTCTGATGAATTATACAAAGAAAATGGAGAAAATTGGCTTGAAATATTCATTTGTGACTCATTACAGTACAAGGAGAAGCCTCTATTACTTGTATCTCATTCCGTAGAAGAAATTCAAATGAATATCCGAGACTGGTCTAATTGCCAAAAATGGAAAAAATGGCTTCTAGTGAATCATACAAATAAAATGGAGTAAAAAGACATGATATAGTCATATGTGACTCATTACAGTACAAGGAGAAGCCTCTATTATTTGTATCTCATTCCGTAGAAGCGATCCCATATGAAGATCCGAAACTGGTCTAATTGCCAAAAATGGGAAAATGGACTTGTAGTGAATCATACAAAGAAATTGGAGTAAAAAGGCATGAAATAGTCATCTGGGACTCATAATAGTGCACGAAGAAGCATCTATTATTTGTATCTCATTCGGTGCAAGAGATCCCAAATGAAGATATGAAACTAGTCAGATATGAAACTAGTCAAATAGCCGAATACGGAGGAAACGGACTTCTGATAAATCATACAAAGAAAATGGAGTAAATAGGCTTGAAATAGTCATCTAGGACTCGTAGTAGTACAAGAAAAAGCCTATATTACTTGTATCTCATTCCGTGGAAGAAATTCAGAATGAAGATTCGTAGCTGGTCTAATAGCCGAATATGGGGAAAACGGACTTCTGATGAATCATACAAAGAAAATGGAGTAAATAAGCTTGAAATAGTTATCTCGAATGAATATGGGGAAAACGGACTTCGGATGAATCATACAAAGAAAATGGAGTAAATAGGCTTGAAATAGTCATTTCGTGGAAGAGATCCCAAATGTAGATTCAAACTTGTCTGATAGCCGAAATTTAGGAAAACGGACTTCTGATGAATCTTACAAAGGAAATGGAGCAAATACGATTTAAATAGTCATCTGGGAGTCATAATAGTATAAGGAGAAGCCTCTATTACTTGTATCTCATTCCCTGGAAAAAATCCCAAACGAAGATCTGAAACTGGTCTAATAGCCAAAAATGGGGAAAACGGACTTCTGATGAATAATACAAAGAAAATGGAGCAAATTGGTTTGAATTAGTCATCTGGGACTCTTAATAGTACAAGAAGAAGCCTCTTTTACTTGTATCTCATTCCATGGAAGAGATCCAGAATGAAGATGCAAAACTAGTTTGATAGCCGAATAGGGAAAAACGGGCTTCTGATGAATCATACAAAGGAAATGGAGTAAATAGGTTTGAAATAGTCAACTTGGACTCGTAATAGTACATGGAGAAGCTTGTATTTCTTGTTTCTCATTCCGTGGAAGTGATCCCAAAAGAAGATCTGAAACTGTTCTAATAGCCGAAAAAGGGGAAAACACAGTTCTCATGAATAAAACCAAGACAATGGAGTAAATATGTTTGAAATAGACATCTGGGACTCATAATAGTACAACATCAAGCCTCTATTACTCTTATCACAATCTGTGGAAGAGATCCAGAATGAAGATCCAAAACTTGTTTAATAGCCGAATAGGGAAAAACAGACTTCTGATGAATCATATAAAGAAAATTTAGTAAATATGCTAGAAATAGTCATTGGGACTCATAATAGTATAAGAGGAAGCCTCTATTACTTGTATCTCATTCCCTTGAAGAGATCCCAAACGAACATCTGAAACGGGTCTAATAGCCGAAAATGGACAAAACGGACTTATGATGAATAATACAAAGAAAATGGAGTGAATATGTTTTAAATAGTCATCTGGGACTCATAATAGTACAATAAGAAGCCTCTATTACGTGTATCTCATTTTGTGGAAGAGATCCCAAATGAAGATCCAAACTTGTCTAATAGCCAAAATTTGGGAAAACGAACTTCTGATGAATCTTACAAAGGAAATGGATTAATTAGGATTCAAATAGTCATCTGGGAGTTATAACAGTACAAAGAGAAGCCTCTATTAGTTGTATCTCATTCCGTGGAAGAGATCTTAAACAAAGATTTGATACTGGTCTAATAGCCAAAAATGGTGAAAACGGACTTCTGATGAATAATACAAAGAAATTTGAGTAAATAGGTTTGAATTAGTCATCTGGGAATCATAAGAGTACAAGAAGAAGCCTTTATTACTTGTATTTCATTATGTGGAAGAGATCCATAATGAAGATCCAAAACTAGTTTAATAGGTGAATAGGGGAAAATGGACTTCTAATGAATCATACAAAGGAAATGGAGTAAATAGGCTTGAAATAGTCATCTGGGACTCATAATAGTACATGGAGAAGCATGTATTTCTTGTATCTCTTTCCGTGGAAGAGATCCCAAACGAAGATCTGAAACTGGTCTAGTAGCCGAAAATAGGGAAAACGGACTTCTGATGAATCATACAAAGAAAATGGAGTAAATAGGTTTGAAATAGTCATCTGGGACTCATAATAGAAATAACAAAAATATATTACGAGTATCTCATTCCGTGGAAGAGATCCCAAATGTAGATCCAAACTTGTCTAATAGCCGAAATTTAGGAGAACGGACTTTTGTTGAATCTTACAAAGGAAATAGAGTAAATACGATTTAAATAGTCATCTGGGAGTCATAATAGTACAAGGAGAAGCCTCTATTACTTGTATCTCATTCACTGGAAGAGATCCCAAACGAAGATCTGAAACTGGTCTAATAGCCGAAAATGGAGAAAACAGACTTCTGATGAATTATACAAAGAAAATGGAGTAAATAAGTTTGAATTAGTCATCTGGGACTCATAATAGTACAACAAGAAGCCTTTATTACTCTTATCACATTCCATGGAAGAGATCCATAATGAAGAACCAAAACTTGTTTAATAGCCAAATAGTGGAAAACAGGCTTATGATGAATCATATAAAGAAAGTTTAGTAAATATGCTTGATACAGTCATCTGGGACTCATAATAGTACAAGAGGAAGTCTCTATTACTCGTATCTTATTCCCTGAAAGAGATCCCAAACGAACATCTGAAACGGGTCTAATAGCCGAAAATGGAGAAAACAGACTTATGATGAATCATACATAGAAAATGGAGTAAATACGATTTAAATAGTCACCTGGGAGTCATAATAGTACAAGGAAAAGCCTCTATTACTTGTATCTCATTCCCTCGAAGAGATCCCAAACGAAGATCTGAAACTGGTCTAACAGCCAAAAATGGGGAAAACGGACTTCTGATGAATAATAAAAAGAAAATAGAGTAAATAGGTTTGAATTAGTTATCTGTGACTCATAATAGGACAAGAAATAGCCTCTATTACTTGTATCACATTCCGTGGAAGAGATCCATAATGAAGATCCAAAACTGGTTTATTAGCCGAATAGGTGAAACTGACTTTTAATGAATCATACAAAGAATATTTAGTAAATATGCTTAAAATAGTCATATGGGACTCATAATCGTACAAGAAGAAGCCTCTATTACTTGTATCTCATTCCGTGGAAGAGATCCCCAAAGAAGATATGAAACTGTTCAAATAGCTGAAAAAGGGGAAAACAGACTTCTGATGAATCACACCAAGAAAATAGAGTAAATAGGCTTGAAATAATCATTTGGGACTCATAATAGTACAAGATGAAGCCTCTATTACTTGTATCTCATTCCATCAAAGAGATCCCAAACAATGATTTGAAATTTGTCTAATCGCCGAAAGTGGGGAAAATGGACTTCTAATGAATGATACAAAGAAAATGGTGTAAATAGGCTTGAACTAGTCATCTGGGACTCGAAATAGTAATAAGAAGCATCTATTACCAGTATCTCATTTTGTGGAAGAGATCCCAAAAGAGGATCCAAACTTGTCTAATAGCCGAAATTTGGGAAAATGGACTTCTCATGAATCATACAATGGAAATGGAGTAAATATGATTTTAATTGTCATTTGAGAGTCATAATAGTACAAGGAGAAGCCTCTATTACTTGTATCTCATTCACTGGATGAGATCCCAAACGAAGATCTGAAACTGGTCTGATAGCCGAAGATGGAGAAAACAGACTTCTGATGAATTATAAAAAGAAAATGGAGAAAAGAGGCTTAAAATAGTTATGTGGGACTCATAATAGTACAGGAAGAAGCCTCTATTACTTGTATCTCATTCCGTAGAAGAGATCCAGAATGAAGATCCGAAACTTGCTTAATAGCCGAACAGGGAAAAACGAACTTCTGATGAATCATACAAAGAAAATTGAGTAAATATGCTTGAAATAGTCATCTGAGACTCATAATTGTACAAGAAGAAACCTATATTACTTATACATCATTACTTAGAAGAGATCTCAAATGAAGATATAAATCTGGTCTAATAGCTGAAATTGGGGATAGCGGATATGCGATGATATTACAAAGAAAATGGAGTAAATCGGATTTAAATAGTCATCTAGAACTCATAATAGTACAAGGAGAAGCCTCTATTACATGTATCTCATTCTGTGGAAGAGATCCCAAAAGAAGGTCTGAAACTGTTCAAATTGCCAAAAATGGGGAAAACGGACTTCTGATGAATCAAACAAAGAAAATTGAGTAAATAGGTTTGAAATTGTCATCGGGAACTCATAATAGTACAAGAAGAAGCCTCTATTACTCTTATCACATTCGGTGGAATAGATCCAGAATGAAGATCCAAAGAAAGTTTAGTAAATATGCTTGAAATAGTCATCTATGACTAATAATAGAACAAGAGGAAGCCTCTATTACTTGTATCTCATTTCGTGGAAGAGATTCAAAATGAAGATCCAAAACTGGTTTAATAGCCGAATAGGGGAAAACAGACTTCTGATAAATCATACAAAAAAAGTTCAGTAAATATGCTTGAAATATTCATCTAGGACTCATAATAGTACAAGATGATGTCTCTATTACTTATACCTCATTCTGTAGAAGAGATCTCAAATGAAGATATGAATCTGGTTTAATAGCTGAAATTGGGGATAACGGATATCTGATGATATTACAAAGAAAATGGAGTAAATCGGATTTAAATAGTCATCTAGGATTCATAATAGTACACGGAGAAGCCTCTATTACTCTTCTCACATTCCTTGGAGGAGATCCATAATAAAGATCCAAAACTGGTTTAATAGTCGAATAGGAGAAAACAGACTTCTAATGAATCATACAAAGAAAATTTAGTAAATATGCTTGAAATAATCATCTAGGATAAATAATAGTACAAGAAGAAGCCTCTATTACTCTTATAACATTCCGTGGAAGAGATATAGAATGAAGATGCAAAACTGGTTTAATTGCCAAATAGGAGAAAACAGACTTCTCACAAATCATACAAAAAAAATTTAGTAAATATGCTTGAAATAGTCATCTAGGACTAATAATAGTACAAGAAGAAGCCTCTATTACTTGTATATCATTTCATGGAAGAGATTCAGAATGATGATCCAAAACTGGCTTAATAGCCGAATAGGGGAAAATAGACTTCTGATAAATCATACAAAAAAACTTCAGTAAATATGCTTGAAATAGTCATCTGGGACTCATAATAGTACAAGATGAAGCCTCTATTACTATACCTCATTTCGTAGAAGAGATCTCAAATGAAGATATGAATCTGGTTTAATAGCTGAAATTGGGATAACGGATATCCGATGATATTACAAAGATAATGGAGTATATTAGATTTAAATAGTCATCTAGGACTCATAATAGTACACGGAGATACCTCTATTACTCTTATCACATTCCATGGAAGAGATCCATAATGAAGATCCAAAACTGGTTTAATAGCCGAATAGGAGAAAACAGACTTCTGACGAATCATATAAATAAAATTTAGTAAATATGCTTGAAATAGTCATCTAAGACTCTTAATAGTGCAAGAAAAGCCTCTAATACTTATATCTCATTTGGAAGAGATCCAGAATGAAGATCCAAAACTGGTTTAATAGCCGAATAGAGGATAAAGACTTCTGATGAATCATACAAAGAAAGTTTAGTAAATATTCTTGAAATAATCATTTAGGACTCATAATAGTACAAGAAGAAGCCCCTATTACTTGTATCTCATTCCGTGGAAGAGATTCCAAACGAAGATTTGAAGCTGGTCGTATAGCCGAGAATGGGGAAAACAGACTTCTCATGAATTATACAATGAAAATAGAGAAAATAGGTTTGAAATAGTCATCTTGGACTTATAATAGTAATAAGAAGCATCAATTACGAGTATCTCATTCTTTGGAAGAGATCCCAATTTGGGAAAACGGACTTCGATGAATCATACAAAGGAAATGGAGTAAATAACATTTAAATAGTCATCTGGGAGTCATAATAGTACAAGGAGAAGCCTCTATTACTTGTATCTCATTCTATGGAAGAGATCCCAATAGAAGATCTGAAACTGGTCTACTAGCCAAAATTAGGAAAAACAGACTTCTGATAAATCATACAAAAAAAATGGAGCAAATAAGTTTGAATTAGTCATCTGGGACTCATAATAGTACAAGAAGAAGCCTCTATTACTTATATCTCATTTCGTGGAAGAGATCTAGAATGAACATCCAAAACTGGTTAATAGCCGAATAAGGGAAAACATATTTCTGATGAATTATACAAAGATAGTTTAGTAAATATGCATGAAATAGTCATCTGGGACTCATAATAGTACAAGAAGAAGCCTATATTACTTATATCTCATTCCGTGGAAGAGATTCCAAACGAACATCCCAAATTTGTTTAACAGCCGAATAGGGGACACCAGATTTCTGATGAATCATACAACGAAAATTTAGTAAATATGCTTGAAACAGTCATCTGGAACTCATAATAGTACAAGAGGAAGCCTTTATTACGTGTATCTCATTCCCTAGAAGAGATCTCAAACGAACATCTGAAACGGGTCTTATAGCTGAAATGGTGAAAACGGACCTATGATGAATCATGCAAAGAAAATAGAGTAAATATGTTTGAAATAGTCATCTGGGACTCATAATAATACAATAAGAAGCCTCTATTACGAGTATCTCATTCCGTAGAAGAGATCCCAAATGAAGATCCAAACTTGTCTAATAGCCAAAATTTGGGAAAACGGACTTCTAGCGAATCTTACAAAGGAAATGGAGTAAATATGATTCAAATAGTCATCTGGGAGTTATAATAGTACAAGGAGAAGCCTTTATTAGCTGTATCTCATTCCGTGGAAGAGATCCTTAACGAAGATTTGAAACTGCTCTAATAGCAAAAAATGGGGAAAATGGACTTCTGATGAATCATACAAAGAAAATGAAGTAAATAGGTTTGAATCAGTCATCGGGGAATCATAATAGTACAAGAAGAAGCCTCTATTACTTATATCTCATTCTGTGAATGAGATCGAGAATGAAGTTCCAAAACTAGTTTAATAGCCGAATAGGGAAAAACCGACTTTTGATGAATAATAGAAACAAAATGGAGTAAATATGTTTGAAATATTCATTTGGGACTCATAATAATACAATAAGAAGCCTCTATTACTTGTATCTCATTTCGTGGAAAATATCCAAAATGAAGATGGTTGAAATAGCCAAATACGGGGAAATAGACTTCTGATGAATCAAACGAAGAAAATGGAGTAAATAGGCTTGAAATAGTCATATGGGACTCATAATAGTACAAGAAGAAGCCTCTATTACTTGTATCTCATTCCATCAAAGAGATCCCAAACGAAGATTTGAAATTGGTCTAATAGCTGAAAATGGGGAAAACGGATTTCTGATGAATAATACAAAGAAAATAGCGTAAATAGGTTTGAACTAGTCATCTGGGACTCAAAATAGTAATAAGAAGCATCTATTACGAGTATCTCATTCTGTGGAAGAGATCTTAAAAGAAGATCCAAACTTGTCTAATAGCCAAAATTTGGGAAAAGGACTTCTGATGAATCTTACAAGGAGAAGTCTCTATTACTTGTATCTATTACTTGTATCTCAATATCTGGAAGAGATCCCAAACGAAGATCTGAAAACGGACATTTGATGAATCATACAAAGAAAATGGAGAAAATAGGTTTGAATTAGTCATCTGGGACTCCTAATAGTACAAGAAGAAGCCTCTATTACTTGTATCTCATTCCGTGGAAGAGATCCAGAATGAAGATCCAAAACTGGTTTAACAGCCGAATAGCAAAAAATAAACTTCTGATGAATCATACAAAGACAATGGAGTAAATATACTTGATATAGTCATCTGGGACTCATAATAATACAAGAAGAAGCATCTATTACTTATACCTCGTTTCGTAGAAGAGATCTCATATGAAGATATGAATCTGATCTAATAGCTGAAATTGGGGATAAAGGATATTCGATGATATTACAAAGAAAATGGAATAAACCGGATTTAAATAGTCATCCAAGACTCATAGTAATACAAGGAGAAGCCACTATTACTTGTATCTCATTCCCTGGAAGAGATCCCAAACGAAGATTTAAAATTTGCCTAACAGCCAAAAATGGGGGAAATGGGCTTCTGATGAATTATACAAAGAAAATTGAGTAAATATGCTTGAAATAGTCATCTGGAACTCATAATAGTACAAGAAGAAGCCTTTATTACTCTTATCACATTCTGTGGAAGAGATCCAGAATGAAGATCCAAAACTGATTTAATAGCCGAATAGGAGAAAATATACTTCTGATGAATCATATAGAAAATGTTCAGTAAATATACTTGAAATAGTAATCTAGGACTCATAATAGTACAAGAAGAAGCCTCTATTACTTGTATCTCATTCCGTGGAAGATGCTCCAAACTAAGATTTGAAACTGTTCTAATAGCCGAAAGTGGGGAAAACAGAATATTGATGAATCATACGAATAAAATGGAATAAATAGGTTTGAAATAGTTATCTGAGACTCATTATAGTAATATGAAGCATCTATTACAAGTATCTCATTCTATGGAAGAGATCCCAAATGAATTTCCAAATTGTCTAATAGCCGAAATTTTGGAAAACGGACTTCTGATGAATCTTACGATGGAAATGGAGTAAATATGATTTAATAGTCATCTGGGAGTCATAATATTACTAGGGGAAGCCTCTATTACTTGTATCTCATTCCCTAGAAGAGATCCTAAACGAAGATCTGAAACTGGTCTAATACCCAAAATTGGGGAAAACTGACTTCTGATAAATGGAGTAAACATGTTTGAATTAGTCATCTGAGACTCATTATAGTACAAGAAGAAGCCTCTATTACTTGTATATCATTCGTGAAAAAGATCCACAATGAAGATCCAAAACTGGTTAATAGCCGAATAGGGGAAAACAGACTTCAGATGTATCAGACAAAGAAAATTTAGTAAATATGCTTGAAATAGTCATCTGGGACTCATAATAGTACAAGAAGAAGCCGATATTACTTGTATCTCTTTCCATGGAAGAGATTCCAAACGAAGATCTGAAACTGGTCTAATATCCGAAAATGGGGAAAACAGACTTCTAATGAGTCATACAAACAAAATGGAGTAAATATGCTTGAAATAGTTTTGTGGGACTCATAATAGTACAAGAAGAATCCTCTATTACTTGTATTTCATTTCGTGGAAGAAATCCAGAATGAAGATTCGAAACTGGTTTAACAGCCGAATAGCAAAAAATAATATTCTGATGAATCATTCAAAGAAAATTTAGTAAATATGCTTGAAATAGTCATCTGAGACTCATAATAGTACAAGAAGAAGCCTATATTACTTGTATCTCATTCTGTGGAAGAGATTCCAAACGAAGATCTGAAACTAGTCTAATAGCCGAAAATAGAGAAAACAGACTTCTAATGAGTCATACAATGAAAATGGTGTAAATAGGCTTGAAATAGTTTTGTGGGACTCATAATAGTACAAGAAGAAGCCTCTATTACTTGTATCTCATTTCATGGAAGAAATCCAGAATGAAGATTCGAAACTGGTCTAATAGCCGAATATGGGGAAAACGGACTTCTAATGAATCATACAAAGAAATTAGAGTAAATAAGTTTGAAATAGTCATATGGGACTCATAATAGTGATAAGAGACATCTATTAAGAGTATCTCATTCCGTGGAAGAGATCCCAAATGAATATCCAAATTGTCTAATAGCCAACATTTGGAAAAACGGACTCCTGATAAATCTTACAAAGGAAATGGAGTAAATATGATTTAAATAGTCATATGGAAGTTATAATAGTACAAGGAGAAGTCTTTATTTATTGTATTTCAATCTCTGGAAGAGATTCCAAACGAAGATCTGAAACTTGTCTATTAGCCAAAAATGAGGAAAGCAGACTTCTGATGAATCATACAAAGAAAATGGAGAAAATAGGTTTGAATTAGTAATATGGGACTCATAATAGTACAAGAAGAAGCCTCTATTACTTGTATCTCATTACGTGGAAGAGATCCAGAATGAAGATCAAAAACTGGTTTAACAGCCGAATAGCGAAAAATAAACTTCTGATGAATCATACAAAGAAAATGGAGTAAATATTCTTGAAATAGTCATCTGGGACTCGTAATAGTACAAGCAGAAGCCTCTATTACTTATACCTCATTCCGTAGAAGAGATCTCAGATGAAGATATGAATCTGATCTAATAGCTGGAATTGGGGATAACGGTGTTCGATGATATTACAAAGAAAATGGAGTAAATCGGATTTAAATAGTCATCCAAGACTCATAGTAATACAAGGAGAAGCCATTATTACTTGTATCTCATTCCCTGGAAGAGATCCCAAACGAAGATTTGAAATTTATCTAATAGCCAAAAATAGGGAAAACGGACTTCTGATGAATCATACAAAGAAAATTGAGTAAATATGCTTGAAATAGTCATCTGGAACTCATAATAGTACAAGAAGAAGCCTCTATTACTCTTATCACATTACGTGGAAGAGATCCAGAATGAAGATCCCAAATTTGTTTAACAGCCGAATAGGAGAAAATATACTTCTGATGAATCATATAAAAAATGTTCAGTATATATGCTTGAAATAGTCATCTAGGACTCATAATACTACAAGAAGAAGCCTCTATTACTTGTATCTCATTCCGTGGAAGAGATTCCAAACTAAAATTTGAAACTGGTCTAATGGCCGAAAATGGGAAAAACAGACTTTTGATGAATCATACAAAGAAAATGGAATAAATAGCTTTGATATAGTCATCAGGGACTCATAATAGTAATAAGAAGCATGTAGTACGAGTATCTCATTCCGTGGAAGAGATCCCAAATGAAGATCCAAACTTGTCTAATAGCCGAAATTTGGGAAAACAGACTTCTGATGTTTCTTACAAAGGAAATGGGGTAAATATGATTTAAATAGTCATATGGGAGTCATAATAGTACAAGGAGAAGTCTCTATTACTTATATCTCATTCCCTGGAAGAGATCCCAAACGAAGATCTGAAACTGGTCTAATAGCCAAATTGGGGAAAACGAACTTCTGATAATTGGAGTAAATAGGTTTGAATTAGTCATCTGGGACTCATTATAGTACACGAAGAAGCCTCTATTAATTGTATCTCATTCCGTGGAAGAGATCCAGAATGAAGATCCAAAACTGGTTAATAGCCGAATAGGGGAAAACAGACTTCAGATGAATCATACAAAGAAAATTTAGTATATATGCTTGAAATAGTCATCTGGGACTCATAATACTACAAGAAGAAGCCTATATTACTTGTATCTCATTCCATGGAAGAGATTCTAAACGAAGATCTGAAACTGGTCTAATAGCCGAAAATGAGGAAAATAGACTTCTAATGAGTCATACAAAGAAAATAGAGTAAATAGGCTTGAAATAGTTTGTGGGACTCATAATAGTACTTGTATCTAATTTCGTGGAAGAAATCCAGAATGAAGATTCGAAACTGGTCTAGTAGTCGAATATGGGGAAATAGACTTCTCATGAATCATACAAAGAAAATGGAGTAAATAGGCTTGAAATAGTCATCTGGGACTCATAATAGTAAATGAAGAAGCCTCTATTACTTGTATCTCATTCCCTGGAAGAGATCCCAAACGAACATTCGAAACTGGTCCCATAGCCGAAAATTGGGAAAACGGACTTCTGATGAATATTACAAAGAAAATAGAGTAAATAGGATTAAACTAATCATGTGGGACTCATAATAGTAATAAGAAGCATCTAGTACGAGTATCTCATTCCATGGAAGAGATCCCAAATGAAGATCCAAACTTGTCTAATAGGCGAAATTTAGGAAAACGGACTTCTGATGTTTCTTACAAAGGAAATGGAGTAAATATGAGTTAAATAGTCATATGGGAGTCATAATAGTACAAGGAGAAGTCTCTATTACTTGTATCTCATGCCTTGGAAGAGATCCCAAATGAAGATCTGAAACTGGTTTAACAGCTAAAAATATGGAAAACGAATTTTTGATGAATCGTACAAAGAAAATGGAGAAAATAGGTTTGAATTAGTCATCTGGGACTCATAATAGTACATGAAGAAGCCTCTATTAGTTGTATCTCATACCGTGGAAGAGAAACATAGTGAAGATCCAAAACTGGTTTAATAGCTGAATAGGGAAAAACGGACTTCTGATGAATCTTACAAAGAAAATAGAGTAAATATGCTTAAAATAGTCATCTGGGACTCATAATAGTACAAGAAGAAGCCTTTATTACTAATACCTCATTCCGTAGAAGAGATCTCAAATGAAGATATGAATCTGGTTTAATAGCTGAAATTGGGGATAACGGATTTCCAATGATATTAAAAAGAAAATGGACTAAATCGGATTTTAAATAGTCATCTAGGACTCGTAATACTACAAGAAAAAGCTTTTATTACTTGGATCACATTCCCTGGAAGAGATCCCAAACGAAGATTTGAAACTGGTCTAATAGCCAAATATGGGGAAAACGGATTTCTGATGAATCATACAAAGAAAATGAAGTAAATAGGTTTGAAATTGTCATGAGGGGCTCATAATAGTACAAGAAGAAGCCTTTATTACTCTTATCACATTCCATGGAAGAGATCCAGAATGAAGATCCAAAACTGGTTTAATAGACGAATAGGAGAATACAGACTTCTGACGAATCATACAAAGAAAATTTAGTAAATATGCTTGAAATAGTCATCTGGGACTCATAATTGTACAAGAAGAAGCTTCTATTACTTGTATTTAACTCTCTGGAAGATATCCCAAACGATGATTTGAAACTGGTCTAATAGGCGAAATAGGGAGAAACAGACTTCTGATGAATCATACAAAGAAAATGGAGTAAATAGGTTTGAAATAATTCTCTGAGACTCATAGTTGTACAAGAAGAAGACTCTATTACTCTTATCACATTCCGTGGAAGAGAACTACTATGTAGATCCAAAACTGGTTTAATAGCCGAATAGGAGAAAACAGACTTCTGACGAATAATACAAAGAATATTTAGTAAATACGCTTGAAATAGTCATCTGGGACTCATAATAGTACAAGAAGAAGCCTCTATTACTTGTATCCCATTCCGTGCAAGAGATCCATAATGACGATCCAAAACTGGTTCAATAGCCGCATATGGGAAAACAGACTTCTGATGTATCAGACAAAGAAAATTTAGTAAATATGCTTGAAATAGTCATCTGAGACTCATAATAGTACAAAAAGAAGCCGATATTACTTGTATCTCATTCCATGGAAGAGATTCCAAACGAAGATCTGAACCTGATCTAATATCCGAAAATGGGGAAAACAGACTTCTAATGAGTCATACAAACAAAATGGAGTAAATATGCTTGAAATAGTTTTGTGGGACTTATAATAGTACAAGAAGAATCCTCTATTACTTGTATTTTATTTCGTGGAAGAAATCCAGAATGAAGATTCGAAACTGGTTTAACAGCCGAATAGCGAAAAATAATCTTCTGATGAATCAATCAAAGAAAATTTAGTAAATATGCTTGAAATAGTCATCTGGGACTCATAATAGTACAAGAAGAAGCCTATATTACTTGTATCTCATTCTGTCGAAGAGATTCCAAACGAAGATCTGAAACTGGTCTAATAGCCGAAAATAAGGAAAACGGACTTCTAATGAGTCATACAATGAAAATGGTGTAAATAGGCTCGAAATAGTTTTGTGGGACTCATAATAGTACAAGAAGAAGCCTCTATTACTTGTATCTCATTTCATGGAAGAAATCCAGAATGAAGATTCGAAACTGGTCTAATAGCCGAATATGGGGAAAACGGACTTCTAATGAATCATACAAAGAAATTGGAGTAAATAAGTTTGAAATAGTCATCTGGGACTCATAATAGTGATAAGAGGCATCTATTACGAGTATCTCATTCCGTGGAAGAGATCCCAAATGAATATCCAAATTGTCTAATAGCCAACATTTGGAAAAACGGACTTCTGATAAATCTTACAAAGGAAATGGAGTAAATATGATTTAAATAGTCATATGGAAGTTATAATAGTAGAAGCAGAAGTCTCTATTTATTGTATTTCAATCTCTGGAAGAGATCCCAAACGAAGATCTGAAACTTGTCAATTAGTCAAAAATGAGGAAAACAGACTTCTGATGAATCATACAAAGAAAATGGAGAAAATAGGTTTGAATTATTAATGTGGGACTCATAATAGTACAAGAAGAAGCCTCTATTACTTGTATCTCATTCCGTGGAAGAGATCCAGAATGAAGATCCAAAACTAGTTAATAGCCGAATAGGGGAAAACAGACTACGGATGAATCATACAAAAAAAATTTAGTATATATGCTTGAAATAGTCATCTGGGACTCATAATAGTACATGAAGAAGCCTATATTACTTGTATCTCATTCCGTGGAAGAGATTCCAAACGAAGATCTGAAACTGGTCTAATAGCCGAAAATGAGGAAAACAGACTTCTAATGAGTCATACAAAGAAAATGGAGTAAATAGGCTTGAAATAGTTTTGTGGGACTCATAATAGTACAAGAAGAAGCCTCTATTACTTGTATCTCATTTCGTGGAAGAAATCCAGAATGAAGATTCGAAACTGGTCTAGTAGTCGAATATGGGGAAATAGACTTCTGATGAATCACACAAAGAAAATAGAGTAAATAGGCTTGAAATAGTCATCTGGGACTCATAATAGTAAATGAAGAAGCCTCTATTACTTGTATCTCATTCCCTGGAAGAGATCCCAAACGAAGATTCGAAACTGGTCTCATAGCCGAAAATTGGGAAAACGGACTTCTGATGAATATTACAAAGAAAATGGAATAAATAGGATTAAAATAATCATGTGGGACTCATAATAGTAATAAGAAGCATCTAGTACGAGTATCTCATTCCGTGGAAGAGATCCCAAATGAAGATCCAAACTTGTCTAATAGGCGAATTTGGGAAAACGGACTTCTGATGTTTCTTACAAAGGAAATGGAGTAAATATGAGTTAAATAGTCATATGGGAGTCATAATAGTACAAGGAGAAGTCTATATTACTTGTATCTCAATCCTTGGAAGAGATCCCAAATGAAGATCTGAAACTGGTTTAATAGCTAAAAATATGGAAAACGAATTTTTGATGAATCGTACAAAGAAAATGGAGAAAATAGGTTTGAATTAGTCATCTGGGACTCATAATAGTACATGAAGAAGCCTCTATTAGTTGTATCTCATACCGTGGAAGAGAAACAAAGTGAAGATCCAAAACTGGTTTAATAGCTGAATAGGGAAAAACAGACTTCTGATGAATCATACAAAGAAAATAGAGTAAATATGCTTGGAATAGTCATCTGGGACTCATAATAGTACAAGAAGAAGCCTTTATTACTAATACCTCATTCCATAGAAGAGATCTCAAATGAAGATATGAATCTGGTTTAATAGCTGAAATTGGGGATAACGGATTTCCAATGATATTAAAAGGAAAATGGACTAAATCGGATTTTAAATATTTATCTAGGACTTGTAATACTACAAGAAAAAGCTTCTATTACTTGGATCACATTCGCTGGAAGAGATCCCAAACGAAAATTTGAAACTAGTCTAATAGCCGAAAATGGGGAAAACAGACATCTGATGAATCATACAAAGAAAATAGAGTAAATATGCTTGGAATAGTCATCTGAGACTCATAATAGTACAAGAAGAAGCCTTTATTACTAATACCTCATTCCATAGAAGAGATCTCAAATGAAGATATGAATCTGGTTTAATAGCTGAAATTGGGGATAACGGATTTCCAATGATATTAAAAAGAAAATGGACTAAATCGGAATTTAAATAGTCATCTAGGACTCGTAATACTACAAGAAAAAGCTTCTATTACTTGGATCACATTCCCTGGAAGAGATCCCAAACGAAGATTTGAAACTAGTCTAATAGCCGAAAATGGGGAAAACAGACTTCTGATGAATCATACAAAGAAAATGGAGTAAATAGGTTTGAAATTGTCATGAGGGGCTCATAATAGTACAAGAAGAAGCCTTTATTACTCTTATCACATTCCGTCGAAGAGATCCAGAATGAAGATCCAAAACTGGTTTAATAGACGAATAGGAGAAAACAGACTTCTCACGAATCATACAAAGAAAATTTATTAAATATGCTTGAAATAGTCATCTGGGACTCATAATTGTACAAGAAGAAGCTTCTATTACTTGTATTTAACTCCCTGGAAGAGATCCCAAACGATGATTTGAAACTGGTCTAATAGCCGAAATAGGGAGAAACAGACTTCTGATGAATCATACAAAGAAAATGGTGTAAATAGGTCTGAAATAGTTCTCTGAGACTGATAGTTGTACAAGAAGAAGACTCTATTACTCTTATCACATTCCGTGGAAGAGAACTACTATGTAGATCCAAAACTGGTTTAATAGCCGAATAGGAGAAAACAGACTTCTTACGAATCATACAAAGAATATTTAGTAAATACGCTTGTGAATAGTCATCTGGGACTCATAATAGTACAAGAAGAAGCCTTTATTACTTGTATCCCATTTCATGCAAGAGATCCATAATGACGATCCAAAACTAGTTCAATAGCCGAATAGGGGAAAACAGACTTCTGATGTATCAGACAAAGAAAATTTAGTAAATATGCTTGAAATAGTCATCTGGGACACATAATAGTACAAGAAGAAGCCGATATTCCTTGTATCTCATTCCATGGAAGAGATTCCAAACGAAGATCTGAAACTGGTCTAATATCCGAAAATGGGGAAAACAGACTTCTAATGAGTCATACAAACAAAATGGAGTAAATATGCTTGAAATAGTTTTGTGGGACTTATAATAGTACAAGAAGAATCCTCTATTACTTGTATTTCATTTCGTGGAAGAAATCCAGAATGAAGATTCGAAACTGGTTTAACAGCCGAATAGCGAAAAATTATCTTCTGATGAATCATTCAAAGAAAATTTAGTACATATGCTTGAAATAGTCATCTGGGACTCATAATAGTACAAGAAGAAGCATATATTACTTGTATCTCATTCTGTGGAAGAGATTCCAAACGAAGATCTGAAACTGGTCTAATAGCCGAAAATAGGGAAAACAGACTTCTAATGAGTCATAGAATGAAAATGGTGTAAATAGGCTTGAAATAGTTTTGTGGGACTCATAATAGTACAAGAAGAAGCCTCTATTACTTGTGTCTCATTTCATGGAAGAAATCCAGAATGAAGATTCGAAACTGGTCTAGTAGTCGAATATGGGGAAATAGACTTCTGATGAATCATACAAAGAAAATGGAGTAAATAGGCTTGAAATAGTCATCTGGGACTCATAATAGTAAATGAAGAAGCCTCTATTACTTGTATCTCATTCCCTGGAAGAGATCCCAAACGAAGATTCGAAACTGGTCTCATAGCCAAAAATTGGGAAAACAGACTTCTGATGAATATTACAAAGAAAATGGAGTAAATAGGATTAAACTAATCATGTGGGACTCATAATAGTAATAAGAAGCATCTAGTACGAGTATCTTATTCCGTGGAAGAGATCCCAAATGAAGATCCAAACTTGTCTAATAGGCGAAATTTGGGAATACGGACTTCTGATATTTCGTACAAAGGAAATGGAGTAAATATGAGTTAAATAGTCATATGGGAGTCATAATAGCACAAGGAGAAGTCTCTATTACTTGTATCTCATTCCTTGGAAGAGATCCCAAATGAAGATCTGAAACTGGTTTAATAGCTAAAAATATGGAAAACGAATTTTTGATGAATCATACAAAGAAAATGGAGAAAATAGGTTTGAATTAGTCATCTGGGACTCATAATAGTACATGAAGAAGCCACTATTAGTTGTATCTCATACCGTGGAAATGAAACATAGTGAAGATCCAAAACTGGTTTAATAGCTGAATAGGGAAAAACAGACATCTGATGAATCATACAAAGAAAATAGAGTAAATATGCTTGGAATAGTCATCTGGGACTCATAATAGTACAAGAAGAATCCTCTATTACTTGTATCCCATTTCATGCAAGAGATCCATAATGACGATCCAAAACTGGTTCAATAGCCGAATAGGGGAAAACAGACTTCTGATGTATCAGACAAAGAAAATTTAGTCAATATGCTTGAAATAGTCATCTGGGACTCATAATAGTACAAGAAGAAGCCGATATTACTTGTATCTCATTCCATAGAAGAGATTCCAAACGAAGATCTGAAACTGGTCTAATATCCGAAAATGGGGAAAACAGACTTCTAATGAGTCATACAAACAAAATGGAGTAAATATGCTTGAAATAGTTTTGTGGGACTTATAATAGTACAAGAAGAATCCTCTATTACTTGTATTTCATTTCGTGGAAGAAATCCAGAATGAAGATTCGAAACTGGTTTAACAGCCGAATAGCGAAAAATTATCTTCTGATGAATCATTCAAAGAAAATTTAGTACATATGCTTGAAATAGTCATCTGGGACTCATAATAGTACAAGAAGAAGCATATATTACTTGTATCTCATTCTGTGGAAGAGATTCCAAACAAAGATCTGAAACTGGTCTAATAGCCAAAAATAGGGAACACAGACTTCTAATGAGTCATAGAATGAAAATGGTGTAAATAGGCTTGAAATAGTTTTGTGGGACTCATAATAGTACAAGAAGAAGCCTCTATTACTTGTATCTCATTTCATGGAAGAAATCCAGAATGAAGATTCGAAACTGGTCTAGTAGTCGAATATGGGGAAATAGACTTCTGATGAATCATACAAAGAAAATGGAGTAAATAGGCTTGAAATAGTCATCTGGGACTCATAATAGTAAATGAAGAAGCCTCTATTACTTGTATCTCATTCCCTGGAAGAGATCCCAAACGAAGATTCGAAACTGGTCTCATAGCCAAAAATTGGGAAAACAGACTTCTGATGAATATTACAAAGAAAATGGAGTAAATAGGATTAAACTAATCATGTGGGACTCATAATAGTAATAAGAAGCATCTAGTACGAGTATCTCATTCCGTGGAAGAGATCTCAAATGAAGATCCAAACTTGTCTAATAGGCGAAATTTGGGAATACGGACTTCTGATATTTCTTACAAAGGAAATGGAGTAAATATGAGTTAAATAGCCATATGGGAGTCATAATAGCACAAGGAGAAGTCTCTATTACTTGTATCTCATTCCTTGGAAGAGATCCCAAATGAAGATCTGAAACTGGTTTAATAGCTAAAAATACGGAAAACGAATTTTTGATGAATCATACAAAGAAAATGGAGAAAATAGGTTTGAATTAGTCATCTAGGACTCATAATAGTACATGAAGAAGCCACTATTAGTTGTATCTCATACCGTGGAAGAGAAACATAGTGAAGATCCAAAACTGGTTTAATAGCTGAATAGGGAAAAACAGACATCTGATGAATCATACAAAGAAAATAGAGTAAATATGCTTGGAATAGTCATCTGGGACTCATAATAGTACAAGAAGAATCCTCTATTACTTGTATCCCATTTCATGCAAGAGATCCATAATGACGATCCAAAACTGGTTCAATAGCCGAATAGGGGAAAACAGACTTCTGATGTATCAGACAAAGAAAATTTAGTAAATATGCTTGAAATAGTCATCTGGGACTCATAATAGTACAAGAAGAAGCCGATATTACTTGTATCTCATTCCATGGAAGAGATTCCAAACGAAGATCTGAAACTGGTCTAATATCCGAAAATGGGGAAAACAGACTTCTAATGAGTCATACAAACAAAATGGAGTAAATATGCTTGAAATAGTTTTGTGGGACTTATAATAGTACAAGAAGAATCCTCTATTACTTGTATTTCATTTCGTGGAAGAAATCCAGAATGAAGATTCGAAACTGGTTTAACAGCCGAATAGCGAAAAATTATCTTCTGATGAATCATTCAAAGAAAATTTAGTACATATGCTTGAAATAGTCATCTGGGACTCATAATAGTACAAGAAGAAGCATATATTACTTGTATCTCATTCTGTGGAAGAGATTCCAAACAAAGATTTGAAACAGGTCTAATAGCCAAAAATAGGGAACACAGACTTCTAATGAGTCATAGAATGAAAATGGTGTAAATAGGCTTGAAATAGTTTTGTGGGACTCATAATAGTACAAGAAGAAGCCTCTATTACTTGTATCTCATTTCATGGAAGAAATCCAGAATGAAGATTCGAAACTGGTCTAGTAGTCGAATATGGGGAAATAGACTTCTGATGAATCATACAAAGAAAATGGAGTAAATAGGCTTGAAATAGTCATATGGGACTCATAATAGTAAATGAAGAAGCCTCTATTACTTGTATCTCATTCCGTGGAAGAGATTCCAAACGAAGATCTGAAACTGGTCTAATAGCCGAAAATAGGGAAAACAGACTTCTAATGAGTCATAGAATGGAAATGGTGTAAATAGGCTTGAAATAGTTTTGTGGGACTCATAATAGTACAAGAAGAAGCCTCTATTACTTGTATCTCATTTCCTGGAAGAAATCCAGAATAAAGATTCGAAACTGGTCTAGTAGTCGAATATGGGGAAATAGACTTCTGATGAATCATACAAAGAAAATGGAGTAAATAGGCTTGAAATAGTCATCTGGGACTCATAATAGTAAATGAAGAAGCCTCTATTACTTGTATCTCATTCCCTGGAAGAGATCCCAAACGAAGATTCGAAACTGGTCTCATAGCCAAAAATTGGGAAAGCAGACTTCTGATGAATATTACAAAAAAATGGAGTAAATAGGATTAAACTAATCATTTGGGACTCATAATAGTAATAAAAAGCATCTAGTACGAGTATCTCATTCCGTGGAAGAGATCCCAAATGAAGATCCAAACTTGTCTAATAGGCGAAATTTGGGAATACGGACTTCTGATATTTCTTACAAAGGAAATGGAGTAAATATGAGTTAAATAGTCATATGGGAGTCATAATAGTACAAAGAGAAGTCTCTATTACTTGTATCTCATTCCTTGGAAGAGATCCCAAATGAAGATCTGAAACTGGGTTAATAGCTAAAAATATGGAAAACGAATTTTTGATGAATCATACAAAGAAAATGGAGAAAATAGGTTTGAATTAGTCATCTGGGACTCATAATAGTACATGAAGAAGCCACTATTAGTTGTATCTCATACCGTGGAAGAGAAACATAGTGAAGATCCAAAACTGGTTTAATAGCTGAATAGGGAAAAACAGACATCTGATGAATCATACAAAGAAAATAGAGTAAATATGCTTGGAATAGTCATCTGGGACTCATAATAGTACAAGAAGAATCCTCTATTACTTGTATCCCATTTCATGCAAGAGATCCATAATGACGATCCAAAACTGGTTCAATAGCCGAATAGGGGAAAACAGACTTCTGATGTATCAGACAAAGAAAATTTAGTAAATATGCTTGAAATAGTCATCTGAGACTCATAATAGTACAAAAAGAAGCCGATATTACTTGTATCTCATTCCATGGAAGAGATTCCAAACGAAGATCTGAAACTGGTCTAATATCCGAAAATAGGGAAGACAGACTTCTAATGAGTCATACAAACAAAATGGAGTAAATATGCTTGAAATAGTTTTGTGGGACTTATAATAGTACAAGAAGAAGCCTCTATTACTTGTATCTCATTTCGTGAAAGAAATCCAGAATGAAGATTCAAAACTGGTCTAATAGTCGAATATAGGGAAATAGACTTCTGATGAATTATACAAAGAAAATTGAGTAAATAGGCTTGAAATAGTCATCTGGGACTCATAATAGTAAAAGAAGAAGCCTCTATTACTTGGATCTCATTCCCTGGAAGAGATCCCAAACGAAGATTCGAAATTGGTCTAATAGCCAAAAATTGGGAAAACGGACTTCTGTTGAATAATACAAAGAAGATGGAGTAAATATGATTAAACTAGTCATCTGCGACTCATAATAGTAATAAGAAGCATCTAGTACGAGTATCTCATTCCGTGGAAGAGATCCCAAATGAAGATCCAAACTTGTCTAATAGGCGAAATTTGGGAAAACAGACTTCTGATGTTTCTTACAAAGGAAATGGAGTAAATATGAGTTAAATAGTCATATGGGAGTCATAATAGTACAAGGAGAAGTCTCTATTACTTGTATCTCATTCTCTGGAAGAGATCCCAAATGAAGATCTGAAACTGGTCTAATAGCTAAAAATATGGAAAACAAACTTTTGATGAATCATACAAAGAAAATGAAGAAAATAGGTTTGAATTAGTCATTTGAGACTCATAATAGTACATGAAGAAGCCTCTATTAGGTGTATCTCATACCGTGGAAGAGAAACATAGTGAAGATCCAAAACTGGTTTAATAGCCGAATAGGGAAAAACGGACTTCTGATGAATCATACAAAAAAAAATAGAGTAAATATGCTTTAAATAGTCATCTGGGATTCATAATAGTACAAGAAGAAGCCTTTATTACTAATACCTCATTCCATAAAAGAGATCTCAAATGAAGATATGAATCTGGTCTAATAGCTGAAATTGGGGATAACGGATTTCCAATGATATTAAAAAGAAAATGGATTAAATCGGATTTTAAATAGTCATCTAGGACTCGTAATAGTACAAGAAGAAGCTTCTATTACTTGGATCTCATTCCCTGGAAGAGATCCCAAACGAAGATTTGAAACTGGTCTAATAGCCGAAAATGGGGAAAACGGACTTCTGACGAATCATACAAAGAAAATGGAGTAAATAGGTTTGAAATTGTCATGAGGGACTCATAATAGTACAAGAAGAAGCCTTTATTACTCTTATCACATTCTATGGAAGAGATCTAGAATGAAGATCTATAACTGGTTTAATAGACGAATAAGAGAAAACAGACTTCTCACGAATCATACAAAGAAAATTTAGTAAATATACTTAAAATAGTCATCTGGGATTCATAATTGTACAAGAATAAGCTTATATTACTTGTATTTAACTCCCTGGAAGTGATCCCAAACGATGATTTGAAACAGGTCTAATAGCCGAAATAGGGAAAAACGGACTTCTGATGAATCATACAAAGAAAATGGAGTAAATAGGTTTGACATAGTTCTGTGAGACTCATAGTTGTATAAAAAGAAGACTCTATTACTCTTATCACATTCCGTGGAAGAGAACTACAATGTAGATCCAAAACTGGTTTAATAGCCGAATAGGAGAAAACAAACTTCTGACGAATCATAGAAAGAAAATTTAGTAAATACGCTTGAAATAGTCATTTGAGACTCATAATAGTACAAGAAGAAGCCTCTATTACTTGTATCCCATTCCGTGCAAGAGATCCATAATGACGATCCAGAACTGGTTTAATAGCCGAATAGGGGAAAACAGACTGCTGATAAATCATACAAACAAAGTTTAGTAAATATGCTTGAAATAATCATCTAGGACTCATAATAGTACGAGAAGAAGCCTCTATTACTTGTATCTCATTCCGTGGAAGAGATTCCAAACGAATATTTGAAACTGGTCTAATAACTGAAAATGGGGAAAACAGACTTCTGATGAATAATACAAATAAATGGGAGTAAAGAGGATTGAAATAGTTATGTGGGACTTATAAAAGTACAAGAAGAAGCCTATATTACTTGTATCTCATTCCGTGGAGGAAATCCAGAATGAAGATTCGAAACTGGTCTAATAGCTGAATATGGGGAAATAGACTTCTGATGAATCATACAAAGAAAATAGAGTAAATAGGCTTGAAATAGTCAGCTCGAACTCATAATAGTACAAGAAGAAGCCTCTATTACTTATACCTCATTCCGTAAAACAGATCTCAAATGAAGATACGAACATGGTCTAATAGCAGAAATTGGGGATAACGGACTTCCGATGATATTCAAAGAAAATGGAGTAAATTGGATTTAAATAGTCATCTAGGGCTCATAATGGTACAAGAAGAAGCTTCTATTACTTGTATCTCATTCCCTGGAAGAGATCCCAAACGAAGATTTGAAACTGGTCTAATGGCCGAAAATAGGGAAAACAGACTTCTGATGAATCATACAAAGAAAATGGAATAAATAGGTTTGAACTAGTCATCTCAGACTCATAATAATAATAAAAATCATCTACTATGAGTATCTCATTACCTGGAAGAGATCCCAAATGAAGATCTAAACATGTCTAATAGCCGAAAATTGGGAAAACGGACTTCTGATGAATCTTACAAAGGAAATGGAGTAAATATGATTTAAAAAGTCTTTTGGGAGTCATAATAGTACAAAGAGAAGCCTCTATTACTTGTGAAAATCAATCCCTGGAAGAGATCCCAAACGAATATCACAAACTAGTCTAACAGCCAAAAATGGGGAAACGGACTTATGATGAATCATACAAAGAAAACGGAGTAAATATATTTGAAATAGTCATCTGGGATTCATAATACAACAATAAGAAGCATCTATTACGTGTATCTCATTCCGTGGAAGAGATCCCAAATGAAGATCGAAACTTGTCTAATAGCCGAAATATGGGAAAACGGACTTCTGATGCATCTTACAGAGGAAATTTGAGTAAATATGTTTTAAATAGTCGTCTGGGAGTCATAATAGTACAAGGAGAAGTCTTTATTACTTGTATCTCATTCCCTGGAACAGATCCAAAATGAAGATCTAAAACTAATCTAATAGCCGAAAATGGGGAAACAGACTTCTCATGAATCATACAAAGAAAATGGAGAAAATAGGTTTGAATTAGTCATCTGGGACTAATAATAGTACAAGAAGAAGCCTCTATTACTTGTATCTCCTTCCGTGGAAGAGAAACAAAATGAAGATCTAAAACTGGTTTGATAGCTGAATAGGGAAAAATGGACTTCTGATGAATCATACAAAGAAAATGGAGTTAATATGCTTGAAATAGTTCTCTGAGACTCATAGTAGTACAAGAAGAAGCCTCTATTACTAATACCTCATTCCGTAGAAGACATCTCAAATGAAGATATGAATCTGGTCTAATAGCTGAAATTGGGGATAATATCCGGTTATATTACAAAGAAAATGGAGTAAATCGAATTTAAATAGTCATCTAAGACTCATTATAGTACAAGAAGAAGCTTCTATTACATGTATATTATTCCCTGGAAGAGATCCCAAACGAAGATTTGAAACTGGTCTAATAGCCGAAAATGGGGAAAACAGACTTCCGATGAATCATACAAAGAAAATGGAGTAAATAGGTTTGAAATAGTCATTTGGGACTCATAATAGTACAAGAAGAAGCCTTTATTACTCTTATCACATTCCGTGGAAGAGATCCACAATGTAGTTCCAAAACTGCTTTAATAGCCGAATAGGAGAAAACAGACTTCTGACGAATCATACAAAGAAAATTTAGTAAATATGCTTGAAATAGTCATCTTGGACTCATAATAGTACAAGAAGAAACCTCAATTACTTGTATCTCATTCCGTGGAAGAGATCCAGAATGAAGATCCAAAACTGATTTTATAGCTGAATAGGGGAAAACTGAATTCTGATGAATCATACAAAGAAAATTTGGTAAAAATGCGTGAAATAGTCATCTAAGACTCATAATAGTAGAAGAAGTAGCCTCTATTACTTGTATCTTATTCCGTGGAAGAGATTCCAACTAAAGATTTGAAACTTGTCTAATAGCCGAAAATGGGGAAAACAGACTTCTGATGAATCATACAAATAAAAGGGAGTAAATAGGCTTGAAATAGTTATCTGGGATTCATAATAGTACAAGAAGAAGCCTCTATTACTTGTATCTCATTTTGTGGAAGAAATCTATAATGAAGATTTGAAACTGGTCTAATAGCCGAATATGGGGAAATAGACTTCTTATGAATCAGGCAAAGAAAATGGAGTAAATTGGCTTAAAATAGTCATTTGAGACTTATAATAATACAAGAAGAAGCCTGTATTACTTATACCTCATTCCGTAAAAGAGATCTTAAATGAAGATATGAATATGGTCTAATAGCAGAAATTGGGGATAACGGACTTACGATGATATTCAAAGAAAATAGAGTAAATTGGATTTAAATAGTCATCTGAGACTCATAATGGTACAAGAAGAAGCTTCTATTACTTGTATCTCATTCCCTGGAAGAGATCCCAAACGAAGATTTGAAACTGGTTTAATAGGCGAAAATGGGGAAAACGGACTTCTGATGAATCATACAAAGAAAATGGAATAAATAGGTTTGAACTAGTCATCTCGGACTGATAATAGTAATAAGAATCATCTATTACGAGTACCTCATTCCGTGGAAGAGATCCCAAATGAAGATCCAAATTTGTCTAATAGCCAAAATTTGGGAAAACGGACTTCTGATGAATCTTACAAAGTAAATGGAGTAAATATGATTTAAATAGTCAACTGGGAGTCATAATAGTACAAGGAGAAGTCTCTATTACTTGTATCTCATTCTCTGGAAGAGATCCCAAATGAAGATCTGAAACTAGTCTAATAGCCGAAAATGAGGAAACGGACTTATGATGAATCATACAAAGTAAATGTAGTAAATATGTTTGAAATAGTCATCTGAGACTCATAGTACAACAATAAGAAGCATATATTATGAGTATCTGATTCCGTGGAAGAGATCCCAAATGAAGATCAAAACTTGTCTAATAGCCGAAATTTAGGAAAACAGACTTCTAATGATTCTTACAAAGGAAATGGAGTAAATATGATTTAAATAGTCATGTGGGAGTCATAATAGTACAAGGAGAAGTCTCTATTACTTGTATCTCATCCCCTGGAAGAGATCCGAAACGAAAATCTTGAACTAGTCTAATAGCCGAAAATGGGGAAACGGACTTCTCATGAATCATACTGATATGCTCAAATTAACTACTAGAGCTACTCTCTCAAATGAAGAGATTAGTGTAGTACTTAGGGATCGAATCCACAAGGACTTAAGACAATTACTCAACAGACTTTAGATTCAAATGAAGCTAAGGAGTCAATAACTAATAAAACTAAATAGTAAATTAAAGTAACCAAATCAGGAGTGGATTATGAGTTCTTAAAATCAATTGAGACACAGCTTTAGGCAATGGGAAATTCGCAGGTTGACATAAATCGCAGACTACAGACTGAAAGAATATTTATTAAAACCGATCTAGAACTCGAAAACCCGAATGTAAAACCAATCGACTTCTGTCGCAGAGATTAACTATGATCAGATTCTAGAATTTCAAATTCTTTTGCAAATACTAACAACCTAAGCAAGTATTATAGTTCAGGTTCGATATGTTCACAAAATCACTAATCCAAATTAATTTGTAATTAGTTATTTTGCTGGTGATTAACAATGTTTTCACATCTATTAAGCAACCTAAGATCTGATTTCTAGGTGATCAATCTTAAAACCATTGTTAAAGCAATCTAGATGAAGAACCAAATCATATATCCTTCCAGTTTTGTAGTTCTAACAATTCATTATCAACCTTTGAATAACCCAAAACCTAACTAGCAGATTACTCAGACATAGCAAGTGAAACACAAATCATGACTGAATAATATTGCATTAAGAAATAGAGTAAAAGATGAAGGGGGTTCGAAATTCTTCTCTACATAGTATAAATGTCTCGCCAAAAGCTCTCAATCAAATCTCTCTCTTAAGTCTCAATGAAAACAAGATAATGGCCTAACAATGGCTTAGAAAACCTAAATACAACTCCAAACACGAACTGGGGCAATATTGCAAATAATGGGAAACTTCTGTGCCAAGTTGCAATTCTTCAAAGGAGTTTTTAATGCTCCTTCTCGCCACCACGATCGGTGTAGATCGACACCTTATACTCTAGAATGCTCTCCAACTTGGTCTTTTCAGCATCAGCTTTAACATAGCTTCAAAAGGCTCCAAAACTCACAGTTTTGCCTCAAACGCACCTAGACCTGCAAAGACTCTAAAGAACTCGGAAAATACTAAAAAGACTCTATAAACAAGACTTATATCATGGTCACAAATCAGTAAAAACCATGATATATCAACTCCCTCAGACTTGGCTTTTGCTTGCCCTCAACCAAACATCAGACAAAGCATAGGGTCGAGGTTTGAAAACACAGAAAATGTCAGCTAGACGTCAGAAACACCACATTGATTAACACTTTCGAATCCACATACCACAGAGTCAACATAAGATCAAATTTTAGTCTAATCATCACAGGCTTAGCAAATCTTTCAAATCCAATTCAAGCTCCTTCAAGAACTCCGAAATCTCTACTGCTAACTCTTTATTTTTTTATTTCTAAGTGATGTCTCATCAAGGTTTTATCATCTCAATCACTTATAGATTCTTTTCCCTTCCTAAACACTGAACCAAGCAATCTCAACACAGCTCTCCTATTTTCCTCTTCCCTTGATCTTTTCTTTCTAATATTTTTATTTTAAACTCTTTCTCATTTTTTACAGTCTAAGATATGGTGCTACTCAATACTTGTGTTCCTTGTGAGGAGACAGGTTCTTGAGTGTGTTCATTATTGTTGTTCCTTGTGAGGAGACAGGGTCATGAATGCACCATTCTTTTGATTCAAACTTTTAAAGCTATATCAGGGAAGATCAAAGAGAGGCTATGTCTTAACATACTTATCAGTGTTAGAAGGGAGAATCAAGATCAATGAGAATCAAGCACCAAGACAAGAAGTTTTAAGTTCATTAAGGTGGAGCTAACAGCAAATTTTCCAGACTCCCTAAGAACCTAAACCTTCATTGCTAGACTGATCTACCTATGACTTTCAACTTAGTAAGACTTGTAATCAACTTCTGTGGCAATGGTTCTTATAAACATCAATGTTTTGTGGTTACTTCCATGAAAAACTGACAATTTCAAAATTTTTGACTCAATAAAACAGGTTTTGACTGAACTTTGAGACTCTAAAAATAAAAACAATGTCCACAATGTCCGCAATGACCTCCCCCAGACTTAAACAACACTGCCCCCAGTGTTATTAAGAATGGAGTTGGTAAAGAGAAGCAATGAAAGGGTTTGTACATGGATGAGAAAGTGGTACATGAGGCTGCGCGTGGTGTCGATCGACACCACATGGTTGGTGTCGATCGACACCCTTTGCGAAAACAGAATGGGATGACCCAAACATGTGTAATTGTTGCATGTTAGATTGTTAGCTGAAGTTCTCCCATGTCAAGACTGTTAGGAACACTCAAGGAAACAATTAAAAGCAACAATATAATCCATAATCTCATAAGTTCAAACAAGTTTCAAAACATCATCAAAGCTGACAAACTGACTCAAAACAAAAAACATAAAAAACTGACTCAAAGCAAATGAAAAGAACAAAAGGGAAAAGACAAGGTAACCAGGATAGATAGAGGAACTAATCCTCATCCTCATCGCGAGAAGATGTAGAGGGTCGAACGCAGCCACAGTTCGACAGCACCAAGATGGCATTCCAGAGTGCCTGAACACTGGACAATGAATCGCTGAAATGCGGCCTGCTCCATCGGGATGTCGGGAATGTCAGAGAGCGTGTGGCGACCAATGGGCTCGGGCAATGCAGGACTCGTGATGCTCTCGAGCGACGGGATGGACCTCCAGCAAGGCCCTCAACAGGTGCATCCTCAGCAGCAGAATCTGCAGCGCATGAAGATCCTCCTCTGCGTCTAGTCGCTGGCGCAGATCGCAGTAAAGTAGCAGCGGGCCGAAACCTGAGGAGGTCTGTCTGAAGTGTAGTCAGAGCAGGCTGTGGTAGCGGAATCAAACATCGCTCACCAGTGTGGCTGACAAAACTCCATAGCAGCTCATCGCCCATGATCCACTGAGTCATCCTCAAGTAGTCTATGTCCAGAAGGTGGCGTTCAGTCACAACTCTGCAGGTCGAAGTATCGATGTTGTAGTAGCGGAAAATGGGGGTGAGAGGACTACCACTACTCTCGGGCTTGCCCCGAGCTCCGGTGAACGTCTTGGTCTTCAGTAAAGCCAAGTGATGGGCAAAGACGACGCCCATGTTGACATCACTGTCAACCGGATACTCCTCTATGAGTACATCCTCAATGCCATAGTAGAGGAGAGTCAGCTCAGAAACTAACATCTTCCTTGGCTCAGTCTTGCACAGAAGTGTCGTGGAGAAGAGGCGGACAAGATATCGCAGCAAAGGATGGCGCACATCAGTCTGAGTGGACCTCTTAGAGTCATACATCCCATTCCCGAAGTGGGACCAGAAACTCTGCAGGTCAGGGAATGGAGTTGGAAGAGAGATGCCAGTGCGCTTCAAATCGAACCCGTAGATGAGACATAGCGCAGTAAAGTTGATCATGTACCTGAAGCCTCAGATGATGAATGTGAGAGTGCCCTCATCCGCCCTCTTGATGATCTCATTGGTGTAATACACCCTGACTATAGCATTGAACTGGTACAGGTCATACTGCCTAGTCGCAATGTCGCCCAAACCAATCTTCTGCAGCACGTGTATGGCCTCCTCCCTGAGCCCGAGCCTGCGCAGTGTATCCGGACAAGCGAAGCGTGTAGGCGCCATGTCCATCTTGGTCCAGGCATTGTAAAACAGTGTATCATAGTCATCCCACTACTCACTGATGTTCCTGAAAACGCAGTCGCGTTTTGCCACTTCCTTGGCTGGTGTATCCTCCCAAGCTCTCTCCATCGGGATCCTCAACCCCTCTCTCTGAGGCCATGGTGGAAGAGAGGGTATAGCAGGTGCGGGATTGGAGGATTCACCAGTCTCCATACGTGATCTTTTGTTCCGTGGAGCCATCTGCACTCAGAAAAGCAAGAACACACAAAAATTTCAAAAATTAGGCCAAAAATTAAAAATTTAAAAATTCAAAATCTGGCCTATATCATCAATATCAAACCTAACCAGCAACTTAGTGACCACTAATCACAAACAATTTCAGTCTAAAACCCCAAATTCGAACCTATTTTTGCAAAATAAATCATCAATCCGAAAATTTCAAAATTTTGCAAAACAAGCTGTAAAAACTAAGGGGCAGGGTCGAATTCTTCCTAAACAACCTAGAGAAGCATGATTCAAGTCCTAAATCAAGCTAAAACAGGGTGAATTCTGGATTTTAAACCTTGGGGTCGAACTGAAAAGATGGAGTTTCGAGTATCATACCTTGCAGATCGGATGAGTTAGTTATATATTCAGAATCAGCACAAAATTCTGCCCAAGATAGGCTTTTGAATCACTCAAATTCGTCAAGAAACAAGGAAGTTGTGATATGGAGAAAAATTTGTGGTTTTCGGTTTTGAGAGAGAGAGGAGGAAGAAGAAGGAGTCCCGAAAAATATAAAGGACTTACCCATTTAATGAGGGTGTCAACTGTGGTGTCGACCACAGTCGATATTGGCTCGCCACGACCCTTTTTTTTTTTTACAGAAACACAAATATAAGTTAGTAAAAATCAAAAATAAAGTTAAGTATGTATACTTACTAGTGGGTTGCCTCCCACCAAGCGCTCGTTTAACGTCATTAGATTGACTGTCCTCAGGATCAGGCTGTGGGTGCATCTGCCAAAGGCACAATTTGTCCTTCGGGAATCGCGGCTTTCGCCCAGTAATGCTTCACCCTTTGCCCATTGACAACAAACTCTCTGCCTTATGGAGTTGATAGAACAATTGCACCATATGGTCTGGCTTATTTGATGGTGAAAGGACCTGACCAACGAGAACGCAATTTTCCAGAAAATAATTGTAAACGTGAGTTATACAAAAGTACCTGGTCATTTGGTTCAAAGTGTCTAGCAAGGATCTTCTTGTCATGGTAAGCCTTAGTCCTCTCCTAGTACAGCTTTGAGTTCACATATGCATGATGTCTAATCTCATCCAACTCATTGAGCTGCATCTGGCGCCTCTCTGCTGCAGATTTCCAGTCAAAATTCATCTTCTTGACAGCCCAATTTGCCTTGTGTTCAAGCTCCACTGGAAGGTGACATGCTTTCCCATAAAGCAAATTGAATGGGGGTGGCGCCAAGTGGTGTCTTGAATGCTGTCCTTGTAGGCCCAAAGTGCATCATCTAGTTTGGCTGACCAATCCTTTTTTGTCTTTCCAACTGTCTTCTCCAGGATTTCCTTGATCTGCCTGTTGGAAACTTCAACCTGACCACTTGTCTGAGGGTGGTAAGGTGTAGCAACTTTGTGATGAACTCCATATTTCTGCAGCAGCTTCTCAAGCACTCTATTAATAAAGTGCTTTCCACAATCACCGATCACATTTCGTTGTACTCCAAATCTGGGAAAAATGATGGTCTTGAACAGCTTCAGAACCACTGCAGAGTCATTGTGTGGACTGACAATTGCTTCCACCCACTTGGAGACATAATCTACTGCAACCAAAATTTACTTGTTCCCATAAGATGAAGGAAAGGTTCCCATGAAATCGATGCCCCAGCAGTCATGTCTCTTACTGATCTTCCCTCTCCTTTGGCAGACATCACATTGTGAGATGAATGTCTGCGCATCTTTGAGCATTGTAGGCCACCAGAAGCCTGCTTCTAGAATCTCTGAGACAGTCTTGAAAGTAGCAAAGTGTCCTGCTGATATAAGATCAAAGGTATGATCTTATATGACCGGTAAAATGGGGAATCAGTTAGCTGGCCACACGGCACTTTCTAACTAGATTCAGGACGTGAGGGGTGGTACGGTGGTACGGTGATCAAGCAACTGGCCAAACGGCACTCTTTACTTAACCAAATGAATGATAACGAACAATGGATTGAATGACACACACACGGCTGTGATAGGACCGTGATTAGTCAGTTTTTAACTCAAGAATCAAAGGGCAAACAGCACAATGTTCTAGAACTCGGCGGCGGCTCTCATTGTGAAGAAAGTGCGTTCTTTATTGATAATAGGGTAAAAACGTGAGCTACTCCTTCATACGCACTTGATGATAGCCACTCTTCAAGTCTACTTTGGAGAAAATAGTAGCGCCACTAAGCTCATCTAGCTTGTTGTCTAAACGTGGAATGGGATGGCGGTACTTGATGGTGATGTTGTTGATGGCACGGCAGTCCATGCACATCCTCCAAGTTCCATCTTTCTTAGGCACCAACAAGACGGGAACCGCACAAGGGCTTATACTTTCTCTAATTTAGCCCTTAGACATTAAGTCTTGGATTTGCTTCTCTAGCTCCTTAGTCTCCGCGGGGTTCATCCGGTAAGCTGGCCTGTTGGGTAAGGCTGAGCCGGGCACCAAGTATATCTGATGCTCTATTCCCCTGATTGGTGGTAATCCCGAGGGTATCTCTTCAGGGAACACGTCTTGGTACTTGTCTAGTAATCCCCTTATCTCCGCGGGTAACTCCACTTCACTAGCTCCTGAAAGTAACCCTTCTCTAAAGATCATAAGTAGCACCATGTCTTGACAGTTTAAGGCACAGTTAATAGTTTTAGTGGAAACAAATAAGTTAGCATTACTTACCTTAGCATCCTTAGCGAATTGAGTTGCATTTCATGCACTTGATTAGGCGTGAGGAGAACTAGGTTGACCTTGCGTTTGTCATGCGTGAAGGTGTAGTGGTTGGTACGGCCGTGATGTATAGCTTCTTTGTCAAACTGCCAAGGTCTCCCAAGTAAGAGATGCCCCGCTTGCATTGGCACCACATCACACGTCACTTTGTCTAGGTAACGGCCCACGCTGAAAGTAACAACTACTTGGTCCGTTATCTTAAGCTCCGTGTCATCGTTTAGCCACCGTAGCTTATAGGGTCTCGGATGCTTTGTAGTCTCCAAACCTAGCTTATCTACCATATACTTGCTAGCCACGTTAGTGCAAGAACCACCATCTATGATCAAACTACATACCTTGGTGTTCACAGTGCACTTGGTATGGAAGATGTTCTCTCTCTGAATCGTCTCTGGCTCAACAAGAACACTAAGGGCTCTACGAATCACCAACATCTCTCCTGAGTCCGGGTATTCAATCTCCTCGGCTCCGGTCTCCACCGTGTCTTCTTCCATCTCATCTTGAGATTCGTAACCTCCATCGGCCGTGAGGATCATGACGCGATTTTTGGGGCACTCTCTCGCCATATGACCTCTTCCCTGACATTTCTAACATGTAATGTCATGTGTTCTTTCAGCAAATGGGGGCTTACCTTGCTCGGGTCGAGTGGTTTTAGATGACTCGGCGGTTGGCTTTTTAAACCGGGAATCAATCTCCACGGCTTTGCCTTTGTCAAACGCCTTTGGTGGTGTTGTGGTCCAGCTCGTGTTTGGCTTGGAATGGGTAGTAGCGGCCACCTTACGCTTGATGTGTTGCTCCGCTTGTATGGCGAGGTGTAACAGCTCGGACATATCATGGTACGGCTGTCTCTCGACCTTTCTTGCTATACGGTCTTGTAGTCCATCTATAAACTGAGCCATGAGGGTCTCCTCCATGTCCTCGAGCTCCAAGCGGTTGCGTAGCTGCTCAAACTCTTCAAAGTACTCCTCTATGGACCGGCTACCTTGCACTAGCTTACGAAACTTCTTCTGGAGGTCCCGGTGGAAGTGAGGTGGGACGTACCGCTTCTTCATGTTGAATCGCATCTCGGTCCACGTACTGATCTGATCATGACGATGTCTCATCCTCTCGGACACATCTCTATCCCACCATGACAAGGTGTGGTAAGTTAGCTGTGCGGCTGCTAATGATACCTTCTTCTGATCACTGTAGTCGTAGTACTCGAAGATGTACTCCAACCGCCTCTCCCATTTTAGGTAAGCTTCGGGGTTAACCCTTCCAGCAAAGGTTGGAGCGTTCAGCTTCACGTCATTGTTGTTGGGTCGGTAGGCCTCATCTTCTCGTATACATCATCGGTGTATAGGATCCCTAGCTCGTCCTGCAGGTTGATTTTGAACATTTGGTGCTGGTGGCGGGTCATCGTCTAAGCCGGGCATGTTCTCATCAGTTTCTCCTTGGTCTACTGGTTGGTGGGGCTGCCTCAACGGTCCTCTCCTTGGTAGAAGTGGTGCTGGCGGCAATCTCTCAATCCTGGTCATCCTCGCGCCAAGGGCTTGAATAGCACCTAGGAGCTGTGCCATGTCAACTGGTGCTCCTTGTTCTCCCATTTGTATATCCTGCGTAGAATAACAAACAAATCAAAAGCACAAGTGTAACAAATTCTTAGCCGAAGCAAATGAACAAAAGGTCTTAGCTAAATTTTTTTTGATTTTGTGATTTATAAAACAAATCTAACAACTTAAACAAGCAAATTCTTTTGGGGTTTTATAATTGAAACAACCGAAACAAAAGCAACAAATGATTTTTTATGGGGTTTTTGGTTTATGAAAAACAATGAAAGCAAACAATGAAAGCAAAACAAATATCTAAAGGGAGTAGATAAAACCTGGTGTAGGAGCGTTTAAGCTCTGATACCAAATGATATAAGATCAAAGGTATGATCTTATATGACCGGTACAATGGGGAATCAGTTAGCTGGCCACACAACACTTTCTAACTAGATTAGGGACGTGAGGGGTGGTACGGTGATCAAGCAACTGGCCAAACGGCGCTCTTTACTTAATCAAATGAATGATAACGAACAATGGATTGAATGACACACACACACGGCTGTGATAGGACCATGATTAGTCAGTTTTGAACTCAAGAATCAAAGGGAAAACCACACAATGATCTAGAACTCGGCGGCGGCTCTCTTTGTGAAGAAAGTGCGTTCTTTATTGATAGTAGGGTAAAAACGTGAGCTACAATGCTGCATGTGGGACTTTATTAATAGTCCTTCAGCCTTGACCTTCTAGGGTCGAAAACAAAAAGAAAAATGCAAGACCGAAAATACAAAAGAAATAACATAAGATTACAAAGTTTATTCTAAAAGTTCTATAAAGAAACTAAGTATAAATCCTTGCAAAACAAAAGGAAAACAAGAAATATAATGAAATAAATGATAAATCTTACCGTTGCCTCTTGATTAGTTTTGGAACCAAGTAAGGTAAGTCTTTGTTGTCACGCTTTGCCTTTAAGCATGGTCGTTTTGAAGTGGGGCGATGATCAACAAGTTTGGGCCAAGGTTGTCTTTGTGAAGGGGCCACTCGTCTATGTTAGGGTCCAACTCACGCTTGGCTAGGCTTTGAACGTCTTGAAATCCAACTAAGTGTTGGCCCATTTGATTGTCGTGTCCTTCGGTCACGCGTACCGTAATGTCTTCGTCTGTGGTACGTGGCTGGTACGTAATGCGGTCATCCGTGGTATGAGATTAGTCCGTAATGCGGTTGTAATGTCCTGTACCATCCTGTCCCATGTCCTCGTACCGTCTTGCCTCGTCCCGTTCCATGTCATCGTACCGTCCCGTCATGCATAGTCGTTTGAGAAGGGTGTTGATATCATCCGTTTGCTTGAGGTTGAGGAGGTTCTCCACTGGTTTGTTCAACTCTTCCCTTATGGTCCTTGTGCCCGAACGTGTTCTTGATGGCTCGTACATGTTAGGTACCTTAACCGGTTGGAGGTTCTCATCACCTGCATACTCAGAGCCATGGCAGTGTAACAGCACATTTTGAACTTCAGCTTCTGCAAGACATCTTCTGTAAATTCCATCTGAACAGTGCTTGTATAAGTAAGGCTCATCCCAGTAATATCTCCTAAGTTCTCTCATGAATTTTTTCTTTTCATACCCTTTGAGGGTTTCAGGGACCTCATCTGCAGCTAGGTAGTTGGCAATATCAGCATACCAAGGCCTAGAAGTAGCTGTAACTGCGAAGATAGGCTGAGAGAAAATATTACGCAAGATCTGCTGAAGAAGGGTGGCAGTTCGCGACTGGTGTCGATCGACATCAGGGTTGGTGTGTCGATCGACACCGAGCCTGTGTCGACTTGGTGACGAGCTCGATGTTGATCATGTTCAATATTGGTTCGCCTCGAGGTTGGTGTCGATCGACACCATGTGGTGGGTGTCGATCGACACCCTGTCTGCAGCTCGAAAAAACTGCAAATTTTCTACATCTGAAGGCTGCAACATTGCCTCAATGAGGTATATATTCTCCTCTGGCAGGAAATCATCAATGAGGACGTTGTCTTCAATCCTGATTCTTGAGAGATGATCTGCTACCCCATTCTCAATCCTTTTCTTGTCTCTTATCTCAATGTCAAACTCTTGGAGCAACAAAATCCATCTCAACAGTCTTGGTTTTGCATCCTTCTTCTGCATCAAGAACTTGAGAGCATGACGCAGTCGGAATCACTAAGGTCAGCAAACACTGAACCTTAGAAATAATTCAAGTTCTCAAACAAGAACTTGAAAAGAAAATTCTGGATTCCACCAGAAAAGGTTAAAAGCTTTGAAACTTTTATTGAAAGATAATAATAAGATTGTGTCTAAAACAGAATACTTAAAGCCTCTTATATAGAGAGAGCTTAGCACATAGAATAGGAAATTCTAGTAAAACCCTATAGAAAAAGGAAAACACCAAATAAAAAGATAGAAAAAGGAAAACACCAAATAAAAGGAAAACTTCTAGAAACAATAGATTAGGTTACATAAGTCTATGATTCTCCTACATCAGTCTCCTCCACCTCTGAAGAACTCGACCCCGAGTTCTCTTCTGGATAAAGAAAACTATCAGCATGGTACTCATAGATGTCAGCCACATTGAATGTATTAGAAATGTTCATGTCTTCTGGAAGTGCCACCACATAAGCATTATCATTTATCTTCCGCAAAATCTTGAAAGGACCATATTTACGAGGCTGAAGCATGCGATATGTACCAACTGGAAATCTTTCTTTTTGTAGAAACACCATCACTTCATCTCCTTCTTTGAAAACCTTGAGTCTCCTACGCTTGTCTGATGCATCCTTATTCTTTTGACCAGTTGCTTCTAATTTAGCTCGGACAGCTTCTTTAGTGGCTAAAATCTCTTCTGCCATAGCCTCAGCTGAAACACTAACTCCAGGAGCTTTAGGCAACTTAACCAAATCGACCACTTGCTTCAGAATAGAAGTATAGACCAAAGATAAGGCGACCTCCCTGTAGCGGAATGCACAGCACTGTTGTAAGCAAACTCCACTTGTGGTAAAGCTAGATCCCATTGTTTCGGTTTATCTCTACATACACTTCGAATCATATTCCCCAAAGTTCTGTTTGTTACCTCGGTTTGCCCATCAGTCTGTGGGTGAGCTGTAGAACTACGTTTCAAGCTGGTTCCAAACATTCTCCAAAGTGTAATCCAAAAATGACTGAGAAACTTGGTATCTCTGTCTGAAATTATTGTCTTAGGAACCCCATGAAGGCGTACTACTTCTCGAAAAAACAACTTGGCGATGTTAGAGGCATCTGCGGTCTTCTTGCAGGCTATGAAATGTGACAGCTTAGAGAACCTGTCAACGACCACAAACACAGAATCGACTCCTCGCTGTGTACGAGGCAAGCCTAGCACAAAATCCATGGACAAGTCTTGCCAGATATCCTATGGGATCGGTAATGGCATATAAAGACCAGTGTTCTGAGATTGTCCTTTAGAAACCTGACAGACATAACACCTTTTAACTATAGCACCCGCATCTCTCCTTAAATGCGGCCAATAAAACCTTGCCTCCAAGCTAGCAATGGTCTTGTCTCTCCCCAAATGACCACTAAGACCGCCACCATGTAAGTCTCGAATCAACTTTTCTCGTAATGATGAGCAAGGAATGCACAACCTGTCTCCTTTAAAAAGATAACCATCTCGTATGTGGAAATCTGCTGAAGGGTGCTTCCCATTACAGTTGCCCCGCAATTGCTCGAATTCACCATCACGTTCATACAACTCCTTCAAAAACTCGAAACCCACAACCTCTTGTTCTAAGATAGTGAGTAAGGAAGCTCTTCTACTCAAGGCGTCTGCTACATTGTTAAGTGTCTCGGACTTATGTTGTATAATGAAAGGAAACTTTTGCAGAAAACTTACCCAACGAGCATGCATCTTATTTATCACTTTCTGGCTGTGAAGATACTTTAGAGCCTGGTGGTCTGTAAATAGAACGAACTCTCTCTGAATTAAGTAATGCTCCCATTGTCGTAGAGCTCGAAAGACCGCATAGAACTCTTGATCATATGTACTCCACTTTTGGCGAGCGTTGCTTAACTTTTCACTAAAGAAAGCTATCGGTCGTTTCTCTTGCGATAAGACGGCACCTATTCCCACACCACTAGCGTCACATTCCACTTGAAACACTTTGTCAAAATCGGGTAATGCTAATACTGGTGCAGTCTTCTCTTTGATTAAAGTAAACCTCTCTTCTTGTTCAGGTCCCCAATGAAACTTCCCTTTCTCCAAACACTCAGTGATAGGCGCAGTAATGGTACAAAAATTTCTAACAAATTTTCTGTAGAAAGTAGCTAGACCATGAAAGCTGCGTACCTCAATGACCGACTTAGGAGCAGGCCAATCCCTTATGGCATTTACTTTGTCCTCGTCAACCTAAATCCTTCTTAATCAACTACGAATCCGAGAAATAACAGCTTGTTGGTGCTGAACGTACATTTTTTTAAGATTGATGTACAATTGTTTTTCATGTAAAACCTGCAAAACCTGCTTCAGATGTTCCAAATGCTCTTACGAATAAATCCTTTTCTCAGCAAATCATCAATTTGTTCTCTTAAAATCTCATTCTCCTTGGGGCTCATACGGTAGTGAGGAAGATTCGGTAGACTAGATTCTGGAATCAAGTCAATATGGTGATGAATATCTCTCATGGGCGGTAGATCATTAGGTAGTTCTTCCGCAATCAGCTCTTTATAATCGTCCAGAATTTCTAACACTTCACGTGGAGTTGAAGTTTCCTCCGTTACGGCGCTCAACAGCTCTTTATCCACTAAAGGATAGAAACACTTTGCTTCTTTAATATCCCCATGAAGCTCTTTGTCGTCCTGTGTCATAACCAAAAAGCTTGACTTCTTTTCCTTTACACTGTTACAAAAATCCTTAACAGGCACCATGGCAATTTTATGATTGCCCCACGTAAACATTATCACATTATCTCGACCTCGATATTTGATATCTTTATCATACTGCCAAGGTCGTCCAAGAAGAATGTGACAAACATCCATGTCAAGAACGTCACAAGTGATCTCTTCCTTCTAGTGTCTACCTATAGATATGAGAACCTAGCAAGTCATGCTAACTCAAAATTGTGATCCTCTCTTTACCCAACCAAGGCCATACGGTTTCTCATGACGAGTCGTAGGTAACTTCGCTTGCTTCAGATACTCTACCAGCTTTTGGAAACTAAATTCTCCGAGCTTCCATTATCCACAATCACATTACACACCTTGTTTTGAATAGAACAATGTGTTCTAAACAAATTCTTACGCTGGCCTTCTTCTTTAGATGACAACAAGACTTGTTGCAGCACAAGGTTTATCATCTCTTCAGATTCTTCTTCAACGAATTCAGCTCCCTCATATTCTTCATTCTCAGCGTAACCCCTTTCATCATCTTCGCCTTCTTCTGCTATTATAGCGACTGTTCTCCGACTTGGACAGACATTTGATTTATGATCATGTCCTTGGCAAAGGAAACACTTGTCAAGGGAAGGCTTATCATAAGGACGGTTTTGTTTCTGAGCTGGTGTTTTGTTCTGTTGTGTAGTATTAGAGCTACTAGCCCCTTTGTTTCCTGGATTGGAGTCTCAATTGGCTACGCTCTTTTATTTCTCACTTGTTGGTTCAAAACTGGTATGAGCCGTGTTTCTCCTGAATGTTGAGAACCCTCACGATGACTTCTCCATTAACTCGGCTTTCAACGCTAGACTGGAAGCTTCCTGCACGGTCCATACGGTTTGCAAACCCATCTTTCCCTGAAGAGACCCTTCAAACCGCTGATGTACCTAGCCACCTTCTGATTCTCTGTCTCCCCTAACTCATTGCGTTCAGAGAAACGCAAGAATTCTGCTGTGTATTCAGTCACAGTTCTGTTTCCTTAAATACAATCAAGGTACATCTTGTAGAGAATCTGTTCGTAGTCTTCTGGTAAGAATCGCTCCATCTTTAATTGCTTTATTCGGCGCCAAGTCTTAACAGGTCCTTTCCTTTGTCATTGCCTTTGGACGACCAGCTTATCCCACCACACAGCAGCAGTCTTCTTCAGTCTGATTGCTACCATCTTCACTTGTTTATTCTCTGGGATTTCCATGACGTCGAAGAATCGATCAACATTGATTTGCCAATCAAGAAATTCCTCCACTCCCATAGTTCCATAGAACATTGGAATATCAGCCTTTACTCGATAATCGTGATTGTTTTGTTGGTTTCCTTTAGCTATTTCTTCTTCAGATTCCTCTTCTGAACTGGAATTATCAACAATAGCCTCACGATTATTCCTGCCTTGAAGAACCCTAATTCCGTCAACAACATCCCGATTGTTTCTTCCTGGTTGAACCCGAACTGGTTCCCTTCCCCTATCTCTTTGCCCATCATTATTAATCTGGTTGGGTAATGCCACAACCTGATTAGTTAATGTGGTCAGCAAATTTGTTAGGTTATCGATAGCTGCCGTTAAACCCTCCAAATCTGCTCTGGTCACTGGTTGATCACCCATCGCTAATCAAGTTTCAAAAAGAGAAGGATAAAGCCTTGCTCTGATACCACTTGACGCAGTCGGAATCACTAAGGTCAGCAAACACTAAACCTTAGAAATAATTCAAGTTCTCAAACAAGAACTTGAAAAGAAAACTCTGGATTCCACCAGAAAAGGTTAAAAGCTTTGAAACTTTTATTGAAAGATAATAATAAGATTGTGTCTAAAACAGAATACTTAAAGCCTTTTATATAGAGAGAGCTTAGAACATAGAATATGAAATTCTAGTAAAACCCTATAGAAAAAGGAAAACACCAAATAAAAGGATAGAAAAAAGAAAACACCAAATAAAAGGAAAACTTCTAGAAACAATAGATTAGGTTCCGTAAATCTATGATTTTCCTACATCAGAGCAGAATGGTCTGTATGCACAATCACCTTAGCTCCAACCAAGTACTGTATGAATTTCTCAAATGTAAATACCACAGCCAACAGTTCATTCTCTGTGGTTGCATAATTCTTTTGAGCATCATCCAAGGTTCTGCCTGCATAGTAGATGGCATGAAGCTTCTTCTCCTTTCTCTGACCCAGAACAGCGCCCACTGCAAAGTCTGAAGCATCACACATCACCTCAAATGGCAGATCCCAATCAGGAGGTTGCACAATAGGGGCGCTTATTAATGCTTGTTTGATCTGCGGGAAGGCTGAATGATAGTCTTCAGTAAATTCAAACTTTACATCCTTGCAAAGCAGAGCTGTGAGTGGTCTTGCAATCTTGCTGAAATCCTTAATGAACCTCCTGTAAAATCCAGCATGTCCCAGAAAGCTTCTCACTGGCTTCACACACTCTGGTGGCTGCAGACTTGTCATCACTTCGATTTTGGCCTTGTCCACCTCAATGCCTTCTCCAGAAACTCGATGCCCAGGCACAATCCCATCCTTGACCATAAAGTTGCACTTCTCCCAGTTCAGAACTATGTGCTTCATTTCACATCTTGCAAGCACTTGACATAGATTGTCAAGGCAGTTTTTGAAGGAGGATCCATATACTGAGAAATCATCTATGAAGACCTTCATATACTTTTCAATCATATCAGTGAAGATGGAGAGCAAGCACCTCTGAAATGTCGCAGGAGCATTATAGAGTCCAAATGGCATCCTGCGATATGCAAAGGTGCCATAGGGACAAGTAAATGTGGTTTTCTCCTGGTCTTCTGGGTGAATGTGGATCTAAAAGAAGCCAGAGTAGCCATCCAGGAAGCAGTAGTAGGAGTGATTTGCCAACCTTTCCAGCATTTGGTCAATGAATGGCAATGGGAAGTGGTCCTTCCTTGTTGCAGCGTTGAGCTTCCTGTAGTCAATGCACATTTTGTGTCCAGGAATCAGCTCATTCTTCTCATTTTGCACCGCTGTGACTCCTCCTTTCTTTGGAACCACATGTACTGGACTGACCCAAGTGTTGTCTGAGATGGGATAGATGATCCCAGCAGCTAGAAGTTTCATGATTTCCTTCTTAACCACATCTTACAAATTCGGATTCAGCCTCCTCTGGTTCTCAATTGATGACTTTGACTCATCCTTAAGGTGTATCTTGTGCATGCACAACTCTGGAGAGATACCTGAAATGCCATCAAGAGAATAGCCAAGAGCCTTGCGAAAAGTGCGCAGCTTGCTTAGCAGTAAAGTGAGCTCTACATTGTTTAAGGTAGCACTAACTATAACAGGATACATAGAGTTAGGTCCCAGAAAACATACCTTAGACCTGCAGGGAGCTGCTTGACTTCGATTTTAGGAGCTTTTTCTTCACTCCAATCGCCCAGTTTTGCAGCCTTTACAGGGGCTCCAACCAGCTCTTGTTGTGCCACTAGCTGCATGACTTGGTCACTTGCATCCATCATTCTGACATAACCAGCAGCAGTGTTGACTAGATGCTCTGTTGCTTCTGCAGAAACTGTCAATGTCCTCTCCAAAGGGTCTGTAGGATGCATCTCTTGAAAGATATCTTCTGCAAGACTGGTGAGGGAGTCTATGTATAATGTGTGGCCATCTATTGGTGGCCTCTTCATCAATTTGTCCATGTCAAAGTTCATCACCAAATCGCCCACATTCAGAGCATTGCTCCCTTTCCTGACATCTGTGATGGCGCCTGCAGTAGCTAAACATGGCCTGCCCAAAATCAAGGGGTCTTTTGGTTCTTCCCCATAAGCTAGAACCACAAAGTCTGTGGGAATCACACAATCACCCACCTTAACTGGTACATCCACTAAAATGCATTCAGGAATTCTCACTGATCTATCTGCTAAGATACGAGATATTCTGGTTGGCTGAAAATCTGTCATGCCTAAGCTGACAGCAAATGAATGAGGTAGCAGGTTAACATTTGACCCCAAATCACATACTGACCTCTCAAACCTTTCAGAATAGATTGTGCAGTCTAGAACAAAGCTCCCAGGGTCAGTCAGCTTCTCTGGTATCTTGTTCTGTATCATTGCACTCACTTGCTCTAAAATCAGCATTGTCCCTTGCTCAAGCCCCAGATTCTTGGTCATCATTCTTTTCACATATCTCTTTATCACAGTAGTAGTCCTTATAACATCTATCAAAGGAATCTCCACCACAAGCTTATCCATGATAGCTTTGATCCTAGCATCCTCCAGCTCTTGTTTATCCCTCTTCTGGTTCCTTGGATAAGGCACCTTTGGCTTATAGACCCTTTCTTCTGTACTGTTTGGAGTCTGAAAAATCGCAGCTTGCTTCTATGGTGGGTGTCGATCGACACCAGGGGGTGGGTGTCGATTGACACTAGCATCTACAGTTGGTGTCGAGTGTCTATCGAGCTGCTTGTCGACCTCGCTCGATACCTCTTGGCCTCGAGTCGAAGAACCGTGAAATTCCTATGGTGTCGATTGACACCGAGGGGTGGGTGTCGATCGACACCCTTCAAAACTGGCAAAATCCTCATCTTCAAACTTCTGCCGTTGCTCGAAATCCTCGTTACTCAGGCCCTTTTTCTGCACTGGTTGCAGATTCTTTCCACTCCTCAGCGTGATGGCATTGACAGAGTGTCTTGGGTTGGTATCTGTTCTTCCTGAAAGAAATCCATCTTGCCTTTTCGTAGCTCCAGCAGTTTGAGCCACTTGAGTATCCAAAGTCCTGACATGAGTGTTCAGAGCTTCGATTTTCCCATTTAGGTCCTGATAGAAGGCGTCAATCTTGCCATTTAAGTCAACTGTGATCTTCTATTGACCCTCTAGCAACTGCTCAAGCATGGCTTCCATCTTGCATGAAGTTGATGGTGCTGGTGTAGGCTGATAAGATGAGGAACCATAACTCCTGCTGAAGTTGTTGTTCTGGTAAGGTTACTGGTATTCAGTCTTCTGATACTGAGGCTTGCGGGTGTATCCAGAAGAACTCTGGTTTCCTGTGAAGTTGCTCCTCTGCATGTTCCCACTGAATCCTCTGTTTCCTTGCTGATTGTTGTACCTTTGGCCCTGAAAACCAGCTCCATTGATGTAGTTGTCATCTTCTTCTTCAAACTCCTCAGCTGGCTCAAATGTCTCAACCTCAGCAGCAAACTGAACAGACTTCTTACCCACCAAGAAGTTATGAACATAATCCAGCTTAGCCTTCATCTCAGCAGCAAAAAGATTGCTCCCTGTATTTCCAGCGTTTTTCTGTCTCTCAAAATCAGCATTCTTTGTGCTATTGCTGGAAGCCAGGTTCCCTATCAGTTTGATGGCGTCAGCTGGGACTCTAGTGTGGAAGTTCCCATTGCTTTTTGCATCCAAAGCCATTTGGTACTTCCAATCAACACCTCTAAAGAAAATACCCAACCGTTGTACTTCATTGAACCCATGGTGTGGACAGTCCCTTTGATACAGCTTAAACCTCACCCATGCTGCTTTGAAAGCTTCAGTAGGACCTAGGGAGAATGTTGCAATTTTCGTCCTCAACTCCTCTGACCTTGCATCATCATAGAAGTTGTTGAGGAAAGCAGATTTGGTGTCCTCCCACGTGGTCAAAGAGCCGGCTTCCAGCTGTTTCAAATAAGGTGCTGCATATTCTCCCAAAGAGTGAGGGAAAAACTTGCAGAATAGGAAGTCATTGCTGACTCCATTGTCTTTAACACTTGGAGCTAGGTCTTAAAACCTCTCTATATGGTCCATAGGGTGCTCATGTGAGAGTCCATGGAAGGGATGCTGACCCACAAACTGGTAATAGGTAGGTTTCAGCTCAAATTTGTTCCTCTAAAAGGCAGGAGCGTAAAGTGCAGCTCTATTTGCATAGAACTGATCAGGCCTGTTGTAATCTCCCAGGGTCCTCTGTGGAAGACGCCCAGCAGCATCTCCAGCAGCTTGTTGTTGCACATTCTGTGCAACTGGTTGCATATCCTGTTCCTCAATCACAACGCCATTCTCATCTATTATCTGCCCATCCTCATTTCTTCTATTCCCTTCTCTGTCAACTAAATGACCCTCAGCATCTGTCCTCAAAACAAGTGGCCCAACCATCTTAGTCTGCTTTTCGGCTTTTCTGATGGTTCTCTCTAGCTTGGAGAGTTCGTCGATGCCTAAAGTCACAAGTTCTTTGTCTTTGTTGCTCCTGGTACTGCGATTATGCATGCACCTGAAACAGACAGCAAAGACGTAACGAAAGTTAGCAAACAGAAAATAAAAGCTTAGTCAAAATTCTAGAACTAAAAATCTGAAAGTAATATCTAAGTCCCCGGCAACGGCGCCAAAATTTGATATGCTCAAATTAACCCTTAGAGCTACTCTCTCAAATTAAAAGACCAGTGTAGTACTTAGGGATCGAATCCACAAGGACTTAAGACAATTACTCAACAGACTTTAGATTCAAATGAAGCTAAGCAGTCAATAACTAATAAAACTAAATAGCAAATTAAAGTAACGAAATCAGGAGTGGATTATGAGTTCTTAAAATCAATTGAGACAAAGCGCTAGGCAATGGGAAATTCGCAGGTTGACATAAATCGCAGACTACAGACTGAAAAGAATATTTATTAAAACCATTATAGAACTTGAAAACACGAATGTAAAACCAATCGACTTCCGTCGCAGAGATTAACTATGATCAGATTCTAGAATTCCAAATTCCTTTGCAAATTCTAACAACCAAAGCAAGCATTATAGTTCAGGTTCGATATGTTCACAAAATCACTAATCCAAATTCCTTTGCAATTAGTTATTTTGCTAATGTAAGATAGTTCTGGTGATTAACAATGTTTCCATATCTATTAAACAACCTAAGATCTGATTTCTAGGTGATCAATCTTAAAACCAGTGTTAAAGCAATCTAGATGAAGAACCAAATGATTTATCCTTCCAGTTTTGTAGTTCTAACAATTCATTATCAACCTTTGAATAACCCAAAACCTAACTAGCAGATTACTCAGACATAGCAAGTGAAACACAAATCATGACTGAATAATATTGCATTAAGAAATAGAGTAAAAGATGAAGGGGGTTCGAAATTCTTCTCTACAGAATATGGATTTGTCTCCCCAAAAGCTCTCAATCAAATCTCTCTCTTAGGTCGCAATGAAAACAAGATAATGGCCTAACAATGGCTTAGAAAACCTAAATACAACTCTCAACACGAACTGGGGCAATATTTTAAATAATGGGAAACTTCTGGGCCAAGTTGCAATTCTTCAAAAGATTATTTAATGCTCCTTCTTGCAACCACGATCGGGGTGTCGATCGACACCAAACTCAAGAATGCTCTCCGACTTGGTCTTTTCAGCATCAGCTTCAACATAGCTCCAAAAGGCTCCAAAACTCACAGTTATGCTCCAAACGTACCTAGACCTGCATAGACTCTAAAGGACTCGAAAAATACCAAAACGACTCTATAAACAAGACTTATATCATGGTCAAAAACCAGTAAAAACCATGATATATCACATACAAAGAAAATGGAGAAAATAGATTTGAATTAGTCATCTGGGACTCATAATAGTACAAGAAGAAGCCTCTATTACTTGTATCTCATTCCGTGGAAGAGATACATAATGAAGATCTAAAACTGGTTTAATAGCCGAATAGGGAAAAACAGACTTCTGATGAATCATACAAAGAAAATGGAATAAATATGCTTGAAATAGTCATTTGGGACTCATAATGATATACTCATATATTTCGCATATTTAGCATACATTTAGAGTAGTTTTCATGCATACGTCTCTCATAATAGGCTAGTTTGCACCATTTATCTCATTTTAGGTCCTAGATAACTTTGCATTAGCATTTTGCATATTTCATGCATTCTTGCATCATATTCAGGTTGTTTTGGATACACTGGAGCTATGGAGGGTTCGTGGATATGCTAAGGACCGAAAACGAGCCTATGGATACTTGGAAGAACTCAGCAGTGCAGCAAAGGAACTGAGATCAAGGAGAACTCAGACCTGCCTAGCTCGATCTAGACGAGATCGACCAGAAGATCGAGACACTCGGGTCGTTTCAAGGAAGAAGATCGAGGTCAAGATCGACCAAGGTGATCGAACGTGAGTACGGACACGGAGACTAAGCCCGAGAAAAACGAGAACCAGATCGAGGTCTCGACTCGATCGTCTGAGGATCGGCCAGATGATCGATAGAAGCACTCGATCTACCCAACTGAATCGACCCGACGATCGGGCAAAAGAAGACGTTCCATGCGGAAGATCGAGTTAGAGATCGATCTGAGTGGTCGATCTCTGAACCTTATCCAAAAAGCTCACATTTTGGAATCTAGTGAGGGGACCATTTCCCTCTTTGGTATAAATGTTTTTAACCTATTTTTTGGCGACGGATCCAACACATTACATTCGATCTGTCTTATCTTCTTTATGCTTTAGAAAACCGCCATTGTTAATTTTTTAAGCTTTTCATATTTCTCTTAATCTTTCATGCTTAGTAGTTTAATCATGTTTGTCCTTTCTTCCTTTGCTTTTTTTTTTAGATTTATGCTTCATGTTCTTCACCCTTTCTTTCCACCACACGCCATGGGTTAGGAGGAAAGGTTGAGGAAAGGATTTATACCATACACCATGGATAAATCTAGCTTAGCTTCTCAAGGCCTAGAGATGGCACTAAAATGTGTAGATCTATGTTTTCAAAATCCAAAGCTTGAATCTTAAACCTTCTTAAGCATGATCCTCAACCTTGAATCTACTTTTAGCTTTTGAAACCTTAAAGTCATCATTTCATAGTTATAAAGTTTGAATCTTTTGCATTAGTTTCTTAAGTTTGTCCTAGGTTGCTAGAACTTTCCTTTTTTTGTCTGCTTTTAGTTTTCGAATTTTAAAAACCAGTAGTTTTGCATTTTAAATTCTTAGAAGTTCTCTCCTAGTTGTTTAACCCATCAGTGGGGATTTTAAAATAGTTTTCGTGGTAATTTAGTAGCTGCATTTAGTTTTTATAAATTTTCTCCTCAAATTATCCGGATTTCACTTAGATTTACAAAGCTCTTGCATTCCTAGTATCTTTCATCAACCTGATTTGGATTGACACCTCTAGCATTATACTTACCACTATACTATGCTTTAGGATTGATTCAAAACTTAACTGTAAAAGGCTAGTTATCGAATGGCGCCGTTGCCAAATTGGGTTTAGTTTGAAAGTATTAGGATTTGGAGCTTAGTAGAGACCAAGTCTTTATTTTTACTTTGGTTACTAATCTATCTACCTTCTTACTTGTATTCTCAGGTACATGAATCTAAGGTCTAGAGGTAACAACAACTTATTACAACCTCTAGACAACATTCATCAACTTGGAAGTGCAAGGTTAAGAAGGGCAAGAGATCAAGCACAACACTTTGAGGAGATAGTGCAACCGGGTCTTGTTGATTTTGAGGGTATGGCTGAGCAAGACCAAGCTGAGGCTCCACTTCACCATGCTGCTGCTGGTAGGGGTAATGGAATCCCCAACCACGCCCCAAGGCAACAAAGGATCATCGGTGCGGGTGATGCACCAAACACTCATCACAATCGTTTTGGTATCACTCCACCACGGGTGCAAAACAACAACTTTGAGATCAAGCCAGGATTTGTCTCAATGGTGCAGAACAACAAGTTCCATAGACTTGCTATGGAGGATCCTTTGGAGCATTTAGACAACTTTGAGCAAGTGTGCGTCATGATCAATATCAATGGGATCTTGGAGGATAGTTTCAAGCTTAGGCTTTTCCCTTTTTCACTTGGGGATAAAGCAAGGCATTGGGAGAAGACCTTACCTCAAGGGACTACAACATCATGGGCTGATTGCAGAAGGCATTTCAGTCTAAGTTCTTCTCAAGTACAAGGACAGCTCGCCTAAGGAGTGAGATTGGCGGTTTTACACAAAGGAAAAATGAGACCTTTAGTGAAGCAATGGAGTGGTTCAAGGACTACACCATTGCATGTCCTCATCATGGTTTCACTGAGGAGACACTCTTGAGCACAATCTATAGAGGAGCTCTTCCCAAGATTTGAATGCTTCTAGACAAGGCGAGTAAAGGGAATTTTCTTGCCCAAGATGTAGAAGAGGGAATAGAGCTTATTGAGTATCTTGCTTTGAGTGATGGCAACTACCCTGAAGACTATGATAGAGCACCTAGAGGGTCTGACCTTGAGGCACACAAGAAGGAGCTGAAATCTCTTCATGAAAAGATTGACAAGTTGGTACTTGCAAATCAAAAGCATGTACACATTGTGGGAGAGGCTACGGATGTTCTAGATGAGCTGGAGCAGAGCCAAGAGGAAGCGAATTGGGTAGGAGGCCAAGACTATACTAAGCCACAGGGCTATGTTCAAAGGTATCAAGGCAACAACAATCTATCTTACCGAAGTACCAATGTGGAAAACCCCAAGGATCAAGTATACCCTCCACAACAAGGAAAACCTTTTGTTCCTTTAAACAAAGGTGGGTTTACACAAAACAGTGGGTACCAAGGGCAAAGACAAGGGAACTTCCAAGGCCAGCAACAGAAAGGGAACAAAATCTACGCTCATGTATTTCCTCCTGTTTTCGTGCCACAACACCAACAAGTTCAACCTCCACCTCAAGATCCGGTACAAGCTATGTTTCAACAATTACTTCAAGGACAAGCATCTACAAATCAAAAATTTGTTGATATGAACAATAGGCTGGACTCTTCTCTTACTGAGGTATCTACACAAATCACCAACATGAACAACAAGATTCGCCAGCTAGAGAAAGGAAAGGCCAGTTCAAGCGGTCAATGTAGCTTACCCGGCAAGTGTGAGACAAGCCCTAAGGAGTATGCAAATGCGATTACTTTGAGGAGTGGGAATGAGCTACCACCACGGTCTATGCAAGAGGACAATGAGGACATTGTGATTCAAGATGGGGAGAGTAATCTCTCAAATGATCAAGAGATCACATTTGACAATGTCTACATTGCAAGGCCAAAGAAAGGCAAGGAAGCGGTTTTGGAGAAAAAAGTGGAGGAACTTAGCAAAGAGAAAGAAGTTTTCGTGCCTCAACCCTACAAACCAAAGCTCCCCTTCCCTGGACGTTTCAAGAAGCAGTTGATTGAGAAGCATAGAGCCCTGTTTGAGAAGCACTTGAAGGACGTTGAGATAAAACTGCCGTTGCTTGATTGTATGGCTATGGTACCAAAATACGCCAAGTTTTTGAAAGACACTCTTGCTAAGAGGGTGAAAGAGAGTGAAGAGGTCTTGGTATTGAGTCAAGAATGCAGTGCGATCATCCACAAGGAGATAGCCCTGAAGAAGCTAGGAGATCCGGGGTCATTCATTATTCGTTGTGCACTAGGCCCTTTGAAGTTTGAAAGCTGCTTGTGTGATCTAGGGGCAAGCATTAACCTTATGCCTCACTGCATTGCCAAAAAGCTAGGCTTTACCAAGTTTAAGGACTGCAGAATCTCACTCATTCTGGCTGATCGAAGTATAATGCTCCCTGTAGGCATGCTTGAAGACCTACCCGTGAGAATTAGCAACGTGAATGTGCCAACAGATTTTGTAGTTCTAGAAATGGAGGAAGAACCAAGAGACCCTCTAATCCTAGGTAGACCCTTTCTAGCAACTGTTAGGGCCATCATAGACGTGAAGAATGGCAAGATTTCTCTGCACCTGGGCAAGGACATCAAGCTGAACTTTGACATCAACGAAGTCTTTGGATGCATTATGAGTTGCTTGAGGAATTGATACAAGAGGATCATCTACAGCTGGCTTTGACAAAGGAGTGTGAGGAGTATGGTTTCTTGAGTGAACAAACCCAGGAATATGTACGCATCCTTGATTCTCGCAAGGTTGTGAAAGAAGATGAAGGCTAATGCCTAGAGATCGACCTAGAGATCGATCAGATTTCTCGATCCAGGAAAGAGATCGATCAGACGATCGACCGAGACAACCTGATCTGTTCAGAGAACGACTTCGTGAATCGATCTCCTGCTCGATCCATATCCAATCGAGCAAGTAAATCCAGGGAGTGCACTCGATCCAGCCTAGAACGAGGGAGCGATCGACTGACTGGCTCGATCTCTGCGGTAAGAGCAGTCCAAGACGGTAGCTTAAGAGCTCATGACTCGGGTTCAAAAAGGGCGAACGAGGACAGCAACCTCAACACAAGCCAAGAGGAGGACTAGAGTGAGCTGCTAGCCCCAAAGGTGGATCTAAAGCAGCTTCCAAATGGGCTAAGGTACGCTTTCTTAGGACCAAATGATACATATCCTGTCATTGTGAATGAAAATCTAAATGATGATAAGTTAGACTCACTCCTTAAGGAGCTGGGAAAGTATAGAAAGGCCATTGGGTACTCTCTTAGTGACATCAAGGGCCTTTCACCAATGCTTTGTACTCATAGGATTCATTTAGACAATGAAAACACATCTTCCATAGAGCATCAAAGACGTTTGAACCCGAATTCGAAAGAAGTGGTTAAGAAGTAAATCTTAAAACTCTTAGAGGCTGACGTGATAAACCCTATCAATGATAGCACATGGGTCTCTCCGGTCCATGTGGTACCAAAGAAAAGGGGTATCACGGTTATAAAAAATGAAAAAGATGAGTTAATTCCTACTAGAACTATAACCGGAAATAGAATGTGTATTGATTATAGGAAACTCAACTCAGCCATTAGGAAAGATATTTTCCCTCTTCGCTTCATTGACCAAATGCTAGAGAGATTAGCCAATCATCCATACTACTGTTTTCTAGATGGCTATAGCAGTTTCTTTCAAATACATATTCACCCAAATGACCAAGAGAAAACCCCTTCACATGCCCTTATGGTACATTTGCATATCGAAGGATGCCATTTGGGTTATGTAATTCACCAGCAACCTTTTAAAGGTGTATGATGTCTATTTTCTCTGACCTTATAGAGGACATGGTAGAGATTTTCATTGATGATTTTTCTGTGTATGGTGCTTCGTTTGGTGGTTGTTTGTCCAATCTTTGCAGGGTTCTCAAGAGATGTGAGGAGACAAACATGGTGCTAAATTGGGAAAGTGTCACTTTATGGTGAGAGAAGGCATTGTGCTTGGGCACAAGATTTCTGAGAGTGGGATTGAGGTTGACAAGGCAAAGATATAGGTTATGACGAGTTTAGCCTCCGGTTAACGTGAAAGGGATTAGGAGTTTCTTGGGGCACGCTGGCTTCTACAGGAGGTTTATCAAAGATTTCTCCAAGATAGCACGTCCTCTTACAAGGCTACTGTGCAAGGAAACCGAGTTCATCTTCGATGAAGAATGCCTACAAGCCTTTAAGACCATCAAAGAAGCCTTGGTCACCGCGCCTATAATTCAAGCTCCGGATTGGGATTTGCCCTTTGAGATTATGTGCGACGCAAGTGACTACGCTGTGGGTGCTGTTTTGGGTCAGAGGAAGGACAAGAAGCTGCATTTGATCTACTACGCAAGCCGTACCTTCGATGACACGCAAGTGAAGTATGCAACCACCGAGAAAGAGCTTCTAGTCGTGGTATTTGCTTTTGAGAAGTTTAGGTCTTACTTGGTGGGTTCTAAGGTCATTGTTTATACTGACCATGCTGCCTTGAGATACATATATTCCAAGAAAGACATCAAACCGAGACTCTTAAGATGGATCCTTCTCTTGCAAGAGTTTGACATGGAGATCAAGGACAAGAAGGGTATAGAGAACGGTGTAGTGGATCATCTTTCAAGGATAAGGGTGGATGTCTTGCCTTTGGATGACTGACTCCCTGAAGAGCAGCTGATGATGGTTAACACCGTGGTATGTGCAAAGCTAGAGGAGAAGCTTGACCAAGTCTTGAGCCTAAAGGAAGAAGAGCTACCATGGTATGCGGATATTGTTAACTATTTGGCTTCTGGAGAAGAGCCAACTCACTTGGACCATTACTATAAGAAGAAATTCATGAGGGACATCTCTCACTACTTTTGGGATGATCCTTATCTGCACAAGAGGGGAGTGGACAGCCTATACCGAAGATGTGTCACAAGAGAAAAAGCAAGAGAAATTCTTCTCCATTGCCACGGTATAACTTATGGTGGCCACTTTGCATCATTCAAGACAGCTACAAAGGTTCTCCAGGCCGGGTTTTGGTGGCCAACACTCTTCAAGGATGCACATGTGTTTATAAAATTATGTGAAGCTTGCCAAAGGGCCGGGAACATAAGCAAGAGGAATGAGATGCCGCAAGTACCTATCTTTGAGGTGGAAGTCTTTGAAGTTTGGGGATTTGATTTTATGGGTCCATTCCCATCATCATACGGAAACAAGTATATCCTAGTGGCAGTAGACTATGTGTCTAAGTGGGTGGAAGCCATAGCCTCACCAACTAATGATTCAAGGGTGGTCGTCAAGCTTTTCAAGAAGATCATTTTTCCAAGGTTTGGAGTTCCTAAGGTGCTGATTAGTGATGGAGGCAGCCACTTCATCAACAAGATTTTTGAGGGTCTTTTGAGAAAGTATGAAGTTAAACACAAGGTGGCCATGCCTTATCACCCTCAAACCAGTGGCCAAGTGGAGATTTCGAATAGGCAAATCAAGACCATCCTCGAGAGAACCGCGGGAGTGACTAGGAAAGATTGGGCAACCCATTGGTACCACGCCTTTCAACCTCCTCTATGGCGAATCTTGTCACCTCCCTGTGGAGTTAGAGCACAAAGCTCTTTGGGCTGTGAAGCAAGTGAATTACGCTCTCAAGACGGCACAAGAGAGAAGACTAGTGCAACTTCACGAGGTTGATGAATTGAGGTTGGATGCTTATGAAAGTGCGAAGATCTACAAAGAGAGGACCAAAGCCATGCATGACAAGAAGCTGGTTCTTAAGGAGCTCAAAGAGGGAAGCCTGGTTCTGCTCTACAACTCACGTTTGAAGTTGTTCCCCTGGAAGCTCAAGTCTAGATGGAGCGGTCCGTTTGAGATAAAAGCAGTGCTACCATATGGGGCAGTGACTTTGATTGGCAAGGGTGGAGAGAGTTTCACGGTGAATGGGCATAGAGTCAAGCCCTACATGGCAAGTGATTGCAGCAAGGAGAGCACCACGTTGCTTCTCCAAGATCCCCCTCTAGCCTAACCAAGTAAAGTCAAGCTAAGCGACCTAAAACAAGCGCACTTGGGAGGCAATCCCATGACTATCATTTTACATATTTTTATTTATTCTGTTTCAATTTTATGCTTTTTAGTTTGAGTGTGCAGGTACAAGAAGATGGGAACCAGAGATCTTGGTCTTGGATTTAACAAGGCAAGGAAAGGAGACGTAGAGGTAAAAGATCGAGTGAAAGATCGACCTGTCCTAGCTCGATCGTTACTAGATCGAGCTAGTAAATCGTGTGAAGTCACTCGATCTAGATGAGATCGAGTAGACAATCGAGTGAATCAGTCGATTGCGAGAGGATGACCCACCCATGTGTTTAGCTTGAAATGAAAATGGGGTGTGGATTGACTGGTCTCACTCGATCCTCGAACATAGATCGATGGCAGGATCGATCAGCTCACTCGATCTCTGCCAAAACGACCTCGCAATCGATCAGGGAGCTCGATCTAAGGAGCATGGCCACAACCACGTGGAATCTTGAAAACGTGGAGGAGACTCGATCTAAGGCTCGATTCAAATCAGATCGAGCCTGCAATCGAGCAAGCCTCTCGATCACGGACAGAATGGGCATGAGATCGAGGTCAAGATCGACCAGTTTGACTCGATCTCATGCCAAGGTTGGTTTAAATTTTTCCCCTTCTTTCTCTTTCCCTTCCATTTTGAATTTGAATTTTGGCCAAGGCAAGCATCTTTGACTATGAGAATGTGTGCCTTGACCACATTTTTTCGAAAACACACTTGAATGCATCCAAAGATTTTTCTTTATAAAACCATACATACCATACACACTTTCTCTTCACATTGCATTTCAAACTGATTTTTAGAAGGAGAGAGTGTGAGTTCGTTTTTGAAAGACATAGAGCATCTCATAATCATCCCATTTCAAAGGTATTTTCGAATTTCTTGAATTGCATATTTGAGTTTTTCAAAAAAATTTCCTTTTTGTTGAAATGGTTGAATGATATTTGCTTGGGATTCAGATGAATTTTTAGAAATATCTAAGTATTAGGGAAATTTTCTTGATTTAGCATTATCTCAAGAGATTTTCCTCTTCTATTAAATGATATATTTTAGAATATCCCCAAAAATCTAGGATTTATATTTAGAGATTTTCTCTCTTTGCCATATCTTTCTCTCTTATTCGTCGCATATCCTCACTTTCTCTTTGAGAACTTGTGTTTCAGGTACCATGGCACCCAAGAAGAGAAGCAGAGATTTGGCAACTCAAAAGGAAACTCAGCAAGTGGTTGAAGAAAGGGTCAGGTGGAGTAAGGAAGAGAAGAAAACAAAGAAGAGGCTTGAGAGGTTGCGGTTTGAGCCTACAAAGTTTGCAAGTAGGGATCTCTTGGAAAGGCTAGGTTTGTTGGAGGAGTTTGATGAGTTGCTCAGGGGCATGGGCCTTGCTTGCCTATCACGGATGGATTGCCCAACTTACCACGAGGCTACGCTTGATTTCCTCTCCACCTTGGACTTCTCATATGAAGATCCAAGCATCCAAACTCCATCCAAGGGTCATGTGACGTTCAAGATCAGAAGGCAAGCCTACCAGCTCTCCATCTCTGAGCTATGCCAAGCTTCTGGTCTCAATGCTGCAGCCACCCTTGTGGAGTTCCCCCGGTTCAAATCCGCGTATGATCTATGGGACTTGGTTAGCGATGGAGACTACAAGGCCAATACCGCCAAGATCAAGAAGGTGCGAAATCCTGTGCTAAGTTACACCCTCAAGCTGCTGGCCAACACGTTCAGTGGAAGATCCACAGCCCCAACAGTGACCAAGAACGAGCTATGCTTCCTTTTCCAAGGGATTAAGAAGATTGTTTGCGATGACAAGGAGGATGAGGACCCAATGGAGGATGAGCTTGGGGAAGACGTCAACTACGGCTGCATCTTAGCTTCTTCCATGATCAAATACAAGGCTTGGGCACTAAGATGTAAGGAAAGCTCTGCACTCATAGGAGGTTTCCTCATGCCATTGTTCATACAAGCGGGAGTGCTCCTTGCAGATTTTGAGCCTTGTGTTGAGCGTGCATACATGGATGAAATCTACATGCGCCACACCGATTCCTTGGGACCTACTCCAGCTCCAGGCTTCTATGCTTACTTGTTCTACAACCATAACCATGAGAAGAAAGTATGCATTCTGCCCAATCAAGATGAAATGCACCTACAAAGCATCAGAACAATAGAGTTCTTACCAAGCGATGAAGAATGCTTTGCGCCTCTTGGACACACAGCAGCACCACCTCAGCTCACTCGTTCACCCTCAGAGTCCCCTCCTACAGATGCTGAGATGCCCCCAAGCTTTCATCTCCCGAAGCTAGACTATGAGCCACAGACAAAGGCTGAGAAATTCCTTGCCTCGGTTGTTGAGATTCAACGCAAGGTTAACAAGTGGCAATGCAAGATGATCAAGAAGCTGGCAAAGAAGATCAAAGACCTACAAGGAAGCTCATCTGAGACGTCTTTGAGTGGCGAGGTTGAGCAAATGGGCGAAACGATGCGGAGAAACTCAACCGGAGGTGTGGAGATCCGTGAGCCTCAAGATGGCAACCAAGCTGGGCGCCTTTCTCTACACGAGGGCACAAGCAGGAGCAAGGAAAAGGGGATACTTCGCGACACTCCAAGAAAGAGCAGGAGGACAAGAGAAACCTCAAGCTCCAGTCATACCTAGCTTCGAGGTACCAAAACTCAAACTTTTGTATATATCATGCATTTTTAATTTTTGCTTTTGTTTTTTTTTTTTTGTCTTCTCTTGAATTTGTTTGACACTAATACGTTGTCATTCAAGTTTGGGGGAGAGTGTGTGCTTTGAAATGTTTTTATTTGGATCTTATTTTGTGTTCACATCCTTGAGTCTTCATGCATCATCTAAGTGCATAGAAAAATACAAAAAAATCAGAAATTTTTTTAAAATTTCAAAAATGAAAAATCATATAGCTTGCATTTGCATTGTCAAATATTTTAGGATTGAGTCTAGAATTTTATCATTTAGGTTACTTTCATTTGCATAGTGGGCGATGATACAAAATTTTCCTTGTAAAGTGTTTTAAGCTCATGAATTGGTTCAAGGCCCTAGTTAGTAGTTCTTTGATGCTTTATACAAGCTTTGAAAGTAAGTTCTAACCATATTTGGATCATTTGTTTTGATTTTCGTGGCTTAAGTTGAACAAACTTGAATTGAATCCTTTCCTACCAAGTGAAACCTTGACTTGAATTTTGAATTATCATACTTGTGCACTTGAAAAAGAATACATAGATTACATATACATATTTAGGCTTTCTTATTCCTTTCATATACATATTTAGGCTTTCTTATTCCTTTGACCACTATTTTGTAAGCCTAAATAGAACTCCTCACCTTAACCCTTACCCTCCTTTCAAGCCAAATTTTGTGTGTGATATTGTGAGGCCTTAAATTTTCGGTTGAACTTGGCATAAAGTGTTAGATTTAGGGAGACATGATTAGGCTCTCATATTGATGCTAGCTTTGCATATTGAAGCTAGTTTTAGGCTTAAGTTTAGGGTGGGAATTCACGGGTGTTGATTTTTATCTCATAACCTTGTCCCTAGCCAAATGTATTCGGTTCTAAATGCATAATTGTGATTCACGGTTTGAACTTAAATGAATGTTAAAGGTTAGGATTCTTGGATTGTTTGGAATAAGTGAGTCATGATTTGAGATTTAATATGGGATGAATATGGCTAAGTTCTTTGGAGTAGAAGTTTGTGTACTGCATCCTAGAATTGAGAACTAGGACCATTGAATTGATTCATTTGCTTAAACACTTTTGGAAATTTGAGCTCCCATTTTTAAACCTCTCTTCCTAGATTGAATTTTGTTTGCTTGAGGGCAAGCAAAAGACAAGTTTGGGGGAGTTTTTATACTCATATATTTCGCATTTAGAGTAGTTTTCATGCATACATCTCTCATAATAGGCTAGTATTCACCATTTATCTCATTTTAGGTCCTAGAACACTTTGCATTAGCATTTTGCATATTTCTTGCATTCTTGCATCATATTCAGGTTGTTTTGGATACACTGGATCTATGGAGGGTGCGTGGATATGCTAAGGGTCGAAAAGGAGCCTATGGATACTTAGAAGAACTCAGCCGTGCAGCAAAGGAACCAAGATCGAGGAGAAGATCGAGCTAGGCAGGTCGATCTAGACGAGATCCACCAGAAGATCGAGACACTCGGGTCGTTTCAAGGAAGAAGATCGAGGTCAAGATCGACCAAGGTGATCGAATGTGAGTACGGACACGGAGACTAAGCTCGGGAAGAACAAGAGCCAGATCGAGGTCACGACTCGATCGTCTGAGGATCAACCAGAAGTTCGATGGAAGCACTCGATCCACCCGACGGAATCGACCCGACGATCGCGCAAAAGAAGACGTTCCGTGCGGAAGATCGAGTTAGAGATCGATCTGAGTGGTCGATCTCTGAACCTTATCCGGACATCTCACATTTTGGAATCTAGTGAGGGGACCATTTCCCTTTTTGGTATAAATGTTTTTAACCTATTTTTGGGCGACGGATCCCACACATCCACATATTACAGTCGATCTGTCTTATCTTCTTTATGCTTTAGAAAACCGCCATTGTTAGTTTTTAAACTTTTCATATCTTGTAGAACCTTAATCTTGCTTTTAATCTTAAGTATTTCTCTTAATCTTTCTTGCTTAGTAGTTTCATCATGTATATCCTTTCTTCCTTTGCATTTTCATCTGTATTAATCATGTGTAGGGAGTAATCCACCAAGGGTTTAAGGTTGAGGTGATTATGAGGGTTCTAAGGGTTTAAGCTTGGGTCTTTTCTTGCTCTTAACTTAATCTCTTCCTGGATTTTGGGGTTTTAATGCCTGGTGACTCTTGAGAAAGATCTCTTTGATCTCAGGGATTTCCTTACCTTAGCAGGATTCAGGAGATCCCTTAAATCCAAATCCAAGAGACTAGCTCATCCTTTCCCAAACGCCATGGATGCTTAGGGAGCTAGTTAGGCCTTTTTTTTAGATTTATGCTTCATGTTCTTCACCCTTTCTTTCCACCACACGTCAGGGGTTAGGAAGAAAGGTTGAGGAAAGGTTGAGGAAAGGATTTATACCATACACCTTGGCTAAATCTAGCTTAGCTTCTCAATGGCACTAAAATGTGTAGATCTATGTTTTCAAAATCCAAAGCTTGAATCTTGAACCTTCTTAAGCATGATCCTCAACCTTGAATCTAATTTTATCTTTTGAAATCTTAAAGTCATCATTTCCTAGTTCTAAAGTTTGAATCTTTTGCATTAGTTTCTTAAGTTTGTCCTAGGTTGCTAGAACTTTCCCTTTTTCTCTGCTTTTAGTTTTCAAATTTTAAAAACCAGTAGTTTTGCATTTTAAATTCTTAGAAGTCATCTGCTAGTTGTTTAACCCATCAAAGGGGATTTTAAAATAGTTTTCGTGGTCATTTAGTAGCTGTATTTAGTTTTTATAAATTTTCTCTTCAAATTATCCGGATTTCACTTAGATTTACAAAGCCCTTGCATTCCTAGTATCTTTCATCAACCTGATTTGGATTGACACCTCTAGCACTATACTTACCACTATACTATGCTTTAGGATTGATTCAAAACTTAGCTGTAAAAGGCTAGTTATCACATAATAGTACAAGCAGAAGCCTCTATTACTAATACCTCATTCCTTAGAAGAGATCTCGAATGAAGATATGAATCTGGTCTAATAGCTGAAATTGGGGATAACGGATTTCCGATGAAATTACAAAGAAAATAGAGTAACTCAGATTTAAATAGTCATCTAGGACTCATTATAGTACAAGAAGAAGCTTCTATTACTTGTATCTCATTGATATACAAGAGTTTGGGGCTCTTGATGTCAGTCACCCAAACTTGTACTAATCAGTTGTAGTAAAGTATAGGGTTTTTATCAATCCAAATGGGTTTTAGTTGAAAGCAGAAGAGTTGAGAGTAAAAATCTTTAAGTCAAGCAAGCAAGCTAGCAATGGTGAGAGTAAAAGTCTTTAAGTCGAGCAAGCAGAAAAGGGTTTTTGTTGCCTAAGCAACCAATCTAATGTCCTAATATGATCAAGCAACAAAGAAAGTAAAGACAAAAGCAAACTAAGCAAAACTAAGCAAGCAAAACAGAGCAAAACAGAGCAAATCCAAAATTCAAATAAGAGAAAAGCAAGTTCCTAGATGTGGTTATTGACTTTGGGGAATTTAGAGACTAACTAAGGCTGTTTCAAACAACATTGATCAAGCAAACAAGCTAGCAATGGTGATTCCTAGACATAGAGTTCACAAACAAGCAAGCTAGATCCAATCTCTTGTAAAATAGCCTTTTGCTAAACATCTTAACAAGAACTAACTCTCTTTAATGCTAAAACATTAAGCAAGCATTAATAAACAACTCTATTTCAGTCAAGATGCTCCTCAAACAGTTAATCTCTTGAGCCAAGGCCAGCAAATCCTCTATTAAACAAGGTCAGCATTTCATCAAACACTTGGTGGGCATAAGAGAAAGCTAACATCCTAGATGAGTGTGATCAAGACAAATCTTGTTTAAGAACAGATTACTAGAGAGTAACCCATATAATGAAGCACTAAATAAGCCTTAATCAAGCCCTAAATTCCTCTAATCTACCGCATCTAAAAATTCTAAGCAAACTACTCACTAATACTCATGTGTAACACCAAATTACAAAGGGAAAGGATGCTAATCATGATTAAAAAAGAGAATAAAAAAATATTAAAGGCAAATACTCAAATATATTAAATAAAGCAAATGATTTGTCTCAGTTTATTACACCCAAATGCACTTTTCTTATAACTCAATACAAAAACAGACACTTTTTACATTTAGGGCACTTTGTCTAAATTATTACACTTAAAATACCTAAAATACCCTTTTAATTTGTTACCACATTTTGCAAATAAAATACTTGTGGATAATTAATTCCATGGCCGTCATAGATCTTCATCTCCAGCTTTTTCCTTCTCTCTATCTAAACGTATTTTTCATTCCTCTCTCAACACTCACCACTCTGCCACTCCAATTACCCTTTTGAATTGTTCACTTTTATCTGAGCACTTAGAGAAAGCAAATAAAGAGAGAGAGAACTAAGAATTTCGAGCTTTAGGTGAGAGAAGTAGTGAACTGAAGTGTGAAGAGAAGTAAAAAAGATTGTTGGTTTAAATAGAGTGAAGAAGGGGGGACCAAAGGAATCAATGGTTGGTGAGGGAACCAAAAGAATCAAAAGAGTGGGGGGACAAGAACAAAAGTGCTCAGAAGCTCTGAAAGTGATCAGGAAGAATCCAATGTATAAATTTAAACCTCCTTTGCTCCAAACCAAAGGAGGGAAATTTTTTTGAAAAATGAAATACTTACCGTGGGCGGACATCGATCACAAATGACCGTTGCAACTGACAAAAAGGTCAGTATCGATCATAAGTGATCAATGCTAATGATCGATGTTCTTCCTGGAGATCATATCGGTCACCACTTGATCGTTGCACTTGACTGAAATTAGTCCGGCGGGTTTATAACGATCAGTGTGTGATCGTTGCGGATGATCGATATGTTCCGGAGAATCATATCGGTCATCAACTGATCGTTGCACTTGACCGAAATTAGTCCGGCGGGTTTACAACGATCAGTGCTTGATCGATGTGAATGACCAAAATGGATCTCTCTTTCAGGTTCCTTCCATATCGATCACAAGTAATCGATATGTTGACTGGTGCAAACTGGCTCCAATGACATCGATCAAAAATAGTTGATACTCATGACCAAAATGTCAGTATCGGTCTTGTCTTGACCAATACAGTTGGTCGATATCAGCCAGAAAGCACCTGTTCTTGGCCCCTTACAGACTTTCTCAACCCCCTAATTCGAACTCCTGTTTCTATACACAATAACATAATATAAAAGAGAAACGAGAAAGCATAATATATACAAAAGGATACCATGGGACTACCTCCCAAGTTTGCTTGTTTAAAGTCACGAAGCTTGACTTTGCTGACTTGAGGGCTAGTGAGTAGAGGCTGATGGAGCTGGTGCTCCTACCTCTTTCTTCCTCTAGACCCATGTTCCTACTGATAGTTGTTTGTTTTTGCGACGAGCTGACATCCTATGCCTCTTCTTTTTGACACTTGGTGTGGTTGAAGGTTTCACTTCCTTGGTGGTGAAGCTCTTATTATCCTTCGAATCCTCTTCAAGCTTCAACTCAGCATCCATTGTCTTTCCTGGTTCAGTAAGGGAAGCATCACTCATCAACATGCTCATAGTGAGGTTCATAGCATCCTCCAAATTATCTGGAAGCTTCCACTGTTCATTCTATTGCTCAGTTGCTCCACATAAAACTATGGAAGGAGTGTCAATCTTGTAGACTTTAAACTCATCAACATTCTTTACCTCTCTTGAAGTATAACTGAGCTCCTGCTGTTGTCAAGAATGATGTGCCTAGAAGAAGTGGCACCTCTCTGGAATATGTTTTCTCCATGACTACAAAATCTGTTGGCGCTAAGCATTCTCCAATCTTAAAAGGGTAATCCTTCACCATGCCCAAGGGTCTTGTGGAGGTGTTGTCTACAAAAGTGATAGAGGTCCTGGATGGCTGTAGTTTCTTGATTTCCAGAGTTTGGCTTAGATGGAGAGACATGACATTCACAGTTGATCCTGAATCACATAAGGCTTTGACATTGTCAAGCATCTCTAGCTCACAAGTGATGAGAAACTTTCATGGGTTGGGGAGCTTTGGTAATGACTTCATCACTTTGTTCCTCTTCATATGAGCCCCCACATTTTCAAGGATTGGTTCCGCTATCTCCAGCTTGTCAAAAATTTCTTTCAGGAACCTGATTTGATGTTTCACTTTTAGCAAAGTGGTGCCATGTGGGAGTTTTATTCCAGCATCTTGTATGTCTTGCCTGAACTTTGTGTAGACCTCCATCCTAGCTTTTGTGAAGTGCATGGTGGGGTAAGAAACTGATGGTTTGTACTCCTGAACTGCAAGTCATTTACCCTTTTCAATACTGCTTGAAGAGTTTCCCACTTGGTTATGGTAGAGCTCCTTGGAGTCTTGAGGATTGTTGTTAGACAAGACCATCAAAGCATGGTTTGTCTCTAGTGGTTCTTCATCAGCATCAATGTGCTTTGGTGTGGTGGCTTATTCTGCATCAGCAAGGGTTTTCTCAGCCTCCTCTTTCTGAGCATCTTCCAGTGCTGCTCTCTCTTGTTCTTCTTCTCTGTTCAAGCTTTCATCAAGTCCATGGAGGAACTTCTCTACAACTTCCTGAGCTTCTTGAGCAGTAATGTTGCTTCTTCTGACTTCCCCTCCATACTCAACCCTTATCCTCCATATGTAATAGCATCTCTGGGATCATGATGCCAAGCTCTTCCAATGAGGCATCTTCATTAGTGAATTCCTCTTCCTCTTCCTCTGCCTCTTCAATGAGTAAGTGGCAAAATTCCTGAGGATTGTGGGCAGCTTTTCTAGGAAGAGTGTCCTGAAGTCTTGGTGTTGGTGCATCTTCTTGGCTCTTCTCCAAGAGTTGTATTCTTGAGTCAAAGTCATCTAACTTGGCATAAAGGTCATCATGAACATAGTCGATCCTGTTGTGCAGTTCAGAAAATCTCTTGTTCATCTCCAGAGTTCCAATGGTTTGGAGGTTGATGCTTTCCATGATCATGCTCTTGATGTCATCTGTTCTAGATGCAGAGACATAGAATTGGTCCTGAGGGAGGGGAGGAGTGTAGCTCTCTTCAAAGTAGTGCATTGGTAGAGGCTCTTGGTAGAAGTTTTTGTAAGTAGTGTCTTCAAAGTACAACATCTTGCTGTTTGTTGTAACTCACCTGAAATGAAAGCACTTGGAAAGGAGTGAGTAACCAAATAAAACTAAAAACTTGATCTTAAAGATTATACAAACTCTAATGATTCAAACAGAAAACCCAAATGGCAATGGCGCCAAATTGATATACTAGAGTTTGGGGCTCTTGATGTCAATCACCCAAACTTGTACTAATCAGATGTAGTATAGTATAGGGTTTTTATTAATCCAAATGGGTTTTAGTTGAAAGCAGAAGAGTTGAGAGTAAAAGTCTTTAAGTCGAGCAAGCAGAAAAGGGTTTTTGTTGCCTAAGCAACCAATCTAATGTCCTAATATGATCAAGCAACAAAGAAAGTAAAGACAAAAGTAAACTAAGCAAAATTAAGCAAGCAAAACAGAGCAAAACAGAGCAAATCCGAAATTCAAATAAGAGAAAAGCAAGTTCCTAGATGTGGTTATTGACTTTGGGTAATTAAGAGACTAACTAAGGCTGTTTCAAACAACATTGATCAAGCAAACAAGCTAGCAATGGTGATTTCTAGACATAGAGTTCATAAACAAGCAAGCTAGATCCAATCTCTTGTAAAATAGCCCTTTGCTAAACATCTTAACAAGAACTAACTCTCATTAATGCTAAAACATTAAGCAAGCATTAATAAAAAAAACTCTATTTCAGTCAAGATGCTCTTCAAACAGACAATATCTTGAGCCAAGGGCAGCAAATCCTCTATTAAACAAGATCAGCATTTCATCAAACACTTGGTGGGCATAAGAGAAAGCTAACATCCTAGATGAGTGCGATCAAGGCAAATCTAGTTTACGAACAGATAAATAGAGAGGAACCCATATAATGAAGCACCAAACAAGCCTTAATCAAGCCCTAAATTCCCTTAATCTACCACATCTGGAAACTCTAAGCAAACTACTCACTAATACTCATGTTTAACACCAAATCACAAAGGGAAAGAATGCTAATCATGATTAATAGAGAGAATAAAGAAAGATTAAAGGCAGATACTCAAATATATTAAATAAAGCAAAGGATTTGTCTGAGTTTATTACACCCAAATGCACTTTTCTTATAACTCATTACAAAAATAGACACTTTTTGCATTTAGGGCATTTTGTCTAAATTATTATACTTAAAACACCTAAAATACCCTTTTAATCTGTTACCACATTTTACAAATAAAATACTTGTAGATAATTAATTCCATGGCCGCCATAGATCTTCATCTCCAGCTTTTTCCTTCTCTCTATCTAAACGTGTTTTTCTTTCCTCTCTCAACACTCACCACTCTGCCATTCCTATTACGTTTTTGAATTGTTTCTGCATCAAATTACCCATTTTTTGTGACAGCTCCTTTCTTCCCTTTCTTAGATTTCTTTTTCTCTTCTTCTTCTTATTATTCTCTTCTCTGTTTTTATCTCCATCAACTCCTTTTTCCTTCCTCATCTTCTTCTTCTTCTCTTTCTCTTGCTTCCTTCTCTTCTTCTCTCTTTCCTCTATTTCCTATCTCCATCAAATCTAGTTCTCAGATTTTCTAAATATTCTTCACAAATTTTTTTTTCCAAATTTGATCTTATAGACAAGACAAAGATATATAGATTTGTACAAAATTCCCTGAAATTGTGATTATTGCAGCTTTCCATATCTATGGAGTTGTGAGCGATCTCATCATGTATAAATATGGACATGTATTTGGGGATGATGCGTAATGGATAAATATGTGTTAGTAAGGAGGCCTGGGAAAATTCGTTATGTGAAAATATCAAGAGAAACTAAGAACGCATGGACAGACAGCTGTGGACATTGAAAATTAGTAGGTGTGGTTAGGGGCATAACTTTCTCTGTTGGTGTATCTTTTCACTCATCAGTCTCTCTGGTACATTTGTTTCAAGCAAAGTTACAAGCTCTTGTCTTTCTTACTGCTGAATTGGGAGCTTTATGATATGGCTATATGTGGTGGAATGTGAGATTAAGTGGTCAGAATGCAGGTGGACACAAACGGGTGGACATCAATGAGTAGACACAAACACATGGACAAACTGTATGGACATGTTGATTGTTTATAACTTTGTCAATAGATGTTGCATCCAAGATATTTCATCCACGCCACATATGTAACCTATGGAATGTATCAAATCAGAAAATGATTTATATGTATTTCATCTACAAATACTTATCCACAAAAACTTGTCCATTCAATAGATGTATATATATATACCTACTCATATGGCAATACAGCATACACAAATACCTCAGCCACAAAGATGTGCAACTAGTAATGGAAAACACTTGATATATACAATTTTCGATGGACTATTGGTAATAGCCATCTCGAATAAACTGAACACCCACTACACTAATTACAATCGTCCACTACTTACTATTCATATCCATGTATTTTATAAAATATCGACACACTACACGATGTATCTCAAAATGGACACTAAGTGATGGATAACACAATATTTTGTTTAGACTCTCAATCACTATTACAAACATACATTACTCAATGGATAATTGTGCGTCGACGACCAACTAGTTACTATCTCCAGTCGATTCGCTCTAGTCCATCATATACATTCATCTAATGTACATTATCCATGTCCATCATTTCCTGTCCATTGTATTCTATCCATCGGCTACTGTCTCTTGTCCATTGCTTCTCATCCACCATCGACCTGCCTGGACAACAATGCGTGGATAATAATGTGTGCATGAGATTTCCCGACACCGGAGTCCTGGCCAATGGGATATCGAATAATATATAGCTTATCCACGCAAGCTTGTCCACAAAAACTGCCACAACCTAATATCTGGTTCACTTCATCGTTTTCTCCACCACCAGCCTAAAACACAATCAGATCTGAATCAAAATAACACATCTGGTTCAACTTGCAAATACACATATAATAACAATCTGACCTCTGCAAAATCAAAACAACACCATCTTTAATTATCGGCAACTATTTACCTTCCATCAGAAAAGAAGATTTCTCAACAAATTCTAGAATTTGTGGGTGCTGAAATAAATATGTGCTGAAACTTGCCAGATTAGAGAGAGAGAGAAGTAGAGAGAGAGAGAGAGTGAGAGAGAGAGAGAGAGAGAAAATGCCGTCGATTGAGTCAGTTATATCAATGAAGACTGATATTATTAAATCTATGAAATTTTGTAGGTTAAATTGATTAAGGGCATTTTAGGGTTTTTATGTGCTTCACACACACCACACATACACAAAAGTGCCTTCATTGCACAAAGTGCCTAATTTGTAATCAAAAGTGATAAAAGTGCCTCTATATGTAATTAACTCGATTTGTCTTACAAACTCAAAGGAAATACTTAAGAATAGTAAATTGACAAGACTTGTCGGAAGTCTGGAAAAAAAGCTATTGATAGCCAAAAGAAGGAAGCCCTAGAGTAATGGTAAAAGTGTAAATAAAACAGCCTTAGACTAGGTTTACATCGATCAGTTGTAACAGTTAGGGTTGATCTTTGCAAATCGTATCGGTCTGGGCAGTGATCGTTGCAGTGACCGAAATTAACTCGGGGCGTTTGTACCAATCACTCCTGATCGATGCATCTGATCGATATGCTCGTATCGGTCACTTCTTGATCGATGCTCCAGACCGGAAATCTTGTATCGATCACCCCCTTGATCGATGTCCTCCGTGCTCTGACCGAAAAGCTCTGCAGAGATTGTCTGCTTTGATCCCTTTTGCTCCCTTTGGTCCAGCTAGTTTCCTCGATCATCCTCAAACATCCTCCAAGCTCCTTTTAGCTCCATAAGCACCTAAAAACATCCAAAATGCAAGAAAAATGCAAACTATATCCTAAATGCAACCTAAGTCTAAAAGGAGAAGAAAATGGGACAAAAACTAAGGAAAACATGCAAAAGAAAACCAAAACCTGTACTAAATGCAGGCCTAAATGGTGTAAATACAAAAGATATCACTCATTCCCTGGAAGAGATCCCAAACAAAGATTTGAAACTGGTCTAATAGCCAAAAATGAGGAAAACGGACTTCTGATGAATCATATAAAGAAAATGGAGTAAATAAGTTTGAAATAGTCATCTGGGACTCATAATAGTACAAGAAGAAGCCTCTATTACTCTTATCACATTTCGTGGAAGAGATCCACAATGTAGATCCAAAACTGGTTTAATAGACGAAAAGTAGAAAATAGACTTCTGACGAATCCTACAAAGAAAATTTAGTAAATATGCTTGAAATAGTCATCTGGGACTCATAATAGTACAAGAAGAAGCCTCTATTACTTGTATCCCGTTCCGTGGAAGAGATCCACAATGAAGATCCAAAACTGGTTTAATTGCCGAATATGGTAAAACAGACTTCTGATGAATCATACAAACAGAGTTTAGTAAATATGCCTGAAATAGTCATACAGGACTCATAATAGTACAAGAAGAAGCCTCTATTACTTGTATCTCATTCCGTGGTAGAGATTCCAAACGAAGATTTGAAACTGGTCTAATAGCCGAAAATGGGGAAAACAGACTTCTAATGAATCATACAAATAAAAGGAAGTAAATAGTCTTGAAATAGTTATCTGTGACTCATAATAGTACAAAAAGAAGACTCTACTACTTGTATCTCATTTCGTGGAAGAAATCCAGAATGAAGATTTGAAACTGGTCTAATAGCTGTATATGGGGAAATAGACTTCTGATGAATCATACAAAGAAAATGGAGTAAATAGGCTTGAAATAGTAATCTGGGACTCATAATAGTACAAGAAGAAGCCTCTATTACTTATACCTCATTCCGTAGAAGAGACCCCGAATGAAGATATGAATCTGGTCTAATAGCAGACATTGGGGATGACGGACTTCCGATGATATTACAAAGAAAATGGAATAAACCGGTTTTAAATAGTCATCTGGGACTCATAATGGTACAAGTAGAAGCTTCTATTACTTGTATTTAATTCCCTGGAAGAGATCCCAAATGAAGATTTGAAACTGGTCTAATAGCCGAGAATGGGAAAAACAGACTTCTGATAAATCATACAAAGAAAATGGAGTAATTAGGTGTAAAATAGTCCTCTGAGACTCATAATCGTACAAGAAGAAGCCTCTATTACTCTTATCACATTCCGTGAAAGAGATCCACAATGTAGTTCCAAAACTGGTTTAATAGCCGAATAGTAGAAAACGGACTTCTGACGAATCATACAAAGAAAATTTAGTAAATATGCTTGAAATAGTCATATAAGACTCATAATGGTACAAGAAGAAGCCTATATTACTTGTATCTCATTCCGTGGAAGAGATTCCAAACGAAGATTTGAAACTGGTATAATAGCCAAAAATGGGGAAAACAGACTTCTAATGAATCATACAAATAAATCGGAGTAAATAGGCTTGAAATAGTTATGTGGGACTTATAATAGTACAAGAACAAGCCTCTATTACTTGTATCTCATTCCGTGGAAGAAATCCAGAATGAAGATTCGAAACTGGTCTAATAGCAGAATATGGGGATATAGATTTCTGATGAATCATACAAAGAAAATGGAGTAATAAGGCCTGACATAGTAATATGGGACTCATAATAGTACAAGAAGAAGCATCTATTACTTATACCTCATTCCGTAGAAGAGATCTCGAATGAAGATATGAATCTGGTCTAATAGCAGACATTGGGGATAACAGACTTCCGATGATATTACAAAGAAAATGGAGTAAATCAGCTTTAAATAGTCATATGGGACTCATAATAGTACAAGAAGAAGCTTATATTACTTGTACCTCATTCCCTGGAAGCGATCCCAAACGAAGATTTGAAAATGGTATAATAGCCGAAGATGGGGAAAACGGACTTCTAATGAATCATACAAAGAAAATGGAGTAAAGAGGTTTGCAATAGTCATCTGGGATTTATAATATTAATAAGAAGCATCTAGTCCTTGTATCTCTTTCCTTGGAAGAGATCCCAAATGAAGATCCAAACATGTCTAATAGCCGAAATTTGGGAAAACGGACTTCTGATGAATCTTACAAAGGAAATGAAGTAAATATGAATTAAATAGTCATATGGAACTCTTGATAGTACAATGCGAAGCCTCTATTACAGTATCTCATTCCCTGGAAGAGATCCTAAACGAAGATTTGAAACGAGTCTAATATGACTCATAATAGTACAAGAACAAGTCTCTATTACTTGTATCTCATTCCGTGGAAGAGATCCATAATGAAGATCCAAAACTAGTTTAATAGCTGAATAGGGAAAAACGGACTTCTGGTGAATCGTACAAAGAAAATGGAGTAATTAGGCTTGAAATAGTCATGTGGGACTCATAATAGTCCAAGGAGAAGCCTCTATTACTTGTATCTCATTCCGTGGAAGACATCCCACATGAAGATTTGAAACTGATCTGATAGCCGAAAATGGGGAAAACGGACTTATGATGAATCATACATAGAAAATGCAGTAAATATGTTTGAAGTAGTCATCTGGGACTTATAATAGTACAATAAGAAGCCTTTATTACGAGTATCGCATTCCGTGGAAGAGATCCCAAATTAAGATCCAAACTTGTCTAATAGCCAAAATTTGGGAAAAGGGACTTCTGATGAATCTTACAAAGGAGATGGATCAATTATGATTCAAATATTCATCTGGGAGTTATAATAGAACAAGGAGAAGCCTCTATTAATCTATACCATTCCGTGGAAGAGATCCGGAATGAAGATCCAAAACTTGTTTAATAGCCGAATAATGGGAAACAGATTTCTGATGAATCATACAAAGAAAAACTGGTAAATATGCTTGAAATAGTCATCTGGGACTCATAATAGTACAAGAGGAAACCTATATTACTTGTATCTCATTCCCTGGAAGAGATCCCAAACGAAGATCTGAAACGGGTCTAATAACCGAAAAATGGAGAAAACGGACTTATGATGAATCATACAAAGAAAATAGAGTAAATAAGTTCGAATTAGTCATCTGGGACTCATAATAGTACAAGAAGAAGCCTCTATTACTTGTTTCACATTCCGTGGAAGAGATCCTTAAAGAAGATCCAAAACTGGTTTAATAGCCGAATAGGGGAATACAAACTTTTGATAAATCATACAAAGAACATTTAGTAAATATGCTTGAAATAGTCATCTGGGACCCATAATAGTACAAGAAGAAGCCTCTATTACTTGTATCTCATTCCGTGGAAGAGATCCGAATCGAAGATCTGAAACTGGTCTAATAGCCGAAAATGGAGAAAACAGACTTCTGATGAATCATACAAAGAAAATGGAGTAAATACGCTTGAAATAGTTATCTGGGACTCATAATAGTACAAGAGGAAGCCTCTATTACTTGTATCTCATTCCATGGAAGAAATCCAGAATGATGATTCAAAACATGTCTAATAGCCGAATATGGGGAAATAGACTTCTAATGAATCACACAAAGAAAATGGAGTAAATAGACTTGAAATAGTCATGTGGGACTCATAATAGTACAAAAGAAGTCTATATTACTTATACCTCAATCTATAGAAGAGATCTCAAATGAAGATATGAATCTAGTCTAATAGCAGAAATTGGGGATAACTGATTTCTGATGATATTACAAAGAAAATGGAGTAAATCGGTTTTAAATAGTCATATGGGACTCATAATAGTACAAGAAGAAGCTTCTATTACTTGTATCTCATTCCATGGAAGAGATCCAAAATGAAGATTTGGAATTGGTTTGATGGCCAAAAACGGATTTCTGATGAATAATACAAAGAAAATTTAGTAAATATGCTTGAAATAGTCATCTGGGACTCATAATAGTACAAGAAGAAGCCTCTATTACTTGTATCACATTTTGTGGAAGAGTTCTAGAATGAAAATTCGAAATTGGTCTAATAGTCGAATATGGGGAAATAGACTTCTGATGAATCATACAAAGAAAATGGAGTAAATAGGTTTGAAATAGTCATTTGGGGCTCATAATATTACAAGAAGAAGCCTCTATTACTTATACCTCATTTCGTAGAAGAGATCTCAAATGAAGATATGAATCTGGTCTAATAGCAAAAATTGGGGATAACGGACTTCCGATGATATTACAAAGAAAATGGAGTAAATCTGATTAAATTAGTCATCCGGAACTCATAATAGAACAAAAAAAAGCTTATATTACTTGTATCTCATTCCCTGGAAGAGATCAAAAATGAAGATTTGAAACTAGTCTAATAGCCGAAAATGGAGAAAATGGACTTATGATTAATCATACAAAGAAAATGAGTAAATATGTTTGAAATAGTCATCTGGGACTTATAATTGTACAATAAGAAGCCTCTATTACGAGTATCTCATTCCGTGGAAGAGATCCCAAATTATGATCCAAACTTGTCTAATAGCCAAAATTTGGGAAAAGAGACTTCTGATGAATCTTACAAAGGAGATGGAGCAAATATGATTTAAATAGTCATCTGGGAGTTATATTAGTACAAGGAGAAGCCTCTATTAATCTTATCACTTTCCGTAGAAGAGATCCAAAATAAAGATCCAAAACTTGTTTAATAGCCGAATAATGGAAAACAGACTTCTGATGAATCATACAATTAAAATTTAGTAAATATGCTTGAAATAGTCATAAGGGACTCATAATAGTACGAGAGGATGCCTCTATTACTTGTATCTCATTCCCTGTAAGAGATCCCAAACGAAGATCTGAAACGGGTCTAATAACCCAAAATGGAGAAAACGGACTTATGATGAATCATACAAAGAAAATGGAGTAAATATATTTGAAATAGACATCTGCGACTTATAATAGTACAATAAGAAGCCTCTATTACGAGTATCTCATTCCGTGGAAGACATCCCAAATTAAGATCGAAACTTGTCTAATAGTCGAAATTTGGGAAAAGGGACTCCTGATGAATCTTACAAAGGAGATGGAGCAATTATGATTCAAGTAGTCATCTGGGAGTTATATTAGTACAAGGAGAAACCTCTATTAATCTTATCACACTCCGTGGAAGAGATCAAGAATAAAGATCTAAAACTTGTTTAATAGCCAAATAATGGAAAACAGACTTTTGATGAATTATACAAAGAAAATTCAGTAAATATGCTTGAAATAGTCATATCGGACTCATAATAGTACAAGAGAAAGCCTCTATTACTTGTATCTCATTCCCTGTAAGAGATCCCAAACGAAGATCTGAAACGGATCTAATAACCGAAAATGGAGAAAACGGACTTATGATGAATCATACACAGAAAATGGAGTAAATATGTTTGAAATAGTCATCTGGGACATATAATAGTACAATAATAAGCCTCTATTACGAGTATCTCATTCCGTGGAAGAGATCCCAAATTAAGAACCAAACTTGTCTAATAGCCGAAATTTGGGAAAAGGGACTTCTGATGAATCTTACAAAGGAAATGGAGCAATTATTATTCAAATAGTCATCTAGGAGTTATAATAGAACAGGGAGAAGCCTCTATTAATCTTGTCACATTCCGTGGAATGAAGATCCAAACCTTGTTTAATAGCTGAATAATGGTAAACAGACATCTGATGAATCATACAAAGAAAAATTGGTAAATATGCTTGAAATAGTCATCAGGGACTCATAATAGTACAAGAGGAAGCCTCTATTACTTGTATCTCATTCCCTGAAAGAGATCCCAAACGAAGATCTGAAACGGGTCTAATAACCGAAAATGGAGAAAATGAACTTATGATGAATCATACAAAGAAAATGGAGTAAATAAGTTTGAATTCGTCATCTGGGACTCATAATAGTACAAGAAGAAGCCTCTATCACTTGTATCACATTCCGTGGAAGAGATCCATAAAGAAGATCCAAAACGGGTTTAATAGCCGAATAGGGGAAAACAGACTTTTGATAAATCATACAAAGAACATTTTGTAAATCTGCTTGAAATAGTCATCTAGGACTCATAATAGTACAAGAAGAAGCCTCTATTACTTGTATCTCATTCCGTGGAAGAGATTCGAATCAAAGATATGAAACTGGTCTAATAACCGAAAATGGAGAAAACAAACTTCTGATGATTCATACAAAGAAAATGGAGCAAATAGGTTTGAAATAGTTATATGGGACTCATAATAGTACAAGAAGAGCCTTTATTACTTGTATCTCATTCCGTGGAAGAAATCCAGAATGATGATTCAAAACTTGTCTAATAGCCGAATATGGGGAAATAGACTTCTAATTAATCACACAAAGAAAATGGAGTAAATAGGCTTGAAATAGTAGTCTGGAACTCATAATAGTACCAGAAGAAGCCTATATTACTTATACCTCATTATGTAGAAGAGATCTCAAATGGGGATATGAATCTAGTCTAATAGCAGAAATTGGGGATAACTGACTACTGATGATATTACAAAGAAAATGGAGTAAATCGGATTTAAATAGTCATATGGGACTCATAATAGTACAAGAAGAAGCTTCTATTACTTGTATCTCATTTCCTGGAAGAGATCCCAAATGAAGATTTGAAATAGGTTTGATAGCCAAAAATGGAAAAAACGGACTTCTAATGAATCATACAAAGAAAATGGAGTAAATAGGTTTGAAATAGTCATATGGGACTAATGATAGAAATAAGAAGCATATAGTACGAGTATCTCATTCCGGGGAAGAGATCCCAAATGAAGATCCAAACTTGTCTATTAGCCGAAATTTAGGAAAACGGACTTCTGATGAATCTTACAAAGGAAATGGAGTAAATAAGATTTAAATAGTCATCTGGGAGTCATAATAGTACAAGAAGAAGCCTCTGTTACTCGTATCACATTCCGTAGAAGAGATCCAGAATGAAGATTCGAAATTGGTCTATTAGTCGAATATGGGGAAATAGACTTTTAATAAATCATACAAAGAAAATGGACTAAATAGGTTTGAAATAGTCATTTGGGACACATAATATTACAAGAAGAAGCCTCTAATACTTATACCTCATTCCGTAGAAGAGATCTCAAATGAAGATATGAATCTCGTCTAATAGCATAAATTGGGGTAACGGTCTTCCGATGTTATTACAAAGAAAATGGAGTAAATCTGATTAAATTAGTCATCTGGGACTCATAATAGAACAAGAAGAAGCTTCTATTACTTGTATCTCATTCCCTGGAAGAGATCCCAAATGAAGATTTGAAACTGGTCTAATAGCCAAAAATGGGGAAAACAGACATATGCTGAATCATAAAAAGAAAATAGGTTTGAAATAGTCATCTGGGACTTATAATAGTACAATAAGAAGCCTCTATTACGAGTATCTCATTCTGTGGAAGAGATCCCAAATTAAGATCCAAACTTGTCTAATAGCCAAAATTTGGGAAAAGGGACTTCTGATCAATCTTACAAAGGAGATGGAGCAAATATGATTCAAATAGTCATATGGGAGTTATATTAGTACAAGGAGAAGCCTCTATTAATCTTATCACATTCCGTGGAAGAGATCCAGAATAAAGATCCAAAACTTGTTTAGTAGCCGAATAATGGAAAACAGACATCTGATGAATTATACAATGAAAATTTAGTAAATATGCTTGAAATAGTCATAAGGGACTCATAATAGTACAAGAGGATGCCTCTATTACTTGTATCTCATTCCCTGTAAGAGATCCCAAACGAAGATCTGAAACGGGTCTAATAACCGAAAATGGAGAAAACGGACTTATGATGAATCATACAAAGAAAATAGAGTAAATATATTTGAAATAGACACCTGCGACTTATAATAGTACAATAAAAAGCCTCTATTACGAGAATCTAATTCCGTGGAAGAGATCCCAAATTAAGATCGAAACTTGTCTAATAGCCGAAATTTGGGAAAAGGGACTCCTGATGAATCTTACAAAGGAGATGGAGCAATTATGATTCAAGTAGTCATCTGGGAGTTATATTAGTACAAGGAGAAGCCTCTATTAATCTTATCACATTCTGTGGAAGAGATCCAGAATAAAGATCTAAAACTTGTTTAATAGCCGAATAATGGAAAACAGACTTTTGATGAATTATACAAAGAAAATTTAGTAAATATGCTTGAAATAGTCATATGGGACTTATAATAGTACAAGAGGAAGCCTTTATTACTTATATCTCATTCCCTCTAAGAGATCCCAAACGAAGATCTGAAACGGGTCTAATAACCGAAAATGGAGAAAACGGACTTATGATGAATCATACCCAGAAAATGGAGTAAATATGTTTGAAATAGTCATCTGGGACATATAATAGTACAATAAGAAGACTCTATTACGAGTATCTCATTCCGTGGAAGAGATCCCAAATTAAGAACCAAACTTGTTTAATAGCCGAAATTTGGGAAAAGGGACTTCTGATGAATCTTACAAAGGAAATGGAGCAATTATGATTAAAATAGTCATATGGGAGTTATAATAGAACAGGGAGAAGCCTCTATTAATCTTGTCAGATTCCGTGGAAGAGATCCAGAATGAAGATCCAAACCTTGTTTAATAGCCGAATAATGGTAAACAGACTTCTGATGAATCATATAAAGAAAAATTGGTAAATATGTTTGAAATAGTCATCTGGGACTCATAATAGTACAAGAGGAAGCCTCTATTACTTGTATCTCATTCCCTGGAAGAGATCCCAAACAAAGATCTGAAACGGGTCTAATAACCGAAAATGGAGAAAACGGACTTATGATGAATCATACAAAGAAAATGGAGTAAATAAGTTTGAATTAGTCATATGGGACTCATAATGGTACAAGAAGAAGCCTTTATTACTTGTATCACATTCCGTGGAAGAGATCCATAAAGAAGATCCAAAACGGGTTTAATAGCCGAATTGGGGAAAACAGACTTTTGATAAATCATACAAAGAACATTTAGTAAATCTGCTTGAAATAGTCATCTAGGACTCATAATAGTACAAGAAGAAGCCTCTATTACTTGTATCTCATTCCGTGGAAGAGATCCGAATGAAAGATATAAAAGTGGTCTAATAGCCGAAAATGGAGAAAACAGACTTCTGATGATTCATACAAAAAAATGGAGTAAATAGGCTTGAAATAGTTATATGGGACTCATAATAGTACAAGAAGAAGCCTCTATTACTTGTATCTCATTCCGTGTAAGAAATCCCGAATGATGATTCAAAACTTGTCTAATAGCCGAATATGGCGAAATAGACTTCTAATGAATCACACAAAGAAAATAGAGTAAATAGGCTTGAAATAGTCATCTGGAACTCATAATAGTACAAGAAGAAGCCTATATTACTTATACCTCTTTCTGTAGAAGAGATCTCAAATGAAGATATGAATCTAGTCTAATAGCAGAAATTGGGGATAACTGACTTTTGATGATATTACAAAGAAAATGGAGTAAATTGGATTTAAATAGTCATATGGGACTCTTAATAGTATAAGAAGAAGCTTCTATTACTTGTATCTCATTCCCTGGAAGAGATCCCAAATGAAGATTTGAAATTGGTTGATAGCCAAAAATCAGAAAAACGGACTTCTAATGAATCATACAAAGAAAATGGAGTAAATAGGTTTGAAATAGTCATATGGGGCTCATGATAGAAATAAGAAGCATATAGTACGAGTATCTCATTCGGTGGAAGAGATCCCAAATAAAGATCCAAACTTGTCTATTAGCCGAAATTTAGGAAAACGGACTTCTGATGAATCTTACAAAGGAAATGGAGTAAATATGATTTAAATAGTCAACTGGGAATCATAATAGTACAATGAGAAGCCTCTATTACTTGTATCTCATTCCTTGGAAGAGATCCCAAAGGAAGATCTAAAACTGGTCTAATTGTCAAAAATGAAGCTTCAAAATTGGTCTAATAGTCGAATATGGGGAAATAGAGTTCTGATGAATCATACAAATAAAATGGAGTAAATAGGTTTGAAATAGTCATTTGGGACTCATAATATAACAAGAAGAAGCCTCTCTTACTTAAACCTCATTCCGTAGAAGAGATCTCAAATGAAGATATGAATCTGGTCTAATAGCAGAAATTGGGGATTTCGGACTTCCGATGATATTACAAAAAAATGGAGTAAATCTGATTTAATTAGTCATCTGGGACTCATAATAGAACAAGAAGAAGCTTGTATTACTTGTATCTCATTCCCTGGAAGAGATCCCAAATGAAGATTTGAAACTGGTCTAATAGCTGAAAATGGGGAAAACGGACATATGCTGAATCATACAAAGAAAATAGGTTTGAAATAGTCATCTGGGACTTATAATAGTACAATAAGAAGCCTCTATTACGAGTATCTCATTCCGTGGAAGAGATCCCAAATTAAGATCCAAACTTGTCTAATAGCCGAAATTTGGGAAAAGGGACTTCTGATGAATCTTACAAAGGAGATGGAGCAAATATGCTTCAAATAGTCATATGGGAGTTATATTAGTACAAGGAGAAGCCTCTATTAATCTTATCACATTTCGTGGAAGAGATCCAGAATAAAGATCCAAAACTTGTTTAGTAGCCGAATAATGGAAAACAGACTTTTGATGAATCATACAAAGAAAATTTAGTAAATATGCTTGAAATAGTCATATGGGACTCATAATAGTACAGGAAGAAGCCTCTATTACTTGTATCTCATTCCCTGTAAGAGATCCCAAACGAAGATCTGAAACGGGTCTAATAACCGAAAATGGAGAAAACGGACTTATGATGAATCATACAAAGAAAATGGAGTAAATATGTTTGAAATAGTCATATGGGACTTATAATAGTACAATCAGAAGCCTCTATTATGAGTATCTTATTCCATGGAAGAGATCCCAAATGAAAATCCAAACTTGTCTAATAGCCAAAAAATGGGGAAAACGGATTTCTGATGAATCATACAAACAAAATAGAGTAAATAGGTTTGAATTAGTAATCTGGCACTCAATACGGACTTCTGTGGAAGTCCCTATTACTTATATCTCATTCCGTGGAAGAGATCCATAATGAAGATCCAAAACTAGTTTAATATCCGAATAGGGAAAAACGGACTTCTGAGGAATCATACAAAGAAAATAGAGTAAATAGGCTTGAAATAGTCATCTTGGACTCAAAATAGTACATGGAGAACCTTGTGTTTCTTGTATCTCATTCCGTGGAAGAGATCCCAAACAAAGATCTGAAACTGGTCTAGTAGCCGAAAATAGGGAAAACAGACTTCTGATGAAAAATACAAAGAAAATGGAGTAAATAGGTTTGAAATAGTCATCTGGGACTCATAATAGAAATAAGAAGCATATATTATGAGCATCTTATTCCATGGAAGAGATCCCAAATGAAGATCCAAACTTGTCTATTAGCCGAAATTTAGGAAAACAAACTTCTGATGAATCTTACAAAGGAAATGGAGTAAATATGATTTAAATAGTCATCTGGGAGTCATAATAGTACAAGAAGAAGCCTCTATTAATTGTATCTCATTCCGTGGAAGAAATTCAGAATGAAGATTCAAAACTTGTCTAATAGCTGAATATAGGGAAATAGACTTCTCATTAATCACACAAAGAAAATGGAGTAAATAGGCTTGAAATAGTCATTTGGGACTCATATTGGTAAAAGAAGAAGCCTCTATTACTTGTATCACATTCCGTGGAAGAGATCCATAAAGAAGATCCAAAACAGGTTTAATAGCCGAATATGGGAAAACAGACTTCTGATGAATCATACAAAGAAAATTAAGTAAATATGCTTGAAATAGTCATTTGGGACTCATAATAGTACCAGAGGAAGCCTCTATTACGTGTATCTCATTCTCTGTAAGAGATCCCAAACGAAGATCTGAAACGGGTCTAATAACCGAAAATGGAGAAAACGGACTTATTATGAATCATACAAAGAAAATGGAGTAAATATGTTTAAAATAGTCATCTGGGACTTATAATAGTACAAGAAGAGGCCTCTATTACAAGTATCTCATTCCGTGGAAGAGATCCCAAATTAAGATCTAAACTTGTCTAATAGCTGAAATTTTGGAAAAAGGACTTCTGATGAATCTTACAAAGGAGATGGAGCAAATATGATTCATATAGTCATCTGGGAGTTATATTAGTACAAGGAGAAGCCTCTAATAATCTTATCATATTCTATGGAAGAGATCGAGAATGAAGATCCAAAACTCGTTTAATAGCCGAATAATGGAAAACAGACTTCTGATGAATCATACAAAGAAAATTTAGTAAATATACTTAAAATAGTCGTCTGAGACTCATAATAGTACAAGAGGAAGCCTCTATTACTTTTATCTCATTCCCTATAAGAGATCCTAAACGAAGATCTGAAACTGGTCTAATAACCGAAAATGGAGAAAATGGACTTATGATGAATCATACAAAGAAAATAGAGTAAATATGTTTGAAATAGTCATCTGGGACTTATAATAGTACAATATGAAGCCTCTATTACGAGTATCTCATTCCGTGGAAGAGATCCCAAATGAAGATCCAAACTTGTCTAACTGCCAAAAAAAGGGGAAGAGATCTCATTCCAAGGATTTCTGATGAATCATACGAACAAAATAGAGTAAATAGGTTTGAATTAGTAATCTGGCACTCATAATATTACAAGAAGAAGCCCCTATTACTTGTATCTCATTCCGTGGAAGAGATCCATAATGAAGATCCAAAACTAGTTTAATAGCGGAATAGGAAAAAACGGACTTCTAATAAATCATACGATAAAAATAGAGTAAATAGGCTTGAAATAGTCATCTTGGACTCATAATAGTACATGGAGAAGCTTGTGTTTCTTGTATCTCATTCCATGGAAGAGATCCCAAACGAAGATCTGAAACTGGTCAAGTAGCCGAAAATAGGGAAAACAGACTTCTGATTAATAATACAAAGAAAATGGAATAAATATGTTTGAAATTGTCATCTGGGACTCATAATAGAAATAAGAAGCATATATTACGAGCATCTCATTCCATGGAAGAGATCCCAAATGTGGATCCAAACTAGTCTATTAGCCGAAATTTAGGAAAACGGACTTCTGATGAATCTTACAAACGAAATTGGAGTAAATATGATTTAAATAGTCATCTAGGTGTCATACTGGTACAAGGAGAAGCCTCTATTACTTGTATCTCATTCCGTGGAAGAAATCCAGAATGAAGATTCAACACTTGTCTAATAGCTGAATATTAGGAAATAGACTTCTAATTAATCACACAAAAAAAATGGAGTAAATAGGCTTGAAATAGTCATCTGGGACTCATATTAGTACAAGAAGAAGCCTCTATTACTTGTATCACATTCTGTGGAAGAGATCCATAAAGAAGATCCAAAACTGGTTTAAAAGCCGAATAGGGGAAAACAGACTTTTGATAAATCATACAAAGAACATTAAGTAAATATGCTTTAAATAGTCATCTCAGACTCATAATAGTACAAGAAGAAGCCTCTATTACATGTATCTCATTCCGTGGAAGAGATCCCAATCGAAGATCTGAAACTGGTCTAATAGCCGAAAATAGAGAATACAGACTTCTGATGAATCATACAAAGAAAATGGAGTAAATACGTTTGAAATAGTTATCTGGGACTTATAATAGTACAAGAAGAAGCCTCTATTACTTGTATCTCATTCTGTGGAAGAAATCCAGAATGATGATTCAAAACTTGTCTAATAGTCGAATATGGGGAAATAGACTTCTAATGAATCACACCAAGAAAATGGAGTAAATAAGCATGAAATAGTCATCTGGGACTCATAATAGTTCAAGAAGAAGCCCATATTACTTATACCTCATTCCATAGAAGAGATCTCAAATGAAGATATGAATCTAGTCTAATAGCAGAAACTGGGGATAACTGACTTCCGATAATATTTCAAAGAAAATGGAGTAAATCGGATTTAAATAGTCATATGGGACTCATAATAGTACAAGAAGAAGCTTTTATTACTTGTAACTCACTCCCTAGAAGAGATCCCAAACGAAGATTTGTAATTGGTCTGATAGCCAAAAACGGGAAAAACGGACTTCTAATGAATCATACAAAGAAAATGGAGTAAATAGGTTTGAAATAGTCATCTGGGACTCATGATAGAAATAAGAAGCATATAGTAAGAGTATCTCATTCCGTGGAAGAGATCCAAATGAAGATCAAAACTTGTCCATTAGGCAAAATTTAGGAAGCGGACTTCTGTTGAATCTTACAAAGGAAATGGAGTAAATATAATTTAAATATTCAATTGGGAGTCATAATCGTACAAGGAGAAGCCTCTATTACTTGTATCTCATTCCTTGGAAGAGATCCCGAACGAAGATCTTAAACTGGTCTAATAGTCAAAAATGGAGAAAACGGATTTCTGATGAATCATACAAAGAAAATGGAGTTAATAGGCTTGAAATAGTCATCTGGGACTCATAATAGTATAAGAAGAAGCCTCTATTTGTTGTATGTCATTCCCTTGATGAGATCCCTAATGAAGATTTGAAATTGGTCTAATAGCCGAAAATGGGGAAAACGGACTTCTGATGAATAATACAAAGAAAATAGAGTAAATTGGTTTGAACCCGTCATCTTGGACTCAAAATAGTAATAAGAAGCATCAATTACGAGTATCTCATATCCGTGGAACAGGTCCGAAATGAAGATCCAAACTTGTCTAATAGCCGAAATTTGGGAAATCGGACTTCTGATGAATCTTACAAGGAAATGGAGTAAATATGATTTAAATAGTCATCTGGGAGTCATAATAGTACAAGGAGAAGCCTCTATTACTTGTATCTCATTCCTTGGAAGAGATCCTAAACGAATATCTGACAATGGTAAAAAGGCCAAAATTGGGGAAAACGGACTTCTGATGAATCATACAAAGAAAATGGAGTAAATAGATTTGAATTAGTTATCTGGGACTCAAAATAGTACAAGAAGAAGCCTCTATTACTTGTATCTCAATCCGTGGAAGAGATCCAGAATGAAGATAAAAAACTGGTTAATAGCTGAATAGAGGAAAACAGACTTTTGATGAATCAAACAAAGAAAATTTAGTAAATATGCTTGAAATAGTCAGTTGGGACTCATAATAGTACAAGAAGAAGCCTTTATTACTTGTATCTCATTCCAAGGAAGAGATTCCAAACGAAGATCAGAAACTGGTCTAATAGCCGAAAATGGAGAAAACAGACATCTGATGAATCATAGAAAGAAATATGGAATAAATAGGCTTGAAATAGTTATGTGGGACTCAAAATGGTACAAGAAGAAGCATTTATTACTTGTATCTCATTCCGTGGAAGAAATCGAGAATGAAGATGGTCTAATAGCCGAATACGGGGAAATATACTTCTGACGAATCATACAAAGAAAATAGAGTAAATAGGTTTGAAATAGTCATCTCGGACTCATAATAGTACGAGAAGAAGCATATATTACTTGTATCTCATTTCGTGGAAGAGCTTCCAAACGAAGACCTGAAATTGGTCTAATAGCCGAAAATGGAGAAAACAGACTTCTGATAAAACATACAAAGAAAATGGAGTAAATAAACTTGAAATAGTTATGTGGGACTCATAATAGTACAAAAAGAAGCCTATATTACTTGTATCTCATTCCGTGGAAGAAATCCAGAATGAAGATGGTCTATTAGCCGAATACGGGGAAATAGACTTCTGCTGAATCATACAAAGAAAATGGAGTAAATCGGATTTAAATAGTCATCTAAGACTCATAATAGTACAAGAAGAAGCTTCTATTACTTGTATCTCATTCCCTAAAAGAGATCTGAAACGAAGATTTGAAATTGGTCTAATAGCCAAAAATGGGGAAAATGGACTTCTGATGAAACATACAAAGCAAATTGAGTAAATAGATTTGAAATAGTCATCTGGAACTCATAATAGTATAAGCAGAAGCCTCTATTACTCTTATCACATTCCGTGGAAGAGATCCAGAATGTAGATCCAAAACTGGTTTAGTAGCCGAATAGGAGAAAACAGACTTCTGACGAATCATACAAAGAAGAATTTAGTAAATATGCTTGAAATAGTCATCTGGGACTCATAATAGTACAAGAAGAAGAATTTATTACTTGTATCTAATTCCTTGGAAGAGAACCCAAACGAAGATTTGAAACTGGTCTTATAGCCGAAATTGGGAAAACGGACTTCTGATGAATCATACAAAGAATATGGAGGAAATAGGTTTGAAATAGTCAACAGGGACTCATAATAGAACAAGAAGAAGCCTCTATTACTCTTATCACATTCCGTGGAAGAGATCCAGAATGAAGATCCAAAACTAGTTTAATAGCCGAATAGGAGAAAACAGACTTCTGATGAATCATACAAAAAAATGGATTAAATAGGCTTGAAATAGTCATCTCAGACTCATAATAGTACGAGAAGAAGCTTATATTACTTGTTTCTAATTTCATGGAAGAGATTCCAAACGAAGATCTGAAACTGGTCTAATAGCCAAAAATGGAGAAAACAGACTTCTGATGAATGATACAAAAAATAGAGTAAATAGGCTTGAAATAGTTATGTGGGACTCATAATAATACAAGAAGGAGCCTCTATTACTTGTATCTCATTCCGTGGAAGAAATCCAGAATGAATATGGTATATTAGCCGAATACGGGGAAGTAGACGTCTGATGAATCATACAAAGAAAATGGAGTAAATCGGATTTAAATAGTCATCTAGGACACATAGTAGTACAAGAATAAGCTTCTATTACGTGTATCTCATTCCCTGGAAGAGATCCCAAACGAAGATTTAAAACTGGTCCAATAGCCAAAAATGGGGAAAAAGCACTTCTGATGAATCATACAAAGAAAATAGAGTAAATATGTTTGAAATAGTTAACGGGGACTCATAATCGTACAAGAAGAAGCCTCTATTACTCTTATCACATTCCGTGGAAGAGATCCAGAATTAAGATCCAAAACTAGTATAATAGCCGAATAGGAGAAAACAGACTTCTGATGAGTCATACAGAGAAAATAGAGTAAATATGCATGAAATAGTCGTCTCGAACTCATAATAGTACAAGAAGATGCCTCTATTACTTGTATCTCATTCCCTTGAAGAGATCCCAAACGAAGATTTGAAACTGGTCTAATAGCCGAAAATAGGGAAAACGGACTTCTGATGAATCATACCAAGAAAATGGAGTAAATATGTTTGAAATAGACATCTGGGACTCATAATAGTACAATAAGAAGCCTCTATTACGAGTATCTCATTCTGTGGAAGAGATCCCAAATGAATATCCAAAATTGACTAATATCCAAAATTTGGGAAAACGGACTTCTATTGAATCATACAAAGGAAATGGAGTGAATATGATTCAAATAGTCATCTGGGAGTCATAATGGTACAAGGAGAAGCCTATATTACTTGTATCTCATTCCGTGGAAGAGATCCTAAACAAAGATTTGAAACTGGTCTAATAGCCAAAAATGGGGAAAACAGACTTCTGATGAATGATACAAAGAAAATGGAGTAAATAGGTTTGAATTAGTCATATGGGTCTTATAATAGTACAAGAAGAAGCTTCTATTACTTGTATCTCATTCCGTGGAAGAGATCCCAAATGAAGATCTGAAACTGGTCTAATAGCCAAAATTGGGGAAAACAGACTTCTGATAAATCTTACACAAGAATTGGAGTAAATATGCCTGAAATAGTCATTTGGGAGTCATAATAGTTCAAGGAGAGGCCCCTATTACTTGTATCTCAATCCCTGGAAGAGATCCCAAACGAAGATCTGAAACTAGTCTAATTGCCAAAATTGGGGAAAACAGACTTCTGATGAGACCTATAAAGAAAACAGAGTAAATAGGTTTAAACTATTCAACAGGGACTCAAAATAGTAATAAGAAGCATCTTACAAAGGAAATAGAGTAAATACAATTTAAATAATCATATGGGAGTCATAATAGTACAAGGAGAAGTCTCTATTAGTTGTATCTCATTCTCTGGAAGAGATCCCAAGCGAAGATCTGAAACTAGTCTAATAGCCAAAAATGAGGAAAACGAACTTCTGATAAATCATACAAAGAAAATGGAGAAAATAGGTTTGAATTAGTCATCTGGGACTCAAAATAGTACAAGAAGAAGCCTATATTACTTGTATCTCATTCCTTGGAAGAGATCGAGAATGAAGATCCAAAACTGGTTGAATAGCCGAATTGGGAAAAACAGACTTCTGATGTATCATACAAAGAAAATGGAGTAAATGTGATTGAAATAGTCATATGGGACTCATAATAGCACAAGAAGAAGCCTTTATTACTTATACGCTATTCCGTAAAAGTGATCTGAAATGAAGATATGAATCTTATCTAATAGCTGAAATTGGGGATAACGGATATCAGATGATATTAGAAAGAAAATGGAGTAAATCGGATTTAGATAGTCATCTAGGACTCCTAATAGTACAAGAAGAAGTTTTTATTACTTGTATCTCATTCCTTGGAAGAGATCCCAAACGATGATTTGAAACTAGTCTAATAGCCGAAAATGGGGAAAACAGACTTCTGATGAATCATACAAAGAAAATTAAGTAAATAGGTTTGAAATAGTCATCTTCGACTCATACTAGTACAAGAAGAAGCCTATATTACTCTTATCACTTTCCGTCGAAGAGATCCAGAATGAAGATCTAAAACTGGTTTAATAGCCGAATAGGAGAAAACAGACTTCTGACGAATCATACAAAGAAAATAGAGTAAATAGCTTTGAAAAAGTCATCTGAGACTCATAATTGTACAACAACAAGACTCTATTACTCTTATCACATTTCGTGGAAGAGATCCAGAATGAAGATCCAAAACTTGTTTAATAGCCGAATAAGGGAAAACAGACTTCTGATGAATCATACAAAGAAAATTTAGTAATATGCTCGAAATAGTCATCTGGGACTCATAATAGTACAAGAGGAAGCCTCTATTACTTGTATCACATTCCCTGGAAGAGATCCCAAACAAACATCTGAAACAGGTCTAATAGCCGAATAGCAGAAAACAGACTTATGATGAAACATACAAAGAAAATTTAGTAAATATGCTTGAAATAGTCATTTGGGACTCATAATAGTACAAGAGAAAGCCTATCTTACGTGTATCTCATTCTCTGGAAGAGATCCCAAACGAACATCTAATAGTCGAAAATGGAGAAAACGGACATATGATGAATCATACAAAGAAAATGAAATAAATATGTTTGATATGGTCATATGAGTCTCATAATAGTACAATAAAAAGCCTCTATTACGAGTATCTCATTCCGTGAAAGAGATCCCAAATAAAGATCCAAACTTGTCTAATAGCCAAAATTTGGGAAAACGGACTTCTGATGAATCTTACAAAGGAAATGGAGGAAATTTGATTCAAATAGTCATCTGGGAGTTATAATAGTACAAGGAGAAGCCGTTATTACTTGTATCACATTTCGTGGAAGAGATCCTAAACGAAGATTTGAAGCTGGTCTAATAGCTAAAAATAGGGAAAACGGATTTCTGATGAATCATACAAAGAAAATGGAGTAAATAGGTTTTAATTAGTCATCTGGGACTCATAATAGTATAAGAAGAAGCCTCTATTACTTGTATCTCATTCTGTGGTAGAGATCCAGAATAAAGATCCAAAACTAGTTTAATAGCCGAATAGGGAAAAACGGACTTCTGATGAATCATACAAAGAAAATGGAGTGAATGGGCTTGATATAGTCATCTTGGACTCATAATAATACATGAAGAAGCTTGTATTTCTTGTAACTCATTCCGCAGAAGAGATCCCAAACGAAGATTTGAAACTGCTCCAGTACCCGAAAATAGAGAAAACGGACTTCTGATTAATCATACTAAGAAAATGGAGTAAATAGGTTTAAAATAGTCATCTGGGAGTCATACTAGTACAAGGAGAATCCTCTATTACTTGTATCCCATTCCCTGGAAGACATCCCAAACGAAGATCTGAAATTGGTCTAATAGCCAAAAATGGGGAAAACGGAGTTCTGATGAATAATACAAAGTAAATGAAGTAATTAGGTTTGAATTAGTTATTTGGGACTCATAATAGTACAAGAAGAAGCCTCTATTACATGTATCTCATTCCGTGGAAGAAATCCAGAATGAAGATCCAAAACTAGTTAATAGCCGAATAGGGGAAAACAGACTTTTGATGAATCATAGAAAGAAAATTTCTTAAATATGCTTGAAATAGTCATCTGGGACTCATAATAGTACAAGAAGAAGATTTTATTACATGTATCTCATTCCGTGGAAGAGATTCCAAAAGAAGATCTGAAACTGTTCAAAATAGCCGAAAAAGTGGAAATCCGACTTCTGATGAATCACACCATGAAAATGGAGAAAATAAGCTTGAAATAGTCATCTGGGACTCATAATAGTACAAGGAGAAGCCTCTATTAATTATACCTCATTACATTGAAAAGATCTCAAATGAAGATATTAATCTAGTCTAATAGCAGAAATTGGGGATAACTGACTTCCAATGATATTACAAAGAAAATAGAGTCATCTGGGACTCATTATAGTACAAGAAGAAGCTTCTATTACTTGTATCTCATTCCCTGGAAGAGATCCCAAACAAAGATTTGAAACTTGTCTAATAGCCAAAAATGGGGAAAACGGACTTCTAATGAATCATGCAAAGACAATGGACTAAATAGGTTTGAAATAGTCATCTGGGACTCATAATAGTAATAAGAAGCATCTATTACGAGTATCTCATTCCGTGGAAGAGATCCCAAATGAATATCCAAATTGTCGAATAGCCGAAATTTGGGAAAATGAACTTCTGATGAATCTTACAAAGGAATTGGAGTAAATATGATTTAAATAGTCATTTGAGAGGCATAATAGTACAACGAGAAGCCTCTATTACTTGTATCTCATTCCATGGAAGAGATCCCAAACGAAGATCTGTAACTGGTCTAATAGCCAAAATTGGGGAATACGGACTTCTGATGAATCATACAAAGAAAATGGAGTAAATAGGTTTGAATTAGTTATCTGGGACTCATAATAGTACAAGAAGAATCATCTATTACTTGTATCTCAATCCGTGGAAGTGATCTAGAATGAAGATCCAAAACTGGTTAATAGCAGAATAAGGGAAAACAGACTTCTGATTCTGGTGAATCAAACAATGAAAATTTAGTATATATGCTTTAAATAGTCATCTGGGACTCATAATAGTACAAGAAGAAGTCTTCATTACTTCTATCTCATTCCATGGAAGAGATTCCAAACATAGATCAGAAACTGGTCTAATAGCCAAAAATGGAGAAAACAGACTTCTAATGAATCATAGAAAGAAAAATGGAATAAATAGTCATGAAATAGTTATGTGGGACTCAAAATAGTACAAGAAGAAGCCTCTATTACTTGTATCTCATTTCGTGGAAGAAATCCAGAATAAGGATGGTATAATAGTCGAATACGGGGAAATAGACATCTGATGTATCATACAAAGAAAATCGAGTAAATAGGCTTGGAATAGTCATCTCGGACTCATAATTGTACAAGAAGAAGCCTACATTACTTGTATCTCATTCCGTGGAAGAGATTCCAAACGAAGATCTGAAACTGTTATAATAGCCGAAATTTGGGAAAATGAACATCTGATGAATCTTACAAAGGAAATGGAATAAATATAATTTAAATAGTCATTTGAGATCCTAAACGAAGATTTGAAGCAGGTCTAATAGCTAAAAATGGGGAAAACGGACTTCTGATGAATCATAAAAAGAAAATAGAGTAAATAAGTTTGAATTAGTTATCTGAGACTCAAAATAGTACAATAGGAAGCCTTTATTACTTGTAACTTAATCTGTGGAAGAGATCCAGAATGATGATCCAAAACTGGTTAATAGTTGAATAGAGGAAAACAGACTTATGATGAATCAAACAAAGAAAATTTAGTAAATATGCTTGAAATAATCATCTGGGACTCATAATAGTACAAGAAGAAGCCTTTATTACTTGTATCATTCAATGGAAGAGATTCCAAACGAAGATCAGAAACTGGTCTAATAGCCGAAAATGGAGAAAACAGACTTCTGATGAATCATAGAGAGAAAAATGGAATTAATAGGCTTGAAATAGTTATGTGGGACTCAAAATAGTACAAGAAGAAGCCTCTATTACTTGTATCTCATTATGTGGAAGAAATCCAGAATGAAGATGGTCAAATAGCCGAATACGGGGAAATATACTTCTGATGAATCATACAAAGAAAATGGAGTAAATAGGTTTGAAATAGTCATCTTGGACTCATAATAGTACAAGATGAGGCATATAATACTTGTATCTCATTTCGTGGAAGAGCTTCCAAACATAGATCTGAAACTGGTCTAATAGCCAAAAATGGAGAAAACAGAATTCTGATGAATCATACAAAGAAAATGAAGTAAATAGGCTTGAAATAGTTATGTGGGACTCATAATAGTACAAGAAGACGCCTCTATTACTTGTATCTCATTCCATGGAAGAAATCCAGAATGATGATTGTATATTAGCCGAATACGGGGAAATAGACTTCTGATGAATCATACAAAGAAAAAATGGAGTAAATCGGATTTAAATAGTCATCTAGGACTCATAATAGTACAAGAAGAAGGTTCTATTACTTGTATCTCATTCCCTAGAAGTGATCCGAAACGAAGATTTGAAATTGGTCTAATAGCCAAAAATAGGGAAAACGGACTTCAGATGAATCATACAAAGAAAATTGAGTAAATAGGTTTGAAATAGTCATATGGGTCTTATAATAGTACAAGAAGAAGCTTCTATTACTTGTATCTCATTCCGTGGAAGAGATCCCAAACGAAGATCTGAAACTGGTCTAATAGCCAAAATTAGGGAAAACGGACTTCTGATAGATCTTACAAAAGAATTGGAGTAAATAGGCTTGAAATAGTCATTTGGGAGTCATAATAGTTCAAGGAGAAGCCTCTATTACTTGTATCTCATTCCCTGGAAGAGATCCCAAAAGAAGATCTGAAACTGGTATAATAGCCAAAATTGGGGAAAACAGACTTCTGATGAGTCATATAAAGAAAATGGAGTAAATAGGTTTAAACTAGTCGTCTGGGACTCAAAATAGTAATAAGAAGCATCTATTACGAGTATCTCATTCCGTGAAAGAGATCCCAAATGAAGATCCAAACTTGTCTAATAGCCGAAATTTGGGAAAACGGACTTCCGACGAATCTTACAAAGGAAATAGAGTAAATACAATTTAAATAGTCATATGGGAGTCATAATAGTACAAGGAGAAGTCTCTACTATTTGTATCTCATTCTCTGGAAGAGATCCCAAGCGAAGATCTGAAACTAGTCTAATAGCCAAAATTGGGGAAAACGGAATTCTGATAAATCATACAAAGAAAATGGAGAAAATAGGTTTGAATTAGTCATATGGGACTCAAAATAGTACAAGAAGAAGCCTCTATTACTTGTATCTCATTCCGTGGAAGAGATCCAAAATGAAGATCCAAAACTGGTTTAATAGCCGAATTAGGAAACACAGACTTCTGATGTATCATACAAAGAAAATGGAGTAAATGTGATTGAAATAGTCATATGGGACTCATAATAGTACAAGAAGAAGCCTTTATTACTTATACCTCATTCCGTAAAAGTGATCTGAAATGAAGATATGAATCTGGTCTTATAGCTGAAATTGGGTATAACGGATGTCAGATGATATTAAAAAGAAAATGGAGTAAATCGGATTTAGATAGTCATCTAGGACTCATAATTGTACAAGAAGAAGCTTTTATTACTTGTATCTCATTCCATGGAAGAGATCCCAAACGATGATTTGAAACAGGTCTAATAGCCGAAAATGGGGAAAATAGACTTCTGATGAATCATACAAAGAAAATTAAGTAAATAGGTTTGAAATAGTCGTCTTGGACTCATAATAGTACAAGAAGAAGCCTCTGTTACTCTTATCACCTTCCGTGGAAGAGATCCAGAATGAAGATCCAAAACTGGTTTAATAGCCGAATAGGAGAAAACAGACTTTTGACGAATCATACAAAGAAAATGGAGTAACTAGCTTTGAAATAGTCATCTGAGACTCATAATTGTACAACAAGAAGCCTCTATTACTCTTACCACATTTCGTGGAAGAGATCCAGAATGAAGATATAAAACTTGTTTAATTGTCGAATATGGGAAAACAGACATTTGATGAATCATACAAAAAAATTTAGTAATATGCTTGAAATAGACATCTGGGACTCATAATAGTAATAGAGGAAGCCTCTATTACTTTTATCACATTCCTTGGAAGAGATCCCAAACGAACATCTGAAACGGGTCTAATAGCCGAATGGAGAAAACAGACTTATGATGAAACATACAAAGAAAATTTAGTAAATATGCTTGAAATAGTCATTTGGGACTGATAATAGTACAAGAGAAAGCCTATATTACTTGTATCTGATTCCCTCGAAGAGATCCCAAACGAACATCTAATAGCCGAAAATGGAGAAAACGGACTTATGATGAATCATACAAAGAAAATGGAATAAATATGTTTGAAATGGTGATATGGGACACATAATAGTACAATAAGAAGGCTCTATTACGAGTATCTCATTCCGTGGAAGAGATCCCAAATGAAGATCCAAACTTGTCGAATAGCCGAAAATTGGGAAAACGGACTTCTGATGAATCTTACAAAGGAAACGGAGAAAATTTGATTCAAATAGTCATCTGGTAGTTATAATAGTACAAGGAGAAGCCTTTATTACTTGTATCACATTCCGTGGAAGAGATCCTAAACAAAGATTTGAAGCAGGTCTAATAGCTAAAAATGGGGAAAATGGATTTCTGATGAATCATACAAAGAAAATGGAGTAAATAGATTTTCATTAGTCATCTGGGACTCATAATAGTACAAGAAGAATCCTCTATTACTAGTATCTCATTTCGTGGAAGAGATCCAGAATGAAGATCCAAAACTAGTTTAATAGCCGAATAGGGAAAAACAGACTTTTGATGAATCATACAAAGAAAATGGAGTAAATGGGCTTAATATAGTCATCTTGGACTCATAATATTACATGAAGCAGCTTGTATTTCTTGTAACTCATTTCGTAGAAGAGATATTAATCTAGTCTAATAGCAGAAATTGGGGATAACTGACTTCCAATGATATTACAAAGAAAATGGAGTAAATCGGCTTTAAATAGTCATATGATATTCATAATAGTACAAGAAGAAGCTTCTATTACTTGTATCTCATTCCCTAGAAGAGATCCCAAACAAAGATTTGAAACTTGTCTAATAGCCAAAAATGGGGAAAACGGACTTCTAATGAATCATGCAAAGACAATGGAGTAAATAAGTTTGAAATAGTCATATGGGACTCATAATTGTAATAAGAAGCATCTATTACGAGTATCTCGATCCGTGGAAGAGATCCCAAATGAATATCCAAATTGTCTAATAGCCGAAATTTGGGAAAATGAACTTCTGATGAATCTTACAAAGGAAACGGAGTATATATGATTTAAATAGTCATTTGGGAGCCATAATGGTACAAGGAGAAGCCTCTATTACTTGTATCTCATTCCCTGGAAGAGATCCCAAACGAAGATCTGTAACTTGTCTAATAGCCAAAATTGGGGAAAACGGACTTCTGATGAATCATACAACGAAAATGGAGTAAATAGCTTTGAATTAGTTATCTGCGACTCATAATAGTACAAGAAGAAGACTCTATTACTTGTATCTCAATCCGTGGAAGTGATCCAGAATAAAGATCCAAAACTGGTTAATAACTGAATAGGGGAAAACAGACTTCTGATGAATCAAACAAAGAAAATTTAGTAAATATGCTTCACATAGTCATCTGGGACGCATAATAGTACATGAAGAAGCCTTTATTACTTGTATCTCTTTCCATGGAAGAGATTTCAAACGTAGATCAGAAACTGGTCTAATAGCCGAAAATGGGGAAAACGGACTTCTAATGAATCATGCAAAGACAATGGAGTAAATAAGTTTTAAATAGTCATATGGGACTCATAATAGTAATAAGAAGCATCTATTACGAGTATCTCATTCCGTGAAAGAGATCCCAAATGAATATCCAAATTGTCTAATAGCCGAAATTTGGGAAAATGAACTTCTGATGAATCTTACAAAGGAACTGGAGTAAATATGATTTAAATAGTCATTTGGGAGCCATAATAGTACAAGGAAAAGCCTGTATTACTTGTATCTCATTCCCTGGAAGAGATCCCAAACGAAGATCTGTAACCGGAGTAAATAGGTCTAATAGCCAAAATTGGGGAAAACGGACTTCTGATGAATCATACAAAGAAAATGGAGTAAATAGGTTTGAATTTGTTATTTGGGACTCATAATAGTACAAGAAGAAGCCTCTATTACTTGTATCTCAATCCGTGGAAGTGTTCCAGAATGAAGATCCAAAACTGGTTAATAGCTGAATAGGGGAAAACAGACTTCTGATGAATCAAACAAAATTTTTTTTGTAAATATGCTTCAAATAGTCATATTGGACTCATAATAGTACAAGAAGAAGCCTTTATTACTTCTATCTCATTCCACGGAAGAGATTCCAAACGTAGATCAGAAACTGGTCTAATAGCAGAAAATGGAGAAAACAGACTTCTGATGAATCATAGAAAGAAAAATGGAATAAATAGGCTTGAAATAGTTATGTGGGACTCAAAATAGTACAAGAAGAAGCCTCTATTACTTGTATCTCATTACGTGGAAGAAATCCAGAATGAAGACGGTATAATAGTCGAATACGGGGAAATAGACTTCTGATGTATCATACAAAGAAAATGGAGTAAATAGGCTTGAAATAGTCATCTCGGACACATAATTGTACAAGAAGAAGCTTATATTACATGTATCTCATTCCGTGGAAGAGATTCCAAACGAAGATCTGAAACTGTTATAATAGCCGAAATTTGAGAAAATGAACTTCTGATGAATCTTACAAAGGAAATGGAGTAAATATAATTGAAATAGTCATTTAGGAGCCATAATAGTACAAGGAGAAGCCTCTATTACTTGTATCTCATTCCCTGGAAGAGATCCCAAATGAATATCTGAAAATGGTCTAATAGCCAAAATTGGGGAAAACAGACTTCTGATGATTCATACAAAGAAAATGGAGTAAATAGGTTTGAATTAGTTATCTGGGACTCAAAATAGTACAAGGGGAAGCCTCTATTACTTGTATCTCAATCCGTAGAAGAGATCCAGAATGAAGATCCAAAACTAGTTAATAGATGAATAGAGGAAAACAGACTTCTGATGAATCAAACAAAGAAAATTTAGTAAATATGCTTGAAATAGTTGTCTGAGACTCATAATAGTACAAGAAGAAGCCTTTATTACTTGTATCTCATTCCATGGAAGAGATTCCAAACGAAGATCAGAAACTTGTCTAATAGCCGAAAATGGAGAAAACAGACTTCTGATGAATCATAGAAAGAATAATGGAATAAATATGCTTGAAATAGTTATGTGGGACTCAAAATAGTATAAGAAGAAGCCTCTATTACTTGTATCTCATTCCGTGGAAGAAATCCAGAATGAAGATGGTCTAATAGCCGAATACAGGGAAATATACTTCTGATGAATCATACAAAGAAAATGGAGTAAAAAGGTTTGAAGTAGTCATCTCGGACTCATAATAGTACGAGAAGAAGCATATATTACTTGTATCTCATTTCGTGGAATAGCTTCCAAACGAAGATCTGAAACTGGTCTAAAAGCCAAAAATGGAGAAAACAGACTTCTGATGAATCATACAAAGAAAATGGAGTAAATAGGCTTGAAGTAGTTATGTGGGACTCATAATAGTACAAGAAGAAGCCTCTATTACTTGTATCTCATTCCGTGGAAGAAATCCAGAATAAAGATGGTCTATCAGCCGAATACGGGGAAATAGACTTCTGATAAATCATACAAAGAAAATGGAGTGAATCGGATTTAAATAGTCATCTAGGACTCATAATAGTACAAGAAGAAGCTTATATTACTTGTATCTCATTCCCTAGAAGTGATCCGAAACGAAGATTTGAAATTGGTCTAATAGCTAAAAATGGGGAAAACGGACTTCTGATGAATCATACAAAGAAAATTGACTAAATAGGTTTGAAATAGTCATCTGGGACTCCTAATAATACAAGAAGAAGCCTCTATTAGTCTTATCACATTCCGTGGAAGAGATCTAGAATGTAGATCCAAAACTGGTTTAATAGCCGAATAGGTGAAAACAGACTTCTGACGAATCATACAAAGAAGATTTTAGTAAATATGCTTGAATAGTCATTTGGGACTCATAAAAGTATAAGAAGAAGAATTTATTACTTGTATCTAATTCCGTGGAAGAGAACCCAAACTAAGATTTGAAACTGGTCTTATAGCCGAAATTGGGAAAAATGGACTTCTGATGAATCATACAAAGAAAATGGAGAAACTAGGTTTGAATTAGTCATCTGGGACTCATAATAGTACAAGAAGAAGCCTCTATTACTTGTATCTCGTTCTGTGGAAGAGATCCAGAATGAAGATCCAAAACTGGTTTAATAGCCGAATAGGGGAAAACGGACTTCTGATGAATCATACAAAGAAAATGGAGTAAATATGTTTGAAATAGATATATGGGACTCATAATAGTACAATAAGAAGCCTCAATTACGAGTATCTCATTCTGTGGAAGAGATCCCAAATGAATATCCAAACTTGTCTAATAGCCAAAATTTGGGAAAACGGACTTCTAATGAATCTTACCAAGGAAATGGAGGAAATATGATTCAAATAGTCATCTGGGGGTTATAATAGTACAAGGAGAAGCCATTTTTATTTGTATCTCATTCCGTGGAAGAGATCCTAAACAAAGATTTGAAACTGGTCTAATAGCTAAAAATAGGGAAAACGGACTTTTGATGAATCTTACAAAGAAAATGGACTAATAATGGTACAAGAAGAAGCCTCTATTACTTGTATCTCATTCTGTGGAAGAGATCCAAAATGAAGATCCAAAACTAGTTTAATAACCGAATAGGGAAAAATGGACTTCTGATGAATCATACATAGAAAATGGAGTAAAAAGGCTTGAAATAGTCATCTTGGACTCATAGTAGTACATGAAAAAGCTTGTATTTCTTGTATCTCATTCCGTAGAAGAGATCCCAAATCTATATCCAAAATTTCTAATTGCCAAAATTTGGGAAAATAAACTTCTGACGAATCATACAAAGAAACTGGATTAAATAGGCTTGAAATAGTCATCTTGGACTCATAATAGTACATGGAGAAGCTTGTATTTCTTGTATCTCATTCTGTGGAAGAGATCCCAAACGAAGATCTGAAACTCGTCAAGTAGCCGAAAATAAGGAAAACGGACTTCTGATGAATCATACAAAAAAAATGGAGTAAATAGGTTTGAAATAGTCCTCTTGGACTCATAATAGAAATAAGAAGCATATATTACGAGTATCTCATTCCGTGGAAGAGATCCCAAATGAGGATCTGAAACTGGTCTAGTAGCCGTAAATAAGGAAAACGGACTTCTGATGAATCATACAAAGAAAATGGAGTAAATAGGTTTGAAATAGTCCTCTGAGACTGATAATAGAACTAAGAAGCATATATTACGTGTATCTCATTTCGTGGAAGAGATCCCAAATGAAGATCCAATAGCCGAAATTTAGGAAAACAGATTTCTGATGAATCATACAAAGGAAATGGAGTAAATATGATTTAAATAGGCATCTAGGAGTCCTAATAGTACAAGGAGAAGCCTCTATTACTTGTATCTCATTCCCTAGAAGATATCCCAAACGAAGATCTAAAACTGGTCTAATAGTCAAAATTGGGGAAAACGGACTTCTGATGAATAATACAAAGAAAATGGAGTAAATTGGTTTGAATTAGTTATCTGGGACTCATAATATTACAAGTAGAAACCTCTATTACTTGTATCACATTCCGTGGAAGATATCCAGAATGAAGATACAAAACTGGTTTAATAGCCGAATATGGGAAAACAGACTTCTGATGAATCATACAAAGAAAATTAAGTAAATATGCTTGAAATAGTCATCTGGGACTCAAAATAGTACAAGAAGAAACCTCTATTACTTGTATCTCATTCCCTGGAAGAGATCCCAAAAGAAGATCTGAAACTGTTCAAATAGCTGAAAAAGGGAAAAACAGACTTCTGATGAATCACACCAAGAAAATAGTGTAAAAAGGATTGAAATAGTCATCTGGAACTCATAATATTACAAGAAGAAGCCTCTATTACTTATACCTCATTCCGTAGAAGAGATCTCAAATGAAGATATGAATCTAGTCCAATACCAGAAATTCAGGATAACTGACTTCCAATGATATTACAAAAAAAATGGAGTAAATCGGCTTTAAATAGCCATATGGGACTCATTATTGTACAAGAAGAAGCTTCTATTACTTGTATATCATTCCTTGGAAAAGATCCCAAACAAAGATTTGAAACTGGTCTAATAGCCAAAATGGGGAAAATAGACTTCAAATGAATCATACAAAAAAAATGGAATAAATAAGTTTGAAATAGTCATATGGGACTCATAATAGTAATAAGAAACCTCTATTACGAGTATCTCATTACGTGGAAGAGATCCCAAATGAATATCCAAATTGTCTAATAGCCGGAATTTGGGAAAACGAACTTCTAATGAATCTTACAAAGGAAATGGATTAAATATGATTTTAATAGTCATTTGGGAGTCATAATAGTACAAGGAGAAGCCTCTATTACATGTATCTGATTCCCTCGAAGAGATCCCAAACGAAGATCTGAAACTGGTCTAATAGCCAAAATTGGGGAAAACGGACTTCTGATGAGTCATAAATAGAAAATGGTGTAAATAAGTTTGAATTAATCATCTGGGACTCATAATAGTACAAGAAGAAGAATTTATTACTTGTATCTAATTTCCTGGAAGAGAACCCAAACAAAGATTAGAAACTGGTCATATAGCCGAAAATGGGAAAAATGGAGTTCTGATGAATCTTACAAAGGAAATGGAGTAAATATGATTTAAATAGTCATCTTGGAGTCATAATATTACAAGGATAAGCCTCTATTACTTGTATCTCATTCCCTAGAAGAGATCCCAAACAAAGATCTGAAACTGGTCTAATTGCTAAAATTGGGGAAAACGGACTTCTATTACTAAGAAAATGGAGTAAATTGGTTTGAATTAGTTATCTCAGAATCATAATATTACAAGAAGAAGCCTCTATTACTTGTATCATATTCCGTGGAAGATATCCAGAATGAAGATACAAAACTGGTTTAATAGCTGAATAGGGGAAAACAGACTTCTGATGAATCATACAAAGAAAATTTAGTAAATATGCTTGAAATAGTCATCTGGGTCTCAAAATAGTACAAGACAAAGCCTCTATTACTTGTATCTTATTCCCTGGAAGAGATCCCAAAAGAAGATCTGAAACTGTTCAAATAGCCGAAAAAGCAGAAAACAGACTTCTGATGAATCACACAAAGAAAATGGAGTAAATAGGCTTGTAATAGTCATCCGTGACTCATAATAGTACAAGAAGAAGCCTCTATTACTTATACCTCATTTCGTAGAAGATATCTCAAATGAAGATATGAATCTAGTCTAATAGCAGAAATTGGGGATAATTGACTTCCAATGATATTACAAAGAAAATGGAATAAAGCGGCCTTAAATAGTCATATGGGACTCATAATAGTACAACAAGAAGCTTTTATTACTTGTATCTCATTCCCTGGAAGAGATCCCAAACACAGATTTGAAATTGGTCTAATAACCCAAAATGGGGAAAACGGACTTCTTATGAATCATACAAAAAAAATGGAGTAAATAAGTTTGAAATAGTCATCTGGAACTTATAATAGTAATACAAAGCCTCTATTACGAGTATCTCATTCCGTGGTAGAGATCCCAAATAAAGATCCAAACTTGTCTAATAGCCAAAATTTGGGATAACGGACTTCTGATGAATCTTACAAAGGAAATGGAGTACATATGATTTAAATAGTCATTTGGGAGTCATAATAGTACAAGGAGAAGTCTCTATTACATCTATCTCATTATCTGGAAGAGATCCTAAACGAAGATCTGAAACTGGTCTAATAGCCAAAAATCGAGAAAACGGACTTCTGATGAATCATACAAAGAAAATGGAGTAAATAGGCTTGAAATAGTCATCTGGGACACATAATAGTACAAGAAGAAGCCTCTATTACTTGTATCTCATTCTCTCGAAGATATCCCAAACGAAGATTTGAAATTGTTCTAATAACCGAAAATGGGGAAAACGGACTTCTGAATAATACAAAGAAAATGGCGTAAATAGGTTTGAACTAGTCATCTCGGACTCAAAATAGTAATAAGAAGCATCTATTACGAGTATCTCATTCCGTGGAAGAGATCCCAAATGAAGATCCAAACTTGTCTAATAGCCGAAATTTGGGAAAACGGACTTTTTATGAATCTTACAAAGAAAATGGAGTAAATGTGAATTAAATAGTCATATGGGAGTTATAATAGTACAAGGAGATGTCTCTATTACTTGTATCTCATTCCGTGGAAGAGATCCAGAATGAAGATCCAAAACTGGTTAATAGCCGAATAGGGGAAAAGTGACTTCTGATGAATCAAACAAAGAAACTTTAGTAAATATACTTGAAATAGTCATCTGGGACTCATAATAGTACAAGAAGAAGCCTATATTACTTGTATCTCATTCCGTGGAAGAGATTCCAAACAAAGATCTGAAACTGGTATAATAGCCGAAAATGGAGAAAACAGACTTCTGATGAATCATACAAAGAAAATGGAGTAAATAGGCTTGAAATAGTCATCTGGGACTCATAATAGTACAAGAAGAAGCCTCTATTACTTGTAACTCATTCCCTGGAAAAGATCCCAAACGAAGATCTGAAACTGGTCTAATAGTCTAAATTGGGGAAAACAAACTTCTGATGAATCATACATAGAAAATGGAGTAAATAAGTTTGAATTAATCATCTGGGACTCATAATAGTACAAGAAGAAGAATTTATTACTTGTATCTAATTCCCTCGAAGAGAACCCAAACGAAGATTTGAATCTGGTCATTTAGCCAAAAATGGGAAAAACGGATTTCTGTTGAATCTTACAAAGGAAATGGAGTAAATATGATTTAAATAGTCATCTGGGACTCATTATAGTACAAGAAGAAGCCTCTATTACTTGTATCTCATTCCCTGGAAAAGACCCCAAACAAAGATTTGAAACTCGTCTAATAGCCAAAATGGAGAAAACGGACTTCTAATGAGACATACAAAGAAAATGGAATAAATAAGTTTGAAATAGTCATATGGGACTCATAATAGTAATAAGAAGCCTCTATTACAAGTATCTCATTACGTGGAAGAGATCCCAAATGAATATCCAAATTGTCTAATAGCCAAAATTTGGGAAAATGGACTTCTGATGAATCTTACAAAGGAAATGGATTAAATATGATTTAAATAGACATTTGGGAGTCATAATAATACAAGGAGAAGCCTCTATTACACGTATCTCATTCCCTGGAAGAAATCCCAAACGAAGATCAAAATTAGGGAAAACGGACTTCTGATGAATCATACATAGAAAATGGAGTAAATGGGTTTGAATTAATCATCCGGGACTCATAATAGTACAAGAAGAATCCTCTATTACTTGTATCTCATTACGTGGAAGAGATCCAGAATGAAGATCCAAAACTGGTTAATAGCCGAATAGGGGAAAACAAACGTTTGATGAATCATACAAAGAAAATTTAGTAAATATGCTTGAAATAGTTATCTGGGACTAATAATAGTACAAGAAGAAGCCTGTATTACTTGTATATCATTCCCTGAAACAGATCCCAAAAGAAGATCTGAAACTGTTCAAATAGCCGAAAAAGGGGAAAACAGACTTCTGATGAATCACACCAAGAAAATGGAGTAAATAGGCTTTAAATAGTCATCTGAGACTCATAATAGTATAAGAAGAAGCCTCTATTACTTATACCTCATTCCGTATAAGATATCTCAAATGAAGATATTAATCTAGTCTAATAGCAGAAATTGGGGATAACTGACTTCCAATGATATTACAAAGAAAATGGAGTGAAACGGCCTTAAATAGTCATATGGGACTCATAATAGTACAAGAAGAAGCTTCTATTACTTGTATCTCATTCCCTGGAAGAGATCCCAAACAAATATTTGAAACTGGTCTAATAACCCAAAATGGGGAAAACGGACTTCTTATGAATTATACAAAGAAAATGGAGTAAATAAGTTTGAAATATTCATCTGGAACTTATAATTGTAATAAGATGCCTCTATTACGAGTATCTCATTCCGTGGAAGAGATCCCAAATGAAGATCCAAACTTGTCGAATAGCCGAAATTAGGGAAAACGGATTTCAGATGAATCTTACACAGGAAATAGAGTAAATATGATTTAAATAGTCATTTGGGAGTCATAATTGTACAAGGAGAAATGTCTATTACTTGTATCTCATTCTCTGGAAGAGATTCCAAACGAAGATCTGAAAATTATATAATAGCCAAAAATGGAGAAAACAGACTTCTAATGAATCATACAAAGAAAATGGAGTAAATAGGCTTGAAATAGTCATATGGGACTCATAATAGTACAAGAAGGAGCCTCTATTACTTGTATCTCATTCCCACGAAGAGATCCCAAAAAAAGATTTGAAATTGGTCTAATAACCGAAAATGGGAAAAACAGACTTCTCATGAATAATACAAAAAAAATGGCGTAAATAGGTTTGATCTAGTCATCTGGGACTCAAAATAGTAATAAGAAGCATCTATTACGAGTATCTCATTCCGTGGAAGAGATCCCAAATGAAGATCCAAACTTGTCTAATAGCCGAAATTTGGGAAAATGGACTTCTGATGAATCTTACAAAGGAAATGGTGTAAATATGATTTAAATAATCATATGGGAGTTATAAAAGTACAAGGAGAAGTCTCTATTACTTGTATCTCATTCCGTGGAAGAGATCCAATATGAAGATCCAAAACTGGTTAATAGTCGAATTGGGGAAAAGTGACTTCTGATGAATGAAACAAAGAAATTTTAGTAAATATACTTGAAATAGTCATCAGGGACTCATAATAGTACAAGAAGAAGCCTATATTACTTGTATCTCATTTCGTGGAAGAGATTCCAAACGAAGATCTGAAACTGGTATAATAGCGGAAAATGGAGAAAACAGACATTTGATGAATCATACAAAGAAAATGGAGTAAATAGGCTTGAAATAGTCATCTGGGACTCATAATAGTACAAGGAGAAGCCTCTATTACTTGTATCTCATTCCCTGGAAAAGATCCCAAACAAAGATTTGAAACTGGTCTAATAGCCAAAATGGAGAAAACGGACTTCTAATGAGACATACAAAGAAAATGGAATAAATAAGTTTGAAATAGTCATATGGGACTTATAATAGTAACAAGAAGCCTCTATTACAAGTATCTCATTACATGAAAGAGATCCCAAATGAATATCCAAATTGTCTAATAGCCGAAATTTAGGAAAACGGACTTCTGATGAATCTTACAAATGAAATGGATTAAATATGATTTAAATAGTCATTTGGGAGTCATAATAGGACAAGGAGAAGCCTCTATTACATGTATCTCATTTCCAAACGATGATCTGAAACTGGTCTAATAGCCAAAATGAGGGAAAACGGACTTCTGATGAATCATACATAGAAAATAGAGTAAATAGGTTTGAATTAATCATCTGGGAATCATAATAGTACAAGAAGAAGCCTCTATTACTTGTATCTGATTCCGTGGAAGAGATCCAGAATGAAGATACAAAACTTGTTTGATAGCCGAATAGGGGAAAACAGACTTCTGATTAATCATACAAATAAAATTTAGTAAATATGCTTGAAATTGTCATCTGGGACTCAAATTAGTACAAGAAGAAGCCTCTATTACTTGTATCTCATTCCCTGGAAGAGATCCCAAAAGAAGATCTGAAACTGTCAAAATAGCTGGAAAAGGGGAAAACAGACTTCTGATGAATCACACAAAGAAAATGGAGTAAATAGGCATTTAATAGTCATCTGGGACTCATAATAGTACAAGAAGAAGCCTCTATTACTTATACCTCATTCCGTAGAAGATATCTCAAATGAAGATATGAATCTAGTCTAATAGCAGAAATTGGGGATAAGTGACTTCCAATGATATTACAAAGAAAATGGAGTAATGCGGCCTTAAATAGTCATCTAGGACTCATAATAGTACAAGAAGAAGCCTATATTACTTGTATCTCATTCGTTGGAAGAGATTCCAAACGAAGATCTGAAACTTGTATAATAGACAAAAATGGAGAAAACAGACTTCTAATGAATCATACAAAGAAAATGGAGTAAATAGGCTTGAAATAGTAATCTGGGACTCGTAATAGTACAAGAAGAAACCTCTATTACTTGTATCTCATTCCCACAATGAGATCCCAAACGAAGATTTAAAATTGGTCTAATAGGCGAAAATGGGAAAACGGACTTCTGATGAATAATACAAAGAAAATGGCGTAAATAGGTTTGAACTAGTCATCTGGGACTCAAAATAGTAATAAGAAGCATCTATTACAAGTATCTCATTCCGTGGAAGAGATCCCAAATAAGATGCAAACTTGCCTAATAGCCGAAATTTGGGAAAACGGACTTCTGATGAATCTTACAAAGGAAATGGAGTAAATATGATTTAAATAGTCATATGGGAGTTATAATAGTACAAGGAGAAGTCTCTATTACTTGTATCTCATTCTCTGGAAGAGACCCTAAACGATGATATGAAACTGGTCTATTAGCCAAAAATCGGGAAAACAGACTTCTGATGAATCATAAAAAGAAAATGGAAAAAATAGGTTTGAATTAGTCATCTGGGACTCATAATAGTACAATAAGAAGCTTCTATTACTTTTATCTCATTCCGTGGAAGAGATCCAGAATGAAGATCCAAAACTTGTTTAATAGCAGAATAGGAGAAAACAGACTTCTCATGAATCATACATAAAAAATTTAGTAAATTTGCTTGAAATAATCTTGTGGGACTCATAATAGTACAAGGAGAAGTCTCTATTACTTGTATCTCATTCCCTGGAAGAGATCCCAAACGAACATCTGAAACGGGTCTAATAGCCGAAAATGGAGAAAATGGACTTCTGATGAATCATACAAAGAAAATGGAATAAATATGTTTGAAATAGTCATATAGGACTCATAATAGTACAATACGAAGCCCCTATTACTTGTATCCCATTCCGTGGAAGAGATCCAGAATGAAGATCCAGAACTGGTTTAATAGCTGAATACGGAAAAACGGACTTCTGATGAATCATACAAAGAAAATGGAGTAAATATGATTAAAATAGTCATCTGCGACTCATAATAGTACAAAAATAAGCCTCTATTACTTATACCTCATTCCATAGAAAAGATCTCAAATAAAGATATGAATCTGGTCTAATAGCTTAAATTGGGGATAATGGATATCCGATGATATTACAAAGAAAATGGAGTAAATCGGATTTAAATAGTCATCTAGGACTCATAAAAGTACAAGAAGAAGCTTCTATTACTTGTATCTTATTCTCTGGAAGAGATCCCAAACGAAGATTTCAAACTGGTCTAATAGCCGAAAATGGGTAAAACGGACTTCTGATGAATCATACAAAGAAAATTGAGTAAATAGGTTTGAAATAGTCATCGGGAACTAATAATAGTACAAGAAGAAGCCTATATTACTCTTAACACATTTCATGGAATAGATTCAGAATGAAGATCCAAAACTGGTTTAATAGCCAAATAGGAGAAAACAGACTTTTAACGAATCATCCAAAGAAAATTTTAGTTAATATGCATGAAATAGTCATTTGGGACTCAAAATAGTACAAGAATAAGTTTCTATTACTTGTATCTAATTCCCTGGATGAGATCGCAAACGAAGATTTGAAACTGGTCGAATAGCCGAAAATGGGAAAACGGACATCCCATGAATCATACAAAGAAAATGGAGTAAATAGTCATCTGGAACTCATAATAGTACATGAAGATGCCTTTATAACTCTAATCACATTATGTGGAAGAGATCCAGAATGAAGATCCAAAACTGGTTTAATAGCCGAATAGGAGAAAACAGACTTCTGACGAATCATACGAAGAAAATTTAGTAAATATGCTTGAAAATTGTCATCTAGTACTAATAATAGTACAAGAAGAAGCCTCTATTACTTGTATCTCATTCCGTGGAAGAGATCCATAATGATGTTCCAAAACTGGTTAATAGTCGAATAGGGGAAAATTAGACTTATGATGAATCATACAAAGAAAATTTAGTAAATATGCTTGAAATAGTCATCTGGGACTCATAATAGTACAAGAATAAGCCTCTATTACTTATACATCATTCCGAAGAAGAGATCTCAAATGAAGATATGAATCTGGTCTAATAGCTAAAATTGGGGATAACGGATTTCCGATGATATTACAAAGAAAATGTAGTAAATCAGATTTAAATAATCATCTAGGACTCATAATAGTACAAGAAGAGATCCCAAACAAAGATTTGAAATTGGTCTAATAGCCGAAAATGGGGAAAACTGACTTCTGATGAATCATACAAAGAAAATTGAGTAAATAGGTTTGAAATAGTCATCTGGGACTCACTATAATAAAGGAAGAAGACTCTATTACTCTTACCACATTCCGTGGAAGAGATCCAGGTTGAAGATCCAAAACTGGTTTAATATCCGAATAGGAGAAAACAGACTTCTGACGATTCATACAAAAAAGATTTTAGTAAATATGATTGAAATAGTCATATTGGATTCATAATAGTAAAAGAAGAAGAATTTATTACTTGTATCTAATTCCCTGGAAGAGAACCCAAACGAAGATTTGAAACTGGTCTTATAGCCGAAAATGGGAAAAACGGACTTCTGATGAATGATACAAAGAAGATGGAGTAAATAGGTTTGAAATAGTCATCTGGGAATCATAATAGTACAAGAAGAAGCCTCTATTACTCCTATCACATTCTGTGGAAGAGATCCAGAATGAAGATCCAAAACTAGTTTAATAGCCGAATTGGAGAAAACAGACTTCTGACGAGTCATACAAACAAAGTTTAGTAAATATGCTTGAAATAGTCATCTAGGACTCATAATAGTACAAAAAGAAGTCTCTTTTACATATATCTCATTCCGTGGAAGAGATTCCAAACGAAGATTTAAACTGGTCTAATAGCCGAAAATGGGGAAAACGGACTTCTAATGAATCATACACTGAAAAAGGAGTAAATAAGTTTGAAACAGTCATCTGGGACTCATAATAGTAATAAGAAGCATATATTACGAGTATCTAATTTCGTGGAAGAGTTCCCAAATGATTATCCAAATTGTCTAATAGCCGAAATTTGGGAAAACGGACTTCTGATGAATAGTCATCTGGGAGTCAGAATAGTACAAGGAGAAGCCTCTATTACTTGTATCTCATTCCCTGGAAGAGATCCCAAACGAAGATCTAAAACTGGTATAATAGCCAAAATTGGGGAAAACGGACTTCTGATGAATCATACAAAGAAAATGGAGAAAGTAGGTTTATATTAGTCATCTGGGACTTATAATAGTACAAAAAGAAGCCTCTATTACTTGTATCTCAATCTGTGGAAGAGATCCAGAATGAAGATCCAAAACAGGTTAATAGCCGAATAGGGGAAAACAGACTTCTGATGAATCAAACAAAGAAAAATTAGTAAATATGCTTGAAATAGTCATCTGGGACTCATAATAGTACAAGAAGAAGGTCTTATTACTTGTATCTCATTCTGTGGAAGAGATTTCTCTGTGGAAGAGATTCCAAACGAAGATCAGAAACTGGTCTAATAGCCGAAAATGGAGAAAACAGACTTTTGACGAATCAAACAAAGGAAATGGAGTAAATAGGCCTGAAATAGTTATGTGGGACTAAAAATAGTACTAGAAGAAGCCTCTATTACTTATATCTCATTCCGTGGAAGAAATCCAGAATGAAGATGGTCTAATAGCCGAATACGGGGAAATGGACTTCTGATGAATCATACAAAGAAAATGGAGTAAATAGGCTTGCAATAGTCATCTCAGACTCGTAATAGTACAAGAGGAAGCCTATATTACTTGTATATCATTCCGCGGAAGAGATTCCAAACGAAGATCTGAAACTGGTCTAATAACCGAAAATGGAGAAAACAGACTTCTGATGAATCATACAAAGAAAATGGAGTAAATAGGCTTGAAATAGTTATGTGGGACTCGTAATACTACAAGAAGAAGCCTATATTACTTGTATCTCATTCCGTGGAAGAAATCCAGAATGAGGATGGCTTAATAGCCGAATAGGGAAAAACGGACTTCTGATGAATCATACAAAGAAAATGGAGTAAATAGGTTTAAAATAGTCCTCTTGGACTCAAAATAGAAATAAAAAGAATATATTACGAGTATCTCATTCCGTGGAAGAGATCCCAAATGAAGATCTGAAACTGGTCTAGTAGCAGGAAATAAGGAAAACGGACTTCTGATGAATCATACAAAGAAAATGGAGTAAATAGGTTTGAAATAGTCCTCTGGGACTCATAATAGAAATACGAAGCATATATTACGAGTATCTCATTCCGTGGAAGAGATCCCAAATGAAGATCCAAACTTGTCTAATAGCCGAAATTTAGGAAAACAGACTTCTGATGAATCTTACAAATGAAATGCAGTAAATATGATTTAAATAGTCATGTGGGAGTCATAATAGTACAAGGAGAAGCCTATATTACTTGTATATCATTCCCTGGAAGAGATCCCAAACGAAGATCTGAAACTGGTCTAATAGCCAAAATTGGGGAACACTGACTTCTGATGAATCATACAAAGAAAATAGAGTAAATAGGCTTGAATTTGTCATCTGGGACTCATAATAGTACAAGAAAAAGCCTATATTACTTGTATCTGAATCCGTGGAAGAGATCCAGAATGAAGATCCAAAACTGGTTAATAGCCGAATAGGGGAAAACAGACTTCTGATGAATCAAACAAAGAAAATTTAGTAAATATGCTTGAAATAGTCATATGGGACTCATAATAGAACAAGAAGAAGCCTTTATTACATGTATCTCATTCCAATGAAGAGATTCCAAACGAAGATCAGAAACTGGTCTAATAGCCGAAAATGGAGAAAACAGATTTCTGATGAACCATACAAAGAAAATGGAGTAAATAGGCTTGAAATAGTCATATGGGACTCATAATAGTACAATAAGAAGCCTTTATTACGAGTACCTTATTCCGTGGAAGAGATCCCAAATGAAGATCCAAACTTGTCTAATAGACGAAATTTGGGAAAACGGACTTCTGATTAATCTTACAAAGGAAATGGAGAAATATGATTGAAATAGTCATCTGGGAGTTATAATAATACAAGGAGAAGCCATTATTACTTGTATCTCATTCCGTGGAAGAGATCGTAAACAAAGATTTGAAACTGGTCTAATAGCTAAAAATGGGGAAAACAGACTTCTGATGAATCTTACAAAAAAAATGGAGTAAATACGTTTTAATTAGTCATCTCGGACTTATAATGGTACAAGAAGAAGCCTCTATTACTTGTATCTCATTCCATGGAGGAGATCCAGATTAAACATCAAAACTAGTTTAATAGCCTAATAGGGAAAAACGGACTTCTGATGAATCATACAAAGAAAATGGAATAAATAGGCTTGAAATAGTCATCTCGGACTCATATTAGTACAAGAAGAAGCCTATATTACTTATACCTAATTCCGTAGAAGAGATCACAAATGAAGATATGAATCTAGTCTAATAGCAGAAATTGGGGATAACTGAGTACCATTGATATTACAAAGAAAATGGAGTAAATCAGCTTTAAATAGTCATATGATATTCATAATTGTACAAGAAAGAGCTTCTATTACTTGTATCTCATTCCCTGGAAGAGATCCCAAACAAAGATTTGAAACTGGTCTAATAGCCTAAAATGGGGAAAACGGACTTCTAATGAATCATACAAAGAAAATGGAGTAAATAAGTTTGAAATAGTCATCTAGGACTCATAATAGTAATAAGAAGCATCTATTACGAGTATCTCATTCCGTGGAGGAGATCCCAAATGAATATCCAAATTGTCTAATAGCCGAAATTTGTGAAAATGAACTTCTGATGAATCTTACAAAGGAAATGGAGTAAATATGATTTAAATAGTCATTTGGGAGTAATAATAGTACAAGGAGAAGCCTCTATTACTTGTATCTCATTCCCTGGAAGAGATCCCAAACGAATATCTGAAACTGGTCTAATAGCCAAAATTGGGGAAAACAGACTTCTGATGAATCATACAAAGAAAATGGAGTAAATAGGTTTGAATTAGTTATCTGGGACTCATAAAAGTACAAGAAGAAGCCTTTATTACTTGTATCTCAATCCGTGGAAGAGATCCATAATGAAGATCCAAAACTGGTTAATAGCCGAATAGGGGAAAACAGACTTCTGATGAATCAAACAAAGAAAATTTAGTAAATATGCTTGAAATAGTCATCTGGGACTCATAATAGTACAAGAAGAAACCATTATTACTTGTATCTCATTCCGTGGAAGAGATTCCAAACGAAGATCAGAAACTGGTCTAATAGCCAAAATGGAGAAAACAGACTTCTGATGAATCATACAAAGAAAATTGGAGTAAATAGGCTTGAAATATTTATGTGGGACTCAAAATAGTACAAGAAGAAGCCTCTATTACCTGTATCTAATATCCGAAATTTGGGTTAACGGACTTCTGAGGAATCTTACAAAGGAGATGGAGTAAAGATGATTCAAATAGTCATCTGGAAGTTGTAATAGTACAAGGAGAAGCCGTTATTACTTGTATCTCATTCCTGGAAGAGATCATAAACGAAGATTCGAAACTGGTCTAATAGCTAAAAATGGGAAAAACGGACTTCTGATGAATCATACAAAGAAAATGGAGAAAAGAGGTTTTAATTAGTCATCTGGGACTCATCAGAGTACAAGAAGAAGCCTCTATTACTTGTATCTCATTCCATGGAAGAGATCTATAATGAACATCAAAACTAGTTTAATAGCCGAATAGGGAAAAACGGACTTCTGATGAATCATACAAAGAAAATGGAATAAATAGGCTTGAAATAGTCATCTTGGGAGTCATAATAGTACAAGGAGAAGCCTCTATTACTTGTATCTCATTCCCTGGAAGAGATCCCAAATGAATATCTGAAACTGGTATAATAGCCAAAATTAGGGAAAACGGACTTCTGATTAATCATACAAAGAAAATGGAGTAAATAGGTTTGAATTAGTTATATGGGACTCAAAATAGTACAAGAAGAAGCCTGTATTACTTGTATCTCAATCCGTGGAAGAGATCCACAATGAAGATCCAAAACTCGTTAATAGCCGAATAGGGGAAAAAAGACTTCTGATGAATCAAACAAAGAAAATTTAGTAAATATGCTTGAAATAGTCATCTGGGACTCATAATAGTACAAGAAGAAGCCTTTATTACTTGTATCTCATTTCGTGGAAGATACTCCAAACGAAGATCAGAAACTGGTCTAATAGCTGAAAATTGAGAAAACAGACTTCTGATGAATCATACAAAAGAAAAATGGAGTAAATAGGCTTGAAATAGTTATGTGGGACTCAAAATAGTACAAGAAGAAGCCTCTATTACTTGTATCTCATTCAGTGGAAGAAATCCAGAATGAAGATGGTCTAATAGCCGAATACGGGGAAATAGACTTATGATGAATCATACAAAGAAAATAGAGTAAATAGGCTTGAAATAGTCATCTCGGACTCATAATTGTACAAGAAGAAGCCAATATTACTTGTATCTCATTTCGTGGAAGAGATTCGAAACGAAGATCTGAAACTGGTCTAATAGCCGAAAATGAGGAAATCAGACTTCTGATGAATCAGACCATGAAAATGGAGTAAATAAGCTTGAAATAGTCATATGGGACTCATAATAGTACAAGAAGAAGCCTCTATTACTTGTATCTCATTTCGTGGAAGAAATCCAGAATGAAGATGGTCTAATAGCCGAATACGGGGAAATAGACTTCTGATGAATCATACAAAGAAAATGGAGTAAATAGGCTTGAAATAGACATCTCGGACTCATAATTGTACAAGAAGAAGCTTATATTACTTGTATCACATTTCGTGGAAGAGATTCCAAACGAAGATCTGAAACTGGTATAATAGCCGAAAATGTGGAAATCAAACTTCTGATGAATCACACCATGAAAATAGAGTAAATAAGCTTGAAATAGTCATATGAGACTCATAATAGTACAAGAAAAAGCCTCTATTACTTATACCTCATTCCGTAGAAGATATCACAAATGAAGATATGAATCTAGTCTTATAGCAGAAATTGGGGATAACTGAGTACCAATGATATTTCAAAGAAAATGGAGTAAATCGCTTTTAAATAGTCAAATGATATTCATAATTGTACAAGAAGAAGCTTCTATTACTTGTATCTCATTCCCTGGAAGAGATCCCAAACAAAGATTTGAAACTTGTCTAATAGCCAAAAATGGGGAAAACGGACTTCTTATGAATCATACAAAGAAAATGGAGTGAATAAGTTTGAAATAGTCATCTGGGACTCATAATAGTAATAAGAAGCATCTATTACGAATATCTCATTCCGTGGAAGAGATCCCAAACGAATATCCAAATTGTCTAATAGCCAAAATTTGGGAAAATGAACTTCTGATGAATCTTACAAAGGAAATGCAGTAAATATGATTTAAATAGTCATTTGGAAGTCATAATAGTATAAGGAGAAGCCTCTATTACTTGTATCTCATTCCCTGGAAGAGATCCCAAACGAAGATCTGAAACCGGTCCAATAGCCAAAACTGGAGAAAACGGACTTCTGATGAATTACACAAAGAAAATAGAGTAAATAGGTTTGAAATAGTCATTTGGGACTCATAATAGTACAAGAAAAAGCCTCTATTACTCTTATCACATTCCGTGGAAGAGATCCAGAATGAAGATTTAAAACTGGTTTAATAGCCGAATAGGAGAAAACAGACTTCTGACGAATTATACAAAGAAGATTTTAGTAAATATGCTTGAAATAGTCATCTGGGACTCATAATATTACAAGAAGAAGAATTCCCTGGAAGAGAACCCAAACGAAGATTGGAAACTGGTCTTATAGCCGAAAATGGGAAAAACGGACTTCTGATGAATCATACAAAGAAGATGGAGTAAATAGGTTTGAAATAGTCATCTGGGACTCATAATTGTACAAGAATAAGGCTCTATTACTCTTATCACATTCCGTGGAAGAGATCCAGAATGGAGATCTAAAACTGGTTTAATAGCCGAATAGGACAAAACAGACTTCTCATGAATAACAAAAAAGATTTTTGTAAATATGCTGGAAATAGTCATAATAGTACAAGAAGAAGAATTTATTACTTGTATCTAATTCCTTGGAAGAGAACCCAAACGAAGATTTGAAACTGGTCTTTAGCCAAAAATGGGAAAAACGAACTTCTGATGAATCATACAAAGAAGATGGAGTAAATAGGTTTGAAATAGTACAAGAAGAAGCCTCTATTACTCTTATCATATTTCGTGGGAGAGATCCATAATGAAGATCCAAAACTAGTTTAATAACCGAATAGGAGAAAACAGACTTCTCATGAATCATACAGAGAAAATTTAGTAAAAATGCTTGAAATAGTCATTTGGGACTCATAATAGTACAAGAAAAAGCCTTTATTACTTGTATCTCATTCCGAGGAAGAGATCCCAAACGAACATCTGAAACGGGTCTAATAGCCGAAAATGGGAAAAACGGACTTATGATGAATCATACAAAGAAAATTGAGTAAAAATGTTTGAAATAGTCATATGGGACTGACTCATAATAGTACAATAAGAAGCCTCTATTACAAGTATCACATTCGGTGGAAGAGATCTCAAATGAAGATCAAACTTGTCTAATAGCTGAAATTTGGGAGAACGGACTTCTGATGAATCTTACAAAAGAAATGGAATAAATATGATTCAAATAGTCATCTGGGAGTTATAATAGTACAAGGAGAAGCAGTTATTACATGTATCTCATTCCGTGGAAGAGATAATAAACAAAGATTTGAAACTGGTCTAATAGCTAAAAATGGGGAAATCGGACTTCTGATGAATCATTCAAAGAAAATGGAGGAAAGAGGTTTTAGTTAGTCATTTGGGACTCATCATTGTACAAGAAGAAGCCTCTACTACTTGTATCTCATTCCGTGGAAGAGATCCAAAATAAAGATCCAAAACTAGTTTAACAGCTGAATAGGGAAACAAGGAGTTCTGATGAATCATACAAAAAAATGGAGTCAATAGGCTTAGAATAGTCATCTTGGACTCATAATAATACATGAAGGAGCTTGTATTTCTTGTATCTCATTCCGTGGACGAGATTCCATACGAAGATCTGAAACTACTCCAGTAGCCGAAAATAGGGAAAACGGACTTCAAAAGGGAGTAAATAGGTTTAAATAGTCATCTGGGAGTCATACTAGTACAAGGAGAATCCTCTGTTACTTGTATCTCATTCCCTGGAAGAGATCCCAAATGAAGATCTGAGACTAGTCTAATAGCCAAAAATGGGGAAAACAGAGTTCTGATGAATAATACAAAGATAATGGAGTAAATAGGTTTTAATTAGTTATCTGGGACTAATAATAGTACAAGAAGAAGCCTCTATTACTTGTATCGCATTTCGTGGAAGAGATCCAGAATGAAGATCCAAAAATGGTTATTAGCCGAATAAGGGAAAACAGACTTTTGATGAATTATTTAATGAAAATTTAGTAAATATGCTTGAAATAGTCATCTGGGACTCATAATACTACAAGGAGAAGACTCTCTTACTTGTATCCCATTCCGTGGAAGAGATCCCAAAAGAAGATCTGAAACTGTTCAAAAAGCCGAAAAAGTGAAAATCAGACTTCTGATGAATCACACCATGAAAATGGAGTAAATGGGCTTGAAATAGTCATATGGGACTCATAATAGTACAAGAAGAAGCCTCTATTACTTATTCCTCATTCCGTAGAAGAGATCTCAAATGAAGATACGAATCTCGTCTAATAGCAGAAATTGGGGATGACTGACTTCCAATGAAATTACAAAGATAATGGAGTAAATCGGCTTTATATAGTCATATGATATTCATAATAGTACAAGAAGAATGTTCTATTACTTGTATCTCATTCCCTGGAAGAGATCCCAAACAAAGATTTGAAACTGATCTAACAGCCGAAAATAGGGAAAACGGACTTCTAATGAATCATACAAAGAAAATGGAGTAAATATGTTTGAAATAGTCATCTGGGACTCATAATAGTAATAAGAAGCATCTATTACGAGTATCTCATTCCATGGAAGAGAACCCAAATGAATATCCAAAATGTCTAATAGCCAAAATTTGGGAAAATGAACTTCTGATGAATCTTAAAAAGGAAATGGAGTAAATATGATTTAAATAGTCATTTGGGAGTCATAATAGTACAAGGAGAAGCCTCTCTATTATTTGTATCTCATTCCCTGGAAGAGATCCCAAACGAAGATATGAAACTGGTCTTATAGCCAAAATTGGGGAAAACGGACTTCTGATGAATCATACAAAGAAAATTGAGCAAATAGGTTTGAAATAGCCATCTGGGACTCATAATAGTATAAGAAGAAGCGTCTATTACTCTTATCACATTCCGTGGAAAAGATCCAGAATGAAGATCAGAAAATGGTTTAATAGCCGAATAGGAGAAAACAGATTTCTGACGAATTACACAAAGAAGATTTTAGTAAATATGCTTGAAATAGTCATCTGGGACTCATAATATTACAAGAAGAAGAATTTATTACTTGTATCTAATTCTCTGGAAGGGAACCCAAACGAAGATTTGAAACTGGTCTTTTTGCCGAAAATGGGAAAAACGGACTTCTGATGAATCATACAAACAAGATGGAGTAAATAGGTTTGAAATAGTAATCTGGGACTCATAATAGTACAAGCAGAAGCCTCTATTACTCTTATCACATTCCGTGGAAGAGATCCAGAATAAAGATCCAAAACTTGTTTAATAGCCGAATAGGAGAAAACAGACTTCTCACGAATCATACAAAGAAGATTTTAGTAAATATGCTTGAAATATTCATAATAGTACAAGAAGAAGAATGTATTACTTGTATCGAATTCCCTGGAAGTGAACCCAAACGAAGATTTGAAACTGGTCTTATAGCCGAAAATGGGAAAAACAGACTTCTGATGCATCATACAAAGAAGATGGAGTAAATAGGTTTGAAATAGTCATCTGGGACTCATAATAGTACAAAAAGAAGCCTCTATTACTCTTATCACATTACGTGGAAGAGATCCAGAATAAGATCCAAAACTAGTTTAATAGCCGAATAGTAGAAAACAGACTTCTGATGAATCATACAAAGAAAATTTAGTAAATATGCTTGAAATAGTCATCTGGGAATCATAATATTACAAGAGAAAACCTCTATTACTTGTATCTCATTCCCTGGAAGAGATCCCAAACGAACATCTGAAACAGGTCTAATAGCCAAAAATGGAGAAAACTGACTTATCATGAATCATACAAAGAAAATGGAGTAAATATGATTGAAATACTCAGATGGGACTCATAATAGTACAATAAGAAGCCTCTACTACGAGTATATCTCATTCCGTGGAAGAGATCCCAAATGAAGATCCAAACTTGTCTAATAGCTGAAATTTGGAAAAACGGACTTCTGATGAATCTTACAAAGGAAATGGAATAAATATGATTCCAATAGTCATCTGGGAGTTATAATAGTACAAGGAGAAGATGTTATTACTAGTATCTCATTCCGTGGAAAAGATCATAAACGAAGATTTGAAACTGGTCTAATAGCTAAAAATGGGGAAAACGGACTTCTGAATAATCATACAAAGAAAATGGAGAAATGAGGTTTTAATTAGTCATCTGGAACTCATCATAGGACAAGAAGAAGCCTCTATTACTTGTATCTAATTTCGTGGAAGAGATCCAGAATGAAGATCCAAAACTAGTTTAATAGCCGAATTGGGAAAAACGGACTTCTGATGAATCATACAAAGAAAATGGAGTAAATAGGATTGAAATAGTCATCTTGGACTCATAATAGTACATGAAGAAGCTTGTATTTATTGTATCTCATTCCGTGGAAGATATCCCAAACGAAGATCTGAAACTGCTCCAGTAGCCGAAAATAGGAAAAACGGACTTCTGATTAATCATACAAAGAAAATGGAGTAAAGAGGTTTGAAATAATCATCTGGGAGTCATACTAGTACAAGGAGAATCCTCTATTACTTGTATCTCATTCCTTGGAAGAGATCCCAAACGATGATCTGAGACTGGTCTAATAGCCAAAAATGGGGAAAACGGAGTTCGGATGAATAATAATAAGAAAATGGAGTAAATAGGTTTGAATTAGTTATCTGCGAATCATAATAGTACAAGAAGAAGCCTCTATTTCTTGTATCTCACTACGTGGAAGAGATCCAGAACAAAGATCCAAAACTGGTTAATAGCCGAATACGGGAACAGACTTTTGATGAATCATACAAAGAAAATGTAGTAAATATGTTTGAAATAGTCATATGGGACTCATAATAGTACAAGAAGAAGACTCTATTACTTGTATCTCATTCCGTGGAAAAGATCCCAAAAGAAGATCTGAAACTGTTCAAATAGCCGAAAAAGTGGAAATCAGACTTCTGATGAATCACACCATGAAAATGGAGTAAATAGGCAAGAAATAGTTATATGGGACTCATAATAGTACAAGAAGAAGCCTCTATTACATATACCTCATTCCGTAGAAGAGATCTCAAATGAAGATATGAATCTAGTATAATAGCAAAAATTAGGGATAACTGACTTCCAATGATATTACAAAGAAAATGGAGTAAATCGGCTTTAAATAGTCATATGGGACTCATAATAGTACAAGAAGAAGCTTCTATTACTTGTATCTCATTCCCTGGAAGAGATCCCAAACAAAGATTTAAAACTGGTCTAATAGCCGAAAATGGGGAAAACGGGCTTCTAATGAATCATACAAAGAAAATGGAGTAAATAAGTTTGAATTAGTCATCTTGGACTCATAATAGTAATAAGAAGAGTTACGAATATCTCATTCCGTGGAAGAGATCCCAAATTAATATCCAAATTGTCTAATAGCCGAAATTTAGGAAAATGAACTTCTAATGAACTTTACAAAGGAAATGAAGAAAATATGATTTAAGTAGTCATTTGGGAGTCATAATAGTACAAGGAGAAGCCCCTATTACTTGTATCTCATTCCCTAGAAGAGATCTCAAACGAAAATCTGAAACTGGTGTAATAGCCAAAATTGGAGAAAACGGACTTTTGATGAATCATACAAAGAAAATGGAGTAAAGAGGTTTGAATTAGTTATCTAGGACTTATAATAGTACAAGAAAAAGCCTCTATTACTATTATCTCAATCCGTGGAAGAGATCCAGAATGAAGATCCAAAATTGGTTCATAGCGGAATAGGGGAAAATAGACTTCTGATGAATCAAACAAAGAAAATTTAGTAAATATGCTTGAAATAGTCATATGAGACTCATAATAGTACAAGAAGAAGCCTTTATTACTTGTATCTCATTCCGTGGAAGAGATTCCAAACGAAGTCAGAAACTGGTCTAATAGCCGAAAATGGAGAAAACAGACTTCTGATGAATCATACAAAGAAAAATTGAGTAAATAGGCTTGAAATAGTTATGTGGGACTCAAAATAGTACAAGAAGAAGTCTCTATTACCTGTATCTCATTCCGTGGAAGAAATCCAGAATGAAGATGGTCTAATAGCCAAAATTTGGGTTAACGGACTTCTGATGAATCTTACAAAGAAAATGGAGAAATGAGGTTCTAATTAGTCATCCGGGACTCATCATATTACAAGAAGAAGCCTCTCTTACTTGTATCTAATTTCGTGGAAGAGATCCAGAATGAAGATCCAAAACTAGTTTAATAGCCGAATTGGGAAAAACGGACTTCTGATGAATCATACAAAGAAAATGGAGTAAATAGGCTTGAAATAAACATCTTGGACTCATAATAGTACATGAAGAAGCTTGCATTTATTGTATCTCATTCCGTGGAAGATATCCCAAACGAAGATCTGAAACTGCTCTAGTAGCCGAAAATAGGAAAAACGGACTTCTGATTAATCATACAAAGAAAATGGAGTAAATAGGTTTGAAATAGTCATCTGGGAGTCATACTAGTACAAGGAGAATCCTCTATTACTTGTATCTCATTCCCTGGAAGAGATCCCAAACGAAGATCTGAAACCGGTCTAATAGCCAAAACTGGGGAAAACGGACTTTTGATGAATCATACAAAGAAAATGGAGTAAATAGGTTTGAATAAGTTATCTGGGACTCATAATAGTACAAGAAGAAACCTCTATTACTTGTATCTCACTCCGTGGAACAGATCCAGAATAAAGATCCAAAACTGGTTAATAGCCGAATACGGGAACAGACTTTTGATGAATCATACAAAGAAAATGTAGTAAATATGTTTGAAATAGTCATATGAGACTCATAATAGTACAAGAAGAGGACTCTATTACTTGTATCTCATTCCGTGGAAGAGATCCCAAAAGAAGATCTGAAACTGTTCAAATAGCCGAAAAAGTGGAAATCAGACTTCTGATGAATCACACCATAAAAATGGAGTAAATAGGCTTAAAATAGTTATATGAGACTCATAATAGTACAAGAAGAAGCCTCTATTATATATACCTCATTCCGTAGAAGAGATCTCAAATGAAGATATGAATCTAGTATAATAGCAGAAATTGGGGAAGAGATAATAAACGAAGATTTGAAACTGGTCTAATAGCTAAAAATTGGGAAAAAGGACTTCTGATGAATCATACAAAGAAAATGGAGAAAATAGATTTTAATTAGTCATCTGGGACTCATCATAATACAAGAAGAAGCCTCTATTAATTGTATCTCATTTCCGTGGAAGAGATCCAGAATGAAGATCCAAAACTAGTTTAATAGCCGAATAGAGAAAAACGGACTTCTGATGAATCATACATAGAAAATCGAGTAAATAGGCTTGAAATAGTCATCTTGGACTCATAATAGTTCATGAAGAAGCTTGTATTTCTTGTATCTCATTCCGTGGAAGAGATCCCAAACGAAGATCTGAAACTGCTCCAGTAGCCGAAAATAGGGAAAATGGACTTCTGATTAATCATACAAAGAAAATAGAGTAAATAGGTTTGAAATAGTCATCTGAGAGTCATACTAGTACAAGGAGAATCCTCTATTACCTGTATCTCATTCCCTGGAAGAGGTCCCAAACGAAGATCTGAGACTGGTCTAATAGCCACAAATGGTGAAAACGGAGTTCTGATGAATAATACAAAGAAAATGGAGTAAATAGGTTTGAATTAGTTATCTAGGACTAATTATAGTACAAGAAGAAGCCTCTATTACTTGTATCTTAATCCGTGGAAGAGATCCAGAATGAAGATCCAAAACTGGTTAATAGCCGAATAGGGGAAAACAGACTTCTAATGAATCAAACAAATAAAATTTAGTAAATATGCTTGAAATAGTCATCTGGGACTCATAATACTACAAGAAGAAGCCTTTATTACTTGTATCTCATTCCGTGGAAGAGATTCCAAACGAAGTCAGAAACTGGTCTTATAGCCAAAAATGGAAAAAACAGACTTCTGACGAATCATACAAAGAAAAATGGAGTAAATAGGCTTGAAATAGTTATGTGGGACTCATAATAGTACAATAAGAAGCCTTTATTATTTGTATCTCATTCCGTGGAAGAAATCCAGAATGAAGATGGTCTAATAGCCGAATACGGGGAAATAGACTTCTGATGAATCATACAATGAAAATGGAGTAAACCGGATTTAAATAAACATCTAGGACTAATAATAGTACAAGAAGAAGCTTCTATTACTTGTATCTCATTCTCTAGAAGAGATCCCAAACGAAGATTTGAAATTGGACTAATAGCCGAAAATGGGGAAAACAGACTTCTGATGAATCATACTGAGAAAATTGAGTAAATAGGTTTGAAATAGTCATCTGGGACTTATAATAGTATAAGAAGAAGCCTCTATTACTCTTATCACATTCCGTGGAAAAGATCCAAAATGAAGATCCAAAACTGGTTTAGTAGCCGAATAGGAGAAAACAGACTTCTGACGAATCTTACAAAGAAGATTTTAGTAAATATGCTTAAAATAGTCATCTCAGACTCAAAATAGTACAAGAAGAAGAATTTATTACTTGTATCTAATTCCCTGGAAGAGAACCCAAACGAAGATTTGAAACTGGTCTTATAGCCGAAAATGGGAAAAACGGACTTCTGATGAATCATACAAAGGAGATGGAGTAAATAGGTTTGAAATAATCATCTGGGACTCATAATAGTACAAGAAGAAGCCTCTATTACTCTTATCACATTCCGTGGAAGAGATCCATAATGAAGATCCAAAACTAGTTTAATAGCCGAATAGGAGAAAACAGACTTCTGACAAATCATACAAACAAAGTTTTGTAAATATGTTTGAAATAGTCATCTAGGACTCAAAATCGTACAAGAAGAAGCCACTTTTACTTGTATGTCATTCTGTGGAAGAGATTCCAAACGAAGAGTTGAAACTGGTCTAATAGCCAAAATTGGGGAAAACGGACTTTTCATGAATCATACAGAGAAAATGGAGTGAACAGGTTTGAAATAGTCATCTTGGACTCATAATAGTAATAAGAAGCATATATTACGAGTATCTCATTTCGTGGAAGATATCCCTAATGAATATCCAAATTGTCTAATAGTCGAAATTTTGGGAAATCGGACTTCTGATGAATCTTACAAAGGAAATGGAGTAAATATGATTTAAATAAACATCTGGGAGTCATAATAGTATAAGAAGAAGCCTCTATTACTTGTATCTCGTTCCCTGGAAGAGATCCCAAACGAAGATATAAGACTTGTCTAAGCCAAAATTGGGGAAAACAGACTTCTGATGAATCATACAAAGAAAATGGAGAAAATAGGTTTGAATTAGTCATATGTGACTCATAATAGCACAAGAAGAAACCTCTATTACTTGTATCTCGTTCCGTTGAAGAGATCCAGATTGAAGATGCAAAACTGGTTTAATAGCCGAATAGGGAAAAACGGACTTCTGATGAATCATACAAAGAAAATGGAGTAAATATCTTTGAAATACACATCTGGGACTCATAATAGTACAATTAGTAGCCTCTATTACGAGTATCTCATTCTGTGGAAGAGATCCTAAATGAATATCCAAACTTGTCTAATAGCCGAAATTTGGGAAAACGGACTTCTAATGAACCTTACAAAGGAAATGGAGTAAATATGATTCAAATAGTCATCTAGGAGTTATAAGAGTACAATGAGATGCCTATATTACTTGTATCTCATTCCGTTGAAGAGATCTTAAGCAAAGATTTGAAACTGGTCTTATAGCCAAAAATGGGGAAAACGGACTTCTGATGAATGATTCAAAGAAAATGGAGTAAATTGGTTTGAATTAGTCATCTGGGACTCATAATAGTGCAAGAAGAAGCCTCTATTACTTGTATCTCATTCCGTGGAAGAGATCGAGAATGAAGATCTGAAACTGTTCAAATAGCCGAAAAATGGGAAAACAGAGTTCTGATGAATCACACCATGAAAATGGAGTAAATATGCTTGAAATAGTCATCTATGACTCATAATAGTACAAGAAGAAGCGTCTATTACTTATACCTCATTCCGTTAAAGAGATCTCAAATGAAGATATGAATTTAGTCTAATAGCAGATATTGGGGATAACTGACTTCCAATGATATTCAAAGAAAATGGAGTAAATAGGCTTTAAATAGTCATATGGGACTCATAATAGTACAAGAAGAAGCTTCTATTACTTGTATATCATTCCTTGGAGGAGATCCCAAACAGAGATTTGAAACTGGTATAATAGCCAAAATTAGGGAAAATAGATTTCTGATGAATCTTACAAAGGAAATGGATTAAATATGATTTAAATAGTCATTTGGGAGTCATTATAGTACAAGGAGAAGCCTCTATTACTTGTATCTCATTCCCTGGAAAAGATCCCAAACGAAGATCTGAAACTTTTCTAATAACCAAAATTAGGGAAAATGGACTTCTGATGAATCATACAAAGAAAATGGAGTAAATAGGTTTAAATTAGTCATCTGGGACTCATAATAGTACGAGAAGAAGCCTCTATTACTTGTATCTCATTGCGTGGAAGAGATCTAGAATGAAGATCCAAAACTTGTTTAATAGCCAAATAGGAGAGAACAGAATTCAGATCAATCATTGAGAGAGAACTTTAGAGGGAGATTTTATTCAGAGCTTTTTGGGGAGACAAATCCTGTACTCTTTAGAGAAGATTTCGAACCCCCTTTGTTTTCTACTCTTTCTCTTAATGCAATTTTATTCAGTTATGTTTTGTGATCTCATAATCATGTCTGAGTAATCTGCTAGTTAAGTTAGGGTTTTTCAAAGGTTGATGAAAAGAGTGTAGAATCGCTATCCGTTAGGATTATCTCATGGTTTTTCATCTCTGCTTGCTTTAAAATCGAATTTCTGAGACACATCATCTAGGAATCCGAAAATCATAGGTTGTTAAATATTTGTGAGAGCATTATTCATAACCTGAACTAGTATTTGATGAGCAAAACAACTTAGTACAAAGAGATTTGGCTTAGGAGTTTTGTAAACAATTGAATCTGATCATTCCTGCATACTTAGGTTGTTAGGGTTTGCAAAGAGATTTGAAACTCTGTGATCTAGGTATAGATAACTTCTACAATGAGAATTGATTAGTTATGCATTAGAGATTCATGTTTAAAAACGGTTCTTAATCATTCCTGATTCCCTGCATTCTGCATTCTTGGATTCATACCTGCGAATTACCCTAGCTTAGCGCTTTTAGTCTTCCTGAACTTAGAACATATCATACCATCGTTTGCTTATTTCTAATTATTCATTCGCATTACATACATCATATTTCGCTTAGCTTAGTCCAAATCTATAATTGATAGTGTAGTTAGCATTACTCTCTTGGGATTTCGATACCCCTTATACTACATCTGCTTTGCTATGCACTTGCAGTAGTTTTTATTTGGGTAAAACCTGAACCCTATCAAGTTTTTGGCGCCGTTGCCGGGGAGTAATAGCTGCCTATCGATTTTTAGTATTAGGATTTTGTCTAAGTTTTTATTTCTTTACTGATTTTCAACTACTTTTCTTTGTTCCTGTTTCAGGTGTATGCCTAATCGCAGAACCAGAAGCAACAAAGAGAAGGAGCTTGTGACTTTGAGCATCGACGAGCTTGCTAGGTTAGAGAGAACTAACAGGAAAGCTAAGAAGCAATCTGCAATGGTCTCTCCACTGATCTTGGTTGAAGATGCAGAAGGTCACTTGGTTGACAGGGAAGGAAACAGGAGGAACGAAGAGGGGCAGAGAATTGATCAAGAGGGGAATGTCATTGTTGAACAGCAGGTTCAGCAAGTGGCTGAGAACGTGGGAGTCCCTGCTGCTGTCAATAACGCTGCTGGGCGTTTTGTTCAGAGGACTCTAGGTGATTACAACAGACCTGATCAGTTCTATGCCAACAGAGCTGCAATCCGACCTCCTGCCTTCCAGAGGAACGATTTTGAGTTAAACCAGTCTACTATCAGCTGGTTGGTCAGCATCCCTTCCATGGTGTACCTCATGAGCATCCTATGGATCACATAGAGAGGTTTGAGGATTTAGCTTCCAGTGTCAAAGCTAATGGAGTCAGCAATGATTTCCTGTTCTGCAAGCTTTTTCCTTACTCTCTTGGAGGAGAAGCTGCATATTGGCTGAAGCAACTGGAACCTGCTTCATTGACCACTTGGGAAGACACTAAGAACGCCTTTCTGAATAACTTCTATGATGATTCAAGGTCAGAGGACATGAGGACGAAAATTGCTTCCTTTACACAAGGCCCTACTGAAGCTTTTAAGGCTTCTTGGATCAGGTTCAACTCTTATCAAAGGGACTGTCCTCATCATGGTTTCAGTCAGGTGCAATTACTTGGGATCTTCTTCAGAGGCATTGACTGGAAATATCAGATGGCACTGGATGCAGCAAGTGCAGGAAACTTCAACACCAACAGACCAGAAGAAGCTGTAAGATTGATTGAAAACTTGGCCTGCAGTAACAGCACTAAGAATGCAGATTTTCAGAGAAAGCAGCAGGCTGGTTTGAATGATGGAAACCAAATAGCTGAAGTTAAGGCTAAGTTAGACAGCATGCACAGCCTTCTGGTGGGAAAGAAGTCAGTCCAATTCGCTGCAGAAGTGGAGAGTTTCGAAAATCCTGAAGAATTTGAGCAGAAAGATGTTAATTTCATCAATGGAGGGGGTTTTCAGATCCAAAAGTTTGGAAATCAGCAATGGAACAGAGGCTACAACAGCAATAATCAGCAGAGTACCTTTACAGGAGGACATAGCACGCCTGGTTACACTCCTAAGCCCCCATTCCAGAAGACTGAAGTTGAGAAACCTTACCAAAACAGCAGGAATTTTGGTTCTTCTTCCTACCAAACTGCACCTCCACAATACAATAAAATGGAAGCTATGCTGGAGCAGGTACTTGAAGGACAGCAGAAGATGACAATGAACTTCAATGGCAAGCTAGATTCGCTGTATCAAGACCTGAATGGAAAAATTGAGAGCCTGAACTCTCACATGAAGAAGCTTGATGTGCAGGTTGCTCAAACTGCAGGAGCTGTTCAAAGGCAAGAGGGATTCCTTCCTGGAAGGACTGATATCAATCCCAAGCATCAGGTTAATGCCATCACAGTCAGGAATGAAAAGGAGCTTAAAACAGTGCAGAAAAAGAGGTTGAGTGCAGAACAGATCGTGCAACTCGTGGAGTCTGAAGATGAAATTTTTTCTGTCTCAGAGGTGAGTGACGAGCGTCACCAAGGAGGAGTGACGCTCGTCACCAACCTACAAGGGTATCGGGGGTTGTCACAAGTGAGTGACGAGCGTCACCCCCCAGGTGACGGTCGTCACCCACCCCAGAACGAAGCTGCTTCGCCTGTAACTGCAAATTATGACCAGGAACGTGTCTATAAACCCAAAACACCATTCCCCAAGCATTCTAGGAAGTCTAAACAGGAGATAGAAGAAGCCAGATGTAAAGCTATGATAGACAAGCTGATGCTTGAGATCCCTCTTGTTGATGCAGTCAAGCTTTCACCAGCTCTAAGAAGGTATGTAAAGAGAATGGTTGTGAATGGTGTAAGTCCTGAGGAAGGAGCATTGCTTACCAGAGACATAAGTGCAATTCTCTTAGGCACAGTTCCAAAGAAGAAGAAGAAGGTGACTGTTTCTGAACAAGTCAATACCATCACTCAAAGCAGAGTTCCAGAGAAGCTATATGATCCAGGGACCTTTGTGCTTGATTGCTCAATATCTGCAGGACGTTTTCCCCACTCTCTATGTGATCTAGGGTCAAGTATTAACTTGATGCCTTTCTCTGTTGCTGCTAGACTTGGAATGACTGATTTCAAGCCAGCTGGGATCTCTCTCATCCTAGCAGATCGATCCATAAGGACCCCAGAAGGCATGTTAGAGAATGTTCATGTTAACATTGAAGGCTGCATAATTCCTACAGATTTTGTGGCTCTGAAATATGCTGAAGAACCTAAAGATCCTCTTATTCTGGGAAGACCATTCTTGGCTACTGCTGGAGCCATCATTGATGTTAGAAAGGGGAACATTGAGCTTGATCTTGGTGATGTTGTCATGAACTTTGACATGGATAAGTTAAGAAAGAGTTCTACCATTGATGGTCAGACCTTTTCTGTAAGAACTTCTAGAGATGAAGAGACTGTCATGGAGCATTCAGAAGACACTATTGCTGAGTGTGTCAATGAATCAGATATTAGTAGGCAAGTGAGCAAGATGGCTGTTGAAGAGCCAATATTTGAAACTTCTGCAGAAGCTGTTGGGTTTGAGGATTGCAGTGAGGATCATATCTTCATGACTAGGCTTGAAAAAGAGGTTCCAATGAATGCCAAATTGCTGGAGGAAGACGTGTTTGTGATGGAAGCAACACTTGCAGAGCTGAATTGCAGGAAAACTGCAGAAACGCGAACTGTAGAGTCAGTGACGAGCGTCACTGACCTGGTGACGCTCGTCACCAACCTGAACACAAAGCAGCAACGTGATTTTACAGCTACAAGTCCATCATATGTTGCCAATCCGAAAATTCAACAGTCCACAACCGAGAAACCTGCAACTAAGCAAAGAAAGCTTGGTGTTTCTTTTGATGATTCTGTAGGAAAACGAAATGTCCCACCCACAGTCACGACCCACTCTGCTGATGTTCCTCACTTCCTTGGAAGTGTTCATACATCTACTGCTTACAAACCACCATGGATGAGGAGACATTCTTCTCCAAGGCATTCACTGCCACCCTCTGCTCCACCAGCAGTCTGAGCAGCATTCAAAGTCGAGCTAATGACTTTAAACAAGCGCTTAGTGGGAGGCAACCCACTAGTAAGTTTTCTTTTTCATATATTAGTTTAGTTTTCTATTACATAGCTAAAAAAAAAAAAAACCCCAAAAACACCAAAAAAAAATCAAAAAAAAAAAGAGTCACTTTGTTCAGTTTGCTTGGATGATGTCTTGTGAACTTGTTGGACCATGGATTATGCTTTGTTTGGATGATGTGTGTTTCGGGAAAAGAAACTTCTGATGAATCAAACAAAGAAAATTTAGTAAATAAGCTTGAAATAGTCATCTTGGACTCATATAGTACAAGAAGAAGCCTCTATTACTTGTATCTCGTTCCGTGGAAGAGATCCAGAATGAAGATCCAAAACTGGTTTAATAGCCGAATAGGGAAAAACGAACTTCAGATGAATCATACAAAGAAAATGGAGTAAATATCTTTGAAATAGACATCTGAGACTCATTATAGTACAATAAGAAGCCTCTATTACGAGTATCTCATTCTGTGGAAGAGATCCCAAATGAAGATCCAAACTTGTCTAATAGGCGAAATTTGGGAAAACGGACTTCCGAAGAATCTTACAAAGGAAATGGAGGAAATATGATTCAAATAGTCATTTGGGAGTTATAATAGTACAAGGAGAAGCCGTTATTACTTGTATCTCATTCCGTGGAAGAGATTATAAACGAAGATTTGAAACTGGTCTAATAGCTAAAAATTGGGAAAAAGGACTTCTAATGAATAATACCAAGAAAATGGAGAAAAGAGATTTTAATTAGTCATCTGGGACTCATCATAGTAAAAGAAGAGCCCTCTATTAATTGTATCTCATTCCATGGAAGAGATCCAGATTGAAGATCCAAAACTAGTTTAATAGCCGAATAGAGAAAAACGGACTTCTGATGAATCATACATAGAAAATGAAGTAAATAGGCTTGAAATAGTCATCTTAGACTCATAATAAAGAAGCTTGTATTTTTTGTTTCTCAATCCGTGGAAGAGATCCCAAACGAAGATCTGAAACTGCTCCAGTAGCCGAAAATAGGGAAAACGGACTTCTGATTAATCATACAAAGAAAATGGAGTAAATAGGTTTGAAATAGTCATCTGGGAGTCATTCTAATACAAGGAAAATCCTCTATTACTTGTTTCTCATTCCCTGGAAGAGATCCCAAACGAAGATCTGAGACTGGTCTAATAGCCACAAATTGGGAAAACGGACTTCTGATGAATAATACAAAGAAAATGGAGTAAATAGGTTTGAATTAGTTATCTCGAACTCATAATAGTACAAGAAGAAGCCTCTATTACTTGTATCTCAATCTGTGGAAGAAATCCAGAATGAAGATCCAAAACTGGTTAATAGCCGAATAGGGGAAAACAGACTTCTAATGAATCAAACAAATAAAATTTAGTATTTATGCTTGAAATAGTCATCTGGGACTCATAAAGTAGAAGAAGAAGCCTTTATTACTTGTATCTCATTCCTTGGAAGAGATTCCAAACGAAGTCAGAAACTGGTCTAATAGCCGAAAATGGAGAAAATAGGCTTGAAATAGTTATGTGGGACTGATAATAGTACAAGAAAAAGCCTTTATTACTTGTATCTTATTCCGTGGAAGAAATCCAGAATGAAGATGGTCTAATAGCCGAATACCGGGAAATAGACTTCTGATGAATCATACAAAGAAAATGGAGTCAATTGGATTTAAATAAACATCTAGGACTAATAATAGTGCAAGAAGAAACTTCTATTACTTGTATCTCAATCCCTAGATGAGATCCCAAACAAAGATTGGAAATTGGTCTAATAGCCGAAAATAGGGAAAGCAGACTTCTGATGAATCATACTGAGAAAATTGAGTAAATAGGTTTGAAATAGTCATCTGGGACTCATAATAGTACAAGAAGAAGCCTCTATTACCCTTATCACATTCCATGAAAAAGATCCATAATGAAGATCCAAAACTGGTTTAATAGCCGAATAGGAGAAAACAGACTTCTGAAGAATCATACAAAGAAGATTTTAGTTAATATGCTTAAAATAGTCATCTCAGACTCAAAATAGTACAAGAAGAAGAATTTATTACTTGTATCTAATTCCCTGGAAGAGAACCCAAACGAAGATTTGAAACTGGTCTTATAGCCGAAAAATAGGATAAACGGACTTCTGATGAATCATACAAAGTAGATGGAGTAAATTGGTTTGAAATAATCATCTGGTACTCATAATAGTACAAGAAGAAGCCTCTATTACTCTTATCACATTCCGTGGAAGAGATCCATAATGAAGATCCAAAACTAGTTTAATAACTGAATAGGAGAATATAGACTTCTGACGAAACATGCAAACAAAATTTAGTAAATATGTTTGAAATAGTCATCTAGGACTCATAATCGTACAAGAAGAAGCCTCTTTTACTTGTATGTCATTCCGTGGAAGAGATTCCAAACGATGAGTTGAAACTGGTCTAATAGCCGAAATTGGGGAAAACGGACTTTTCATGAATCATACAAAGAAAATGGAGTAAACAGGTTTGAAATAGGCATCTAGGACTCATAATAGTAATAAGAAGCATATATCACGAGTATCTCATCTCGTGGAAGAGATCCCTAATGAATATCCAAATTGTCTAATAGCCAAAATTTGGGAAAACGGACTTCTGATGAATCTTACAAAGGAAATGGAGTAAATATGATTTAAATAGTCATCTGGGAGTCATAATAGTATTTGAAGAAGCTGTTATTACTTGTATCTCATACCGTGGAAGAGATCATAAACGAAGATTTGAAACTGGTCTAATAGCTAAAAATGGGGAAAATGGACTTCTGATAAATCATAGAAAGAAAATGGAGTAAATTGGTTTGAATTAGCCATCTGGGACTCATAATATTCCAAGAAGAAGCCTCTATTACTTATATCACATTCTGTGGAAGATATCCATAATGAAGATCCAAAACTAGTTTAATAGCCGAATAGGGAAAAACGGACTTCTGATGAATCATACATAGAAAATGGAGTAAATAGGCTTGAAAAACTCATCTTGGACTCATAATGGTACATGAAGAAGCTTGTATTTCGTGTATCTCATTCCATGGAAGAGATCCCAAACGAAGATGTGAAACTGCTCCAGTAGCCGAAAATAGGGAAAACGAACTTCTGATTAATCATACAAAGAAAATGGAGTAAATTGGTTTGAAATAGTCAACTAGGAGTCATAATAGTACAATGAGAATCCTTGAAATTGTCATTTGGGACTCATAATAGTACAAGAGAATGCCTCTGTTACTTGTATCTCATTCCCTGGAAGAGATCCCAAACGAACATGTAAAATGGGTCTAATAGCCGTAAATGGAAAAAACAGACTTATGATGAATCATACAAAGAAAATGGAGTAAATATGTTCGAAATAGTCATATGGGACTCATAATCGTACAATTAGAAGCCTCTATTACGAGTATCTCATTCCGTGGAAGAGATCCCAAATGAAGATTCAAACTTGTCTAATAGCCGAAATTTGGGAAAACGGACTTCTGATAAATCTTACAAATGAAATGGAATAAATATGATTCAAATAGTCATCAGGGAGTTATAATAGTACAAAGAGAAGCCGTTATTACTTGTATATCATTCTGTGGAAGAGATAATAAACGAAGATTTGAAACTAGTCTAATAGCTAAATTGGGGAAAACGGACTTCTGATGAATCATACTAAGAAAATGGACAAAAGAGGTTTTAATTAGTCATCTGGGATTCATCATAGTACAAGAAGAAGTCTTAATTACTTGTATCTCATTCCATGGAAGAGATCCAAAATGAAGATCCAAAACTAGTTTAATAGCCGAATAGGGAAAAACAGACTTCTGATGAATCATACAAAGAAAATAGAGTAAATAGGCTTGAAATAGTCATCTTGGACTCATAATAGTACATGAAGAAGCTTGTATTTCTTGTATCTCATTTCCTGGAAGAGATCTCAAACAAAGATTTGAAACTAGTCTAATAGCCGAAAATGGGAAAAACGGACTTCTAATGAATCATACAAAGAAAATGGAGTAAATAAGTTTGAAATAGTCAACTGGGACTCATAATAGTAATAAGAAGTATCTATTACAAGTATCTCATTCCGTAGAAGAGATCCCAAATGAATATCCAAATTGTCTAATAGCCGAAATTTGGAAAAATGAACTTCTGATGAATCTTACAAAGGAAATGGAGTAAATATGATTTAAATAGTCATTTGGGAGTCATAATAGTACAAGGAGAAGCTTTTATTATTTGTATCTCATACCCTGGAAGAGATCCCAAACGAAGATCTGAAACTGGTCTAATAGCCAAAATTGGGAAAAACGGACTTCTGATAAATCATACAAAGAAGATGGAGTAAATAGGTTTGAAATTGTCATCTGGGACTCATAATAGTACAAGAAGAAGGCTCTATTACTCTTATCACATTCCGTGGAAGAGATCCAAAATGAAGATCTAAAACTGGTTTAATAGCCGAATAGGAGAAAACAAACTTCTCGCGAATCATACAAAGAAGATTTTAGTAAATATGCTCGAAATAGCCATAATAGTACAAGAAGAAGAATTTATTACTTGTATCTAATTCCCTGGAAGAGAACCCAAACGATGTTTTGAAACTGGTCTTATTGCCGAAAATGGGAAAAACGAACTTCTGATGAATAATACAAAGAAGATGGAGTAAATAGGTTTGAAATAGTCATCTCGGACTTATAATAGTACAAGAAGAAGCCTCTATTACTCTTATCACATTCCGTGGGAGAGATCCAGAATGAAGATCCAAAACTAGTTAAATAGCCGAATAGGAGAAAACAGACTTCTCATGAATCATACAAAGAAAATTTAGTAAATATGCTTGAAATAGCCATATGGGACTCATAATAGTACAAGAGAAGCCTCTATTACTTGTATCTCATTCCCTGGAAGAGATCCCAAACGAACATGTGAAACGGGTCTAAAAGCCAAAAATGGAAAAAACGGACTTATGATGAATCATACAAAGAAAATGGAGTAAATATGTTTGAAATAGTCATAGTGGACTCATAATAGTACAATAGGAAGCCTCTATTACGAGTATCTCATTCTGTGGAAGAGATCCCAAATGAAGATCTGAAACTGCTCCAGTAGCCAAAAATAGAGAAAACAGATTTCTGATTAATCATACAAAGAAAGTGGAGTAAATAGGTTTGAAATAGTCATCTGGAAGTCATACTAGTACAAGGACAATCCTCTATTACTTGTATCTCATTCCCTGGAAGAGATCCCAAACGAAGATCTTAGACTGGTCTAATAGCCAAAAATTGGGAAAACGGAGTTCTGATGAATAATACAAAGAAAATGGAGTAAATAGGTTTGAGTTAGTTATCTGGGATTCATAATACTACAAGAAGAAGCCTCTATTACTTGTATCTCATTCCGTGGAAGAGATCCAAAATGAAGATCCAAAACTGGTTAATACCCGAATAGGGGAAAACAGACTTTTGATAAATCATACAAAGAAAATTTAGTAAATATGCTTGTAATAGCCATCTGGGACTCATAATAGTAAAAGAAGAAGCCTCTATTACTTATACCTCATTCCGTTGAAGAGATCTCAAATGAAGATATGAATCTAGTCTAATAGCAGAAATTAGAAATAACTAACTTCCATTGATATTACAAAAAAAATGGAGTAAATCGGCTTTAAATAGTCATATGATATTCATAATCACAAGAAGAAGCTTCTATTACTTGTATCTCATTCCCTGGAAGAGATCCCAAACAAAGATTTGAAACGGGTCTAATAGCCGAAAATGGGGAAAACGGACTTCTAATGAATCATACAAAGAAAATGGAGTAAATAAGTTTGAAATAGTCATCTGGGACTCATAATAGTAATAAGAAGCATCTATTACGAGTATCTCATTCCGTGGAAGAGATCCCAAATGAATATCCAAATTGTCTAATAGCCGAAATTAGGAAAAATGAACTTCTGATGAATCTTACAAAGGAAATGGAGTAAATATGATTTAAATTGTCATTTGGGAGTCATAATAGTACAAGGAGAACCTTTATTACTTGTATCTCATTCCTTGGAAGAGATCCCAAACGAAGATCTGAAACTGGTCTAACAGCCAAAATTGGGAAAAACGGACTTCTGATGAATCATACAAAGAAGATGGAGTAAATAGGTTTGAAATAGTCATATGAGACTCATATTAGTACAAGAAGAAGCCTCTATTACTCTTATCACATTCCGTGGAAGAGATCCAGAATGAAGATCCAAAACTGGTTTAATAGCCGAATAGGAGAAAAGATACTTCTCACGAATCATACAAAGAATATTTTAGTAAATATGCTTGAATTAGTATAAATAGTACAAGAAGAAGAATTTATTACTTGTATCTTATTCCCTGGAAGAGAACCCAAACAAAGATTTGAAACTGGTCTAATAGCCGAAAATGGGGAAAACAGACTTCTAATGAATCATACAAAGAAAATAGAGTAAATATGTTTGAAATAGTCATCTAGGACTCATAATAGTAATAAGAAGCATCTATTACGAGTATCTCATTCCGTGGAAGAGATCCCAAATGAATATCCAAATTGTCTAATAGCCGAAATTAGGAAAAATGAACTTCTGATGAATCTTACAAAGGAAATAGAGTAAATATGATTTAAATAGTCATTTGGGAGTCATAATAGTACAAGGAGAAGCCTTTATTACTTTTATCTCATTCCTTGGAAGAGATCCCAAACGAAGATCTGAAACTGGTCTAACAGCCAAAATTGGGAAAAACGGACTTCTGATGAATCATACAAAGAAGATGGAGTAAATAGGTTTGAAATAGTCATATGAGACTCATAATAGTACAAGAAGAAGCCTCTATTACTCTTATCACATTCCGTGGAAGAGATCCAGAATGAAGATCCAAAACTGGTTTAATAGCCGAATAGGAGAAAACATACTTCTCACGAATCATACAAAGAATATTTTAGTAAATATTCTTGAAATAGTTATAATAGTACAAGAAGAAGAATTTATTACTTGTATCTCATTCCATGGAAGAGATCCCAAACGAAGATCTGAAACTGCTCCAGTAGCAGAAAATAGGGAAAACAGACTCCTGATTAATCATACAAAGAAAATGGAGTAAATAGATTTAAAATAGTCATCTGAACGTCATAATAGTACAAGGAGAATCCTGTATTACTTGTATCTCATTCCCTGGAAGAGATCCCAAACGAAGATCTGAGACTGGTCTAACAGCCAAAATTGGGGAAAACGGACTTCTGATGAATCATACAAAGAATATGGAGAAAATAGGTTTGAATTAGTCATCTGGAACTCATAATAGTACAAGAAGAAGCATTTATTACTTGTATCTCGTTCCGTGGAAGAGATCCAGACTGAAGATCCAAAACTGGGTTAACAGCCGAATAGGGAAAAACAGACTTCTGATGAATCATACAAATAAAATGGAGTAAATATGTTTGAAATAGACATCTGGGACTCATAATAGTACAATAAAAAGCCTCTATTACGAGTATCTCATTCTATGGAAGAGATCCTAAATGAATATCCAAACTTGTCTAATAGCCAAAATTTGGGAAAATCGACTTCTAATGAACCTTACAAAGGAAATGGAGTAAATATGATTCAAATAGTCATCTGGGAGTTATAATAGTACAAGGAGAAGCCTCTATTACTTGTATCTCATTCTGTGGAAGAGATCCTAAACAAAGATTTGAAACTGGTCTAACAGCCAAAAATGGGGAAAAACGGAATTCTGATGAATTATACAAAGAAAATGGAGTAAATAGGTATGAATTAGTCATCTAGGACTCATAATAGTGCAAGACGAAGCCTCTATTACTTGTATCTCATTCTGTGGAAGAGATCATGAATGAAGATCTGAAACTGTTCAAATAGCCGAAAAAGTGGAAAACAGAGTTCTGATGAATCACACCAAGAAAATGGAGTAAATAGGATTGAAATAGTCATATGTGACTCATAATAGTACAAGAAGAAGCCTCTATTACTTATACCTCATTCCGTTGAAGAGATCTCAAATGAAGATATGAATTTAGTCTAATAGCAGATATTGGGGTTATAACTGACTTCTAATGATATTACGAAGAAAATGGAGTAAGTCGGCTTTAAATAGTCATATGAGACTCATAATAGTACAAGAGCAAGCTTCTATTACTTGTATCTCATTCGCTGGAGGAGATCCCAAACAAAGATTTGAAACTGGTCTAATAGCCGAAAATGGGGAAAGCGGACTTCTAATGAATCATTCAAAGAAAATGCAGTAAATAAGTTTAAAATAGTCATCTGTGACTCATAATAGTAATAAGAAGCATCTATTACGAGTATCGCATTTCGTGGAAGAGATCCCAAATGAATATCCAAACTATCTAATAGCCAAAATTTGGGAAAACGGATTTCTGCTGAATCTTAAAAAGGAAATGGATTAAATATGATTTAAGAAGTCATTTGGGAGTCATAATAGTACAAGGAGAAGCATCTATTACTTGTATCTCATTCCCTGGAAGAGATCCCAAACGAAGAACAGAAACTTTTCTAATAGCCAAAATTAGGGAAAACGGACTTCCTATGAATCATACAAAGAAAATGGAGTAAATAGGTTTGAATTAGTCATCTGCGACTCATAATAGTACAAGAAGAAGCCTCTATTACTTGTATCTCAATCCTTGGAAGAGATCGAGAATGAAGTTCCAAAACTGGTTAATAGCCGAATAGGGGAAAACAGACTTCTGATGAATCAAACAATGAAAATATAGTAAATATGCTTGAAATGGTCATCTGTGAGTAATAATAGTACAAGAAGAAGCCTTTATTACTTGTATATCATTATGTGGAAGAGATTCCAAACGAAGTCAGAAACTGGTCAAATAGCCAAAAATGGAGAAAAGAGACTTCTGATGAATCATACAAAGAAAAATGGAGTAAATAGGCTTGAAATAGTTATGTGGGACTTATAATAGTACAAAAAGAAGCCTCTATTACTTGTATCTCATTCCGTGGAAGAAATCCAGAATGAAGATGGTATAATAGCCGAATACGGGGAAATATACTTCTGATGAATCATACAAAAAAATGGAGTAAATCGGATTTAATTAGTCATCTAGGACTCATAATAGTTCAAGAAGAAGCTTCTATTACTTGCATCTCATTCCCTAGAAGAGATCCCAAACGAAGATTTGAAATTGGTCTAATAGCTGAAAATAGGGAAAACGGACTTCTGATGAATCATACAAAGAAAATTGAGTAAATAGGTTTGAAATAGTCATCTGGGACTCATAATAGTACAAGAAGAAGCCTCTATTACTCTTATCACATTCCGTGGAAGAGATCCAGAATGAAGATCCAAAACCGGTTTAATAGCCGAATAGGAGAAAACAGACTTCTGACGAATCATACAAAGAAGATTTTTGTAAATATATTTAAAATACTCATGTGGGACTCATAATAGTAGAAGAAGAAGAATTTATTACTTGTATCTAATTCCCTGGAAGAGAACCCAAACGAAGATTTAAAACTGGTCTTATTGCCGAAAATGGGAAAAAAGGACTTCTGATGAATCATACAAAGAAGATGGAGTAAATAGGTTTTAAATAATCATCTGGGACTCATAATAGTACGAGAGATCCAGAATGAAGATCGAAAACTAGTTTAATAGCTGAATAGGAGAAAACAGACTTCTCACGAATCATACAAACAAAGTTTAGTAAATATCTTAGAAATAGTCATCTAAGACTCATAATCGTACAAGAAGAAGCCTATTTTACTTGTATCTCATTCCGTGGAAGAGATTCCAAATGAAGAGTTGAAGCTGGTCTAATAGCCAAAAATGGGGAAAACGTACTTTTCAAGAATCATACAAAGAAAATGGAGTAAACAGGTTTGAAATAGTCATCTAGGACTCATAATAGTAATAAGAAGTATATATTACGAGTATCTCATTTCGTGGAAGAGATCCCTAATGAATATCCAAATTGTCTAATAGCCGAAATTTGGGAAAACGGACTTCTGATGAATCTTACAAAGGAAATGTAGTAAATATGATTTAAATAGTCATATGGGTGTCATAATAGTATAAGAAGAAGCCTTTATTACTTGTATCTCATTCCCTGGAAGAGATCCCAAACGAAGATCTAAGACTTGTCTAATAGGCAAAATTGGGAAAAACGGACTTCTGATGAATCATACAAAGAAAATGGAGAAAATAGGTTTGAATTAGTCATCTGGGACTCATAATAGTACAAGAAGAAGCCTCTATTACTTGTATCTCGTCCGTGGAAGAGATTCAGAATGAAGATCCAAAACTGGTTTAATAGCCGAATAGGGAAAAACGGACTTCTGATGAATTATACAAAGAAAATGGAGTAAACATCTTTGAAATAAACATCTGGGACTCATAATAGTGCAATTAGAAGCCTCTATTACGAGTATCTCATTCTGTGGCAGATATCCTGAATGAATATCCAAACTTGTCTAATAGCCCAAATTTGGGAAAACGGACTTCTAATGAACCTTACAAAGGAAATGGAGTAAATATGATTCAAATAGTCATATAGGAGTTATAATAGTACAAGGAGAAGCCTATATTACTTGTATCTCATTCCGTGGAAGAGATCCTAATCAAAGATTTGATACTGGTCTAATAGGAAAAAATGGGGAAAACGGACTTCTGATGAATGATACAAAAAAATTGAGTAAATAGGTTTGAATTAGTTATCTGGGACTCATTATAGGGCAAGAAGAAGCCTCTATTACATTATCTCATTCCGTGGAAGAGATCGAGAATGAAGATCTGAAACTGTTCAAATAGCAGAAAAAGGGGAAAATAAAGTTCTGATGAATCACACCAAGAAAATAGGCTTGAAATAGTCATCTATGACTCATAATAGTACAAGAAGAAACCTCTATTACTTATACCTCATTCCGCTGAAGAGATCTCAAATGAAGATATGAATTTAGTCTAATAGCAGATATTGGGGATAACTGACTTCTAATGATATTACAAAGGAAATGGAGTAAATATGATTTAAATAGTCATTTGGGAGTCATAATAGTACAAGGAGAAGCCTTTATTACTTGTATCTCATACCCTGGAAGAGATCCCAAACGAAGATCTGAAACTGTTTTAATAGCCAAAATTGGGAAAAACGGACTTCTGATGAACCATACAAAGAAGATGGAGTAAATAGGTTTGAAAGAGTCATCTGGGACTCATAATAGTTTTAGAAGAAGCCTCTATTACTCTTATCACATTCCGTGGAAGAGATCCAGAATGAAGATCCAAAACTGGTTTAAAAGCCGAATAGGAGAAAACAGACTTCTAACCAATCATACAAAGAATATTTTAGTAAATATGCTTGAAATAGTCATAATTGTACAAGAAGAAGAATTTATTACTTGTATCTAATTCCCTGGAAGAGAACACAAACGAAGATTTGAAACTGGTCTTATAGCCGAAAATGGGAAAACGAACTTCTGATGAATCATACAAAGAAAATTGAGTAAATAGGTTTTAAATAATCATCTGGGACTCCTAATAGTACAAGAAGAAGCCTCTATTACTCTTATCACATTCCGTGGAAGAGATCCAAAATGAAGATCAAAATCTACTTTAATAGCCGAATAGGAGAAAACAGACTTCTGACGAATCATACAAAGAAAATAGAGTAAATAGGCTTGGAATAGTCATCTCGGACTCATAATAGTACAAGAAGAAGCCTCTATTACTTGTATCTCATTCCCTCGAAAAGATCCCAAACGAAGATTTGAAATGGGTCTAATAGTCAAAAATGGCGAAAACGGACTTATGATGTATCATACAAAGAAAATGGAGTAAATAGGTTTGAAATAGTCATTTAGGACTCATAATAGTAATAAGAAGCATTTATAACGAGTATCTCATTCCGTGGAAGAGATCCCAAATGAATATCCAAATTGTCTAATAGCCGAAATTTGGGAAAACGGACTTCTGATGAATCTTACAAAGGAAATGGAATAAATATGATTCAAATAGTCATCTGGGAGTTATAATAGTACAAGGAGAAGCCGTTATTACTTGTATCTCATTCCGTGGAAGAGATCCCAAACGAAGATTTGAAACTGGTTTAATAGCCAAAATTGAGAAAAACGGACTTCTGATGAATCATACAAAGAAAAATAGAGTAAATAGGCTTGAAATAGTTATGTGGGACTCATAATGGTACAAGAAAAAGCCTCTATTACTTCTATCTCATTCCGGGGAATAAATGGAATAAATTGAGTAATATGAATCATACAAAGAAAATTGAGTAAATAGGTTTTAAATAATCATATGGGACTCCTAATAGTACAAGAAGAAGCCTCTATTACTCTTATCACATTCCGTGGAAGAGATCCAAAATGAAGATCAAAATCTAGTTTAATAGCCGAATAGGAGAAAACAGACTTCTGACGAATCATACAAAGAAAATAGAGTAAATAGGCTTGAAATAGTCATCTCGGACTCATAATAGTACAAGAAGAAGCCTCTATTACTTGTATCTAATTCCCTGGAAGATATCCCAAACGAAGATCTGAAACTGGTCTAATAGCCAAAATTGGGAAAAACATACTTTTGATGAATCATACAAAGAAGATGGAGTAAATAGGGTTTAAAATAGTTATCTGGGACTCATAATAGTACAAGAAGAAGCCTCTATTACTCTTATCACATTTCGTGGGAGAGATCCATCACGAAGATCCAAAAAGAGTTAAATAGCCGAATAGGAGAAAACAGACTTCTCATGAATCATACAAAGAAAATTAAGTAAATATGCTTGAAATATTCATCTGGGACTCATAATAGTACAAGAGAAAGCCTCTATTCCCTGGAAGAGATCCCAAACGAACATGTGAAACGGGTCTAATATCCGAAAATGGAAAAAACGGACTTATGATGAATCATACAAAAAATGGAATAATTATGTTTGAAATAGTCATATGGGACTCATAATAGTACAATAAGTAGCCTCTATTACGAGTATCTTATTTCGTGGAAGAGATCCCAAATGAAGATCCAAACTTGTCTAATAGCCGAAATTTGGGAAAACGGACTTCTGATAAATCTTACAAATGAAATGGAATAAATATGATTCAAATAGTCATCTGGGAGTTATAATAGTACAAGGAGAAGCCGTTATTACTTGTATCTCATTCCGTGGAAGAGATCCCAAACGAAGATTTGAAACTGGTTTAATAGCCAAAATTGGGGAAAACGGACTTCTGATGAATCATACAAAGAAAAATGGAGTAAATAGGCTTGAAATAGTTATGTGGGACTCATAATGGTACAAGAAGAAGCCTATATTACTTGTATCTCATTCCGTGGGAGAAATGGAATAAATTGAGTAATATAAATCATACAAAGAAAATTAAGTAAATAGGTTTTAAATAATCATCTGGGACTCCTAATAGTACAAGAAGAAGCCTCTGTTACTCTTATCACTTTCCGTGGAAGAGATCCAAAATGAAAATCAAAATCTAGTTTAATAGCCGAATAGGAGAAAACAGACTTCTGACGAATCATACAAAGAAAATAGAGTAAATCGGGTTGAAATAGTCATCTCAGACTCATAATAGTACAAGAAGAAGCCTCTATTACTTGTATCTCATTCCCTCGAAGAGATCCCAAACGAAGATTCAAAATTGGTCTAATAGCTGAAAATGGGGAAAACGGACTTCTGATGAATAAATCAAAGAAAATGGCGTACATAGGTTTGAACTAGTTTAATAGCCAAATAGATCTAAAACTGGTTTAATAGCCGAATAGGAGAAAACAAAGTTCTCACGAATCATACAAAGAAGATTTTAGTAAATATGCTTGAAATAGCCATAATGGTACAAGAAGAAGAATTTATTACTTGTATCTAATTCCCTGGAAGAGAACCCAAACGAAGATTTGAAATTGGTCTTATTGCCGAAAATGGGAAAAATGAACTTCTGATGAACTATACAAAGAAGATGGAGTAAATAGGTTTGAAATAGTCATCTGGGACTTATAATAGTACAAAAAGAAGCCTCTATTACTCTTATCACATTCTGTGGGAGAGATCCAGAATGAAGATCCAAAACTAGTTTAATAGCCGAATAGGAGAAAACAGACTTCTCATGAATCATACAAAGAAAATTTAGTAAATATGCTTGAAATAGTCATATGGGACTCATAATATTACAAGAGAAAGCTTCTATTACTTGTATCTCATTCCCTGGAAGAGATCCCGAACGAACATGTGAAATGGGTCTAATAGCCAAAAATGGAAAAAACGGACATATGATGAATCATACAAAGAAAATGGAGTAAATATGTTTGAAATAGTCATAGTGGACTCATAATAGTACAATAGGAAGCCTCTATTACGAGTATCTCATTCCGTGGAAGAGATCCCAAATGAAGATCCAAACTTGTCTATTAGCCGAAATTTGGGAAAACAGACTTCTGATAAATCTTACAAAGGAAATGGAATAAATATGATTCAAATAGTCACCTGGGAGTTATAATAGTACAAGGAGAAGCCGATATAACTTGTATCTCATTCCGTGGAAGAGATAATAAACGAAGATTTGAAACTGGTCTAATAGCTAAATTGGGGAAAACGGACTTCTTATGAATCATACAAAGAAAATGGAGAAAAGACGTTTTGAATTAGTCATCTGGAACTCATCATAGGACAAGAAGAAGCCTCTATTACTTGTATCTCATTATGTGGAAGAGATCCAAAATAAAGATCCAAAACTAGTTTAATAGCCGAATAGGGAAAAAGGGACTTCTGATGAATCATACAAAGAAAATAGAGTAAATAGGCTTCAAATAGTCATCTTGGACTCATAATAGTACATGAAGAAGCTTGTGTTTCTTGTATCTCATTCCCTGGAAGAGATCCTAAACAAAGATTTGAAACTGGTCTAATAGCCAAAAATAGGGAAAACGGACTTCTAATGAATCATACAAAGAAAATGGAGTAAATAAGTTTGAAATAATCATCTGGGACTCATAATAGTAATAAGAAGCATCTATTACGAGTATCTCATTCCGTGGAAGAGATCCCAAATGAATATCGAAATTGTCTAATAGCCGAAATTTGGGAAAATGAACTTCTGATGAATCTTACAAAGGAAATGGAGTAAATATGATTTAAATAGTCATTTGGGAGTCATAATTGTACAAGGAGAAGCCTTTATTACTTGTATCTAATTCCCTCGAAGATATCCCAAACGAAGATCTGAAACTGGTCTAATAGCCAAAATTGGGAAAACAGACTTCTGATGAATCATACAAAGAAGATGGAGTAAATATGGTTTAAAATAGTCATCTCGGACTCATAATAGTACAAGAAAAAGCCGCTATTACTCTTATCACATTCCGTGGGAGAGATCCAGAAGGAAGATCCAAAACAAGTTTAATAGCTGAATAGGAGAAAACAGACTTCTCATGAATCATACAAAGAAAATTAAGTAAATATGCTTGAAATATTCATCTGGGACTCATAATAGTACAAGAGAAAGCCTCTATTACTTGTATCTCATTCCCTGGAAGAGATCCCAAACGAACATGTGAAACGGGTCTAATATCCGAAAATGGAAAAAACGGACTTATGATGAATCATACAAAAAATAGAATAATTATGTTTGAAATAGTCATATGGGACTCATAATAGTACAATAAGTAGCCTCTATTACGAGTACCTTATTCCGTGGAAGAGATCCCAAATGAAGATCCAAACTTGTCTAATAGCCGAAATTTGGGAAAACGGACTTCTGATAAATCTTACAAATGAAATGGAATAAATATGATTCAAATAGTCATCTGGGAGTTATAATAGTACAAGGAGAAGCCGTTATTACTTGTATCTCATTCCGTGGAGGAGATCCCAAATGAAGATTTGAAACTGGTTTAATAGCCAAAATTGGGGAAAACGGACTTCTGATGAATCATACAAAGAAAAATGGAGTAAATAGGCTTGAAATAGTTATGTGGGACTCATAATGGTACAAGAAGAAGCCTCTATTACTTGTATCTCATTCCGTGGGAGAAATGGAATAAATTGAGTAATATAAATCATACAAAGAAAATTGAGTAAATAGGTTTTAAATAATCATCTGGGACTCCTAATAGTACAAGAAGAAGCCTCTATTACTCTTATCACTTTCCGTGGAAGAGATCCAAAATGAAAATCAAAATCTAGTTTAATAGCCGAATAGGAGAAAACAGACTTCTGACGAATCATACAAAGAAGATAGAGTAAATAGGCTTGAAATAGTCATCTCGGACTCATAATAGTACAAGAAGAAGCCTCTATTACTTGTATCTCATTCCCTCGAAGAGATCCCAAACGAAGATTCAAAATTGGTCTAATAGCTGAAAATGGGGAAAACGGACTTCTGATGAATAAATCAAAGAAAATGGCGTACATAGGTTTGAACTAGTTTAATAGCCAAATAGATCTAAAACTGGTTTAATAGCCGAATAGGAGAAAACAAAGTTCTCACGAATCATACAAAGAAGATTTTAGTAAATATGCTTGAAATAGCCATAATAGTACAAGAAGAAGAATTTATTACTTGTATCTAATTCCCTGGAAGAGAATCCAAACGAAGATTTGAAATTGGTCTTATTGCCGAAAATGGGAAAAATGAACTTCTAATGAACTATACAAAGAAGATGGAGTAAATAGGTTTGAAATAGTCATCTGGGACTTATAATAGTACAAGAAGAAGCCTCTATTACTCTTATCACATTCTGTGGGAGAGATCCAGAATGAAGATCAAAAACTAGTTTAATAGCCGAATAGGAGAAAACAGACTTCTCATGAATCATACAAAGAAAATTTAGTAAATATGCTTGAAATAGTCATATGGGACTCATAATATTACAAGAGAAAGCTTCTATTACTTGTATCTCATTCCCTGGAAGAGATCCCGAACGAACATGTGAAATGGGTCTAATAGCCAAAAATGGAAAAAACGGAGATATGATGAATCATACAAAGAAAATGGAGTAAATATGTTTGAAATAGTCATAGTGGACTCATAATAGTACAATAGGAAGCCTCTATTACGAGTATCTCATTCCGTGGAAGAGATCCCAAATGAAGATCCAAACTTGTCTATTAGCCGAAATTTGGGAAAACGGACTTCTGATAAATCTTACAAAGGAAATGGAATAAATATGATTCAAATAGTCACCTGGGAGTTATAATAGTACAAGGAGAAGCCGATATAACTTGTATCTCATTCCGTGGAAGAGATAATAAACGAAGATTTGAAACTGGTCTAATAGCTAAATTGGGGAAAACGGACTTCTTATGAATCATACAAAGAAAATGGAGAAAAGACGTTTTGAATTAGTCATCTGATCTCATCATAGGACAAGAAGAAGCCTCTATTACTTGTATCTCATTATGTGGAAGAGATCCAAAATAAAGATCCAAAACTAGTTTAATAGCCGAATAGGGAAAAAGGGACTTCTGATGAATCATACAAAGAAAATAGAGTAAATAGGCTTGAAATAGTCATCTTGGACTCATAATAGTACATGAAGAAGCTTGTGTTTTTTGTATCTCATTCCCTGGAAGAGATCCTAAAAAAAGATTTGAAACTGGTCTAATAGCCAAAAATAGGGAAAACGGACTTCTAATGAATCATATAAAGAAAATGGAGTAAATAAGTTTGAAATAGTCATCTGGGACTCATAATAGTAATAAGAAGCATTTATTACGAGTATCTCATTCCGTGGAAGAGATCCCAAATGAATATCGAAATTGTCTAATAGCCGAAATTTGGGAAAATGAACTTCTGATGAATCTTACAAAGGAAATGGAGTAAATATGATTTAAATAGTCATTTGGGAGTCATAATAGTACAAGGAGAAGCCTTTATTACTTGTATCTAATTCCCTGGAAGATATCCCAAACGAAGATCTGAAACTGGTCTAATAGCCAAAATTGGGAAAACAGACTTCTGATGAATCATACAAAGAAGATGGAGTAAATATGGTTTAAAATAGTCATCTCGGACTCATAATAGTACAAGAAAAAGACGCTATTACTCTTATCACATTCCGTGGGAGAGATCCAGAAGGAAGATCCAAAACAAGTTTAATAGCTGAATAGGAGAAAACAGACTTCTCATGAATCATACAAAGAAAATTAAGTAAATATGCTTGAAATATTCATCTGGGACTCATAATAGTACAAGAGAAAGCCTCTATTACTTGTATCTCATTCCCTGGAAGAGATCCCAAACGAACATGTGAAACGGGTCTAATATCCGAAAATGGAAAAAACGGACTTATGATGAATCATACAAAAAATAGAATAATTATGTTTGAAATAGTCATATGGGACTCATAATAGTACAATAAGTAGCCTCTATTACGAGTATCTTATTCCGTGGAAGAGATCCCAAATGAAGATCCAAACTTGTCTAATAGCCGAAATTTGGGAAACGGACTTCTGATAAATCTTACAAATGAAATGGAATAAATATGATTCAAATAGTCATCTGGGAGTTATAATAGTACAAGGAGAAGCCGTTATTACTTGTATCTCATTCCGTGGAGGAGATCCCAAACGAAGATTTGAAACTGGTTTAATAGCCAAAATTGGGGAAAACGGACTTCTGATGAATCATACAAAGAAAAATGGAGTAAATAGGCTTGAAATAGTTATGTGGGACTCATAATGGTACAAGAAGAAGCCTCTATTACTTGTATCTCATTCCGTGGGAGAAATGGAATAAATTGAGTAATATAAATCATACAAAGAAAATTGAGTAAATAGGTTTTAAATAATCATCTGGGACTCCTAATAGTACAAGAAGAAGCCTCTATTACTCTTATCACTTTCCGTGGAAGAGATCCAAAATGAAAATCAAAATCTAGTTTAATAGCCGAATAGGAGAAAACAGACTTCTGACGAATCATACAAAGAAGATAGAGTAAATAGGCTTGAAATAGTCATCTCGGACTCATAATAGTACAAGAAGAAGCCTCTATTACTTGTATCTCATTCCCTCGAAGAGATCCCAAACGAAGATTCAAAATTGGTCTAATAGCTGAAAATGGGGAAAACGGACTTCTGATGAATAAATCAAAGAAAATGGCGTACATAGGTTTGAACTAGTTTAATAGCCAAATAGATCTAAAACTGGTTTAATAGCCGAATAGGAGAAAACAAAGTTCTCACGAATCATACAAAGAAGATTTTAGTAAATATGCTTGAAATAGCCATAATAGTACAAGAAGAAGAATTTATTACTTGTATCTAATTCCCTGGAAGAGAATCCAAACGAAGATTTGAAATTGGTCTTATTGCCGAAAATGGGAAAAATGAACTTCTGATGAACTATACAAAGAAGATGGAGTAAATAGGTTTGAAATAGTCATCTGGGACTTATAATAGTACAAGAAGAAGCCTCTATTACTCTTATCACATTCTGTGGGAGAGATCCAGAATGAAGATCAAAAACTAGTTTAATAGCCGAATAGGAGAAAACAGACTTCTCATGAATCATACAAAGAAAATTTAGAAAATATGCTTGAAATAGTCATATGGGACTCATAATATTACAAGAGAAAGCTTCTATTACTTGTATCTCATTCCCTGGAAGAGATCCCGAACGAACATGTGAAATGGGTCTAATAGCCAAAAATGGAAAAAACGGAGATATGATGAATCATACAAAGAAAATGGAGTAAATATGTTTGAAATAGTCATAGTGGACTCATAATAGTACAATAGGAAGCCTCTATTACGAGTATCTCATTCCGTGGAAGAGATCCCAAATGAAGATCCAAACTTGTCTATTAGCCGAAATTTGGGAAAAACGGACTTCTGATAAATCTTACAAAGGAAATGGAATAAATATGATTCAAATAGTCACCTGGGAGTTATAATAGTACAAGGAGAAGCCGATATAACTTGTATCTCATTCCGTGGAAGAGATAATAAACGAAGATTTGAAACTGGTCTAATAGCTAAATTGGGGAAAACGGACTTCTTATGAATCATACAAAGAAAATGGAGAAAAGACGTTTTGAATTAGTCATCTGATCTCATCATAGGACAAGAAGAAGCCTCTATTACTTGTATCTCATTATGTGGAAGAGATCCAAAATAAAGATCCAAAACTAGTTTAATAGCCGAATAGGGAAAAAGGGACTTCTGATGAATCATACAAAGAAAATAGAGTAAATAGGCTTGAAATAGTCATCTTGGACTCATAATAGTACATGAAGAAGCTTGTGTTTCTTGTATCTCATTCCCTGGAAGAGATCCTAAACAAAGATTTGAAACTGGTCTAATAGCCAAAAATAGGGAAAACGGACTTCTAATGAATCATACAAAGAAAATGGAGTAAATAAGTTTGAAATAGTCATCTGGGACTCATAATAGTAATAAGAAGCATCTATTATGAGTATCTCATTCCGTGGAAGAGATCCCAAATGAATATCGAAATTGTCTAATAGCCGAAATTTGGGAAAATGAACTTCTGATGAATCTTACAAAGGAAATGGAGTAAATATGATTTAAATAGTCATTTGGGAGTCATAATAGTACAAGGAGAAGCCTTTATTACTTGTATCTAATTCCCTGGAAGATATCCCAAACGAAGATCTGAAACTGGTCTAATAGCCAAAATTGGGAAAACAGACTTCTGATGAATCATACAACGAAGATGGAGTAAATATGGTTTAAAATAGTCATCTCGGACTCATAATAGTACAAGAAGAAGCCGCTATTACTCTTATCACATTCCGTGGGAGAGATCCAGAAGGAAGATCCAAAACAAGTTTAATAGCTGAATAGGAGAAAACAGACTTCTCATGAATCATACAAAGAAAATTAAGTAAATATGCTTGAAATATTCATCTGGGACTCATAATAGTACAAGAGAAAGCCTCTATTACTTGTATCTCATTCCCTGGAAGAGATCCCAAACGAACATGTGAAACGGGTCTAATATCCGAAAATGGAAAAAACGGACTTATGATGAATCATACAAAAAATGGAATAATTATGTTTGAAATAGTCATATGGGACTCATAATAGTACAATAAGTAGCCTCTATTACGAGTATCTTATTCCGTGGAAGAGATCCCAAATGAAGATCCAAACTTGTCTAATAGCCGAAATTTGGGAAAACGGACTTCTGATAAATCTTACAAATGAAATGGAATAAATATGATTCAAATAGTCATCTGGGAGTTATAATAGTACAAGGAGAAGCCGTTATTACTTGTATCTCATTCCGTGGAAGAGATCCCAAACGAAGATTTGAAACTGGTTTAATAGCCAAAATTGGGGAAAACGGACTTCTGATGAATCATACAAAGAAAAATGGAGTAAATAGGCTTGAAATAGTTATGTGGGACTCATAATGGTACAAGAAGAAGCCTCTATTACTTGTATCTCATTCCGTGGGAGAAATGGAATAAATTGAGTAATATAAATCATACAAAGAAAATTGAGTAAATAGGTTTTAAATAATCATCTGGGACTCCTAATAGTACAAGAAGAAGCCTCTATTACTCTTATCACTTTCCGTGGAAGAGATCCAAAATGAAAATCAAAATCTAGTTTAATAGCCGAATAGGAGAAAACAGACTTCTGACGAATCATACAAAGAAGATAGAGTAAATAGGCTTGAAATAGTCATCTCGGACTCATAATAGTACAAGAAGAAGCCTCTATTACTTGTATCTCATTCCCTCGAAGAGATCCCAAACGAAGATTCAAAATTGGTCTAATAGCTGAAAATGGGGAAAACGGACTTCTGATGAATAAATCAAAGAAAATGGCGTACATAGGTTTGAACTAGTTTAATAGCCAAATAGATCTAAAACTGGTTTAATAGCCGAATAGGAGAAAACAAAGTTCTCACGAATCATACAAAGAAGATTTTAGTAAATATGCTTGAATTAGCAATAATAGTACAAGAAGAAGAATTTATTACTTGTATCTAATTCCCTGGAAGAGAACCCAAACGAAGATTTGAAATTGGTCTTATTGCCGAAAATGGAAAAAATGAACTTCTGAGGAACTATACAAAGAAGATGGAGTAAATAGGTTTGAAATAGTCATCTGGGACTTATAATAGTACAAGAAGAAGCCTCTATTACTCTTATCACATTCTGTGGGAGAGATCCAGAATGAAGATCCAAAACTAGTTTAATAGTCGAATAGGAGAAAACAGACTTCTCATGAATCATACAAAGAAAATTTAGTAAATATGCTTGAAATAGTCATATGGGACTCATAATAGTACAAGAGAAAGCTTCTAGTACTTGTATCTCATTCCCTGGAAGATATCCCGAACGAACATGTGAAATGGGTCTAATAGCCAAAAATGGAAAAAATGGACATATGATGAATCATACAAAGAAAATGGAGTAAATATGTTTGAAATAGTCATAGTGGACTCATAATAGTACAATAGGAAGCCTCTATTACGAGTATCTCATTCCGTGGAAGAGATCCCAAATAATGATCCAAACTTGTCTAATAGCCGAAATTTGGGAAAACGGACTTCTGATAAATCTTACAAAGGAAATGGAATAAATATTATTAGAATAGTCATCTGGGAGTTATAAAAGTACAAGGAGAAGCCGATATAACTTGTATCTCTTTCCGTGGAAGAGATAATAAACGAAGATTTGAAACTGGTCTAATAGCTAAATTGGGGAAAACGGACTTCTTATGAATCATACAAAGAAAATGGAGAAAAGAGGTTTTGAATTAGTCATCTGGAACTCATCATAGGACAAGAAGAAGCCTCTATTACTTGTATCTCATTATGTGGAAGAGATCCAAAACTAGTTTAATAGCCGAATAGGGAAAAAGGGACTTCTGATGAATCATACAAAGAAAATAGAGTAAATAGGCTTGAAATAGTCATCTTGGACTCATAATAGTACATGAAGAAGCTTGTGTTTCTTGTATCTCATTCCCTGGAAGAGATCCTAAACAAAGATTTGAAACTGGTCTAATAGCCAAAAATGGGGAAAACGGACTTCTAATGAATCGTACAAAGAAAATAGAGTAAATAAGTTTTAAATAGTCATTTGGGACTAATAATAGTAATAAGAAGCATCTATTACGAGTATCTCATTCCGTGGAAGAGATCCTAAATGAATATCGAAATTGTCTAATAGCCGAAATTTGGGAAAATGAACTTCTGATGAATCTTACAAAGGAAATGGAGTAAATATGATTTAAATAGTCATTTGGGAGTCATAATAGTACAAGGAGAAGCCTTTATTACTTGTATCTAATTCCCTGGAAGATATCCCAAACGAAGATCTGAAACTGGTCTAATAGCCAAAATTGGGAAAACAGACTTCTGATGAATCATACAAAGAAGATGGAGAAAATATGGTTTAAAATAGTCATCTCGGACTCATAATAGTACAAGAAAAAGCCGCTATTACTCTTATCACATTCCGTGGGAGAGATCCAGAATGAAGATCCAAAACAAGTTTAATAGCTGAATAGGAGAAAACAGACTTCTCATGAATCATACAAAGAAAATTAAGTAAATATGCTTGAAATATTCATCTGGGACTCATAATAGTACAAGAGAAAACCTCTATTACTTGTATCTCATTCCCTGGAAGAGATCCCAAACGAACATGTGAAACGGGTCTAATATCCGAAAATGGAAAAAACGGACTTATGATGAATCATACAAAAAATGGAATAATTATGTTTGAAAAAGTCTTATGGGACTCATAATAGTACAATAAGTAGCCTCTATTACGAGTATCTTATTCTGTGGAAGAGATCCCAAATGAAGATCCAAACTTGTCTAATAGCCGAAATTTGGGAAAACGGACTTCTGATAAATCTTACAAATGAAATGGAATAAATATGATTCAAATAGTCATCTGGGAGTTATAATAGTACAAGGAGAAGCCGTTATTACTTGTATCTCATTCCGTGGAAGAGATCCCAAACGAAGATTTGAAACTGGTTTAATAGCCAAAATTGGGGAAAAAGGGACTTCTGATGAATTATACAAAGAAAAATGGAGTAAATAGGCTTGAAATAGTTATGTGGGACTCATAATGGTACAAGAAGAAGCCTCTATTACTTGTATCTCATTCCGTGGAAGAAATGGAATAAATTGAGTTATATAAATCATACAAAGAAAATTGAGTAAAAAGGTTTTAAATAATCATCTGGGACTCCTAATAGTACAAGAAGAAGCCTCTATTACTCTTATCACATTCCGTGGAAGAGATCCAAAATGAAGATCAAAATCTAGTTTAATAGCCGAATAGGAGAAAACAGACTTCTGACGAATCATACAAAGAAAATAGAGTAAATAGGCTTGAAATAGTCATCTCGGACTCATAATAGTACCAGAAGAAGCCTCTATTACTTGTATCTAATTCCCTCGAAGATATCCCAAACGAAGATCTGAAACTGGTCTAATAGCCAAAATTGGGAAAAACATACTTTTGATGAATCATACAAAGAAGATGGAGTAAATAGGGTTTAAAATAGTTATCTGGGACTCATAATAGTACAAAAAGAAGCCTCTATTACTCTTATCACATTTCGTGGGAGAGATCCATAATGAAGATCCAAAAAGAGTTAAATAGCCGAATAGGAGAAAACAGACTTCTCATGAATCATTCAAATAAAATTAAGTAAATATGCTTGAAATATTCATCTGGGACTCATAATAGTACAAGAGAAAGCCTCTATTACTTGTATCTCATTCCCTGGAAGAGATCCCAAACGAACATGTGAAACGGGTCTAATATCCGAAAATGGAAAAAACGGACTTATGATGAATCATACAAAAAAATGGAATAATTATGTTTGAAATAGTCATATGGGACTCATAATAGTACAATAAGTAGTCTCTATTACGAGTATCTTATTCCGTGGAAGAGATCCCAAATGAAGATCCAAACATGTCTAATAGCTGAAATTTGGGAAAACGGACTTCTGATAAATCTTACAAAGGAAATGGAATAAATATGATTCAAATAGTCATCTGGGAGTTATAATAGTACAAGGAGAAGCCGTTATTACTTGTATCTCATTCCGTGGAAGAGATCCCAAACGAAGATTTGAAGCTGGTTTAATAGCCAAAATTGGGGAAAACGGACTTCTGATGAATCATACAAAGAAAAATGGAGTAAAAAGGCTTGAAATAGTTATGTGGGACTCATAATGGTACAAGAAGAAGCCTCTATTACTTGTATCTCATTCCGTGGGAGAAATGGAATAAATTGAGTAATATAAATCATACAAAGAAAATTGAGTAAATAGGTTTTAAATAATCATCTGGGACTCCTAATAGTACAAGAAGAAGCCTCTATTACTCTTATCACTTTCCGTGGAAGAGATCCAAAATAAAAATCAAAATCTAGTTTAATAGCCGAATAGGAGAAAACAGACTTCTGACGAATCATACAAAGAAGATAGAGTAAATAGGCTTGAAATAGTCATCTCGGACTCATAATAGTACAAGAAGAAGCCTCTATTACTTGTATCTCATTCCCTCGAAGAGATCCCAAACGAAGATTCAAAATTGGTCTAATAGCTGAAAATGGGGAAAACGGACTTCTGATGAATAAATCAAAGAAAATGGCGTACATAGGTTTGAACTAGTTTAATAGCCAAATAGATCTAAAACTGGTTTAATAGCCGAATAGGAGAAAACAAAGTTCTCACGAATCATACAAAGAAGATTTTAGTAAATATGCTTGAATTAGCAATAATAGTACAAGAAGAAGAATTTATTACTTGTATCTAATTCCCTGGAAGAGAACCCAAACGAAGATTTGAAATTGGTCTTATTGCCGAAAATGGAAAAAATGAACTTCTGAGGAACTATACAAAGAAGATGGAGTAAATAGGTTTGAAATAGTCATCTGGGACTTATAATAGTACAAGAAGAAGCCTCTATTACTCTTATCACATTCTGTGGGAGAGATCCAGAATGAAGATCCAAAACTAGTTTAATAGTCGAATAGGAGAAAACAGACTTCTCATGAATCATACAAAGAAAATTTAGTAAATATGCTTGAAATAGTCATATGGGACTCATAATAGTACAAGAGAAAGCTTCTAGTACTTGTATCTCATTCCCTGGAAGATATCCCGAACGAACATGTGAAATGGGTCTAATAGCCAAAAATGGAAAAAATGGACATATGATGAATCATACAAAGAAAATGGAGTAAATATGTTTGAAATAGTCATAGTGGACTCATAATAGTACAATAGGAAGCCTCTATTACGAGTATCTCATTCCGTGGAAGAGATCCCAAATAATGATCCAAACTTGTCTAATAGCCGAAATTTGGGAAAACGGACTTCTGATAAATCTTACAAAGGAAATGGAATAAATATTATTAGAATAGTCATCTGGGAGTTATAAAAGTACAAGGAGAAGCCGATATAACTTGTATCTCTTTCCGTGGAAGAGATAATAAACGAAGATTTGAAACTGGTCTAATAGCTAAATTGGGGAAAACGGACTTCTTATGAATCATACAAAGAAAATGGAGAAAAGAGGTTTTGAATTAGTCATCTGGAACTCATCATAGGACAAGAAGAAGCCTCTATTACTTGTATCTCATTATGTGGAAGAGATCCAAAACTAGTTTAATAGCCGAATAGGGAAAAAGGGACTTCTGATGAATCATACAAAGAAAATAGAGTAAATAGGCTTGAAATAGTCATCTTGGACTCATAATAGTACATGAAGAAGCTTGTGTTTCTTGTATCTCATTCCCTGGAAGAGATCCTAAACAAAGATTTGAAACTGGTCTAATAGCCAAAAATGGGGAAAAACGGACTTCTAATGAATCGTACAAAGAAAATGGAGTAAATAAGTTTTAAATAGTCATTTGGGACTAATAATAGTAATAAGAAGCATCTATTACGAGTATCTCATTCCGTGGAAGAGATCCTAAATGAATATCGAAATTGTCTAATAGCCGAAATTTGGGAAAATGAACTTCTGATGAATCTTACAAAGGAAATGGAGTAAATATGATTTAAATAGTCATTTGGGAGTCATAATAGTACAAGGAGAAGCCTTTATTACTTGTATCTAATTCCCTGGAAGATATCCCAAACGAAGATCTGAAACTGGTCTAATAGCCAAAATTGGGAAAACAGACTTCTGATGAATCATACAAAGAAGATGGAGAAAATATGGTTTAAAATAGTCATCTCGGACTCATAATAGTACAAGAAAGAGCCGCTATTACTCTTATCACATTCCGTGGGAGAGATCCAGAATGAAGATCCAAAACAAGTTTAATAGCTGAATAGGAGAAAACAGACTTCTCATGAATCATACAAAGAAAATTAAGTAAATATGCTTGAAATATTCATCTGGGACTCATAATAGTACAAGAGAAAACCTCTATTACTTGTATCTCATTCCCTGGAAGAGATCCCAAACGAACATGTGAAACGGGTCTAATATCCGAAAATGGAAAAAACGGACTTATGATGAATCATACAAAAAATGGAATAATTATGTTTGAAAAAGTCTTATGGGACTCATAATAGTACAATAAGTAGCCTCTATTACGAGTATCTTATTCTGTGGAAGAGATCCCAAATGAAGATCCAAACTTGTCTAATAGCCGAAATTTGGGAAAACGGACTTCTGATAAATCTTACAAATGAAATGGAATAAATATGATTCAAATAGTCATCTGGGAGTTATAATAGTACAAGGAGAAGCCGTTATTACTTGTATCTCATTCCGTGGAAGAGATCCCAAACGAAGATTTGAAACTGGTTTAATAGCCAAAATTGGGGAAAAAGGGACTTCTGATGAATTATACAAAGAAAAATGGAGTAAATAGGCTTGAAATAGTTATGTGGGACTCATAATGGTACAAGAAGAAGCCTCTATTACTTGTATCTCATTCCGTGGAAGAAATGGAATAAATTGAGTTATATAAATCATACAAAGAAAATTGAGTAAAAAGGTTTTAAATAATCATCTGGGACTCCTAATAGTACAAGAAGAAGCCTCTATTACTCTTATCACATTCCGTGGAAGAGATCCAAAATGAAGATCAAAATCTAGTTTAATAGCCGAATAGGAGAAAACAGACTTCTGACGAATCATACAAAGAAAATAGAGTAAATAGGCTTGAAATAGTCATCTCGGACTCATAATAGTACAAGAAGAAGCCTCTATTACTTGTATCTAATTCCCTCGAAGATATTCCAAACGAAGATCTGAAACTGGTCTAATAGCCAAAATTGGGAAAAACATACTTTTGATGAATCATACAAAGAAGATGGAGTAAATAGGGTTTAAAATAGTTATCTGGGACTCATAATAGTACAAAAAGAAGCCTCTATTACTCTTATCACATTTCGTGGGAGAGATCCATAATGAAGATCCAAAAAGAATTAAATAGCCGAATAGGAGAAAACAGACTTCTCATGAATCATACAAATAAAATTAAGTAAATATGCTTGAAATATTCATCTGGGACTCATAATAGTACAAGAGAAAGCCTCTATTACTTGTATCTCATTCCCTGGAAGAGATCCCAAACGAACATGTGAAACGGGTCTAATATCCGAAAATGGAAAAAACGGACTTATGATGAATCATACAAAAAAATGGAATAATTATGTTTGAAATAGTCATATGGGACTCATAAAAGTACAATAAGTAGTCTCTATTACGAGTATCTTATTCCGTGGAAGAGATCCCAAATGAAGATCCAAACATGTCTAATAGCTGAAATTTGGGAAAACGGACTTCTGATAAATCTTACAAAGGAAATGGAATAAATATGATTCAAATAGTCATCTGGGAGTTATAATAGTACAAGGAGAAGCCGTTATTACTTGTATCTCATTCCGTGGAAGAGATCCCAAACGAAGATTTGAAGCTGGTTTAATAGCCAAAATTGGGGAAAACGGACTTCTGATGAATCATACAAAGAAAAATGGAGTAAAAAGGCTTGAAATAGTTATGTGGGACTCATAATGGTACAAGAAGAAGCCTCTATTACTTGTATCTCATTCCGTGGGAGAAATGGAATAAATTAAGTAATATAAATCATACAAAGAAAATTGAGTAAATAGGTTTTAAATAATCATCTGGGACTCCTAATAGTACAAGAAGAAGCCTCTATTACTCTTATCACTTTCCGTGGAAGAGATCCAAAATGAAAATCAAAATCTAGTTTAATAGCCGAATAGGAGAAAACAGACTTCTGACGAATCATACAAAGAAAATAGAGTAAATAGGCTTGAAATAGTCATCTCGGACTCATAATAGTACAAGAAGAAGCCTCTATTACTTGTATCTCATTCCCTCGAAGAGATCCCAAACGAAGATTCAAAATTGGTCTAATAGCTGAAAATGGGGAAAACGGACTTCTGATGAATAAATCAAAGAAAATGGCGTACATAGGTTTGAACTAGTTTAATAGCCAAATAGATCTAAAACTGGTTTAATAGCCAAATAGGAGAAAACAAAGTTCTCACGAATCATACAAAGAAGATTTTAGTGAATATGCTTGAAATAGCCATAATAGTACAAGAAGAAGAATTTATTACTTGTATCTAATTCCCTGGAAGTGAACCCAAACGAAGATTTGAAATTGGTCTTATTGCCGAAAATGGGAAAAATGAACTTCTGATGAACTATACAAAGAAGATGGAGTAAATAGGTTTGAAATAGTCATCTGGGACTTATAATAGTACAAGAAGAAGCCTCTATTACTCTTATCACATTCTGTGGGAGAGATCCAGAATGAAGATCCAAAACTAGTTTAATACTCGAATAGGAGAAAACAGACTTCTCATGAATCATACAAAGAAAATTTAGTAAATATGCTTGAAATAGTCATATGGGACTCATAATAGTACAAGAGAAAGCTTCTATTACTTGTATCTCATTCCCTGGAAGAGATCCCGAACGAACATGTGAAATGGGTCTAATAGCCAAAAATGGAAAAAACGGACATATGATGAATCATACAAAGAAAATGGAGTAAATATGCTTGAAATAGTCATAGTGGACTCATAATAGTACAATAGGAAGCCTCTATTACGAGTATCTCATTCCGTGGAAGAGATCCCAAATGAAGATCCAAACTTGTCTAATAGCCGAAATTTGGGAAAACGGACTTCTGATAAATCTTACAAAGGAAATGGAATAAATATGATTCAAATAGTCATCTGGGAGTTATAATAGTACAAGGAGAAGCCGATATAACTTGTATCTCTTTCCGTGGAAGAGATAATAAACGAAGATTTGAAACTGGTCTAATAGCTAAATTGGGGAAAACGGACTTCTTATGAATCATACAAAGAAAATGGAGAAAAGAGGTTTTGAATTAGTCATCTGGAACTCATCATAGGACAAGAAGAAGCCTCTATTACTTGTATCTCATTATGTGGAAGAGATCCAAAACTAGTTTAATAGCCGAATAGGGAAAAAGGGACTTCTGATGAATCATACAAAGAAAATAGAGTAAATAGGCTTGAAATAGTCATCTTGGACTCATAATAGTACATGAAGAAGCTTGTGTTTCTTGTATCTCATTCCCTGGAAGAGATCCTAAACAAAGATTTGAAACTGGTCTAATAGCCAAAAATGGGGAAAACGGACTTCTAATGAATCATACAAAGAAAATGGAGTAAATAAGTTTTAAATAGTCATTTGGGACTAATAATAGTAATAAGAAGCATCTATTACGAGTATCTCATTCCGTGGAAGAGATCCTAAATGAATATCGAAATTGTCTAATAGCCGAAATTTGGGAAAATGAACTTCTGATGAATCTTACAAAGGAAATGGAGTAAATATGATTTAAATAGTCATTTGGGAGTCATAATAGTACAAGGAGAAGCCTTTATTACTTGTATCTAATTCCCTGGAAGATATCCCAAACGAAGATCTGAAACTGGTCTAATAGCCAAAATAAGGAAAACAGACTTCTGATGAATCATACAAAGAAGATGGAGAAAATATGGTTTAAAATAGTCATCTCGGACTCATAATAGTACAAGAAAAAGCCGCTATTACTCTTATCACATTCCGTGGGAGAGATCCAGAATGAAGATCCAAAACAAGTTTAATAGCTGAATAGGAGAAAACAGACTTCTCATGAATCATACAAAGAAAATTAAGTAAATATGCTTGAAATATTCATCTGGGACTCATAATAGTACAAGAGAAAACCTCTATTACTTGTATCTCATTCCCTGGAAGAGATCCCAAACGAACATGTGAAACGGGTCTAATATCCGAAAATGGAAAAAACGGACTTATGATGAATCATACAAAAAATGGAATAATTATGTTTGAAATAGTCATATGGGACTCATAATAGTACAATAAGTAGCCTCTATTACGAGTATCTTATTCCGTGGAAGAGATCCCAAATGAAGATCCAAACTTGTCTAATAGCCGAAATTTGGGAAAACGGACTTCTGATAAATCTTACAAATGAAATGGAATAAATATGATTCAAATAGTCATCTGGGAGTTATAATAGTACAAGGAGAAGCCGTTATTACTTGTATCTCATTCCGTCGAAGAGATCCCAAACGAAGATTTGAAACTGGTTTAATAGCCAAAATTGGGGAAAACGGACTTCTGATGAATCATACAAAGAAAAATGGAGTAAATAGGCTTGAAATAGTTATGTGGGACTCATAATGGAACAAGAAGAAGCCTCTATTACTTGTATCTCATTCCGTGGAAGAAATGGAATAAATTGAGTTATATAAATCATACAAAGAAAATTGAGTAAATAGGTTTTAAATAATCATCTGGGACTCCTAGTAGTACAAGAAGATGCCTCTATTACTCTTATCACATTCCGTGGAAGAGATCCAAAATGAAGATCAAAATCTAGTTTAATAGCCGAATAGGAGAAAATAGACTTCTGACGAATCATACAAAGAAAATAGAGTAAATAGGCTTGAAATAGTCATCTCGGACTCATAATAGTACAAGAAGAAGCCTCTATTACTTGTATCTAATTCTCTCGAAGATATCCCAAACGAAGATCTGAAACTGGTCTAATAGCCAAAATTGGGAAAAACATACTTTTGATGAATCATACAAAGAAGATGGAGTAACTAGGGTTCAAAATAGTTATCTGGGACTCATAATAGTACAAGAAGAAGCCTCTATTACTCTTCACATTTCGTGGGAGAGATCCATAATGAAGATCCAAAAAGAGTTAAATAGCCGAATAGGAGAAAACAGACTTTTCATGAATCATATAAATAAAATTAAGTAAATATGCTTGAAATATTCATCTGGGACTCATAATAGTACAAGAGAAAGCCTCTATTACTTGTATCTCATTCCCTGGAAGAGATCCCAAACGAACATGTGAAACGGGTCTAATATCCGAAAATGGAAAAAACGGACTTATGATGAATCATACAAAAAAAATGGAATAATTATGTTTGAAATAGTCATATGGGACTCATAATAGTACAATAAGTAGTCTCTATTACGAGTATCTTATTCCGTGGAAGAGATCCCAAATGAAGATCCAAACATGTCTAATAGCTGAAATTTGGGAAAACGGACTTCTGATAAATCTTACAAAGGAAATGGAATAAATATGATTCAAATAGTCATCTGGGAGTTATAATAGTACAAGGAGAAGCCGTTATTACTTGTATCTCATTCCGTGGAAGAGATCCCAAACGAAGATTTGAAACTGGTTTAATAGCCAAAATTGGGGAAAACGGACTTCTGATGAATCATACAAAGAAAAATGGAGTAAATAGGCTTGAAATAGTTATGTGGGACTCATAATGGTACAAGAAGAAGCCTCTATTACTTGTATCTCATTCCGTGGAAGAAATGGAATAAATTGAGTTATATAAATCATACAAAGAAAATTGAGTAAATAGATTTTAAATAATCATCTGGGACTCCTAATAGTACAAGAAGAAGCCTCTATTACTCTTATCACATTCCGTGGAAGAGATCCAAAATGAAGATCAAAATCTAGTTTAATAGCCGAATAGGAGAAAACAGACTTCTGACGAATCATACAAAGAAAATAGAGTAAATAGGCTTGAAATAGTCATCTCGGACTCATAATAGTACAAGAAGAAGCCTCTATTACTTGTATCTCATTCCCTCGAAGAGATCCCAAACGAAGATTCAAAATTGGTCTAATAGCTGAAAATGGAGAAAACGGACTTCTGATGAATAAATCAAAGAAAATGGCGTACATAGGTTTGAACTAGTTTAATAGCCAATTAGATCTAAAACTGGTTTAATAGCCGAATAGGAGAAAACAAAGTTCTCACGAATCATACAAAGAAGATTTTAGTAAATATGCTTGAAATAGCCATAATAGTACAAGAAGAAGAATTTATTACTTGTATCTAATTCCCTGGAAGAGAACCCAAACGAAGATTTGAAATTGGTCTTATTGCCGAAAATGGGAAAAATGAACTTCTGATGAACTATACAAAGAAGATGGAGTAAATAGGTTTGAAATAGTCATCTGGGACTTATAATAGTACAAGAAGAAGCCTCTATTACTCTTATCACATTCTGTGGGAGAGATCCAGAATGAAGATCCAAAACTAGTTTAATACTCGAATAGGAGAAAACAGACTTCTCATGAATTATACAAAGAAAATTTAGTAAATATGCTTGAAATAGTCATATGGGACTCATAATAGTACAAGAGAAAGCTTCTATTACTTGTATCTCATTCCCTCGAAGAGATCCCGAACAAACATGTGAAATGGGTCTAATAGCCAAAAATGGAAAAAACGGACATATGATGAATCATACAAAGAAAATGGAGTAAATATGCTTGAAATAGTCATAGTGGACTCATAATAGTACAATAGGAAGCCTCTATTACGAGTATCTCATTCCGTGGAAGAGATCCCAAATGAAGATCCAAACTTGTCTAATAGCCGAAATTTGGGAAAACGGACTTCTGATAAATCTTACAAAGGAAATGGAATAAATATGATTCAAATAGTCATCTGGGAGTTATAATAGTACAAGGAGAAGCCGATATAACTTGTATCTCTTTCCGTGGAAGAGATAATAAACGAAGATTTGAAACTGGTCTAATAGCTAAATTGGGGAAAACGGACTTCTTATGAATCATACAAAGAAAATGGAGAAAAGAGGTTTTGAATTAGTCATCTGGAACTCATCATAGGACAAGAAGAAGCCTCTATTACTTGTATCTCATTATGTGGAAGAGATCCAAAACTAGTTTAATAGCCGAATAGGGAAAAAGGGACTTCTGATGAATCATACAAAGAAAATAGAGTAAATAGGCTTGAAATAGTCATCTTGGACTCATAATAGTACATGAAGAAGCTTGTGTTTCTTGTATCTCATTCCCTGGAAGAGATCCTAAACAAAGATTTGAAACTGGTCTAATAGCCAAAAATGGGGAAAACGGACTTCTAATGAATCATACAAAGAAAATAGAGTAAATAAGTTTTAAATAGTCATTTGGGACTAATAATAGTAATAAGAAGCATCTATTACGAGTATCTCATTCCGTGGAAGAGATCCTAAATGAATATCGAAATAGTCTAATAGCCGAAATTTGGGAAAATGAACTTCTGATCAATCTTACAAAGGAAATGGAGTAAATATGATTTAAATAGTCATTTGGGAGTCATAATAGTACAAGGAGAAGCCTTTATTACTTGTATCTAATTCCCTGGAAGATATCCCAAACGAAGATCTGAAACTGGTCTAATAGCCAAAATTGGGAAAACAGACTTCTGATGAATCATACAAAGAAGATGGAGAAAATATGGTTTAAAATAGTCATCTCGGACTCATAATAGTACAAGAAAAAGCCGCTATTACTCTTATCACATTCCGTGGGAGAGATCCAGAATGAAGATCCAAAACAAGTTTAATAGCTGAATAGGAGAAAACAGACTTCTCATGAATCATACAAAGAAAATTAAGTAAATATGCTTGAAATAGTCATATGGGACTCATAATAGTACAAGAGAAAGCTTCTATTACTTGTATCTCATTCCCTCGAAGATATCCCAAACGAAGATCTGAAACTGGTCTAATAGTTAAAATTGGGAAAACAGACTTCTGATGAATCATACAAAGAAGATGGAGAAAATATGGTTTAAAATAGTCATCTCGGACTCATAATAGTACAAGAAAAAGCCGCTATTACTCTTATCACATTCCGTGGGAGAGATCCAGAATGAAGATCCAAAACAAGTTTAATAGCTGAATAGGAGAAAACAGACTTCTCATGAATCATACAAAGAAAATTAAGTAAATATACTTGAAATATTCATCTGGGACTCATAATAGTACAAGAGAAAACCTCTATTACTTGTATCTCATTCCCTGGAAGAGATCCCAAACGAACATGTGAAACGGGTCTAATATCCGAAAATGGAAAAAACGGACTTATGATGAATCATACAAAAAATAGAATAATTATGTTTGAAATAGTCATATGGGACTCATAAAAGTACAATAAGTAGCCTCTATTACGAGTATCTTATTCCGTGGAAGGGATCCCAAATAAAGATCCAAACTTGTCTAATAGCCGAAATTTGGGAAAACGGACTTCTGATAAATCTTACAAAGGAAATGGAATAAATATGATTCAAATAGTCATCTGGGAGTTATAATAGTACAAGGAGAAGCCGATATAACTTGTATCTCTTTCCGTGGAAGAGATAATAAACGATTATTTGAAGCTGGTCTAATAGCTAAATTGGGGAAAACGGACTTCTTATGAATCATACAAAGAAAATGGAGAAAAGAGGTTTTGAATTAGTCATCTGGAACTCATCATAGGACAAGAAGAAGCCTCTATTACTTGTATCTCATTATGTGGAAGAGATCCAAAACTAGTTTAATAGCCGAATAGGGAAAAAGGGACTTCTGATGAATCATACAAAGAAAATAGAGTAAATAGGCTTGAAATAGTCATCTTGGACTCATAATAGTACATGAAGAAGCTTGTGTTTCTTGTATCTCATTCCCTGGAAGAGATCCTAAACAAAGATTTGAAACTGGTCTAATAGCCAAAAATGGGGAAAACGGACTTCTAATGAATCATACAAAGAAAATGGAGTAAATAAGTTTTAAATAGTCGTTTGGGACTAATAATAGTAATAAGAAGCATCTATTACGAGTATCTCATTCCGTGGAAGAGATCCCAAATGAATATCAAAATTGTCTAATAGCCGAAATTTGGGAAAATGAACTTCTGATGAATCTTACAAAGGAAATGGAGTAAATATGATTTAAATAGTCATTTGGGAGTCATAATAGTACAAGGAGAAGCCTTTATTACTTGTATCTAATTCCCTGGAAGATATCCCAAACGAAGATCTGAAACTGGTCTAATAGCCAAAATTGGGAAAACAGACTTCTGATGAATCATACAAAGAAGATGGAGAAAATATGGTTTAAAATAGTCATCTCGGACTCATAATAGTACAAGAAAAAGCCGCTATTACTCTTATCACATTCCGTGGGAGAGATCCAGAATGAAGATCCAAAACAAGTTTAATAGCTGAATAGGAGAAAACAGACTTCTCATGAATCATACAAAGAAAATTAAGTAAATATGCTTGAAATATTCATCTGGGACTCATAATAGTACAAGAGAAAACCTCTATTACTTGTATCTCATTCCCTGGAAGAGATCCCAAACGAACATGTGAAACGGGTCTAATATCCAAAAATGGAAAAAACGGACTTATGATGAATCATACAAAAAATGGAATAATTATGTTTGAAATAGTCATATGGGACTCTTAATAGTACAATAAGTAGCCTCTATTACGAGTATCTTATTCCGTAGAAGAGATCCCAAATGAAGATCCAAACTTGTCTAATAGCCGAAATTTGGGAAAACGGACTTCTGATAAATCTTACAAATGAAATGGAATAAATATGATTCAAATAGTCATCTGGGAGTTATAATAGTACAAGGAGAAGCCGTTATTACTTGTATCTCATTCCGTAGAAGAGATCCCAAACGAAGATTTGAAACTGGTTTAATAGCCAAAATTGGGGAAAACAGACTTCTGATGAATCATACAAAGAATAATGGAGTAAATAGGCTTGAAATAGTTATGTGGGACTCATAATGGTACAAGAAGAAGCCTCTATTACTTGTATCTCATTCCGTGGAAGAAATGGAATAAATTGAGTTATATAAATCATACAAAGAAAATTGAGTAAATAGGTTTTAAATAATCATCTGGGACTCCTAATAGTACAAGAAGAAGCCTCTATTACTCTTATCACATTCCGTGGAAGAGATCCAAAATGAAGATCAAAATCTAGTTTAATAGCCGAATAGGAGAAAACAGACTTCTCATGAATCATACAAAGAAAATTTAGTAAATATGCTTGAAATAGTCATATGGGACTCATAATATTACAAGAGAAAGCTTCTATTACTTGTATCTCATTCCCTGGAAGAGATCCCGAACGAACATGTGAAATGGGTCTAATAGCCAAAAATGGAAAAAACGGAGATATGATGAATCATACAAAGAAAATGGAGTAAATATGTTTGAAATAGTCATAGTGGACTCATAATAGTACAATAGGAAGCCTCTATTACGAGTATCTCATTCCGTGGAAGAGATCCCAAATGAAGATCCAAACTTGTCTATTAGCCGAAATTTGGGAAAACGGACTTCTGATAAATCTTACAAAGGAAATGGAATAAATATGATTCAAATAGTCATCTGGGAGTTATAATAGTACAAGGAGAAGCCGATATAACTTGTATCTCTTTCCGTGGAAGAGATAATAAACGATTATTTGAAACTGGTCTAATAGCTAAATTGGGGAAAACGGACTTCTTATGAATCATACAAAGAAAATGGAGAAAAGAGGTTTTGAATTAGTCATCTGGAACTCATCATAGGACAAGAAGAAGCCTCTATTACTTGTATCTCATTATGTGGAAGAGATCCAAAACTAGTTTAATAGCCGAATAGGGAAAAAGGGACTTCTGATGAATCATACAAAGAAAATAGAGTAAGTAGGCTTGAAATAGTCATCTTGGACTCATAATAGTACATGAAGAAGCTTGTGTTTCTTGTATCTCATTCCCTGGAAGAGATCCTAAACAAAGATTTGAAACTGGTCTAATAGCCAAAAAATGGGGAAAACGGACTTCTAATGAATCATACAAAGAAAATGGAGTAAATAAGTTTGAAATAGTCATCTCGGACTAATAATAGTAATAAGAAGCATCTATTACGAGTATCTCATTCCGTGGAAGAGATCCCAAATGAATATCGAAATTGTCTAATAGCCGAAATTTGGGAAAATGAACTTCTGATGAATCTTACAAAGGAAATGGAGTAAATATGATTTAAATAGTCATTTGGGAGTCATAATAGTACAAGGAGAAGTCTTTATTACTTGTATCTAATTCCCTGGAAGATATCCCAAACGAAGATCTGAAACTGGTCTAATAGCCAAAATTGGGAAAACAGACTTCTGATGAATCATACAAAGAAGATGGAGAAAATATGGTTTAAAATAGTCATCTCGGACTCATAATAGTACAAGAAAAAGCCGCTATTACTCTTATCACATTCCGTGGGAGAGATCCAGAATGAAGATCCAAAACAAGTTTAATAGCTGAATAGGAGAAAACAGACTTCTCATGAATCATACAAAGAAAATTAAGTAAATATACTTGAAATATTCATCTGGGACTCATAATAGTACAAGAGAAAACCTCTATTACTTGTATCTCATTCCCTGGAAGAGATCCCAAACGAACATGTGAAACGGGTCTAATATCCGAAAATGGAAAAAACGGACTTATGATGAATCATACAAAAAATAGAATAATTATGTTTGAAATAGTCATATGGGACTCATAAAAGTACAATAAGTAGCCTCTATTACGAGTATCTTATTCCGTGGAAGGGATCCCAAATAAAGATCCAAACTTGTCTAATAGCCGAAATTTGGGAAAACGGACTTCTGATAAATCTTACAAAGGAAATGGAATAAATATGATTCAAATAGTCATCTGGGAGTTATAATAGTACAAGGAGAAGCCGATATAACTTGTATCTCTTTCCGTGGAAGAGATAATAAACGATTATTTGAAGCTGGTCTAATAGCTAAATTGGGGAAAACGGACTTCTTATGAATCATACAAAGAAAATGGAGAAAAGAGGTTTTGAATTAGTCATCTGGAACTCATCATAGGACAAGAAGAAGCCTCTATTACTTGTATCTCATTATGTGGAAGAGATCCAAAACTAGTTTAATAGCCGAATAGGGAAAAAGGGACTTCTGATGAATCATACAAAGAAAATAGAGTAACTAGGCTTGAAATAGTCATCTTGGACTCATAATAGTACATGAAGAAGCTTGTGTTTCTTGTATCTCATTCCCTGGAAGAGATCCTAAACAAAGATTTGAAACTGGTCTAATAGCCAAAAAATGGGGAAAACGGACTTCTAATGAATCATACAAAGAAAATGGAGTAAATAAGTTTGAAATAGTCATCTCGGACTAATAATAGTAATAAGAAGCATCTATTACGAGTATCTCATTCCGTGGAAGAGATCCCAAATGAATATCGAAATTGTCTAATAGCCGAAATTTGGGAAAATGAACTTCTGATGAATCTTACAAAGGAAATGGAGTAAATATGATTTAAATAGTCATTTGGGAGTCATAATAGTACAAGGAGAAGTCTTTATTACTTGTATCTAATTCCCTGGAAGATATCCCAAACGAAGATCTGAAACTGGTCTAATAGCCAAAATTGGGAAAACAGACTTCTGATGAATCATACAAAGAAGATGGAGAAAATATGGTTTAAAATAGTCATCTCGGACTCATAATAGTACAAGAAAAAGCCGCTATTACTCTTATCACATTCCGTGGGAGAGATCCAGAATGAAGATCCAAAACAAGTTTAATAGCTGAATAGGAGAAAACAGACTTCTCATGAATCATACAAAGAAAATTAAGTAAATATACTTGAAATATTCATCTGGGACTCATAATAGTACAAGAGAAAACCTCTATTACTTGTATCTCATTCCCTGGAAGAGATCCCAAACGAACATGTGAAACGGGTCTAATATCCGAAAATGGAAAAAACGGACTTATGATGAATCATACGAAAAATAGAATAATTATGTTTGAAATAGTCATATGGGACTCATAATAGTACAATAAGTAGCCTCTATTACGAGTATCTTATTCCGTGGAAGGGATCCCAAATAAAGATCCAAACTTGTCTAATAGCCAAAATTTGGGAAAACGGACTTCTGATAAATCTTACAAATGAAATGGAATAAATATGATTCAAATAGTCATCTGGGAGTTATAATAGTACAAGGAGAAGCCGTTATTACTTGTATCTCATTGCGTGGAAGAGATCCCAAACAAAGATTTGAAACTGGTTTAATAGCCAAAATTGGGGAAAATGGACTTCTGATGAATCATACAAAGAAAAATGGAGTAAATAGGCTTGAAATAGTTATGTGGGACTCATAATGGTACAAGAAGAAGCCTCTATTACTTGTATCTCATTCCGTGGAAGAAATGGAATAAATTGAGTTATATAAATCATACAAAGAAAATTGAGTAAATAGGTTTTAAATAATCATCTGGGACTCCTAATAGTACAAGAAGAAGCCTCTATTACTCTTATCACATTCCGTGGAAGAGATCCAAAATGAAGATCAAAATCTAGTTTAATAGCCGAATAGGAGAAAACAGACTTCTGACGAATCATACATAGAAAATAGAGTAAATAGGCTTGAAATAGTCATCTCGGACTCATAATAGTACAAGAAGAAGCCTCCATTACTTGTATCTAATTCCCTCGAAGATATCCCAAACGAAGATCTGAAACTGGTCTAATAGCCAAAATTGGGAAAAACATACTTTTGATGAATCATACAAAGAAGATGGAGTAAATAGGGTTTAAAATAGTTATCTGGGACTCATAATAGTACAAGAAGAAGCCTCTATTACTCTTATCACATTTCGTGGGAGAGATCCATAATGAAGATCCAAAAAGAGTTAAATAGCCGAATAGGAGAAAACAGACTTCTCATGAATCATACAAAGAAAATTAAGTAAATATGCTTGAAATATTCATCTGGGACTCATAATAGTACAAGAGAAAGCCTCTATTCCCTGGAAGAGATCCCAAACGAACATGTGAAACGGGTCTAATATCCGAAAATGGAAAAAACGGACTTATGATGAATCATACAAAAAATGGAATAATTATGTTTGAAATAGTCATATGGGACTCATAATAGTACAATAAGTAGTCTCTATTACGAGTATCTTATTCCGTGGAAGAGATCCCAAATGAAGATCCAAACATGTCTAATAGCTGAAATTTGGGAAAATGGAGTTCTGATAAATCTTACAAAGGAAATGGAATAAATATGATTCAAATAGTCATCTGGGAGTTATAATAGTACAAGGAGAAGCCGTTATTACTTGTATCTCATTCCGTGGAAGAGATCCCAAACGAAGATTTGAAGCTGGTTTAATAGCCAAAATTGGGGAAAACGGACTTCTGATGAATCATACAAAGAAAAATGGAGTAAATAGGCTTGAAATAGTTATGTGGGACTCATAATGGTACAAGAAGAAGCCTCTATTACTTGTATCTCATTCCGTGGGAGAAATGGAATAAATTGAGGAATATAAATCATACAAAGAAAATTGAGTAAATAGGTTTTAAATAATCATCTGGGACTCCTAATAGTACAAGAAGAAGCCTCTATTACTCTTATCACTTTCCGTGGAAGAGATCCAAAATGAAAATCAAAATCTAGTTTAATAGCCGAATAGGAGAAAACAGACTTTTGACGAATCATACAAAGAAAATAGAGTAAATAGGCTTGAAATAGTCATCTCGGACTCATAATAGTACAAGAAGAAGCCTCTATTACTTGTATCTCATTCCCTCGAAGAGATCCCAAACGAAGATTCAAAATTGGTCTAATAGCTGAAAATGGGGAAAACGGACTTCTGATGAATAAATCAAAGAAAATGGCGTACATAGGTTTGAACTAGTTTAATAGCCAAATAGATCTAAAACTGGTTTAATAGCCGAATAGGAGAAAACAAAGTTCTCACGAATCATACAAAGAAGATTTTAGTAAATATGCTTGAAATAGCCATAATAGTACAAGAAGAAGAATTTATTACTTGTATCTAATTCCCTGGAAGAGAACCCAAACGAAGATTTGAAATTGGTCTTATTGCCGAAAATGGGAAAAATGAACTTCTGATGAACTATACAAAGAAGATGGAGTAAATAGGTTTGAAATAGTCATCTGGGACTTATAATAGTACAAGAAGAAGCCTCTATTACTCTTATCACATTATGTGGGAGAGATCCAGAATGAAGATCCAAAACTAGTTTAATAGTCGAATAGGAGAAAACAGACTTCTCATGAATCATACAAAGAAAATTCAGTAAATATGCTTGAAATAGTCATATGGGACTCATAATAGTACAAGAGAAAGCCTCTATTACTTGTATCTCATTTCCTCGAAGAGATCCCAAACGAAGATTTGAAATGGGTCTAATAGTCGAAAATGGCGAAAACGGACTTATGATGTATCATACAAAGAAAATGGAGTAAATAGGTTTGATATAGTCATCTAGGACTCATAATAGTAATAAGAAGCATTTATAACGAGTATCTCATTCCGTGGAAGAGATCCCAAATGAATATCCAAATTGTCTAATAGCCAAAATTTGGGAAAACGGACTTCTGATGAATCTTACAAAGAAAATGGAATAAATATGTTCAAATAGTCTTCTGGGAGTTATAATAGTACAAGGAGAAGCCGTAATTACTTGTATCTCATTCCGTGGAAGAGATCCCAAACGAAGATTTTAAACTGGTTTAATAGCCAAAATTGGGAAAAACGGACTTCTGATCAATCATACAAAGAAAAATGGAGTAAATAGGCTTGAAATAGTTATGTGGGACTCATAATGGTACAAGAAGAAGCCTCTATTACTTGTATCTCATTCCGTGGAAGAAATGGAATAAATTGAGTAATATGAATCATACAAAGAAAATTGAGTAAATAGGTTTTAAATAATCATCTGGGACTCCTAATAGTACAAGAAGAAGCCTCTATTACTCTTATCACATTCTGTGGAAGAGATCAAAAATGAAGATCAAAATCTAGTTTAATAGCCGAATAGGAGAAAACAGACTTCTGACGAATCATACAAAGAAAAGAGAGTAAATAGGCTTGAAATAGTCATCTCAGACTCATAGTAGTACAAGAAGAAGCCTTTATTACTTGTATCTCATTTCCTCGAAGAGATCCCAAACGAAGATTTGAAATGGGTCTAATAGTCAAAAATGGCGAAAACGGACTTATGATGTATCATACAAAGAAAATGGAGTAAATAGGTTTGAAATAGTCATCTAGGACTCATAATAGTAATAAGAAGCATTTATAACGAGTATCTCATTCCGTGGAAGAGATCCCAAATGAATATCTAAATTGTCGAAATTTGGGAAAATGGACTTCTGATGAATCTTACAAAGGAAATGGAATAAATATGATTCAAATAGTCATCTGGGAGTTATAATAGTACAAGGAGAAGCCGTTATTACTTGTATCTCATTCCGTGGAAGAGATCCCAAACGAAGATTTGAAACTGGTTTAATAGCCAAAATTGGGGAAAACGGACTTCTGATGAATCATACAAAGAAAAATGGAGTAAATAGGCTTGAAATAGTTATGTGGGACTCATAATGGTACAAGAAGAAGCCTCTATTACTTGTATCTCATTCCGTGGAAAAAATGGAATAAATTGAGTAATATGAATCATACAAAGAAAATTGAGTAAATAGGTTTTAAATAATCATCTGAGACTCCTAATAATACAAGAAGAAGCCTCTATTACTCTTATCACATTCCGTGGAAGAGATCCGAAATGAAGATCAAAATCTAGTTTAATAGCCGAATAGGAGAAAACAGACTTTTGACGAATCATACAAAGAAAATAGAGTAAATAGGCTTGAAATAGTCATCTCGGACTCATAATAGTACAAGAAGAAGCCTCTATTACTTGTATCTCATTCCCTCGAAGAGATCCCAAACGAAGATTTGAAATGGGTCTAATAGTCGAAAATGGCGAAAACGGACTTATGATGTAAAATACAAAGAAAATGGAGTAAATAGGTTTGAAATAGTCATCTAGGACTCATAATAGTAATAAGAAGCATTTATAACGAGTATCTCATTCCGTGGAAGAGATCCCAAATGAAGATCCATATTGTCTAATAGCCGAAATTTGGGAAAACAGACTTCTGATGAATCTTACAAAGGAAATGGAATAAATATGATTCAAATAGTCATCTGGGAGTTATAATAGTACAAGGAGAAGCCGTTATTACTTGTATCTCATTCCGCGGAAGAGATCCCAAACGAAGATTTGAAACTGGTTTAATAGCCAAAATTAGGGAAAACGGACTTCTGATGAATCATACAAAGAAAAATGGAGTAAATAGGCTTGAAATAGATATGTGGGACTCATAATGGTACAAGACGAAGCCTCTATTACTTGTATCTCATTCCGTGGAAGAAATAGAATAAATTGAGTAATATGAATCATACAAAGAAAATTGAGTAAATTGGTTTTAAATAATCATCTGGGACTCCTGATAGTACAAGAAGAAGCCTCTATTACTCTTATCACATTATGTGGAAATGAAGATCAAAATCTAGTTTAATAGCCGAATAGGAGAAAACAGACTTCTGACGAATCATACAAAAAAAATAGAGTAAATAGGCTTGAAATAGTCATCTCAGACTCATAATAGTACAAGAAGAAGCCTCTATTACTTGTATCTCATTCCCTCGAAGAGATCCCAAACGAATATTTGAAGTGGGTCTAATAGTCGAAAATGGCGAAAACGGACTTATGATGTATCATACAAAGAAAATAGAGTAAATAGGTTTGAAATAGTCATCTATGACTCATAATAGTAAAAAGAAGCATTTATAACGAGTATCTCATTCCGTGGATGAGATCCCAAATGAATATCCAAATTGTCTAATAGCCAAAATTTGGAAAAACGGACTTCTGATGAATCTTACAAAGGAAATGGAATAAATATGATTCAAATAATCATCTAGGAGTTATAATAGTACAAAGAGAAGCCGTTATTACTTGTATCTTATTCCTTGGAAGAGATCCCAGACGAAGATTTGAAACTGGTTTAATAACCAAAATTGGGGAAAACGGACTTCTGATGAATCATACAAAGAAAAATGGAGTAAATAGGCTTGAAATAGTTATGTGGGACTCATAATGGTACAAGAAGAAGCCTCTATTACTTGTATCTCATTCCGTGGAAGAAATGGAATAAATTGAGTAATATGAGTCATAAAAAAAAATTGAGTAAATAGGTTTTAAATAATCATCTGGGACTCCTAATAGTACAAGAAGAAGCCTCTATTACTCTTATCACATTCCGTGGAAGAGATCCAAAATGAAGATCAAAATCTAGTTTAATAGCCGAATAGGAGAAAACAGACTTCTGACGAATCATACAAAGAAAATAGAGTAAATAGGCTTGAAATAGTCATCTCGGACTCATAATAGTACAAGAAGAAGCCTCTATTACTTGTATCTCATTCCCTCGAAGAGATCCCAAACGATTTGTAATGGGTCTAATAGTCGAAAATGGCGAAAACGGACTTATAATGTATCACACAAAAAAATGGAGTAAATAGGTTTGAAATAGTCATCTAGGACTCATAATAGTAATAAGAAGCATTTATAACGAGTATCTCATTCCGTGGAAGAGATCCCAAATGAATATCTAAATTGTCGAAATTTGGGAAAATGGACTTCTGATGAATCTTACAAAGGAAATGGAATAAATATGATTCAAATAGTCATCTGGGAGTTATAATAGTACAAGGAGAAGCCGTTATTACTTGTATCTCATTCCGTGGAAGAGATCCCAAACGAAGATTTGAAACTGGTTTAATAGCCAAAATTGGGGAAAACGGACTTCTGATGAATCATACAAAGAAAAATGGAGTAAATAGGCTTGAAATAGTTATGTGGGACTCATAATGGTACAAGAAGAAGCCTCTATTACTTGTATCTCATTCCGTGGAAGAAATGGAATAAATTGAGTAATATGAATCATACAAAGAAAATTGAGTAAATAGGTTTTAAATAATCATCTGAGACTCCTAATAATACAAGAAGAAGCCTCTATTACTCTTATCACATTCCGTGGAAGAGATCCGAAATGAAGATCAAAATCTAGTTTAATAGCCGAATAGGAGAAAACAGACTTTTGACGAATCATACAAAGAAAATAGAGTAAATAGGCTTGAAATAGTCATTTCGGACTCATAATAGTACAAGAAGAAGCCTCTATTACTTGTATCTCATTCCCTCGAAGAGATCCCAAACGAAGATTTGAAATGGGTCTAATAGTCGAAAATGGCGAAAACGGACTTATGATGTATCATACAAAGAAAATGGAGTAAATAGGTTTGAAATAGTCATCTAGGACTCATAATAGTAATAAGAAGCATTTATAACGAGTATCTCATTCCGTGGAAGAGATCCCAAATAAATATGCAAATTGTCTAATAGCCGAAATTTGGGAAAACGGACTTCTGATGAATCTTACAAAGGAAATGGAATAAATATGATTCAAATAGTCATCTGGGAGTTATAATAGTACAAGGAGAAGCCGTTATTACTTGAATCTCATTCCGTGGAAGAGATCCTAAACGAAGATTTGAAACTAGTTTAATAGCCAAAATTGGGGAAAACAGACTTCTGATGAATCATACAAAGAAAAATGGAGTAAATAGGCTTGAAATAGTTATGTGGGACTCATAATGGTACAAGAAGAAGCCTCTATTACTTGTATCTCATTCCGTGGAAGAAATAGAATAAATTGAGTAATATGAATCAAACAAAGAAAATTAAGTAAATAGGTTTTAAATAATCATCTGGGACTCCTAATAGTCCAAGAAGAAGCCTCTATTACGCTTATCACATTCCGTGGAAGAGATTCAAAATGAAGATCAAAATCTAGTTTAATAGCCAAATAGGAGAAAACAGACTTCTGACGAATCATACAAAGAAAATAGTGTAAATAGGCTTGAAATAGTCATCTCGGACTCATAATAGTACAAGAAGAAGCCTCTATTACTTGTATCTCATTCCCTCGAAAAGATCCCAAACGAAGATTCAAAATTGGTCTAATAGCCGAAAATGGGGAAAACGGACTTCTGATGTATAAAACAAAGAAAATGGCGTACATAGGTTTGAACTAGTTTAATAGCCAAATAGATCTAAAACTGGTTTAATAGCCTAATAGGAGATTTTAGTAAACAAACTTCTCACGAATCATACAAAGAAGATTTTAGTAAATATACTTGAAATAGCCATAATAGTACAAGAAGAAGAATTTATTACTTGTATTTAATTCCCTGGAAGAGAACCCAAACGAAGATTTGAAACTGGTCTTATTGCCGAAAATAGGAAAAACGAACTTCTGATGAATCATGCAAAGAAGATGGAGTAAATAGGTTTGAAATAGTCATCTGGGACTTATAATAGTACAAGAAGAAGCCTCTATTACTCTTATCACATTCCGTGGGAGAGATCCAGAATGAAGATCCAAAACTAGTTTAATAGCCGAATAGGAGAAAACAGACTTCTCATGAATCATACAAAGAAAATATAGTAAATATGCTTAAATAGTAATATGGGACTCATAATAGTACAAGAGAAAGCCTCTATTACTTGTATCTCATTCTCTGGAAGATATCCCAAACGAACATGTGAAACGGGTCTAATATCCGAAAATGGAAAAAACGGACTTATGATGAATCATACAAAGAAAATGGAGTCAATATGTTTGAAATAGTCATAGTGGACTCATAATAGTACAATAGGAAGCCTCTATTACGAGTATCTCATTCCGTGGAAGAGATCCCAAATGAAGATCCAAACTTGTCTAATAGCCGAAATTTGGGAAAACGGACTTCTGATAAATTTTACAAATGAAATGGAATAAATATGATTCAAATAGTCATCTGGGAGTTATAATAGTACAAGGAGAAGCCGTTATTACTTGTATCTCATTCCAAGGAAGAGATAATAAACGAAGATAATAAACTGGTCTAATAGCTAAATTGAGGAAAACGGACTTCTAATGAATCATACAAAGAAAATGGAGAAAAGAGCTTTTGAATTAGTCATCTGGGACTCCTCATAGTACAAGAATAAGCCTCTATTACTTGTATCTCATTCCGTGGAAGAGATCCAAAATAAAGATCCAAAACTAGTTTAAAAGCCGAATACGGAAAAACGGACTTCTGATGAATCATACAAAGAAAATGGAGTAAATAGGCTTGAAATAGTCATCTTGGACTCATAATAGTACATGAAGAAGCTTGTGTTTCTTGTATCTCATTCCCTGGAAGAGATCCTAAACAAAGATTTGAAACTGGTCTAATAGCCAAAAATGGGGAAAACGGACTTCTAACGAATCATACAAAGAAAATGGAGTAAATAAGTTTGAAATAGTCATCTGGGACTCATAATAGTAATAAGAAGCATCTATTACGAGTATCTCATTCCGTGGAAGAGATCCCAAATGAATATCGAAATTGTCGAATAGCCGAAATTTGGGAAAATGAACTTCTGATGAATCTTACAAAGGAAATGGAGTAAATATGATTTAAATAGTCATTTGGGAGTCATAATAGTACAAAGAGAAGCCTTTATTACTTGTATCTAATTCCCTGGAAGATATCCCAAACGAAGATCTGAAACTGGTCTAATAGCCAAAATTGGGAAAACAGACTTCTGATGAATCATACAAAGAAGATGGAGTAAATATGGTTTAAAATAGTCATCTCGGACTCATAATAGTACAAGAAAAAGCCGCTATTACTCTTATCACATTCCGTGGGAGAGATCCAGAATGAAGATCCAAAACAAGTTTAATAGCTGAATAGGAGAAAACAGACTTCTCATGAATCATACAAAGAAAAGTAAGTAAATATGCTTGAAATATTCATCTGGGACTCATAATAGTACAAGAGAAAGCCTCTATTACTTGTATCTCATTCCCTGGAAGAGATCCCAAACGAACATGTGAAACGGGTCTAATATCCGAAAATGGAAAAAACGGACTTATGATGAATCATACAAAAAATGGAATAATTATGTTTGAAATAGTCATATGGGACTCATAATAGTACAATAAGTAGCCTCTATTATGAGTATCTTATTCTGTGGAAGAGATCCCAAATGAAGATCCAAACTTGTCTAATAGCCAAAATTTGGGAAAACGGACTTATGATAAATCTTACAAATGAAATGGAATAAATATGATTCAAATAGTCATCTAGGAGTTATAATAGTATAAGGAGAAGCCGTTATTACTTGTATCTCATTCCGTGGAAGAGATCCCAAACGAAGATTTGAAACTGGTTTAATAGCCAAAATTGGGGAAAACGGACTTCTGATGCATCATACAAAGAAAAATGGAGTAAATAGGCTTGAAATAGTTATGTGGGACTCATAATGGTACAAGAAGAAGCCTCTATTACTTGTATCTCATTCCGTGGAAGAAATGGAATAAATTGAGTTATATAAATCATACAAAGAAAATTGAGTAAATAGGTTTTAAATAATCATCTGGGACTCCTAATAGTACAAGAAGAAGCCTCTATTACTCTTATCACATTCCATGGAAGAGATCCAAAATGAAGATCAAAATCTAGTTTAATAGCCGAATAGGAGAAAACAGACTTCTGACGAATCATACAAAGAAAATAGAGTAAATAGGCTTGAAATAGTCATCTCGGACTCATAATAGTACAAGAAGAAGCCTCTATTACTTGTATCTAATTCCCTCGAAGATATCCCAAAGGAAGATCTGAAACTGGTCTAATAGCCAAAATTGGGAAAAACATACTTTTGATGAATCATACAAAGAAGATGGAGTAAATAGGGTTTAAAATAGTTATCTGGGACTCATAATAGTACAAGAAGAAGCCTCTATTACTCTTATCACATTTCGTGGGAGAGATCCATAATGAAGATCCAAAAAGAGTTAAATAGCCGAATAGGAGAAAACAGACTTCTCATGAATCATACAAAGAAAATTAAGTAAATATGCTTGAAATATTCATCTGGGACTCATAATAGTACAAGAGAAAGCCTCTATTACTTGTATCTCATTCCCTCGAAGAGATCCCAAACGAACATGTGAAACGGGTCTAATATCCGAAAATGGAAAAAACGGACTTATGATGAATTATACAAAAAAAATGGAATAATTATGTTTGAAATAGTCATATGGGACTCATAATAGTAGAATAAGTAGTCTCTATTACGAGTATCTTATTCCATGGAAGAGATCCCAAATGAAGATCCAAACATGTCTAATAGCTGAAATTTGGGAAAACGGACTTCTGATAAATCTTACAAAGGAAATGGAATAAATATGATTCAAATAGTCATCTGGGAGTTATAATAGTACAAGGAGAAGCCGTTATTACTTGTATCTCATTCCGTGGAAGAGATCCCAAACGAAGATTTGAAGCTGGTTTAATAACCAAAATTGGGGAAAACGGACTTCTGATGAATCATACAAAGAAAAATGGAGTAAATAGGCTTGAAATAGTTATGTGGGACTCATAATGGTACAAGAAGAAGCCTCTATTACTTGTATCTCATTCCGTGGGAGAAATGGAATAAATTAAGTAATATAAATCATACATAGAAAATTGAGTAAATAGGTTTTAAATAATCATCTGGGACTCCTAATAGTAGAAGAAGAAGCCTCTATTACTCTTATCACTTTCCGTGGAAGAGATCCTAAATGAAAATCAAAATCTAGTTTAATAGCCGAATAGGAGAAAACAGACTTCTGACGAATCATACAAAGAAAATAGAGTAAATAGGCTTGAAATAGTCATCTCGGACTCATAATAGTACAAGAAGAAGCCTCTATTTCTTGTATCTCATTCCCTCGAAGAGATCCCAAACGAAGATTCAAAATTGGTCTAATAGCTGAAAATGGGGAAAACGGACTTCTGATGAATAAATGAAAGAAAATGGCGTAGATAGGTTTGAACTAGTTTAATAGCCAAATAGATCTAAAACCTGTTTAATAGCCGAATAGGAGAAAACAAAGTTCTCACGAATCATACAAAGAAGATTTTAGTAAATATGCTTGAAATAGCCATAATAGTACAAGAAGAAGAATTTATTACTTGTATCTAATTCCCTGGAAGAGAACCCAAACGAAGATTTGAAATTGGTCTTATTGCCGAAAATGGGAAAAATGAACTTCTGATGAACTATACAAAGAAGATGGAGTAAATAGGTTTGAAATAGTCATCTGGGACTTATAATAGTACAAGAAGAAGCCTCTATTACTCTTATCACATTCTGTGGGAGAGATCCAGAATGAAGATCCAAAACTAGTTTAATAGTCGAATAGGAGAAAACAGACTTCTCATGAATCATACAAAGAAAATTTAGTAAATACGCTTGAAATAGTCATATGGGACTCATAATAGTACAAGAGAAAGCTTCTATTACTTGTATCTCATTCCCTGGAAGAGATCCCGAACGAACATGTGAAATGGGTCTAATAGCCAAAAATGGAAAAAACAGACATATGATGAATCATACAAAGAAAATGGAGTAAATATGTTTGAAATAGTCATAGTGGACTCATAATAGTACAATAGGAAGCCTCTATTACGAGTATCTCATTCCGTGGAAGAGATCCCAAATGAAGATCCAAACTTGTCTAATAGCCGAAATTTGGGAAAACGGACTTCTGATAAATCTTACAAAGGAAATGGAATAAATATGATTCAAATAGTCATCTGGGAGTTATAACAGTACAAGGAGAAGCCGATATAACTTGTATCTCATTCCGTGGAAGAGATAATAAACAAAGATTTGAAACTGGTCTAATAGTTAAATTGGGGAAAACGGACTTCTTATGAATCATACAAAGAAAATGGAGAAAAGAGGTTTTGAATTAGTCATCTGGAACTCATCATAGGACAAGAAGAAGCCTCTATTACTTGTATCTCATTATGTGGAAGAGATCCAAAATAAAGATCCAAAACTAGTTTAATAGCCGAATAGGGAAAAAGGAACTTCTGATGAATCATACAAAGAAAATAGAGTAAATAGGCTTGAAATAGTCATCTTGGACTCATAATAGTACATGAAGAAGCTTGTGTTTCTTGTATCTCATTCCCTGGAAGAGATCCTAAACAAAGATTTGAAACTGGTCTAATAGCCAAAAATGGGGAAAACGGACTTCTAACGAATCATACAAAGAAAATGGAGTAAATAAGTTTGAAATAGTCATCTGGGGGGGGGGGTAGTAATAAGAAGCATCTACTCATAATAGTAATAAGAAGCATCTATTACGAGTATCTCATTCCGTGGAAGAGATCCCAAATGAATATCGAAATTGTCTAATAGCCGAAATTTGGGAAAATGAACTTCTGATGAATCTTACAAAGGAAATGGAGTAAATATGATTTAAATAGTCATTTGGGAGTCATAATAATACAAAGAGAAGCCTTTATTACTTGTATCTAATTCCCTGGAAGATATCCCAAACGAAGATCTGAAACTGGTCTAATAGCCAAAATTAGGAAAAACAGACTTCTGATGAATCATACAAAGAAGATGGAGTAAATATGGTTTAAAATAGTCATCTCGGACTCATAATAGTACAAGAAAAAGCCGCTATTACTCTTATCACATTCCGTGGGAGAGATCCAGAATGAAGATCCAAAAAAAGTTTAATAGCTGAATAGGAGAAAACAGACTTCTCATGAATCATACAAAGAAAATTAAGTAAATATGCTTGAAATATTCATCTGGGACTCATAATAGTACAAGAGAAAGCCTCTATTACTTGTATCTCATTCCCTGGAAGAGATCCCAAACGAACATGTGAAACGGGTCTAATATCCGAAAATGGAAAAAATGGACTTATGATGAATCATACAAAAAATGGAATAATTATGTTTGAAATAGTCATATGGGACTCATAATAGTACAATAAGTAGCCTCTATTACGTGTATCTTATTCCGTGGAAGAGATCCCAAATGAAGATCCAAACTTGTCTAATAGCCGAAATTTGGGAAAACGGACTTCTGATAAATCTTACAAATGAAATGGAATAAATATGATTCAAATAGTCATCTGGGAGTTATAATAGTACAAGGAGAAGCCATTATTACTTGTATCTCATTCCGTGGAAGAGATCCCAAACGAAGATTTGAAACTGGTTTAATAGCCAAAATTGGGGAAAACGGACTTCTGATGAATCATACAAAGAAAAATGGAGTAAATAGGCTTGAAATAGTTATGTGCGACTCATAATGGTACAAGAAGAAGCCTATATAACTTGTATCTCATTCCGTGGAAGAAATGGAATAAATTGAGTTATATAAATCATACAAAGAAAATTGAGTAAATAGGTTTTAAATAATCATCTCGGACTCCTAATAGTACAAGAAGAAGCTTCTATTACTCTTATCACATTCCGTGGAAGAGATCCAAAATGAAGATCAAAATCTAGTTTAATAGCCGAATAGGAGAAAACAGACTTATGACGAATCATACAAAGAAAATAGAGTAAATAGGCTTGAAATAGTCATCTCGGACTCATAATAGTACAAGAAGAAGCCTCTATTGCTTGTATCTCATTCCCTCGAAGAGATCCGAAACGAATATTTGAAATGGGTGTAATAGTCGAAAATGGCGAAAACGGACTTATGATGTATCATACAAAGAAAATGGAGTAAATAGGTTTGAAATAGTCATCTAGGACTCATAATAGTAATAAGAAGCATTTATAAAGAGTATCTCATTCCGTGGAAGAGATCCCAAATGAATATCCAAATTGTCTAATAGCCAAAATTTGGGAAAACGGACTTCTGATAAATCTTACAAAGGAAATGGAATAAATATGATTCAAATAGTCATCTGGGAGTTATAATAGTACAAGGAGAAGCCGTTATTACTTGTATCTCATTCCGTGGTAGAGATCCCAAACGAAGATTTGAAACTGGTTTAATAGCCAAAATTGGGGAAAACGGACTTCTGATGAATCATACAAAGAAAAATGGAGTAAATAGGCTTGAAATTGTTATGTGGGACTCATAAGGGTACAAGAAGAAGCCTATATTACTTGTATCTCATTCCGTGGAAGAAATGGAATAAATTGAGTAATATGAATCATACAAAGAAAATTGAGTAAATAGGTTTTAAATAAGCATCTGGGACTCCTAATAAAACAAGAAGAAGCCTCTATTACTATTATCTCATTCCGTGGAAGAGATCCAAAATGAAGATCAAAATCTAGTTTAATAGCCGAATAGGAAAAAACAGACTTCTGACGAATCATAGAAAGAAAATAGAGTAAATAGGCTTGAAATAGTCATCTCGGACTCATAATAGTAAAAGACGAAGCCTCTATTACTTGTATCTCATTCCCTCGAAGAGATCCCAAACGAAGATTTGAAATGGGTCTAATAGTCGAAAATGGCGAAAACGGACTTATGATGTATCATACAAAGAATATGGAGTAAATAGGTTTGAAATAGTCATCTAGGACTCATAATAGTAATAAGAAGCATTTATAACGAGTATCTCATTCCGTGGAAGAGATCCCAAATGAATATCCAAATAGTCTAATAGCCGAAATTTGGGAAAACCGACTTCTGATGAATCTTACAAAGGAAATGGAATAAATATGATTCAAATAGTCATCTGGGAGTTATAATAGTACAAGGAGAAGCCGTTATTACTTGTATCTCATTCCGTGGAAGAGATCCCAAACGAAAATTTGAATCTGGTTTAATAGCCAAAATTGGGGAAAACGGACTTCTGATGAATCATACAAAGAAAAATGGAGTAAATAGGTTTGAAATAGTTATGTGGGACTCATAATGGTACAAGAAGAAGCCTCTATTACTTGTATCTCATTCCGTGGAAGAAATGGAATAAATTGAGTTATATAAATCATACAAAGAAAATTGAGTAAATAGGTTTTAAATAATCATCTGGGACTCCTAATAGTACAAGACGAAGCCTCTATTACTCTTATCAAGTTCTGTGGAAGAGATCCAAAATGAAGATCAAAATTTAGTTTAATAGCCGAATAGGAGAAAACAGACTTCTGACGAATCATACAAAGAAAATAGAGTAAATAGGTTTGAAATAGTCATCTCGGACTCATACTAGTACAAGAGGAAGCCTCTATTACTTGTATCTCATTCCCTCGAAGAGATCGCAAACGAAGATTCAAAATTGGTCTAATAGCTGAAAATGGGGAAAACGGAATTCTGATGAATAAATCAAAGAAAATTGCTTACATAGGTTTGAACTAGTTTAATAGCCGAATAGATCTAAAACTGGTTTAATATGCGAGTAGGAGAAAACAAACTTCTCACAAATCATACAAAGAAGATTTTAGTAAATATGCTTGAAATAGCCATAATAGTACAAGAAGAAGAATTTATTACTTGTATCTAATTCCCTGGAAGAGAACCCAAACGAAGATTTGAAACTGGTCTTATTGCCGAAAATGGGAAAAACGAACTTCTGATGAATCATACAAATAAGATGGAGTAAATAGGTTTGAAATAGTCATCTGGGACTTATAATAGTACAAGAAGAAGCCTCTATTACTCTTATCACATTCCGAGGGAGAGATCCAGAATGAAGATCCAAAACTAGTTTAATAGCCGAATATGAGAAAACAGACTTCTCATGAATCATACAAAGAAAATTTAGTAAATATGCTTGAAATAGTCATATGGGACTCATAACAGTACAAGAGAAAGCCTCTATTACTTGTATCTCATTCTCTGGAAGAGATCCCAAACGAACATGTGAAATGGGTCTAATAGCCAAAAATGGAAAAAACGGACATATGATGAATCATACAAAGAAAATGGAGTAAATATATTTGAAATAGTCATAGTGGACTCATAATAGTACAATAGGAAGCCACTATTACGAGTATCTCAATCCGTGGAAGAGATCCCAAATGAAAATCCAAACTTGTCTAATAGCCGAAATTTGGGAAACGGACTTCTGATAAATCTTACAAAGGAAATGGAATAAATATGATTCAAATAGTCATCTGGGAGTTATAATAGTACAAGGAGAAGCCGATATAACTTGTATCTCATTCTGTGGAAGAGATAATAAACGAAGATTTGAAACTGGTCTAATAGCTAAATTGGGGGAAACGGACTTCTTATGAATCATACAAAGAAAATGGAGAATAGAGGTTTTGAATTAGTCATCTGGAACTCATCATAGGACAAGAAGAAGCCTCTATTACTTGTATCTCATTATGTGGAAGAGATCCAAAATAAAGATCCAAAACTAGTTTAATAGCCGAATAAGGAAAAAGGGACTTCTGATGAATCATACAAAGAAAATAGAGTAAATAGGCTTGAAATAGTCATCTTGGACTCATAATAGTACATGAAGAAGCTTGTGTTTCTTGTATCTCATTCCCTGGAAGAGATCCTAAACAAAGATTTGAAACTGGTCTAATAGCCAAAAATGGGGAAAACGGACTTCTAATGAATCATACAAAGAAAATGGAGTAAATAAGTTTGAAATAGTCATCTGGGACTCATAATAGTAATAAGAAGCATCTATTACGAGTATCTCATTCCGTGGAAGAGATCCCAAATGAATATCGAAATTGTCTAATAGCCGAAATTTGGGAAAATGAACTTCTGATGAATCTTACAAAGGAAATGGAGTAAATATGATTTAAATAGTCATCTGGGAGTCATAATAGTACAAGGAGAAGCCTTTATTACTTGTATCTAATTCCCTGGAAGATATCCCAAACGAAGATCTGAAACTGGTCTAATAGCCAAAATTGGGAAAAACAGACTTCTGATGAATCATACAAAGAAGATGGAGTAAATAGGGTTTAAAATAGTCATCTGGGACTCATAATATTACAAGAAGAAGCCTCTATTACTCTTATAACATTCCGTGGGAGAGATCCAGAATGAAGATCCAAAACAAATTTAATAGCCGAATAGGAGAAAACAGACTTCTCATGAATCATACAAAGAAAATTAAGTAAATATGCTTGAAATATTCATCTGGGACTCATAATAGTACAAGAGAAAGCCTTTATTACTTGTATCTCATTCCCTGGAAGAGATCCCAAACGAACATGTGAAACGGGTCTAATATCCGAAAATGGAAAAAACGGACTTATGATGAATCATACAAAAAATGGAATAATTATGTTTGAAATAGTCATATGGGACTCATAATAGTACAATAAGTAGCCTCTATTACGAGTATCTTATTCCGTGGAAGAGATCCCAAATGAAGATCCAAACTTGTCTAAAAGCCGAAATTTGGGAAAACGGACTTCTGATAAATCTTACAAATGAAATGGAATAAATATGATTCAAATAGTCATCTGGGAGTTATAATAGTACAAGGAGAAGCCGCTATTACTTGTATCTCATTCCGTGGAAGAGATCCCAAACGAAGATTTGAAACTCGTTTAATAGCCAAAATTGGGGAAAACGGACTTCTGATGAATCATACAAAGAAAAATGGAGTAAATAGGCTTAAAATAGTTATGTGGGACTCATAATGGTACAAGAAGAAGCCTCTATTACTTGTATCTCATTCCGTGGAAGAAATGGAATAAATTGAGTTATATAAATCATACAAAGAAAATTGAGTAAATAGGTTTTAAATAATCATCTGGGACTCCTAATAGTACAAGAAGAAGCCTCTATTACTCTTATCACATTCCGTGGAAGAGATCTAAAATGAAGATCAAAATCTAGTTTAATAGCCGAATAGCAGAAAACAGACTTCTGACGAATCATACAAAGAAAATAGAGTAAATAGGCTTGAAATAGTCATCTCGGACTCATAATAGTACAAGAAGAAGCCTCTATTGCTTGTATTTCATTCCCTCGAAGAGATCCCAAACGAAGATTTGAAATGGGTCTAATAGTCGAAAATGGCGAAAACGGACTTATGATGTATCATACAAAGAAAATGGAGTAAATAGGTTTGAAATAGTCATCTAGGACTCATAATAGTAATAAGAAGCATTTATAAAGAGTATCTCATTCCGTGGAAGAGATCCCAAATGAATATCCAAATTGTCTAATAGCCGAAATTTGGGAAAACGGACTTCTGATAAATCTTACAAAGGAAATGGAATAAATATGATTCAAATAGTCATCTGGGAGTTATAATAGTACAAGGAGAAACCGTTATTACTTGTATCTCATTCCGTGGTAGAGATCCCAAACGAAGATTTGAAACTGGTTTAATAGCCAAAATTAAGGAAAACGGACTTCTGATGAATCATACAAAGAAAAATGGAGTAAATAGGCTTGAAATAGTTATGTGGGACTCATAAGGGTACAAGAAGAAGCCTCTATACTTGTATCTCATTCCGCGGAAGAAATGGAATAAATGGAGTTATATGAATCATACAAAGAAAATTGAGTAAATAGGTTTTAAATAAGCATCTGGGACTCCTAATAAAACAAGAAGAAGCCTCTATTACTCTTATCTCATTCCGTGGAAGAGATCCAAAATGAAGATCAAAATCTAGTTTAATAGCCGAATATGAGAAAACAGACTTCTGACGAATCATACAAAGAATATAGAGTAAATAGGCTTGAAATAGTCATCTCAGACTCATAATAGTACAAGAAGAAGCCTCTATTACTTGTATCTCATTCCCTCGAAGAGATCCCAAACGAAGATTCAAAATGGGTCTAATAGTCGAAAATGGCGAAAACGGACTTATGATGTATCATACAAAGAAAATGGAGTAAATAGGTTTGAACTAGTTTAATAGCCGAATAGATCTAAAACTGGTTTAATAGCCGAATAGGAGAAAACAAACTTCTCACGAATCATACAAAGAAGATTTTAGTAAATATGCTTGAAATAGCCATAATAGTACAAGAAGAAGAATTTATTACTTGTATCTAATTCCCTGGAAGAGAACCCAAACGAAGATTTGAAATTGGTCTTATTGCCGAAAATGGGAAAAACGAACTTCTGATGAACTATACAAAGAAGATGGAGTAAATAGGTTTGAACTAGTCATCTGGGACTTATAAGAGGAAGCCTCTATTACTCTTATCACATTCCGTGGGAGAGATCCAGAACGAAGATCCAAAACTAGTTTAATAGCCGAATAGGAGAAAACAGACTTCTCATGACTCATACAAAGAAAATTTAGTAAATATGCTTGAAATAGTCATATGGGACTCATAATAGTACAAGAGAAAGCCTCTATTACTTGTATCTCATTCTGTGGAAGAGATCCAATATAAAGATCCAAAACTAGTTTAATAGCCGAATAGGGAAAAACGGACTTCTGATGAATCATACAAAGAAAAAGGAGTAAATAGGCTTGAAATAGTCATCTTGGACTCATAATAGTACATGAAGAAGCTTGTGTTTCTTGTATCTCATTCCCTGGAAGAGATCCTAAACAAAGATTTGAAACTGGTCTAATAATCAAAAATGGGGAAACCGGACTTCTGATGAACTATACAAAGAAGATGGAGTAAATAGGTTTGAAATAGTCATCTGGGACTTATAAGAGGAAGCCTCTATTACTCTTATCACATTCCGTGGGAGAGATCCAAATTGAAGATCCAAAACTAGTTTAATAGCCGAATAGGAGAAAACAGACTTCTCATGAATCATACAAAGAAATTTAGTAAATATGCTTGAAATAGTCATATGGGACTCATAATAGTACAAGAGAAAGCCTCTATTACTTGTATCTCATTCCCTGGAAGAGATCCCAAACGAACATGTGAAATGGGTCTAATAGCCAAAAATGGAAAAAACGGACATATGATGAATCATACAAAGAAAATGGAGTAAATATGTTTGAAATAGTCATAGTGGACTCATAATAGTACAATAGGAAGCCTATATTACGAGTATCTCATTCTGTGGAAGAGATCCCAAATGAAGATCCAAACTTGTCTAATAGCCGAAATTTGGGAAAACGGACTTCTGATAAATCTTACAAAGGAAATGGAATAAATATGATTCAAATAGTCATCTGGGAGTTATAATAGTACAAGGAAAAGCCGTTATAACTTGTATCTCATTCCGTAGAAATAATAAACGAAGATTTGAAACTGGTCTAATAACTAAATTGGGGAAAACGGACATCTTATGAATCATACATAGAAAATGGAGAAAAGAGGTTTTGAATTAGTCATTTGGGACTCATCATAGGACAAGAAGAAGCCTCTATTACTTGTATCTCATTCTGTGGAAGAGATCCAAAATAGAGATCCAAAACTAGTTTAATAGCCGAATAGGGAAAAACGGACTTCTGATGAATCATACAAAGAAAAAGGAGTAAATAGGCTTGAAATAGTCATCTTGGACTCATAATAGTACATGAAGAAGCTTGTGTTTCTTGTATCTCATTCCCTGGAAGAGATCCTAAACAAAGATTTGAAACTGGTCTAATAGCCAAAAATGGGGAAAATGGACTTCTAATGAATCATACAAAGAAAATGGAGTAAATAAGTTTGAAATAGTCATCTGGGACTCATAATAGTAATAAGAAGCATCTATTACGAGTATCTCATTCCGTGGAAGAGATCCCAAATGAATATCGAAATTGTCTAATAGCCGAAATTTGGGAAAATGAACTTCTGATGAATCTTACAAAGGAAATGGAGTAAATATGATTTAAATAGTCATTTGGGAGTCAAAATAGTACAAGGAGAAGCCTTTATTACTTGTATCTAATTCCCTGGAAGATATCCCAAACGAAGATCTGAAACTGGTCTAATAGCCAAAATTGGGAAAAACAGACTTCTGATAAATCATACAAAGAAGATGGAGTAAATAGGGTTTAAAATAGTCATCTCGGACTCATAATAGTACAAGAAGAAGCCTCTATTACTCTTATCACATTCTGTGGGAGAGATCCACAATGAAGATCCAAAACAAGTTTAATAGCTGAATAGGAGAAAACAGACTTCTCATGAATCATACAAAGAAAATTAAGTAAATATTCTTGAAATATTCATCTGGGACTCATAATAGTACAAGAGAAAGCCTATATTACTTGTATCGCATTCCTTGGAAGAGATCCCAAACGAACATGTGAAACGGGTCTAATATCCGAAAATGGAAAAAACGGACTTATGATGAATCATACAAAAAAAAATGGAATAATTATGTTTGAAATAGTCATATGGGACTCATAATAGTACAATAAGTAGCCTCTATTACGAGTATCTTATTCCGTGGAAGAGATCCCAAATGAAGATCCAAACTTGTCTAATAGCCGAAATTTGGGAAAACTGACTTCTGATAAATCTTACAAATGAAATGGAATAAATATGATTCAAATAGTCATCTTTGAGTTATAATAGTACAAGGAGAAGCCGTTATTACTTGTATCTCATTCTGTGGAAGAGATCCCAAACGAAGATTTGAAACTGGTTTAATAGCCAAAATTAGGGAAAACGGACTTCTGATGAATCATACAAAGAAAAATGGAGTAAATAGGCTAGAAATAGTTATGTGGGACTCATAATGGTACAAGAAGAAGCCTCTATTACTTGTATCTCATTCCATGGAAGAAATGGAATAAATTGAGTTAGATAAATCATACAAAGAAAATTGAGTAAATAGGTTTTAAATAATCATCTGGGACTCCTAATAGTACAAGAAGAAGCCTCTATTACTCTTATCACATTCCGTGGAAGAGATCCAAAATGAAGATCAAAATCTAGTTTAATAGCCGAATAGGAGAAAACAGACTTCTGACGAATCATACAAAGAAAATAGAGTAAACAGGCTTGAAATAGTCATCTCGGACTCATAATAGTACAAGAAGAAGCCTCTATTACTTGTATCTCATTCCCTCGAAGAGATCCCAAACGAAGATTCAAAATTGGTCTAATAGCTGAAAATGGGGAAAACGGACTTCTGATGAATAAATCAAAGAAAATGGCGTACATGGGTTTGAACTAGTTTAATAGCCAAATAGATCTAAAACTGGTTTAATAGCCGAATAGGAGAAAATAAACTTCTCACGAATCATACAAAGAAGATTTTAGTAAATATGCTTGAAATAGCCATAATAGTACAAGAAGAAGAATTTATTACTTGTATCTAATTCTCTGGAAGAGAACCCAAACGAAGATTTGAAACTGGTCTTATTACCGAAAATGGGAAAAACGAACTTCTGATGAACTATACAAAGAAGATGGAGAAAATAGGTTTGAAATAGTCCTCTGGGACTTATAATAGTACAAGAAGAAGCCTCTATTACTCTTATCACATTCCGTGGGAGAGATCCATAATGAAGATTTAAAACTATTTTAATAGCTGAATAGGAGAAAACAGACTTCTCATGAATCATACAAAGAAAATTTAGTATATATGCTTGAAATAGTCATATGGGACTCATAATAGTACAAGAGAAAGCCTCTATTACTTGTATCTCATTCTCTGGAAGAGATCCCAAACGAATATGTGAAATGGGTCTAATAGCAAAAAATGGAAAAAACGGACATATGATGAATCATACAAAGAAAATGGAGTAAATATGTTTGAAATAGTCATAGTGGACTCATAATAGTACAATAGGAAGCCTCTATTACGAGTATCTCATTCCGTGGAAGAGATCCCAAATGAAGATCCAAACTTGTCTAATAGCCGAAATATGGGAAAACGGACTTCTGATAAATCTTACAAAGAAAATGGAATAAATATGATTCAAATAGTCATCTGGGAGTTAATAATAGTACAAGGAGAAGCCGTTATAACTTGTATCTCATTCCATGGAAGAGATAATAAACGAAGATTTGAAACTGGTCTAATAGCTAAATTGGGGAAAACGGACTTCTTATGAATCATACAAAGAAAATGGAGAAAAGATGTTTTGAATTAGTCATCTGGGACTCATCATAGGACAAGAAGAAGCCTCTATTACTTGTATCTCATTCTGTGGAAAAGATTCAAAATAAAGATCCAAAACTAGTTTAATAGCCGAATAGGGAAAAACGGACTTCTGATGAATCATACAAAGAAAATAGAGTAAGTAGGCTTGAAATAATCATCTTGGACTCATAATAGTACATGAAGAAGCTTGTGTTTCTTGTATCTCATTCCCTGGAAGAGATCCTAAACAAAGATTTGAAACTGGTCTAATAGCCAAAAATGGGGAAAACGGTCTTCTAATGAATCATACAAAGAAAATGGAGTAAATAAGTTTGAAATAGTCATCTGGGACTCATAATAGTATTAAGAAGCATCTATTACGAGTATCTCATTCCGTGGAAGAGATCCCAAATGAATATCGAAATTGTCTAATAGCCGAAATTTGGGAAAATGAACTTCTGATGAATCTTACAAAGGAAATGGAGTAAATATGATTTAAATAGTCATCTGGGAGTCATAATAGTACAAGGAGAAGCCTTTATTACTTGTATCTAATTCCCTGGAAGATATCCCAAACGAAGATCTGAAACTGGTCTAATAGCCATAATTGGGAAAAACAGACTTCTGATGAATCATACAATGAAGATGGAGTAAATAGGGTTTAAAATAGTCATCTGGGACTCATAATAGTACAAGAAGAAGCCTCTATTACTCTTATCACATTCCGTGGGAGAGATCCACAATGAAGATCCAAAACAAGTTTAATAGCCGAATAGGAGAAAACAGACTTCTCATGAATCATACAAAGAAAATTAAGTAAATATGCTTGAAAATTCATCTGGGACTCATAATAGTACAAGAGAAAGCCTCTATTACTTGTATCTCATTCCCTGGAAGAGATCCCAAACGAACATGTGAAACGGGTCTAATATCCGAAAATGGAAAAAACGGACTTATGATGAATCATACAAAGAAAATGGAATAATTATGTTTATAATAGTCATATGGGACTCATAATAGTACAATAAGTAGCCTCTATTACGAGTATCTTATTCCGTGGAAGAGATCCAAAATGAAGATCTAAACTTGGCTAATAGCCGAAATTTGGGAAAACGGACTTCTGATAAATCTTACAAAGGAAATGGAATAAATATGATTCAAATAGTCATCTGGGAGTTATAATAGTACAAGGAGAAGCCGTTATTACTTGTATCTCATTCCAAGGAAGAGATAATAAACGAAGATTTGAAACTGGTCTAATAGCTAAATTGGGGAAAACGGACTTCTAATGAATCATACAAAGAAAATGGAGAAAAGAGGTTTTAATTAGTCATCTGGGACTCATATAGGACAAGAAGAAGCCTCTATTACTTGTATCTCATTCCGTGGAAGAAATGGAATAAATTGAGTAATATAAATCATACAAAGAAAATTGAGTAAATAGGTTTTAAATAATCATCTGGGACTCCTAATAGTACAAGAAGAAGCCTATATTACTCTTATCACATTCCGTGGAAGAGATCCAAAATGAAGATTAAAATCTAGTTTAATAGCCGAATAGGAGAAAACAGACTTCTGACGATTCATACAAAGAAAATAGAGTAAATAGGCTTGAAATAGGCTTGAAATAGTCATCTCGGACTCATAATAGTACAATAAGTAGCCTCTATTACGAGTATCTTATTCCGTGGAAGAGATCCCAAATGAAGATACAAACTTGTCTAATAGCCAAAATTTGGGAAAACGGACTTCTGATAAATCTTACAAAGGAAATGGAATAAATATGATTCAAATAGTCATCTGGGAGTTATAATAGTACAAGGAGAAGCCGTTATTACTTGTATCTCATTCCAAGGAAGAGATAATAAACGAAGATTTGAAACTGGTCTAATAGCTAAATTGGGGAAAACGGACTTCTAATGAATCATACAAAGAAAATGGAGAAAAGAGGTTTTGAATTAGTCATCTGGGACTCATGATAGTACAAGAAGAATCCTCTAGTACTTATATCTCATTCCGTGGAAGAGATCCAAAATGAAGATCCAAAACTAGTTTAATAGCCGAATACGGAAAAACGGACTTATGATGAATCATACAAAGAAAATGGAGTAAATAAGCTTGAAATAGTTATCTTGGACTCATAATAGTACATGAAGAAGCTTGTATTTCTTGTATCTAATTCCCTGGAAGAGATCCCAAACAAAGATTTGAAACTGGTCTAATAGCCGAAAATGGGGAAAACAGACTTCTAATGAATCATACAAAGAAAATGGAGTAAATAAGTTTGAAATAGTCATCTGGGACTCATAATAGTAATAAGAAGCATCTATTATGAGTATCTCATTCCTGGAAGAGATCCCAAATGAATATCAAAATTGTTTAATAGCCGAAATTTGGGAAAATGAACTTCTGATGAATCTTACAAAGGAAATGGAGTAAATATGATTTAAATAGTCATTTGGGAGTCATAATAGTACAAGGAGAAGCCTTTATTACTTGTATCTAATTCCCTGGAAGATATCCCAAACGAAGATCTGAAACTTGTCTAATAGCCAAAATTGGGAAAAACAGACTTCTGATGAATCAGACAAAGAAGATGGAGTAAATAGGGTTTAAAATAGTCATCTGGGACTCATAATAGTACAAGAATAAGCCTCTATTACTCTTATCACATTCCGTGGGAGAGATCCAGAATGAAGATCCAAAGCAAGTTTAATAGCCAAATAGGAGAAACAGACTTCTCATGAATCACACAAAAAAAATTAAGTAAATATGCTTGAAATATTCATATGGGACTCATAATAGTACAAGAGAAAGCCTCTATTACTTGTATCTCATTCCCTGGAAGAGATCCCAAACGAACATGTGAAATGGGTCTAATATCCGAAAATGGAAAAAACGGACTTATGATGAATCATACAAAGAAAATGGAATAATTATGTTTGAAATAGTCATATGGGACTCATAATAGTATAATAAGTAGCCTCTATTACGAGTATCTTATTCCGTGGAAGAGATCCCAAATGAAGATCCAAACTTGTCTAATAGCCGAAATTTGGGAAAACGGACTTCTGATAAATCTTACAAAGGAAATGGAATAAATATGATTCAAATAGTCATCAAGGAGTTATAATACTACAAGGAGAAGCCGTTATTACTTGTATCTCATTCCAAGGAAGAGATAATAAACGAAGATTTGAAACTGGTCTAATAGCTAAATTGGGGAAAACGGACTTCTAATGAATCAAACAAAGAAAATGGAGAAAAGAGGTTTTGAATTAGTCATCTGGGACTTATCATAATACAAGAAGAAGCCTCTATTACTTGTATCTCATTCCGTGGAAGAGATCCAAAATGAAGATCCAAAACAAGTTTAATAGCCGAATACGGAAAAACGGACTTCTGATGAATCATACAAAGAAAATGGAGTAAATAGGCTTGAAATAGTTATCTTGGACTCATAATAGTACATGAAGAAGCTTGTATTTCTTGTATCTAATTCCCTGGAAGAGATCCCAAACAAAGATTTGAAACTGGTCTAATAGCCGAAAATGGGGAAAATAGACTTTTAATGAATCATACAAAGAAAATGGAGTAAATAAGTTTGAAATAGTCATCTGGGACTCATAATAGTAATAAGAAGCACCTATTACGAGTATCTCATTCCGTGGAAGAGATCCCAAATGAATATCGAAATTGTCTAATAGCCAAAATTTGGGAAAATGAACTTCTGATGAATCTTACAAAGGAAATGGAGTAAATATGATTTAAATAGTCATTGGGGAGTCATAATAGTACAAGGAGAAGCCTTTATTACTTGTATGTAATTCCCTGGAAGATATACCTAACGAAGATCTGAAACTTGTCTAATAGCCAATATTGGGAAAAACAGACTTTTGATGAATCACACAAAGAAGATGGAGTAAATAGGGTTTTAAGTAGTCATCTAGGACTCATAATAGTACAAGAATAAGCCTTTATTACTCTTATCACATTCCGTGGGAGAGATCCAGAATGAAGATCCAAAACAAGTTTAATAGCCGAATAGGAGAAACAGACTTCTCATGAATCATACAAAAAAAATTAAGTAAATATGCTTGAAATATTCATATGCGACTCATAATAGTACAAGAGAAAGCCTCTATTACTTGTATCTCATTCCCTGGAAGAGATCCCAAACGAACATGTGAAATGGGTCTAATATCCGAAAATGGAAAAAACGGACTTATGATGAATCATACAAAGAAAATGGAATAATTATGTTTGAAATTTTCATATGGGACTCATAATAGTACATTAAGTAGCCTCTATTACGAGTATCTTATTCCGTGGAAGAGATCCCAAATGAAGATCCAAACTTGTCTAATAGCCGAAATTTTGGAAAACGGACTTCTGATAAATCTTACAAAGGAAATGGAATAAATATGATTCAAATAGTCATCTGGGAGTTATAATAGTACAAGGAGAAGCCGTTATTACTTGTATCTCATTCCAAGGAAGAGATAATAAACAAAGATTTGAAACTGGTCTAATAGCTAAATTGGGGAAAATGGACTTCTAATGAATCATACAAAGAAAATGGAGAAAAGAGGTTTTGAATTAGTCATCTGGGACTCATCATAGTACAAGAAGAATCCTCTAGTACTTATATCTCATTCCGTGGAAGAGATCCAAAATGAAGATCCAAAACTAGTTTAATAGCCGAATACGGAAAAACGGACTTATGATGAATCATACAAAGAAAATGGAGTAAATAGGCTTGAAATAGTTATCTTGGACTCATAATAGTACATGAAGAAGCTTGTATTTCTTGTATCTAATTCCCTGGAAGAGATCCCAAACAAAGATTTGAAACTGGTATAATAGCCGAAAATGGGGAAAACAGACTTCTAATGAATCATACAAAGAAAATGGAGTAAATAAGTTTGAAATAGTCATCTGGGACTCATAATAGTAATAAGAAGCATCTATTATGAGTATCTCATTCCGTGGAAGAGATCCCAAATGAATATCAAAATTGTTTAATAGCCGAAATTTGGGAAAATGAACTTCTGATGAATCTTACAAAGGAAATGGAGTAAATATGATTTAAATAGTCATTTGGGAGTCATAATAGTACAAGGAGAAGCCTTTATTACTTGTATCTAATTCCCTGGAAGATATCCCAAACGAAGATCTGAAACTTGTCTAATAGCCAAAATTGGGAAAAACAGACTTCTGATGAATCAGACAAAGAAGATGGAGTAAATAGGGTTTAAAATAGTCATCTGGGACTCATAATAGTACAAGAATAAGCCTCTATTACTCTTATCACATTCCGTGGGAGAGATCCAGAATGAAGATCCAAAGCAAGTTTAATAGCCAAATAGGAGAAACAGACTTCTCATGAATCACACAAAAAAAATTAAGTAAATATGCTTGAAATATTCATATGGGACTCATAATAGTACAAGAGAAAGCCTCTATTACTTGTATCTCATTCCCTGGAAGAGATCCCAAACGAACATGTGAAATGGGTCTAATATCCGAAAATGGAAAAAACGGACTTATGATGAATCATACAAAGAAAATGGAATAATTATGTTTGAAATAGTCATATGGGACTCATAATAGTATAATAAGTAGCCTCTATTACGAGTATCTTATTCCGTGGAAGAGATCCCAAATGAAGATCCAAACTTGTCTAATAGCCGAAATTTGGGAAAACGGACTTCTGATAAATATTACAAAGGAAATGGAATAAATATGATTCAAATAGTCATCAAGGAGTTATAATAGTACAAGGAGAAGCCGTTATTACTAGTATCTCATTCCAAGGAAGAGATAATAAACGAAGATTTGAAACTGGTCTAATAGCTAAATTGGGGAAAACGGACTTCTAATGAATCAAACAAAGAAAATGGAGAAAAGAGGTTTTGAATTAGTCATCTGGGACTTATCATAGTACAAGAAGAAGCCTCTATTACTTGTATCTCATTCCGTGGAAGAGATCCAAAATGAAGATCCAAAACAAGTTTAATAGCCGAATACGGAAAAACGGACTTCTGATGAATCATACAAAGAAAATGGAGTAAATAGGCTTGAAATAGTTATCTTGGACTCATAATAGTACATGAAGAAGCTTGTATTTCTTGTATCTAATTCCCTGGAAGAGATCCCAAACAAAGATTTGAAACTGGTCTAATAGCCGAAAATGGGGAAAATAGACTTTTAATGAATCATACAAAGAAAATTGAGTAAATAAGTTTGAAATAGTCATCTGGGACTCATAATAGTAATAAGAAGCATCTATTACGAGTATCTCATTCCGTGGAAGAGATCCCAAATGAATATCGAAATTGTATAATAGCCGAAATTTTGGAAAATGAACTACTGATGAATCTTACAAAGGAAATGGAGTAAATATGATTTAAATAGTCATTTGGGAGTCATAATAGTACAAGGAGAAGCCTTTATTACTTGTATCTAATTCCCTGGATGATATCCCGAACGAAGATCTGAAACTGGTCTAATAGCCAAAATTGGAAAAAACAGACTTCTGATGAATCATACAAAGAAGATGGAGTAAATAGGGTTTAAAATAGTAATTTGGGACTCATAATAGTACAAGAAGAAGCCTCAATTACTCTTATCACATTCTGTGGGAGAGATCCAGAATGAAGATCCAAAACAAATTTAATAGCCGAATAGGAGAAAACAGACTTCTCATGAATCATACAAAGAAAATTAAGTAAATATGCCTGAAATATTCATCTGGGACTCATAATAGTACAAGAAAAAGCCTTTATTACTTGTATCTCATTCCCCGGAAGAGATCCCAAACGAACATGTGAAATGGGTCTAATATCCGAAAATGGAAAAAACGGACTTATGATTAATCATACAATAAAATGGAATAATTATGTTTGAAATAGTCATATGGGACTCATAATAGTACAATTAGTAGCCTCTATTACGAGTATCTTATTCCGTGGAAGAGATCCCAAATGAAGATCCAAACTTGTCTAATAGCCGAAATTTGGGAAAACGGACTTCTGATAAATCTTACAAAGGAAATGGAATAAATATGATTCAAATAGTCATCTGGGAGTTATAATAGTACAAGGAGAAGCCGTTATTACTTGTATCTCATTCCAAAGAAGAGATAATAAACGAAGATTTGAAACTGGTCAAATAGCTAAATTGGAGAAAACGGACTTCTAATGAATCATACAAAGAAAATGGAGAAAAGAGGTTTTGAATTAGTCATCTGGGACTCATCATAGTACAAGAAGAAGCCTCTTTTACTTGTATCTCATTCCTTGGAAGAGATCCAAAATGAAGATCCAAAACTAGTTTAATAGCCGAATACGGAAAAATGGACTTCTGATGAATCATACAAAGAAAATGGAGTAAATAGGCTTGAAATAGTCATCTTTGACTCATAATAGTACATGAAGAAGCTTGTATTTCTGGTATCTCATTCCCTGGAAGAGATCCCAAACAAAGATTTGAAACTGGTCTAATAGCTGAAAATGGGAAAAACAGACTTCTAATGAATCATACAAAGAAAATGGAGTAAATAAGTTTGAAATAGTCATCTGGGACTCATAATAGTAATAAGAAGCATATATTACGAGTATCTCATTCTGTGGAAGAGATCCCCAATGAATATCCAAATTGTCTAATAGCCGAAATTAGGGAAAATGAACTTCTGATGAATCTTACAAAGGAAATGGAGTAAATATGATTTAAATAGTCATTTGGGAGTCATAATAGTACAAGGAGAAGCCTTTATTACTTGTATTTCATTCCTTGGAAGAAATCCCAAACAAAGATCTGAAACTGGTCTAATAGCCAAAATTGGGAAAAACGGACTTTTGATGAATCATACAAAGAAGATGGAGTAAATAGGTTTGAAATAGTCATATGAGACTCATAATAGTACAAGAAGAAGCCTCAATTACTCTTATCACATTCCGTGGAAGAGATCCAGAATGAAGATCCAAAACTGGTTTAATAGCCGATTAGGAGAAAACATACTTCTCACGAATCATACAAAGAATATTTTAGTAAATATGCTTGAAATAGTCATAATAGTACATGAAGAAGAATTTATTACTTGTATCTAATTCCCTGGAAGAGAACCCAAACGAAGATTTGAAACTGGTCTTATAGCCGAAAATGGGAAAAGCGAACTTCTGATGAATCATACAAAGAAGATGCAGTAAATAGGTTTGAAATAGTCATCTAGGACTCATAATAGTACAAGAAGATGCCTCTATTACTCTTATCACATTCCGTGGGAGAAACCCAGAATGAAGATCCAAAACTAGTTTAATAGCCGAATAGGAGAAAACAGACTTCTCCTGAATCACACAAAGAAAATTTAGTAAATTAAGTAAACAGACTTCAAATAGTCATCTGGGACTCATAATTGTACAAGAGAAAGCCTCTATCACTTGTATCTCAATCCCTGGAAGAGATCCCAAACGAACATCTGAAACGGGTCTAAGAGCCGAAAATGGAGAAAACGGACTTTTGATGAATAAAATGGGGTAAATATGTTTGAAATAGTCATATGGGACTAATAATAGTACAAAAAGAAGCCTGTATTATGAGTATCTCATTCCGTGGAAGAGATCCCAAATGAAGATCCAAACTTGTCTAATAGCCGAAATTTGGGAAAACGGACTTCTGATGAATCTTACAAAGGAAATAGAGGAACTATGATTCAAATAGTCATCTGGGAGTTATAATAGTACAAAGAGAAGCTGTTATTACTTGTATCTCATTCCGTGGAAGAGATCATAAACGAAGATTTGAAACTGGTCTAATAGCTAAAAATGGGGAAAACGGACTTCTGATGAATCATACAAAGAAAATGGAGAAAAGAGGTTTTAACTAGTCATCTGGGACTCATCATAATACATGAAGAAGCCTTTATTACTTGTATCTCATTCCGTGGAAGAGATCCAAAATAAAGATCCAAAACTAGTTTAATAGCCGAATAAGGAAAAACAGACTTCTGATGAATCATACAAAGAAAATAGAGTAAATAGGCTTGAAATAATACATCTTGGACTCATAATAGTACATGAAGAAGCTTGTATTTGTTGTATCTCATAATAGTACAAGAAGAAGCCTCTATTACTAGTATATCATTCCGTGGAAGTGATTGCAAACGAAGATTTGAAACTGGTCTATTAGCTGAAAATGGCGAAAACGGACTTTTCAAGTATCATACAAATAAAATGGAGTAAATATGTTTGAAATAGTCATCTAGGACTTATAATAGTAATAAGAAGCATTTATTACGAGTATCTCTTTTCTCGGAAGAGATCCCAAATGAATATCCAAATTGTCTAATACCTAAAATTTGGGAAAACGAACTTCTGATGAATCTTACAAAGGAAATGAAGTAAATATCATTTAAATAGTCATCTGGGAGTCATAATAGTATAAGGAGAAACCTCTATTACTTGTATCTCATTCCCTGGAAGAGATCCCAAACGAAGATTTAAGACTGGTCTAATAGCCAAAATTTGGGAAAACGGACTTCTGATGAATCATACAAAGAATATGGAGAAAATAGGTTTGAATTAGTCATCTGGGACTCATAATAGTACAAGAAGAAGCCTTTATTACTTGTATCTCGTTCCGTGGAAGAGACCCATAATGAAGATCCAAAACTAGGTTAATAGCCGAATAGGGAAAAACGGACTTCTGATGAATCATACAAATAAAATGGAGTAAAGATGTTTGAAATAGACATTTGGGACTCATAATAGTAGAATAAAAAGCCTCTACTACAAGTATCTCATTCTGTGGAAGAGATCCTAAATGAATATCCAAACTTGTCTAATAGCCGAAATTTGGGAAAACAGACTTCTAATGAACCTTACAAAGGAAATGGAGTAAATATTATTCAAATAGTCATCTGGGAGTTATAATAGTACAAGGAGAAGCCTCTATTACTTGTACCTCATTCTGTGGAAGAGATCCTAAAAAAGATTTGAAACTGGTCTAACAGCCAAAAATGGGGAAAACGGAATTCTGATGAATTATATAAAGAAATGGAGTAAATAGGTATGAATTAGTCATCTTGGACTCTTAATAGTGCAAGAAGAAGCCTCTATTACTTGTATCTCATTCTGTGGAAGAGATCATGAATGAAGATCTGAAACTGTTCAAATAGCCGAAAAAGGGGAAAACAGAGTTCTGATGAATCACAACAAGAAAATGGAGTAAATAGGCTTGAAATAGTCATATGTGACTCATAATAGTACAAGAAGAAGCCTCTATTACTTATACCTCATTCCGTTGAAGAGATCTCAAATGAAGATATGAATTTAGTCTAATAGCAGATATTGGGGATAACTGACTTCTAATGATATTACAAAGAAAATGGAGTAAATCGGCTTTAAATAGTCATATGAGACTCATAATAGTACAAGAGGAAGCTTCTATTACTTGTATCACATTCACTGCAGGAGATCCCAAACAAAGATTTGAAACTGGTCTAATAGCCGAAAATGGGGAAAACGGACTTCTAATGAATCATTCAAAGAAAATGCAGTAAATAAGTTTGAAATAGTCATCTGTGACTCATAATAGTAATAAGAAGCATCTAATACGAGTATCTCATTTCATGGAAGAGATCCCAAATGAATATCCAAACTATCTAACAGCCAAAATTTGGGAAAACGGATTTCTGCTGAATCTTACAAAGGAAATGGATTAAATATGATTTAAGAAGTCATTTGGGAGTCATAATAGTACAAGGAGAAGTATCTATTACTTGTATCTCATTCCCTGGAAGAGATCCCAAGGAAGATCATAAACTTTTCTAATAGCCAAAATTAGAGAAAACGGACTTCGTATGAATCATACAAAGAAAATGGAGTAAATAGGTTTGAATTAGTCATCTGCAACTCATAATAGTACAAGAAGAAGCCTCTATTACTTGTATCTCAATCCTTGGAAGAGATCGAGAATGAAGATCCAAAACTGGTTAATAGCCGAATAGGGGAAAACAGACTTCTGTTGAATCAAACAAAGAAAATTTAGTAAAGATGCTTGAAATGGTCATCTGTGACTAATAATAGTATAAGAAGAAGCCTTTATTACTTGTATATCATTATGTGGAAGAGATTCCAAACGAAGTCAGAAACTGGTCAAATAGCCGAAAATGAAGAAAAGAGACTTCTGATGAATCATACAAAGAAAAATGGAGTAAATAGGCTTGGAATAGTTATCTGGGACTTATAATAGTACAAAAAGAAGCCTCTATTACTTGTATCTCATTCCGTGGAAGAAATCCAGAATGAAGATGGTCTAATGGCCGAATACGGGGAAATAGACTTTTGAAGAATCATACAAAGAAAATGGAGTAAATCAGATTTAAATAGTCATCTAGGACTTATAATAGTTCAAGAAGAAGCTTTTATTACTTGCATCTCATTCCCTAGAAGAGATTTCAAACGAAGATTTGAAATTGGTCTAATAGCCAAAAATGGGGAAAACGGACTTCTGATGAAATAGGTTTGAAATAGTCATCTGGGACTCATAATAGTACAAGAAGAAGCCTCTATTACTCTTTTCACATTTCGTGGAAGAGATCCAGAATGAAGATCCAAAACTGGTTTAATAGCCGAATAGGAAAAAACAGACTTCTGACGAATCATACAAAGAAGATTTTTGTAAATATATTTAAAATACTCATCTGGGACTCATAATAGTACAAGAAGAAGAATTTATTACTTGTATATAATTCCCAGGAAGAGAACCCAAACGAAGATTTAAAACTGGTCTTATAGCCGAAAATAGGAAAAATGGACTTCTGATGAATCATACAAAGAAGATGGAGTAAATAGGTTTTAAATAATCATTTGGGACTCATAATAGTACAAGAGATCCAAAATGAAGATCGAAAACTAGTTTAATAGCCGAATAGGAGAAAACAGACTTCGGACGAATCATACAAACAAAGTTTAGTAAATATCTTTGAAATAGTCATCTAGAACTCATAATCGTACAAGAAGAAGCCTATTTTACTTGTATCTCATTCCCTGGAAGAGATCCCAAACAAAGATTTGAAACTGGTCTAATAGCTGAAAATGGGGAAAACAGACTTCTAATGAATCATACAAAGAAAATGGAGTAAATAAGTTTGAAATAGTCATCTGGGACTCATAATAGTAATAAGAAGCATCTATTACGAGTATCTCATTCTGTGGAAGAGATCCCCAATGAATATCCAAATTGTCTAATAGCCAAAATTAGGGAAAATGAACTTCTGATGAATCTTACAAAGGAAATGGAGTAAATATGATTTAAATAGTCATTTGGGAGTCATAATAGTACAAGCAGAAGCCTTTATTACTTGTATTTCATTCCTTGAAAGAAATCCCAAACGAAGATCTGAAACTGGTCTAATAGCCAAAATTGGGAAAAACGGACTTTTGATGAATCATACAAAGAAGATGGAGTAAATAGGTTTGAAATAGTCATATGAGACTCATAATAGTACAAGAAGAAGCCTCAATTACTCTTATCACATTCCGTGGAAGAGATCCAGAATGAAGATCCAAAACTGGTTTAATAGCCGAATAGGAGAAAACATACTTCTCACGAATCATACAAAGAATATTTTAGTAAATATGCTTGAAATAGTCATAATAGTACCTGAAGAAGAATTTATTACTTGTATCTAATTCCCTGGAAGAGAACCCAAACGAAGATTTGAAACTGGTCTTATAGCCGAAAATGGGAAAAGCGAACTTCTGATGAATCATACAAAGAAGATGCAGTAAATAGGTTTGAAATAGTCATCTAGGACTCATAATAGTACAAGAAGATGCCTCTATTACTCTTATCACATTCTGTGGGAGAAACCCAGAATTAAGATCGAAAACTAGTTTAATAGCCGAATAGGAGAAAACAGACTTCTCCTGAATCACACAAAGAAAATTTAGTAAATTTAGTAAACAGACTTCAAATAGTCATCTGGGACTCATAATTGTACAAGAGAAAGCCTCTATTACTTGTATCTCAATCCCTGGAAGAGATTCCAAACGAACATCTGAAACGGGTCTAATAGCCGAAAATGGAGAAAACGGACTTATGATGAATAAAATGGAGTAAATATGTTTGAAATAGTCATATGGGACTAATAATAGTACAAAAAGAAGCCTGTATTATGAGTATCTCATTCCGTGGAAGAGATCCCAAATGAAGATCCAAACTTGTCTAATAGCCGAAATTTGGGAAAAACGGACTTCTGATGAATCTTACAAAGGAAATGGAGGAACTATGATTCAAATAGTCATCTGGGAGTTATAATAGTACAAAGAGAAGCTGTTATTACTTGTATCTCATTCCGTGGAAGAGATCATAAACGAAGATTTGAAACTGGTCTAATAGCTAAAAATGGGGAAAACGGACTTCTGATGAATCATACAAAGAAAATGGAGAAAAGAGGTTTTAACTAGTCATCTGGGACTCATCATAATACATGAAGAAGCCTTTATTACTTGTATCTCATTCCGTGGAAGAGATCCAAAATAAAGATCCAAAACTAGTTTAATAGCCGAATAAGGAAAAACAGACTTCTGATGAATCATACAAAGAAAATGGAGTAAATAGGCTTGAAATAATACATCTTGGACTCATAATAGTACATGAAGAAGCTTGTATTTGTTGTATCTCATTCCATGGAAGAGATCCCAAACGAAGATCTGAAACTGCTCCAGTAGTCGAAAATAGGGAAAACAGACTTCTGATTAATCATACAAAGAAAATGGAGTAAATAGGTTTGAAATAGTTATCTGGGAGTCATAATAGTACAAGGAGAATCCTCTATTACTTGTATCTCATTCCCTGGAAGAGATCCCAAACGAAGATTTGAGACTGGTCTAATAGCCAAAAATGGGGAAAACGGAGTTCTAATGAATAATACAAAGAAAATGGAGTAAATAGGTTTGAATTAGTTATTTGGAACTCATAATAGTACAAGAAGAAGCCTCTATTACTAGTATATCATTCCGTGGAAGTGATTGCAAACGAAGATTTGAAACTGGTCTATTAGCTGAAAATGGCGAAAACGGACTTTTCAAGTATCATACAAATAAAATGGAGTAAATATGTTTGAAATAGTCATCTAGGACTTATAATAGTAATAAGAAGCATTTATTACGAGTATCTCTTTTCTCGGAAGAGATCCCAAATGAATATCCAAATTGTCTAATACCTAAAATTTGGTTAAACGAACTTCTGATGAATCTTACAAAGGAAATGAAGTAAATATCATTTAAATAGTCATCTGGGAGTCATAATAGTATAAGGAGAAACCTCTATTACTTGTATCTCATTCCCTGGAAGAGATCCCAAACGAAGATTTAAGACTGGTCTAATAGCCAAAATTTGGGAAAACGGACTTCTGATGAATCATACAAAGAATATGGAGAAAATAGGTTTGAATTAGTATGGTGGGGGGGGGGGGGGGTGGGGGGGGGGGGGGGGGGGGGGGGTGGGGGGGGGGGGGGGGGTGGGGGGGGGTGGGGGGGGGGGGGGGGGGGGGGGGGGGGGGGCCCGGGGGGGGGGGGGGGGGGGGGGGGGGGGGGGGTGGGGGGGGGGGGGGGGGGGGGGGGGGGGGGGGGGTGGGGGGGGGGGGGGGGGGGGGGGGGGGGGGGGGGGGGGGGGGGGGGGGGGGGGGGGGGGGGGGGGGGGGGGGGGGGGGGGGGGGGGGGGGGGGGGGGGGGGGGGGGGGGGGGGGGGGGGGGGGGTGGGGGGGGGGGTGGGGGGGGGGGGGGGGGGGGGGGGGGGGGGGGGGGGGGGGGGGGGGGGGGGGGGGGGGGGGGGTGGGGGGGGGGGGGGGGGGGGGGGGGGGGGGGGGGGGGGGGGGGTGGGGGGGGGGGGGGGGGGGGGGGTGGGTGGGGGGGGGGGGGGGGGGGGGGGGGGGGGGGGGGGGGGGGGGGGGGGGGGGGGGGGGGGGGGGGGGGGGGGGGGCGGGGGGGGGGGGGGGGGGGGGGGGGGGGGGGGGGGGGGGTGGGGGGGGGGGGGGGGTGGGGTGGGGGGGGGGGGGGGGGGGGGGGGGGGGGGGGGGGGGGGGGTGGGGGGGGGGGGGGGGGGGGGCGGGGGGGGGGGGGGGGGGGGGGGGGGGGGTGGGGGGGGGGGGGGGGGGGGGGGGGGGGGGGGGGGGGGGGGGGGGGGGGGGGGGGGGGGGGGGGGGGGGGGGGGGGGGGGGGGGGGGGGTGGGGGGGGGGGGGGGGTGGGGGGGGGGGGGGGGGGGGGGGGGGGGGGGGGGGGGGGGGGGGGGGGGGGGGGGGGGGGGGGGGGTGGGGGGGGGGGGGGGGGGGGGGGGGGGGGGGGGGGGGGGGGGGGGTGGGGGGGGGGGGGGGGGGGGGGGGGGGGGGGGGGGGGGGGGGGGGGGGGGGGGGGTGGGGGGGGGGGGGGGGGGGGGGGGGGGGGGGTGGGGGGGGGGGGGGGGGGGGGGGGGTGGGGGGGGGGGGGGGGGGGGGGGGGGGGGGGGGGGGGGGGGGGGGGGGGGGGGGGGGGGGGGGGGGGGGGGGGGGGGGGGGGGGGGGGGGGGGGGGGGGGGGGGGGGGCGGGGGGGGGGGGTGGGGGGGGGGGGGGGGGGGGGGGGGGGGGGGGGGGGGGGGGGGGGGGGGGGGGGGGGGGGGGGGGGGGGGGGGGGGGGGGGGGGGCGGGGGGGGGGGGGGGGGGGGTGTGGGGGGGGGGGGGGGGGGGGGGGGGGTGGGGGGGGGGGTGGGGGGGGGGGGGGGGGGGGGGGGGGGGGGGGGGGGGGGGGGGGGGGGGGGGGGGGGGGGGGGGGGGGGGGGGGGGGGGGGGGGGGGGGGGGGGGGGGGGGGGGGGGGGGGGGGGGGGGGGGGGGGGGGGGGGGGGGGGGGGGGGGGGGGGGGGGGGGGGGGGGGGGGGGGGGGGGGGGGGGGGGGGGGGGGGGGGGGGGGGGGGGGGGGACTCATAATAGTACAAGAAGAAGCCTTTATTACTTGTATCTCGTTCCGTGGAAGAGACCCATAATGAAGATCCAAAACTAGGTTAATAGCCGAATAGGGAAAAAAACGGACTTCTGATGAATCATACAAATAAAATGGAGTAAAGATGTTTGAAATAGACATTTGGGACTCATAATAGTAGAATAAAAAGCCTCTACTACAAGTATCTCATTCTGTGGAAGAGATCCTAAATGAATATCCAAACTTGTCTAATAGCCGAAATTTGGGAAAACAGACTTCTAATGAACCTTACAAAGGAAATGGAGTAAATATTATTCAAATAGTCATCTGGGAGTTATAATAGTACAAGGAGAAGCCTCTATTACTTGTACCTCATTCTGTGGAAGAGATCCTAAAAAAGATTTGAAACTGGTCTAACAGCCAAAAATGGGGAAAACGGAATTCTGATGAATTATACAAAGAAATGGAGTAAATAGGTATGAATTAGTCATCTTGGACTCTTAATAGTGCAAGAAGAAGCCTCTCTTACTTGTATCTCATTCTGTGGAAGAGATCATGAATGAAGATCTGAAACTGTTCAAATAGCCGAAAAAGGGGAAAAACAGAGTTCTGATGAATCACAACAAGAAAATGGAGTAAATAGGCTTGAAATAGTCATATGTGACTCATAATAGTACAAGAAGAAGCCTCTATTACTTATACCTCATTCCGTTGAAGAGATCTCAAATGAAGATATGAATTTAGTCTAATAGCAGATATTGGGGATAACTGACTTCTAATGATATTACAAAGAAAATGGAGTAAATCGGCTTTAAATAGTCATATGAGACTCATAATAGTACAAGAGGAAGCTTCTATTACTTGTATCACATTCACGGCAGGAGATCCCAAACAAAGATTTGAAACTGGTCTAATAGCCGAAAATAGGGAAAACGGACTTCTAATGAATCATTCAAAGAAAATGCAGTAAATAAGTTTGAAATAGTCATCTGTGACTCATAATAGTAATAAGAAGCATCTAATACGAGTATCTCATTTCATGGAAGAGATCCCAAATGAATATCCAAACTATCTAACAGCCAAAATTTAGGAAAACGGATTTCTGCTGAATCTTACAAAGGAAATGGATTAAATATGATTTAAGAAGTCATTTGGGAGTCATAATAGTACAAGGAGAAGTATCTATTACTTGTATCTCATTCCCTGGAAGAGATCCCAAGGAAGATCATAAACTTTTCTAATAGCCAAAATTAGGGAAAACGGACTTCGTATGAATCATACAAAGAAAATGGAGTAAATAGGTTTGAATTAGTCATCTGCAACTCATAATAGTACAAGAAGAAGCCTCTATTACTTGTATCTCAATCCTTGGAAGAGATCGAGAATGAAGATCCAAAACTGGTTAATAGCCGAATAGGGGAAAACAGACTTCTGATGAATCAAACAAAGAAAATTTAGTAAAGATGCTTGAAATGGTCATCTGTGACTAATAATAGTATAAGAAGAAGCCTTTATTACTTGTATATCATTATGTGGAAGAGATTCTAAACGAAGTCAGAAACTGGTCAAATAGCCGAAAATGAAGAAAAGAGACTTCTGATGAATCATACAAAGAAAAATGGAGTAAATAGGCTTGGAATAGTTATCTGGGACTTATAATAGTACAAAAAGAAGCCTCTATTACTTGTATCTCATTCCGTGGAAGAAATCCAGAATGAAGATGGTCCAATGGCCGAATACGGGAAAATAGACTTTTGAAGAATCATACAAAGAAAATGGAGTAAATCAGATTTAAATAGTCATCTAGGACTTATAATAGTTCAAGAAGAAGCTTCTATTACTTGCATCTCATTCCCTAGAAGAGATTTCAAACGAAGATTTGAAATTGGTCTAATAGCCGAAAATGGGGAAAACGGACTTCTGATGAAATAGGTTTGAAATAGTCATCTGGGACTCATAATAGTACAAGAAGAAGCCTCTATTACTCTTTTCACATTTCGTGGAAGAGATCCAGAATGAAGATCCAAAACTGGTTTAATAGCCGAATAGGAAAAAACAGACTTCTGACGAATCATACAAAGAAGATTTTTGTAAATATATTTAAAATACTCATCTGGGACTCATAATAGTACAAGAAGAAGAATTTATTACTTGTATATAATTCCCAGGAAGAGAACCCAAACGAAGATTTAAAACTGGTCTTATAGCCGAAAAATGGGAAAAATGGACTTCTGATGAATCATACAAAGAAGATGGAGTAAATAGGTTTTAAATAATCATTTGGGACTCATAATAGTACAAGAGATCCAAAATGAAGATCGAAAACTAGTTTAATAGCCGAATAGGAGAAAACAGACTTCGGACGAATCATACAAACAAAGTTTAGTAAATATCTTTGAAATAGTCATCTAGAACTCATAATCGTACAAGAAGAAGCCTATTTTACTTGTATCTCATTCCCCGGAAGAGATCCCAAACAAAGATTTGAAACTGGTCTAATAGCTGAAAATGGGGAAAACAGACTTCTAATGAATCATACAAAGAAAATGGAGTAAATAAGTTTGAAATAGTCATCTGGGACTCATAATAGTGATAAGAAGCATCTATTACGAGTATCTCATTCTGTGGAAGAGATCCCCAATGAATATCCAAATTGTCTAATAGCCAAAATTAGGGAAAATGAACTTCTGATGAATCTTACAAAGGAAATGGAGTAAATATGATTTAAATAGTCATTTGGGAGTCATAATAGTACAAGCAGAAGCCTTTATTACTTGTATTTCATTCCTTGAAAGAAATCCCAAACGAAGATCTGAAACTGGTCTAATAGCCAAAATTGGGAAAAACGGACTTTTGATGAATCATACAAAGAAGATGGAGTAAATAGGTTTGAAATAGTCATATGAGACTCATAATAGTACAAGAAGAAGCCTCAATTACTCTTATCACATTCCGTGGAAGAGATCCAGAATGAAGATCCAAAACTGGTTTAATAGCCGAATAGGAGAAAACATACTTCTCACGAATCATACAAAGAATATTTTAGTAAATATGCTTGAAATAGTCATAATAGTACATGAAGAAGAATTTATTACTTGTATCTAATTCCCTGGAAGAGAACCCAAACGAAGATTTGAAACTGGTCTTATAGCCGAAAATGGGAAAAGCGAACTTCTGATGAATCATACAAAGAAGATGCAGTAAATAGGTTTGAAATAGTCATCTAGGACTCATAATAGTACAAGAAGATGCCTCTATTACTCTTATCACATTCTGTGGGAGAAACCCAGAATTAAGATCGAAAACTAGTTTAATAGCCGAATAGGAGAAAACAGACTTCTCCTGAATCACACAAAGAAAATTTAGTAAAATTAGTAAACAGACTTCAAATAGTCATCTGGGACTCATAATTGTACAAGAGAAAGCCTCTATTACTTGTATCTCAATCCCTGGAAGAGATTCCAAACGAACATCTGAAACGGGTCTAATAGCCGAAAATGGAGAAAACGGACTTATGATGAATAAAATGGAGTAAATATGTTTGAAATAGTCATATGGGACTAATAATAGTACAAAAAGAAGCCTGTATTATGAGTATCTCATTCCGTGGAAGAGATCCCAAATGAAGATCCAAACTTGTCTAATAGCCGAAATTTGGGAAAACGGACTTCTGATGAATCTTACAAAGGAAATGGAGGAACTATGATTCAAATAGTCATCTGGGAGTTATAATAGTACAAAGAGAAGCTGTTATTACTTGTATCTCATTCCGTGGAAGAGATCATAAACGAAGATTTGAAACTGGTCTAATAGCTAAAAATGGGGAAAACGGACTTCTGATGAATCATACAAAGAAAATGGAGAAAAGAGGTTTTAACTAGTCATCTGGGACTCATCATAATACATGAAGAAGCCTTTATTACTTGTATCTCATTCCGTGGAAGAGATCCAAAATAAAGATCCAAAACTAGTTTAATAGCCGAATAAGGAAAAACAGACTTCTGATGAATCATACAAAGAAAATGGAGTAAATAGGCTTGAAATAATACATCTTGGACTCATAATAGTACATGAAGAAGCTTGTATTTGTTGTATCTCATTCCATGGAAGAGATCCCAAACGAAGATCTGAAACTGCTCCAGTAGTCGAAAATAGGGAAAACAGACTTCTGATTAATCATACAAAGAAAATGGAGTAAATAGGTTTGAAATAGTTATCTGGGAGTCATAATAGTACAAGGAGAATCCTCTATTACTTGTATCTCATTCCCTGGAAGAGATCCCAAACGAAGATTTGAGACTGGTCTAATAGCCAAAAATGGGGAAAACGGAGTTCTAATGAATAATACAAAGAAAATGGAGTAAATAGGTTTGAATTAGTTATTTGGAACTCATAATAGTACAAGAAGAAGCCTCTATTACTAGTATATCATTCCGTGGAAGTGATTGCAAACGAAGATTTGAAACTGGTCTATTAGCTGAAAATGGCGAAAACGGACTTTTCAAGTATCATACAAATAAAATGGAGTAAATATGTTTGAAATAGTCATCTAGGACTTATAATAGTAATAAGAAGCATTTATTACGAGTATCTCTTTTCTCGGAAGAGATCCCAAATGAATATCCAAATTGTCTAATACCTAAAATTTGGTTAAACGAACTTCTGATGAATCTTACAAAGGAAATGAAGTAAATATCATTTAAATAGTCATCTGGGAGTCATAATAGTATAAGGAGAAACCTCTATTACTTGTATCTCATTCCCTGGAAGAGATCCCAAACGAAGATTTAAGACTGGTCTAATAGCCAAAATTTGGGAAAACGGACTTCTGATGAATCATACAAAGAATATGGAGAAAATAGGTTTGAATTAGTCATCTGGGACTCATAATAGTACAAGAAGAAGCCTTTATTACTTGTATCTCGTTCCGTGGAAGAGACCCATAATGAAGATCCAAAACTAGGTTAATAGCCGAATAGGGAAAAACGGACTTCTGATGAATCATACAAATAAAATGGAGTAAAGATGTTTGAAATAGACATTTGGGACTCATAATAGTAGAATAAAAAGCCTCTACTACAAGTATCTCATTCTGTGGAAGAGATCCTAAATGAATATCCAAACTTGTCTAATAGCCGAAATTTGGGAAAACAGACTTCTAATGAACCTTACAAAGGAAATGGAGTAAATATTATTCAAATAGTCATCTGGGAGTTATAATAGTACAAGGAGAAGCCTCTATTACTTGTACCTCATTCTGTGGAAGAGATCCTAAAAAAGATTTGAAACTGGTCTAACAGCCAAAAATGGGGAAAACGGAATTCTGATGAATTATACAAAGAAATGGAGTAAATAGGTATGAATTAGTCATCTTGGACTCTTAATAGTGCAAGAAGAAGCCTCTCTTACTTGTATCTCATTCTGTGGAAGAGATCATGAATGAAGATCTGAAACTGTTCAAATAGCCGAAAAAGGGGAAAACAGAGTTCTGATGAATCACAACAAGAAAATGGAGTAAATAGGCTTGAAATAGTCATATGTGACTCATAATAGTACAAGAAGAAGCCTCTATTACTTATACCTCATTCCGTTGAAGAGATCTCAAATGAAGATATGAATTTAGTCTAATAGCAGATATTGGGGATAACTGACTTCTAATGATATTACAAAGAAAATGGAGTAAATCGGCTTTAAATAGTCATATGAGACTCATAATAGTACAAGAGGAAGCTTCTATTACTTGTATCACATTCACGGCAGGAGATCCCAAACAAAGATTTGAAACTGGTCTAATAGCCGAAAATAGGGAAAACGGACTTCTAATGAATCATTCAAAGAAAATGCAGTAAATAAGTTTGAAATAGTCATCTGTGACTCATAATAGTAATAAGAAGCATCTAATACGAGTATCTCATTTCATGGAAGAGATCCCAAATGAATATCCAAACTATCTAACAGCCAAAATTTAGGAAAACGGATTTCTGCTGAATCTTACAAAGGAAATGGATTAAATATGATTTAAGAAGTCATTTGGGAGTCATAATAGTACAAGGAGAAGTATCTATTACTTGTATCTCATTCCCTGGAAGAGATCCCAAGGAAGATCATAAACTTTTCTAATAGCCAAAATTAGGGAAAACGGACTTCGTATGAATCATACAAAGAAAATGGAGTAAATAGGTTTGAATTAGTCATCTGCAACTCATAATAGTACAAGAAGAAGCCTCTATTACTTGTATCTCAATCCTTGGAAGAGATCGAGAATGAAGATCCAAAACTGGTTAATAGCCGAATAGGGGAAAACAGACTTCTGATGAATCAAACAAAGAAAATTTAGTAAAGATGCTTGAAATGGTCATCTGTGACTAATAATAGTATAAGAAGAAGCCTTTATTACTTGTATATCATTATGTGGAAGAGATTCTAAACGAAGTCAGAAACTGGTCAAATAGCCGAAAATGAAGAAAAGAGACTTCTGATGAATCATACAAAGAAAAATGGAGTAAATAGGCTTGGAATAGTTATCTGGGACTTATAATAGTACAAAAAGAAGCCTCTATTACTTGTATCTCATTCCGTGGAAGAAATCCAGAATGAAGATGGTCCAATGGCCGAATACGGGAAAATAGACTTTTGAAGAATCATACAAAGAAAATGGAGTAAATCAGATTTAAATAGTCATCTAGGACTTATAATAGTTCAAGAAGAAGCTTCTATTACTTGCATCTCATTCCCTAGAAGAGATTTCAAACGAAGATTTGAAATTGGTCTAATAGCCGAAAATGGGGAAAACGGACTTCTGATGAAATAGGTTTGAAATAGTCATCTGGGACTCATAATAGTACAAGAAGAAGCCTCTATTACTCTTTTCACATTTCGTGGAAGAGATCCAGAATGAAGATCCAAAACTGGTTTAATAGCTGAATAGGAAAAAACAGACTTCTGACGAATCATACAAAGAAGATTTTTGTAAATATATTTAAAATACTCATCTGGGACTCATAATAGTACAAGAAGAAGAATTTATTACTTGTATATAATTCCCAGGAAGAGAACCCAAACGAAGATTTAAAACTGGTCTTATAGCCGAAAATGGGAAAAATGGACTTCTGATGAATCATACAAAGAAGATGGAGTAAATAGGTTTTAAATAATCATTTGGGACTCATAATAGTACAAGAGATCCAAAATGAAGATCGAAAACTAGTTTAATAGCCGAATAGGAGAAAACAGACTTCGGACGAATCATACAAACAAAGTTTAGTAAATATCTTTGAAATAGTCATCTAGAACTCATAATCGTACAAGAAGAAGCCTATTTTACTTGTATCTCATTCCCCGGAAGAGATCCCAAACAAAGATTTGAAACTGGTCTAATAGCTGAAAATGGGGAAAACAGACTTCTAATGAATCATACAAAGAAAATGGAGTAAATAAGTTTGAAATAGTCATCTGGGACTCATAATAGTAATAAGAAGCATCTATTACGAGTATCTCATTCTGTGGAAGAGATCCCCAATGAATATCCAAATTGTCTAATAGCCGAAATTAGGGAAAATGAACTTCTGATGAATCTTACAAAGGAAATGGAGTAAATATGATTTAAATAGTCATTTGGGAGTCATAATAGTACAAGGAGAAGCCTTTATTACTTGTATTTCATTCCTTGGAAGAAATCCCAAACGAAGATCTGAAACTGGTCTAATAGCCAAAATTGGGAAAAACGGACTTTTGATGAATCATACAAAGAAGATGGAGTAAATAGGTTTGAAATAGTCATATGAGACTCATAATAGTACAAGAAGAAGCCTCAATTACTCTTATCAAATTCCGTGGAAGAGATCCAGAATGAAGATCCAAAACTGGTTTAATAGCCGAATAGGAGAAAACATACTTCTCACGAATCATACAAAGAATATTTTAGTAAATATGCTTGAAATAGTCATAATAGTACATGAAGAAGGATTTATTACTTGTATCTAATTCCCTGGAAGAGAACCCAAATGAAGATTTGAAACTGGTCTTATAGCCGAAAATGGGAAAAGCGAACTTCTGATGAATCATACAAAGAAGATGCAGTAAATAGGTTTGAAATAGTCATCTAGGACTCATAATAGTACAAGAAGATGCCTCTATTACTCTTATCACATTCCGTGGGAGAAACCCAGAATGAAGATCCAAAACTAGTTTAATAGCCGAATAGGAGAAAACAGACTTCTCCTGAATCACACAAAGAAAATTTAGTAAATTTAGTAAACAGACTTCAAATAGTCATCTGGGACTCATAATTGTACAAGAGAAAGCCTCTATTACTTGTATCTCAATCCCTGGAAGAGATCCCAAACGAACATCTCAAACGGGTCTAATAGCCGAAAATAGAGAAAACGGACTTATGATGAATAAAATGGAGTAAATATGTTTGAAATAGTCATATGGGACTAATAATAGTACAAAAAGAAGCCTGTATTATGAGTATCTCATTCCGTGGAAGAGATCCCAAATGAAGATCCAAACTTGTCTAATAGCCGAAATTTGGAAAAACAGACTTCTGATGAATCTTACAAAGGAAATGGAGGAACTATGATTCAAATAGTCATCTGGGAGTTATAATAGTACAAAGAGAAGCTGTTATTACTTGTATCTCATTCCGTGGAAGAGATCATAAACGAAGATTTTAAACAGGTCTAATAGCTAAAAATGGGGAAAACGGACTTCTGATGAATCATACAAAGAAAATGGAGAAAAGAGGTTTTAATTAGTCATCTGGGACTCATCATAATACATGAAGAAGCCTTTATTACTTGTATCTCATTCCGTGGAAGAGATCCAAAATAAAGATCCAAAACTAGTTTAATAGCCGAATAAGGAAAAACAGACTTCTAATGAATCATACAAAGAAAATGGAGTAAATAGGCTTGAAATAATACATCTTGGACTCATAATAGTACATGAAGAAGCTTGTATATGTTGTATCTCATTCCATGGAAGAGATCCCAAACGAAGATCTGAAACTGCTCCAGTAGTCGAAAATAGGGAAAACAGACTTCTGATTAATCATACAAAGAAAATGGAGTAAATAGGTTTGAAATAGTTATCTGGGAGTCATAATAGTACAAGGAGAATCCTCTATTACTTGTATCTCATTCCCTGGAAGAGATCCCAAACGAAGATTTGAGACTGGTCTAATAGCCAAAAATGGGGAAAACGGAGTTCTAATGAATAATACAAAGAAAATGGAGTAAATAGGTTTGAATTAGTTATTTGGAACTCATAATAGTACAAGAAGAAGCCTCTATTACTAGTATATCATTCCGTGGAAGTGATTGCAAACGAAGATTTGAAACTGGTCTATTAGCTGAAAATGGCGAAAATGGACTTTTCAAGTATCATACAAATAAAATGGAGTAAATATGTTTGAAATAGTCATCTAGGACTCATAATAGTAATAAGAAGCATTTATTACGAGTATCTCTTTTCGTGGAAGAGATCCCAAATGAATATCCAAATTGTCTAATACCTAAAATTTGGGAAAACGAACTTCTGATGAATCTTACAAAGGAAATGAAGTAAATATCATTTAAATAGTCATCTGGGAGTCATAATAGTATAAGGAGAAACCTCTATTACTTGTATCTCATTCCCTGGAAGAGATCCCAAACGAAGATTTAAGACTGGTCTAATAGCCAAAATTTGGGAAAACGGACTTCTGATGAATCATACAAAGAATATGGAGAAAATAGGTTTGAATTAGTCATCTGGGACTCATAATAGTACAAGAAGAAGCCTTTATTACTTGTATCTCGTTCCGTGGAAGAGACCCATAATGAAGATCCAAAACTAGGTTAATAGCCGAATAGGGAAAAACGGACTTCTGATGAATCATACAAATAAAATGGAGTAAAGATGTTTGAAATAGACATTTGGGACTCATAATAGTAGAATAAAAAGCCTCTACTACAAGTATCTCATTCTGTGGAAGAGATCCTAAATGAATATCCAAACTTGTCTAATAGCCGAAATTTGGGAAAACAGACTTCTAATGAACCTTACAAAGGAAATGGAGTAAATATGATTCAAATAGTCATCTGGGAGTTATAATAGTACAAGGAGAAGCCTCTATTACTTGTACCTCATTCTGTGGAAGAGATCCTAAAAAAAATTTGAAACTGGTCTAACAGCCAAAAATTGGGAAAACAGAATTCTGATGAATTATACAAAGAAATGGAGTAAATAGGTATGAATTAGTCATCTTGGACTCTTAATTGTGCAAGAAGAAGCCTCTATTACTTGTATCTCATTCTGTGGAAGAGATCATGAATGAAGATCTGAAACTGTTCAAATAGCCGAAAAAGGGGAAAACAGAGTTCTGATGAATCACAACAAGAAAATGGAGTAAATAGGCTTGAAATAGTCATATGTGACTCATAATAGTACAAGAAGAAGCCTCTATTACTTATACCTCATTCCGTTGAAGAGATCCCAAATGAAGATATGAATTTAGTCTAATAGCAGATATTGGGGATAACTGACTTCTAATGATATTACAGAGAAAATGGAGTAAATTGGCTTTAAATAGTCATATGAGACTCATAATAGTACAAGAGGAAGCTTCTATTACTTGTATCACATTCACTGCAGGAGATCCCAAACAAAGATTTGAAACTGGTCTAATAGCCGAAAATGGGGAAAACGGACTTCTAATGAATCATTCAAAGAAAATGCAGTAAATAAGTTTGAAATAGTCATCTGTGACTCATAATAGTAATAAGAAGCATCTAATACGAGTATCTCATTTCATGGAAGAGATCCCAAATGAATATCCAAACTATCTAACAGCCAAAATTTGGGAAAACGGATTTCTGCTGAATCTTACAAAGGAAATGGATTAAATATGATTTAAGAAGTCATTTGGGAGTCATAATAGTACAAGGAGAAGTATCTATTACTTGTATCTCATTCCCTGGAAGAGATCCCAACGAAGATCATAAACTTTTCTAATAGCCAAAATTAGGGAAAACGGACTTCGTATGAATCATACAAAGAAAATGGAGTAAATTGGTTTGAATTAGTCATCTCCGACTCATAATAGTACAAGAAGAAGCCTCTATTACTTGTATCTCAATCCTTGGAAGAGATCGAGAATGAAGATCCAAAACTGGTTAATAGCCGAATAGGGGAAAACAGACTTCTGATGAATCAAACAAAGAAAATTTAGTAAAGATGCTTGAAATGGTCATCTGTGACTAATAATAGTATAAGAAGAAGCCTTTATTACTTGTATATCATTATGTGGAAGAGATTCCAAACGAAGTCAGAAACTGGTCAAATAGCCGAAAATGAAGAAAAAAGACTTCTGATGAATCATACAAAGAAAAATAGAGTAAATTGGCTTGGAATAGTTATGTGGGACTTATAATAGTACAAAAAGAAGCCTCTATTACTTGTATCTCATTCCGTGGAAGAAATCCAGAATGAAGATGGTCCAATGGCCGAATACGGGGAAATAGACTTTTGAAGAATCATACAAAGAAAATGGAGTAAATCAGATTTAAATAGTCATCTAGGACTCATAATAGTTCAAGAAGAAGCTTCTATTACTTGCATCTCATTCCCTAGAAGAGATTTCAAACGAAGATTTGAAATTGGTCTAATAGCCGAAAATGGGGAAAACGGACTTCTGATGAAATAGGTTTGAAATAGTCATCTGGGACTCATAATAGTACAAGAAGAAGCCTCTATTACTCTTTTCACATTTCGTGGAAGAGATCCAGAATGAAGATCCAAAACTGGTTTAATAGCCGAATAGGAAAAAACAGACTTATGACGAATCATACAAAGAAGATTTTTGTAAATATATTTAAAATACTCATCTGGGACTCATAATAGTACAAGAAGAAGAATTTATTACTTGTATATAATTCCCAGGAAGAGAACCCAAACGAAGATTTAAAACTGGTCTTATAGCCGAAAATGGGAAAAATGGACTTCTGATGAATCATACAAAGAAGATGGAGTAAATAGGTTTTAAATAATCATTTGGGACTCATAATAGTACAAGAGATCCAAAATGAAGATCGAAAACTAGTTTAATAGCCGAATAGGAGAAAACAGACTTCGGACGAATCATACAAACAAAGTTTAGTAAATATCTTTGAAATAGTCATCTAGGACTCATAATCGTACAAGAAGAAGCCTATTTTACTTGTATCTCATTCCCTGGAAGAGATCCCAAACAAAGATTTGAAACTGGTCTAATAGCTGAAAATGGGGAAAACAGACTTCTAATGAATCATACAAAGAAAATAGAGTAAATAAGTTTGAAATAGTCATCTGGGACTCATAATAGTAATAAGAAGCATCTATTACGAGTATCTCATTCTGTGGAAGAGATCCCCAATGAATATCCAAATTGTCTAATAGCCGAAATTAGGAAAAATGAACTTCTGATGAATCTTACAAAGGAAATGGAGTAAATATGATTTAAATAGTCATTTGGGAGTCATAATAGTACAAGGAGAAGCATTTATTACTTGTATTTCATTCCTTGGAAGAAATCCCAAACGAAGATCTGAAACTGGTCTAATAGCCAAAATTGGGAAAAACGGACTTTTGATGAATCATACAAAGAAGATGGAGTAAATAGGTTTGAAATAGTCATATGAGACTCATAATAGTACAAGAAGAAGCCTCAATTACTCTTATCACATTCCGTGGAAGAGATCCAGAATGAAAATCCAAAACTGGTTTAATAGCCGAATAGGAGAAAACATACTTCTCACGAATCATACAAAGAATATTTTAGTAAATATGCTTGAAATAGTCATAATAGTACATGAAGAAGAATTTATTACTTGTATCTAATTCCCTGGAAGAGAACCCAAACGAAGATTTGAAACTGGTCTTATAGCCGAAAATGGGAAAAGCGAACTTCTGATGAATCATACAAAGAAGATGCAGTAAATAGGTTTGAAATAGTCATCTAGGACTCATAATAGTACAAGAAGATGCCTCTATTACTCTTATCACATTCCGTGGGAGAAACCCAGAATGAAGATCCAAAACTAGTTTAATAGCCGAATAGGAGAAAACAGACTTCTCCTGAATCACACAAAGAAAATTTAGTAAATTTAGTAAACAGACTTCAAATAGTCATCTGGGACTCATAATTGTACAAGAGAAAGCCTCTATTACTTGTATCTCAATCCCTGGAAGAGATCCCAAACAAACATCTGAAACGGGTCTAATAGCCGAAAATAGAGAAAACGGACTTATGATGAATAAAATGGAGTAAATATGTTTGAAATAGTCATATGGGACTAATAATAGTACAAAAAGAAGCCTGTATTATGAGTATCTCATTCCGTGGAAGAGATCCCAAATGAAGATCCAAACTTGTCTAATAGCCGAAATTTGGAAAAACAGACTTCTGATGAATCTTACAAAGGAAATGGAGGAACTATGATTCAAATAGTCATCTGGGAGTTATAATAGTACAAAGAGAAGCTGTTATTACTTGTATCTCATTCCGTGGAAGAGATCATAAACGAAGATTTGAAACTGGTCTAATAGCTAAAAATGGGGAAAACGGACTTCTGATGAATCATACAAAGAAAATGGAGAAAAGAGGTTTTAATTAGTCATCTGGGACTCATCATAATACATGAAGAAGCCTTTATTACTTGTATCTCATTCCGTGGAAGAGATCCAAAATAAAGATCCAAAACTAGTTTAATAGCCGAATAAGGAAAAACAGACTTCTGATGAATCATACAAAGAAAATGGAGTAAATAAGCTTGAAATAATACATCTTGGACTCATAATAGTACATGAAGAAGCTTGTATATGTTGTATCTCATTCCATGGAAGAGATCCCAAACGAAGATCTGAAACTGCTCCAGTAGTCGAAAATAGGGAAAACAGACTTCTGATTAATCATACAAAGAAAATGGAGTAAATAGGTTTGAAATAGTTATCTGGGAGTCATAATAGTACAAGGAGAATCCTCTATTACTTGTATCTCATTCCCTGGAAGAGATCCCAAACGAAGATTTGAGACTGGTCTAATAGCCAAAAATGGGGAAAACGGAGTTCTAATGAATAATACAAAGAAAATGGAGTAAATAGGTTTGAATTAGTTATTTGGAACTCATAATAGTACAAGAAGAAGCCTCTATTACTAGTATATCATTCCGTGGAAGTGATTGCAAACGAAGATTTGAAACTGGTCTATTAGCTGAAAATGGCGAAAATGGACTTTTCAAGTATCATACAAATAAAATGGAGTAAATATGTTTGAAATAGTCATCTAGGACTCATAATAGTAATAAGAAGCATTTATTACGAGTATCTCTTTTCGTGGAAGAGATCCCAAATGAATATCCAAATTGTCTAATACCTAAAATTTGGGAAAACGAACTTCTGATGAATCTTACAAAGGAAATGAAGTAAATATCATTTAAATAGTCATCTGGGAGTCCTAATAGTATAAGGAGAAACCTCTATTACTTGTATCTCATTCCCTGGAAGAGATCCCAAACGAAGATTTAAGACTGGTCTAAGAGCCAAAATTTGGGAAAACGGACTTCTGATGAATCATACAAAGAATATGGAGAAAATAGGTTTGAATTAGTCATCTGGGACTCATAATAGTACAAGAAGAAGCCTTTATTACTTGTATCTCGTTCCGTGGAAGAGACCCATAATGAAGATCCAAAACTAGGTTAATAGCCGAATAGGGAAAAACGGACTTCTGATGAATCATACAAATAAAATGGAGTAAAGATGTTTGAAATAGACATTTGGGACTCATAATAGTAAAGTAAAAAGCCTCTATTAAAAGTATCTCATTCTGTGGAAGAGATCCTAAATGAATATCCAAACTTGTCTAATAGCCGAAATTTGGGAAAACAGACTTCTAATGAACCTTACAAAGGAAATGGAGTAAATATGATTCAAATAGTCATCTGGGAGTTATAATAGTACAAGGAGAAGCCTCTATTACTTGTACCTCATTCTGTGGAAGAGATCCTAAAAAAGATTTGAAACTGGTCTAACAGCCAAAAATGGGGAAAACGGAATTCTGATGAATTATACAAAGAAATGGAGTAAATAGGTATGAATTAGTCATCTTGGACTCTTAATAGTGCAAGAAGAAGCCTCTATTACTTGTATGTCATTCTGTGGAAGAGATCATGAATGAAGATCTGAAACTGTTCAAATAGCCGAAAAAGGGGAAAACAGAGTTCTGATGAATCACAACAAGAAAATGGAGTAAATAGGCTTGAAATAGTCATATGTGACTCATAATAGTACAAGAAGAAGCCTCTATTACTTATACCTCATTCCGTTGAAGAGATCTCAAATGAAGATATGAATTTAGTCTAATAGCAGATATTGGGGATAACTGACTTCTAATGATATTACAAAGAAAATGGAGTAAATCGGCTTTAAATAGTCATATGAGACTCATAATAGTACAAGAGGAAGCTTCTATTACTTGTATCACATTCACTGCAGGAGATCCCAAACAAAGATTTGAAACTGGTCTAATAGCCGAAAATGGGGAAAACGGACTTCTAATGAATCATTCAAAGAAAATGCAGTAAATAAGTTTGAAATAGTCATCTGTGACTCATAATAGTAATAAGAAGCATCTAATACGAGTATCTCATTTCATGGAAGAGATCCCAAATGAATATCCAAACTATCTAACAGCCAAAATTTGGGAAAACGGATTTCTGCTGAATCTTACAAAGGAAATGGATTAAATATGATTTAAGAAGTCATTTGGGAGTCATAATAGTACAAGGAGAAGTATCTATTACTTGTATCTCATTCCCTGGAAGAGATCCCAACGAAGATCATAAACTTTTCTAATAGCCAAAATTAGGGAAAACGGACTTCGTATGAATCATACAAAGAAAATGGAGTAAATAGGTTTGAATTAGTCATCTGCGACTCATAATAGTACAAGAAGAAGCCTCTATTACTTGTATCTCAATCCTTGGAAGAGATCGAGAATGAAGATCCAAAACTGGTTAATAGCCGAATAGGGGAAAACAGACTTCTGATGAATCAAACAAAGAAAATTTAGTAAAGATGCTTGAAATGGTCATCTGTGACTAATAATAGTATAAGAAGAAGCCTTTATTACTTGTATATCATTATGTGGAAGAGATTCCAAACGAAGTCAGACACTGGTCAAATAGCCGAAAATGAAGAAAAGAGACTTCTGATGAATCATACAAAGAAAAATGGAGTAAATAGGCTTGGAATAGTTATGTGGGACTTATAATAGTACAAAAGAAGCCTCTATTACTTGTATCTCATTCCGTGGAAGAAATCCATAATGAAGATGGTCCAATGGCCGAATACGGGGAAATAGACTTCTGAAGAATCATACAAAGAAAATGGAGTAAATCAGATTTAAATAGTCATCTAGGACTCATAATAGTTCAAGAAGAAGCTTCTATTACTTGCATCTCATTCCCTAGAAGAGATTTCAAACGAAGATTTGAAATTGGTCTAATAGCCGAAAATGGGGAAAACGGACTTCTGATGAAATAGGTTTGAAATAGTCATCTGGGACTCATAATAGTACAAGAAGAAGCCTCTATTACTCTTTTCACATTTCGTGGAAGAGATCCAGAATGAAGATCCAAAACTGGTTTAATAGCCGAATAGGAAAAAACAGACTTCTGACGAATCATACAAAGAAGATTTTTTTAAATATATTTAAAATACTCATCTGGGACTCATAAAAGTACAAGAAGAAGAATTTATTACTTGTATATAATTCCCAGGAAGAGAACCCAAACGAAGATTTAAAACTGGTCTTATAGCCGAAAATGGGAAAAATGGACTTCTGATGAATCATACAAAGAAGATGGAGTAAATACTTTTTAAATAATCATTTGGGACTCATAATAGTACAAGAGATCCAAAATGAAGATCGAATACTAGTTTAATAGCCGAATAGGAGAAAACAGACTTCGGACGAATCATACAAACAAAGTTTAGTAAATATCTTTGAAATAGTCATCTAGGACTCATAATCGTACAAGAAGAAGCCTATTTTACTTGTATCTCATTCCCTGGAAGAGATCCCAAACAAAGATTTGAAACTGGTCTAATAGCTGAAAATGGGGAAAACAGACTTCTAATGAATCATACAAAGAAAATGGAGTAAATAAGTTTGAAATAGTCATCTGGGACTCATAATAGTAATAAGAAGCATCTATTACGAGTATCTCATTCTGTGGAAGAGATCCCCAATGAATATCCAAATTGTCTAATAGCCGAAATTAGGGAAAATGAACTTCTGATGAATCTTACAAAGGAAATGGAGTAAATATGATTTAAATAGTCATTTGGGAGTCATAATAGTACAAGGAGAAGCCTTTATTACTTGTATTTCATTCCTTGGAAGAAATCCCAAACGAAGATCTGAAACTGGTCTAATAGCCAAAATTGGGAAAAACGGACTTTTGATGAATCATACAAAGAAGATGGAGTAAATAGGTTTGAAATAGTCATATGAGACTCATAATAGTACAAGAAGAAGCCTCAATTACTCTTATCACATTCCGTGGAAGAGATCCAGAATGAAGATCCAAAACTGGTTTAATAGCCGAATAGGAGAAAACATACTTCTCACGAATCATACAAAGAATATTTTAGTAAATATGCTTGAAATAGTCATAATAGTACATGAAGAAGAATTTATTACTTGTATCTAATTCCCTGGAAGAGAACCCAAACGAAGATTTGAAACTGGTCTTATAGCCGAAAATGGGAAAAGCGAACTTCTGATGAATCATACAAAGAAGATGCAGTAAATAGGTTTGAAATAGTCATCTAGGACTCATAATAGTACAAGAAGATGCCTCTATTACTCTTATCACATTCCGTGGGAGAAACCCAGAATGAAGATCCAAAACTAGTTTAATAGCCGAATAGGAGAAAACAGACTTCTCCTGAATCACACAAAGAAAATTTAGTAAATTTAGTAAACAGACTTCAAATAGTCATCTGGGACTCATAATTGTACAAGAGAAAGCCTCTATTACTTGTATCTCAATCCCTGGAAGAGATCCCAAACGAACATCTCAAACGGGTCTAATAGCCGAAAATAGAGAAAACGGACTTATGATGAATAAAATGGAGTAAATATGTTTGAAATAGTCATATGGGACTAATAATAGTACAAAAAGAAGCCTGTATTATGAGTATCTCATTCCGTGGAAGAGATCCCAAATGAAGATCCAAACTTGTCTAATAGCCGAAATTTGGAAAAACAGACTTCTGATGAATCTTACAAAGGAAATGGAGGAACTATGATTCAAATAGTCATCTGGGAGTTATAATAGTACAAAGAGAAGCTGTTATTACTTGTATCTCATTCCGTGGAAGAGATAATAAACGAAGATTTGAAACTGGTCTAATAGCTAAAAATGGGGAAAACGGACTTCTGATGAATCATACAAAGAAAATGGAGAAAAGAGGTTTTAATTAGTCATCTGGGACTCATCATAATACATGAAGAAGCCTTTATTACTTGTATCTCATTCCGTGGAAGAGATCCAAAATAAAGATCCAAAACTAGTTTAATAGCCGAATAAGGAAAAACAGACTTCTGATGAATGATACAAAGAAAATGGAGTAAATAGGCTTGAAATAATACATCTTGGACTCATAATAGTACATGAAGAAGCTTGTATTTGTTGTATCTCATTCCATGGAAGAGATCCCAAACGAAGATCTGAAACTGCTCCAGTAGTCGAAAATAGGGAAAACAGACTTCTGATTAATCATACAAAGAAAATGGAGTAAATAAGTTTGAAATAGTTATCTGGGAGTCATAATAGTACAAGGAGAATCCTCTATTACTTGTATCTCATTCCCTGGAAGAGATCCCAAACGAAGATTTGAGACTGGTCTAATAGCCAAAACTGGGGAAAACGGAGTTCTAATGAATAATACAAATAAAATGGAGTAAATAGGTTTGAATTAGTTATTTGGGACTCATAATAGTACAAGAAGAAGCCTCTATTACTAGTATATCATTCCGTGGAAGTGATTGCAAACGAAGATTTGAAACTGGTCTATTAGCTGAAAATGGCGAAAACGGACTTTTCAAGTATCATACAAATAAAATGGAGTAAATATGTTTGAAATAGTCATCTAGGACTCATAATAGTAATAAGAAGCATTTATTACGAGTATCTCTTTTCGTGGAAGAGATCCCAAATGAATATCCAAATTGTCTAATACCTAAAATTTGGGAAAACGAACTTCTGATGAATCTTACAAAGGAAATGAAGTAAATATCATTTAAATAGTCATCTGGGAGTCATAATAGTATAAGGAGAAACCTCTATTACTTGTATCTCATTCCCTGGAAGAGATCCCAAACGAAGATTTAAGACTGGTTTAAGAGCCAAAATTTGGGAAAACGGACTTCTGATGAATAATACAAAGAATATGGAGAAAATAGGTTTGAATTAGTCATCTGGGACTCATAATAGTACAAGAAGAAGCCTTTATTACTTGTATCTCGTTCCGTGGAAGAGACCCATAATGAAGATCCAAAACTAGGTTAATAGCCGAATAGGGAAAAACGGACTTCTGATGAATCATACAAATAAAATGGAGTAAAGATGTTTGAAATAGACATTTGGAACTCATAATAGTAAAATAAAAAGCCTCTATTAAAAGTATCTCATTCTGTGGAAGAGATCCTAAATGAATATCCAAACTTGTCTAATAGCCGAAATTTGGGAAAACAGACTTCTAATGAACCTTACAAAGGAAATGGAGTAAATATGATTCAAATAGTCATCTGGGAGTTATAATAGTACAAGGAGAAGCCTCTATTACTTGTACCTCATTCTGTGGAAGAGATCCTAAAAAAGATTTGAAACTGGTCTAACAGCCAAAAATGGGGAAAACGGAATTCTGATGAATTATACAAAGAAATGGAGTAAATAGGTATGAATTAGTCATCTTGGACTCTTAATAGTGCAAGAAGAAGCCTCTATTACTTGTATCTCATTCTGTGGAAGAGATCATGAATGAAGATCTGAAACTGTTCAAATAGCCAAAAAAGGGGAAAACAGAGTTCTGATGAATCACAACAAGAAAATGGAGTAAATAGGCTTGAAATAGTCATATGTGACTCATAATAGTACAAGAAGAAGCCTCTATTACATATACCTCATTCCGTTGAAGAGATCTCAAATGAAGATATGAATTTAGTCTAATAGCAGATATTGGGGATAACTGACTTCTAATGATATTACAAAGAAAATGGAGTAAATCGGCTTTAAATAGTCATATGAGACTCATAATAGTACAAGAGGAAGCTTCTATTACTTGTATCACATTCACTGCAGGAGATCCCAAACAAAGATTTGAAACTGGTCTAATAGCCGAAAATGGGGAAAACGGACTTCTAATGAATCATTCAAAGAAAATGCAGTAAATAAGTTTGAAATAGTCATCTGTGACTCATAATAGTAATAAGAAGCATCTAATACGAGTATCTCATTTCATGGAAGAGATCCCAAATGAATATCCAAACTATCTAACAGCCAAAATTTGGGAAAACGGATTTCTGCTGAATCTTACAAAGGAAATGGATTAAATATGATTTAAGAAGTCATTTGGGAGTCATAATAGTACAAGGAGAAGTATCTATTACTTGTATCTCATTCCCTGGAAGAGATCCCAAACGAAGATCATAAACTTTTCTAATAGCCAAAATTAGGGAAAACGGACTTCGTATGAATCATACAAAGAAAATGGAGTAAATAGGTTTGAATTAGTCATCTGCGACTCATAATAGTACAAGAAAAAGTCTCTATTACTTGTATCTCAATCCTTGGAAGAGATCGAGAATGAAGATCCAAAACTGGTTAATAGCCGAATAGGGGAAAACAGACTTCTGATGAATCAAACAAAGAAAATTTAGTAAAGATGCTTGAAATGGTCATCTGTGACTAATAATAGTATAAGAAGAAGCCTTTATTACTTGTATATCATTATGTGGAAGAGATTCCAAACGAAGTCAGAAACTGGTCAAATAGCCGAAAATGAAGAAAAGAGACTTATGATGAATCATACAAAGAAAAATGGAGTAAATAGGCTTGAAATAGTTATGTGGGACTTATAATAGTACAAAAAGAAGCCTCTATTACTTGTATCTCATTCCGTGGAAGAAATCTAGAATGAAGATGGTCCAATGGCCGAATACGGGGAAATAGACTTCTGAAGAATCATACAAAGAAAATGGAGTAAATCAGATTTAAATAGTCATCTATGACTCATAATAGTTCAAGAAGAAGCTTCTATTACTTGCATCTCATTCCCTAGAAGAGATTTCAAACGAAGATTTGAAATTGGTCTAATAGCCGAAAATGGGGAAAACGGACTTCTGATGAAATAGGTTTGAAATAGTCATCTGGGACTCATAATAGTACAAGAAGAAGCCTCTATTACTCTTTTCACATTTCGTGGAAGAGATCCAGAATGAAGATCCAAAACTGGTTTAATAGCCGAATAGGAAAAAACAGACTTCTGACGAATCATACAAAGAAGATTTTTGTAAATATATTTAAAATACTCATCTGGGACTCATAATAGTACAAGAAGAAGAATTTATTACTTGTATATAATTCCCAGGAAGAGAACCCAAACGAAGATTTAAAACTGGTCTTATAGCCGAAAATGGGAAAAATGGACTTCTGATGAATCATACAAAGAAGATGGAGTAAATAGGTTTTAAATAATCATTTGGGACCCATAATAGTACAAGAGATCCAAAATGAAGATCGAAAACTAGTTTAATAGCCGAATAGAAGAAAACAGACTTCAGACGAATCATACAAACAAAGTTTACTAAATATCTTTGAAATAGTCATCTAGGACTCATAATCGTACAAGAAGAAGCCTATTTTACTTGTATCTCATTCCCTGGAAGAGATCCCAAACAAAGATTTGAAACTGGTCTAATAGCTGAAAATGGGGAAAACAGACTTCTAATGAATCATACAAAGAAAATGGAGTAAATAAGTTTGAAATAGTCATCTGGGACTCATAATAGTAATAAGAAGCATCTATTACGAGTATCTCATTCTGTGGAAGAGATCCCCAATGAATATCCAAATTGTCTAATAGCCGAAATTAGGGAAAATGAACTTCTGATGAATCTTACAAAGGAAATGGAGTAAATATGATTTAAATAGTCATTTGGGAGTCATAATAGTACAAGGAGAAGCCTTTATTTCTTGTATTTCATTCCTTGGAAGAAATCCCAAACGAAGATCTCAAACTGGTCTAATAGCCAAAATTGGGAAAAACGGACTTTTGATGAATCATACAAAGAAGATGGAGTAAATAGGTTTGAAATAGTCATATGAGACTCATAATAGTACAAGAAGAAGCCTCAATTACTCTTATCACATTCCGTGGAAGAGATCCAGAATGAAGATCCAAAACTGGTTTAATAGCCGAATAGGAGAAAACATACTTCTCACGAATCATACAAAGAATATTTTAGTAAATATGCTTGAAATAGTCATAATAGTACATGAAGAAGAATTTATTACTTGTATCTAATTCCCTGGAAGAGAACCCAAACGAAGATTTGAAACTGGTCTTATAGCCGAAAATGGGAAAAGCGAACTTCTGATGAATCGTACAAAGAAGATGCAGTAAATAGGTTTGAAATAGTCATCTAGGACTCATAATAGTACAAGAAGATGCCTCTATTACTCTTATCACATTCCGTGGGAGAAACCCAGAATGAAGATCCAAAACTAGTTTAATAGCCGAATAGGAGAAAACAGACTTCTCCTGAATCACACAAAGAAAATTTAGTAAATTTAGTAAACAGACTTCAAATAGTCATCTGGGACTCATAATTGTACAAGAGAAAGCCTCTATTACTTGTATCTCAATCCCTGGAAGAGATCCCAAACGAACATCTGAAACGGGTCTAATAGCCGAAAATGGAGAAAACGGACTTATGATGAATAAAATGGAGTAAATATGTTTGAAATAGTCATATGGGACTAATAATAGTACAAAAAGAAGCCTGTATTATGAGTATCTCATTCCGTGGAAGAGATCCCAAATGAAGATCCAAACTTGTCTAATAGCCGAAATTTGGGAAAACGGACTTCTGATTAATCTTACAAAGGAAATGGAGGAACTATGATTCAAATAGTCATCTGGGAGTTATAATAGTACAAAGAGAAGCTGTTATTACTTGTATCTCATTCCGTGGAAGAGATCATAAACGAAGATTTGAAACTGGTCTAATAGCTAAAAATGGGGAAAACGGACTTCTGATGAATCATACAAAGAAAATGGAGAAAAGAGGTTTTAATTAGTCATCTGGGACTCATCATAATACATGAAGAAGCCTTTATTACTTGTATCTCATTCCGTGGAAGAGATCCAAAATAAAGATCCAAAACTAGTTTAATAGCCGAATAAGGAAAAACAGACTTCTGATGAATGATACAAAGAAAATGGAGTAAATAGGCTTGAAATAATACATCTTGGACTCATAATAGTACATGTAGAAGCTTGTATTTGTTGTATCTCATTCCATGGAAGAGATCCCAAACGAAGATCTGAAACTGCTCCAGTAGTCGAAAATAGGGAAAACAGACTTCTGATTAATCATACAAAGAAAATGGAGTAAATAGGTTTGAAATAGTTATCTGGGAGTCATAATAGTACAAGGAGAATCCTCTATTACTTGTATTTCATTCCCTGGAAGAGATCCCAAACGAAGATTTGAGACTGGTCTAATAGCCAAAAATAGGGAAAACGGAGTTCTAATGAATAATACAAAGAAAATAGAGTAAATAGGTTTGAATTAGTTATTTGGGACTCATAATAGTACAAGAAGAAGCCTCTATTACTAGTATATCATTCCGTGGAAGTGATTGCAAACGAAGATTTGAAACTGGTCTATTAGCTGAAAATGGCGAAAACGGACTTTTCAAGTATCATACAAATAAAATAGAGTAAATATGTTTGAAATAGTCATCTAGGACTCATAATAGTAATAAGAAGCATTTATTACGAGTATCTCTTTTCGTGGAAGAGATCCCAAATGAATATCCAAATTGTCTAATACCTAAAATTTGGGAAAACGAACTTCTGATGAATCTTACAAAGGAAATGAAGTAAATATCATTTAAATAGTCATCTGGGAGTCATAATAGTATAAGGAGAAACCTCTATTACTTGTATCTCATTCCCTGGAAGAGATCCCAAATGAAGATTTAAGACTGGTCTAATAGCCAAAATTTGGGAAAACGGACTTCTGATGAATCATACAAAGAATATGGAGAAAATAGGTTTGAATTAGTCATCTGGAACTCATAATAGTACAAGAAGAAGCCTTTATTACTTATATCTCGTTCCGTGGAAGAGACCCATAATGAAGATCCAAAACTAGGTTAATAGCCGAATAGGGAAAAACAGACTTCTGATGAATCATACAAATAAAATGGAGTAAAGATGTTTGAAATAGACATTTGGGACTCATAATAGTACAATAAAAAGCCTCTATTACAAGTATCTCATTCTGTGAAAGAGATCCTAAATGAATATCCAAACTTGTCTAATAGCCGAAATTTGGGAAAACAGACTTCTAATGAACCTTACAAAGGAAATGGAGTAAATATGATTCAAATAGTCATCTGGGAGTTATAATAGTACAAGGAGAAGCCTCTATTACTTGTACCTCATTCTGTGGAAGAGATCCTAAAAAAGATTTGAAACTGGTCTAACAGCCAAAAATGGGGAAAACGGAATTCTGATGAATTATACAAAGAAATGGAGTAAATAGGTATGAATTAGTCATCTTGGACTCTTAATAGTGCAAGAAGAAGCCTCTATTACTTGTATCTCATTTTGTGGAAGAGATCATGAATAAAGATCTGAAACTGTTCAAATAGCCGAAAAAGGGGAAAACAGAGTTCTGATGAATCACAACAAGAAAATGGAGTAAATAGGCTTGAAATAGTCATATGTGACTCATAATAGTACAAGAAGAAGCCTCTATTACTTATACCTCATTCCGTTGAAGAGATCTCAAATGAAGATATGAATTTAGTCTAATAGCAGATATTGGGGATAACTGACTTCTAATGATATTACAAAGAAAATGGAGTAAATCGGCTTTAAATAGTCATATGAGACTCATAATAGTACAAGAGGAAGCTTCTATTACTTGTATCTCATTCGTTGGAGGAGATCCCTAACAAAGATTTGAAACAGGTCTAATAGCCGAAAATGGGGAAAACGGACTTCTAATGAATCATTCAAAGAAAATGCAGTAAATAAGTTTGAAATAGTCATCTGTGAGTCATAATAGTAATAAGAAACATTACGAGTATCTCATTTCGTGGAAGAGATCCCAAATGAATATCCAAACTATCTAATAGCCAAAATTTGGGAAAACGGATTTCTGCTGAATCTTACAAAGGAAATGGATTAAATATGATTTAAGAAGTCATTTGGGAGTCATAATAGTACAAGGAGAAGTATCTATTACTTCTATCTCATTCCCTGGAAGAGATCCCAAACGAAGATCATAAACTTTTCTAATAGCCAAAATTAGGGAAAACGGACTTCGTATGAATCATACAAACAAAATGGAGTAAATAGGTTTGAATTAGTCATCTGCGACTCATAATAGTACAAGAAGAAGCCTCTATTACTTGTATCTCAATCCTTGGAAGAGATCGAGAATGAAGATCCAAAACTGGTTAATAGCCGAATAGGGGAAAACAGACTCCTGATGAATCAAACAAAGAAAATTTAGTAAAGATGCTTGAAATGGTCATCTGTGACTAATAATAGTATAAGAAGAAGCCTTTATTACTTGTATATCATTATGTGGAAGAGATTCCAAACGAAGTCAGAAACTGGTCAAATAGCCGAAAATGAAGAAAAGAGACTTCTGATGAATCATACAAAGAAAAATGGAGTAAATATGCTTGGAATAGTTATGTGGGACTTATAATAGTACAAAAAGAAGCCTCTATTACTTGTATCTCATTCCGTGGAAGAAATCTAGAATGAAGATGGTCCAATGGCCGAATACGGGGAAATAGACTTCTGAAGAATCATACAAAGAAAATGGAGTAAATCGGATTTAAATAGTCATCTAGGACTCATAATAGTTCAAGAAGAAGCTTCTATTACTTGCATCTCATTCCCTTGAAGAGATTTCAAACGAAGATTTGAAATTGGTCTAATAGCCGAAAATGGGGAAAATGGACTTCTGATGAAATAGGTTTGAAATAGTCATCTGGGACTTATAATAGTACAAGAAGAAGCCTCTATTACTCTTTTCACATTTCATGGAAGAGATCCAGAATGAAGATCCAAAACTGGTTTAATAGCCGAATAGGAAAAAACAGACTTCTAACGAATCATACAAAGAAGATTTTTGTAAATATATTTAAAATACTCATCTGGAACTCATAATAGTACAAGAAGAAGAATTTATTACTTGTATATAATTCCCTGGAAGAGAACCCAAACGAAGATTTAAAACTGGTCTTATTGCGAAAAATTGGAAAAGCGAACTTCTGATGAATCATACAAAGAAGATGGAGTAAATAGGTTTTAAATAATCATTTGGGACTCATAATAGTACAAGAGATCCAGAATGAAGATCGAAAACTAGTTTAATAGCCGAATAGGAGAAAACAGACTTCGGACGAATCATACAAACAAAGTTAAGTAAATATCTTTGAAATAGTCATCTAGGACTCATAATCGTACAAGAAGAAGCCTATTTTACTTGTATCTCATTCCATGGAAGAGATTCCAAACGAAGAGTTGAAACTGGTATAATAGCAGAAAATGGGGAAAACGGACTTTTCATGAATCATACAAAGAAAATGGAGTAAACAGGTTTGGAATAGTAATCTAGGACTCATAATAGTAATAAGAAGCATATATTACGAGTATCTCATTTCGTGGAAGAGATCCCTAATGAATATCCAAATTGTCTAATAGCCGAAATTTGGGAAAACGGACTTCTGATGAATCTTACAAAGCAAATGGAGAAAATAGGTTTGAATTAGTCATCTGGGACTCATAATAGTACAAGAAGAAGCCTCTATTACTTGTATCTCGTCCGTGGAAAAGATACAGAATGAAGATCCAAAACTGGTTTAATAGTCGAATAGGGAAAACGGACTTCTGATGAATTATACAGAGAAAATGGAGTAAATATCTTTGAAATAAACATCATGGACTCATAATAGTGCAATTAGAAGCCTCTATTACGAGTATCTCATTCCGTGGAAGAGACCCAGAATGAAGATCTGAAACTTGTTCTAATAGCAGAAAAAGGGGAAAAGAGAGTTCTGATGAATCACACCAAGAAAATGGAGTAAACAGGCTTGAAATAGTCATTTATGACTCATAATAGTACAAGAAGAAACCTCTATTACTTATACCTCATTCCGTTGAAGAGATCTCAAATGAAGATATGAATTTAGTCTAATAGCAGTTATTGGGGATAACTGACTTCCAATGATATTACAAAAAAATGGAGTAAATCGGCTTTAAATAGTCATATTGGACTCATAATAGTACAAGAAGAAGCTTCTATTACTTGTATCTCATTCCCTGGAGGAGATCCCAGACAAAGATTTGAAACTGGTATAATAGCCAATATTAGGGAAAACGGATTTCCTATGAATCTTACAAAGGAAATGGATTAAATATGATATAAATAGTCGTTTGGGAGTCATAATAGTACAAGGAGAAGCCTCTATTACTTGTATCTCATTCCCTGGAAAAGATCCCAAACGAAGAGCTCAAACTTTTCTAATAACCAAAATTAGGGAAAACGAACTTCTAATGAATCATACAAAGAAAATAGAGTAAAGAGGTTTGAATTAGTCATCTGGGACTCATAATAGTACGAGAAGAAGCCTTTATTACCTGTATCTCATTCTGTGGAAGAGATCCAGAATGAAGATCCAAAACTTGTTTAGTAGCCGAATAGGAGAAAACAGATTTCAGATCAATCATACAAAAAAAATTTCGTAATAATGCTTGAAATAGTCATCTGGGGCTCATAATAGTACAAGCGAAAGCCTCTATTACTTGTATCTCATTTCCTGGAAGAGATCCCAAACGAACATCTGAAATGGGTCTAATAGCCGAAAATGGAGAAAACGGACTTATGATGAATCATACAAAGAAAATGGAGTAAATATGTTTGAAATAGTCATATGGGACTCATAATAGTACAATAAGAAGCCTGTATTACGAGTATCTCATTCCATGGAAGAGATTCCAAATGAAGATCCAAACATGTCTAATAGCTGAAATTTGGGAAAACGGACTTCTGATGAATCTTACAAAGGAAATAGAGGAAATATGATTCAAATAGTCATCTGGTAGTTACAATAGTACGAGGAGAAGCCGTTATTACCTGTATCTCATTCCTTGGAAGAGATCATAAACGAAGATTTGAAACTGGTCTAATAGCTAGAAATGGGGAAAACGGACTTCTGATGAATCATACAAAGAAAATGGAGAAAAGAGGTTTTAATTAGTCATCTGGGACTCATCATAGTACAAGAAGAAGCCTCTATTACTTGTATCTCATTCTGTGGAAGAGTTCCAGAATGAAGATCCATAACTGGTTTAATAGCCGAATAGGGAAAAACGGATTTCTGATGAATCACACCATGAAAATGGTGTAAATAGGCTTGAAATAGTCATATGGGACTCATAATAGTAAATGAAGAAGCTTGTATTTCTTGTATCTCATTCCATGGAAGAGATCCCAAACGAAGAACTGAAACTGCTCCAATAGCCGAAAATAGGGAAAACGGACTTCTGATAAATCATACAAAGAAAGTGGAGTAAATAGGTTTGAAATAGTCATCTGGAAGTCATACTAGTACAAGGACAATCCTCTATTACTTGTATCTCATTCCCTGGAAGAGATCCCAAACGAAGATCTTAGACTGGTCTAATAGCCAAAAATGGGGAAAGCGGAGTTCTGATGAATAATACAAAGAAAATGGAGTAAATAAGTTTGAATTAGTTATCTGGGATTCATAATACTACAAGAAGAAGCCTCTATTACTTGTATCTCATTCCGTCGAAGAGATCCAAAATGAAGATCCAAAACTGGTTAATACCCGAATAGGGGAAAACAGACTTTTGATAATTCATACAAAGAAAATTTAGTAAATATGCTTGAAATAGTCATCTGGGACTCACAATAGTAAAAGAAGAAGCCTCTATTACTTATACCTCATTCCGTAGAAGAGATCTCAAATGAAGATATGAATCTAGTATAATAGTAGAAATTAGAAATAACTAACTTCCAATGATATTACAAAAAAAAGGAGTAAATCGGCTTTAAATAGTCGATTACTTGTATCTCATTCCCCGGAAGAGATCCCAAACAAAGATTTGAAACTGGTCTAATAGCCGAAAATGGGGAAAACAGACTTCTAATGAATCATACAAAGAAAATGGAGTAAATAAGTTTGAAATAGTCATCTGGGACTCATAATAGTAATAAGAAGCATCTATTACGAGTATCTCATTCCGTGGAAGAGATCCGCAATGAATATCCAAATTGTCTAATTGCCGAAATTAGGGAAAATGAACTTCTGATGAATCTTACAAAGGAAATGGAGTAAATATGATTTAAATAGTCACTTGGGAGTCATAATAGTACAAGGAGAAGCCTTTATTACTTGTATCTCATTCCTTGGAAGAAATCCCAAACGAAGTTCTGAAACTGGTCTAATAGCCAAAATTGGGAAAAACGGACTTTTGATGAATCATTCAAAGAAGATCTATTAATCGGACTCAAAATAGTACAAGAAGAAGCCTCTATTACTCTTATCACATTCCGTGGAAAAAATCCAGAATGAAGATCCAAAACTGGTTTAATAGCCGAATAGGAGAAAACAGACTTCTGACGAATCATACAAAGAAGATTTTTGTAAATATATTTAAAATACTCATCTGGGACTCATAATAGTACAAGAAGAAGAATTTATTACTTGTATCTAATTCCCTGGAAGAGAACCCAAACAAAGATCTAAAACTGGTCTTATAGCCGAAAATGGGAAAAACGGACTTCTGATGAATCATAAAAAGAAGATGGAGTAAATAGGTTTTAAATAATCTTCTGGGACTCATAATAGTACAAGAGATCCAGAACGAAGATCGAAAACTAGTTTAATATCCGAATAGGAGAAAACAGATTTCGGACGACTCATACAAACAAAGTTTATGAAATATCTTTGAAATAGTCATCTAGGACTCATAATCGTACAAGAAGAAGCCTATTTTACTTGTATCTCAGTCCGTGGAAAAGACTAAAAACGAAGAGTTGAAACTTGTCTAATAGCCGAAAATGGGGAAAACGGATTTTTCATGAATCATACAAAGAAAATGGAGTAAACAGGTTTAAAATACTCATCTAGGACTCATAATAGTAATAAGAAGCATATATTACGAGTATCTCATTTCGTGTAAGAGATCCCTAATAAATATCCAAATTGTCTAATAGCCGAAATTTGGGAAAACGGACTTCTGATGAATCTTACAAAGGAAATGTAGTAAATAGGATTTAAATAGTCATCTGGGAGTCATAATAGTACAAGAAGAAGCCTTTATTACTTGTATCTTATTCCCTGGAAGAGATCCCAAATGAAGATCTAAGACTTGTCTAATAGCCAAAATTGGGAAAACGGACTTCTGATGAATCATACAAAGAAAATGGAGAAAATAGGTTTGAATTAGTCATCTAGGACTCATAATAGTACAAGAAGAAGCCTCTATTACTTGTATCTCGTCCGTGGAAGAGATCCAGAATGAAAATCCAAAACTGGTTTAATAGCCGAATAGGGAAAAACGGATTTCTGATGAATTATACAGAGAAAATGGAGTAAGTATCTTTGAAATAGACATCTGGGACTCATAATAGTGCAATTAGAAGCCTCTATTACGAGTATCTCATTATGTGGCAGATATCCTGAATGAATATCCAAACTTGTCCATTAGCCCAAATTTGGGGAAACGGACTTCTAATGAACCTTACAAAGGAAATGGAGTAAATATGATTCAAATACTCATCTAGGAGTTTTAATAGCACAAGGAGAAGCCTATATTACTTGTATCTCATTCCGTGGAAGAGATCCTAATTAAAGATTTGAAACTGGTCTAATAGCCAAAAATATTAAAAACGGACTTCTGATGAATGATACAAAGAAAATGGAGTAAATAGGTTTGAATTAGTCATCTTGGACTCATTATAGTGCAAGAAGAAGCTTTTATTACTTGTATTTCATTCCGTGGAAGAGATCCAGAATGAAGATCTGAAACTGTTCAAATAGCAGAAAAAGGGGAAAACAGAGTTCTGATGAATCACACCAAGAAAATAGAGTAAATAGGCTTGAAATAGTCATCTATGACTCATAATAGTACAAGAAGAAACCTCTATTACTTATACCTCATTCCGTTGAAGAGATCTCAAATGAAAATATGAATTTAGTCTAATAGCAGTTATTGGGGATAACTGACTTCCAATGATATTACAAAGAAAATGGAGTAAATCGGCTTTAAATAGTCATATTGGACTCATAATAGTACAAGAAGAAGCTTCTATTACTTGTATCTCATTCCCTGGAGGAGATCCCAAACAAAGATTTGAAACTGGTATAATAGCCAAAATTAGGGAAAACGGATTTCCTATGAATCTTACAAAGGAAATGGATTAAATATGATATAAATAGTCATTTGGGAGTCATAATAGTACAAGGAGAAGCCTCTATTACTTGTATCTCAATCCCTGGAAAAGATCCCAAACGAAGATCTGAAACTTTTCTAATAACCAAAATTAGGGAAAACAGGCTTCTGATGAATCATACAAAGAAAATAGAGTAAATAGGTTTGAATTAGTCATCTGGGACTCATAATAGTACGAGAAGAAGCCTCTATTACGTGTATCTCATTCCGTGGAAGAGATGCAGAATGAAGATCCAAAACTTGTTTAGTAGCCGAATAGGAGAAAACAGATTTCAGATCAATCATACAAAGAAAACTTCGCAATAATGCTTGAAATAGTCATCTGGGGCTCAAAATAGTACAAGAGGAAGCCTCTATTACTTGTATCTCATTCCCTGGAAGAGATCCCAAATGAACATCTGAAACGGGAAAATTTGGGAAAACGGACTTCTGATGAATCTTACAAAGAAAATGGAGGAAATATGATTCAAATAATCATCTGGTAGTTACAATAGTACAAGGAGAAGCCGTTATTACTTGTATCTCATTCCCTGGAAGAGATCATAAACAAAGATTTGAAACTGGTGTAATAGCTAGAAATGGGGAAAATGTACTTCTGATGAATCATACAAAGAAAATGGAGAAAAGAGGTTTTAATTAGTCATCTGGGACTCATCATAGTACAAGAAGAAGCCTCTATTACTTGTATCTCATTCCGTGGAAGAGATCCAGAATGAAGATCCATAACTGGTTTAATAGCCGAATAGGGAAAAACGGATTTCTGATGAATCATACATAGAAAATGGAGTAAAAATGTTTGAAATAGACATCTGGGACTCATAATAGTACAATAAAAAGCCTCTATTACGAGTATCTCATTATGTGGAAGAGATCCTAAATGAATATCCAAACTTGTCTAATAGCCAAAATTTGGGAAAAAGGATTTCTAATGAACCTTACAAAGGAAATGGAGTAAATATGATTCAAATAGTCATCTGGGAGTTATAATAGTACAAGGAGAAGCCTCTATTACTTGTATCTTATTCCGTGGAAAAGATCCTAAACAAAGATTTGAAACTGGTCTAATAGCCAAAAATGGGAAAAATGGACTTCTGATGAATTATACAAAGAAAATGGAGTAAATAGGTTTGAATTAGTCATCTAGGACTCATAATAGTGCAAGAAGAAGCCACTATTTCTTGTATCTCATTCTGTGAAAGAGATCATGAATGAAGATCTGAAACTGTTCAAATAGCCGAAAAAGGGGAAAACAGAGTTCTGATGAATCACACCAAGAAAAAGGAGTAAATAGGTTTGAAATAGTCATATGTGACTCATAATAGTACAAGAAGAAGCCTTTATTACTTATACGTCATTCCATTGAAGAGATCTCAAATGAAGATATGAATTTAGTCTAATAGCAGATATTGGGGATAACTGACTTCTAATGATATTACAAAGGAAATGGAGTAAATATGATTTAAATAGTCATTTGGGAGTCATAATAGTACAAGGAGAAGTCTTTATTACTTGTATCTCATACCATGGAGGAGATCCCAAACGAAGATCTGAAACTGGTTTAATAGCCAAAATTAGGAAAAACGGACTTCTGATAAACCATACAAAGAAGATGGAGTAAATAGGTTTGAAAGAGTCATATGGGACTCATAATAGGTTTAGAAGAAGCCTCTATTACTCTTATCACATTCCGTGGAAGAGATCCAGAATGAAGATCCAAAACTGGTTTAATAGCCGAATAGGAGAAAACAGACTTCTCAAGAATCATATGAAGAATATTTTAGAAAATATACTTGAAATAGTCATTATTGTACAAGAAGAAGAATTTATTACTTGTATCTAATTCCCTGGAAGAGAACCTAAACGAAGATTTGAAACTGGTCTTATATCCGAAAATGGGAAAAACGAACTTCTGATGAATCATACAAAGAAGATGGAGTAAACAGGTTTGAAATAGTCATCTCGGACATAAAATAGTACAAGAAGAAGCCTCTATTACTCTTATCACATTCCGTGGGAGAGATCCAGAATGAAGATCCAAAACTAGCTTAATAGCCGAATAGGAGAAAACAAACTTCTCATGAATCATACAAAGAAAATTTAGTAAATATGCTTGTAATAGTCATCTAGGACTCATAATAGTACAAGAAGAAGCCTATATTACTTGTATCTCATTCCCTGGAAGAGATCCCAAACGAAGATTTGAAATGGGTCTAATAGTCGAAAATGGCAAAAAGGACTTATGATGTATCATACAAAGACTCATAATAGTCAAAAATAGGTTTGAAATAGTCATCTAGGACTCATAATAGTAATAAGAAGCATTTATAACGAGTATCTTATTCCGTGGAAGAGATCCCAAATGAATATCCAAATTGTCTAATAGCCGAAATTTGGGAAAACGGACTTCTGATGAATCTTACAAAGGAAATGGAATAAATATGATTCAAATAGTCATCTGGGAGTTATAATAGTACAAGGAGAAGCCGTTATTACTTGTATCTCATTCCGTGGAAGAGATCCCAAACGAAGATTTAAAACTGGTTTAATAGCCAAAATTGGGGAAAACGGACTTGTGATGAATCATACAAAGAAAAATGGAGTAAATAGGCTTGAAATAGTTTTGTGGGACTCATAATGGTACAAGAAGAAGCCTCTATTACTTGTATCTCATTCCGTGAAAGAAATGGAATAAATTGAGTAATATGAATCATACAAAGAAAATTGAGTAAATAGGTTTTAAATAATCATCTGGGACTCCTAATAGTACAAGAAGAAGCCTCTATTACTCTTATCACATTCCGTGGAAGAGATCCAAAATGAAGATCAAAATCTAGTTTAATAGCCGAATAGGAGAAAACAGACTTCTGACGAATCATACCAAAAAAATAGAGTAAATAGGCTTGAAATAGTCATCTCGGACTCATAATAGTACAAGAAGAAGCCTCTATTACTTGTATCTCATTCCTCGAAGAGATCCCAAACGAAGATTCAAAATTAGTCTAATAGCCGAAAATGGGGAAAATGGACTTCTGATCAATAAAACAAAGAAAATGGCGTACATAGGTTTGAACTAGTCATCTGGGACTCAAAATAGTAATAAGAAGCATCTATTATGAGTATCTCCTTCTCTGGAATAGATCCCAAATGAAGATCCAAACTTGTCTAATAGGCGAAATTAGGATAAACGGATTTCCGATGAATCTTACAAAATAAATGTAGTATATATGATTTAAATAATCATATGGGAGTTATAATAGTACAAGGAGAAGTCTCTATTACTTGTAACTCATTCTCTGGAAGAGATCCCAAATGAAGATCTGAAACTTGTCTAATAGCCGAAAATGGAGAAAACGGACTTCTGATGAATCATACAAAGAAAATTGAGAAAATAGGTTTGAATTAGTCATCTGGTACTCATAATAGTACAAGAAGAAGCCTCTATTACTTTTTTCTCGTTCCGTGGAAGAGATCCAAAATTAAGATCCATAACTGGTTTAATAGTCGAATAGGGAAAAATGGACTTCTGATGAATCATACAAAGAAAATGGAGTAAATATGTTTGAAATAGACATTTGGGACTCATAATAGTACAATAAGAAGCGTCTATTACGACTATCTCATTTTGTGGAAGATATCCCAAATGAATATCCAAACTTGTCTAATAGCCAAAATTTGGGAAAACGGACTTCTAATGAATCTTACTAAGGAAATGGAGTAAATATGATGGTACAAGGAGAACCCTCTATTACTTGTATCTCATTATGTGGAAGAGATCCTAAACAAAGATTTGAAACTGGTCTAATAGCCAAATTGGGGAAAACAGACTTTTGATGAATGATACAAAGAAAATGGAATAAATAGGTTTAAATTAGTCATTTGGGACTCATAATAGTGCAAGAAGAAGCCTCTATTACTTGTATCTCATTCCGAATAGGGAAAAACGGACTTCTGATAAGTCATATAAAGAAACTGGAGTAAATAGGCTTGAAATAGTCATCTTGGACTCATAATAGTACATGGAGAAGCTTGTATTTCTTGTATCTCATTCCGTGGAAGAGATCCCAAACGAAGATCTGAAACTCGTCAAGTAGCCGAAAATAGGGAAACCGGTCTTCTGATGAATCATACAAAGAAAATGAAGTAAATAGGTTTGAAATAGTCCTCTTGGACTCATAATAGAAATAAGAAGCATATATTACCAGTATCTCATTGAGTGGAAGAGATCCTAAATGAGGATCCAAACTTGTATAATAGTCGAAATTTAGGAAAACGGACTTCTGATGAATCTTACAAAGGAAATGGTGTAAATATGATTTAAATAGTCATCTCGGAGTCATAATATTACAAGCATAAGCCATTATTACTTATATCTCGTTCCCTGGAAGTGATCCGAAACAAAGATCTAAAACTTGTCTAATAGCCAAAATTAGGGAAAACGGACATCTGATAAATCATACAAAATAAATGGAGTAAATAGGTTTGAATTAGTCATCCGGGACTCATAATAGTAAAGGAAAAAGCTTCTATTACTTGTATCTCAATCCCTCGAAGAGATCCTAACCAAAGATTTGAAACTGGTCTAATAGCAGAAAATGGGGAAAACGGACTTCTAATGAATCATTCAAAGAAAATGGAGTAAATGAGTTTGAAATAGTCATCTGGGACTCATAATAGTAATAAGAAGCATCTATTACGAGTATCTCGTTCCGTAGAAGTGATCCCAAATGAATATCCAAATTGTCTGATAGCGAAATTTGAGAAAATGAACTTCTGATGAATCTTACAAAGGAAATGGAGTAAATATGATTTAATAGTCATTTGGGAGTCATAATAGTACAAGGAGAAACCTCTATTACTTGTATCTCATTTTCTGGAAGAGATCCCGAACGAAGATCTGAAACTGGTCTAATAGCCAAAATTGGGGAAAACGGACTTCAGATGAATCATACAAAGAAAATAGAGTAAATAGGTTTGAATTAGTCATCTGGGACTCATAATAGTACAAGAAGAAGCCTCCATTACTTGTATCTCATTCCATGGAAGAGATCCAGAATGAAGATCCAAAACTTGTTGAATAGTTGATAGTGAAAAAGGACTTCTGATGAATCATACAAAGAAATTGGAGTAATTCGGATTTAAATAGTCATCTAGGACTCATAATAGTACAAGAAGAAGCTTCTATTACCTATATCTCATTCCCTGGAAGAGATCCAGAATGAAGATCAAAAACTGGTTAATAGCCGAATAGGAAAAAACAGACTTCTGATTAATCAAACAAAGAAAATTTAGTAAATATGCTTGACATAGTTATCTGGAACTCATAATAATACAAGAAGAAGCCTTTATTACTTGTATCTCATTCCGTGCAAGAGATTGCAAACGAAGATCAGAAAATGGTCTAATAAACGAAAATGGAGAAATCAGACTTATGATGAATCATACAAAGAAAATGGAGTAAATTTGCTTGAACCATATGGGAATCATAATAGTACAATAAAGAAGCCTCTATTATGAGTATCTCATTCCGTGGAAGAGATCCCAAATGAAGATCCAAACTTGTCTAATAGCCGAAATTTAAGAAAACGGACTTCTGATGAATCTTACAAAGGAAATGGAGGAAATATGATTGAAATAGTAATCTGGGAGTTATAATAGTACAAGGACAAGCCGTTATTACTTGTATCTCATTCCGTGGAAGAGATCCTGTCCAAAGATTTGTAACTGGTCTAATTGCTAAAAATGGGGAAAACGGACTTCTGATGAATCATACAAAGAAAATGGAGTAAATAGGTTTTAATTAGTCATCTGAGACTCATAATAGTACAAGAAGAAGCCTCTATTACTTGTATCTCATTCCGTGGAAGAGATCCAGAATGAAGATCCAAAACTAGTTTATTAGCCGAATAGGGAAAAACAGACTTCTGATGAATCATAAAAAGAAAATAGAGTAAATAGGCATGAAATAGTCATCTTAGACTCATAATAGTACATGAAGAAGCTTGTCTTTATTGTATCTCATTCTGTGGACGAGATCCCAAATGAATATCCCAATTGTTTAATAGCCGAAATTTGGGAAAATAAAGTTCTGATGAATCAAACAAAGAAACTGGAGTAAATAAGCTTGAAATAGTCATCTTGGACTCATAATAGTACATGGAGAAGCTTGTATTTCTTGTATCTCATTCCGTGGAAGAGATCCCAAACGAAGATCTGAAACTCGTCAAGTAGCCGAAAATAAGGACAACGGACTTCTGATGAATCATACAAAGAAAATGGAGTAAATAGGTTTAAAATAGCCCTATTGGACTCATAATAGAAATAAGAAGCATATATTACGAGTATCTCATTCCATGGAAGAGATCCCAAACGAAAATCTGAAACTAGTCTAGTAGCCGTAAATAAGGAAAACGGACTTCTGATGAATCATACAAAGAAAATAGAGTAAATAGGTTTGAAATAGTCCTTTGGGACTCATAATAGAAATAAGAAGCATATATTACGAGTATCTCATTCCGTGGAAGAGATCCCAAATGAAGATCCAAACATTTCTAATAGCCGAAATTTAGGATAACAGACTTCTGATGAATCTTACAAAGGAAATGGAGTAAACATGATTTAAATAGTAATCTGGGGGTCATAATATTACCAGGAAAAGCCTTTATTACTTGTATCTCATTCCCTGGAAGATATCCCAAACGAAGATCTGAAACTGGTCTAATAGCCAAAAATGTGGTAAACGGACTTCTGATGAATAATACAAAGAAAATGGAGTAAATTGGTTTGAATTAGTTATATGGGACTCATAATAGTACTAGAAGAAGCCTCTATTACTTGTATCACATTCCGTGGAAGAGATCCAGAATGAAGATACAAAACTGGTTTAATAGCCTAATAGGGGGAAAAACAGACCTCTGATGGAGTAATTATGCTTGAAATAATCATCTGAAACTCAAAATAGTACAAGAAGAAGCCTCTATTACTTGTATCTCATTTCGTTGAAAAGATCCCAAAAGAAGATATGAATTTAGTTTAATAGCAGAAATTGGGGATAACTGATTTCCAATGATATTACAAGTATCTCATTCCGTGGAAGAGATCCCAAACGAAAATTTGAAACAAGTCTAGTAGCCGTAAATAAGGAAAACGGACTTCTAATGAATCATACAAAGAAAATGGAGTAAATAGGTTTGAAATTTTCCTTTGGGACTAATAATAGAAATAAGATGCATATATTACGAGTATCTCATTACGTGGAAGAGATCCTAAATGAAGATCCAAACTTTTCTAATAGCCGAAATTTAGGAAAACGGACTTCTGATGAATCTTACAAAGGAAATGGAGTTAATATGATATAAATAATAATCTAGGAGTCATAATAGTACAAGGAGAATCCTCTATTACTTGTATCTCATTCCCTAGAAGATATCCCAAACGAAGATCTGAAACTGGTCTAATAGCCAAAAATGGGGAAAACGGACTTCTGATGAATAATACAAAGAAAATGGAGTAAATTGGTTTGAATTAGTTATCTGGTACTCATAATAGTACTAGAAGAAGCCTTTATTACTTGTATCACATTCCATGGAAGAGATCCAGAATGAAGATACAAAACTGGTTTAACAACCGAATAGGGAAAAACTGACTTCTGATGGAGTAAATATGCTTGAAATAGTCATCTGGGACTCAAAATAGTACAAGAAGAAGCCTATGTTACTTGTATCTCATTCCGTGGAAGAGATCTCAAATGAAGATATGAATCTAGTCTAATAGCAGAAATTGGGAATAACTGACTTCCAATGATATTACAAAGAAAATGGAGTAAATCAGCTTTAACTAGTCATATGGGACTCATAATAGTACAAGAAGAAGCTTCTAGTACTTGTATATCATTCCCTGGAAAATATCCCAAACAAAAATTTGAAAATGTTCAAATAGCTGAAAAAGGGAATCACACCAAGAAAATGGAGTAAATAGACTTGAAATAGTCATCTGGTACAAGAAGAAGCCACTATTACTTGTATTTCATTCCCTCAAAGAGATCCAAAACGAGGATTTGAAATTGGTCTAATAGCCGAAAATGAGGAAAACGGACTGATGAATAATACAAAAAAAATGGCGTAAATAGGTTTGAACTAGTCACCTCTAACTCAAAATAGTAATAAAAAGCATCTATTACGAGTATCTCATTCCGTGGAAGAGATCCCAAATGAAGATCCAAACTTGTCTAATAGCCGAATCTTGGGAAAACAGACTTCTGATGAATTTTACAAAGGAAATGGAGTAAATTGGTTTGAATTAGTTATCTGGGACTCATAATAGTACAAGAAGAAGCCTCTATTACTTGTATCTCATTCTCTGGAAGAGATCCTAAACGAAGATCTGAAACTAGTCTAATAGCCAAAAATTGGGAAAACAGACTTCTGATGAATCATACAAAGAAAATGGAGAAAAATAGGTTTGAATTAGTCATTTGGGACTCATAATAGTACAAGAAGAAGCCCATATTACTTGTATCTCATTCCGTTGAAGAGATCTATAATGAAGATCCAAAACTGGTTTAATAGCCGAATACGGAAAAACGGATTTCTGATAAATCATACAAAGAAAATGGAGTAAATATGCTTGAAATAGTCATCTGGGACTGATAATAGTACAAGAATAAACCTCTATTACTTATACCTCATTCCGTAGAAGACACCTCAAATGAAGATATGAATCTTGTCTAATAGCTGAAATTGGGGATTACGGATATCCGATGATATTGTAATGAAAATGGAGTAAATCGGATTTAAATAGTCATCTAGAACTCATAATAGTACAAGTAGAAGCTTCTATTACTTGTATCTCATTCCCTAGAAGAGATCCCAAACGAAGATTTGAAATTCGTCTAATAGCCGAAAATGGGCAAAACGGACTTCTGATGAATCATACAAATAAAATTGAGTAAATAGGTTTGAAATAGTCATCTGAGACTCATAATTGTACAAGAAAAAGCCTCTTTTACTCTTATCACATTCCGTGGAAGAGATCCAAAACTGGTTTAATAGCCAAATAGGAGAAAACAGACTTCTAACTAATCATACAAAGAAGATTTTAGTAAATATTCTTGAAATAGTCATCTGAGACTCATAAAAGTACAAGAAGAATAATTTATTACTTGTATCTCATTCCCTGGAAGAGATCCGAAACGAAGATCTGAAACTGGTCTAATAGCCAAAAATAGGGAAAACAGACTTCTGATAAATCATACAAAGAAAATGGAGTAAATAGGTTTGAATTAGTCATTTGTGACTCATTATAGTACAAGAAGAAGCCTCTATTACTTGTATCTGATTCCGTGGAAGAGATCCTGAATGAAGATCCAAAACTCCTTAATAGCCGAATAGGGGAAAACAGACTTCTGATGAATCATACAAAGAAAAGGTAGTAAATATGCTTGAAATAATCATCTAGGACTCATAACTGTACAAGAAGAAGCCTATATTACTTGTATCTCATTCTGTGGAAGCGATTCCAAATGAAGATCTGAAACTGGTCTAATAGCAGCAATTGGGAATAACTGACTTCAGATAATATTACAAAGAAAATGGAGTAAGTCGACTTTACATAATCATTTGGGACTAATATGAGTACAAGAAGAAGCTTCTATTACTTGTATCTCATTCACTCGAAGAGATCCCAAACGAAGATTTGAAACTGGACTAATAGCCGAAAATAGGAAAAACGGACTTTTAATGAATCATACAAATAAAATGGAGTAAATAAGTTTTAAATAGTCACTTGGGACTCATAATAGTAACAAGAAGCATCTATTACGAGTATTTCATTCCGTGGATGAGATCCCAAATGAATATTCAAACTTGTTTAATACCCGAAATTTGGAAAAATGGACTTCTGATGAATGATACAAAGGAAATGGAGTAAATATGATTTAAGTAGTCATATGGGAGTCATAATAGTACAAGGAGAAGCTTTTATTACTTGTATCTCATTCCCTGGAAGAGATCCCAAACGAAGATCTGAAACTGGTCTAGTATCCAAAAATGGCGAAAATGGACTTCTGATGAATCATACAAAGAAAATGGGCAACATAGGTTTGAATTAGTCATCTGAGACTCATAATAGTACAAGAAGAAGTCGCTATAACATGTATCTCATTCCGTGGAAGAGATCCATAATGAAGATCCAAAACTGGTTTAATAGCCGAATAGGGGAAAACGAGCTTCTGATGAATCATACAAAGAAAATGGAGTAAATATGCTTGAAATAGTCATTTGGGACTTATAATAATACAAGAAGCAGCCTCTATTACTTATATCTCATTCTGTAGAACAGATCTCAAATGAAGATATGAATCTGGTCTAATAGCTGAAATTGGGGATAACAAATTTCCGATGAGTCATACAAAGAAAATGGAGTAAATAAGTTTGAAATAGTCATCTAGGACTCATAATAGTAATAAGAAGCATATATTACGAGTATCTCATTCCGTGGAAGAGATCCGAAATGAATATCCTAATTGTCTAATAGACGAAATTTAGGATAACGGACTTCTGTTGAATCATACAAAAAAAATGGAGTGAAAATGATTTAAATAGTCATTTGTGAGTCATAACAGTACATGATGTAAGACTCAAGTCCAATTCAACTAAACCAACCGAAAAGTGGAGCCTTGAAACTAAGGATGGTGCAGCAACCCTTGTAGCTGTGTAGAAAGGAGGCTTTGTAGCTCAGGATGGAGCAGCTGAGGACTTAGCCATCAAACGACACCACTCTATACATCAAGAGGGACGTTTTGGTCGAGCTAAATACCCACTGGTTCGAATTAAATCAGAAGATATCTCACCTAAACCGCTGAAGCTAACCGAGGAGCTAATTATGGAAACTTCGTATATACATCCTCCCAACATGATATGCGACCGACCGTCATTATTTACTGGAGCTAATCAACGTCCTAAACCACCAGAAGAAGTCAATAACCACGCTCAATCATGCCAAACCAAAGAAGAACCGCTCCTTTCCTTACATGGACCCATTTGAGCATTATTTCATTCATACAAGGAAAACTCGGATATATGTCATTCAGAGACATTATATTCGCCCCACCTCACGTCCACAGCAGCGAACAAGAGTCATACCACACCAGAGCAGGTCAACAATCGCCCCCTTTCAGCTGAAGTCAAAGAAGATCATTTCCAAAAGAAGCTTTCCATAAGACAAGATCATCATTCATATCAAAGGAGAATTAAGGATCAAGAGTCATCAAAATCACTTTATCTCGGCCATCTATTCAACTCACGAGATTCATTACGACCATTGATTCCAGAGGAGTCAAAGAACCATATCATTTCGCAAACACAAATAAAGCCACTTCCTTCCATTCAACCCAACGGCTAGAAGACTCATTTTCATCATATTAGCGAACTTTTATGCTTCCTCTTTTATTATTTCTAGTTACCGTTTTCTTTCAGAATTCTGAGTATTATATAAACTCAAACCTTTGTATTATCATTCACGAAATTATTAATCAAAAGAAAGTTGTTTTGTTCAAAGAAAAGTACCTCTTTGTTTACAATCTTGTTCCTGCTTTTTATTAAGTTCTTTTTGAGGGATTCAAAGAACTTGTGAGAAGTGTAGAATTTATTAAATCTTGTGAGGATTAGCCCTTGAGTTTGTATAGTCTAACTTTTGGAGTTTGTTGTCATTAAGCTTCAACCAGACTTTCAATCTTTCAAATCTTCATTCCACCCCTTTAAGCTAGCAGCAACGATTTCAAGACATATAATAATTGAAGCATTTCGAGGCTTGTATCATTGGTATCAGGGCTAAAAGCTCCTATCCCAGATGTTTTCTTATTCCTATCTTAAGTTTTTGTAATTTGTTTCATACAGTTTTGAAATTTGTTTCATATAAATCAAAAAAAAAAAAATTCATAAAAACCGTTTTATTGCCCTTCCGCTGAATTAGTTTGTTCGAATTTTATAAACCTTATAAAAACTCAAAAAGATATTTTGTCTTTTGTTTCTGCTTTATTAAACTCTTAAAAATAATAAAAAAATAGTTTCCTAAAATTAACAGATCATTTGATAGTTTTTAAAACCAGTTTTCAAAAACTACTCTAAAACTGCTTAAATCATCTATTCTTGTCTTTGCTTTCATTTAGAACACTTCTTTGATTTGTTTTACTTGATTTTTGCAAGGTACCATGGAAGATAATACACCAGCAGCTAATCCTATGCAAGAAATCTTGGCTGCCATTGCCAATCTAAATGAAAATCTCAACACCTTCAGGAATGAAAGCAATACCCGTTTTGAGCGCCTAGAAGGAGAAAGACAAGCACCTCAAGCATCTCTCTTGCCAAGAAGAAATGGCAATGGCGTTCCTCCTGATGCAAACAGAGTAGGAGACCCTCCTGATGTGCCACCACCAGCGCCAAATCTAGCACAACAAGCTCAAGAAAGTTTTAGAAGAAACAATTAGAGGAACAGGCCCTATAATGAGGATAGACACTTACCACCAGAACTGAAGCTGCTTGCACCAAATTTTGCTGAAAAGCTTGATCCTGCCACCTATCTAGAATGGGAAAGAAGGATGGAGCACTTATTTGACTACTATGCCTACACTGAGTCTAAGAAGATTGCTCTTGCAGTAGCTAGTCTCACTGTCCATGCTCTAGCTTGGTGGGACAGAGAAGTTGCTGAGAAAAGGAGTCTTAAATATCTCCAAATCACCAGATGGAGTGACATGAAATTTGAGCTAAACAGAAGGTATGAACCTCCCCATTACCATAGAGATTTACTAAAAAGGTTTAGATCTCTTTTTCAGGGTTCTAAGAGAGTGGAGGAGTACTATTAAGAGTTTGACCTCCTAAGAAGTCAATTAGCTCTAGAAGAAAGAGAGGAGTCCTTGATGTCTCAATTCATGGATGGCCTCCAAGAATGTATTCAGAGAAAGGTGGAGATGCAGCATTACCATTCCTTGCCTGAACTTCTACACTTAGCTGTTCAAAGAGAGAAGCAAATAAAGAAGAAATAACCTACTAGAAACCGCTCAAACAGCAATGCTACATGGAATCAACAAAATGCTCAACCAAGTCAGCAGCAGCAACAGCCAACACCTACGCCATTTGTAGACAAGGGCAAAGGCATTGCCATTGATTCACGATTTAAATCAAACAGCCAAGAGCAAGGTAAGTCTAGTAATTTAACTAGACATCATGACATTATTTGTTTTAAATGTCAAGGCAGGGGACATGTTTCAAGAGAATGTCCAAACAAGAGGACTATGATTCTTAGGCCAGATGGTTGATATGATTCACAAGATGAGGCTATGGCTGAGGAATCAGAAGAAGAAATCACTGTATATGCTGATGAAGGAGAATTACTGGTCATTCAAAGAGCTTTAAACTCTCAACCAGTTTTGGAGGATCTAGAACAAAGAGACAATCTCTTTCCCTCCAGATGCAGTATTCATAAAAAGGTATGTCATTTAATAATTGACAGTGGTTCTTGTGCTAATATTGCTAGTGTTTGTTTAGTAGAGAAGCTAGGTCTTAAAGCTAAACCACACCCAAGGCCATACAAGCTTAAATGGCTTAATGACAAGGAAGAGTTAAAGGTGAACAAACAAGTAGAAGTTCCTCTATCCATTGGCCATTACAAAGACCAGATTTTATGTGCTGTGGCGCCAATGCAAGCTGGGCATGTTCTGCTTGGGAGACCATGGCAATATGATAGAGATGTTGCACATAATGGGAGGACCAATGAATATTTATTCTCTTTCAATCATTGTAAGTTTATTCTTGCTCCTTTACCACAAAAAGAAGTTAGAGTTTTACAAAACAGAGCTAAAGGGAAGAGTAGTTAGTTTACTATTCAAGAATTTTTAGATTTAAATCCCACATATATGATGCACTTGTCTTTGTCAAAGAATTGTTTTGCAGGTTTTAAAGAAGAAAAGTTTAAAACTATGGAGTCTTAGGGGCAGAACATGAGCAGCCATGGAGAGAATCTGGGTTTATTAAGGAGAATCCGCCCTTAGTTGATTTTAAATCAACACTGGAGCTTAAAGAAGCCAGAAACACATTTATTCAACTAATGGAGCATCTACAAGCTGATCACCAAAGTAAGTCCTTAAACTCTAAACATTCTTGAAAATTTAACTTAGGGTTGTTTGATGCAGGTTCTACAGTTTTGAGGACAAAACCTCTACAAGAGGGAGAGGATGATGTAAGACTCAAGTTCAATTCAACTAAACCAACCAAGAAGTGGTGCCTTGAAACTAAGGATGGTGCAGCAACCCTTGTAGCTGTGGAGAAAAGAGGCTTTGTAGCTCAGGATGGAGCAGCTAAGGACTTAGCCATCAAACGACATCAAATGACATCACTCTATACATCAAGAGGGACTTTTTAGTCGAGCTAAATACCCACTGGTTCGAATTAAATCAGAAGATATCTCACCTAAACCGCTGAAGCTAACCGATGAGCTAATTATGGAAACTTCGCATATACATCCTCCCAACATGAAATGCGACCAACCATCATTATTTACTGGAGTTAATAAACGTCCTAAACCACCAGAAGAAGTCAATAACCACGCTCAATCATGCCAAACCAATAAAGAACCGCCCCTTTCCCTACATGGACCCATTGGAGCATTATTTCATTCATACAAGGAAAACTCGGATATATGTCATTCAGACACATTATATTCGCCCCACCTCACGTCCACAGCAGATAACAAGAGTCATACCAAACCAGAGCAGGTCAAAAATCGCCCCCTTTCAGCTGAAGTCAAAGAAGATCATTTCGAAAAGAACCTTTCCATAAGAGAAGATCATCATTCATATCAAAGGAGAATTAAGGATCAAGAGTCATCAATACCACTTAATCTCGGCCATCTATTCAACTCACAAGATTCATCACGACTATTAATTCCAGAGGTGTCAAAGAACCACTATATCCTTTAGCCACCACAAATCTAGCCACTCCCTTCCATTCAACCCAACGGCTAGAAGACTCATTTTCATCATATTAGCGAACTTTTATGCTTCCTTTTTTATTATTTCTAGTTACCATTTTATTTCATCACAGTATTATATAAACTCATACCTTTGTATTATCATTCACGAAATTATTAATCAAAAGAAAGATGTTTTGTACAAAGAAAAGTACCTCTTTGTTTACAATCTTGTTCCTGCTTTTTATTAAGTTCTTTTTGAGGGATTCAAAGAACTTGTGAGAAGTGTAGAATTTATTAACTCTTGTGAGGATTAGCCCTTGAGTTAGTAGAGTCTAACCTTTGGAGTTTGTGGTCATCAAGCTTTAACCAGACTTTCAATCATTAATGTCTTCATTCCACCCCTTAAACTAGCAGCAACGATTTCAAGACTTATAATTCTTGAAGCATTTTGAGTCTTGTATCAGTAAAAGGAGAAGCCTCTATTACTTGTATCTCATTTCTTGGAAGAGATCTCAAACGAAGAAGTGAAACTGGTCTAATAGCAGAAATTGGGGAAAACGGACTTCTGATGAATCATACAAAGAAAATGGAATAAATATGTTTGAATTAGTCATCTGGGACTCATAATAGTACAAGAAGAAGCCTCTATTACTTGTATCTTATTCCGTGGAAGAGATCCTAAATGAAGCTCTAAAACTGGTCTAATAGCCAAAAATGGAGAAAACAGACTTCTGATGAATCATACAAAGAAACTTGAATAAATAGGCTTTAAATAGTTATATGGGACTCATAATAGTACAATAAGAAGCCTTTATTACTTGTATCTCATTCCCTGGAAGAGATCCCAAACGAAGATTTGAAACTGGTCTAATTACCGAAAATGGGGAAAACAGACTTCTGATGAGTCATAGAAAGAAAATGGAGTAAATAGGTTTGAACTATTCATCTTGGACTCACAATAGTAATAAGAAGCATCTATTACGAGTATCTCATTCCGTGGAAGAGATCCAAAAAGAAGATCCAAACTTGTCTAATAGCCGAAATTTGGGAAAACGGACTTCTGATGAAACTTACAAAGAAATGGAGTAAATATGATTTAAGTAGTCATATGGGAGTCATAATAGTACAAGAAGAAGCTTCTATTACTTGTATCTCATTCCCAGGAAGAGATCCCAAACGAAAATTTAAAACTGGGCTAATAGCCGAAAATGAGGAAAACGGACTTCTAATGAATCATACAAAGAAACTGGAGTAAATAAGTTTGTAATAGTCACCTGGAACTCATAATAGTAACAAGAAGCATCTATTACGAGTATTTTATTCCGTGGAAGAGATCCCAAATGAATATCCTAATTGTCTAATAGCCATAATAGTACAGGAAGAAGCTTCTATTACTTGTATCTGATTCTCTGGAAGAGATCCCAAACGAAGATCTGAAACTGGTCCAATATCCAAAAATGGGGAAAATGGACTTCTGATGAATCATACAAAGAAAATGGAGAAAAAAGGTTTGAATTAGTCATCTGGGACTCATATTAGTACAAGAAGAAGCATATATTACTTGTATCTCATTACGTGGAAGAGATCCAGAATGAAGATCCAAATGTGTTTTAATTGCCGAATATGGAAAAAAGGACTTCTGATGAATCATTGATATATCATGGTTTTTATGGTTTTTAACCATGATATAATTCCTTTTTATTGAGTCTTTTTGGTCTTTTTAGAGTCCTAGAAGAGTCTTTGCAGGTTATAGCATGTCTGGAGCATAATTGGAGATATTAGAGCCTTTTGGAGCATTTTGAGTTGAAGCCCCGAAGTACCTAGCTCGAAGAAGAAAAGTATGCATATGGGTGACGCTCGTAACCAATCTGGTGACGCTCGTCACCCAGAAAGGAAGGGGTCATGGCCTGTTTTTAAAAGATTAGAAAGAAATTGCAGTTTTGGCCCAGAAGTTCTAATATTTGCAAAAAGGCTCCAGATCGTGTTTTAGCTTGTGTATTAGGTTTTTCAGCCATTCTTTTGGCATATATCTTGTATCTTATTATTCTAGAGAGTTTTAGAGAGAGATTTGTAGCAGAGCTTTTGGAGAGACAAATCAGACTCCTTCAGAGCAGATTTCGAACTCCTTTATTTCTACTTCTTATTTCTTTTATGCAATCTATTCTTCTCATGATGTTTCCTCAAATCACCATGTCTGAGTAGTTTGTTAGTTAAGTTAGGGCTTTTCAAAGGTTGAAGAAGAGTTTGTAGAATTGCTAAAAACTTATAGGAAATTCATTGGTTCTTCATCTGTGCTTGCATTCATATCGATTTCTTAGACACATCATCTGGATTTCGAAACCCTAGGTTTTTGATAGATGTGAGAGCATTATTAATCACCTGAACTAGTATTTGATGAGCAAAACGCCCTAGTACAAAGAGATTTGGCTTAGAAGTTTTGTGAACAATTGAACCTGATCATTACTGCATGTTTAGGTTGTTAGGATTTGCAAAGAGATTTGAAACTCTGTGATTTAGACATAGATAACTTCTTCAATGAGAATTGATTAGTTATATCTTTGCGATTCATGTTCAAGACGGTTTTAATTCATTCCTGATTGCATGCATTCTACACTCTCGGATTCAACCTGCGAACTGTCCTGACTTAGCGCCTTTAGCCTTCTGAACTTTAAGAACAGTATCAAAAATGCCCACTTGCTTTTATTACTTTAGTTATTTCGTATTACATTCATTACTTATCGCTTAGCTTAATCTGAACCTGAACTCTTTAGTGTAGTTTACTTACTCCCTTGGGATTCGATAACCCCTTATACTACGACTGCTTTGCTGTGCACTTGCAGTAGTTTTTATTTGGGTAAAACCTGAACCTATCAAGTTTTTGGCGCCGTTGCCGGGGAGTAATAGCTGCCTATCGATTTTTAGTATTAGGATTTTGTCTAAGTTTTTATTTGTTTACTAACTTTTAGTTTCTTTTCTCTGTGCCTGTTTCAGGTGTATGCCTAATCGCAGAACCAGAAGCAACAAAGAGAAGGAGCTTGTGACTTTGAGCATCGACGAGCTTGCTAGGTTGGAGAGAACTAACAGGAAAGCTAAAAAGCAATCTACAATGGTCGCTCCACTTATCTTGGTTGAAGATGCAGAAGGTCACTTAGTTGACAGGGAAGGAAATAGGAGGAACGAAGAGGGGCAGAGAATTGATCAAGAGGGGAATATCATTGTTGAACAGCAGGTTCAGCAAGTGGCTGAGAACGTGGGAGTCCCTGTTGCTGTCAATAACGCTGCTGGGTGTTTTGTTCAGAGGACTCTAGGTGACTACAACAGACCTGATCAGTTCTATGCCAACAGAGCTGCAATCCGACCTCCTGCCTTCCAGAGGAACGATTTTGAGGTTAAACCTGTCTACTATCAGCTGGTTGGCCAGCATCCATTCCATGGTTTACCTCATGAGCATCTTATGGATCACATAGAGAGATTTGAGGACTTAGCTTCAAGTGTCAAAGCTATTGGAGTTAGCAATGACTTTCTGTTCTGCAAGCTTTTCCCTTACTCTCTAGAAGGAGAAGCTGCATATTGGCTGAAGCCACTGGAACCTACTTCATTGACCACTTGGGAAGACACCAAGAATGCCTTTCTGAATAACTTCTATGATGATGCAAGATCAGAAGACATGAGGACGAAAATTGCATCCTTTACACAAGGCCCTACTGAAGCTTTTAAGGCTTCTTGGATCAGGTTTAAGTCTAATCAAAGGGACTGTCCTCATCATGGTTTCAATCAGGTGCAGCTGCTTGGTATCTTCTTCAGAGGCATTGACTGGAAATATCAGATGGCGCTGGATGCTTCAAGTAGTGGAAACTTCAACACCAACAGACCAGAAGAAGCTGTAAGATTGATTGAAAACTTGGCATGCAGTAACAGTACTAAGAATGCAGATTTTCAGAGAAAGCAGCAGGCTGGTTTGAATGATGGAAACCAAATAGCTGAAGTTAAGGCTAAGTTGGACAGCATGCACATCCTTTTGGTGGGAAAGAAGTCAGTCCAATTCGCTGCAGAAGTGGAGAGTTTCGAAAATCCTGAAGACATTGAGCAGAAAGATGTTAACTTAATCAATGGAGGTTTTCAGAACCAAAGGTTTGGGAATCAACAGTGGAACAGAGGATTTAAGCAACAATCAGAAGAACACATTCTCAGGAAACCAGAATGCTTTTGGTTATACTCCAATGCCACAGTTCCAGAAGACTGAAGTTGAGAAACCTTACCAAAACAGCAGGAATTATGGTTCTTCTTCCTACCAAACTGCACCTCCACAAGACAATAAAATGGAAGCTATGCTGGAGCAGGTACTTAAAGGACAGCAGAAGATGACAGTGAACTTCAATGGCAAGCTAGATTCGCTGTATCAAGACCTGAATGGAAAAATTAAGAATCTGAACTCTCACATGAAGAAGCTTGATGTGCAGGTTGCTCAAACTGCAGGAGCTGTTAAAAGGCAAGAAGGATTCCTTCCTGGAAGGACTGACATCAATTCCAAGCATCAGGTGAATGCCATCACAGTAAGGAATGAAAAGGAGCTTAAAACAGTGCAGAAAAAGAGGTTGAGTGCAGAACAGATCGTGTAACTCATGGAGTCTGAAGATGAAAATTTTTCTGTCTCAGAGGTGAGTGACGAGCGTCACCAAGGAGGAGTGACGCTCGTCACCAACCTACAAGGATATCGGGGGTTGTCACAAGTGAGTGACGAGCGTCACCCCCTTGGTGACGGTCGTCACCCACCCCAGAACGAAGCTGCTTCGCCTATAACTGCATATAATGATCAGGAACGAGTCTATAAACCCAAAATACCATTCCCTAAGCATCCTAGGAAGTCTAAACAGGAGATAGAAGAAGACAGATGCAAGGCTATGATAGAGAAGCTGATGGTTGAGATTCCTCTTGTTGATGCAGTCACACTTTCACCTACACTAAGGAGGTATGTAAAGAGGATGGTGGTGAATGGTGTAAGTCCTGAGGAAGGAGCATTGCTTACCAGCGACATCAGTGCAATTCTCTTAGGCACAGTTCCAAAGACGAAGAAGAAGGTGACTGTTTCTGAACAAGTCAATACCATCACTCAAAGCAGAGTTCCAGAGAAGCTATCTGATCCAGGGACCTTTGTGCTTGATTGCTCAATATCTGCAGGACGTTTTCCACACTCTCTATGTGATCTAGGGTCAAGTATTAACTTGATGCCTTTCTCTGTTGCTGCTAGACTTGGAATGACTGATTTCAAGCCAGCTGGGATCTCTCTCATCCTAGCAGACTGATCCATAAGGACCCCAGAAGGCATGTTAGAGAATGTTCATGTTAACATTGAAGGCTGCATAATTCCTACAGATTTTGTGTTTCTGAAATATGCTGAAGAACCTAAAGATCCTCTTATTCTGGGAAGACCATTCTTGGCTACTGCTGGAGCCATCATTGATGTGAGAAAGGGGAACATTGAGCTTGATCTTGGTGATGTTGTCATGAACTTTGACATGGATAAGTTAAGAGGGAGTTCTACCATTGATGGTCAGACCTTTTCTGTAAGAACTTCTAGAGATGAAAAGACTGTCATGGAGCATTCAGATGACACTATTTCTGAGTGTGTCAATGAATCAGATATAAGTGGGCAAGTGAGCAAGATGGCTGTTGAAGAGCCAATATCTGAAACTTCTGCAGAAGCTGTTGGGTTTGAAGATTACAGTGAGGATCATATCTTCATGACTGGGCTTGAAAAAGAGGTTCTAATGAATGCCAAGTTGCTGGAGGAAGACGTGTATGTGATGGAAGCAACACTTGCAGAGCTGAATTGCAGGAAAACTGCAGAAACTCGAACTGCAGAGTCAGTTACGAGCGTCACTGACCTGGTGATGCTCGTCACCAACCTAGACACAAAGCAGCAATGTGATTTTACAGCTACAAGTCCATAATAGGTTGCCAATCCGAAAATTCACCATTCCACAACCCAGAAACCTGCAACTAAGCAAAGGTATGCACTTCCTGGAACCAGTTCCAAACCTCCTAATCTCATCAATAAGAATTTAAAAGGTGAAAAAGCTGCTTCACACTTATGCAAGCAACGAGATTCTCGTAGAATGCTTGGTGTTTCTTTTGATGATTCTGCTGGAAAAAGAAGTATCCCACCCACAGTCACGACCCACTCTGCTGATGTTCCTCACTTCCTTGGAAGTCTTCATACATCTACTGCTTACAAACCACCATGGATGAGGAGATATTCTCCTCCAAGGCATTCAATGCCACCTTCTGTTCCACCAGCTGTCTGAACAGCAATCAAAGTCGAGCTAATGACTTTAAACAAGCGCTTAGTGGGAGGCAACCCACTGGTAAGTTTTCTTTTTCATTTACTTAGTCTAGTTTTCTATTACATAGATAAAAAAACCCAAAAAAACATGAGAAAAATCGAAAAAAAAAAGAGTCACTTTGTTAAGTTTGCTTGGATGATGTCTTGTGAACTTGTTGGACCATGGATTATGCTTTGTTTGGATGTTTTGATGTGTGTTTTGAGTGCTCTTACAGTTTGACTTCGGAGTACACATGATGCCATTACATTACAACACCCAACATGACAGATTCTGGAGTATCAGAAATGGTGACGCTCGTCACCCGTCCCTTCGTGAGGTACCACTTTTCTGACTCGGTTCTACACGTTCTCATGCTTCTTTTTGACCAACTCTTGGCTTAATAACACTGGGGACAGTGTTGTTTAAGTTTGGGGGAGGTGGTTACTGACGTTGTGTGCTTTGTGTCATGTTTATAGAGTCTTAAAATTGAGTCAAAAACCTGTTTTTCTAGAGTCAAAATTTTTGAAACTGTCAGTTTTTCTTGGAACTAACCATAGGACGTTTTTGCTGATAAGAACCATTGCCACAGTAGTTGATTACAAGTCTTACTAAGTTGAAAGTCATAGATAGATCAGTCTAGCAATGAAAGTTTAGGTTCTTAGAGAGTCTGAAAATTTTGCTGTTAGCTCCACCTTAATGAACTTTAAACTTCTTGTCTTGGTGATTGATTCTTATTGATCTTGATTCTCTCTTTCAGCACTGACAATAATGTTAAGATACAGTCTCTCTTTGATCTTCCCTGATGTAGTTTTAAAAGTGTTAGTCCAAAGAATGGTGCATCCATGACCCTGTCTCCTCACAAGGAACAACAGTAGTGAACACATTCAAGAACCTGTCTCCTCACAAGGAACACAAGTATTGAGTAGCACCATATCTTAGACTGTAAAAGTTGAGAAAAATAAGTGAAAAATCGAAAATATCCTAAGGAAAAGATCAAGGGAAGAGAAAATAGGAGAGCTGTGTTGAGATCTATTTGTTCAGTTGTTAGGAAGGGAAAAGAATCTGTAAAGTTATTAAGATGATAAAAATTTGATGAGATATCACACTTAGATAAAAATAAGGAGTTAGCAGTAGAAATTTCGGATTTCTTGAAGGGATTTGGACTGGACTTGAGAGATTTGCTAAGCTTGTGATGATTAGACAAAAATTTGACCTTGTGTTGACTATGTGGTATGTGGATTCGAAAGCTCTAACTAGTGTCGTGTTCCTGATGACTGACTGACTATTTCTTGTTTTCAAACCTCGACCCTGTACTCTATCTGATGTTTGCTTGAGGGCAAGCAAAAGCTAAGTCTGGGGGAGTTGATATATCATGGTTTTTATGGTTTTTAACCATGATATAATTCCTTTTTATTGAGTCTTTTTGGTCTTTTTAGAGTCCTAGAAGAGTTTTTGCAGGTTATAGCATGTCTGGAGCATAATTGGAGATATTAGAGCCTTTTGGAGCATTTTGAGTTGAAGCCCCGAAGTACCTAGCTCGAAGAAGAAAAGTATGCATATGGGTGACGCTCGTCACCAATCTGGTGACGCTCGTCACCCAGAAAGGAAGGGGTCATGGCCTGTTTTTAAAAGATTGGAAAGAAATTGCAGTTTTGGCCCATAAGTTCTAATATTTGCAGAAAGGCTCCAGATCGTGTTTTAGCTTGTATATTAGGTTTTTCAGCCATTCTTTTGGCATATATCTTGTATCTTATTATTCTAGAGAGTTTTAGAGAGAGATTTGTAGCAGAGCTTTTAGAGAGACAAATCAGACTCCTTCAGAGCAGATTTTGAACTCTTTTATTTCTACTTCTTATTTCTTTTATGCAATCTATTCTTCTCATGATGTTTTCTCAAATCACCATGTCTGAGTAGTTTGTTAGTTAAGTTAGGGCTTTTCAAAGGTTGAAGAAGAGTTTGTAGAATTGCTAAAAACTTATAGGAAATTCATTGGTTCTTCATCTGTGCTTGCATTCATATCGATTTCTTAGACACATCATCTGGATTTCGAAACCCTAGGTTTTTGATAGATGTGAGAGCATTATTAATCACCTGAACTAGTATTTGATGAGAAAAACGCCCTAGTACAAAGACATTTGGCTTAGGAGTTTTGTGAACAATTGAACCTGATCATTACTGCATGTTTAGGTTGTTAGGGTTTGTAAAGAGATTTGAAACTCTGTGATTTAGACATAGATAACTTCTTCAATAAGAATTGATTAGTTATATCTTTGCGATTCATGTTCAAGACGGTTTTAATTCATTCCTGATTGCATGCATTCTACACTCTCAGATTCAACCTGCGAACTGTCCTGACTTAGCGCCTTTAGCCTTCTGAACTTTAAGAACAGTCTCAAAAACGCCCACTTGCTTTTATTACTTTAGTTATTTCGCATTACATTCATTACTTATCGCTTAGCTTAATCTGAACCTGAACTCTTTAGTGTAGTTTACTTACTCCCTTGGGATTCGATAACCACTTATACTACAACTGCTTTGCTGTGCACTTGAAGTTGTTTTTATTTGGGTAATACCTGAACCTATCAATCATACAAAGAAAATGGAATAAATATGCTTGAAATAGTCATATGGGCCTCATAATAGTACAAGAAGCAGCCTCTATTACTTATATCTCATTCCATAGAAGAGATCTCAAATGAAGATATGAATCTTGGCTAATAGCTGAAACTGGGGATAACGCATTTCCGATGATTCATAAAAAGAAATAGGGTAAATAAGTTTTAAATAGTCATATAGGACTCATAATAGTAATAAGAAGCATCTATTACGAGTATCTCATTCCGTGGAAGAGATCCCAAATGAAGATCCAAACTTGTCTAATAGCCAAAATTTGGGAAAACGGACTTCTGATGATTCTTACAAAGGAAATGGAGTAAATATGATTTAAATAGTCATATGGGAGTTCATAATAGTATAAGGAGAAGTCTCTATTACTTGTATCTCATTCTCTGGAAGAGATCCCAAACAAAGATCTAATACTGGTCTAATAGCAAAAAATGGGGAAAAGAGACTTCTGATTAATCATACCAAGAAAATGAAGAAAACAGGTTTGAATTAGTCATCTGGGACTCATAATAGTACAAGAAGAAACCTCTATTACTTGTATCTTATTCCGTGGAAGAGATACATAATGAAGATCCAAAACTGGTTTAAAAGCCGAATATGGAAAAACAGACTTCTGATGAATCATAAAAAGAAAATAGAGTAAATATGCTTGAAATAGTCATCTGAGACTCATAATAGTACCAGAAGAAGCCTCTTTTACTAATACCTCATTCCGTAGAAGAGATCTCAAATGAAGATATAAATCTGGTTTAATAGCTGAAATTGGGGATAACGGATTTCTGATTATATAACAAAGAAAATGGAGTAATCTGGTCTATTACTTGTATCTCATTCCATGGAAGAGATTCCAAACGAAGATTTGAAACTGGTCGAATAGCAAAAAATAGGGAAAACAGACTTCTAATGAATCATACAAAGAAAATGGAGTAAATAGGCTTGAAATAATCATCTGGGACTTATTATATTACATGGAGAAGCCTCTATTACTTGTATCTCATTCCGTGGAAGAGATCCAGAATGAAGATCCAAAACTGGTTTAATAGCTGAATAGGAAAAAACACACTTCTAATGAATCATACAAAGAAAATGGAGTAAATAGGTTTGAATTTGTCATCTGGGACTCATAATAGTACAAGAAGAAGCCTCTATTTCTCTTATCACATTATGTGAAATAGATCCATAATGAAGATCCAAAACTGGTTTAATAGCCGAATAGGAGAAAACAGACTTCTAATGAATCATACAAAGAAAATTTAGTAAAAATGCTTGGAATAGTTATCTGGGACTCATAATAGTACAAGAAGAAGCCTTTATTACTTGTATCTGATTCTGTGGAAGAGATCCAAATAGAAGAACCAAAACTGGTTTAGTAGCCGTAAATGGAGAAAACAGACTTCTAATGAATCATACAAAGAGTGTTTAGTAAATATGCTTTAAATAGTCATCTAGGACTTATAATAGTACAGGATGAAGCCTCTATTACTTGTATCTCATACCGTGGAAGAGTTTCCAAACGAAGATTTGAAACTGGTCTAATAGCCGAATATGGAAAAATAGACTTATGATGTATCATACAAAGAAAATGGACTAAATAGGCTTCAAATAGCCATTTGGGACTCATAATAGTACAAGAAGAAGCCTCTATTACTTGTATCTCATTCCCTGGAAGAGATCCCAAACGAAGATTTTGAATTGGTGTAATAGCCGAAAATGGAGAAAATGAACTTCTTATGAATAATACAAAGAAAATTGAGTAAATAGGTTTGAACTAGTCATCTGGAACTCATAATAGTACAAGAAGAAGCCTCTATTACTTGTATCTCATTCTATGAAAGAGATCCAGAATGAAGATCCAAAACTTGTTGAATAGCCGAATAGTGAAAAAGGACTTCTGATGAATCATACAAAGAAAATGGAGTAACTCGGATTTAAATAGTCATCTAGGACTCATAATAGTACAAGAAGAAGCTTCTATTACTTATATCTCATTCCCTGGAAGAGATCCCAAACGAAGATTTGAAACTGGTCTAATAGCCGAAAATGGGGAAAACGGACTTTTGATGAATCATACAAAGAAAATTGAGTAAATAGGTCTGAAATACACATCTGGGACTCATAATACTACAAGAAGAAACCTCTATTACTCTTATCACATTCCGTGGATGAGATCCAGAATGAAGATCCAAAACTGGTTTAATAGCCGAATAGGAGAAAACATACTTCAGACGAATCATACAAAGAAAAATTTAGTAAATATGCTTGAAATAGTCATCTGGGACTCATAATAGTACAAGAAGAAGAATCTATTACTTGTATCTAATTCCCTGGAAGAGAACCCAAACGAAGATTTGAAATTGTTCTTATAGCCGAAAATAAGAAAAACGGACATCTGATGAATCAAACAAAGAAAATGGAGTAAATTGGTTAGAAATAGTCATATGGGACTCATAATAGTACAAGAATAAGCTTCTATTACTCACATCACATTCCGTGGAAGAGATCCATAATGAAGATCCAAAACTGGTTTAATAGCCGAAAAGGAGAAGACAGATTTCTCACGAATCATACAAAGAAAATTTTAGTAAATAAGATTGAAATAGTCATATGGGGCTCATATTAGTACAAGAAGAAGCCTCTGTTACTCTTACCACATTCTGTGGAAGAGATCCAGAATGAAGATCCAAAACTGGTTTAATAGCCGAATAGGAGAAAACATACTTCAGACGAATCAACAAAGAAATTTTTTGTAAATATTCTTGAAATAGTCATCTGGGACTCATAATAGTACAAGAAGAAGAATCTATTACTTGTATCTAATTCCTTGGAAGAGAACCCAAACGAAGATTTGAAACTGTTCTTACAGCCGAAAATAGGAAAAACGGACATCTGATGAATCAAACAAAGAAAATGGAGTAAATAGGTTTGAAATAGTCATGTGGGACTCATAATAGTACAAGAATAAGCCTCTATTACTCTTATCACATTCCGTGGAAGAGATCCAGAATGAAGATCCAAAACTGGTTTAATAGCCGAATAGGAGAAAACTGATTTCTGACGAATCATACAAAGAAAATTTTAGTAAATATGCTTGAAATAGTCATCTGGGACTCATAATAGTACCGGAAGAAGCTTCTATTACTTGTATCTAATTCGTTGGAAGAGAGCCAAACAAAGATTTAAAACTGGTCAAATAGTCGAAAATGGACAAAACGGACTTCGGATGAATCATACAAATAAAATGAATTAGTCATCTGGGACTCATTATAGTAGAAGAAGAATCCTCTAGTACTTGTATTTCATTCTGTGGAAGAGAGCCAGAATGAAGCACCAAAACTGGTTTAATAGCCGAATAGGGGAAAATAAACTTTTGATGAATCATACTATGAAAGTTTAGTAAATATTCTTGAAATAGTCATCTAGGACTCTTAATAGTACAAGAAAAAGCTTATATTACTTGTATCTCATTCCATGGAAGAGATTCTAAAGAAGATTTGAAACTTGTCTAACAGCCGAAAATGGGGAAAACAGATTTCTGATGAATCATACGAAGAAAATGGAGTAAATATATTTGAACTAATCATCTGGGACTCATAATACTAATATGAAGCAACTATTACAAGTATTTCATTACCCCGAAGAGATCCCAAATGAATATCCAAATTGTCTAATAGCCAAAATTGGGGAAAACAGACTTCTGATGAATCTTACAAAGGAAATGGAGTAAATACGATTTAAATAGTCATCTGGGAGACATAATAGTACCAGGAGAAGCCTCTATTACTTGTATCTCATTCCCTGGATGAGATCCCAAACGAAGATCTGAAACTTGGCTAATAGCCGAAAATGGAGAAAACGGACTTCTTATAAATAATACAAATAAAATGGAGTAAATAGGTTTGAACTAGTCATCTGGGACTCATAATAGTACAAGAAGAAGTCCCTCGTACTTGTATCTTATTCTTTGGAAGAGAGCCAGAATGAAGATCCAAAACTTGTTTAATAGTCAAATAGTGAAAAACGGACTTCTAATGAATCATAAAAGGAAAATGGAGTAATTCGGATTTAAATAGTCATCTAGGACTCATAATAGTACAAGAAGAAGCTTCTATTACTTGTATCTTATTCCCTGGAAGAGAGCCCAAACGAAGATTTGAAACTGGTCTAATAGCCGAAAATAGGGAAAACGGACTTTTGATGAATCATACAAAGAAAATTGAGTAAATAGGTTTGAAATACTCATATGGGACTCGTAATAGTACAAGTAGAAGCCTGAACTAGATGTGAGAGCATTATTAATCACCTGAACTAGTATTAGATGAGCAAAACGCCCTAGTACAAAGAGATTTGGCTTAGGAGTTTTGTGAACAATTGAACCTGATCATTACTGCATGTTTAGGTTGTTAGGGTTTGCAAAGAGATTTGAAACTCTGTGATTTAGACATAGATAACTTCTGCAATGAGAATTGATTAGTTATATCTTTGCGATTCATGTTCAAGACGGTTTTAATTCATTCCTGATTACATGCATTCTACACTCTCGGATTCAACCTGCGAACTGTCCTGACTTAGCGCCTTTAGCTTTCTGAACTTTAAGAACAGTCTCAAAAACGCCCACTTGCTTTTATTACTTTAGTTATTTCGCATTACATTCATTACTTATCGCTTAGCTTAATCTGAACCTGAACTCTTTAGTGTAGTTTACTTACTTCCTTGGGATTCGATAACCCCTTATACTACGACTGCTTTGCTGTGCACTTGCAGTAGTTTTTATTTGGGTAAAACCTGAACCTATCAAGTTTTTGGCGCCGTTGCCGGGGAGTAATAGCTGCCTATCGATTTCTAGTATTAGGATTTTGTCTAAGTTTTTATTCGTTTACTGACTTTCAGTTACTTTTCTTTGTTCCTGTTTCAGGTGTATGCCTAATCGCAGAACTAGAAGCAACAAAGAGAAGGAGCTTGTGACTTTGAGCATCGACGAGCTTGCTAGGTTGGAAAGAACTAACAGGAAAGCTAAGAAGCAATCTACAATGGTCGCTCCACTTATCTTGGTTGAAGATGCAGAAGGTCACTTGGTTGACAGGGAAGGAAACAGGAGGAACAAAGAGGGGCAGAGAATTGATCAAGAGGGGAATGTCATTGTTGAACAGCAGGTTCAGCAAGTGGCTGAGAACGTGGGGGTCCCTGCTGCTGTCAATAACGCTGCTGGGCGTTTTGTTCAGAGGACTCTAGGTGACTACAATAGACCTGATCAGTTCTATGCCAACAGAGCTGCAATCCGACCTCCTGCCTTCCAGAGGAACGATTTTGAGGTTAAACCAGTCTACTATCAGCTGGTTGGCCAGCATCCATTCCATGGTTTACCTCATGAGCATCCTATGGACCACATAGAGAGATTTGAGGACTTGGCTTCCAGTGTCAAAGCTAATGGGGTTAGCAATGACTTTCTGTTTTGCAAGCTTTTTCCTTACTCTCTTGAAGGAGAAGCTGCGTATTGGCTGAAGCAACTGGAACCTGCTTCATTGACCACTTGGGAAGACACCAAGAATGCCTTTTTGAATAACTTCTATGATGATGCAAGATCAGAGGACATGAGGACGAAAATTGCATCATTTACACAAGGCCCTACTGAAGCTTTTAAGGCTTCTTGGATCAGGTTTAAGTCTTATCAAAGGGACTGTCCTCATCATGGTTTCAATCAGGTGCAGCTGCTTGGTATCTTCTTCAGAGGCATTGACTGGAAATATCAGATGGCGCTGGATGCTTCAAGTAGTGGAAACTTCAACACCAACAGACCAGAAGAAGCTGTAAGATTGATTGAAAACTTGGCCTGCAGTAACAGCACTAAGAATGCAGATTTTCAGAGAAAGCAGCAGGCTGGTTTGAATGATGGAAACCAAATAGCTGAAGTTAAGGCTAAGTTGGACAGCATGCACAGCCTTTTGGTGGGAAAGAAGTCAGCCCAATTCGCTGCAGAAGTGGAGAGTTTCGAAAATCCTAAGACATTGAGCAGAAAGATGTTAACTTCATCAATGGAGGTTTTCAGAACCAAAGGTTTGGGAATCAACAGTGGAACAGAGGATTTAATGGCAACAATCAGAAGAATACCTTCTCAGGAAACCAGAATGCTTTTGGTTATACTCCAATGCCACAGTTCCAGAAGACTGAAGTTGAGAAACCATACCAAAACAGCAGGAATTTTGGTTCTTCTTCCTACCAAACTGCACCTCCACAAGACAATAAAATAGAAACTATGCTGGAGCAGGTACTTGAAGGACAGCAGAAGATGACAGTGAACTTCAATGGCAAGCTAGATTCGCTGTATCAAGACCTGAATGGAAAAATTGAGAGTCTGAACTCTCACATGAAGAAGCTTGATGTGCAGGTTGCTCAAACTGCAGGAGCTGTTCAAAGGCAAGAGGGATTCCTTCCTGGAAGGACTGATATCAATCCCAAGCATCAGGTTAATGCCATCACAGTCAGGAATGAAAAGGAGCTTAAAACAGTGCAGAAAAAGAGGTTGAGTGCAGAACAGATCGTGCAACTCATGGAGTCTGAAGATGAAAATTTTTCTGTCTCAGAGGTGAGTGACGAGCGTCACCAAGGAGGAGTGACGCTCGTCACCAACCTACAAGGGTATCGGGGGTTGTCACAAGTGAGTGACGAGCGTCACCCCCCTGGTGACGGTCGTCACCCACCCCAGAACGAAGCTGCTTCGCCTATAACTGCATATAATGGTCAGGAACGAGTCTATAAACCCAAAATACCATTCCCTAAGCATCCTAGGAAGTCTAAACAGGAGATAGAAGAAGCCAGATGCAAGGCTATGATAGACAAGCTGATGCTTGAGATCCCACTTGTTGATGCTGTCAAGCTTTCACCAGCTCTAAGAAGGTATGTAAAGAGAATGGTGTTGAATGGTGTAAGTCCTGAGGAAGGAGCATTGCTTACCAGAGACATCAATGCAATTCTCTTAGGCACAGTTCCAAAGAAGAAGAAGAAGAAGGTGACTGTTTCTGAACAAGTCAATACCATCACTTAAAGCAGAGTTCCAGAGAAGCTATCTGATCCAGGGACCTTTGTGCTTGATTGCTCAATATTTGCAGGACGTTTTCCCCACTCTCTATGTGATCTAGGGTCAAGTATTAACTTGATGCCTTTCTCTGTTGCTGCTAGACTTGGAATGACTGATTTCAAGCCAGCTGGGATCTCTCTCATACTAGCAGATTGATCCATAAGGACCCCAGAAGGCATGTTAGAGAATGTTCATGTTAACATTGAAGGCTGCATAATTCCTACAGATTTTGTGGTTCTGAAATATGCTGAAGAACCTAAAGATCCTCTTATTCTGGGAAGATCATTCTTGGCTACTGCTGGAGCCATCATTGATGTGAGAAAGGGGAACATTGAGCTTGATCTTGGTGATGCTGTCATGAACTTTGACATGGATAAGTTAAGAAAGAGTTCTACCATTAATGGTCAGACCTTTTCTGTAAGAACTTCCAGAGATGAAGAGACTGTCATGGAGCATTCAGAAGACACTATTACTGAGTGTGTCAATGAATCAGATATTAGTGGGCAAGTGAACAAGATGGCTATTGAAGAGGCAATATCTGAAACTTCTGCAAAAGCTGTTGGGTTTGAGGATTGCAGTGAGGATCATATCTTCATGACTGGGCTTGAAAAAGAGGTTCTAATGAATGCCAAGTTGCTGGAGGAAGACGTGTTTGTGATGGAGGCAAGACTTGCAGAGCTGAACTGCAAGAAAACTGCAGAAACTCAAACTGCAGAGTCAGTGACGAGTGTCACTGACCTAGTGACGCTCGTCACCAACCTGGACACTAAAGAGAGACATGATATTTGCTCTACAAGTCCATCATATGTTGCCAATCCGAAAATTCACCATTCCACAACCCAAAAACCTGCAACTAAGCAAAGGTATGCACTTCCTGGAACCAGTTCCAAACCTCCTAATCTCATCAATAAGAATTTAAAAGGTGAAAAAGCTGCTTCACACTTATGCAAGCAACGAGATTCTCGTAGAATGCTTGGTGTTTCTTTTGATGATTCTGCAGGAAAAAGAAGTATCCCACCCACATTCACGACCCACTCTGCTGATGTTCCTCACTTCCTTGGAAGTGTTCATACATCTACTGCCTATAAACCACCATGGATGAGGAGACATTCTCCTCCAAGGCATTCAATGCCTCCTTCTGCTCCACCAGCTGTCTGAGCAGCATTCAAAGTCGAGCTAATGACTTTAAACAAGCGCTTAGTGGGAGGCAACCCACTGGTAAGTTTTCTTTTTCATATACTTAGTCTAGTTTTCTATTACATAGTTTAAAAAAAAAAACCCATAAAAAACATGAGAAAAAAATCGAAAAAAAAAAAGGAGTCACTTTGTTCAGTTTGCTTGGATGATGTCTTGTGAACTTGTTCGACCATGGATTATGCTTTGTTTGGATGTTTTGATGTGTGTTTTGAGTGCTCTTATAGTTTGACTTCGGAGTACACATGATGGCATAGCATTTAAACATCCAACATAACGATTTCTGAAGTTTCAGAGTGGTGACGATCATCACCACAGCTGGGTGACCTTCGTCACCAGGTCCTTCGCGAGATACCACTTTTCCACCTTCGTTTTACACGTTCTCATGCTTCATTTTGACCAACTCTTGGCTTAATAACACTGGGGACAGTGTTGTTTAAGTCTGGGGGAGGTGGTTACTGACGTTGTGTGATTTGTGTCATGTTTATAGAGTCTTAAAGTTGAGTCAAAAACCTGTTTTATAGAGTCAAAATTTCAGAAACTGTCAGTTTTTCTTGGAACTAACCATATGACGTTTTTGCTGATAAGAACCATTGCCACAGTAGTTGATTACAAGTCTCACTAAGTTGAAAGTCATAGGTAGATCAGTCTAGCAATGAAGGTTTAGGTTCTTAGAGAGTCTAAAAAATTTGCTGTTAGCTCCACCTTAATGAACTTTAAACTTCTTATCTTGGTGATTGATTCTATTTGATCTTGATTCCCTCTTTCAACACTGAAAATAAAGTTAAGATACAGTCTCTCTTTGATCTTCCCTGATGTAGTTTTAAAAGTGTAAGTCCAAAGAATGGTGCATCCATGACCCTGTCTCCTCACAAGGAACAACAGTAGTGAACACATTCAAGAACCTGTCTCCTCACAAGGAACACAAGTATTGAGTAACACCATATCTTAGACTGTAAAAGTTGAGAAAAAGAAGTGAAAAATCAAAAATATCCAAAGGAAAAGATCAAGGGAAGAGAAAATAGGAGAGTTGTGTTGTGATCTATTTGTTCAGTTGTTAGGAAGGGAAAAGAATCTGTAAAGTGATTAAGATGATAAAACTTTGATGAGATATCACACTTAGATAAAAAATAGGGAGTTAACAGTAGAAACTTCGGATTTCTTGAAGGGATTTGGACTGGACTTGATAGATTTGCTAAGCTTGTGATGATTAGACTGAAATTTGATCTTGTGTTGACTATGTGATATGTGGATTCGAAAGCTCTAACTAGTATGGTGTTCCTGATGACTGACTGACTGTTTCTTGTTTTCAAACCTCGACCTTATTCTTTGTCTGATGTTTGCTTGAGGGCAAGCAAAAGCTAAGTCTGGGGGAGTTGATATATCATGGTTTCTATGGTTTTTAACCATGATATAAGTTCTTCTTATTGAGTCTTTTTGGTCTTTTTAGAGTCCTAGTAGAGTCTTTGCAGGTTATAGCATGCCTGGAGCATAATTGGAGATTTTGGAACCTTTTGGAGCATTCTGGGTTGACGCCACGAAGTACCAAGCTCGAAGCATAAAGTATCGCATATGGTGACGCTCATCACCAATCTGGTGACGCTCGTCACCCACCAAGGAAGGAGGTCGTGGCTGTTTTCTAAAAGATTGGAAAGAAATTGCAGTTTTGGCCCAAAAGTTCTAATATTTGCAAAAAGACCCCAGATCGTGTTTTAGCTTGTATATTAGGTTTTTCAGCCATTCTTTTGGCAGAGATCTTGAATCTTATTATTTCTGAGAGCTTTAGAGAGAGATTTGTAGCAGAGCTTTTGGAGAGACAAATCAGACTCCTTCAGAACATATTTTGAACTCCTTTATTTTTACTTCTTATTTCTTTTATGTAATCTATTCCTTTCATGATGTTTTCTCAAATCACCATGTCTGAGTAGTTTGTTAGTTAAGTTAGGGCTTTTCAAAGGTTGAAGAAGAGTTTGTAGAATTGCTAAAACTATAGGAAATTCAGTGGTTCTTCATCTGTGCATGCATTCATATCGATTTCTTAGACACATCATCTGGATTTCGAAACCCTAGGCTGTTTGATAGATGTGAGAGCATTATTAATCACCTGAACTAGTATTAGATGAGCAAAACGCCCTAGTACAAAGAGATTTGGCTTAGGAGTTTTGTGAACAATTGAACCTGATCATTACTGCATGTTTAGGTTGTTAGGGTTTGCAAAGAGATTTGAAACTCTGTAATTTAGACATAGATAACTTCTGCAATGAGAATTGATTAGTTATATCTTTGCGATTCATGTTCAAGACGGTTTTAATTCATTCCTGATTGCATGCATTCTACACTCTCAGATTCAACCTGCGAACTGTCCTGACTTAGCGCCTTTAGCTTTCTGAACTTTAAGAACAGTCTCAAAAACGCCCACTTGCTTTTATTACTTTAGTTATTTCGCATTACATTCATTACTTATCGCTTAGCTTAATCTGAACCTGAACTCTTTAGTGTAGTTTACTTACTCCCTTGGGATTCGATAACCCCTTATACTACGACTGCTTTGCTGTGCACTTGCAGTAGTTTTTATTTGGGTAAAACCTGAACCTATCAGTTGTCTGTGGTACCTCAGAGCTAGGCACAGCTGGAGTTTGAGGTTGCTCCTGCCTTCCTGATCGTGTTAGGAGTGGTGCGGTGAGTGCCTTTGTCCTTACTTCTGCTTGAGCCTTCATTGAGGGAAAGTCATCCAGCTTGATTGCTTCCTTAGGGCTCACGGATCTCAACTCCTCCGGTTGATGTTCTTCTCTTCTCCGGTTGCTCCACCTCCTCACTTGAAGACGCTTCAGATGAGTTTCCTTGAAGTTCCTTGATCTTCTTAGCCAGCATCTCGATCAGTTTGCCTTGCCATTTGTTGATCTTGCGCTGGATTTCCACAACTGAAGCAAGGGACTTCTCTACCTTTGGGGCTAGCGGCTCACTCCAGTCCTCCTCTTGGCTTGTGTTGAGGTTGATGTCCTCATTCGCCTCTTTTGAACCCGAGTCATGAGCCTTCAAGTTGCCCTCTTGAACTGTTCCTCTCGCTGAGATCGAGCCGATCAGTCGATCTTTCCCTCGATTTAGGCTGGATCGATTGCACTCCCTCGATTCACCTGCTCGATTTGATATGGATCGAGTAAGAGATCGATTCACCAAGTCGGTCTCTGAACTGATCGAGTTGTCTCTCTCGATCTTCTCATCGATTTCTTTTCAGGATCGAGCAACCTCGTCGATCTTGTTGTCGATCAATTCCCTGGATCGAGTGATCTCGTCGATTTCCAGGTCGATCTCTAGGCAATGGCCTTCATCTTCTTTCACAACGTTTTGAGAATCAAGGGTGCGAACATACTCCTGGGTCTGCTTATTCAAGAAACCATACTTCCCACACTCCTTTGTCAAAGCCAGCTGTAGATGATCCTCTTGTCTCAGTTCTTCAAGCGACTCATCAGCCAATGCATCCAAAGCTCCTATGTAGAATGCTTGCCCATCAATAGTTGGCTTCTTCAAGACTTCATTGATGTCAAAATTTAGCTTGGTTTTCTTGCCAAGGTGTAGAGAGATCTTCGCATTCTTCACGTCTATGATGGCTCCAGCAGTTGCTAGAAAGGGTCTACCAAGGATAAGATGATCCTTTGGCTCTTCAACCATTTCTAGAACTACAAAATCTGTTGGCACATTCACACCACTGATCCTCACGGGTAAGTCTTCAAGCATGCCTACAGGGAGCCTTACACCTCTATCAGCCAGCACAAGTGAGATTCTGCACTCTTTAAACTTGGTAAAGCCTAGCTTCTTGACAATAGAGTGAGGCATGAGGTTAATGCTTGCTCCTAGATCACACAAGCAACTTTCAAACATCAAAGGTCCAAGTGCACAAGGGATAGTGAATGATCCTGGATCTACTAGCTTCTTAAGAAATATCTCCTTGTGGATGATTGCACTGCATTCTTCACTCAACACCAAGACCTCTTCACTCTCCTTGTTTTTCTTGGTAAGGGTGTCCTTGAAGTACTTGGCGCATTTTGGCATCATAGCTAAGCAATCAACTAAAGGCAGTTTTATCTCAACAGCCTTCAAGTGTTTCTCAAACAAGACTCTATGCTTCTCAATCAGCTGCTTCTTGAACCGTCCAGGGAAGGGAAGCTTTGGTACGTAGGGTGGAGGCACATAAGCATCTTTCTCTTTACTAACTTCCTCCACTTTCTTCTCTAAGACCGCTTCCTTGCCTTTCTTAGGTCTTGCAATCCAGACATTGTCAAACGTGATCTCTTGATCATTTGAAAGCTTACTCTCCCCCACTTGAACCGCAATGTCCTCATTGTTTTTAGGTATAGGCCGTGGTGCTAGGTCTTTCCCACTTCTCAAGGTAATCGCATTGATATACTCCTTAGGGTTTTGCTCACACTTGCCGGGTAAGGTACCTTCACCGCTTGAACTAGCCTTTCCTTTATCTAACTGGCGAATCCTGTTGTTCAGATGGGTGAGTTGTATAGATACCTCAGTAAGAGAAGAGTCTATTCTCTTGTTCATCTCAACAAACTTTTGATTTGTAGAAGCTTGTCCTTGAAGTAGTTGTTGAAACAATGCTTGAACCGGATCTTAAGGTGGAGCTTGAGCTTGTTGCTGCTAAGTCATGAAACCAGGAGGGTAGCTGTTGTTCCCTTGCTGTTGCTGACCTTGGAAGTTGCCTTGTCTCTGCCCTTGGTACCCACTATTTTGTGTAAACCCTTTGTTGTAAGGTACAAAAGGTTTTCCTTGTTGTGGAGGGTACACTTGATCTTTAGGGTTTTCCACATTGTTACTTCGGTAGGAGAGGTTGTTGTTGCCTTGATAGCCTTGAGCATAGCCCTGTGGCTTGTTGTAGTTCTGACCTCTAACCCAATTCGCTTCTTCTTGGCTCAGCTCTAATTCATCTAGAACATCTTCAGCTTCTCCCACAAAGTGTACATGCTTTTGATTTGCAAGTACTAGCGTGTCAATCTTCTCATGAAGAGACTTCAGCTCCTTCTTATTTGTCTCAAGGTCAGACCCTGTTGGGGCTTTATCATAGTCTTCAGCATAGTTTCCATCACTCAAAGCAAGATTCTCAATGAGCTCCATTCCCTCTTCTACATTTAGACCAAGAAAGTTGTCTTTACTTGCCGTGTCTAGGAGAATGCGAATCTTGGGAAAAGCTCCTCTATAGATGGTGCTCAAGAGTGTCTCCTCACTGAATCCGTGATGAGGGCAAGCTATAGTGTAGTCTTTGAACCGCTCCATTGCTTCACTAAAGGTCTCATTCTGCCTTTGTGTAAAACCGCTGATTTCACTTCTTAGCCGAGCTGTTCTTGTACTTGAGAAGAACTTTGATAGAAACGCCTTCTTGCAATCAGCCCATGAGGTTATAGTCCCCTGAGGTAAGCTTGAAGTTGTCCTCCGGGATCCCAATGATCTTTATCATTCCGCAAACTTGCTCAAAGTTGTCAAGATGCTCCAAAGGGTCCTCCATTGCAAGCCCATGGAACTTGTTGTTCTGCACCATTGAGATGAAGCCTGGCTTGATCTCGAAGTTGCTGTTTTGCACTAGTGGAGGAGTGATACCAAAGCGATTAGGATGAGTGTTTGGTGCATCACCCGCACCAATGATTTTCGGTTGCCTTGCGGGGTGGTTGGGGTTTCCATTACCCCTTCCAGCAGCAGCACGGTGAGGAGGAGCCTCAGCTTGGTCTTGCTCAGCCATGACCTCAAAGTCAAGCAGATCAGGTTGCAATATCTCCTGAAAGTGTTGTTCTTGTTCTCTTGCCCTTCTTTCTCTTGCACTTCCAAGTTGATGAATGTTGTCTAGAGGTTGTAGTAGATTGTTGTCACCACTAGACCTCAAATTCATGTACCTGAGAAAGCAAGTAGGAAGGTAGAGAAATCAGTAACCAAAGTAAAAATAAGAACTTAGTCTCTACTAAGCTCCAAATCCTAATACTTTCAACTCAAACTAAAGTCGGCAGCGACGCCATTTGATAAACAGGATTTTTGAGGTTTAAATTAAAGCCAAATGCACATGTTTATGATGTAGTATAGTGCAAGAGGTGTCAATCCAGCCTAGGTTGATGAACATTACTAAGAATGCAAGAGCTAAGCAAATCTAAGTCACATTCGGGTAAATGGATGAGAAATTCTATGAAAACTAAATGCAAGTACCAAATGACAGCGAAAACAATTTTAAAAATCCCACTGAGGGGTTAAACAACTTGCATACGACTTCTAAGAGATTAAAATGCAAGACTACTAATTTATAAAAATCGAACACTAAAGGCAGAATAACAGAGAATTTCTAACAACCTAGAACAATGACTTTCGTGACTAAAGATGCAAACTTTAAACTAAAGGAAGATGATTTAAAGGTTTTGAAAAGCAAAAAAGAGGATCTAAGGTTGAAGGTCATATTAAGAAGGTTCAAGATTCAAGCTTGGGTTTTGAAAACATTAGATCTACACATTTTGTGCTATCTCTAAGCCTTGAGAAGCTAAAAGAGGTTTATCCATGGTGTATGGTATAAACCCTTTTCTCAACCTCTCCTCCAAACCCATGATGTAGAGTGGAAAAAGAGGTTGAAGAACATTAAGCAAAGATCTCAAATAATGGCCTAACTAGCTCCCTAAGCATCCATGCCGTTTGGGAAAGGATGAGCTAGTCTCTTGGATTTGGTTTTAAGAGATTCCTGAATCCCACCAAGGTAAGGAGATCTCTGAGATCATAAAGATCTTTCCCAAGACTCTCTAAGCATTAAGAGCCTAAATCCAAGAAGAGAATAGATTAAGAACAAGAAAAAGTCCCAAGTTTAAACCTTTTAAACCCCTCTTAATCGCCCCAACCTTAAACCCAAAAAAACTACTCGCTACACATGATTAAAACCGATGGAAATGCAAAGCAAGGAAACCTAAAAATGGTTAAAGCGATTCAAGAAGACAGATTAAGGAAAATACGTATGATTAAAGCAAGATTGAAAGGTTCAAAAACAAGAAAAGCATATAAAGTAGAACAATGGCGATTTTCAGCCTTAGTGCATAAGGAAAACTAAAAGTGGTTCGAGACAAAATGAATGGTTCACACCATTTTGCCTAAAATAGCCAAACAAAGAAAATGGTCCCCTCACTACATGTCAAAAGTGAGCTGTCCGGATAAGGTTCTAGAGATAGACTTGGGTGATCGATCTCTAGCTCGATCTTCTTCATGGATCGTCCTCCTTTGCTCGATGTTCGGGTCGATTCGGTTGGTTAGATCGAGTGCTCCCTTCAATCTTCTACTCGATCCTTGGGTGATCGAGTCTTAAGCTCGTTCTTGCTCTCGTTCTGCATGGCTTAGTCCACGTTCGTACTAACGACAGACCACCTTGGTCGATCTTGGTCTCGATCCTCCTTCTTGAAACGACTTGAGTCACTCAATCTTTTGGTCAATCTCATCTAGACCGACCTGCCTAGCTCGATCCGCACCTCGATCTTGGTTCCTTTGCTGCACGGCTGAGTTCTTCCTAGTGTCTATAAGCTCCTTCTCGATCCTTAGCATGTCCACGCAACCTCCACAGCTCCAGAGTATCCAAAACAACCTGAATATGATGCAAGAATGCAAGAAATATGCAAATGCTAATGCAAAGTGCACTTAGGACCTAAAATGAGACAAAGGGTGCAAACCTAGCCTATTATGTAAGATGAATGCATGAAAACTACTCTAAATGCATGCTAAATATGTGAAATATATGAGTATATCAGCAACTGATAATAGTACAAGAAGACACCTCTATTACTTGTATCTCATTCTGTGGAAGAGATTCCAAACGAAGATTTGAAACTGGTCTAATAGCCAGAAATGGGAAAAACAGACTTCTGATGAATCATACAAAGAAAATGTTGTAAATAGGCTTGAAATAGTTATGTGGGACTCATAATAGTACAAGAAGAAGCCTTTATTACTTGTATCTCATTCCGTGGAAGAAATCCAGAATGAAGATTCGAAACTGGTCTAATAGCCGAATATAGGGAAATAGACTTCAGATGAATCATACAAAGAAAATGGAGTAAATATGTTTGAAATAGTCATCTGGAACTCATAATAGAAATAAGAAGCATATATTGCGAGTATCTCATTCCGTGGAAGAGATCCCAAATGAAGATCCAAACTTGTCTAATAGCCGAAATTTAGGAAAACAAGATTCTGTTGAATCGTATAAAGGAAATAAAGTAAATATGATTTAAATAGTCATCTGGGAGTCATAATAGTACAAGGTGAAGCCTCTATTACTTGTATCTCATTCCCTGGAAGAGTTCCTAAACGAAGATCTGAAACTGGTCTAATAGCCAAAAATGGGGAAAACAGATTTCTTATGAATCATACAAAGAAAATGGAGTAAATAGGTTTGAATTAGTCATCTAGGACTCATAATAGTACAAGAAGAAGCCTCTTTTACTTGTATCACATTTCGTGGAAGAGATCCAGAATGATGATCCAAAACTGGTTTAATAGCCGAATAGGAGAAAACAGACTTTTGATGAATCATACAAAGAAAATTTAGTAAATATGTTTGAAATAGTCATATGGGACTCATAATAGTACAGAAGATGCCTCTATTACTTGTATCTCATTCCTTGGAGGAGATCCCAAACGAAGATCTAAAACGGAGAAAACAAACTTTTGATGAATCATACAGAGAAAATGGAGTAAATAGGCTTGAAATCTATTACTTTTATCTAATTCCACTGAAGAAATCCAGAATGAAGATTCGAAACTTTGTAATTGCCGAATAGGGGAAATAGACTTCCGATGAATCATACAAAGAAAATGGAGTAAATAGGCTTGAAATAGTCATATGAGACTCATAATAGTACAAGAAGAAGCCTCTATTACTTATACCTCATTCCGTAGAAGAGATCTCAAATGGAGATATGAATCTGGTCTAATAGCAGAAATTGGGGATAACGAACTTCCGATGATATTACAAAGAAAATGGAGTAAATCGGCTTTAAATAGTCATATGGGTCTCATAATTGTACAAGAAGAAGCTTCTATTACTTGTATCTCATTCCCAGGAAGAGATCCTAAATGAAGATTTGTAACTGATCTAATAGCCAAAAATGGTGAAAACGGACTTCTTATGAATCATACAAATAAGATGGAGTAAATAAGTTTGAAATAGTCATCAGGGACTCATAATAGTAATAAGAAGCATCTATTACGAGTATTTCATTCCGTGGAAGAGATCCCAAATGAATATCCAAACTTGTCTAATAGCTGAAATTTGGGAAAACAGACTTCTGATGAATCTTACAAAGGACATGGAGTAAATATAATTTAAATTGTCACCTGGGAGTTATAATAGTACAAGGAGAAGCCTCTATTACTTGTATCTCATTCCCTGAAAGAGATCCAAAAGGAAGATCTAAAACTGGTCTAATAGCCAAAATTGGGGAAATGGACTTCTGATGAGTCATACAAAGAAAATGGTGTAAATAGGTTTGAATTAGTCATCTAGGACTCATAATAGTACAAGAAAAAGCCTTTATTACTTGTATCTCATTCCGTGGAAGAGATCCAGAATGAAGATCAGAAACTGGTTTAATAGGTGAATAGGGGAAAACAGACTTTTGATGAATCATACAAAGAAAATTTATTAAATATTCTTGAAATAATCATCTCGGACTCATAATAGTACAAGAAGAAGCCTCTATTACATATACCTCATTCCGTAGAAGAGATTTCAAATGAAGATATGAATCCAGTCTAATAGCTGAAATTGGGGATAAGGAATATCCGATGATATTACAAAGAAAATGGAGTAAATAGGATTTAAATAGTCATCTAGGACTCATACTTGTACAAGATAAAGCTTATATTACTTGTATGTCATTCCCTGGAAGAGATCCCAAACGAAGATTTGAAACTGGTCAAATAGCCGAAAGTGGGGAAAACGGAGTTCTGATGAATCATACAAAGAAAATAGGGTAAATAGATTTGAAATAGTCATCTGGGACTCATAATAGTACAAGAAGAAGCCTCTATTACTCTTATCACATTCCGTGGAAGAGATCTAGAATGATGATCCAAAACTGGTTTAATAGCCGAATAGGAGAAAACAGATTTCTGACGAATCATACAAAAAGTTTTTAGTAAATATGCTTGAAATAGTCATTTGGGACTCATTATAGTACAAGAAGAAGCCTCTATTACTTATACTTCATTCCGTAGAAGAGATCTCAAATGAAGATATGAATCTAGTCTAATAGCAGAAATTAGAAATAACTAACTTCCAATGATATTACAAAAAAATGGAGTAAATCGGCTTTAAATAGTCATATGATATTCACAATCACAAGAAGAAGCTTCTATTACTTGTATCTCATTCCCCGGAAGAGATCCCAAACAAAGATTTGAAACTGGTCTAATAGCCGAATAGGGGAAAACAGACTTCTGATGAATCATACAAAAAATTTTTGGTAAATATGCTTGAAATAGTCATCTGCAACTCATAATAGTACAACAAGAAGCCTTTATTACTTATATCTGATCTCGTGGAAGAAATTCCAAACAAAGATTTGAAACTGGTCTAATAGCCGGAAATGGGCAAGACAGACTTCTGATGAATCATTCAAAGAAAATGCAGTAAATAGGCTTGAAATAGTTATGTGGTACTCATAATATTATAAGAAGAAGCGTTAATTACTTGTATCTCATTCCGTGGATGAAATCCAGAATGAAGATTCGAAACTGGTCTAACGGCCGAATATGGGGAAATAGACTTCAGATGAATCATACAAAGAAAATGGAGTAAATATGTTTGAAATAGTCATATGGGACTCATAATAGAAATAAGAAGCATATATTGCGAGTATCTCATTCCATGGAAGAGATCCCAAATGAAGATCCAAATTTGTCTAATATCCAAAATTTAGGAAAACAAACTTCTGATGAATCGTACAAAGGCAATGGAGTAAATATGATTTAAATAGTCACCTGGGAGTCATAATAGTACAAAGAGAAGCATCTATTACTTGTATCTCATCTGAAACTGCTCTAATAGCCAAAAATGCAGAAAACCGACTTCTTATGAATCATACAAAGAAAATGGAGCAAATAGGTTTGAATTAGTCATCTGGGACTTATAATAGTACAAGAAGAAGCCTCTTTTACTTGTATCACATTCCGTGGAAGAGATCCATAATGAAGATCCAAAACAGGTTTAATAGGCGAATAGGGGAAAACAGACTTTTGATGAATCATACAAAGAAAATATAGTAAATATGCTTGAAATAGTCATCTGGGACTTAAAATAGTAAAGGAAGAAACCTCTATTACATGTATCTCATTCCTTGGAGGAGATCCCAAATGAAGATCAAAAACTGGTCTAATAGCCGAAAACGGAGAAAACAAACTTCTGATGAATAATACAAAGAAAATAGAGTAAATAGGCTTGAAATAGTCATATGGGACTCATAATAGTACAAGAAGAAGCCTCTATTACTTATACCTCATTCCGAAGAAGAGATCTCAAATGAAGATATGAATTTGGTCTAATAGCAGAAATTGGGGATAACGGACTTCCGATGATATTACAAAGAAAATGGAGTAAATTGGCTTTAAATAGCCATCTGGGTCTCATAATTGTACAAGAAGAAGCTTATATTACTTATATCTCATTCCCAGGAAGAGATCCCAAACGAGGATTTGTAACTTGTCTAATAGCTGAAAATGGGGAAAACGGACTTCTTATGAATCAAACAAAGAAAATAGAGTAAATATGTTTGAAATAGTCATCTGGGACTCATAATAGTAATAAGAAGCATCTATTACGAGTATTTCATTCCGTGGAAGAGATCCCAAATGAATATCCAAACTTGTCTAATAGCTGAAATTTGGGGAAACAGACTTCTGATGAATCTTACAAAGGAAATGGAGTAAATCTAATTTGAATTGTCACCTGGGAGTCATAATAGTACAAAGAGAAGCCTCTATTACTTGTATCTCATTCCCTGAAAAAGATCCAAAAGGAAGATCTAAAACTGGTCTAATAGACAAAATTGGAGAAAATGGACTTCTGATGAGTCATACAAAGAAAATAGGTGTAAAAAGGTTTGAATTAGTCATCTAGGACTCATAATAGTAGAAAAAAAGCCTTTATTACTTGTATCTCATTCCATGGAAGAGATCCAGGATGAAGATCCAAAACTGGTTTAATTGGTGAATAGGGGAAAACAGACTTTTGATGAATCATACAAAGAAAATTTAGTAAATATTCTTGAAATAATCATCTCGGACTCATAATAGTACAAGAAGAAGCTTCTATTACATATACCTCACTCCGTAGAAGAGATTTCAAAGGAAGATATGAATCCGGTCTAATAGCTGAAATTGGAGATAAGGAATATCCGATGATATTACAAAGAATTTGGAGTAAATCAGATTTAAATAGTCTTCTAGGACTCATAATAGTCCAAGAAGAAGCTTCAATTACTTGTATGTCATTCCCTGGAAGAGATCCCAAACGAAGATTTGAAACTGGTCAAATAGCCGAAAGTGGGGAAAACGGACTTCTGATGAATCATACAAAGAAAATAGGGTAAATAGATTTGAAATAATCATCTGGGACTCATAATAGTACAAGAAGAAGCCTCTATTACTCTTATCACATTCCGTGGAAGAGATCCGGAATGATGATCCAAAACTGGTTTAATCGCCGAATAGGAAAAAACAGATTTCTGACGAATCATACAAAAAAAATTTAGTAAATATGCTTGAAATAGTCATCTGGGACTCATAATAGTACAAGAAGAAGCCTCAATTACTTGTATATCATTCTGTGGAAGAGATCTAGAGTGAAGATCCAAAACTTGTTTAATAGCCGAATAGGGGAAAACAGACTTCTGATGAGTCATACAAAGAAAGTTTGGTAAATATGCTTAATATAGTCAACTGCAACTCATAATAGTACAAAAGAAGCCTCTATTACTTGTATCTGATTCTGTGGAAGAGATTCCAAACGAAGATTTGAAACTGGTCTAATAGCCGGAAATGGGCAAAACAAACTTCTGATTAATCATTCAAAGAAAATGTAGTATATAGGTTTGAAATAGTTATGTGGGACTCATATTATTACAAGAAGAAGCGTTAATTACTTGTATCTCATTTTGTGGATGAAATCCAGAATGAAGATTCGAAACTGGTCTAACAGCCGAATATGAGGAAATAGACTTCAGATGAATCATACAAAGAAAATGGAGTAAATATGTTTGAAATAGTCATCTGGGAGTCTTAAAAGAAATAAGAAGCATATATTGCGAGTATCTCATTCCATGGAAGAGATCCCAAATGAAGATCCAAACTTGTCTAATAGCCGAAATTTAGGAAAACAAACTTCTGATGCATCGTACAAAGGAAATGGAGTAAATATGATTTAAATAGTCACCTGGGAGTCATAATAGTACAAGGAGAAGTCTCTATTACTTGTATCTTATTCCTTGGAAGAGTTCCTAAACGAAGATCTCAAACTGGTCTAGTAGCCAAAAATGGGGAAAACAGACTTCTTATGAATCATACAAAGAAAATAGAGTAAATAGGTTTGAATAAGTCATGTGGGACTCATAATAGTACAAGAAGAAGCCTCTTTTACTTGTATCACATTTCGTGGAAGAGATCCATAATGAAGATCCAAAACTGGTTTAATCGCCGAATAGGTGAAAACAGACTTTTGATGAATCATACAAAGAAAATTTAGTAAATATGTTTGAAATAGTCATATGGGACTCATAATAGTATAGAAGATGCCTCTATTACTTGTATCTCATTCCTTGGAGTAGATCCCAAACGAAGATCTAAAACGGAGAAAACAAACTTCTGATGAATCTTACAGAGAAAATGGAGTAAATAGGCTTGAAATCTATTACTTTTATCTCATTCCACTGAAGAATCCAGAATGAAGATTCGAAACTTTGTAATTGCCGAATAGGGGAAATAGCCTTCCGATGAATCATACTAATAAAATCGAGTAAATAGGCTTGAAATAGTCATATGGGACTCATAATAGTACAAGAAGAAGCCTCTATTACTTATACCTCATTCTGTATAAGAGATCTCAAATGAAGATATGAATCTGGTCTAATAGCAGAAATTGGGGATAACGAACTTCCGATGCTATTACAAAGAAAATGGAGTAAATCGGCTTTAAATAGTTATCTGGGTCTCATAATTGTACAAGAAGAAGCTTCTATTACTTGTATCTCATTCCCAGGAAGAGATCCTAAATGAAGATTTGTAACTGATCTAATAGCCAAAACGGAGAAAACGGGCTTCTTATGAATCATACAAAAACGATGGAGTAAATTAGTTTGAAATAGTCATCAGGGACTCATAATAGTAATAAGAAGCATCTATTACGAGTATTTCATTCCGTGGAAGAGATCCCAAATGAATATCCAAACTTGTCTAAGAGCTGAAATTTGGGAAAACGGACTTCTGATGAATCTTACAGAGGACATGGAGTAAATATGATTTAAATTGTCACCTGGGAGTTATAATAGTACAAGGAGAAGCCTCTATTACTTGTATCTCATTCCCTGAAAGAGATCCCAAAGGAAGATCTAAAACTGGTCTAATAGCCAAAATTGGGGAAAATGGACTTCTGATGAGTCATACAAAGAAAATGGTGTAAATAGGTTTGAATTAGTCATCTAGGACTCATAATAGTACAAGAAAAAGCCTTTATTACTTGTATCTCATTCCGTGGAAGAGATCCAGAATGAAGATCCAAAACTGGTTTAATAGGTGAATTGGGGAAAACAGACTTTTGATGAATCATACAAAGAAAATTTAGTAAATATTCTTGAAATAATCATCTCGGACTCATAATAGTACAAGAAGAAGCCTCTATTACATATACCTCATTCCGTAGAAGAGATTTCAAATGAAGATATGAATCCAGTCTAATAGCTGAAATTGGGGATAAGGAATATCCGATGATATTACAAAGAAAATGGAGTAAATAGGATTTAAATAGTCATCTAGGACTCATACTTGTACAAGATAAAGCTTATATTACTTGTATGTCATTCCCTGGAAGAGATCCCAAACGAAGATTTGAAACTGGTCAAATAGCCGAAAGTGGGGAAAACGAACTTCTGATGAATCATACAAAGAAAATAGGGTAAATAGATTTGAAATAGTCATCTGGGACTCATAATAGTACAAGAAGAAGCCTCTGTTACTCTTATCACATTCCGTGGAAAAGATCTAGAATGATGATCCAAAACTGGTTTAATAGCCGAATAGGAGAAAACAGATTTCTGACGAATCATACAAATTTTTTTTAGTAAATATGCTTGAAATAGTCATTTGGGACTCATAATAGTACAAGAAGAAGCCTCAATTACTTGTATCTCATTCCGTGGAAGAGATCCAGAATGAAGATCCAAAACTTGTTTAATAGCCGAATAGGGGAAAACAGACTTCTGATGAATCATACAAAGAAAGTTTGGTAAATATGCTTGAAATAGTCATCTGCAACTCATAATAGTACAAGAAGAAGCCTCTATTACTTGTATCTGATCCCGTGGAAGAGATTCCAAACGAAGATTTGAAACTGGTCTAATAGCCGAAAATGGGCAAGACAGACTTCTGATGAATCATTCAAAGAAACTGTAGTAAATAGGCTTGAAAATATATGGGACTCATAATATTATAAGAAGAAGCGTTAATTACTTGTATCTCATTCCGTGGATGAAATCCAGAATGAAGATTCGCAACTGGTCTAACGGCCGAATATGGGGAAATAGACTTCAGATGAATCATACAAAGAAAATGGAGTAAATATGTTTGAAATAGTCATATGGGACTCATAATAGAAATAAGAAGCATATATTGCGAGTATCTCATTCCATGGAAGAGATCCCAAATGAAGATCGAAACTTGTCTAATAGCCAAAATTTAGGAAAACAAACTTCTGATGAATCGTACAAAGGCAATGGAGTAAATATGATTTAAATAGTCACCTGGGAGTCATAATAGTACAAGGAGAAGCCTCTATTACTTGTATCTCATTCCTTGGAAGAGTTCCTAAACGAAGATCTGAAACTGGTCTAATAGCCCAAAATGCAGAAAACCGACTTCTTATGAATCATACAAAGAAAATGGAGCAAATAGGTTTGAATTAGTCATCTGGGACTTATAATAGTACAAGAAGAAGCCTCTTTGACTTGTATCACATTCCGTGGAAGAGATCCATAATGAAAATCCAAAACTGGTTTAATAGACGAATAAGGGAAAACAAACTTTTGATGAATCATACAAAGAAAATATAGTAAATATGCTTGAAATAGTCATCTGGGACTTAAAATAGTAAAGGAAGAAGCCTCTATTACATGTATCTCATTCCTTGGAGGAGATCCCAAATGAAGATCAAAAACTGGTCTAATAGCCGAAAACGGAGAAAACAAACTTCTGATGAATAATACAAAGAAAATAGAGTAAATAGGCTTGAAATATTCATATGGGACTCATAATAGTACAAGAAGAAGCTTCTATTACTTATACCTCATTCCGTAGAAGAGATCTCAAATGAAGATATGAATTTGGTCTAATAGCAGAAATTGGGGATAACGGACTTCCGATGATATTACAAAGAAAATGGAGTAAATTGGCTTTAAATAGCCATATGGGTCTCATAATTGTACAAGAAGTAGCTTATATTACTTATATCTCATTCCCAGGAAGAGATCCCAAACGAGGATTTGTAACTTGTCTAATAGCCAAAAATAGGGAAAACAGACTTCTTATAAATCAAACAAAAAAAATGGAGTAAATATGTTTGAAATAGTCATCTGGGACTCATAATAGTAATAAGAAGCATCTATTACGAGTATTTCATTCCGTGGAAGAGATCCCAAATGAATATCCAAACTTGTCTAATAGCTGAAATTTGGGAAAACGGACTTCTGATGAATCTTACAAAGGACATGGAGTAAATATAATTTAAATTGTCACCTGGGAGTTATAATATTACAAGGAGAAGCCTCGATTACTTGTATCTCATTCCCTGAAAGTGATCCAAAAGGAAGATCTAAAACTGGTCTAATAGCCAAAATTAGGGAAAATGGACTTCTGATGAGTCATACAAAGAAAATGGTGTAAATAGGTTTGAATTAGTCATCTAGGACTCATAATAGTACAAGAAAAAGTCTTGAAATAATCATCTCGGACTCAAAATAGTACAAGAAGAAGCTTCTATTACATATACCTCACTACGTAGAAGAGATTTCAAATGAAGATATGAATCCGGTCTAATAGCTGAAATTGGGGATAAGGAATATACGATGATATTAAAAAGAAAATGGAGTAAATAGGATTTAAATAGTCTTCTAGGACTCATAATAGTACAAGAAGAAGCTTCAATTACTTGTATGTCATTCCCTGGAAGAGATCCCAAACGAAGATTTGAATCTGGTCAAATAGCCGAAAGTGGGGAAAACGGACTTCTGATGAATCATACAAAGAAAATAGGGTAAATAGATTTGAAATAGTCATATGGGACTCATAATAGTACAAGAAGAAGCCTCTATTACTCTTATCACATTCCGTGGAAGAGATCCAGAATGATGATCCAAAACTGGTTTAAAAGCCGAATAGGAGAAAACAGATTTCTGACGAATCATACAAAAAACATTTAGTAAATATGCTTGAAATAGTCATCTGGCACTCATAATAGTACAAGAAGAAGCCTCAATTACTTGTATCTCATTATGTGGAAGAGATCTAGAGTGAAGATCCAAAACTTGTTTAATAGCCGAATAGGGGAAAACAGACTTCTGATGAATCATACAAAGAAAGTTTGGTAAATATGCTTAATATAGTCAACTGAAACTCATAATAGTAATAAAGAAGCCTCTATTACTTGTATCTGATTCCGTGGAAGAGATTCCAAACGAAGATTTGAAACTGGTCTAATAGCCGGAAATGGGCAAAACAGATTTCTGATTAATCATTCAAAGAAAATGTAGTATATAGGTTTGAAATAGTTATGTGGGACTCATATTATTACAAGAAGAAGCGTTAATTACTTGTATCTCATTTTGTGGATGAAATCCAGAATGAAGATTCGAAACTGGTCTAACAGCCGAATATAGGGAAATAGACTTGAGATGAATCATACATAGAAAATGGAGTAAATATGTTTGAAATAGTCATCTGGGACTCTTAATAGAAATAAGAAGCATATATTGCGAGTATCTCATTCCATGGAAGAGATCTCAAATGAAGATCCAAACTTGTCTAATAGCCGAAATTTAGGAAAACAAACTTCTGATGAATCGTACAAAGGAAATAGAGTAAATATGATTTAAATAGTCACCTGGGAGTACAAGGAGAAGTCTCTATTACTTGTATTTTATTCCTTGGAAGAGTTCCTAAACGAAGATCTGAAACTGGTCTAATAGCCCAAAATGCAGAAAACCGACTTCTTATGAATCATACAAAGAAAATGGAGCAAATAGGTTTGAATTAGTCATCTGGGACTTATAATAGTACAAGAAGAAGCCTCTTTGACTTGTATCACATTCCGTGGAAGAGATCCATAATGAAGATCCAAAACTGGTTTAATAGACGAATAGGGGAAAACAAACTTCTGATGAATCATACAAAGAAAATATAGTAAATATGCTTGAAATAGTCATCTGGGACTTAAAATAGTAAAGGAAGAAGCCTCTATTACATGTATCTCATTCCTTGGAGGAGACCCCAAACGAAGATCAAAAACTGGTCTAATAGCCGAAAACGGAGAAAACAAACTTCTAATGAATAATACAAAGAAAATAGAGTAAATAGGCTTGAAATAGTCATATGGGACTCATAATAGTACAAGAAGAAGCTTCTATTACTTATACCTCATTCCGTAGAAGAGATCTCAAATGAAGATATGAATCTGGTCTAATAGCAGAAATTGGGGATATTGGACTTCCGTTGATATTACAAAGAAAATGGAGTAAATCGGCTTTAAATAGTCATCTGGGTCTCATAATTGTACAAGAAGAAGCTTATATTACTTATATCTCATTCCCAGGAAGAGATCCCAAACGAGGATTTGTAACTTGTCTAATAGCCGAAAATGGGGAAAATGGACTTCTTATAAATCATACAAAGAAAATGGAGTAAAAATATTTCAAATAGTCATCGTAGACTCATAATAGTAATAAGAAGCATCTATTACGAGTATTTCATTCTGGGGAAGAGATCCCAAATGAATATCCAAACTTGTCTAATAGCCGAAATTTGGGAAAATAGATTTCTGATGAATCTTACAAATAAAATTGAGTAAATATGATTTAAATTGTCACCTGTGAGTCATAATAGTACAAGGAGAAGCCTCTATTACTTGTATCTCATTCCCTGGAAGAGATCCCAAAGGAAGATCTAAAACTGGTCTAATAGCCAAAATTGGGGAAAATGGACTTTTGATATACAAAGAAAATGGTGTAAATAGGTTTGAATTAGTCATCTGGTACTGATAATAGTACAAGAAGAAGCCTCTATTACTTGTATCTCATTTCGTGGAAGAGATCCACAATGAAGATCCAAAACTAGTTAATATCCGAATAGGGGAAAACAGCCTTCTGATGAATCATACAAAGAAAATTTAGTAAGTATTCTTTAAATAGTCATCTGGGACTTATAATAGTATAAGAGAATGCCTCTATTACTTGTATCTCATTCCCTGGAAGAGATCCCAAACGAAGATCTGAAACTGGTCTAATAGCCAAAAATGGATAAAACGGACTTCTGATGAATCATACAAAGAAAATGGAGTAAATATGTTTGAAATACTCATCTGGGAGTTATTATAGTACAAGGAGAAGCCTCTATTACTTGTATCTCATTCAGTGGAAGAGATCCCAAACGAAGATTTGAAACTGGTCAAATAGCCAAAAATGGGGAATAAGGACATAAGATGAATCATACAAAGAAAATGGAGTAAATATGTTTGAATTAGTCATCTGGAACTCATAATAGTACAAGAAAAAGCATCTATTACTTGTATCTCATTCTGTGGAAGAGATCCAGAATGAAGATCTAAAACTGGTTTAATAGCCGAATAGGGAAAAACGGACTTCTGATGTATCATACAAAGAAAATGGAGTAAGTAGGCTTGAAATAGTGATAACAACTTTCTTTGCAAGGGTGAGGATGCAATGAGGCTATCAAAACTCAAATGCAACACTTAGGTTGTAGTACAGTATGCAAGTGAGAGTCAATCCATTTCTAGGAGCTAGGAAGATCAAAGAGAATGCAAGAGCAGTGTAAAGCTAAGCGAATGACAGGCGATATTGTGAAAATCCTAAAAACTATGTGCAACGACCAAATGGAATGCAAAACTATTTTAAAATTACCAAGAGTGATTGAACTACCACGAGGAACAAACAGAATAATTAAAATGCAAGGCTATGAATTAACAAAAAACGACTAGTGGATCGACCACTAGATCGAGTAGTTTGGATCGATCTCGTCTAAAAATGCAAGTATGAAGAAACTAATGACCAGGATGCGGCGAATATCAAGCGAATGATTAACAAAGATGTAAGAATGCTAAGAAAGAAGGGTCTAGGGTCGAGATTCATGTTAGGGGTTTCAAAGGTCCTAGCTTGGTTTGAAAACTCTAGATCTACTCACTTTGTGAGATTCTCTAAGCCTTGAAAACAAAACAAGACCCATCCATGGCATGTGGTATGGATCACTCTGTTATTCTCTCCTCCAGACCCATGGCGTTTGGCGGAAAAAGAGATTGAGAGGCAAGGAAAACAGATTTTAACCACGCGGCTTAACTAGTCCTCTAAACTACCATGGCGTTTGAGAAAGAGCAACTAGCCTCTAAGATGTGATTATAAGAGATCTCTGGATCCTGTCAAGGTAAGAGCTCTCTCTGATCATAAAGATCTTGGCGTGAGATTCTTTAAGCCTTAAGAACTCAACATCTTAGAAAAGAAAGCCATTAAGAACAAGAAAACACCAAGCTTTGAAAACCTTTTTGACCCCATGAATCCTCTCAACCCCGAGACCCAAATGAAACTACTCACTACACATTAAATAAACTAAGCAAAGCATGAAGAATGAAACGATAAACATAAGAACGATGGATTAAACTTAAACGATTCAAAATATTCAATAACAAAGCTCAAAGTCTAACAATGACGGATCGTCTCCAAAACCAGAGGGAAAAAGCATAAAAAGATAAGAATGAAAAGTGTGTGTGGGAAAAGGTTATCGCCGCCTTCCCAAAATGGGAAAAACAGCTCGATGGTCCCCCCTCGCTAGCGGCCAAAAACGGTTGAAAGGACAGAGATCGACTTCGGGATCGAGCGGCTCTCTCGATCTCTTTCGGACATCGTGTCTTCTACTCGATCTGGGTCTCGATCTTCTTCGGCAGATCGAGTGTTGCATCCGATCTTGGTATCGATCTTCGGTCGGATCGAGTGGTGGACTCGATCCGGCTCTCGCTCTGCATGGCGTCATTTACGTCCGTACCACTTGATCGATTGCTCCACTCGATCTTCGTCTCGATCATTTCCCTTGGATCGCCTGGGCTTCTCGATCTTCTGGTCGATCTCATCTAGATCGACCTGCCATGCTCGATCTGCTCCCCGATCTCTGGTCCTTAGCAAACATCCGACGTTCCACGAACCTCCACAACAGCTTCAGCACGTCCACGAACCTCCACGTCTCCAAAGTAGCCAGAAACAACCTGAATATGATGCAAAATGCAAGGAACATGCATATGCTGGTGCAAGAATGCTCTAGGATCTAAAGTGATGCAATCTAGCCTAAGGTGAGATGTAAATGCATGAAAAGCTAACTTATATATATGCAAAATGCATGCAATATGTAGTGACATCAACTCCCCCAAACTTATTTCTTGCTTGCCCTCAAGCAACAAAAAATAAGAAAGGAAGAGAGATTTTAAAACAAACGGGGGTTTTAAGCTTCTTGCAAAGGTGCCTTTCAAATGAATCAATCTCAATGTCCTAGTTACTAGTTCTAAAATGCAACGCGCACACTCATACTCCAAAGAACTTAGCCATACTCATCACACAAAGAAATTCAGATCATGACTCTCCTATTCCTAACAATCAAAGAAACTCATCCTTTAACATTCATTAAAGACCGAACCATGAATCAAACTTATGCACTTTAAAGCAGAACACCTTTGGCTAAGGGTGCAGGCTATGAGCATAGAATGATCTCATTCGAAAAGGGTTTTTATTTAAAATAAGGGTTTCTCTCAAAAAATAGCAAGAACTTTATGCATAATGCTAAAGGTGAAGGCAATTAATGCATACATGATCAGATTCCCATCTACCCATGTAAACTAACAATGATCCTAAACTCCTCTCATTTATTATCTTTTAAGCTCACTCACCACTTAAAATCTACCTTTTCCTCAAAGCAAAAGCTTAGCATTCCCCAATTCAAAACAGAAAGCATTTTTAACTCTTTAGGCTAGTGAAAAGGTTGAAAATAATTTGCTCTTTACATATTTCTTATTGGTAGCTCTCTGTTTATTTATATTTATATTTTTTTCTTTTTCTTTTCTTTTATTTTGGCACTTAGGCTCTTTTCTTTTTCTTTTTGTTTTTATTTCGAGAGAGACACCTTTTGAAATTATTAGAGCATAAAAATTTTTAAACACAAACCTTTCACTTAAAACCTTTTTCTTTCTTTTAAATACCAAACTCTTTTGAAACCGAGAGCATATAAACATGAAAACAACCCCTTAAACCCTCAAAATTATTCTAAGCCTAAGTCTAGCTTCAAAATGCAAAGCTAGCAAACATATGAGAACCTATTCATGTCGCCTAAACCTAACACTTTATGTTAAGTTCAAACCGGAAAAAGGCCTCACAATGATGTCACACACGAAAACTTGGCTTCAAAGAAAGGTAAGGTTCAAGGTGGGAGTTCTACTTAGGCTCACAAAGAGTGGTAGAAGGAAGAAGAGAGACTAAATATTTTAAAATCCATGTGTTCATTTTCAAATGCATAAGGATGATAATTGAAATTTCAGATTAAGGTTTTCACTTATTAGGACAAGTTTCAAATCATGAGAGTTCAATTCAAGTCACGAAAATCATAGCAAGTGATCCAAGAATAGTAAGAACTTACTTTCAAAGTATGAGCAAAGCATTAGAGAACTACTAACTAGGGCATTGAAATAATTCATGAGTTTAAAACACCTTTTCAAGAAAATCTTTAACCCCTTATGCGAATGTGAACAACCTAGATGCTTTAAAATTCTAGACTAAATACTAAAATGCTTAATGAGATGAATGCAACTACATGAATTTTTGTGAAAATTTTAAAATTTTACCAACTTTTCATGCAATGAAGACTCAAGGATGCTAAAGAGAAAATAAGATCAGAATAAACATGTCAAACCACACACACACTCCCCCAAACTTGCTTGACACCGTCCCGGTGGCAAACAAATTCAAAGAAGCACCAAAACACAAAGCAAAAAGAAGCAAACATGAGCAGTATATACAATGGAAGAAGGTTGTTACCTCGGGTCTAGTCTCGGCTGGAACTTGAGGATGTTCCAGAGGAGCTAGATGCTACGGCTTTTCCTTTGGAGCCTGGCTCTTGAAGAGAGAGACGCGCCGGTTGAATGTTGCTGCCTTGAGTCTCACGGATGACAACTCCAACGGTTGAAAGCCTCCTCTTCTCGGGTTGTTGAACCTCTTCACTTGAAACTTTCTTAGGCGAGCCTCCTTGAAGCGATTTGACCTTCTTGACAAGTTTCTTGAGCATTTTGCCTTGCCATTTGTTGATTTTCCTTTGCATCTCCACAACAGATGCTAGGAACTTCTCCGTTTTGGTTCTCGGCTCAAAGTCTATCTTGGGAAGGGTGTAAGCCTCAGGCATCTCATCTTCCGTGGCTGGGGACTCAGACCTTTGACGAGGAGCAATCGCTGGGGCAGGGAAAGGTGTAAGCCTCAGGCATCTCATCTTTCGTTCCTCCTAGAGGAGCAAAGCAATCCTCTACGGTTGGCAAGAACTCGATGTTCCCAACACCAAGCAGCTCGGTCTCGTCCTTGTTGGTAGGATGCATACTCTCTTCTCATTTTCGTCGTCGATGAAAAGATAAGCGTAGAACCCTTCTGCTGGTGTGCCTCCCAAGCTGTCAGTATTCCTCATGTAGATCTCATCCATGAAAGCTCTAGCCGGGACGGGTGTGAAATCGTGTATAGGTACGCCAGCTTGTATGAATAGAGGAGTGAGGAAGCCGCCAATGAAAGAAGAGCTTGCCTTGTACTTCACCAAAGAGGCAGCAAGTACTCATCCATAGTTCACCTCGTCGCTGAGTTCATCCTCCATAAGCTCTTCATTCTCCGCCGGATCACACAACAAATGCTTCACGCCTTGGAACAAGAAGCAAAGCTCGGTCTTCGTTATCGTGGGAGCAACTGACCTTCCGCTGAATGTGTTGGCGATCAGCTTCAAGGTGTACCTCAGCAACGGGCTTCTCACTCTCTAGATTTTGGCGGTGTTGGCCTTGTAGTCTTCGTTTCTGATCAGGTCCCGAAAATCGTTTGCTCGCGTGAAGGAGGCGAACTCGATCTTGGTGGCGGCTGCGTTGAGACCATATGCTTGACACAGCTCGGGGTTGAGAGGCTGAAGGCTTGACGTCCAACCTTGAAAGAGAGATGGCCTTGTGAAGGAGCGAGGGCGCTATCGTAACGAAACTCCAACGTGGCAAGGAAGTCTATTGTCACTTCTGGAATGGTTGGGCAATCCATTCGTGACAGACATCTTAGGCTAATGTTCTTGAGGAGTTGGTCGAAATCTCCAAGGATCCCTAGCTTGAACAGCAGCTCCCGGTCCGCAAACTTAGTAAGCTCGAACCGAAGCCTTTCCAGCAGCTTCTTATCCCTCTTCTCGTCCTTACTCCATCGAACCCTCTCATGAACAGCCACTTCCTGACCTTCTCCTTCTTGTGTCGTCTCCTCTCTCATTCTCTTGGGGGCCATCGTGCCTGAAACAAGTTCCTCAAGCAAGGTAACGAGCAAAACGGCGATCGGATGAGAGAAGAAGAGACGCAAAGAAGAAAACTTATACTTAATACCCTAGAATTTTGGGGAATTTATAAAAATTATAGCAAAATAATAGAGAATCAAATCTAGCGATACTAGAAAATCCAGAATTTTTCCTATTATTTAGCTAAATTTTAAATTCAAAACCGCCCTAACATCTAAAACAATCAATTGCGAAATAAAAGAAGATTTTCCTAAAGATTTTTATCAAATATCCGAAAATACCTTTTGAAAAGATTGTTAAAGAAACTTGCTAGCCTTTAGAAACAAATAGCTTTCACTCTCTTTGCTTAAAAGCTCGAGAAAACAAGAATGAGAGAGTGTGAAGTTGTTGAAAACATTTAAAGGCTAACAAGAAACAAAACTATGGGTGAAAGAAGTGGTTTTCTGACAAAAGTCTTGGTCAAGGCACATCTTTCATGGTCAAAGATGCTTGCCTTGACCAAGTTTTGAATTTAAAAACTGGTGGGAAAATAATAAAGGAGGGAAAGAAAATGTTACCTCGGCACGAGATCGAGTCCCTTTGATCGATCTAGGACTCGATCTCATGCCCATATGGCTTGGATCGAGAGGGTCACTCGATTTAGGACACGATTCGATTTGAATCGAGTCGTGGATCGATTGGCTCTCTCGTTCCTTGAGTTTTTGAAATCGCGACTAAGTCCTCATGATCGAGCCATGCCATCGATTCAGGGGTCAATTCAGCTTGGATCGAGTGGTGGATCGAGTTGACTAATCGATCTGTCTATGAGGGACTTTCCCGAGAGAAAATAGATTGGTCGATCCATTTTTGGATCGATCGATCTAAACTCCAAGTATTTCCCAAGACATTTTAGATCGAGTTCGTCACTCGATCAGTCTACTCGATCTCGTCTAGATCGACTGCCTCCTCTCGATTCACTAGCTCGATCTAGCAAAGATCGAGCCAGGATGAGTCGATCTAGCACTCGATCTCTAGCTCATATACGCCCCTTTCTTACTCCTTTTGGAACTCGGATCATGGCTTGCGTCTCCCATACTTTTTCCTACACACTCACAAGACAAAAACATAAAACTGAAAAAAGAAATAAAGTAAAAGTATGTACAGGATAGACATGGGAATGCCTTCCAAGTGCGCTTTCTTTAACGTCTTTAGCTAGGCATTACTTGGTTTAGGCAGATGGTGGGTCTTGGAGAAGCATTAAGGTGCTCTCCATGTCAAATGCACTAGCCATGTACGGCTTAACTCTGTGCCCGTTCACTGTGAATGCATCTCCACTCTTGCCGACCAACGTGACAGCCCCGTAAGGTAGTACTTCCTTGATCTCATACGGACCGCTCCATCGTGACTTCAGCTTTCATGGAAAGAGCTTGAGCCTCGAGTTGTAAAGCAGCACAAAACTCCCTTCGTTAAGCTCCTTAGGTACCAGCTTCTTGTCATGAGCAGCCTTGGTACGTTCCTTGTAGATCCGAGCGCTTTCGTAGGCATCCAGCCTTAGCTCATCAAGCTCGTGCAGTTGGATCAAACGCTTCTCCTGAGCCGTCTTCAGATCAAAATTCAGCTGCTTCACAGCCCACAACGCCCTATACTCCAGCTCAACAGGAAGGTGACAGCCTTTACAGTAGAGAAGAGTGAAGGGGGTGGTACCAATAGGCGTCTTGAAGGCAGTCCGGTACGCCCACAAAGCGTCATCTAACTTCATAGCCCAGTCCTTCCGAGTAGTCCCAACTGTTCTCTCGAGTATCGCCTTGATCTGACGGTTAGAGACCTCTACTTGGCCACTCGTTTGAGGATGGTAAGGCGTAGCTACCTTATGCTTCACACCATACTTCTTTAGCAGATTTTCAAACAGCTTGTTGATGAAATGGCTCCCTCCATCGCTTATCACCACCTTGGGAACTCCAAACCTCGGAAAAATAATGCTCTTAAAGAGCTTGATCACCACCTTAGAGTCGTTTGTTGGGGAAGCAATGGCCTCAACCCACTTAGAGACGTAGTCTACAGCTACGAGTATGAACTTGTTGCCGTATGATGAAGGGAACGGCCCCATGAATTCTATGCCCCACGCGTCAAAGACATCTACCTCGAAGATAGGAACTTGAGGCATCTCGTTCCTCTTAGTGATATTCCCTGCTCGTTGACACGCCTCACAGCTCTTCACAAACTCGTGTGCATCCTTGAAGATAGACGGCCACCAGAAGCCAGCTTGCAACACTTTTGTAGCAGTCTTGAACAAAGCAAAGTGTCCTCCGTAGCAAGAGCCATGGAAGTGAAAAAGAATGTCTTTGGCTTCTTCTTTCGTAACACACCTCCGATATAAACTGTCTACGCCTCTTTTGTACAGGTAGGGGTCATCCCAATAGTAGTGGCTCACATCTCTCATGAGCTTCTTTCTATGGTAGTTGTCAAGATGCGACGACTCCTCTCCACATGCCAAGTAGTTCACAATATCCGCGTACCAGGGAAGATCTTCCTCATTGAAGCTCAGAACTTCCTCAAACCGTCCCTCTAAGCTCCCACAAACAGCCGTAGTGATCGCTATGAGTTGTTCCTCGGGGAGAGAATCGTCTAAAGGGAGAGACTCGTTGATCCTTAACCGAGAGAGGTGGTCAGCAACGCTGTTCTCTATTCCTTTCTTATCTTTGATCTCCATGTCAAACTCCTGGAGTAAGAGGATCCATCTCAAAAGCCTCGGCTTAGTGTACTATTTGGAATAGATGTAGCGCAAAGCTGCGTGATCCGTGTAAACTATGGTCTTGGAACCCACGAGGTAAGCTCTGAACTTCTCAAAGGCGAATACAACCGCCAATAGCTCCTTCTCAGTAGTGGTGTATCTCGTTTGCGTTTCATCCAAGGTTCTTGAAGCATAGTATATCACGTGCAGCTTCTTATCCTTCCTTTGGCCTAGAACAGCTCCCACGGTGTAGTCACTAGCATCGCACATAATCTCGAATAAGAGAGTCCAATCTGGTGCTTGCACTATAGGCGCGGATACTAGGGCTTCCTTGATTGTCACGAAAGCTTGCAAACACTCCTCATCAAAGACGAATTCAGCCTCCTTGCACAACAGCAGAGTGAGAGGGCGTGCAATCTTAGAGAAGTCTTTAATGAAACGCCTGTAGAAGCCGGCGTGTCCCAAGAAGCTTCTCACCCCTTTTACGTTAACTGGTGGCTCAAGGCTTGTCATCACATCAATCTTTGCCTTGTCGACTTCAATACCCTTCTCTGATATCTTATGTCCAAGCACGATCCCTTCCTTAACCATGAAGTGGCATTTTTCCCAGTTGAGCACCAAGTTTGTCTCCTCACAACGCTTTAAAACCCTGCAAAGATTCAACATACACGCAGAAAAGGACGCACCATAGACCGAGAAGTCATCCATAAACACCTCTAGCATCTCTTCTATTAGATCGGAGAAGATCGACATCATACACCGCTGAAACGTAGCCGGTGCGTTACACAACCCGAATGGCATCCTTCGATACGCGAAGGTACCATAAGGGCATGTAAAGGTCGTCTTCTCCTGATCGTTGGGATGGATTGGTATTTGGAAAAATCCACTATATCCATCAAGAAAGCAATAGTAGGGGTGATTAGCAAGTCTTTCAAGCATTTGATCAATAAAAGGCAAGGGAAAATGATCCTTTCTAGTAGCAAGATTAAGCTTCCTATAGTTAATACACATACGGTGTCCAGTAATAGTCCTAGTAGGTATAAGCTCATCTTTGTCATTCTTAACGACCGTGATTCCTCCCTTCTTAGGCACCACATGTACGGGAGAAACCCACGTGCTGTCACTTCTGGGATAGATCACGTCAGCCTCTAAAAGCTTAAGAATCTCCTTCTTGACAACCTCTTTCAAATTTGGATTCAAACGCCTCTGATGTTCTATAGAAGAGGCGTTCTCATTATCCAAGTGAATCCTATGAGTGCAAAGCATTGGTGAAAGGCCCTTGATGTCACTTAGAGAGTACCCAATGGCCTTCCTATACTTTCTCAACTCAGTTAAGAGTGATTGCAACTCATCATCACTCAAGTTTTCATTCACAATCACAGGATAGGTTTCGTTAAGCCCTAAGAAAACATACCTTAGCCCTTTTGGGAACTCCTTAAGGTCCACCTTTGGGGCTAACAGCTCGCTCCAATCATCCTGGTGGCTGTTGCTGTTGTTCTCCTTCTTAGAACCTTCTTTAGGACCCGAGATATGGCCTTTGAGGCTGCTTTCTCCAACCGCTATCCCTTCTGAAATCGAGTCGTCAGGTCGATCTTGCTCTCGATGTCGTCTAGGTCGAGCAGTTTCGCTCGATTCATTCACTCGATTAAATATGGATCGAGTGAGGGATCGAGACGCTGAGTCGATTTCCAGATTAGACCCCAAATTGATCGGAAGGCCTTTCTCGATCTCGGACTCGATTGTTTTCCTGGATCGATCACATTGCTCGATCTGACTGTCGATTGCTGCACCGGATCGAGTTGTGCTCTCGATTGTCTTGTCGATTTGACTCCTGGATCGAGTAATGTCATCGATCTTGAAGTCGATCTCTAGGCAAACGCCTACATCTTCAAGCAGAACTTTCCTCAAATCAAGCAAGTTGACGTACTCCTGAGTCCTCTGATCCACATAACCAAACTCTCCTGGCTCCTTAGTCAGTACCAGCTTCAAATGATCTTCCTGAGCCAGCTCTTCCAGCAACTCATCCGCTAAGGCATCCAATGTATCAATGTAGAAAGCTTGCCCTTCTATCGTAGGCTTTTTCAAAACCTCATTGATATCGAAGTTTAGCCTTATATCTTTACCCAAGTGCAAGGCAATCTTCCCGTTCTTGACGTCTATTATGGCGCCGGCGGTAGCTAAGAAAGGTCTACCGAGAATGAGTGGATCCTTTGGCTCTTCATCCATTTCCAACACAACGAAGTCTGTAGGCACGTTCACTCCACTGATCTTCACTGGCAAGTCCTCAAGCAATCCTACGGGTAACCTCACACTCCTGTCAGCTAGTACCAACGAGATTCTACAGTCCTTGAAACGGGTAAAGCCGAGTTTCTTTGCCACGGAATGAGGCATCAGATTTATGCTAGCTCCGAGATCACAAAGGCAACTTTTGAACTCCAAAGGACCTAAAGCACAGGGTATAGTGAAGCTTCCAGGGTCTCCCAACTTCTTAGGGACTATTTCCTTGTGTATCACAGCACTACACTCCTCACATAGAACAAGCACTTCCTTACTTTCCTTATTCTTCTTCACGAGAGTGTCTTTGAATAATTTGGCGCATTTAGGCATCATTGCAAGGCAGTCCACGAGAGGTAGCTTGATCTCTACGTCCTTAAGATGCTTCTTAAACAAGACTCTATGCTTCTCTATGAGTTGCTTCTTGAAACGGCCAGGAAAAGACAGCTTAGGTACATACGGTGGAGGTACATAAGCATCCTTCTCCTTAGTTTGCTCCGCTTTCTTCTCAACAACCGCTTTGTCTCCTCTTCTTGGCCCTTGAATCCAGACATTGTCAAAGTTGATCTCATCATCAGCGGAAAGCTTACCCTCCCCCTCTTGAACTACAACGTCCTCGTTGTTCTTAGGAGTAATCGTAGGTGCTAGCTCTTTGCCGCTTCTTAACATGATGGCGTTGGCATATTCCTTAGGATTCTGCTCACACTTGCCCGGTAGGGTATTCTGACCACTTGTACTCGCCTTCCCCTTCCCTAGCTGCTTGACCTTGTTGTTTAAGTTGGTGATCTGAGTAGAGAAGTCAGTGAGAGACGAGTCTAGACGAGTGTTCATCTCGGCAAACTTCTGGTTTGTAGAGGCTTGCCCTTGAATCAATTGTTGGAACATAGCTTGGACAGGATCAACTTGTTGTTGCATCGGTTGTTGCTGCTGAGGTACAAAGCCCGGAGGGTACATTGGCGTATAACCCTTGTTTCCTTGCTGTTGTCCTTGGAAGTTGTTCTGCCCTTGCCCTTGGAAGCCACCACTCGACTGAAAACCTTTGTTGTAGGGTACGAAAGGCTTTGCTTGCTGAGCAGGGTACACTTGATCCTTAGGGTTTGCTACATTGGTGCTGCGGTATGAGAGATTGTTGTTCTGGTTGTAACCTTGTGAATAGCCTAGAGGTTTGTAGTTGTTTTGACCCGCCACCCAATTGGCTTCTTCTTGGCTCAACTCAAGCTCCTCTTGGCTCTCATCCGCTTCACCAACAAAGTGAACATGCTTCTGATTTGCCAAAACTAACTTGTCAATCTTCTCGTGTAATGATTTCAACTCTTTCTTGTGAGACTCTAGCTCAGAACCTCGTGGTACACGGTCATAATCTTCAGCATAGTTGCCGTCACTTAGTGCTAAGTTCTCAATCAGCTCCATGCCTTCTTCGACCTCTTGACCAAGGAAGTTCCCCTTACTGGCCGTGTCAAGCAACAACCTTATCTTTGGTGAAGCTCCGCAGTAGATAGTGCTTAGAAGAGTCTCTTCGTTGAAGCCGTGGTGAGGACATTGGATAGTATAGTCCTTGAATCGTTCCATGGCTTCATTGAAAGTCTCATTATTCCTTTGCATGAAGCCGCTGATCTCGCTTCTTAGCCTTGCCGTTCTGGTGCCTTGAGAAAGTGTTTTCTCCCAATGTCTAGCCTTGTCTCCAAGAGAGAATGGAAAGAGACGCAGCTTGAAAGCATCTTCGGATATGCCGTTTATCTTGATCATCCCACATACTTGCTCAAAATTATCGAGGTGCTCCAAGGGATCTTCTATTGTTAAACCGTGGAACTTGTTGTTTTGCACCATGGAGATGAACCCTGGCTTAATCTCGAAGTTGTTGTTTTGTACAGGAGGAGGACTGATCCCAAACCTATTGTGATGAGTATTGGGAGCATCTCCGGCTCCTATAATCCTTGGGGGTCTAGCCGCGTGTTGGGGGTTTCCATTGCCCCTTCCCACTGCCCCGTGAGCTGGAGGAGGTCCCTCTGGATGCTCATGTTCAGCCATAGCTTCAAAGTCAACCAAACCGTGCTGAACAATCTCCTCAAAAGCTCTAGCTTGTTCTCGTACTCTTCTTTGCTGTGAATGACCAAGTTGATGGATGTTGTCCAAGGGTTGAAGTAGATGGTTGTCTCCTCTGGAACGAAGATGCATGTACCTGGAAGAAACACGTTTGAGAGTAGAGAGATTAGTAACTTAAACAAAGTAAACCGTAGTCTTTACTAAGCTCCAAATCTCTATTCTTTCTAACACTTCTAGAATGGCAACGACGCCATTTGATAACAACTTTCTTTGCAAGGATGAGGATGCAATGAGGCTATCAAAACTCAAATGTAACACTTACGTTGTAGTACAGTATGCAAGTGAGAGTCAATCATTTTATAGGAGCTAGGAAGATCAAAGAGAATGCAAGAGAAGTGTAAAGCTAAGCGAATGACAGGCGATATTGTGAAAATCCTAAAAACTATGTGCAACGACCAAATGAAATGCAAAACTATTTTAAAATTACCAAGAGTGATTGAACTACCACGAGGAACAAACAGAATAATTAAAATGCAAGGCTATGAATTAACCAAAAATCGACTAGTGGATCGACCACAGGATCGACCACTAGATCGAGCAGTCTGTAACTGGTCTAATAGCCGAAAATGGGGAAAACGGACTTCTTATGAATCATACAAAGAAAATGGCGTAAATAAGTTTGAAATAGTCATGTGGGACTCATAATAGTAATAAGAAACATCTATTACGAGTGTTTCATTCAGTGGAAGATATCCCAAATGAATATCCAAACTTGTTTAATAGCCGAAATTTAGGAAAACGGACTTCAAATGAATCTTACAAAGGAAATGGAGTAAATATGATTTAAATAGTCACCTGGTTGTCATAATAGTACAAGGAGAAGCCTCTATTACTTGTATCTCATTCCCTGGAAGAGATCCCAAAGGAAGATCTAAAACTGGTCTAATAGCCAATATTGGGAAAATGGACTTTTGATGAGTCATACACAGAAAATGGTGTAAATAAGTTTGAATTAGTCATCTGGGACTCATAATAGTACAAGAAAAAATCCTCTATTACTTGTATCTCATTCCGTGAAAGAGATCCAGAATGAAGATCCAAAACTGGTTAATAGCCGAATAGGGAAAAACAGACTTTTGATGAATCATAAAAAGAAAATTTAATAAATATGCTTGAATAAATCATCTGGAACTCATAATAGTACAAGAAGAAGCCTCTATTACTTGTATCTCATTCCGTGGAAGAGATTCCAAACGAAGATCTGAAACTGGTCAAATAGCAAAAAATGGGGAAAACAGACTTCTGATGAATCATACAAAGAAAATGGAGTAAATCGGATTTAAATAGTTATCAAGGACTCATAATAGTACAAGAAGAAGCTTCTATTACTTGTATCTCAGTCCCACGAAGAGATCCCAAACGAAGATTTGTAACTGGAGAATGGAGAAAACGGACTTCTGATGAGTCATACAAAGAAAATATATGGGACTCACAATAGTGCAAGAAGAAGCCTCTATTACTCTTATCATATTCCGTGGAAGAGATCCATAATGAAGATCCAAAGCTGGTTTAATAGCCGAATGGGAGAAAATAGACTTCTGACGAATCATATAAAGAAAATTTTAGTAAATATGCTTGAAATAGTCATCTGGAACTCATAATAGTACAAGAAGTAGATTCAATTACTTATATATAACTCTTTGGAAGAGATCCCAAACGAAGATTTGAAACTGGTTCAATAGCCAGAAATGGGAAAAACGGACTTCTGATGAACCATACAAAGAAAATGGATTAAATAGGTTTGAAATAGTCATCTGTGACTCATAATAGTACAAGAAGAAGCCTCTATTACTCATATCACATTCCGTGGAAGAGATCCAGAATGAAGATCCAAAACTGGTTTAATAGCCGAATAGGAGAAAACAGACTTCTGACGAATCATACAAAGAAAATATAGTAAATATGCTTGAAATGGTCATCTTGGACTCATAATAGTACAAGAAAAAGCCTCTATTACTTGTATCTCATTCCGTGGAAGAGATCCAGAATATAGATCCAAAAGTTGTTTAATAGCCGAATTGGGAAAAACAGACTTCTGATTAATCATACAACGAAAGTTTGGTAAATATGTTTGAAATTGTCATCTGCGACTTATAATAGTAAGAAGAAGCCTGTATTGCTTGTATCACATTCCGTGGAAGAGATTCCAAACGAAGATTCGAAACTGGTCTAATAGCCGAATATGGGGAAATAGACTTCAGAAGAATCATACAAAGAAAATAGAGTAAATATGTTTGAAATAGTCATCTGGGACTCATAATAGAAATAAGAACCATATATTACAAGTATCTCATTCCATGGAAGAGATCCCAAATGAAGATCCAAACTTGTCTAATAGCCGAAATTTAGGAAAACAAACTTCTGATGAATCGTACAAAGGAAATGAAGTAAATATTTTTAATTAGTCATCTAGGAGTCATAATAGTACAAGGAGAAGCCTCTATTACTTGTATCTCATTCCCTGGAAGAGTTCCTAAACGAAGATCTGAAACTCATCTAATAGCCAAAAATGGGGAAAACGGACATCCTATGAATCATACAAAGAAAATGGAGTAAATAGATATGAATTAGTCATCTGGGACTCATAATAGTACAAGAAGAAGCCTCTATTACTTGTATTTCATTCCGTGGATGAGATCCAGAATGAAGTTCCAAAACTGGTTTAGTAGCCGAATAGGGAAAAATGGACTTCGAATGAATCGTACAAAGAAAATTTAGTAAATATGCTTGAAATAATCATCTGGGACTCATAATAGTACTAGAAGAAGTCTTTATTACTTGTATCTCATTCCTTGGAGGGGATCCCAAACGAAGATCTAAAACTGGTCTAATAGATGAAAACAGAGAAAACAAACTTCTGATGAATCATACAAATAATATGGAGTAAATAGGCTTGAAATAGTTATATGGGACTCATAATAGTACGAGAAAAAGCCTCTATTACTTGTATCTCATTCCGCAGAAGAAATCCAGAATGAAGATTCGAAACTTTGTAATTGCCGAATATGGGGAAATAGACTTCCGATGAATTATACAAAGAAAATGGACTAAATAGGCTTGAAATAGTCATATGGGACTCATAATAGTACAAGAAGAAGCCTCTATTACTTATACATCATTCCGTAGAAGAGATCTCAAATGAAGATATGAATCTGGTCTAATAGTAGAAATTAGGGATAACAGACTTCCGATGATATTACAAAGAAGATAGAGTTTATTGGCTTTAAATAGTCATCTGGGTCTCATAATTGTACAAGAAAAAGCTTATGTTACTTGTATCTCATTCCCAGGAAGAGATCCCAAACGAAGATTTGTAACTGGTCTAATAGCCGAAAATGGGGAAAACGGACTTCTTATAAATCATACAAAGAAAATGGAGTAAATAAGTTTGAAATAGTCATCTCGGACTCATAATAGTAATAAGAAGCATCTATTACGACTATTTCATTTCGTGGAAGAGATCCCAAATGAATATCCAAACTTTTCTAATAACTGAAATTTGGGAAAACGGACTTCGGATGAATTTTACAAAGGAAATGTAGTAAATATGATATAAAAAGTCACCTGGGAGTCAAAATAGTACAAGGAGAAGCCTCTTTTACTTGTATCTCATTCCCTGGAAGAGATTCCAAAGGAAGATCTAAAACTGGTCTAAAAGCCAATAATGGGGAAAATGGACTTTTGATAAGTCATACAAAAAAATGGTGTAAATTGGTTTGACTTAGTCATCTGGGACTCATAGTAGTACAAGAAGAAGCCTCTATTACTTGTATCTCATTCTCTGGAAGAGATTCCAAACGAACATTTGAAACTGGTCTAATAGCCGGAAATGGGCAAAACAAACTTCTGATGAATCATACAAAGAAAATGGTGTAAATAGGCTTAAAATAGTTATGTGGGACTCATAGTAGTACAAGAACAAGCCTCTATTACTTGTATCTCATTCCATGGAAGAAATCTAGAATGAAGATTCGAAACTGGTACAATAGCCGAATATGGCAAAATAGACTTCAGATGAATCATACAAAGAAATATGTTTGCAATAGTCATCTGGGACTCATAAAAGAAATAAAAAGCATATATTGCGAGTATCTCAGTCCGTGGAAGAGATCCTAAATGATGATCCAAAATTGAATAATAGCCGAAATTTAGGAAGAAAAACTTTTGATGAATCGTACAAAGGAAATGGAGTAAATATGGTTTAAATAGTCATTTGGGAGTAATAATAATACAAAGAGAAGCCTGTATTAATTGTATCTCATTCCCTGGAAGAGTTCCTAAACGAAGATCTGAAACTGGTCTAATAGCCAAAATTGAGGAAAACGGACTTCTTATGAATCATACAAAGAAAATAGAGTAAATAGGTTTCTGACTCATAATAGTACAATAAGAAGCCTCTATTACTTGTATCACATTCCGTGGAAGAGATCCAGAATGAAGATCTAAAACTGATTTGATCGCCGAATAGGGGAAAACACAGTTTTTATGAATCATACAAAGAAAATTTAGTAAATATGCTTGAAATAGTCATCTGGGACTCATAATAGTACAAGAAGAAGCCTCTATTACTTGTATCTCTTTCCGTGGAAGAGATTCCAAACGAAGATCTGAAACCGGTCAAATAGCCAAATATGGGGAAAACAGACTTCTGATGAATCATACAAAAAAATGGACTAAAACAGATTTAAATTGTCATCTAGGACGGATAATAGTACAAGAATAAGGTTCTATTACTTCTATCTCTGTCCCACGAAGAGATCCCAAACGAAGATTTGTAACTGGTCAAATAGCAGAAAATAGGGAAAACAGACTTCTGATGAATCATACAAAGAAAATGGATTAAATAGATTACAAATAGTCATATGGGACACATAATAGTACAAGAAGAAGCCTCTATTACTTTTATCACATTCCGTGGAAGAGATCCAAAATGAAGATCCGTAACTGGTTTAATAGCCGAATAGGAGAAAACAGACTTCTGACGAATCATACAAAGAAAATATAGTAAATATGCTTGAAATGGTCATCTTGGACTCATAATAGTACAAGAAAAAGCCTCTATTACTTGTATCTCATTCCGTGGAAGAGATCCAGAATATAGATCCAAAAGTTGTTTAATAGCCGAATTGGGAAAAACAGACTTCTGATTAATCATACAACGAAAGTTTGGTAAATATGTTTAAAATTGTCATCTGCGACTTATAATAGTAAGAAGAAGCCTGTATTGCTTGTATCTCATTCCGTGGAAGAGATTCCAAACGAAGATTCGAAACTGGTCTAATAGCCGAATATGAGGAAATAGACTTCAGATAAATCATACAAAGAAAATAGAGTAAATATGTTTGAAATAGTCATCTGGAACTCATAATAGAAATAAGAACCATATATTACAAGTATCTCATTCCGTGGAAGAGATCCCAAATGAAGATCCAAACTTGTCTAATAGCCAAAATTTAGGAAAACAAACTTCCGATGAATCGTACAAAGGAAATGAAGTAAATATTTTTAATTAGTCATCTAGGAGTCATAATAGTACAAGGAGAAGCCTCTATTACTTGTATCTCATTCCGTGGAAGAGTTCCTTAACGAAGATCTGAAACTCGTCTAATAGCCAAAAATGGGGAAAACGGACTTCATGAATCATACAAAGAAAATGGAGTAAATAGATTTGAATTAATCATCTGGGACTCATAATAGTACAAGAAGAAGCCTCTATTACTTGTATTTCATTCCGTGGATGAGATCCAGAATGAAGTTCCAAAACTGGTTTAGTAGCCCAATAGGGAAAAACCGACTTCGAATGATTCGTACAAAGAAAAATTTAGTAAATATGCTTGAAATAGTCATCTGGGACTCATAATAGTACTAGAAGAAGCCTTTATTACTTGTATCTCATTCCTTGGAGGGGATCCCAAACGAAGATCTAAAAGTGGTCTAATAGCCGAAAACAGAGAAAACAAACTTCTGATGAATCATTCAAATAATATGGAGTAAATAGGCTTGAAATAGTTATATGGGACTCATAATAGTACGAGAAAAAGCCTCTATTACTTGTATCTCATTCCGCAGAAGAAATCCAGAATGAAGATTCGAAACTTTGTAATTGCCGAATATGGGGAAATAGACTTCCGATGAATTATACAAAGAAAATGGACTAAATAGGCTTGAAATAGTCATATGGGACTCATAATAGTACAAGAAGAAGCCACTATTACTTATACCTCATTCCATAGAAGAGATCTCAAATGAAGATATGAATCTGGTCTAATAGTAGAAATTGGGGATAACAGACTTCCGATGATATTACAAAGAAGATAGAGTTAATTGGCTTTAAATAGTCATCTGGGTCTCATAATTGTACAAGAAAAAGCTTATGTTACTTGTATCTCATTCCCAGGAAGAGATCCCAAACGAAGATTTGTAACTGGTCTAATAGCCGAAAATGGGGAAAACGGACTTCTTATAAATCATACAAAGAAAATGGAGTAAATAAGTTTGAAATAGTCATCTCAGACTCATAATAGTAATAAGAAGCATCTATTACGACTATTTCATTCCGTGGAAGAGATCCCAAATGAATATCCAAACTTGTCTAATAGCTGAAATTTGGGAAAACGGACTTCGGATGAATCTTACAAAGGAAATGGAGTAAATATGATATAAAAATTCACCTGGGAGTCAAAATAGTACAAGGAGAAGCCTCTTTTACTTGTATCTCATTCCCTAGAAGAGATTTCAAAGGAAGATCTAAAACTGGTCTAAAAGCCAATAATGGGGAAAATGGACTTTTGATAAGTCATACAAAAAAATGGTGTAAATTGGTTTGATTTAGTCATCTGGGACTCATAGTAGTACAAGAAGAAGCCTCTATTACTTGTATCTCATTCCTTGAAAAGAGATCCAGAATGAAGATCCAAAACTTGTTAAAATATAGCCGAATAGGGGAAAACAGACTTTTGATGAATCATACAAAGAAAATCTAGTAAATATGTTTGAAATAGTCATCTGGGACTCATAATAGTACAAGAAAAAGCCTCTATTACTTGTATCTCTTTCCGCGGAAGAGATTCCAAACGAAGATCTGAAACCGGTCAAATAGCCAAAAATCGGGAAAACAGACTTCTGATGAATCATACAAAAAAATGGACTAAAACGGATTTAAATAGTCATCTAGGACTCATAATAGTACAAGAATAAGGTTTTATTACTTCTATCTTTGTCCCATGAAGAGATCCCAAACGAAGATTTGTAACTGGTCAAATAGTAGAAAATGGGGAAAACAGACTTTTGATGAATCATACAAAGAAAATGGAGTATATAGATTACAAATAGTCATATGGGACACATAATAGTACAAGAAGAAGCCTCTATTACTTTTATCACATTCCGTGGAAGAGATCCATAATCAAGATCCAACACTGTTTTCATAGTTGAATAGGAGAAAACAGACTTCACACAAAATAATACAAAGAAAACTTAGTAAATATGCTTGAAATAGTCATCTGGGACTCATAATAGTACAAGATGAAGCCTCTATTATTTGTATCTCATTCCGTGGAAAAGATCCAGAATGAAGATCCAAAACTTGTTTAATAGACAAATAGGGGAAAACAGACTTCTGATGAATCATACAAAGAAAGTTCGGTAAATATGCTTGAAATAGTCATATGCGACTCATAATAGTACAAGAAGAAGTCTCTATTACTTGTATCTCATTCCGTGGAAGAGATTTCAAACGAACATTAGAAACTGGTCTAATAGCCGGAAATGGGCAAAACAGACTTCTGATGAATCATACAAAGAAAATGGTGTAAATAGACTTAAAATAGTTATGTGGGACTCATAGTAGTATAAGAACAAGCCTCTAATACTTGTATCTCATTCCATGGAAGAAATCTAGAATGAAGATTCGAAACTGGTCCAATAGCCGAATATGGCGAAATAGACTTCAGATGAATCATACAAAGAAATATGTTTGCAATAGTCATCTGGGACTCATAAAAGAAATAAAAAGCATATATTGCGAGTATCTCAGTCCGTGGAAGAGATCCTAAATGATGATCCAAAATTGAATAATAGCCGAAATTTAGGAAGAAAAACTTCTGATGAATCGTACAAAGGAAATGGAGTAAATATGATTTAAATAGTCATCTGGGAGTAATAATAATACAAAGAAAAGCCTGTATTAATTGTATCTCATTCCCTGGAAGAGTTCCTAAACGAAGATCTGAAACTGGTCTAATAGCCAAAATTGAAGAAAACGGACTTCTTATGAATCATACAAAGAAAATAGAGTAAATAGGTTTCTGACTCATAATAGTACAATAAGAAGCCTCTATTACTTGTATCACATTCCGTGGAAGAGATCCAGAATGAAGATCTAAAACTGATTTGATCGACGAATAGGGGAAAACACACTTTTGATGAATCATACAAAAAAAATTTAGTAAATATGCTTGAAATAGTCATCTGGGACTCATAATAGTACTAGAAGAAGCCTTTATTACTTGTATCTCATTCCTTGGAGGGGATCCCAAAAGAAGATCTAAAAGTGGTCTAATAGCCGAAAACAGAGAAAACAAACTTCTGATGAATCATTCAAATAATATGGAGTAAATAGGCTTGAAATAGTTATATGGGACTCATAATAGTACGAGAAAAAGCCTCTATTACTTGTATCTCATTCCGCAGAAGAAATCCAGAATGAAGATTCGAAACTTTGTAATTGCCGAATATGGGGAAATAGACTTCCGATGAATTATACAAAGAAAATGGACTAAATAGGCTTGAAATAGTCATATGGGACTCATAATAGTACAAGAAGAAGCCACTATTACTTATACCTCATTCCATAGAAGAGATCTCAAATGAAGATATGAATCTGGTCTAATAGTAGAAATTGGGGATAACAGACTTCCGATGATATTACAAAGAAGATAGAGTTAATTGGCTTTAAATAGTCATCTGGGTCTCATAATTGTACAAGAAAAAGCTTATGTTACTTGTATCTCATTCCCAGGAAGAGATCCCAAACGAAGATTTGTAACTGGTCTAATAGCCGAAAATGGGGAAAACGGACTTCTTATAAATCATACAAAGAAAATGGAGTAAATAAGTTTGAAATAGTCATCTCAGACTCATAATAGTAATAAGAAGCATCTATTACGACTATTTCATTCCGTGGAAGAGATCCCAAATGAATATCCAAACTTGTCTAATAGCTGAAATTTGGGAAAACGGACTTCGGATGAATCTTACAAAGGAAATGGAGTAAATATGATATAAAAGTTCACCTGGGAGTCAAAATAGTACAAGGAGAAGCCTCTTTTACTTGTATCTCATTCCCTGGAAGAGATTTCAAAGGAAGATCTAAAACTGGTCTAAAAGCCAATAATGGGGAAAATGGACTTTTGATAAGTCATACAAAAAAATGGTGTAAATTGGTTTGATTTAGTCATCTGGGACTCATAGTAGTACAAGAAGAAGCCTCTATTACTTGTATCTCATTCCTTGAAAAGAGATCCAGAATGAAGATCCAAAACTTGTTAAAATATAGCCGAATAGGGGAAAACAGACTTTTGATGAATCATACAAAGAAAATCTAGTAAATATGTTTGAAATAGTCATCTGGGACTCATAATAGTACAAGAAAAAGCCTCTATTACTTGTATCTCTTTCCGCAGAAGAGATTCCAAACGAAGATCTGAAACCGGTCAAATAGCCAAAAATCGGGAAAACAGACTTCTGATGAATCATACAAAAAAATGGACTAAAACGGATTTAAATAGTCATCTAGGACTCATAATAGTACAAGAATAAGGTTTTATTACTTCTATCTTTGTCCCATGAAGAGATCCCAAACGAAGATTTGTAACTGGTCAAATAGCAGAAAATGGGGAAAACAGACTTTTGATGAATCATACAAAGAAAATGGAGTATATAGATTACAAATAGTCATATGGGACACATAATAGTACAAGAAGAAGCCTCTATTACTTTTATCACATTCCGTGGAAGAGATCCATAATCAAGATCCAACACTGTTTTCATAGTTGAATAGGAGAAAACAGACTTCACACAAATAATACAAAGAAAACTTAGTAAATATGCTTGAAATAGTCATCTGGGACTCATAATAGTACAAGATGAAGCCTCTATTATTTGTATCTCATTCCGTGGAAAAGATCCAGAATGAAGATCCAAAACTTGTTTAATAGACAAATAGGGGAAAACAGACTTCTGATGAATCATACAAAGAAAGTTCGGTAAATATGCTTGAAATAGTCATATGCGACTCATAATAGTACAAGAAGAAGTCTCTATTACTTGTATCTCATTCCGTGGAAGAGATTTCAAACGAACATTAGAAACTGGTCTAATAGCCGGAAATGGGCAAAACAGACTTCTGATGAATCATACAAAGAAAATGGTGTAAATAGACTTAAAATAGTTATGTGGGACTCATAGTAGTACAAGAACAAGCCTCTAATACTTGTATCTCATTCCATGGAAGAAATCTAGAATGAAGATTCGAAACTGGTCCAATAGCCGAATATGGCGAAATAGACTTCAGATGAATCATACAAAGAAATATGTTTGCAATAGTCATCTGGGACTCATAAAAGAAATAAAAAGCATATATTGCGAGTATCTCAGTCCGTGGAAGAGATCCTAAATGATGATCCAAAATTGAATAATAGCCGAAATTTAGGAAGAAAAACTTCTGATGAATCGTACAAAGGAAATGGAGTAAATATGATTTAAATAGTCATCTGGGAGTAATAATAATACAAAGAAAAGCCTGTATTAATTGTATCTCATTCCCTGGAAGAGTTCCTAAACGAAGATCTGAAACTGGTCTAATAGCCAAAATTGAAGAAAACGGACTTCTTATGAATCATACAAAGAAAATAGAGTAAATAGGTTTCTGACTCATAATAGTACAATAAGAAGCCTCTATTACTTGTATCACATTCCGTGGAAGAGATCCAGAATGAAGATCTAAAACTGATTTGATCGACGAATAGGGGAAAACACACTTTTGATGAATCATACAAAAAAAATTTAGTAAATATGCTTGAAATAGTCATCTGGGACTCATAATAGTACTAGAAGAAGCCTTTATTACTTGTATCTCATTCCTTGGAGGGGATCCCAAACGAAGATCTAAAAGTGGTCTAATAGCCGAAAACAGAGAAAACAAACTTCTGATGAATCATTCAAATAATATGGAGTAAATAGGCTTGAAATAGTTATATGGGACTCATAATAGTACGAGAAAAAGCCTCTATTACTTGTATCTCATTCCGCAGAAGAAATCCAGAATGAAGATTCGAAACTTTGTAATTGCCGAATATGGGGAAATAGACTTCCGATGAATTATACAAAGAAAATGGACTAAATAGGCTTGAAATAGTCATATGGGACTCATAATAGTACAAGAAGAAGCCACTATTACTTATACCTCATTCCATAGAAGAGATCTCAAATGAAGATATGAATCTGGTCTAATAGTAGAAATTGGGGATAACAGACTTCCGATGATATTACAAAGAAGATAGAGTTAATTGGCTTTAAATAGTCATCTGGGTCTCATAATTGTACAAGAAAAAGCTTATGTTACTTGTATCTCATTCCCAGGAAGAGATCCCAAACGAAGATTTGTAACTGGTCTAATAGCCGAAAATGGGGAAAACGGACTTCTTATAAATCATACAAAGAAAATGGAGTAAATAAGTTTGAAATAGTAATCTCAGACTCATAATAGTAATAAGAAGCATCTATTACGACTATTTCATTCCGTGGAAGAGATCCCAAATGAATATCCAAACTTGTCTAATAGCTGAAATTTGGGAAAACGGACTTCGGATGAATCTTACAAAGGAAATGGAGTAAATATGATATAAAAATTCACCTGGGAGTCAAAATAGTACAAGGAGAAGCCTCTTTTACTTGTATCTCATTCCCTGGAAGAGATTTCAAAGGAAGATCTAAAACTGGTCTAAAAGCCAATAATGGGGAAAATGGACTTTTGATAAGTCATACAAAAAAATGGTGTAAATTGGTTTGATTTAGTCATCTGGGACTCATAGTAGTACAAGAAGAAGCCTCTATTACTTGTATCTCATTCCTTGAAAAGAGATCCAGAATGAAGATCCAAAACTTGTTAAAATATAGCCGAATAGGGAAAAACAGACTTTTGATGAATCATACAAAGAAAATCTAGTAAATATGTTTGAAATAGTCATCTGGGACTCATAATAGTACAAGAAAAAGCCTCTATTACTTGTATCTCTTTCCGCGGAAGAGATTCCAAACGAAGATCTGAAACCGGTCAAATAGCCAAAAATCGGGAAAACAGACTTCTGATGAATCATACAAAAAAATGGACTAAAACGGATTTAAATAGTCATCTAGGACTCATAATAGTACAAGAATAAGGTTTTATTACTTCTATCTTTGTCCCATGAAGAGATCCCAAACGAAGATTTGTAATTGGTCAAATAGCAGAAAATGGGGAAAACAGACTTTTGATGAATCATACAAAGAAAATGGAGTATATAGATTACAAATAGTCATATGGGACACATAATAGTACAAGAAGAAGCCTCTATTACTTTTATCACATTCCGTGGAAGAGATCCATAATCAAGATCCAACACTGTTTTCATAGTTGAATAGGAGAAAACAGACTTCACACAAATAATACAAAGAAAACTTAGTAAATATGCTTGAAATAGTCATCTGGGACTCATAATAGTACAAGATGAAGCCTCTATTATTTGTATCTCATTCCGTGGAAAAGATCCAGAATGAAGATCCAAAACTTGTTTAATAGACAAATAGGGGAAAACAGACTTCTGATGAATCATACAAAGAAAGTTCGGTAAATATGCTTGAAATAGTCATATGCGACTCATAATAGTACAAGAAGAAGTCTCTATTACTTGTATCTCATTCCGTGGAAGAGATTTCAAACGAACATTAGAAACAGGTCTAATAGCCGGAAATGGGCAAAACAGACTTCTGATGAATCATACAAAGAAAATGGTGTAAATAGACTTAAAATAGTTATGTGGGACTCATAGTAGTACAAGAACAAGCCTCTAATACTTGTATCTCATTCCATGGAAGAAATCTAGAATGAAGATTCGAAACTGGTCCAATAGCCGAATATGGCGAAATAGACTTCAGATGAATCATACAAAGAAATATGTTTGCAATAGTCATCTGGGACTCATAAAAGAAATAAAAAGCATATATTGCGAGTATCTCAGTCCGTGGAAGAGATCCTAAATGATGATCCAAAATTGAATAATAGCCGAAATTTAGGAAGAAAAACTTCTGATGAATCGTACAAAGGAAATGGAGTAAATATGATTTAAATAGTCATCTGGGAGTAATAATAATACAAAGAAAAGCCTGTATTAATTGTATCTCATTCCCTGGAAGAGTTCCTAAACGAAGATCTGAAACTGGTCTAATAGCCAAAATTAAAGAAAACGGACTTCTTATGAGTCATACAAAGAAAATAGAGTAAATAGGTTTCTGACTCATAATAGTACAATAAGAAGCCTCTATTACTTGTATCACATTCCGTGGAAGAGATCCAGAATGAAGATCTAAAACTGATTTGATCGACGAATAGGGGAAAACACACTTTTGATGAATCATACAAAAAAAATTTAGTAAATATGCTTGAAATAGTCATCTGGGACTCATAATAGTACTAGAAGAAGCCTTTATTACTTGTATCTCATTCCTTGGAGGGGATCCCAAACGAAGATCTAAAAGTGGTCTAATAGCCGAAAACAGAGAAAACAAACTTCTGATGAATCATTCAAATAATATGGAGTAAATAGGCTTGAAATAGTTATATGGGACTTATAATAGTACGAGAAAAAGCCTCTATTACTTGTATCTCATTCCGCAGAAGAAATCCAGAATGAAGATTCGAAACTTTGTAATTGCCGAATATGGGGAAATAGACTTCCGATGAATTATACAAAGAAAATGGACTAAATAGGCTTGAAATAGTCATATGGGACTCATAATAGTACAAGAAGAAGCCACTATTACTTATACCTCATTCCATAGAAGAGATCTCAAATGAAGATATGAATCTGGTCTAATAGTAGAAATTGGGGATAACAGACTTCCGATGATATTACAAAGAAGATAGAGTTAATTGGCTTTAAATAGTCATCTGGGTCTCATAATTGTACAAGAAAAAGCTTATGTTACTTGTATCTCATTCCCAGGAAGAGATCCCAAACGAAGATTTGTAACTGGTCTAATAGCCGAAAATGGGGAAAACGGACTTCTTATAAATCATACAAAGAAAATGGAGTAAATAAGTTTGAAATAGTCATCTCAGACTCATAATAGTAATAAGAAGCATCTATTACGACTATTTCATTCCGTGGAAGAGATCCCAAATGAATATCCAAACTTGTCTAATATCTGAAATTTGGGAAAACGGACTTCGGATGAATCTTACAAAGGAAATGGAGTAAATATGATATAAAAATTCACCTGGGAGTCAAAATAGTACAAGGAGAAGCCTCTTTTACTTGTATCTCATTCCCTGGAAGAGATTTCAAAGGAAGATCTAAAACTGGTCTAAAAGCCAATAATGGGGAAAATGGACTTTTGATAAGTCATACAAAAAAATGGTGTAAATTGGTTTGATTTAGTCATCTGGGACTCATAGTAGTACAAGAAGAAGCCTCTATTACTTGTATCTCATTCCTTGAAAAGAGATCCAGAATGAAGATCCAAAACTTGTTAAAATATAGCCGAATAGGGGAAAACAGACTTTTGATGAATCATACAAAGAAAATCTAGTAAATATGTTTGAAATAGTCATCTGGGACTCATAATAGTACAAGAAAAAGCCTCTATTACTTGTATCTCTTTCCGCGGAAGAGATTCCAAACGAAGATCTGAAACCGGTCAAATAGCCAAAAATCGGGAAAACAGACTTCTGATGAATCATACAAAAAAAAATGGACTAAAACGGATTTAAATAGTCATCTAGGACTCATAATAGTACAAGAATAAGGTTTTATTACTTCTATCTTTGTCCCATGAAGAGATCCCAAACGAAGATTTGTAACTGGTCAAATAGCAGAAAATGGGGAAAACAGACTTTTGATGAATCATACAAAGAAAATGGAGTATATAGATTACAAATAGTCATATGGGACACATAATAGTACAAGAAGAAGCCTCTATTACTTTTATCACATTCCGTGGAAGAGATCCATAATCAAGATCCAACACTGTTTTCATAGTTGAATAGGAGAAAACAGACTTCACACAAATAATACAAAGAAAACTTAGTAAATATGCTTGAAATAGTCATCTGGGACTCATAATAGTACAAGATGAAGCCTCTATTATTTGTATCTCATTCCGTGGAAAAGATCCCGAATGAAGATCCAAAACTTGTTTAATAGACAAATAGGGGAAAACAGACTTCTGATGAATCATACAAAGAAAGTTCGGTAAATATGCTTGAAATAGTCATATGCGACTCATAATAGTACAAGAAGAAGTCTCTATTACTTGTATCTCATTCCGTGGAAGAGATTTCAAACGAACATTAGAAACTGGTCTAATAGCCGGAAATGGGCAAAACAGACTTCTGATGAATCATACAAAGAAAATGGTGTAAATAGACTTAAAATAGTTATGTGGGACTCATAGTAGTACAAGAACAAGCCTCTAATACTTGTATCTCATTCCATGGAAGAAATCTAGAATGAAGATTCGAAACTGGTCCAATAGCCGAATATGGCAAAATAGACTTCAGATGAATCATACAAAGAAATATGTTTGCAATAGTCATCTGGGACTCATAAAAGAAATAAAAAGCATATATTGCGAGTATCTCAGTCCGTGGAAGAGATCCTAAATGATGATCCAAAATTGAATAATAGCCGAAATTTAGGAAGAAAAACTTCTGATGAATCGTACAAAGGAAATGGAGTAAATATGATTTAAATAGTCATCTGGGAGTAATAATAATACAAAGAAAAGCCTGTATTAATTGTATCTCATTCCCTGGAAGAGTTCCTAAACGAAGATCTGAAACTGGTCTAATAGCCAAAATTGAAGAAAACGGACTTCTTATGAATCATACAAAGAAAATAGAGTAAATAGGTTTCTGACTCATAATAGTACAATAAGAAGCCTCTATTACTTGTATCACATTCCGTGGAAGAGATCCAGAATGAAGATCTAAAACTGATTTGATCGACGAATAGGGGAAAACACACTTTTGATGAATCATACAAAAAAAATTTAGTAAATATGCTTGAAATAGTCATCTGGGACTCATAATAGTACTAGAAGAAGCCTTTATTACTTGTATCTCATTCCTTGGAGGGGATCCCAAACGAAGATCTAAAAGTGGTCTAATAGCCGAAAACAGAGAAAACAAACTTCTGATGAATCATTCAAATAATATGGAGTAAATAGGCTTGAAATAGTTATATGGGACTCATAATAGTACGAGAAAAAGCCTCTATTACTTGTATCTCATTCCGCAGAAGAAATCCAGAATGAAGATTCGAAACTTTGTAATTGCCGAATATGGGGAAATAGACTTCCGATGAATTATACAAAGAAAATGGACTAAATAGGCTTGAAATAGTCATATGGGACTCATAATAGTACAAGAAGAAGCCACTATTACTTATACCTCATTCCATAGAAGAGATCTCAAATGAAGATATGAATCTGGTCTAATAGTAGAAATTGGGGATAACAGACTTCCGATGATATTACAAAGAAGATAGAGTTAATTGGCTTTAAATAGTCATCTGGGTCTCATAATTGTACAAGAAAAAGCTTATGTTACTTGTATCTCATTCCCAGGAAGAGATCCCAAACGAAGATTTGTAACTGGTCTAATAGCCGAAAATGGGGAAAACGGACTTCTTATAAATCATACAAAGAAAATGGAGTAAATAAGTCTGAAATAGTAATCTCAGACTCATAATAGTAATAAGAAGCATCTATTACGACTATTTCATTCCGTGGAAGAGATCCCAAATGAATATCCAAACTTGTCTAATAGCTGAAATTTGGGAAAACGGACTTCGGATGAATCTTACAAAGGAAATGGAGTAAATATGATATAAAAATTCACCTGGGAGTCAAAATAGTACAAGGAGAAGCCTCTTTTACTTGTATCTCATTCCCTGGAAGAGATTTCAAAGGAAGATCTAAAACTGGTCTAAAAGCCAATAATGGGGAAAATGGACTTTTGATAAGTCATACAAAAAAATGGTGTAAATTGGTTTGATTTAGTCATCTGGGACTCATAGTAGTACAAGAAGAAGCCTCTATTACTTGTATCTCATTCCTTGAAAAGAGATCCAGAATGAAGATCCAAAACTTGTTAAAATATAGCCGAATAGGGGAAAACAGACTTTTGATGAATCATACAAAGAAAATCTAGTAAATATGTTTGAAATAGTCATCTGGGACTCATAATAGTACAAGAAAAAGCCTCTATTACTTGTATCTCTTTCCGCGGAAGAGATTCCAAACGAAGATCTGAAACCGGTCAAATAGCCAAAAATCGGGAAAACACACTTCTGATGAATCATACAAAAAAATGGACTAAAACGGATTTAAATAGTCATCTAGGACTCATAATAGTACAAGAATAAGGTTTTATTACTTCTATCTTTGTCCCATGAAGAGATCCCAAACGAAGATTTGTAACTGGTCAAATAGCAGAAAATGGGGAAAACAGACTTTTGATGAATCATACAAAGAAAATGGAGTATATAGATTACAAATAGTCATATGGGACACATAATAGTACAAGAAGAAGCCTCTATTACTTTTATCACATTCCGTGGAAGAGATCCATAATCAAGATCCAACACTGTTTTCATAGTTGAATAGGAGAAAACAGACTTCACACAAATAATACAAAGAAAACTTAGTAAATATGCTTGAAATAGTCATCTGGGACTCATAATAGTACAAGATGAAGCCTCTATTATTTGTATCTCATTCCGTGGAAAAGATCCAGAATGTAGATCCAAAACATGTTTAATAGACAAATAGGGGAAAACAGACTTCTGATGAATCATACAAAGAAAGTTCGGTAAATATGCTTGAAATAGTCATATGCGACTCATAATAGTACAAGAAGAAGTCTCTATTACTTGTATCTCATTCCGTGGAAGAGATTTCAAACGAACATTAGAAACAGGTCTAATAGCCGGAAATGGGCAAAACAGACTTCTGATGAATCATACAAAGAAAATGGTGTAAATAGACTTAAAATAGTTATGTGGGACTCATAGTAGTACAAGAACAAGCCTCTAATACTTGTATCTCATTCCATGGAAGAAATCTAGAATGAAGATTCGAAACTGGTCCAATAGCCGAATATGGCGAAATAGACTTCAGATGAATCATACAAAGAAATATGTTTGCAATAGTCATCTGGGACTCATAAAAGAAATAAAAAGCATATATTGCGAGTATCTCAGTCCGTGGAAGAGATCCTAAATGATGATCCAAAATTGAATAATAGCCGAAATTTAGGAAGAAAAACTTCTGATGAATCGTACAAAGGAAATGGAGTAAATATGATTTAAATAGTCATCTGGGAGTAATAATAATACAAAGAAAAGCCTGTATTAATTGTATCTCATTCCCTGGAAGAGTTCCTAAACGAAGATCTGAAACTGGTCTAATAGCCAAAATTGAAGAAAACGGACTTCTTATGAATCATACAAAGAAAATAGAGTAAATAGGTTTCTGACTCATAATAGTACAATAAGAAGCCTCTATTACTTGTATCACATTCCGTGGAAGAGATCCAGAATGAAGATCTAAAACTGATTTGATCGACGAATAGGGGAAAACACACTTTTGATGAATCATACAAAAAAAATTTAGTAAATATGCTTGAAATAGTCATCTGGGACTCATAATAGTACAAGAAGAAGCCTCTATTACTTGTATCTCTTTCCGTGGAAGAGATTCCAAACGAAGATCTGAAACCGGTCAAATAGCCAAAAATGGAGAAAACAGACTTCTGATGAATCATACAAAAAAATGGACTAAAACGGATTTAAATTGTCATCTAGGACGCATATTAGTACAAGAATAAGGTTCTATTACTTCTATCTCTGTCCCACGAAGAGATCCCAAACGAAGATTTGTAACTGGTCAAATAGCAGAAAATGGGGAAAACAGACTTCTGATGAATCATACAAAGAAAATGGAGTAAATAGATTACAAATAGTCATATGGGACACATAGTACAAGAAGAAGCCTCTATTACTTTTATCACATTCCGTGGAAGAGATCCAAAATCAAGATCCAACACTGTTTTAATAGCCGAATAGGAGAAAACAGACTTCTCACGAATAATACAAAGAAAACTTAGTAAATATGCTTGAAATAGTCATCTGGGACTCATAATAGTACAAGATGAAGCCTCTATTATTTGTATCTCATTCCGTGGAAGAGATCCAGAATGAAGATCCAAAACTTGTTTAATAGACAAATAGGGGAAAACAGACTTCTGATGAATCATACAAAGAAAGTTCAGTAAATATGCTTGAAATAGTCATCTGCGACTCATAATAGTTCAAGAAGAACTCTCTATTAATTGTATCTCATTCCGTGGAAGAGATTCCAAACGAAGATTTGAAACTGGTCTAATAGCCGGAAATGGGCAAAACAGACTTCTGATGAATCATACAAAGAAAATGGTGTAAATAGGCTTGAAATTGTTATATGGGACTCATAATAGTACAAGAACAAGCCTCTATTACTTGTATCTCATTCCATGGAAGAAATCTAGAATGAAGATTCGAAACTGGTCCAATAGCCGAATATGGCGAAATAGACTTCAGATGAATCATACAAAGAAAAATGTTTGAAATAGTCATATGGGACTCATAATAGAAATAAGAAGCATATATTGCGAGTATCTAATTCCGTGGAAGATATCCTTAATGATGATCCAAAATTGTCTAATAGCCGAAATTTAGGAAAACAAACTTCTGATGAATCGTACAAAGGAAATGGAGTAAATATGATTTAAATAGTCATCTGGGAGTCATAATAATACAAAGAGAAGCCTGTATTAATTACATCTCATTCCCTGGAAGAGTTCCTAAACGAAGATCTGAAACTGGTCTAACAGCCAAAAATGGGGAAAACGGACTTCTTATGAATCATACAAAGAAAATGGAGTAAATAGATTCGAATTCGTAATCTGGGACTTATAATAGTACAAGAAGAAGCCTCTATTACTTGTATCACATTTCGTGGAAGAGATCCAGAATGAAGATCTAAAACTGGTTTGATAGCCGAATAGGGGAAAAATAACTTTTGATGAATCATACAAAGAAAATTTAGTAAATATGCTCTAAATAGTAATCTGGGACTCATAATAGTACAAGAAGAAGCCTCTATTGCTTGTATCTCATTCCTTGGAAGAGATCCCAAACGAAGATCTAAAACTGGTCTAATAGCCGAAAACGGAGAAAACAAACGTCTGATGAATCATACAAAGAATATGGAGTAAATAGGCTTGAAATAGTTATCTGGGACTCATAATATTACAAAAAAACCTCTATTACTTGTATCTCATTCCGCAGAAGAAATCCAGAATGAAGCTTCGAAACATTGTAATTGCCGAATATGGGGAAATAGACTTCTGATGAATCATACAAAGAAAATGGAATAAATAGGCTTGAAATAGTCATATGGGACTCATAATAGTACAAGAAGAAGCCTCTTTTACTTATACCTCATTCCGTAGAAGAGATCTCAAATGAAGATATGAATCTGGTCCAATAGTAGAAATTGGGGATTACGGACTTCCGATGATATTACAAAGAAAATGGAGTAAGTTGGCTTTAAATAGTCATCTGGGTCTCATAATTGAACAGAAAAAAACCTTCTTTTACTTGTATCTCATTCCCAAGAAGAGATCCCAAAACGAAGATTTGTAACTGGTCTGATAGCCGAAAATGGGGAAAACGGACTTCTTATGTATCATACAAAGAAAATGGAGTCACTAAGTTTGATATAGTCATCTCGGACTCATAATAGTAATAAGAAGCATCTATTACGAGTATTTCATTCCGTAGAAGAGATCCCAAATGAATATCCAAACTTGTCTAATAGCCGAAATTTGGGAAAACGGACTTCAGATGAATCTTACAAAGGAAATGGAGTAGATATGATTTAAAAAGTTACAAATGGACTTTTGATGAAAAGGAATATTACATGTATCTAATTCTTTGGAAGAGATCCCAAACGAAGATTTTGAAACTGGTTTAATAACCAAAAATGGGAAAAACGGACTGCTGATGAACCGTACAAAGAAAATGGATTAAATAGGTTTGAAATAGTCATCAGGGACTCATAATAGTACAAGAAGAGGCCTCTATTACTCTTATCACATTCCGTGGAAGAGATCCATAATGAAGATCAAAAACTGGTTTAATAGCCGAATAGGAGGAAACAGACTTCTGACGAATCATACAAAGAAAATTTAGTAAATATGCTTGAAATAGTCATCTAGGACTCATAATAGTATAAGAAGATACCTCTATTACTTGTATCTCATTACGTGGAATAGATCCATAATGAAGATCCAAAACTTATTTAATAGCCAAATAGGGGAAAACAGACTTCTGATGAATCATACGAAGAATGGTTGGTAAATAGGCTTGAAATAGTCATCTTTGACTCATAATAGTACAAGAAGAAGCCTCTATTACTTGTATCTCATTCCGTGGAAGAGATTCCAAACAAAGATTTGAAACTGGTCTAATCGCCGGAAATGGGCAAAATAGACTTCTGATGAATCATACAAAGAAAATGAATAAATCGGATTTAAATAGTCATCTAGGACTCATAATAGTACAAGAAGAAGATTCTATTACTTGTATCTCATTCCCAGGAAGAGATCCCAAACAAAGATTTATAACTCGTCAAATAGCCTAAAATGGGGAAAACGGACTTCTGATGAATCATACAAAGAAAATGGAGTAAATAGGTTTGAAATAGTCATATGGGACTCATAATAGTACAAGAAGAAGCCTCTATTACTCTTATCACATTCCGTGGAAGAGATCCATAATGAAGATCCAAAACTGGTTTAATAGCCGAATAGGAGAAAACAGACTTTTGACGAATCATACAAAGAAAATTTTAGTAAATATGCTTGAAATAGTCATCTGGGACTCATAATAGTTCAAGAAGTAGATTCTATTACTTGTATCTAATTCCCTGGAAGTGATCCCAAACGAAGATTTGAAACTGGTTTAATAGCTGAATATGGGAAAAACGGACTTCTGATGAATCATACAAAGAAAATGGATAAAATAGGTTTGATTTAGTCACTTGGGACTCATAATAGTACAAGAAGAACCCTTTATTACTCTTATCACATTCCGTGGAAAAGATCCAGAATGAAGATCCAAAACTGGTGTAATAGCCGAATGAAGAAAATTTAGTAACTATGCTTGAAATAGTCATCTCGGTCTCATAATAGTACAAGACGATGCCTCTATTACTTGTAACTCATTCCGAGGAAGAGATCCAGAATAAAGATCCAAAACCTGTGTAATAGCTGAACAGGAGAAAATAGACTTCTGATGAATCATCCAAAGAAAGTTTGGTAAATATGCTTGAAAAAGTCATCTGCGACTCATAATAGAACAAGAAGAAGCCTCTAGTACTTGTATCTCATTCCGTGGAAGAGATTCCAAACGAAGATTTGAAACTGGTCTAATAGCCGGAAATGGGCAAAACAGACTTATGATGAATCATACAAAGAAAATGGAGTAAATAGGCTTGAAATAATTATGTGGGACACATAATAGCACAATAAGAAGCATATATTACTTGTATCTCATTCTGTGGAAGAAATCCATAATGAAGATTCGAAACTGGACTAATAGCCGAATATGAGGAAATAGACTTAAGATGAATCATACAAAGAAAATAGAGTAAATATGTTTGAAATAGTCATCTCGGACGCATAATAGAAATAAGAAGCATATATTACGAGTATCTCATTCTAAGGAAGAGATCCCAAATGAAGATCCAAACTTGTCTAATAGCCGAAATTTAGGAAAACAAAGTTCTGATAAATCTTACAAAGGTAATGGAGTAAATATAATTTAAATAGTCATCTGGGATCATAATAGTACAAGAAGTAGATTATGTTACTTGTATCTAATTACCAGGAAGAGATCCCAAACGAAGATTTAAAACTGGTTTAATAGCTGAAAATGGGAAAAACGGACTTCTGATGAGCCATACAAAGAAAATGGATTAAACAGGTTTGAAATAGTTATCTGGGAATCATAATAGTACAAGAAGAAGCCTCTATTACTCTTATCACTTGAAATAGTCATCTGGGACTCATAATAGTACAAGAAGATGCCTTTATTACTTGTATCTCATCGCTGGAGGGATCCAGAATGAAGATCCAAAACTTGTTTCATAGCCGAATAGGAAAAAAGGACTTCTAATGAATCATACAAAGAAATTTTGGTAAATATGCTTGAAATAGTCATCTGCGACTCATAATAGTACAAGAAGAAGCCACTATTACTTGTATCTCATTATGTGGAAGAGATTCCAAACGAAGATTTGAAACTTGTCTAATAGCCGGAAATGGGCAAAACAGACTTCTGATGAATCATACAAAAAATGGAGTAAATAGGCTTGAAATAATTATGTGGGACTCATAATAGTACAATAAGAAGCCTATATTACTTGTATCTCATTCTGTGGAAGAAATCCAGAATGGAGGTTCGAAACTGGACTAATAGCCGAATATGGGGAAATAGACTTCAGATGAATAATACAAAGAAAATGGAGTAAATATGTTTGAAATAGTCATCTAGGACTCATAATAGAAATAAGAAGCATATATTACGAGTATCTCATTCGGTGGAAGATATCCCAAATGAAGATCCAAACTTGTCTTATAGCCGAAATTTAGGAAAACAAACTTCTGATGAATCTTACAAAGGAAATGGAGTAAATATGATTTAAATAGTCATCTGGGAGTCATAACAGTACAAGGAGAAGCCTCTATTACTTGTATCTCATTCCCTCGAAGAGTTCCTAAACGAAGATCTGAAACTGGTCTAATTGCCAAAAATGGGGAAAATGGACTTCTGATGAATCATACAAAGAAAATGGAGTAAATAGGTTTGAATTAGTCATGTGGGACTCAGAATATTACAAGAAGAATCCTCTATTACTTGTATTTACATTCCCTGTAAGAGATCCCGAATGAAGATCCAAAACTGGTTTTATAGCCGAATAGGAGAACATAGACTTCTGACGAATCATACAAAGAAAATTTAGTAAATATGCTTGAAATAGTAATTTGGGACTCATAATAGTACAAGAAGATGCCTCTATTACTTGTATCTCAATCCGTGGAGAGTTCCAGAATGAAGATCCAAAACTTGTTTAATAGCCGAATATGGGAAAAAGACTTCTGATGAATCATACAAAGAAAGTTTGGGAAATCTACTTGAAATAATCATTTGCGACTCATAATAGTACAAAAAGAAGCCTCTATTACTTGTATCTCATTCCGTGGAAGAGATTCCAAACAAAGATTTGAAACTGGTCTAATAGCCAGAAATGAGCAAAACAGACAGCTGATGAATCATACAAAGAAAATGGTGTAAATAGGCTTGAAATAGTTATGTGGGACTCATAATAGTACAAGAACAAGCCTCTATTACTTGTATCTCATTCCATGGAAGAAATCTAGAATGAAGATTCGAAACTAGACTAATAGCCAAATATGGGGAAATAGACTTCAGATGAATCATACAAAAAAATGGAGTAAATATGTTTGTAATAGTCATCTAGGACTCATAATAGAAATAAGAAGCATATATTACGAGTATCTCATTTCGGGGAAGGGATCCCAAATGATGATCCAAACTTGTCTTATAACCGAAATTTAGGGAAACAAACTTCTGATGAATCTTACAAGGGAAATGGAGTGAACGTGATTTAAATAGTCATCTGCGAGTCATAATAGTACAAGGAGAAGCCTTTATTACTTGTATCTCATTCCCTGGAAGAGTTCCTAAACGAAGATCTAAAACTGGTCTAATTGCCAAAAATGGGGAAAACGGACTTCTGATGAATCATACAAAGAAAATGGAGTAAATAGGTTTGAATTAGTCATATGGGACTCATTATAGTACAAGAAGAAGTCTCTATTACTTGTATTTGCATTCCGTGGAAGAGATCCCGAATGAAGATCCAAAACAGGTTTTATAGCCGAATAGGAGAACATAGACTTCTGACGAATCATACAACAAAAATTTAGTAAATTTAGTAAATTTAGTAAATTTAGTAAATATACACAAGCTTAGTAAATCTCTCAAATCCAATTTAAGCTCCTTCAAGAAATCCGAAATCTCTACTGCTAACCCCTTATATTTATCTAAGTGTGATGTCTCATCAAGGTTTTATTAATAAAACAAGATTATCAATGCAAGAATACTAGATATGGTGCAGCCTTAACGTCAAAATCACTACAATGCAATCAAACAACAGATAACCAAGACATTGAAAACAACCCAAACATTAGCATCTTGACAAGTGTTTATCATCTACTCCCTATGCAAATGTGTGCAAATCTATATGAAATGCATCAAGACTCAATCTTAGTTATGTAAATGCAACTAAATGATATTTTTTGTTCCAAAAAATTTGAAAATTTTATGGATTTTCAGTGTATATGGATGAATATATGAATGCATGAAACTCAAGTATGTAAAAGAGAAAATAAGAAAACAAAACACAAAGTCAAATGCAATACCCTCCTCCACATATAAATTACACAGTCTCTTGTATATTAGTAGCTTGAAGGAGGTGAATAAAACAAACTAGAAATGATTACAAAAGGATACATAAAGAAAGAAGAGGAGTTAAGTACCTTAGAAAAGGTTTTGGCAAAAAAGAGGTTTTGGCACTATTTCAACTATCCACTTGCTTTGAACTCCACCTGATCCTAGGATCAAAGGAAACCACAAACAAAAACTTAAATGGCTACAATATGTACAGGAATAACATGGGAATACTTTTCTTGCTCCTTAAGATTATGGAGGAGGATGGAGTGGAACTGGAGTTCCTTCTCTTATCTTCTTGAACAATGTAGTGGCTCCACAGTGGAGCTTCTCCTTAGGTTTTCTAATTCTCTTTCTTGGTCCCCTTAGTCCACTAAACATCTTCACTTTGATTCCATCAAACAAGTCAAGAAGACAAACACCATCAAAGGCTTCACCATCGTACTCATTGTGATCAAGAGGGTCTTCATCTTTTTTTAGCACTTCAGCCTTGAATCCCCTCAGCTCTTCCATGGCATCAGGTGGCTTTTTAGCAGCTCCTCTCTCAACATTAGTGATGCTTCCACAAAAGCTTGAAGGTGGAGGCTTCATTGCATAGCTAACTCCACCATTCACCTTCTTTAGGGTGACTCTCTCTTTGGTGAAGTCAAGATCAGCGCCTGATGTGTTCAGAAATGGAGTCTCAAGTAGTAGAGAAGGCTTTTGAGTGAGATCCATTTCCATCGCAACAAAATCAGTTGGTATCTTGGATGCTCAAACCCTCACAGAAAAGTGTTCAGTGAGACCAACAGGTTTGCTTGAAGATGAAACCCCAAAAGTTATTGTGGAATCATATTGTCTCAGATTGGTGGCTCCTAGTTCTTTTGACAATTCAAGAGATATCTTATTGATACTTGAACCTTTGTCACACATGGCCTCTTCCACAACCAATTCACCAAGATCACAAGAGACTAGAAACTTTCCTGGATTACCAAGCTTGTGGAGGGTTGTTTCTTTCTTCTTCTTCTTGCCAACTAAAGAGTTCAAAATTGGCTCCACCTTTTCTATGTTTCCAAGAAGGTCTGTGATGAATATTGCTTGATCCTTCACTTGCATCAGAGTTTGAAGTGGAGGCAAGGGAACACCAGCCTCATCCATCTCTTTTCTAAACCTTGAGAGCACACCCTTTTGAGCCTTTGTAAGAAATCTACCAGGATAAGTATAGGAGATTGGTACTGAAGCTCATCCTCAATGTGTGATGCTTCATCATTGATTAAAGGCTCTTGATTCTTCTTCTTGGGTTCACCTTGTCTCTTTTGGGGAGGTGACTGATTTGCAAGCTCCTTTAGAGCATATTATACTCCAACAAGCTTATCATTCTCAGCCATTTCAGCTCCTTGTTTGACCTCCACTTCAGCTTCTACAACCTCAGCTTCAATTGCTTTGTCTTCTTCATCAGCCTTGGCATCACTAGCTGAACTCAAGTGAAGAGCACTTCCCCCACACTTAGACTCAATGCGCACATTGATCTTCTTAGTAGAGATTGTGATGGAGAACTCTTCTTCAGCCCCATAAAGCATTTCTTCAATAATGGATGCTTCAACCTCTTTGTTGAAGTTGATGTCCTTGTCATGTAAGAAACGACAATACTCTTTGTGTAGGGGCTTACTCTTTCCAAGGAGTGAATATTGTTGCTGCTGTGATGCTATGGCTTCCTCCAACTCAAGTTGCCCCACTCTTAATGTAAGGTCTGCTAGTTTAGTGTCTAGCTCCAATGTGATCTGAGCCAACTTGAAGTATATAGCAGCCATGGCCGTCATGTAAGTCTCTCTTTGAATAGCTTGCAGTTGGAGGACATGCTGCAACATATCAGTGACACTCAACTCATGAGGTGGAAGTGGACTACCTTTGGCGTGATATAGAGGGAAGGGATCAGAAAGCTGGGGCTGGTCTCCATAACTGCTGTGATAAGCAGCACCATAAACTTCATAAGGGGACCCATGGTTGATGCCACTTGGAGAGCCTTGGTAGTAAGCTTGAGGGTGATATATTGTACCTATAAGAGAAACAAAAGAAAATGAAAATCAGTACTGAAATAAATGCTTAGTCTAAGCAAGAACTCAATCTCAAATGCACTAAAACCAATCCCATGCGGCAACGGCGCCAATTGATGTTAAGGTTTTGAATCCTTTTGATCAATCCTCAAATGCGCATGTCATTGTAGTACTTGAGGTGTTAACCCACTCGGGAATCTAATGGCAATTGAGATGGAGAGAACTATGCTAAGCTAAGCTAATAAGGAAGAGTTTTTGTTGTCTAACAACCTAATGACAAACAAGAAAGCAAAAGGAATCAATTTAAGAGCAGTAATGACAAAGAAATACAGAACAAAAACAGAGTAAAAGCTATGACTTCAAAGATAAAAGATGGTTCAAGAGCAAGACAATGGTGATCATGTGCATGTCTAGGGTGACCAAAACAAGCAATTCTAAACACTCAACCTTACGTAAGGAACACTAACAAAGACTAAACCAATCTCTTGGCATTAATCCCTTTGCTAAATCACGTTTCAAACCTACTTTTGGTGGTGTATATATGACAAGCAAGCATTAAAATCAAGTTTCATAAAACCAATTAGCATGCTGGATATCTAATCTCTTAGGCTAGGTTTACTAATCTCTTATGCAATATATCAAACATCAACTCACATTCTCCTGCATCATCAATGTCTAAAGGCAATTTCTACACCAATGTGGTAATAAGTAGTAAGCACATTCTCATGCATAATCAATGTCTAAAGGCAATTTCTCCACCAATGTGGTAGTAAGGAATAAGCACATTCAAGCAAGAAATGATAGATGCAAAGACTCATGATTTTCTAAACACCATTTTCAAGCAATGAACTTCATTCAGGCATTACATCAAACACTTAGTGAGCAAGAGAAAGCCTAAGATCAACTTCTCCAACAAAGAGGTACTAGGCATTAAGAACAATCATATAAGAAAGGGAATGAGAACATCTAAGCCCTAATCATCCTAAACAATCACTAAAATCACCCCATCTGCCCTAATCTCGAACCAAAAGCAAACTACTCACTAATCATGGTGAAAACCATCAAGTCTATGAAGAAAAGATGGTTAATCGTGATTAGAAAGACAAAAGATTAAGGGGAATGAAAACTATTATTGAAATAAACAAAGATTCAGATACAAATTATTCAAAATCTAGAGAAGAAAAAAAGAACTGCTGGATAAAGAGATATTCCAAAAAATTAAAGATTTTAGGTATTTATAGGAGTCTAAGCGAAAATGGCAAAATTATAAATAAATCGTCTTCTGTCTGGGTCAGTATCGGTCATCCATGACCGATATGGGTGACCGATGTGAAGGACATCGGTCAGGCTTGACCGATGTAGCTGATCGATCCAGGTTGAGCGGTTTCACGAATATTGTGATCTCGTTGGAACGGCATACCAGAATGACCTGAAACCATCGTTCATGATGCAAAGACTCATGATTATCTAAACACCATTTCCAAGCAATGAACTTCATTCAGGCATTACATCAAACACTTAGTTATCAAGACAAAACCTAAGATCAACTTCTCCAACAAAGTGGTACTAGACATTAAGAACAATCATATTAGAAAAGGAATGAGAAGATCTAAGCCCTAATCAACCTAAACAATCACAAAAATCACCCCATCTGCCCTAATCTCGAACCAAAAGCAAACTACTCACTAATCATAGTGAAAACCATCAAATCTATGAAGAAAATATGGTTAATCATGATTAGAAAGACAAAAGATTAAGGGGAATGAAAACTATTATTGAAATAAACAATGATTCAAATACAAATTTATTCCAAATCTAGAGAAGAAAAAAAGAAATGCTAGATAAAGAGATATTCCCAAAAATTAGGGATTTTAGGTATTTATAGGAGTCTAAGCAAAAATGGCAAAATTGTAAATAAATCGTCTTCAGTCTGGGTCAGTATCGGTCATCCATGACCGATATTGGTGACCGATGTGAAGGACATCGGTCAGGCTTGACCGATGTAGCTGATCGATGCAGGTTGAGCGGTTTCACGAATATTGCGATATCGTTAGAACAGCATATCAGAATGACCTGAAACCATCGTTCATGAAGAGTGCAGAAGCTGAATCAAGACGGAGGCTATTCAGCCGAGTTGATCATCAAGTCGGTGAAGATCAACGGTCAAACCTCCAAATGGACATATACTCACCTTATTCTCCGTAACTCTTCAACCACGGATGGGAATGATTCGAAACCAATCCCAAATTAAAGTTAACTCACGGGGCTACAATGTTGATGAAGAGCGCGGAGGCCAAATCGGAATGGAATCACCTCATCTGAGCTGATTTTCAGTCTATATGGTCCCTCGCTTGCATTACATCGGTCATAGGTGACCGATACAGATGACCGATGGAGCATTCACTTAATTCCCATTGCTCACTCTACGGATGACCGATAGAGAATTCACTTGATTCCCAGCGGTCACAGGTGACCGATGCAGATGACCGATGGGATTCATCAGCTTCTCTGTTGGTTTGTATCGGTCACCATTGACCGATGTGATTCCCGAACTGATTGATGTGGGTTGAGCGGTTACACGAAAACATCTGTAACATACTAACCGATGCTGGGAATGACCTAAAACGAACTCTAGACGTATGATAACTCACGGGGCTACAACATTGTTGAAGACTGTTGAAGCTAAATCGGGTTGGAGTGCTTTGTCCGAGCCGGTTTTGTCAGGTGAAGTTTCTGGCCGCCTCAACAAGGTGCACCTTCTTCTTGGCTCTTTTGATGTCTTCTGCTGCACCCACCATCATGTTCAATGCTTCTTGTAGTCTCAAAACTCTCCAAACATACCTGCCAAAGTCCTCAAATGCACAAAACATGCAATGCACACCCTAAATCTACACTAAGTCCTAATTGAATGCAAATGGGATAAAAGCAAGCAAAAATGCATGTTTAAAGACTATAAAACAATGAAAAATGTATGCTAATATGGTTTAAATAATGAGTATATGAGTCTTCAAGGAGTTGCTGGTGTTCAGGGAAAGAAAGGAGTCCAAGGTGAGCAAGGTTAGAGAGGACCACCACATGGTGCACGCCCAATCAGACCCATTGGAGCAAGAGATGTGCCCAATGCTTACAACAACAGAACAGGAACTACAGACCTAACCCAAACCTGTCATAGAGAAGCAACAATGTTGCCAACCCCCAAGACCAAGTTTACCCTCCGCAATAACTTCAAGGGAATCAGCCAAGGCCTTTTGCGCCATTCAATCAAAGATATGCACCAACGAATAACTTCGAAGGCAACTTCCAGCAAAAGCACTTTTCTCCTCCTGGTTTCTCTCAAGGTCAATAAAGTTCATCAAACACCAATGATGCTGAAGTGAAGGACTTTTGCAACAACTACTTCAAGGCCAACAAGCTACTAATGTGAATATCACAAAGAAGTTTATTGAGGTTTACAACAAAATGGATACTCTTCATATGGAGTTGTCAAACAAGTTTGATGGGTTGGATTCAAGAGTGAGGACACTAGAGAAAAAAAAGGGCACAGCTGGTCCCAAACCACAAGGAAACCTTCCTGGAAAACCAGAAGCTAATTCTAAGGAGTTCTGCAACGCCATAGTCACTGAAGAAGAGACCTTCTCAGATGAAGAGGAAGCTGTCATTGAATAATTCCTTTCTTTGCTCAATGAGGACATTAAACTTCAGAGTGGGGAGAGTAGTTTTTAGCAGCTGACGCCAACCATGAGGTTGCAAAGGAAGAGTCTCATGAAGTGATAGCTAGAATTTTTTGCAGTGGTGTATGCAATGATGTATCAAAGCTCAAATGCAACACTTAGTTGTAGTAAAGTATGCAAGAGAGTATCAATCCAATCCTAGGAGCTAGAAAGATCAGTGAGAATGCAAGGATCTTGTAAAACTAAGCAAATGAAGGATAGTTTTGTGAAATTCCTAAAAACTAAATGCAATGATTAAATGCAGGGCAAAACTATTTTAAAAATACCAGGAACAAGCTAGCTAACACGAGGAAAAGACAGATGATTAAAATGCAAAGCTACGAATTACTAAAATTCGACTAGTGGATCGACCACGAGATCGACCACTAGATCGAGCAAAAGCAATCGATCTGAAAAGCAGTTTAAGCGAAAGTAAATCTAATGACCAGGGTGCAAGCAAGCAACAAGCGAATGATCAACATATACTAAGAAAAAAATAAAAGGAGGGTCCAAGGTTGAGATTCATGTTCAGGGGTTTCAAAGGTTTCAGCTTGGGTTGAAAACTTTAGATCTACTCACTTTGTGAGGTTCCCTAAGCCTTGAAAACTAAACAAGATCCATCCATGGCATGTGGTATGGATCACTCTCTCATTCTCTCCTCCAGACCCATGGCTTTTGACGGAAAAAGATATCGAGAGGCAAGAAGAACAGATTTCAAACATGCGGCTTAACTAGTCCCCTAAACTACCATGGCGTTTGGGAAATGGTAACAAGTCTCTAGGATGCGATTTTCAGAGATCTCTGGATCCTGTCAAGGTAAGAGCTCTCTCTGATCATAAAGAACTTGGCGTGAGACTCTTTAAGCCTTAAGAACTCGACATCCTAGAAGAGAAAGCTTTTAAGAACAAGAAAACACCAAACTTGAAAACCTTTTCGACCCCTTGAATCCTCTCAACCCCAAAACCCAATGAAACTACTCGCGACTCATGAAATAAACCGTACGAAATGCAATAAACGAAGAACTAAACATGAAAGGCGATTGATTTAACTTAAATGATTCAATATTCAAAAGCAAACTAGAAAAAGCTCGAAGTCTAACTATGGCGAATCGCCTAAAACGAGAGAGAAGATAGAAAAGTAGTCGACAAAACGTGATAATAAAAGGGATCGTTGGTCTTTGCCTAAAATGGCCAAACCGCAAATGGTCCCCCCCTTCGCTACGGTCCAAAAACAGGCTGGACGGATAAGGTTGGTATGGGTTCGATCACGAAGCTCGATCTGGCAATTGATCATGCCCTGGATCGAGCGGCTCTTGGTCGATCCCCTAGTCGATCCAGTACTCATCGGGTTGGATGCTCGATCCAGTCCTCGATCTGCATGGCTTCGTCTACGTCCGTACTCCAAATCGATCTCTATGCTCGATATTCTGGTCGATCTCATCTAGATCGACCTGCCTTGCTCGATCTGCTACTCGATCTCAGGTCCTTAGCGTGCAATCCTGATTTCTCTAAGCGTCCACGAACCTCTTCACGAGCCTCAGCACGTCCACGAATCTTCCATAGCTCCAAAGTAACCGAAAGCAACCTGATTGTGATGCAAAATGCACGAAACATGCGAATGCTGGTGCAAAGACACTCTAGGACCTAAAGTGATGCAAACTAACCTAATATGCAATGTAAATGCATTAGAAACTAAACTATATGTATGAAAAATGCATGGAATATACAGTTATATCAACTCCCCCAAACTTACCTTTTGCTTGCCCTCAAGCAAACAAAATTAAAGAAGGGAGAGAGGTTTGAAAACAACCGGGGGTTTAAGCTTCTTGCAAAGGTGCCTTCCAAATGAATCAATCTCAACGTCCTAGTTACTAGTTCTAAAATGCAATACATACACTCATACTCGAAAGAACTTAGCTATACTCATCGCACAAAGAATTTCAGATCATGACTCTCCTATTCCAAACAATCAAAGAAATCCATCCTTTAACATTCATTAATAACCGAACCATGAATCAAACTCATGCACTTTAAAGCAGAACACATTTGGCTAAGGGTATAGGCTATGAGCATAGAATGATCTCATTTGAAAAAGGGTTTCTCTCAAAAATGGTAAGAACTTTATGCATAATGCTAAAGGTAAAGGCAATTGATGCATACATGATCAGATTCTCATCTACCCATGTAAACTAACAGCAATCCTAAAACCCCTCTCATTCATTTTTATTTAAGCTCACTCACCACTTAGAGTCTACCCTTTTTCCCAAAGCGAAAGCTTTGCGATCCCCAAAACAAAACAGAAAGCATTTTAACTCTTTTAGGTTAGTGAAAAAGTTTGAAAATACTAAACTCTTTAACTCTTTCTTATCGATAACTCTCTTTTATATATTTTTTTCTTTTTCTTCTCTTTTATTTTTGGCACTTAGGCTCTTTTTTATTATTTTTTTATTTTGAGAGAGTTATCTTCTGAAATTATTAGAGCATTATACATTTTTAAGCACAAAACCTTTCACTCAAAACCTTTTTCTTACTTCAAATATTAAACTCTTTTCGAAACCGAAAGCATAAAAGCATGAAAACAATCCCAATGATCCCCCAAACTTATCCTAAGCCTACATCTAGCTTCAAAATACAAAGCTAGCAATCATATGAGAACCTAATCATGTCGCCTAAACGTAACACTTTACGCTAAGTTCAAACCGGAAGAGGCCTCACAATGATTTCACACACGAAAACTTGGCTTCAAAGAAAGGTAAGGGTCAAGGTGGGAGTTCTACTTAGGCTCACAAAGAGTGGTAAAAGGAAGAAGAGAGCCTAAATATTTTTAAGATCCATGTGTTCATTTTCAAGTGCATAAGAATGATATTTAAAAATTCAAGTTAGGGTTCTCACTTAATATGACAAGTTTCAAATCATGAGAGTTCAATTCAAGTTACGAAAATCAAAACAAGTGATCCAAGCATGGTAAGAACTTACTTTCAAAGTGTGAGCAAAGCATTAGAGAAATACCAACTAGGAGATTGAAACCATTCATAAGCTTAAAACACCTTTTTAAGAAAACTTTAACCCCTTATGCAAATGTAAACAACCTAGATGCTTAAAAATTCTAGACTCAATCCTAAAATGCTTAACAAGATCAATGCAACTACATGAATTTTTCTTAAAATTTTTAAAATTTTTACAAATTTTTCCTGCAATGAAGACTCAAGGATGCTAAAGGGAAAATAAGATCAGAATAAACATGTCAAACCACACACATACTCCCCCAAACTTGAATGACATCGTCCTGGTGGCAAACAAATTCAAAGGAGCTCAAAACACAATGCAAAAAGAAAGAAAATATAAAAGGTATATACAAGGGTAGGTCGTTTGGTACCTCGGAGCTAGACTCGGCTGGAACTTGAGGATGTTCCAGCGGAGCTGCTCGTGCTAAAGGAGTGTCGGGCTATGTTCTTGCCTTTATCCTCGGTGGGGAAACCATATACGGAATATCGAGCTTGTTGCGCGGTTCCTTGCTGCTCACAGATGACAATGCCGCCAGTTGACCTCCTCATCTTCTCGGGCTGGGTAACCTCTTCACTCTTTGACCCCTTAGACCTCGCGGATGAGCTTCCTTGAAGCGCCTTGACTTTCTTGGCAAGCTTCTTGATCATCTTTCCTTGCCACTTAGTTATCCTCCGCTGCATCTCCACCACTGAGGCAAGAAACTTCTCAGCTTTGGTCCGCGGCTCAAAATCCATCCTCGGAAGCTCAAAGTGGGCCGGTATTGCTCCATCTGATGGTGGTGACTCTGATTGCTCTAGCGTGGACTGAATGGGCATCATTGTTGTTCCAAGCGAAGCGTAGCACTCCTCGTGTGTTGGGCATAACTAAATCGTACCGATGCTATCCAAGTTAGTCTCCTCAACGTTTGGTAAGATGCAAACGTTCTTCTTCCCTCCGTAATCGTAGAACTGATAAGCGAGGAATCCTGGAGCTGGCGTAGGTCCCAAGCTATCGGTATTTCGCATGTAAGTCTCGTCCATGAATGACCTGTCCGCGCAAGGCACGAACCGTTAAAGTGGTACACCGGCTTGGATGAAGAGCGGCGTGAGAAACCCTCCAATGTAAGCTGAGCTCGCCTTGCATCTAAGAGCGTAAGCCTTGTACTCCACCTAGGAGGAGGCTAGAATGCACCCGTAGTTGACATCGTTCCCGAGGTCATCCATAAGCGGATCATGGTTCTTCTCTTCGCTGCTGCATAGTATTCCATTGATCCCTTGGAAGTGGAAACACTGCTCGGTCTTCGTCACCGTGGGAGACACGGCTCATCCGCTGAAGGTGTTTGCCAACAACTTGAGCGTGTACCTCAGAACGGGATTCCTCACTTTCTTGATTTTAGCCGTGTTGGCTTTGTACTCTTCATCGCATAGCACGTCCCATATGATGCTGGCGTTCTTGAGAGGCGGAAACTCCACTTGCTTAGCCGTGGCTTTGAGTCCGTATGCTTGGCAAAGCTCCTCAATGGAAAGGTGATAGGATCGCTTCTTGACCTTGAAGCTGAGATGCCCTTGAGAGGGAGTTGGAAGGCTCGGATTCTCATAGGAGAACGCCAAGGTAGAAAGGAAATCCATCGTCACTTGCGGATATGTTGGACAGTCCATCCTTGAAAGGCATGCAAGCCCCATGTTTTGTAGAAGGGAGTCAAAATCCCCTAGGAGACCCATCCATTCCAGCAAATCTCTGCTCGTGAACTTAGTAGGCTTAAAGCGCAGCCTCTCTAGCCACTTCTTCGCCGCCTTCTCCTCCTTAGTCCAACGGGTCCTCTCATGAATTTGCTGAGGTTCCTCCTCTTGAACTTGTTGAGTTCCCTCTTCCTGAACCACTCGTCGTTCATCCTCTCTCTGTGCAGCCTCTTCTCTAGTTCTCTTAGGTGCCATTGGTGCCTGTAACACGATTCTCAAACAAAGAGTGAGCAAAGGCGGCGAGAAATCGAGAAAGAGACTAACGAGAAGGAAAAATCTACAACTAACACCCTAGATTTTTGAGGGATTTATAAAGATTATATCTAGATAAAGGAAAAGAAGATCTAGAGATAGGATTAAATCTAGAATATTTCCTGATTTCTAGGTACTTTGAAAAAAAAATCGAGAAAACCCTTAGCAACTTAAATCGATCAAGCGGTTATAAAAGGAAATATTGAAAAGATTTAATTAAAAATCTTGAAATACCTTGCAAGATCGAGGATAAGAGCTAAATGCCTTTGGGAAAAGAGCAAGAACACTCCCTCTCGATTAAAAACTCGAAGGAATAGAGATGAGAGAGTGTAAAATTGTTGAAAACTTAAAGGCAACAAATATATAAAACCGTGGGTGATGAAAGTGGTTTTCTGACAAAAGGTGGCCAAGGCACAAATTTCGTGGTCAAAGATTCCTGCCTTGACCACCATTCAAAATTAAAAAGCAAGGGAAAGGAGAAAGAGAGGGAAAAAATTTTGTTACCTCGGCATGAGATCGAGTCCCTTCGGTCGATCTAGGACTCGATCTCATGCCCATAATGGCTGGATCGAGACACTTGATCGATCAGTGACTCGATTCGACTAGAATCGAGTCTTAGATCGATTATATTCTCTCGTTCCTTGACTTTTGGTCAACTAGGCTGAGTCCGTGTGATCGAGCCATGTTCTCGATTCAGGGGTCGATTCGATTTAGATCGAGTGATGGATCGAGTCGAGTGATCGATCTGTCTTGAAGGATTTTCCCGAGAGAAAATAGATCGGTCGATCCATTTTTGGTTCGATCGATCTAAACTCCAAGAATTTCCCAAGACATTTTAGATCGGCCGATCTAGATAGAACCGATCGATCCGTGCTCATCTAGATCGACCTCGTCACTCGATCTCGTCTAGATCGAGTAACTCCTCTCGATTCACTAACTCGATCTAGTAAAGATCGAGTTAGGATTAGTCGATCTAGCACTCGATCTATAGTCGATATTCGCCCCTTCTCACTCCTTTTGGATCTAAGATCTTTGCCTGCAATCCCTTATACCTGTTCCTACACACTCACAAGATAAAAGCATAAAACTGGAAAAGAAATAAAGCAAAAATATGTACAGGATAGACATGGGAATGCCTCCCAAGTGCGCTTTCTTTAACGTCTTTAGCTAGACTTTACTTGGTTTAGGCAGATGGTGGGTCTTGGAGAAGCATTGAGGTGCTCTCCTTGTCAAACGCACTCGCCATGTATGCTTAACTCTATGTCCGTTCACTGTGAATACATTCCCACTCTTGCCCACAAACGTGACAGCTCTGTAAGGTAATACTTCCTTGATTTCATACGGACCGCTCCACCGTGACTTTAGCTTCCCTGGAACGAGCTTGAGCCTTGGATTGTATAGCAGCACCAAACTCCCTTCCTTAAGCTCCTTAGGTACTAGTTTCTTGTCATAAGCAGCCTTGGTACGTTCCTTGTAGATTCTAGAGCTTTCGTAAGCGTCCAGCCTCAGCTCATCAAGCTCGTGCAACTGGATCAACCGCTTCTCCTGAGCCGTCTTCAGATCAAAATTCAATCGCTTCACAGCCCACAGCGCCCTATGTTCCAGCTCAACGGGGAGATGACATCCTTTGCCGTAGAGTAGGCTGAAAGGAGTAGTACCAATGGACGTTTTGAAAGCAGTCCGGTACGCCCACAAAGCGTCATCAAACTTCACCGCCCAATCCTTCCGAGTTATCCCAACAGTTCTCTTGAGTATCGCCTTTATCTGCGGTTAGAGACCTCCACTTGGCCACTCATTTGAGGATGGTAAGGCGTAGCTACATTGCGCTTCACGCCATACTTCCTTAGCAGATTTTCAAACAGCTTGTTGATGAAATGGCTCCCTCCGTCGCTTATCACCACTTTGGGAACTCAAAACCTCGGGAAAATAATGCTCTTAAAGAGCTTGATCACCACCTTAGAGTCGTTTGTTGGGGAAGCAATGGCCTCAACCCACATAGAGACGTAGTCTACAGCTACGAGTATGAACTAGTTGCCGTATGGTGAAGGAAACGGCCCCATAAAGTCTAGGCCCCATGCGTCAAAAATGTCTACCTCGAAGATTGGAACTTGAGGCATCTCGTTCCTCTTAGTGATATTCCCTGCTCTTTGACAAGCTTCGCAACTCATCACGAACTCATGGGTGTCTCTGAAGATGGACAGCCACCAGAAGCCGGCTTGTAAGACCTTAGTGGCGGTTTTGAATGAAGCAAAGTGCCCTCCATACGAAGACCCGTGGCAATGGAAGATGATATCTCTTGCTTCCTCCTTTGTCACGCATCTTCTATACAGGCTATCCACCCCTCTCTTGTATAAATAGGGCTCATCCCAATAGTAGTGGCTCACGTCCCTCATGAACTTCTTCCTATTGTAGTTGTCGGCTCCTCCCCACATGCCAAGTAGTTCACAATATCCGCGTACCAAGGTAGATCCTCCTCTTTGAAGCTCAGAACTTCCTCAAACTGCCCCTCTAGGCTCCCACAAACAGCCGTAGTGATTGCCATGAGTTGTTCCTCGAGCAGAGAATCATCTAAAGGAAGAGACTCGTCGATTCTTAACCGAGAGAGATGGTCAGCAACGCCGTTCTCTATCCCTTTCTTGTCTCTGATTTCCATGTCAAATTCTTGGAGTAAGAGGATCCATCTCAAAAGCCTCGGCTTAGTGTCATTCTTGGAATAGATATAACGCAAAGCCGCGTGATCCGTGTAAACAATGGTTTTGGAACCCACGAGGTAAGCCCTGAACTTCTCAAAGGCGAATACAACCGCCAATAGCTCATTTTCCGTAGTGGTGTACCTCGTTTGCGTGTCATCCAAGGTTCTTGAAGCATAGTAAATCATGTGCAGCTTCTTATCCTTCTTTTGGCCTAGAACGGCTCCCACGGCATAGTCACTAGCATCACACATAATCTCGAAAGGTAGAGTCCAGTCTGGTGCTTGCACTATAGGCGCGGATACTAGGGCCTCCTTGTGGTCACGAAAGCTTGCAAACACTCCTGATCAAAGACGAATTCGGCCTCCTTGCACAACAGCCGCGTAAGAGGGCGTGCAATTTTAGAGAAATCTTTGATGAAGCGCCTGTAGAAGCCGGCGTGTCCCAAGAAACTTCTCACTCCTTTGACGTTAACTGGCGGCTCAAGGCTTGTCATTACTTCAATCTTTGCCTTGTCGACTTCAATACACTTCTCTGATATCTTATGGCCAAGCACGATCCCCTCCTTAACCATGAAGTGGCACTTTTCCCAGTTAAGCACCAAGTTTGTCTCCTCACAACGCTTTAGTACCCTGCAAAGATTCAACAAACACGCAGAAAAAGATGCACCATAGACCGAGAAATCATCCATAAATACCTCTACCATCTCTTCTATTAGATCGGAGAAGATCGACATCATACACCGCTGAAACGTAACCGGTGCGTTACACAATCCGAATGGCATCCTTCGATAAGCGAAGGTGCCATAAGGGCATGTAAAGGTCATCTTCTCCTGATCATTTGGATGGATTGGTATTTGGAAAAATCCACTATATCCGTCAAGAAAGCAATAGTTGATTAGCAAGTCTTTCAAGCATTTGATCAATAAAAAGAAAGGAAATATGATCCTTTCTAGTAGCAAGATGAAGCTTCCTATAATCAATACACATACGATGTCCAGTAATTGTTCTAGTAGGTATAAGCTCATCTTTGTCATTCTTAATGACCGTGATCCCTCCCTTCTTAGGCACCACGTGTACGGGAGAAACCCACGTGCTGTCAGTTATGGGATAGATCACGTCAGCCTCTAAAAGCTTAAGAATCTCTTTCTTAACCACCTCTTTCAAATTAGGATTCAAACGCCTTTGATGTTCTATAGAAGAGGCGTTCTCATTATCCAAGTGAATCCTATGAGTGCAAAGCATTGGTGAAAGGCCCTTGAGATCACTTAGAGAGTACCCAATGGCCTTCCTATACTTTCTCAACTCAGTTAAGAGCGAGTGCAACTCATCATCACTTAAGTTTTCATTCACAATCACCGGATAGGTCTCGTTAAGACTTACGAAAGCATACCTTAGCCCTTTTGGAAGCTCCTTAAGGTCCACCTTTGGGGCTAACAGCTCTCTCCATTCATCCCCGTGGCTGTTGCTGTTGTTTTCCTCCTTAGAGCCATCCTTAGAACCCGAGGCATGGCCCTTGAGGCTGCTTTCTCCAACCGCTATCCCTTCTGGAATTGATTCGTCAGGTCGATCTTGCTCTCGATGCCGTCTAGATCGAGCAGTTTTGCTCGATTCACTCTCTCGATTTAATGTGGATCGAGTGAGAGATCGAGACGCAGAGTCGATCTCCAGATTAGACCCCAAACTGATCGGAAGGCTTCTCTCGATCTTGGACTCGATTGTTTTCCTGGATCGATCACCCTCCTCGATCTGACTATCGAATTGACTCCTAGATCGAGTAATGCTGTCGATCTCTGAGTCGATCTCTAGGCAAACGCCTTCATCTTCCAGCACAACCTTCCTTGAATCAAGCAAGTTGACGTATTCCTGAGTTCTCTGATCCACGTAACCGAACTCTCCTGGTTCCTTAGTTAGTGCCAGCTTCAAATGCTCTTCCTGAGCCAACTCTTCCAGCAACTCATCCGCCAAAGCATCCAACATTTCAATGTAGAAAGCTTGCCCTTCTATCGTAGGCTTCTTCAGAACCTCATTGATGTCGAAGTCCAGCCTTATTTCTTTACCCAAATGCAAGGCAATCTTCCCGTTCTTGACGTTTATGATAACTCCGGCGGTGGCTAAGAAAGGTCTACCGAGAATGAGTGGATCATTTGGTTCTTCATCCATTTCCAACACAACGAAGTCCGTAGGCACGTTTACTCCACTGATCTTCACTGGCAGGTCCTCAAGCAAACCCACGGGTAACCTCACACTTCTGTCAGCTAGTACCAACGAGATTCTACAATCCTTGAAACGGGTAAAGCCAAGCTTCTTTGCCACGGAATGAGGCATCAGATTTATGCTAGCTCCGAGATCACAAAGGCAACTCTTGAACTCCAAAGGACCTAAAGTGCAAGGTATAGTGAAGCTTCCAGGGTCTCCCAACTTCTTAGGGACTATCTCCTTGTGTATCACAGCACTACACTCCTCACTTAGAACAAGCACTTCCTTGCTTTTCTTATTCTTCTTCACGAGAGTGTCTTTGAAGAATTTGGCGCACTTAGGCATCATTGCAAGGCAGTCCACGAGAGGTAGCTTGATCTCTACATCCTTAAGGTGCTTCTCAAACAATACTTTATGCTCCTGAGTTGATTCTTGAAATGGCCAGGAAAAGGTAGCTTTGGTACATACAGTGGGGGTACATAAGCATCCTTCTCCTTAGTAGTTTGCTCCGCTTTCTTCTCAACAACCGCTTTGTCTCCTCTTCTTGGTCCTTGAATCCAGACATTGTCAAAGTTGCTCTCATCATCGGCTGAAAGCTTACCCTCCCCATCTGGAATTACAACGTCCTCGTTGATCTTGGGAGTAACCGTATGTGCTAGCTCTTTCCCACTTCTTAGCGTAATGGCATTGGCGTATTCCTTGGGATTTTGCTCAGACTTGCCCGGTAAGCTATTCTGACCACTTGAGCTTGCCTTTCCCTTCTCAAGTTGCTTGATCTTATTATTCAAGGTTGTAATCTGAGTAGAGAAATCCGTGAGAGACGAGTCTAAGCGAGTGTTCATATCGGCAAACTTCTGGTTTGTAGAGGCTTGCTCTTGAATCAGTTGTTGAAACATAGCTTGGACAGGATCAACTTGTTGTTGCATCGGTTGTTGCTGCTGAGGTACAAAGCTCGGAGGGTACATTGGCGTATAACCTTTGTTTCCTTGCGGTTGTCCTTGGAAGTTGTTCTGCCCTTGCCCTTGGAAGCCACCACTTGGCTGAAAACCTTTGTTGTAAGGGACAAAAGGCTTTGCTTGCTGAGCAGGGTACACTTGATCCTTAGGGTTCGCGACATTTGTGCTACGGTATAAGAGATTGTTGTTGTGGTTGTATCCTTGTGAATATCCTTGAGGTTTGTAGTTGTTTTGACCCGCCACCCAATTGGCTTCTTCTTGGCTCAACTCAAGCTCCTCATGGCTCTCATCCGCTTCACCAACAAAGTGAACATGCTTCTGATTTGCCAAACGAACTTGTCGATCTTCTCATGCATAGATTTCAACTCTTTCTTGTGAGACTCTAGTTCAGAACCTCTCGGTGCACGGTCGTAATCCTCAGCATAGTTTCCGTCACTTAATGCTAAGTTCTCAATCAGCTCCATGCCTTCTTCTACTTCTTGACCAAGGAAATTTCCCTTACTAGCCGTGTCAAGCAACAAGCGAATCTTTGGTGAAGCTCCGTGGTAGATGGTGCTGAGTAAGGTCTCTTCACTGAAGCCGTGATGAGGACACTAGATTGTGTAATCTTTAAACCGTTCCATGGCTTCGTTGAACGTCTCATTGTTCCTTTCAGTGAAGTCGCTGATTTCACTTCTCAACCGTGCTGTTCTGGTGCTAGAGAAGAATTTTGAGAGAAACGCCTTTTTACACTCGGCCCATGATGTAATGGTGCCTTGTGGAAGTGTCTTCTCCCAATGTCTAGCCTTGTCTCCAAGAGAAAATGGAAAGAGACGTAGCTTGAAAGTATCTTCGGATATGCCGTTTATCTTGATCATCCCACATACTTGTTCGAAATTATCAAGGTGTTCCAAGGGATCTTCCATTGCTAGCCAGTGAAACTTATTGTTTTGCACCATTGAGATGAAACCCGGCTTAATCTCGAAGTTGTTGTTCTGTACAGGAGGAGGAGTGATCCCAAACCTATTGTGATGAGTATTGGGAGCATCTCCGGCTCCTATGCTCCTTGGGGGTCTAGCCGCGTGTTGGGGGTTTCCATTGCGCCTTCCCACTGCCCCGTGAGCTGGAGGAGGTCCCTCTGGATGCTCGTGCTCGGCCATAGCTTCAAAGTCAACCAAACCGTGCTGAACAATCTCCTCAAAAGCTCTAGCTTGTTCTCGTACTCTTCTTTGCCGTGAATGACCAAGTTGATGAATGATGTCCAAGGGTTGAAGTAGATGGTTGTCTCCTCTGGAACGAAGCCTCTATTACTTGTATCTGATCCCGTGGAAGAGATTCCAAACAAAGATTTGAAACTGGTCTAATAGCCGGAAATGGGCAAGACAGACTTCTGATGAATCATTCAAAGAAAATGTAGTAAATAGGCTTGAAATAGTTATGTGGGACTCATAATATTATAAGAAGAAGCGTTAATTACTTGTATCTCATTCCGTGGATGAAATCCAGAATGAAGATTCGAAACTGGTCTGACGGCCGAATATGGGGAAATAGACTTCAGATGAATCATACAAAGAAAATGGAGTAAATATGTTTGAAATAGTCATCTGGGACTCATAATAGAAATAAGAAGCATAAATTGCCAGTATCTAATTCCATGGAAGAGATCCCAAATGAAGATCCAAATTTGTCTAATAGCCAAAATTTAGGAAAACAAACTTCTGATGAATCGCACAAAGGCAATGGAGTAAATATGATTTAAATAGTCACCTGGGAGTCATAATAGTACAAGGAGAAGCCTTTATTACTTGTATCTCATTCCTTGGAAGAGTTCCTAAACGAAGATCTGAAACTGGTCTACTAGCCAAAAATGCAGAAAACCGACTTCTTATGAATCATACAAAGAAAATAGAGCAAATAGGTTTGAATTAGTCATCTGGGACTTATAATAATACAAGAAGAAGCCTCTTTGACTTGTATCACATTCCGTGGAAGAGATCCATAATGAAGATCCTAAACTGGTTTAATAGACGAATAGGGGAAAACAGACTTTTGATGAATCATACAAAGAAAATATAGTAAATATGCTTGAAATAGTCATCTGGGACTTAAAATAGTAAAGGAAGAAGCCTCTATTACATGTATCTCATTCCTTGGAGGAGATCCCAAATGAAGATCAAAAACTGGTCTAATAGCCGAAAACGGAGAAAACAAACTTCTGATGAATAATACAAAGAAAATAGAGTAAATAGGCTTGAAATAGTCATATGGGACTCATAATAGAACAAGAAGAAGCCTCTATTACTTATACCTCATTCCGTAGAAGAGATCTCAAATGAAGATATGAATTTGGTCTAATAGCAGAAATTGGGGATAATGGACTTCCGATGATATTACAAAGAAAATAGAGTAAATTGGCTTTAAATAGCCATCTGGGTCTCATAATTGTACAAGAAGTAGCTTATATTACTTATATCTCATTCCCACGAAGAGATCCCAAACGAGGATTTGTAACTTGTCTAATAGCCGAAAATGGGGAAAACGGACTTCTTATTAATCAAACAAAGAAAATGGAGTAAATATGTTTGAAATAGTCATCTGGGACTCATAATTGTAATAAGAAGCATCTATTACGAGTATTTCATTCCGTGGAAGAGATCCCAAATGAATATCCAAACTTGTCTAATAGCTGAAATTTTGGAAAATGGACTTCTGATGAATGTTACAAAGGACATGGAGTAAATATAATTTAAATTGTCACCTGGGAGTTATAATAGTACAAGGAGAAGCCTCTATTACTTGTATCTCATTCCCTGAAAGAGATCCAAAAGGAAGATCTAAAACTGGTCTAATAGCCAAAATTGGGGAAAATGGACTTCTGATGAGTCATACAAAGAAAATGGTGTAAATAGGTTTGAATTAGTCATCTAGGACTCATAATAGTACAAGAAAAAGCCTTTATTACTTGTATCTCATTCCATGGAAGAGATCCAGAACGAAGATCCAAAACTGGTTTAATAGGTGAATAGGGGAAAACAGACTTTTGATGAATCATATAAAGAAAATTTAGTAAATATTCTTGAAATAATTATCTCGGACTCATAATAGTACAAGAAGAAGCTTCTATTACATATACCTCACTCCGTAGAAGAGATTTCAAATGAAGATATGAATCCGGTCTAATAGCTGAAATTGGGGATAAGGAATATACGATGATATTACAAAGAAAATGGAGTAAATCGGATTTAAATAGTCTTCTAGGACTCATAATAGTACAAGAAGAAGGTTCAATTACTTGTATGTCATTCCCTGGAAGAGATCCCAAACGAAGATTTGAATCTGGTCAAATAGCCGAAAGTGGGGAAAACGGACTTCTGATGAATCATACAAAGAAAATAGGGTAAATAGATTTGAAATAGTCATCTAGGACTCATAATAGTACAAGAAGAAGCCTCTATTACTCTTATCACATTCATGGAAGAGATCCAGAATGATGATCCAAAACTGGTTTAATAGCCGAATAGGAGAAAACAGATTTCTAACGAATCATACAAAAAAAAATTAGTAAATATGCTTGAAATAGTCATCTGGGACTCATAATAGTACAAGAAGAAGCCTCAATTACTTGTATCTCATTCTGTGGAAGAGATCTAGAGTGAAGATCCAAAACTTGTTTAATAGCCGAATAGGGGAAAACAGACTTCTGATGAATCATACAAAGAAAGTTTGGTAAATATGCTTAATATAGTCAACTGCAACTCATAATAGTACAAAAGAAGCCTCTATTACTTGTATCTGATTCCATGGAAGAGATTCTAAACGAAGATTTGAAACTGGTCTAATAGCCGAAAATGGGCAAAACAGACTTCTGATTAATCATTCAAAGAAAATGTAGTATATAGGTTTGAAATAGTTATGTGGGACTCATATTATTACAAGAAGAAGCGTTAATTACTTGTATCTCATTTTGTGGATGAAATCCAGAATGAAGATTCGAAACTGGTCTAACAGCCGAATATAGGAAAATACACTTCAGATGAATCATACAAAGAAAATGGAGTAAATATATTTAAAATAGTCATCTGGGAGTCTTAATAGAAATAAGAAGCATATATTGCGAGTATCTCATTCCATGGAAGAGATCCCAAATGAAGATCCAAACTTGTCTAATAGCCAAAATTTAGGAAAACAAACTTCTGATGAATCGTACAAAGGAAATGGAGTAAATATGATTTAAATAGTCACCTGGGAGTCATAATATTACTTGTATCTTATTCCTTGGAAGAGTTCCTAAACGAAGATCTGAAACTGGTCTAATAGCCAAAAATGCAGAAAACGGACTTCTTATGAATCATACAAAGAAAATGGAGCAAATAGGTTTGAATTAGTCATATGGGACTCATAATAGTACAAGAAGAAGCCTCTTTTACTTGTATCACATTCCGTGGAAGAGATCCATAATGAAGATCCAAAACTGGTTTAATAGCCGAATAGGGGAAAACAGACTTTTGATATATCATACAAAGAAAATATAGTAAATATGCTTGAAATAGTCATCTGGGACTTATAATAGTACAGGAAGAAGCCTCTATTACATGTATCTCATTCCTTGGAGGAGACCCCAAACGAAGATCAAAAACTGGTCTAATAGCCGAAAACGGAGAAAACAAACTTCTGATGAATAATACAAAGAAAATAGAGTAAATAGGCTTGAAATAGTCATATTGGACTCACAATAGTACAAGAAGAAGCCTCTATTACTTATACCTCATTCCGTAGAAGAGATCTCAAATGAAGATATAAATCTGGTCTAATAGCAGAAATTGGGGATAACGGACTTCCGATGATATTACAAAGAAAATGGAGTAAATCGGCTTTAAATAGTCATCTGGGTCTCATAATTGTACAAGAAGAAGCTTATATTACTTATATCTCATTCCCAGGAAGAGATCACAAACGAGGATTTGTAACTTGTCTAATAGCCGAAAATGGGGAAAACGGACTTCTTATAAATCATACAAAGAAAATGGAGTAAAAATGTTTCAAATAGTCATCGTGGACTCATAATAGTAATAAGAAGCATCTATTACGAGTATTTCATTCCGGGGAAGAGATCCCAAATAAATATCCAAATAAAATTGAGTAAATATGATTTAAATTGAGTAAAATTGAGTAAAATTTGGGAAAACGGATTTCTGATGAATCTTACAAATAAAATTGAGTAAATATGATTTAAATTGTCACCTGTGAGTCATAATAGTACAAGGAGAAACCTCTATTACTTGTATCTCATTCCATGGAAGAGATCCCAAAGGAAGATCTAAAACTGGTCTAATAGCCAAAGTTGCGGAAAATGGACTTTTGATATACAAAGAAAATGGTGTAAATAGGTTTGAATTAGTCATCTGGTACTTATAATAGTACAGGAAAAAGCCTCTATTACTTGTATCTCATTTCGTGGAAGAGATCCACAATGAAGATCCAAAACTAGTTAATATCCGAATAGGGGAAAACAGCCTTCTGATGAATCATACAAAGAAAATTTAGTAAGTATTCTTTAAATAGTCATCTGGGACTTATAACGTCTTTCTTTTAACGTCTTTAGCTAGACTTTACTTGGTTTAGGCAGATGGTGGGTCTTGGAGAAGCATTAAGGTGCTCTCCTTGTCAAATGCACTAGCCATGTACGGCTTAACTCTGTGCCCGTTCACTGTGAATGCATCTCCACTCTTGCCGACCAACGTGACAGCCCCGTAAGGTAGTACTTCCTTGATCTCATCGGACCGCTCCACCGTGACTTCAGCTTTCATGGAAAGAGCTTCAGCCTCGAGTTGTAAAGCAGCACAAAACTCCCTTCGTTAAGCTCCTTAGGTACCAGCTTCTTGTCATGAGCAGCCTTGGTACGTTCCTTGTAGATCCGAGCGCTTTCGTAGGCATCCAGCCTTAGCTCATCAAGCTCGTGCAGTTGGATCAAACGCTTCTCCTGAGCCGTCTTCAGATCAAAATTCAGCTGCTTCACAGCCCACAACGCCCTATGCTCTATCTCAACAGGAAGGTGACAGCCTTTACAGTAGAGAAGAGTGAAGGGGGTGGTACCAATAGGCGTCTTGAAGGCAGTTCGGTACGCCCACAAAGCGTCATCTAACTTCAAAGCCCAGTCCTTCCGAGTAGTCCCAACTGTTCTCTCGAGTATCGCCTTGATCTGACGGTTAGAGACCTCTACTTGGCCACTCGTTTGAGGATGGTAAGGCGTAGCTACCTTATGCTTCACACCATACTTCTTTAGCAGATTTTCAAACAGCTTGTTGATGAAATGGCTCCCTCCATCGCTTATCACCACCTTGGGAACTCCAAACCTCGGAAAAATAATGCTCTTAAAGAGCTTGATCACCACCTTAGAGTCGTTTGTTGGGGAAGCAATGGCCTCAACCCACTTAGAGACGTAGTCTACAGCTACGAGTATGAACTTGTTGCCGTATGATGAAGGGAACGGCCCCATGAAGTCTATGCCCCACGCGTCAAAGACATCTACCTCGAAGATAGGAACTTGAGGCATCTCGTTCCTCTTAGTGATATTCCCTGCTCGTTGACACGCCTCACAGCTCTTTACAAACTCGTGTATGTGAAGAGTCACCTGGGAGTCAAAATAGTACAAGGAGAAGCCTCTTTTACTTGTATCTCATTCCCTGGAAGAGATTCCAAAGGAAGATCTAAAACTGGTCTAAAAGCCAATAATGGGGAAAATGGACTTTTGATGAGTCATACAAAAAAATGGTGTAAATTGGTTTGACTTAGGCATCTGGGACTCATAGTAGTACAAGAAGAAGCCTCTATTACTTGTATCTCATTCCGTGGAAAGAGATCCAGAATGAAGATCCAAAACTTGTTAATATATAGCCGAATAGGGGAAAACAGACTTTTGATGAATCATACGAAGAAAATTTAGTAAATATGTTTGAAATAGTCATCTGGGACTCATAATAGTACAAGAAGAAGCCTCTATTACTTGTATCTCTTTCCGTGGAAGAGATTCCAAACGAAGATCTGAAACCGGTCAAATAGCCAAAAATCGGGAAAACAGACTTCTGATGAATCATACAAAAAAATGGACTAAAACGGATTTAAATAGTCATCTAGGACTCATAATAGTACAAGAATAAGGTTTTATTACTTCTATCTCTGTCCCATGAAGAGATCCCAAACGAAGATTTGTAACTGGTCAAATAGCAGAAAATGGGGAAAACAGACTTTTGATGAATCATACAAAGAAAATGGAGTATATAGATTACAAATAGTCATATGGGACATATAATAGTACAAGAAGAAGCCTCTATTACTTTTATCACATTATGTGGAAGAGATCCATAATCAAGATCCAACACTGTTTTAATAGTGGAATAGGAGAAAACAGACTTCTCATAAATAATACAAAGAAAACTTAGTAAATATGCTTGAAATAGTCATCTGGGACTCATAATAGTACAAGATGAAGCCTCTATTATTTGTATCTCATTCCGTTGAAGAGATCCAGAATGAAGATCCAAAACTTGTTTAATAGACGAATAGGGGAAAACAGACTTCTGATGAATCATACAAAGAAAGTTCGGTAAATATGCTTGAAATAGTCATATGCGACTCATAATAGTACAATAAGAAGTCTCTATTACTTGTATCTCTTTCCGTGGAAGAGATTCCAAACGAACATTTGAAACTGGTCTAATAGCCGGAAATGGGCAAAACAGACTTCTGATGAATCATACAAAGAAAATGGTGTAAATAGGCTTAAAATAGTTATGTGGGACTCATAGTAGTACAAGAACAAGCCTCTATTACTTGTATCTCATTCCATGGAAGAAATCTAGAATGAAGATTCGAAACTGGTCCAATAGCCGAATATGGCGAAATAGACTTCTGATGAATCATACAAAGAAATATGTTTGCAATAGTCATCTGGGACTCATAAAAGAAATAAAAAGCATATATTTCGAGTATCTCAGTCCGTGGAAGAGATCCTAAATGATGATCCAAAATTGAATAATAGCCGAAATTTAGGAAGAAAAACTTCTGATGAATCGTACAAAGGAAATGGAGTAAATATGATTTAAATAGTCATCTGGGAGTAATAATAATACAAAGAGAAGCCTGTATTAATTGTATCTCATTCCCTGGAAGAGTTCCTAAACGAGAATCTGAAACTGGTCTAATAGCCAAAATTGAGGAAAACGGACTTCTTATGAATCATACAAAGAAAATAGATTAAATAGGTTTCTGACTCATAATAGTACAATAAGAAGCCTCTATTACTTGTATCACATTCCGTGGAAGAGATCCAGAATGAAGATCTAAAACTGATTTGATCGCCGAATAGGGGAAAACACACTTTTGATGAATCATACAAAGAAAATTTAGTAAATATGCTTGAAATAGTCATCTGGGACTCATAATAGTACAAGAAGAAGCCTCTATTACTTGTATCTCTTTCCGTGGAAGAGATTCCAAACGAAGATCTGAAACCGGTCAAATAGCCAAAAATGGGGAAAACAGTCTTCTGATGAATTATACAAAAAAATGGACTAAAACGGATTTAAATTGTCATCTAGGACTCATAATAGTACAAGAATAAGGTTCTATTACTTCTATCTCTGTCCCACGAAGAGATCCCAAACGAAGATTTGTAACTGGTCAAATAGCAGAAAATGGGGAAAACAGACTTCTGATGAATCATACAAAGAAAATGGAGTAAATAGATTACAAATAGTCATATGGGACACATAATAGTACAAGAAGAAGCCTCTATTACTTTTATCACATTCCGTGGAAGAGATCCAGAATCAAGATCCAACACTATTTTAATAGCCGAATAGGAGAAAACAGACTTCTCACGAATAATGCAAAGAAAACTTAGTAAATATGCTTGAAATAGTCATCTAGGACTCATAATAGTACAAGATGAAGCCTCTATTATTTTATCTCATTCCGTGGAAGAGATCCAGAATGAAGATCCAAAACTTGTTTAATAGACAAATAGGGGAAAACAGACTTCTGATGAATCATACAGAGAAAGTTCAGTAAATAGGCTTGAAATAGTCATCTGCGACTCATAATAGTACAAGAAGAACTCTCTATTAATTGTATCTCATTCCGTGGAAGAGATTCCAAACGAAGATTTGAAACTGGTCTAATAGCCGGAAATGGGCAAAACAGACTTCTGATGAATCATACAAAGAAAATGGTGTAAATAGGCTTAAAATTGTTATATGGGACTCATAATAGTACAAGAACAAGCCTCTATTAGTTGTATCTCATTCCATGAAAGAAATCTAGAATGAAGATTTGAAACTGGTCCAATAGCCGAATATGGCGAAATAGACTTCAGATGAATCATACAAAGAAAAATGTTTGAAATAGTCATATGAGACTCATAATAGAAATAAGAAGCATATATTGCGAGTATCTAATTCCGTGGAAGATATCCTAAATGATGATCCAAAATTGTCTGATAGCCGAAATTTAGGAAAACAAACTTCTGAAGAATCGTACAAAGGAAATGGAGTAAATATGATTTAAATAGTCATCTGAGAGTCATAATAATACAAAGAGAAGCCTGTATTAATTACATATCATTCCCTGGAAGAGTTCCTAAACGAAGATCTGAAACTGGTCTAACAGCCAAAAATGGAGAAAACGGACTTCTTATGAATCATACAAAGAAAATGGAGTAAATAGATTCGAATTCGTAATCTGGGACTTATAATAGTACAAGAAGAAGCCTCTATTACTTGTATCAAATTCCGTGGAAGAGATCCAGAATGAAGATCTAAAACTGGTTTGATAGCCGAATAGGGAAAAAATAACTTTTGATGAATCATACAAAGAAAATTTAGTAAATATGCTTGAAATAGTAATCTGGGACTCATAATAGTACAAGAAGAAGCCTCTATTGCTTATATCTCATTCCTTGGAAGAGATCCCAAATGAAGATCAAAAACTGGTCTAATAGCCGAAAACGGACAAAACAAACTTCTGATGAATCATACAAAGAATATGGAGTAAATAGGCTTGAAATAGTTATCTGGGACTCATAATATTACAAAAAAGCCTCTATTACTTGTATCTCATTCCGCAGAAGAAATCCAGAATGAAGCTTCGAAACACTGTAATTGCCGAATATGGGGAAATAGACTTCCGATGAATTATACAAAGAAAATGGAATAAATAGGCTTGAAATAGTCATATGGGACTCATAATAGTACAAGAAGAAGCCTCTATTACTTATACCTCATTCCGTATAAGAGATTTCAAATGAAGATATGAATCTGGTCCAATAGTAGAAATTGGGGATTACAGACTTCCGATGATATTACAAAGAAAATGGAGTAAGTTGGCTTTAAATAGTCATCTGGGTCTCATAATTGAACAAAAAAAAGCTTATGTTACTTGTATCTCATTCCCAGGAAGAGATCCCAAAACGAAGATTTGTAACTGGTCTAATAGCCGAAAATGGGGAAAACGGACTTCTTATGTATCATACAAATAAAATGGAGTCATTAAGTTTGAATCAGTCATCTCGGACTCATAATAGTAATAAGAAGCATCTATTACGAGTATTTCATTCCGTGGAAGAGATCCCAAATGAATATCCAAACTTGTCTAATAGCCGAAATTTGGGAAAACGGACTTCGGATGAATCTTACAAAGGAAATGGAGTAAATATGATTTAAAAAGTTACAAATGGACTTTTGATGAAATGGAATATTACATGTATCTAATTCTTTGGAAGAGATCCCAAACGAAGATTTTGAAACTGGTTTAATAACCAAAAATGGGAAAAACGGACTGCTGATGAACCGTACAAAGAAAATGGATTAAATAGGTTTGAAATAGTCATCAGGGACTCATAATAGTACAAGAAGAGGCCTCTATTACTCTTATCACATTCCGTGGAAGAGATCCATAATGAAGATCAAAAACTAGTTTAATAGCCGAATAGGAGGAAACAGACTTCTGACGAATCATACAAAGAAAATTTAGTAAATATGCTTGAAATAGTCATCTAGGACTCATAATAGTATAAGAAGATACATCTATTACTTGTATCTCATTACGTGGAATAGATCCATAATGAAGATCCAAAACTTATTTAATAGCTAAATAGGGGAAAACAGACTTCTGATGAATCATACAAAGAATGGTTGGTAAATAGGCTTGAAATAGTCATCTTTGACTCATAATAGTACAAGAAGAAGCCTCTATTACTTGTATCTCATTCCGTGGAAGAGATTCCAAACAAAGATTTGAAACTGGTCTAATCGCTGGAAATGGGCAAAACAGACTTCTGATGAATCATACAAAGAAAATGAATAAATCGGATTTAAATAGTCATCTAGGACTCATAATAGTACAAGAAGAAGATTATATTACTTGTATCTCATTCTCAGGAAGAGATCCCAAACAAAGATTTGTAACTCGTCAAATAGCCTAAAATGGGGAAAACGGACTTCTGATGAATCATAGAAAGAAAATGGAGTAAATAGGTTTTAAATAGTCATATGGGACTCATAATAGTACAAGAAGAAGCCTCAATTACTCTTATCACATTCCGTGGAAGAGATCCATAATGAAGATCCAAAACTGGTTTAATAGCCGAATAGGAGAAAACAGACTTCTGACGAATCATACAAAGAAAATTTTAGTAAATATGCTTGAAATAATCATCTGGGACTCATAATAGTTCAAGAAGTAGATTCTATTACTTGTATCTAATTCCCTGGAAGTGATCCCAAACGAAGATTTGAAACTGGTTTAATAGCTGAATATGGGAAAAACGGACTTCTGATGAATCATACAAGGAAAATGGATTAAATAGGTTTAATTTAGTCACTTGGGACTCATAATAGTACAAGAAGAACCCTCTATTACTCTTATCACATTCTGTGGAAAAGATCCAGAATGAAGATCCAAAACTGGTGTAATAATCGAATGAAGAAAATTTAGTAACTATGCTTGAAATAGTCATCTCGGTCTCATAATAGTACAAGACGATGCCTCTATTACTTGTAACTCATTCCGAGGAAGAGATCCAGAATAAAGATCCAAAACCTGTGTAATAGCTGAACAGGGGAAAACAGACTTCTGATGAATCATCCAAAGAAAGTTTGGTAAATAATCTTGAAAAAGTCATCTGCGACTCATAATAGAATAAGAAGAAGCCTCTATTACTTGTATCTCATTCCGTGGAAGAGATTCCAAATGAAGATTTGAAACTGGTCTAATAGCCGGAAATGGGCAAAACAGACTTATGATGAATCATACAAAGAAAATGGAGTAAATAGGCTTGAAATAATTATGTGGGACTCATAATAGTACAATAAGAAGCATATATTACTTGTATCTCATTCTTTGGAAGAAATCCAGAATGAAGATTCGAAACTGGACTAATAGCCGAATATGAGGAAATAGACTTAAGATGAATCATACAAAGAAAATAGAGTAAATATGTTTGAAATAGTCATCTCGGACTCATAGTAGAAATAAGAAGCATATATTCCGAGTATCTCATTCTAAGGAAGAGATCCCAAATGAAGATCCAAACTTGTCTAATAGCCGAAATTTAGGAAAATAAACTTCTGATAAATCTTACAAAGGTAATGGAGTAAATATAATTTAAATAGTCATCTGGGACTCATAATAGTACAAGAAGTAGATTATGTTACTTGTATCTAATTACCAGGAAGAGATTCCAAACGAAGATTTAAAACTGGTTTAATAGCTGAAAATGGGAAAAACGGACTTCTGATGAGCCATACAAAGAAAATGGATTAAACAGGTTTGAAATAGTTATCTGGGAATCATAATAGTACAGGAAGAAGCCTCTATTACTCTTATCACTTGAAATAGTCATATTGGACTCATAATAGTACAAGAAGATGCCTTTATTACTTGTATCTCATTCGGTGGAGAGATCCAGAATGAAGATCCAAAACTTGTTTAATAGCCGAATAGGGAAAAAGGACTTCTGATGAATCATACAAAGAAATTTTGGTAAATATGCTTGAAATAGTTATCTGCGACTCCTAATAGTACAAGAAGAAGCCACTATTATTATATCATTCTGTGGAAGAGATTCCAAACGAAGATTTGAAACTGGTCTAATAGCCGGAAATGGGCAAAACAGACTTCTGATGAATAATACAAAAAATGGAGTAAATAGGCTTGAAATAATTATGTGGAACTCATAATAGTACAATAAGAAGCCTATATTACTTGTATCTCATTATGTGGAAGAAATCCAGAATGGAGATTCGAAACTGGACTAATAGCCAAATTTGGGGAATTAGACTTCTGATGAATAATACAAAGAAAATGGAGTAAATATGTTGGAAATAGTCATCTGGGACTCATAATAGAAATAAGAAGCATATATTACGAGTATCTCATTCGGTGGAAGAGATCCCAAATGAAGATCCAAACTTGTCTTATAGCCGAAATTTAGGAAAATGAACTTCTGATGAATCTTACAAAGGAAATGGAGTAAATATTATTTAAATAGTCATCTGGGAGTCATAACAGTACAAGGAGAAGCCTCTATTACTTGTATCTCATTCCCTCGAAGAGTTCCTAAACGAAGATCTGAAACTGGTCTAATTGCCAAAAATGGGGAAAACGGACTTCTGATGAATCATACAAAGAAATTGGAGTAAATAGGTTTGAATTAGTCATGTGGGACTCAGAATATTACAAGAAGAATCCTCTATTATTTGTATTTACATTCCCTGTAAGAGATCTCGAATGAAGATCCAAAACTGGTTTTATAGCCGAATAGGAGAACATAGACTTCTGACGATTCATACAAAGAAAATTTAGTAAATATGCTTGAAATAGTAATCCGGGACTCATAATAGTACAAGAAGATGCCTCTATTACTTGTATCTCAATCCGTGGAGAGTTCGAGAATGAAGATCCAAAACTTGTTTAATAGCCGAATATTGGAAAAAGACTTCTGATGAATCATACGAAGAAAGTTTGGGAAATATGCTTGAAATAGTCATCTGCGACTCATAATAGTACAAGAAGAAGCCTCTATTACTTGTATCTCATTCCGTGGAAGAGATTCCAAACAAAGATTTGAAACTGGTCTAATAGCGGGAAATGGGCAAAACAGACAGCTGATGAATCATACAAAGAAAATGGTGTAAATAGGCTTGAAATAGTTATGTGGGACTCATAATAGTACAAGAACAAGCCTCTATTACTTGTATCTCATTCCATGGAAGAAATCTAGAATGAAGATTCGAAACTAGACTAATAGCCGAATATGGGGAAATAAACTTCAGATGAATCATACAGAAAAATGGAGTAAATATGTTTGAAATAGTCATCTAGGACTCATAATAGAAATAAGAAGCATATATTACGAGTATCTCATTTCGGGGAAGGGATCCCAAATGATGATCCAAACTTGTCTTATAACCGAAATTTAGGAAAACAAACTTCTGATGAATCTTACAAGGGAAATGGAGTGAACGTGATTTAAATAGTCATCTGCGAGTCATAATAGTACAAGGAGAAGCCTTTATTACTTGTATCTCATTCCCTAGAAGAGTTCCTAAACGAAGATCTAAAACTGGTCTAATTGCCAAAAATGGGGAAAACGGACTTCTGCTGAATCATACAAAGAAAATAGAGCAAATAGGTTTGAATTAGTCATATGAGACTCATTATAGTACAAGAAGAAGCCTCTATTACTTGTATTTACATTCTGTGGAAGAGATCCCGAATGAAGATCCAAAACTGGTTTTATAGCCGAATAGGAGAACATAGACTTCTGACGAATCATACAACGAAAATTTAGTAAATTTAGTAAATTTAGTAAATATACACAAGCTTAGTAAATCTCTCAAATCCAATTCAAGCTCCTTTAAGAAATCCGAAATCTCTACTGCTAACTCCTTATATTTATCTAAGTGTGATGTCTCATCAAAGTTTTATCAATAAAACAAGATTATCAATGCAAGAATACTAGATATGGTGCAGCCTTAACTTCAAAATCACTACAATGCAATCAAACAAGGGATAACCAAGACATTGAAAACAACCCAAACATTAGCATCTTGACAAGTGTTTATCATCTACTCCCTATGCAAATGTGTGCGAACCTATATGAAATGCATCTAGACTCAATCTTAGTTATGTAAATGCAACTAATTGATTTTCTTTTGTTCCAAAAAATTTGAAAATTTTATGGATTTTCAGTGCATATGGATGAATGTATGAATGCATGAAACTCAAGTATGTAAAAGAGAAAATAAGAAAACAAAACACAAAGTCAAATGCAATATCCTCCCCCACATATAAATTACACAGTCCCTTGTGTATTAGTAGCTTGAAGGAGGTGAATAAAACAAACTAGAAATGATTACAAAAGGATACATAAAGAAAGAAGAGGAGTTAAGTACCTTAGAAAAGGTTTTGGCAGAAAGGAGGTTTTGGCACTATTTCAACTATCCACTTGCTTTGAACTCCACCTGCTCCTAGGATCAAAGGAAACCACAAACAAAAACTTAAATGGCTACAATATGTACAGGGATAACATGGGAATACTTTTCTTGCTCTTTAAGATCATGGAGGAGGATGGAGTGGAACTGGAGTTCCTTCTCTTATCTTCTTGAACAATGTAGTGGCTCCACAGTGGAGCTTCTCCTTAGGTTTTCTGATTCTCTTTCTTGGTCCCCTTAGTCCACCAAACATCTTCACTTTGATTCTATCAAACAAGTCAAGAAGACAAACACCATCAAAGGCTTCACCATCGTACTCATTGTGATCAAGAGGGTCTTCATCTTCTTTTAGCACTTCAGCCTTGAATCCCCTCAGCTCTTCCTTGGCATCAGGTGGCTTTTTAGCAGCTCCTCTCTCAACATTAGTGATGCTTCCACAAAAGCTTGAAGGTGGAGGCTTCATTGCATAGCTAACTCCACCATTCACCTTCTTTAGGGTGACTCTCTCTTTGGTGAAGTCAAGATCAGCGCCTGATGTGTTCAGAAATGGAGTCCCAAGTAGTAGAGAAGGCTTCTGAGTGAGAACCATTTCCATCGCAACAAAATCAGTTGGTATCTTGGATGCTCCAACCCTCACAGAAAAGTGTTCAGTGAGACCAACAGGTTTGCTTGAAGATGAAACCCCAAAAGTTATTGTGGAATCATATTGTCTCAGATTGGTGGTTCCTAGTTCTTTTGCCAATTCAAGAGATATCTTATTGATACTTGAACCTTTGTCACACATGGCCTCATCCACAACCAATTCACCAAGATCACAAGAGACTAGAAAATTTCTTGAATTACCAAGCTTGTGGAGGGTTGTTTCTTTCTTCTTCTTCTTGCCAACTAAAGAGTTCAAAATTGGCTCCACCTTTTCTATGTTTCCAAGAAGGTCTGTGATGAATATTGCTTGATCCTTCACTTGCATCAGAGTTTGAAGTGGAGGCAAGGGAACACCAGCCTCATCCATCTCTTTTCTAAACCTTGAGAGCACACCCTTTTGAGCCTTTGTAAGAAATCTACCAGGATAAGTATAGGAGATTGGTACTGAAGCTCATCCTCAATGTGTGATGCTTCATCATTGATTAAAGGCTCTTGATTCTTCTTCTTGGGTTCACCTTGTCTCTTTTGGGGAGGTGACTGATTGCAAGCTCCTTTAGAGCATATTATACTCCAACAAGCTTATCATTCTCAGCCATTTCAGCTCCTTGTTTGACCTCCACTTCAGCTTCTACAACCTCAGCTTCAATGGCTTTGTCTTCTTCATCAGCCTTGGCATCACTAGCTGAACTCAAGTGAAGAGCACTTCCCCCACACTTAGACTCAATGCGCACATTGATCTTCTTAGTAGAGATTGTGATGGAGAACTCTTCTTCAGCCCCATAAAGCATTTCTTCAATAATGGATGCTTCAACCTCTTTGTTGAAGTTGATGTCCTTGTCATGTAAGAAACGACAATACTCTTTGTGTAGGGGCTTACTCTTTCCAAGGAGTGAATATTGTTGCTGCTGTGATGCTATGGCTTCCTCCAACTCAAGTTGCCCCACTCTTAGTGTAAGGTCTGCTAGTTTAGTGTCTAGCTCCAATGTGATCTGAGCCAACTTGAAGTATATAGCAGCCATGGCCGTCATGTAAGTCTCTCTTTGAATAGCTTGCAGTTGGAGGACATGCTGCAACATATCAGTGACACTCAACTAATGAGGTGGAAGTGGACTACCTTTGGCGTGGTATAGAGGGAAGGGATCAGAAAGCTGGGGCTGGTCTCCATAACTGCTGTGATAAGCAGCACCATAAACTTCATAAGGGGACCCATGGTTGATGCCACTTGGAGAGCCTTGGTAGTAAGCTTGAGGGTGATATATTGTACCTATAAGAGAAACAAAAGAAAATGAAAATCAGTACTGAAATAAATGCTTAGTCTAAGCAAGAACTCAATCTCAAATGCACTAAAACCAATCCCATGTGGCAACGGCGCCAATTGATGTTAAGGTTTTGAATCCTTTTGATCAATCCTCAAACGCGCATGTTATTGTAGTACTTGAGGTGTCAACCCACTTGGGAATCTAATGGCAATTGAGATGGAGAGAACTATGCTAAGCTAAGCTAATAAGGAAGAGTTTTTGTTGTCTAACAACCTAATGACAAACAAGAAAGCAAAAGGAATCAATTTAAGAGCAGTAATGACAAAGAAATACAGAACAAAAACAGAGTAAAAGCTATGACTTCAAAGATAAAAGATGGTTCAAGAGCAAGACAATGGTGATCATGTGCATGTCTAGGGTGACCAAAACAAGCAATTCTAAACACTCAACCTTAGGTAAGGAACACTAACAAAGACTAAACCAATCTCTTGGCATTAATCCCTTTGCTACATCACATTTCAAACCAACTTTTGGTGGTGTATATATGACAAGCAAGCATTAAAATCAAGTTTCATAAAACCAATTAGCATGCTAGACATCTAATCTCTTAGGCTAGGTTTACTAATCTCTTATGCAATATATCAAACATCAACTCACATTCTCCTGCATCATCAATGTCTAAAGGCAATTTCTACACCAATGTGGTAATAAGCAGTAAGCACATTCTCATGCATAATCAATGTCTAAAGACAATTTCCCCACCAATGTGGTAGTAAGGAATGAGCACATTCAAGCAAGAAATGATAGATGCAAAGACTCATGATTTTCTAAACACCATTTTCAAGCAATGAACTTCATTCAGGCATTACATCAAACACTTAGTGAGCAAGAGAAAGCCTAAGATCAACTTCTCCAACAAAGAGGTACTAGGCATTAAGAACAATCATATAAGATAGGGAATGAGAACATCTAAGCCCTAATCACCCTAAACAATCACTAAAATCACCCCATCTGCCCTAATCTCGAACCAAAAGCAAACTACTCACTAATCATGGTGAAAACCATCAAGTCTATGAAGAAAAGATGGTTAATCATGATTAGAAAGACAAAAGATTAAGGGGAATGAAAACTATTATTGAAATAAACAAAGATTCAGATACAAATTATTCAAAATCTAGAGAAGAAAAAATGAACTGCTGGATAAAGAGATATTCCAAAAAATTAGGGATTTTAGGTATTTACAGGAGTCTAAGCAAAAATGGCAAAATTGTAAATAAATCGTCTTCTGTCTGGGTCTGTATCGGTCATCCATGACCGATATGGGTGACCGATGTGAAGGACATCGGTCAGGCTTGACCGATGTAGCTGATCGATGCAGGTTGAGCGGTTTCACGAATATTGTGATCTCGTTGGAACGACATATCAGAATGACCTGAAACCATCGTTCATGATGCAAAGACTCATGATTATCTAAACACCATTTCCAAGCAATGAACTTCATTCAGGCATTACATCAAACACTTAGTGATCAAGACAAAACCTAAGATCAACTTCTCCAACAAAGTGGTACTAGACATTAAGAACAATCATATAAGAAAGGGAATGAGAAGATCTAAGCCCTAATCAACCTAAACAATCACAAAAATCACCCCATCTGCCCTAATCTCCAACCAAAAGCAAACTACTCACTAATCATAGTGAAAACCATCAAATCTATGAAGAAAATATGGTTAATCATGATTAGAAAGACAAAAGATTAAGGGGAATGAAAACTATTATTGAAATAAACAATGATTCAAATACAAATTTATTCCAAATCTAGAGAAGAAAAAAAGAAATGCTAGATAAAGAGATATTCCCAAAAATTAGGGATTTTAGGTATTTATAGGAGTCTAAGCAAAAATGGCAAAATTGTAAATAAATCGTCTTCAGTCTGGGTCAGTATCGGTCATCCATGACCGATATTGGTGACCGATGTGAAGGACATCGGTCAGGCTTGACCGATGTAGCTGATCGATGCAGGTTGAGCGGTTTCACGAATATTGCGATATCGTTAGAACAGCATATCAGAATGACCTGAAACCATCGTTCATGAAGAGTGCAGAAGCTGAATCAAGACGGAGGCTATTCAGCCGAGTTGATCATCAAGTCGGTGAAGATCAACGGTCAAAACTCTAAATAGACATATACTCACCTTATTCGCCGTAACTCTTCGACCACGGATAGGAATGATTCGAAACCAATCCCAAATTAAAGTTAACTCACGGGGCTACAATGTTGATGAAGAGCGCGGAGGCCAAATCGGAATGGAATCACCTCATCTGAGCTGATTTTCAGTCTATATGGTCCCTCGCTTGCATTACATCGGTCATAGGTGACCGATACAGATGACCGATGGAGCATTCACTTAATTCCCATTGCTCACTCTACGGATGACCGATAGAGAATTTACTTGATTCCCAGCGGTCACAGGTGACCGATGCAGATGACCGGTGGGATTCATCAGCTTCTCTGTTGGTTTGTATCGGTCACCATTGACCGATGTGATTCCCGAACTGATTGATGTGGGTTGAGCGGTTTCACGAAAACATCTGTAACATTCTAACCAATGCTGGGAATGACCTGAAACGAACTCCAGACGCATGATAACTCACGGGGCTACAACATTGTTGAAGACTGTCGAAGCTGAATCGAGATGGAGTGCTTTGTCCGAGCCGGTTTTGTCAGGTGAAGTTTCTGGCCGCCTCAACAAGGTGCACCTTCTTCTTGGCTCTTTTGATGTCTTCTGCTGCACCCACCATCATGTACAATGCTTCTTGCAGTCTCAAAACTCACCAAACATACCTGCCAAAGTCCTCAAATGCACAAAACATGCAATGCACACCCTAAATCTACACTAAGTCCTAATTGAATGCAAATGGGATAAAAGCAAGCAAAAATGCATGTTTAAAGACTATAAAACAATGCAAAATGTATGCTAATATGGTTTAAATAATGAGTATATGAGTCTTCAAGGAGTTGCTGGTGTTCAGGGAAAGAAAGGAGTCCAAGGTGAGCAAGGTTAGAGAGGACCACCACATGGTGCACGCCCAATCAGACCCATTGGAGCAAGAGATGTGCCCAATGCTTACAACAACAGAACAGGAATCATCCCTCCAGCTGTTCAGAACAACAACTTTGAGATCAAGTCTGGTCTGATCTCCATGGTCCAAGGAAGCAAGTTCCATGGCTTACCTTTAGAAGACCCTTTGGACCACTTGGACAACTTTGATAGGCTCTGCTCTCTCACCAAGATCAGTCAGTGAAGAAGGTTTTAAGTTGAGGCTGTTCCCATTCTCTCTTGGCGATAAAGCTCATCAATGGGAGAAGAATTTACCTAAGGGCAGCATCGCAAGTTGGGATGAGTGCAAGAGAGCATTCCTGGCCAAGTTCTTCTCTACTTCAAGGACAGCTATAATCTGGAATGAAATATCTGGTTTTGCTCAAAAGAATAGTGAGAGTTTTGGTGAAGCATGGGAGAGATTCATAGGGTACACACTTCATTGCCCTCACCATGGATTCTCACAAGCTTCAATCCTCTCCACCCTATAAAGAGGCGTTCTCCCTAAGATCGGGATCGTAATTGATACTGCCTCCAATGGAAACTTCCTATCTAAGGATGTAGATGAAGGTCTAGAGCTTGTGGAGAACTTAGCTCAAAGTGATGGCTATTATAGTGAAGAGTATGATAGAACTCCAAGAGAAGAGGATGGAAACACTAAGAAGGAGCTGGAATCTACAAGCAGAGAGTTGAAAGAGCTTAACACTAGGCTTGACAAACTGCTTCAAGTACAACATAAAGAGATCAACTATGTTGGTGAAATGGTGGAGCTGCCTAGTGTAGAGGAGTTACAAGTAGAAGAGATGAACTACTTGGGAAATCAAGGTGGTTACAATGGTTATGGGAACTACAGACCTAACCCAAACCTGTCATAGAGAAGCAACAATGTTGCCAACCCCCAAGACCAAGTTTACCCTCCGCAACAACTTCAAGGGAATCAGCCAAGGCCTTTTGCGCCATTCAATTAAAGATATGCACTAACGAATAACTTCGAAGGCAACTTCCAGCAAAAGCTCTTTTCTCCTCCTGGTTTCTCTCAAGGTCAATAAAGTTCATCAAACACCAATGATGCTGAAGTGAAGGACTTCTGCAACAACTACTTCAAGGCCAACAAGCTACTAATGTGGATATCACAAAGAAGTTTATTGAGGTTTACAACAAAATGGATACTCTTCATATGGAGTTGTCAAACAAGTTTGATGGATTGGATTCAAGAGTGAGGACACTAGAGAAAAACAAGAGCACAGCTGGTCCCAAACCACAAGGAAACCTTCCTGGAAAACCAGAAGCTAATTCTAAGGAGTTCTGCAACGCCATAGTCACTGAAGAAGAGACCTTCTCAGATGAAGAGGAAGCTGTCATTGAATAATTCCTTTCTTTGCTCAATGAGGACATTAAACTTCAGAGTGGGGAGAGTAGTTTTTAGCAGCTGACGCCAACCATGAGGTTGCAAAGGAAGAGTCTCATGAAGTGATAGCTAGAATTTTTTGCAGTGGTGTATGCAATGATTTATCAAAGCTCAAATGCAACACTTAGTTGTAGTAAAGTATGCAAGCGAGTATCAATCCAATCCTAGGAGCTAGAAAGATCAGTGAGAATGCAAGGATCTTGTAAAACTAAGCAAATGAAGGATAGTTTTGTGAAATTCCTAAAAACTAAATGCAATGATTAAATGCAGGGCAAAACTATTTTAAAAATTACCAGGAACAAGCTAGCTAACACGAGGAAAAGACAGATGATTAAAATGCAAAGCTACGAATTACTAAAATTCGACTAGTGGATCGACCACGAGATCGACCACTAGATCGAGCAAAAGCAATCGATCTAAAAAGCAGTTTAAGCGAATGTAAATCTAATGACCAGGGTGCAAGCAAGCAACAAGCGAATGATCAACAGAGACTAAGAAAAAAATAAAAGGAGGGTCCAAGGTTGAGATTCATGTTCAGGGGTTTCAAAGGTTTCAGCTTGGGTTGAAAACTTTAGATCTACTCACTTTGTGAGGTTCCCTAAGCCTGGAAAACTAAACAAGATCCATCCATGGCATGTGTTATGGATCACTCTCTCATTCTCTCCTGATCATAAAGAACTTGGCGTGAGACTCTTTAAGCCTTAAGAACTCGACATCCTAGAAGAGAAAGCTTTTAAGAACAAGAAAATACCAAACTTGAAAACCTTTTCGACCCCTTGAATCCTCTCAACCCCAAAACCCAATGAAACTACTCGCGACTCATGAAATAAACCGTACGAAATGCAATAAACGAAGAACTAAACATGAAAGGCGATTGATTTAACTTAAATGATTCAATATTCAAAAGCAAACTAGAAAAAGCTCGAAGTCTAACAATGGCGAATCGCCTAAAACGAGAGAGAAGATAGAAAAGTAGTCGACAAAACGTGATAATGAAAGGGATCGTTGGTCTTTGCCTAAAATGGCCAAACCGCAAATGGTCCCCCCCCTTCGCTACGGTCCAAAAACAGGCTGGACGGATAAGGTTGGTCTGGGATCGATCACGAAGTTCGATCTGGCAATCGATCATGTCCTGGATCGAGCGGCTCTTGGTCGATCCCCTAGTCGATCCAGTACTGATCGGGTTGGATGCTCGATCCGGTCCTCGATCTGCATGGCGTCGTCTACGTCCGTACTCCAAATCGATCTCTATGCTCGATATTCTGGTCGATCTCATCTAGATCGACCTGCCTTGTTCGATCTGCTACTCGATCTCAGGTCCTTAGCGTGCAATCCTGATTTGTCCAAGCGTCCACGAACCTCTTCACGAGCCTCAGCACGTCCACGAATCTTCCATAGCTCCAAAGTAACCGAAAGCAACCTGATTGTGATGCAAAATGCACGAAACATGCGAATGCTGGTGCAAAGACACTCTAGGACCTAAAGTGATGCAAACTAACCTAATATGCAATGTAAATGCATTAGAAACTAAACTATATGTATGAAAAATGCATGGAATATACAGTTATATCAACTCCCCCAAACTTACCTTTTGCTTGCGCTCAAGCAAACAAAATTAAAGAAGGGAGAGAGGTTTGAAAACAATCGGGGGTTTAAGCTTCTTGCAAAGATGCCTTCCAAATGAATCAATCTCAACGTCCTAGTTACTAGTTCTAAAATGCAATACATACACTCATACTCGAAAGAACTTAGCCATACTCATCGCACAAAGAATTTCAGATCATGACTCTCCTATTCCAAACAATCAAAGAAACCCATCCTTTAACATTCATTAATAACCGAACCATGAATCAAACTCATGCACTTTAAAGCAGAACACATTTGGCTAAGGGTATAGGCTATGAGCATAGAATGATCTCATTTGAAAAAGGGTTTTTATTTAAGGTAAGGGTTTCTCTCAAAAATGGTTAGAACTTTATGCATAATGCTAAAGGTAAAGGCAATTGATGCATACATGATCAGATTCTCATCTACCCATGTAAACTAACAACGATCCTAAAACCCCTCTCATTCATTTTTATTTAAGCTCACTCACCACTTAGAGTCTACCCTTTTTTCCAAAGCGAAAGCTTAGCGATCCCCAAAACAAAACAGAAAGCATTTTAACTCTTTTAGGTTAGTGAAAAAGTTTGAAAATACTAAACTCTTTAACTCTTTCTTATCGATAACTCTCTTTTATATATTTTTTTCTTTTTCTTTTCTTTTATTTTTGGCACTTAGGCTCTTTTTTTATTATTTTTTTATTTTGAGAGAGTTATCTTCTGAAATTATTAGAGCATTATACATTTTTAAGAACAAAACTTTTCACTCAAAACCTTTTTCTTACTTCAAATACCAAACTCTTTTCGAAACCGAAAGCATAAAAGCATGAAAACAATCCCAATGATCCCCCAAACTTATCCTAAGCCTAAATCTAGCTTCAAAATGCAAAGCTAGCAATCATATGAGAACCTAATCATGTCGCCTAAACGTAACACTTTATGCTAAGTTCAAACCGGAAGAGGCCTCACAATGATTTCACACACGAAAACTTGGCTTCAAAGAAAGGTAAAGGTCAAGGTGGGAGTTCTACTTAGGCTCACAAAGAGTGGTAAAAGGAAGAAGAGAGCCTAAATATATTTATGATCCATGTGTTCATTTTCAAGTGCATAAGAATTTGCTGAGGTTCCTCCTCTTGAACTTGTTGAGTTCCCTCTTCCTGAACCACTCGTCGTTCATCCTCTCTCTGTGCAGCTTCTTCTCTAGTTCTCTTAGGTGCCATTGGTGCCTGTAACACGATTCTCAAACAAAGAGTGAGCAAAGGCGGCGAGAAATCGAGAAAGAGACTAACGAGAAGGAAAAATCTACAACTAACACCCTAGATTTTTGAGTGATTTATAAAAATTGTATCTAGATAAAGGAAAAGAAGATCTAGAGATAGGATTAAATCTAGAATATTTCCTGATTTATAGGTACTTTGAAAAAAAAATTGAGAAAACCCTTAGCAACTTAAATCGATCAAGCGGTTATAAAAGGAAATATTGAAAAGATTTAATTAAAAATCTTGAAATACCTTGCAAGATCGAGGATAAGAGCTAAATGCCTTTGGGAAAAGAGCAAGAACACTCTCTCTCGATTAAAAACTCGTAGGAATAGAGATGAGAGAGTGTAAAATTGTTGAAAACTTAAAGGCAACAAAAATATAAAACCGTGGGTGATGAAAGTGGTTTTCTGACAAAAGGTGGCCAAGGCACAACTTTTGTGGTCAAAGATTCCTGCCTTGACCACCATTCAAAATTAAAAAGCAAGAGAAAGGAGAAAGAGAGGGAAAAATTTTTGTTACCTCGGCATGAGATCGAGTCCCTTCGGTCGATCTAGGACTCGATCTCATGCCCATAATGGCTGGATCGAGACATTTGATCGATCAGTGACTCGATTCGACTAGAATCGAGTCTTAGATCGATTATATTCCCTCGTTCCTTGACTTTTGGTCAACTAGGCTGAGTCCGCGTGATCGAGCCATGTTCTCGATTCAGGGGTCGAATCGATTTAGATCGAGTGATGGATCGAGTCGAGTGATCGATCTGTCTTGAAGGATTTTCCCGAGAGAAAATAGATCGGTCGATCCATTTTTGGTTCGATCGATCTAAACTTCAAGAATTTCCCAAGACATTTTAGATTGGCCGATCTAGATAGAACCGATCGATCCGTGCTCATCTAGATCGACCTCGTCACTCGATCTCGTCTAGATCGACTAACTCCTCTCGATTCACTAACTCGATCTAGTAAAGATCGAATTGGGATTAGTCGATCTAGCACTCGATCTATAGTCGATATTCGCCCCTTCTCACTCCTTTTGGATCTAAGATCTTTGCCTGCAATCCCTTATACCTGTTCCTACACACTCACAAGATAAAAGCATAAAACTGGAAAAGAAATAAAGCAAAAATATGTACAGGATAGACATGGGAATGCCTCCCAAGTGCGCTTTCTTTAACGTCTTTAGCTAGACTTTACTTGGTTTAGGCAGATGGTGGGTCTTGGAGAAGCATTGAGGTGCTCTCCTTGTCAAACGCACTCGCCATGTATGGCTTAACTCTGTGTCCATTCACTGTGAATACATTCCCACTCTTGCCCACCAACGTGACAGCTCTGTAAGGTAATACTTCCTTAATTTCATACGGACCGCTCCACCATGACTTTAGCTTCCCTGGAACGAGCTTGAGCCTTGGATTGTATAGCAGCACCAAACTCCCTTCCTTAAGCTTCTTAGGTACTAGTTTCTTGTCATAAGCAGCCTTGGTACGTTCCTTGTAGATTCTAGCGCTTTCGTAAGCGTCCAGACTCAGCTCATCAAGCTCGTGCAACTGGATCAACCGCTTCTCCTGAGCCGTCTTCAGATCAAAATTCAACCGCTTCACAGCCCATAGCGGCCTATGTTCCAGCTCAACGGGGAGATGACATCCTTTGCCGTAGAGTAGGGTGAAAAGAGTAGTACCAATGGGCGTTTTGAAAGCAGTCCGGTAAGCCCACAAAGCGTCATCTAACTTCACCGCCCAATCCTTCTGAGTTGTCCCAACTGTTCTCTCAAGTATCGCCTTGATCTGTCGGTTTGAGACCTCCACTTGGCCACTCGTTTGAGGATGGTAAGGCGTAGCTACCTTGTGCTTCACACCATACTTCCTTAGAAGGTTTTCAAACAACTTGTTGATGAAATGGCTTCCTCCGTTGCTTATCACCACTTTGGGAACTCAAAACCTCGGGAAAATAATGCTCTTAAAGAGCTTGATCACCACCTTATAGTCGTTTGTTGGGGAAGCAATGGCCTCAACCCACATAGAGACGTAGTCTACAGCTATGAGTATGAACTAGTTTCCGTATGGTGAAGGAAACGGCCCCATAAAGTCTAGCCCCCACGCGTCAAAAACATCTACCTCGAAGATTGGAACTTGAGGCATCTCGTTCCTCTTAGTGATATTCCCTGCTCTTTGACAAGCTTCGCAACTCATCACGAACTCATGGGTGTCTCTGAAGATGGACAGCCACCAGAAGCCGGCTTGTAAGACCTTAGTGGCGGTTTTGAATGAAGCAAAGTGCCCTCCATACGAAGACCCGTGGCAATGGAAGATGATATCTCTTGCTTCCTCCTTTGTCACACATCTTCTGTACAGGCTATCCACCCCTCTCTTGTATAAATAGGGCTCATCCCAATAGTAGTGGCTCACGTCCCTCACGAACTTCTTCCTATGGTAGTTGTCGGCTCCTCCCCACATGCCAAGTAGTTCACAATATCCGCGTACCAAGGTAGATCCTCCTCTTTGAAGCTCAGAACTTCCTCAAACTGCCCCTCTAGGCTCCCACAAACAGCCGTAGTGATTGCCATGAGTTGTTCCTCGAGCAGAGAATCATCTAAATGAAGAGACTCGTCGATTCTTAACCGAGAGAGATGGTCAGCAACGCCGTTCTCTATCCCTTTCTTGTCTCTGATTTCCATGTCAAATTCTTGGAGTAAGAGGATCCATCTCAAAAGCCTCGGCTTAGTGTCCTTCTTGGAATAGATATAACGCAAAGCCACGTGATCCGTGTAAACAATGGTTTTGGAACCCACGAGGTAAGCCCTGAACTTCTCAAAGGTGAATACAACCGCCAATAGCTCATTTTCCGTAGTGGTGTACCTCGTTTGCGTGTCATCCAAGGTTCTTGAAGCATAGTAAATCATGTGCAGCTTCTTATCCTTCTTTTGGCCTAGAACGGCTCCCACGGCATAGTCACTAGCATCACACATAATCTCGAAAGGTAGAGTCCAGTCTGGTGCTTGCACTATAGGCGCGGATACTAGGGCCTCCTTGTGGTCACGAAAGCTTGCAAACACTCCTGATCAAAGACGAATTCGGCCTCCTTGCACAACAGCCGCGTAAGAGGGCGTGCAATCTTAGAGAAATCTTTGATGAAGCGCCTGTAGAAGCCGGCGTGTCCCAAGAAACTTCTCACTCCTTTGACGTTAACTGGCGGCTCAAGGCTTGTCATTACTTTAATCTTTGCCTTGTCGACTTCAATACCCTTCTCTGATATCTTATGGCCAAGCACGATCCCCTCGTTAACCATGAAGTGGCACTTTTCCCAGTTAAGCACCAAGTTTGTCTCCTCACAACGCTTTAGTACCCTGCAAAGATTCAACAAACACGCAGAAAAAGATGCACCATAGACCGAGAAATCATCCATAAACACCTCTACCATCTCTTCTATTAGATCAGAGAAGATCGACATCATACACCGCTGAAACGTAACTGGTGCGTTACACAATCCGAATGGCATCCTTCGATAAGCGAAGGTGCCATAAGGGCATGTAAAGGTCATCTTCTCCTGATCATTTGGATGGATTGGTATTTGGAAAAATCCACTATATCCGTCAAGAAAGCAATAGTTGATTAGCAAGTCTTTCAAGCATTTGATCAATAAAAAGAAAGGAAAAATGATCCTTTCTAGTAGCAAGATTAAGCTTCCTATAATCAATACACATACGATGTCCAGTAATTATTCTAGTAGGTATAAGCTCATCTTTGTCATTCTTAAAGACCGTGATCCCTCCCTTCTTAGGCACCACGTGTACGGGAGAAACCCACGTGCTGTCAGTTATGGGATAGGTCACGTCAGCCTCTAAAAGCTTAAGAATTTCTTTCTTAACAACCTCTTTCAAATTAGGATTCAAACGCCTTTGATGTTCTATAGAAGAGGCGTTCTCATTATCCAAGTGAATCCTATGAGTGCAAAGCATTGGTGAAAGGCCCTTGAGGTCACTTAGAGAGTACCCAATGGCCTTCCTATACTTTCTCAACTCAGTTAAGAGCGAGTGCAACTCATCATCACTTAAGTTTTCATTAGCCCTAAGAAAGCATACCTTAGCCCTTTTGGGAGCTCCTTAAGGTCCACCTTTGGGGCTAACAGCTCTCTCCATTCATCCTCGTGGCTGTTGCTGTTGTTTTCCTCCTTAGAGCCTTCCTTAGAACCCGAGGCATGGCCCTTGAGGCTGCTTTCTCCAACCGCTATCCCTTCTGGAATCGATTCGTCTGGTCGATCTTGCTCTCGATGTCGTCTAGATCGAGCAGTTTCGCTCGATTCACTCTCTCGATTTAATGTGGATCGAGTGAGAGATCGAGACGCAGAGTCGATCTCCAGATTAGACCCCCAAACTGATCGGAAGGCTTCTCTCGATCTTGGACTCGATTGTTTTCCTGGATCGATCACCCTCCTCGATCTGACTATCGAATTGACTCCTGGATCGAGTAATGCTGTCGATCTCTGAGTCGATCTCTAGGCAAACGCCTTCATCTTCCAACACAACCTTCCTTGAATCAAGCAAGTTGACGTATTCCTGAGTTCTCTGATCCACGTAACCGAACTCTCCTGGTTCCTTAGTCAGTGCCAGCTTCAAATGATCTTCCTGAGCCAACTCTTCCAGCAACTCATCCGCCAAAGCATCCAACATTTCAATGTAGAAAGCTTGCCCTTCTATCGTAGGCTTCTTCAGAACCTCATTGATGTCGAAGTCCAGCCTTATTTCTTTACCCAAATGTAAGGCAATCTTCCCGTTCTTGACGTTTATGATAACTCCGGCGGTGGCTAAGAAAGGTCTACCGAGAACTTCTTTACTCTCCTTAGTCTTCTTTGTAAGGGTGTCTTTATAGAACTTAGCACACTTTAGCATCATAGCTAGGCAATCAACAAGAGGCAACTTGATCTCAATGTCCTTTAGATGCTTCTTAAACAAGAGTCTATGCTTTACTATCAGTTGTTTCTTGAAGCGGCCGGGAAAAGGAAGCTTAGGTACATACGGTGGAGGCACATAGACATCTTTCTCTTTAGTAGCTTGCTCCACTTTCTTCTCTACGGCTACCTCTTTACCCTTTCTTTGTCTCTCAATCCGCACATTGTTAATTTGATCTTCTCATCAGCTGAAAGCTTACCCTCCCCCTCTTGGACTACAATGTCCTCATTTTTTATAGGAGCAACACGCGGAGGAAGCTCTCTACCACTCCTCAAGGTGATAGCGTTGGCGTATTCCTTTGGATTATGCTCACACTTGCCCGGTAAGCTGTTATTACCGCTTGTACTAGCCTTTCCCTTCTCTAACTGCTTGATCTTATTGTTCAGGTTTGTTATCTGAGTTGAGACGTCAGTAAGAGAGGAGTCAAGGCGGTTGTTCATCTCGGCAAACTTCTGATTAGTTGAAGCTTGACCTTGAAGCAACTGCTGAAACATTGCTTGAACCGGATCTTGAGGAGGCTGTTGCATCTGTTGTTGTTGAGGAATAAAGCCGGGAGGAAACATTGGAGTGTAACCTTTGTTGCCTTGCTGTTGCTGCTGACTTTGAAAGTTCCCTTGCCTCTACCCTTGAAAGCCACTATTCGCTTGAAAACCCATGTTATAAGGTACAAAGGGCTTTGCTTGCTGAGGGGGGTACACCTGATCTTTAGGGTTCTCCATGTTTGTGCTTCTGTAAGACAAATTGTTGTTGCCTTGATAGCCTTGAGAGTAGCCATGTGTCTTGTTGTAGTTCTGACCAGCCTCCCAATTAGCTTCTTCTTCTTGGCATTGCTCTAGCTCATCCAAGACATCTGCAGCTTCCCCAACAAAATGTACATGCTTCTGGTTTGCAAGAACTAGCTTATCTAAATTCTGATGGAGAGACTTCATTTCTTTCTTGTTGGCTTCAAGATCAGCTCCTCGTGGGGCACAGTCGTAATCCTCTGAATAGTTCCCATCACTCAATGCCAAGTTCTCAATGAGCTCCATACCCTCTTCTAGTTCTTGGCCAAGGAAGTTTCCTTTGCTTGCCGTGTCAAGTAGTAATCTGATCTTTGGAAGAGCTCTGCAGTATATGGTACTCAAGAGGGTCTCTTCACTGAAGCCATGGTGAGGACAGACTATAGTATAATCCTTGAAATGCTCCATAGCCCCATTGAATGACTCATTCTGTCTTTGAGTGAAGCCACTGATCTCACTTCTCAACCTTGCTGTCCGAGAGCTTGAGAAAAACTTTGAGAGGAAAGCTTTCTTACAGTCAGCCCAAGAAGTGATAGTGCCTTGGGGAAGAGTCTTTTCCCAATGTTGCGCTTTGTCACTGAGCGAAAAGGGAAACAAACGCAGCTTGAAGCTGTCCTCCGAGATACCATTTATCTTAAGCATTCCACAAAGCTGCTCAAAGTTGTCTAGATGCGCCAATGGGTCCTCCAAAGCTAACCCATGAAATTTGTTATTTTGCACCATCTGAACAAACCCTGGCTTTATCTCAGAATTTTTATTCTCGACTGGAGGAGGAGTGATCCCAAAGCGGTTGTGATGCGTATTAGGAGCATCTCCAGCGCCAATGATCCGTGGGGGTCTAGCTACACGGATGGGGTTTCCATTGCGCCTTCCTACAGCACCGTGAGCTGGTGGAGGTCCTTCAGGATGTTCTTGCTCAGCCATTATTTCGAAGTTTACTGTACCGGCTTGAACAATCTGCTCAAAGGCTCTAGCTTGTTCTCTTGCTCTTCTTGTTCTTGAATGTCCGAGTTGGTGAATGTTGTCCAGGGGAGTTAGTAGATTGTTGTTACCCCTGGAGCGTAGGTTCATGTACCTGAAAGACACAAGTGTGAAGAGAAAGAGATTAGTAACCAAACTTAAAGTAAAGGCTTAGTCTTTACTAAACCCCAAATCTTAATGCTTCCTAGCAACCTAAGATGGTAACGGCGCCATTTGATAACATGGTTTTTACTAAGCAATGCAAGCAGGAGAAGTTATCAAAACTCAAATGCAACACTGAGATGTAGTATAGCATGCAAGTGTGGTATCAATCAACACCTAGGAGCAGGAAGTACACTAAGAATGCAAGGGAATGAGCAAATCTAAGCAGAATAGATAAATGGTTGGTAAATTCAAGGAAAAATAAATGCAACGATCTAATACAATCCAAAATAATTTTTAAATACTCGGAAGAGGGTTAACTACCACGAGGAACAAGAAACTAAAAATCGACCAATGAATCGACCACAGGATCGAGCACTGGATCGAGCAAAATGGTTCGATCTACAAGCAACTTAAACAGAAATGATTTCTAATGAACAAGATGCAAACTAAATGACAAGTGAATGATTTACAGAGATTTAAAACACTAAAAAGAAGGGTCAACGACATCTATTTAAAACACTAAAAAGAAGCATGTGGGAAAGGAAGGATTAGCCTCTAGGATTTGGTTTTCCAGGACATCTGAATCCTGTCAAGGTAAGCCAGCCTTTGGGTCATAGAGACCTTTTCCAAGGCTCTCTAGGCTTTCAGATCCCAAGATCCTATAAGAGAAGGCATGAAGAACAAGAAAACACAAAGCTTTAAATCCTTTAAACCCCTTGGAATCACCTCAACCCCAAAACCCGAAACGACTACTCACTACACATGGTTAAGACCGAATCAAAAGCAATAAACGATAAGCTAAGCATGATTAACGATAGATAAAAAGAAAAGATTGCTTGATAGTCAAAGATTCAAAGGTTCCAAAACAAAAGAAAGCTCAAGTTTCAATGGCGAAATCGCCTAAGGTAGAAGAGAAGAAAAAGTAAAAAGACAGAATTTCAGATAATGAAAGCGAATGGCTGCTTTTGCAAAAATTGGCTAAACCGTTAGCTGGTCCCCCCTTCGCTAGCCGCCAAAGACAGCTGGTCGGATAAGGTTTGTTTCGGATCGGGCTGGAAACTCGATCTGGCTCTCGATCTTTGTCTTGGATCTGATGGCTTTGGTCGATCTCTGAGTCGATCTTGTGTTGATCGGGTTGGAAGCTCGATCTGGTTCTCGATCTGCATGGTGTCATTTACATCTGTACTCCAGATCGATATCCTCTCTCGATCTTGATCTCGATCCTTCCTCTTGAATCGACTAGATGCACTCGATCTTCTGGTCGATCTCATCTAGATCGACATGCCTTGCTCGATCCGCTACTCGATCTCGGGTACTTAGCTGAATGGTCGAGTTCTCCAAGCGTCCATAAGCTTCATCACGAGCCTTAGCACGTCCACGAATCCATCAAAGCTCCAAAGTGACCAAAAACAACCTGAATATGATGCATAATGCAAGAAACATGCGTATGCTAATGCAAAAGTGCTATATGACCTAAAATTGTGCAAACTAGCCTAATATGCAAGATGAATGCATAAAAAACTATCCTAAATGCATGTAAAATATACAGAATATACAGTAATATAAGTGTCACCTTCAAGGTTTTTTTCTGGGATTTTTCCCATGTAAAACTGACATATAGGCAATAACATTTACTAATAGAAGCCCATGATCACGAAAATATAAAAAATTCATTATATATCTTATAAAAATGTGTTTTGAGAAAAACAAAAAAGTATACTTTGTTAAAAAAAGTAGATTTCAGACAGGTTAGTTTTGCAATTGCCAAAAAATGAGTAGACTTCTTAAAAAAAATAGACTTCTCCACGAAGTCTACTTTTGGAGTAGACTTTTCACATGTCATTTTTGCAATTGACCAAAATTTGACCTGTTTGAAGTCTACTTTTACAGTAGACTTCTTGGAGAAGTCTATTCTTATTGATGTTTACTTTTTTTTGGAGAAGTCTACTCCAAAAAGTCAAAGTTTGGTCAATTGCAAAAATAACCTCTGACAAGTCTACTCCAAAAGTAGACTACATAGAGAAGTCTACTCCAAAGAGTAAAATTTGGTCAATTGCAAAAATGACATATCTCTAAAGAAGTCTGCGCTTTTTTTTTGTTTTCAAAGAAAATGGCACAGACTTCATTCGAACTAATAGAAGTCTACTTTGTTCACGAGATCAATTGCCAAACTAACCCGAGCATTGACTCGCAGACTTCTGATTGCTCACAAGAAGTCTACTTTCACTGTCCAGATATGAAAAACATGAAATCGACTGAGAAATTGACTTACCACTCGTCTTTAGCTTCTTTTCTACCCGAGAACTTCGATTCTAGTGACCATCAAAGAAATCCAATCCCAATGAACAACCAATTCGCCAGATATGGCAATATCTAAAAACTTTAACTTTTAATAGCCAAATTATAGAGTTTTTAGGAAGAAAATATAGAGAAGATCGAAGAATAAAAGCTTACAAGAGAGAATGAGCTATTGAAGCTCAAAAATAGATTTTTGGTGTAATTAAAGCTTCGAATTGGTTTAAAATGATGGTTGTGTGAATTGATGATGACTATGTTTTCTTTATTAAGTGAGGAAAATGACGATTATTTAGTCAATTTGATTTTCGAAAATAAAACAAATTAATTTGAAGTAATGGCAATTTTATAAATAATTGAAACTGATAAGGATTGTTTGGAGAGAAATGGTTAATGTTGAAAGGGAGAATTTTGTGGATGATATTTGCAACTGATCTCAATTTTTGACTCATTTTTGCAAGTGTCCCAATATAGATATATATATATATATATATATATATATTCTGAAACACATCAATGTATATAGTTGTATTGATTGTAACAACCATACAATCTGTAGAACCATTTATGTACAATTTTATACTTACATTTCAAATATTTATAATTACAATATCCACAAATCGAGATAACATAAAAACCAAACACCACAAAAATAGAAAAAACCCGACTTTTCCCTCATTTTAGACTTTCTATGAATATATTTATTTTCTTAAGTATGATTCCAAGGAATTTTTTTAATGTAAAACATCAATAAATATAACAAATATGCTGATAAGATAAAAACCATCCGAAGTAAATTTATAGAATAACAAAATAGGCCTAGGCACGGTGGGGAGAACACGACGGGGTCTACGTTGCAACAAGATATACTTAGCCAAGAGAGACGCAGAAGAATTATGGCGGAGCCACAAGAGGGATTTGACGGTCACAGTCGTCAACAGGCATGGGCTGAGGCAGATGGAAGACCATGGGGGTCTGGGTATACGACAGCTGAAGAAAACAGGGGGAAGTGATAAGTAATGCCCTTCTGAGCACTCAGCAAAAAAAGGCACGAAAAGGGCTTGATTTTGAGGAGGTGGTTTAAGGTATGGATAAACTTGGTAATATAATTGACCGTGTAATGATGCTTAGAGGATAGTGTGGAGTTATGTTCGCAGGAAGATACTGATTTGCTTGATGATAATGTTGGCTTAGCATCGCGTGGAGGCATTGATTTGTTGATTGACTATACGGAAGGGAATGGGGAAACATATAAGGATCTGGAGTTTGGAAATGATATATTGGAGCAGGAGGTTTTAGGTGAGGCTGACAACATTAATTTGAATGATGCAAAGGAGGACACTGTCGTGTAAAAATTCTGACATAGGACGAAGGGTGAAGTTACGGTGAAGGGTGACGATATAGACCTGATTGCTGGCAATGAGGGGACACGGGTTGGTGTTATAGCGGAGCCTGCTGAGGGTGTCATGGAAATTCCTAAACTACTGGCTAAGACAGGGGTGAAGAATAAACTATTCAAAGGTTCTTTTTCTATTGGGGGTGGCTCCAAAATGATGTTAAAAGCCACGACTCCAAAGAAGAAAGGTTAAACAAAGGATAGTAAACGTGTTGGGGGTACATGGAAGCTTCAGCCCAGGAAGAATGAAGATTCGGCAGAGGGGTCGGACAAACAACATGATACTTGATGAGGGTTTTGAGTTGGAATTGCCAATGATTGAGTAATATGTTCACAATAAGCTATTTCAGAGAAATATGGATAAGAATTGATTGGGACATTTTATTTCTCTCTGAAACTAAGCAATGTTTTAATTTTTTGGAATAATTTCAATTGCATTTTTTCTTTATAATTTCTGTATACGGTTAAGTCTTGTAGTGGTAGTGGTGGACTTGCTTTATTTTATAATAAAAATTTTGATGTTAAGATTTTATTTTTGAATAAAAGACTAATTGATGTGGAAGCAAATATTAAAGAAAAAAACTCGTTTATCTCCTTTGTTTATGGTAACTTAGTTCCAAAATAGAGAGATCAAATTTAGGAACAGATTACACGAACAAGCTTGACAAAAGATAATCTGTGGTTTTTAATTGGCGATTTTAATAAAATAACAGAAAATCATGAAAAGCATGGGGGTGCAAGTAGACAGGCCTCTTCTTTTACTGGCTTTAGTATGATGATTGGCAACTGTGGGCTAATTGATTTTCCAAAACGATAAAATACAATGTCTTGGAAAGATTAGCATAACAGGCAAAATATATGATGTCAATTGGACAGAAGTCTAGCTACAGAGGAGTGGCATGATTCACATTTTCATTCCCATATGTGGAGTACATATGTATGATTGGATCCGATCATAGGTCTATTATGGCAACAACAACAAAAAAAAACCAAAGACAATTTAGATTTGATAAGCGGTGGATTGACCAAAATGATCTGATGGATGCTATAACACAAAGTTGGATGTAAGATTCTGGCGTTATAGGCCATTCAATAGTCGATAAAATTGGTACATGTAGCCATGAAGTATTGAAATAGAGAGAGGCAACTCAGTCGTATGGACGAAAATAAAATAGCAGAACTCCAAAAGCAACTTAAGGATATACGTACAGATAATTCAGGTACACTGGAGTAGCTGAATGAGATAACTCAGAAACTAAAGAATGGTTTTGACTATGGTCAACATCCAAGATTTGACCATAAACCGAGGCTTAATCTTTTAACTATTTAAAGCACTACTAGAAAATATCACATATAGAGTTAACGTAGTGTTAGTTATTTATTGTTGCGATAGCGTTTACCTTTTTTGCAACTGTATAATTTATAATAGCACTTAATAATTGTTATTATTTATTTATTCACAGTATTCTTATATGTCACAATTACTTGTAATACAACAATAGACTTTTTTAATTGTTTGTGTATTTTTAGCTTGAGTTTTTGATTAATGGGGATGTTTTAATTGTATCTATTAGCTCTGTGCTATTTTGATCATTAGAATAACATCATATCATTAGCCAAACACACAAGGTCTAATAGCCAAACCATCAATTTTTACACAACCAAATCACAAACAGTAGATTCTTTGCCAAACAAGTTATATTACCCAACACAATCCCATCTCACAGAAAAACAATCTTGTCAGTAGATAGGTTCTATGTTTTAGCCAATTATTTTACTACTGCAAGTGCACAACAAAGTAGTAGTAGCATGAAGGGTTATCGAATCCCAAAGGAGTAAGCTACTACACTATAAAATTTAGATTCAGATTAAGCTAAGCAGTAATGAGTAAATGTAATGCAAAATAACAAAGTAATCAAAGCATGCGATTTTGTTGATTGATCTAAAGTTCAGAAAGCTAAAAACGCTAAGCTAGGATAATTCGCAGGTTGAATCCGAGAATGTAGAATGCATGCAATAAAAAAACAGTTAAAACCATCTAGAACTTCAAACACAATAATATACTAATCAATGCTTATTGCAAAGGTCATCTATGCCTAAATCACAGAATTTCAAATCTCTTTGCAAATTCTAACAATCGAAACATGCAGCAAAGATCAGGTTTAATTGTTCTCAAAACTCCTAAGCCAACTCCTTTTGCATATAGTAGTTTTGCTCATCTAATACTAGTTCAGGTGATTAACAATTTCCCCACATCTACTAAACAACCTAGGGTTTGGAAATCTAGATGATTTCAACCACAGATAAAGAACCAATGGATTTTCTTAACAATTTGGCAATTCTACAAACTCTTCATCAACCCTTAAATCATCCTCACTTAACTGGCAGATTACTCAGACATGGAGATGTTGAAAAAATCATAACTAAAATATACTGCATAAAATAGAATAGAGTAGAGATATAAGGGTTCGAAATCTTCTCTAAAAGAGTACAGGATTTGTCTCCCTCAATGCTCTGAAAACTATCTCTCTCAAAAGCTCTCTAGAAAATCAGATACAAACCAAAAAATGGCTGAAAAATATAATATACAAGCTAAAACACGAGCTGGGACACTCTTGCAAATAGTGGAACTTCTGAGCCAAAGGTGCAATTTCTTCTCCATCTTTTAATAAAACCACGTGATCCTTTTCAGGTGTGGGTGACGAGCGTCACCCCTGAGTGGTGACAATCGTCACTAGTGCAGAATAATGCCTTCTGAGTTGCTTCATTTGGGAAGGATTTCTTGCTTTGATCCAAAATGATCCAAAACCTCCAGTTGTGCTCCAATCATACTATAACCTGTAATGACACTACTATGACTCTAGAAAGACCAAACAGACTTAATAAAAAGGACTTATATCATTGTCAAAAACCATAAAAACCATGATATAGAATCAGTAGGGCAAGGGACTGTAGTACCTAATGCATTAGCAATAATCTCAAATTCTGAGGTTGGTCTCCATACTCATGCATCCCCAATCTTAGAGACGGTAACCCATACCTTGCTGGCTTTGGGACCCAATGGAACAAAGTGGACTGTGTCTTTTGGATTGTTTGAACAAACTCGGCCTTCTGCAACCTTTTTTCCCGATCCAAAGCAATCTAATAGAAAGCAGTTCGTCTTAGACGAGCTGTTATTGTTTGAGCTGTTACTTACACTCTACAGATGTAAAATCGAGACAGATCATCACAATCACACAACTATACAACACATCATGTAAAAGACAGATAAGGTTCTGCTCCATTAGAAACTGATGCTCCTGATCCTTTAGAAAGCGATGCTTCTTTGGAATCTGATGCTCTTTTAAAAACTGCTTCCTCTATTGGCTGCATATTACACAGTAGCATCTTACAAATTGGCCATGCTATGTTCTCAAACAGTGCATCACCCATCACAGTCATTTCTTCGCTTGGTCTCCACAGGTAAGCCTCTTTCATAATCACTTTGTCAATGTTCACCATTGCAGTATTCGGACCCAAAGGATATAGACGTTCAAGCAATCTAGTGGATTTCATAGACAACATCAATCTGCTGGATAGAGGACATAGAACAAGGAGACAGCAAGAAAGGCAGCAACAGTTGCAAAGACTTGGTATGAACAATCAGGATCAAGTCATGGATGACATCAGATTTCAGGGTCCTCCAGGAGCTGTCGGCCCTCAGGGTATACAAGGAAATCAAGGTTCTCAAGGCTTACATGGTGAATCTGGAAAATTTTGACAGGCTGTGCTCCCTCACAAAGATAAATGGAGTAAGTAGGAGAAAAACCTTCCCCAAGGGAGTATCACCAGCTGGGATGAATGCAAGAAAGCCTTTCTAGCAAAGTTTTTCTCCACTACAAGAACTGCTAGGATAAGGAATGAGATCTCAGGATTAGCACAGAGGAACAATGAAAGCTTTGGAGAAGCTTGGGAGAGATTAAAGGGTTACACATTGCAATGCCCTCATCATGGCTTCTCACAAGCCTCTTTGCTATCCACTCTCTACAGAGGAGCCTTGCCTAAGATCAGAATGCTCCTGGACACAACCTCCAATGGGAACTTCCTGTCAAAAGATGTAGATGAAGATTTGGAGTTAGTAGAGAACTTGGCTCAGTCTGATGGAAACTACAATGAGGAGTTTGACAGAGCACCAAGGAGTGCAAAGGAAGAGTTAGGGTCTAACAAGAAAGAAATCAAGTCTCTACATGAGAAGCTGGACTTGTTGTTAAGGGAAAAGAAAGATGTTCACTTTGTGGGAGACATGGTTCAGCTTGATGATCAGGAGCAATGCCAAGTTGAGGAGATGAACTATTGGAAAATCAAGGTGGCTACAACAACTATGGGAACGACAGACCCAATCCCAACTTGTCCTATAGGAGCAACAATGTTGCCAACCCACAAGATCAGGTTTACCCTCAACAGCAACAACAAGCTGCCCCAAGACCTTTTGTTCCCTACAACAATCAACGTTTCCAGCATAGGAACAACAACTATCAGCCAAGAGCGCCCTACAACCCTCCAGGATTCAATGCCCAAGCACAAGGACAAGCTTCTTCTAGCTCTAAAGACACTGACCTCAAGACCCTCATGCAGCAAATGACCAACACTCAAGTCACTACAACCTTGGAAATGAACAAGAAGTTTGTCGAGGTCCATAACAAAATTGATTCAGTGCATGTAGAGCTTACCAACAAGTTTGATGGGTTGGCTGCAAGAGTAAAAATAGTTGAGAACAACAAAGGAATCGCTGGTCCCAAGCCACAAGGACAGTTTCCTGGAAAACCAGAAGCAAACCCAAAGGAGTTCTGCAATGCTATTGTGCTAGAAGAAGGAAGCTTCTCTGCTGAAGAGGAGTGGGGGGGGGGGGGGGGGGGGGAGTTCTTGGAAATTGAAAATGACCAAGGAGTCGTAGAAGAATGACCCCTTGGAGATAGGGAAAACTCATATGATGAAAAGTGGTGGGCGCCACATGAAGTTGTTGACAACACAAAGGACTACTTGATGGAAACTGCTGAGGATAAGGAGAAACCTCAAACAGCTGCTCTTTCTGTCTATCAACCAACCATCCCTTTTCCAGGAAGGTTCAAGGAACAGCTGGTTCAGAAGTATGAAACTCTCTATGCTGCTCAGATGGAGTTGAGGAGTTTGAATGGCCAAGAAGAACTTGAGAAGCTAAGGGTGAAGACTGGAACACCTGAGGTTAAGGAGCTCATTATCAAAAAACTTGGAGATCCAGGCTGTTTCACTCTACCATGTGAACTTAAGGGGTAGACTTTCAAGAGCTGTCTTTGTGACCTTGGAGCAAGTATCAATCTTCTCCCATCCTCTACTACTAAAGCTCTTGGCTACACTCAACTTCAGGAGAGTAATGTATCCCTTACTATAGCTGATGGGACAGTGATGAAACCACTTGGAAGTCTCAAGGATGTGTTAATGATGATAGAAGGAGTAACCATTCCCACTGATTTCCTGGTGCTTGATGTGGAAGGGCATATAAATAATGCTATCATAATAGGAAGACCTTTCTTGGCCTCAGCTGGAGCAGTGTTTGATGCTAAGGAATGCACTATTGAGCTGAAGCTGACCAAGAAGAAGGTTCTAACGTTTGACTCCAAGGGGAATAAGCTGGAGAATGAGCAAGCCTTCTCAATGGAGATCAAGAAGCTGAAGCAACTTGGAAGGAACTAGCCAGAGTTTAAAGGCTACCAAGGAGAGAGTTTTGATGGCTTCTGCTTGGCCAAGTTGTTTGAAGACACCACTCAAAAGGAGGTCCTTGAAGTGGTTGGTTACAAGAATCTGAATGAGATCAAGTTGGATACTAACAAAGGGGAGCTGGTTTTGCAACCAAGGGTCTCTAACAAGGGAGAGTTCATCTTCAAGCTTCAGCACGAGGGGAAGACTATGCCTTTTGCCAAGAGAAAGATGAATGGAGTTTCTGCTAGAGTCCAAAGGAGCAAGCCACCACCAAGGAGTTCCATGACTCCTTCTCCTCACGTCAACTAAAGAGGTAATCAAAGTCAAGCTTAGTGACTTTAAACAAGCACACTTGGGAGGTAGTCCCATGGTATCCTTTTGTATATATTATGCTTTCTAGTTTATCTTTTATCCTTTGTTTTAGTGTATAGAAACAGAATTTCGAACTGGGGTTTGAGAAAATCTGATGGGGACAAAAAACAGGTGTATTCTGGCTGATATCGGTCATTTGTATCGGTCATGACAGACCGATACACAGATTTTCGGTCATCAGTATCGATCATGATTGACCGATATCAGTGGAGCCAGTTTATACCAGTCAACATATCGGTCACCTGTGACCGATATGGAATGAAGTTTTGAGAGAGGATAATTTTCGGTCATTCATATCGACCACACTTGATCGACATAAACACACTGTATGATTTTCGGTCCCGAGTATCGATCACTGGAGACCGATAAGATTCTTGGAATCGTATCGATCACCAGTATCAATCACTCAAGATCGACACAATCATACCGGATGTATTTTGGTCAAGTGTGTCGATCACTGATGACCATACTAATCCCATGAAGCACGTCAGTCTCTAGTGTCGATCACTCATGACCGAAAATGCAATTTTCGTCAGTAATATCGGTAATGAGTGACCGAAACTGCATCCGAGGTAAGTGTCTCAACTTTCAAAATTTTTTGCCTCCTTTGGTTTGGAGCCAAAGCAGTTTGAATTTTTAAATGGGATTCCTTCTGACCTCTTTCCTAGCATCTGAACACTTTTGTTTTTGTCCCCCACTCTTTTGATTCCTTATGTTCCCTCACCAACCTTTGATTCCTTTGGTTTCCTCTCCTTTCTCTCTATTTAAGCAACAACTTTTCTTCACTTCTCTTCATACTTAAACTTACTCATCTTCTCACCTAAAGCTCGAAACAACTAGTTCTTTTTCTCTTTTATTGCTTTCTCTAAGTGTTCAGAAGTTCACTAAAGGTTTGCTTCCTAAACTATCTCTCTTTGCTCTTACTCTTAGCTTATGATAAAAATCGCTTATATGAAGTTTTTAAGAGCAAGCAGTGTTTAGTTTTGATTGTTGTGCTATGGTTTTGCAATTTGGATTTGTTTTGAGATATCAAGCTAGATGTTGAAGTTCTTATTAATATCTATTTATCTCATTGCTTGCTAATCTTCATCCTTTTGCAAGATCATCATATCTTTTGTCTAAGAACCATTTTGCTAGAATGTCATGCATAACTGTTTATATTTTGTGCATTCTAGCTTTTTTAGTTGCTAGCTTTTGATCTTTTCTTGCTTTGAATAAGTTACAGCTTGTTGTTAGGGCTTGTTAGACTTTTTTTAGCTTAAAGAGTTTCTCCATTAAAAGCTTTCAGCTATTTGGTTCTTCAGCTTTTATTCTTTCACTTACCTTGTTTTCAAGCTTTGCTTTTGAAGGTACTATGGGAAGAACAAACAAAGCTGCTGGGAAAAAGGGAAAAGCACCTCAGGAAGCACCAATCCAACCAAGAACACAAAAAGATAAAGGATAGGGCAAGGCTGATGAGCAATCCTCCAAGGCCGCTGGAAAGAGACCGGTTGGAAATGAGGGAGAAGATCAACAAAACAAGGGCAGTGCTGCTAGAGAACTCATGAAGGCTTTCAACCAGTGCACTTTCAAGCCAACAAGATATCCATGCACTTCCACAATGAAGGCGCATGGACTATATGGTGACTGAAAAGCCACAGTTGAGCGCATGGGCCTTGGAGCTTTCATGGAGATGCCACTCCCATCTTACCAACGGCTCACTTACCAATTCCTCTCCACAAGGTGGTCTGGTATGAAGACAGTGAACTCCCTAATGGCGATGGATGGATCTCTTTTCGGATTGGCAGGGAAAAGTTCTCCTCAATATTCACAGAGATCGCCAAGGATCTAGAGCTGAGGTCCCACCCCACCAAGCTGTAGACGTTCGAAATCCCAAGTAGGCAGCACATCATGCTGTGGGGGATTATTGGGGTTGGGAAATACACTCCTGGAAGATCAAGGAACCAGTACCTAAAGCATCCAGCCGTGAGGTATGTCCACAAAGCACTTGCGAATACACTCTTTGCAAGGAAGGAGACAACATATCTCACAGGAAGGGAAACAGATCTGATATACCAAGGACTGTATGAGGTGTTGGGCAGCGATGAGTATGGGGAACCTCTCAGAGCACCAAAAAGCTATCCCTGCTATGTGTCTATGTTGATGGAGCAGCTCCTATCCTACCAGAGCTGGGTTTTAAGTAAGACAAAGAAGGAGAACAGCTCTCAAGTGCACATTGGGGGAGTTGTGACAGCAGTTCTACAAGCTAGTGGAGTAGACCTTGACAAACATGAAGATGATGCACTTGAGCCACTATGGATTGACATTGATTACCTCAAGAGAAGCCACTACCTTGAAAGAACCATTGGTGGAAAGTATGTGTACAACTTCGTCACAGGCCTTAACACACCAGCAAAAGCCCTCCTCCCCAATCCAAAGCTTACATCCTTCTTCAGAAAAGGAAACATCAGCTTCAACCCAAGCACTGAGGAGCTCTACACAGGCGGCCCTATTCCTACAGTAGAAGAAGAAGAGGACAGTGAAGATGAAGAGGAGCACACTGAAGAGATCAGAGAAGAAGAAGAAGAAGAAGAACAATGGAATGCTACTGCTGGCGATGAAGGCCAGTGAAGAACCCTTGAAGAAGATGAGCTTGAAGAAGAAGAAGTGCTGAACTACAGCTCACGGCAGTTCCACTTCCAGCCCTATGAGGCTCCCAACCAAGGAAGCTCTTTGAGAGCAGCTCATGAGCACATCAACACACTCCAGAAGTGGTGCACGTGGCCAGACAAAGCCATCAAAGGGCTTATGAAGATAGTGGGGAAGTTCAGGAAGAACAAGGCTACATCAGCAAAAACTTCCCATCACAGCCACAACCCAAGAGCTCAACTCTCAACAAGAAGAGCAACTTCACCAAGCTGAGCCAACTGAAGAGGAGGAAGCTGTATGGAACCCCCATGGAAGACACTAATTCCATGCACAACCAAGTGATCAATGGGGTACATGGACACAACCAAGGGCCTCATCTTATGAGCCAAGAGCCCATGTTCCATCAGCTTGGGAGGCGCCAACCCCCAACTCCTCTGAAGTTCAGGAGACATTGCAATGGGGCACACAAGGGACTTTTTCACAAGCTGAAAAGCTATGGTCAAGCTGGGTTCAACCAACTCCAGAAGCAGAGCATTCCACTAAAGTCAATGAGAGAAGGAAGAGGAGAGCTAGCAAGTCTCCACAAACCTCAGGATCATCCCACAACTCCTATCATTGAACCAAGCACCACATCCCTTTCATTGTTCTATACCCTTGCATCTTTTTATTTTTGTAATATATTTTGTTGCTTCTCTCTTCCATTACTTTCATTACACAAGGGACTGTGTAATTTAAGTGTGGGGGAGAGATTTGGGGTTTGACTTTGTGTTCAGTTTTCTTAGTTTTTCTTTTTCTTTTCTCTTTGAGTCTCATGCATATCATGCATACATGTAAGGCATAGAAAAACACAAAAAAACGAAAAATTTTAAATTTTTTTTTGCATTTTTGCAAACCAAAAAGAAAGCATGTAGTTGCATTTCATTTTTCTAGGATTGAGTCTAGTGTTGACATGTAGGTTGCATTGCATTTGCATAGGGCATTATGATGAATTTTCCTTGTAAAGTGCTTAGTGTTTAGAGATGATTTCAGTTTTTAAGTGCTTAGTTGTTTGATGCATCATATGATTGCTAGAAGTTAAGGCTGAACCATGCTTAGATTGCTAGATTTGGTCTTCTCATCTCATTCAGAAAGCATTTGTTCTCTGAAAATCAACTCTGTCAACTTGAACTTTAACTTGGACTTTTAATTATCATGTCTTATGCATTGAAAAGTGATTACATGGCTACCATAAACATATTTGGATCATTTTTCACCTTTCTACCACCCTTGTTGATCCAAATAGCTGATCCTCATAATTATGGGACAGTTACATCCTCACCCTTAACCAAAACCTCCTTTTGAGCATAAACACTATTGTGAGGGCTGTGAGGCCTTTGCATTCCATTTTCGATTTTGACTTGGCAAAAAGTGTTAGGAATAAGGCTGGCAATGATTAGCTCTCTTGTAGATATCAGCTTGCATTTTGAGCTTGATTCTAGGATACGAGTTTTGGGGTTTAAAAGGGTAGTGTAAGTGGTTTGATCTTCATGTTTTTATGTTTTGAAAGAAACAGAAAAGATCTGAAATGGTAGAAAAGGGGAAAAAGTCTAGTATTGTGGTTAAGTATAGGGAATAAAAACTCTAAGTTTAAAGAGAAGAACTGGCGCCAACAACAATGCTTAGAAGGGTCTAAAAGAAGAAAAATCCGACCAAGAAGCAATCCACCAAAGGTGATGAACGTGCCAACACAACAAGCAAGAGCAATTCCCAACCAAAAAGAAGCAGCCACACAAGCAAAAGAAGAAGTTTCCCCAGCCATGAAGATGGGTAAAGGGTAGAATCTAGGAAAGGATAGACTTAGAGGGTTCACTCTTGGGTTTAGAAATGCTTAGGACTCACCTTTGGGAAATAAGGGTAGAAGAGAGCTTTGAATTGCATGCATAAGTGTGCTTTTACCTTTAGCATTTTGCCTAAGATGAAGTCATTTCATTGAGTGATCCTTTATGTTTTTGAACCCTTGTGCTTAAATGAGATCATTCTTATCTCATAATCTTACCCTTTTCGACCAAATGTCTTCACTTGATTTGCATATGCATGATTCATATTCTGAACTTAATTGAATGTTAAAGAGTTGATTGATTTGAGCATTTGCCTAAGTTGAGATTTGAGATCATTTTGAAACATGATGAGCATGGCTAGAATCTTTAAAGTATAGCTGATTATGTTTGCATCCTACAACTAGGCACTTGAGCATTGAAACCATCTTTTTACCTTTGCACTTTTGGAATCTGAATGCCCACTTTCAAACCTCAATCTCCCATTTGTTCTTAATTGTTTGAGGACAAGCAAAAGGCAAGTGTGGGGGTGTTGATATCCATTGTATTTACACCATTTAGAGCTGTATTTAGTACATATTTTTTGGTCCTCTTTTGCATGTTTTCCCTTTGCTTTTGTCCAATTTTCTTCTCCTTTTAGACTCAGGTTGCATTTAAAGTATAGTTTGCATTTTCTTTGCATTTTGGATGTTTTTAGGTGCTTTGGAGCTTAAAGGAGCTTTGAGGAGTTTTGGGAATGATACAAGATGCTAGCTGGGCAAAAGGGAGCAAGAAGGATCACAGCAGAAGATCTCTGCAGAAGTTTTCGGTCAGAGCACAGAGCGTATCGGTCAAGGGTGACCGATACGGAGCATATCGATCACTAGTATCGGTCAAGTGTGATCGACACAAACACACCGGATGAATTTCGGTCATATGCGTCGATCACTCCAGACCGATAGGCACCTATTTCGGTCACTGAAGATCGACACAACTGACCGATACTGCCAGCTCGAACCAGTTTTAATTACATTTATGCCATTACTCTAGGGTTTTCTTCTCTAGACTATAAATAGCCCCTTTTTCCAGATTTTGGAGGGGTCAAGTCATTTTACTGTTCTTGAGCACTTTCTTTAAGTTTGTAAGACAAATTCTTTGCTTTGTTTAATATAATCAAGTATTTGATTTAATCTTTCTTTAATTATTCTTTTAATCATGATTAGCATCCTTTCCCTTTGTGATTTGGTGTTAAACATGCTTATGAGTGAGTAGTCATCTTAGGGTTTCTACATGTGGTAGATTAGGGGGATTTAAGGCTTGATTAAGGTTTGTTAAGTGCTTCAGTTTATGGGTTCCTCTCTATTAATCTGTTATTCATGCTAGATTAGTCTTGATCAAACTTGTCTAAGTTGTTGGCTTTCTCTTATGCCCACCAAATGTTTGATGAAATGCTGATCATGTTTAATAGAGGATTTGCTGGCCTAGGCTCAAAATATTGACTGTTTGAGGAGCATTTTGACTTGAATAGAGTTGTTTAATCATGCTTGCTTGATGTTTTAGCACTAATGAGAGTTAGTTCTTGTTAGAATGTTTAGCAAAGGGTTATTTGCGAAGAGATTGGATCTAACTAGCTTATGTGTGAACTCTATGTCTAGGAATCACCATTGCTTGCTTGCTTGCTTGATCAATGTAGTTTGAAACAGCCTTAGTTAATGTCTAAAATTCCCCAAAGTCAATAACCACATCTAGAAACTTGTCTTTCTTTTATTTGAATTTCGGATTTGCTCTGTTTTGCTCTGTTTTACTCTGTTTTTCTTGCTTAGAACTGCTTAGTTTGCTTTTGATTTTACTTTGTTTGCTGTTTGCTTCAATTAGGTTGCTAGAACTGTTGCTTAGGCAACAAAACCAATTCTCTGCTTGCTTGACTTAGAGATTTTACTCTCAACCCTTCTGTTATCAACTCTTCCCATTGGATTGACATAAAACCCTTACTACATCTGACTAGTGCAAGGGTGATTGAACCAAGGGGTCACAAACCTTGTGTCAATGATTGTCTTGAAAAGCTTGACTACCACCTTTGAGTCATTAGTTGCCGAGGCTATTGCTTCCACCCACTTAGACACATAGTCTACTGCTACAAGGATGTATTTGTTACCGTATGATGATGGAAACAGCCCCATAAAATCTATTCCCTAAGCGTCAAAGACTCCCACTTCAAAGATAGGTACCTGCGGCATCTCATTCCTCTTTGTGATGTTCCCAGCTTTTTGGCAAGCTTCACACGTCTTTACAAACTCATATGCATCCTTGAAGAGTGTAGGCCACCAAAACCTTTGTAGCTGTCTTGAATGATGCAAAGTGGCCGCCATAAGTCATACAGTGGCAATGGAGCAGAATGTCTCTTGCTTCTTCTCTTGTGACACACCTTCGGTATAAGCTGTCCACACCCCTCTTGTACAGATAAGGATCATCCCAAAGGTACTGAGAGATGTCCCTCATGAACTTCTTCTTATGGTAATAGTCCAGGTGAGTAGGCCCTTCTCCACAAGCCAAGTAGTTGACAATATCCGCATACCATGGGAGATCTTCTTCCTTGAAGCTTAAGACTTCTTCGAACCTCTCATCTAGCTTTGTACATACCACTGTGTTGACCATCATAAGCTGCTCCTCATGGAGTGAATCATCATAATGCAAGACATCATTCACCCTCATTCTTGAAAGATGATCCGCTACACCATTCTCTATACCCTTCTTATCCTTGATCTCCATATCAAATTCTTGTAAGAGAAGAATCCACCTTCAGAGTCTCGGCTCGGTGTCCTTCTTGGAGTATATGTACCTCGAGGCAGCTTTATCAGTATAAACAATGACCTTTGAACCCACAAAAGAAGATCTAAACATCTCAAAAGCAAAGACCACGGCTAGGAGCTCTTTCTCGATGGTTGCATACTTCACTAGCGTGTCATCCAAGGTACGGCTTGCCTAGTAAATCACATGCCGCTTCTTGTCCATCCTCTGACCCAAAACAGCACCCACGGCGTAGTCACCCGTGTCGCACATAATATCAAAGGACAGGTCCCAATCCGGAGCTTGAACTATAGGCGCGGTGACCAAGGCTTCTTTGATGGTCTTAAAGGCTTTAAGGCATTCTTCATCAAAGATGAACTCGGTTTCCTCGCACAATAGCCATGTAAGAGGACGTGCTATCTTGGAGAAATCCTTGATAAACCTCCTGTAGAAGCCAGCGTGCCCCAAGAAGCTCCTTATCGCCTTCACATTAACCGGCGGCTCTAAGCTCATCGTAACCTCAATCTTGGCCTTGTCAACCTCAATCCCATGCTCAGAAATCTTGTGCCCAAGTACAATGCCTTCTCTCACCATGAAGTGACATTTTCCCAGTTTAGCACCATGTTTGTCTCCTCACATCTCTTGAGAACCCTGCTAAGATTTGACAAACAACCGCCAAACGAAGCGCAATAGACAGAAAAATCATCCATAAAAACTTCCACCATTTCCTCTATAAGATCAGAGAAGATAGACATCATGTACCTTTGAAAGGTTGCTGGTGAATTACATAACCCAAATGGCATCCTCCTATAAGCAAAGGTACCATAAGGGCATGTGAAAGTTGTCTTCTCTTGGTCATTAGGATGAATGGGAATTTGAAAGATACCGCTATATCCATCTATGAAACAATAGTATGGATGATTAGCTAGTCTCTCTAGCACTTGATCAATGAAGGAAAGAGGGAAATGATCTTTTCTTGTGGCTGAGTTAAGTTTCCTATAATCAATACACATTCTATGTCTAGTTATTGTTCTTGAAGAATTAACTCATCTTGTTCATTCTTTATAACTGTGATACCCCCTTTCTTTGGTACCACATGGACTGGAGAGACCCATGTGCTATCACTGATAGGGTATATCACGTCAGCCTCTAAGAGTTTTAAGATTTATTTCTTGACCACATCTTTTAAATTTGGGTTCAAACGTCTTTGATGTTCAATAGAAGATGTGTTTTCATCATCTAAGTGAATTATGAGAGTACAAGGCATTGGTGAAAGGCCATTGATGTCACTGAGAGAGTACCCAATGGCCTTCCTACACTTCTTCAACTCCTTAAGGAGTGAGTCTAACTCATCATCACATAGATTTTCATTCACAATGACCGGATAGGTATCATTTGGTCCCAAGAAAGCGTACCTTAGCCCATCGGGAAGCTGCTTTAGGTCCACCTTTGGGGTTAGCAGCCCACTCCAGTCGTCCGCTTGGCTTGTGCTTACGTTGCTGTCCTCAGACACCTCTTTTAAACCCGAGGCATGAGCATTTAAGCTGCCATCATGGACCGTTCCTACCGCAGAGATCGAGTCAACCAGTCGATCGCTCCCTCGTTCTAGGCTGGATCGATTCCACTCTCTCGATTCACTTGCTCGATTGGATATGGATCGAGCAGGAGATCGATTCGGGAGGTCGTTCTCTGAACAGATTGAGTTGTCTCCATCGATCGTCTCATCTATCTTCTTCCTGGATCGAGTGATTTTGTCAATCTCCAGGTCGATCTCTAGGCTCTGGCCTTCATCTTCTTTCAAAACCTTGTGAGAATTGAGGATGTGTACATACTCCTGGGTCTGTTCACTCAAGAAACCATACTCTCCTGGCTCCTTTTAGAAGGCCAGCTGTAGATGATCCTCTTGTGCCAACTCCTCAAGCAACTCATTAGCCAATTCATCCAAAGTTTCAATGTAGAAAGCTTGTCCACCAATCGTTGGCTTCTTCAAGACTTCATTGATGTCAAAGTTCAGCTTGATGTCTTTACCCAAGTGCAAAGAAATCTTGTCATTCTTCACGTCTATGAAGGCTCCAGCAGTTGCTAGAAAGGGTCTACCAAATAAAAACTTAAAACATGAATTATCCGGATAAGGTTAGAGATCGACCTGAGCCGTCGATCTCTAACTTGATCTTCTGCATAGAACGTCCTCTTTTGCCTGATCGTCGGGTTGATTCAGTCGGGTGGATCGAGCGCTTCTATCGATCTTCTGGTCGATCCTCAGGCGATCGAGTCGTGACCTCGATCTGGCCCTCGTTCTTCATGGGCTTAGTTTCCGCGTCCGTACTCACGTTCGATCATCTTGGTCGATCTTGACCTCGATCTTCTTCCTTGAAACGACCTGAGTGTCTCGATCATCTGGTTGATCTCGTCTTGATCGACCTGCCTAGCTTGATCTTCACCTCGTTCTCGATTCCTCTGCTACATGGCCGAATTCTTCCAAGTATCCATAGGCTCCCTTTCGATCCACGTAACCTCCATAGCTCCGGTGTATCCAAAACAACCTGAATATGATGCAGGAATGCAAGAAATATGCAAATGCTAATGCAAAGTGTTCTAGGACCTAAAATGAGATAAATGGTGCAAACTAGCCTATTATGAAAGATGTATGTACGAAAACTTTTCTAAATGTATGCTAAATATGCGAAATATATGAGTATATCAGGAATCTCCACCACAAGCTTATACATGATAGCTTTGATCCTAGCATCCTCCAGCTCTTGTCTAGTCTTCTTCTGGTTCCTTGGATAAGGCACCTTTGGCATGTAGACCCTCTCTTATGCACTGTTTGGAGTCTGAAGAATCGCAGCTTGCTTCTGTGGTGGGTGTCGATCGACAGCAGGGAGTGGGTGTCGATCGAACTTAGCCTCTGCAGGTGGTGTCGAGCGTGCATCGAGCTGCCTGTCGAGCTCGCTCGATATCTCTTCGCCTCGAGTCGAAGAACCGTGAAGTTCCACTGGTGCGGTTGACATCTTCTTCTTCAAACTCCATTGATGCGGTTGACATCTTCTTCTTAAAACTCCTCAGCTGGCTCAAATGTCTCAACCTCAGCAACAAACTAAACAGACTTCTTGCCCACCAAGAGGTTATGAACAGAATCCAGCTTAGCCTTCATCTCAGCAGCAAAAAGGTTGCTCTCTGCATTTCCAGCAATTAAGAAATGAAATGGAAGAACAAACATTAAGACATCATGAATCAAGCATCAAATTCCCTAAATCTAACCCATCTCAAATCCCTCAAGCAACTACTCACTAATCATCACCAAAACCATCAAATCTATAAGGAAAAGATAGCTAATAATGATTAGGGAGAATAAACAAGAAGACAAATGCAAACTTATACTAAAACCAAGCAAAGATTCAAACTAAAAAAATAAAATTAAGAACATAAGAGTAAAGAAACTGTTGGGTAATAGATTGGTCCCAAAAGTTAGGGATTTTAAGTATTTTTAGAATCCTATACGGATTGGCAAACTTGTAAATACGTGGACTGGAAAAAGTAGGATGTCGAGCTTGTCAGGTCGATGTAAGTGCACGATGTGGCTTCCTTAGGTGCCTGATGTCGTGTTGACTTGCTCGACATCGATTATCGATGTGTTTAATGGTGGCTCCGGGCCAAAGATGTCATGCGATGTGGATGCACGACATGGGTGTCATGTGGTTGGATGTCGTGCTGTCTTGCTCGACATCAATGCTCGATGTAAACTCTCTCCTTCTCAGGTGGAAGATGTCGCACGTCGCTGCTGTTTGACATCTTGGTGTCGAGCTCCAGGCACGTCGCTGCTGTTTGACATCTTGGTATCTAGAAACATTTCTGATGCGAAGAGAAATGCAAACTACAACCTAAATGCAACCTAAGTTTAAAACCAAAGGAAAATACGACAAATGCAAAGGAAAACATGCAAGAGAAGACTAAAACATGATCTAAATGCAAGCTTATATGATCCAATTATGAGATATATTAACACTCCCACACTTGCATTTTGCTTGTCCTAAAACAAAACAACGAAAAAAAATGGGAGATGAGGTTTAAAAATTGGAGCTAAAAACCAAAGATGTCATTGGAAAAATTGACTCAATGCCCAAGTTATACGTTCTAAGATGCTTAGAGATTGTTCTACTTCAAAAACTTTAAGGTGTGGACAACTGTCCCTTAATGATGAGGATCAGCTACCCAGATTAACAAGAGTGGTAAGAAGGGAAAAAGATAATCCAAGTATTTATATGGGTAGCCATGTAATCACTTTCAATGCACAAATAAGATAATTCAAATTCAGATTAAGGTTCTTATAAGATAGAGTTAGAATCAAACCAAAGCAATCTTCAGCATTAGACAAGAATATCAATACAAAATTTTAAAATATGGTGCAACCTTAACTTCGAACTCAATACTATGGAATCAGACAACATATAACCAAGGCACTGAAAGTAACTCCAACATGAACATCTTAACAAGTTTTTATAATCTACTCCCTATGCAAATGTATGCAAAGCTACATGAAATGAATCTAGAATCAATCTTAATCATGCAAATGCACCTAAATGATTCTTTTTGGTTCCAAATATTTTGAAGATTTTATGGATCTTCAATGAACATAGATGAATGCATGAATGCATGAGACTCAAGTATGCAAGAAGGTAAATAAGAAAACAATTCACAATGCCAAATGCAATAGCCTCCCCCACACTTAAGTTACACAGTCCCTTAAAATATACTAAAAATAGTTGCAAAACAATGTATAAGAAAAGGAGTAAAGTTAGGTACTTTAGAGGAGTTTCTGGTAGGCAGGGAGAAATCGAGCTGGGTTGGTGGATATTGAAGCTTGATGTCAACTCATGAACTTGCGGGGCATCGATGTTGTGCGATGTGGTACCTCGACATCCTGCGACTCTCCTCTGAATGTGTACGTCACACGGCATACATGGTCGACGTCCTTGAGGCTCTTTGCGGGGCCTTAGTGTGGCACGATGTCGTAGCACGATGTCCCTCAATTTTTCCCCTATCTTGCACATCGTACGACACTCATGGTCAACACTCTTAAGACTCCTCTCGGGCTGAAAATATCGTGCGATGTGACCGGTCGACATCTTGTTGCAAAGCATTTTTTCTCCCCATGTCGAGCTTGGTAGCTCGATAAGATTGCCCGACATATTTTGGCTCGATTGATGTCGAGCTTTGTAGCTCGATGCTCATGCACTATGTCCTTGATGTCAAGCTTGGCGAGCTCGACATCAGCCAAAATATGTTTATTTGTTTACCAATCCATCCAACCACCTGATTTGAACTCCACCTGCTTCTAGGATGAAAGCATAAAACCAAACTTAAAAAGCAATAATATGTACAAGGATACCATGGGAATGCCTCCCAAGTGCGCTTATTTAAGGTCCTTAGCTTGACTTTCCTTAACCAATCACTCTTGTGGAGGATCTTGAAGGTGGATGCATCTCATCTCCAAGTGAGTCACTGGCCATGTATGGCTTCAACCTGTGCTCATTCACTGTGATGTCTCCTCCATCATTGTTGAACAAAGTCACAGCTCCATAAGGATGTCCCTCTTTTATGTTGAAAGGTCCTTACCATCTTGATTTGAGTTTTCCAGAAAACAACTTCAGCCTTGAGTTGAAGAGCAGCACATTGTCTCCTGCCTTAGTCTCCTTAGCGCTTATCTTCTTATCATGGAAGATTTTGGTCCATTCCTTGTAGATATTAGAGCTCTCAAAGGCTTCGAGGCGATTTTCTTCTAGCTCATGGAGGTCGAAGAGCCTTTTCTCTTTGGCAGACATGATATCAGAGTTCAACAAATTTGTTGCCCATAAAGCCTTGTATTGAAGTTCCACAGGAAGATAGCAGGCTTTACCATATAGAAGTGAGGATGGTGATCTTCCAATGGGTGTCTTGAAAGCTGTTCTATATGTCCAAAGAGCATCATCAAACTTATGAGACCAATCCTACCTTATAATACCAACAGTCTTCTCTAAGATAGCCTTAATCTCTGTATGACACCTCCACTTAACCACTTGTTTGAGGATGGTAAGGAGTAGCCACCTTATGCTTAACACCATGCTTCCTTAGCAAGCTCTCAAAAAAATTATTGATGAAGTGGCTTCCTCCATCACTTATAATACACCTTGGAACACCAAACCTTGGGAAGACGATGGATTAGAAAAGCTTGAGCAAAACTCTAGCATCATTAGTTGGACTAGCTACTGCTTCAATAAACTTTGACACATAGTCCACAGCCACAATGATGTACTTATTCCCATAATAAGAAGGAAAATTTCCCATGAAGTCAATTCCCCAAATATCAAACAGATCCACATCAAGAATTGGGTTTAGAGGCATCTCATCTCTCTTGCTGATGATTCCTTTCTTTTGGCAAGCTTTACAAGATGCAATGTAGGCTTGAGTATCCTTGAAACGACTAGGCCACCAAGAACTAGCTTGTAGCACCTTTGAAGCAGTCTAGAAAGTGCAAAATGGCCACCATAAGCGGACCCATGACAGTGATGTAGGACGCCTCTAACCTCCTCTTCTGCATTGCACCTTCTTAACAACCCATCAGCTCTCTTCTTGTAGAGATAAGGCTCATCCCAATAATAGTGAGACACATCTTTGAATAACTTATTCTTGTGGTATGAGTCAAGATTTACTGGTTCTTTACCCATGGCCAAGTAGTTGGCAAAATCAGCATACCGTGGAAGCTTTTCCTCTTGTAAACTCATCACTTCATCCTTCCTTACTTCCAATGCACTCAGCTGCTCTTCTGATAGAATTTCATTGATAGGGATAAAGTCATCAATCATTAACCTTGAGAGTTGATCAGCCACACCATTTTCAATGCCTCTCTTATCCACAATCTCCATATCAAATTGCTGCAACAGAAGTATCCATCTGAGGAGTCTTGGTTTAGTATCCTTCTTGGCATAGATGTGCCTTAGTGTAGCATGATCAGTGTAGACTATCACCTTCGGCCCAACCAAATAACTTATGAACTTCTCAAATGCAAAGACTACTGCAAGAAGCTCCTTCTTTGTTGTGGCATATCTGGTCTGAGCCTCATCTAATGTCCTACTAGCATATTAGATGACATGCAGCTTTTTGTCTACTCTCTGTCCCAACACATCGCCAACATCATAATCACTTGCATCACACATGATCTCAGAAGAGAGATTCCAGTTAGGAGCCTAGACTATGGGCACACTTACTAGAGCCTTCTTGCGAGTTTAAAAAGCCTGCAAGCATTCTTCATCAAAGACAAGTTCCGCTTCCTTGCACAACAGCCTTGTAAGTGGTCTTGCTATCTTAGAGAAATCCTTGATGAACCTCCTGTAAAAGCCAGCATGCCCCAAGAAGCTTCTGATTCCCTTGACTGAATTTGAAGGCTCTAAGTGTAGCATGACATCTATCTTGGCCTTGTCCACTTCTATCCCCTTCTCTGAAATCTTGTGACCCAAAACAATGCCTTCCTTGACCATGAAATGGCGTTTCTCCCAATTCAGAACCAGCTTAGTGTCTTCACATCTCTGTAAGACCTAAGAAAGATTGGACAGATAAGAAGCAAAACATCCACCATACACATAAAAGTCATCCATGAAAACCACAATCATTTCCTCAAGCAAATCAGAAAAGATAGAAGTCATGCATCTCTGAAATGCGGCTGGGGCATTACATAAGCGAAATGTCATTCTTCTATATGCAAAAGTGCCATAAGGACATGTGAAAGTGGTTTTGTCCTGATCATTAGGATGAATAGGAATTTGGAAGAAACCACTATAGCCATCTATAATCAAATCACATTCTATGTCCTGTCATGGTTCTAGTGGGGATTCGCTCATCATTATCATTATTCACTACAGTGATTCCTCCTTTTTTAGGCACCACATGGACTGGTGAGACCCATGTGCTGTCTGAAATAGGATAAATTACACCATCATCAAGCAATTTTAAGGTTTCCTTTTTAACAACTTCTTTTATGTTTGGCTTTAATCTTCTTTGGGGTTCAATTGAAGTTTTTGTCTCATCCTCTAGATGAATCCTATGAGTACAAAAGTTATGAGATAGGCCCTTGATATCATCTAGTGAATATCCAATGGCTCTCCTAAACCTCCTAAACTCTTTGACAAGTGCAAAGATTTCATCATCATTCAGGTTTTCATTAAGAATTACAGGATAGGTAGACTTCGGGCCTAAGAAAACATACCTTAGCCCTTTACGAAGTGGTTTGAGCTCCACCTTGGGTGCCTTGACCTCACTCCAGTCCTCTCCTATGCTGCATTACTCCTTCGCGTCAGCATCATTGCTTGAAGAGCCAGCTTCTTGGATTGAGAGCTCTTCTTTCCTCTTGTAACCCAACTCCTCATATGGCTCCTCTTTTCCAATGGCCTTGTGAGAGTCAAGCCTTAACATATAAGCCAAGCTTTCTGATAACAAGATTATTCCTGGACTTGTTTTATCAAACCACAAACCAAGTTAATGATGTAGTATAGTGGTAAGGGTGTCAATCCAGCATAGGTTGATGAAAGTTACTAGGAATGCAAGGGCTAATGTAAATCTAAGTCAAATTCGGATATTTGAGGAGAAAATCTATGGAAACTAAATGCAATTCTCAAATGACCACACTAACTATTTTAAAATCCCTACTGAAGGGTTAAACAACTACTAAATGACTTCTAAGAAATTAAAATGCAAGACTACTAATTTTAAAAACTTGAAACCTAAAGGCAAAGAGAAAAAGAAAGATTCTAGCAAACTAGAAAATGATATTCAAGATTAAAAATGCAAACTTTATAACTAGACAATGATAACTTGAAGTTTTTAAATGCTAAAAGAGGATTCAAGGTTGAGGGTCCTGCTTAAGGAGGTTCAAGATTCATGCTTTGGGTTTTGAAAACAAAGATGTACACTTTTAGTGCTATCTTTATGCCATGAGAAGCTAAACTAGATCTATACATGGTGTGTGGTATAAACCCTTTCCTCAACCTTTCCTCCTAACCCATGGCGTGTGGTTGAAAGAGAGGTCGAAGAACATAAAGCATAAATCTCAAATAATGGCCTAACTAGCTCCTTAAGCATCCATGGCGTTTGGGAAAGGATAAGCTAGTCTCTTGGATTTGGTTTTAAGGGATCCCCTGAATCCTGTCAAGGTAAGGAAACCCTTGAGATCAAAGAGATCATTCCCAAGACTCTCTAGGCATTAAAACCCCCAAATCCAAGAAGAGAATGAGTAAAGAACAAGAAATAGACCAAAGCTTAAACCTTTAAAACCCCTTAATCACCTCAACCTTAAACCAATAAATGACTACTTGCTACACATGATTAAAACCGATGGAAATGCAAAGGAAAGAAAGATAAACATGATTAAACTACAAAACATGAAAGGTTAAAGGAAAATACGTAATTAAAAACGGATTAAGGTTCACAAAACAAGAAAAGCTTAAAAAGTAAAACTATGGCGGTATTCAAAGCATAAGAGATGGATAAAACTTAAACAAGAAGGAGACAATCTGTATTGTTCTCTCCCGATCACAAAATAGGGTAGACAAGAAAAATGGCCCCCTCACTAAAATCCAAAAGTGAGCTGTCTGGATAAGGTTCTAGAGATCGACCTGAGTCATCGATCTCTAGCTCGATCTTCTGCGTAGAACGTCCTCTCATGCTTGATCTTGGGGTCGATTTGGTCGGGTAGATCGAGTGCTTCTATCGATCTTTTGGTCGATCCTTGGATGATCAAGTCGTGACCTCGATTTGGCTCTCGTTCTGCCCGGGCTTAGCTCCCGTTTCGGTACTCACGATCGATCACCTTGGTCGATCTTGGTCTCGATCCTTCTTCTTGAAACGACCCCTTTGTCTCGATCTTCTAGTCGATCTCATCTAGATCAACCTGCCTAGCTTGATTTGCGCCTCGATCCCGGTACCTTTGCTGCATGGCTGAGTTCTCCCAAGTGTCCATAGCGTTCCTATCGATCCTTAGCATGTCCACACAACCTCTATAGCTCTAGTGTATCCAAAACAACCTGAATATGATGCAAGAATGCAAGAAATATGCAAATGCTGATGCAAAGTGCACTTAGGACCTAAAATGAGACAAATGATGAAAACTAGCCTATAATGAAAGATGTATGCATGAAAGCTACTCTAATGCATGCTAAATATGCGAAATATATGAGTATATCAACTCCCCCAAACTTTCCTTTTGCTTGCCCTCAAGCAAACAAAATTCAAGAAAGGAAGAGAGGTTTAAAAATGGGAGCTTAAATTTCCAAAAGTGTTTCGGCAAATGACGTCATTGGAAGAGAGGTTTAAAAATGGTCCTAGTTTCCAATTCTAAGATGCACTGCACAAACTCCTACTGCAAAGAATTTAGCCATATTCATCACATATTGAATTTCAAATCATGACTCTCCTATTGGAAACAATCCAAGAATCCTAACCTTTAACATTCATTAAGATCAAACCGTGAATCACAATCATGCACTTAAAACAGAATACATTTGGCTAGGGACAAGGTTATGAGACAAAGATGATCACATTCAAGTGTGTAATTCAAGCAATGGTTTATCTCAAAAAGGGTTGAACTCATGCATAATGCTAAAGGTAGAGGCAATTGATGCATACATGACTAGACTCTCATCTACCCATATACACTAAAAATGATCCTAATCCCTCTCTCATTCATTTTCTTTTTCAAGCTTACTCACCCTCTAGAGACTACCCCAAACAACAAGGCAAGACGCCAAGCATAACCCACAAAAACAGAAAACACCTTTACTCTTCTTATAGCTAGTGATGGTCATAGACAAAGATTAAGCTCTTTTCTTTTACTTTTGGTAGCTCTCTTCTCTTATATTTTTTTTTTCATTTTAAGCATTTGGCCTTTTGGCTCTTTTTTTCTTTTTCTGATTTTTTTTTCTTTTTGAGAGCTACCTTTTTTTTTTTTTGAAACTGAGCTTTTATTAAAAAAAAAGAACAAGACCACCACTAAGAACTATGAATCCCTTTTATTTCAAACAACAAACACCAAAATCTTTTCAAACCGAAAACAAGTATGCAAGGTCAATCAACACCAGTGAATCCCCGCCCCAAAAAAAGCCTAAAACTAGCATCAAAATGCAAAGCTAGCATCAATATGAGATCCTAATCATGTCACCTAAACCTAACACTTAATGCCAAGTTCAAAATCACACACAAAATATTTGGCTTGAAAGGAGGGTAAGGGTCAAGATGAGGAGTTCAATTCAGGCTTACAAAAGAGTGGTGAAAGGAATAAGAAAGCCTAAATATGTATATGTGATCCATCTGTTCTTTTTTCAAATGCACAAGTATAATAATTCAAATTCAGGTTAATGTTTCACTTGATAGGAAAGGATTCAGTTCATGTTTGTTCAACTTAAGCCACGAAAATCAAGACAAATGATCCAAATATGGTTAGCGCTTACTTTCAAAGTCTGAATAAAGCATCAAAGACCTACTAACTAGGGGCTTGAAACAATTTATGAGCTTATAACACTTTACAAGGAAAATTTTAATATCATTGCCCCCTATGCAAATGCAAACAACCTAAATGATTAAAATTCTAGAGTCAATCCTAAAATGTATGACAATGCAAATGCCAAGCTATATGATTTGTTTTAAAAAAAAAATTTTGAAAATTTTTCTGATTTTTTCTTTGTATTTTTCTATGCACTTAGGTGAATGTAATTCATGAAGACTCAAAGATGCTAACAGAAAATAAGATCCAAATAAAACATGTCAAAGCACACACTCTCTCCCAAACTTGAATGACACTGTCTCAGTGTCAAACAAATTCAAGAGGAGATCAAAAACACAAAGCAAAAGTAAAAGAAAAATGCATGTTATTTACAATGGTTGAGTTTGTACCTCGGAGCTAGGCATGGCTGGAGCTTGAGAATGCTCCAGTCCTCCTGCTCTTCCTAGGAGTGTCGTGGGTGATCTCCTTGTCCTTGCCCCTGCTTGTGCCTTCATGTAGAGAGAGGCGTGCAGCTTGATTGCTTCCTGGAGGCTCAAGGATCTCCACACCTCCGGTTGATCTTCTTCTCCTCTCCGATTGCTTAACCTCTTCACTTGAAGATGCCTCAGATGAGCTCCCTTGTAAGTCTTTGATCGCGCTGAATCTCAACAACCGAGGCAAGGAACTTCTCAGGCTTTGTCTGCGGCTAATAGTCAGGCTTGGGAAGATCAAAGCCTTATGGCATCTCAGCATCTGAAGGAGGCGACTCTGAAGGTGCACGAGCGAGCTGAGGTGGTGCTGCTGCAGTTCCAAGAGGCGCATAGCATTCTTCATCACTAGGCAAGAACTCAATTGTACCAATGCTTTGGAGATGCATTTCCTCTTTGCTGGGCAGAATGCAAACCTTCTTCTCGTGGTTGTGATTGTAGAACAGGTAAGCAAAGAAGCCAGGAGCTGGAGTAGGTCCAAAGGAATCCAGGTGGCGCAAGTAGGTCTCATCCATGTAAGCTCTCTACGCCCAAGGCTCAAACTACGAAAGAGGTACTCCCGCTTGTGTGAACAACAGTGTGAGGAAGCCTTCCTATGAGTGCAGAGCTTGCCTTACACCAAAACGCCCACGCCTTGTACTTGACTAAAGAAGAAGCCAAGATGCAACTGTAGTTGACGTCATCTCCAAGCTCATCCTCTATTGGGTCCTCATCATTCTCCTCTCGATCACATACAGCCATCTTAATTCCTTGGAAGAGAAAGCACAACTCATTCTTGGTAACCGTTGGAGCCACGGATCTCCCACTGAAAGTGTTAGCTTGAAGCTTGAGGGCGTATCTCAGCACAGGGTTGCAAACTTTCTTGATATTTGCGATGTTGGCTTTGTAGCCGTCATCACTGATCAAGTTCCAAAGATAGTTGGCGGATTTGAGCGGAGGGAACTCTACAAGCATGGCCGCAGCATTGAGACCGTAGGCTTGGCATATCTCGGTGATGGAGAGGTGGTAAGCTTGCCTCCTGATCTTGAACGTGAGGTGACCTTTGGAGGGAGTTTGAATGCTTGGATCTTCATAAGAGAAGTCCAAGGTTGAGAGGAAGTCCAGCGTTGCCTCGGGGTAAGTAGTGCAGTCCATCTTTAACAGGCACGCAAGCCCCATGTCTTTGAGCAGCTTGTCAAAATCCTCCAGCAAGCCTAGTCTTTCCAAGAGGTCCCTGCTTGCAAACTTCGTAGGTTCAAACCGGAGCGTCTCAAGCCTTTTCTTTGCCTTCTTCTCCTCCTTGCTCCATCTAACCCTTTCTGTAACCACTTGTTGAGTCTCCTCTTGAGTTGCCACATCTCTGCTTCTTTTCTTTGGAGCCATTAGTACCTGAAACACAAGTTCTCAAAGAGAAGATGAGTATAGGCGGCGATTAAGAGATGAAAACAAGGCAAGAGAGAAAAACTCTAAATATAAATCCTAGATTTTTGGGGATTTTCTGAAAATTATCAATAAATAGAAGATGAAAATCTCTCTAGATATCATCAAATCAAGAAATTTTCCCTAATATTTATATATCAAACTAACATTCAACCAACTCATCAAAAAGAAAAATTTCTAAAAACTTAAACATGTAATCAATAAACTCGAAAATACCTTCGAAGAGGATGAATATAAGATGCTCTTATGTCTTTAAACTGAACTCACACTCTCTCTTTCTAGGAAAATCAGTTTCGAAGTGCAATGGGAGAGAGTATGGATGCATGTGCTTATAAAGACAAGAATTATATGGATGCATGCAAGTGGTTCTGAAAAAGGTGTTGTCAAGGCACACATCATCATGGTCAAAGATGCTTGCTTTGACCACAATTCAAATTTGAAAGGTGGGGGGAAACTTGAACTAACCTCGGCATGAGATCGAGTCAAATTGGTCGATCTTGACCTCCATCTCATGCCCATGCTGTCTGTGATCGAGAGGTTTGATCGATTGGGGGCTCGATTTGATTTGAATCGAGCCTTAGATGGAGTGTTCCCCCTCGTTCCAAGATCCTACGTGGTTATGGCCATGCTCCTTAGATCGAGCTCCTTGATCAATTTTGAGATCGTTTTGGCAAAGATCGAGTAAGCAGATCGAGTGAAGTGATCAATCCAGTTCGAGGATCGAGTGAGACCAGTTGATCCACACCCCGTTTGCATTTCGAGCTAAATGTATGGGTGGGTCATCCTCTCGCAATCGATTGACTGACTCGATTGTCTACTCGATCTCATCTAGATCGAGTGACTTCACTCGATTCACTAGCCCAATCTAGTAAAGATCGAGCCAGGATAGGTCGATCTATCACTCGATCTTTTGCCTCTGTTTCTCCTTTCCTTGCCTTTTTGACTCCAAGATCGTGACCTCTGGTTCCCATCTCCTTATACCTACACACTTAAACTAAAAAGCATAAAATTGAAACAGAAAGAAAGCAAAAATTTGTACAATGATAGTCATGGGAATGCCTTCTAAGTGCGCTTGTTTTACGTCACTAGTTTGACTTTACTTGGTTATGCCAGAGGGGGATGTTGGAGAAGCAACGTGGTGATCTCCTTGCTGCAGTCACTTGCCATGTAGGGCTTGACTCTATGCCCATTCACCGTGAAACTCTGACCACGCTTGCCAACCAAAGTAACTGCCCCTTACAGTAGCACTTCATTAATCTCAAACGGACCGCTCCATCTAGACTAGAGCTTCCCTGGAAACAACTTCAATCGTGAGTTGTAGAGCAGGACCAGACTTCCCTTCTTGAGCTCCTTAAGCACTAGCTTCTTGTCATGAACAGCCTTGGTCCTCTCTATGTAGATCTTGGCGCTTTTATAAGTATCCAAGCTTAACTCATCAAGCTCATGGAGTTGCACCAGTCTTCTCTCTTGTGCCGTCTTGAGATTGAAGTTTACTTGCTTCACTGCCCAAAGAGCCTTGTGCTCTAACTCAACAGGGAGGTGACAAGACTTGCCATAGAGGAGGTTGAAAGGCATGGTACCAATGGGAGTCTTGTAAGCAGTTCTATACGCTCATAGATCGTCATCAAGCTTGCGTGCCCAATCCTTCCTAGTCACTCCCGCTGTTCTCTCAAGAATGGCCTTGATTTGCCTTTTCGAAACTTTCACTTGGCCACTGGTTTGAGGGTGATAAGGCGTGGCTACCTTGTGGTTAACCCCATACTTCCTTAAAAGTCCCTCAAAGACCTTGTTGATGAAGTGGCTGCCTCCATCACTGATCATTACCTTAGGAACCCCAAATCTTGGAAAGATGATTGTCTTGAAAAGCTTGACTACCACCTTGGAGTCATTAGTTGCCGAGGCTATAGCTTCCACCCACTTAGACACATAGTCTACTGCTACAAGGATGTATTTGTTGCCGTATGATGATGGAAACGGCCCCATAAAATCTATTCCCTAAGCGTCAAAGACATCCACTTCAAAGATAGGTACCTGCGGCATCTCATTCCTCTTTGTGATGTTCCCAGCTCTTTGGCAAGATTCACACGTCTTTACAAACTCATGTGCATCCTTGAAGAGTGTAGGCCACAAAACCCCACCTGGTAGAACCTTTGTAGCCGTCTTGAACGATGCAAAGTGGCTGCCATAAGTCATACCATGGCAATGGAGCAGAATGTCTCTTGCTTCATCTCTTGTGACACACCTTTAGTATAAGCTGTCGACACCCCTCTTGTACAGATAAGGATCATCCCAAAAGTACTGAGAGATGTCCCTCATTAACTTCTTCTTATGGTAATAGTCCAGGTGAGTAGGCTCTTCTCCACAAACCAAGTAGTTGACAATATCCGCATACCATGGGAGATCTTCTTCCTTGAAGCTTAAGACTTCTTCAAACCTCTCGTCTAGCTTTGTACATACCACTGTGTTGACCATCATAAGCTGCTCCTCAGGGAGTGAATCATCTAAAGGCAAGACATCATTCACCCTCATTCTTGAAAGATGATCCGTTACACCATTCTTTATACCCTTCGTATCCTTGATCTCCATATCAAATTCTTGTAAGAGCAGGATCCACCTTAAGAGTCTCGGCTTGGTGTCTTTCTTGGAGAATATGTACCTGAAGGCAGCGTGATCAGTGTAAACAATGACCTTAGAACCCACCAAGTAAGATCTAAACTTCTTAAAAGCAAAGACCACGGCTAGGAGCTCTTTCTCAGTGGTTTCATACATCACTTGCGTGTCATCCAAGGTACGGCTTGCATAGTAAATCACATGCAGCTTCTTGTCCTTCCTCTAACCCAAAACAGCACCCACGTCGTAGTCACTTGCGTCGCACATAATCTCAAAGGGCAGGTCCCAATCCAGAGCTTGAACTATAGGCGCGGTGACCAAGGCTTCTTTGATGGTCCTAAAGGCTGAGGTATTCTTCATCAAAGATGAACTCGGTTTCCTTGCACAATAGTCATGTAAGAAGACATGCCATCTTGGAGAAATCCTTGATAAACCTCGTGTAGAAGCCAGCGTGCCCCAAGAAGCTCCTTATCCCCTTCACATTAACCGGCGGCTCTAAGCTCATCATAACCTCAATCTTAGCCATGTCAACCTCAATCCTATGCTCATAAATCTTGTGCCCAAGTACAATGCCTTTTCTCACCATGAAGTGATATTTTTCCCAGTTTAGCACCAAGTTTGTCTCCTCACATCTCTTGAGAACCCTGCAAATATTTGACAAACAGCCACCAAACAAAGCGCCATAGACAGAAAAATCATCCTTAAAAACCTCAACCATTTCCTCTATAAGATCAGAGAAGATAGACATCATGCACCTTTGAAAGGTTGCTGGTGCATTACATAACCCAAATGGCATCCTTCGATAAGCAAAGGTACCATAAGGGCATGTGAAAGTTGTCTTCACTTGGTCATTAGGATGAATGGGAATTTGAAAGAAACTGCTATATTCATCTAGGAAACTATAGTATTGATGATTAGCTAGTCTCTCTAGCATTTGATCAATGAAGGGAAGAGGGAAATGATCTTTTTTATTGGCTGAGTTAAGTTTCCTATAATCAATACACATTCTTTGTCCAGTTATTGTTCTTGTAGCAATTAACTCATCTTTTTCATTCTTTATCACCGTGATACCCCCTTTCTTTGGTACCACATGTACCAGAGAGACCAATGTGCTATCACTAATAGAGTACATCACGTCAGCCTCTAAGAGTTTTAAGATTTCTTTCTTGACCACTTCTATTAAATTTGGGTTCAAACGTCTTTGATGTTCAATAGAAGATGTGTTTTCATCATCTAAGTGAATCCTGTGAGTACAAAGCATTGGTGAAAGGCCCGTGATGTCATTGAGAGAGTACCCAATGGCCTTCCTATACTTCCTCAACTCCTTAAGGAGTGAGTCTAACTCATCATCACTTAGATTTTCATTCACAATGACCGGATAGGTATCATTTGGTCCCAAGAAAGCGTACCTTAGCCCATCTGGAAGCTACTTTAGGTCCACCTTTGGGGCTAGCAGCTCACTCCAGTCGTCCTCTTCGCTTGTGTTGACGTTGCTTTCCTCATTCGCCTCTCTTGAACCCGAGCCATGAGCTTTTAAGCTGCCATCTTGGACTGTTCCTACTGCAAAGATCGAGTCAACCAGTCGATCGCTCCCTCGTTCTAGGCTGGATCGATTGCACTCCCTCGATTCACTTGCTCGATTGGATATGGATCGAGCAGGAGATCGATTCGGGAGGTCGTTCTCTGAACAGATCGAATTGTCTCCATCGATCGTCTCATCTATCTTCTTCCTAGATCGAGTGATTTTGTCGATCTCCAGGTCGATCTCTAGACTCTGGCCTTCATCTTCTTTCAAAACCTTCCGAGAATCAAGGATGTGTACATACTCCTGGGTCTGTTCACTCAAGAAACCATACTCTCCTGGCTCCTTTGTCAAGGCCAGCTGTAGATGATCCTCTTGTGCCAACTCCTCAAGCAACTCATCAGCCAATTCATCAAAAGTTTCAATGTTGAAAGCTTGTCCACCAATCGTTGGCTTCTTCAAGACTTCATTGTTGTCAAAGTTCAGCTTGATGTCTTTACCCAAGTGCAGAGAAATCTTGCCATTCTTCACGTCTATGATGGCTCCAGCAGTTGCTAGAAAGGGTCTACCAAGGATTAGAGGGTCTCTTGGTTCCTCATCCATTTCTAGCACTACAAAATCTGTTAGCACGTTCATATTGCTGACCCTCACGGGTAAGTCTTCAAGCATGCCCACATGAAGCCTTATACTTCGATCAGCCAGTATGAGTGAGATTCTGCACTCCTTAAACTTGGTGAAGCCTATCTTTTTGGCAATGGAATGGGGCATAAGTTTGATGCTTGCTCCTAGATCACATAGGCAACTTTCAAACTTCAAAGGACCTAGTGCACAAGGGATAGTGAATGACTCTGGATCTCTTAGCTTCTTTGGTGCTATCTCCTTGTGGATGATTGCACTGCATTCTTGACTCAATACCAGGACTTTGTCACTCTCTTTCTCCTTCTTAGCAAGAGTATCCTTCACAAACTTAGCATATTTTGGCATCATTGCCAAACAATCAACCAAAGGCAGTTTCATCTCAACGTCCTTTATGTGCTTCTCAATCAAGGCTTTATGCTTCTCAATCAGCTGCTTCTTGAAACGTCCAGGGAAGGGGAGCTTTGGTTTGTAAGGAGGAGAAAAAAAAGCTTCCTTCTCTTTGCTAACTTCCTCCACTTTTTTCTCCAAAACCGCTTCCTTGCCTTTCTTTGGCCTTGCAATGTAGACATTGTCAAAGGTGATCTCTTGGTCATTTGAGAGATTACTCCCCCCGTCTTGAATCACAATATCCTCATTGTCTTCTGCCACAGACCGTGGTGGTAGCTCTTTCCCACTCCTCAAAGTGATAGCGTTTGCATACTCCTTAGGGTTTGTCTCACACTTCCCGGGTAAGCTACCTTGACCGCTTGAACTTCCTTTTCCCTTCTCTAGCTGGCGAATCTTGTCGTTTAAGTTGGTGATTTGTGTAGATACCTCAGTAAGAGATGAGTCCAGCCTGTTGTTCATATCAACAAACTTCTGATTTGTAGTTGCTTGTCCCTTAAATAATTGTTGAAACATTGCTTGAACCGGATCTTGAGGTGGTGTGAATGGTGGAGGTTGAACTTGTTGCTGTTGAGGAACGAAACCAGGAGGGTAGCTCTTGTTCACTTGCTGTTGCTGGCCTTGGATGTTGCTTTGTCTCTGCCTTTGGTACCCACTGTTTTGTGTAAACCCTCCTTTGTTGTAAGGAACAAAAGGTTTTCCTTGTTGAGGAGGGTACACTTGATCCTTAGGGTGCTCCACATTGGTACTTCGGTTAGACAGGTTGTTGTTGCCTTGATACCCTTGAACATAGCCCTGTGGCTTAGTATAGTTCTGGCCTCCAACCGAATTCGCTTCCTCTTAGCTCTGCTCCAGCTCATCTAAAACATCTGCAGCTTCTCCCACAAAGTGTACATGCTTCTGATTTGCAAGTACCAGCTTGTCAATCTTTTCATGAAGTCATTTCAGCTCCTTCTTGTGTGCCTCAAGGTCAGACCCTCTTGATGCTCTATCATAGTCTTCACTATAGTTGCCATCACTCAAAGGTAGATTCTCAATGAGCTCCAATCCCTCTTCTACATGGCCAAGAAAGTTGCCTTTACTCGCCGTGTCTAGAAGCATGTGAATCTTGGGAAGAGATCCTCTGTAGATGGTGCTCAAGAGTGTCTCCTTAGTGAAACGAAGATGAGGACAGGCAATGGTGTAGTCCTTGAACCGCTCCATTGCTTCACTAAAGGTCTCATTCTGCCTTTGTGTAAAACCGCTAATCTCACTCCTTAGCCGAGCTGTTCTTGTACTTGAGAAGAACATAAACAGAAATGCCTTCTTGCAATAAGCCCATGAGGTTATAGTCTCTTGAGGTAATGTCTTCTCCCAATGCCTTGCTTTATCCCCAAGTGAAAAGGGCAAAGCCTAAGCTTGAAGCTGTCCTCTGAGATCCCATTGATCTTGATCATACCGCAGAATTGCTTAAAGTTGTCAAGATGCTCCAAAGGATCCTCCATTGCAAGCCCATGGAACTTGTTGTTCTGCACCATTGAGATAAAGTATGGCTTGATCTCGAAGTTGTTGTTTTGCACCGGTGGTGGAGTGATGCCAAAACGGTTGTGATGAGTGTTTGGAGCATCACCCGCACCGATGATCCTTGGTGGTCTTGGTGCGTAGTGATGTTTTCCCTCAGCTTGGTCTTTCTCAGCCATGCCCACACAATCAACAAAACCTGGTAGCTCCTCAAAGTCTTGTGCTTGTTCTCTTTCCTTTCATAACATTGCACTTCCTAGTTGATGAATATTGTCTAGAGGTTGTAGTAGATTGTTGTCACCTCTAGACTTCAGATTCATGTACCTGAGAAGACAAGTAGGAAGGTAGATAGATTAGTAACCTAAGTAAAAATAATGACTTAGTCTCTATTAAGCCCCAAATTCTAATACTTTTAGCTCAAACCCAAGTTGGCAAAGGCGCCATTTGTTAACAGATTTATTTTGGGGTCTGAGTTTATCAAAGCCAAATGCACAAGTTATTATGTAGTATAGTGCAAGAGGTGTCAATCCAGCTCAGGTTGATGAAAGTTACTAGAAATGCAAGAACTATGTAAAGCTAAGTGAAAATCGGGTAAATAGAGGAGAAAATCTATGAAAACTAAATGCAACTGCCAAATGACCACAATAACTATTTTAAAATCCCTACTGAAGGGTTAAACAACTACTAGATGAATTCTAAGAAATTAAAATACAAGACTACTAATTTTAAAAATTCGAAAGCTAAAGGCAGACAGAAAAGGAAAGAATCTAGCAACCTAGGAAATGATTTTCAAGATTAAATATGCAAACTTTATAACTAGAAAATGATAACTTGAAATTTTTAAATGCTAAAAGAGGATTAAAGGTTGAGGGTCATGCTTAAGGAGGTTCAAGATTCAAGCTTTGGGTTTTGAAAACAAAGATCTACACTTTTAGTGCTATCTTTAAGCCTTGAGAAGCTAAACTAGATCTATCCATAGCGTGGGGTATATACCCTTTCCTCAACCTTTCCTCCTAACCCATTTCGTGTGGTGGAAAGAGAAGTCGAAGAACATGAAGCATAAATCTCAAGTAATGGCCTAACTAGCTCCCTAAGCATCCATGGCGTTTGGGAAAGGATGAGCTAGTCTCTTGGATTTGGTTTTAAGGGATCCCCTGAATCCTGTCAAGGTAAGGAAACCCCTGATATCAAAGAGATCTTCCCCAAGACTCTCTAGGCATTAAAACCCCCCAATCCAAGAAGAGAATTAGTTAAGAACAAGAAAAAGACCAAAGCTTAAACCTTTAAAACCCCTTAATCACCCCAACCTTAAACCCATAAATGACTACTCGCTACACATGATTAAAACCGATGGAAATGCAAAGGAAAAAAAGATAAACATGATTAAACTACTAAACAAGAAAGATTAAAGGAAAATACTTGATTAAAACCAGATTAAGGTTCATAAAACAAGAAAAGCTTAAAAAGTAAAACTATGGCGGTTTTCAGAGTATAAGATATGGATAAATCTTAAAAAAGAAGGAGACAATCTGTATTGTTCTCTCCTGATCCCAAAATTGGGTAGACAAGAAAAATGGTCCCCTCACTGAAATCCAAAAGTGAGCTGTCTGGATAAGGTTCTAGAGATCGACTTGAGTCATCGATCTCTAGCTCGATCTTCTGCGTAGAACGTCCTCTCCTGCTCGATCTTCGGGTCGATTCAGTCGGGCGGATCGAGTGCTTCTATTGATCTTTTGGTCGATCCTTGGATGATCCAGTCGTGACCTCGATTTGGCTCTCCTTCAGCCCGGGCTTAGCTCCCGTGTCCTTACTCATGATTGATCACCTTGGTCGATCTTGGTCTCGATCCTTCTTCTTGAAACGACCCCTTGGTCTCGATCTTCTTGCCGATCTCATCTAGATCGACCTGCCTAACTCGATCTGCGCCTCGATCCCGGTTCCTTTGCTGTATGGCTGAGTGCTCCCAAGTGTCCATAGCGTTCCTCTCGATCCTTAACATGTCCACGCAACCTCTATAGCTCCAGTGTATCCAAAATACCTGAATATGATGCAAGAATGCAAGAAATATGCAAATGCTGATGCAAAGTGCACTTAGGACCTAAAATGAGACAAATGGTGAAAACTAGCCTATAATGAAAGATGTAGGCATGAAAGCTACTCTAAATGCATGCTAAATATGCGAAATATATGAGTATATCAACTCCCCCAAACTTGCCTTTTTCTTGCCCTCAAGCAACAAAATTCAAAAAAGGAAGAGAGGTTTTAAAAATAGAGCTCAAATTTCCAAAAGTGTTTCAGCAAATGATACAATTCAATGGTCCTAGTTCTCAATTCTAAGATGCAGTGCACAAACTCCTACTCCAAAGAACTTAGCCATATTCATCACATATTGAATTTCAAATCATGACTCTCCTATTCCAAACAATCCAAGAATCCTAACCTTTAACATTCATTAAGATCAAACCGTGAATCACACTCATGCACTTAAAGCAAAATACATTTGGCTAGGGATAAGTTTAAGAGACAAAGATGATCTTATTCAAGTGGGTAATTCAAGCAATGGTTTATCTCAAAAAGGGTTGAACTCATGCATAATGCTAAAGGTAAAGGCAATTGATGCATACATGACTAGACTCTCATCTACCCATATACACTAACAATGATCATAATCCCTCTCTTATTCATTTTCTTTTTCAAGCTAACTCGCCCTCTAGAGACTACCCCAAACAACAAGGCAAGACGCCAAGCATAACCCACAAAAACAGAAAACAAAATTTACTCTTCTTATAGCCAGTGGTGGTCATACACAAACATTAAGCTCGTTTGTTTTACTTTTGGTAGCTTTCTTCTCTTATATTTTTTTTCTTTTTAAGCATTTGGCCTTTTGGCTCTTTTTGTCTTCTTCTGATTTTTTTTCTTTTTCAGAGCTACCTTTTTTTCTTTTGAAACTGAGCTTTTATTAAAAACGGAACAAGACCACCACTTACAACTATGAACCCCTTTTATTTCAAACCACAAACACAAAAATCTTTTCAAACCGAAAACAAGTAAGCAAGATCAATCAACACCAGTGAATCCCCGCCCCAAAACAAGCCTAAAACTAGCTTAGAAATGCAAATCTAGCATCAATTTGAGAGCGTTCCCCTTGATCCTTAGCATATCCACGCAACCTCTATAGCTCCAGTGTATCCAAAACAACCTGAATATGATGCAAGAATGCAAGAAATATGCAAATGCTGATGCAAAGTGCACTTATGACCTAAAATGAGACAAATGGTGAAAACTAGCCTATAATGAACGATGTATGCATGAAAGCTACTCTAAATGCATACTAAATATGCAAAATATATGAGTATATCACTTTCCTTATCCAAGTAACCATCCTCTCTATGCTCCTTTTTTAAAGTAACTTGGAGTTTATCATCACTGCATAACTCCTCTTGAACCTCATCATGCAGACTCTCTACGATTTCAATCTTGAATACTTGACCTTCTATGGTGGGCTGCTGCATAATGTGCTTGATATGAAACTTAAAGACCATGTCCTTTCCCAAATGTAGCTCAATCTTGCTTTTCTTGACATCAGTAACAGCTCCTGCAGTAGCCAAGAAAGATCTCTTAATGATCAGAGGGTCCTTAGGTTCTTAATCCATCTCAAGAACCACAAAATCAGTAGGAACTTATACGTTGCCAATCATGATTGGCACATCTTCAAGCAGTCATTTGGAGAGCCTTCTGATCTGTCAGCCAACACCAAAGAGATTCTACAGTCCTTGAACTTAGTGAAGCCTAGGCGCCTAGCAATGGATAATGGCATAAGGCTTACACTAGCTTCCAAATCACATAAACAGTTCTCAAAGATGAGAGGGCCTATAGAGCAAGGTAAAGTGAAACTTCAAGGATCACCAAGCTTGTTACGAGTTACCTTTTGTTGCTGAACAATGACGCTGCATTCATGTGTTAGCAATACCATCCCTTACAATTTTTTGTTCTCTCCACCATAGCATCCATCAGAAAAATTTCTGATAAGGAGGAACCAACACAAAGGCATCAAGCAAAGGTATAGTAAGCTATATTATTTTCATCTGATCATCAAAGAGGCCTTTATACTTAGCAACTAATTGCTTCTTGAACCTTCCAGGAAATGGTATTGGAGGCTGGTAAAGAGGAGGAATGTATCTTGGTTCCTTGTTTAACTCCTTAGGTGCCTTTTTAGGTTTCTCTTTAGCCACTTCTTTTGATTTGATTTTCTTTGAGCTTTCATCATCTTCAACCATGATATCATGGTTTTTACTGGTTTTTGACCATGATAGAAGTATTCTTTATAGACTTTTTTGGTATTTTTCGAGTCCTATAGAGTCTTTGTAGGTCTATGTACGTTTGGAGCATAACTGTGAGTTTTGGAGCGTTGTGGAGCTATGTTGAAGCAGATGCTGAACAGACCAAGTCGGAGAGCATTCTAGAGTATGGTGTCGATCGACACCAACCACAGGGTGTCGATCGACAACCGATTGTGGTCACGAGAAGGAGCATTGAAAACTGTTTTGAAGAATTGCAAATTGGCCCAGAAGTTCCCACTATTTGCACTTTTGCCCTAGTTCGTGTTTAGAGTTGTATTTAGGTTTTCTAAGCCATTGTGAGGCTATTATCTTGTTTTCATTGAAACCTAAGAGAGAGATTTGATTGAGAGCTTTTGGAGCTTGAGCAAGGGACTCTGTAGTGAAGAATTTCGAACCCCCTTCAAAGTGAAAAGAATGATGACCAAGAATCTGGGGCTTAAGCAAGGGACAATGCTGATTTCAGAGCAAGTGAGTGCAGTGATACAGAACAAGATACCTGAGAAGCTGACAGACCCTGGGAGCTTTGTTCTAGACTACACAATCTTTTCTTAATGGTTGGAGAGGTCGTTATGTGATTTGGGGTCAAGTGTTAACTTGATGCCTCATTGATGAAGATATACAAGAAGAACCGGACTTAACCGAACCTCAAGTGTTAGAAGTGCCAACCGGAGCTATTACTAGAGAGAGAGCAAGAGTACTACAACACAAGTACAATCAGGCCATCATGTTAGCTGCCCAACAAGCTGATAATCAAGAACTTCAAGACAATGATCAATCTAGCAAAGGCCCATTCGGAGTTAAGGAAATTCAAGAAACATGGCCCTTGTTCTCTAAGCACAACGACTATAATCTCATTGTTGTTTCAAGCAAGGCCCAAGACCCATAAAGTCTATCTCCACGGTCAAAAGGGATTAAAGAGACAAATCATTGAAACTTAAACCATACAAACAAAATAGGTAAGTGTTTATGATTAATTTCATTACATTTTTGACTAATGATTCTCAATCTCTTTTGCAGCATAAACTTAGTCGTTAATTTTATTTCATTTATGTTGATTTTTCTTTTAATAAGTAAGGCAAATGTTAGCCTGATTTTCTTGTTTTAATTCATGTAATTTATTTCCAAAGACCCGTAGAAGGGCATAGCTGTTCGGACTAGTTTATAAAGTCCCCTCTCACAGCAGTGTATCTTTAACTTTGATCAATAAAAATACCGAATTTTCTTCAAGAACATTTCTTGAGTTTTGCTCTTTATTTTGTGAGACCAGTACCTCCAATGTATTAAGAGTTATCGTGTTGTATCAAGGAAATTGTCATAACCCTTGTGGTACACGTCGTTCCACCCTGGTCCTATATTAATCGTCCCTCTCGTTCCACCGGCCATACCGTCTGAGTATCTCGACAGTACGACAACTACCACCGTCCCGCTCGACCCTCGGTTCCACCTCCCGTACCGCGTGACCATCATCGCTTGACCACTTGTACCGCGTGACCATCATCCTCGTACCACCTGATCCCTTCCCGTGCCGCGTTCGACCGTTCATTAGCCTGAGCATCTCGGGTATAGAACACCTACCGTCCGTCCACACCGTCCCACCTAGGTTAAACGTTCGACGCTCGTACCGGAGTCCTTACTAGCTCGTTCCCTACCCGAGCTTGTATAATTTTTGGTATCAGAGATGAAGTCCCTTCAGCACCAGGTTGCATCTATCCATTTTATCTCTTCTTTTGCATTTCCTATTGTTTTCATTATATGAAAAAAAAAAAAAAAATTAAGCATTCTATCATTGATTCATAACATATTTGTCATCCTACCTAGATTTCATTTCGTTAAAAAAAAAAGAGAGAAAACCATCATTCCTCCTGTACCATTGCTAGTTATTGTTATCAATCATTTGTCATCCATCATTTAAGCCAAATTTTATTAAGTTTCAATTACAAAAAGTCAAAAAAATTTATTGGTTTAGGACGTTCATTTGCATTCATCATAGTTTCCATTTATAGAACCGTATCAACAATCAAACCTTTTGCATATTAATTCGAGTATTGCATTACCATATTATCATCTTGGACCGTATTGTATTAATTCAAAGGCCTTTATCAAATTTTATTCTTTGGTTTAAGGGACTTGAATCAAAATGACATGGGAGAAGAAGCTAGCAATGCAAATGATCCGGTCAGTCAAATGATGACCATGATGAGGGAAGAGTTTCAAGCTTTTAGACAAGAAGTGGGAGAACGTCTCACCCGTGTAGAGCAGACCCCTCGCGCCCCCTTACGGCCTGTAAGAAAAGTCAAAGGACTTGGCACTACCAACCTTCAAGGCAACCCTCAACGACACAACGGCATTCACATCAATGAGCCTGCAAATGGGGAACAACAACGTGACGATGACTCTCAAGATGATGAAGAGGATCCACCACCAAGAACAAACCATGTACGGAGAAGACGAGTACAAAGGGAGGAGTATGAAGAAGACGAGCCGGACGACCCTCACCCGAGACAAAACCAAGAGAATATCAAACTAACCGGGCCTAACTTTGCCGGTAAAGTTGATCTCGAGGCTTATCTCGAATGGAAGAAGAGAATGGACCATATATTTGACTACTACAATAATCCCGGCCCTAAGAGGATAGCACTAGCCGTAGCTCAACTCACTGACAACGCCCTCATTTGGTGGGACAGAATAGTAGCCGACAGAAGGAGAAACCGCCAACGGTCCATTGATTCATGGGTGGACATGAAAGACCTTATGCGTCAAAGGTATATCCCTCCTCATTTCCATAGAGACTTACAACATAAGTTTCGTTCTCTTAAACAGGGAACTAGGTCAGTTGAGGAATATTATGAGGAATTTGAGCGTCTAAGGAACCGCTTGGAGTTGCACGATGACGAAGAAGCCTTGATGGCTCAGTTTCTAGAAGGCTTACAAGAGAGGATCAGCCGTAAAGTGGAGAGACAAGTATACCGTGACATCAAAGACCTCTTTCATCTATCCATTCCAGCTGAGCAACATATCAAACGTAAGACGAGCAGTGCCAGAATCAAGCCTCAAAGCTCTTGGAACTCAAACATCAACAAACCGATGGACAAAGGCAAAAGCATTGAGATAGATTTGCGGTACAAAGGGAAAGCTCTAGACAATGTCAAAGACAACCGAACAGAGCCAAGTAAGCCTTTAAATCCTCAACGTTCTAGAGACATAACATGTTTTAAGTGCAGAGGTAGAGGACATATGGCGAGAGAATGCCCCAACCAAAGAGTCATGCTCTTAACCGAAACTGGCGACTATGAATCCCATGATGAGGCTGATATGGAGCAGGATGACGAGTTTGGTGACATTGAGTACCCTGACTCTGGAGAACTACTAGTGATGAGGCGAGTATTGAGCACCATGGTAGAGCCAACTGAGATCATACAAAGAGAGAACATATTCCATACCCGTTGCACCATTAAAGGCAAGGTATGTAATATTATTATTGATGGTGGGTCTTGCACCAATGTAGCAAGTGCTCACATGGTTGAAAAGCTTGGCCTTGAGAGAACTAAACACCCATGGCCCTATAGGCTAAGGTGGCTCGATGATAAGGTAGAGCTTAAAGTTAGTGATCAAGTTATTATACCATTCAGTGTTGGTAAATATAGTGATCAAGTAACTTGTGATGTAGTTCCCATGCAAGCTGGTCATTTGTTGCTAGGTAGACCTTGACAGTTTGATAAAGAAACTAAACATGATGGTAGGACTAACATGTATACTTTCATGCATGATAAAAGAAAAGTCAGTTTAACACCTCTCACGCCCTCTCAAGTTCATGATTTGCAAATGAAAATGGTTAAGGAGAAAAAAACTATTGCTAAACCAAATTTTCTTATTTAAGCTAGTCATGTTAGAAAGGCTTATGCATCAAGACACATTATGCTACTTATGATCTTTAAGGAAGTTTTGAGCGCAGGATACAGCCTAGAAGAACTACCAATGGACGTCAATAACGTGTTAGGCAAGTTTAAAGACGTCTTTCCCGAGGATATACCGGAAGGATTACCCCTTTTGAGAGGCATTGAGCACCAAATAGACTTCATACCAGGAGCTGCGTTACCCAACAAGCCCGCCTATAGAATGAGCCCGGAAGAATCTAAGGAGTTGGAGAAACAAGTCAAAGAGTTGTTTGACAAAGGCTACATAAGAGAGAGCCTTAGCCTGTGTGCTGTACCGGTCTTATTGGTGCCTAAGAAGGACGGCTCGTGGCGTATGTGTGTGGATTGCCGAGCCATAAACAACATAACCATCAAATATCGCCACACCATACCAAGGTTAGATGATATGCTTGATGAATTAAGTGGAGCTAACTTATTTTCTAAGATTGATTTGAAGAGCGGATATCATCAAGTGAGAATGAAAAAAGGAGACGAATGGAAGACAGCCTTTAAGACTAAGCAAGGGCTTTATGAATGGATGGTCATGCCCTTTGGCTTAACCAATGCTCCTAGCACCTTCATGCGATTGATGAACCAGGTTCTTCGAGCTTACATAAGTAAATTTGTTGTTGTATATTTTGATGACATCTTGATATATAGCAAGAGTTTAGATGATCATGTATCACATCTTGAGCTTGTATTAAAGACACTTCGCCAAGAAGGACTTTATGCAAACTTAAAGAAGTGTGCATTTTGTACTAATAAGATAGTTTTCCTAGGTTTTTTTGTAAGCTCGCAGGGTTTACAAGTTGATGATGAGAAGATAAAAGCAATTAAAGAGTGGCCCATGCCAACGAGTATTAGCCAAGTGAGGAGTTTCCATGGCCTAGCTAGCTTCTACCGCCGGTTCGTGAAGGATTTTAGCAGTGTAGCAGCACCCCTCACAGCTGTGATCAAGAAAAACATAAATTTTGTATGGGGAGAAGCTCAACAAAAAGCCTTTGAAGACCTTAAAGAGAAGCTCACCAATGCACCAGTCTTAACCCTACCCGACTTTGAGAAGACGTTTGAGGTGGAATGTGATGCATTAGGAGTTGGCATTGGAGCAGTACTAACTCAAGGAGGCAAGCCAGTAGCCTTTTTCAGCGAGAAGCTAGGAGGTGCCACGCTAAACTACCCTACATATGACCGAGAGCTTTACGCCTTAGTAAGGGCGCTGGAGACTTGGCAACACTATTTGATGTCAAGGGATTTTGTAGTGCATACTGATCACGAGACATTGAAGCACCTCAGAGGACAAAATCACTTGAAGAAGAGGCACGCCCGTTGGATGGAGTATACTGAGACGTTTCCCTACATTATCAGGTATAAGAAGGGAGAGGAAAACATTGTAGCTGACGCTCTTTCTAAAAGACATTTTCTTATTTCCACTATGGAGGAGAAAGTGATGGGATTCGAATACATCAAGGAGCTATACCAGGAGGACAATGATCTAAAGGATAGCTACAACGGTTGCAACAATGGAGGACAAGGCAAATTCTACATCTATGAGGGTTTTCTATTCTGAGAGAAGAGACTTTGCATCCCACATTGTTCTCTTAGAGATTTGATCGTTCGGGAAGCTCACAGTGGTGGACTCATGGGTGACTTTGGAGTAGACAAAACGCTAGCCATCGTCAAAGAACACTTTTACTGGCCGCACCTCAAGAAGACGGTAGAAGCTCATTGTGCTAGATGCGTGACATGCAAGAAGGCCAAGTCTAAAGTACACCCTCATGGGCTATACTTACCCTTGCCCATCCCCACGGCACCTTGGGTGGACATCTCCATGGATTTCGTACTTGGATTACCGAAGATTCGCAGCAAGGATTCTATATTCGTGGTGGTAGACCGCTTCTCGAAAATGGCACATTTTATACCTTGTGCCAAGGTAAATGACGCGTCTCAAACGGCTGACTTGTTTTTCAAGGAGATAGTAAGGCTACATGGGGTACCGAGAACAATTGTATCAGATAGAGATAGCAAGTTTCTCAGCCACTTTTGGAGAACCTTGTGGAAGAAGCTAGGAACAAAGCTCTTATTCTCTACAACATGTCACCCCCAAACGGATGGACAAACAGAGGTAGTCAACCGGACCTTATCAGCTTTGTTAAGAGCTACTATTGGGAGAAACATGAAGAATTGGCTTGAGTGTATACCATTCATAGAGTTTGTTTACAACCGGGCACAACATTCAGCCACCAAGATGTCCCCTTTTGAGATAGTCTATGGATTCAATCCTACCACACCTCTAGACTTAACACCATTGCCACCAGCCGAAGCAGTAAGCCTAGTAGGAGAGGAGAAAGCAGCGTTTATCAAGAAATTACATCAGAAGGCTAATGAAAACTTGGAAAAAAGGACAGAGCAGTATACAAGGCACGCCAACGAGGGACGAAAAGAAGTTGTGTTTACACCAGGAGAATGGGTTTGGCTACACATGAGGCAGGAAAGGTTTCCAAACCAACGAAGCTCAAAGCTAAAACCAAGAGGAAACGGCCCATTCTAGATCCTAGAGAAGATCAATGACAATACTTACCGCCTTGAACTTCCAGGTGAGTTTAATGTATCTTCTACCTTTAACGTTTCTGACTTAGCTCCATTCCTTGCAGATGATCCTGTTTTGAGGTCAAAACCTAGTCAAGAGGGAGGGAATGATGAAGATATACAAGAAGAACCGGACTTAACCGAACCTCAAGTGTTAGAAGTGCCAACCAGAGCTATTACTAGAGAGAGAGCAAGAGTACTACAACACAAGTACTATCAGGCCATCATGTTAGCTGCCCAACAAGCTGATAATCAAGAACTTCAAGACGTTGATCAAGCTAGCAAAAGCCCATTCGGAGTTAAGGAAATTCAAGAAACATGGCCCTTGTTCTCTAAGCACAACGACTATAATCTCTTTGTTGTTTCAAGCAAGGCCCAAGACTCATAAAGTCTATCTCCACGGTCAAAAGGGATTAAAGAGACGAATCATTGAAACTTAAACCATACAAACAAACTAGGTAAGTGTTTATGATTAATTTCATTACATTTTTGACTAATGATTCTCAATCTCTTTTGCAGCATAAACTTAGTCGTTAATTTTATTTCATTTATGTTGATTTTTCGTTTAATAAGTAAGGCAAATGTTAGCCTGATTTTCTTGTTTTAATTCATGTAATTTATTTCCAAAGACCCCTAGAAGGGCATAGCTGTCGGACTAGTTTATAAAGTCCCCTCTCACAGCAGTGTATCTTTAACTTTGATCAATAAAAATACCGAATTTTCTTCAAGAACATTTCTTGAGTTTTGCTCTTTATTTTGTGAGACCAGTACCTCCAAAGTATTAAGAGTTATCGTGTTGTATCAAGGGAATTGTTATAACCCTTGTGGTACACTTCGTTCCACCCCGGTCCTATATTAATCGTCCCTCTCATTCCACCGGCCATACCGTCTGAGTATCTCGACAGTACGACCACTACCACCGTCCCGCTCGACCCTCGGTTCCACCTCCCGTACCGCGTGACCGTCATCGCTCGTACCGCGTGACGATACCACTCGTACCGCATGACCATCATCCTCGTACCATGTGATCCCTTCCTGTGCCGCGTTCCACCGTTCATTGGCTTGAGCATCTCGACTATAGAACACCTACCGTCCGTCCACACCGTCCCACCTAGGTTGAACGTTCCACGCTCGTACCGGAGTCCTTACTAGCTCGTTCCCTGCCCGAGCTTGTATCACTCATTCAGTTGCTGTCAGCTTAGGTATTACTGATTTCCAGCCAACCAGAATATCTCTTATCTTAGCAGATAGATCTGTGAGAATTCCTGTAGGCATTTTAGAGGATGTACCAGTTAAGGTGGGAGATTGTGTGATTCCCACAGACGTTGTGGTTCTAGCTTAGTGGATGAACCAAAGGATCCGTTCGTTTTGGGAAGGCCATTTCTAGCTACTGCAGGGGCCATTATAGATGTCAGAAAAGGGAGCATTGCTTTGAATGTGGGCGATTTGGTGATGATCTTTGACATGGACAAATTGATGAAGAGGCCAACAATAGATCGCCACACATTCTATGTAGACTCCCTCACCAGTCTTGCAGAAGAGTTCTTTCAAGAGATGCATCCCACAGACCCTTTGGAGAGAGCATTGACAGTTTCTGCAGAAGCAACATCGCATGTAGGCAACATTGCTGCTGGTTATGTCAGAATGATGGATGCAAGTGAGCAAGTCATGCAGCTAGTGGCACAACAGGAGCTACTTGGAACCTCTGTAAAGACTGCAAAACTGGGCGATTGGAGTAAAGAAAAAGCTCCCAAGATCGAACTCAATCAGCTCCCTGCAGGTCTAAGGTATGCTTTTCTGGGACCTAACTCTACATATCTTGTTATAGTTAGTGCTACCTTAAACAATCCAGAGCTCACTTTACTGCTAAGCAAGCTGCACACTTTTCGCAAGGCTCTTGGCTATTCTCCTGATGACATTTCAGGTATCTCTCCAGAGTTGTGCATGCACATGATACACCTTGAGGATGAGTCAAAGTCCTCAATTGAGAACCAGAGGAGGCTGAATCCGAATTTGCAGGATGTGGTTAAGAAGGAAATCATGAAGCTTTTAGCTGCTGGGATCATCTATCCCATCTCAGACAACACTTGGGTCAGTCCAGTACATGTGGTTCCAAAGAAAAGAGGAGTCACAGTGGTGAAAAATGAGAAGAATGAGCTGATTTCTACAAGGACCATCATTGGACACAAAATGTGCATTGACTACAGGAAGCTCAACGCTGCAACAAGAAAGGATCACTTCCAATTGCCATTTATTGACGAGATGCTGGAAAGGTTAGCAAATCACTCCTACTACTGCTTCCTGGATGGCTACTCTGGATTCTTTCAGATCCCCATTCACCCAGATGACCAGGAGAAGACCACATTTACTTGTCCCTATGGCCCCTTTGCATATTGCAGGATGCCATTTGGACTCTGTAATGCTCCTGCGACATTTCAGAGGTGCATGCTCTCCATCTTCACTGATATGATTGAGAAGTATATGGAGGTCTTCATGGATGATTTCTCAGTATATGGATGATAGGGCTCAGGTTTTAGCCAAATAAAACTACTGCAAGTGCACAACAAAAGCAGTTGTAGTACAAGGGGTATCGAATCCCAGATGAGTAATGCAAACTACACTATCGAATGTAGGTTCGGATTAAGCTAAGCAGAATGTAATGTATATAATCCGAATGATAAATAAAAGTAAGCAAACGAAATTCAAGTTGGTTATCTAAGTTTCAGAAGACTAAAAGCGCTAAGTCAGAACAGTTCGCAGGTTGAATCCAAGAATGTAGAATGCAAGAAATCAGGAATGATTAAGGACTGTTTTAAACATGAATCACTGATGTATAACTAATCAATTCTCATTGCAGAAGTTATCTATGCCTAAATCACAGAGTTTCAAATCTCTTTGCAAACCCTAACAATCTAAACATGCAGTAATGGTCAGGATCAATTGTTCACAAAACTTCTAAGCCAAATTTCTTTGCACTAAGTTGTTTTTCTCATCAAATACTAGTTCAGGTTATCAATAATGCTCTCACATATATATAACAACCTATGATTTTAGGATTTCTAGATGATGTGTCTAAGAAATTAGATTTTAAAGCAAGCAGAGATGAAAAACCTAATAAATGGAGGCTAAACAGGATTTGGGGCCTTCATGCAAATAATGGAACTTCTGGGCTAATTCTGCAATTAATGCTCCATCTTTTAATAAACATGCCACACTCCTTCCTTGGTGGGTGACGAGCGTCACCAAGAGTGGTGAAGATCGTCACCACATCGCATACTTTCTTCTCCGAGCTAGGTACTTCGTGGCTTGTACTTGAAATGATCCAAAAAGCTCTAATATCCCCAATTATGCTTCAGACATGCTATAACCTGCAGAGACTCAACTAGGACTCTAAAAAAACCAAAAAGACTCAATAAAAAGGACCTATATCATGGTTAAAAACCATAAAAACCATGATATATCAACTCCCCCAGACTTAGCTTTGCTTGCCCTCAAACAAACATCAGACAAAGAACAGGGTCGAGGTTTGAAAACAAGAAACAGTCAGTCAAACATCAGGAACACCACATTAGTTAGAACTTTCGAATCCACATACAACAAAGTCAACACAAGATCAAATTTCAGTCTAATCATCACAAGCTTAGCAAATCTCTCAAGTCCAGTCCAATCCCTTCAAGTAATCTGAAATCTCTACTGCTAAATCTTTTTTTTTTATCTAAGTGTGATATCTCATCAAGGTTTTATCATCTCAATCACTTTATAGATTCTTTTTCCTTTCTAAACAACTGAACAAATCAATCCCAACACAGCTCTCCTATTTTCTCTTCCCTGAATCTTTTTCATTCTGATTTTTTCGATATTTCACCTCTTTTCTCATTTTTTACAGTCTAAGATATGGTGCTACTCAATACTTGTGTTCCTTGTGTGGAGACAGGTTCTTGAGTGTGTTCACTACTGTTGTTCCTTGTGTGGAGACAGGGTCATGAATGCACCATTCTTGGGACTTAAACTCTTAAAAACTACATCAGGGAAGATCAAAGAGAGACTGTATCTTAACCTTATTGTCAGTGCTGAAAGAGAGAATCGAGATCAATAAGATTCAAGCCCCAAGATAAGAAGTTTAAAGTTCATTAAGGTGGAGCTAACAGCAAATTTTTCAGATTCGCTAAGAACCTAAACCTTCATTGCTAGACTGATCTACCTACGACTTTCAACTTAGTAAGACTTGTAATTAACTACTGTGGCAATTGTTCTTATAAGCATAAACGTCCTATGATTATTTCCATGAAAAACTGACAATTTCAAAATTTGACTCTATAAAAACAGGTTTTTGACGCAGCTTTAATACTCTACAAACATGACACAAAGCACACAACGTCAGTAACCACCTCCCCCAGACTTAAAAAAACACTGTCCCCAGTGTTATTAAGCGAAGAGTTGGTCAAAAAGATGAATGAGAAGTCGAAGAACCAAGGCGAAAAAGTGTTACTTCGCAGTGGGTCGGTGACGAGCGTCACCAGTCTGGTGACGAGTGTCACCACGACCTGTAATGCACAATCATCAAGTTAGATAGTTATTAACGTAATGTTGTCATGTGTACTCTAAAGTCAGACTGTTAGAGCAGTCAAACACACAATTAATAACATCCAAACATACAAAAAAGAACCTGGTTCAACAATCTCACAAAACATCATCAAAGTACCCACAACTGATGCAAAGAAAACATAAAAAATGACTCAAGAGAAATAAATGAAAAGAGAAAAAGAATCAAGTAACCGGATAATAGAGGCTCAGTCCTCATCCTCGCAGAGTCAAGCCCTACCTGGCGAGTGAATGCAGCAAGGAGAGCACTACACTGCTTCTGCAACACCCACCTATGGCCTTAACCAAGTAAAGTCTAGGTAAAGACGTTAAAGAAAGCGCACTTAGGAGGCATTCCCAAGTCTATCTTGTACATATTTTTGCTTTCTTTCTATTTCAGTTTTATGCTTTTCATGTTTAAGTGTGTAGGTGAAATGCTAAAGGATTGGAGATCATGATCTTGGAGTTTAAAATTTTTTAGAAAATTGCCTTTTGTTTTGCTTGATCGTTAGTTGTTAGGGGGTTATGATAATTTTTTAAAAATAGCTAAATATTAGGAAAATTGCTAGATTTGACCCTATCTCTAGATATTTCCTTCTAGTATTTAGCTATAATTTTTATAAATTTCCTAAAAATCTAGGCTTAGTGTTATAAATTTTTCTTGCTTGCCCTATCATTCTCTTTATATAGCTGCCTTTACTTATCGTTCTCCTTGAGAAATTTGAATTTCAGGCACCATGGAACCTAAGAGAAGCAGAGAAGTGGAGGGACAAGGAGAAGAAGCTCGACAAGTTGTTCAGGAGAGGGTTAGATGGACTAAGGAGGAGAAAAAGGCTAAGAAGAGGCTGGAAAGGATGAGGTTCGAACCCACAAAGTTTGCAAGCCGAGACCTCTTGGAGAAGCTTGGTTTGCTGAAGGACATTGATCTGTTGCTCAAGGAGATGGGGCAAGCGTGTTCATCAAGGATGGATTACCCCACTTACCCTGAAGCAACGCTGGACTTCCCCTCAGCCCTGGAGTTTTCCTATGAAGATCCAAGCCTCCCAGCTCCTTCCAAGGGTCATCTCACTTTCAAGATAAGGAAGCAAGCTTACCACATGACCATAACCGAGCTTTGCCAAGCCTACGGCCTTAACGCAGCAGCCAAGCAAGTGGAGTTCCCTGAGCTCAAAGCTGCCAATGATCTATGGGATCTGATCTGCGATGATGACTAAAAAGCCAATACCGCCAAGATCAAGAAGGTCCCCAACCTGGTGCTGAGTTACTCCCTCAAGCTTCTTGCCAACACCTTTAGTGGACGGTCAGTAGCTCCAACTGTCACCAAGAATGAGCTGTGCTTCCTGTTCCAAGGCATTAAGAAGATCGTATGCGACCGAGAGCTGAATGATAAGCCGATGGAACATGAACTTGGCATTGATGTTAACTATGGATGCATCTTGGCCTCTTCTCTGATCAAATACAAGGCATGGTCACTGAGGTGTAAGGCGAGCACAGCACTCATTGGAGGCTTCCTCACACCGCGGTTCATACAAGCTGGAGTTCCTCTTCAAGACTTTGTACCTTGCGCGGAGAGAGCTTACATGGACGAGCAGTACATACGCAACACTGATAGCGTGGGACCTACACCAGCTCCAGGGTTCTACGCTTACTTGTTCTACAACTGTGAGCATGAGAAGAAGGTGTGCATCTTACCGAACCGAGAGGAGACGACCCAGACTGCATGGGAACAATCGAGTTCTTGCCGAGTGATGAGGAGTGTTATGCGTCTCTTGGAGCTGCAGCAGCTCCCCCTCATCTTGCTCGTAAGCTTTCTGTATCACCTACATCAGACGCTGAGATGCCAGCCAGCTTTGATCTCCCTAAACTCGATTTTGAGCCAATGACCAAAACCGAGAAGTTCCTTGCATCCGTGGTGGAGATTCAGCGGAAGGTGAATAAATGGCAGAGCAAGATGATTAAAAAGCTTTCCAAGAAGATCAAGGGGCTCCAAATAAACTCATTTGGCGCATCTTCGAGTGAGGAGGTCGAGCAGCCCGAGAAGAGAAGGAGATCAACCAGTGGGATTGTGATCCGTGAGCTTCAAGGAAGCAACATCCAACCTGCACGCCACTCGGTACATGAAGGGACAAGCAAGGAGAAAGGCAAGGCAGTCACTCACGAGACTCCTAGATAGAGCAGGATGTCTGGAGCATCCTCAAGCTCCACCCGAGCCTAGCTCCAAGGTACCAACACACAACCTTGTATATATCATGCATCTTTTTCATTTTTTTGCTTTGTGTTTTGTCTCCTCTTGAATTTTTTTGACACCGAGACGGTGTCATTCAAGTTTGGGGGAGAGTGTGTGTTATTTGACATGTTTTCTTTGATCTTATTTTGTGTTATCTGCTTGAGTCATCATGCATCATGTAAGGCATATTAAAGAACAAAAAAATCATAAAATTTTTAAAATTTTCAAAAAAATTCATGTAGTTTGCATCTGCATTGTTAAACATTTTAGGACTGAGTCTAGAATTTTAAGCATTTAGGTTGTTTGCATTTGCATAAGGGGCAAAAGTTTTTCTTGAAAATTGTTTTAAGCTCATGAATTGTTTCAAGGCCCTAGTTAGTAGTTCTTTGATGCATTGTAGATACTTTGAAAGTAAGCTCTAGCCATATTTGGATCATTTGTTTTGATTTTCGTGGCTTTACTTGAACATTCATGGATTGAATCCTTTCCTAATAAGTGTAACCTTAATCTGAATTTGAATTATCACACTTGTGCATTTGAAATGAAATACATGGATCATATATACATATTCAGGCTTTCTTACCCCTTTTTACCACTCTTTGTAAGTCTGAATAGAACTCCACACCCTGAACCTTGTCTTCCTCTCAAGCCAAATATTATCTTGTGTGATGTGAGGCCTTATTTTCGGATTGAACTTGGCATAAAGTGTTAGGTTTAGGTGGTAACTAGAATCTTTGCAAGGGTGAGTATGCAATGAGGCTATCAAACTCAAATGCAAGACAGGTTGTAGCACAATATGCAAGAGAGAGTCAATCCACACCTAGAATGATAGAAAAAGCAAAGAGAATGCAAGGGCTTTGAAAATCTAAGCGAAACAAGATAGGTTTTGAGAAAATCCTTAAAAACTAGATGCAGCAACTAAATGGAATGCAAAACTATTTTAATATTACCAGAAATGACCAAACTACCATGAGGAACAAACAAAATAATTAAAGGACAAAGCTACAAATTATTAAAATTAGACTAGTGGATCGACCACAAGATCGACCACTAGATCGAGCAAATACGATCGATCTCGTCTAAAGATGTAAGAACAGTAAAACTAACGACCAGGATGCTATCAAAGATCAAGCGAATGACGAGAGAAGATGTAAAGATGCTAAGAAAGAGGGCCTAGGGTTGAGATTCATGGTCAGTTGTTTCAAAGGTCCGAACTTGGTTTGAAAAATTTAAATCGACTCACTTTGTGAGAATCTCTAAGCCTTGAAAACAAAATAAGATCTATCCGTGGCTTTCGGTATAGATCACTCCTTCATCCTCTCCTCCAAACCCATGGCTTTTGGTGGAAAGAGAGGTCGAAGGGCAGGAAAAACAGCTTTCAACAAACGGCTTAACTAGTCCCCCAAACTTCCATGGCTTTTGGGAAGGGGTAACTAGTCTCTAGGGTGTGATCTTCAGAGGTCCCTGAATCCTGTCAAGATAAGAGACCTCTCAGATCATAAAGCTCTTGGCGTGAGAGTCTTTAAGCTTTAGGAACTCGACATCCTAGAAGAGATAGCCATTAAACACTAGAAAACCCTAAGATCGAAAACCTTTTTGACCCCTTGAATCCTCTCAACCCCGAACCCAAATGAGTTACTCACTACAAATAAGATAAATCAAGCAAAGCATGAATAAAGAAACGATGAACATGAAAAGAAACTAGATTAAACTTCCAACGATTCGAATACAAAGAAAGAAAAACTTCAAGTTTTACAATGGTTGATAATCTCCAAAACCAGAGAGAAAAGAATAAAAAATAAGACTAAAAAGTTGTGTGTGAAAAGGACTTCGCCGCCTTCCCAAAATGGCGAAAACAACCCGATGGTCTCCCCCTCGCTAGCGGCCAAAAGCGGTTGAAAGGACAGAGATCGACATCGGGATCGAGCGGCTCTCTCGATCATCTTCGGACATCATGTCTTCAACTCGATCTGGGTCTCGATCATCTTCGGCGGATCGAGTGTTGCATCCGATCTTGGTATCGATCTTCGGTTAGATCGAGTGGTGGACTCGATCTGGCTCTCGCTCTGCATGGCGTCATTTACGTCCGTACCATTTGATCGAATGATTCACTCGATCTTCGTCACGATCATTCTCCTTGGATCGTCTGGTCTTCTCGATCTTCTGGTCGATCTCATCCTAGATCGACCTGCCATGCTCGATCTGTTCCCCGATCTCTGGTCCGTAGCAAACATCCACTCTTCCACGAACCGCCACAACAGCTTCAGCACGTCCACGAACCTCCACGACTCCAAAGTAGCCAGAAACAACCTGAATGTGATGCAAAATGCAAGGAACATGCGTATGCTGGTGCGAGAATGCTCTAGGACCCTAAGTGATGCAATCTAGTGTAAAGTGTGATGTAAATGCATGAAAAGCTAACTAATATGTATGCAAAATGTATGCAATATGCAGTAACATCAACTCCCCCAAACTTACTTCTTGCTTGCCCTCAAGCAACAGAAAATAAGTAAGGAAGAGAGGTTTTAAAAACGAATGGGGGTTTTAATTTCTTGCAAAGGTGCCTTTCAAATGAATCAATCTCAATGTCCTAGTTAACAGTTCAAAAATGCTATGCACACACTAATACTCCAAAGAACTTAGCCATACTCATCATACAAAGAAATTCAGATCATGACTCTCCTATTCCTAACAATCAAAGAAACTCATCCTTTAACATTCATTAACATCCGAACCATGAATCAAACTTATGCACTTTAAAGCAAAACACATTTGGCTAAGGGTGTAGGTTATGAGCATAGAATGATCTCATTTGAAAAGGGTTTTCAATTAAAACAAGGGTTTCTCTCAAAAGTGGCAAGAACTTTATGCATAATGCTAAAGGTGAAGGCAATTGATGCATACATGATCAGATTCTCATCTACCTATGTAAACTAACAATGATCCTAAACCCCTCTCATTTATTAACTTTCATCCTCACTCACCACTTAGAATCTACCCTTTTTTTTTCAAAGCTTAGCATTCCCCAACTCGAAACAAAAACATTTTTAACTCTTTAGGTTAGTGAAAAGGTTGAAAATAAATTTTGCTCTTTAACTATTTTTTATTAGTAGCTCTTTTCTTTATTTATTTTTTATTTTTTTTATTTGGCACTTAGGCTCCTTTTTTTTTTTCTTTTTTTTTATTTCAGAGAGCTACCTCCTGAAATTTATTAGAGCATATATATAGTTTTTAAACACAATCTTTCACTTAAAACTCATTTCTTTCTTTTAAACACCAAACTCTTTGATACCGAGAACAAACAGACATGAAAACAACCCCAATGATCCCCCAAACTTATCCTAAGCCTATACCTAGCTTCAAAATGCAAAGCTAGCAATCATATGAGAACCAAATCATGTTGCCTAAACCTAACACTTTATGCTAAGTTCAAAACAGAAAAAGAAGGCCTCACAATGATGTCACACAAGAAATATTTGGCTTCAAAGAAGGGTAAGGGTCAAGGTGTGAGTTCTACTTAGTCTCATAAAGAGTGGTAAAAGGAAGAAGAGATCCTAAATATTTTAAAACCCATGTGTTCATTTTCAAATGCATAAGGATGATAATTAAAATTTCAGATTAAGGTTTTCACTTATTAGGACAAGTTTCAAATCATGAGAGTTCAATTCAAGTCACGAAAATCATAGCAAGTGATCCAAGCATGGTAAGAACTTACTTTCAAAGCATAGACAAAGCATTAGAGAACTACTAACTAGGGCATTGAAACAATTCATGAGTATAAAACACCTTTTTAAGAAACTTTAACCCCTTATGCAAATGCAAACAACCTAGATGCTAAGAAAAATTCTAGACTCAATCCTAACATGTTTTGACAAGATGAATGCAACTACATGAATCTTTGAAATTTTTTTTAAAATTTTACCAATTTTTCATGAACTAAAGACTCAAGGAAGCTAAAGGAAAATAAGATCAGAAAACACATGTCAAACCACACATGTACTCCCCCAAACTTGCTTGACACCGTCCCGGTGGCAAACACATTCGAAGGAGCACCAAAACACAATGCAAAAAGAAGCAAATATGAGCAGTTATGTACAATGGAAGAAGGTTGTTACCTCTGGTCTAGTCTCGGCTGGAACTTGAGGATGTTCCAGAAGAGCTAGAGACTATGGTTTAGCCCTTGTCGGTTGGTTCTTGGAGAGAAAGGCGCGCCGGCTGAATGTTGCTGCCTTGAGTCTCACGGATGCCAACTCTACCGATTGAGAGCCTCCTCTTCTCGGGTTGGTGAACCTCTTCACTTGCATCTTTCTTAGGCGAGCCTCCTTGAAGTGCTTTGACCTTCTTAGCAAGTTTCTTGAGCATTTTGCCTTGCCATTTGTCGATTTTCCTTTGCATCTCCACAACAGACGCTAGGAACTTCTCCGTTTTGGTTCTCGGCTCAAAGTCTATCTTGGGAAGGGTGTAGGCTTCGGGCATCTCATCTTCCGTGGCTGGAGACTCGGACCTTTGACGAGGAGCAATCGCTGGGGCAGGCTTTCCTCCTAGAGGAGCAAAGCACTCCTCTTCCGTTGGCAAGAACTCGATGTTCCCAACACCAAGCAGCTTGGTCTCGTCTTTGTTTGGCAGGATGCACACTCTCTTCTCGTTTTCGTCGTCTATGAAGAGGTAAGCGTAGAACCCTTCTGCTGGCGTGCGTCCCAAGCTGTCGGTATTCCTCATGTAGACTTCATCCATGAAAGCTCTAGCAGGTACGTGTGCGAAGTCGTGTATAGGTACAACAGCTTGTAAGAATAGAGGGGTGAGGAAACCGCCAATGAAAGAAGAGGTTGCCTTGCACCGCAAGGCATAAGCCTTGTATTTCACCAAGGAGGCAGCAAGCACACATCCATAGTTCACCTCGTCGCCGAGCTCATCCTCCATAGGCTCGTCATTCTCATCCGGGTCACACAACAAGTGCTTCACGCCTTGGAACAGGAAGCAAAGCTCGGTCTTCGTGACCGTGTGAGCAACTGATCTTTCGCTAAACGTGTTGGCGATCAGCTTCAAAGTGTACCTTAGCACCGGGCTTCTCACCCTCTTGATCTTGGCGGTGTTGGCTTTGTAGTCTTCGTTGCTAATCAGGTCCCAAAAATTGTTTGCTCGCTTGAAGGAGGGGAACTCGACCTTGGTGGCAGCTGCGTTGAGACCATACGCTTGACATAGCTCGGGGATGGAGAGGCTGAAGGCTTGACGTCCAACCTTGAAGGAGAGGCGACCTTGTGAAGGAACGGGTGTGCTAGGGTTCTTGTAACGAAACACCAACGTGGCAAGGAAGTCTATTGTCACTTCTGGAATGGTTGGGCAATCCATCCGTGACAGACATCTTAAGCCAATGTTCTTGAGGAGTTGGTCGAATCCCCAAGAATCCCTAGCTTGAACAGCAGCTCCCTGTCCGCAAATTTAGTAGGCTCAAACCAAAGCCCTCTTCTCATCCTTACTCCATCTGACCCTCTCTTGAACAGCCACCTCTTGTCCTTCTCCCTCTTGTGCTGTCTCTTCTCTCGTTCTTTTGGGGGCCATTGTATCTGAAACAAATTTCTCAAGAAATTTGATAAGCAAACAGCGATTTGATGAGAGAATGAGAGAGGGGAAGAAGAAAGCTTATAACTACTACCCTCTTCTCATCCTTACTCCATCTGACCCTCTCTTGAACAGCCACCTCTTGTCCTTCTCCCTCTTGTGCTGTCTCTTCTCTCGTTCTTTTGGGGGCCATTGTACCTGAAACAAATTTCTCAAGAAATTTGATAAGCAAACAGCGATTTGATGAGAGAATGAGAGAGGGGAAGAAGAAAGCTTATAACTACTACCCTAGAATTTTGGGGAATTAATAAAAATTATAGCTAAATAAAAGAGAATCAAATCTTTAGATACTAGAAAATCTAGAATTATTCCATTTACTTAGCTAAATTTTAAAATTCAAAAACGGTCCTATAATCTAAAACAATATCTTGCGAATTAAAAGGGAATTTTCCAAAACATATTTCATTAAACTCTGAAAATACCTTTTGCAAGAATGTTAAAGAGCCTTGCTAGCGTTTGAAAACAAAAAACTCTCACTCTCTTTGCTTAAAATTTCCGAGAAAACAAGAATGAGAGGGTGAGAAGTTGTTGAAATATTTAAAGGCTAAGCAAAAGGCAAAAGCATGGGTAGTAAAGGTGGTTTTCTGACAAAGTCTTGGTCAAGGCACATCTTTCATGGTCAAAGATGCTTGCCTTGACCAAGTTTTGAATTTAAAAATTAGAGGGAAAAGAATAAAGGAAGGAAAAAAAATGTTACCTCGGCATGAGATCAAGTCCGTTTGGTCGATCTAGGACTAGATCTCATGCCCATAATGGTTAGATCGAGAGGGTTACTCGATTTGTGACTCGATTCATGATGCATCGAATCTGGGATCGATTGGCTCCCTCGATCGTTGAGATGTTGGCTCCACGGCTAAGTCCTCATGATCGAGCTGCGTCCTCGATTTGGGGGTCGATTTGGCACAGATCGAGTGATGGATCGAGTCGAGTAATCGATCTGTTTCCAACAGATTTTCCCGAGAGAAATTAGATCGATCGATCCAAAATCCGTTTTCGTCAAGGTCGATCCTATCACTCGTTCTCGTCTAGATCGAGTGGCTCCTCTCGATTCACTGGCTCGATCTATCAAAGATCGAGTCAGGATAAGTCGATCTAGCACTCGATCTCTAACCTTTTCTTATCCCCTATCGCCTCTTTTGAACTTCAAGATCGAGGTTTAGACTCTTCATACCTGCTCCTACACACTTGAAAAATAAAAACATAAAACTGAAAGAGAAATAAAGCAGAAATATGTACAGGATAGACATGGGAATGCCTCCCAAGTGCGCTTTCTTTAACGTCTTTAGCTAGACTTTACTTGGTTTAGGCGGATGGTGGGTCTTGGAGAAGCACCGAAGTACTCTCCTTGTCATAGCTGTCTGCCAAGTAAGGCTTGACTCTGTGTCCGTTGACGGTGAATGCACTGCCACTCTTTCCCATCAATGTAACAGCTCCATAAGGCAGCACTTCTTGGATCACAAACGGCCCGCTCCACCTTGATTTCAGCTTTCCCGGGAAGAGTTTGAGTCTTGAATTGTTAAGCAACACTAAACCTCCTTCCTTAAGTTCCTTTGCAACTAATTTCTTGTCGTGAGCTTCCTTAGTCCGCTCCTTGTATATCCGAGAGCTCTCATAAGCGTTCAGTCTTAACTCGTCCAGTTCATGTAGCTGAATGAGGCGCCTCTCTTGAGCAGTCTTGAGGTCAAAGTTCAGCCTCTTCACAGCCCACAATGCACGGTGTTCCAGCTCAACCGGGAGATGACAGCCCTTGCCATAGAGTAGAGTGAAAGGGGTTGTACCAATCGGTGTTTTGAAGGCGGTACGGTAGGCCCAAAAAGCGTCGTCCAGCTTCACTGCCCAGTCTTTCCTTGTTGCTCCGACAGTCTTCTGCAGTATAGCCTTGATTTGCCGGTTGGAGACTTCCACTTGACTGCTTGTTTGAGGATGATACGGTGTAGCCACCTTATGCTTAACGCCATACTTTCTCAAGAGGTTCTCAAAGACTTTGTTTATGAAGTGGCTTCCTCCATCGCTTATAACCACCTTAGGTACCCCAAACCTCTGGAAAATGATACTCTTGAACAGCTTTATCACCATCTTAGAATCGTTTGTAGGGGAAGCAATAGCCTCAACCCATTTAGAGACATAATCCACTGCTACTAAGATGTATTTGTTGCCGTATGAAGAAGGAAATGGCCACATGAAGTCTATGCCCCACGCGTCGAACACGTCAACCTCGAAGATGGGAACCTGAGGCATTTCGTTCCTCTTAGTGATATTCCCTGCTCGTTGACATGCCTCACAGCTCTTCACAAACTCGTGTGCGTCTTTGAAGTTGGACGGCCACCAGAAACCGGCTTGCAACACTTTCGTGGCTGTCTTGAATGAAGCGAAGTGTCCTCCATAGGAAGAGCCATGGCAGTGATAGAGGATGTCTCTAGCTTCTTCCTTCGTAACACACCTCCAGTACAAACTGTCCACTCCTCTCTTGTATAAGTAGGGCTCGTCCCAAAAGTAGTCACTAGCCTCTCTCATGAACCGCTTCTTGTGATAGCTGTTGAGATGTGATGGCTCCTCACCACACGCTAAATAGTTCACGACATCAGCGTACCATGGTAGATCCTCCTCTTTGAAACTCAACACCTCTTCAAACTGCCCCTCTAGCTTTCCACAAACAGCCGTGGTGATCGCCATTAGTTGCTCTTCTGGAAGAGAGTCATCTAAGGGGAGAGACTTGTTGATCCTTAGCCGTGAGAGATGGTCAGCGACTCCGTTTTCTATTCCCTTCTTGTCTTTAATCTCCATGTCAAACTTCTGGAGCAAGAGAATCCACCTTAAAAGCCGAGGCTTAGTGTCCTTCTTCGAATAGATTTATCGCAAAGCCGCGTAATCCGTGTAGACAATAGCCTTGGAACCAACAAGATATGACCGGAACTTCTCAAAGGCGAACACTACTGCAAGCAACTCCTTCTCTGTAGTGGTGTACCTTGTTTGCGTGTCATCCAAGGTTCTTGAAGCATAGTAAATCACGTGTAGCTTCTTGTCTTTCCTCTGACCAAGAACGGCTCCTACGGCGTAGTCACTAGCATCGCACATGATCTCAAAGGGTAGTGTCCAGTCTGGTGCTTAAACTATATGAGCTGATGTAAGGGCTTCCTTGATGGTCACGAAAGCTCGCAAACACTCCTCATCAAACACAAACTCGGCTTCTTTGCACAATAACCGTGTAAGAGGGCGTGCAATCTTGGAGAAATCATTGATGAAGCGCCTATAGAACTCGGCGTGTCCCAAGAAACTTCTGACTCCCTTAACGTTAACCGGCGGCTCAAGACCCATCATGACTTCCACTTTAGCCTGATCAACCTCAATGCCCTTCTCTGATATCTTATGGCCGAGCACGATCCCTTTCTTAACCATAAAGTGGCATTTGTTCCCGTTTAGCACCAAGTTTGTCTCTTCACAACGCTTCAGTACCCTGCAAAGATTCAACAAACACGCAGAAAAGGATGCACCATAGACAGAGAAGTCATCCATGAACACCTCTACCATCTCTTCTATTAGATCGGAGAAGATCGACATCATACACCGCTGAAACGTAGCCGGTGCATTACACAATCCAAACGGCATCCTTCGATACGCGAAGGTACCGTAGGGACATGTGAAGGTCGCCTTCTCCTGTTCATTTGGGTGAATTGATATCTGAAAGAAACCGCTATACCCATCGAGGAAACAGTAGGAAGGGTGATTAGCAAGTCTCTCAATCATTTGATCAATAAAAGGCAAAGGAAAATGATCTTTCCTAGTTGCAAGGTTAAGTTTCCTATAATCAATACACATCCTATGACCAGTGATGGTTCTAGTAGGAATAAGCTCATCTTTTTCATTCCTTATGACCGTGATCCCTCCCTTCTTAGGCACCACGTGTACAGGAGAAACCCACGTGCTGTCACTTATGGGATAGATCACGTCAGCCTCTAAAAGCTTGAGGATCTCTTTCTTAACAACCTCTTTCAAATTAGGATTCAAACGCCTTTAATGTTCTATAGAAGAGGCGTTCTCATTATCCAAGTGAATCCTATGAGTGCAAAGCATTGGTAAAAGGCCCTTGATGTCACTTAAAGAGTACCCAATGGCCTTCCTATACTTTCTTAGCTCAGTCAGGAGCGAGTGCAACTCATCATCACTTAATTTTTCATTCACAATCAAGGGATAGGTGTTACTAGGCCCTAAGAAAGCATACCTTAGCCCTTTTGGGAGCTTCTTAAGGTCCACCTTTGGGGCTAACAGCTCACTCCAGTCATCCTCGTGGCTGTTGTTGTTGACTTCATCCGTGGAACCCTCCTTAGAAACCGAGGCATGGCCCTTAAGACTGCTTTCCTCAACCGCTATCCCTTCTGAAATCGAGTCCTCCAGTCGATCTTGCTCTCGATGTCGTCTAGATCGAGCAGTTTCGGTCGATTCACTTACTCGATTTGATGTAGATCGAGTAAGGGATCGAGACGCTGAGTCGATCTCCTGATTGGACCCCAAAATGATCGGAAGTTCTCTCTCGATCGTCGACTCGATTGTTTTTCTGGATCGATCAATCCTCTCGATCTGTCTGTCGATTGCTGCACCGGATCGAGTTATGTTCTCGATTGCCTTGCCGATCTGACTCCTGGATCAAGTGATAGCGTCGATCTCGGGGTCGATCTCTGGGCAGCAGCTTTCATCCTTCTTAACAATCTTCCTAGAATCCAGCAAGTTGACGTATTCATGGGTCCTCTGATCCACATAGCCAAACTCCCCTGAATCCCTTGTCAGTGCCAGCTTCAGATGGTCTTCCTGAGCCAGCTCTTCCAGCAACTCATCCGCTAAGGCATCCATCGTTTCAATGTAGAAAGCTTGCCCTTCTATGGTCGGCTTCTTCAGAACCTCATTGATATCGAAGTCCAGCCTTATATCCTTTCCCAAGTGCAAGGCAATCTTCCCGTTCTTGACATCGATGATAGCCCCGGTGGTTGCAAGGAATGGTCTTCCTAGGATGAGTGGATCCTTAGGCTCTTCATCCATTTCCAACACGACGAAGTCCGTAGGTACGTTCACACCACTGATTCGCACCGGTAGACCTTTTTGACCCCTTGAATCCTCTCAACCCCGAACACAAATGAACTACTCACTACACATAAGATAAATCAAGCAAAGCATGAAGAAAGAAACGATGAACATGAAAAGAAACTAGAATAAACTTCCAACGATTCGAATACAAAGCAAGAAAAACTTCAAGTTTTACAATGGTGGATAATCTCCAAAACCAGAGAGAGCATAAAAAATAAGACTAAAAAGTTGTGTGTGAAAAGGACTTCGTCGCCTTCCCAAAATGGCGAAAACAACCCGATGGTCCCCCCCTCGCTAGCGGCCAAAAGCGGTTGAAATGACAGAGATCGACATCCGGATCGATCATCTTCGAACATCGTGTCTTCAACTCGATCTGGGTCTCGATCATCTTCGGCGGATCGAGTGTTGCATCCGATCTTGGTATCGATCTTCGGTTGGATCGAGTGGTGGACTCGATCCGGCTCTCGCACTGCATGGCGTCATTTACATCCGTACCGTTTGATCGATTGCTTCACTCGATCTTCGTCTCGATCATTTTCCTTGGATCGCCTGGTCTTCTTGATCTTCTGGTCGATCTCATTCTAGATCGACCTGCCATGCTCGATCTGTTCCCCGATCTCTGGTCCTTAGCAAACATCCGCTCTTCCACGAACCGCCACAACAGCTTCAGCACGTCCACGAACCTCCACGACTCCAAAGTAGCCAGAAACAACCTGAATGTGATGCAAAATGCAAGGAACATGCGTATGCTGGTGCGAGAATGCTCTAGGACCCTAAGTGATGCAATCTAGTCTAAAGTGTGATGTAAATGCATGAAAAGCTAACTAATATGTATGCAAAATGTATGCAATATGCAGTAATATCATTAGACGACATGATTAGGCTTTCATATTGATGCTAGCTTTGCATTTTGAAGATAGTTTTAGGTTTGTTTTGGGGCAGGGATTCGCTGGTATTAAAAGAATTTTGCTTATGAGTTTTCAGTTTAAAAACAAATGGTGTTTGGGGTTTGAAAATAAAAAGGACTCATGGTTTTAAGTGGTGGTCTTGTTCTGTTTTTAAATAAAATCTCAGTTTTAAAAGAGAAGAAGGTAGCTCTCAAAAAGTAAAGGAAATCAGAAAGAAAAGAGCCAAAAGGCCAACGTTTAAAAAGAGAAAAATAAATAAGAGAAGAGAGCTACCAAGAGTTAAAGAAAGAGCTTCAAGTTTGTGTTTGACCACCACAAGCCTAAGAAGAGTAAAGATGTTTTCTGTTTTTGTGGGTTATGATTGGCTTCTTGCGTTGTTGTTTGGGTAGTTTCTAGAGGGTGAGTGAGCTTGAAAAAGAAAGAAAATGAGAGGGGTTTAGGATCATTGTTAGTGTATATGGGTAGATGAGAGTCTAGTCATGTATGCATCAATTGTCTTTACCTTTAGCATTATGCATAAGTTCAATCCTTTTTGAGATAACCCATTGCTTGAATTACCCACTTGAATGAGATCATCTTTGTCTCATAACCTTGTCCTTAACCAAATGTATTCTGTTCTAAGTGCATGATTATTAATTGAATTTTAAAGGTTAGGATTCTTGGATTGTTTGGAATATGAGAGTCATGATCTGAAATTCAACATGTGATGAATATAGCTAAGTTCTTTGGAGTATGAGTTTGTGCATTGCATCTTAGGATTAAGAACTAGGACCATTGAATTGATTCATTTGAAAAACACTTTTGCAATGAATTTGAGCCCCCGTTTTTAAAGCCAACTTTCCTTTCTTGAATTTTGTTTGCTTGAGGGCAAGCAAAAGGAAAGTTTGGGGGAGTTGATATACTTACATATTTTGCATATTTAGCATGCATTAAGAGTAGTTTTTCATGCATTCATCTCTCATTCTACGCTAGTTTGCACCATTTGTCTCATTTTAGGTCCTAAGTGCATTTTGCATTAGCATTTGCATATTTCTTGCATTATTGCATCACATTCAGGTTGTTTTAGACACACTGGAGCTGTGGAGGTTGAGTGGACATGCTAAGGATCAAAATGGAGCTTGTGGATACTTGGGAGAACTCGGCCATGTAGCAAAGGAGCTGAGATCGAGAGGTGGATCGAGCCAGGCAGGTCGATCTAGATAATATCGACCAGATGATCGACTAAGCCCGGATCGTTTCAAGGAAGGGATCGAGTTCAAGATCGACCAAGGTGATCGATCGTGTGTACGGTCGTGAATCAAGCCATGCAGAACGAGAGCCAGATCGAGTACACGACCCGATCATCCAACCGAATCGACTTGAAGATCGAGCAAAAGCAGACGATCCACGAAGAAGATCGACCTAGAGATCGATCACCCAACTCGATCTCTACAACCTTATCTGGCCATTTTGATTGGGGGGGGGGGGGGGGGGGGGGGACCATTTTGATGTTTTGGCTATTTTAGGCAATCGTTTCTCATCCATTCGATTTCTCTTGGACCTTTTTCGCTTTTCTTACTGTCGAAGGCGAAAAAACCTCCATTGTTAGCATTTCAAGTTTTTCTTGTTGTTAAAACCTTAATCTTACCTTAATCATTGAGTATTTGCTTAATCACTCTTCTTTAATAATGCTTAGCTTTCTTTCCTTTACATTTCCATCGTTTTTAATCATGTGTAGTGAGTAGTTCGTTTTTGGGTTTAAGGTTGGGGCGATTTAGAGGGTTTAAGGGTTTAAAGCTTGGATCTTTTCTTGTTTTCAACTAATTCTCTTCTTGGATCTGGGGGCTTAATGCCTAAAGAGTCTTGAGAAAGATCTTTATGATCTCAGAGATCTCCTTACCTTAGCAGGTTCCAGGAGTCTCTTAAAACCGGATCCAAGAGATTAGTTTCCCTTTCCCAAACACCATGGTTGCCTAAGGGACTAATTAGGCCACTATTTGAGATCTAACCTTAATGTTGTTTGACCCATCTTTCCACCACAAACCATGGGTTTGGAGGAAGGGTTAAGGAAAGGGTTTATACCACAAACCATAGATAAACCTCTTTTAGCTTCTCAAGGCTTAGAGAATGCTCATCAAATGAGTAGATTTATGTTTTTCAAAACCCAAGCTTGAACCTTTAACCTTCTTAATATGACCCTCAACCTTAGATCCTCCTTTTAGCATTTCAAACCCTCAAGTTTTCATATCCAAGTCTTAAAGTTCGCATATTTACTTAGTTTCTTTGCATATCACCTAAGTTGCTAGAAGTTCTATATTTACCCGCTTTAGTTCTCGATTTTTTGTAATTAGTAGATTTGCATTTTTAATCCTCGGTTTTCTTTTAGTAGTTGAAAACCTTCTTCCAGGGATTTTAAAATAGTTTTCATAATCATCTGGTCTTTGCATTTAGTTTTTATCGATTTTACCATCCATTTATCCTATTCTGCATAGATTTGCCTAGTTCTTGCATTCTTAGTGTCTTTCATCACCCAGGCTGGATTGATACTCCCTTACCACTTTATTGCATCATAACTGAGGTTTGGGCTTTGATTTACAACCTCAAAATAATTAGTTTATCACTTACCAGTGGGTTGCCTCCCACTAAGCGCTTGTTTAAAGTCATTAGCTTAACTTTGGTTGGCTGTTTAGACAGCTGGTGCATCATCCAGAGACACAATGTGTCCTACTGGAATCTCGGCATGTGCCCAATAATGCTTCACCCTCTGTCCATTGACAGTGAACTCTTCTCCTTTGGAGTTAATCGGGACAATGGCACCATGTGATGTGGTGGAGCTTCTTTGACAGTGAAGGGACCTGACCATCGAGAACCCAATTTACCAGGAAAAAGCTGTAAACGAGAGTTGTAAAGTAGTACCTGGTCATTGGGCTCGAAATATCTGGAGATGATCTTTTTATCATGATATGCCTTTGTCATCTCCTTATATAACTTGGACTTTTCATAGGCCAGATATCTGATTTCATCCAGTTCATTGAGCTGAATCAAGCGCCTCTCTGCAGTAGGCTTCAGAACGAAGTTCAGCTTCTTGATTGTCCATTCTGCTTTGTACTCCAGCTCTACTGGTAGATGGCACGCCTTGCCATAGAGAAGATGGAATGGTGTAGTCCTAAGTGGCGTTTTGTATGCTGTCCTGTAAGCCCATAATGCATCATCCAGCTTTGCTGACCAATCCTTCCTTGTCTTTCCAACTGTCTTCTCTAGAATCTGCTTGATCTGCCTGTTGGAAACCTCAACTTGTCCACTAGTTTGGGGGTGATAGGGCGTGGCCACTCTGTGCTGTACACCATACTTCTTCAGCAGCTTGTTGATATTGCTGCATATTTCATGTGTTTTGCATACATATAAGATAGTTTCTTATGCATTTACCTTGCACTTTAGGCTAGTTTGCATCACTTTAGGTCCTAGAGTACTTTTGCACCAGCATTTGCATGTTTCTTGCATTTTGCATTGCATTCAGGTTGTTTTCTGCTACTTTGGAGCTACGGAGGATTTGTGGACGTGCTAAGGCTCGTGAGGAAGTTCGTGGACACTCGGTGAACTCAGAGTTTGCATGCTAAGGCCTCGAGATCGAGTAGCAGATCGAGTATGGCAGGTCGATCTAGATGAGATTGACCAGAAGATCGAGTAGCCGAGTCGATGCAGGGAAATGGATCGAGACCAAGATCGAGATGGGAGATCGATCTGAAGTACGGACGTAATTGACGCTATGCAGAACGAGGACCGGATCGAGCTTCCAACCTGATCAGTACAAGATCGACTCAGAGATGGACCAAAGTCACCCGATCCCAGCCGAAGATCGAGAGCCAGATCGAGTCTCCTGCCCGATCCCAGACTCACCTTATCCATCCAGCCTGTTCTAGGACGCTAGCGAGGGGGGGACCAGTACACGCCTTTAGCCAATTTTGGATAAAAACGGCGATTGCTTTTTCCACCTTCATTCTGTCTTCTTCCTGTTATCTTTTTACTTCGGCGATTATGTCCGCCATTGTTAGACCTTGAGTTTTTCTTCCTTTGTTCTTGAATATTGAATCTTTTAAGTTTAAAGCAATCGTTTTTCATTTTTACTAGATCGTCTTCTATGCTTTGTTCGGTTTACTTTATGTGTAGCGAGTAGTCTTTTCGGGTTTTGGGGTTGAGAGGATTTAAAGGGGTTGAAAAGGTTTTCAAAGCTTGGTGTTTTCTTGTTCTTCATTGCCTTCTCTTCTAGGATTTTGAGTGCTTAAGGCTTAGAGATCTCACGCCAAGATCTCTAAGATCCAAAGGGCCTCTTACCTTGACAGGATCCAGAGGTCCTGGAAAACCGAATCTTAGAGGCTAGTCTATCTTTCCTAAACTCCATGGTAGTTTAGGGTACTAGTTTGGCCGTGAGTTTGAAATCTATGTTTTATGCCCTTCAATCTCTTTTTCCGCCAAACGCCATGGGTCTGGAGGAGAGAATGAAAGAGTGACCCATACCACACGCCATGGATGGATCTTGTTTCGTTTTCAAGGCGAAGAGAATCTCACAAAGTGAGTACATCCAAAGATTTCAAACCAAGCTTAAACCTTTGAAACCCTTGAACATGAATCTCAACCCTGGACCCTCTTTCTTAGTATTTTCTCATCTCTGTTAATCATTCGCTTGCTATCTGTTCACACCTTGGTCATTAGATTCATTTGTGTTTGAACTGTTTAGACGAGATCGATCGTTGTTGCTCGATCTAGTGGTCGATCCAGTGGTTGATCAACTAGTCGTTTTTTAATAATTCATAGCTTTGCATTTTAATTATTCCGTCTGTTCCTCGTGGTAGTTCACTCGTTTCTAGTATTTTTAAGATAGTTTTGCCTTGCATTTGACCGTTGCATCTAGTTTTTAGGATTTTTACAAAACCGTTCATCATTTGCTTAGCTTTGCGTGATCCTTGCATTCTCATTGCACTTTCTAGCTCCTAAGTTGGATTGATTCCTCTTGCACTATACTCGGACTGTGTGCTGCTTGAGTTTTGATAACCTCCTGCTTGCATTACTCCTATAGACATAAAAAGCTTGTTATCAATTGGCGCCGTTGCCGGGGAAGGAGTGTTTAGGAAGCATTGAGATTTGGGGTTTGGTAAAGACTAAGCCTTTACTTTAAGTTAGTTACTGATTTCTCTACCTTCAAACTTGTGTTTTTCAGGTACATAAATCGTTTAAGGGGAGACAACAACTTACTTCAACCCTTGGACAACATTCATCAGCTTGGACACGCTAGATCAAGAAGTGGCAGAGAGCAAGCTAGAGCCTTTGAGGAGATTGTTCAGCAAGATTCAGTGGATTTTGAAGCGATGGCTGAGTATGAACATCTTGACGGACCTCATGAAGCTGTGGAAAGGGTAATGGAAACCCCCACCACACGGCTAGACCCCCACGTATCATTGGAGCGGGAGATGCTCCCAATACTCACCATAATAGGTTTGGGATCACTCCTCCTCCAGTGCAGAACAATAATTTTGAGATCAAGCCAAGGTTTGTTCAGCTGGTGCAAAACAACAAATTTCATGGGTTAGCTTTGGAGGACCCATTGGCGTAACTAGACAACTTTGAGCAGCTTTGTGGAATTCTCAAGATAAATGGCATCTCGGAAGACAGTTTCAAGCTGCGCTTGTTCCCCTTTTTCTTAGGCGACAAGGCACGGAATCAGGAGAAGACTCTTCCACAAGGCACTATCACTTCCTGGGCAGATTCTAAGAAACCTTTCCTCTCCAAGTTTTTCTCCAGCTCTCCGACAGCAAGGTTGAGAAGCGAGATCAGTGGCTTAACTCAGAGACAGAATAAGTCATTCAATGAAGCTATGGAGCGCTTTAAGGATTACACAATCGCTTGCTATCACCACAGTTTCAGTGAAGAGACCTTAATTAGTACTATCTACCGCGGAGCACTTCCAAAGATCAGGCTACTACTTGACACGGCAAGCAAAGGAAACTTCCTTGGTCAAGTGGTTGAGGAAGCTGATCTTGAAGCCAACAAGAAGGAAATGAAGTCTCTACATGAGTAGATCGATAAGCTCATGCTTGCTAACCAAAAGCATGTCCATTTTGTTGGTGAAGCCGCGGATGTCCTGGATGAGCTAGAGCAATGCCAAGAAGAAGAAGCTAATTGGGTAGCCGGTCAAAACAACTACAAACCTCATGTTTATTCACAAGGCTACAACCATAACAACAATCTCTCCTATAGAAGCACCAATGTCGCGAACCCTAAAGATCAAGTGTACCCTGCTGAACAAGCTAAGTCATTCATCCCATACAACAAAGGTTTTCAGCCGAGTGGCAGATTCCAAGGGCAAGGCAACTTCCAAGGACAACAGCAAGGAAACAACGGTTATACGCCAATGTACCCTCCTGGCTTTGTTCCTCAACAAGAACCGATACAGCCGCAACAAGTTGATCCGGTACAAGCCATGTTTCAACAACTGGTTCAAGGGTAAGCCTCTACAATCCAGAAGTTTGCCGAGATGAACACTCGCTTAGACTCCTCTCTCACTAATTTCTCTACTCAGATTACATACTTGAATAACAAGATAAAGCAGCTAGAGAAAGGAAAGGCAAGTACAATTGGTCAGCATAGCTTACCGGGCAAGTGTGAGCAGAATCCCAAGGAATACGCCAACGCCATTACACTAAGGAGTGGGAAAGAGCTTGCTCCTACGGTTACTCCTAAGAACAGCGAGGACGTTGTAATTCAAGAGGGGGAGGGTAAGCTTTCAGCTGACGATGAGATCAACTTCCACAATGTTTGGATTGAGAGACCAAGAAAGGGTAAGGAGGTTGCTGTAGAGAAGAAAGTGGAGCAAGCTGCTAAGGAGAAAGACGCCTATGTGCCTCCACCGTATGTATCCAAGCTGCCTTTTCCTGGCCGCTTCAAGAAGCAACTTATAGAGAAGCACACAATCTTGTTTGTAAAGCATCTAAAGGACGTAGAGATCAAGCTACCTCTCGTAGATTGCCTTGCCATGATGCCTAAATGTGCAAAAGTTTTCAAAGACACGCTTGCAAAGAAAAAGAAGGAAAGCAGGGAAGTGTTGGTTCTTATTGAGGAATGTAGCGCTATAATACACAAGGTGATTGTTCCCAAGAAGTTGGGAGATCCTGGAAGCTTCACTATACCTTGTGCTTTAGGTCCATTGGAGTTCAAGAGTTGTCTTTGCGATTTTGGAGCTAGTATAAATATGATGCCTCATTCTATAGCGAAGAAGTTGGGATTCACGCGATTCAAAGATTGTAGAATCTCCTTGGTGCTAGCTGACAGAAGCGTGAGGTTACCCGTGGGTTTGCTTGAGGACTTGCCAGTGAGAATCAGTGGTGTAAACGTGCCTACAGACTTTTTTGTGTTGGAAATGGATGAAGAACCTAAGGAGCCGCTCATCCTTGGTAGACCGTTCTTAGCCACTGTTGGAGCTATCATCGACGTCAAGAATGGGAAGATAGCTCTACATCTAGGCAAAGAAATCAGGCTTGATTTTGACATCAATGAGGTTTTGAAGAAGCCTACAATAGAAGGGCAAGCTTTCTACATTGAGACGTTGGACGCTTTGGCGGATGATTTGGTAGAAGAGTTGGCTCAGGAGGATCATTTGAAGCTGGCATTGACTAAGAAGCCATGGGAGTTCGGTTTCGTGGATCAGAGGACTCAGGAGTACGTTAATCTACTTGATTCAAGGAAAGTTGTGCTAGAAGATGAAGGCGCCTGCCTAGAAACCGACTCCGAGATCGATGCTATCACTCGATCCAGGGGTCAAATCGACAAGACAATCGAGAACACAACTCGATCCGGTGCAACAATCAAAAGTCACATCAAGGAGGGTGATCGATCCAGGGAATCAATCGAGTCCAAGATCGAGAGATGCCTTCCGATCAGTTTAGGGTCTATTCTGGAGAACGACTCGGCAGCTCGATCTCCCACTCGATCCACATTAAATCGAGTGGACGAATCGAGTGAAAACGCTCGATCTTGGATGACTCGATCTCAGAAGGGACAAAGGTTCAAGAAAGCAGCCTTAAGGGTCATGTCTCGGGTTCCAAGGAGGAAAACAACAGCAACAGCCACGAGGATGATTGGAGCGAGCTGCTAGCCCCAAAGGTGGACCTTAAGGAGCTCCCAAAAGGGCTAAGGTATGCTTTCTTAGGGCTTAATGAAACTTATCCCGTGATTGTGAATGAGAACATAAGTGATGATGAGTTGCACTCGCTCTTAACTGAGTTGAGAAAGTATAGGAAGGCCATTGGGTACTCTCTAAGTGACATCAAGGGCCTTTCACCAATGCTTTGCACTCAAAGGATTCACTTGGATAATGAGAACGCCTCTTCTATAGAACACCAAAGGCGTTTGAATCCGAATCTAAAAGAGGTTGTCAAGAAAGAGATTCTTAAGTTGTTAGAAGCTGACGTGATCTATCCCATAAGTGACAGCACGTGGGTTTCTCCCGTACACGTGGTGCCTAAGAAGGGAGGGATCATGGTCATTAAGAATGATAAAGATGAGCTTATACCTACTAGGACTATTACGGGACACCATATGTGTATTGACTATAGGAAGCTTAATCTTGCTACTAGAAATGATCATTTTCCCTTGCCTTTTATTGATCAAATGCTTGAAAGACTTGCTAATCATCCCTACTATTGCTTTCTTGATGGATATAGTGGATTTTTCCAAATACCAATCCATTCAAACGATTAGGAGAAGACAACCTTTACATGCCCTTATGGTACCTTCGCGTATCGAAGGATGCCATTCGGGTTGTGTAATGCACCGGCTACGTTTCAGCGTTGTATGATGTCGATCTTCTCCGATCTAATAGAAGACATGGTAGAGGTGTTTATGGATGACTTCTCCGTCTATGGTGCGTCCTTTTCTGCGTGTTTGTTGAATCTTTGCAAGGTACTAAAGCGTTGTGAGGAGATAAACTTGGTGCTTAATTGGGAAAAATGTCACTTCATGGTGAAGGAAGGGATCATGCTTGGTCATAAGATATCAGAGAAGGGCATTGAGGTTGATAAGGCTAAGGTTGAGGTCATGATGAGTCTTGAGCTGCCGGTTAATGTCAAGGGGATCAGGAGTTTCTTGGGGCATGCTGGCTTCTACAGGCGCTTCATCAAGGATTTTTCCAAGATTGCACGCCCTCTCACACGCTGTTGTGCAAGGAAGCCGATTTTGTCTTTGATGAGGGGTTCTTGCTAGCTTTCAAGACCATTAAGGAAGCTCTTGTCACGGCACCAATAGTTCAAACACCAGACTGGAGTGTACCGTTTGAGATCATGTGTGATGCTAGTGACTATGCCATGGGAGCTGTTCTAGGGCCGAGAAAAGACAAGCGGCTGCATGTGATTTACTATGCTTTAAGAACCTTGGATGACACGCAAACGAGATACACTACTACGGAGAAGGAGCTATTGGCAGTAGTGTTTGCCTTTGAGAAGTTCAGAGCCTATCTAGTGGGAGCTAAGGTTGTTGTCTACACAGATCACGCGGCGCTTAGATACATATATTCCAGGAAAGATACTAAGCCAAGGCTTTTTAGATGGATCCTCTTGCTCCAAGAATTTGACATGGAAATCAAGGACAAGAATGGGATAGAGAATGGTGTTGCTGATCACCTCTCTAGGCTGAGGATCGATGAAGCCTTACTTCTTGATGATTCGCTTCCGGAAGAGCAATTAATGATGATCACCACGGCGGTTTGTAGAAGGCTAGAAAGGCGGTTTGAGGAGGTTTTGAGTTTCAAAGAAGAGGATCTTCCTTGGTACGCTGACGTTGTGAACTACTTGGTATGCGGAGAGGAGCCAACTCATCTCGACATCTATCACAAGAAGAAGTTCATGAGAGACGCAAGCAACTACTTTTGGAACGAGCCTTACTTGTACAAGAGGGGCGTTGACAGATTATACAGGAGATGTGTTACAAATGAAGAAACCAAGGACATTCTGTTTCACTGCCAAGGCTCTTCATACGGAGGACACTTTGCTTCGTTCAAAACCGCTACAAAAGTCTTACCAGCCCGTTTCTGGTGGCCGTCTATCTTCAAGGATGCCCATGAGTTTGTGTAGAGTTGTGAAGCTTGTCAACGAGTAGGGAACATCACGAAGAGGAACAAGATGCCTCAAGTTCCTATCTTTGAGGTTGACGTCTTTGACGCATGAGGCATAGACTTCATGGGACCTTTCCCATCTTCCAACGGCAACAAGTTCATCCTAGTAGCGGTTGACTATGTTTCTAAATGGGTTGAGGCCATTGCTTCCCCTACAAACGACTCTAAGGTGGTGATCAAGTTCTTTAAGAGCATCATATTCTCGAGGTTTGGAGTACCCAAGGTGGTGATAAGCGACGGAGGAAGCCATTTCATCAACAAGTTGTTTGAAAACCTTCTAAGGAAGTATGGTGTGAAGCACAAGGTAGCTACGCCTTACCATCCTCAAACGAGTGGCCAAGTGGAGGTCTCTAACCGGCAGATCAAGGCGATACTTGAGAGATCCATTGGGACAACTCGGAAGGATTGGGCAGTGAAGTTAGGCGATGCATTGTGGGCTTACCGGACTGCTCTACTCCTTTCACTCTTCTCTACGACAAAGGATGTCACCTCCCTGTTGAGCTGGAACATAGAGCATTGTGGGCTGTGAAGCGGCTGAATTTTGATCTAAAGACGGCTCAGGAGAAGCGCTTGATCCAGCTACACGAACTTGATGAGCTAAGGCTGGATGCTTACGAAAGCACTAGGATCTACAAGGAGCGCACTAAGGCTGCTCATGACAAGAAGTTGATACCCAAGGAGCTTAAGGAAGGGAGTTTGGTGCTGCCTTACAATTCAAGGCTCAAGCTCTTTCCAGGAAAGCTAAAGTCATGATGGAGTGGGCCGTATAAAATCAAGGAGGTATTGCCCTACGGAGCTGTCACCTTGGTCGGTAAGAGTTGGAATGCATTCACAGTGAACAGACACAGAGTTAAGCCATACATGGCGAGTGCATTTCACAAGGAGAGCACCTCAATGCTTCTCCAAGACCCATCATCTGCCTAAACCAAGTAAAGTCTTGCTAAAGACGTTAAAGAAAGTGCACTTGGGAGGCATTCCCATGTCTATCTTGTATATATTTTTGCTTTATATCTCTTTCAGTTTTATGTTTTTATCTTATGAGTGTGTAGGAACAGGTATGAGGGATTGCAGAGCATAACCTTAGATCCAAAAGTAGTAAGAAGGGGCGAATATAAGCTAGAGATCGAGTGCTAGATTGACTTAGCCGTTGTGCCAAAAACTCGAGGAACGAGAGGTGTTATCGATCCAAGACTCGATAGAATTCAAATCGAGTCAGAAATCGAACAACCCTCTCGATCCAAGCCATTATAGGCATGAGATCGAGTCCTAGATCGACCAAATGGAGTCGATCGCGTGCCGAGGTAACATTTTCTCTTCTCCCTTTCCCACTTTCCCTCCAATTTTTAAATTCAAAAAGTAGCCAAGGCAAGCATCTTTGACCATGAAAGATGTGCCTTGACCACAACTTTTGTCAGAAACCACTTCTTTTACCCACGGTTTTGTGTTTTGTTAGCCTTTATATGTTTTCAACTATTCTCACACTCTCTCATTTCTGTTTTTGCAAATTCTTAAGCAAAAGAGAGTGTGAGTTCTTTCATTTCTAAAGGTTAACAGCATCCTTTTCAATTCTTGCAAATATATTTTCGAATCTTCAAGAAAATCTTCAAGAAAATCCCTATTTATTCGCTTTAATTGTTTTAGATGCTAGGGCGGTTTGAATTTTTTTAAAAACTAGCTTGATGATAGTAAAAATTCTAGATTTCACTATATCTCTAGATATGATTCTCTATTATCTTGAAATAATTTTTATAAATCCCCCAAAATTCTAGGGTATTAGTTATAAGTTTTCTTTCTTGCTTCTCTCTTTCTCTCTACAATCGTCGATTTGCTTATTCTCTTTCTTGAGAATCGTGTTTCAGGCACTATGGCCACCAAAAGAACAAGAGAGGAGACCGCACAAGAGGGAGAAAATCAAGAAGTGGCTGTTCAGGAGAGGGTTGGTTGGAGTAAAGATGAGAAACGAGACAAGAAGCGGCTGGAAAGGCTTCAGTTCGAGCCAACTAAGTTCGCGGACAGAGGAGTGCTCTTTAAGATGGAGATTTTGGGAGATTTTGATGAACTCCTCCAGAAGATCGAGCCAACGGTGTTTGTCACGAATGGATTGCCCAACCTTTCCCGAAGTGACAATTGACTTCCTTGCCACCTTGGAGTTTGCGTACGAGAATCCTAAGGTCCCAACTTCATCTCAAGGCCGCCTCTCTTTGTTCGGTTTACTTTATGTGTAGCGAGTAGTCATTTCGGGTTTTGGGGTTGAGAGGATTCAAAGGGGTTGAAAAGGTTTTAAAAGCTTGGTGTTTTCTTGTTCTTCATTACCTTCTCTTTTAGGATTTCGAGTGCTTAAGGCTTAGAGAGTCTCACGCCAAGATCTCTAAGATCCAAAGGGCCTCTTACCTTGACAGGATCCAGAGGTCCTGGAAAATCGAATAGTAGAGGCTAGTCTACCTTTCCCAAACGCCATGGAAGTTTAAGGGACTAGTTAGGCCGTGAGTTTCAAATCTATGTTTTATGCCCTTCAATCTCTTTTTCCACCAAAAGCCATGGGTCTGGAGGAGAGAATGAAGGAGTGACCCATACCACACGCCATGGATGGACTTGTTTCGTTTTCAAGGCCTAGAGAATCTCACAAAGTGAGTAGATCCAAAGTTTTCAAACCAAGCTTGAACCTTTGAAACCCTTGAACATGAATCTCAACCCTGGACCCTCTTTCTTAGTATTTTCTCATCTCTGTTAATCATTCGCTTGCTATCTGTTCGCACCTTGGTCATTAGATTCATTTGTGTTTGAACTGTTTAGACGAGATCGATCGTTGTTGCTCGATCTGGTGGTCGATCCACTAGTTGATTTTTAATAATTCATAGCTTTGCATTTTAATTATTCCGTATGTTCCTCGTGGTAGTTCACTCGTTTCTAGTATTTTTAAAATAGTTTTGCCTTGCATTTGACCGTTGCATCTAGTTTTTAGGATTTTTACAAAACCGTTCATCATTTGCTTAGCTTTACGTGATCCTTGCATTCTCATTGCACCTTCTAGCTCCTAGGTTGGATTGATTCCTCTTGCACTATACTACGACTGTGTGCTGCTTGAGTTTTGATAACCTCCTGCTTGCATTACTCCTATAGACAATCCGCAGGACACCAAATCTGGGGAAGATAAAGGTCTTATACAGTTTCAAACAACTGCAGCATCATTAGTAGGAGTAGCCAACTCCTCTACCCACTTAGATACATAATCAACAGCAACCAGAATGTATATATTCCCATAACATGAGGGAAAAGGTCCCATGAAGTCAATAGCCCAACAATCGAAGACTTCTACTTCAAGAATGATGTTCTGTGGCATCTCATGTCTCCTGCTGATCTTTTCTCTTCTCTGACAATTATCACAGCTTGTAATGAATGCCTGGGCGTCCCTGAACATAGTAGGCCACCAAAAACCAGCTTGAAGAACCGTAGAGTCTGTTTTGAATGTGGCAAAGTGTCCAGCATACTGTGACCCATGACAGTGAAAGAGAAAGTCCTGCACTTCTTCTTCTGCTATGCATCTTCTGTAAATCACATCAGCACAATGCTTGTAGAGATATGTCTCATCCCAATAGAATCTTCTAAGTTCTCTCAAGAACTTCTTCTTAGCATAACCGTTAAAGTCATGTGGTTCATCCTCTGCAGCAAGGTAGTTGGCAATATCAGCATACCAGGGCCTCTTTGGATCATCCAAACCATAAACATGCTCTTCAAAAGCTGTCCCCAAGCTTGCACAAATCGCAGCCAAGTTCAGAGTTTGGTGACGAGCGTCACCAGTATTGGTGACGAGCGTCACCTCCTTCGTATGAAAACTTGGTCGTGACTGTTCTGGATTGGTGACGAGCGTCACCCTCCTGGTGTCACCTGTCACTACCCTGCAGGTTTTCAACACTTTCCTCCTGAAATCTTTATTCCACCAAGTAAACATTCTCTTCAGGGAAGAAATCATTTATTGGAACACTATCTTCGACCTGAATCCTGGATAGATGATCAGCGACACCATTCTCAACACCTTTCTTGTCCTTCACTTCAATGTCTAATTCTTGAAGGAGAAAAATCCATCTCAACAACCTTGGCTTTGCATCCTTCTTCTGCATCAGATACTTCAGTGCTGAATGGTCAGTTGGACGACGACCTTGGAGCCAACAAGATATTGTCTGAACTTTTCAAATGCAAACACAACATCCAACAATTCCTTCTCAGTTTTTGCATAGTTCTTCTGAGCATCATCCAAAGTCCTACTTGCATAGTAAATAGCGTGGAGCTTCTTGTCTTTCCTCGGTCCCAACACTGCTCCAACTGCAAAATCGCTGGCATCACACATCACCTCAAAAGGTAAGTCCCAATCTGGAGGCTGCACAGCAGGAGCTGTAACAAAAGCTTGCTTGATGATTTCAAAGGCGGATTTGCACTCTTTTGTGAACTCAAACTTCACATCTTTGCAGAGGAGAGCAGTAAGTGGGCGTGCTATCTTGCTAAAGTCCTTGATGAATCTTTTGTAGAAGCCGATATATCCTTGATATAGGATAGATGATTCCAGCCTGCAACAACTTCATGATATCTTTCTTGACAACATCCTGCAGATTCGGATTCAGCCTCCTCTGGTGCTCAACTCATGATTTTGATTCATCCTCCAAGTGTATCCTATGCATTTAAAAGTCTTGAGAAATCCCTGAAATATCATCAAGAGAACAGCCAAGAGCTTTGCAAAATTTTCGCAGCTTACTTAGCAAAAGGGTGAGCTCTGCATTGTTCAATGAAGCATTAACAATAACAGGATAGGTAGAGTTTTCTCCTAGAAATGCGTACCTTCACCCTGCAGGGAGCTGTTCGAGTTCAACTTTTGGTGCTTTTGCTGCACTCCAATCACCCATTGCAGCAGCTTTCGCAGATGTGGGGAGAAGCTCATCTTGTGCAACCAGTTGCATCACATGTGCAGTTGCATCCATCATCTTTGTGTAGCCTGTTGCAGCAGCATCCAAATGCTCATACTCTGCTGTAGAAGTGGTCAACGCCCTCTTCAAGGGGTCCTCTGAATTTGTCTCATGGAAGATCTGATCAGCAATGTTTGTGAGAACATCCACTTAAAAAGTCTGTCCATCAATGGTTGGCTTCTTCATCAGCTTGTCCATCTCGAATTTCATCACTAAATCACCAACATTCAGCTCTATTCTACCCTTCCTGACATCAATGATAGCTCCTGCAGTAGCCAAGAAGGGTCTGCCAAGAATCAAAAGGTCTTTGGGTTCTTCTCCATATTCCAGAACAAAGTCAGTAGGAATCATGCAATCTCCTACTTTGATAGGAACATCTTCTATCACCCCTTCAGGAACTCTGACTGATCTATCAGCTAGGAACAGAGATATCTTTGTAGCCTTAAAATCAGTCATCCCCAAGCTCTTGGAAACAGTATGAGGCATAAAGTTCACACTAGAAACAAGATCAGACAATGACCTCTCAAACTTGTCATTAAAGATTGTGCAGTCTAAAACAAAGCTCCATGGGTCTGAAAGCTTCTCTGGTACTCTGTTCTGAATCACTGCACTGACCTGCTCGTTGATCATCATAGCCCCACCCTCTAAACTAAAGTTATTGGTCACTATCCTCTTCACATACCTCCTTATAACATGAGTAATCCTCACAACACCAATCAATGGGATGTCAATAACCAACTTGTCCATGATAGCGTTGCATTTAGTTATATTGCTATATATTCTGCTTATTTTGGATGCATTTAGGATAGTATTTCATGCATTCATCTTGCATTATAGGCTAGTTTGCACCATTTTAGGTCCTAGAGCACTTTTACATTAGCATTCGCATGTTTCTTGCATTTTGCATCATATTCAGGTTGTTTTTGGACACTTAAGAGCTGTGGAGGATTCATGGACATGCTAAGGCTCGTGAAGAAGCTTGTGGACACTCGGAGAACTCAACCATTCAGCAAAAGGATCTGAGATCGAGTAGCAGATCGATCTAGACAAGATCGACCAGAAGATCGACTGAGCCCGGATCGTTTCAAGAAGGGATCAAGGATGGGATCGAGTGACGAGATTGATCGAGAGCACGGACGTGGGGCCATGCCATGCAGATCGAGGGCCAGATCATCAAAGGATCGACTCAGAGATCGAGCGAAGTCATCCGATCCAAGACAAGATCGAGCCGGAGATCGAGTGACCCGAGTCGATCCCTGACTAACCTTATCCGTCCAGCTGTCTTTGGACCGTAGCAAAGAGGGGGACCATTTGCGGATTAGCCATTTTTGGCAAACCGCAGCCATCTCTTTCACTATGCACATTTTGTCTTTTACTTTTTAGCTCTCTTCTACCTAAGGCGATTTTTGCCATTGCAAAACTTGAAGCTTTTTTCGTTTTTGAACTTTGAATCTTCGAATATCAATCAAGTTTTTCCTTCAATCATGCTTAGTTTCTTATTAATCGTTTTTGCTTTGATCTTAATCATGTGTAGTGAGTAGTCTTTTTGGGATTTCGGCGTTGAGGTGATTCAAAAGGGTTGAAAGGGTTTAAAGCTTTGTGTTTTCTTTGTTCTTCACACCTTCTCTTCTAGGATCTTGGGATCTTAAGGCTTAGAGAGACTTGGAAAAGGTTTCTATGAACCAAAGGCTGTCTTACCTTGAAAGGATTCAGATGTCCTGGAAGACCAGATCCTAGAGGCTAATCCTTCCTTTCCCACACGCCATGGTTGTCTAGGGGATTAGTTAGGTGATAACAGGTTTTTGCAATCTGGAATGATCAAATGCAACAGGAGGTTATCAAAACTCAAGCAGCACACAGTCGTAGTATAATGCAAGAGGAAACAATCCAACCTAGGAGCTAGAAAGTGAAATGAGAATGAAAGGATCATGTAAAGCTAAGCAAATAATGAACGGTTTTGTAAAAATCCTAAAAATTAGATGCAACGGCTAAATGCAAAGCAAAACTATTTTAAAAATACCAGGAACCAGTGAACTACTACGACGAACAAACAGAATGATTAAAATGCAAAGCTATGAATTTATAAAAATCGACTAGTGGATCGACCACTAGATCGAGCAACAACGATCGATCTCGTCTAAATATTCAACAGAAACGAATCTAATGACCAGGATGCGAACAGATAGAAAGCGAATGATTAACAGAGATATAAGAATACTTAGAAAGAGGGTCTAGGGTTGAGATTCATGTTCAAGGGTTTCAAAGGTTCAAGCTTGGTTTGAAAACTCTAGATCTACTCACTTTGTGAGATTCTCTAAGCCCTGAAAACAAAACAAGATCCATCCATGGCGTGTGGTATGGATTAGTCCTTTATTCTCTCCTCCAGACCCATGTCGTTTGGCGGGAAAAGAGATTGAAGGGCAAAGAACTCAGATTTCAAACACGCGGCTTAACTAGTCCCCTTAACTACCATGGCGTTTGGGAAAGGGTAACTAGTCTATAGGATGCGATTTTCAGAGATCTCTGGATCATGCCAAGGTAAGAGACCTCTCTGATCATAAAGATCTTGGCGTGAGAGTCTTTAAGCCTTAAGAACTCGACATCCTAGAAGAGAAAGCCATGAAGAACAAGAAAACACCAAACTTTGAAAACCTTTTTGACCCCTTTGAATTCTCTCAACCCCAAAACCCGATAAAACTACTCACTACATGTTAAGTAAACCAAGAAAAGCATAAACGATGAACTAATCAACATGAAGAACGATGGATTTAAACTTAAACGATTCAAAGATTCAAGAACAAAGCTTCAATGTCTAACAATGGCGAAATCGCCTTCAAACCGAGAGAAAAAGATGAAAATGATAAAGTGAAAACGTGTGTGTGAAAGCATGATCGCCGCCTTCCCGAAATAGGCCAAACAGCTCGATGGTCCCCCCCTCGCTAGCGGCCAAAAACGGTTAAAGTGCACTGAGATCGACCTCGAGATCGAGCATCTCGCTCGATCATCTTCGGACATAGTGGCTTCAACTCGATCTGTGTCTCGATCTTCTTTGGTGGATCGAGTGCTTCGTTCGATCTTGGAGTCGATCTTTGGAGGATCGAGTGGTGTACTCGATCCGGCTCTCGCTCTGCATGGCATCATTCACGTCCGTACTCCTTGATCGATCGCTTCACTCAATCTCCGTCTCGATCAGTTCCCTTGGATCGGATGGACTACTCGATCTTCTGGTGGATCTCGTCTAGATCGACTGGCCATGCTCGATCCGCTTCTCAATCTCTGGTCCTTAGCAAGCATTCCTGAATTCTCCAAGTCCCACGAACCTCCCCACGAGCCTCAGCATGTCCACGAACCCTCCAAGACTCCAAAGTAGCCGAAAACAACCTGTATGCGATGCAAAATGCAAGAAATATGCATATGCTGGTGCAAGAATACTCTAGAACCTAAAGTGATGTAAACTAGTATAAAATGCAATGTATATGCGTGAGAAACTAACTTATATGTATGCAAAATAAATGAAATATGCAGCAATAACATTAGGTCAGTTATTAATTTCTGTCTTTCTTGCTCTTCGATCTCTTTTTCCACCAAACGCCATGGGTTTCGAGAAGAGATTTAGGAAGTGAACCATGCCACACGCTATGGATGGTTCTTGTTTTGTTTTCAAAGCCTAGAGAAACCTCACAAAGTGAGTAGATCTAATGTTTTCAAACCAAAGCTTAAACCTTTGATACCCTCGAATATGACTATCAACCCTGGACCCTCCTTTTTAGTGTTTTAAACCTCTTTTAATCATTTGCTTGTCATAATGTTGCATTCCTGTTCATTAGAAATCAATCGCTTTAAGTTGTTTGTTAGATCGATCCATTCTGCTCGATCCTGTGGTCGATTCATTGGTCGATTTTTAGTTTTTAGTAGCTTTACATTTTTTATCTTTTGCCTGTTCTTCGTGGTAATTAATCCTTTTCCAGGGATTTTAAAATTGTTTTTCATTGCATTAGCTCGTTGCATTTAGTTTTCCTAGATTTTTCCAATCATTTTTATAATCTGCTTAGATTTGCTCATCCCTTGCATTCTTAGTGCTCTTCCTGCTCCCTAGGTGTGGATTGATACCTCACTTGCATGCTATACTACATCTTTGTGTTGTATTTGAGTATTGATAACCTCCTTCTTGCATATCTATATAAAAACCTGTTATCAAATGGCATCGTTACCGTCTTGGTGTTGTTAGGAAGCATTAAGATTTGGGGTTTAGTAAAGACTAAGCCTTTGTTTTCATTTTGGTTACTAATCTCTCTGCCTTCAAACTTGTGTCTTTCAGGTACATGAATCTGCGTTCTAGGGATGACAACAACTTACTTACACCCCTAGACAATATTCATCAACTTGGGCACGCAAGATCAAGAAGAGTTAGAGAGCAAGCTAGAGCTTTTGAGGTGATTGTTCAGGCTGGTTCAGTAGACTTTGCAACAATGGCTGAGCAAGAACATCTTGAGGGACCGCCACCAGCTCACGGTGCTATAGGAAGGGGAAATGGAAACCCCAACCACGTAGCTCGACCCCCATGAATCATAGGCGCTGGAGATGCTCCTAATACGCATCACAATCGCTCTGGGATCACTCCTCCAGTCCAAAACAGTAACTTTGAGATTAAGCCAGGTTTGTTCAGATGGTGCAAAATAACAAGTTTCATGGGTTAGCTTTGGAGGACCCATTGGCGCATCTAGAAAACTTTGAGCAGCTTTGTGGAATGCTTAAGATAAATGGCATCTCGGAGGACAGCTTCAAGCTGCGTTTGTTTCCCTTTTCCCTCGGTGAAAGCGCGGCATTGGGAGAAGACTCTTCCCCAATGCACTATCTCTTCATGGGCTGACTGTAAGAAAGTTTTCCTCCCAAAGTTTTTCTCAAGCTCTCGGACAGCAAGGTTGAGAGGTGAGATCAGTGGCTTCACTCAAAGACAGATTGAGTCATTCAATGAGGCTATGGAGCATTTCAAGGATTATACTATAGCATGTCCTCACCATGGCTTCAGTGAAGAGACCCACTTGAGTACCATATACCGCGGAGCTCTGGCAAAGATCAGATTACTACATGACACGGCAAGCAAAGGAAATTTCCTTGACCAAGAGGTGGAAGAAGGTATGGAGCTCATTGAGAACCTGGCATTTAGTGATGGGAACTATTCAGAGGATTATGATCGTGCTCCAAGAGGGGCTGATCTTGAAGCTAACAAGAAATAAATGAAATCTCACCATGAGAAGATAGATAAGCTAGTACTTGCAAACCAGAAGCATGTACATTTTGTTGGGGAAGCTGCGGATGTCTTGGATGTGCTAGAGCAATGCCAAGAAGAAGAAGCTAATTGGGTTGCTGGTCAGAACTACAACAAACCACAAAGCTACTCTCTAGGCTACCAAGGCAACAACAATCTGTCTTACAGAAGCACAAATGTTGAAAACCCTAAAGTTCAAGTGTTCCCCCCTCAGCAAGCAAAGCCGTTTGTTCCTTATAACAAGGGTTTTCAACCTAATTGTGGCTTTCAAGGCCAGAGGCAAGGGAACTGCCAGGGTCAGCAGCAGCAGCAAGGCAACAACGGTTACACTCCTATGTTTCCCCCCGCCTTTGTTCCTCAACAACAACAAATGCAACCACAAGAACAAGACCCGGTTCAACCTATGTTCCAGCAGTTGCTTCAAGGTCAAGCTTCTACTAATCAAAAGTTTGCCGAGATGAACAACCGCCTTGACTCCTCTCTTACTGACGTCTCAACTCAGATTACAAACCTGAACAACAAAATCAAGCAGTTAGAGAAGGGAAAGGCAAGCACAAGCGGTCAGAATAGTCTATCGGGCAAGTGTGAGCAGAATCCCAAAGAGTATGCAAATGCTATCACACTACGAAGTGGGAAAGCACTTCCACCGAGGGTTGCACCTAAAGAAAATGAGGGCATTGTGGTTCAAGAGGGGGAGGATAAGCTTTCAGCTGATGAGGAGATCAACTTTCATAATGTATGGATTGAGAGACCAAGAAAGGGTAAAGAGGTTGCTGTAGAGAAGAAAGTGGAGCAAGCTACTAAGGAGAAAGATGTTAATGTGCCTCCACCGTATGTACCAAACCTTCCTTTTCATGGCCGCTTCAAGAAACACCTTATAGAGAAGCATAGACTCTTGTTTGAGAAGCATCTAAAGGATGTAAAGATCAAGCTGCCTCTTGTGGATTGCCTAGCTATGATGCCGAAGTGTGCTAAGTTCTTCAAAGACACGCTTACTAAGAAGAGTAAGGAGAGTAAAGAAGTCTTGGTGCTTAGTAAAGAGTGTAGTGCTATTATTCACAAGGGGATTGTCCCTAAGAAGCTAGGAGATCGAGGATCATTCACCATTCCTTGTGCTTTGGGTCCATTAAAGTTCAAGAGCTGCTTATGCGATTTGGGAGCAAGTATCAATCTCATGCCCCATTCTATAGCAAAGAAGCTCGGTTTTACACGGTTCAAGGAGTGTAGGATCTCCCTTGTGTTAGCTGACAGGAGCGTGAGGCTTCCAGTGGGTTGGCTAGAAGATCTTCCAGTAAGGTTAAGAGATGGAAATGTACCAACCGACTTTGTTGTGCTTGAAATGGATGAAGAACCTAAGGATCCGCTTATACTTGGAAGGCCATTCCTTGCAACTGTCGGAGCAATCATCGATGTCAAGAATGGGAAGATAGCTCTGCACCTTGGCAAAGATATAAAGCTGGATTTTGACATCAATGAGGTCCTAAAGAAGCCGACCATAGAAGGACAAGCATTCTACATTGAAACGTTGGATGCTTTGGCCGATGAACTGCTTGAAGAGTTGTTATAAGAGGATCACTTGAAGCTGGCATTTACTAAGGAGCCATGGGAGCACGGTTTCCTGGATCAGAGGACTCATGAGTACATTAATCTCCTTGATTCTAGGAAAGTTGGGATAGAAGATAAAGGCGGATGGCTAGAGATCGATCAGGATATCGAGGACATCACTCGATCCAAATCAAATCGAGCAAGTGATCGACCTGAGTGCAGTCTATCTAGCAGAACAATCGATGGGAAGATCGAGAGATGCCAATCGATCAGTTCAGAGAACGAGACGGAGACTCGATCCCCTGCTTGATCCACATCAAATCGAGTGGGTGAATCGAATGAAGTTGCTCGATCTGGACCAGAACGAGTGCAAGATCGACTGGATGACTCGATCTCAGAGGACACAACGGTTCAAGAAGGCAGTCTAAAGGCTCATGTCTCGGGTTCTAAGGAGGCTACTGAGGATGGGAACGTCAACAAGAGCCACGAGGAGGACTGGAGCGAGCTGCTAGCCCCAAAGGTGGACCTAAAGGAGCTTCCAAAAGGGCTAAGGTATGCTTTCTTAGGGCTTAATGATACTTATCCCGTGATTGTGAATGAGAATCTGAGTGATGATGAGTTGCACTTGCTGCTAAATGAGCTGAGAAAGTATAGGAAGGCCATTGGGTACTCTCTAAGTGACACCAAGGGCCTTTCACCAATGCTTTGCACTCATAGGATTCACTTAGATGATGAGAACTCTTCTTCTATTGAACATCAAAGGCGTTTAAACCCGAATTTGAAAGAAGTAGTTAAGAAGGAAATCCTTAAGTTGTTAGAGGCTGACGTGATATATCCCATAAGTGACAGCATGTGGGTTTCTCCTATACACGTGGTGCCTAAGAAGGGAGGGATCACGGTCATTAAGAATGATAAAGATGAATTGATTCCTACTAGGACTACAACTGGTCACCGTATGTGCATAGACTATAGGAAGCTTAATTCTGCTACTAGAAAGGATCATTTTTCTTTACCTTTTATTGATCAAATGCTTGAGAGGCTTGCTAATCATCCTTATTATTGCTTTCTTGATGGTTATAGTGGTTTCTTTCAAATACCAATCCATCCAAATGATCAAGAGAAGATGACCCTTACATGCCCTTATGGCACCTTCGCATATCGAATGATGCCACTCGGGTTGTGTAACGCACCGACTACGTTTCAGCGGTGTATGATGTCGATCTTCTCTGATCTTATAGAAGAGATGGTAGAGGTGTTTATGGATGACTTCTCTGCTTATGGTGCATCCTTTTCTGCTTGTTTGTTGAATCTTTGCAAGGTACTTATGCGATGTGAGGAGACAAACTTGGTGCTCAACTGGGAGAAGTGTCACTTCATGGTGAAAGAAGGGATAATACTTGGCCACAAGATATCAGAGAAGGGCATACAGGTTGATAAAGCCAAAGTTGAAGTCATGATTAGTCTCGAGCCGCCGGTTAATGTAAAGGGAGTGAGGAGTTTTCTAGGGCACGCAGGCTTCTACAGAAGATTCATAAAAGATTTCTCCAAGATAGCAAGGCCCCTCACGTGGTTGTTGTGCAAAGAAGTTGACTTTGTGTTTGATGAGGATTGTCTTCATGCTTTCGTGACCATCAAGGAAGCTCTTATATCCGCGCCTATAGTACAAGCTCCGGACTGGACTCTACCGTTCGAGATCATGTTTGACGCGACCGACTACGCCGTGGGAGCTGTTCTTGGTCAGAGAAAAGACAAGCGGTTGCATGTAATCTATTATGTTAGCCGTACCTTGGATGACATGCAAGTAAGATATGCCACCACCGAGAAGGAGTTGCTGGCCGTTGTGTTTGCCTTTGAGAAGTTCAGGTCATACCTCGTGGGGTCTAAGGTTGTTATCTACACGGATCATGCAGCTTTAAGATATATCTATTCCAAGAAAGACACTAAACCGAGGCTCTTAAGGTGGATACTTCTTCTGCAAGAATTTGATATGGAGATAAAGGATAAAAAAGGGATAGAGAATGGTGCTGCTGATCACCTCTCTAGGATGAGAATCAATGAGTCTTTGCCCTTAGATGATTCGCTTCCAGAAGAACAACTCATGATGATCACTACGGCAGTAGTGGACAGCTTGAAGACAAGTTTGAAGAGGTCTTGAGTTTCAAAGAAGAAGACTTGCCTTGATATGCTGATATAGTGAACTACTTGGCCTGTGGAGAGGAGCCTTCTCATCTTGACAACTATCACAAGGAGAAGTTCATGAGAGACATCTCCTTCTACTTTTGGGACGAGCCTTACTTGTACAAGAGAGGAGTTGATAGCTTGTACAGAAGATGTGTTTCAAGAGAGGAAGCTCAAGACATTCTCCTTCACTGCCATGACTCTTCATATGGTGGTCACTTTGCTTCTTTCTAGACCGCTACAAAGGTGTTACAAGCGGGTTTCAGCTGGCCATCTCTGTTCAAAGACGCGCATGACTTTGTTAAGGCTTGTGAAGCTTGTCAACGAGCAGGGAACATCACCAAGAGAAACGAGATGCCTCAGGTTCCTCTCTTTGTGGTTGATGTGTTCGACACATGGGGGATAGATTTCATGGGATTGTTTCCCTCCTCTTACGGCAACAAGTTCATCTTGGTAGCAGTTGATTATGTGTCTAAGTGGGTTGAGGCTATAGCTTCCCCAGCAAATGATGCGAAGGTGGTGATAAAACTCTTCAAGACCATCATATTCCCACGGTTTAGGGTCCCCAAGGTAGTGATCAGTGACGGTGGAAGCCATTTCATCAACAAGGTGTTTGAAAGTCTCTTAAAGAAGTATGGCGTGAAGCACAAGGTAGCTACACCCTACAATCCTCAAACCAGTGGGCAAGTAGAAGTCTCTAACAGGCAGATCAAGGCTATACTAGAAAGGACAGTTGGTACTACTCGGAAGGATTGGGCGGTTAAACTTGATGATGCTTTGTGGGCTTACCGGGGCGCTTTCAAAACCCCCATTGGTACTACTCCTTTCACTCTTCTTTACGGCAAGGCATGGCATCTTCCTGTTGAGTTGGTGTATAGGGCACTATGGGGAGTGAGGCAGCTGAACTACAACCTCAAAACAGCTCAGGAGAAGCGGTTGATTGAGCTCCATGAGCTTGATGAGATACAGTTGGAAGCTTACGAAAGTGCTAAGATCTACAAGGAGCGGACCAAGGCTGCTCATGACAAGAAGCTGGTTCACAAGGAGTTAAGGGAAGGCAGTCTGGTGCTACTCTACAACTCGTTCCCGGGCAAGCTAAAATCATGATGGTGTGGACCGTTTGAGATCAAGGAGGTTCTGCCATATGGAGCTGTCACTTTGGTTGGCAAGAGTGGAAAGGCTTTCACGGTCAACGAGCACAAAGTAAAGCCATACTTGGCGAGTGATTGCAGCAAGGAGAGCACCACAATGCTACTCCAAGACCCACCTCTGGCCTAAACTAAGTAAAATCTAGCTAAAGACGTTAAAGAAAGCGTACTTGGGAGGCATTCCCATGTCTATCCTGTACATATTTTTGCTTTAATTCTATTTCAGTTTTATGCTTTTATTGTCAAAGTGTGTAGGTGGAAGGATAAGGGATTGTCAGGTGTGATCTTGGAGTCAAAAGGGGGGCGAGAAGGGTTAAGTATAGGATAGGGATCGAGTGTTAGATCGACTCATCCTAGTTCCATCTTTACTAGATCGAGCTAGTGAATCGAGAGGAGTTAGTCGATCTAGACGAGATCGAGTAGACAAATCGAGTGGAACGGTCGATCACGAGAGGATAAACCACCTATGCGTTAGCTTGAAAAGCAAAGGAGGTGTAGATCGATCGAGTCACTCGATTCTTAAGGATAGATCGAACAGTCTACTCCATCTGCCACTCGAACTAAGCCAAATCGACCCCCAAATCGATCATGAGGCTCGATCCAAGGAATACAGCCTAGTTGACCAAAACTCAAGGAACGAGAGGGTACAATCGATCTAAGACTCGATGCAATTTGAATCGAGTCCCTGATCGATCAAACCTCTTGATCCTAGCAACATGGGCATGAGATTGAGTCCTAGATCGACCAAATGGACACGATCTTGTGTCGAGGTAACAATTTCTTTTCCCTCTTTTCTTCCTTCCCTCCGGTTTTTAAATTTGAATTGTGGTCAAGGCAAGCATCTTTGACCATGAAAGATGTGTTTTGACCACACTTTTGTCAGAAAACCACTTCTCTTGCCAATGGTTTTAGATTTTTGTTGGCCTTTATATTTTCAAGCAACAACACACTCTCTCTTTCATTTCTGTTCCGAGTTTCCAAAGCAAGAGAGAGTGTGATTTTATTTTCCAAAAGGCCAATAACATCTGTTTTCAATCTCTGCAAAGGTATTTCCGAATCATTGTTCAAAATCTTTTGGAAAATTTATTTATTATTGCTTTGCTTGAAAACTAGAAGTTAGGGAGTTTAACGATTTTTTAAAACAAGCTAGATATTAGGAAAAAATCTAGATTTGATCCTATCTCTAGATTTCCCTTTCTATTATCTTGCTAGTATTTTTATAAATTCCCCAAAAATCTAGGGAATTAGTTATAAGCTTTTCTTTCTTGACTGGTTGTTCTCTTAATATTAGCCGCCTTGCTCATTCTTTTGCTTGAGAATCGTGTTTCAGGTACTATGGCTCCCAAAAGAACGAGAGAAGAAACAATACAAGGAGAAAATAAAAAAATGAGTAGAGAGCTATCAAAGTAAAAAGAAAAGAGCTAAGTATGTTTTCAGCCTTTCCACTAGCCTAAAGAGTTCTGAAATGATGCTTTTACTTGGGTTTATGCTAAGCGAATTGCTTAGATGATAAGGGTAGTCTTTAGAAGGGTGAGTGAGCTTTAAAAGATAAGAAAAATGAGAGAGGGTTCTAGGATCTTTGGAAGTATGCATGGGTAGATGAAGGTTTAATCATGTATGCATCAATTGTCTTCACCTTTAGCATTATGTGAAAGTTCAACCATTCTTTGAGATAACCCCTTGTTTGAATAACCCTTGTAAGTGAGATCTTTTTTATTTCACAACCGTTGTCCCTTAGCCAAGTATATCCGGTTTTAAAGTGCATAAGTGTGATTCACGGTTTTAAGCTTAATGAATGTTAAAGGATAGGATTCTTGGATTGTTTGGGATATGAGAGTCATGATTTGAAATTCATTATGCGATTAGTATGGCTAAGTTCTTTGGAGTATGAGTGTGTGCATTGCATCTTAGAAATACGAACTAGGACCATTGAATTGATTCATTTGAAAGACATCTTTGCAAGAAGCTTAAATCCCCGTTTTTTTAAAAACTTCTCTTCCTTTCTTGTTTTCTGCTTGCTTGCGGGCAAGCAAAAGGCAAGTTTGGAGGAGTTGATATTGCTATATATTCTGCATATTTTGCATGCATTTAGGATAGTTTTTCATGCATTCATCTTGCATTATAGGCTAGTTTGCACCATATTAGGTCCTAGAGCACTTTTGCATTAGCATTCGCATGTTTCTTGCATTTTGCATCATATTCAGGTTGTTTTTGGACACTTTGGAGCTGTGGAGGATTCATGGACATGATAAGGCTCGTGAGGAAGCTTGTGGACACTCGGAGAACTCAACCATTCAGCAAAAGGACCTGAGATCGAGTAGCAGATCGAGCAAGGCAGATCGATATAGACAAGATCGACCAGAAGATCGACTGAGCCCGGATCGTTTCAAGAAGGGATCGAGGATGGGATCAAGTGAGGAGATTGGTCGAGAGTATGGACGTGGGGCCATGCCATGTAGATCGAGGGCCAGATCGAGTTCCCAACCCGATCATCAAAGGATCGACTCCGAGATCGAGCGAAGTCATCCGATCCAAGAGAAGATCGAGCCGGAGATCGAGTGACCCGAGTTGATCCCAGACTAATCTTATCCGTCCAGCTGGCTTTGGACCGTAGCGAAGAGGGGGGACCATTTGTGGTTTAGCCATTTTTGGCAAACCGCAGCCATATCTTTCATTATGCACATTTTGTCTTTTACTTTTTAGCTCTCTTTTACCTTAGGCGATTTTTGCCATTGCAAAACTTGAAGCTTTTTTCGTTTTTGAACTTTGAATCTTTGAATATCAATCAAGTTTTTCCTTTAATCATGCTTAGTTTCTTATTAATCGCTTTTGCTTCGATCTTAATCATGTGTGGTGAGTAGTCTTTTTGGGTTTTCGGGGTTGAGGTGATTCAAAAGGGTTGTAAGGGTTTAATGCTTTGTGATTTCTTTGTTCTTCACACCTTCTCTTCTAGGATCTTGGGATCTTAAGGCTTAGAGAGCCTTGGAAAAGGTCTCTATGAACCAAAGGCTGTCTTACCATGACATGATTCAGATGTCCTGGAAAACCAGATCCTAGAGGCTAATCCTTCCTTTCCCACATGCCATGGTTGTTTAGGGGATTAGTTAGGTCATTTATTTGAAATCTGTCTTTCTTGATCTTCGATCTCTTTTTTCACCAAACGCCATGGGTTTGGAGAAGAGATTGAGGAAGTGAACCATGCCACACGCCATGGATGGTTCTTGTTTTGTTTTCAAGGCCTAGAGAAACCTCACAAAGTGAGTAGATCTAATGTTTTCAAACCAAAGCTTAAACCTTTGATACCCTCGAATATGACCCTCAACCCTGGACCCTCCTTTTTAGTGTTTTAAACCTCTTTTAATCATTTGCTTGTCATAAAGTTGCGTTCCTGCTCATTAGAAATCAATCGCTTTAAGTTGTTTTTTAGATCGATCCATTCTGCTCGATCTAGTGCTCGATCCTGTGGTCGATTCACTGGTCGATTTTTAGTTTTTAGTACCTTTGCTGTTTTTATCTTTTGCTTGTTCCTCGTGGTAGTTAACCCTTTTCCAGGGATTTTAAAATTGTTTTGCATTGCATTAGCTCGTTGCATTTAGTTTTCCTAGATTTTACCAATCATTTTCATAATCTGCTTAGATTTGTTCATCCCTTGCATTCTTAGTGCCCTTTCTGCTCCCTAGGTGTGGATTGATACCTCACTTGCATGATATACTACATCTTGGTGTTGCATTTGAGTTTTGATAACGTCCTGCTTGCATATCTATATAAAAACCTGTTATCATTTAGCATCTTCATGCTCCAGCTTAGACTTCTTAGGATGCTTAGGATAGGAAATCTTGGGTTTATACACTGTCTCCTTAGCACTATCTAAAGTCTTAGACGAAATTGTGGTATGCTGCAACGGGTGACGAGCGTCACTCGTTTTGGACAAGTCGTGGTCGATTTGCTCGATTTGGGTGACGAGCGTCACAATTCTGTGAAGAAGGGTCGTCGGGGTTGTGCTCAAGGGGTGACGAGCGACACCCATTATTGGTGACGAGTGTCACCCGTGGATTTTCAGCAGAAATTTCTTCATCTTCATACTCTTCAATACCCACGAAATTTCTTGAGCTTAAATCCTTCTGCAACACTGGTTGCAGGTTCTTTCCACTCCTCAATGTGATGGCATTCACATGGTGTTTGAGATTAGCATCAGTTCTTCCTGGAAGAAATCCTTTTTGCCTCTGAACAGCTCCTGCAGTTTGGGCAACTTAAATATCAAGCTTCTTCATATGAGAGTTCAGACTCTCAATTATCTCATTCAAATCCTGATAGAGCAAATTTATCTTCCTATTGAAGTCCACTGTCAGGTTTTGTTGTCCTTCCAAGATCTGTTCCAGCATTGCTTTCATCTTGTTCCCTTGTGGAGGTGCAGGTTGATAAGAAGAAGAACCATAGTTTCTGTTGTAGTTTCCACTGTTCTGGAATGGTTTCTGGTACTCTGTCTTCTGGGATGGGGGCTTAGGAGTGTAACCAAGCGTATTCTTTCCTCCTATAAAGGTACTCTTCTGATTGTTGTTGTTGTAGACTCTGTTCCACTGCTGATTTCCATACCGTTAACCCTCAAAACCGCCAGAATTTATGAAATTTACATCTTCCTGCTTAACCTCCTCTGGACCTTCGAAAGTCTCCACTTCTGCAGCAATGTGAACTGACTTCTTTCCCACCAAAAGTTTGTGCATACTGTCCAGCTTAGCCTTAACTTCAGCAATCTGATTTCCATCATCCACACCAGCTTGTTTCATTCTCTGAAAATCTGCATTTTTAGTGCTGTTGTTGTAGACCAAGTTCTCAGTCAACCTGATCGCCTCCTCTGGTCTGTTGGTGTTGAAGGTCCCTGCACTTGCTGCATCCAGTGCCATCTGATACTTCCAGTCAATGCCTCTGAAGAAGATCCCAAGTAATTGCACCTGACTGAAGCCATGATGAAGACAGTCCCTTTGATAAGACTTGAATCTGATCCAAGAAGCCTTAAAAGCTTCAGTAGAACCTTGTGTAAAGGATGCAATTTTCGTCCTCATGTCTTCAGATCTTGCATAATCATAGAAGTTATTCATAAAAGCATTCTTAGTGTCTTCACAAGTGGTCAATGAAGCAGGTTCCAATTGCTTCAGCCAATGTGCAGCTTCTCCTTCAAGAGAGTAATGGAAAAGCTTGCAGAACAGAAAGTCATTGCTAACACCATAAGCTTTGACACTTGAAGCCAAATCCTCAAACCTCTCAATGTGATCCATAGGATGCTCATGAGGTAAGCCATGGAATGGATGCTGGCCAACCAGCTGATAGTAGACAAGTTTAACCTCAAAATCGTTCCTCTGGAAAGCAGGAGGGCGGATTGCAGCTCTTTTGGCATAGAACTGATCAGGTCTATTGTAGTCACCTAGAGTCTTCTGAACAAAACGCCCAGCAGCGTTATTGGCAGAAACAGGGACTCCAACGTTCTCATCCACTTGTTGAACCTGCTGTTCAACAATGACATTCCCATCTTAATTAATCCTCTGCCCCTCTTCGTTCCTCCTGTGTCCTTCTCTGTCAATGATATTGCTGCATATTTCATGTGTTTTGCATGCATATAAGATAGTTTCTTATGCATTTACCTTGCACTTTAGGCTAGTTTGCATCACTTTAGCTCCTAGAGTACTTTTGCACCAGCATTTGCATGTTTCTTGCATTTTGCATTGCATTCAGGTTGTTTTCGGCTACTTTGGAGCTTTGGAGGATTCATGGACGTACTAAGGCTCGTTAGGAGGTTCGTGGACACTTGGGGAATTCAGGAATGCTTGCTAAGGATCAGAGATCGAGAAGCAGACCGAGCATGGCAGGTCGATCTAGATGAGATCGACCAGAAGATCGAGTAACCGAGTCGATACAAGGAAATGGATCGAGACCAAGATCAAGATGGGAGATCGGTCTGAAGTACGGACGTAAATGACGCCATACAGATCGATGACCGGATCGAGCCTTCAACCCGATCAGCACAAGATCGACTCAGAGATCGACCGAAGTCACCCGATCCCAGCCATAGATCGAGAGCCAGATCGAGTCTCCTGCCCGATCCCAGACTTACCTTATCCATCGAGCCTGTTCTTGGACGCTAGCGAGGGGGGGGGGCCAATATACGCCTTTAGCCAATTTTGGCTAAAAACGGCGATTGCTTTTTCCACTTTCATTCTGTCCTTTTCATGTTATCTTCTGCTTAGGGGATTATCTCCGCCATTGTTAGACTTTGAGCTTTTCTTGCTTTGTTCTTGAATATTGAATCATTTAAGTTTAAAGCAATCGTTTTTCATGTTTACTAGATCATCTTCTATGCTTTGTTCGGTTTACTTTATGTGTAGCGAGTAGTCTCTTCAGGTTTTGGGGTTGAGAGGATTCAAGGAGATCGAACAGTCTACTCGATCTGCCACTCGATCCAAGATCAAATCGACCCCTGAATCGAGAACGTGGCTCGATCATGAGGACTTAGCCGTGCTGCCAAAAACTCATGGAATGAGAGAGTCAATCGATCCAAGACTCGATTCGATTCGAATCGTGTCCCAAATCGAGTAACCCTCTAGATCCAAGCCATTATGGGCATGAGATCGAGTCCTAGATCGACCAAGTGGACTCGATCTCGTGCAGAGGTAACATTTTCTTTTCCCTCTTTTCCTTTTTCCCTCTGGTTTTTCAATTCAAAAAGTGGTCAACGCAAACATCTTTGACCATGAAAGATGTGCCTTGACCACAGCTTTTGTCAGAAAACCACTTCTTTTACCCATGGTTTTGTGTTTTGTTAGCCTTTAAATGTTTTCAACCACTTTCACACTCTCTCATTCTTGTTTTCTCTATTTGTTAAGCAAAAGAGAGTGTGAATTCTTGTTTTCTAAGGGCTAGCAGCAATCTTTTACAATCTTTGCAAAGGTATTTTCGAATCTTCAAGAAAATCTTCAAGAAAATCCCTTTTTATTCGCTTTGATTGTTTTAGATGCTAGGGCGGTTTGAATTTGTTTAAAAAACTAACTTGATGATAGTAAAAATTCTAGATTTCAGTATATCTCTAGATATGATTCTCAATTATCTTGCTATAATTTTTATAAATCCCCCAAAATTCTAGGGTATTAGTTATACGCTTTCTTTCTTGCTTCTATCTTTCTCTCTACAATCGCCGATTTGCTTATTCTCTTGCTTGAGAATCTTATTTCAGGCACTATGGCCCCCAAAAGGACAAGAGAGGAGACAGCACAAGAGGGAGAAAATCAAGAAGTGGCTGTTCAGGAGAGGGTTCGCTGGAGTAAAGATGAGAAACGAGACAATAAGCGGTTGGAAAGACTTCGGTTCGAGCCAACTAATTTCGCGGACAGAGAATTGCGGGCTAAGATGGGGATTTTGGGAGACTTTGATCAACTCCCCCAAAAGATAAGGCTGAGGTGTTTGTCACGGATGGATTGCCCAACCTATCCCGAAGTGACAATTGACTTCCTTGCCACCTTGGAGTTTGTGTACGAGAATATGAACGTCCCAACTCCTTCTCAAGGCCGCCTCTCGTTCAAAATAAAATTTCAAGCCTTCAGCATCACAATCCCCGAGCTTTGCCAAGCTTATGGCCTCGCTACTGCTGCCACAAAGGTTGAATTTCCCTCCTTCACTCAAGCGAACGAGCTGTGGGACATCATAGCCGATGATGACTACAAGGCGAATACTGCAAAGATCAAGAGAGTGAGGAGTCCGGTGCTGCGTTACACGTTGAAGCTGATTGCCAACACCTTTAGCGGACGGTCAGTAGCGCCCACGGTCACCAAGACAGAGCTTTGCTTCTTGTTCCAAGGCATCAAGCATCTCGTGTGTGACCCGAATGAGAATGATGAGCCGTTGGAAGACCAGCTCGGCGATGACGTGAACTACGGATGTATTCTGGCTGCTTCATTGGTAAAATACAAGGCGTATGCCTTGAGATGCAAGGCAAGCTCGTCGCATATCGGAGGCTTCCTCACTCCCTTGATCGTGCAAGCTGGTGTACCGCTTCAAGACTTCACTCCTGTTCCGGATAGAGCCTTCATGGATGAGACATACCTAAGGAACACTGATAGCTTGGGACGCACGCCAGCTGAGGGCTTCTTTGCATATATGTTTATTGACACGGAGAATGAGAAGAGGGTGTGTATCTAGCCAAACAGGCGCGAAACCGGGCTGTTGGGAGTTGGGAACAACGAGTTTCTCCCAAGCGTAGAGGAGTGTATGGCTCCTCTAGGAGTCACAGCCGCCATTCGCCAAGCTACTCGGCCAAGATCGGAGTCTCCAGCCACGGATGATGAGATGCCTGAAGCCTTTGTCCTTGCTAAGCTTGATTTTGAGCCACAGACTAAGACGGAGAAGTTCCTTGCTTCTATTGTGGAGATGCAAAGGAAAATCAACAAATGGCAAAGCAGGGTGCTCAAGAAGCTTGCCAAGAAAGTCAAGGCGCTTCAAGGAGGTTCACCAAAGCAGGCTGCAAGTGAGGAGGTCCAACAGCCCGAGAAGAGGAGGCTTTCAACTGGAGGAGTTGTCATCCGTGAGACCCAAGCAAGCTACATCCAGCCCGCGCGTCTTTCTCTCCAAGAGCCAGCCTCCAAAGGCAAAGCCATAGTATCTAGCTCATCTGGAACATCCTCAAGTTCCAGCCGAGACTAGATCCGAGGTAACAACAACCTTCCATTGTACATACCACACATTCTTCTTTTGTTTTTGCTTTGTGTTTTTGAGCTCATTTGAATTTGTTTGCCACCGAGACAGTGTCATTCAAGTTTGGGGGAGTATGTTTGTGGTTTGACATGTTTATTTTGCTCTTATTTTCCCTTTGCATCCCTTGAGTATTCATTGCATCAAAGGCATAGAAAGAAAAGAAAAAATTGGTAAAAATTTTTAAAAATTTTCAAAAATATTCATGTAGTTGCATTCACTTTGTTAAACATTTTAGGATTGAGGCTCGAATTTTTAAGCATCTAGGTTGTTTACATTTGCATAAGGGGTTGAAGATTTCTTAAAAAGGTGTTTTAAGCTTATGGATTGTTTCAATGCCCTAGTTAGTAGTTGTTTGATGCTTCGCTCACGCTTAGAAAGTAAGTCCTTACCATGCTTGGATCACTTGTTTTGATTTTTGTGACTTGAATTGAACATTCATGATTTGAAACTTGTCCTAATAAGTGAGAACCCTAACCTGAATTTTTAAATATCATTCTTGTGCATTTAAAAATGAACACATGGATCTTATACATATTTAGGCTCTCTTCCTCCTTTTACCACTCTTTGTGAGGCTAAGTAGAACTCCCACCATCACCCTTACCTTTCTTTCAAGCCAAGTGTGCTTGTGTGACATCATTGTGAGGCCTCTTTTCGGTTTGAACTTAGCATAACGTGTTACGTTTAGGCGACATGATTAGGTTCTCATATGATTGCTAGCATTTCATTTTGAAGCTAGTTGTAGGCTTAGGATTAGTTTGGGGGTTTGATGGGATTGCTTGCTTGTTTATATGCTTACGGTTTCAAAACGTTTTGGTGATTGAAGTGAATAAAAGGTTTTAAGTGAAAGGCTTTATTTTCAAAAATGTATATTTCTCTAAGTATTTCAGAAGATAGCTCTCTCAAGTAAAATAAAAAGAAAAGAAAAGAGCCTAAGTGCAAAAATAAAAAGAAAAGGAAAGGAAAGAAAAGGAAAGAAAAGAATAGAGAGCTATGAATAAGAAAAAAATAAAGAGCTAAAATATTTTCAGCCTTTTTCAGTAGCCTAAAAGAGTAAGAATGTTTTCTGTTTTTTATTTAGGTTTGAACTTAATAAGGGTAGTCTCTAGGAGGGTGAGTGAGCTGAAAAGAAAAGAAAATGAGAGGGGTTTTAGGATCATTGTTAGTGTACAAGGGTAGATGAGAATCTGATCATGTATGCATTAATTGCCTTTACCTTTAGCATTGTGCATAAAGTTCATACCATTCGTGAGAGAAACCCTTTGCATTGTGTAACCATTTTTAAAATGAGATCATTCTATGCTCATAGCCTTCGCCCTTAGCCAAATGTATTCTGCTTTAAAGTGCATAAGTTTGATTCACGGTTTGATCATTAATGAATGTTAAAGGATGAGGTTCTTTGATTGTTTAGAATAGGAGAGTCATGATTTGAAATTCATTGTGTGATGAGTATGGCTAAGTTTTTTGGAGTATGAATGTGAGCATTGCATCATAGAACTAGTAACTAGGACGTTGAGATTGATTCATTTGAAAGACACCTATGCAAGAAGCATAAACCCCCGTTTGTTTTTAAAACCTCTCTCCCTTCTTGAATTTTGTTTGCTTGAGGGCAAGCAAAAGGCAAGTTTGGGGGAGTTGATATTGCTGCATATTTCATGTGTTTTTCATGCATATAAGATAGTTTCTTATGCATTTACCTTGTACTTTAGGCTAGTTTGCATCACTTTAGGTCCTAGAGTACTTTTGCACCAGCATTTGCATGTTTCTTGCATTTTGCATTGCATTCAGGTTGTTTTCGGCTACTTTGGAGCATTGGAGGATTCATGGAAGTGCTAAGGCTCGTAAGGAGGTTCGTGGACAGTTGGAGAATTCAGGAATAATTGCTAAGGATCAGAGATCGAGAAGCGGATCGAGCATGGCAGGTCGATCTAGATGAGATCGACCAGAAGATCGAGTAGCCGAGTCGATGCAAGGAAATGGATCGAGACCAAGATCGAGATGGGAGATCGATCTGAAGTACGAACGTCAATGACGCCATGCAGATCGAGGACCGGATCGAGCCTTCAACCCAATCAGCACAAGATCGACTCAGAGATCGACCGAAGTCACCCGATCCCAGCCAAAGATCGAGAGCCAGATCGAGTCTTCTGCCCGATCCCAGACTTAGCTTATCCATCCAGCCTGTTCTTGGACGCTAGCAAGGGGGGGACCAGTACACGCCTTTAGCCAATTTTGGCTAAAAACGGCGTTTACTTTTTCCACCTTCATTCTGTCATTTTCCTGTTATCTTTTGCTTGGGCGATTATCTCCGCTATTGTTAGACTTTGAGCTTTTTTTGCTTTGTTCTTGAATATTGAATCGTTTAAGTTTAAAGCAATCGTATTCATGTTTACTAGATCATCTTCAATGCTTTGTTCCATTTACTTAATGTGTAGCGTGTAGTCTTTTCGGGTTTTGGGGTTGAGAGGATTCAAGGGGGTTTAAAAGGTTTTCAAAGCTTGGTGTTTTCTAGTTCTTCATGGCTTTCTCTTCTAGGATATCGAGTTCTTAAGGCTTAGAGAATATAACGCCAAGATCTCTAAGATCCAAAGGGCCTCTTACCTTGACAAGATCCAAAGGTCCTGGAAAATCGAATCTTAAAGGCTAGTCTACCTTTCCCAAACGCCATGGTAGTTTAGGGGACTAGTTAGGCCGTGTGTTTGAAGTCTATGTTTATTGCCCTTCAATCTCTTCTACCGCCAAACGCCATGGGTCTGGAGAAAAGAATGAAGGAGTGATCCATACCACACGCCATGGATGGATCTTGTTTTGTTTTCAAGGCCTAGAGAATCTCACAACGTGAGTAGATCTAAAGTTTTCAAACCAAGCTTCAACCTTTGAGACCCTTGAACATGAATCTCAACCTTGAACCCTCTTTCTTAGTGTTTTCTCATCTCTGGTAATCATTCGCTTGTTATATGTTCGCATCCTGGTCATTAGATTCATTTCTGTTGAACTTTTAGACGAGATCGATCGTTGTTGCTCGATCTAGTGGTCGATCCAGTGGTTGATCCACTAGTCGATTTTTAATAATTCATAGCTTTGCATTTTAATCATTCTGTTTGTTCCTCGTGGTAGTTCACTCGTCTCTAGTATTTTTAAAATAGTTTTGCTTTGCATTTGACCATTGCATCTAGTTTTTAGGATTTTTACAAAACCGTTCATCATTTGCTTAGCTTTGCATGATCCTTGCATTCTCATTGCACTTTCTAGCTCCTAGGTTGGATTGATTACTCTTGCACTGTACTACGACTGTGTGCTGCTTGAGTTTTGATAACCTCCTGCATTGCTTGCTTCTATAAACGATAAAAGCCTGTTATCAGTCAACCAAGTGACCTTCTGCATTTTCAACCAAGATAAGTGGAACGACTATTGTAGATTGCTTCTTAGCTTTCCTGTTAGTTCTCTCCAACCTAGCGAGTTCGTCGATGCTCAAAGTCACAAGCTCCTTCTCCTTGTTGCTTCTAGTACTGTGATTAGGCATACACCTGAAACCAGCACAATGAAAAGAAACTGAAAGTGAGTAGACAAATTAAAACTTAGACAAAATCCTAATACTAAAAATCGATATGCAGCTATTACTCCCCGACAACAGCGCCAAAAACTTGATAGGGCCCAGGTTTTACCCAAATAAAACTACAAGGGGTATTGAATCCCAAAGGAGTAAAGCAAACTACACTATCGAATGTAGGTTTCGATTAAGCTAAGCAGAATGTAATGTATGTAATGCAAATGATAAATAAAAGTAAGCAAACGAAATTCAAGTTGGTTATCTAAGTTTCAGAAGGCTAACAGCGCTAAGTCAAGACAGTTCGCAGGTTGAATCCAAGAATGTAGAATGCTAGAAATCAGGAATGATTAAGGACCATTTTAAACATGAATCACTGATGTATAACCAATTAATTCTCATTGCAGAAGTTATCTATGCCTAAATCACAAAGTTTCAAATCTCTTTGCAAACCCTAACAATCTAAACATGCAGTAATGATCAGGTTCAATTGTCCACAAAACTCCTAAGCCAATGCTCATCAAATACTAGTTCAGGTAATCAATAATGCTCTCACATATATTTAACAACCTATGATTTTCGAATTTCTAGATGATGTGTCTAAGAAATTCGACTTTAAAGCAAGCAGAGATGAAAAACTAAAAGATATTCCTAACTGGTAGCGACTCTACAATCTTTACATCAACTTTTGAAAAAGTCCTAACTTAACTAGCAGATTACTCAGACATTATTATGGAATCACAAAACATAACTGAATAAAATTGCTTAAGAGAAAGAGTAAAAGAATAAGGGGGTTCGAAATCTTCTCAAAAGAGTACAGGATCTGTCTCCCCAAAAAGCTCTGAATAAATCTCTTTCTAACTCTCTGAATTCTTAAAAACTAAGATCAAAACCAACAATGGCTGAAAACCCTAATAAATATAGGCTAAACACGATCTGGGGCCTTCTTGCAAATAATGGAACTTCTGGGCCAATTCTGCAATTAATGCTCTATCTTTTAATAAACATGCCACACTCCTTCCTTGGTGGGTGACGAGCGTCACCAAGAGTGGTGACGATCGTCACCATATCACATACTTTCTTCTCCGAGCTAGGTACTTCGTGGCTTCAACTTGAAATGATCCAAAAAGCTCCAATATCCCCAATTATGCTCCAGACATGCTATAACCTGCAAAGACTCTACTAGGACTCTAAAAAGACCAAAAAGACTCAATAAAAAAGGACTTATATCGTGGTTAAAAACCATGATATATCAATGGATCCTTCTTCAAAGACTGCCTTGACAATCTCTGTCAAGAGCTTGCAAGATGTGAAGAGAGGCACCTAGTTCTGAACTGGGAGAAATGCCACTTTATGGTCAGGGATGGAATTGTGCATGGGCATCGAGTTTCTGGAAAAGGTATTGAGGTGGACAAAGCCAAAATCGAAGTGATGACAAGCCTGCAGCCACCAGAGTGTGTGAAGTCAGTGAGGAGCTTTCTGGGACATTTTGGATTTTACAGGAGATTGCAAGACCACTCACAGCTCTGCTTTGCAAGGATGTGAAGTTTGAATTTACTGAAGAGTGTCTTTCAGCCTTCCAGCAAATCAAGCAAGCATTAGTGAGCGCCCCTATTGTGCAACCTCCTGATTGGGATCTACCATTTGAGGTGATGTGTGATGCTTCAGACTTTGCAGTAGGCGCTGTTCTGGGTCAGAGAAAGGAGAAGAAGCTTCATGCCATTTACTATGCAAGCAGAACCTTGGATGATGTTCAAAAGAATTATGCAACCACAGAGAAGGAACTGTTGGCTGTGGTATTTGCTTTTGAGAAGTTCAGACACTACTTGGTTGGAGCTAAGGTAATTGTGCACACTGACCATTCTGCTCTCAAGTTCCTTATGCAGAAGAAGGAGGCAAAACCAAGACTGTTGAGATGGATTTTGTTGCTCCAAGAGTTTGACATTGAGATAAGGGACAAGAAAGGGATTGAGAATCGGGTAGCAGATAATCTCTCCAGAATCAGGATTGAAGACAACGTTCCCATTGATGATTTCCTGCCAGAGGAGAATATATACCTCATTGAGGCAAAGTTGCAGCCTCAAGATATGGATGATTTACAGCTTTTTCGAGCTGCAGACAGGGTGTAGATCGACACCCACCACTTGGTGTCGATCGACACACCTACCCTGGTGTCGATCGACACCAGTCGCGAACTGCTATTCTTCTTCAGCAAATCCAGCGTGATGTTTTCCCTCAGCCTATCTTTGCAGTTGCAGCCTCTTCTAGGCCTTGGTATGCTGATATTGCCAACTACCTAGCTGCAGATGAGGTCCGTGAAACCCCCAAAGGGTATGAGAAGAAGAAATTTATGAGAGAACTTAGAAGATATTACTGGGATGAGCCTTACTTGTACAAGCACTGTTCATATGGTATTTACAGAAGATGTCTTGCAGAAGCTGAAAGTCAGAATGTGCTGTTCCACTGTCATGGCTCTGAGTATGCAGGACACTTTGCTACTTTCAAGACTGTCTCCAAGGTTCTACAAGCAGGTTTCTGGTGGCCTACAATGTTCAAAGATGCTCAGACATTCATCTCACAATGTGATGTCTGCCAAAGGAGAGGGAAGATCAGTAAGAGACATGAGATGCCACAGAACTTCATACTTGAGGTTGAATTTTTTGACTGCTGGGGCATCGATTTCATGGGATCCTTTCCTTCATCTTATGGGAACAAGTACATCCTGGTTGCAGTGGATTATCTCTCCAAGTGGGTGAAAGCAATTGTCAGTCCACACAATGATTCTGCAGTGGTCCTGAAGCTGTTCAAGACCATCATTTTTCCTAGATTTGGAGTACCACGGATTGTGATCAGTGATGGTGGAAAGAACTTTATCAGTAGAGTGTTTGAGAAGCTGCTGCAAAAATATGGGGTTCATCACAAGGTTGCTACACCTTACCATCCCCAGAAAAGTGGTCACGTTGAAGTTTCCAACAGGCAGATCAAAGAAATGCTGGAGAAGACAGTTGGAAAGACAAGAAAGGATTGGTCAGCCAAGCTGGATGATGCACTTTGGGCCTACACGACAGCATTCAAGACACCACTTGGCGCCACCCCATTCCATTTGCTTTATGGGAAAGCATGTCACCTTCTTGTGGAGCTTGAACAGAAAGCAAATTGGGCTATCATGAAGATGAATTTTGACTGGAAATCAGCAGCAGAGATAAGATCCTTGCCAGACGCTTTGAACCAAATGACCAGGTACTTTTGTATAACTCACGTTTACAATTATTTCTTGGCAAATTGCGTTCTCGTTGGTCAGGTCCTTTCACCATCAAGGAAGTCAGACCATATGTTGCAGTTGTTCTATCCACTCCAGAAGGCAGGGAGTTTGTTGTCAATGGGCAAAGGGTGAAGCATTACTGGGCAAAGGCCGAGATTCCCGAAGGACAGATTGTACATTTGGCAGATGCACCCACAGCCTGATCCTGAGGACAGTAAATCTAATGACGTTAAACGAGCGCTTGGTGGGAGGCAACCCAATGGTAAGTGGGCATACTTAGTCTAATTTTTAGTATTTACTAATACATTTTCGTCTCTATGTGTTTCAAAAAAAAAAAAAAAAAGTCGTGGCGAGTCAATATCGACTGTGGTCGACACCACGGTCGACACAGGCTAGTGTCTATCGACACCCTCAGTAAACAGGTAAGTCCTTTATATTTTTCGGGACTCCTTCTTATTCCACCTCTCTTTCTCAAAACCGAAAACCATAAAATTTTCTCCAAATCACAACTCCCTTGTTTCTTGATGGATTTGAGTGATTCAAAAGCCAATCTTGGGGGAGAATTTCGTGCTGATTCTGAATATATAACTAATTCATCCGATCTGCAAGGTATGACACTCGAAACTCCATCTTTTCAGTTCGTCCCCAAGGTTTGAAATCTCAAATTCACTCTCTTTTAGCTTGATTTAGGACTTGAATCATACTTCTCTAGGTTGTTTAGGAGGAATTCGACCTTGCCTCTAAGTTATAACAGCTTGTTTTGCAAAATTTTGAAATTTTCGGATTGATGATTTGTTTTCCAAAACTAGGTCCGAATTTGCGGTTTTAGACTGGAATTGTTTGTGATTAGTGATCACTATGTTGCTGGTTAGGTTCGACATTGATGATATAGGTCGGATTTTGAGTTTTCAGATTCGATTTTTGGCCTGATTTTCAAAAATTTTGTGTGTTCTTGGTTTTCTGAGTGCATATGGCTCCACGGAACAAGAGATCGCGTACTGAGACTGGTGAAACCTCCAATCCTACACCTGTTATACCCTCTTTTCCACCATGGCCTCAGAGAGAAGGGTTGAGGATCTCGATAGAGAGAGCTTGGGAGGATACACCAGCCAAGGAGGTGGCAAAACGCGACTGTATTTTCAGGAACATCAGTGAGTAGTGGGATGACTATGATACACTGTTCTACAATGCCTGGACCAAGATGGACTTTGCGCATACACGCTTCACTACGCCGCATCGGGCTCAAGGAGGAGGCACTGCGAGTGCTGCAGAAGATTGGCTTGGGAACCATTGCGACCAAGCAGTACGACCTATACCCGGAGTTAGTGCGCCAGTTCATTGCCACAGTTAAGGTGTATTACACCAACGAGATCGTCAAGAGAGCGGATGAGGGCACTCTCACATTCATCATCCAAGGCATCAGGTACAGGATCAACTTTACTGCACTATGTCTCATCTACGGGTTTGATTCGACGCACACTGGCGTCTCTCTTCCGACGCCGTTTCCTGACCTGCAGAGTTTCTGGTCCCACTTCGGGAATGGGATGTATGACTGTAAGAGCTCCACTCAAACAGATGTGGGCCATCCTTTGCTGCGCATCCTTGTCCGCCTCTTCTCCACTACACTTCTGTGTAAGTCTGAGCCTGGGAAGATGCGGGTTTCTGAGCTGACTCTCCTCTACTATGGCATTGAGGATGTACTCGCAGAGGAGTATCCGGTTGACAATGATGTCAACATGGGCACCGTCTTTGCCCATCACTTGGCTTCACTGAAGACCAAGGCGTTCACTGGAGCTCGGGGCAAGCCCGAGAGTATTGGTAGTCTTCTCACTCCCATCTTCCGCTACTGCAACATCAATACTTCGACATACAGAGATGTGACTGAGCGCCACCTTCTGGACATGGACTACTTGAGGAGGACCTATTGGATCACGGGAGATGAGCTGCTATGGAGCTTTGTCAGCCACACTGGTGAGCGATGTCTGATTCCGTTACCACAGCCTGCTCTGAGTACACTTCCGACAGACCTCCTCAGCTTTCAGCCTGATCCTACGCTACGATCCGTGCCAACGACTAGACGCAGAGGAGGATCTTCACGAGCTGCTGCTTCTGCTGCTGAGGATGCACCTGTTGAGGGCCTTGCTAGAGGTTCATCCCATTGCTCGAGGGCATCACGAGCTCCTGCATTACCTGAGCCCATCAGCCACCACACGCTCCATGATGTTCCCGAAATCCCGATGGAGCAGACAGCATTTCAGCGATTCATCGTCCAGAGTGTTCAGGCACTTTCGAACACCATCTCGGTGATGTCGAACTGTGGCTGCGTTCGACCTTCTACACCTCCTCGCGATGAGGATGAGGATTAGTTCCTCTATCTATCCTGGTTACTTTTTCTTTTCCCTTTGTTCTTTTCAATTTGCTTTTAGTCAGTTTTTTTGGTTTTTGCTTTGAGTTGGTTTGTCAACATTGATGAAGTTTTGAAACTTTTTTGAACATATGAGATTATTGTTTATATTGTTGCTTTTAATTGTTTGCTTGAGTGTCTCTAACAGTCTTGATTTGGTAGAACTTCAGCTAACAATCTAACTTGCAACAATTACACATATTTGGGTCATCCCATTCTGTTTTCGGAGTGGTGTCGATCGACACCACACGCAGACACATGTACCACTTTCTCATCTATGTACAAACCGTTTCATTGCTTCTTTTTACCAACTTCATGCTTAATAACACTGGGGACAGTGTTGTTTAAGTCTAGGGGAGGTCGTTGCTTACATTGTGTACATTTTTTTTGATTTTTCGAGTCTCAAAGTTGAGTCAAAACCTGTTTTATTGAGTCAAAATTATTGAAATTGTCAGTTTTTCTTGGAACTAACCACAAAACATTGATGCTTAAAAGAACCATTGCCACATATGTTGATTACAAGTCTTACTTAGTTAAAATTCATAGGTAGATCAGTCTAGCAATGAAGGTTTAGGTTCTTAGAGAATCTGGAAATTTATTGTTAGCTCCACTTTAATGAACATAAAACTTCTTGTCTTAGGGCTTGATTCTCATGGATCTTGATTGATAACAATCTTTTTTGCAAGGGCGAGGATGCAATGAGGCTATCAAAACTCAAATGCAACACTTAGGTTGTAGTACAGTATGCAAGTGAGTGTCAATCCATTTCTAGGAGCTAGGAAGGTCAAAGAGAATGCAAGAGCAGTGGAAAGCTAAGAGAATGACAGGCGATTTTGTGAAAATCCTAAAAATTATATGCAAGGACCAAATAGAATGCAAAACTATTTTAAAATTACCAAGAGTAATTAAACTACCACGAGAAACAAACAGAATAAGTAAAATGCAAGGCTATGAATTACTAAAAAATTGACTAGTGGATCGACCACATGATCGACCACTAGATCGAGCAGTTTGGATCGATCTCGTCTAAAAATGCACGTATGAAGAAACTACTGACCAGGATGCGACGAATATCAAGTGAATGATTAAGGAAGATGTAAGAATGCTAAGACAGAAGGGTCTAGGGTTGAGGTTCATGTTAAGGGTTTCAAAGGTCCAAGCTTGGTTTGAATACTCTAGATCTACTCACTTTGTGAGATTCTCTAAGCCTTGAGAACAAAACAAGACACATCCATGGCGTTTGGTATTGATCACTCTCTCATTCTCTCCTCCGGACCCATGGCGTTTGGCGGAAAAAGAGATTGAAAGGCAACGAAAACAGATTTCAACCACGCGGCTTAACTAGTCCTCTAAACTACCATGGCGTTTGGGAAAGAGTAACTAGCCTCTAAGATGTGATTTTCAGAGATCTCTGGATCCTGTCAAGGTAAGAGCTCTCTTTGATCATAAAGATCTTGGTGTGAGACTTTTTAAGCCTTAAGAACTCAACATCTTAGAAAAGAAAGCCATTAAGAACAAGAAAACACCAAGCTTTGAAAACCTTTTCGAGCCCGTGAATCTTCTCAACCCCGAAACCCAAATGAAACTACTCACTATAGATTAAATAAACTAAGCAAAGCATGAAGAATGAAACGATAAACATAAGAACGATGGATTAAACTTAAAATGATTTAAAATATTTAAGAACAAGCTCAAAGTCTAACAATGGCGGATGGTCTCCAAACCAGAGAGAAAAAGCATAAAAGGATAAGAATGAAAAAGTGTGTGGGAAAAGATCATCGCCGCCTTCCAAAAATGGGAAAAACAGCTCGATGGTCCCCCCTCGCTAGCGGCCAAAAATGGTTGAAAGGACAGAGATCGACTTCGGGATCGAGCGGCTCTCTCGATCACTTTCGGACATCGTATCATCTACTCGATCTAGGTCTCGATCTTCTTCGGTGGATCGAGTGTTGCATCCGATCTAGGTGTCGATCTTTCGTCGGATCGAGTGGTGGACTCGATCTGGCTCTCGCTCTGCATGGCGTCATTTATGTCCGTACCACTTGATCGATTGCTTCACTCGATCTTCTTCTCGATCAATTTCCGTGGATCGCATGGGCTTCTCAATCTTCTGGTCGATCTCATTTAGATCGACCTGCCGTGCTCGATCTGCTCCCCGATCTCTGGTCCTTAGCAAACATCCGACGTTCCACGAACCTCCACACTAGCCTCAGCACGTCCACGAACCTCCATGACTTCAAAGTAGCCAGAAATAACCTGGATATGATGCAAAATGCAAGGAACATGCGTATGCTGGTGCAAGAATGCTCTAGGACCTAAAGTGATGTAATCTAGCCTAAAGTGTGATGTAAATGCATGAAAAGCTAACTTATATGTATGCAAAATACATGCAATATGTAGTAACATCAACTCCCCCAAACTTACTTCTTGCTTGCCCCCAAGCAACAGAAAATAAGAAAGGAAGAGTGGTTTTAAAACAAACGGGGGTTTTAAGCTTCTTGCAAAGGTGCCTTTTAAATGAATCAATCTCAATGTCCTAGTTACTAGTTCTAAAATGCAATGCACACACTCATACTCCAAAGAACTTAGCCATACTCATCACACAAATAAATTCAGATCACGACTCTCCTATTCCTAACAATCAAAGAAACTCATCCTTTAACATTCATTAAAGACCGAACCATGAATCAAACTTATGCACTTTAAAACAGAACACATTTGGCTAAGGCTGCAGGCTATGAGCATAGAATGATCTCATTTGAAAAGGGTTTTTATTGAAAACAAGGGTTTCTCTCATAAAATGGCAAGAACTTTATGCGAAAATGCTAAAGGTGAAGGCAATTGATGCATACATGATCCGATTCTCATCTACCCATGTAAACTAACATTGATCCTAAACCCCTCTCATTTATTATCTTTTAAGCTCACTCACCACTTGGAATCTACCCTTTTCTCAAAGCAAAAGCTTAGCATTCCCCAATTCAAAACAGAAAGCATTTTTAACTCTTTAGGTTAGTGAAAAGGTTGAAAATAATTTGCTCTTTACATATTTCTTATTGGTAGCTCTCTGTTTATTTATATTTATATATATATATATATATATATTTTTCTTTTTCTTTTATTTTATTTTGGCACTTAGGCTCTTTTCTTTTTATTTTTTTTATTTTGAGAGAGCTACCTTCTGAAATTATTAGAGGATAAAAAATTTTTAAACACAAACCTTTCACTTAAACCCTTTTTCTTTCTTTCAAACACCAAACTCTTTTGAAACCGAGAGCATATAAACATGAAAACGACCCCTTATGCAAATGTGAACAACCTAGATGCTTTAAAAATTCTAGACTCAATCCTAAAATGCGTAATAAGATGAATGCAACTACATGAATCTTTGAAAAATTTTTAAAAATTTTTACCAATTTTTCATGCAATGAAGACTAAAGGAGGCTCAAGGGAAAATAAGATCAGAACAAACATGTCAAACCACACACATACTCCCCCAAACTTGCTTGACACCATCCCGGTGGCAAACAAATTCAAATGAGCACCAAAACACAAAGCAAAAAGAAGCAAACATGAGCGGTATGTACAATGGAAGAAGGTTGTTACCTTGGGTCTAGTCTCGGCTGGAACTTGAGGATGTTCCAGAGGAGCTAGATGCTACGGCTTTGCCTTTGGAGCCTGGCTCTTGAAGAGAGAGACACGCCGGTTGAATGTTGCTGCCTTGAGTCTCACAGATGACTACTCCTCCGGTTGAAAGCCTCCTGTTCTCGGGTTGTTGAACCTCCTGACTTGCAGCTTGCCTAGGTGAGCCTCCTTGAAGCGATTTGACCTTCTTGGCAAGTTTCTTGAGCATTTTGCCTTGCCATTGGTTGATTTTGCTTTGCATCTCCACAACAGATGCTAGGAACTTCTCCGTTTTGGTTCTCGGCTCAAAGTCTATCTTGGGAAGGGTATAGGCTTCGAGCATCTCATCTTCCGTGGCTGGGGACTGAGACCTTTGATGTGGAGCAATAGCTGGGGCTGGCGTTCCTCCTAGAGGAGCAAAGCACTCCTCTACGGTTGGCAAGAACTCGATGTTCCCAACACCAAGCAGCTCGGTCTCATCCTTGTTTGGTAGGATGCATACTCTCTTCTCGTTTTTGTCGTCGATGAAAAGATAAGCGTAGAACCCTTCTGCTGGCGTGCGTCCCAAGCTGTCGGTATTCCTCATGTAAACCTCATCCATGAAAGCTTTAGTCGGGACGGGTGTGAAAACGTGTATAGGTACGCTGGCTTGTATGAACAGAGGAGTGAGGAAGCCGACAATGAAAGAAGAGCTTGCCTTGCACCACAAGGCATAAGCCTTGAACTTCACCAAAGAGGCAGCAAGTACGCATCCATAGTTCACCTCATCGTCGAGTTCATCCTCCATAGGCTCTTCATTCTCCGCCGGATCACATAACAAAAAATTCACGACTTGGAACAAGAAGCAAAGCTCGGTCTTCGTGACCGTGGGAGAAACTGACCTTCAGCTGAATGTGTTGGCGATCAGCTTCAAGTTGTACCTCAGCACCGGGCTTCTCACTCTCTTGATTTTGGCGGTGTTGGCCTTGTAATCTTCGTTGCTGATCAGGTCCCAAAAATCGTTTGCTCGCGTGAAGGAGGGGAACTCGATCTTGGCGGCGGCTGCGTTGAGACCATATGCTTGACACAGCTCGGGGATTGAGAGGCTGAAGGCTTGACTTCCAACCTTGAAAGAGAGATGGCCTTGTGAAGGAACAGGGGCGCTAGGGTTCTCGTAGCAAAACTCCAACGTGGCAAGGAAGTCTATTGTCACTTCTGGAATGGTTGGGCAATCCATTCATGACAGACATCTTATGCCAATGTTCTTGAGGAGTTGGTCGAAATCTCCAAGGATCCCTAGCTTGAACAGCAGCTCCCGGACCGCAAACTTAGTAGGCTCGAACCGAAGCCTTTCCAGCCGCTTCTAATCCCTCTTCTCGTCCTTACTCCATCGAACCCTCTCTTGAACAGCCACTTCCTGATCTTCTCCCTCTTGTGCTGTCTCTTCTCTCGTTCGCTGGGGGGCCATTGCTCCTGAAACAAAGTTCTCAAGCAAAGCTATGAGCAAATATGCGATATTTTGAGAGAAAGAGAGAAGCAAGGGAGAAAGTCAATAGCTAATACCATAGAATTTTGAGGAATTTATTAAAAAAATATATCAGAATAATAGAGAATCAAATCTAGAGATACTAGAAAATCCAGAATTTTTTCTATTATTGAGCTAAATTTAAAAATTCAAAACCGTCCTAGCATCTAAAACAATCAATTGCGAAATAAAGGGAGATTTTCTAAAAGATTCTCTCAAAAATCCGAAAATACCTTTTGCAAAGGTTGTTAAAGAAGCTTGCTAGCCTTTAGAAACAAATAACTCTCACTCTCTTTGCTTAAAAGTTCGAGAAAACAAGAATGAGAGAGTGAGAAGTTGTTGAAAACATTTAAAGGCTAACAAAAACAAAACTATGGGTGCAAGAAGTGGTTTCTGACAAAAGTCTCGGTCAAGGCACAGTTTTCAGGGTCAAAGATTCCTGCCTTGACCGAGATTTGAATTTAAAAAGTGGAGGGAAAGAATGAGAGAGAGAAGAGAAGATGTTACCTCGGCACGAGATCGAGTCCCTTTGGTCGATCTAGGACTCGATCTCATGCCCATAATGGCTTGGATCGAGAGGGTCACTCGATTTGGGATACGATTCGATTTGAATCGAGTCGTGGATCGATTGGCTCTCTCGTTCCTTGAGTTTTTGAAATCGCGACTAAGTCCTCGTGATCGAGCCGTGCTGTCGATTCAGGGGTCGATTCGGCTTGGATCGAGTGGTGGATCGAGTTGACTAATCGATCTGTCTATGAGGGACTTTCCCGAGAGAAAATAGATCGGTCGATCCATTTTTGGATCGATCGATCTAAACTCCAAGAATTTCCCGAGACATTTTAGATCGAGTTTGTCACTCGAGCAGTCTACTCTATCTCGTCTAGATCGACTACCTCCTCTCGATTCACTAGCTCGATCTAGCAAAGATCGAGCCAGGATGAGTCGATCTAGCACTCGATCTCTTGCTTATATTCACCCCTTTCTTACTCCTTTTGGAACTCGGATCATGGCTTGCGTCTCTCATAATTTTTCCTACACCCTCACAAGACAAAAACATAAAACTGGAAAATGAAATAAAGTAAAAATATGTACAGGATAGACATGGGAATGCCTCCCAAGTGCGCTTTCTTTAACATCTTTAGCTAGACTTTACTTTGTTTAGGCAGATGGTGGGTCTTGGAGAAGCATTGAGGTGCTCTCCTTGTCAAATGCACTCGCCATGTACGGCTTAACTCTGTGCCCGTTCACTGTGAATGCATCTCCACTTTTGCCGACCAACATGACAACCACGTAAGGTAGTACTTCCTTGATTTTTACGGACCGCTCCACCGTTTCAGCTTTCCTGGAAAGAGCTTGAGCCTCGAGTTGTAAAGCAGCACCAAACTCCCTTCCTTAAGCTCCTTAGGTACCAGCTTCTTGTCATGAGCAGCCTTGGTACGCTCCTTGTAGATCCGAGCGCTTTCGTAGGCATCCAGCCTTAGCTCATCAAGCTCGTGCAGCTGGATCAAACGCTTCTCCTGACCCGTCTTCAGATAAAAATTCAGCCGCTTCACATCCCACAACGCCCTATGTTCCAACTCAATAGGAAAGTGACAGCCTTTACCGTAGAGAAGAGTGAAGGGAGTGGTACCAATAGGCGTCTTGAAGGCAGTCTGGTACGCCCACAAAGCATCATCTAACTTCACAGCCCAGTCCTTCCGAGTAGTCCCAACTGTTCTCTCGACTATCGCCTTGATCTGACGGTTAGAGACCTCCACTTGGCCACTCGTTTGAGGATGGTAAGGCGTAGCTACCTTATGCTTCACACCATACTTCTTTAGAATATTTTCAAACAGCTTGTTGATGAAGTGGCTCCATCCGTCGCTTATCACTACCTTGGGAACTCCAAACCTCGGAAAAATAATGCTCTTAAAGAGTTTGATCACCACCTTAGAGTCGTTTGTTGGGGATGCAATGGCCTCAACCCACTTAGAGACGTAGTCTACAGCTACGAGTATGAACTTGTTGCCGTATGATGAAGGAAATGGCCCCATGAAGTCTATGCCCCATGCGTCAAAGACGTCTACCTCAAATATGGGAACTTGGGGCATCTCCTTCCTCTTAGTAATATTCTCTACTCTTTGACATGCCTCGCAGCTCTTCACAAACTCGTGTGCGTCCATGAAGATAGACGGCCACCAGAAACAAGCTTGCAACACTTTCGTAGCAGTCTTGAACGAAGCAAAGTGTCCTCCGTAGGAAGAGCCATGGCAGTGAAAAAGAATGTCCTTGGCTTCTTCCTTTGTAACACACCTCCGGTATAAACTGTCTACGACTCTCTTGTACAAGTAGGGGTCATCCCAATAGTAGTCGCTCACGTCTCTCATGAGCTTCTTCCTATGGTACTTGTCAAGATGCGATGGCTCCTCACCACATGCCAAGTAGTTCACAGTATCCGCGTACCAGGGAAGATCTTCCTCCTTGAAGCTCAGAACTTCCTCAAACCGCCAGTCTAAGGTTCGACAAACAGCCGTAGTGATCGCCATGAGTTGTTCCTCGGGGAGAGAATTGTCTAAAGGAAGAGACTCGTTGATCCTTAACTGAGAAAGATAGTCAGCAACGCCGTTCTCTATTCCTTTCTTGTCTTTGATCTCCATGTCAAACTCCCGGAATAAGAGGATCCATCTCAAAAGCCTCGGCTTAGTGTCCTTCTTGGAATAGATGTAGCACAAAGCCGCGTGATCCGTGTAAACTATGGTCTTGGAACCCACGAGGTAAACTCTGAACTTCTCAAAGGCGAATACAACCGCCAATAGCTCCTTCTCAGTAGTGGTGTACCTCGTTTGCGTGTCATCCAAGGTTCTTGAAGCATAGTATATCAAGTGCAACTTCTTATCCTTCCTTTGGCCTAGAACAGCCCCCACGGCATAGTCACTAGCATCACACATAATCTCGAAAGATAGAGTCCAGTCTGGTGCTTGCACTATGGACGCGGATACTAGGGCCTCCTTCATGGTCATGAAAGCTTGCAAACATTCCTCATCAAAGACGCATTCAGCCTCCTTGCACAACAGCCGAGTGAGAGGGCGTGCAATCTTAGAGAAGTCTTTAATGAAGCGCCTGTAGAAGCCAGCGTGTCCCAAGAAGCTTCTCACCCCTTTGACGTTAGCTGGTGGCTCAAGGCTTGTCATCACATCAATCTTTTCTTTGTCGACTTCAATACCCATCTCTGATAGCTTATGTCCAAGCACGATCCCCTCCTTAACCATGAAGTGGCATTTTTCCCAGTTGAGCACCAAGTTTGTATCCTCACAAGGCTTTAAAACCCTGCAAATATTCAACAAACACGCAGAAAAGGTCGCACCATAGACCGAGAAGTCATCCATAAACAACTCTACCATCTCTTCTATTAGATCGGAGAAGATCGACATCATACACCGCTGAAACGTAGCCGGTGCGTTACACAACCCGAATGGCATCCTTCGATACGCGAAGGTACCATAAGGGCATGTAAAGGTCGTCTTCTCCTGATCGTTGGGATGGATTGGTATTTGGAAAAATCCACTATATCTATCAAGAAAGCAATAGTAGGGGTGATTAGCAAGTCTTTCAAGCATTTGATCAATAAAAGGCAAGGGAAAATGATCATTTCTAGTAGCAAGATTAAGCTTCCTTTAGTAAATACACATACGGTGTCCAGTAATAGTCCTAGTAGGTATAAGCTCATCTTTGTCTTTCTTAACGACCGTGATCCCTCCCTTCTTAGGCACCACGTGTACAGGAGAAACCCACGTGCTGTCACTTATGAGATAGATCACGTCAGCCTCTAAAAGCTTAAGAATCTCTTTCTTAACAACCTCTTTCAAATTTGGATTCAAACACCTCTGATGTTCTATAAAAGAGGCGTTCTCATTATCCAAGTGAATCCTATGAGTGCAAAGCATTGGTGAAAGGCCCTTGATGTCACTTAGAGAGTACCCAATGGCCTTCCTATACTTTCTCAACTCAGTTAAGAGTGATTGCAACTCATCATCACTCAAGTTTTCATTCACAATCACAAGATAGGTTTCGTTAAGCCCTAAGAAAGCATACCTTAGCCCTTTTGGGAGCTCCTTAAGGTCCACCTTTGGGGCTAACAGCTCGCTCCAATCATCCTCGTGGGTGTTGCTGTTGTTCTCCTTCTTAGAACCTTCCTTAGAACCCGAGACATGGCCCTTGAGGCTGCTTTCTCCAACCGCTATCCCTTCTGAAATCGAGTCGTCAGGTCGATCTTGCTCTCGAGGTCGTCTAGATCGAGCAGTTTCGCTCGATTCACTCTCTCGACTTAATGTGGATCGAGTGAGGGATCGAGACGCTGAGTCGATCTCCAGATTATACCCAAATTGATCGGAAGGCCTTTCTCGATCTCGGACTCGATTGTTTTCCTGGATCGATCACCTTGCTCAATCTGACTGTCGATTGCTGCACCAGATCGAGTTGTGCTCTCGATTGTCTTGTCGATTTGACCCCTAGATCGAGTAATGTTATCGATCTTGGAGTTGATCTCTAGGCAAACGCCTACATCTTCAAGCACAACATTCCTCGAATCAAGCAAGTTGACGTATTCCTGAGTCCTCTGATCCACATAACCAAACTCTCCTGGCTCCTTAGTCAGTGCCAGCTTCAAATGATCTTCCTGAGCCAGCTCTTTCAGTAACTCATCCGCTAAAGCATCCAACGTATCAATGTAGAAAGCTTGCCCTTCTATCGTAGTCTTCTTCAAAACCTCATTGATATCGAAGTCTAGCCTTATATCTTTACCCAAGTGCAAGGCAATCTTCCCGTTCTTGACGTCTATTATGGCTCCGGCGGTGGCTTAGAAAGGTCTACCGAGAATGAGTTGATCCTTTGGCTCTTCATCCATTTCCAACACAACGAAGTCTGTAGGCACGTTCACTTCACTGATCTTCATTGGCAAGTCCTCAAGCAATCCCACGGGTAAACTCACACTCCTGTCAGCTAATACCAACAAGATTCTACAGTCCTTGAAACAGGTAAAGCCAAGTTTCTTTGCCACGGAATGAGGCATCAGATTTATGCTAGCTCCGAGATCACAAAGGCAACTCTTGAATTCCAAAGGACCGAAAGCGCAAGGTATAGTAAAGCTTCCAGGGTCTCCCAACTTCTTAGGGAGTATCGCCTTATGTATCACAGCACTACACTCCTCACTTAAGACAAGCACTTCCTTACTTTCCTTATTCTTCTTAACGAGAGTGTCTTTGAAGAATTTGGCGCATTTAGGCATCATTGCAAGGCAGTCCATGAGAGGTAGCTTGATCTCTACGTCCTTAAGATACTTCTCAAACAAGACTCTATGCTTCTCTATGAGTTGCTTCTTGAAACGGCCGGGAAAAGGTAGCTTAGGCACATACGGTGGAGGTACATAAGCATCCTTCTCCTTAGTAGTTTGCTCCGCTTTCTTCCTAACAACCGCTTTGTCTCCTCTTCTTGGCCCTTGAATCCAGACATTGTCAAAGTTGATCTCATCATCAGCTGAAGGCTTACCCTCCCCCTCTTGAATTACAACGTCCTTGTTGTTCTTGGGATTAACCATAGGTGCAAGCTCCTTTCCGCTTCTTAACGTGATGGCGTTGGCATATTCCTTAGGATTCTGCTCACACTTGCCCGGTAGGCTATTATGAACACTTGTACTCGCCTTCCCCTTCTCTAGCTGCTTGATCTTGTTGTTTAAGTTGGTGATCTGAGTAGAGAAGTCAGTGAGAGACGAGTCTAGACGAGTGTTCATCTCGGCAAACTTCTGGTTTGTAGAGGCTTGTCCTTGAATCAGTTGTTGGAACATAGCTTGGACAGGATCAACTTGTTGTTGCATCGGTTGTTGCTGATGAGGTACAAAGGCCGGAGGGTACATTGGTGTATAACCCTTGTTTCCTTGCTGTTGCCCTTGGAAGTTGTTCTGCCCTTGCCCTTGGAAGCCACCACTCGGCTGAAAACCTTTGTTGTAGGGTACAAAAGGATTTGCTTGCTGAGCAGGGTACACTTGATCCTTAGGGTTTGCTACATTGGTGCTGCGGTATAAGAGATTGTTGTTTTAGTTGTAACCTTGTGAATAGCCTTGAGGTTTGTAGTTGTTTTGACCCGCCACTGAATTGGCTTCTTCTTGGCTCAACTCAAGCACCTCTTGGCTCTCATCCTCTTCATCAACAAAGTGAACATGCTTCTGATTTGCCAAAACCAACTTGTCAATCTTCTCGTGTAGTGACTTCAACTCTTTCTTGTGAGAGACTAGCTCAGAACCTCGTGGTGCACGGTCATAATCTTCAGCATAGTTGCCGTCACTTAGTGCTAAGTTCTCAATCAGCTCCATGCCTTCTTCTACCTCTTCACCAAGGAAGTTCCCTTTACTGGCCGTGTCAAGCAACAACCTGATCTTTGGTGAAGCTCCGCGGTAGATAGTGCTTAGAAGAGTCTCTTCGCTGAAGCCGTGGTGAGGACATTGGATAGTGTAGTCCTTGAATCGTTCCATGGCTTCATTGAAAGTCTCATTATTCCTTTGCATGAAGCCGCTGATTTCGCTTCTTAGCCTTGCCGTTCTGGTGCTAGAGAAGAACTTTGAGAGGAAAGCCTTCTTACACTCGGCCCATGAAGTGATGGTGCCTTGAGGAAGTGTTTTCTCCCAATGTCTAGCCTTGTCTCCAATGGAGAATGGAAAGAGACGCAGCTTGAAAGCATCTTTGGATATGCCGTTTATCTTGATCATCCCACATACTTGCTCGAAATTGTCGAGGTGCTCCAAGGGATCTTCCATTGCTAAGCCGTGGAACTTGTTGTTTTGCACCATGGAGATGAAACCCGGCTTAATCTCGAAGTTGTTGTTTTGTACAGGAGGAGGAGTGATCCCAAACCTATTGTGATGAGTATTGAGAGCATCTCCGGCTCCTATGATCCTTGGGGGTCTAGCCGCGTGTTGGGGGTTTCCATTGCCCCTTCCCACTGCCCCGTGAGCTGTAGGAGGTCCCTTTGGATGCTCGTGTTCAGCCATAGCTTCAAAGTGAACCAAACCGTGCTGAACAATATCCTCCAAAGCTCTAGCTTGTTCTCGTACTCTTCTTTGCTGTGAATGACCAAGTTGATGGATGTTGTCCAAGGGTTGAAGTAGATGGTTGTCTCCCCTGGAACGAAGATGCATGTACCTGGAAGAAACACGTTTGAGAGTAGAGAGATTAGTAACTTAAACAGAGTAAAGCTTAGTCTTTACTAAGCTCCAAATCTCTATGCTTTCTAACACTCATAGAATGGCAATGGCGCCATTTGATAACAATCTTTTTTGCAAGGGCGAGGATGCAATGAGGCTATGAAAACTCAAATGCAACACTTAGGTTGTAGTACAGTATGCAAGTGAGTATCTATCCATTTCTAGGAGCTAGGAAGGTCAAAGAGAATGCAAGAGCAGTGTAAAGCTAAGCGAATGACAGGCGATTTTGTGAAAATCCTAAAAACTATATGCAACGACCAAATGGAATGCAAAACTATTTTAAAATTACCAAGAGTGATTAAACTACCACGAGGAACAAACAGAATAATTAAAATGCAACGCAAGGAATTACTAAAAAATCGACTAGTGGATCGACCACAGGATCGACCACTAGATCGAGCAGTTTGGATTAATCTCGTTTAAAAATGCAAGTATGAAGAAACTAATGACCAGGATGCGACGAATATCAAGCGAATGGTTAACGAAGATGTAAGAATGTTAAGGAAGAAGGGTCTAGGGTCGAGATTCATGTTAGGGGTTTCAAAGGTCTAAGCTTGGTTTGAAAACTCTAGATCTACTCACTTTGTGAGATTCTCTAAGCCTTGAAAACAAAGCAAGACCCATCCATGGCGTGTGGTATGGATCACTCTCTCATTCTCTCATCCAGACCCATGGCGTTTGGCGGAAAAAGAGATTGAGAGGCAAGGAATACAGATTTCAACCACGCGGCTTAACTAGTCCTCTAAACTACCATGTCGTTTGGGAAAGAGTAACTAGCCTCTAAGATGTGATTTTCAGAGATCTCTGAATCCTGTCAAGGTAAGAGCTCTCTCTGATCATAAAGATCTTGGCGTGAGACTCTTTAAGCCTTAAGAACTCAACATCTTTAAAAAGAAAGCCATTAAGAACAAGAAAACACCAAGCTTTGAAAACCTTTTCGACCCCGTGAATCCTCTCAACCCTGAAACCCAAATGAAACTACTCACTACACATTAAATAAACTAAGCAAAGCATGAAGAATGAAACGATAAACATAAGAACGATGGATTAAACTTAAACAATTCAAAATATTCAAGAACAAGCTCAAAGTCTAACAACGGCGGATGGTCTCCAAACTAGAGAGAAAAAGCATAAAAGGATAAGAATGAAAAAGTGTATGGGAAAAGTTCATTGCCGCCATCCCAAAATGGGAAAAACAGCTCGAGGGTCCCCCCCTCGCTAGCGGCCAAAAACGGTTGAAAGGATGGAGATCGACTTCGGGATCGAGCGGCTCTCTCGATCACTTTCGGACATCGTGTCTTCTACTCGATCTGGGTCTCGATCTTCTTCGGTGGATCGAGTGTTGCATCCGATCTTGGTATCGATCTTCGGTCGGATCGAGTGGTGGACTCGATCTGGCTCTCGCTCTGCATGGCGTTATTTACGTCCGTACCACTTGATGAATTGCTTCACTCGATCTTCTTCTTGATCAATTCCCTTGGATCGCCTGGGCTTCTCGATCTTCTGGTCGATCTCATTTAGATCGAACTGCCGTGCTCGATCTTCTCCCCGATCTCTGGTCCTTAGCAAACATCCGACGTTCCACGAACCTCCACACTAGCCTCAGCACGTCCGCGAACCTCCACGACTCCAAAGTAGCCAGAAACAACCTGAATATGATGCAAAATGCAAGGAACATGCTTATGCTGGTGCAAGAATGCTCTAGGACCTAAAGTGATACAATCTAGCCTAAAGTGTGATGTAAATGCATGAAAAGCTAACTTATATGTATGCAAAATACATGCGGTATGTAGTAACATCATTGATTCTCTCATCTAACACTGGCAAGTATGTTAAGACACATCCTCTCATTGATTCTTCCCTGATATAGCTTTAATAGTTTGAGCCAAAAGAATGGTGCATTCATGACCATGTCTCCTCACAAGGAACAACAGTATTGAACACATCCAAGAACTTGTCTCTTCACAAGGAACATAAGTATTGAGTAGAACCATATCTTAGACAGTGAAAAAATAAGAAAGAGCTTAAATTTAAAAAAAAAAAAATTATCAGAAAGAAAAGATCATAGGAAGAGAAAATAGGAGAGTTGTGTTGAGATTGCTTGAATCAGTTGTTTAGGAAGGGAAAAGAATCTATAAGTAATTGAGATGATAAAACCTTGATGAGACACCACTTAGAATGAAAATAAGGAGTTAGCAGTAGAGATTTCGGATTTCTTGAAGGAGCTTGAATTGGATTTGAAAGATTTCCTAAGCCTGTGATGATTAGACTGAAATTTGATCTTGTGTTCACTCTGTGGTATGTGGATTCGAAAGCGTTAATCAATGTGGTGTTCCTGACGTCTAGCTGACTTTTTCTGTGTTTTTAAACCTCGACCCTATGCTTTGTCTGATGTTTGCTTGAGGGCAAGCAAAAGCTAAGTCTGGGGGAGTTAATATATCATGGTTTTACTGGTTTTTGACCATGATATAAGTATTGTTTATAGAGTCTTTTTGGTACTTTTCGAGTCCTATAGAGTCTTTGCAGGTCTAGGTACGTTTGGAGCATAACATTGAGTTTTGGAGCCTTGTGGAGCTATGTTGAAGCTGAAGCTGAACAGACCAAGTCGGAGAGCATTCTAGAGTATGGTGTCGATCAACACCAACCATAGGATGTCGATCGACACCGATCGTGGTCGCGAGAAGGAGCATTAAAAACTCTTTTGAAGAATTTTAACTTGGCCCAGAAGTTCTCATTATTTGCACTTTTGCCCCAGTTCGTGTTTAGAGTTTTATTTAGGTTTTCTAAGCCATTGTGAGGCTATTATCTTGTTTTCATTAAGACCTAAGAGAAAAATTTGATTGAGAGCTTTTGGGGAGAAAAATCCATACTCTGTAGAGAAGAATTTCGAACCCCCTTCATCTTTTACTCTATTTCTTAATGCAATATTATTCAGTGATGATTTGTGTTTCAATTGCTATGCCTGAGTAATCTAGTAGTTAGGTTTTGGGTTATTCAACGGTTGATAATGAATTGTTAGAACTACAAAACTGAAGGGATAAATCATCTGGTTCTTCATCTAGATTGCTTTAACTCTGGTTTTAAGATTGATCACCTAGAAATCAGATCTTAGGTTTTTTAATAGATGTGGAAACATTGTTAATCACCAGAACTATCTTAGATGAGCAAAATAACTAATTGCAAAGGAATTTGGATTAGTGATTTTGTGAACATATCGAACCTGACCTATAATGCTTGCTTAGGTTGTTTGAATTTGCAAAGGAATTTGGAATTCTAGAATCTGATCATAGTTAATCTCTGCGACGGAAGTCGATTGGTTATACATTCGTGTTTTCGAGTTCTAGAACGGTTTTAATAAATATTCCTTTCTGTTTGTAGTCTGCGATTTATGTCAACCTGTGAAATTCCCATTGCCTAGCGCCTTGTTTCTATTGATTTTAAGAACCAATAATCCGTCCTTGTTCTCGTTACTTTTGTTTGCTATTTTAGTTTTACTTATTATTGACTGCTTAGCTTCATTTGAATCTAAAGTCTGTTGAGTAATAGTCTCAAGTCCTTGTGGATTCGATCCCTTAGTACTACAGTAATCTCTTAATTTGAGAGAGTAGTTATAAGGGTAAATTTGAGCATATCAAACTACATCATCTTCTTTAACCACCACCCCCTCTTCTTGTCCCTCAATGTCCTCACTGGGAATAATAGAATTCAGTCTAGGAGGAAATTGTTTCCTATCCTTTAAAGTGACCGCTTTGATGTGCTCCCTTATATGTCTTGTTGTTTCAAACTTCTCTTCAGCTGCCTTTGCATGTTGCTCAAACTCATCAACGGAATCCCAATTACTAAGCACCATGTTCTCTACCAATAGACAACCTTCATTAACATCCTTCCCAAGGAAATAACCATTCTTACTCTTGGTAGAACACCTCTATAGAGTTTTGAGAGAAGCATCTCCATTGTGAAGCCATGATGAGGACACTGCATAGTGAAGCTTCTAAACGTTTCCCAAGTGTCTCCAAAACTCTCATTTGACCATTGTTTGAAGTTAGAGATCTCATTCCTAAATCTTGCAGTCCTAGAAGGAGAGAACAACTTGTTGAGAAAAGCTCCTTTGCATTGTTCCCAAAAGGTGATGCTTCCTTGTGGTAAAGACTTTTCCCACATCTGAGCTCTAAAACCAAGAGAGAATGGAAACAATGTGAGGCAAAATACATCCTCTGAAACCCAACTATGCTTTGTCATAGCACAAACTTTCTCAAAGTGGTCGAAATGCTCAATAGGATCCTGATTAGGCAAGCCAAAGAACTTCCTTTCTTGTACCATAGCAATCAAGATACCTTGTTTTGTGGCATAGCTATATGGTATGTCTGCAGCAGTTATAGGCCCTGAGGGTCTTTGATCTCTCATACCCCAAGCTCCTTGTAAAACCATGTGGACCTTTCTATCCATGTAAGCCTTGGATCCCATGTGGACCTTGAAGACTTTGTGGACCTTGAAAACCAAAAATAGCAGCGTAAGAATGTTCTTCCATGCTTCAACAACTGATTTCTGCTACTGTGAACCCAAAATCATTGACCTTTCAGTTCAGTTGCAGTTGTAGACACTTTAGAGCAAGTGTTTTGGTGCCTACAAAAGAAATTCTAGACCAAAAAGAGAAATTAGTAACCAAAAATGATAATAAAAGAGCTTGATCTCAAGATCTCTACAAATCTTACTGATCAAATCATTCCCATATTGGCTACGGCGCCAAATTAAAGTAACCTTTTATGTTATATCAATGCTCAAGCCTACATTAGTCATTGTAGCATTGAGTTTATCAATCCAGAAGGGGATGTTCAAAACAGTAAGAATGCAGTAAAGGTCCTAATTCAAGCAGAAAAAGAAATGATTATAGTTTAACAACCTAAAGGATCAAAGCAAACACTTAACAAGAGCAAGCAACAAGCAAAATACCAAAACTAAGCAAAAACAGAACAAATACCAAAGCAAATTCGAAATTAACTAAGAACAGAGAATAAGACAGGATTCAAGATGGGATATTTGATATTAGGGAACTGTCTACTCAATCCATGATGCTTACAAACTCACACAATACTATTCCATATGCATAGAATTCATTTATATGACTAATTCCCTTGGTACTAATCACATTATTACTCATCAAGTCAAGAACTAATTCTCATAAGTGAAATGATAAACAGCAAGAATTAAGACAAATAATCAATCCAATATTTCCAAACTACTCCCTAGGCAGTCAATCCCTTGAGCTAGGATAAGCAGTTCTTTTACATTGCAATTCATGCATTTTAACAAACACTTTGTGGGCATAAATTGAGCCTAAGATCCTTATCAATTTAGCTATGGCTAATCAGGTATTAAACACAGCAATTAAGAAAGGAAATGGAAGATTAAACATCATGAATCAAGCAACAAATTCCCTAAATCTAACCCATCTCAAATCCCTAAATCAACTACTCACAAATCATCACCAAAATCATCAAATCTATAAGGAAAATATAGCGAATCATGATTACGGAGAATAAACAAGAACATAAATGCAAATTTATATTAAATTCAAGCAAATGTTCAAACTACAAAATCAGATTAATAACAAAAGAGGAAAGAAACTGCTGGGTAATAAATTGATCCCAAAATTAGAGATTTTAAGTATTTATAGGATCCTAAGCGGAGGGGAAAACTTGTGAATAAGTGGACTGGAAAAAGAAGGATGTCGAGCTGGTCAGGCCGATGTGAGTGCACGATGTGGCTTCCTCGGGTGCCTGATGTCGTGTTGACTTGCTCGACATTGATGCTCAATGTGTTTCTTGGTGGCTCCGGGCCAAAGATGTCGTGCGATGTGGATGCACGACATGAGTGTCATGTGGCTTAATGCGTGCTGTCTTGCTCGACATCAATGCTCGATGTAAACTTTCTCATTCTGTGGTGGAAGATTTTGCATGCCCCCGCTGCCAAACATCTTGGTGTCGAGGTCGAGGCTCAATATTAGAGCTCAATGTTGACACCAAAATTTACTCCTTGGGTCTTCATGCTTCCCCTTGATTGGGGCAACTTCTTAAACCATTCTCAAGCTTCTACCATGTCTCCAAACGCTCCATAGGTACCTAGAAACATTCCTTATGCAAAGAGAAATGCAAACTACAACTTAAATGCAACCTAAATCTAAAACCAAAGAAAAATTGGACAATTGAAAAGGAAAGCATGCAAGAAAAGACTAAAACATGATCTAAATGCAAGCTTATATGATGCAATTAATGGACATATCAATAAAAAAATGGCAAAAGAGGTTCCTAGGATGAGATAAATGATTTATAATGAACATGGTTAATCAATGATGGCTTCTAACAACATCTAGACCTTGGGTCTGGATGGATCCTTATGCATAGTTTTCATGGCAAGACTAATCCACTTCTGTGGTAGAAGTCACTTTGCAACCTTGTCGCCATAGACGAGCTCCCGCAACGCGATACAATAAGGAAACAAGCATGAGACAACAACCGTATAAAGCTAAATCATACCCTAGACAACTAATTCCTTAGGCTTGGAAGAATGAGTCCTCTACAAGCGGTTCAGGCTAAGCTAGCATGTGGCGTTCATGTCAGGCAGCCTATGACCTTTAACCTAAGTGTTCAGTTTGGATTAAGCTTTAAGAATAGCCAATAGAGAAGGATTACGACCATTAAGCATATAATCATCAAGATCAGTCACCATAAATATCACATCCTAAGAACCATAAAATTACTACTCCTCAATCATATGTTTAACCACTAGATCCATAAGGAAATAAAAGTTTAACATGACTAGAAAGATAAACAAGAACAAATGAAAGATTAATTCAAGATCTAATTAAAAAGCAGTGATCCAACTACAAAGTTTAAACTTTGTGCTCCTTGTTCTTGAGAGAAAGAGAGAGGCACGAATATAACAGAGAAGATAAGGTGGATCTGAAAATAAAACACTAAGCCTAAGGCCTAAGCAAGATTAATGACAGAAAATAATAAAAAAAAAGCAAGCTATATTCAAGAAGTGCAAGGTTTACAAATCTCAAATAAGCTTAAACATAAAAGAAAGCTACAATTAACATCATAGACATTGATCTGATTTTTCTCATTGGCATTTTTGGATTGAAGCACCCACCATGAACCACTCTCACTCATTTTTCTTTGACTGCTTGAGGATAAGCAAAAGGCAATTTGGAGGAATTGATATCCTCTATATTTATACTATATTAGCATGCATTTAGTGTAAGTATTTAGTCTCTAAGCATGCATTTTCCCTTGTTATTGTCTGTTTTGCATCCATTTAGGACTTAGAGTGTGTATAGGCTAGACATTGCATGTTTGATGCATTTGGCGTATGTGGCAGGTATATTTGGAGTGTTAGGAGACAATGAGGAGATTTCGAGATGATCATTGAGTCAAGCCAAGGCAAAACTAAGAAGAAGAAAATGAATCAAGGACCAGAGCAAGCACATTGGCTGATGCGGACTGCACCGAGAAGCACATCAACTAAACGCAAACGATGCAGCGTAACAGGAGGTTAGAACGAGCTGGACATCAATAAACGATGTCTGATGCAGCATTCCAGGGACTTTCACTGAGTTTGACAACGAGCATTTATAATCGATGCATACTCTTCAGGAAAATCACATCGAGCTACACATCGACCAAGACTGCCCGATGCAGACCACTCAGACCAGACCAAATCCAGTTTTTTCCTGGTTTATTACGGGTTCCCCACTCACCAATATATATGTTTAAAACTTTTATTTCTAGGCAAACTAGTTTTTGTGCTTCTAAGACTTTGAGAACTTTCTCTTTTGAGTAATTTTGTAAGAATCTTGCATTTCTTGAGTGAATTTCTTTACTTTTTTATTCTCTTCACTTGTAATCTTCTTCCTAATCATGCTTAATCATATTTCCTCTTTGGATTTTGTGGTTATGGCCATGATGAGTGAGTAGACCTTTTTAGGATATATTAGGAGAGTTCTAAGATTGATTAATGATGTCTTATGCTTTATCTACATGTTTTCTTTTTATATGATGCTTATAACACTAGGTTTGCCTTGATCAAGCTTGCTTAGATTATAGATTTCTATTATGCACAAAAAGTATTTGTTGAAATACTGATCATGTCATCTAGAGGATTTGTTCATCCTAGCCTAAGGAATTAGATATCTAGGAAGCATTTTGGCTTTATAGAATTGGTTGCACTTTCTTATTAATCATTTGGCCACTAATGCGAGTTAGTGCTTTATTAGGTGGTTAGTAAAGTGATAATCAGCAAGGGATTGGGTTAATCTTGTTTTTTTGAATTCTATGCATAAGAACTAACATTTTGTATGTTCGATAAGCATTATTGATTGTTTTTAAGAACTCCCCTATATCAATAACCCCCATCTTGTGTCCTTTTTTATCTTATAATTTGCCCAATTTCGAATTGCTTAATAGTTAATCATTTTGCTTGGTATTGATGAGTCTTGTTTACTGCTTGTTTAAAGTTTGAATAGTTGTTTAGGATTCTAGACACTATCATCTGTTTGCTTGGCTTGAATTAGACACATCTACCACAATCCTATTGTTCTCAATCACCCTATTTAGATTAATACCTTGCTATACTACAATGATTAGTATATGTGGGGAATTGACACAAGAGTGAAAACTCCTGCATCATCAACCCACCGATTGAGAGAGTCAATCACAAGTTCCCCACCATCTCTACCGTCATTCACCAATTCCACCAAGCTTCGCAATTTTGATAACTGTTTTTAATAAGATCTGAGGAGTGCTTCCTAATCTTATATCACTTGCTTTCATTACCATTTCTGGGATATATTTATTGTGCATCCCCACGAGATTCATGTGTATTTACTTACTTGCATTACCTTTCGTGGAATATATTTCCTGTGCATCTCTTGGAGTCCTTATTTATGTGCTTGCTTGCATTATCCTTCTAGAAAAATTTTTAGTTCTTTCCTCCTAGGGATCTTTACACTCGTGCAAGTATTGCTCACTCTTCCAAGAGGTCACCATATTAGCATCTATCAGGTTTTTTTCTCATTGTATAAATCATTAACTTTGCATAAAGTCTTACTCGATCATCGGTCAAATTAAGAATAATTAAGTTTGCACGCCTTCTTTTAGCTAGCTCCCTTCGAGGACAGTCACGTTTTTTTGAGCATACTCCTCCTTGGACTTTCCTGCCCTCCAAGGTGGTGTCTCTTAGGGAACCACATATTGCCTCTTTTGAGAGATTATCCTCTTTCATTCACCAGCTCTCTCCTGGGACAGTTGTGCTTCTTTAGCATGCTCCTTCTCGGGTTTGCTTGCCCTCTGGGGTACTATATCTTGTAGAACCATAGATTGCCTCTTTTTGGAGCTTTTCCTCTTTCTTTCGCCAGCTTCCTTCGGGGACAGTCACACGTCTTTATTATACTCCTTCTTGGATTTGGTAGCCCTTCAGGGTACTATTCTTCTGGGAACCACAACCTCTCCTGGGAGCTTCTTTTTTGTCGTCTCTATCGGATTAATCCATTTGCGAAAGGTCAAAGCACAATTCACAGAACAACAAAATTTCGCTGCGTAAGCGCAATGCAAAGATTTTTCCAGCAATTTGGGAGCCGAGTTAACACCCCCAGGAAATGCCCTGCTATTCACAAGCTGAAACTAATGCAACAGCTCCCCATTGTTTTAGCTCCCTGCGCACGGGAACAATCATTTTCTGCTCTCATGGCTCCCCTTGCTGTGCTTGGACAGGTATCAACTTAGCACGAATGTCTTGTCTATGTCCCCGCGGCCATTCGAGGCTACGCCTTTCCAATAAAGCCAATGGGAGAGGACGGTGCATCCATCGCCTAGCGTCACCAAAGCGAGCTCTCTTTGAGGAGAGCTCCCTTTCCTGAAAATAATTTGTTTCACCAAATTTCATTCTTTACTGATCCTGACACAACTTGTACTCTACCAACATGTGTGGCCAATTGTTATACTCATTATTTACACCATATTAGCATACATTTTGCATTGTTTTATAGTCATGAAGCATGCATTTCTACATGTTCTTGTTCAAATTGAATCCACTTAGCATCTAGAGTATAATTAGGTGTTGCATAGCATATTAGGTGCATTCCTAGCACTTAGCAGGCGCATTTTGGGAGTTTAGGGACCAAAGGAAGAGATGGGAATCAAAAGGTGAAGGAACCAAAGCGAGAAGGCTTCATACCGAGCAGGATATCGACTTGGCAGATTGATACAAGACGTACAGAACAGCGTATCGACATCACGCGTTGACACATACTGAGGAGCTATATTGATTAGCACATCGAAGTCCCAGAGCCGATACAAGGAGACAGGACATCAGAAGAGTATCGAGCTACTCTGGTCGATGCACCACCTTCGAAGCTGTTGTACCGATTAGCATATCGACATACGATCATCTCTATACGCAACCCAAACAAGTGTATCGATCACTGTATCGGCATTGGAGCTCGATGAGCCTTAACTAAAGGGCAATTGTATCGATGTCAGTATCGGCTAGACTTGGTCGATAAATTCTCCTGCCAACTAATATCGACCAGAGTATCGATGTAACAAATCGATATCAGGCGTCCGAACCAGCTGCTTTTCGGTTTATTTCCGGTTAACTAAGGTTTTTTCCTGAAAACTATATATAGGCTACGACCTAAAAACATAAGGGATCATCTTATCATCTTTTACCTTCTGGATAATTGTTATCTCCTTTGAATTTCCCTTAGTTTTTCTTGTAATCACTTGTTGAATCTTGTTCTTTCAATCAATAGTTAATGTTTATCTCCTCTCTCATCATGATTTGTTTTCCCTCCATTTATTGGGCTGTGATTTTGATCATAATTATTGAGTAGTTTGCTTAGGGTTTGAGATGAGATAGAGATAGAGAGATTTAAGGTTAGATTACTGATTGCCTAGTGCTTAATATGAGTGTTCCTTCTTATTGATTGTGTTTGATGCTAGATTAGCCCTTGCTAAGTTGATCTAGATCCTAGGGTTCTCTTATGCCTGGTATGTGTTTGAAGAATTGCCTGAATGAGTCAAGTATGATATTTGCTTATCTTAGCTGAAGGAATTAGGTGCCTAAGGAGTAGATTGGCATTATGGAATTGGATTAGTTGTTTGTAATGCTTGCGTGTTTGAGTAAAGGAATTTGTCTTGAATATGTGTATAGCAAAGTGGTAAGTGTCAAGGAATTGAGCTAGCTATAGCTGTTAATTCTATGCCTAGGAATAACATTGTTTGAGATGTTTTGAAGCATCACTAGTTAAGCGAAGAGCCTCCCTAGATTAATTACCCTATCTCAAGCCTATTAGTCTTTGATTGTTTGAATTCGAACTTGCATTAGTTTCTCTGTTTATTTTACTTGCTCTTGCTCATTTGTAGTCTCTTTTAGTTGTTAGATTCATAGTTTTAATTACCCATTTATGCTTGCTTGAATTAGATAATCTATTGCATTCCTAGTGTCTTACATTACCATTATGGATTGATACCTACATACTACAATGATATGAGTATATATAGGATTTGAAGTAGAGTAAACTCCTACATCAAATTGGCGCCGTTGCCATTTGGGATTGTTCTAAGAATTATGATTTGTAGATTGTTTGAGATCATGCTTTTATTTTCGTTTCTGGTTACTAATTCCTTTTTTTGGACTATAATTTCTTTTGTAGGTGCCAAAACACTTGCTCTAAGGTGCCTACAGCTGCTCAACTAGTTCAAGAGGCAAGATTTTGGATTCACAGCAGCAGCTATCAATTGTTGAAAGATGGAAGAGCACCCACATGCTGCTGGTTTTGGTCAGCAAGGTCCAAATGGCTTACAAAGTGATTGGGGTTTGAGAGATCAAAGGCAACCAAGACCTATAGGAGCTGCTGATATACCATCATTTTCTTCAATACATGGGATCACTCCTCCTTTAGAAGACAGTCACTTTGAGATCAAAAGGGGTATGGCTGCAATGGTTCAAGACAACAGATTCTTTGGGATGTTTAATGAAGATCCACTTGAACATCTGGACAACTTTGAGAGGATCTGCTCTATAGCTAGGATGAGTGGTATATCTGATGATGGCTTGAAGCTTAGACTCTTCCCTTTTTTTACTTGGAGATAGAGCTCAACTATGGGAGAAAGGATTGCAGCAAGGAAGCATCACAACTTGGGCTCAATGCAAAACTGCTTTCCTAACCAAGTTCTTCTCTCCCTCTAGGACAGCCAGATTTCGAAATGAGATTAACAACTTCCACCAATGGTCAAATGAGAGTTTTGCAGATGCTTGGGAAAGGTTTAGGAGCTTCACAATCCAGTGCCCCCATCATGGTTTCACAAAAGAGGTGCTGCTATCTACACTATATAGAGGTGTCTTTCTTAAAATGAGACTACTTCTTGATACAACAAGAAGGGGAGAGACATCCAAAACAACAACAACCTTCACCTCCTCCTTCCACCCAAGAAGCTGGCCACACGGCACTCTTTACGTAGATCCGGTACGAGGTGAAACACTAATGTGACAGTTAACCACACCCTAAACCAATCCTTCTTTCTAAGCCTAAACACTAATGTGACAGTTGTGAGGCCTTGCATTGCATCATTTTCGATTTTATCTTGGCAAAAAGTGTTAGGAATAAGGCTGGCAAGGAGAAGCTCTCTTGTAGACACCAGTTGCATTTTAAGCTTGGTATTAGGTTAGGATATTGGGAAAGGGTAGTGTAAGTGGTTTAAGCTTTAAATGTTTACATATTTTGAGAAGAAGAAGAAGTATGGGATTGGTAGTATAGGTGAACAGTTTATTTTGTGGTTAAGTTAAATAGGAAGAAAGCTCTAAGTGTTAAAGAAGAAAGGTGCCAACAACAACAAAGCTTACAAATGGTCATCCAAAAGGAGAAATCAGACCAAGCAATCCACCAAAGGTGATGAAAATGTCGCCAATCACACAACAAAGAAGAGCAAGTTCCAAAAACGTGTCAACCATACAAGCAAAAGAAGAAGGAGTTCCCGAAATATGGAGAAGGAAGAGATCAAGTGCATTCAGAAAGGGTAGATTTAGGAGTTTCACTTGGGGTTTTAGAAGTTATTAGGCTTATCTTGGGTAAAAAAGGCTAGAAGAGAGCTTTGTCTTGCATGCATATGTGTGCTTTTACCTTTAGCATTTTGGCTTAGATAGAATCATTTCATTGAGTGATCCCGTGAATCTCTGAACCCTTATAAGATCATTTTCATATCATAACCATGTCCCTTGACCAAATGTTTTCTCTTGATTTGCACAAACATGATCTATTGGTTACTGATTAATGAATGTTAAAGAGTTGGTTGATTTGAATGCTTATGTAAGCTAAGCTAGAGTTAATTATTTGCTATGATAGGTATGACTAAAGCTTTTGAAGTAGAACAATCTCTCTGCATCTTAGAACTCATAACTTGAGCATTGAATAAGTTTTTCCATTGACATCTTTAGTTTTAAGCTCCCACTTTCTCATTTGTTTTTGTTTGCTTGAGTACAGGCAAAAGGCAAGTGTTGGTGTGTTCATATACTCATTATTTACACAAAATTAGCATACAATTTGCATTGTTTTATAGTCCTCAAGCATGCATTTCTACATGTTCTTGTCAAAATTGCATCCACTTAGCATCTAGAGTATAATCTGGGGTTGCATTGCATATTAGGTGCATTCCTAGCACTTGGCAGGTGCATTTTGGAAGTTTGGGGACCAAAGGAAGAGCTGGGAATCAAAAGGTGAAGGAATCAAGGCGAGAAGGCGTCATTCCGAGCAGGATATCGACTTGGCAGATTGATACACGACATTGATAAACAGGATTTGATTGCAAGGTGAAATATCAAAGCTCAAGCAACCTATAGTTGTAGAATAGTAAGCAAGAGAGTATCAATCCAGCCTAGGATGAAGGAAGAACAATAGGAATGCAAGAGTAAAGCAAATATAAGCAAATCGGGAAAATGGTAGGTAAAATCAAGGAAAACTAAATGCAGTAACCAAATGAAATGAAAAACTATTTTAAAATTCCTGGAAGAGGGTTAAATACTACAAGGAGAAAGCAGAAGACTAAAAATGCAAATCTACTAATAATTAAAAATCAAGCACTGGATCGGGTAAAACAGATCGATCTATCAATTTAAAGGTAAATGATTTCTAATGATCAAGACGCAAGCTTTATGACTAAAAGATGATTACTTGAGGTTTAAAAATGCTAAAAGAGGGTTCAGGGTCGAGGGATATATTCAAGAGTGTTCAAAGGTTCAAGCTTTAGTTTGAAAACACATAGATCTACTCATTTGATGGCTTTCCCTAAGCCTTGAAAACAAAAACAAGAACCATCCATGGCACGTGGTATGATTCACTTCCTCAATCTCTTCTCCAAATCCATGGCGTTTGGTGGAAAAAGAGATCAAAGAGCAAGAAAAACAGATTTCAATCTATGGCCTAACTAACCGCCTCTACGTCCATTGCATTTGGGAGAGGTTCGATTAGTCTCCAGAATCTGGTTTTCTAGGATATCTGAATCCGGTCAAGGTAAGACAGCCTTGGAATCATAGAGGTCTTTTCCAAGACTCACTAAGCCTTAAGACCCTAAGATCCTAGAAGAAAAGGAATGAAGAACAAAAAAAACACAAAACTTAAACCTCTTAAACCCTTGAATCGCCTCAACCCTTTACCCCAAGAGAAACTACTCGCGACTCATGTTTGAAACCGATTGAAAAACGATGAAAGATAAACTAAGCATGATTAAAGATCGATTAAAGAAAAACTGCTTAATATTAAAAAGATTTAAGTCCAGGAATAAGATAAAAGCTTCAGAGTTCACCAATGGCCAATGGCCTAGGAACGAAGAACAGAAAATATAAGACTGAAATTGCCTAAAGAAAGTGATGGCCGCCTTATCACAAAATAGCCAAACAGCTGGATTGGTCCCCCCCCACTACGCTCCAAAAACGGTTAAAGTACCCGAGATCGATCTTGAGATCGATCAGTGCACTCGATCGTCTTCAGGGATCGCCTTCTGCTGCTCGATCTGCAAGTCGATTTGGTTGGATGGATCGAGTACTTCGTCCGATCTTCTACTCGATACTTGGGTGATCGAGTCGTGGTCTCGATCCTTGGATGATCGAGTCGTGGTCTCGATCCGGCTCTCGTTCTGCATGGCATCATTCACGTCCGTACTTCAGATCGATCTCCTCTCTCGATCTTGGTCTCGATCTTCTGGTCGATCTCATCTAGATCGACCTGCCTTGCTCGATCCGCTACTCGATCTCGGGTCCTTTGCATGCATGGTTGAGCTCTCCAAGTGTCCACGAGCTTCGTTTTGGTCCTCCTTACGTCCACATAACTTCCACAACTCCAGAGTGCTTTTGCACCAGCATTTGCATGTTTCTTGCATTTTGCATCGCATTCAGGTTGTTTTCGGCTACTTTCGAGATATGGAGGATTCGTGGACGTGCTAAGGCTCGCGAGGAGGTTCGTGGATACTTGGAGAATTCAGGAATGCTTGCTAAGGATCATAGATCGAGAAGCGGATCGAGCATGGCCGGTCGATCTAGATGAGATCGACCAGAAGATCGAATGTCCCATCCGATCCAAGGGAACTGATCGAGACCAAGATCGAGTAAAGAGATCAATCAAGGAGTACGGAAGTAAACGACGCCATGCAGAGCGAGAGTCGGATCGAGTCCACCACTCGATCCTTCAAAGATCGACTCCAAGATCGAACGAAGCACCCGATCCATCAAAGAAAATCGATACACAGATCGAGCTGAGACCACGATTCCCGAAGACAATCGAGTGAGACGCTCGATCTCTAGGTCGATCCCATGCCACTTTAACCGTTTTTGGCTTCTAGCGAGGGGGGGACCATCGAGCTGTTCGCCCATTTTGGGAAGGCGGCGATCCTGCTTTTGACACACACCTTTTTCAATTTATCTTTTTATCATTTTTCTCTCTATTCGAAGGCGATTTCGCCATTGTTAGACCTTGAAGCTTTTTCTTGCTTGTTCTCGAATATTGAATCTTTTAAGTTTAAAGCAATCGTTTTTCATGTTTACTTGATCATCTTCTATGCTTTGTTTGGTTTACTTTATGTGTAGCGAGTAGTCTTTCCAGGTTTTGGGGTTGAGAGGATTCAAAGGGGTCGAAAAGGTTTTAAAAGCTTGGTGTTTTCTTGTTCTTCATTGCCTTCTCTTCTAGGATTTCGAGTGCTTAAGGCTTAGAGAGTCTCACGCCAAGATCTCTAAGATCCAAAGGGCCTCTTACCTTGACAGGATCCAGAGGTCCTGGAAAATCGAATCCTAGAGGTTAGTCTACCTTTCACAAACGCCATGGTAGTTTAGGGGACTAGTTAGGCCGTGTGTTTGAAATCTATGTTTTATGCCCTTCAATCTCTTTTTCCACCAAACGGCATGGGTTTGGAGAAGAGAATGATGGAGTGATCCATACCACACGCCATGGATGGATTTTATTTTGTTTTCAAGGCCTAGAGAATCTCACAAAGTGAGTAGATCTAAAGTTTTCAACCCAAGCTTGAACCATTGAGACCCTTGAACATGAATCTCAACCTTGGACCCTCTTTCTTAGTATTTTCGCATCTCTGTTAATCATTCTCTCGCTATCTGTTCGCACCTTGGTCATTAGATTCATTTGTGTTTGAACTGTTTAGACGAGATAGACCGTTTTTGCTCGATCTAGTGGTCGATCTTGTGGTCGATCCACTAGTCGATTTTTATTAATTCATAGCATTGCATTTTAATCATTTCACTTGTTCCTCGTGGTAGTTCACTCGTTTCTAGTATTTTTAGTTTTGCTTTGCATTTGACCGTTGCATCTAGTTTTAAGGGATTTTACAAAATCGTTCATCATTTGCTTAGCTTTACATGATCCTTGCATTCTCATTGCACTTTCTAGCTCCTAGGTTGGATTGATTCCTCTTGCACTATACCACGACTGTTTGCTGCTTGAGTTTTGATAACCTCCTGCTTGCATTGCTTGCTCCTAGAGAAAAGAAGAAAAAGCTTGTTATCATTTCTCTTGGTGATGTTTCCTGCCCTTTGACACGCTTCATAACTTTTAACAAACTCGTGAGCGTCCTTGAATATAGACGGCAACCAAAAACCCGCTTGTAACACCTTTGTAGCAGTCTTGAAGGACCACCATATGAAGAGCCGTGACAATGAAAGAGTATGTCCTTAGCTTCTTCCCTTGTTACACACCTTCTAAACAAGCTGTCCACGCCCCTCATGTACAAGTATGGCTCATCCCAAAAGTAGTGGGAAAAGTCTCTCATGAACTTCTTCTTGTGATAATGATCAAGGTGAGTAGGCTCCTCTCCACATGCACTGAAAATCCATAAAAGTTTCAATTTTTTTGGAACCAAAAAGATCATTTAGTTGCATTTACATAACTAAGATTGAGTCTAGATGCATCACATATAGGTTTGCATACATTTTCATAGAGAGTAGGTGATAAACACTTGTCAAGGTGTTAATGTTTGAATTGTTTTCAATGGTTTGGTTGTCTGTTGTTTGGTTGCATTGTAGTAAGTTTGAAGTTAAGGCTGCACCATATCTTGAATACTTGCATTGTTATTCTTGGCTTATGCTGAAGCTTGCTTTGATTTGATGCCAACTCTATTTATTAGAACCGTAATCCTGACTTTGAATTATCTTGTTTGTGCATTGAGAGTGATTACATGGCTACACATATACATACTTGGATTATCTTCTTCCCTTCTTACCACTCTTCTTAATCCAAGTAGCTGATCCTCATCATTATTGGACAGTTAACCACACCCTAAACCAATCCTTCTTTCTAAGCCTAAACACTATTGTGACAGTTGTGAGGCCTTGCATTGCATCATTTTCGATTTTATCATGGCAAAAAGTGTTAGGAATAAGGCTGGCAAGGAGAAGCTCTCTTGTAGACACCAGCTTGCATTTTGAGCTTGGTATTAGGTTAGGAGATTGGGAAAGGGTAGTGTAAGTGGTTTGAGCTTTAAATGTTTACATCTTTTGAGAAGAAGAAGAAGTATGGGATTGGTAGTATGGGTGAACAGTTTATTTTGTGGTTAAGTTAATTAGGAAGAAAGCTCTAAGCGTTTAAGAAGAAAGGTGCCAACAACAACAAAGCTTACAAATGGTCATCCAAAAGGAGAAATCAGACCAAGCAATCCACCAAAGGTGATGAAAATGGCACCAATCACACAACAAAGAAGAGCAAGTTACAAAAAGAAGTCAACCACACAAGCAAAAGAAGAAGGAGTTTCCCAAATATGGAGAAGGAATAGATCAAGTGCTTTCGGAAAGGGTAGATTTAGGAGTTTCACTTGGGGTTTTAGAAGTTATTAGGCTTATCTTGGGTAAAAAAGGGTAGAAGAGAGCTTTGACTTGCATGCATAGGTGTGCTTTTACCTTTAGCATTTTGCCAAAGATAGAATCATTTCATTGAGTGATCCCCTGAATCTCTGAACCCTTATAAGATCATTTTCATATCATAACCATGTCCCTTGACCAAATGTTTTCTCTTGATTTGCACAAACATGATCCATTGGTTACTGATTAATGAATGTTAAAGAGTTGGTTGATTTGAATGCTTGTGTAATCTAAGCTAGAGTTAATTATTTGCTATGATAGGTATGGCTAAAGCTTTTGAAGTAGAACAATCTCTCTGCATCTTAGAACCCATAACATGAGCATTGAATACTTTTTTCCATTGACATCTTTAGTTTTGAGCTCCCACTTTCTCATTTGTTCTTGTTTGCTTGAGTACAAGCAAAAGGCAAGTGTGGGTGTGTTCATATACTCATTATTTAGACCAAATTAGTAAACAATTTGCATTGATTTATAGTCCTCAAGCATGCATTTCCACATGTTCTTGTCAAAATTGCATCCACTTAGCATCTAGAGTAAAATTAGGGGTTGCATTGCATATTAGGTGCTTTCCTAGCACTTGGCAGGTGCATTTTGGAAGTTTGGGGACCAGAAGAAAAGCTGGGAATCAAAAGTTGAAGGAACCAAGGCGAGAAGGCTTTATTCCGAGCAGGATATCGACTTGGCAGATCGATACACGACATTAATAAACAGGATTTGTTTGCAAGGTGAAATATCAAAGCTCAAGCAACCTATAGTTGTAGTATAGTAAGCAAGAGAGTATCAATCTAGCCTAGGATGAAGGAAGAACAATAGGAATGCAAGACTAAAGCAAATATAAGCAAATCGGAAAAATGGTTGGTAAAAGCAATGAAAACTAAATGCAATGACCAAATGAAATACAAAACTATTTTAAAATCCCTGGAAGAGGGTAAAATACTACTAGGAGAAAGCAGAAGACTAAAACTGCAAATCTACTAATAAAAAAAAATCGAGTACTGAATCGGATAAAACAGATCGATCTAACAACTTAAAGGTAAATGATTTCTAATGATCAAGAAGCAAGCTTTATGACTAAAAGATGATTACTTGAGGTTTAAATGCTAAAAGAGGGTTCAGGGTCGAGGGTCATATTCAAGAGTGGTCAAAAGTTCAAGCTTTAGTTTGAAAACACATAGATCTACTCATTTGATGAGCTTTCCCTAAGCCTTGAAAACAAAAACAAGAACCATCCATGGCGTGTGGTATGATTCACTTCCTCAATCTCTTCTCCAAACCCATGGCGTTTGGTGGAAAAAGAGATCAAAGAGCAAGAAAAACAGATTTCAATCTATGGCCTAACTAACCGCCTCTACGTCCATGGCATTTTGGAGAGGTTCGATTAGTCTCTAGGATCTGGTTTTCTAGGATATCTGAATCCGGTCAAGGTAAGACAGCCTTGGAATCATAGAGGTCTTTTCCAAGACTCTCTAAGCCTTAAGACCCCAAGATCCTAGAAGAGAAGGAATGAAGAACAAGAAAAACATATAACTTAAACCTCTTAAACCCTTGAATCGCCTCAACCCTTTACCACAAGAGAAACTACTCGCGACTCATGTTTGAAACTGATTGAAAAGCGATGAAAGATAAACTAAGCATGATTAAAGAGCGATTAAAGAAAAACTGCTTAATATTAAAAAGATTCAAGTCCAGGAATAAGATAAAAGCTTCGGAGTTCAACAATGGCCAATCGCCTAAGAACGAAGAACAGAAAAGATAAGACTGAAAATTGTCTAAAGAAAGTGCCGCCCTAACAAAAAATAGCCAAACAGCTGGAATGGTCAGTGCACTCGATCGTCTTCAGGGATCGCCTTCTGCTGCTCGATCTGCAAGTCGATCTGGTTGGATGGATCGAGTAATTCGTCCGATCTTCTACTCGATCCTTGGATGATCGAGTCGTGGTCTCGATCCAGCTATCGTTCTGCATGGCGTCATTTACGTACGTACTCCAAATAGATCTTCTCTCTCGATCTTGGTCTCGATGTTCTTGTCGATCTCATCTAGATCGACCTGCCTTGATCGATCCGCTACTCGATCTCGGGTCCTTTGCATGGATGGTTGAACTCTCCAAGTGTCCACGAGCTTTGTTTTGATCCTCCTCGCGTCCACATAACTTCCACAACTCCAGAGTGCTTCAAACAACCTGATAATGATGCAAAAATGCAAGAAATATGCAAAATGCGAATGCAAAGAGACCTGTGACCTAAAATGCAAAAAATGGAACAAACTAGCCTATAATGCAAGATGAATGCCTGAAAAACTATCCTAAATGCATACAAAATATGCAAAATATATGGTAATATAAACTTCCCCAAACTTGCCTTATGCTTGCCCTCAAGCAAACAAAAATCAAGAAAGGAAGAGATGTTAAAACGGGGGCTCAAATTCCCTGCAAAATTGTTTATCAAATGAATCAATTCAATGGCCCTAGTTCTTAATCCTAAGATGCAATGCACACACTCATACTCCAAAGAACTTAGCAATACTCATCAAATATTGAATTTCCAATCATGAGTCTCATATCCTAAACAATCCAAGAATCATAACCTTTAACATTCATTAAGCTCAAACCCGTGAATAACACTTATGCACTTTAAAACCGAATACATTTGGCTTAGGGACAGGGTTATGAGATAAGAATCATCTCATTTATAAAGGTGATTCAAACAAGGGGTTATCTCAAAGAATGGTCGAACTTATGCGTAATGCTAAAGGTAAAGAGAATTGATGCATACATGACTAGACTCTCATCTACCCACATACACTAACAATGATCCAAGAACCCTCTCTCATTTTTTCTTTTCATTTTAAGCTCACTCACTCTCCTAACAACTACCCTCATCATCAAGGAAATTCGCCTAGTAAAACCCAAATAAACATCATTTTAAAACCCTTTTGGCTAGTGGTAAGGCTGAAAACAATTTTAGCTCTTTCTTTTTACTTTGATAGCTCTCTACTCATTTTTTTTGCTTTTCTTTTTAAACATTGTCCTTTTGGCTCTTTTCTTTTCTTTTTCTTTTCCTTTGAGAGCTACCTTCTTATTCAAACTAGAGCTTCTATTTTAAAACAATAATCCTTCCACTTAAAACAATTAAAACCCTTTTATTCAACTTCCAAACTTCAAACTCTTTAAACCGAAGCAAAACAAAGCAATCCCCATGAATACCCGCCCTATCCTAAGCCTAAAACTAGCTTTAAAATGCAAAGTTAACAACAATATGAAAGCCTAATCATGTCGCCTAAACCTAACACTTTATGCTAACTTCAACCGAAAAGAGGCCTCACAAAGATTTATCACACAAACATTGGCTTGAAAGGAGGGTAAGGTAAAGGTGGGGAAGTCTACTTAGGCTTACAAGAGAGTGGTGAAAGGAAGAAGAAAGCCTAAATATGTATAAGTGATCCATGTATCCTTTTTCAAATGCATAAGTATGATAGTTAAAAAGATTCAAATTAACGTTCTCACTTATTAGGGAAGGATTCAATTCATGAATGTTCAACTTAAGCCACGAAAATCAAAACAAATGATCCAAGTATGGTTAGAGCTTACTTTCAAAGAGTGTACAATGCATCAAAGAAATACTAACTAGGGCCTCGAAACAATTCATAAGCTTAAAACACTTTTCAAGAAAAACTTTTGCCCCTTATGCAAATGTAAACAACCTAAATGCTTAAAAATTCTAGACTCAATCCTAAAATGTTAAATAATTCAAATGCAACTACATGAATTTTTTTTTGAAATATTTTAAAAATGTTATCATTTTTTTTTTGTATTTTCTATGCCTTACATGATGCATGATGACTGAAAGAATGATAACAGAAAATAATATCAAAGAAAACATGTCAAACACACCACACACTCCCCCAAACCTGAATGACACTGTCTCGGTGGCAAACAAATTCAAAAGGAGTCAAAACACAAAGCAAAAATCTATAAAGATGCAAGGTATTTACAAGGATTGGTTTTGGTACCTCGGAGCTAAGTAAGGCTGGAGCTTGAGGTTGCTCCAGACTTCTTGCTATTCTTAGGAGTGTCTTAAGCGACCACTTTGCCCTTCTCCGTGTTAGCTACTTCGTGAACCGAGTGGCGTGCAGGCTAGATGTTGCTTCCTTGAGTCTCACGGATCTCTATCCCACCGGTCGATCTTCTTCTCTTCTCCAGCTGCTGAACCTCAACGCTTGGAGACTTCTTAGGTGAGCTCCCCTGAAGCGCCTTGACCTTCTTGGAAAGCTTCTTGATCATCTTGCTTTGCCATTTATTGATCTTGCGCTGCATCTCAACGACTGAAGCAAGGAATTTCTCGGCTTTGGTTCTTGGCTCGAAGTCAAGCGTTGGGAGAACAAAGCTCTCGGGCATCTCAGCATCGGATGTAGGCGACTCTAATTGAAGGCGAGAAGCTTGTGTGGGAGCGGCTGTGCCTCCTAGAGGTGTAAAGCATTCCTCAACACTCGGCAGAAACTCAACGTTGCCAACACCTTGCAGCTCGGTTTCTTCCTTGTTTGGCAAGATGCACACTCTCTTCTCATTCTCACAATCATAGAACAGATAGGCAAATAAGCCCTCAGCTGGCGTGCGTCCCAAGCTATCTGTGTTCCTTATGTAAATCTCTTCCATGTATGCTCTATCCGCGCAAGGCACAAAATCAGGGAGTGGTACTCCGGCTTGAACAAACATTGGCGTGAGGAATCCTCCTATCAACGCTGAACTCGCCTTGCATCTCATTGCCCATGCCTTGTACTTCATCAAAGAGGCAGCCAAGATGCATCCGTAATTCACATCATCTCCAAGCTCGTCTTCCATCGGCTCGTCATTCTTCTTAGGATCGCATAAAAGTTGTTTAACGCCCTGGAACAGGAAACATAGCTCGTTCCTTGTGACTGTAGGAGCCACGGACCGTCCACTGAAGGTGTTGGCGATGAGCTTGAGCGTGTATCTAAGCATGGGACTGCGTGCTCGCTTGATCTTGGTCGTGTTAGCCTTGTAATCATTGTTGCTGATCAGATCCCACAAGTCATTGGCTTGCGTGAAAGTGGGAAACTCAACGAGCTTGGCACTAGCTTTCAGTCCGTAGGCTTGGCATAGCTCAGCGATGAAGAGGTGATAAGCTTGCCTCCTGATCTTGAAGGTGATGTGACCTTGAGAAGGAGTGGGGAGGCTCGGATTCTCGTAGGTGAACTCCAAGGTGGCTAAGAAGTCCAAGGTTGCCTCGGGATAGGTTGGGCAATCCATCCTTGACAAGCACCTGAGCCCAATGTTCTTGAGAAGCTGATCAAAGTCTCCCAGTATCCCTATCCTAGCCAACAGATCCATGCTCGCGAACTTTGTGGGATCGAACCTTAGCCTTTCCAGCCGTTTCTTGGCTTGTTTCTCCTCCTTTGTCCATCTGACCCTCTCCTGAACTACTTCTTGAGCTTTCCTTCTTGTGCTGTCTCTTCTCTGGTTCTCTTTGGAGCCATGGTACCTGAAACACAAATCTCAAGGAAGAGAATGAGTATAGGCGGCAAAATTGAGAGAAAGACAAGGTAAGAAAGAAAAACTTCTAACAATAACCCTAGATTTTTGAGGAATTTATAAAAATTATAGCTGGATACTAGAGAAGAAAATCTAGACATATGATTAAATCTAGAAATTTTCCTAATATCTCGCTACTTCTAAACATTATCCTAACTCCCTAACAAATCATTTAACTAAATCACAAAAAGGAATTTTCGTGAAAAATTAAGCAAGCAGATCAAGCAGCTCGAAAATACCTTTGTATGACAGGAAAACGAAATGCTCTAGTCTTTTAAAAACTCAAACTCGCTCTCTCTCTCTTTGTTTTATAAAAATCAGTTTTTGCAAAGTGAAGATAAAAAGAGTAAAGAGAGGTTTTAAAGACAAAAAATATTTGGACACATGCACAAGTGGTTTCTGAAAAAGCTTGGTCAAGGCACATCTCTCATGGTCAAAGATGCTTGCCTTGACCAAGATTTGAAGTTAAAAACAGCAGGGAAAGAGAAAAGAGAAGGAAACAAAAACTTACCTCGGCACGAGATCGAGTCCATTTGGTCGATCTAGGACTCGATCTCATGCCCATGTTGACTAGGATCGAGAGGGCTGATCGATCAGGGACTCGATTCAGATTGCATCGAGTATTAGATCGATTGTGCCCCCTCGTTCCATGATTTTTGGTCACTCAGGCTATGCTCCTTGGATCGAGCCACATGATCGATTTAGGGGTCGTTTGGGCTAAGATCAAGTGGCAGCTCGAGTAGACTTATCGATCTATCTTTGAGGATCGAGTGAGGTCAGTCGATCCACACCTTGTTTGCATTTCTAGCTAAACGTATATGTGGTTTATCCTCTCATGATCGGCTGACTCACTCGATTGTCTACTCGATCTCGTCTAGATCGACTGACTCCTCTCGATTCACTAGCTCGATCTAGTATAAGTCGATCTAGCACTCGATCTGTAGCCTATACTTCACTTTCCTTGCCCCTTTTTTACTCCAAGATCATTGCTTACAGTCCCTCATCCTTTCACCTACACACTTAAACATAAAAAGCATAAAACTGAAATAGAAAGAAAGCAAAATATATATACAAGATAGACATGGGAATGCCTCCCAAGTGCGCTTTCTTTAACGTCTTTAGCTAGACTTTACTTAGTTTAGACCCGATCTGGGTCTTGGAGAAGCATGGTGGTGCTCTCCTTGTTGCAATCACTCGCCAGGTAGGGCTTGACTCTGTGCCCATTGACCGTGAAAGCATTACCGCTATTGCCAACCAATGTAACTGCTTCATAGGGTAGGACTTCCTTGATCCTAAACGGTCCGCACCATCTAGACTTGAGCTTTCCAGGGAACAGCTTCAACCTCGAGTTGCAGAGTAGCACTAGATTGCTTTCTCTTAACTCCTTATGAACCAGCTTCTTATCATGAACTGCCTTGGTCCGTTCCTTGTAGATAGCACTCTCGTAGTTGTCTAACCGTAGCTCATCAAGCTCATGTAGCTCAATCAACCACTTCTCCTGTGCTGTCTTGAGGTTGTACTTCAGCTGCTTCAGGGCCCACAGTGCTCTATGCTCGAGCTCAACAGGAAGATGACATGCCTTGCCGTATAGAAGTGTGAAGGGAGTGGTACATGTAGGCGTCTTGAAAGCGGTCTGGTAGGCCCATAGGGCATCATCTAGTTTGACCGCCCAATCTTTCCGAGTTGCTCCTACTGTCCTCTCCAAGATAGCTTTGATATGTCTATTCGAGACCTCTACTTTCCCACTAGTTTGTGGATGGTAAGATGTAGCTACCTTGTGCTTCACGCCATACTTCTTCAAGAGACTTTCAAACACTTTGTTGATAAAGTGGGTTCCCCCATCACTTATAACTATCTTGGGAACTTCAAACCGTGGGAAGAGTATGGTCTTGAAGAGCTTGATCACCACTTTAGCATCATTGGTTGGGGAAGCTATAGCCTCAACCCACTTAGACACGTAATCAACAGCCAGCAAGATGAATTTGTTGCCGTATGAAGATGGGAACGGTCCAATGAAGTCTATACCCCAAGCATCAAAAACATCAACTTCAAAGATTGGCACCTAAGGCATCTTATTTCTCTTGGTGATGTTCCCTGCCCTTTGACATGCTTCACAAGCCTTAACTGTTGAGGTCGGTTTTCACCCTAGCGAGATCAACGGGAAATTGGCTAAGTATAGAAGTAATTCTTGGTGATGCCCAGACTTTGCACGGGCGAAGCCGGTCACCTTGCCCAAACCGTGTACGGGCGAGGTGAACCGCGCAAAAGCCGGGCAAAGCCAATCACCTCGACCAAACCGTGCACGAGCGAGGTGAACCGTGCAAAAACCGGGCGAAGCCAATCACCTCGCCCAAACCGTGCACGGGCAAGGTGAACCGTACAAAAACCAGACGAAGCCAATCACCTTTCCCAAACCGTGCATGGGCGAGGTGAACCGTGCAAAAACCGGGCGAAGCCAATCACCTCGCCTAAACCATGCACCGGCGAGGCGAACCGTGGAAAAGCCGGGCGAAGCCAATTACCTCGCCTAAACCATGCACGGGCGAGGTGATACGTGCAAAACCCGGGCGACATTAGCTATGTCGCCGAAATCGTACACATGCGTGGGCAAAACTCCAAATCAAGCCCAAACGCGAAGGCCCACGAAGCAATAAGACGAAGCCCCAAGTCAAACCCAAGGCGAAGCGATGTGCAAGTGGGCCGAGACCATATCCATGAAGATGTCCGAAGCGGTGTTTACCCTAGAAGACGAAGCCTTGAGGAAGGGGGCACCGCGAAGGGGATAAGGAAGGATTATCTATGCAAATATACTCCGAGATCTTCGTTTAGATTATGACTAGGAGTTGTATAAATAGAGAGTTTAACTCGTTAGCGGGGGACATCTTTTTACCTAACAAGAGACTTAGCAGAACACTTGTACCAAAAGCTTATCTCAGCGGCAATAATAAAATCACCATCTTTGGATCCTTGATCTCTCGTGTTTAACATAAAATCTTTACGGCTTCTTTTATTTTTTAATAGACAAATTCTATTGTGTGAAATCCAGCCCACACAATTTGGTGCTAGAAGGAGGGGGCTAGAAGAATTCTTACACCCACGAACCGAGAGACGCGAGATCTGAAGAGATGTCCACCGGAGCACAAGACGGAGATAACACCGGAGCTAGGCGAGGCGATGGAGGCGCACACGATACGGTTCAGCATCCACAGACGCAAGCTGAGGCGCTCACGGCTGCCCTAACAGAGGTGAAAGAGATGTTGGCGATGCTGGCGAAGAAGGCGTGAGAGCAAGATAAAACCCTCGAGGCATTATCAGCGGAGAGTCGAACCCAAAGCCAACGCATCGGGAGCATCCTTCCATCGACGAACCCACCAGGCAGGTCAGGAGACACGGACTCAACCCTACGGCAGTGACAAGCGTCAGCAGACCCGGAGGTTCAGGAGTTCTCCAATCACGAACTTCCCCCAAAGAACAGACACCTGCCGCAACGAGGCCAAAGATCACAATCCCACCACGCTTGAACCGGAGAGGAGTCGCCTAGGAGCAGGGGGACCAACAGCAAGGCGGAGCCAGTGATGAATCAGTTGGTAGCGAAGCCAATCCGGTTACGGCCGAGAAGACGCACACGGACCCGACCCAACTTAATACAAATACTATCACGACAATGCAGACCCGAGCAGAAGGAGATGTCGGCGACGTGGAGCTCGAGCACGACTCGGACGAGGAGGACGAAGATCTCTCGTGGGGGGATCAAGCTCGATACCCTGAGGAGCATTGAACCGCAGATAGGAGCCACGTTATCCAACGCAGTCGAGGGAGCCGAGGAGGAGATGCCCTTAGTGAGATCCGAGCCGCTTTAGCACGAGCAAATGCCAAGGTGCGAGCCATCAGATCCTAGGTGCCTAAGGCAACCAGCGCGGCACCGGAGATAGACTTGCTGCTAGAGGAAGTCCAGAAGACCCCATTCACCGCTCGGATCACCGAGGCGAGAGTATCCAATCCAGGGGAAAATCCGACTGCCCACCTACAAAGGAACTACCGATCCAAAGGAGCACGTCAGAATATTCAACATCGCGATTGCGAGATCAAAGTTCAAGGAGAACGAACGAGATACCGGTTTCTGCCTCCTTTTCGTAGAAAGCCTTCGAGGAGCAGCCCTTGAATGGTTCTCGCGCTTGGAAAGGAACTCGATCGATAACCTTAAGCAACTGACCAGGGAATTCATGAAACAGTATTCCATGTTCATGAACCAAGGCGTTTCAGATGCAGACCTCTGGACCTTGTCTTAAGCGCCGACTGAATCCCTTAGGGCGTTCATGGGACGTTTTAAAGCAGTCATGTTGAAGGTGGAGAATGTAAGCGACAAGGGAGCACTCGTCGCTTTGAGGAAGTCCCTCTGGTATAAGTCAGAATTCAGGAAGGAAATAAGCCTAAACAAGCCACAAACTATCCAGGATGCCATGCACCGCGCTTCGGACTTTATACTGGAAGAGGAAGAATTCAAAACTTTAGACCAACGCTTTCGCTCGGCGAAGGAGAATAGCAAGAATCAAGTCGCTACTTACGGACTCACTCGATGACGTATTCCACCGTGCGTCCATATTCGCTAACATCGAGGATGAAACGGCCGCCAGCAAAGCAAAATACCACAACTCACAGCTCCAACTCGTACCTTCCGGGTCGAGGAAAGCAAACGTCCCACCTCCTAAAAGGGAGTCGCAATGCAAAGGTCAGCATTCATATGCTATAGAAAGCTCGTCCCCCAAAAAGGAGTCTAGCTTCGACCAACACAAATATTGCGAGCACCACAAAAATAACAGACATTCCACCGAGGAATGTCAAACTGGAGCTAGAATCCTGGAAAAAAAGCTCGCCAAGGAAAAATCTGAGAAGGCCGAGGGAAAAAGAGAAAAGCCTAAAACGACCTCGACCAGAAACAGGGAAGAGGACCCCGACAAAGCATCTCAAAACCGAGATCGCGAAGTCCAAGTCGAAGTCCAAACTCTTGACTCTCCTCCATCAGCGAGAAAAAGGATCGACATGATCTTCAGAGAGCTAAACCTTAATGGTGGATCAATGAAATCAGTAATCATCCCCCCCCAAACCCGCACCTAGGAAACCATCGAGCTCCTGCTCACCCAGGCTACATAAAATCTCGCGGCGGGGGGGGGGGGGGGGGGGGGGGGGGCATGTTAAAACCGAGCATCACCCAACTCTCGACACCTCGAACTCAAGCATGCTCTAGCTCACGCATCGCCCACAGTCCAGTAGAAAAACTGTTGCCGATCTCGGCACCTTATCCATTCATGAGGTGGTCAATGGACATAGTGGGATCCATGGTCCCGTCCGGACCTAAGCAATTCAGGTACCTACTGGTGCTCGCCTATAACTTCACCAAGTGTATAGAAGCTAAATCTTATCAGCAAACAACCGAGCTCCAGGTACGCGGCTTCATCTCAAAAAACGTGATTTACCGTCACGGGCTTCCCTATGAAATCATAGCGGACAACGGTTCACAATTCATATTGTGAAACTTCAAAGACTTCTGCGCGAAGTGGAAGATAAAAATCTCTTACTCCACCCCTCCTTATCCTCAAGGAAACGGGCAAGCCGAAGCAACGAACAAAAAAACTAGCAAAAATGTCTCATACGAACAATTCGCATTCACCCTCCAAGTAGTGCACAGTTATGTCCCTCTTGTAGCCCTCAAGACATTGGGTAGACTCAAAATTCCGTTCCAGTCTCATCCTCCAGTCATCCGCCTCAATCGGTGTAGAACCTCCAGCAACCAGCAAAGAACTTCGTTCCAAACCGCACCATGTGATCCAACAACTTGAGGTAACTCGGAACCCTCTCCAATTGGTCCGCTTCCTCCCCAACCATTTACGGATTAACGGAAACTGGTGGTACCACTTGTGTTGCTGCTGCAACCGCCAGAGCAGAAGCCACCGCAGGTAGTCTGGCTAGTACATGTGCCAACATCCCTAGCACAGCCTCTAACCCCACCGGTGCAACATTCTCAGCAACCCCATCTGCATTACCAGCTATCCCAGCTGCTAAACCCGCTGCACCAGCAGTATTCCGTGCTGCCACATTCACAGCATCCGCATCATTCCTTGCTGCATTCTCGCCTGCCACTCTAGCCGCGTCATTCGCAACTGCAACTGCCTGTCTCTTGGCTTCCCTTGCCCTCTTAGAAACATCACCGTTTACTGAGTTCGCAAACCCAGCAGCCTATTGCCCTGCATTGTTTCTTGCAGCTCTTCTGGTATCAACCATCTGCAAGTACTATCATGCCAGTTAGCAAAAGCTAACTCGATACGTGTTTCACAACACAACACACAAAACCTTACCGCGAGACCTGGCAGTGAAGAATGGATCGGACCCCCTTCCCCACACAAACAAACAACAGCAGTCACCAACATTCAGTCCTAGAAGCATTAAACGCGTTGATACTAACTTGTGGAAGCCCAACACGGCAACTATACCGTAGCCGTGCCTTCACTACATTCTAACAGTCCGGTCTATACTTAGCCAAAATTTTAAACATTTTCTTGTATTAATCAATACACAGCGGATTCAAAAAACTCATTTCATTTCATTAAAACTTGCATAAAGTACTTAAACAAGATTCGTGGTTAACTTAAACAAAGCACAACGGTTCACTAATGAATACATAACCTAAAACCCTTAACACTAAAGCCCATAAGACAAAACACACATCTTAAACATCAAAACACCCAATCCCTGATCCAGACATGTTCATCACTACCACCAGTCTTGCGCCACTTACTGATTAGATCCTGCACACTCAAAAAGAGAGGCATAAGTATTTGATAAATACTTAGTGAGTACGGTCATCCTGTAACACCTTGGTCAGTACCATTGATATATCAGGGTTTTTATGGTTTTTAACCATGAAATAAGTTCTTTTTATGCTTTGGATGATCCAAAGAGACCCTGATATGCTGATAATGCCAATTACCTTGCTGCAGAGGATGAACCACATGATTTCAAGGGCTATGCCAAGAAGAAGTTCTTGAGAGAACATAGGAGATTCTATTGGGATGAGCCATATCTCTACAAACATTGTGCTGGTGGGATTTACAGGAGATGCATAACAGAAGAAGAAGTCCAGGACGTTCTGTTTCACTGTCATGGTTTAGAGTATGCTGGACACTTTGCCACATTCAAAACATTCTCCAAGGTTCTTCAAGCTGGTTTTTGGTGGCCTACTATGTTCAGGGACGCCCAGACATTCATTACAGGGTGTGAAATTTGTCAGAGAAGAGGAAAAATCAGCAGAACACATGAGATGCCACAGAACTTCATCCTTGAAGTTAAAGTCATTGATTGTTGGGGTATTGACTTCATGGGCCCTTTTTCCCTCATCTTATGGGAATAGATACATTCTGGTTGCTGTTGACTATGTATCTAAGTGGGTAGAGGTGTTGGCTACTCCTAATATTGATGCTGCAGTGGTTTTGAAGCTGTTTAAGACCATTATCTTTCCCAGATTTGGTGTCCAGCGAATTGTTATAAGTTATGGTGGTTCTCACATTGTTAACAAGGTCTTTCACAAGCTGCTGAAGAAGTATGGGGTACAGCACAGAATGGACTATAAAGAAGCTGAACTTCGATCTGAAGCCTGCTGCAAAGAGGTGCTTGATTCAGCTCAATGAACTGGATGAAATCAGATATTTGGCCTATAAAAACTCCATGCTATACAAGGAGAGGACAAAGGCATATCATGATAAGAAGATCATCTCCAGACATTTCGAGCCCAATGACCAGGTACTCCTTTACAATTCTCATTTACAGCTTTTTCCTGGTAAACTGCGTTCTCAATGGTCAGGTCCCTTCACTGTCAAAGAAGCTCGACCATTGTCATGATTAACTCAAAAGGAGAGGAGTTCACTGTCAATGGACAGATGGTGAAGCATTATTGGGCGCAAGCCGAGATTCCAGCAGGACACATTGTGTCTCTGGATGATGCACCAGCTGTCTAAGCAGCGCTTAGTGGGAGGCAACCCACTGGTAAGTTATATTTTCTGTACTTAGTATTTTATTTTCGTGTTCATATATTTATTAGTTAGTTATGCAGTTTAAAAAAAAAAAAAATACACGACCAGACAAAAAAACGGGTGACGCCCATCACCCGACCCTTTGCGAGGTACCACTTTTTCAACTCGGTTCTACACGTTCTCAAGCATCATTTTGACCAACTCTTGGCTTAATAACACTGGGGACAGTGTTGTCTAAGTCAGGGGGAGGTGGTTACTGACGTTGTGTGTTTTGAGTTTGATTTATAGAGTCTTAAAGTTGAGTCAAAAACCTGTTTTTATAGAGTCAAAATTTTGAAATTGTCAGTTTTTCTTGGAACTAACCATTGGACGTTTATGCTTATAAGAATTTGTTAGTTAAGTTAGGGCTATTCCTCTTTTTCTCTCAGATACAGTCCAATCTCACTCGGACTAACCCCAATCTCACTCAGATAAATCCCATTTCTCACGGATTGGACCATTTTCTCTTGGATATGGTCCATCCGGCTCGGCTATCCCAGCCATCCATCGACTATTTCCCAGTCATCACCCGACCATAGTCTGAACCTCCCAGTTCCCAGCCAATATCCGTCCTTGGCTCGATCATTCCTCGGACAACGCCCTGTCCGGCTCGATCATTCTGAATTCTCTCAAATACGGATGCTACAGTCATACTCTTGCCAAGGAGAGTAGACAAGCGCCTCCCATGCTGCTGGCGGTTGGGACATAGGTTCATAGGATGAATCCATTGAAGGTTCCCAAGATAGCCATTGATTTGTTTGTTGCACTTGGAAGGAATGTCTCCTTTGGGGCATCCAGTTTGCCTCCTCTTGTTATTGATGCTCTTCTTGTTGCACACGCTCCTCATAGTGTGATGTAAACTCATGTCTATGGCTTTGTTGAGAAGCTCCCTGGGATTTAGTTTTGTCCTTCTAGAACTTCTCCTTCACAAAATTGACAGGCTTCTTAATGCTTTTGTGTTGCCACAAACGCTATTTTTGAAGCTTGTTGATGTGCATGAGCATACTTGAGTGAGCTCCCTTGGTTTGGCACTTCATGAGGTTTAAAGTGGAACCTCTTTGCATTGCACTCTAGCAACTCATCTTCTTGTTGTTCCTCTTCTTGGGATTCCTCTTCATTTTCAACACCAACATCATCTTTTTCTTGTTCTTCTTCTTCACTACTTTCTTCAGCCTCTTCTTCACTCCCTTCATCTTTTTCTTCAGTAATAGTGCCACCACGATAGAGCATTCTCTCTGTTGGGCAAAAGTCAATGTTGCTCCTCATAGACATGGAGGTATGCTGCTCATTGGGAAGAAGAAACTTTGCTGGCTCCTTTGATGGCCTGAGGAATTGATAGACAAGCCTCCCTTGAATGGTCTTCTCTATGAAATGACTCCTCTTTAAGTACCCAAGATCCGTCCATTGTGGTGGCAAAGCATCTGCTGAATGTTCATCAAGATCCATTCCACTAGCCATCATGATCGCTGTTACAATTCCCCCAATGTGCAGCTGAGGGTTCTTCTCTCTCTTCCCTTTGTTCATGATCCAGCTCCTATATGTGAAAAGCTTCTCAAAGAGGAGAGTCACATAGCAAGGCAGCTCTTCTGGCCTGTTGATAATTTCACCATTTTTGCTGGAGCGCACTAGCTTTCTCATGCCATGGAAGAGGATGTCCATCTCCCTTGATGAGATTTATCTGTCTCCTTCCATGCAAAAAGGGTGTTGGCAAGGGCCTTGTGAGCATATCTCACAGCTGTGTGCCTCAGACTTTGTTCTTGGTAACTCCAGGAGTGAAATGATCAATACCATTCACTTCCCAAAGCTTGTGATATGATCATGGAAGACATTGGTGAGCTTGCAGCCGAGGAGGAACAAGATCTAAACAAACATGGGGTTGATGACGTTCTGGAGGTTCATGAAGGTCCCATGACCCGTTCAAAGGCTAAGGCATTTTCATAATGCCTTAGAAGTATTGCTTAGTCTTTCCATTCATGAAGCACATGATAATAAAAAAGGCTATACATACTGCTTTGGTATGCATTATAGCCGATGAGTAGTTAAGGGGTTTGTCGAAGCATTTTGTGCTCTTTTTCCCTTAGTTAGTTTTGTCCCATTAGCTATTCTCACTAAGGTTTTTAATGAGGCAAGTGTTTCTACAACATCATTGCCCATTAACTTGTCATTTGTCCAAGCCCACTTCTTTCTACCATTCGCGGCTTGAAGTGAGTGTCTAGATTCATTTTCTATCCTTAGTTTTTTCTTAGCCTTGTATTTTGTGTAAGTTTGAACCGAGTTATGCATGGTTAGTCAAGGGGGTTTGTCCCAAGACTAACTTAATTCCTTCTTGCTTTCTGTTCTCCTTAAAACCGTGTGTGTGATTGTGTTTGGTTTTCATCTATCTTTTTAATAAAATTTCTCTTTGAAAATAGATCAACCTCTCTTGGTGTGTAATATCCACGAGAAACACTGCTTATAATCATAGGTGTGTCATATCCTTTGTGTTCTAACAATTTGTATCAAGAGTCATCCGCACCTCTTGCTATATTTCATACTCACTCTTCCCCTTTTTTCCCCACAAACGATTCATTTTCATCAAAACTTTCAAGCCATCTCGTCATCACAGATCAATACGTTTATCACTTGGTTTGTAAAGTGAAGATCATAAGAGGGATCATATCAAGTGGTATCAGAACAAACCTTTCAAAGCTATTTTTGTCGATTCAATTTTTGTCTCTTCATCTACTCTGAAAAACAATTTTCAAAAATATTGTTCATCATGGATTTAGTCATTAGTAATTCACAAAATATTTTTTTAAATAGTTTAGAATTTTTATAAATTCTAATCTATCAAAGAACTATTTACTGCGATGTGTTCCTTAATTTACAGGAACCATGGCCGGAGATGAAGATGATCTGGAGAGTCAGATGGGAAGAAGCCAAAGGATATTGATTAAGGCCCTCACAACCGAGTTAAAGAAGATGTTACACTCGGAAGTGGAAAAGATCAGACAGGACTTTGAACAAAGGGAGCCGGTCAATAAGCGTCCAGGAAAAGAAACTATGAGAGAAGATGATCAAGAGCATCAGGCCAGCGGAAATCAGACATACCAGTACTACAAGGGCAGTGGATCTTCAAGGAGTGGCCGGAGAAGTTCTAGACAGAGCAGAGACAGAGCGCAGGACAACTTGGCCGGGCTAAAACTGAAGATTCCCTCCTTCCATGGCAAGTGTGATCCGGATGCTTACCTTGAATGGGAGAAGAAGAGAGAACTTGTTTTCAACATTCAACACTATACATAAGAGAACAGAGTTAAGGTGGCAGCAACAGAATTATATGACTATGTCTTGAGTTGGTGGGATCAGCTTGTCACAACTAGGAGGCGCAACCAAGAGTATCCGGTTACTACATGGAATGTAATGAGAAACTTGATGAGGAAGCGATTTGTGCCGAGCCATTACCACCGGGAACTCCATCAGAGGCTTAGGAGATTGACACAAGGCAACCAGACCGTGGAATAATATTTGCAAGAGTTGGAGACACTCATGCTTAGAGCGGACATCTTGGAGAATAGGGAAACAACGATGGCTAGGTTCCTCGGAGGACTTAACCGCGAGAGTTGGAGACACTCATGCTTCATAAGGCAGTTTTGTTTGAGCAGCAAGTTAAGAGGAAAGGATCTTACCATTCGGGTCCTGGTACTGGTCGAAATAGCCGAACAACTTACCCGCGGACGACAGGAACATGTACCGGACAGCCTATCCGCAGGACAATAAGAATCACCCGAGAGAAAGTAAGCTGTTCATCCAAAAGCTGGAGGCAACAACTCTACATGGAAAACCTAAGTAAGCAAGTACTAAGGCCCGTGATGTGAAGTGCTTCAAATGCCAAGGCCGAGGACACTATGCCAACGAGTGTATCAACAAACGCGTCATGATCTTGCTTGACAACGGCGATATAGAATAAGAGGATGAGCAGCTAGAGGAAACTGAGGAGGAACACGAGTTGTTCCAGTTCAGGGGGAGTTACTTATAGCTAGAAGAATGTTAACCATGCAAAGCAAACCGGAGGAACAAGATCAGCGTGAAAACCTTTTCCACACCCGTTGCTTGGTTCAAGGGAAAGTTTGTAGTCAGATCATAGACGGCGGGAGTTGTGCTAATGTTTCGAGTAATATCATGGGTCAATAAGTTGGGATTGCAAGTTACTCCTCATCCGAGTCATTATAAGTTGCATTGGCTGAATGAGAAAAGGAGAGATGAAGGTTACCGAGCAAGTTTTAGTTCGTTTGACCATTGGAGAGTACTAGGATGAGATACTATGTGATGTGCTACATATGGAGGCAAGCCACATCCTTTTGGGCAGGCCATGGCAATGTGACCGCCGTGTAATACATGATGGTTTCTCAGACCGTCACTCCTTTGAGATTAAGGGTAAGAAAAATGTTTTGGTTCCCATGACTCCTCAAGAAGTCTACAATGATCAGAAACAAACTCTAAGGTCAGCCAAACATTTGAATTTCTTTGCTAAAGCCGGAGAGGTTAAGAAAGCTTTTCATTCTAAGTCACCTATACTTTTGTTTATTTTTAAAGAAACACTAACCACCATTGCTGATCTTACACCGGTATATCCGAGTGAAATGCAAGCTCTTTTACAGGAGTTTGAGGACGACTTCCCAACTGAATCTCCCATTGGTCTACCTCCCATCCGAGGCATTGAACACCAAATAGATTTCACTCCAGGAGCATCCTTGCCAAACCGTCCCGCATACCGTACCAATCCCATAGAGACTAATGAACTACAAAAACAAGTGGATGAACTGATGGCTAAGGGTCATAGCCGTGAAAGCATGAGCCCATGTGCGGATCTAGTGCTTCTAGTTCCTAAGAAAAACGGTAGCTGGAGGATGTGTGTTGACTGCCGTGCAATCAACAATATCACGGTGAAGTATCGTGATACAAGAGTTTTGGGACTTGATTAAACTACCCAAGCTTATACTAGTCAGTTATAGTATAGCATAGGGTTTTATCAATCCAAAAGGGGAGAATGAAACAGTAAAATTGCAGTAGAGATCCTAATTAAAGCAGATATAGAAAACTTAGAATGTCTAACAACCTAAATGATCTAGCAAAGGAGCAAAAGAAAGCAAAAGAAAGCAATTAAAGGGCGGTAATGGCAAAGAGAAACAGAGCAAGAACAGAGTAAAACCTGAACTAAAACAAAGTAAAAGCAAGACTTCAAAGATTAAAAGATGGTTCAAGATCAAGGCAATGGTGATAGGGTGATTCATGTTCATGTCTAGGGTGATCAAAACAAGCAATTCTAAACACTCAACCTTGGAACACTAATAAAGACTAATCCAATCTCTTGGCACTAATCCCTTTGCTAATCATATATTCAAGATAAATCTCTTTACTCAAACACATAATCATCAAGCATTAAAATCAAGTTCCATAAAACCAATTAGCATGCTAGACATCTAATCTCTTAGGCTAGGTTTACTAATCTCTTATATGATATATCAAACATCAACTCACATTCTCTTGCATAATCAATGTCTAAAGGCAATTTCTCATCAATATGGTACTAGGCAATAAGCAAATTCAAGCAAGAAATGATAGATGCAAAGACTTATGATTATCAAAACACCATTTTCAAGCATTGAACTTCATTCAGGAGTTTCATCAAACACTTGGTGTGCATGTGAAAACCAAAAATCAACTTCTCCAACAAAGAGATACTAAGCATTAAGCACAATCATATAAGAAAGGGAATGAGAAGATGTAAGCCCTAATCAACCTAAACAATCACTAACATCACCCCATCTACCCTAATCTCAAGCCTAAAGCAAACTACTCACTAAACATGGTGAAAACCATCAAATCTATGAAGAAAAGATAGTTAATCATGATTAGAGAGACAAAATAATAAGGGAAATGCAAACTATTATTGAAATAAGCAAAGATTCAAATTACAAAATGAAAAAGATAAAACAAAGAAGAAGAGACTGCTGGATCAAGAGTTGTGTCCAGAAATTAGGGATTTTAAGTATTTATAGGAGTCTAAGCGAAAATGGAAAAAATTTAAATAAATGGTCTTCAGTCTGGGGTCACATCGATCAGTGCTTGATCGATGTGAATCCTATCGATGGGCATCTGCTGGTCGATGCAGGTTGAGCGGTTTCACGAAACTTGCGATATCTGTTGAACGGCATATCAGAATTACCTGAAACCAAGTCCTCATGAAAGCTAACTCCCGTTGCTATAACGTTTCTGAAGAGTGAATATTCTGAATAGAGACGGAGGCTACTCGTCTGAGCTGATCTTCAAGTCAGTCAAGATCAATGGTAAAAACTCCAGATGGCCATGTGCTCACTTTATTCGCCGTAACTCTTCAACCACTGATGGGAATGACTCGAAAATAAAACCAAACGAAATCTAACTCAAGTGGCTACAATGTTGATGAAGGACGCCGAAGCCAAATCGGAATGAAAACACCTCATCTGAGCTGATCTTCAGTCCATATGAATCATATCGGTCACCAACTGATCGTTGTACTTAACCGAAATTAATCCGCTGGGTTTACAACGATCAGTGTTTGATCAATGCTCTTGACCAAAATTAATGCGCTGGTTTTAGAACGATCAGTGTTTGATCGATGCTCTTGACCGAAAATCTTGTATCGATCACCCCTTAATCGATGTGAATGATCGATATGGCTTGTATCGGTCACTCCTTTACCGATAGCCTCCGTGCACAGACCGATAGGGGTTGAGCGGTTTCACGAAAACTTCTGTACCTTTCTAACCGCTGATGGGAATTACCTGAATCAAACTCCAGACGCAAGCTAACTCACGGGGCTACACCATTGGTGAAGACTGTTGAAGCTGAATCGTGTTGTAGATGCTTTGTCCGAGCAAGGTTTGTAAGGTGAAGTTTCTGGCCGCTTCAACAAGGTGCACCTTCTTCTTGGCTCTTTTCATGTCTTGTGCTCCACCAACCATCATATGCCATGCTACTTGTAGCTGAATGAGTACCTGTAAACATATTTTATGCAAAGAAAATGCAAACTACATCCTAAATGCAACCTAAGTCTAAAAGGAGAAGAAAATAGGATAAAAGTAAGGAAAACATGCAAAAGAGAACCAAAACATGCACTAAAGGCAAGCCTAAATGATGTAAATACAAGAGATATCATATCGCCATCTCATTCCTAGATTAGATGACATGTTAGACGAGTTGCATGGTTCTAACATCTTTTCTAAGATTGATTTAAAGAGTGGTTACCACCAGATTAGAATGAAAGAAAGGGATGAGTGGAAAACCACATTCAAAACTAAGCATGGTTCATATGAATGGCTGGTTATGCCATTCGGATTATCTAATGCCCCTAGCACTTTTATGTGTTTGATGAATCATGTTCTTAGGGCATATATAGGCATCTTTGTGGTAGTTTATTTTGATGATATTCTTGTTTATAGATAAAGCCTAGAAGAGCATGTAGAACATATTAGGTTAGTTCTTGATTTGCTCAGAATGAGAAGCTATACGCTAACCTTAAGAAGTGTACATTTTGCACTTTTAGTCTTGTTTTTCTTGGTATTGTAGTGAGTTCAGAAGGAGTCAAAGTGGATAAGGAAAAGGTGAAGGCCATCCGTGACTGGCAATATCACTAAGAGGAACGAAATGCATCAACGAGCAGGGAATATCACTAAGAGGAACGAAATGCCTCAAGTTCCTATCTTCGAGGTTGACGTGTTCGACGCGTGGGGCATAGACTTCATGGGGCCATTTCCTTCTTCATATGGCAACAAATACATCTTAGTAGCAGTGGATTATGTCTCTAAATGGGTTGAGGCAGTTGCTTCCCCTACAAATGACTCTAAGGTGGTAATCAAGCTGTTCAAGAGTATCATATTCCCGAGGTTTGGGGTACCCAAGGTTGTTATAAGCGATGGGGGAAGCCACTTCATAAACAAGGTCTTTGAGAATATCTTGAGAAAGTCTCTAACCGGCAAATCAAGGCTATACTAGAGAAGACTGTCGGAGCAACAAGGAAAGACTGGGCAGTGAAGCTGGACGACGCTCTTTGGGCCTACCGTACCGCCTTCAAAACGCCGATTGGTACAACTCCTTTCACTCTACTCTATGGCAAGGGTTGTCATCTCCCGGTTGAGCTGGAACACCGTGCGTTGTGGGCTGTGAAGAGGCTGAACTTTGACATCAAGACTGCTCAGGAGAGGCACCTTATTCAGCTACACGAACTGGATGAGTTAAGACTGAACGCTTACGAGAGCTCTCGGATACACAAGGAGCGGACTAAAGAGACTCATGACAAGAAGTTGGTTGCCAAGGAGCTTAAGGAAGGAGGTTTAGTGTTGCTGTACAACTCGAGGCTCAAACTCTTCCCGGGCAAGCTGAAGTCAAGGTGGAGCGGACCGTTCGTGATTCAAGAAGTGTTGCCTTATGGAGCTGTTACTCTGATGGGAAAAAGTGGCAGTGCATTCACCGTCAACGGACACAGAGTCAAGCCTTACTTGGCAGACGGCTATGACAAGGAGAGTACCTCTGTGCTTCTCCAAGACCAACCATCCGCTTAAACCAAGTAAGGTCTAGCTAAAGACGTTAAAGAAAGCGCACTTGGGAGGTATTCCCATGTTTATCTTGTACATATTTCTGCTTCATTTCCCTTTCAGTTTTATGTTTTTATTCTGCAAGTGTGTAGGAACAGGTATGAGGAGTCTAAACCTTGATCTTGAAGTCTAAAAGAGGCGATAGGGGTTAAGATAAGGCTAGAGATCGAGTGCTAGATCGACTGATCCTGACTCGATCTTTGCTAGATCGAGTCAGTGAATCGAGAGGAGCCAGTCGAACTAGACGAGAACGAGTGACAGGATCGACCTTGACGAAAAAGGATCGATCGATCTAAAACGGATCGACCGATCTAATTTCTCTCGGGAAAATCAGTTGAAAACAGATCGATCACTCGACTCGATCCATCACTCGATCTGTGCCAAATCTACCCCTAAATCGAGGACATAGCTCGATCATGAGGACTTAGCCGTGGAGCCAACATCTCAATGATCGAGAGAGCTAATCGATCCAAGACTCGATTCACCATGAATCGAGTCTCAAATCGAGTAACCCTCTCGATCTAAGCCATTATGGGCATGAGATCGAGTCCTAGATCGACCAAATGGACTCGATCTCATGCCAATGTAATATTTTCTTTCCCTCTTTTACTCTTTTCCCTCCAACTTTTAAATTCAAAACTTGGTCAAGGCAAGCATCTTTGACCATAAAAGACGTGCCTTGACCAAGACTTTGTCAGAAAAACCACTTTTACTACCCATTGTTTTGCGCTTTGCTAGTCTTTAAATATTTCAACAACTTCTCACCCTCTCATTCCTGTTTTTCTCGAAAATTTTAAACAAAGAGAGTGAGAGTTTCGGTTTTCCGAAGCTAGCAAAGATCTTTTACATTTCTTGCAAAGGTATTTTCAAAATTTAATGATTTATGTTTAGGAAAATTTCTTTTAAATTCGCAAGATATTATTCTAGAATATAGGGTCGGTCTTGATTTTTAAAAACTAGCTAAGTAAAAGGAATAATTCTAGATTTTTCAGTATCTAAAGATATGATTCTCCTTTATTTAGCTATAATTTTTATTAATTCCCATAAATTCTAGGGTAGTTTTTATAAGTTCTCTCCTTCACTTCTCTCATTCTCATCAAACCGCCGTTTTGCTTATCAAACTTCCTTAGAAACTTGTTTCAGGAACAATGGCCCCCAAGAGAACAAGAGAAGAGACAGCACAAGAAGGAGAAGGACAAGAGGTGGTAGTTCAAGAGAGGGTCAGATGTACTAAGGATGAGAAGAGGGACAAGAAACGGCTGGAAAAGCTTCGGTTTGAGCCCACCAAGTTTGCTGATCAAGAGCTGTTGTCCAACCTAGGGATTCTTGGGGATTTCGACCAACTCCTCAAGAACATTGGCTTAAGATGTTTGTCACGGATGGATTGCCCAACCATTCCAGAAGTGACAATAGACTTCCTTGCCACGTTGGAGTTCCGTTACGAGAATCCTAGCACACCCGTCCCTTCTCAAGGTCGCCTCTACTACAAGGTTGGCCGTCAAGCCTATACACTCTCCATCCCTGAGCTATGCCAAGCTTATGGTCTCAACGCGGATGCCTACAAGGTCGAGTTCCCCGCCTTCAAGAAAGCCGACGACTTTTGGGACATGATCAGCAATGAAGACTACAAAGCCAACACAGCCAGGATCAAGCGAGTAAGGAGCCGGTGCTGAGGTACACTCTGAAGCTGATTGCCAACACGTTTAGTGCAAGATCTGTTGCTCCTACGGTCACGCAGACAGAGCTGTGCTTCCTGTTCCAAGGTGTGAAGCACTTGGTGTGTGATCCGGATGCAAATGACGAGCCTATGGAGGATGAACTCGGTGATGAAGTGAACTACGGATGTGTGCTTGCGGCTTCCTTGGTGAAATACAAGGCTTATGCCTTGCGGTGCAAGGCAACTTCCTCTTACATTGGCGGTTTCCTCACTCCTCTGTTCGTGCAAGCTGGTGTGTCCATTCACGACTTCGCCCATGTACCAACCAGAGCTTTCATGGACAGCTTGGGACGCACGCCAGCCGAAGAGTTCTACGCCTACCTCTTCATAGACGACAAAGACAAGAAGAGAGTGTGCATCCTGCCCAACAAAGATGAAACCGAGCTGCTTGGTGTTGGGAACATCGAGTTCTTGCCCACGGAGGAAGAATGATTTGCCCCTCTCGGTGGACCACCTGCTTCAGCTATTGCCCCTCGTCAAAGGTCCGAGTCTCCAGCCACGGAAGATGAGATGCCCGAAGCCTACACACTTCCAAAGTTAGATTTTGAGCCGAGGACAAAAACCGAGAAGTTCCTAGCATCTGTTGTAGAGATGCAAAGAAAGATCAACAAGTGGCAAGGCAAGATGCTCAAGAAGCTTGGAAAGAAAGTCAAGGCACTTCAGGGAGGCTCGCCTAAGAAAGCTGCAAGTCAAGAGGTGCAACAACCCGAGAAGAGAAGGCTCTCAACCGGCGGAGTTGTCATCCGCGAGACCCAAGGAAGCACCATTCAGCCGGCGCGCCACTCTCTCCAAGAACCAGCCGACAAAGGCAAGACCATAGTCTCTAGCTCCTCTGGAACATCCTCAAGTTCCAGCCGAGACTAGACCAGAGGTAACAACCTTCTTCCATTGTACATAACCGCTCATATTTGCTTCTTTTTGCTTTGTGTTTTGCTACGCCTTCGAATGAGTTTGCCACCGGGACGGTGTCAAGCAAGTTTGGGGGAGTACATGTGTGATTTGACTTGTGTTTTGTGATCTTATTTTCCTTTAGCATCCTTGAGTCTTTAGTTCATGAAAAATTGGTAAAAGTTTTCAAAGATTCATGTAGTTGCATTCATCTTGTCAAAACATGTTAGGATTGAGTCTAGAGTTTCTCATAGCAGCTAGGTTGTTTGCATTTTGCATAAGGGATTCGAATTTCTTAAAAAGGTGTTTTTTACTTATGAATTGTTTCAATGCCCTAGTTAGTAGTTCTCTAATGCTTTGTCTATGCTTTGAAAGTAAGTTCTTACCATGCTTGGATCACTTGTTAGGATTTTCGTGGCTTGAATTGAACTCTCATGATTTGAAACTTGTCCTAATAAGTGAGAACCTTAATTTGAAATTCTAATTATCATCCTTATGCATTTGAAAATGAACACATTGTTTTAAAATATTTAGGCTCTCTTCTCCCTTTTTACCACTCTTTGTGAGCCTAAGTAGAACTCCCTCCTTGAACCTTACCCTTCTTTGAAGCCAAATGTTCTTGTGTGACATCTTTGTGAGGCCTTCCTTTCGGTTTGAACGTGGCATAAATTGTTAGGTTTAGGCGACATGATTTGGTTTTCATATGATTGCTAGCTTTGCATTCTGAGGCTAGGTATAGGCTTAGAATAAGTTTGGGGGATCATTGGGGTTGTTTCCTTTCCTATTTGTTCTCGGTTTCAAAGAACTTTATGTTTTAAAGAAAGAAATGGGTTTTAAGTGAAAGGTTGTGTTTTAAAAACTAAGTATGCTCTAATAAACTTCAGGAGGTAGCTCTCCCATAAAAAAAAAGAAAAGAAAAGAAAAAGAAATAAAAGAGCCTAAGTGCCAAATAAAAATAAAAAGAAAAAATAAGAGAGCTACCAATAAGAAATATTTAAAGAGCAAAGTTATTTTCAAAACCTTTTCACTAGCCTAAAAAGTTTTAAAAAAATATTTTTGTTTCGAATTGGGGATTGCTAAGTTTTGAGCAGAAAAAGGGTAGACTCTAAGTGGTGAGTGAGGATAGAAGTTGATAAATGAGAGGGGTATAGGATAGTTTGTTAGTTTATATAAGTAGATGAGAATCTAATCATGTATACATAAATTGTCTTTACCTTTAGCATTATGCACAAGTTCAACCATTTTTGAGAGAAACCCTTGTTCTAATTATAAACCCTTTTCGAATGAGATCATTCAATGCTCATAACCTTCACCCTTAGCCAAATGTGTTTTGCTTTAAAGTGCATAAGTTTGATTCATGGTTCTAATATTAATGAATGTTAAAGGATGAGTTTCTTTGATTGTTAGGAATAGGAGAGTCATGATTTGAATTTCTTTGTGTGATGAGTATGGCTAAGTTCTTTGGAGTATGAGTGTAAGCATAGCATTTTAGAACTGTTAACTAGGACATTGAGATTGATTCATTTGAAAGGCACCTTTGCAAGAAGTTTAAACCCCCATTCGTTTTTCTGAAAACCTCTCTTCCTTACTTATTTTATGTTGCTTGAGGGCAAGCAAGAAGTAAGTTTGGGGGAGTTGATGTTACTGCATATTGCATACATTTTGCATACTCATTAGTTAGCTTTTCATGCATTTGTATCACATTTTAGGGTAGATTGCATCACTTAGAGTTCTAGAGCATTCTTGCATCAGCATACGCATGTTCCTTGTATTTTGCATCACATTCAGGTTGTTTCTGGCTGCTTTGGAGTCGTGGAGGTTCGTGGACATGTTGAGGCTGATGTAGCAGTTCGTGGGAGCTCGGACATATGCTAAGGATCAGAGATCGAGGAGCAGATCGAGCATGGCCGGTCGATCTAGGAGGTGATCGACCAGAAGATCGAGCCAACCAGGCGATCCAAGGAGAATGATCGAGACAAGGATCGAGTGAAGCAGTCGATCAAACGTTACAGACGTAAATGACGCCATGCAGAGCGAGAGTCAGATCGAGTACACCACTCGACCCACCCGAAGATCGATACCGAGATCGGATGTAACACTCGGTTCGCCAAGAATGATCGAGACCCAGATCGAGCCGAAGACACGATGTTCGGATATGATCGAGAGAACCGCTCGATCTTGGAGTCGATCTCTGTCCTTTCAACCACTTTTGGCCGCTAGCGAGGGGGGACCATCAGCTTGTTTTGGCCATTTTGGGAAGGCGGCGACGTCCTTTTCCCACACAACTTTCAATCCTTATCTTTTGCTTTATGTTTTCTCTCTGTTTTTGTGAAGAACACCATTGTCGAACTTGAGTTTTTTTCTTAAGCTTTGTAATCGAATCATTTCCATCTTAATCTAGTTTTCTTTTCATGTTCATCGTTTCCTTTTACATGTTTTGCTTGATTTACTTTATGTGTAGTGAGTAGTTTATTTGGGTTCGGGGTTGAGAGGATTAAGGGGTCTAAAGGGTTTCTATCTTGAGGTTTTTCTAAGCGTTTTCAACGGCTATCTCTTCTAAGGTGTTGAGATCTCAATGCTTGAAGACTCTCACGCCAAGAGCTTCATGATCCGAGAGGTTCCTTACCTTGACAGGATTCAGGAGCCTCGGAAGATCACACCTTAGAGACTAGTTACCCCTTCCCAAAAGCCATGGAAGTTTGGGGGACTAGTTAAGCCATTCATTTGAAATCTGCTTTCCATGCCCTTCGACCTCTCTTTCCACCAAAAGCCATGGGTTTGGAGGAGAGGATGAAGGAGTGATCTATACCGAAAGCCACGGATAGATCTTGCTTAGTTTTCAAGGCTTAGATATCCTCACAAAGTGAGTCGATTTAAAGTTTTCAACCCAAGGTCGAACCTTTGAAACCCCTGACCATGAATCTCAACCCTAGGCCCTTTCTTTTAGCATCTTTACATCTTATCTCGTCAATCGCTTGATCTTTGATAGCATCCTGGTCATTAGTTTCACTGTTCTTGCATTTTTAGACGAGATCGATTGTTATTGCTCGATCTAGTGGTCGATCCACTAGTCGAATTTTAGTAATTCAAAGCTTGGTTCTTTAATTATTATGTTTGTTCCTCGTGGTATTTCCTTCATTCCTAGTATTTTTAAAATAGGTTGCATTCAATTTAAGTTGGTGCATCTAGTTTTTAGAGATTTTCTCATAAATCATCTCATTTCGCTTGGATTTGCATTAGTCCTTGTATTCTCTTTGCATTCTCTATCATCCTAGGCATCGATTGACTCTCTCTTGCTTGATGTACTACAACATGTCTTGCATTTGAGTTTGATAACCTCACTGCATTTTCACCCTTGCTAACAAAGTGTTCGGACATCGTGACTTCAGCTCGATCTGTGTCTCGATCTTCTTCGGTGGATCGAGTGCTTCGTCAGATCTTGGAGTCGATCTTTGGGAATGCTTGGGCTTTGTGGTCGGTGAAATAGGACTTTACCCCCCCCCCCCCCCCCCCCCCCCCCCCCCCCCGAGTGAGTGAGCGATGTGTGAGCTAGAGCTTGCTTGAAGGAGGTGTGGGCGGGCGGGCTATGTTTTCACATCGAAGACGAGCAGCAGAGCTCGCGTTTGTTTTGAATGTAATTCAGCTTATAGATGTATGACGAGGGTGGTCCGAACTGTTTTGGTTCGTGATCTCGGTTTTGACAAATATAATTATTGCTGAGTGAATAAATTCATTATTCTAAGTAAAAATAGGGAAAGGAAATGAAACAACGTAGGGTCATCGCGCGAGGCTCGCCTATTGATGTAGTCGTGTTGTGGCATAAAAGTTTGATAAAAAATGGTGGCTGAACTCGTGGGTCGAGCTGCCTACGTACCCCGTAAGGGGATCAAGCCATGACGTAGTTCGATTGTTTTAAGTGCTTTAGCGATAATACCTCTTGAGGTTCATTATGTTCCAAGGTCTTATCTCGGGCACCCCATTTCGTACTTTTGTGAGCTTGTAGACGCCATCGCAAACTACCTTGATGATGCGATACGGACCTTCCCAGTTGGTTCCTAGTTTCCAGGCACCGGGTTCTCTGGTGTAGTCTTGTACCTTGCGCAGAACTAAGTCTCCTACGTTGAATCTCCAGTGTTTGACCTTAGAGTTGTAGTAGCGAGCTGCGGCCTGCTGGTAGTTTTGGATCCTGATCAGTGCTTAATCTCGACGTCCGTCGATCAAATCGAGCTGGTCCTTTAGGAGCTGCTCGTTTAGTTCGATGTTCGTCGAGCACATAGTCCAATGAAGGCTGGGAACTGCAGTTTCGGTTGGGATCACAACTTCCAGCACGTAAGATAGTGAAAACGGTGTTTCGCTGGTTGCTTTATGAGGTGTGGTTCGACAAGCCCAGAGGATGGCCGAGATGTGTTCGGACCACCTCTCTTTCTTGGCGTCGAGCCGTCTATTGAGGTTACTCAAGATGGTTTTGTTTGTTGCTTCGGCTTGCCCGTTTCCTTGAGGATAACGAGGTGTGGAGTAGGAGATTTTTATCTTCCACTTCGCGCAGAAGTCTTTGAAATTTCGCGAGATAAACTGTGAACCGTTGACCGTCACGATTTCGTAAGGAAATCTGTGACGGCAAATCATGTTTTCCAGATGGAGCCGCACACTTGGAGCTCAGTCGTTTGCTGATAAGCTTTAGCTTCTATCCACTTAGTGAAATAGTCGGTGAGCACCAGTAGGTACCTGAATTACTTTGGTCCCGAGGGAACCATGAGTCCTACTATGTCCTTTGACCATCTCATGAACGGGTAGGGTTCGGAGATCTACAACAGTCTTTCGGCTGGGAAATGTATGATTGGGGCATGCCTTTGACATTTGTCGTAACTTTTGGGTAGTCTTTGGCAATCCGCAATCATGGTCGGCCAGAAATAGCCAAGGTTTTTAAATTCGAATGACGAGCTCTCGACCTCCAGCCTGACTTCCGCATGGGCCTTGATGAGTGTCGGACATTATGGTGTAGGCTTCCTCACCGTGTACGCATTTAAGGTAAGGTTCAGATAGACCTCGTTTGTATAGCTTGTCATTGAATAACACGCTGTAGCAGGCACGTTTGACCTTGAGCTTTCGAGCTTCCCACTTGTCAGGGGGAGCTATTCCGTTTATGATGTACTCGAGGATGGGTATCCTCCAGTCTGCTCTGGCGACAAACTCGTCCTTTAATGTCGATTCGTCTGCGAGTGCAGTGGGTACTGTGTGGATTGTCGATTCTTGAGTACTTTGTGAGGAGGTCGGGTTCGACTCCGCATCCTCTGGTGTAGAGTTAGCCGGCTCATCCTCGTCGGGATGACTGGCTGTGTTATAATGTCCCGGGTCTTAGGATTGTTGTGTTTGCGACCGGGTTGATGGTCGGGTGGTGATTGCGTTCACAGTCGGAGTTTTGAGTGCTAAGTCTATGCTAGGTTTCTTAATGCCTTCGACAGGGATTATTCGCTTTATTGCTGGGTCTGAGGTGGAAGCTAGAGCTGCCAAAGCGTCAGCTGCCGTGTTTTCTCCTCGGGGTGTATGGACGAGCTCGAAACGAGTGAACTGTTCTGTAAGGCTGCGAACTATAGCCAAGTAGGCTACCATGCGTTCTTCTCTTGTTTCATATTTGCCTCTGTAATGGCCGGTTACGAGTCTCGAGTCCCTGTGAGCTTTGATCTCGCTCGCACTGACACCAATTGCGAGCCGGAGCCCGGCCATTAGTGCTTGGTACTCGGACTCGTTGTTAGATGAGGTGAATTCGAGACGAAAAGATTGTTTCATGACTTCTCCGGTTGGGGAGGTAAGCTGGACCCCGACTCTGGAGCCTTGTTTAGAGGATGCTCCATCGACGTAGAGGGTCCAAGTTTTGGAGGATGGGTTATCGGAGCTGGCTTTTGGAGCTAGCTCAACCATAAAGTCTGCTAGGACCTGGGCCTTAGCACATGTCCTGGTTTGATATTCGAGGTCGTACTCGCTGAGCTCGATGGCCCATTTTGCGAGGCGTCCCGACTGGCTGGGACTGTAGAGTACAGTTCGCAATGGTTGCGAGGTCATTACCACAATTACGACTACAAAGTCAATTGTTTTTATGACTCCGCCGGCCTTAACTGGGAGCTGGATGGTTCCCAACGAATAGGTGGTTTCTCCAGCGAAGCTGGTGAGTGGATTTTGATCGTTCGACAGCATGGATGTTTGGTATCCCATGCGTCAAAAAGCGTCGAAGAACAACACGTCTACCGAGGTTTCGGTATCAATCATGACCCTTGTGAGGTCGAATCCGCCTACAGCAATTTGTATGACGAGTGCATCATCATGTGGTTTATCTAGAATCAGTGTTCGCTTTCTAGAAAGCTGATTATGTGGTCGGGTTCCATCCAAGGGTAGGTTTTCCGTGGCGGACTCTACCTTGCGTTGATAGGCCTTGATTAAGTTGCTTGAGTCTCGGCACATCTTCGAGCCTCCGCAGATGAAGTCGATTCGCTTCATCGTGGGTAGCTCCCCCTGCCCCCCCCCCCCCCCCCCCCGAACGAGTGAGCGATGCGTGAGCTAGAGCTCGCTTGGGTTCGTGGTGTCGAGAGTTGGGTATTGCTTGGTTAAGACGAGCTTCTGAGTAGTTTGAGCACATGTCCCCCTGAAACCGGGTGGAGCTTGGTGAAGCTATAGCTCGATGATTACCTAAGGCCGATCCTTTTCCTTGCTGATGGAAGGGAGTCAGGGGTTTGGACTTCGACTTCGAGTTCGTGATCTTGTTTTTGAGGTGCTTTGTCGGTGTCTGCTTCCCTGTTTTAGGTCGAGGTCTTTTTGGGCTTTTCGCTTTTTCCCTCGGCCTTCTCGGCTTTTTCCTTGGCGAGCTTTTTCGCCAGGATCCTAGCTCGATTTTGACATTCCTCAGTGGAATGTCTGTTCTTTTTGTGGTGCTCGTAGTATTTGCTTTGGTCGAAGCGCGATTCCTTTTCAGCAGACAAGCTCTCTATGGCATATGAATGCTGACCTTTTCCCTGCGGCCCCCTTATGGGGGGTGTAACGTTAGCTTTCTTCGAACCTGAGGGTGCGAGGTGGAGCTGTGAGTTACGGTATTTTGCTTTGTAGGCGGTCATTTCGTCTTCCAAGTTAGCGTATATAGAAGCACGATGGAGCGCGTCATCGAGTGAGTCTGTAGGTCAGAGCATGAGCTCGGCCTTGAACCTCGACTGGTACCAAAGGTTGGTTCGCAGGGCGAGCAGGGCTACTGTTTCGTTAGGGTTAGCGATTTTCGCTTTGATCGCTTTGAATTTGGCGATGTATGATCGAAGTGGTTCATCTGGATCTTGGACTAGTTTCCAGACGTCAGCTTCGGTTTCTCGTTTTTTGATGAATATCGAATATTGCTTGAGGAAAGCTACTGCAAGCTCGTTGAAATTCGAGATCGAATTTTCTTCCAGCGTCGCGACCCATTCCTGAGCTGGTCCGACTAGATTTTCGGCAAAGAGCCTGCAGTATCCTGCTTCTTTCTCTTCTGGGGAGAAGTTAGCTCGGATAGCTGTGAGGTTGAAGAGTCAGATGTGAGCTTTTGGGTCTCTGTTTCCAGTGTACTCCGGGACTCTTACTTTGGTAGTGTCTCGGAGATATGTGTGCATGATCGAGTAGGTTAATGGAGTCTGTTGAGTCTCGCGAATTACTCGATCGATGTCGGGAGCTGAACTCGTGGCTTGATGGAACATGCAGTTCATCTGCCGAATAGCGTAATCGGTCTGGTTCTGGAATCTTTCGAAAGATTCGCAGTCGACTAGGTTTCTTGAGCCGACGCCGAGGTGGTTAGCTCGAGTCGGATCATCCGGAATGTGAGTTCTAAGTTGTTGGTGAACGAATCCTACGGGTTGTTCACGGATTCCGTTGGGAGGTCCCGAGCTCGAGATTGTGTTCGGTAGTTGGCCAAACTGGGGTGGTGTATGCGAGCTCGACGCAAATGCCAAGGATTCAAGCCATCTCTGTCGAGGTGGCTCGGTTCCAGGTGGTCTTAAAGGTGGAGATGGATATCTCGTGTTGGGACGAGGTCCCGTTTCAGGTATTCCTGGTGTCGGCACAGGTGGAGAAAGATATCTCATCGCGGGACGAGGTCCCATCTCTGGTATTCCTGGAGCCGGAATATCTGTGGCGATTGGTGTCTGGTTCACCGCGGGGCCGAAGTTCGGTGGACCTGGAGCACGCCGAGGTGTCATGTACGGTCCGGGTGGATTACTCGGAGCAGGGATCGACGAAAAGTCGAGCTGAGTCCGTGGAGGTGGACTTGCAACGGATCGAGCTGCGGCTTGACGCCGTTCCTGCCTTTGTAATCTGATCTCCTGATCACGTTGTCGATCGATCAGATGTGTGAGCATTTGGAGTATCTCCGCCGACTCCGACGTGCTCCTGGAAGCTGCGGGTATCAGCGGGGGAAACATGAGCTGCTCGGCTCTGTGGTGTCGAAGCTGTAGGTGGATTCTCAGATTGCACCCAGGTTTAAGAGGGAGGCCTCTCAGCTGTTTGTGATTGGTTACCTCGTTGTACCCGGTGGGGTGACGAGGTTAATCACGATCGGTTCCACATGGCTGGGAACGTTAGATTTCGTGCCGGTGGTGTCGACGAGGGTCGTAACCTTGGGTTCGTTTCCGCCGGCTGTCTGGCTGACGCTGCCGGTCGGTGTAACTTGATCTGGAGAGATCGGAATCGGTGACACGTTTCCCGAGGTTTGTTGAGTTGAATCCATTTCGGTTTCAGCTGGCTTAGGATCTGCTCTTGAGTAAGAGAAATCTATAGATCTTTCCCCACAGACGGCGCCAAAATGTGGATACAGAAATCCACACTAAGAAATTTATGTGTTTTGTAAGGAAAGAATCTTAGAAGAATTGAGGGCTAGATTCTCTCGAACAGATTGACAATATAAGCTAGCACTAACTGAAATAAGGACTTTGTATTAACTGGTCGAATGAAACGGTTACAAGGATTTCAATGGAAGAGATGAACTGAAAAGAGCTCTAGGAGCAGTTACAGAGTTTCAAGGTGCAAAAAGTGTGTGAAAAGATCAAGCCGAAGGTCCCCTGAACTAAGCCATTCTCCCCCTTTATATAGCTTGCCTCGTCGAGCTTCGAGCTCCAGCGCGTATCTCGGCCACGTGCAGCAACCTCAGCTGAATATCTCGCCACGTGCAGCAACTTCCTCCACGATCTTCAGACTCGTTTGAACTGATGGGAATATGCTCTGACTTGCCTCGGATTCTTCCTCGTTTCTCGGGATTTGGTCGAGCTGGAGCTCAACCTCGTCGAATGGAATGTCTTGTTGCTCATATACCTGAAAGACAGAAGTGAGAGTCAAAGAGAATTAGTAGCCAAAGAATAGTAAAAGCTTGATCTTAAAGATTCTACAAACTCTAATGATTCCAACTGATTCCCAAATGGCAACGGCGCCAAATTGAGACATGGTTTGTGACCCCTTGGTTCAATCACCCTTGCACTAGTCAGTTGTAGTAAGGGTTTTATGTCATTCCAATGGGAAGAGTTGAAAACAGAAGGGTTGAGAGTAAAATCTCTAAGTCAAGCATGGGGTACCTAAGTTGGTTATAAGCGATGGAGGAAGCCACTTCATAAACAAGGTTTTTGAGAACCTCTTGAGAAAATATGGAGTTAAGCATAAGGTGGCTACACCGTATCATCTTCAAACAAGCGGTCAAGTGGAAGTCTCCAACCGGCAAATCAAGGCTATACTAGAGAAGACCGTCGGAGCAACAAGGAAAGACTGGGCAGTGAAGCTGGACGACGCTCTTTGGGCCTACCGTACCGCCTTCAAAACACCGATTGGTACAACCCCTTTCACTCTACTCTATGGCAAGGGCTGTCATCTCCCGGTTGAGCTGGAACACCGTGCGTTGTGGGCTGTGAAGAGGCTGAACTTTGACCTCAAGACTGCTCAGGAGAGGTGCCTTATTCAGCTACACGAACTGGACGAGTTAAGACTGAACGCTTATGAGAGCTCTCGGATATACAAGGAGCGGACTAAGGAGACTCATGACAAGAAGTTGATTGCCAAGGAGCTTAAGGAGGGAGGTTTAGTGTTGCTGTACAACTCAAGACTCAAACTCTTCCCGGGAAAGCTGAAGTCAAGATGGAGCGGGCCGTTTGTGATCCAAGAAGTGTTGCCTTATGGAGCTGTTGCACTGATGGGAAAGAGTGGCAGTGCATTCACCATCAATGGACACAGAGTCAAGCCTTACTTGGCAGACAGCTATGACAAGGAGAGTACCTTGGTGCTTCTCCAAGACCCACCTTCCGCCTAAACCAAGTAAAGTCTAGCTAAAGATGTTAAAGAAAGCGCATTTGGGAGGCATTACCATGTTTATCTTGTACATATTTCTGCTTTATTTCTCTTTCAGTTTTATGTTTTTATTCTGCAAGTGTGTAGGAACAGGTATGAAGAGTCTAAACCTTGATCTTGAAGTCCAAAAGAGGCGATAGGGGTTAAGATAAGGCTAGAGATCGAGTGCTAGATCGACTGATCCTGACTCGATCTTTGCTAGATCGAGTCAGTGAATCGAGAGGAGCCAGTCGATCTAGATGAGAACGAGTGATAAGATCGACCTTGACAAAAAGGATCGATCGATCCAAAACAGATCGACCGATCTAATTTCTCTCGGGAAAATCTGTTGAAAACAGATCGATCACTCGACTCGATCCATCACTCGATCTATGCCCAATCGACCCCTAAATCGAGGACATAGCTCGATCATGAGGACTTAGCTGTGGAGCCAACATCTCAATGATCGAGGGAGCCAATCGATCCAAGACTCGTATCATCATGAATCGTGTCTCAAATCGAGTAACCCTCTCGATCTAAGCCATTATGGGCATGAGATCGAGTCCTAGATCGACCAAATGGACTCGATCTCATGCCGAGGTAACATTTTCTTTCCCTCTTTTATTCTTTTCCCTCCAATTTTTAAATTCAAAACTTGGTCAAGGCAAGCATCTTTGACCATGAGAGATGTGCCTTGACCAAGACTTTGTCAGAAAACTATCTTTACTACCCATGGTTTTGCTCTTTGCTAGTCTTTAAATGTTTCAACAACCTCTCACCCTCTCTTTCTTGTTTTTCTCGAAAATTTTAAGCAAAGAGAGTGAGAGTTTCGGTTTTCAGAGGCTAGCAAAGATCCTTTACATTTCTTGCAAAGGTATTTTCAAAAATTTAATGATTTATCTTTAGGAAAATTTCCTTTAAACTTGCAAGAAATTGTTTTAGAATATAGGGTTGGTTTTGATTTTTAAAAATTAGCTAAGTCAAAGGAATAATTATAGATTTTCTAGTATCTAAAGATCTGATTCTCCTTTATTTAGCTATGATTTTTATTAATTCCCCAAAATTCTAGGGTAGTACTTATAAGCTTTCTCCTCCTCCTCTCTTATTTTCTCATCAAACCGCCGTTTTGCTTATCAAGCTTCTTGAGAAACTTGTTTCAGGTACAATGGCCCCCAAAAGAACAAGAGAAGAGACAGCACAAGAGGGAGAAGGACAAGAGGTGGCTGTTCAAGAGAGGGTCAGATGGACTAAGGATGAGAAGAGGGACAATAAACGGCTGGAAAGGCTTCGGTTTGAGCCTACCAAGTTTGCTGATCGAGAGCTGCTGTTCAAGCTAGGGATTCTTGGGGATTTCGACAAACTCCTCAAGAACATTGGCCTAAGATGTCTGTCACGGATGGATTGCCCAACCATTCCAGAAGTGACAATAGACTTCCTTGCCACGTTGGAGTTCCGTTACGAGATTCCTAGCACACCCGTCCCTTCACAAGGTCGCCTCTACTTCAAGGTTAGCCGTCAAGCCTACACCCTCTCCATCCCTGAGCTATGTCAAGCTTATGGTCTCAACGCGGATGCCAACAAGGTCGAGTTTCCAGCCGTCAAAGGAGCAGACGACTTTTGGGATCTGATAGGAACGAGGACTACAAAGCCAACACCGCCAAGATCAAGAGAGTGAGAAGCCCGGTGCTGAGGTACACTCTGAAACTGATTGCCAACACATTTAGCGGAAGATCAGTTGCTCCCACGGTCACAAAGACCGAGCTTTGCTTCCTGTTCCAAGGCGTGAAGCACTTAGTGTGTGACCCAGATGCAAATGAAGAGCCTATGGAGGATGAGCTCGGCGATGAGGTGAACTACGGATGTGTGCTTGCTGCTTCCTTGGTGAAATACAAGGCTTATGCCTTGCGGTGCAAGGCAACTTCTTCCTACATTGGCGGCTTCCTCACTCCTCTATTCTTACAAGCTGGTGTGCTTATACACGACTTCGCCCATGTACCAGCCAGAGCTATTATGGATGAGGCATACATGAGGAATACCGACAGCTTGGGACGCACGCCAGCAGAAAGGTTCTATGCCTACCTCTTTATAGACGACGAAGACAAGAAGAGAGTGTGCATCTTGCCAAACAAAGATGAAACCGAGCTTCTTGGTGTTGGGAACATTGAGTTCTTGCCCACGGAAGAGGAGTGCTTTGCTCCTCTAGGAGGACCACCTGCTTCAGCGATTGCTCCTCGTCAAAGGTCCGAGTCTTCAGCCACGGAAGATGAGATGCCCGAGGCCTACACACTTCCCAAGTTAGACTTTGAGCCGAGGACAAAAACCGAGAAGTTCCTAGCATCTGTTGTGGAGATGCAAAGGAAGATCAATAAGTGGCAAGGCAAAATGCTCAAGAAACTTGCAAAGAAAGTCAAGGCACTTCAAGGAGGCTCGCCGAAGAAGGATGCAAGTAAAGAGGCTCAACAACCCGAGAAGAGAAGGCTCTCAACCGGTGGAGTTGTCATCCGCGAGGCACAAAGCAGCACCATTCAGCCGGCGCGCCATTCTCTCCAAGAACCAGCCGACAAGGGCAAAGCAACAATCTCTAGCTCCTCTGGAACATCCTCAAGTTCCAGCCGAGACTAGACCAGAGGTAACTTGTGTGATTTGACATGTTTTTTATGATCTAATTTTCCTTTAGCATCCTTGAGTCTTTAGTTCATCTAGTCTTGGTAAAATTGGTAAAATTTTTGAAATTTTTTCAAAGATTCATGTAGTTGCATTCATCTTGTCAAAACATGTTAGGATTGAGTCTAGAGTTTCTCATAGCATCTAGGTTGTTTGCATTTTGCATAAGGGGTTAGAGTTTCTTGAAAAGGTGTTTTTACTTATGAATTGTTTCAATGCTTTAATTAGTAGTTCTCTAATGCTTTGTCTATGCTTTGAAAGTAAGTTCTTACCATGCTTGGATCACTTGCTAGGATTTTCGTGACTTAAATTGAACTCTCATGATTTGAAACTTGTCCTAATAAGTGAGAACCTTAATTTGAAATTCTAATTATCATCCTTATGCATTTGAAAATGAACACATGGTTTTAAAATATTTAGGCTCTCTTCTTCCTTTTTACCACTCTTTGTGAGCCTAAGTAGAACTCCCACCTTGACCCTTATCCTTCTTTGAAGCCAAATATTTCTTGTGTGACATCATTGTGAGGCCTTCTTTTCGGTTTTGAACTTGGCATAAAGTGTTAGGTTTAGGCGACATGATTTGATTCTCATATGATTGCTAGCTTTGCATTTTGAAGCTAGGTATAGGCTTAGGATAAGTTTGGGGGATCATTGGGGTTGTTTTCATTTCTATTTGTTCTCGGTTTCAAGGAGTTTGGTGTTTGAAAGAAAGAAATAGGTTTTAAGTGAAAGGTTGTGTTTAAAAACTAAGTATATGCTCTAATAAATTTCAGGAGGTAGCTCTCCCAAATAAAAAAAATAAAAAATAAAAGAAAAAGAAAAAGAAATAAAAGAGCCTAAGTGCCAAATAAAAATAAAAAGAAAAAATAAGAGAACTACCAATAAGAAATATTTAAAGAGCAAAGTTATTTTCAAAACCTTTTCACTAGCCTAAAGAGTTTAAAAATGTTTTTGTTTCGAATTGGGGATTACTAAATTTTGAGAAGAAAAAGGGTAGACTCTAAGTGGTGAGTGAGGATAAAAGTTGATAAATGAGAGGGGTTTAGGATCATTTGTTAGTTTACATGGGTAGATGAGAATCTGATCATGTATGCATCAATTGTCTTTACCTTTAGCATTATGCATAAGTTCAACCACTTTTGAGAGAAACCTTGTTCTAATTATAAACCCTTTTCAAATGAGATCATTCAATGCTCATAACCTTCGCCCTTAGCCAAATGTGTTTTGCTTTAAAGTGCATAAGTTTGATTCATGGTTCTAATGTTAATGAATGTTAAAGTATGAGTTTCTTTGATTGTTAGGAATAGGAGAGTCATGATTTGAATTTCTTTGTGTAATGAGTATGGCTAAGTTCTTTGGAGTATGAGTATAAGCATAGCATTTTAGAACTGTTAACTAGGACATTGAGATTGATTCATTTGAAAGGCACCTTTGCGAGAAGTTTAAACTCCCATTCGTTTTTATAAAAACCTCTCTTCCTTACTTATTTTCTGTTGCTTGAGGGCAAGCAAGAAGTAAGTTTGGGGGAGTTGATGTTACTGCATATTACATACATTTTGCATACTCATTAGTTAGCTTTTCATGCATTTATATCACGTTTTAGGTTAGATTGCATCACTTTGAGTCCTAGAGCATTCTTGCGCCAGCATACGCATGTTCCTTGCATTTTGCATCACATTTAGGTTGTTTCTTGCTGCTTTGGAGTCGTGGAGGTTTCTGGTCATGTTGAGGCTGTTGTAGTAGTTCGTGGAAGCTCGGACATTTGCTAAGGATCAGAGATCGAGGAGCAGATCGTGCATGGCCGGTCGATCTAGGATGTGATCGACCAGAAGATCGAGAAGACCAAGCGATCCAAGGGGAATGATCGAGACGAGGATCGAGGGAAGTAGTCGATCAAATGGTACGGACGTAAATGACGCCATGCAGAGCGAGAGCCAGGTCGAGTACACTACCAGATCCAACCAAAGATCGATACCGAGATCGGATGCAACACTCGATCCGCCGATGATGATCGAGACCCAGATCGAGCTGAAGACACGATGTCCAGAGATGATCGAGAGAACCGCTCGATCCCGGAGTCGATCTCTGTCCTTTCAACCACTTTTGGCCGCTAGCGAAGGGGGGACCATTAGCTTGTTTTGGCCATTTTGGGAAGGCGGCGACGTCCTTTTCCCACACAACTTTTATCATTATCTTTTCTTGTATGTTTTCTCTCTGGTTTTGACGAAGAACACCATTTATCGAACTTTGAGTTTTCTTAAGCTTATAATCGAATCGTTTTCATTTCAATCGAGTTTTCTTTTCATGTTCATCGTTTCCTTTTCCATGCTTTGCTTGATTTATCTTATGTGTAGTGAGTAGTTTATTTGGGTTCGGGGTTGAGAGGATTAAGGGGTCTAAGGGGTTTCGATCTTGAGGTTTTCTAAGCGTTTTAATGGCTATCTCTTCTAGGGTGTTGAGCTCTCAATGCTTGAAGACTCTCACGCCAAGAGCTTCATGATCCGAGAGGTTCCTTACCTTGACAGGATTCAGGGACCTCAGAAGATCACACCCTAGAGACTAGTTACCCCTTCCCCAAAGCCATGGAAGTTTGGGGGACTAGTTAAGCCACTTATTTGAAATCCGTTTTCCTTGCCCTTCGACCTCTTTTTCCACCAAAAGCCATGGGTTTGGAGGAGAGGATGAAGGAGTGATCTATACCGAAAGCCACGGATAGATCTTGCTTAGCTTTCAAGGCTTAGAGATCCTCACAAAGTGAGTCGATTTAAAGTTTTTAGCCCAAGGTCGAACCTTTGAAACCCCTGACCATGAATCTCAACCCTAGGCCCTCTCTTTTAGCATCTTTACATCTTCTCTCATCTTTCGCTTGATCTTTGATAGCATCCTGGTCGTTAGTTTTACTGTTCTTGCATTTTTAGACGAGATCGATTGTTATCTCATGGTCGATCCACTAGTCGAATTTTAGTAATTCGAAGCTTTGTCCTTTAATTATTCTGTTTGTTCCTCGTGGTAGTTTGATCATTCTTAGTAATTTTAAAATAGGTTGCATTCCATTTAAGTTGCTGCATCTAGTTTTTAGGGATTTTCTCATAACCTATCTTGTTTCACTTAGATTTGCATTAGTCCTTGTATTCTCTTTGCATTTTCTATCATCCTAGGTATGGATTGACTCTCTCTTGCTTGCTGTACTACAACCTGTCTTGCATTTGAGTTTGATAACCTCATTGCATTCTCACCCTTGCAAATAAAGTGTCTATCACTCGGCTGGAACTTGAGGATGTTCCAGAGGAGCTAGATACTACGGCTTTGCCTTTGGAGTCTGGCTCTTGAAGAGAGAGGCGCGCCGGTTGAATTTTGCTGCCTTGAGTCTCACGGATGACAACTCCACCGGTTGAAAGCCTCCTCTTCTCGGGTTGTTGAACCTCCTCACTTGCAGCTTGCTTAGGCAAGCCTCCTTGAAGCGATTTGACCTTCTTGGCACGTTTCTTGAGCATTTTGCCTTGCCATTTCTTAATTTTTCTTTGCATCTACATAACAGATGCTAGGAACTTCTCTGTCTTGGTTCTTGGCTCGAAATCTATCTTGGGAAGGGTGTAAGCCTCGGGCATCTCATCTTCCGTGGCAGGGGACTCAGACCTTGGACGTGGAGCAATCGCTGGGGCAGGCGTTCCTCCTAGAGGAGCAAAGCACTCCTCTACGGATGGCAAGAACTCGATGTTCCCAACACCAAGCAGCTCGGTCTCGTCTTTGTTTGGTAGGATGCACACTCTCTTCTCATTGTCCTCGTCGATGAAAAGATAAGCATAGAACCCTTCTGCTGGTGTCCGTCCCAAGCTGTCGGTATTCCTCATGTAGATCTCATCCATGAAAGCTCTAGCCGGGACGGGTGTGAACTCATGTATCGGTACGCCGGCTTGCACGGACAGAGGAGTGAAGAAGCCGCCGATGAATAAAGAGCTTGCCTTGCACCGCAAGGCATATGCCTTGTACTTCACCAAAGAAGCAGCAAGTATGCATCTGTAGTTCACGTCATCACCGAGTTCATCCTCCATAGGCTCATCATTCTCCACCGATCCATTTTTGGATCGATCGATCTAAACTCCAAGAATTTCCCGTGACATTTTAGATCGACTTCATCACTCGATCTATCTACTCGATCTCGTCTAGATCGACTGGCTCCTCTCGATTCACCAGCTCGATCTAGCAAAGATCGAGCCAGGATGAGTCGATCTAGCACTCGATCTCTAGCTTATACTCGCCCCCTTCTTACTCCTTTTGGAAATCAAATCATGGCCTGCGTCTCTCATACTTGTTCCTACACACTCATAAGATAAAGAAACATAAAACTGGAAAAGAAATAAAGCAAGGATATGTACAGGATAGACATGGGAATGTCTCCCAAGTGCGCTTTCTTTAACGTCTTTACCTAGACTTTACTTGGTTTAGGCAGATGGTGGGTCTTGGAGAAGCATTGAGGTGCTCTCCTTGTCAAATGCACTCGCCATGTATGGCTTAACTCTGTGTCCGTTCACTGTGAATGCATTCCCACTCTTGCCGACCAACGTGACAGCTCTGTAAGGTAATACTTCCTTGATTTCATACGGACCGCTCCACCGTGACTTCAGCTTCCCTGGAAAGAGCTTAAGCCTCGAGTGGTAAAGCAGCACCAAACTCCCTTCCTTAAGCTCCTTAGGCACCAGTTTCTTGTCATGAGCAGCCTTGGTACGCTCCTTGTAGATCCTAGCGCTTTCGTAAGCGTCCAGCCTTAGCTCATCCAGCTCGTGCAACTGGGTCAACCACTTCTCCTGAGCCGTCTTCAGATCAAAATTCAACAGCTTCACAGCCCACAACGCCCTATGTTCCAGCTCAACAGGAAGGTGACATCCTTTGCCGTAGAGAAGAGTGAAAGGAGTGGTACCAATAGGCGTTTTGAAAGCGTCATCCAACTTCACTGCCCAATCCTCCTGAGTTGTCCCAACAGTTCTCTCGAGTATCGCCTTTATCTGACGGTTAGAGACCTCCACTTGGCCACTCGTTTGAGGATGGTAAGGCGTAGCTACCTTATGCTTCACGCCATACTTCTTTAGCAGATTTTCAAACAGCTTGTTGATGAAATGGCTCCCTCCGTCGCTTATCACCACCTTGGGAACTCCAAACCTCGGGAAAATAATGCTCTTAAAGATCTTGATCACCACCTTAGAGTGGTTTGTTGGGGAACCAATGGCCTCAACCCATTTAGAGACGTAATCAACAGCTACTAGTATGAACTTGTTGCCGTATGATGAAGGAAATGGCCCCATGAAGTCTATGCCCCACGCGTCAAAGACGTCTACCTCAGATATGGGAACTTGAGGCATCTCATTCCTCTTAGTGATATTCCCTGCTCTTTGACATGCCTTGCAGCTCATCACGAACTCATGGGTGTCCTTGAAGATGGACGGCCACCAGAGCCGGCTTGTAAGACCTTAGTGGCGGTTTTGAATGAAGCAAAGTGCCCGCCATACAAAGAACCGTGGCAATGAAAGATGATATCTCTTGCTTCCTCCTTTGTCACGCATCTTCTGTACAGGCTATCCACTCCTCTCTTGTATAAATAGGGGTCATCCCAATAGTAGTGGCTCACGTCTCTCATGAACTTCTTCCTATGGTAGTTGTCAAGATGCGACGGCTCTTCCCCACATGCCATGTAGTTCACAATATCCACGTACCAAGGGAGATCCTCCTCTTTGAAGCTCAGAACTTCCTCAAACCGCCTTTTTAAGCTCACACAAACAGCCGTAGTGATTGCCATAAGTTGTTCTTCGGGGAGAGAATCATCTAAAGGAAGAGACTCGTTGATCCTTAACCGAGAGATATGGTCAGCAACGCCGTTCTCTATCCCTTTCTTGTCCTTGATTTCCATGTTGAATTCTTGAAGTAAGAGGATCCATCTCAAAAGCCTCGGCTTAGTGTCCTTCTTGGAATAAATATAACGCGTGATCCGTGTAAACAGTGGTCTTGGAATCCACGAGGTAAGCCCTGAACTTCTCAAAGGCGAATACAACCGCCAATAGCTCCTTCTCCGTAGTGGTGTACCTCGTTTGCGTGTCATCCAAGGTTCTTGAAGCATAGTATATCACGTGCAGCTTCTTATCCTTCATTTGGCCTAGAACGGCTCCCACGGCATAGTCAATAGCATCACACATAATCTCGAAAGGTAGAGTCCAGTCTGGTGCTTGCACTATAGGCGCGGATACTAGGGCCTCCGTGATGGTCACGAAAGCTTGCAAACACTCCTCATCAAAGACGAATTCAGCCTCCTTGTACAACAGCTGCGTGAGAGGGCGTGCAATCTTAGAGAAGTCTTTAATGAAGCGCCTGTAGAAGCCGGCGTGTCCCAAGAAACTTCTCACCTCTTTAACGTTAACTGGCGGCTCAAGGCTTGTCATTACTTCAATCTTTGCCTTATCGACTTCAATACCCTTCTCTGATATCTTATGTCCAAGCACGATCCCCTCCTTAACCATGAAGTGGCATTTTTCCCAATTAAGCACCAAGTTTGTCTCCTCACAACGCTTTAGTACCCTGCAAAGATTCAATAAACACACAGAAAAGGACGCACCATAGACCGAGAAGTCATCCATAAACACCTCTACCATCTCTTCTATAAGATCGGAGAAGATCGACATCATACACCGCTGAAACATAGCCGGTGCATTACACAACCCGAATGGCATCCTTCGATATGCGAAGGTGCCATAAGGGCATGTAAAGGTCGTCTTCTCCTGATCATTGGGATGGATTGGTATTTGGAAAAATCAACTATATCCATCAAGAAAGCAATAGTAGGGGTGATTAGCAAGTCTTTCAAGCATTTGATCAATAAAAGGCAAGGGAAAATGATCCTTTCTAGTAGCAAGATTAAGCTTCCTATAATCAATACACATACGGTGTCCAGTAATTGTTCTAGTAGGTATAAGCTCATCTTTGTCATTCTTAATGACTATGATCCCTCCCATCTTAGGCACCACGTGTACGGGAGAAACCCACGTGCTGTCACTTATGGGATAGATCACGCCGGCCTCTAAAAGCTTAAGAATCTTCTTAACAACCTCTTTCAAATTTGGATTCAAACGCCTTTGATGTTCTATAGAAGAGGCGTTCTCATTATCCAAGTGAATCCTATGAGTGCAAAGCATTGGTGAAAGGCCCTTGATGTCACTTAGAGAGTACCCAATGGCCTTCCTATACTTTCTCAACTCAGTTAAGAGCGATTGCAACTCATCATCACTCAAGTTTTCATTCACAGTCACAGGATAGGTTTCGTTAAGCCCTAAGAAAGCATACCTTAGCCCTTTTGGGAGCTCCTTTAGGTCCACCTTTGGGGCTAACAGCTCGCTCCAATCATCCTCGTGGCTGTTTCTGTTGTTCTCCTCCTTAGAACCTTCCTTAGAACTCGAGACATGGCCCTTGAGGCTGCTTTCTCCAACCGCTATCCCTACTGAAATCGAGTCGTCAGGTCGATCTTGCTCTCCATGTCGTCTAGATTGAGCAGTTTCGCTCGATTCACTCACTCGATTTAATGTGGATCGAGTGAGGGATCGAGACGCTGAGTCGATCTCCGGATTAGACCCCAAACTGATCGAAAGGCCTTTCTCGATCTTGGACTCAATTGTTTTCCTGGATCGATCACCCTCCTCGATCTGACTGTCGATTGCTGCACCGGATCGAGTTGTGCTCACGATTGTCTTGTCGATTTGACCGCTGGATCTAGTAATGTCATCAATCTCGGAGTCGATCTCTAAGCAAACGCCTACATCTTCAAGCACACCCTTCCTCGAATGAAGCAAGTTGACGTACTCCTGAGTCCTCTGATCCACATAACCGAACTCTCCTGGCTCCTTGGTCAATGCCAGCTTCAAATGATCCTCCTGAGCCAACTCTTCCAGCAACTCATCCGCTAAAGCATCTAACGTCTCAATGTAGAAAGCTTGCCCTTCTATCGTATGCTTCTTCAAAACCTCATTGATATCAAAGTCTAGCCTTATATCTTTACCCAAGTGCAAGGCAATCTTCCCCTTTTTGACGTCTATTATGGCTCCGGCGGTAGCTAAGAAAGTTCTACCGAGAATGAGTGGATCCTTTGGTTCTTCATCCATTTCCAACACAACGAAGTCTGTAGGCACGTTTACTCCACTAATCTTCACTGGCAAGTCCACAAGCAATCCCACGGGTAACCTCACACTTCTGTCAGCTAGTACCAACGAGATTCTGCAATCCTTGAAATGGGTAAAGCCAAGCTTCTTTGCCACGAAATGAGGCATCAGATTTATGCTAGCTCCAAGATCACAAAGGCAACTCTTGAACTCCAAAGGACCTAAAGCGCAAGGTATAGTGAAGCTTCCAGGGTCTCCCAACTTCTTAGGGACTATCTCCTTGTGTATCACAGCATTACACTTCTCACTTAGAACAAGCACTTCCTTGCTTTCCTTATTCTTCTTCACGAGAGTGTCTTTGAAGAATTGGGCGCATTTAGAGTAATGGCATTGGCGTATTCCTTGGGATTTTGCTCACACTTGCCCGGTAAGCTATTCTGACCACTTGAGCTTGCCTTTCCCTTCTCTAGTTTCTTGATTTTGTTATTCAAGGTTGTAATCTGAGTAGAGAAATCCGTGAGAGACAAGTCTAAGCGAGTGTTCATCTTGGCAAACTTCTGGTTTGTAGAGGCTTGCCCTTGAATCAATTGTTGAAACATAGCTTAGACAGGATCAACTTGTTGTTGCATCGGTTGTTGCTGTTGAGGTACAAAGCCCGGAGGGTACATTGGCGTATAACCCTTGTTTCCTTGCTGTTGTCCTTGGAAGTTGTTCTGCCCATGCCCTTGGAAGCCACCACTCGGCTGAAAACCTTTGTTGTAAGGTACGAAAGGCTTTGCTTGTTGAGCAGGGTACACCTGATCCTTAGGGTGTGCGACATTGGTGCTACGGTATGAGAGATTGTTGTTCTGGTTGTAGCCTTGTGAATAGCCTTGAGGTTTGTAGTTTTTTTGACCCGCCACCCAATTGGCTTCTTCTTGGCTCAACTCAAGCTCCTCTTGGCTCTCATCCGCTTCACCAACAAAGTGAACATGCTTCTGATTTGCCAAAACCAACTTGTCAATCTTCTCGTGCAATGATTTAAACTCTTTCTTGTGAGACTCTAGCTCAGAACCTCTCGGTGCACGGTCATAATCTTCAGCATAGTTGCCGTCACTTAGTGCTAAGTTCTCAATCAGCTCCATGCCTTCTTCTACCTCTTGACCAAGGAAGTTTCCCTTACTAGCCGTGTCAAGCAACAAGCGAATCTTTGGTGAAGCTCCTCGGTAGATAGTGCTTAGAAGAGTTACTTCTCTGAAGCCGTGGTGAGGACATTGGATAGTATAGTCCTTGAACCGTTCCGTGGCTTCATTGAAAATCTCATTGTTCCTTTGCGTGAAGCCGCTGATCTCGCTTCTTAGCCTTGCCGTTCTGGTGCTAGAGAAAAAATTTGAGAGGAAAGCCTTCTTACACTCAGCCCAAGATGTAATGGTTCCTTGTGGAAGTGTCTTCTCCCAATGTATAGCCTTGTCTCCAAGAGAAAATGGAAAGAGACGCAGCTTGAAAGCGTCTTCGGATATGCCGTTTATCTTGTTCATCCCACATACTTGTTCGAGGTTATCAAGGTGTTCCAAGGGATCTTCCATTGCTAGCCCCTGAAACTTATTGTTTTGCACCATTGAGATGAAACCCGGCTTAATCTCGAAGTTGTTGTTCTGTACAGGAGGAGGAGTGATCCCAAACCTATTGTGATGAGTATTGGGAGCATCTCCGGCTCCTATGATCCTTGGGGGTCTAGCCGCGTGTTGGGGGTTTCCATTGCCCCTTCCCACTGCCCCGTGAGCTGGAGGAGGTCCCTCTGGGTGCTCGTGTTCAGCCATAGCTTCAAAGTCAACCAAACCGTGCTGAACAATCTCCTCAAAACCGTACTCTTCTTTGCCGTGAATGACCAAGTTGATGAATGTTGTCCAAGGGTTGAAGTAGATTGTTGTCTCCCCTTGAACGAAGATTCATGTACCTGTAAGACACACATTTGAAAGTAGAGAAATTAGTAACATAAACAAAGTAAAGGCTTAGTCTTTACTAAACTCCAAATCTCAATGCTTTCTAACACTCCTAGAATGGCAACGGCGCCATTTGATAACAAGATTTTTGCAGAGTGTATGCAATGATGTATCAAAGATCAAATGAAACACTTAGTTGTAGTAAAATATGCAAGCGAGTATCAATCCAATCCTAGGAGCTAGAAAGATCAGTGAGAATGCAAGGATCGAGTAAAGCTAGGCAAATGATGAATGATTTCGTAAAATTCCTAAAAACTAAATGCAACGACTAAATGCAAGGCAAAACTATTTTAAAATTACTATGAAAGAATAAACTACCACAACAAATAAACAGATGATTAAAATGCAAAGCTATGAATTTATAAAAATCGACTAGTGGATCGACCACAGGATCGACCACTAGATTGAGCAGTTTGGATCGATCTCGTCTAAAAGTTCAAGCGCGATGAAACTAATGACCAGGATGCAACAGGTAACAAGCGAATAACTAGAAAAGATGTAAGAATACTAAGAAAGAGGGTCTAGGGTCGACATTCACGCTCAGGGGTTTCAAAGGTTCAAGCTTGGTTTGAAAACTCTTGATCTACTCACTTTGTGAGGTTCTCTAAGCCTTGAAAACAAAACAAGACCCATCCATGGCGTGTGGTATGGATCACTCTCTCATTCTCCCCTCCAGACCCATGGCGTTTGGTGGAAAAAGAGATTGAGAGGCGAGAAAAACGGATTTCAAACACGCGGCTTAACTAGTCCTCTAAACTACCATGGCGTTTGGGAAAGAGCAACTAGCCTCTAAGATGTGACTTTCAGAGATCTCTGGATCCTGTCAAGGTAAGAGCTCTCTCTGATCATAAAGATCTTGGCATGAGACTCTTTATGCCTTAAAAACTCAACATCTTAGAAAGAAAGCCATTAAGAACAAGAAAACTCCAAACTTGAAAACCTTTTCGACCCCTTCAAATCCTCTCAACCCCAAAACCCGATTAAACTACTCACTACACATTAAGTAAACCAAACAGAGCATGAAGAATGAAACGACGAACATGAAAAAGATAGATTAAGCTTAAACGATTCGATACAAAGCAAGAAAAGCTTCATAATCCAACAATGGCGAAATCGCCTTCGAACAGAGAGAAAAAGATGATAAAAAGATAATAGTGAATATGTGTCTAAAAGCATGCTCGTCGCCTTGCCAAAACAGGCAAACATTCTGATGGTCCCCCCTTCGCTAGGGGCCAAAAGCGGTTAAAGTACACTGAGATCGACTTCGGGATCGAGTAGCTCTCTCGATCACTTTCGGACATCGTGCCTTCAGCTCGATCTTTGTCTCGATCTTCCTCGGTGGATCGGGTGCTTCGTTCGATCTTGGAGTCGATCTTTGGAAGATCGATTGGTGGACTCGATCCAGCTCTCGCTCTGCATGGCGTCATTCACGTCCGTACTCCTTGATCGATTGCTTCACTCGATCTCCGTCTCGATCAATTCCCTTTGATCGGCTGGGCTACTCGATCTTCTGGTCGATCTCATCTAGATCGACCGGCCATGCTCGAACCTCCTCTCGATCTCTGGTCGTTAGCAAGCATTCCCGAATTCTTCAAGTCCCACGAACTTCCTCACGAGCCTCAACACGTCCACGAGCCCTCCAAGGCTCCAAAGTAGCCGAAAACAACCTGTATGCGATGCAAAATGCAAGAAATATGCATATGCTGGTGCAAGAACACTCTAGGACCTAAAGTGATGCAAACTAACCTAAAATGCAATGTATATGCGTGAGAAACTAACTTATATGTATGCAAAATGCATGGAATATGCAGCTATATCAACACACTTAACTTAAAAAGCATAAAATTGAAACAGAAAGTAAGCAAAAATATGTACAAGGATTGTCATGGGAATGCCTCCTTAGTGCGCTTGTTTTACGTCGCTAGCTTGACTTTACTTGGTCAGTCCAGAGGGGGGTCTTGGAGTAGCAACAAGGTACTCTCCTTGCTGCAATAACTCGCCAAGTAGGGCTTGACTCTGTGCCCATTTACCGTGAAACTCTGTCCACTCTTGCCAACCAAAGTAACTGCTCCATGCGGTACAACTTCTCTTATCTCAAAAGGACCGCTCCATCTAGACTTGAGATTTCCTGGAAACAACTTCAACCGCGAGTTGTAGAGCAGAGCCAGGCTTCCCTCTTTGAGCTCCTTAAGCACCAGCTTCTAGTCATGAACCGCCTTGGTCCTTTCTTTGTTGATCTTGGCGCTCTCATAAGCGTCCAGCCTTAACTCATCAAGCTCATGGAGTTGCACCAACCTTCTCTCTTGTGCTGTCTTGAGACTGAAGTTTACTTGCTTCAGAGCCCAAAGAGCTCTATGCACTAGCTCCACAGGGAGGTGACAAAACTTGCCGTAGAGGAGGTTGAAAGGAATGGTACCAATATGAGTCTTGAAAGCAGTTATATACGCCCAAAGAGTGTCAGCAAGCTTGCTTGCCCAATCCTTTCTAGTTACCCCCGCGGTTCTCTCTAGAATAACCTTGATTTGCCTATTTGACACTTCCACTTGGCCGCTGGTTTGAGGGTGATAGGGCGTAGCTACCTTGTGTCTAACTCCATACTTCTTCAAAAGACCCTAAAAGACTTTGTAGATGAAGTGGCTGCCTCCATCACTGATCACTACCTTGGGAACCACAAATCTTGGAAAGATGATCATCTTGAATAGCTTGACTACCACCTTTGAATCATTAGTTGGTGAGGCTATAGCTTCCACCCACTTAGACGCATAGTATACTGCTACCAAGATATATTTGTTGCCGTATGATGATGGGAACGGACCCATAAAATCTATTCCCTAAGCGTCAAAGACATCTACCTCAAAGATAGGTACCTGTGGCATCTCATTCCTCTTTGTGATGTTCCCAGGTCTTTGGCAAGCTTCACACGTCTTTACAAACTCATGAGCGTCCTTGAAGAGTGTTGGCCACCAAAACCCGGCTTGTAAAACCTTTGTAGCTGTCTTGAATGAAGCGAAGTGTCCACCATAAGTCAAACCGTGGCAATGAAGAAGAATGTCTTTTGCTTCTTCTCTTGAGACACACCTCCGGTATAAGCTGTCTACTCCCCTCTTGTACAGATAGGGATCATCCCAAAAGTAATGAGAGATGTCCCCCATGAACTTCTTCTTATGGTAATAGTCAAGGTGAGTAGGCTCTTCTCCGCAAGCCAAGTAGTTGACAATATCAGCATACCATGGTAGTTCTTCTTCTTTGAAACTCAAGACTTCTTAAGCTTATCCTCTAGCTTTGTACATACCACAGTGTTGACCACCATAAGCTGCTCTTCAGGGAGTGACTCATCCAAAGGCAAGACATCATTCACTATCATCCGTGAGAGATGATCCGCTACACCATTCTCAATCCCCTTCTTGTCTTTGATCTCAATGTCAAATTCTTGTAAGAGAAGGATCAACCTTAAGAGCCTCGACTTGGTGTCATTCTTGGAGTAGATGTACCTCAAGGCAGCGTGATCAGTGTAAACAATGACCTTAGAACCCACTAAGTTAGATCTAAACTTCACAAAAGCAAAGACAACGGCTAGTAGCTCTTTCTCGGTGGTTGCATACTTCACTTGCGTGTCATCCAAGGTACGGCTTGCATAGTAAATCACATGCAGCTTCTTATCCTTCCTCTGACGCAAAACAGCACCCATGGCGTAGTCACTCGCGTTGCACATAATCTCAAACGGCAGATCCTGATATCATTGCATATTGCATACATTCTGCATACTCATTAGGTAGTTTTTCATGCATTTGTATCATGTTTTAGGCTAGATTCCATCACTTAGGGTCCTAGAGCATTCTTGCATCAGCATGTGCATTTTCTCTGCATTTTGCATTCATTCCAGGTTGTTTCTGGTTGCTTTGGAGACACGGAGGTTCGTGGAGGTGTGGAGGCCGATGTAGCAGTTCATGGAAGCTCGGGAGTGTGCTAAGGACCAGTGATCGAGGAGCAGATCGAGCATGGCCGGTCGATCTAGGAGTTGATCGACCAGAAGATCGAGCCAACTAGGCGATCCAAGGATAATGATCGAGATGGAGATCGAGTGAAGCAATCGATGTATCGGTACAGACGTAAATGACGCCATGCAGAGCGAGAGCCGGATCGAGTACACCACTCGATCCTCCCGAAGATCGATACCGAGATCGGATGCAACACTCGATTCACCGAAGAAGATCGAGACCCGGATCGAGCTGAAGACACGATGGCCGGATATGATCGATAGAACAACTCGATCCAATATCGATCTCTGTCCTTTCAACCGTTTTTGGCTGTTAGCGAAGGGGGGACCATTGGACTGTTTTGACATTTTAGGCAAGGCGGCGAATGCTTTTTCGAGAACTTTTAGATTTTCTAACTTTTTCCTTCAAGTTTTCTCTCTCGTTTTCGGAAGAACACCATTGTTAAACCAGTTTTCTTTGCAAGCTTTTGTATTCTCGAACCTTATCGTTTAATCTAGTCGTTGTTTCATGTTTATCGTTTCATCTCTTCCACCTTGCTTGATTTACTTTATGTGTAGTGAGTAGTTTACTTTGGGTTAGGGGTCGAGAGGATTAAGGGGTAGAAAAGGTTCGATCTTGGTTTGTTTTCTAAACGTTTTTAAGGCTATCTCTTCTAAGGTGTTGAAAGCTTAATGCTTGAAGACTCTCACGCCAAGAGCTTCATGATCCGAGAGGTCCCTTACCTTGACAGGATCCAGGGGCCTCGGAAAATCTCACCTTAGAGACTAGTTACCCCTTCCCAAAAGCCATGGAAGTTTGGGGGACTAGTTAAGCCATTGTTCGAAATCTGTTTTCCTTGCCTTTCGACCTCTCTTTCCACCAAAAGCCATGGGTTTGGAGGAGAGGATGAAAGAGTGATCTATACCGAAAGCCACGGATAGATCTTGTTTTGTTTTCGAGGCTTAGAGATCCTCACCAAGTGAGTCGATCCAAAGTTTCAAACCCAAGAACGTTCCTTGAAACCCCTTATATGAATCTCAACCCTCAAGCCCTCTCTTCTAGCATATTTACGTCTCATATCATCTTTAGCTTGTTACCTGATAGCATCCTGGTCTTTAGATTCATTGTTCTTACGGTTTTAGACGAGATCGATCGTTTCTGCTCGATCTAGTGGTCGATCTTGTGGTCGATCCACTAGTCGAATTTTAACAATTCGAAGCTCTTCTCTTTAATTTATCTGTTTGTTCCTCGTGGTAACTGCTTCCTTTATAGTATTTTTAAAATAGGTTTCACTCCATTTAGATTGTTGCATTTAGTCTTTAGATTATTTCTCATAAACTGTCTCATTTGCTTAGATTTGTCTTAGACCATGCATTCTCTGTGGATTCTCTATCATCTAGAAGTGGATTGACACTCTCCTGCTTGCCTTACTACAACATTGCTTGCATTAGAGTTTTGATAACCTCTCTGCTGCATTAGACCATAAGAAAAGCGATTATCAAATGGCGCCGTTGCCATTCTAGGTTGCTTAGAGAACATAGAGATTTGGGTCTTAGCAAAGACTAAGTCTTTACCTTTTTCAAGTTACTAATCCTACTACTCTAAACCGTGTGTTTTCAGGTACATGAATCTTCGTTCAAGGGGAGACAACAATCTTCTACAACCCTTAGACAACATTCATCAGCTTGGTCACTCACGGCAAAGAAGAGTCAAAGATCAAACAAGAGCCTTTGAGGAGATTGTTCAGCAAGGTCTGGTTAACTTTGAAGACATGGCTGCACAAGAGCATCCAGAAGGACCACCTCCAGCAGGACGGGGCAATGGAAACCCCCAACACGCGGCTAGACCTCCGAGGATCATAGGAGCCGGAGATGCTCCCAATACCCACCACAATAGGTTTGGGATCACTCCTCCTCCGGTACAAAACAATAACTTTGAGATCAAGCCGGGGTTCATATCTATGGTGCAAAACAACAAGTTCCACGGCTTAGCAATGGAAGACCCCTTGGAGCACTTGGACAATTTCGAGCAAGCGTGTGGAATGATTAAGATCAACGGTATATCAGAAGATGCCTTCAAGCTGCGTCTCTTCCCCTTTTCACTCGGAGACAAAGCTAGACATTGGGAGAAGACCCTCCCACAAGGCACCATCACATCATGGGCTGAATGTAAGAAGGCTTTCCTCTCAAAGTTCTTCTCAAGCACCAGGACTGCTCGGTTGAGAAGCCAAATCAGCGGTTTCACTCAAAGGAACAATGAGACATTCAATGAGGCTATGGAGAATTTCAAAGATTACACGATCCAATGCCCTCATCACGGGTTCAGTGAGGAGACTCTACTCAGTACCATATACCGTGGGGCTTCACCAAAGATCCGGTTGTTGCTTGATACAGCTAGCAAAGGGAACTTCCTCGGTCAAGAAGTAGAAGAGGGTATGGAGCTGATAGAGAACCTGGCATTGAGTGATGGAAACTATGCTGAGGATTATGACCGAGCACCGAGGGGATCAGAATTAGAGTCTCACAAGAAGGAGCTCAAATCGTTGCATAAGAAGATTGACAAGTTGGTTTTAGCTAACCAGAAGCATGTTCACTTCGTTGGTGAAGCTGATGAAAACCAAGAGGAGTTAGAGCCAAGCCAAGAAGAAGCAATTGGGTGGCTGGAAAAAACAACTACAAGTCTCAAGGCTACAACCAAGGCTACCAGAACAACAACCTCTCTTACCGAAACACCAATGTAGCCAACCCTAAAGATCAAGTGTACCCTGCTCAACAAGCTAAGCCTTTCATCCCTTACAACAAAGGTTTTCAACCGAGCAGTGGTTTCCAAGGTCAAGGGCAAGGCAATTTCCAAGGTCAAGGGCAACAACAACAAAACAAGGGTTATACTACCAACTACCCTCCGGGCTTTACACCTCAACAGCAACAACAACCGATGCAACAACAAGTTGATCCGGTTCAAGCAATGTTCCAACAGCTAATACAAGGGCAAGCTTCTACAAATCAGAAGTTCGCTGAAATGAACACTCGGCTAGATGCATCCTTAACCGACTTCTCCACTCAAATCACAAACCTCAACAACAAAATAAAGCAGCTGGAGAAGGGCAAGGCAAGCACGAGTGGACAGAACAGCCTCCCGGGAAAGTGTGAGCAAAACCCTAAGGAGTATGCCAATGCTATTACGTTACGAAGTGGCAAAGAGCTTGAGCCTCCGGTCTCTACCAAGAACAACGAGGACGTTGTAATTCAAGAGGGGGAGGGTAAACTTTCAGCTGATAATAAGGAGATAAACTTTGACAACGTATGGATCCAAGGACCGAGAAGAGGTGACAAGGCATTCATTGAGAAAAAGGCTGAGAAAACCACCAAGGAAAAGGATGACTACGTGCCCCCACTTGACGTACCAAAGTTGCCATTCCCGGGTCGTTTCAAAAAGCAGTTAATAGAGAAACACCGGATCCTGTTTGAGAAGCACTTGAGAGACGTGGAGATAAAGTTGCCTCTTGTAGACTGTCTCGCTATGATGCCCAAGTGCGCCAAGTTTTTCAAGGACACCCTTGTGAAGAAGAACAAAGAAAGCAAAGAGGTGCTTGAACTAAGCGAAGAGTGTAGAGCGGTTATTCATAAGGAGATAGTGCCTAAGAAGCTGGGAGACCCGGGAAGCTTCACCATACCTTGTGCTTTAGGTCCTCTAGAGTTCAAGAGTTGCTTGTGTGATCTCGGAGCTAGCATAAACTTGATGCCTCACTCCGTGGCTAAGAAGCTTGGTTTCACTCGGTTTAAGGAATGTCGGATCACATTGGTGCTGGCTGATAGAAGCGTGAGATTACCGGTAGGGCTGCTCGAAGACTTACCGGTGCGAATCAGTGGTGTGAATGTACCTACAGACTTTGTAGTGCTGGAGATGGACGAGGAGCCGAAAGACCCACTCATCTTAGAGAGACCATTCCTCGCAACCGCCAGAGCCATAATAAACGTGAAGAATGGGAAGATTGCCTTGCATTTGGGGAAAGAGATCAGGCTAAACTTTGACATCAACAAGGTTCTAAATAAGCCAACCATTGAAGGACAAGCTTTCTATATCGAAACGATGGATGCCTTGGCGGATGAGTTGCTGGAAGAGCTAGCTTTAGAAGACCATTTGAAGCTAGCACTCACTAAGGAGCCAGGAGAGTTTTGCTATGTGGACCAAAGGACCCAAGAGTACGTGAACCTGCTAGATTCGAGGAGAATCATCAAGAATGAAGAAGGATGTTGCCTAGAAATCGACCCCGAGATCGACGCTATCACTCGATCCAGGAGTCAGATCGACAAGCCAATCGAGAACCCAACTCGATCCGGTGCAACAATCGACCAACATATCGAGAATGATGCTCGATCAGAAGAAACAATCGAGTTGACGATCGAGAAAGACCCCCCGATCATTTCGGAGTCCAATCAAGAGATCGACTCAACGTCTCGATCCCTTACTCGATCCATATCAAATCGAGTAAGTGAATCGAGTGAAATGGCTTGATCTAGACGACATCGAGAGGAGAATCGACCGGAGGACTCGATCACAGAAGGGATAGCGATAGAGGAAAGCAGTCTGAAGGGCCATGCCTCGAGTTCAAGGGAGAGTTCCAAGGAGGAGAACAACAACAACAGCCACGAGGATGACTGGAGTGAGCTGTTAGCCCTTAAGGAGCTCCCAAAAGGGCTAAGGTATGCTTTCTTAGGACCTAATGACACCTATCCTGTGATAGTAAATGAAAACCTTAGTGATGATGAGTTGCACTCGCTCTTAACTGAGCTGAGAAAGTATAGGAAGGCCATTGGGTACTCTTTAAGTGACATCAAAGGCCTTTCACCGATGCTTTGCACTCATAGGATTCACTTGGATAATGAGAACGCCACTTCTGTAGAACATCAAAGGCGTTTGAATCCTAACTTGAAAGAGGTTGTTAAGAAGGAAATCCTTAAGATTTTAGAGGCTGACGTGATCTATCCCATAAGTGACAGCACGTGGGTTTCACCTGTACACGTGGTGCCTAAGAAGGGAGGGATCACGGTCATAAGGAATGAAAAGGATGAACTTATCCCTACTAGGACCATTACTGGTCATAGAATGTGTATTGACTATAGAAAGCTTAACCTTGCGACTAGAAAAGACCATTTCCCTTTGCCTTTTATTGATCAGATGCTTGAGAGACTTGCGAATCACCCTTACTACTGTTTTCTCGATGGGCATAGCGGTTTCTTCCAAATACCTATCCACCCAAACGATCTGGAGAAAATGACTTTTACATGTCCCTACGGTACCTTTGCATATCGAAGGATGCCGTTTGGATTGTGTAATGCACCGGCTACCTTTCAGCGGTGTATGATGTCGATCTTCTCCGATCTTATAGAGGAGATGGTAGAAGTGTTTATGGATGACTTCTCTGTGTATGGTGCGTCCTTTCCTGCGTGTTTGTTGAATCTTTGCAGGGTACTTAAACGTTGTGAAGAAACAAACCTGGTGCTGAACTGGGAGAAATGCCACTTCATGGTCAAGGAAGGGATAGTACTCGGTCACAAGATTTCAGAGAGGGGTATTGAGGTTGATCAGGCTAAGGTTGAGGTTATGATGGGTTTGGAGCCACCGGTTAATGTTAAAGGGACTAGAAGCTTCTTGGGACACGCAGGGTTCTATAGGCGCTTCATCAAAGATTTCTCCAAGATTGCACGCCCCCTTACACGGCTGTTATGCAAGGAAGCTGAGTTTGTATTCGATGAGGAGTGTTTGAAGGCTTTCGTGACCATCAAGGAAGCCCTCACGTCAGCCCCTATAGTCCAAGCACCAGACTGGTCTCTCCCTTTTGAGATTATGTGTGATGCTAGTGACTATGCTGTAGGAGCAGTCCTTGGTCAGAAGAAGGACAAGAAGCTACATGTGATCTATTATGCTTCAAGGACTTTGGATGACACGCAATCACGATACACCACTACGGAGAAGGAGCTGCTTGCAGTAGTCTTCGCCTTTGAGAAGTTCAGATCGTATCTCGTTGGCTCCAAGGCTATTGTATACACGGATCATGCTGCTCTACGATACATCTACTCAAAGAAAGACATTAAGCCTCGGCTCTTAAGATGGATTCTCTTACTTCAGGAGTTTGACATGGAAATTAAAGACAAGAAGGGGATAGAAAATGGAGTCGCTGACCACCTCTCAAGACTAAGGATCAACGAGTCTCTCCCTTTAGACGATTCTCTTCCAGAAGAACAACTTATGGCGATTACTACTGCTGTTTGTGGGAAGCTAGAAGGAAGGTTTGAGGAAGTGTTGAGTTTTAAAGAGGAGGATCTACCATGGTATGCTGATATGGTGAACTACCTAGCATGTGGTGAGGAGCCAACACATCTCAACAGCTATCACAAGAAGAGGTTTTTGAGGGAGGCTAGTGACTACTTTTGGGATGAGCCTTACCTATACAAAAGAGGAGTAGACAGCTTGTACCGAAGATGTGTTACAAAGGAAGAAGCCAGGGATATCCTCTATCATTGCCACGGCTCTTCCTACGGAGGACACTTCGCTTCATTCAAAACTGCCACGAAAGTGTTGCAAGCGGGTTTCTGGTGGCCGTCTATCTTCAAAGATGCACACGAGTTTGTGAAGAGCTGTGAGGCATGTCAGCGAGCAGGGAACATTACCAAGAGGAATGAAATGCCTCAAGTTCCTATCTTCGAGGTTGACGTGTTCGATGCGTGGGGTATTGACTTCATGGGGCCTTTTCCTTCTTCATACGGCAACAAGTACATCTTAGTAGATGTGGATTATGTCTCCAAATGGGTTGAGGCTGTTGCTTCCCCTACAAACGACTCTAAGGTTGTGATCAAGTTGTTCAAGAGTATCATCTTTCCAAGGTTTGGGGTACCCAAGGTTGTTATAAGTGATGGAGGAAGCCATTTTGTAAACAAGGTTTTTGAGAGCCTCTTGAGAAAGTATGGGGTTAAGCATAAGGTGGCTACACCGTATCATCCTCAAACGAGCGGTCAGGTGGAAGTCTCTAACAGGCAGATCAAAGCTATTCTGGAGAAGACCGTTGGAGCAACAAGGAAGGACTGGTCAGTGAAACTGGACGATGCTCTTTGGGCCTACCGTACTGCCTTCAAGACGCCGATTGGTACAACCCCTTTCACTCTACTCTATGGCAAGGGTTGTCACCTCCCGGTTGAGCTGGAACACCGTGCATTGTGGGCTGTGAAGAGGCTGAACTTTGATCTCAAGACGGCTCAAGAAAGGCGTCTTATTCAGCTACACGAACTGGACGAGTTGAGGTTGAATGCTTACGAGAGTTCCAAGATCTACAAGGAGCGGACTAAGGAGGCTCATGACAAGAAATTGGTTGCCAAGGAGCTTAAGGAAGGAGGACTGGTGTTGCTGTACAACTCGAGGCTGAAGCTCTTCCCGGGCAAGCTGAAATCAAGGTGGAGCGGACCGTTCGTGATTCAAGAGGTCTTGCCATATGGAGCTGTTACTCTGATGGGAAGAAGTGGTAGTGCATTCACCGTCATCAGACACAGAGTCAAGCCCTACCTGGCGGACAGCTTTGACAAGGAGAGTACCTCGGTGCTTCTCCAAGACCCACCATCCGCCTAGACCAAGTAAGGTCTAGCTAAAGACGTTAAAGAAAGTGCACTTGGGAGGCATTCCCATGTTTATCTTGTACATATTTTTGCTTTTATTTCTCTTTCAGCTTTATGTTTTTATGTTTTTAGTGTGTAGGAACAGGTATAAGAAATCTAAACCTTATCTTTGGGTTCCAAAAGGGGCAATAGGGGTTAAGATAAAGCTAGAGATCGAGTGCTAGATCGACTGATCCTGGCTCGATCTTTGGTAGATCGAGCCAGTGAATCGAGAGGAGCCAGTCGATCTAGACGAGAACGAGTGACAAGATCGACCTTGACGAAAAAGGATCGATCGATCCAAATAGGATCGACCGATCTAATTTCTCTCGGAAAATCTGTTGAAAATTGATCGATCACTCGACTCGATCCATCACTCGATCTATGCTAAATCGACCCCTAAATCGAGGACATAGCTCGATCAGAGGGACTTAGCCGAGGAGCCAACATCTCAATGATCGAGAGAGCCAATCGATACAGGGCTCGATTAACCTTGAATCGAGTCACAAATCGAGTAACCCTCTCGATCTAAGCCATTTTAGGCATGAGATCGAGTCCTAGATCGACCAAAAGGACTCGATCTCATGCCGAGGTAACAATTTTCTTTCCCTCCTTTACTCCTTTCCCTCCAATTTTTAAATTCAAAACTTGGTCAAGGCAAGCATCTTTGACCATGAAAGATGTGCCTTGACCAAGACTTTTGTCAGAAAACCACTTTGACCACCCATTGTTTTGGTTTGTTAAACTCTTTAAATGTTTCAATCTATTCCTCACCCTCTCATTTCTGTTTGCTCGAGTTTTTCTTACAAAGAGAGTGAGAATTTAAAAGCTTTTAAAGTTTAGCAAAGATATCCTCTACTCTTGCAAAGGTATTTTCAAGGTTTAATGATTTTATTTCAAGAAAATCTCCTTAAAAATCGCAAGTTCTTGTTCTAGGATATAGGATCGGATTTGAATTTTTAAAATTAGCTAAGGAATAGGAAAAATTCTTAATTTTCAGTATCTCAAAGATTTTATTTTCTTTTATCTAGCTATTATTTTTATTTGATCCCCAAAATTCTAGAGTAGTTTATATAAATCTTCTTCTCCTCTTCTCTTATTCTCATTCAATCGCCCCTTGCTAATCATTCTCTAGAAAAATTTGTTTTAGGAGCAATGGCACCAAAGAGAACAAGAGAGGAGCGAGTGCAAGAAGGAGAAACACAAGAAGTGGTGGTTCAAGAGAGGGTCCGGTGGAGCAAAGATGAGAAGAGGGATAAGAAGAGGTTGGAGAGGCTTCGGTTTGAACCTACAAAGTTTGCTGATCGAGAGCTTCTGTCCAGGCTCGGGATCCTTGGAGACTTCGACCAACTCCTCAAGAACATTGGTCTGAGGTGCTTATCGCGGATGGACTGCCCTACAATTCCCGAGGTGACGATAGATTTCCTAGCCACTTTGGAGTTCTGGTACGAGAATCCGAGTGCACCTGTTCCTTCTCAAGGCCGTCTCTATTTCAAGGTTGGCCGCCAAGCCTACACACTATCCATCCCCGAGCTATGCCAAGCCTACGGTCTCAAGGCTGATGCACACAAGGTGGAGTTCCCAGCCTTCAAGAAAGCCGACGAGTTTTGGGACCTAATCAGCAATGAAGACTACAAAGCAAACACCGCCAAGATCAAGAGAGTTAGGAGTCCGGTGCTGAGGTATACTTTGAAGCTGATAGCTAATACATTCAGTGGGAGGTCTGTTGCTCCTACTGTCACGAAGACGGAGCTGTGCTTCCTTTTCCAAGGCGTGAAGCATTTGGTGTCTGATCCGGATGCGAATGAAGAACCCATAGAAGATGAACTCGGCGATGAAGTGAATTACGGCTATGTGCTCGCGGCTTCTCTGGTGAAGTACAAGGCTTATGCCTTACGGTGCAAGGCAACCTCTTCCTATATTGGCGGTTTCCTTACTCCTTTGTTCGTGCAAGCCGGTGTGCCCATCCATGACTTTGCTCACGTCCCAAACAGAGCTTTCATGGATGAAGCATACATGAGAAACACTGATAGCTTGGGACGCACGCCAGCAGAAGGGTTTTATGCTTACCTCTTCATAGATGAGGAAGACAAGAAGAGAGTGTGCATCCTCCCCAACAAAGACGAGACCGAGCTGCTTGGTGTTGGGAACATCGAGTTCTTACCCATGGAGGAAGAATGCTTTGCCCCTTTAGGAGGACCGCCTGCTTCAGCCATTGCCCCACGCCAAAGGTCAGAGTCTCCAGGAACAGAGGATGAGATGCCCGAGGTTTACACACTTCCCAAGCTGGATTTTGAGCCTAAGACCAAAACCGAGAAGTTCTTAGCCTCGGTGGTGGAGATGCAGCGGAAGATAAACAAGTGGCAAGGGAAGATGCTTCAGAAGCTGGGGAAGAAGGTCAAACAACTCCAAGGAAGCCAGCCTAAGCCAGCTGTAAGCCAGGAGATACAACAACCCGAGAAGAGGAGACTCTCAACCGGAGGAGTTGTGATCCGCGAGACCCAAGGAGAAAACATTCAACCGGCTCGCCACTCCCTCCAAGAACCAGGCAACAATCTGTAGCTCCTCTGGAACATCCTCAAGTTCCAGCCGAGCCTAGACAAGAGGTAACAACCTTCCTCCATTGTATATAACCGCACATCTTTGTTTCTTGCATTGTGTTTGTTTGCTTCTTCGGATGAGTTTGCCACCGGGACGGTGTCAAGCAAGTTTGGGGGAGTACTTGTGTGATTTAATCTTGTGTTCTTTGATCTTATTTTCCTTTTTGCATCCTTGAGTCTTAGTTCATGAAAAATTGGTAAAATTTTTAAATTTTTTTCAAAGATTCATGTAGTTGCATTCATCTCTTTAAAAACATGTTAGGATTGAGTCTAGAATTTCTCATATCACCTAGGTTGTTTGCATTTTGCATAAAGGGGTTAGAATTTCTTAAAAAGCTGTTTTACTTATGAATCATTTCAATGCCCTAGTTAGTAGTTCTCTAATACTTTGTTTATGCTTTGAAAGTAAGTTCTAACCATGCTTGGATCACTAGTTAGGATTTTTGTGACTTGAATTGAACTCTCATGATTTGAAACTCATCCTACTAAGTGAAAACCTTAATTTCAAAATCTAATTATCATTCTTATGCATTTGAAAATGAACACATGGTTTTAAAATATTTAGGCTCTCTTCTTCCTTTTTACCACTCTTTGTGAGCCTAAGTAGAACTCCCTCCTTAAACCTTACCCTCCTTTGAAGCCAAATGTTCTTGTGTGACATCTTTGTGAGGCCTTATTTTCGGTTTGAACTTGGCATAAAGTGTTAGGTTTAGGCGACATGATTTGGTTTTCATAATTGATTGCTAGCTTTACATTTTGAAGCTAGGTATAGGCTTAGGATAAGTTTGGGGGATCATTGGGGTTGCTTTCTTGTGAATTTGTTTTCGGTTCAAAAGAGTTTGTGTTTTAAGGAAAGAAATGAGGTTTTAAGTGAAAGGTTTGTTTTTTAAAACATAAGTATGCTCTAATTTCAGGAGGTAGCTCTCCATAATAAAATAAAATAAAAAGAAAGAAAGAAAAAAAGAAAAGAAGAAAAAAATAAAAGAGCCTAAGTGCTAAGTAAATAAAAAAAAAAAAAAAGAAAAAAAAAGATGGTATCAGAAAAATAGTAATAATAAGAGAGCTACTAATAAGAAATTTCTAAGAACAAAAATATTTTTCGAAACCTTTTCACTAGCCTAAAAAGTTTAAAAATGTCTTTATTTTGAATTAGGGATTGCTAAGTTGAGAAGAAGGGGTAGACTCTTAAGTGGTGAGTGCGGATTAAATTTCTTAAATGAGAGGGGTGTAGGACTGTTTGATAGTTTACATGGGTAGATGAGAATCTAATCATGTATGCATAAATTGTCTTTACCTTTAGCATTATGCATTAGTTCAAACCATTTTTGAGAGAAACCCTTGTCTAATTGTAAACCCTAATCAAATGAGATCATTCTATGCTCATAACCATAACCCTTAGCCAAATGTGTTTTGCTTTTAAGTGCATAAGTTTGATTCATGGTTCGAATGTTAATGAATGTTAAAGGATGAATTTCTTTGATTGTTAGGAATAAGAGACTCATGATTTGAATTTCTTTGTGTGATGAGTATGGCTAAGTCCTTTGGAGTATGAGTGTAAGCTTAGCATTTTAGAACTGTTAACTAGGACATTGAGATGATCTATTCGAAAGGCACCTTTGCAAAAAGTTTAAAACCCCTTTGAATTTTCTGAAAACCTCTCTTCCTTACCTGTTTTTTGTTGCTTGAGGGCAAGCAAGAAGTAAGTTTGGGGGAGTTGATATCATTGCATATTGCATACATTCTGCATACTCATTAGGTAGTTTTTCATGCATTTGTATCATGTTTTAGGCTAGATTGCATCACTTAGGGTCCTAGAGCATTCTTGCATCAGCATGTGCATTTTCTCTGCATTTTGCATTCATTCCAGGTTGTTTCTGGTTGCTTTGGAGACACGGAGGTTCGTGGAGGTGTGGAGGCCGATGTAGCAGTTCATGGAAGCTCGGTAGTGTGCTAAGGACCAGTGATCGAGGAGCAGATCGAGCATGGCCGGTCGATCTAGGAGTTGATCGACCAGAAGATCGAGCCAACTAGGCGATCCAAGGATAATGATCGAGATGGAGATCGAGTGAAGCAATCGATGTATCGGTACAGACGTAAATGACGCCATGCAGAGCGAGAGCCAGATCGAGTACACCACTCGATCCTCCTGAAGATCGATACCGAGATCGGATGCAACACTCGATTCACCGAAGAAGATCGAGACCCGGATCGAGCTGAAGACACGATGGCCGGATATGATCGATAGAACAACTCGATCCAATGGTCGATCTCTGTCCTTTCAACCGTTTTTGGCTGTTAGCGAAGGGGGGACCATTGGACTGTTTTGACATTTTAGGCAAGGCGGCGAATGCTTTTTCGAGAACTTTTAGATTTTCTAACTTTTTCCTTCAAGTTTTCTCTCTCGTTTTCGGAAGAACACCATTGTTAAACCAGTTTTCTTTGCAAGCTTTTGTATTCTCGAACCTTATCGTTTAATCTAGTCGTTGTTTCATGTTTATCGTTTCATATCTTCCACCTTGCTTGATTTACTTAATGTGTAGTGAGTAGTTTACTTTGGGTTAGGGGTCGAGAGGATTAAGGGGTAGAAAAGGTTCGATCTTGGTTTGTTTTCTAAACGTTTTTAAGGCTATCTCTTCTAAGGTGTTGAAAGCTTAATGCTTGAAGACTCTCACGCCAAGAGCTTCATGATCCGAGAGGTCCCTTACCTTGATAGGATCCAGGGGCCTCGGAAAATCTCACCTTAGAGACTAGTTACCCCTTCCCAAAAGCCATGGAAGTTTGGGGGACTAGTTAAGCCATTGTTCGAAATCTGTTTTCCTTGCCTTTCGACCTCTCTTTCCACCAAAAGCCATGGGTTTGGAGGAGAGGATGAAAGAGTGATCTATACCGAAAGCCACGGATATATCTTGTTTTGTTTTCGAGGCTTAGAGATCCACACCAAGTGAGTCGATCCAAAGTTTCAAACCCAAGATCGTTCCTTGAAACCCCTTATATGAATCTCAACCCTCAAGCCCTCTCTTCTAGCATATTTACATCTCATATCATCTTTAGCTTGTTACCTGATAGCATCCTGGTCTTTAGATTCATTGTTCTTATGGTTTTAGACGAGATCGATCGTTTCTGCTCGATCTAGTTGTCGATCTTGTGGTCGATCCACTAGTCAAATTTTAACAATTCGAAGCTCTTCTCTTTAATCTATCTGTTTGTTCCTCGTGGTAACTGCTTCCTTTCTAGTATTTTTAAAATAGGTTTCACTCCATTTAGATTGTTGCATTTAGTTTTTAGATTATTTCTCATAAACTGTCTCATTTGCTTAGATTTGTCTTAGACCTTGCATTCTCTGTGGATTCTCTATCATCTAGAAGTGGATTGACACTCTCCTGCTTGCCTTACTACAACATTGCTTGCATTAGAGTTTTGATAACCTCTCTGCTGCATTAGACCATAAGAAAAGCGATTATCAGATCCCAATCCGGAGCTTGTACTATAGGCGCGCTGACTAGAGCTTCCTTGATCGTGTTAAAGGCTTGAAGGCATTCTTCATCAAAGATGAACTCGGCTTCTTTGCACAGTAGCTTTGTAAGAGGACGTGCTATCTTGGAGAAATCCTTGATAAACCTCCTGTAGAAGCCGGCGTGCCCCAAGAAGCTCCTTATCCCTTTCACATTAACCGGCAGCTCCAAGCTCCTCATAACCTCTATCTTTGCTTTGTCAACCTCAATCCCATGCTTAGAAACCTTGTGCCCAAGTACAATGCCTTCTTCACCATAAAGTGACACTTTTCCCAGTTGAGCACCATGTTTGTCTCCTCATACCTCTTGAGAACCTTGCAAAGATTTGACAAACAACCACCATAGGAAGCACCATACACAGAAAAATCATCCATAAAAATTCCACCATTTCCTCTATAAGATCCGAGAAGATAGACATCATGCACCTTTGAAAGGTTGCTTGTGCATTACATAACCCAAATGGCATTCTTCGATAAGCAAAGGTACCATAAGGGCATGTTAATGTTGTCTTCTCTTGGTCATTAGGATGAATAGGGATTTGAAATAAACCGCTATATCCATCTTGGAAACAATAGTATGGATGATTAGCTAATCTCTCTAGCATTTGATCAACGAAAGGAAGAGAAAAATGATCTTTTCTAGTGGCTGAGTCAAGTTTCCTATAATCAATACACATTCTGTGTCCAGTTATTGTTCTTGTAGGAATCAACTGATCTTTTTTTCATTTCTTATAACTGTGATACCCCTTTTCTTTGGTACCACATGGACCGGAGAGACCCATGTGCTATCACTGATAGGGTATATCACGTCAGCTTCTAAAAGTTTTAAGATCTCTTTCTTAACTACTTCGGTCAAATTCGGGTTCAAACGTCTTTGATGTTCTATAGAAGAAGTGTTTTCATCATCTAAGTGAATCCTATGAGTACAAAGCATTGGTAAAAGGCCCTTGATGTCACTTAGAGAATACCCAAGGGCCTTCCTATACTTCCTATACTCCTTAAGGAGTGAGTCTAACTCATCATCACTTAATTTTCATTCACAATGACCGGGTAGGTATCATTTGGTTCCAAGAAAGCGTACCTTAGCCCATTCGGAAGCTTCTTAAGGTCCACCTTTGGGGCTAGCAGCTCGCTCCAGTCCTCCTCTTGGCTTGTGTTGAGGTTGCTGTCCTCCATAGCCTCTCTTGAACCCGAGTCATGAGCTTTCAAGCTGTCTTCTTGAACAGTTGCTACCGCTGAGATCAAACCAGTCAGTCGATCTTCCCCTCGTTTTAGGCTGGATCGATTGCGCTCTCTCGATTTACTTGCTCGATTTGATATGGATCGAGCAGGAGATCGATTCACTGAGTCGTTCTCTGAACTGATTGAGTTGTCTCTCTCGGTCTTCTCATCGATTTCTTTTCTGGATCGACCAATCTCCTCGATCCTCTTGTCGATCGTTTCCCTCAATCGAGTGATCTGATCGATCTCCAGGTCGATCTCTAGGCACTCGCCTTCATCTTCTTTCACAACCTTGCGAGAATCAAGGATGTGTACGTACTCCTGGGTTTGTTCATGCAAGAAACCATACTTCCCACATTCCTTTGTCAAAGCCAGCTGTAGATGATCCTCTTGTGCCAATTCCTCAAGAAACTCATCAGCTAACTCATCCAAAGTTTCAATTTAGAAAGCTTGTCCACCAATCGTTGGCTTCTTTAAGACTTCATTCATGTCAAAGTCCAGCTTGATGTCTTTGCCCAAGTGTAGAGAAATCTTGCCATTCTTCACGTCTATGATGGCTCCAGCAGTCGCTAGAAAGGGTCTATTAAGGATTAGAGGATCTCTTGGTTCTTCATCCATTTCTAGAACTACAAAATCTGTTGGCACATTCACATCACTGATCCTCACGGGCAAATCTTCAAGCACGCCTTTAGGGAGCCTTATACTTCTATCAGCCAGCACGAGTGAGATTCTACACTCCTTAAACTTGATGAAGCCTAGCTTTTTGGAAATGGAGTGAGGCATAAGATTAATGCTTGCTCCTAGATCACACAAGCAACTTTCAAACTTCAAAGGGCCTAGTGCACAAGGGATAGTGAATGAGCCTGGATATCCTAGCTTCTTTGGAACTATCTCCTTGTGGATGATTGCGCTGCATTTTTCACTCAACACCAAGACCTCTTCACTCTCCTTGCTTTTCTTAGTAAGAGTATCCTTGAAGAACTTGGCGCATTTTGGCATCATAGCTAAGCAATCAACCAATGGCAGCTTAATCTCAACATCCCTTATGTGCTTCTCAAACAAGGCTCTATGCTTCTCAAGCAGCTGGTTCTTGAAACGTCCAGGGAAGGGAAGCTTTGGTACGTACGGTGGAGGCACGTAAGCTTATTTTTCTTTGCTAACTTGCTCCACTTTCTTCTCTAAAACTGCTTCCTTGCCTTTCCTTGGCATTTCAATCCAGACATTATCAAACGTGATCTCTTGATCATTTGAGAGCTTACTCCCCCCCTCTTGAATCACAATGTCCTCATTGTCTTCAGGTACAGACCGTGGTGGTAGCTCTTTCCCACTTCTCAAAGTGATCGCATTGCATACTCCTTAGGGTTTTGCTCACACTTCCCGGGTAAGCTACCTTGACCGCTTGAACTTGCTTTGCCTTTCTCTAGCTGGCGTATCTTGTTGTTGAGGTTAGTGATCTGTGTAGATACTTCAGTAAGAGAAGAGTCCAGCCTATTGTTCATATCAACAAACTTCTGATTTGTAGTTGCTTGTCCTTCAAGTAACTGTTGAAACATGTCCTGAACCAGATCCTGAAGTGGCGGTTGAGCTTGTTGCTGCTGAGGCATGAAACCAGGAGGGTAACCTTTGTTGACTTGCTGTTGTTGGCCTTAGAAGTTGCCTTGTCTCTGCCCTTGGTACCCACTATTTTGTGTAAACCCTCCTTTGTTATAAGGAACAAAAGGCTTGCCTTGTTGTGGAGGGTACACTTGATCTTTAGGGTTCTCCACATTGGTACTGCGGTAAGAGAGGTTGTTGTTGCCTTGATACCTATGAACATAGCCCTGTGGCTTAGTATAGGCTTGACCTCCAACCAAATTTGCTTCCTCTTGGCTCTACTCCAGCTCATCTAGAACATCCGCAGCTTCTCCCACAAAGCGTACATGCTTCTGATTTGCAAGTACCAGCTTGTCAATCTTTTCATGAAGTGATTTCAGCTCCTTCTTGTGTGCCTCAAGGTAAGAACCTCTTGGTGCTCTATCATTGTCTTCACTGTAGTTGCCATCACTGAAAGCTAGAATCTCAATGAGCTCCATTCCTTCTTCTACATTTTGGCCAAGAAAGTTGTCTTTACTCGCCGTGTCTAGGAGCATTCGAATCTTGGGAAGAACTCCTCTATAGATGGTGCTCAAGAGTGTCTCCTCACTGAAGCCATGATGAGGACATGCAATGGTGTAGTCCTTGAACTGCTCCATTGCTTCACTAAAGGACTCATTCTGTCTTTGTGTAAAACTGCTAATCTCACTCCTTAGCTGAGCTGTTCTTGTAGTTGAGAAGAACTTAGACAGAAATGCCTTCTTGCAATCAGCCCATGAGGTTATAGTCCCCTGAGGTATGGTCTTCTCCCAATGCCTTCCTTTATCCCCAAGTGAAAAAGGGAAAAACCTAAGCTTAAAGCTGTCCTCCGAGATCCCATTGATCTTGATCATTCCACACAATTGCTCAAAGTTGTCAAGATGCTCCAATGGATCCTCTATTGCAAGCCCATGGAACTTGTTGTTTTGCACCATAGAGACAAATCATGGCTTGATCTCGAAGTTGTTGTTTTGCACCGGTGGAGGAGTGATGCCAAAACGGTTGTGATGAGTGTTTGGAGCATCACACGCACCAATGATCCTTGGTGGTCTTGGGGCGTGGTTGGGGTTTCCATTGCCCCTACCAACAGCAGCGTGGTGATGTTGTCCCTCAGCTTGTTCTTTCTCAGCCATGCCCACACAAACAAAACCTGGTAGCTCCTCAAAGTCTTGTGCTTGTGCTCTTTCCCTTCTTAACCTTGCACTTCCTAGTTGTTGAATACTGTTTAGAGGTTGTAGTAGATTGTTGTCACCTCTAGACCTCAGATTCATGTACCTGAGAAGACAAGTAGGAAGGTAGATAGATTAGTAACCAAAGTAAAAATAAAGACTTAGTCTCTACTAAGCTCCAAATTCTAATACTTTCAACTCAAACCCAAGTTGGCAACGGCGCCATTTGATAAACAGAATGTTTTGGGCAGGTTTTATCAAAGCCAAATGCACAAGTTATGATGTAGTATAGTGCAAGAGGTGTCAATCCAGCCTAGGTTGATGAAAGTTACTAGGAATGCAAGAGCAAAGTAAATCTAACTGAAATCGGGTAAATGGATGAGAAAATATGTAAAAACTAAATGCAAGTGCTAAATGACCAAGAAAACTATTTTAAAATCCCCTCTGATGGGTTAAACAACTACTAGATGACTTCTAGGAATTTAAAATTAAAGACTACTAATTATTAAAAATCCAAATCTAAAAGCAGATAAATAGAGAAATTTCTAACAACTTAGAACAATGATTTTAAAGACTAAAGATGCAAACTTTATGACTAAGAAATGATTAATTTGAGTTTTTAAATGCTAAAAGAGAGGATTCAAGGTTGAGGATCATGTTTAAGAAGGTTAGAGATTCAAGCTTGGGTTTTGAAAACAAGGATCTACACTTTAAGTGCTATCTATAAGCCTTGAGAAGCTAAAAGAGGTTTATCCATGGCGTGTGGTATAAACCCTTTCCTCAACCCTTCTTCCTAACCCATGGCGTGTGGTGGAAAGATGGGTCGAAAAACATTAAGCATAGATCTCAAATAATGGCCTAACTAGCTCCCTAAGCATCCATGGCGTTCGGAAAAGGATGAACTAGTCTATTGGATTTGGTTTTAAGGGATTCCTAAATTCTGTCAAGGTAAGGAAAGCCCTGAGATCAAAGAGATCTTTCCCAAGAATCTCTAAGCATTAAGACCCCATATCCAAGAAGAGAATATATTAAGAACAAGAAAAGTCCCAAGCTTAAACCCTTTAAACCCTTCTTAATCTCCCCAACCTTAAACCCATGCAAAACTACTCACTACACATTGTTAAAACACACGAAAATTAAAAGGATGAAAAGCTAAACATGATTAAACTAGTAAGCAAGAAGATTAATGGAAAAATACATAAGATTAAGCAAGATTAAGAGTTTACAAAAACAAGAAAAGCTTAAAATTTCAACAATGGCGTTTATTTGCCTAAGGAAAAAGCAAAGCTAAAAGAAGAAAAGACATAATGAATGGTTCACATCCTTTCGCCCAAAATTGGCCAACAAGAGAAATGGTCCCCTCACTAGAATCCAAAAGTGAGCTGTCGGATAAGGTTCTGAGATCGAGCTGAGTCGTCGATCTGATCACTCGATCTCCCGGCTAGAACGTCTTTTACTGCTCGATCATTGGGTCGATTCGGTCAGATGGATCAAGTGCTTTTATCGATCTTCTAGTCGATCCTCGGATGATCGAGTCGTGAACTCGATCTGGCTCTCATTCTGCATGGCTTAGTCCACGTCCGTACTCCCGATCGATCACCTTGGTCGATCTTGACTTCGATCCTCTTCCTTGAAATGACCCAACTCACTCGATCTTCTGGTCGATCTAGTCTAGATCGACCTGCCTAGCTCGATCTGCACCTCGATCTCAGTTCCTCAGCTACATGGCCGAGTTCCTCCAAGTGTCCATAAGCTTCCTTTTGAACCTCAGCACATCCACACACCCTCCATAGCTCCATTGCATCCAAAACAACCTGAATATGATGCAAGAAAGCAAGAAATATGCAAAATGCTAATGCAAAGTGTTCTAGGACCTAAAATATGATAAGTGGTGCAAACTAGCCTATTATGCAAGATGTATGCAGAAAATTACGCTAAATGCATGCTAAATATGCGAAATATATGAGTATATCACTTAGCTAACTTATGATGGTGGTCAACGTTAGTTGAGGCAAGTATGAGACAAAATACTTAGGAACTCGGGAGTTCGCTAAGGCAAGTCCATGGGCCAAGACGGACTAACTGTAAGCATGACCTATAATCATTGATAACTGAACTTTTGGAGAAAGTCCAAAGCTAACGGATTATGCTAAGCATTCTTATTGAAAGGAGGTTGAGGTGGGGCGAGTGGAAATACTTAAAATCTTGAGAAGTTTGCTAAGCTACGTATGCACACCAAGAGATTTTCCACATAATGGAAGGGTTTAGCAAGATGGAAAAACCAAAGGGCTAAGTCTTGAGTTAATTAGTGTGGAAAGAGAAGTCTGTTTGATAAGAGTTCGATCTGGAAGTGGTAGGACAAGAGCTCTGCGTGGTGAAGCTGTGAAGCCTTTTCTGTAGACGAATGTTCGGCCAGATGTGGCGTTCATGAATTCTGGTTGGTTGTGGAAATCTGGACCAACGCCGGGATGGTATAAGTTCAAGCATCTGGAATTGAGTCTAGAGAAGGCTGCGATTGGGAACAAGAGTTTAGTACAGCTAAATTAGGACTAGATGGAGTCTGAGAATGGTGACTCTGATATGGTAACGACACTAGGTATAAAGAGTGTTGTGTTACAATCTGGATAAGGGCATTGGCCGGATAAAAGTTAGGTCGGATCGTGAGATGTCAGAAAGATCTGACGGACACTTTGGGAGGACGAATGGAACTTTGGAGTATATATAAGAGCGTGTGTGCTCGATTAAGGTGGTAACTGGGAGAGTTACCGGCCTTTGGCAGGGTTGCATGGAACAACTTTGTGTTGAACCCAAGTGGGGGAGTGTAGTGTGACTGGCAGTGGTCGAGATTACTACTGAAAAGATAAAGTTTCTAAAGCTTTAGCGGAAAGAGACAGAGGACCAGAAAGAGAAGCTAAGGCGTGGTAAGGGGGTCAAGTTGAGTCCAAGGTACATCGGACCGTACCGAATATTGGAAAGGGTTGGCGCAATGGCTTACAATTTGTACTTGCCATCGGAAATGGGAGCGTTCCATAAGGTATTCCATGTGTCACAACTAAGGTAGCATATAACCGAAGGTGAGACGATTATAGAGGAACCACCTGCAGACTTGCAAGAAGACCTTGCAATGGTGGCTTGGCCGGTTCGGGTGTTAGGCATAAAGGAAAATGCTAAGCAGGGTAAGCTAGTCAGTATGGTCCAGGTCGTATGGGATTGCGATGGACAGGAACAGGTTTCAAGGGAACAGGAGGCTAGGATGAAAGTGGATTTTTGCAAGTGGTTTGATTAGCTGCAAACGGATGAGCCGGATTCGAGGGTGAATCCAAAACGAGTGTGGGAGAGTTGTAGCATCTGTATCCGAGAAAATTAAAATGATCGAGGTGGACAGGACGTTGTCCAAGGGATGATCGAGCCAAGGTTCGGATATTGGCAGGGAAAGGGAGGTTAAGGCTATAGTTGGGTGTTTGACTGGGAAATAGTTGATGGATGGCTGGGATAGCCGAGCCGGATGGGCCATATCCTAGAGAAATGTGGTCCAGTCCATGAGAAAATGGTTCAGTCAGAGAGAAAAAGGAAAATAACCGAGAAAAAGGAGAAGTCTCTGAGGAAAATGAAAAGTGATCGAGAGAAAAGGGCTAGGCCCATGGGCCTTTGAGTTTGGTCGAAGATAACTTAAAGTTTTCTGATGAGAAAAGGATTCTCGCTATTATGGTCGAGCGGTTAAGGTGATAACCGAGGGAAATTAAAGATGACCAGGAGAAATCCTAATGTGACCAGGAGAAGTCGGTTTAGGTCGGGTTACTTAGGGTTTCAAGTATAAAAAGAGTCCTGGAGGGAATTTTCTAGGGGAGCCGTACTATTTGTGGCAATAGAGCGGGAGAGAGAGATTGGTCAAGGGATTACTCGAGAAAATAGGAGTATCCCAGGAGTTAGAGAAGAGAAAAAATGATGTCCGGGTCCAAGTCGAGTCGTAGCTGGAGTGCTCCGACTATATCGAAGAGAAGTCGGGATATGTCCGGGAGAAAAGGGGATTTACCCGAGAGAAATTGGAGATCGTCCAGGAGAAACAAAGATGCTCGGGATAAAAGAGGATATCCAGATTCCAGTCGACTCATCGCCGGAGTTGGCCGGTTATATCCAAGGATAGTTAGCGATAAGACGAATCTAATCGAAGCGACATGACAGGTTCAGGAGAAGCATGACCGTCACCGATTGAATATCAGGATAATGGATTTTGTCCGAGAAAGGATTAAGTTATCTAGGGGGAAATAGGAATGGTCGGATGTCTCCTAATGATAGTCGGGTAATGCGAATGATCGGTGGATCGGATCGTGACTATATCCGAGAGAAACAGTTAAGCCGTGACCATATCTGGGAGAAAGTAGAGATATCCGACAAGGAAGAAGAATAGCTAGAAGTATTACAATGACAGTCGGGAGACGCAAGAGATCGCCGAGAGATCTGGACTGTCACCAAGATATCGCCGAGAGATCTGGACTGTCACCGAGAGATCACCGAGAGATCTGGACTGTCACCGAGAGATCTCATCTATAATCGAGAGAAACGTGTTTTGATCGATCTTTCACCAAGAGAAATTCAATATTCTGTGAGATACATCATTAGGGAACATTGTGCCGAGACGATGTTCTAGTTGAGTGGTCAGCCGGGAGAGTCCATCGAGAGAATGTGGACAGGGTCAGGGAGATCATAAACTGGGCTGACCGGACGAGCAAGGGATACTTGGTCATGTGGGGATGGTTGGTTGAGTGACTGAATAACGGAGGGGTGATGTGTTAGGAGGTTACTGACGATTGTGAGGGTCATGACTATGGATTCTGATGGTCGTAAAGATCATGTCTGTGTTACTAGTGATCATGAGGATCGTGATTGTGTTTTCTGATGGTCGTAATGATCATAACTGTGTACTGGCGATCAAAGGTGATCGTGACTATGGTTACTGGTGGTCGTGAGGACCGAAATCAGGCGAACTCAAATATTCATCTTTGTTACTTGGTGATGAGGGGATGGTTGGTTGAGTGACTGAGTAGCGAGGGGGTGATGTGGTATTACAGACGTGGAGGCTGAGAGCCGGGATAGCGAAGGGCACTCATGGGATCATGCGGACCAGAGTGACTCAGGCAATGCATCCGATATCTGCAAGTAGCTAAGGTACGAACTAATCTGAGTTGAGATTAAGCTCGGTTGATTAGCGAGTTAAGTGATAACTGGGTTAATAGTTTGTGAACATCTGAGTTAAGTTGTTAGTCAGGTAGTGGGTTGGGACCTCGTAGAGGAAAGAATAAGAAAAAGCCAAAAATTTCCTGAGGCACGGTCACAGTGTGATCAGGTTAAGTATTATTTCGACTGCTGGTTAGGAAAATCGGGTTGGGGCCCTACAGAACCTTTGCAGTCTCTCCCTTTCTCTGTTTGCTCTCAATGTTCTCTCCACTTGCAGAATGTTATCTCGATAAGCCAGCAGCTTTTGATTGCCTCTAGACCTCAAGTTCATACACCTATAAGAGAAAGAGCAAGTTTGCAAATTAGTAAGCGAACTGAACATAACAGCTTAATCTCAAGCAACCTACAAATCCTAATGCTTAGATGAAGCCCATATGGCAACAGCGCCAATTTGATAACAGGATGTTGACCAAATCCTAACATACTCATGTCATTGCAGCATGTAAGGTATCAATCCAAGTGGGAAAGTAATACACTAAGAATACAGCAGTTCACTCAAGTGGAGCCAATATCAAGTTAACAAGTGATATTGCTGCATATTTTATGTATTTTGCATGCATATAAGTTAGTTTCTCATGCATTTACCTTGCACATCAGGCTAGTTTGCATCACTTTAGGTCCTAGGGTACTTTTGCACCAGCATTTGCATGTTTCTTGCATTTTGCATCGCATTCAGGTTGTTTTCGGCTACTTTGGAGCTATAGGCTAATCGTGGACGTGCTAAGACTCGTGAGGAAGTTCGTGGACACTCGGAGAGCTCAGGATTGCATGTTAAGGACCCGAGATCGAGTAGCAGATCGAGCAAGGCAGGTCGATCTAGACAAGATCGACCAGAAGATCGAATAGCCGAGTCGATGCAAGGAAATGGATCGAGACCGAATCGAGATGGGAGATCGATCTGAAGTACGGACGTAAATGACGCCATGCAGATCAAGGACTGTATCGAGCTTTCAACCCGATCAGCACAAGATCGACTCAGAGATCGACCAAAGTCACCCAGTCCCAGCCGAAGATCGAGAGCCAGATCCAGCCTCCTGCTCGATTCCAGACTACTTTAACCGTTTTTGGCTTCTAGCGAGGGGGGGACCATCGAGCTGTTTGCCCATTTTGGGAAGGCAGCGATCCTGTTTTACACACACGTTTTTCACTTTATCTTTTTATCGTCTTCTCTCTAGTTTTGAGGCGATTATCTCCGCCATTGTAGAACCATGATTTTTTTTCTTTACGTTTTGAATATTGAATCTTTGCTTATCGTTTTTCATGTTTAGTCAATCATATATTGCGTTTTGTTTGGTTTACTTTTTGAGTAGTGAGTAGTTTCATCGGGTTTTCGGGGTTGAGAGGATTCAAAGGGGTTGAAAAGGTTTAAAGCTTGGTTTTTTCTTGTTCTTCATCGTCTTCTTTTCTAGGATTTGAGCACTTATGGCTTAAAGACTCTCACGCCAAGATCTTTATGATCAGAGGGATATCTTACCTTGACATGATTCAGATATCCTGGAGAAGTCAAATCCTTGAGGCTAATCCTTCCTTTCCCACACACCATGGTTGTTTAGGGGATTAGTTAGGCCGTGTGTTTGAAATCTAAGTTTTATGCCCTTCAAACTCTTTTTCTAGCAAACGCTATGGGTTTGGAGAAAAGAATGAAGGAGTGATCCATACCACACGCCATGGATGGATTTTGTTTTATTTTCAAGGCCTAGAGACCCTCACAAGGTGAGTAGATCTATAGTTTTCAAACCAAGCTTAAACCTTTGAAACCCTTGAACATGATTCTCAACCCAGGACCCTCTTTCTTAGTATTTTTGCATCTCTGTTAATCATTCGCTTGCTATCTGTTCGCATCCTGGTCGTTAGATTCATTTCTGTCTGAATTTTTTAGACGAGATCGATCGTTGTTGCTCGATCTAGTGGTCGATCCACTAGTCGATTTTTAGTAATTCATAGCTTATTTCTCGTGGTAGTTAACTCGTTTCTAGTATTTTTAAAATAGTTTTGCTTTGCATTTGATCGTTGCATCTACTTTTTAGGGATTTTACCAATCATTTTACCATTTTGCTTAGATTTACTCATTCCCTTGCATTCTTAGTGAACTTGCTACCCCTAGGTGTGGATTGATACCTCTCTTGCATGTTATACTACATCTTTGTGTGTATTAGAGCTTTATTAACCTCTCTGTTGCATCTTGATAATCATTGCATTGCAAAAACATGTTATCAAATGGCGCCGTTGCTATCTTAGGAGATAGAAAGCATTAAGATTTGGGGTTTGGTAAAGACTAAGCCTTTACTTTAGGTTAGTTACTGATTTCTCTACCTTCACACTTGTGTCTTTCAGGTACATGAATCTACGTTCTAGGGGAGACAGCAATTTGCTACAACCCTTGGACAACATTCATGAACTCAGACATACAAGATCAAGAAGAGTTAGAGAGCAAGCTAGAGCTTTTGAGGAGATTGTTCAGCAAGGTTCAGTGGATTTTGAAGCGATGGCTGAGCACGAACGTCCAGAGGGACCTCCTCCAGCTCACGGAGCAGTGGGAAGGGGTAATGCAAACCCCCACCACGCGGCTAGACCCCCACGGATCATTGGAGCGGGAGATGCTCCCAACACTCATCACAATCGGTTTGGGATCACTCCTCCTCCTGTACAGAACAACAACTTCGAGATTAAGCCGAGATGGTGCAAAACAGTAAGTTCCATGGGTTAGCAATGGAAGATCCCTTGGAGCATCTTGACAACTTTGAGCAAGTATGTGGGATTATCAAGATCAATGGCATATCCGAAGATGCTTTCAAGCTGCGTCTCTTTCCATTTTCTCTTGGAGACAAGGCTAGACATTGGGAGAAGACCCTTCCACAAAGCACCATTACCTCTTGGGCTGAGTGTAAGAAGGCGTTCCTCTCGAAGTTCTTCTCTAGCACCAGAACAGCAAGGTTGAGAAGTGAGATCAGCGGCTTCACTCAAAGGAACAATGAGACGTTTAATGAAGCCATGGATCGTTTCAAGGACTACACCATTCAGTGTCCTCACCACGACTTCAGTGAAGAAACTCTCCTAAGCAAAATATACCATGGAGCTTCACCAAAGATACGCTTGCTACTGGACACGGCCAGTAAGGGAAATTTCCTTGGTCATGACGTAGAAGAGGGCATGGAGCTGATTGAAAACTTGGCATTGAGTGACAGCAACTATGCTGAAGACTACGACCATGCATCGAGAGGTTCTGAGCTAGAGTCTCACAAGAAAGAGCTTAAGTCATTGCATGAGAAGATTGACAAGCTAGTGTTGGCTAACCAGAATCATGTTCACTTTCAAGGGCGGTTTATACTTTTTTTAAAAACTAGCTTGATATTAGGAAAAATTCTAGATTTAACGATATCTCTAGATTTGATACTCTGTTATCTTGGTAGGATTTTTATAGATTCCCCAAAATTCTAGGGTATTAGTTATTAATTTTCCTTCTTGCTTGTCTCTTTCTCGGTTTTTTGCCAAATTACTAATTCTTTTGCTTGAGAAACTTATTTCAGGCACCATGGCTCCCAAAAGAACGAGAGAAGAGAGAGCACAAGAAGGAGAAGGACAAGAAGTGGTTGTTCAAGAGAGGGTCCGATGGTCTAAAGAGGAGAAACGAGACAAGGAATGGCTTCAAAGGCTGAAGTTCGAGCCAACAAAGTTCGCAGACAGAGGGCTACTATGTAAGATGGGGATTTTGGGGGATTTTGATCAACTCCTCCAGAAGATAGGGCTGAGGTGTTTGTCACGGATGGATTGCCCAACCTTTCCCGAAGTGACAATTGACTTCCTTGCCACTTTGGAGTTCGCGTACGAGAACCACAGCGTCCCGAGTCCATCTCAAGGCCGCCTCTCCTTCAAGATAAAACGTCAAGCCTTCAGCCTCTTAATCCTCGAGCTTTGTCATCCTTACCAAATATAATGGCTAAACGATATATGGGAGTTACTAAGCAATTGGTGTTTCCTTTTATCGATAGGAAAGTATGAGGACAAGGTTCTTTGCGATGTGTTACTGATGGAAACTGGACATATTCTCATATGGAGGGTGTAGCAGTATGAATGACTTTTGCAAGTCTTAACTGAATCCCTATCTAATCATATGTAGTATAGAAGTGGTTTAATCAGTCCATCTAGGAGCTAGAATAAAAGAGATGCAAGACACTAACTAAGCTTAACCATGTTTAATGAAGAAGAATGATTCTAACAACCTAAGTGAACAAAGATGAAAGGCATGCACAAAAGAGAAAGATTTAAGAAAAGTATGAAATGCGAAGAAACTAAATGCAACAGAAACTAACAAGGAAATGATCTAAATGCAACATGACTAGGGTATACAAAGCAATGGAAGTGCAAGAACCAAAATAAATGCTAAATGAAATAACTTGAAATGAAAGGCAAGGAATTGAACAAAAGCAAAGCTACTAAAAACAGAACACAAGATGATCAAATTCAAAGAATAATAAGGCGCTGATTCAAGGCTAGAGCAATGATGACTTTGGTTTTACTTAGTATCAAACCTAGGGCAGTGAAGACCATTAACAGACAAAGAACGTGATCAAGCCACTAAATCAATCAATCTGCAAACAGAACAGAGATGTCTAGGTTTAGCACATGTGAGACCCACTTGTGATGGCGTATTTGTGCAAAGCCAGCATGAAAACACAAGACTCTTATAGACAAAACATGCTACCTGAACGCAACTATAATCATCTAGGAGAATGTTATTAACAAAGTTCTTTCTGGCATTAAAAAAAAATACTTGTGATGCAGCAAACATCTATGATCAGGTTCACCCTAAAAGAGTTAACTAAGCACTAAGAACAACTAAGCTAAGTTATCTCAGCATGAATCAACCCAAAACTCCCTAAGCTTTCGACTAATCATCCTCAAATCTGCTACAACCTCAAACCATTTGAAACTACTCACTACACATCATTAAATCAATAGAAACAAGCAGAAAAGACAGATCAAACATGATTGAACAAGAACAAGAACGAAAATAACAAAGGGAGTGCAAAAATTTATTAAAAGAGTGATCTTATCAAAATCTCATCAAATCTCCTCTTGGGTTTCCCCTCAGGTCTAAAATAAGATAGAGAAGAAGATAAATGCTCAAAAAGATAATGTTTAGCTTAAATAAGCCTAATAGATAAGGTTTGACAAAAAATAAATAAAAAGCTTGGTCAACTCTTGGTGTCAACGCATCGGGGTGCATGAGAAGGTGTTCTGCTCGATGTGGCCTGCTCGATATCGAGCTGGGTTCTTGGTGTTCTCCCCGATGCTCGACCTTGATATGCCATGTCTTTTCGTATGGGCTTGTACGGCGTGCGTAGCTCGGAACAATGAGACGTTTAATGAAGCCATGGATCGTTTCAAGGACTACACCATTCAGTGTCCTCACCACGACTTCAGTGAAGAAACTCTCCTAAGCAAAATATACCACGGAGCTTCACCAAAGATACGCTTGCTACTGGACACGGCCAGTAAGGGAAATTTCCTTGGTCAAGACGTAGAAGAGGGCATGGAGCTGATTGAAAACTTGGCATTGAGTGACGGCAACTATGCTGAAGACTACGACCATGCATCGAGAGGTTCTGAGCTAGAGTCTCACAAGAAAGAGCTTAAGTCATTGCATTAGAAGATTGACAAGCTAGTGTTGGCTAACCAGAATCATGTTCACTTCATGGGCTTCATGTATGTTCTGATCGATGCTGGACCTCGATATGGACATATAGTTTGCAAAACTACTTCTTTGGTATCTCCTTCGAACATGAGTTGCTTCCATCTCCTTCCCAACTCCAAGAACCTCCCAAAAACACCTGAAAGTAACCATCAACATGCACATGTATGCAGATGTATGCATTCTTAAACTAAATGCATGCAAAGTTGATTATAAGTGCAAATGAGTCTAAAATGTTACACAACGATGCAAAAACAAGGGAAAAGATGCATGAAATGCTGCCTAAAATGCTCTAATACAGCAAGCTATCAATACCCCCACACCTAGTCTTTGCTTGTCGTCAAGCAAATTAAAGATTAAACATGGTAAGTTATCGCTATCCCCTCATTGGAACATATCTTATATGGTAAGTTAACCTTCCTTCCTTATCTCATACGGAAAGAGAGAATTCTATCCCCACTCTCATGTCGATTTATTCTCTAATTTTCAAGGTTTACTAGGCCAATACCCGCGCGTATGCGCGGGTTTAATTTTTGTATTTCTATTAATTTTAAAGTGAGTACATAAGACAAAATAAATGGAATCATAAATTTAGTAAGCCATGCATTATCTACAATTTTTATTCAGCTATGTTTTCTCATCCCTCTATGCATATGTTTTGTGTATATAGACCAACAATGATAAAACTAATACAGGTTTGAGTTGACTGTTAAGCTAATAGTCCATGTGGATCCTAGGAGTTTTATATTTCAGCTTCTTCTAATAACTAACAAGCCATACAGTTTTCTATTCGAACGGGTTTGTTGGCTTCTATATCTACAGATTAATCTACTCCATTACTCTCATCTTTGATTCCTCAGCTGAAAAATTCAGTAAACTCATCAAACAATTTTGGTTGAAGATCTAGTTAAACGGTAGGTCTCAAATTCCTGGTAAGTTATGAAGTTTAGATGATTATATTGCGTTTAGGTTGTTTGTTTGGTCTCTAAAAGCCTTGTGTTTTCATGCAGGTTTTTCACAAATAGTTCTGACATGTGCTTAACTTAAGCATCGATGTTCTTGTTGTGGGCTGGTTTTGCACAGATACGCCATCACAAGTGGGTCTGACATGTGCTTTATCATGTTCGTTGCTTGTTATCAGTCTTGATAACCCCATGTTTGATACTAAGTAATCCCCAAGTCATCATTGCTCTAGCCTTGAACCAGCGCTTCATTGTTCTTTGCTTTCATCACTTTGTGTTCTGTTTTTCCTCCGTTTTTAGTTGCTTACTTTTGTTCCATTCCTTGCCTTGCATTTCAAGTTATTGCATTTAGCATTTATTTTGGTTCTTGCATTTCTATTGCTTGCTTATCATAGTCATGTTGCATTTGGATCATTATCTTGTTAGTTCCTGTTGCATTTAGTTTCTTTGCATTGCATTGCTTGCTTTAGTCTTGTTAGTATTGCTTTTCACTTCTGCATTTCATCTTTGTTCACTAAGGTTGTTAGATACATGTTTCTACATCATACATGGTTAAGCTTAGTTAATGCCTTGCATCTCTTTTATTTTAGCACCTAGATGGATTGATAAACCTCATCTATAGTACATCTGATTAGAGAGGGATTAAATATAGTGACCCAAAAGTCCTTCTACAATTTGTCGCCGTTGCCATTCTAGGATTGTTTGATAATTGAGATTAGGTTCTTGCTTAGACATAATCACCTTTTACTTTACTAATCACTCTACATTTCCTGCTCTGTTTTCTCAGGTACAATGGCTGATCAACCACATCATAGACATGCTCATCAAGCTCAGTTCAGAGAAGATGAAGCACCAGTTCAGAGGTTACATAGGCCAGTGCCTTAGATTGCTAGAAGAGCACACCACATTGGATCTCATAATGCTCGTTACCTTCACACTAGACGCAGAGGAATTCTTCCTCCACAATCTCAAGAGCATCATTTTGAGATCAAAAGAAGCTTAATAGCAATGGTACAAGGAAATCGCTTCAATGGCACTGATAGACGATTTCTTAGCTCGTGTTATGCAGCAGAGATGTTATCAAAACTCTAATGCATGCAATGTTGTAGTAGGGTAAGCAGAAGAGTGTCAATCCACTTCTAGGAGATAGAGAATGCACAGAGAATGCAAGGTCCTAAGCAAATCTAAGCAAAATGAGACAGTCTATGAGAAATTAACTAAAAACTAGATGCAGCAACCTAAACAGAGTGAAACCTATTTTAAAAATACTAGAAAGGAAGAAACTACCACGAGAAACAAACAGATTGATTAGAGGAAAGAGCTTCGAATTATTAAAATTCGACTAGTGGATCGACCACGAGATCGACCACTAGATCAAGCAGTAACAATCGATCTCGTCTAAAACCGTAAGAACAACAAATCTAATGACCAGGATGCTATCAGGTAACAAGCGAAAGATGAAATAAGACTTAAAGACTCTAAAAGAAAGGGCCTAGGGTTGAGATTCATGTAAAGGGTTTCAAAGGATCGATCTTGGGTTTGAAACTTTAGATCGATTCACTTGGTGAGGATCTCTAAGCCTTGAAAACAAAACAAGATCTATCCGTGGCTTTCGGTATAGATCACTCTTTCATCCTCTCCTCCAAACCCATGGCTTTTGGTGGAAAGAGAGGTCGAAAGGCAAGGAAAACAGATTTCAAGTAGATGGCTTAACTAGTCCCCCAAACTTCCATGGCTTTTGGGAAGGGGTAACTAGTCTCTAAGGAGTGATCTTCCGAGGCTCCTGGATCCTGTCAAGGTAAGGAACCTCTCGGATCATGAAGCTCTTGGCGTGAGAGTCTTCAAGCATTAAGCTTTCAACATCTTAGAAGAGATAGCCTTAAAAACGTTTAGAAAACAAACCAAGATCGAACCCTTTCTACCCCTTAATCCTCTCAACCCCGAACCCAAAGTAAACTACTCGCTACACATAGAGTAAATCAAGCAAAGCAGAAGAAACGAGACGATAAACATGAAAGAAAAACTGGATTAAACGATAAAGATTCGAATACAAAAGCTTCAAAGAAAAACTGGTTCAACAATGGTGTTCTTCGTCAAAACGAGAGAGAAAAAAATGAAAGAACGGATAAAGATCTAAAAGTTATCGAAAAAGCATCTCGCCGCCTTGCCTAAAATGCCCAAACAAGCCAATGGTCCCCCCTTCGCTAACAGCCAAAAACGGTTGAAAGGACAGAAATGGACCACTGGATCGAGTGGTTCTCTCGATCACATCCGGGCATCGTGTCTTCGGCTCGATCCGGGTCTCGATCTTCTGCGGCGAATCGAGTGTTGCATCCGATCTCGGTATCGATCTTCGGGTGGATCGAGTGGTGTACTCGATCTGGCTCTCGCTCTGCATGGCGTCATTTACATCCATACCGATTGATCGATTGCTTCACTCGATCTCCGTCTCGATCATTCTTCTTGGATCGCCTAGTTGGCTCGATCTTCTGGTCGATCAACTCCTAGATCGACCGGCCATGCTCGATCTGCTCCTCAATCACTGGTCCTTAGCATATTTCCGAGCTCCCACGAACTGCTACATCAGCCTCCACACGCCCACGAACCTCCATGACTCCAAAGCAGCCAGAAACAACCTGAATGTGATGCAAAATGCAAGGAAAATGCATATGCTGATGCAAGAATGCTCTAGGACCCTAAGTGATGTAATTTAACCTAAAACATGATACAAATGCATGAAAAACTAACTAATGAGTATGCAAAATGTATGCAATATGCAAGAACATCAACTCCCCCAAACTTACTTCTTGCTTGCCCTCAAGCAATAAAAAACAAGTAAGGAAGAGAGTTTTTTAGAAAAATCAAAGGGGTTTTAAACTTTTTGCAAAGGTGCCTTTCGAATGGATCATCTCAATGTCCTAGTTAACAATTCTAAAATGCTATGCCTACACTCATACTCCAAAGAACTTAGCCATACTCATCACACAAAGAAATTCAAATCATGACTCTCCTATTCCTAACAATCAAAGAATCTCATCTTTTAACATTCATTAACATTCGAACCATGAATCAAACTTATGCACTTTAAAGCAAAACACATTTGGCTAAGGGTCATGGTTATGAGCATAGAATGATCTCATTTGAAAAGGGTTTATAATCATAACAAGGGTTTCTCTCAAAAATGGTTTGAACTTATGCATAATGCTAAAGGTAAAGACAATTTATGCATACATGATTAGATTCTCATCTACCCATGTAAACTATCAAATGATCTTATACCCCTCTCATTTAAGAAATTTAATCCACACTCACCACTCAAGAGTCTACCCTTTCTTCTCATACTTAGCAATCCCCAATCCAAAATAAAGACATTTTTAAACTTTTTAGGCTAGTGAAAAGGTTTTGAAAAATATATTTGCTCTTAGAAATTTCTTATTAGTAGCTCTCTTATTATTATTATTATTATTATTATTTTTTCTTTTCATTCTTTTCTTCTTTATTTGGCACTTAGGCTCTTTTTATTTCTTTTTTCTTTTCTTTTTTTTTTTTTTTTTTTTTTTACTTATTATGAGAGAGCTACTTTCTGAAATTAGAGCATACTTAGTTTTAAAAGCAAACCTTTCACTTAAAACCTCATTTCTTTTCTTAAAACACAAACTCTTTGAAACCGAAACAATTAGACAAGAAAGCAACCCCAATGATCCCCCAAACTTATCCTAAACCAACACCTAGTTTCAAAATGCAAAGCTAGCAACAATATGAAAACCAAATCATGTCGCCTAAACCTAACACTTTATGCCAAGTTCAAACCAAAAGTAAGGCCTCACAAAGATGTCACACAAGAACATTTGGCTTCAAAGGAGGGTAAGGTTCAAGGAGGGAGATCTACTTAGGCTCACAAAGAGTGGTAAAAAGGAAGAAGAGAGCTTAAATATTTTAAAACCATGTGTTCATTTCCAAATGCATGAGAATGATAATTAGAGTATCAAATTATGGTTTTCACTTATTAGGATGAGTTTCAAATCATGAGAGTTCAATTCAAGCCACGAAAATCCTAACTAGTGATCCAAGCATGGTTAGAACTTACTTTCAAAGCATAAACAAAGCATAAGAGAACTACCAACTAGGGCATTGAAATGATTCATAAGTAAAAACACCCTTTTAAGAAATTCTAACCCCTTATGCAAAATGCAAACAACCTAGGTGATATGAGAAACTCTAGACTCAATCCTAACATGTTTTTAAAAAGATGAATGCAACTACATGAATCTTTGAAAAAAATTTAAAAAAATTTACCAATTTTTAATGACCTAAGACTCAAGGATGCAAAAAGGAAAATAAGATCAAAGAACACAAGATTAAATCACACAAGTACTCCCCCAAACTTGCTTGACACCGTCCCGGTGGCAAACTCATCCGAAGGAGCATCAAAACACAATGCAAGAAACAAATATGAGCGGTTATATACAATGGAAGAAGGTTGTTACCTCTAGTCTAGGCTCGGCTGGAACTTGAGGATGTTCCAGAGGAGCTAGAGATCATTGCTTTGCCGTTGTCAGCTGGTTCTTGGAGAGAGTGGCGTGCCGGCTGAATGTTGTCTCCTTGGGTCTCGCGGATCACAACTCCTCCAGTTGAGAGCCTTCTCTTCTCGGGTTGTTGCATCTCTTGGCTTGCGGCTGGCTTAGGCTGGCCTCCCTGAAGTGCTTTAACTTTCTTCCCAAGCTTCTTCAGCATCTTCCCTTGCCACTTGTTAATCTTCCTTTGCATCTCTACCACCGATGCTAGGAACTTCTCGGTTTTTGTCCTCGGTTCAATGTCCAGCTTGGGAAGTGTGTAAGCCTCGGGCATCTCGTCGGCCGTGCCTGGAGACTCTGACCTTTGACGTGGGGCAATGGCTGAAGCAGGCGGTCCTCCTAAAGGGGCAAAGCATTCTTCCTCCGTGGGTAAGAACTCGATGTTCCCAACACCAAGCAGCTCGGTTTCATCTTTGTTGGGGACGATGCACACTCTCTTCTTGTCTTCGTCATCTATGAAGAGGTAGGCATAGAACCCTTCTGCTGGCATGCGTCCCAAGCTATCAGTATTCCTCATGTATGCTTCATCAATGAAAGCTCTGGAACGTGAGCAAAGTCATGGATGGGCACACCGGCTTGCACGAACAAAGGAGTAAGGAAACCGCCAATGTAGGAGGAGGTTGCCTTGCACCGTAAGGCATAAGCCTTGTACTTCACTAGGGAAGCCGCGAGCACACAGCCGTAGTTCACCTCATCGCCGAGTTCATCTTCTATGGGCTCTTCATTCGCATCCGGATCAGACACCAAGTGCTTCACACCTTGGAACAGGAAGCACAGCTCTGTCTTCGTGACAGTAGGAGCAATAGACCTTCCACTGAATGTATTGGCAATCAGCTTCAGAGTATACCTCAGCACCGGACTCCTAACTCGCTTGATCTTGGCGGTGTTGGCTTTGTAGTCTTCAGTGCTGATCAGGTCCCAAAACTCGTCGGCTTTCTTGAAGGCTGGTAACTCGACCTTGTGTGCATCAGCGTTGAGACCGTAGGCTTGGCATAGCTCAGGGATGGAGAGTGTGTAAGCTTGACGGCCAACTTTGAAGTAGAGGCGGCCTTGGGAAGGGACGGGTGCACTAGGATTCTCATACCGGAACTCCAAGGTGGCAAGGAAGTCTATTGTCACTTCAGGAATGGTTGGGCAATCCATCCGTGACAAACACCTCAAGCCAATGTTCTTGAGGAGTTGATCGAAGTCCCCAAGAATCCTGAGCCTAGACAAAAGCTCTCGATCAGCAAACTTTGTGGGTTCAAACCGGAGCCTCTCCAGCCTCTTCTTATCCCTCTTCTAATCTTTACTCCGCCGGACCCTCTCTTGAGCTACCACTTCTTGTCCTTCTCCTTCTTGTGCTTGCTCCTCTCTTGTTCTCTTTGGTGCCATGGTTCCTGAAACAAATTCTAAAGATAATGATAAGCAAGCGGCGATTTGATGAGAATGAGAGAAGAGAAGGAGAGAATTTATAATAACTACCCTAGAATTTTGGGGAATAAATAAAAATCATAGCTAAATAAAAGGAAATCAAATCTTTAGATACTGAAAAATCTGGAATTATTCCATTTACTTAGCTAGTTTTAAAAATTCAAAACCAATCCTATATTCTAAAACAAGATCTTGCGGATTTAAAGGAGATTTTCATAAAATAAAATCATTAAATTTGAACCTTTGCAAGAAGTTTAGAATATCTTTTGCTAGCTCTTAAAAAGTAAATCTCTCACTCTCTTTGTTTAAAAATCTCGAGCAAAACAGGAATGAGAGGGTGAGAGGATGTTTGAAACATTTAAAGACTTAGCAAAACCAAAACAATGGGTCGTCAAAGTGGTTTCTGACAAAGTCTTGGTCAAGGAAAATCTTTCATAGTCAAAGATGCTTGCCTTGACCAAGTTTTGAATTTAAAAAATGGAGGGAAAGGAGTAAAGGAGAGAAAGAAAATTGTTACCTCGGCATGAGATCAAGTCCATTTGGTCGATCTAGGACTCGATCTCATGCCCAAAATAGCTTAGATCGAGAGGGTTACTCGATTTGAGACTCGATTCATAGTGAATCGAGTCCTGGATCGATTGGCTCTCTCGATCATTGGGATGTTGGCTCCTCGGCTAAGTCCTCATGATCGAGCTATGTCCTCGATTTAGGGGTCGATTTGGCATAGATCGAGTGATGGATCGAGTCGAGTGATCGATCAGTTTTCAACAGATTTTCCCGAGAGAAATTAGATCGGTCGATCCGATTTGGATCGATCGATCCTTTTTCATCAAGGTCGATCTTGTCACTCGATCTCGTCCAGATCGGCTGGCTCCTCTCGATTCACTGACTCGATCTAGCAAAGATTGAGCCAGGATCAGTCGATCTAGCACTCGATCTCTAGCCTTATCTTAACCCCTATTGCCTTTTTAAGACCTCAAAGTCAAGGTTTAGACTCCTTATACCTGTTCCTACACACTTACAAAATAAAAGCATAAAACTGAAAGGGAAATAAAGCAGAAGTATGTAGAAGATAAACATGGGAATGCCTCCCAAGTGCGCTTTCTTTAACGTCTTTAGCTAGACCTTACTTGGTCTAAGCGGATGGTGGGTCTTGGAGAAGCACCGAGGTACTCTCCTTGTTAAAGCTGTCTGCCAAGTAGGGCTTGACTCTGTGTCCGTTGACGGTGAAGGCACTGCCACTTTTTCCCATCAGAGTAACAGCTCCATACGGCAAGACCTCTTGAATCACGAACGGTCCGCTCCACCTTGATTTCAGCTTGCCCGATAAGAGCTTGAGCCTCGAGTTGTACAGCAACACCAGTCCTCCTTCCTTAAGCTCCTTGGCAACCAACTTCATATCATGAGCCTCCTTAGTCCGCTCCTTGTATATCCGGGAGCTCTCGTAAGCATTCAGCCTCAACTCGTCCAGTTCGTGTAGCTGAATAAGGCGCCTCTCCTGAGCCGTCTTGAGATCAAAGTTCAGCCTCTTCACAGCCCACAATGCACGGTGTTCCAGCTCAACCGGGAGGTGACAGCCCTTGCCATAGAGTAAGGTGAAAGGAGTTGTACCAATCGGCGTCTTGAAGGCGGTACGGTAGGCCCAAAGAGCGTCATCCAGCTTCACTGACCAGTCTTTCCTTGTTGCTCCGACAGTCTTTTCCAGAATGGCCTTGATTTGCCTGTTGGAGATCTCCACTTGACCGCTTGTTTAAGGATGATACGGTGTAGCTACCTTGTGCTTAACCCCATACTTTCTCAAGAGGTTCTCAAAGACCTTGTTTATAAAGTGGCTTCCTCCATCACTTATAACAACCTTGGGTACCCCAAACCTCGGGAAGATGATACTCTTGAACAACTTGATCACCACCTTAGAGTCATTTGTAGGGGAAGCAACAGCCTCAACCCATTTGGAGACATAATCCACAGCTACTAAGATGTATTTGTTGCCGTATGAAGAGGGAAAAGGCCCCATGAAGTCAATCCCCCACGCATCGAACACGTCAACCTCGAAGATAGGAACTTGAGGCATTTTGTTCCTCATGGTTATATTCCCTGCTCGCTGACATTCCTCACAGCTCTTCACAAAGTAGTGTGCATCTTTAAAAATGGAGGGCCACCAGAAACCGGCTTGCAACACTTTCGTGGCTGTCTTGAATGAGGTGAAGTGTCCTCCGTAGGAAGAGCCATGTCAATGATAGAGGATGTCCCTGGCTTCTTCCTTTGTAACACATCTCCGCTACAAGCTGTCTACTCCTCTTTTGTATAGGTAAGGCTCGTCCCAAAAGTAGTCACTAGCCTCCCTCATAAACCGCTTCTTGTGATAGCTGTTGAGATGTGTTGGCTCCTCACCACACGCTAGGTAGTTCACCACGTCAGCATACCACGGTAGATCCTCCTCTTTAAAACTCAACACTTCCTCAAACCTCCCTTCTAGCTTCCCACAAACAGCAGTAGTAATCGTCATAAGCTGCTCTTCTGGAAGGGAGTCATCTAAAGGGAGAGACTCGTTGATCCTTAGCCTTCAGAGGTGGTCAGCGACTCCATTTTCTATCCTTTTGTTGTCTTTAATCTCCATGTCAAACTCCTGGAGTAACATAATCCATCTTAAGAGCCGAGGCTTAGTGTCTTTCTTCGAGTAGATGTATCGTAGGGCAGCGTGATCCGTGTATACAATAGCCTTGGAACCAACGAGATATGATCTGAACTTCTCAAAGGCGAAGACTACTGCAAGCAGCTCCTTCTCCGTAGTGGTGTATCGTGATTGCGTGTCATCCAAGGTCCTTGAAGCATAATAGATCACGTGTAGCTTCTTGTCTTTCTTCTGACCAAGGACGGCTCCTACGGCGTAGTCACTAGCATCACACATGATCTCAAAGGGAAGAGACCAGTCTGGTGCTTGGACTATAGGGGCTGATGTAAGGGCTTCCTTGATGGTCACGAAAGCCTTCAAACACTCCTCATCGAATACAAACTCAGCTTCCTTGCACAACAGCCGTGTAAGAGGGCGTGCAATCTTGGAGAAATCTTTGATGAAGCGCCTATAGAACCCTGCGTGCCCCAAGAAGCTTCTGATCCCTTTAACATTAACCGGCGGCTCAAGACCCATCATGACCTCCACCTTAGCCTGATCAACCTCAATACCCTTCTCTGATATCTTGTGACCAAGCACTATCCCTTCCTTAACCATGAAGTGGCATTTTTCCCAGTTTAGCACCAGGTTTGTCTCTTCACAACGTTTAAGTACCCTGCAAAGATTCAACAAACAAGCAGGAAAGGACGCACCATACATAGAGAAATCATCCATGAACACCTCTACCATCTCCTCTATAAGATCAGAGAAGATAGACATCATACACAGCTGAAAGGTAGCCGGTGCATTGCACAATCCAAACGGCATCCTTCGATATGCAAAGGTACCGTAAGGACATGTAAAAGTCGTCTTCTCCTGATCGTTTGGATGAATAGGAATTTGAAAGAAACCACTATACCCATCAAGAAAACAGTAGTAAGGGTGATTTGCAAGTCTCTCAAGCATTTGATCAATAAAAGGCAAGGGGAAATGATCTTTTCTAGTCGCACGGTTAAGTTTTCTATAGTCAATACACATTCTATGACCAGTAATGGTCCTAGTAGGGATAAGTTCATCCTTTTCATTCCTTATGACTGTGATCCCTCCCTTCTTAGGCACCACGTGTACAGGGGAAACCCACGTGCTGTCACTTATGGGATATATCACGTCAGCTTCTAAAAGCTTAAGGATTTCCTTCTTAACAACCTCTTTCAAGTTAGGATTCAAACGCCTTTGATGTTCTACAGAAGTGGCGTTCTCATTATCCAAGTGAATCCTATGAGTGCAAGCATTGGTGAAAGGCCCTTGATGTCACTTAAAGAGTACCCAATGGCCTTCCTATACTTTCTCAGCTCAGTTAGGAGCGAGTGCAACTCATCATCACTAAGGTTTTCAGTTACTATCACGGGATAGGTGTCATTAGGCCCTAAGAAAGCATACCTTAGCCCTTTTGGGAGCTCCTTAAGGTCCACCTTTGGGGCTAACAGCTCACTCCAGTCATCCTCGTGCCTGTTGTTGTTGCTTTCCTCCTTGAAACTCTCGCTTGAACTCGAGGCATGGCCCTTCAGACTGCTTTCCTCCATCGCTATCCCTTCTGAGATCGAGTCCTCCTGTCGATTCTCCTCTCGATGTCGTCTAGATCGAGCCATTTCACTCGATTCACTTACCCGATTTGATATGGATCGAGTAAGGGATCGAGACGCTGAGTCAATCTCTTGATTGGACTCCAAAATGATCGGGAGGTCTCTCTCGATCGTCGACTCGATTGTTTTTCCTGGTCGAGCATCCTTCTCGATCTGTCCGTCGATTGTTGCGCCGGATCGAGTTGTGCTCTCGATTGACTTGTCGATCTGTTTCCTGGATCGAGTGATAGCGTCGATCTCGGGGTCGATCTCTATGCAGCAACCTTCTTCATTCTTGATAATCCTCCTCGAATCCAGCAGGTTCACATACTCTTGGGTTCTCTGATCCACATAGCCAAACTCCCCTGGCTCCTTAGTGAGTGCTAGCTTCAGATGGTCTTCTAGAGCTAGCTCTTCCAGCAACTCATCCGCCAAGGCATCCATCGTTTCGATATAGAAAGCTTGTCCTTCAATGGTTGGCTTCTTTAGAACCTTGTTGATGTCAAAGTCTAGCCTGATCACCTTCCCCAAATGCAAGGCAATCTTCCCGTTCTTCACATCTATTATAGCCCCGGCGGTTGCAAGGAACGGTCTCCCTAAGATGAGTGGGTCTTTAGGCTCCTCGTCCATCTCCAACACTACAAAGTCTGTAGGTACGTTCACACCACTTATTCGCACCGGTAAGTCTTCAAGAAGCCCCACTGGTAACCTCACGCTTCTATCAGCCAGCACCAATGAGATCCGACAGTCTTTAAACCGAGTGAAACCAAGCTTCTTAGCCACGGAGTGAGGCATCAAGTTTATGCTAGCCCCGAGATCACACAAGCAACTCTTGAACTCTAGAGGACCCAAAGCACAGGGTATAGTGAAGCTTCCAGGATCTCCCAGCTTCTTAGGGACTATCTCTTTGTGTATAACCGCACTACACTCTTCACTTAGTACAAGTACCTCTTTGCTTTCTTTGTTCTTCTTCACAAGGGTGTCCTTGAAAAACTTGGCGCACTTGGGCATCATGGCGAGACAGTCTACAAGAGGCAGCTTAATCTCCACGTCTCTCAGGTGCTTCTCAAAAAGGATCCGATGCTTCTCTATTAGCTGCTTTTTGAAACGACCGGGGAATGGCAACTTTGGTACGTAAGGTGAGGGCATGTAAGAGTTCTTCTCCTTGGTGGTCTGCTCAGCTTTCTTCTCGGCTACCGCCTTATCTCCTCTCCTCGGCCCTTGGATCCAAACGTTGTCAAAGTTTATCTCATCATCATCAGCCAAAGGGTTGCCCTCCCCCTCTTGTATTACAACGTCCTCGTTGTTCTTGGTAGAGACCGGAGGTTCGAGCTCTTTGCCGCTTCTCAACGTTATAGCATTGGCATACTCCTTGGGATTTTGCTCACACTTTCCCGGAAGACTGTTCTGACCACTCGTGCTTGCTTTTCCCTTCTCCAGCTGCTTGATCTTGTTGTTTAGGTTGGTGATTTGAGTGGAGAAGTCGGTTAGAGATGAATCTAGCCGAGTGTTCATTTCAGCGAACTTCTGGTTGGTTGAAGCTTGCCCTTGTATTAGCTGTTGAAACATTGCTTGAACCGGATCAACTTGTTGTTGCAACGGTTGTTGTTGCTGAGGTGTAAAGCCCGGAGGGTAGTTAGGAGTATAACCCTTGTTGTTTTGTTGTTGCCCCTGGAAGTTGCTTTGCCCTTGACCTTGGAAACCACCACTCGGTTGAAAACCTTTGTTGTAAGGGATGAAAGGTTTAGCTTGTTGAGCAGGGTACACTTGATCTACAGCAGAGAGGTTATCAAAATTCTAATGCATGCAATGTTGTAGTAAGGCAAGCAGGAGAGTGTCAATCCACTTCTAGGAGATAGAGAATGCACAGAGAATGCAAGGTCCTAAGCAAATCTACGCAAAATGAGACAGTTTATGAGGAATTAACTAAAAACTAGATGCAGCAACCTAAACAGAGTGAAACCTATTTTAAAAATGCTAGAAAGGAAGAAACTACCACGAGAAACAAACAGATTGATTAGAGGAAAGAGCTTCGAATTATTAAAATTCGACTAGTGGATCGACCACGAGATCGACCACTAGCTCGAGCAATAACAATTGATCTCGACTAAAACCGTAAGAACAACAAATCTAATGACCAGGATGCTATCAGGTAACAAGCGAAAGATGAAATAAGACTTAAAGACTCTAAAAGAAAGGGCCTAGGGTTGAGATTCATGTAAAGGGTTTCAAAGGATCGATCTTGGGTTTGAAACTTTAGATCGACTCACTTGGTGAGGATCTCTAAGCCTTGAAAACAAAACAAGATCTATCCATGGCTTTCGGTATAAATCACTCTTTCTTCCTCTCCTCCAAACTCATGGCTTTTGGTGGAAAGAGAGGTCGAAAGGCAAGGAAAACAGATTTCAAATAGATGGCTTAACTAGTCCCCCAAACTTCCATGGCTTTTGGGAAGGGGTAACTAGTCTCTAAGGTGTGATCTTCCGAGGCTCCTGGATCCTGTCAAGGTAAGGAACCTCTCGGATCATGAAGCTCTTGGCGTGAGAGTCTTCAAGCATTAAGCTTTCAACACCTTAGAAGAGATAGCCTTAAAAACGTTTAGAAAACAAACCAAGATCGAACCCTTTCTACCCCTTAATCCTCTCAACCCCGAACCCAAAATAAACTACTCGCTACACATAGAGTAAATCAAGCAAAGCAGAAGAAACGAGACGATAACACATGAAAGAAAAACTGGATTAAATGATAAAGATTCGAATACAAAAGCTTCAAAGAAAAACTGGTTCAACAATGGTGTTCTTCGTCAAAACGAGAGAGAAAAAATGAAAGAAAGGATAAAGATCTAAAAGTTATCAAAAAAGCATCTCGCCGCCTTGCCTAAAATGCCCAAACAAGCCAATGGTCCCCCCTTCGCTAACAGCCAAAAACGGTTGAAAGGACAGAAATCAACCACTGGATTGAGTGGTTCTCTCGATCACATCCGGGCATCGTGTCTTCGGCTTGATCCAGGTCTCGATCTTCTTCGGCGAATCGAGTGTTGCATCCGATCTCGGTATCGATCTTCGGGTGGATCGAGTGGTGTACTCGATCTGGCTCTCGCTCTGCATGGCGTTATTTACGTCTGTACCGATTGATCGATTGCTTCACTTGATCTCCGTCTCGATCATTCATCTTGGATTGCCTAGTTGGCTCGATCTTCTGGTCGATCAACTCCTAGATCGACCGGCCATGCTCGATCTGCTCCTCGATCACTGGTCCTTAGCATATTTTCGAGCTCCCACGAACTGCTACATCAGCCTCCACACGCCCACGAACCTCCATGACTCCAAAGCAGCCAGAAACAACCTGAATGTGATGCAAAATGCAAGGAAAATGCATATGTTGATGCAAGAATGCTCTAGGACCCTAAGTGATGCAATTTAACCTAAAACATGATACAAATGCATGAAAAACTAACTAATGAGTATGCAAAATGTATGCAATATGCAATAACATCAGGCACATCTAAGGAGGATCCGCTTGATCGCTTGGATGGCTTTGAGAGTCTTTTGCAGTTTACAAAAGATCAATTGCATCACAGAAGATGGTTTCAAACTGAGGTGATCAGAAGGGATCAGCGAACTGAGGTGATCATTGCATCTGGCTCCACTAACATCAGTGAAAGGGATCAGAAGTTTATTGGGACACGCAGACTTCTATAGAAGGTTTATCAAAGACTTCTCCAAGATAGCAAGACCTCTCACTAGGCTGTTGTGCAAAGAGACAGAGTTTTCATTCGATCATGACTGCATGCAAGCCTTTCTGACCATCAAAGAGGCGCTTGTTAGTTTTCCCATTGTTCAGGCACCTGACTGGAGTTTGCCATTCGAGATAATGTGCGACGCTAGTGATTACACACTTGGAGCTGTGCTTGGTCAGAGAGTGGAAAAGAAACTACATGTTATTGATATCCTCATAATATACCATGTTTTAGCTTGCATTTAGTTTAGTTATTGGTCTCTTTCATCCATTCATTCACCATATTTTGTCACATTTGCTTTCATATTAGACATAATAGGTTTTAGGTTAGAAATTTGCATGTTTTGCATTGTTTGGAGTCTTTTTCAGGTCTAAATGGAGCAAGGAATACATTTGGAGAATGGTAAATGATGAGGACATGAAGAACCAAGTATAATATCCAGGATGACGGGTTTTAGGCTGCACCAAAGTCCTGTATCGACCAAAGCTGAGAGAAATATGTATGATATGCAGATCGATATGAAATGTATGGGTCACAACGAAGGTCTTCTGGTGCGATTCAGCCTCCATGTCCTTCATAGAAGTTATAGAGGATCGAATAAGATCTCAAACGGAGGTTGAATCAATTCAATCCGATCAATAGTTCAAAAGATACGGTGGTTCAAGCATCAATGTCCGCAACCAGAAGTTCCTATTGATCACCTTATCGATCACCTACATTGAGCATCACCTCCTTCCTGCTGATTGATAGGTTTTGGTCCGAAAACCATTTTTGACCATCTTTGACTTTTTTTATTTTTGGTTCCAAAGGCTATTTTGGTGATTTTCCCTATAAATAGCTGAACCTAGATATATTTTCTTTTATCCTTTCTAAAGCGTTGGGAAAATTTTCATAGAACAAGAACAAACCCTTTGTGGGCTGAGATTGGATCACATGTATACTTTTATTTTAAGGTTTCTTCTTTTAGTCTTTAATCTCTTAGTCTTGCTTTCTTATTCTGCTTTAGTAATTTCGAATTTGCTTCTTTGAGTTTTTGAAGTTCTTGGTTTTTGAAGAACAAAAGTGTTTTTAATGATTGTTTAAGGTGTTAGAATGTTGGATCTTTGATTATTTTCTTCTTGTGTGACTGTCCTTCATGCTTAGTACGTCTTCATAGGATGAGTAGATCTTAGGCTTTCTAGTATTGCACTTAAGGTGTTTGCTGAAATGCTAGAAAGAAGTTATGGTTGATGTCATGTCTTGCATAGCTTGTGCTTAAGTACTTAACACCACATTTGTGGGAAATTGTTCATTAGGCATTGATTATGCATTAGTGTGAGTTAATGTTAGTTTTATTGCACAAGAGATTAGTAAACCTAGCATAGGAAACTAGATGTCTAGCATGCTTTTTGGCTCTATGGAATTTGACCTTCATGCTTGATGATCATGTGTTTGAGTAAAGGGATTTATCTTGAATATGTGATTAGATAAGGGATTAGTGTTGAGGGATTTGGCTAATCTCTCTCAGTAGTCCTTGCCTAGAGATTAATGCATTGATTGTTTCTTTCACCTTGATTATGTTTTTAGATTCACCTTTTTATTCATTAGTCTTGGATCTCTGTTTTGTTGTCTGCATTTCTTGTTTTAGGTTGTTAGATCAGACTCCCCTTCTTTTGATTAGGCCTAGCTTAGCAATTCTTCTGCATCTCATCTGTTCCTTAGCCTTTGGATTGGATTGACACCTCAAATACTACAATGACATGTGTGTTTGAAGATTGGGTTAAGGCTTAAAAACTTTAACATCAATTGGCGTTGTTGCCAGTTCATTGTGTCTAAGGCATTTGAGTTTGATTACTTGCTTGGACTAGGCTATTTTCTTTATGTTTTTTTGTTTTGGTGATTAGAGAAGGAACACTAGTTCCATTGCACTCTCATCTTTGAGTTTCACTTGCTAAGTTTAACGCCCTCGACTGCCCCTACAGGCGAGTCACCCATCCCTCTGTCGGGCTCGTGGGCCCCGCCCCTGTCCGGCGGTCGGTGCGTTATTTTTCCCGGAGCCCAACCGACGTATTTACTGACCCTGCAATCACCGCATGATCTTTCTCCGTGTTTTAGCCTCACTCACACGGTTTCGAAAATCACTTCCCGAAAGATCACCCATCCTAGTCCTACTCCAGCTCAAGCACCCTTAACTGTGGAGTTCTCTCGGGACTACTGACCGAAAAGATAAGTGTCCTTTGGTGACATAGGTAGCCAAATTAATCAATTTAAACTTATTCAAACGGGCCGGGTCTGGGTCGTTACACTAAGAGTCAAGCTTAGTGACTATAAACAAGCACACTTGGAAGGTAGTTCCATGTTTATCCATTGTCTATATATGCTTCTTTTGCTTTTGATCTCTTTTGTTTAGTGTTTCTGGGTTATAAGATGGATCAAATGGTTCAACATAAGGTGATCTATGCCAAAGAGCTACAACAGCTTATTCATTGAGCTAGTGCACTGGTTATGGCCAAAAAAAATTGGTAGGCAACATACTGAGTACAAACAAGATATTTCTGCTCAGTCTTATTGCATGTCTATGCACCAAGCTACTCTCTCAATGGCGATTACACTAAGAACCAAGAAGAAATTGCATCTTGTTGAAGCAGCCAGAAACTTCACCTGACAAAACCGGCTCGAACAAAGCATCTCCATCACGATTCAGCTTCAACAGTCTTCATCACTGTTGTTGCCGCGTTAGCTTGCGGCTGCAGTTGGTTTCCGGTCATTCCCATCAGCGGTTACAAAGTTACAGAAGTTTTCGTAAAACTGCTCAACCCCTATCGGTCAAGCTACCGGTCAAGGAGTGATCAATAGGAATGCATATGGGGGCCTATCGTTTAAGCTATCGGTCAAGAAGTGACCGATGGAAACATAACGGACGTATTCCTGTCACCCTATCGGTCACCTTCAAGACCGATAGGAGCCTATCGGTCAAGCTATCAGTCAAGGAGTGACCGATGGGAATCACCCCAGGGACCATAGCGACTGAAGATCAGATCAGATGAGGTGTTTCTATTCCGATTTGACCTAGGCGTTCTTCATTAACATTGTAGCGCTGTGAGTTAGCTTTCGTCTGGTGTTGGTTTTGAGAAATTCCCATCGTTGGTTGAATAGTTATGGAAAACAAAGTGAGAACATATCCATCTGGAGTCTCGACCGATCATGTTCACCGACTTGAAGATCAACCTGGACGAAGGGTTTGCGTCTCGATTCAGCCCTGTATGTCTTCATTAGAGTGATAGACAATTGAGTTAGGTTTCGCATGGAGATGGTTTTGTATCATTTGGTTCCGTGGATCAAGAAAAACTGCGATTTTGGCAAAGGCGCTGCAAGAACCCCAAGAGTTACATCAAGCTGGATATCAGATGATTTGGTCGATATGACTCCTTGACCTTGCTCAATATGGTGCACACTTCTTGTTTCAAGGGAGTAAAGGCTTTCATTTTCACTATTCACCATTCCAAGCCATTCTTTAAAACATTTCCACTCCTCCTCCATTACAAGACCTTGAGGTATACTCCAAAACTTTTGCATTTTTCTTCTTCTCTTCTTCTTTTATTTTTTTGAATTGTTTGTTGGATATTGGCTCCTCTTGCACTTTCCTTACACAGTGGATTACACAAGGACTGTGAAGTGTGGGGGAGGGTGTGATACTAACAGTTGTCTTCCAAATTTTGGCATTCATCTCTTGCATATCTCTCATACTTGCAAAAATGTGAAAGTTTTGTAAACTTTTCTAAATTTTTAAAACATTTGGAGTGATCATCTTGTTGCATCTTGCATTTTAGGATTGCATCTAGTTGCATTTGCATTGAAGTTTCATCAACTCAAAATTTTGAGCATGATGTTTGCCTTTGAGAGATGTTAATTTTTGAAATCACTTCATTGCCTAAGTTGTTTGTTCTTTGATGTTATGGTCTAGTTTGAATTGAAGTTTGAACCACACTTGGAATTCTTCGCTTGATACTCTTGTCTTGATGAAGCTTGCATGATCTGAATCCAGTCGCTATTTACTAGAACCATAATTTGAATATTGAATTATCATGTCTTATGCATTGAAAGTGTTTTCATGGATACCATACACATACTTGGGCTTTCTTTTCCCCTTCTTTGTCTTCGCTTGCTAGTCCAAGTAGATTTCCCTGCCATTAACCAAACCTTCTTTCAAGCCAAACCTTCTTGGGAATTTTGGCTAATTACTAAAAGCTCTATGCAAATGAAGAAGGTTTCCAAAGCTAGCAAAGAGAACCACAGCAATGTAAAGAAGAGCAAAAGAAAAGTAGAAATGGTCAAACCACCAAGAAGAATCAAAGAAGAAGATGTACTGTCAAAGAAGCTCCAAAGGAGAATGAAGAATGGGATCAAAAGAAGCAAAAGGCTTCAAGAAAAAGGGTAGAATAGGATTATGTTCTGGAGGAAGAAGCAATGGAGTTTAGATCACTTCTGGATTTTTGGGGTAGATGGGAGTTTACCTTTGTATGCATAAGTTATTCTTTACCCTTAGCATTTTACCAAAGCTCATTCCATTTTCTTCAGAGAACCCTTGCACTTAAATATAACCAGTTCTAACTTGTTTGATGTCATCTTTGCCTCATACGCCTTATCCTTAGCCAAATGAAAACACAAGATTTGCATGAGCTTGATCCACTTGGTTGATGAGTTAATTGAATGTTAAAGAGATTGGATGATGTGATTGCTTGTGTAAGATAGTCTTGAGTTTTTGATATATCATGGTTTTTATGGCTCTTAATCATGGTATAAGTCCTTTTTATTAAGTCTTTTTGGTCTTTTTAGATTCCTCGAAGAGTCTTTGCGGGTTATAGCATGTCTAGAGCATAATTGAAGATATTGAAGCTTTTTGGAGCATTGCAAGATAAAGCCACGAAGTGTGCAACTCGGAAGAAAAGTATGGATTTGGGTGACGCTCGTCGAACTCCTTTATTTCTATTTCTAGCAGAGCTTTTGGAGAGACAAATCAGACTCCTTCAGAGCAGATTTCGAACTCCTTTATTTCTATTTCTTATTTCTTTTTTGCAATTTTATTCAGCTATGTTTTGTGATTCCATGATCATGTATGAGTAATTTTCTAGTTAAGTTAGGGCTTTTCAAAGGTTGATGAAGAGTTTGTAGAATTGCTATCTGTTAGGAATATCTTTTGGTTCTTGATCTCTGCTTGCTTAAAAATCGATTTCTCAGACACATTATCTAGAAATCCAAAAATCATAGGTTGTTATATATATGTGAGAGCATTATTGATAACCTGAACTAGTATTAGATGAGCAAAACACTATAGTGCAAATAGATTTGGCTTAGGAGTTTTGTGAACAATTGAACCTGATCAGTACTGCATGTTTAGATTGTTAGGGTTTGCAAAGAGATTTGAAACTCTGTGATTTAGGCATAGTTAACTTCTTCAATGAGAATTGATTAGTTATATCTTTGTGTTACATGTTCAAGACGGTTTTAATTCATACATAAATGCATGCATCCTATACTCTCGGATTCAAGCTGCAAATTGTTCTGACTTAGCGCCTTTAGCTTTCTGAACTTTAAGAACAAGCATAAAATGCCCACTTGCATTTATTTTAGTGGATGCAGCTAATGCTGGAAACTTCAACACCGACAGTGCAGAAGAAGCAATCAGATTGATTGAAAACTTGGCCTGCAGCAACAGCACCAAGAATGCATATTTTCAGAGGATGCAACAGGCTAGTTTGAATGATGGAAACCAGATTGCTGAAGTTAAGGCTAAGCTGGAAAGTATGCACAGCCTTCTTGCAGGAAAGAAATCAGTCCACTTTGCTGCAGAAGTGGAGAGTTTCGAAAATCCTGAAGAATTTGAGCAGAAAGATGTTAATTTCATCAATGGAGGTTTTCATAACCAAAGGTTTGGAAATCAGCAGTGGAATTGAGGCTACAACATCAATAATCAGAAGAATACCTTCCCAGGAAATCAGAATGCAATTGGTTATACTCCAATGCCACAGTTCCAGAAGACTGAAGTTGAGAAACCTTACTAAAACAGCAGGAATTATGGTTCTTCTTCCTATATATCTGCACCTCCACAAGACAATAAGATGGAAGCTATGCTGGAGCAGATACTTGAAGGACAGCAGAAGATGGCAGTGAACTTCAATGGCAAGTTGAATTCGCTGTATCAAGACCTGAATGGAAAAATTGAGAGTCTGAACTCTCACATGAGAAAGCTTGATGTGCAGGTTGCTCAAACTGCAGGAGCTGTTCAGAGGCAAGAAGGATTCCTTACTGGAAGGACTGATATAAATCCCAAGCACCAGGTTAATGCCATCACAGTCAGGAGTGAAAATGAGCTTGAAACAGTGCATGAAAAGAGGATGAGTGCAGAGCAAATCGTGCAGCAGATGGAGTTTGAAGATGAAAATTTCGCGGTCTCAGAGATCAGTGACAAGCGTCGCCAAGGAGGGTGTCGCTCGTCACCCAAACTGCAAAACTCCGAAATTTTTTTTCACAAACTGGTGACGAGCAACACCAGGTGGGTGATGCTCGTCACCCACTTCTAGCAGAAAATCGCGAATCATCACAGGTGAGTGACAATCGTCACCACCCTGGTGACGGTCATCACCCACCCAGAACAAAGCTGCTTCACTTATAACTGCAGATAATGGTCAGGAACGAGTCTATAAACCCAAAACACCATTCCCCAAGCATCCAAGGAAGTCTAAACAGGAGACAAAAGAAGCTAGATGCAAAGCGATGATAGACAAGCTGATGCTTGAGATTCCTCTTGTTTATGTAGTCAAGCTTTCACCAGCTCTAAGAAGGTATGTAAAGAGGATGGTGGTGAATGGTGTAAGCCCTGAGGAAGAAGCATTGCGTACCAGAGACATTAGTGCCATCCTTTTAGGCACAATTCCAAAGAAGAACAAGAAGGTGTCTGTTTCTGAACAAGTCAATGTCATCATTAAAAGCAGAATTCCATAGAAGCTTTCTGCTCCAGGGACCTTTGTGCTTGATTGCTCAATCTCAACAGGACGTTTTCCCCATTCTCTATGTGATCTAGGTTCAAGTATTAACTTGATGCCTTCCTCTGTTTCTGCTAGACTTGGTATAACTAATTTCAAGCCAGCTGGGATTTCCCTCATCCTAGCAGATCGATCCATAAGAACTCCACAAGGTATGTTAGAAGATGTTCCTGTTAACATTGAAGGCTGCATAATTTCTACAGATTTTGTGGTTCTGAAATATGCTGAAGAACCTAAATATCCTCTTATTCTTGGAAGATCATTCTTGGCTACTGCTGGTGCCATCATTGATGTGAAAAAGGGGAACATAGAGCTTGATTTGGGTGATGTTGTCATGAACTTTGACATGGACAAGTTAAGAGGGAGTTCTACCCTTGAGGGTCAAACCTTTTCTGTAAGGACTTCCAGAGATGAAGAGCCTGTCATGGAGCATTCAGAAGACATAACTGTTGGGTATATCAATGAATCAGACAATAGAAGGCATGAGAAGAAGCTGGCTGTTCAAGGAGCAATATCTGAAACTTCTGCCAAAGCTGATGGGTTTGAGGATTGAAGTAAAGATCATATCTTCATGACTAGGCACAGAACAGAGGTTCCCATCAATGCCAAGTTGCTGGAGGAGGACGAGTTTGTGATGGAAGCAATAATTGCAGAGCTGGATTGCAAAAAAGTTGCAGAAACTCGAACTGCAGAGTCAGTGACGACCGTCACTGACCTGGTGATGCTCGTCACCAACTTGGAGACAAAGGTGCAACATTATCTTTCAGCTACAAGTCCATCTTATGTTGCCAAACCGAAAATTCAACATTCCACAACCCATAAACCAGCATCTAAACAAAGGTATGCACTTCATGGAACCAATTCCAAACCTCTTAATCTCATCAATAAGAATTTAAAAGGTACAAAAGCTGCTTCACACTTATGCAAGCAACGAGATTCTCGTAGAATGCTTGGTGTTTCTTTTGATGATTCTGCAGGAAAACGAAGTGTATCACCAACAGTCATGACCCACCCTGCTGATGTTCCTCACTTCCTTGGAAGAGTTCATGCATCTACTGCTTATGCACCACCATGGATGAGTAGACATTCTTCTCCAAGGCATTCACTGCAACCTTCTGTTCCACCAGCTGTCTAAACATCAAATCAAAGTCGAGCTAATGACTTTAAACAAGCAGTTAGTGTGAGGCAACCCACTGATAAGTTATCTAGCTATCATACTTTAGTCTATTTTCGTTTCCTAGCTTAAGAAAAAAAAACACAAAAAGAGTCAGTTTGTTCAGTTTGCTTTGAGAATGTCTTGTTAACTTGTTCAACAATGGATTATGCTTTGTTTGGATGTTTTTGGTGTGTGTTTTGAGTGCTCCAACAGTCTGACTTCAGAGTACACATGATGACACAATGTTTAAGCATCCAACTTGATCATTCTGAAGTCCCAGATGTGGTGACGCTCGTCACCTGATAGTTCGAGAGGTACCACTTTTCTAACTCAGTTTTACAAGTTCTCATGCTTCTTTCTGACCAACTCTGGGCTTAATAACACTGGGGACAGTGTTGTTTAAGTCTGGGGAAGTGGTTACTGACGCTGTGTGCTTTGTGTTTGATTTTTAGAGTCTTAAAGTTGAGTAAAAAACCTGTTTTTATAGAGTCAAAATTTTGAAACTGTTAGTTTTTCTTGGAACTAACCATAGGACATTTATGCTTATAAGAACCATTGCCACAACAGTTGATTACAAGTCTTACTAAGTTGAAAGTCATAGGTGGATCAGTCTAGCAATGAAGGTTTAGGTTCTTAGAAAATCTGGGAAATTTGCTGTTAGCTCCACCTTAATGAACTTTAAACTTCTTGTCTAGGGGCTTGATTCTCATTGATCTTGATACTCTCTTTCAACACTGACAAGTATGTTTAGATGCAGTCTCTCTTTGATCTTCCCTGATGCAGTTTTTTAAAAGTTTGAGTCAAAATAATGGTGCATTCATGACCATGTCTCCTCACAAGGAACACAAGTATTGAGTAGCACCATATCTTAGACTGTAAAAAATAAGAAGGCTCGTGGCCTGGTTTTTAAAAGATTGGGAAGAATTTGCAGTTTTAGCCCAAAAGTTCTAGTATTTGCAAAAAGGCCTCAGATCGTGTTTTACCTTGTATATTAGGTTTTCCAGACATTCTTTTGGCAAATATATTGTATCTTATATTTTTTAAGAGCTTTAGAGAGAGATTTGTAGCAGAGCTTTTGGAGGGACAAATCAGACTCCTTCATAGCAGATTTCGAACTCCTTTTTTTCTATTTCTTATTTCTTTTATGCAATTTTATTCAGCTATGTTTTGTGATTCCATGATCATGTCTGAGTAATTTGCTACTAAAGTTAGGGCTTTTCAAAGATTGATGAAGAGTTTGTTGAATTGCTATTTATTAGGAATATCTTTTGGTTCTTCATCTCTGCTTGCTTAAAAATCGATTTCTTAGACACATCATCTAGAAATCCAAAAATCATAGGTTGTTAAATATATGTAAGAGCATTATTGATAACCAGAACTAGTATTAGATGTGCAAAACGCCCTAGTGCAAAGAGATTTTGGCTTAGGAGTTTTGTGAACAATTGACCATGATCATTACTGCATGTTTAGATTGCTAGGGTTTGCAAAGAGATTTGAAACTCTGTGATTTAGGCATAGTTAACTTCTGCAATGAGAATTGATTAGTTATGTCTTTGTGTTTCATGTTCAAGACGGTTTTAATTCATTCCTAATTGTATGCATTCTACACTCTCGGATTGAACTTGCGAATTGTCCTGACTTAGCGTCTTTAGCTTTCTGAACTTTAAGAACAAGCATAAAACGCCCACTTGCATTAATTTTACTGTTTCGCATTACATTCATTACTTATTGCTTAGATAATTCCAAACCTGAACTCTTTAGTTAAAATCAAACAATTCACAAATGGCAATGGCGCCAATTTGAAACAAGACTTTTCCAAGTCTAAACTCAAATGTCCTTATCCTCTAATCAATTGTAGAATATGGATCATGTATCAATTCATTTGTGGAACATGAGATGGAAACAATGCCATAAGCTAAGCAATGATGGGGTTTAGATTGAACAAAGACAAGTCTAACAACCTAATAATGCAATGGAAAGAAAGGATAAACTAAATGCAAGTCATCAAGGATCTCAGCAATTGTGGGGCAGTGGCTTTCAAGAGTGAAAATGGGGATTTCTAACAAAGGCAAGCATCAAGCATTCAAAAGCAAGCAATTATCAATGTTATACTCCTAGACAAGGTATCTAAAAGGAACCAACTTGGCATCAATAAGCAGTTCATATTTAACAAGAATGAAGTGTCAGACCCACTTGTGATGGCGTATCCTTCAACCATGAGCATAATAATCAGAACCATTCTAGCCTGAGAGATGTACTAATCAAGCAATCATTCTCTCACCCAAGTAAGAATTCAGATTAACTTATCAATCTTGTGAACCAATAAGGACCTAGCTAGCTAAACACCAATCAAGAATATGGATTTAAGCACACAACTGAAACATCCTAACAAAGCTTTGCAATGAACATGAATGAGGCAAAGGTAAGATCTTTTAATGCATATTGTCTAACCATCAAGCAAGAATTTCAAAACCAGCACTATCTAGCCCTAAGTGAATCATCTAGAAATGGTGAACTATCACTTTGGTGTCACTGAACAAAGGAAACATAGACCAAGCCAAATAAGCGAACCATGCTTAGAAAAGAGATAACAAGCCATTTAGTGAACCATATGCATCAATCAATACCATATTCAATAAAAAGGAGCAAGATTTATGAACAATAACCACTTTGCAAGAGAAAGAGACAACAGAGAATAGTTAAATAAGCTTAATCACCCCTTAATCACATCCTAATCATCACTTTCCCTACTTAGAACCCTAAATCTAAAGAAGACTACTCATTTATCATGTTTAATCCCATTTTTTGAAGTTAAACCTAACTAGATGAGATTAAAATATAAAGATGATAAATCTTAACTACCAAGGTGCAAGAACAAAGATTAAAAGACAAGATTAAACTATCAAAATAAAAACTTTATTAAAAATTAAGATCCTTAAGGCAAATCGCCCTTTAAGGTTTAGAGAAGAGAGAGTTTTTTGATAAATAGCTAAACTTCCATATAGATAATGTTTTGTGGCTTCCCTCAAAAGAGGCATAAAAACCTAAAAATGGGATAAGGTCAAAGAAAATAAAGTGTTCAATGCGCGGATAAGTTGCATCGAGGTCGTACGGACAATGTTCTGCTCGATATGCGACCTTGATATTGTCCGTGCAGCGCGGATCGGCTCCTTCCTCGATGCTGGTCCTCGATGCAGACCAACGGATTGGAATCCTCGTGCTGATCCTCTTCCTCCCATCTTGCTGCTTGCATCGAGCATACTCCACGGGTTTTCTGCTCGATATGCTTGCTCGATATGGACCAGACTTTGCAAGAGCTCAATTTCTGACATCTTCTTTGATCATGAGCTGCTTCCATCTCCTTCCCAACTCCAAGAAACTACAAAACACCTGAAAACGACCACAAACGTGCACATGTATGAAAATGTATGCAATCCTACGCTAAATGCATGCTATGTTGATTCTAAGTGCAAATGATGCTAAAATGCAAAATTATAATGTAAAAACAGAGGAAAAAATGCATGAAATGCTGCCTAAAATGGTCTAAAATAGCAAGTTATCAACTGTCTATACAGATCATTCTGCACTAAGGTACATTTACGCCAAGAAAAACACTAAGCCTAGACTGCTGTGATGGATCTTTCTATTTCAGGAGTTTGATATGGAAATTGTTGACAAGAAGGGCATAGAGAACGGTGTCGCTGATCACTTGTCAAGAATGAGGACTGAAGAGTTTATCCCTATTGATGACTTCTTTTTCCTGAAGAGCAGCTTATGATGGTTAATGTCTGGGAGAAGACATATAAAGTCACTCAAAAGCTATAAGAAGCAGAGAGCCAACAAGAAAGAGGGTTGCCTTGGTATGCAGATTTTGTTAACTACTTGGTCAGTGGTGAGATACCAGTCAACTTAGGTCCTTGCAACAACAAGAACTTTATAAGAGATATCTCTCACTACTATTAGGATGAGCCATACTTTTCCAAGAGAGGTTCAGATGGTCTCTTAAGAAGATGTATAGCGCAGGAAGAAGTGAAAGGCATCCTCTATCATTTCCATGGGTTAGCTTATGGTAGTCACTTTGCCACTGCAAGACAGCAACCAAGGTTCTTCATGTTGGGTTCTTGTCGCCAAGTATATTCAAGGATGCTCACGCCCACATTTCATCATGTGAAGCATGGAAAAGAAAGGGAAACATAAGTAAAAGGGATCAATGCTACAAAATCCTATCTTAGAGGTTGATCAATTTGATGTTTGGGGCATTGACTTCATGGGACCTTTCCCTTGTTCATATGGGAACAAGTATATCTTGGTGGCTGTTGACTATGTCTCTAAGTCGGTTGAAGCAGTTGCAAGTCCCACAAATGATGCTAAGGTGGTGATAAAAACTCTTTAAGAGAATCATATTCCCAAGATTTGGAGTCTTAAGAGTAGTGATATGATGGAGGTAGCCATTTCATCAACAAGATGTTTGATGGGCTACTAAAGAAGCATGGGATGAAGCACAAGGTAGCCACGCCTTATCACCCTCAAAAAAATTGGGAAAGTAGAGGTCTCAAACAGAGAAATGGAAGCCATCTTGGAGAAGACAGTTGGGGTTACAAAAAAAGATTGGACAGCCAAGCTTGATGATGCATTTTGACATATAGGACAGCCTTTAAGACACCAATTGGGAGATCACATTTCTCCCTTCTCTATGGGAAGTCATGCCATCTACCAGTTGAGCTTGAGTACAATGCAATGTGAGCTATCAAGCTGCTGAATTTTGACATAAAGACAGCCCAAGAGAAGAGGTTAATCAATCTCCATGAGCTTGATGAAATCCGCCTTGATGCATTCGAGAGCTCAAAAATTTATAAAGAAAGAACCAAGGCATTTCATGATAAGAAGATAGTGCCCAAGAACTTAAATGCTGGGGATAGTGGGTTGCTATACAACTCAAAACTGAAGCTATTTCCTGGAAAGTTGAAGTCAAAATGGGGAGGCCCTTTCAAAATCATAGAAGTGTTGCCTTATGGGGCTGTGACATTCTTCAACAATGAAGGAGGAGATTTCACAGTTAATGGAACATAGACTGAAGTCTTACTTGGCCAGAAAGATCATGGAAGAGGGAACCACGCTTCCTCTCCAAGATCCTCCTCCCACCTGAAGCACCTCCAAGATACTTTCCTTACAATTGTACATACCATTTTGTGTTTTCTAGTTTCCTGCTTTCATTTTGTTGGTTGATGGTCTCACCTTTTCATTTTTATTACACAAGGATTGTGTAATCTAAGTGTGGGGGAGAGTGTTTGAGGCTGACATGTTCTTTGCATATTCATGCATCATTTAGCTTATGCATTTTCATTAGTATCTTACATTCATTGCACCTAAGGCATACGCATAGAAAATCATAAAATTTTCATAAATTAGGAAGTCATATAGGCGGAATTTGCATTTCTTAGATAGTGTCTAGATGCCTCTTACTTAGTTTGCATATATTTGCATTAGGAGTAATGATATTTAGCCATTTAGGTGTTGAAATTCAAAATTGTGGTCACTTTCTTAGTTGCTAGTTGTTTGATGCATAATGTCTAGCTTCAACTGAAGGTTGAACCACATTTGGGATTCTTAGCATGTCACTCTTATCTAGTTAAAGCTTGGATGATATGATTTCAGCCCTTGATCTATTAGAACCATAATTTTGACAACTCAATTATCATGTCATGTGCATTGAAATGTTTCTTCCATAGATACAATATACATTTTTAGGCTTTCTTATCTTTTTCACCACTCTTGCTAGCCTAAATAGATTCCCTCTCCCTTAACCTTAACCTCCTTTCAAGCTAATAAATCTTTAGTGAGGGATTGTGAGGCCTTTTTCTATTTGGGTGAGCTTAGTAAAAAGTGTTGGGTTTAGAACGACAAAGGCGGTCTTCCATGTAGAACAGGCTCTTCCTCTCTGATCTAGACTATGATAGGATGTTTGGGGTCAAGGGAAGATTTTCAAATATTTTTTTTTGGGGGGTTCTCAAAATAAAAGGAAAGTCACAAGGAAGCAAAGAAGGGAACTGCAAAACATTGTACCTTGGAGGGTATGGCTTAAGCAACAAAAAGAAATAAGGGATTGTAATACAAGAAAGAAGTATGCCAAGCAAGTTCAAAGTTTATCCAAATGATGAAAGGCAAAATCAAAGAACAAGAGGAGACCATGCAAGTAAAAGTGCCAACCGACCAAGAAGAATCAAAGAAAGAAAGTGCACTCTCAAGATGCTTCAACATAAAAAGAAGAATGGTGAACTAAAAGGGTAGCATAGGACTTTGTCTTAGGTAGAAGAAAAGAGTTTAGGATCATCTTTGGGTATGTGGTAGATGGAAGTTTGCCTTTGTATGCATAGGTAGTTCTTTACCCCTAGCATTTGGCTAAAGCTCTCTTTGTTTCCTTGAGAGATCCCCTGCTTTTACTCAAAACCAATTCGATTATAATGGGATCATTTTAATCTCATAGCATTATCCTTAGCCAAATGGATGTTCTTGATTTTCATATGCATGATTTACTTGGTTACTATTAATTTAATGTTAAAAAAGTTGTTTGATTTGATTGCTTGTGTAGACTAAGACTTGAGTGCTTGCTATTGCTTTTGATGAATGTGGTTAGACTTAAAGTAAAGTGAAAATCATGTTGCATCCTAGAACTAGTAACTTGGTTATTGAACTCATTTCCTCATTTGACACCTTAGGTTGTGAAAACCATTTTGAAACCCATCTCTCTCATTTGCTTGAGGACAAGCAAAAGGCAAGTGTGGGGGAGTTTATAGCTTGCATTACTTGCACAATTTTAGACTTCTTTTAGCATAATGTTCACGTCATTTCATCATCTAGGTTGTCCAAAGTGTCTCTCATTCATCCTACTTAGAAGTATCTTGCATTTGGAATAGGATTGCATACATTCTTGCATTTAACTTGTGTTTTAAGCTCTCTGAAGAGCTTAAGGAACATTAGGAGAATGGCAAATCCGAAGGAGATGGGAAGCTATCCGTACGCCGATGAGTTCCCTCGGAGGCGATTTGCACCGTTTAAAGCCCAGTCGTACACTGACGACACTCCACGGTGCATCCATACCGACCAAGGTACATACGTACGCCGATGAATCTGGTCGCCATGAGGAGCTTCAGGGAATACCGCCGAACTGCATCGAGGATAACCATCCATGTCTTGCCCGATGCATCCCATAGCGTTGGTCAGCCGAAGAACCTCGCCAAGCCAGCGCGTCCTCCAAAGCATTCCAGACCACACCGAGGAGTTGCACCAACGAGAACCAATGCTGATCTGCTCGGTACAAACCCATATGAGGGTTGACTTTCTGTTGACTTTGTCACTTTTCCTCCTTCCCTATAAATACTTAAACCTAAGAACTTTTTGGGTTATCCAAGTTTTGTTATCTCTTGAGGAGAAAAACTCCCTCTTTGTATTCTATTTAAGAACAAGGTTATCTTTGATCATTTTAATTACAGTTTTGCATTTATGTTTGATTGTTTATCATCATCTAACCATGCTTAGTCATATTATTATGGTTCTATGTATTGTTAGTGAGTAGTTTCATTAGATTTTAAGATGGAGTAATTCGGGTGATTAGATGGTTAATTAATGATGTTGTGTTTGTAGTTCTTCCATATCCTTGCTTGATTAATGATCGTAATGTTTGATTGGCCTTGGTTAAACAATCTTCTGCATCTTCTATACGTTATCCCCATGAAAGATTGATAACCCCTTATGCTGCAATGATCTGATTTTAGACTCAAGGGAAATCGAGTCACAAGACCTAAAACGTCTTGTATCAATAAGTTGATTCATTTCATTGAGAGAGCCCTTTGATTTATGAAGACCTTATGCATTGAGATCATTTTTATCTTTAAGTCATGTCCCTTAGACAAATGGTTTCATTTTATTTGCATGATCATGATTAACTTGCGTGTTTTTAATGAATGTTAAAGAGTTGGAGGATATGAATGCTTGGGTAGGCTAAGCTTTAGTTCATTGTTTGTTTATGATAAGCATTATCTTTGAAGTTGAAAAAAGTCCTTCCATCTTAGAACTTGTAACTTGGGCATTAACTTCACTTTTTCCATTGACATCTTTCGTTTTGAGCTCCCACTTTTAAACCTTATTCCTTCATTTGTCCTTGTTTGTTTGAGAGCAAACAAAAGGCAAGTGTGGGGATCTTGAAAACTTTCATATTTACATCATTTAGGCTTGCATAATCAGATGTTTTTAAGTCACTTCCCTGCATAAACTATCATTTTAGGTCTCCTTTGTATTCACATTAGATTTAATTTGTGTTTAGGTATGCATTGCATGTTTTGTTGCATTTTGAAGGTGTTATCTAGGTTATGTGGAAGCTAAAAAGACTTGATAGCAAATGGAGGTTGAGTGGATGCATAGAGAACATCTTAAAGGAAGAAAAGTAGAGGAGGGCACTTGCCCCAGCGTCTTGCACTGGTCAAACACCTCGGAGTGAAGAAACCAGCAACTTTGGAGAAGCACATCGGGTAGCTGTGATAGCTTGTTATTTTATATCATTTTAGGCTGCATTTCATGCATCTTTTCCTCTGTTTTTGCATTATAGTTTATCATTTAGGTATCATTTGCACTTAGAATCAACATAGCATGCATTTAGCTTAGGATTGCATACATTTGCATCCATGTGCATGTTTGTGGTGACTCGGAGGTATTTTTGGGAGAGTTTTGGAGTTGGAAAGGGAATGGAAGCGACTTATGATCGGTGGAGACGCCAAAGAAGCAGCTTTGCAAACTCTGTATCTATATCGAGGTGCAGCATCGAGCAGAACATCCGTGAAGCTTGCTAAATGTGAAGCGCAGGACGAGGAAGAAGGATTTGTCCGGTGACCTCGGGACTGCACCCAGGTAGTGCACCGAGCTAGGCATGTCGTATAAGCCGATACGAATACACATGACATATTGAGGTGTAGCATTGAGGAGAACAACGAGAACCCACCTCGATATCGAGCTGACTGCATCGAGCAGAACATCTCCCTTTGCACCACGATGTGTCTACGTCGAGAGTTGACCAAGATTTTTTTACTTTTTGTCAAACCTTATGTTCTTAGCTTATTTAAGCTGAACCTTATCTTTTGAGCATTGATCTTCTTCTTTGCCCTATTTTCGACCTTGTGGAAAACCACAAGAAGATTTTTATGGGATTTTGATCAAGATCACTCTTTTAATAATGTTTTGCACTTCCTTTGTCATTTTTCTTCTATTTCTAGTTTAATCATGTTTGATCTATCATCTCTGCTTATTTCTATTTGTTTTGCTATGAGTTGTGAGAAGTTTCATATGGTTTGAGGTTGGAGCAGATTTGGGGATGATTAGTTGATAGCTTAGGGTGTTTTGGTTTTATTAATGCTTAGATCACTTAATTTAGTTGTTCTTAGTGCTTAGTAACTCTTTTATGGTGAAACTGATTATAGGTGTTTGTTGCATCACAAGTGTTTGTTTAAATTCCTGAAAGAACTTTGCTAGGAACAATCACTTAGATTATTATATTGCGTTTAGGTTGTTTGTTTAACGTTTAAAAGCCTTGTGTTTTCATGCTGGTTTTGCACAGATACGCCATCACAAGTGGGTCAGACATGTGCTTAACTTAGACATCTCTGTTCTTGTTGTGGGCTGGTTTTGGACAAATACGCCATCACAAGTGGGTCTGTCATGTGCTTAACTTAGTTATTTCTGCTCTTGATACGGATTGTTTGATTTAGTGGCTTGATCATGTTCTTTGCTTGTTATCAGTCTTGACAACCCCAGGTTCGATGCTAAGTATCATCTTTCATCTTTTCTCACTTAGGTTGTTAGAATCATCTTTCTTCATCATACATGGTTATGTTTAGTTAGTGCCTTGCATCTCTTTTATTCTAGCACCTAGATGGATTGATAAAACTCATCTATACTACATCTGATTAGAGAGAGATTGAATATAGTGACCCAAAAGTCTTTCTTCAAGCTGCACCAGCCAAACACCTTGCTGCAAGGTAGCCAGCAACTTTAGAGAATTACACAGGGCACCTGCACCAGCCAAACACCTTGGTACGAGAGGGACGAAAAGATCAAGAAGCTTGTACCGGCCACCTGCATCATCCAAACACCTCGGGCTGATTCTGACCATTGACTTTGGTCAACATCCGAGTTTTGACCATTGACTATTTAAAACAAACCTTGTCAACAATTAATCTTATCTCTTTTTATGCTCTAAGGATCTAAACATTCTCTCGCTCTCTCTCTCTCTCTCTCTTGTTCTTAAGTTTTTCCAGAATTTTAGGATTTGTAAGCCTAATTTGAGTTTTAGTTAAGAGTTTGCACTTCTACCTTTTGATCATCTTTGTATTGCTTTTGATTATGGTTTCTTATCTTATTGCTCTGAGATTTGCCATGATCTCTATGTGTTATAAGTAGCTTCCTTAGGGTTTTTAGGATGGATTAGATACATGGTTATTTAATGGTTGATCCTTGATGTTTAGTGTTTAATATTGGTAGATTCTTTCTTATTTGATGTTTTTAATGCTTAATTTTTATTGATCACCTAGATTTCGAATTTTGGCTTTCTCAGCACCAAAAGTGTTTGATGAAATGCATGAACCAGTCATTTAAGAGATTTACTTGCCTTACACATGAGAATGGTTGACTAGGAAGTATTTTAGCTTGATAAACACTGATGCTTTATGGTTGTTAATTGCTTGATAACTAATGGGAGTTAGCTTTGGTTAAGTTGTTAGCAATCAAGGGACTGAATTTATCTGCTTGTTTAGAGTTCTATTCTGAATGATTAGCCGTATTAGTTGAGTTTGTATATCAAGGATTGACTACTGTTTCACCATTGGATCAATAACCCCATCTTAAAACTCCTGCTTGCTTAATTTTGAATTGCCCTGTTTTTACTCTGTTTTTCCTCTGTTTCTTGAATTTGAATTGTTTACTTACTTGTCATGCAATCTAGTTCAATGATTTTGTTTGGTAGGTTGATTGATCATTAGGTTGTTAGACACTTCTGCAACATTATATGATCATCTTAGCTTACTATAATTCATGTATTCTCAATTTTTTAAAATCTTTGATTGGATTGACACCTCAAATGCTACAATGACATGATCAGATGACTTAAGGAATTGTGTCACAATAGTGTAAAAACTCTCGTATCACCAACGACAACATTCCTCAGATTTATCTTCTCAAACCATTCCATTGGAACATATCTTATATGGTAAGTTAACCTGCCTCCCTTATCTCACCCGGAAAGAGAGAATTCTATCCCCACTCTCATGTCGATTTATCCTATAATTTTAAAGGTTTACTAGGCAAATCACCCTTATTACTGCTTTTTAGATGGCTATAGTGGTGTCTTCCAAATCTCAATTCATCCTAATGATCAGGAAAAACCACCTTCACATGTCCTTATAGCACTTTTGCTTATAGAAGAATGCTATTTAAACTGTGGAATGCCCCAGCAACCTTTCAAAGATGTGTTACCTCTATATTCCCTGACTTGCTTAAAGAAATGATGGAAGTATTCATGGATGATTTCAGTGTCCATTGATCTTCCTTTGGCGTCTGCTTATCTAATCTTTGTCAGGTCTTAAAGAGATGTGAAGATCCAGGGTTAGTGCTGAACTAGGAAAAAAGCCATTTCATAGTCAATGAGGGAATCGTCTTAAGACACAAGATCTCCGAGAAAGGAATAGAGGTGGACAAGGCCAAGATAGAAGTGATGATGCGTCTGGCTCCACCAACATCAGTGAAAGGGATCAGAAGTTTCTCGGGACACGCAGGCTTCTATAGAAGGTTTATCAAAGACTTCTCCAAGATAGCAAGACCTCTCACTAGGCTGTTGTGCAAAGAGAGAAAGTTTGCAATCGATGATGACTGCATGCAAGCCTTTCTGACCATCAAAGAGGCGCTTGTGAGTTTTCCCATTGTTCAGGCACCAGACTGGAGTTTGCCATTTGAGATAATGTGCGACGCTAGTGATTATGTACTTGGAGCTGTGCTTGGTCAGAGAGTGGACAAGAAACTACATGTTATTGATATCCTCATAATATACCATATTTTAGCTTGCATTTAGTTTAGTTATTGGTCTCTTTCATCTATTCATTCATCATATTTTGTCACATTTGCATTCATATTAGATATAATAGGTTTTAGGTTAGACATTTGCATGTTTTGCATTGTTTGGAGTCTTTTTCAGGTCTAAATGGAGCAAGGAAGACATTTGGAGAATGTTGAATGATGAGGACATGAAAAACTAAGTATAATATCCAAGATGGCGGGTTTTAGGCTGCACCAAAGTCCTGTATCGACCAAAGCTGAGAGAAATATGTATGATATGCAGATCGATATGAAATGTATGGGTCAAAACTAAGGTCTTCCGGTGCGATTCAGCCTCGACGTCCGTCATAGAACTTGTAGAGGATCGAATAAGATTTCCAACGGAGGTTGAATCAGGTCAATCCGATCAGTAGTTCAAATGATACGGCGGTTCAAGCATCAATGTCTGCAACTAGAAGTTCCTATCGATCACCTACATTTTTGACCATCGTTGACATTTTTTTTTTTTTTGCTTTCTAAGGCTATTTTGGGGATGTATTTTCTTTTAAACCTAGATCTATTTTCTATTATCCTTTCTCTTCCCCAAAGCTTTGCTTTGGTTTTTCGTAGAACAAGAACAAATCCTTTGTGGGTTGAGATTGGATCACATGTATATACTTTTATTTTAAGGTTTCTTCTTTTAGTCTTTAATCTCTTAGTCTTGCTTTCTTATTCTGCTTTAGTAATTTCGAATTTGCCTATTTGAGTTTTTGAAGTTCTTGGTTTTTGAAGAACAAAAGTGTTTCTAATGATTGTTTAAGGTGTTAGAATGTTGGATCTTTGATTATCTCTTCTTGTGTGACTGTGCTTCATGCTTAGTACGTCTTCGTAGGATAAGTAGATCTTAGGCTTTCTAGTATTGCACTTAAGGTGTTTGCTGAAATGCTTGAAAGAAGTTATGTTTGATGTCATGTCTTGCATAGCTTGTGCTTAAGTAATTGACACCAGATTTGTGGGAAATTGTTCGTTTGGCATTGATTATGCATGAGTGTGAGTTAATGTTAGTTTTGTTGCACAAGATAATGGTAAACCTAGCATAGGAAACTAGATGTCTAGCATGCTTTTTGGATCTATGGAATTTGACCTTCATGCTTGATGATCATGTGTTTGAGTAAAGGGATTTATCTTAAATATGTGATTAGATAAGGGATTAATGCTGAGGGATTTGGCTAATCTATATCAGTAGCCCTTGCCTAGAGATTAATGCATTGATTGTTTCTTTCACCTTGATCATGTTTTTAGATTCACCTTGTTATTCATTAGTCTTGGATCTCTGTTTTCTAGTTTGCATTTCTTTCACCTTGATGATTAGGCCTAGCTTAGCAATTCTTCTGCATCTCATATGTTCTTTAGCCTTTGGATTGGATTGACAACTCAAATACTACAATGACATGTGTGTTTGAGGATTGAGTTAAGGCTTAAAAACCTAAACATCAATTGGCGCTGTTGCCAATTCATTGTGTCTAAGGCATTTGAGTTTGATTACTTGCTTAGACTAGGCTATTTTCTTTATGTTTTTTTTTTGTTTTGATGATTAAAGAAGGAACACTAGTTCCATTGCACTCTCATCTTTGAGTTTAACTTGCTAAGTGTAACGCGCTCGACCGCCCCTACCGACGAGTCACACATCCCTCCGTCGGGCTAGTGGGCCCCGCCCCTGTCCGGCGGTCGGTGCATTATTGTTTCTGGAGCCCAACCGACTTATTTACTAACCCTTCAATCACCACATGATCTTTCTCCGTGTTTTAGCCTCACTAACACGGTTTCGGAAATCACTTCCCAAAAGGTCACCCATCCTAGTCCTACTCCAGCTCAAGGACCCTTAACTATGGAGTTCTCTCGGGACCAGTGACCGAAAAGATAAGTGCACTTTGGTGACATAGGTAGCCTAATTAATCCATTTAAACTTATACAAATGGGTCGGGCCCGGGTCATTTCAATTCTCCCCAACTAAACGAGAATTCGTCCCTGAATTCTGATTCTGATAGTGTGAGCCTTAACCTCCAAACCCCAAGACAGCCTCCTGGGACAGAACTAGTTTGACTTCCCAGGCTTTGAGACCACTTGTAACGCCCTCGATCGCCCCTATCGGCGAGTCACCCATACCTCCGTCGGGCTCGTGGGCCCCGCCCCTGTCCGGCGGTAGGTGCGTTATTTTTCCCGGAGCCCAACCGACTTATTTACTGACCCATTAATCACCACATGATCTTTCTCCATGTTTTAGCCTCACTCACATGGTTTCGGAAATCACTTCCCGAAAGGTCACCCATCCTAGTCCTACTCCACCTCAAGGACCCTTAACTGTGGAGTTCTCTCGGGACCAGTAAGATAAGTGCACTTTGGTGACATAGGTAGCCAAATTAATCCATTTAAACATATTCAAATGGGCCAGGCCCAGGTCGTTACACTAAGAGTCAAGCTTAGTGACTATATACAAGTACACTTGAAAGGTTATTACGTATTTATCCCTTGTCTATATATGCTCCTTTTGCTTTTGATCTCTTTTGTTTAGGGTTTCAGGGTTATAAGATGGATCAAATGGTTCAACACAAGGTGAACAATGCCAAGGAGCTACAACAGCTTATTCATTGAGCTAGTGCATTGATTATGGCCAAAACAAATTGGTAGGCAACATACTGACTACAAACCAGACATTTCTGCTCAGTCTTATTGCATGTCTATGCTCCAAGCTACTCTCTTAATGGTGATTACACTAAGAAGCAAGAAGAAAATGCACCTTGTTGAAGCGGCCAGAAACTTCACCTGACAAAACTGGCTCGGACAAAACATCTCTATGACGATTCATATTCAACAGTCTTCATCACTGTTGTTGCCCCGGGCGTTAGCTTGCGGCAAGTTGGATTCGCTGTATCAAGACCTGAATGGAAAAATGGAGAGTCTGAACTCTCACATGAAAAAGCTTGATGTGCAGGTTGCTCAAACTGCAGGAGCTGTTCAGAGGCAAGAAGGATTCCTTCCTCGAAGGACTGATATCAATCCCAAGCACCAGGTTAATGCCATCACAGTCAGGTTGAAAATGAGCTTGAAACAGTGCATGAAAAGAGGCTGAGTGCAGAGCAAATCGTGCAGCAGATGGAGTTTGAAGATGAAAATTTCGCAGTCTCAGAGATCAGTGACGAGCGTCGCCAAGGAGGGTGTCGCTCGTCACCCAAATTGCAGAACCCCGACAAATGTTTTCACAAACTGGTGACGAGCGACATCAGGTGAGTGATGCTCGTCAACCACTTCGAGCAGAAAATTGTGAATCATCACAGGTGAGTGACGATCGTCACCACCCTGGTGACGGTCGTCACCCACCCAAGAACAAAGCTGCTTCACCTATAACTGCAGATAATGGTCAGGAACGAGTCTATAAACCCAAAACACCATTCCCCAAGCATCCTAGGAAGTTTAAACAGGAGATAGAAAAAGCTAGATGCAAAGCTAAGATAGACAAGCTGATGCTTGAGATTCCTCTTGTTTATGCAATCAAGCTTTCACCAGCTCTAAGAAGGTATGTAAAGAGGATGGTGGTTGATATTACCATATATTTTGCATATTTTGCATGCATTTAGGATAGTTTTTGCATTATAGGATAGTTTGTTCCATTTGTTGCATTTTAGGTCCTAGGACCCTTTGCATTCCTATTTTGCATATTTCTTGCATATATGCATCATTATCAGGTTGTTTGGAGCACTCTCGAGTTGAGGAGGATCAGAATGGAGCTCGTGGACACTTGGAGAACATAGCCATGCATGCAAAGTACCCGAGATCGAGTAGCGGATCGAGCAAGGCAGGTCGATCTAGATGAGATCGACCAGAAGATCGAGCGACCCAAGTCGATTTAAGAGGAAGGATCGAGACCAAGATCGAGAGAGGATATCGATCTGGAGTACAGACGTGAATGACGCCATGCAGATCGAGATCCAGATCGAGTTCCCAGCCCGATCATCACAAGATCGACCAGAAGATCGACCGAAGCCATCCGATCCATGAATACGATCGAGCCAGAGATCGAGTGATCCGAGTCGATCCCAAACGAGCCTTATCCGTCCAGCTGTCTTTGGTGGCTAGCGAAGGGGGGACCAGCTAACGGTTTGGCCATTTTTGGCTAAAGCAGCCATCACTTTTTCTTATCTTCATTCTGTCTTTTTGTTTTTTCTCTCTACCTTAGGCGATTTCGCCATTGTTGAACATCTAAGCTTTTCTTTGTTTTTTCAACTTTAGAATCTTTTAATATTAAGCAAGTTTTTCCTTTAATCGTTGGTTGCTCATGCTTAGCTTTCCATCTATTGCTTTTCAATCGGATTTAATCATGTGTAGTGAGTAGTCTTTTTTGGGTATTCGGGGTTGAGGGGATTCAAAGGGTTTAAGAAGTTTAAAGCTTTGTGTTTTCATTGTTCTTCATACCTTCTCTTCTAGGATCTTGGGGTCTTAAGGCTTAGAGAGTCTTGGAAAATATCTCTATGATTCCAGGGCTGTCTTACCTTGACAGGATTCATATATCCTAGAAAACCAGATCCTAGAGACTAATCTTTCCTTTCCCACACGCCATGGTTGTAAAGGGGATTAGTTAGGTCATTATTTGAAATCTGTTTTCCTTGCTCTTCGATCTCTTTTTCCACCAAATGCCATGGGTTTAGAGAAGAGATTGTGGAAGTGAATCATACCACACGCCATGGATGGTTCTTGTTTTATTTTCAAGGCTTAGAGAAACCTCACAAGTGAGTAGATCTAAATGTTTTCAAACCAAAGCTTAAACCTTTGAGACTCTTGAATATGAACCTGGACCCTAAACCCTCCTTTTTAGTATTTTAAATCCTCTGTTAATCGTTTGCTTGTCATAAAGTTGCATCATGTTCATTAGAAGTCATATCCTTTAAGTTGTCTGTTAGATCGATCCATCCTGCTCGATCCAGTGCTCGATCATGTGATCGATTCACTGGTCAATTTTTGGTTCTTAGTAGGTTTGCATTTTTAATCTTTTGCTTGTTCCTAGTGGTAGTTAGCCCTCTTCCAGGGATTTTAAAATTGTTTTGCATTGCATTTGATCGTTGCATTTAGTTTCTAGTGATTTTACCAATCATTTTACCATTCTGCTTAGATTTGCTTCATCCTTGCATTCTTAGTGTTCTTTCTGCTTTCCAGGTGTGGATTGATACCTCTTGCACGCTATACTACATCTATATGCTGCTTGAGTTTTGATAACCTCCTTGCTTGCATACAAAAATCCAGTTATCAAATGGTGCCGTTGCCATCTTGGGATTGTTAGGAAGCATTAAGATTTGGGGTTTAGTAAAGACTAAGCCTTTACTTTACATTTGGTTACTGATCTCTCTGCCTTCAAACTTGTGTCGTTCAGGTACATGAATCTGCGTTCTAGGGGTGACAACAACTTACTTACACCCCTGGACAATATTCATCAACTTGGACACGCTAGATCAAGAAGGGTAAGAGAGCAAGCTAGGGCCTTTGAGGAGATTGTTCAAGCTGGTTCAGTAGACTTTGCAACAATGGCTGAGCAAGAACATCCTGAAGGACATCCACCTGCTCACGGTGCTATAGGAAGGGGCAATGGAAACCCCAACCACACAGCTAAACCCCCACGGATCATTGGTGCTGGAGATGCTCCTAATACTCATCATAATCGCTTTGGGATCACTCCTCCACCGGTCCAGAATAACAACTTAGTGATAAAGCCAGGATTCATCTCTATGGTTCAGAATAACAAGTTCCATGGGCTGGCAATGGATGACCCCTTGGAGCATCTTAACAACTTTGAGCAAGTTTGTGGGATGAGAAAGATTAATGGCATATCAGAAGATGCTTTCAAGCTAAGGCTCTTTCCATTTTCTCTTGCAGACAAGGCTAGGCACTGAGAGAAGACACTTCCACAAGGCACCATCACCTCTTGGGCTGAGTGTAAGAAGGCGTTCCTCTCAAATGTTTTCTCTAACACAAGAACAGCAAGGCTGCAAAGTGAGATTAGTGGCATCACTCAAAGGAACAACGAGACATTTAATGAAGCCATGGAGAGATTCAAGGACTATACCATTCAGTGTCCTCACCACGGCATCAGTGAAGAGACTCTCCTAAGCACAATATACCGAGGAGCTTCTCCCAAGATCCGTTTGCTACTTGATACGGCTAGTAAGGGTAATTTTCTTGGTCAAGAAGTTGAAGAGGGTATGGAGTTAATCGAGAACTTGGCTTTGAGTGACGGCAAATCGATCAGGTGGCTCGATCTAAGCCAAAAAGACCCCCAAATCGATCAGGTGGCTCGATCCAAGTAGTACAGCCTAGTTGACCAAAAGCCAAGGAACGAGAGGGTACAATCGATCTAAGACTCGATGCAATTTGAATAGAGTCCCTGATCGATCAAACCTCTCGATCCTATCCAACATGGGCATGAGATCGAGTCCTAGATCGACCAAATGGACTCGATCTCGTGTCGAGGTAACAATTTATTTTCCCTCTTTTCTTCTTTCCCTCCTGTTTTTAAATTCAAATCTTGGTCAAGGCAAGCATCTTTGACCAAGAAAGATGTGCCTTGACCAAGCTTTTTATCAGAAACCACTTGTGCATGTGTCCAAAGATTTTTGTCTTTAAAACCTCTCTTTGCTCTTCTTGTTTCTTTACTTGCAAAACCGATTTCCACAAAACAGAAAGAGAAAGAGAGCGAGTTTGAGTTTTTAAGACTTGTGCATTTCATTTTCTTGCCATTCAAAGGTATTTTCGAGTTTGCTTGGTCTGCTTGATTAATTTTTCAAGAAAATCCTTTTTGTTAAGATTTGGTGAATGATTTGCTAGGGAATTAGGAAAAATTTTAGATATAGCTAGATATTAGGGAAAATTCTAGATTTCATTCTATCTCTGGATTTTTTTCTCTGGTATTTTGTTATAATTTTTATAAATTCTCCAAAAATCTAGGGTAACTGTTAGAAATTTTTCTTTCTTGTTTAGTCTTTCTCTCAGTATTCGCCGCCTTTGCTCATTCTCTTGCTTGAGAATTGTGTTTCAGGTACTATGGCTCTTAAGAGAACGAGAGAAGAGACAGCTCAAGAGGGAGAAGCTCAAGAAGTGGTTCAGGAGAGGGTTAGATGGACCAAAGAGGAAAAGCAAGCCAAGAAAAGGCTGGAAAGGCTTAGGTTCGATCCCACGAAGTTTGCAAGCAGATATATGTTAGCTAAGATGGGGATCTTGGGAGACTTCGATCAGCTTTTCAAGAACATAGGGCTTCGGTGTTTATCTCGTATGGATTGTCCAACATATTCCGAGGCGACAATCGATTTCCTAGCCACCTTGGAGTTCACGTATGAGAACCCGAGTCTTCCTACTCCTTCCCAAGGCCACATCACCTTCAAGATCAGGCGTCAAGCTTATCATCTCTCGATCCAGGAGCTCTGCAAAGCCTACGGTTTGAAGGCTGATGCTAAACAAGGGGAGTTTCCCTCTTTCACTCAAGCTAACGACCTGTAGGACCTCATAAGCAACGATGATTACAAGGCGAACACGGCGAAAATCAAGAGAGTGAGGAGTCCGGTGCTGAGATACACGCTCAAGTTGATCGCCAACACCTTCAATGGATGGTCCGTAGCTTCCACGGTCACCAAGAACGAGCTTTGCTTCTTGTTGCAAGGCGTTAAGTATCTGTTGTGTGATCCCAAGGAGAACGAAGAGCCAATGGAAGACGAGCTCGGAGATGATGTTAACTATGGTTGCATCTTAGCCGCCTCCTTGATGAAGTACAAGGCGTATGCCTTACGATGCAAGGCGAGCTCAGCTTTGATTGGAGGCTTCCTCACGCCTATGTTTGTGCAAGCCGGAGTGCCACTAGCTGACTTTGTACCTGTCGCGGAGAGAGACTACATGGACGAGATTTACATGAGGAACACAGACAGCTTGGGAGGCACGCCAGCCGAGGGTTTCTTTGCTTATCTGTTCATCGGCTCTGGCAATAAGAAGAGAGTATGCATCTTGACTAACAAGGAGGATAACGAGCTGCAAGGAGTTGGCAACATTGAGTTCTTACCGAGTGTAGAGGAGTGCTTTGCCCCTCTAGGAGCTACAACCGCCCTTCAACAAGCTGCTCGCCCACGATCAGAGTCTCCTGCCTTGGGTGATGAGATGCCTGAGAGCTTTGTTCTCCCCAAGATCGACTTTGAGCCGTGGACTAAGACCGAGAAGTTCCTTGCTTCTGTTGTGGAGATGCAAAGGAAGATCAACAAATGGCAAGGCAAAGTTATCAAGAAACTTGCCAAATTGGTCAAAGTGCATAATGGAAGCTCACATAAGAAGGCTATAAGAAAAGAAGTTGAGCAGCCCCAGAAGAGAAGGAGATCGACTGGTGGGATCGTTTTACGTGAGCCTCAAGGAAGCAACATCTTACCTTCTCGCCACTCGGTTCATGAACGAGCTCCAAAGGACAAAGGCAAGGCAGTAGCTCACGATGATCCTAGGAAGAGGAAGAAGTCTGGAGCAACCTCAAGGTCCAGCACTTCTTAGCTTCGAGGTACCAACAACCATCCCTTGTATATACCACGCATGTTTTCTTTGTTTTTGCTTTGTGTTTTGAACTCTCTTGGATTTGTTTGCCACCGAGACGTTGTCATTCAAGTTTGGGGGAGTGTGTGGTGTGTTTAACATGTTTTATTTGATCTTATTTTCTGTTTGCATCCTTTGAGTCTTCATTGCATCTAAGGCATAGAAAAAAAACAAAAAACATTGATAACATTTTTAAAAATTTTCAAAATTTTCAAAAAAATTCATGTAGTTGCATTCACTTTGTTAAACATTTTAGGATTGAGTCTACAATTTTTGAGCATTTATGTTGTTTACATTTGCATAAGGGGGTTAAGGTTTTTCTTTAAAAGGTGTTTTAAGCTCATAAATTGTTTCAAGGCGCTAGTTAGTAGTTGTTTGATGCATTGTTCACACTTTGAAAGTAAGCTCTGACCATACTTGGATCATCTGATTTGATTTTTGTGGCTTGACTTGAACATTCATGAATTGAATCTTGTCCTAATAAGTGAGAACCCTAATCTGATCTTTAATTATCATACTTATGCATTTGAAAATGAACACATGGTCATATACATATTTAGGCTCTCTTCCTCCTTTCACCACTCTTTTGTGAGCCTAAGTAGAACTCCCACCATTACCATTGTGAGGCCTCTTTTCGGTTTGAACTTGGCATAATGTGTTACGTCTAGGCGACATGATTAGGCTCTCATTTGATTGCTAGCTTTGCATTTTGAAGATAGTTTTAGGCTTATGTTAGGTTTGGGGTTCATGGGGGCTGTTTATTTTGCTTACTTGTTTTCGGTTTCAAAAGAGTTTGGTGTTTGAAGTGAATGAAAAGGCTTTAAGTGGAAGGCTCACCGTTTTAAAAATGAAAAGCTCTAGTTTAATTCAGAAGATAGCTCTCAAAGAAAAGAAAAACAAAAAGAAAAGAAAAGAGCCAAAGGGCCAAATGTTTAAAAAGAAAAGAAAAAAAAAATGAGTAGAGAGCTATCAAAAAGAAAAGAAGACAGCTAAATGTGTTTTCAGCCTTTCCACTAGCCAAAAGAGTTTTAAGATGATGCTTTTATTTAGGTTTTTGCTAAGCGAATTGCTTTGATGATGAGGGTAGTCTCTAGGAGGGTGAGTGAGCTGAAAAGAAAAGAAAAAAAATGAGAGGGGTTTTAGGATAATTGTTAGTGTATATGGGTAGATGAGAGTCTAGTCATGTATGCATCAATTGCCTTTACCTTTAGCATTATGCATAAGCTCATACCTTTTTGTGAGAAACCGTTGCATTATAGAACCTATTTAAATGAGATCATTCTAGTCTCATAGCCTTTATCCTTAGCCAAATGTGTTCGGCTTCAAAATGCATAAGTGTGAGTCATGGTTTTGATCTTAATGAATGTTAAAGGATATGATTCTTGGATTGTTTGGAATATGAGAGTCATGATTTGAAATTCATTATGTGATGAGTATGGCAAAGTTCTTTGAAGTATGAGTGTGTGCATTGCATCTTAGAATTAAGAACTAGGACCATTGAATTGATTCATTTGAAAAACACTTTTGCAAGAAGCTTAAAGCACCGTTTTTAAAACCTCTCTTCTTTTCTTGAATTATGTTTGCTTGAGGGCAAGCAAAAGGCAAGTTTGGGGGAGTTGATATTACCATATATTTTGAATATTTTGCATACATTTAGGATAGTTTTCCATGCATTCATCTTGCATTATAGGATAGTTTGTTCCATTTGTTGCATTTTTGGTCCTAGGTCCCTTTGCATTCGCATTTTGGATATTTCTTGCATGTATGCATCATTATCAGGTTGTTTGGAGCACTCTCGAGTTGAGGAGGTTATGTGGACGTGAGGAGGATCAGAATGGACCTCGTGGACACTTGGAGAATTTAGCCGTGCATGCGAAGTACCCGAGATCGAGTAACGGATCGAGCAAGGGAGGTTGATCTAGATGAGATCGACAAGAAGATCGAGCGACCTAAGTCGATTCAAGAGGAAGGATCGAGACCAAGATCGAGAGAGGAGATCGATCTGGAGTACGGACGTGAATGACGCTATGCAGATCGAGATTCAGATCCAGTTCCCAGCCCGATCATCACAAGTTTGACCAGAAGATCGACCGAAGCCATCGATCCATGAAGATGATCGAGCCAGAGATCGAGTGACCCAAGTCGATCCCAGACGAGCCTTAACCATCCAGCTGTCTTTGGCGGCTAGCGAAGGGGGGACCAGCTAACGATTTAGCCATTTTTGGCTAAAGCAGCCATCACTTTCTCTTATCTTCATTCTGTTTTTTTTTCTCTACCTTAGGCGATTTCGCCATTGTTGAACATCTAAGGTTTTCTTTGTTTTTTCAACTTTTGAATCTTTTAATTTTAAGCAAGTTTTTCCTTTAATCGTTGGTTGATCATGCTTAGCTTTCCATCTATTGCTTTTCAATCGGATTTAATCATGTGTAGTGAGTAGTTTTTTTGAGATTTTCTGGATTGAGGGGATTCAAAGGGTTTAAGAGGTTTAAAGCTTTGTGTTTTCTTTGTTCTTTATACCTTCTCTTCTAGGATCTTGGGGTCTTAAGGCTTAGAGAGTCATGGAAAAGATCTCTATGATTCCAGGGCTGCCTTATCTTGACAGGATTCAGATATCCTAGAAAACCAGATCCTAGAGACTAATCTTTCCTTTCCCACACGCCATGGTTGTAAAGGGGATTAGTTAGGTCATTATTTGAAATCTGTTTTCCTTGCCCTTCGATCTCTTTTTCCACCAAACGCCATGGGTTTGGAGAAGAGATTGAGGAAGTGAATCATACCACACGCCATGGATGATTCATTTTTTGTTTTCAAGGCTTAGAGAAACCTCACAAGTGAGTATATCTAAATGTTTTCAAACCAAAGCTTAAACCTTTGAGATTCTTGAATATGACCCTCGACCCTAAACCCTCCTTTTTAGTATTTTAAAATCTCTGTTAATCATTTGCTTGTCATAAAGTTGCATCATGTTCATTAGAAGTCATTTCCTTTAAGTTGTCTGTTAGATCGATCCATTCTGCTTGATCCAGTGCTCGATCATGTGGTCGATTCCCTGGTCGATTTTTAGTTCTTAGTAGCTTTGAATTTTTAATCTTTTTCTTGTTCCTAGTGGTAATTAACCCTCTTCCAGGGATTTTGAAATTGTTTTGCATTGCATTTTTATCGTTGCATTTAGTATCTAGGGATTTTACCAATCATTTTACCATTCTGCTTAGATTTGCTTCATCCTTGCATTCTTAGAGTTCTTCCTGCTTCCTAGGTTTGGATTGGTACCTCTTGCACGCTATACTACATCTATATGCTGCTTGAGTTTTGATAACCTCCTTGCTTGCATACAAAAATCCTGTTATCAGTGGTGAATGGTGTAAGCCCTGAGGAAGGAGCATTGCTTACTAGAGACATTAGTGCCATCCTTTTAGGCACAATTCCAAAGAAGAAGAAGAAGGTGACTGTTTCTGAACAAGTCAATGTCATCATTAAAAGCATAATTCCATAGAAGCTTTCTGATCCAGGGACCTTTGTGCTTGATTGCTCAATCTCAACAGGACATTTTCCCCATTCGCTATGTGATCTAGGTTCAAGTATTAACTTGATGCCTTCCTCTATTGCTGCTAGACTTGGAATGACTGATTTTAAGCCAGCTGGGAACTCCACAAGGTATGTTAGAAGATGTTCCTGTTAACATTGAAGGCTACATAATTCCTACAGAATTTTTGGTTCTGAAATATGCTGAAGAACCTAAATATCCTCTTATTCTTGGAAGATCATTCTTGGTTACTGCTGGTGCCATCATTGATGTAAAAAAGGGGAACATAGAGCTTGATTTGGGTGATGTTGTCATGAACTTTGACATAGACAAGTTAAGAGTGAGTTCTACCATTGATGGTCAAACCTTTTCTCTAAGGACTTCCAGAGATGAAGAGCCTGTCATGGAGCATTCAGAAGACATAACTGCTGGGTATATCATTGAATCAGACAATAGAAGGCAAGAGAAGAAGCTGGCTGTTTAAGGAGCAAAATCTGAAACTTCTGCCAAAGCTGTTGGGTTTGAGGATTGGAGTAAAGATCATATATTCATGACTAGGCTCAGAAAAGAGGTTCTCATCAATGCCAAGTTTCTGGAGGAGGACGAGTTGGTGAAGGAAGCAAGAATTGCAGAGCTGGATTGCAAAAAAGTTGCAGAAACTCGAACTGCAGAGTCAGTGACGACCGTCACTGACCTGGTGATGCTCGTCACCAACTTGGAGACAAAGGAGCGACATTATCTTTCAGCTACATGTCCATCTTATGTTGCCAAACCGAAAATTTAACATTCCACAACCCATAAACCAGCATCTAAACAAAAGTATGCACTTCATGGAACCAATTCCAAACCTCTTAATCTCATCAATAAGAATTTAAAAGGTACAAAAGCTGCTTCACACTTATGCAAGCAACGAGATTCTCGTAGAATGCTTGGTGTTTCTTTTGATGATTCTGCAGGAAAACGAAGTGTATTACCCACAGTCACGACCCACCCTGCTGATGTTCCTCACTTCCTTGGAAGAGTTCATGCATCTACTGCTTATACACCACCATGGATGAGGAGACATTCTTCTCCAAGGCATTCACTGCCACCTTCTGTTCCACCAGCTGTCTAAACATCAAATCAAAGTCGAGTTAATGACTTAAAACAAGTACTTAGTGTGAGGCAACCCACTGGTAAGTTATCTAGCTATAATACTTTAGTCTATTTTCGTTTTCTAGCTTAAGAAGAAAAACACAAAAAGAGTCAGTTTGTTCAGTTTGCTTTGAGAATGTCTTGTTAACTTGTTCAACAATGGATTATGTTTTGTTTGGATGTTTTTTGTGTGTGTTTTGAGTGCTCCAACAGTCTGACTTCAGAGTACACATGATGACACAATGTTTAAGCATCCAACTTTTATGATTCTGAAGTCTCAGACGTGGTGACGCTCGTCACCTGTCACTTCGCGAGGTACCACTTTTCTAACTCGGTTTTACAAGTTCTCATGCTTCTTTCTGACCAATTATGGGCTTAATAACACAGGGAACAGTGTTGTTTAAGTCTGGGGAGGTGGTTACTGACATTGTGTGCTTTGTGTTTGATTTTTAGAGTCTTAAAGTTGAGTCTTAAAGTTGAGTCAAAAACCTGTTTTTATAGAGTCAAAATTGTGAAACTGTCAGTTTTTCTTGGAACTAACCATAGGACGTTTATGCTTATAAGAACCATTGCCACAACAGTTGATTACAAGTCATACTAAGTTGAAAGTCATAGGTGGATCAGTGTAGCAATGAAGGTTTAGGTTCTTTGAAAATCTAGAAAATTTGCTGTTAGCTCCACCTTAATGAACTTTAAACTTCTTGTCTAGAGGCTTGATTCTCATTGATCTTGTTCTCTCTTTCAACACTGACAAGTATGTTTAGATGCAGTCTCTCTTTGATCTTCCCTGATGCTGTTTTTTTAAAAGTTTGAGTCAAAAGAATGGTGCAGTCATGACCATGTCTCCTCACAAGGAACAACAGTAATGAACACACTCAAGAACCTGTCTCCTCACAAGGAACACAAGTATTGAGTAGCACCATATCTTGGACTGTAAAAAATGAGAAAAGAAGTGAAAAATCGAAAAAATCAGAAATGAAAAGATTCAGGGAAGAGAAAATAGGAGAGCTGTGTTGAGATTGCTTTGTTCAGTTGTTTAAGAAGGGAAAAGAATTTATAAGTGATTGAGATGATTAAACCTTGATGAGATATCACACTTAGATGAAAATAAGGAGTTAGCAGTAGAGATTTCGGATTTCTTGAAGGGACTTGGATTGGACTTCGGATTTCTTGAAGGGATTTAGATTGGACTTGAGAGATTTGCTAAGCTTGTGATGATTAGACTGAAATTTTATCTTGTGTTGACTCTGTGGTCTGTGGATCCGAAAGTGTTAACTAATGTGGTGTTCCTGATGTTTAGCTGGCTGTTTCTGTTTTCAAACCTCAACCCTATTCTCTGCCTGATCTTTGCTTGAGGGCAAGCAAAAGCTAAGTCTGCAGGAGTTGACATATCATAGTTTTTATGGTTTTTAACCACGGTATAAGTCCTTTTTATTGAGTCTTTTTGGTCTTCTTAGAGTCCTAGTAGAGTCTTTGCAGGTTATAGTATGTCTGGAGCATAATTGGAGATATTGAAGCTTTTTGGAGCTTTGCAAGATGAAGCCACAAAGTGTGCAACTCGGAAGAAAAGTATGAATTTGGGTGACGCTCGTCACCACCTATGGTGACGCTCGTCACCAATAGAGGAAGGCTCGTGGCCTGGTTTTTAAAAGATTGGGAAGAATTTGCAGTTTTAGCCCAAAAGATCCAGTATTTGCAAAAAGACCATATATCGTGTTTTACCTTGTATATTAGGTTTCTCAGACATTCTTTTGGCATATATCTTGTATCTTATTCTTTTTGAGAGCTTTAGAGAGAGATTTGTAGCAGAGCTTTTGCAGAGACAAATCAGACTCCTTCAGAGCAGATTTCGAACTTCTTTATTTCTATTTCTTATTTCTTTTATGCAATTTTATTCAGCTATGTTTTGTGATTCCATGAACATGTCTGAGTAATTTGCTACTTAAGTTAGGGCTTTTCAAAGGTTGATGAAGAGTTTGTAGAATTGCTATCTGTTAGGAATATCTTTTGGTTCTTCATCTCTGCTTGCTTAAAAATCGATTTCTTAGACACATCATCTAGAAATCCGAAAATCATAGGTTGTTAAATATATGTGAGAGCATTATTGATAACATGAACTAGTTTTAGATGAGAAAAACGCCCTAGTGCAAAGAGATTTGGCTTAGGAGTTTTGTGAACAATTGAACATGATCATTACTGCATGTTTAGATTGCTAGGATTTGCAAAGAGATTTGAAATTCTGTGATTTAGGCATAGTTAACTTCTGCAATGAGAATTGATTAGTTATGTCTTTGTGTTTCATGTTCAAGACGGTTTTAATTCATTCCTAATCGTATGTATTCTACACTCTCGGATTGAACTTGCGAATTGTCCTGACTTAGCGCCTTTAGCTTTCTGAACTTTAAGAACAAGCATAAAACGCCCACTTGCATTAATTTTACTGTTTTGCATTACATTCATTACTTATTGCTTAGCTTAATCCGAACCTGAACTCTTTAGTTAAAATCAAACAATTCACAGATGGCAGCGGCGCCAATTTGAAACAAGACTTTTCCAAGTCTAAACCCAAATGTCCTTATCCTCTAATCAATTGTAGAATAGGGATCATGTATTAATTCATTTGTGGAACATGGGATGGAAACAATGCCATAAGCTAAGCAATGATGGGGTCTAGATTGAACAAGGACCAGTCTAACAACCTAACAATGCAATGGAAAGAAAGCATAAACTAAATGCAAGTCATCAAGGTTCGAAGCAATTGTGGGGTAGTGGCTTTGAAGAGTGAAAATGGGGATTTCTAACAAAAGCAAACATCAAGCATTCAAAAGCAAGCAATTATCAATATTATACTCCTAGACAAGGTATCTAAAAGGAACCAACTGGGCATCAATAAGCAGTTCATATTTAACAAGAATAAAGTGTCAGACCCACTTGTGAGGGCGTATCCTTCAACCATGAGCATAAAAATCAGAACCATTCTAGCATGAGAGATGTACTAATCAAGCAATCATTCTCTCACCCAAGCAAGAATTCAGATTAACTTATCAATCTTGTGAACCAATAAGGACCTAGATAGCTAAACACCAATCAAGAATATGGATTTAAGCCCACGGCTGAAACATCCTAACAAAGCTAATGCAATTAACATGAATGAGGCAAAGGTAAGATCTTTTAATGCATATTGTCTAACCATCAAGCAAGAATCTCAAAACCAGCACTATCTAGCCCTAAGTGAATCATCTAGAAATGGTGAACTATCACTTTGGTGTTACTGAACAAATGAAACATAGACCAAGCCAAATAAGCGAACCATGCTTAGAAAAGAGATAACAAGCCATTTAGTGAACCATATGCATCAATCCATACCATATTCAATCAAAAGGAGCAGACTTTATGAACAATAACCACTTTGCAAGAGAAAGGGACAACAGAGGATAGTTAAATAAGCTTAATCATCCCTTAATCACATCCTAATCACCACTTTCCCTACTTAGAACCTTAAATCTAAAGAAAACTACTCACTAATCATGTTTAATCCCATTTTTTTGAAGTTAAACATAACTAGATGAGATTAAAATGCAAAGATGATAAATCTTAACTACCAAGGTGCAAGAACAGAGATTAAAAGACAAGATTAAACAATCAAAATGCAAACTTTATTAAAGATTAAGATCCTTAAGGCAAATCGTCCTTTAATGTTTAGAGAAGAGAGATTTTTTTGATAAATAGCTAAACTTCCATATAGATAATGTTTTGTGGCTTCCCTCCAAAAGAAGAATATAAACCTAAAAATGGGATAAGGTCAAAGAAAATAAAGTGTTCAATGCGCGGATAAATTGCATCGAGGTCGTACGGACGATGTTCTGCTCGATATGCGACCTTGATATTGTTCGTGCAGCGTGCATCGACTCCTTCCTCGATGCTGGTCTTCGATGCAGACCAACGGCTTGGAATCCTCGTGCTGATCCTCTTCCTCCCGTCTTGCTGCTTGCATCGAGCATACCCCACGGGTTTTCTGCTCGATATGGACCAGACTTTGCAAGAGCTCCATTTCTGACATCTTCTTTGCTCATGAGCTGCTTCCATCTCCTTCCCAACTCCAAAAAACTCAAAAAACACCTGAAAACGACCACAAACATGCACATGTATGAAAATGTATGCAATCCTACGCTAAATGCATGCTATGTTGATTCTAAGTGCAAATGATGCTAAAATGCAAAATTATAATGCAAAAACAGAGGAAAAGATGCATGAAATGCTGCCTAAAATGGTCTAAAATAGCAAGCTATCAACTGTCTGTACAGATCATGCTGCACTAAGGTACATTTACGCCAAGAAAGACACTACGCCTAGACTGCTGCGATGGATCTTTCTACTTCAGGAGTTTGATATGGAAATTGTTGACAAGAAGGGCATAGAGAACGGTGTTGCTGATCACTTGTCAAGAATGAGGATTGAAGAGCTTATCCCTATTGATGACTTTTTTTCCTGAAGAGCAGCTTATGATGGTTAATGTCTTGGAGAAGACATATCAAGTCTTTCAAAAACTATAAGAAGCAGAGAGCCAACAAGAAAAAGGGTTGCCTTGGTATGCAGATTTTGTTAACTACTTGGTCAGTGGTGCGATGCTAGTCAACTTAGGTCCTTACAACAACAAGAACTTCATAAGAGATATATCTCACTACTATTAGGATGAGCAATACTTTTTCAAGAGAGGTTCAGATGGTCTCTTCAGAAGATGTATAGCGCAGGAAGAAGTGAAAGACATCCTCTATCATTTCCATGGATCAGCTTATGGTAGTCACTTTGCCACTGCAAGACAGCAACCAAGGTTCTTCATGTTGGGTTCTTGTCGCCAAGTATATTCAAGGATGCTCACGCCCACATTTCATCATTTGAAGCATGACAAAGAAAGGGAAACATAAGTAAATGGGATCAATGCTACAAAATCCTATCTTAGAGGTTGATCTATTTGATGTTTGGGGCATTGACTTCATGGGACCTTTTCCTTGTTCATATGGGAACAAGTATATCTTGGTGGCTGTTAACTATGTCTCTAAGTCGGTTGAAGCAGTGGCAAGTCCCACAAATGATGCTAAGGTGGTGATAAAAACTCTTTAAGAGAATCATATTCCCAAGATTGTGAGTCCTAAGAGTAGTGATAAGTGATGGAGGTAGCCATTTCATCAACAAGGTGTTTGAAGGGCTATTAAAGAAGCATGGGATGAAGCACAAGGTAGCCACGCCTTATCACCCTCAAAAAATTAGGAAAGTAGAGGTCTCAAACAGAGAAATTAAAGCCATCTTGGAGAAGACAGTTGGGGTTACAAGAAAAGATTGGGCAGCCAAGCTTGATGATGCATTTTGACATATAGGACAGCCTTTAAGACACCAATTGGGAGATCACATTTCTCCCTTCTCTATGGGAAGTCATGCCATCTACCAGTTGAGCTTGAGTACAAAGCAATGTGAGCTATCAAGCTGCTGAATTTTGACATAAAGACAGCCCAAGAGAAGAGGTTAATCAATCTCCATGAGCTTGATGAAATCCGGCTTGATGCATTTGAGAGCTCAAAAATTTATAAAGAAAGAACCAAGGCATTTCATGATAAGAAGATAATGCCCAATAACTTAAATGTTGGGGATAGTGTGTTGCTATACAACTCAAAACTGAAGCTATTTCCTGGAAAGTTGAAGTCAAAATGGGGAGGCCCTTTCAAGATCATAGAAGTGTTGCCTTATGGGGCTGTGACATTCTTCAACAATGAAGGAGGAGATTTCACAGTTAATGGAACATAGAATGAAGCCTTACTTGGCCAGAAAGATCATGGAAGAGGGAACCACGCTTCCTCTCTAAGATCCTCCTCCCACCTAAAGCACCTCCAAGATACTTTCCTTACAATTGTATATACCATTTTGTGTTTTTTAGTTTCCTGCTTTCATTTTGTTGGTTGATGGTCTCACATTTGCATTTTTATTACACAAGGATTGTTTAACCTAAGTGTGGGGGAGAGTGTTTGAGGCTGACATGTTCTTTGCATATTCATGCACCATTTAGCTTATACATTTTCATTAGTATCTTACATTCAATGCACCTAAGGCATATGCATAGACAATCATAACATTTTTAAAAATTGGGAAGTCATATAGGCGGAATTTGCATTTCTTAGATCGTGTCTAGATGCCTCTTACTTAGTTTACATATATTTGCATCAGGAGTAATGATCTTTAGCCATTTAGGTGTTGAAATTCAAAATTGTGATCACTGAAGCTTGAACCACATTTGGGATTCTTAGCATGTCACTCTTATCTAGTTAAAGCTTGGATGATATGGCCCTTGATCTATTAGAACCATAATTTTGACAACTGAATTATCATGTCATGTGCATTGAAATGTTTCTTCCATGGATACAATATACGTTTTTAGGCTTTCTTATCTTTTTCACCACTTTTGCTAGCCTAAATAGATTCCCTCTCTCTTAACCTTAACCTCCTTTCAAGCTAATGAATATTTTGTGAGAGATTGTGAGGCCTTTTTCTATTTGGGTGAGCTTAGTAAAAAGTGTTGGGTTTAAAACGAGAAAGGCGGTCTTCCATGTAGAACAGGCTCTTCCTCTTTGAGCTAGACTATGATAGGATGTTTGGGGTCAAGGGAAGATTTTTGAATATTTATTTTTTTGGGTTCTCAAAACAAAAGGAAAGTCACAAGGAAGCAAAGAAGGGAACTGCAAAATATTGTACCTTGGAGGGTATGGCTTAAGCAACAAAAAGAAATAAGGGGTTGTAATACAAGAAAGAAGTGTGCCAAGCAAGTTCAAAGTTTATCCAAATGACGAAAGGCAAAATCAAAGAACAAGAGAAGACCATGCAAGTAAAAGTGCCTACCGACCAAGAAGAATCAAAGAAAGAAAGTGCACTCTCAAGAAGCTTCAACAGAAAAAGAAGAAAGGTGAACCAAAAGGGTAGCATAGGAATTTGTCTTAGGTAGAAGATATGAGTTTAGGATCATCTTTGGGTATGGGGTAGATGGAAGTTTGCCTTTGTATGCATAGATAGTTCTTTACCCTTAGCATTTGGCTAAAGCTCTCTTTGTTTCCTTGAGAGATCCCCTGCTTTTGCTCAAAACCAATTCGATTATAATGGGATCATTTTAATCTCATAGCATTGTCCTTAGCCAAATAGATGTTCTTGATTTTCATATGCATGATTCACTTGGTTACTATTAATTTAATGTTAAAAAGGTTGTTTGATTTCATTGCTTGTGTAGATTAAGACTTGAATGCTTGCTATTGGTTTTGATGAATGTGGTTAGACTTAAAGTAAAGTGAAAATCATGTTGCATCCTAGAACTAGTAACTTGGTTATTGAACTCATTTCCTCATTTGACACCTTAGGTTGTGAAAACCATTTTGAAACCCATCTCTCTCATTTGCTTGAGGACAAGCAAAAGGCAAGTGTGGGGGAGTTTATAGCTTGCATTTCTTGCACAATTTTAGACTTCTTTTAGTATAATTTTCATGTCATTTCATCATCTAGGTTGTCCAAAGTGTCTCTCATTCATCCTACTTAGACGTATCTTGCATTTAGAATAGGATTGCATACATTCTTGCATTTAACTTATGTTTTAAGGTCTCTGAAGAGCTTAAGGAACATTAGGAGAAGGGCAAATCCGAAGGAGATGGGAAGCTATCCGTACGCCGGTGAGTTCCCTCGGAGGCAATTTGCACTGTTGAAAGCCCAGCCGTACACTGACGACACTCCACGGTGCATCTATACCGACCAAGGTACGTCCGTACGCCGATGACTCTGGTCGCCATGAGGAGCTTCAGGGAATACCGCCGAACTGCATCGAGGACAACCATCCATGTCTTGCCCGATGCATCCCATAGCGTTGGTCAGCCGAAGAACCTCGACAAGCCAGCGCGTCCTGCAAAGCATTCCAGACCCCACCGAGGAGTTGCACCAATGAGAACTAATGCTGATCTGCTCGGTACAAACCCATCTGAGGGTTGACTTTCTGTTGACTTTGTCAGTTTTCCTCCTTCCCTATAAATACTTAAACCTAAGAACTTTCTGGGTTATCCAAGTTTTGTTATCTCTTGAGGAGAAAAACTCTCTCTTTGTATTCTCTTTAATAACAAGGTTATCTTTGATCATTTTAATTACAGTTTTGCATTTATGTTTGATTATTTATCATCATCTAACCATGCTTAGTCATATTCTTATGGTTCTAAGTATTGTTGGTGAGTAGTTTCTTTAGATTTTAAGATGGAGTAATTCGGGTGATTAGATGGTTAATTAATGATGTTGTGTTTGTAGTTCTTCCATATCCTTTCTTGATTATTGATTGTAATGTTTGATTGGCCTTGGTTAAACAATCTTCTGCATCTTCTCTACGTTATCCCCATGAAGGATTGATAACCCCTTATGCTGCAATGATCTGATTTTAAACTCAAGGGAAATCGAGTCACAAGACCTAAAAAGTCTTGTATCAATTGGTTGATTCATTTCATTGAGAGAGCCCTTTGATTTATAAAGCCCTTATGCATGGTGATCATATTTATCTTTAAATCATGTCCCTTAGCCAAATGGTTTCATTTTATTTGCATGATCATGATTCACTTGCGTGTTTTTAATGAATGTTAAAGAGTTGGAGGATATGAATGCTTGAGTAGGCTAAGGTTTAGTTCATTGTTTGTTTATGATAAGCATTAGCTTTTGAAGTTGAACAAACTCCTTGCATCTTAGAACTTGTAACTTAGGCATTAACTTCACTTTTTCCATTGACATCTTTGGTTTTGAGCTCCCACTTTCAAACCTCATTCCTTCATTTGTCCTTGTTTGTTTGAGAGCAAGCAAAAGGCAAGTGTGGGGGTGTTGAAAACATTCATATTTACATCATTTAGGCTTGCATAATTATATGTTTTTAAGTCACGTCCCTGCATAAACTCTCATTTTAGGTCTCCTTTGCATTCATATTAGAGTTAGCTTGTGTTTAGGTATGCATTGCATGTTTTGTTGCATTTTGAAGGTGTTATCTAGGTTCTCTGGAAGCTAAAAAGACTTGCTAGCAAATGGAGGTTGAGTGGATGCATAGAGGACAACTTAAAGGGAGCAAAGTAGAGGAGGACACTTGCCCCAACGTCTTGCACTGGTCAAACACCTCGGGGTGAAGAAACCAGCAACTTTGGAGAAGCACATCGGGTAGCTGTGATAGCTTCTTATTTTATATCATTTTAGGCTGCATTTCATGCATCATTTCCTCTGTTTTTGCATTATAGTTTAGCATTTACGTATCATTTGCACTTAGAATCAACATAGCATGCATTTAGCTTAGGATTGCATACATTTGCATCCATGTGCATGTTTGTGGTGACTCGGAGGTATTTTTGGGAGAGTTTTGGAGTTGGAAAGGGAATGGAAGCGACTCATGATCGGTGGAGACGCCAAAGAAGCAGCTTTGCAAACTCTGTATCTATATCGAGGTGCAGCATCGAGCAGAACATCTGTGAAGCTTGCTAGATGTGAAGTGCAGGACGAGGAAGAAGGATTTTTCTGAAGACCTCGAGACTGTACCGAGGTAGTGCACCGAGCTAGGCATGCCGTACAAGCCAATACAAATACACAGGACATATCAAGGTGTAGCATCGAGGAGAACAACGAGAACCCACCTCGATATCGAGCTGACTGAATCGATCAAAACACCTCCCTTTGCACCACGATGTGTCAACGCCGAGAGTTGACCAAGATTTTTATACTTTTTGTCAAACCTTATGTTCTTAGCTTTTTTAAGCTGAACCTTATCTTTTGAGCACTGATCTTCTTCTTTGCCCTATTTTCAACCTTGTGGGAAACCAAAAGAAGATTTTTATGGGATTTTGATCAAGATCACTGTTTTAATAAAGTTTTGCACTTCCTTTGCCATTTTTCTTCTATTTCTGGTTTAATCATGTTTGATCTATCATCTCTGCTTATTTCTATCGATTTTGCTATGAGTTGTGAGTAGTTTCATATGGTTTGAGGTTGGAGCAGATTTGGGGATGATTAGTTGATAGCTTAGGGTGTTTTGGTTTGATTATTGCTTAGATCACTTAATTTAGTTGTTCTTAGTGCTTAGTAACTCTTTTAGGGTGAAACTGAATATAGGTGTTTGTTGCATCACAAGTGTTTGTTTAAATGCCTGAAAAAACTTTGCTAGGAACAATCGCTTAGATTATTATATTGCGTTTAGGTTGTTTGTTTGGCGTTTAAGAGCTTTGTGTTTTCATGATGGTTTTGCACAGATACGCCATCACAAGTGGGTCTGACATGTGCTTAACTTAGACATCTCTGTTCTTGTTGTGGGCTGGTTTTGCACAGATACGTCATCACAAGTGGGTCTGTCATGTGCTTAACTTTGTTATTTCTGCTCTTGATACGGATTGATTGATTTAGTGGCTTGATCATGTTCTTTGCTTGTTATCAGTCTTGACAACCCCAGGTTCGATGCTAAGTATCATCTTTCATCTTTGTTCACTTAGGTTGTTATAATCATCTTTCTTCATCATACATGGTTAAGCTTAGTTAGTGCCTTGCATCTCTTTTATTCTAGCACCTAGATGGATTGATAAAACTCATCTATACTACATCTGATTAGAGAGGGATTGAATATAATGACCCAAAAGTCTTTCTTCAAGCTTCACCAGCCAAACACCTTGCTGCAAGGTGGCCAGCAACTTTAGAGAATTACACCGGGCACCTGCACCAGCCAAACACCTTGGTACGAGAGGGACGAAAAGATCAAGAAACTTGTACCGGCCACCTGCATCAGCCAAACACCCCGGGCTGATTCTCCTTCCTTAAGTTTTTCTCTGGTTTTGACATTGGTAAACATCCGAGTTTTGACCATTGACCAGAGTTTAATTTGTTGACTATTTAAAGCAAACCTTGTCAACAATTAATCTTATCTCTTTTTATGCTTTAAAGTTCTAAACATTCTCTCTCTCTCTCTCTCTCTCTCTCTCTCTTGTTCTTAAGTTTTTCCAGAATTTTAGGATTTGTAAGCCCAATTTGAGTTTTAGTTAAGAGTTTGCACTTCTACCTTTTGATCATTTTTGTATTGCTTTTGATTATGGTTTCTTATCTTATTGCTCTGAGATTTGCCATGATCTCTATGTGTTATAAGTAGTTTCCTTAGGGTTTTTAGGATGAATTAGATACATGGTTATTTAATGGTTGATCCTTGATGTTTAGTGTTTAATATTGGTAGATCCTTTCTTATTTGATGTTTTTAATGCTTAATTTTTATTGATCACCTAGATTTCGAATTTTGGCTTTCTCAGCACCAAAAGTGTTTGATGAAATGCATGAACCAGTCATTTAAGAGATTTACTTGCCTTACACATAAGAATGGTTGACTAGGAAGTATTTTAGCTTGATAGAACTGATGCTTTATGGTTGTTAATTTCTTGACAACTAATGGGAGTTAGCTTTGGTTAAGTTGTTAGCAATCAAGAGACTGAATTTATCTGCTTGTTTAGAGTTCTATGCTGAATGATTAGTCGTATTAGTTGAGTTTGTATATCAAGGATTGACTACTGTTTCACCATTGGATCAATAACCCCATCTTAAAACACCTGCTTGCTTAATTTTGAATTGCCCTGTTTTTACTCTGTTTTTCCTCTGTTTCTTGAGTTTGAATTGTTTACTTACTTGTCATGCATTCTAGTTCAATGATTTTGTTTGGTAGGTTGATTGATCATTAGGTTGTTAGACACTTCTGCAACATTATATGATCAGCTTAGCTTACTATAATTCAAGTATTCTAAATTTTTTAAAATCATTGATTGGATTGATACCTCAAATGCTACAATGACATGATCAGATAACTTAAGGAATTAGGTCACAATAGTGTAAAAACTCTTGTATCACCAAAGACAACATTCATCTGATTTATCTTCTCAAACCATTCCACTGAACATATCTTATATGGTAAGTTAACCTTCCTCCCTTATCTCACCTGGAAAGAGAGAATTCTATCCCCACTCTCATGTCGGTTTATTCTCTAATTTTCAAGGTTTACTAGGCCAATACCCGCGCGTATGCGCAGGTTTAATTTTTGTATTTCTATTAATTTTAAAGTGAGTACATAAGACAAAATAAATGGAATCATAAAATTAGTAAATAATGCATTATCTACGATTTTTATTCAGCTAGATTTTCTCATCCCTCTATGCATATGTTTTGTGTATATAGACCAACAATGATAAAAATAATACAGGTTTGAGTTGACTGTTAAGCTAATAGTCCTTGTGGATCCTAGGAGTTTTATATTTCAGCTTCTTCTTATAACTAACAAGTCATACAGTTTTCTATTTGAACGGGTTTGTTGGCTTCTATCTCTACAGATTTATCTACTCCATTACTCTCATCTTTGATTCCTCAGCTGCAAAATTCAGTAAGCTCATCAAACAATTTTGGTTGAACATCTAGTTAAACGGTAGGTCTCAAATTCAGTAAGCTCATCAAACAAGATATGAAGTTTAGATGATTATATTGCGTTTAGGTTGTTTGTTTGGTCTTTAAGAGTCTTGTGTTTTCATGCTAGTTTTTCACAGATACGCCATCACAAGTGGTTCTGACATGTGCTTAACTTAAAATCTCTGTTCTTGTTGTGGGCTGGTTTTGCACAGATACGCCATCACAAGTGGGTCTGACATGTGCTTAACTTAGTTATTTCTGTCTTGATACGGATTGATTGATTTAGTGGCTTGATCATGTTCTTTGCTTGTTATCAGTCTTGACAACCCTAGGTTTGATACTAAGTAATCCCCAAGTCATCATTGCTCTAGCCTTGAACCAGCTCTTCATTGTTCTTTGCTTTCATCACTTTGTGTTCTGTTTTTCCTCTGTTTTTAGTTGCTTACTTTTGTTCCATTCATTGCCTTGCATTTCAAGTTATTGCATTTAGCATTTATTTTGGTTCTTGCACTTCTATTGCTTGCTTATCATAGTCATGTTGCATTTGGATCATTATCTTGTTAGTTCCTGTTGCATTTAGTTTCTTTGCATTGCATTGCTTGTTTTAGTCTTGTTAGTATTGCTTTTCACTTCTGCATTTCATCTTTGTTCACTTAGGTTGTTTGATACATCTTTCTTCCTCATACATGGTTAAGCTTAGTTAGTGCCTTGCATTTCTTTTATTTTAGCACCTAGATGGATTGATAAACCTCATCTATAGTACATCTGATTAAAGAGGGATTAAATATATTGACCCAAAAGTCCTTCTTCAATTTGTCGCCGTTGCCATTCTAGGATTGTTAGATAATTTAAATTATGTTCTTGCTTAGACATAATCACCTTTTACTTTACTAATCGCTCAACATTTCCTGCTCTGTTTTCTCAGGTACAATGGCTGATCAACAACATCATAGACATGCTCATCAAGCTCAGTTCAGGGAGGATGAAGCACTAGTTCAGAGGTTACATAGGCCAGTGCCTCAGATTGATAGAAGAACACACCACATTGGATCTCATGATGCTCCTTACCTTCACACTAGACGCAGAAGAATTCTTCCTCAACAATCTCAAGAGCATCATTTTGAGATCAAAAGAAGCCTAATAACAATGGTACAAGGAAACCGCTTCAATGGCACATCTATGGAGGATCCGCTTGATCACTTGGATGGCTTTGTGAGTCTTTGCAGTTTACAAAAGATCAATTGCATCACAGAAGATGGTTTCAAACTGAGGTTATTTCCTTTCTCTCTTGGTGAACATACGTATTTGTGGGAAAGATCTTTGCCTTTTGGATCAGTAAATTCTTGGGACGATTGCAAAAGAGTGTTTCTTGCAAAGTTTTACTCTTCAACCAGGACAGCTACACTAAGGCATAACATCTCAGGATTCAAACAATCATAAGATGAGTCATTCTGTTCAGCATGGGAGAGATTTCAAGGCTACACTTTGCGCTGCCCTCATCACGGTTTTTCAACAGAGTCATTGTTCAGCACATTCATCAGAGGAGTGTGACCACGGTTCAAAATTCTGTTAGACACATCTAGTAACGGCCATTTCTTGGGTACAACAGTGGATGATGGTTTGCAGCTGATTGAAAACCTTGCCTTGAGTAATGGTGACTATGTGGATGAGCAGGAGGACAACTACAAGAAGAATACTGAAACCTCAGATCAACAAACGAAGCTGGATATGTTAGCACTAATTGCTAAGCTAGACTTGTTGCTTGTGCAGTCTATACATCACCCACTTAAGGCAACAGAGAGGACATCAGCTCTTGGACATGCTTATAACTTAGAAGCTGAAGCCTACTATGTGCAGCAACAAGAGAATGTTCATCATAAACCATACCAGGATACACGCTATGACAGCTACAATGCTTACAATCCTCAAGCACACACAAGGGAGAGTGCCCCATTAAACAATCAGTTTGGTGTTTCCATATAACAAAACCACAGGTTTACACCTCAATATGAAGAATACCAAGAGAGTATGTATGCAACAGAGTTTACTCCTCAACATCAAGTGGCTGCCTCACTAGTTCAGGATGTGTGTGTCTCTTGAGACTCATGAAGAAGAGATTAAAGCTGAATCAGAAATGGGAAGGAATGCTGATGCAGAGCGTGTGAGAAAAGAAAAGCAAATAGTTGATGACGCATAAAGAGAAGCCTTACAACCTACATGGAAGGAACCTGTCTTTGTTCCTCCTCCTTACAAGCCACCACTCCCCTTTCCAGGAAGGATCAAGAAACAGCTAGTGGAGAAGTACATGAAACTCTTTGAGAAGCAGAGAGAAAATGTGGACATAACCATGCCCATGCTTGAAGCCTTCTTGCTTATACCTCAGTATCAGAAGTTCTTGAAGGATGCACTTGAAAACAAGCAGAATGAGGTACAAGGGATGATTGTTCTCACTCATGAGGCCAGTGCAATAATACAGCAACTTCCTCAACCAAAGAAGCTAGGGGATCCAGGAAGTTTCACTCTACCCTTTTTTATAGGACCTCTCACATTCAACAACTGCTTGTGTGATCTTGGAGCTAGTGTTAGCCTGATGCCTCTTACCACTGGGATTCACGAGTATTAAGCCAAGTAGAATAACTATTGTGCTTGCCGACCGCTCTGTCAGACATCCCATTGGACTACTTGAAGACCTTCCTGTCCGAGTTGGGAACACTGAGATCCCTACTGACTTCGTTGTTTTGGAGCTTGATGCTGATCCAAGGGACCCCTTGATTATTGGGAGACATTTCCTTGCCACTTCTGGAGCAGTCATGGACGTCAAAAGAGGTAAGATCGAGCTGCATCAGGAAAACGCTATGGTGCTTAAGTATGACACAAACGAAGTCATGAAGAAGCCCAAGATTGAAGGGCAGATCTTCAACATGGATATCATCGAGGATTTGAGCATTGAGCTGATGGAAAAGCTGCATACAAAAGATCATCTAAGCACGGCTGAAGATCTCAGACAGCACATGGGTCTTACCAGTCCATGTTGTGCCTAAGAAAGGAGGAATCATGGTTGTTAAGAATGAAAAAGATGAACTTATCCCAACTAGAACTATAACAGGACATAGGATGTGTATTGACTATAGAAAGCTGAATTCTGCCTCTAGGAAAGATCACTATCCTTTACCTTTAATTGATCAAATGCTGGAAAGATTGGTAAATCACCCTTATTACTGCTTTTTAGATGGCTATAGTGGTTTCTTCCAAATCCCAATTCATCCTAATGATCAGGAAAAACCACCTTCACATGTCCTTATAGCACTTTTGCTTATAGAAGAATGCCATTTGGACTGTGTAATGCTCCAGCAACCTTTCAAAGATATGTTACCTCTATATTCTCTGACTTGCTTAAAGAAATGGTGGAAGTATTCATGGGTGATTTCAGTGTCTATGGATCTTCCTTTGGCGTCTGCTTGTCTAATCTTTGTCAGGTCTTAAAGAGATGTGAAGATACAGGGTAAGTGCTGAACTAGGAAAAATGCCATTTCATGGTCAATGAGGGAATCGTCTTAAGACACAAGATCTCTGAGAAAGGAATAGAGGTGGACAAGGCCAAGATAGAAGTGATGATGCATCTGGCTCCACCAACATCAGTGAAAGGGATCAGAAGTTTCTTGGGACACGGAGGCTTCTATAGAAGGTTTATCAAAGACTTCTCCAAGATAACAAGACCTCTCACTAGGCTGTTGTGCAAAGAGACAAAGTTTGCATTCGATGATAACTGCATGCAAGCCTTTCTGACCATCAAAGAGGCGCTTGTGAGTTTTTCCATTGTTCAGGCACCTGACTGGAGTTTGCCATTTGAGATAATGTGCGACGCTAGTGATTATGCACTTGGAGTTGTGCTTGGTCAGAGAGTGGACAAGAAACTACATGTTATTGATATGCTCATAATTTACCATGTTTTAGCTTGCATTTAGGTTAGTTATTGGTCTCTTTCATCCATTCATTCATCATATTTTGTCACATTTGCATTCATATTAGATATAATAGGTTTTAGGTTAGATATTTGCATGTTTTGCATTGTTTGGAGTCTTTTTCAGGTCTAAATAGAGCAAGGATGACATTTGGAGAATGGTGAATTATGAGGACATGAAGAACTAAGTATAATATCCAAGATGACGGGTTTTAGGCTGCACTAATGTCCTGTATCGACCAAAGCTGAGAGAAATATGTCTGATATGCAGATCGATATGAAATGTATGGGTCAAAACTAAGGTCTTCCGGTGCGATTCAGCCTCCACATCCGTCAAAGAGCTTGTAGAGGATCGAATAAGATTTCCAACGGAGGTTTAATCAGGTCAATCCGATCAGTAGTTCAAATGATACGACGGTTCAAGCATCAATGTCCGCAACTAGAAGTTCCTATCGATCACCCTATCGATCACCTACATTGAGCATCACCTCCTTCCTTCTGATCGATAGGTTTTGATCTGAAAACCATTTTTCACCATCTTTGACTTATTTTTTTATTTTTGCTTTCTAAGGCTATTTTGGGGATGTTCCCTATAAATAGCTAAACCTAGATCTATTTTCTAATATCTTTTCTCTTCCCCAAAGGTTTGCTTTGGTTTTTCGTAGAACAACAACAAACCCTTTGTGGGTTGAGATTAGATCACATGTATATACTTTTATTTTAAGGTTTCTTCTTTTAGTCTTTAATCTCTTAGTCTTGCTTTCTTATTCTGCTTTAGTAATTTCGAATTTGCCTCTTTGAGTTTTTGAAGTTCTTGGTTTTTGAAGAACAAAAGTGTTTCTAATGGTTGTTTAAGGTGTTAGAATGTTGGATCTTTGATTATCTCTTCTTATGTGACTGTGCTTCATGCTTAGTACATCTTCGTAGGATAAGTAGATATTAGGCTTTCTAGTATTGCACTTAAGGTGTTTGCTGAAATGCTTGAAAGAAGTTATGGTTAATGTCATGTCTTGCATAGCTTGTGCTTAAGTACTTGACACCACATTTGTGGGAAATTGTTCGTTTGGCATTGATTATGCATGAGTGTGAGTTAATGTTAGTTATGTTGCACAAGAGATTAGTAAACCTAGCATAGGAAACTAGATGTCTAGCATGCTTTTGGCTCTATGGAATTTGACCTTCATGCTTGATGATCATGTGTTTGAGTAAAGGGATTCATCTTGAATATGTGATTAGATAAGGGATTTGTGCTGAGGGATTTGGCTAATCTATATCAGTAGTCCTTGCCTAGAGATTAATGCATTGATTGTTTCTTTCACCTTGATCATGTTTTTAGATTCACCTTGTTATTCATTAGTCTTGGATCTCTGTTTTCTAGTTTGCATTTCTTTCACCTTGATGATTAGGCCTAGCTTAGCAATTCTTTTGCATCTCATCTGTTCCTTAACCTTTGGATTAGATTGACACCTTAAATACTACAATGACATGTGCGTTTGAGGATTGAGTTAAGGCTTAAAAACCTAAACATCAATTGGCGTTGTTGCCAATTCATTGTGTCTAAGGCATTTGAGTTTGATTACTTGCTTAGACTAGGCTATTTTCTTTATGTTTTTTTTTTTGTTTTGATGATTAAAGAATGAACACTAGTTCCATTGCACTCTCATCTTTGAGTTTCACTTGCTAAGTGTAATGCCCTCGACCGCGCCTACCGGCGAGTCACCCATCCCTCTGTCGGGCTCGTGGGCCTCGCCCCTGTCCGGCGGTCGGTGCGTTATTTTTCCAGGAGCCCAACCGACTTATTTACTGACCCTGCAATCACCGAATGATCTTTCTCCGTGTTTTAGCCTCACTCACACGGTTTCGGAAATCACTTCCCGAAAGGTCACCCATCCTAGTCTTACTCCAGCTCAAGCACCCTTAACTGTGGAGTTCTCTAGGGACCAGTGACCGAAAAGATATGTGCACTTTGGTGACATAGGTAGCCAAATTAGTCCATTTAAACTTACTCAAATGGGCCGGGCCCGGGTCGTTACAATTCTCCCCCACTAAACGGGAATTCGTCCCTGAATTCTGATTCTGACAATGTGAGCCTTAACCTCCAAACCCCAAGACAGTCTCCTCGGACAGAACCAGTTTGACTTCCCAGGCTCTGATACCACTTGTAACGCCCTCGACCGCCCCTACCGGCGTGTCACCCATCCCTCCGTCGGCCTCGTGGACCCCGCCCCTGTCCGGCGGTCGGTGCGTTATTTTTCCCGGAGCCCAACCGACTTATTTACTGATCTTGCAATCACCACATGATCTTTCTCTGTGTTTTAGCCTCACTCACACGGTTTCGGAAATCACTTCCCGAAAGGTCACCCATCCTAGTCCTACTCCAGCTCAAGCACTCTTAACTGTGGAGTTCTCTCGGGACTACTGACCGAAAAGATAAGTGCACTTTGGTGACATAGGTAGCCAAATTAATCAATTTAAATTTATTCAAATGGGCCGGGCCTGGGTCGTTACACTAAGAGTCAAGCTTAGTGACTATAAACAAGCACACTTGGAAGGTAGTTCCATGTTTATCCATTGTCTATATATGCTTCTTTTGCTTTTGATCTCTATTGTTTAGTGTTTCAGGGTTATAAGATGGATCAAATGGTTCAACACAAGGTGAACAATGCCAAGGAGCTACAACAGCTTATTCATTAAGCTAGTGCACTGATTATGGCCAAAAAAAATTGGTAGGCAACATACTGAGTACAAACAAGACATTTCTGCTCAGTCTTATTGCATATCTATGCACCAAGCTTCTCTCTTAATGGGGATTACACTAAGAACCAAGAAGAAAATGCACCTTGTTGAAGCGGCCAGAAACTTCACCTAACAAAACTGGCTCGGACAAAACATCTCCATCACGATACATCTTCAACAGTCTTCATCACTGTTGTTGCCCCGGGCGTTAGCTTGCGGCTGGAGTTAGTTTCCAGTAATTCCCATCAGCGGTTACAAAGTTACAGAAGTTTTCGTAAAACCTCTCAACCCCTATCGATCAAGCTAACGGTCAAGGAGTGACCGATAGGAATGCATATGGGGGCCTATCGGTTAAGTTATCGGTGAAGAAGTGACCGATGGAAACATAGCGGACGTATTCTGGTCACCCTATCGGTCACCTTGAAGACCGATAGTAGCCTATCGGTCAAGCTATCAGTCAAGGAGTGACCGATGGGAATCACCCCAAGGACCATATTGACTGTAGATCAGCTCAGATGAGGTGTTTCCATTCCGATTTGACCTAGGCGTTCTTCATTAACATTGTAGCCCTCTGAATTAGCTTTCGACTGGTGTTGGTTTCGAGACATTCCCATCTTTGGTTGAAGAGTTATGGCAAACAAACTGACAACATATCCATCTGGAGTCTCGACTGATCATTTTGACCGACTTTAAGATCAACCTGGACGAAGGGTTTGCGTCTCGATTCAGCCCCGTATATCTTCATGAGAGTGATAGACAATTGAGTTAGGTTTCGTATGCAGCTGGTTCCGTATCTTTTGGTTCCGTGGATCAAGAAGTACTGCGATTTTGGCAAAGGCGCTGCAAGAACCCCAAGAGTTACATCAAGCTGGATATCAGATGATTTGGTCGATATGACTCCTTGACCTTGCTCAATATGGTGCACACTTCTTGTTTCAAGGGAGTAAAGGATTTCATCTTCACCATTCACCATTCCAAGCCATTCTTTAAAACATTTTCACTCCTCCTCCATTACAAGACCTTGAGGTATACTCCAAAACTTTTGCATTTTTCTTCTTCTCTTCTTCTCTTATTTTTTTTTGAATTGTTTGTTGGATATTGGCTCCTCTTGCACTTTCATTACACAGTGGATTACACAGGGGCTGTGTAATTTAAGTGTGGGGGAGGGTGTGATACTAACAGCTGTCTTTCAAATTTTGGCATTCATCTCTTGCATATCTCTCATACTTGCAAAAATGTGAAAAATTTGAAAATTTTTCTAAATTTTTAAAAACTTTAGAGTGATCATCTAGTTGCATCTTGCATTTTAGGGTTGCATCTAGTTGCATTTGCATTGAGGTTTCATCAACTCGAAATTTTGAGCATGATGTTTGTCTTTGAGAGATGTTAAATTTTGAAATCACTTCATTGCCTAAGTTGTTAGTTCTTTGATGTTATGGACTAGTTTGAATTGAAGTTTGAACCACACTTGGAATTCTTCGCTTGATACTCTTGTCTTGATGAAGCTTGCATGATCTGAATCCAGTCTCTATTTACTAGAACCATAATTTGAATATTGAATTATCATGTCTTATACATTGAAAGTGTTTTCATGGATACCATACACATTTTCTTTTCCCCTTCTTTTTCTTCGCTTGCTAGTCCAAGTACATATCCCTGCCATTAACCAAACCTTCTTTCAAGCCAAAAATTGTTTGTGAGTGATTGTGAGGCCTTTTCTTTATGTAATGAGCTTAGTAAAAAGTGTTGGGTTAGAATTACAAAGGGACCCTTCCTTTGTATAACTAGTTCACCCTCTTGAGATAGATAGGCTAGGATGTTTTTGTTAATAAAGGATGGTTTTGGGATCTAAATTTTGGGTTCTTAAGTGAAGAAGGAAAAGAGAAAGCAAAGGAAAAGGAGTGCACATAGGTAACCTTGGGAATTTTGGCTAATTACAAAAAGCTCTATGCAAAGTAAAGAAGAGCAAAAGAAAAGAAGAAATGGTCGAACCACCAAGAAGAATCAAAGAAGAAGATGTACTGTCAAAGAAGCTCCAAAGGAGAATAAAGAATGGGATCAAAAGAAGCACAAAGCTTCAAGAAAAAGGGTAGAATAGGATTATGTTTTGGGGGAAGAAGCAAAGGCGTTTAGATCACCTATGTGTTTTTGGGGTAGATGGGAGTTTACCTTTGTATGCAAAAGTTGTTCTTTACCCTTAGCATTTTACCAAACTTCATTCCATTTTCTTGAGAAAACCCTTGCACTTAAATATAACCAGTTCTAACTTGTTTGAGGTCATCTTTCCCTCATAAGCCTTATCCTTAGCCAAATCAAAACACAAGATTTGCATGAGCATGATCCACTTGGTTGATGAGTTAATTGAATGTTAAAGAGATTGGATGATGTGATTGCTTGTGTAAAATAGGCTTGAGTTTTTGATATATCATGGTTTTATGGTTTTTAACCATGGTATAAATCTTTTTTATTGAGTCTTTTTGGTCTTTTTCGAGTCCTAGTAGAGTCTTTGCGGGTTATAGCATGTCTGGAGCATAATTGGAGATATTGAATCTTTTTGAAGCATTGCAAGATGAGGCCACAAAGTGTGCAACTCGGAAGAAAAGTATGGATTTGGGTGATGCTCGCCACCACATATGGTGACGCTCGTCACCCATAGAGGAAGGGTCGTGGCCTGGTTTTTAAAAGATTGGGAATAATTTACAGTTTTGGCCCAGAAGTTCCGGTATTTGCAAAAGGCCCCAGATCTTGTTTTACCTTGTATATTAGGTTTTTCAGCCATTCTTTTGGCAGATATCTTGTATCTTATTCTTTTGAGAGCTTTCGAAAGAGATTTGTAGCAGAGCTTTGTGAGAGACAAATCAGACTCGTTCAGAGCAGATTTCGAACTCCTTTATTTCTATTTCTCATTTCTTTTATGCAATTTTATTCAGCTATGTTTTGTGATTCCATGATCATGTATGCATAATTTGCTAGTGAAGTTAGGGCTTTTCAAAGGTTGATGAAGAGTTTGTAGAATTACTATCTGTTAGGAATATCTTTTGGTTCTTCATCTCTGCTTGCTTAAAAATCGATTTCTTAGACACATCATCTAGAAATCCAAAAATCATAGGTTGTTAAATATATGTGAGAGAATCATTGATAACCTGAACTAGTATTAGATGAGCAAAACGCCTTAGTGCAAAGAGATTTGGCTTAGGAGTTTTGTGAACAATTGAACCTGATCATTACTGCATGTTTAGATTGTTAGGGTTTGCAAAGAGATTTGAAACTCTGTGATTTAGGCATAGTTAACTTCTTCAATGAGAATTGATTAATTATATCTTTGTGTTACATGTTCAAGACGGTTTTAATTCATTCCTAATTGCATGCATTCTATACTCTCGGATTCAACCTGCAAATTGTCCTGACTTAGCGCCTTTAGTTTTCTGAACTTTAAGAACAAGCATAAAATGCTCACTTGCATTTATTTTACTGTTTCACATTACATTCATTACTTATTGCTTAGCTTAATCTGAACCTGAACTCTTTAATGTAGTTAACTTAATCCCTTGGGATTCGATAACCGCTTGTACTACAACTGTTTTGCTGTGCACTTTTAGCAGTTTTTATTTGGGTAAAACCTGAGCCCTATTAAATTTTTGGCGCTGTTGCCGGGGAGTAATAGCTGCCTATCAGTTTTTAGTATTAGGATTTTGTCTGAGTTTTTATTTGTTTACTAACTTTTGCTACTTTTCTTTGTGCTGGTTTCAGGTGTATGCCTCATCGCAGTACCAGAAGCAACAAGGAGAAGGAGCTTTTGACCTTAGGCATTGATGAGCTAGCTAAGTTGGAAAGGACCATCAGGAAAGCGAAGAAGCAATCTACAATGGTTAATCCACTGATCTTGGTTGAAGATGCAGAAGGTCACTTGGTTGACAGAGAGGGAAACATGAGGAATGAAGACGGGCAGAGACTGGATCAAGATGGGAATGTCATAGTTGAACAGCAAGTTCATAAAGTGGCACAAGACGATGGAGTCCCTGTTGCTGCTAACAACGCTGCTGGGTGTTTTGTACAGAGGACCCTAGGAGATTACAACAGACCTGATCAGTTCTATGCCAACAGAGCTCCAATTCGCCCTCCTGCTTTTCAGAGGAATGATTTTGAGCTTAAGCCTACATATTATCAGCTGGTGGGACAGCATCCATTCCATGGCTTACCTCATGAGCATCCCATGGATCATATTGAGAGGTTTGAGGACTTAGCTTCAAGTGTCAAAGCTAATGGTGTTAGCTATGACTTTCTGTTTTGCAAGCTTTTCCCTTACTCACTTGGAGGAGATGCTGCATTTTGGCTGAAGCAACTAGAGTCTGCTTCGTTGACTACTTGGGAGGACACCAAGAATGCCTTTTCTGAACAATTTCTATGATGATGCTAGATCAGAGGACCTGAGGACGAAAATTGCATCATTCTCTCAAGGTCCTACTGAAGCTTTTAAAGCTTCTTGGCTGAGATTAAAGTCTTATCAAAGGGAGTGTCCTCATCATGGTTTCAGTCAAGTGCAACTACTTAGGATTTTTTTCAGAGGCATTGACTGGAAGTAACAGATAGCGCTGGATGCAGCTAGTGCTGGAAACTTCAACACCGACAGTGCATAAGAAGCAATCAGATTGATTGAAAACTTGGCCTTCAGCAACAGCACCAAGAATGCAGATTTTCAGAGGAACATGCTGGTTTGAATGATGGAAACCAGATTGCTGAGGTTAAGGCTAAGCTGGAAAGTATGCACAGCCTTTTGGCAGGAAAGAAATCAGTCCACTTTGCTGCAGAAGTGGAGAGTTTCGAAAATCCTGAAGAATTTGAGCAGAAAGATGTTAATTTCGTCAATGGAGGTTTTCAAAACCAAAAGTTTGGAAATCAGCAGTGGAACAGAGGCTACAACAGCAATAATCAGAAGAATACCTTCCCAGGAAACCAGAATGCAACTGGTTATACTCCAATGCCACGGTTCCAGAAGACTGAAATTGAGAAACCTTACCAAAACAGCAGGAATTATGGTTCTTCTTCCTATCAATATGCACCTCCACAAGACAATAAGATGGAAGTTATGCTGGAGCAGATACTTGAAGGACAGCAGAAGATGATAGTGAACTTCAATGGCAAGTTTGATTCGCTGTATCAAGACCTGAATGGGAAAATGGAGAGTCTGAACTCTCACATGAAAAAGCTTGATGTGCAGGTTGCTCAAACTGTAGGAGCTGTTCAGAGACAAGAAGGATTCCTTCCTGGAAGGACTGATATCAATCCCAAGCACCAGGTTAATGCCATCACAGTTAGGAGTGAAAATGAGCTTGAAACAATGCAGGAAAAGAGGCTGAGTGCAGAGCAAATCGTGCAGCAGATGGAGTTTGAAGATGAAAATTTTGCAGTCTCAAAGATCAGTGACGAGCGTCGCCATGGAGGGTGTCGCTCGTCCCCCAAATTGAAAAACCCCGACAAATTTTTTCACAAACTGGTGACGAGCAACACCAGGTGGGTGATGCTCGTCACCCACTTCGAGCAGAAAATCGTGAATCATCACAGGTGAGTGACGATCGTCACCACCCTGGTGATGGTCGTCACCCACACCAGAACAAACCTGCTTCACCTATAACTGCAGAAAATGGTCAGGAACGAGTCTATAAACCCAAAACACCATTCCCCAAGCATCCTAGGAAGTCTAAACAGGAGATAGAAGAAGCTAGATGCAAAGCTATGATAGACAAACTGATGCTTGAGATTCCTCTTGTTTATGCAGTCAAGCTTTCACCAGCTCTAAGAAGGTATGTAAAGAGGATGGTGGTTGATATTACCATATATTTTGCATATTTTACATGCATTTAGGATAGTTTTCCATGCATTCATCTTGCATTATATGATAGTTTGTTCTATTTGTTGTATTTTAGGTCCTAGATCCCTTTGCATTCGCATTTTGCATATTTCTTGCATATATGCATCATTATCAGGTTGTTTGGAGCACTCTCGAGTTGAGGAGGTTATGTGGACGTGAGGAGGATCAGAATGAAGCTCGTGTACACTTGGAGAACTTAGCCATGCATGCGAAGTACCCGAGATCGAGTAGCGGATCGAGTAAGGCAGGTCGATCTAGATGAGATCGACCAGAAGATCGAGCGACCCAAGTCGATTCAAGAGGAAGGATCGAGACCAAGATTGAAAGAGGAGATCGATCTGGAGTACGGACGTGAATGACGCCATGCTGATCGAGATCCATATCGAGTTCCCAGCCCAATCATCACAAGATCGACCAGAAGATCGACCAAAGCCATTCGATCCAAGAAGATGATCGAGCCAGAGATCGAGTGACCCGAGTCGATCCCAGATGAGCCTTATCTGCCCAGCTGTCTTTGGCGGCTAGGGAAGGGGGGACCAGCTAACGGTTAAGCCATTTTTGGCTAAAGCAACCTTCACTTTCTCTTATCTTCATTCTGTCTTTTTGTTTTTTCTCTCTACCTTAGACGATTTCACCATTGTTTCACATCTAAGCTTTTCTTTGTTTTTTCAACTTCAGAATCTTTTAATATTAAGTAAGTTTTTCCTTTAATCGTTGGTTGATCATGCTTAGCTTTCCATATGTTGCTTTTCAATCGGATTTAATCATGTGTAGTGAGTAGTCTTTTTTGGGTTTTCGGGGTTGAGGGGATTCAAAGGGTTTAAGAGGTTTAAAGCTTTGTGTTTTCTTTGTTCTTCATACCTTCTCTTTTATGATCTTGGGTTCTTAAGGCTTAGAGAGTCTTGGAAAAGATCTCTATGATTTCAGGGCTGTCTTACCTTGACAGGATTCAGATATCCTAGAAAACCAGATCCTAGAGACTAATCTTTCCTTTCCCACACGCAATGGTTGTAAAGGGGATTCGTTAGGTCATTATTTTAAATCTGTTTTCCTTGCTCTTCGATTTCTTTTTCCACCAAATGCCATGGGTTTGGAGAAGAGATTGAGGAAGTGAATCATACCACACGCCATGGATGATTCTAGTTTTGTTTTCAAGGCTTAGAGAAACCTCAGAAGTGAGTAGATCTAAATGTTTTCAAACCAAAGCATAAACCTTTGAGACTCTTGAATATGACCCTCGACCCTAAACCCTCCTTTTTAGTATTTTAAAACATCTGTTAATCGTTTGCTTGTCATAAAGTTGCATCCTGTTCATTAGAAGTCATTTCCTTTAAGTTGTCTGTTAGATCGATCCATTCGGCTCGATCCAGTGCTCGATCATGTGGTCGATTCACTGGTCGATTTTTGGTTCTTAGTAGCTTTGCATTTTTAATCTTTTGTTTGTTTCTAGTGGTAGTTAACCCTCTTCCAGGGATTTTAAAATTATTTTGCATTGCATTTGATCGTTGCATTTAGTTTTTAGGGATTTTACCAATCATTTTACCATTCTGATTAAATTTGCTTCATCCATGAATTCTTAGTGTTCTTCCTGCTTTCTAGATGTGGATTGATACCTCTTGCACGCTATACTACATCTATATGCTGCTTGAGTTTTGATAACCTCCTTGCTTGCATACAAAAATCCTGTTATCAAATGGCACTGTTGCCATCTTAGGATTGTTAGGAAGCATTAAGATTTGGAGTTTAGTAAAGACTAAGCCTTTACTTTACATTTGGTTACTGATCTCTCTGTCTTCAAACTTGTGTCTTTCAGGTACATGAATCTGCGTTCTAGGGGTAACAACAACTTACTTACACCCCTGGACAATATTCATCAACTTGGACACGCTAGATCAAGAAGGGTAAGAGAGCAAGCTAGGGCCTTTGAGGAGATTGTTTAAGCTGGTTCAGTAGACTTTGCAACAATGGCTGAGCAATAACATCCTGAAGGACATCCACCTGCTCACGGTGCTGTAGGAAGGGGCAATGGAAACCCCAACCACGCAGCTATACCCCCACGGATCATTGGTGTTGGAGATGCTCCTAATACTCATCATAATCGGTTTGGGATCACTCCTCCACCGGTCCAGAATAACAACTTCGAGATAAAGCCAGGATTCATCTCTATGGTTAGAATAACAAGTTCCATGGGTTGGCAATGGAAGACCCCTTGGAGCATCTTGACAACTTTGAGCAAGTTTGTGGGATGATAAAGATTAATGGCATATCAGAAGATGCTTTCAAGCTAAGGCTCTTTCCATTTTCTCTTGGAGACAAGGCTAGGCACTGAGAGAAGACACTTCCACAAGGCACCATCACCTCTTGGGCTGAGTGTAAGAAGGCGTTCCTCTCAAATTTTTTCTCTAGCACAAGATCAGCAAGGCTGCCAAGTAAGAATAGTGGCATCACTCAAAGGAACAACAAGATATTTAATTAAGCCATGGAGAGATTCAAGGACTATACCATTGAGTGTCCTCACCACAGAATCAGTGAAGAGACTCTCCTTAGCACAATATACCGAGGAGCTTCACCCAAGATCCGTTTGCTACTTGATACGGCTAGTAAGGGTAATTTTCTTGGTCAAGAAGTTGAAGAGGGTATGGAGTTAATCGATAACTTGGCTTTCAGTGACGGCAAATCGATCAGGTGGCTCGATCTAAGCCAAAACGACCCCAAAATCGATCAGGTGGCTCGATCCAAGGAGTACAGCCTAGTTGACAAAAAGTCAAGGAACGAGAGGGTACAATCGATCTAAGACTTGATGCAATTTGAATCGAGTCCCTGATCGATCAAACCTCTCGATCCTATCCAACATGGGCATGAGATCGAGTCCTAGATCGACCAAATGGACTCGATCTCGTGCTGAGGTAACAATTCATTTTCCCTCTTTTCTTCTTTTCCTCCTGTTTTTAAATTCAAATCTTGGTCAAGGCAAGCATCTTTGACCAAGAAAGATGTGCCTTGACCAAGCTTTTTGTCACAAAACACTTGTGCATGTGTCCAAAGATTTTTGTCTTTAAAACCTCTCTTTGCTCTTCTTGTTTCTTTATTTGCAAAACCGATTTCCACAAAACAGAAAGAGAAAGAGAGCGAGTTTGAGTTTTTAAGACTTGTGCATTTTATTTTCTTGCCATTCAAAGGTATTTTCGAGTTTGCTTGGTCTGCCTGATTTATTTTTCAAGAAAATCCTTTTTGTTAAGATTTGGTGAATGATTTGCTAGGGAATTAGGAAATTTTTTAGATATAGCTAGATATTAGAGAAAATTCTAGATTTCATTCTATCTCTGGATTTTCTTCTCTGCTATTTTGCTATAATTTTTATAAATTACCCAAAAATCTAGGGTAACTTTTAGAAATTTTTCTTTCTTGCCTAGTCTTTCTCTCAATATTCGCCGCCTTTGCTCATTCTCTTGCTTGAGAATTGTGTTTCAGGTACTATGGCTCTTAAGAGAACGAGAGAAGAGACAGGTCAAGAGGGAGAAGCTCAAGAAGTGGTTCAGGAGAGGGTTAGATGGACCAAAGAGGAAAAGCAAGCTAAGAAAAGGCTGGAAAGGCTTAGGTTCGATCCCACGAAGTTTGCAAGCAGAGATCTGTTAGCTAAGATGGGGATCTTGGGAGACTTTGATCAGCTTCTCAAGAACATAGGGCTCCGGTGTTTATCTCGTATAGATTGTCCAACATATCCTGAGGCGACAGTCGATTTTCTAGCCACCTTGGAATTCACGTATGAGAACCCGAGTCTTCCTACTCCTTCCCAAGGCCACATCACCTTTCAAGATCAGGCGTCAAGCTTATCATCTCTCGATCCAGGAGCTCTGCCAAGCCTACGGTTTGAAGGCTGATGCTAAAAAGTGGAGTTTCCCTCTTTCACTCAAGCTAACGACCTGTGGGACCTCATAAGCAACGATGATTACAAGGCGAACACGGCGAAGATCAAGTGAGTGAGGAGTCCGGTGCTGAGATACACGCTCAAGTTGATCGCCAATGGAAGACGAGCTCGGAGATGATGTTAACTACGGTTGCATATTAACCGCCTCCTTGATGAAGTACAAGGCGTATGCCTTGCGATGCAAGGCGAGCTCAGCTTTGATTGGAGGCTTCCTCACACCTATGTTTGTGCAAGCCGGAGTGCCACTAGCTGACTTTGTACCTGTCGCGGAGAGAGCCTACATGGACGAGATTTACATGAGGAACACGGACAGCTTGAGACGCACGCCAGCCGAGGGTTTCTTTTCTTATCTGTTCATGGACTCTGACAATAAGAAGAGAGTGTGCATCTTGCCAAACAAGGAGGAGACCGAGCTGCAAGGAGTTGGCAACATTGAGTTCTTGCCGAGTGTAGAGGAGTGCTTTGTCCCTCTAGGAGCTACAGCCGCCCTTCAACAAGCTGCTCACCCACGATCAGAGTATCCTGCCTTGGATGACGAGATGCCCAAGATCGACTTTGAGCCGCGGACTAAGACAGAGAAGTTCCTTGCTTCTGTTGTGGAGATGCAAAGAAATATCAACAAATGGCAAGGCAAAGTGATCAAGAAACATGCAAGGACGGTCAAAGCGCTTAAAGGAAGCTCACCTAAGAAGGCTATAAACAAAGAAGTTGAGCAGCCCCATAAGAGAAGGAGATCGACTGGTGGGATCGTTTTACGTGAGCCTCAAGGAAGCAACATCTTACCTGCTCGCCACTCGATTCATGAAGGAGCTGCAAAGGACAAAGACAAGGCAGTAGCTCACGATGATCCTAAGACGAGCAAGAAGTCTGGAGCAACCTCAAGCTCCAGCACTTCTTAGCTCCGAGGTACCAACAACCATCCCTTGTATATACCACACATGTTTTCTATGATTTTGCTTTGTGTTTTGAACTCTCTTGGATTTGTTTGCCACCGAGACGGTGTCATTCAAGTTTGGGGGAGTGTGTGGTGTGTTTAACATGTTTTATTTGATCTTATTTTCTGTTTGCATCCTTTGAGTCTTCATTGCATCTAAGGCATAGAAAAGAACAAAAAACATTGATAACATTTTTTTAAAATTTTCAAAAAAATTCAAGTAGTTGCATTCACTTTGTTAAACATTTTAGGATTGAGTCTAGAATTTTTGAGCATTTATGTTGTTTACATTTGCATAAGGGGGTTAAGGTTTTTCTTTAAAAGGTGTTTTAAGCTCATAAATTGTTTCAAGGCCCTAGTTAGTAGTTCTTTGATGCACTGTTCACACTTTGAAAGTAAGCTCTGACCATACTTGAATCATCTGATTTGATTTTCGTGGCTTGACTTGAACATTCATGAATTGAATCTTGTCCTAATAAGTGAGAACCCTAATCTGATCTTTAATTATCATACTTATGCATTTGAAAATGAACACATGGATCATATACATATTTAGGCTCTCTTCCTCCTTTCACCACTCTTTTGTGAGCCTAAGTAGAACTCCCACCATTACCCTTACCTTCCTTTCAAGCCAAATGTTCTTGTGTGATATCATTGTGAGGCCTCTTTTCGGTTTGAACTTGGCATAACGTGTTACGTCTAGGCGACATGATTAAGCTCTCATTTGATTGCTAGCTTTGCATTTTGAAGCTAGTTTTAGGCTTACGTTAGGTTTGGGGTTCATGGGGGCTGTTTATTTTGCTTACTTGTTTTCGGTTTCAAAAGAGTTTGGTGTTTGAAGTGAATGAAACGGTTTTAAGTGTAAGGCTCACCGTTTTAAAAATGAAAAGCTCTAGTTTAATTCAAAAGATAGCTCTCAAAGAAAAGAAAAAGAAAAAGAAAAGAAAAGAGCCAAAGGGCCAAATGTTTAAAAAGAAAAGAAAAAAAAAATGAGTAGAGAGCTATCAAAAAGAAAAGAAGAGAGCTAAATGTGTTTTCAGTCTTTCCACTAGCCAAAAGATGATGCTTTTATTTGAGTTTTTTCTAAGCGAATTGCTTTGATGATGAGGGTAGTCTCTAGGAGGGTGAGTGAGCTCAAAAGAAAAGAAAAGAAATGAGAGGGGTTTTAGGATCATTGTTAGTGTATATGGGTAGATTAGAGTCTAGTCATGTATGCATCAATTGCCTTTACCTTTAGCATTATGCATAAGTTCATACCTTTTTGAGAGAAACCGTTGCATTATAGAACCCATTTAAATGAGATCATTCTAGTCTCATAGCCTTTATCCTTAGCCAAATGTGTTCGGCTTCAAAATGCATAAGTGTGATTCACGGTTTTGATCTTAATGAATGTTAAAGGATATGATTCTTGGATTGTTTGGAATATGAGAGTCATGATTTGAAATTTATTATGTGATGAGTATGGCTAAGTTTTTTGGAGTATGAGTGTGTGCATTGCATCTTAGAATTAAGAACTAGGACCATTGAATTGATTCATTTGAAAAACACTTTTGCAAGAAGCTTAAACCCCTGTTTTTAAAACCTCTCTTCTTTTCTTGAATTCTGTTTGCTTGAGGGCAAGCAAAAGGAAAGTTTGGGGGAGTTGATATTACCATATATTTTGCATATTTTGTATACATTTATGATAGTTTTCCATGCATTCATCTTGTATTATGATGTCATTGCATATTGCATACATTTTGCATACTCATTAGTTAGTTTTTCATGCATTTGTATCATGTTTAGGTTAGATTGCATCACTTAGGGTCCTAGAGCATACTTGCATCAGCATATGCATTTTCCTTGCATTTTGCATCACATTCAGGTTGTTTCTGGCTGCTTTGGAGTCATAGAGGTTCATGGGCGTGTGGAGGCTGATGTAGCAGTTCGTGGGAGCTAGGAAATATGCTAAGGACCAGTGATCGAGGAGCAGATCAAGCATGGTCGGTCGATCCAGGAGTTGATCGACCAGAAGATCGAGCCAACTAGGCGATCCAAGGAGAATGATCGAGACGGAGATCGAGTGAAGCAATCGATCAATCGGTACGGACGTAAATGACGCCATGCAGAGCGAGAGCCAGATCGAGTACACCACCCGATCCACCCGAAGATCGATACCGAGATCGGATGCAACACTCGATTCGCCGAAGAAGATCGAGACCCGGATCGAGCCGAACACACGATGCCCGGATGTGATCGAGAGAACCACTCGATCCAGTGGTCGATTTCTGTCCTTTCAACCATTTTTGGCTGTTAGCGAAAGGGGGACCATTGGATTGTTTGGGCATTTTAGGCAAGGCGGCGAGATGCTTTTTCGATAACTTTTAGATTTCTTATCATTTCTTCAAAGTTTTCTCTCTCGTTTAGCGAAGAACACCATTGTTGAACCAGTTTTCTTTTGAAGTTTTTGTATTCGAATCTTTATCTTTTAATCCAGTTTTCCTTTCATGTTTATCGTCCCGTTTCTTCTGCTTTGCTTGATTTACTCTATGTGTAGCGAGTAGTTTACTTTGGGTTCGGGTTTGAGAGGATTAAGGGGTAGAAAAGGTTCGATCTTGGTTTGTTTTCTAAACGTTTTTAAGGCTATCTCTTCTAAGGTGTCGAAAGCTTAATGCTTGAAGACTCTCACGCCAAGAGCTTCATGATCCGAGAGGTTCCTTACCTTGACAGGATCCAGGAACCTCGGAAGATCAAACCTTAGAGACTAGTTACCCCTTCCTAAAAGCCATCAAAGTTTGGGGGACTAGTTAAGCCATTACTTGAAATCTGTTTTCCTTGCCTTTCGACCTCTCTTTCCACCAAAAGCCATGGGTTTGGAGGAGAGGATGAAAGAGTGATCTATACCGAAAGCCACAGATAGATCTTGTTTTGTTTTCAAGGCTTAGAGATCCTCACCAAGTGAGTCGATCCAAAGTTTCAAACCCAAGATCGATCCTTTGAAACCCTTTAGATGAATCTCAACCCTAGGCCCCTTTCTTTTAGAATCTTTAAGTCTCATTTCATATTTCGCTTGTTACCTGATAGCATCCTGGTCATTAGATTCGTCGTTCTTACGGTTTTAGACGAGATCGATCGTTACTGCTCGAACTAGTGGTCGATCTTGTGGTTGATCCACTAGTCGATTTTTAACAATACGAAGCTCTTCCCTTTAATCAATCTGTTTGTTTCTCGTGGTCGTTGCTTCCTTTCTAGTATTTTTAAAATAGGTTTCGTTCTGCTTAAGTTGCTGCATCTAGTTTTTAGTTAATTTCTCAAAAATTGTCTCATTTTGCTTAGATTTGCTTAGGATCTTGCATTCCCTGTGCATTCTCTGCCTCCTAGAAGTGGATTGACACTCTCCTGCTTGCCTTACTACAACATTTCATGCATTAGAGTTTTGATAACCTCTCTGCTGCATAAAACCAACCTGCTAGAAAAGATAGTCTATCAAATGGAGCCGTTGCCATTCTAGCAGTGTTTTTGAGAACATAGAGATTTGTGTCCTAGCAATGACTAAGTCTTTACCTTTTTCAAGTTACTAATACATCTACTCTTAAACGTGTGTTTTTAGGTACATGAATCTTCGTTCAAGGGGAGACAACAACCTTCTACAACCCTTAGACAACATTCATCAACTTGGTCACTCACGGCAAAGGAGAGTCAGAGAGCAAACAAGAGCCTTTGAGGAGATTGTTCAGCATGGTTTGCTTGACTTTGAAGCTATGGCTGAACACGAGCATCCAGAAGGACCTCCTCCAGTAGGACGGGGCAATGGAAACCCCCAACACGCGGCTAGACCACCGAAGATCATAGGAGCCGGAGATGCTCCCAATACCCACCACAATAGGTTTGGGATCACTCCTCCTCCGGTGCAAAACAATAACTTCGAGATCAAGCCAGGTTTCATCTCCATGGTGCAAAACAACAAGTTCCACGGCTTAGCAATGGAAGACCCCTTGGAGCACCTAGACAACTTCGAGCAAGTATGTGGGATGATCAAGATAAATGGCATATCCGAAGATGCTTTCAAGCTGCGTCTCTTCCCCTTTTCACTCGGAGACAAAGCTAGACATTGGGAGAAGACCCTCCCACAAGGCACCATCACATCATGGGCTGAGTGTAAGAAGGCATTTCTCTTAAAGTTCTTCTCAAGCACCAGGACAGCTCGGTTGAGAAGCGAAATCAGTGGTTTCACTCAAAGGAACAACGATACATTCCACGAGGCAGAAGAAGAAGCACAAGAAAGGATCAGATGGATTGTTTAGGAGATGTGTGGCAGAAGAAGAAGCACAAGACATCATTTTCCATTGACATGGGTCTGCTTACAGAGGCCATTTTGCGACATTCAAGACAGTTACAAAGATACTTCAAGCAGGATTCTGGTGGCCTGACATCTTCGGAGACACTCATGAGTTCATCAAGAGGTGTGAAGCATGTCAAGGGAAGGGGAACATAAGCAAAAGGGATGAGATGCCCCAGAACCCAATCCTTGAAACTGAGATCTTTAATGTATGGGGGATTGACTTCATGGGACCTTTTCCCTTGGTCATATGGCAACAAGTTCATCTTAGTGGCAGTTGATTATGTTTCCAAATGGGTCAAGTTGTTGCAAGTCCAACGAATGATTCCTCTGTTGTTGTGAAGCTCTTCAAGACTGTAATCTTTCCAAGATTTGGTGTGCCTAGAGTAGTGATAAGTGATGGTGGAAGTCACTACATTAACAAGGTCTTTGACAATCTTCTGAAGAAGCATGGAGTCAAACACAAAGTGGCAACGCCTTATCATCCACAAACTAGTGGTCAAGTTGAGGTCTCAAACAGAGAAATCAAAGCCATCCAAGAGAAGACAGTGGGAATCACAAGGAAAGACTTATCTGCAAAACTTGATGATGCACTTTGGGCTTATAAGACTGCATTCAAGACACCAATAGGGAGATCACCTTTCAGCTTGCTGTATGGAAAGGCATGTCACCTCCCAGTAGAGCTTGAGTAAAAAGCTAAGTGGGCAATCAAACTGTACAACTATGACATTAAAAGCGCCCAAGAAAGGAGACTTATGCAACTTTATGAGCTAGAAGAGATCAGGTTAGAGTCCTATTAGAATTCAAAGATTTACAAAGAGAGGACTAAAGCTTTCCACGACAAAAACATAGTCCACAAGGAGTTCAGATCAGGCGACTTGGTTCTTCTCTACAACTCAAAGTTAAGGCTCTTTCCTGGAAAACTCAAGTCAAGATGGAATAGGCCATATAGGATCAAAGAAGTTCTTCCCTATGGAGCAATCACATTGCTGGATACTGAAGGAAAGGAATTCACAGTCAATGGGCACAGATTCAAACCATATCTAGCGTCAGAGATTCTGTCAATGGAGACTAATCTTAGTCTCTTTGATGTGTCCACCTAGCAAAGCAAAGGAGTTTAAGCTAAGAGACCTTAAACAAAGCACACTTGGGAGGTAATCCCATGACTATCTATGTAAATATGCTTTCCTTTTGCTTTTAATCTGTTTATTAAGTGTTTTCAGGATGTGAAAAGTTATTAGATTGGTCAAACAAAGTGGAGAACCAAGGGATTTAAAACTCTGTTTCTGCATCGAGGTTTCATATCGAGCTAAACCTCTGCAAGACCTGCCCGATGCAGTTTATCTCGAGGATGAAGGAGTCTGTACGTCGAGCAGATTGCATGATGGGGATTCCACCGAGGGGTTGTATCGAGCAAAACCTCCAGAACTCTGCTCGATGCAATCGCCCCCAAAGCCCTTATTCGTACATCGAAGATCGAGTACCGTACACCGAGCAAGATGCCTGAGGGTGATCAAATCGAGCTGCAGCATCGAGCAGGACACCCAGAGCCCACCTCGATATGGACAACTGCTCTTCAAAACTCCAAAACTGCAAGGACGCCTCGATCATTTGGGCACCATCAACAACCTCGACAAATGATTTTCCAATCCTCCACCCCTCTAACCACCAATACAATTACAAACTTTCTTCATCCTTCACTCTTTCTATCTTCATTTTTCCATTTCATTGATGACATTGTTGTTTTCCTCCTTTTTGCATTTATAATACACAGTGGACTGTGTATTCTAATTGTGGGGAAGGGTTTGCTTGGACTAACATTCTGCATCCATATCAGATTTGCATTTACAAATAGCTTAGCAACCATGCATTGTACTTATGGCATAGAAAATCACAAAAAATTGAAAATTTTTGAAAATTGATTTCCTAAACACAGAGTTTCCATGTGCATCCATATAGGACTTAGACTTCATGCATTCATTTAGGTTGTAGCTTGCTTGTTTAAAAAGGGTGAAATGATAGTGAATATTTGAAAATGCTAGTTGTTTATGAAAATGATGCCCTTGTTCTTAGTCTTTTGATGCATTTGATGAAGCACTTGAAATAAGGCTGAACCACTCTTTGAATTTATGATTCTGAAACTCTTGTTTGAAGTTGAAGTTTGCTTGATTTGATCTTGACCTTTATATAAGTGGAACCTTAATTTGGACTTTGAATTATCTTGTTTGTGCATTGAAAGTGATTGCATGGCTACCAATATACATATTTCGGTCATCTTTTTCCTTTTCACCACTCTTGTTGATCCAAGTAGCTGATCCTCATCATTAAGGGACAGTTAACCACACTTTGAACCAATCCTTCCTTCTAAACCCAAACACTATTGTGAGAGTTTGTGAGGTATTGCAATATCATTTTCTAACTTATCTTGGCAAAAAGTGTTAGGAATAAGGCTGGCAAAGAAAAGCTCTCTTGTAGACATCAGCTTGCATTTTGAGCTTGATACTAGGTTAGAAGTTTTGGGAAAGAGTAGAGTTAAGTGGTTTAAGCTTTAAATGTTTGTATCTTTTGAGAAGAGAAGAAGAGTGGGAATGGTTTCATGAGGAAAACGATATTGTGGGAAGATGATTGTATCTTGTGGCTAAGTGAAAAACAAGAAATCTCTAAGTTACAAAGAAGAAAAGACGCCAGTAACAACAAGCTTACAAAGGTCATCAAAAGGAGTAAAATCAGACCAAGAAATCCACCAAAAAGGTGATGAAAATTGGCGTATATACAACAAAGAAGTCAGCCACACAAGCAAAAGAAGAAGAAGAAGTCCCCCACATTTCAAGGAGAAAAATATCAAAAGAGCTTTAGGAAATGGTAGATTTATGGGTTTATCTTGGGGTTTAGACTTAATTAGGATCATGGAAAAAGGGTAGAATAGAGCTTTGACTTGCATGTATAAGTGTGCTTTTACTTTTAGCATTTTGCCTAAGATAGATTCATTTCATATGAGAGATTCCCTGTTTCTTTGAGCCATTGATGAATGAGATCATTTTTATCTCATAGCCATGTCCTTTGAACCAAATGCTTTCACTTGATTTGCATAAACTTGATCCATTGGTTACTTGTTTAATGAATGTTAAAAAGGTCTTGTGATTTGAGGGCTTGTGTAGATTGATAACTTGGGAATCATTTTCATTTTGTGATGAGTGTGGCTAAGTTTTAGAGTACAGTTCCATCATCTGCATTCTAGCACTAGAAACATGGACATCATTTTGATCTATTGTTAGCATTTTAATGATATGAGTTCCCATTTGAAAACCTCATCACCATGTTTAATCTTTTATTTGCTTGACGGCAAGCAACGACTAAGTGTGGGGGTGTTGATAGCTTGCTATTTTATATCACTTTAGGCTGCATTTCATGCATCTTTTCCTCTGTTTTTGCATTATAGTTTAGCATTTAGGTATCATTTGCACTTAATATCAACATAGCATGCATTTAGCTTAGAATTGCATACATTTGCATACATGTGCATGTTTGTGGTGGCTTGAAGGTATTTTTGAGAGAGTTTTAGAGTTGGAAAGGGAATGAAAGCGACTCATGATCGGAGGAGACGCCAAAGAAGCAGCTTTGCAAACTCTGTATCTATATCGAGGTGCAGCATCGAGCTGAACATTCGTGAATCTTGCTCGATGTGAAGCGCAGGACAAGGAAGAAGGATTTGTCCGGTGACCTCGAGACTGCACCGATGTAGTGCACCAAGCTAGGCATCCCGTACAAGCCTATACGAATACACAGGACATATTGAGGTGTAGCATCAAGGAGAACACCGAGAACCCACCTCGATATCAAGCTGAATGCATCGAGCATAACACCTCCCTTTGCACCACGATGTGTCAACGCCGAGAGTTGACCAAGATTTTTCTACTGTTTGTGACACCTTATCTTCTTAGCTTATTTAAGCTAAACCTTATCTTTTGAGCACTGGTCTTCTTCTTTACCCTATTTTCGACCTTGTGGGAAACCACAAAGAGATTTTTATGGGATTAAGATCAAGATCACTCGTTTAATAGAGTTTTGCACTTCCTTTGTCATTTTTCGTCTAGTTCTGGTTTAATCATGTTTGATCTATCATCTCTGCTTATTTCTGTTGATTTTTCTATGATTTGTGAGTAGTTTTATATGGTTTGAGGTTGGAGCAGATTTGGGGATGATTGGTTGATAGCTTAGGGTGTTTTGGTTTGATTAATGCTTAGATCACATAGCTTAGTTGTTCTTAGTGCTTAATAACTCTTTAAGGGTGAAACTGATTATAGGTGTTTGAAGTTTGAAAGTTTCCTGTGTGATCTAGGAGCAAGCATTAATCTTATGCCTCACTCCATTGCCAAAAAGCTAGGCTTCGCCATGTTTAAGGAGTGTAGAATCTCTTTCGTGTTGACTGATAGAAGTATAAGGCTCCCTGTAGGCGTGCTTGAAGACTTGCCCGTGAGGATCAGTGATGTGAATGTGCCAACAGATTTTGTAGTTCTAGAAATGGATGAAGAACCAAGAGATCCTCTAATCCTTGGTAGACCCTTTCTAGCGACTGCTGGAGCCATCATAGACTGAAGAATGGCAAGATTTCTCTACACTTCGGCAAAGATATCAAGCTGGACTTTGACATCAATGAAGTCTTGAAGAAGCCAATGATTGGTGGACAAGCTTCCTCAATTGAAACTTTGGATGAGTTAGCAGATGAGTTGCTTGAGGAATTGGCAAAAGAGGATCATCTACAGCTGGCTTTGACAAAGGAGCCAAGAGAGTATGGTTTCTTGAGTAAGCAGACCCAGGAGTATATACACATCCTTGATTCTCGCAAGGTTGTGAAAGAAGATGAAGGCCAGAGCCTAGAGATCGACCTGGAGATCGATCAGATTACTCAATCCAGAAAGAAGATCGCTGAGGCAATCGATGGAGACAACTCGATCAGTTCAAAGAACGACCTGGTTAATCGATCTCCTGCTCGATCCATATCAAATCGAGCAAGTGAATCGAGAGAGCGCAATCGATCCAGCTTAGAACGAGGAAGCGATCAACTTGATGACTCGATCTCAAAGGAAGGAACGGTTCAAGATGGCAGCCTGAAAGCTCATGACTCGGGTTCAAAAGGGGCTGATGAGGATGGCAACGTCAACACAAGCCACGAGGAGGACTGGAGCGAGCTGCTAGCCCCAAAGGTGGACCTAAAGCTGCTTTCAGATGGGCTAAGGTACGCTTTCTTGGGACCAAATGAGACTTACCGGGTCATAGTGAATGAAAATCTAAGTGATGATGAGTTAAACTCACTCTTTAAGGAGTTGAGGAAGTATAAGAAGGCCATTAGGTACTCTCTCAGTGACATCAATGGCCTTTCACCAATGCTTTGCACTCACAGGATTCACTTAGATGATGAAAACACATCTTCCATTGAACATCAAAGGCGTTTGAAGCCAAATTTAAAAGAAGTGGTCAAGAAAGAAATCTTAAAACTCTTAGAGGCTGACATGATATACCCTATCAGTGATAGCACATGGGTCTCTCCGGTCCATGTGGTACCAAAGAAAGGGGATATCATGGTTATAAAAAATGAAAAAGATGAGTTAATTCCTACAAGAACAATAAAATGACATAGAATGTGTATTTATTATAGGAAACTTAACTCAGCCACTAGAAAAGACCACTTCCCTCTTCCCTTCATTTATCAAATGCTAGAAAGATTAGCAAATCACACATATTACTGTTTTATTGATGGCTATAGTGGTTTCTTTCAAATTCTCATTCATCCTAATGACCAAGAGAACACAACATTCACATGCCCCTATGGTACCTTTGCTTATCCAAGGATGTCATTTGGGTTATGTAATGCACCAGCAACCTTTCAAAGGTGCATGATGTCTATCATCTCTGATCTTATAGAGGAAATGGTGGAAGTTTTTATGGATGATTTTTCTGTGTATGGTGCTTCCTTTGGTGGTTGTTTGTCAAATCTTTGCAGGGTTCTCAAGAGGTATGAGGAGACAAACTTGGTGCTCAATTAGGAAAAGTGTCACTTTATGGTGAAGGAAGGCATTGTACTTGGGCACAAGGTTTCTGAGCATGGGATTGAGGTTGACAAAGCAATGATAGACGTTATGATGAGCTTGGAGCCGCCGGTTAATGTGAAAGGGATAAGGAGCTTCTTGGGGCACACCGGCTTCTACAGGAGGTTTATCAAGGATTTCTCCAAGATAGCACGTCCTCTTACAAGGCTACTGTGCAAAGAAGCCGAGTTCATCTTTGATGAAGAATGCCTTCAAGCCTTTAAGACGATCAAGGAAGCTCTAGTCACCGAGCCTATAGTTCAAGCTCCGGATTGGGATCTGCCATTTGAGATTATGTGTGATGCAAGTGACTACGCCGTGGGTGCTGTTTTGGGTCAGAGGAAGGATAAGAAGCTGCATGTGATTTACTATGCAAGCCGTACCTTGGATGACACGCAAGTGAAGTATGCAACCACCGAGAAAGAGCTACTAGCCGTTGTCTTTGCTTTTGATAACTTTAGATCTTACTTGTTGGGTTCTAAGGTCATTGTTTACACTGATCACGCTGCCTTGAGGTACATCTACTCCAAGAAAGACACCAAGCCGAGGCTCTTAAGGTGGATCCTTCTCTTACAAGAATTTGACATGGATATCAAAGACAAGAAGGGGATTGAGAATGGTGTAGCGGATCATCTCTCACGGATGAGAGTAAATGAAGTCTTGCCTTGGGATGACTCACTCCCTGAGGAGCAGCTCATGATGGTCAACACAGTGGTATGTGCAAAGCTAGAGGAGAAGTTTGAAGAAGTCTTTGAGGTGGATGTGTTTGATGCTTGGGGGATTGATTTCATAGGTCCATTCCCATCTTCATACGGCAACAAGTATATACTGGTGGCAGTAGACTATGTGTCTAAGTGGGTTGAGACTATAGTTTCCCCAACTAATGATTCAAAGGTGGTTGTCAAGCTCTTCAAGACTATCATCTTTCCAAGGTTCGGAGTTCCAAAGGTAGTGATCAGCGATGGGGGCAGCCACTTCATCAACAAGGTCTTTGAGAGTCTTTTTAAGAAGTATGGGATTAAGCATAAGGTAGCTACGCCCTATCACCCTCAAACCAGCGGCCAAGTGGAGGTGTGAAATAGGCAAATCAAGGCTATTCTAGAGAGAACCGTGGGGGTAACTAGAAAAGATTAGGCAAGCAAGCTTGATGAAGCTCTATGGGCGAATAGAACAGCTTTAAAACTCCCATTGGTACCACTCTTTTCAACCTCCTCTATGGCAAGTCTTGTCACCTCCCTGTGGAGTTATAGCACAAAGCTCTGTGGGCAGTGAAGCAAGTTAACTTCAATCTCCAGACGGCATAAGTGGAGAAGACTGGTGCAACTCCATGAGCTTGATGAACTAAGGTGGGATACTTATGAGAGCGCGAAGATCTACAAGGAAAGGACCAAGGCGGTTCATGACAAGAAGCTGGTGCATAAGGAGCTCAAGGAAGGCAGTCTGGTCCTGCTCTACAACTCAAGCTTGAAGTTGTTCCCTGGAAAGCTCAAGTCTAGATGGAGCGGACCTTTTGAGATTAAGGAAGTACTACCGTATGGGGCGATTACTTTAGTTGGCAAGGGAGGACAGAGTTTCACAGTGAACGGGCATAGAGTCAAGCCCTACATGGCGAGTGATTGCAGAAAGGAGAGCACCACGTTGCTTCTCCAAGATCCCCCTCTTGCCTAACCAAGTAATGTCAAGCTAGCGACGTAAAACAAACGCACTTGGGAGGCATTCCCATGACTATCCTTGTACATATTTTTGCTTTCTTTCTGTTTCAATTTTATGCTTTTTAAGTTAAGTGTGTAGGTGCAAGGAGATGGGAACCAGAGAGCATGAACTTGGGGTAAAAAAGGGCAAGGAAAGGAGCAAACAAGGACAAGGGATCGAGTGATAGATCGGCCTATCCTGGCTCGATCTTTCCTAGATCGAGCTAGTGAATCAAGTGAAGTCACTAGATCTAGATGAGATTGAGTAGACAATCGAGTGAATCAGTCGATCATGAGAGGATGACCCACCAATGCGTTTAAAACGAGGTGCGGATCGACTGGTCTCACTCAATTCTCGAATAGGATCGATCAGTTCACTCGATCATCTCACTCGATCCTTGCCAGAACGACCTCAAAATTGATCAAAGAACTCGATCCAAGGGGCATAGCCATAACCACGTGGAATATTGGAACGAAGAGCACACTCGATCTAAGGCTCGATTCAATTCAGATCGAGCCTCCAATCGAGCAAGCCACTCGATCATAGGCAGAATGGGCATGAGAACGAGCGCAAGATCGACCAAATTGACTCGATCTCATGCCGAGGTTGGTTAAATTTTTACCTCTTCTTTTCTCTTTCCCTCTCATTTTAAATTTGAATTATGGTCAAGGCAAGCATCTTTGACCATGAGAATGTGTGCCTTGACCACAACTTGTGCAGAATCCACTTGTTGCATGCATCCTTAGATTCTTGGTCTTCATAAACACTTTTGCACACACTCTCTCATTTGTGTTTCGAAACTTTTTTCTAAAGAAAAGAGAGTAAGAGTTTGGTTTTTAAGGCTAAGAGCATCTAACATTCATCATTTCAAAGGTATTTCAAAGTTTCTTGAATTTCATGTTTGAATTTTTTAGAAAATTTCCTTTTCTTTGAATTGATTTAGTGTTACTTGCTAGGGATTACGATAAATTTTTATGAGTATCTAAATATTAGGGAAAATTGTTTGATTAGATCTTATCTCTAGATATTTTCATCTACTATTTATTGATAATTTTTAGAAAATCTTTAAAAATCTAGGATTTATGTTGTGAGTTTTTCTCTTTTGCCTTATCTTTCACTTTAAAATCGCCGCCTATACTCATTCTCCTCTCTGAGAACTTGTATTTCAGGTACTATGGCACCAAAGAGAAGCAGAGACTTGGCAACTTCTCAAGAGGAAGCTCGACAAGTGGTGCAAGAGAGGGTTATATGGAGCAAGGAGGAGAAGAAGGCAAAGAAAAGGCTAGAGAGGCTCCGGTTTGAACCCACTAAGTTTGCAAGTCGAGACCTCTTGGAGAAGCTCGGATTGTTGAAGGATTTTGACAAGCTGCTCAAGGACATGGGGCTTGCGTGCTTGTCAAGGATGGACTGCCCCACTTACCCCGAGGCAACTCTTGACTTCCTCTCAACCTTGGACTTCTCCTATGAAGATCCAAGCCTTCCAGCTCCTTCTAAAGGTCACCTCACGTTCAAAATCAGGAGGCAAGCTTACCACCTCTCCATCACCAAGCTATGCCAAGCCTACGGTCTTAATGCTGCGGCCAAGCAAGTGGAGTTCCCTCAGCTCAAATCCGCCAACGACCTTTGGGACTTGATCTGCTATGATGACTACAAAGCCAACACCGCCTCAAGAAGGTCTGCAACCCTGTGCTGAGATATGCCCTCAAACTCCTAGCAAAACTTTCAGTGGGCAATCCGTGGCTCCAACGGTCACCAAGAATGAGTTGTGCTTTCTGTTCCAAGGAGTTAAGAAAGTTGTTTGCAGCCGAGAGGAGAACGATGAGCCGATGGAGGATGAACTAGGCGACAACGTCAACTATGGTTGTATCTTGGCCTCTTCTTTGGCCAAGTACAAAGCGTGGGCATTGAGGTGTAAGGCGAGCTCAGCACTTATTGGAGGCTTCCTCACACCGCTGTTCATACAAGCCGGAGTTTCTCTTCAGGAGTTTGAGCCTAGCGCGGCGAGAGCCTACATGGACGAGACCTACATACGCAACACGGATTCCTTGGGTCCTACGCCAGCTGCAGGGTTCTATGCCTACTTGTTCTATGGCGACAACAGCACGAAGAAGGTGTTCATCTTGCCTAATCCGGATGAGTCGAACATAGGAAGCATGGGCACCATCGAGTTCTTGCCGAGTGATGCGGAATGCTTCGCAGCTCTTTGACCCGCAGCAGCTCCCCCTCAGCTTGCTCGTGCACCTTCAGAGTCGCCTCCTTCAGATGCTGAGATGCCAGCGAGCTTCGACCTCCCCAAGCTTGATTATGAAACGAGAACAAAAGCAGAATAGTTTCTTGCTTCAGTGGTGGAGATTCAGCGCAAAGTCAACTAGTGGCAGAGCAAGATGATAAAGAAGCTGGCTAAGAAGATCAAAGACCTACAAGGAAGCTCATCTGATGCGTCTTCAAGTGAAGAGGTAGAGCAACCGGAGAAGAGAAGAAGATCAACCGGAGGTATAGAGATCCGTGAGCCTCAAGGAAGCAACCAAGCTGGACTACTCTCTCTACATAAAGGCACAAGCAAGGAGAAGGGCAAGGAGATCACACACGACACTCCTAGAAAGAGCAGGAGGACTGGAGCATCCTCAAGCTCCAGTCATGCCTAGCTCCAAGGTACCAACACACAACCTTTGTAAATAACATGCATTTTACTTATTTTTGCTTTGTGTTTTTGAACTCCTCTTGAATTTGTTTGTCACCGAGACGGTGTCATTCAAGTTTGGGGGGGGGGGGAGAATGTGTGCTTTTGACATGTTTTATTTGGATCATATTTTCTGTTAGCATCTTTGAGTCTTTATGCATTGCATTCACCTAAATTGCATAGAAAAATACAAAAAAAAAATTAGAAAATTTTCAAAAAATTTTCAAAAATTTATATAATTTGCATCTGCATTTTCATAAATTTTAGGATTGAGTCTAGAATTTTAATCATTTAGGCTGTTTACATTTGCATAGGGAGCAATGATATGAAATTTTTCTTTGTAAAGTGTTTTAAGTTCATGAATTGTTTCAAGGTCCTAGTTAGTAGTTCTTTGATGCTTTGTTCAAACTTTGAAAGTAAGCTCTAACTATATTTGGATCATATATGTTGATTTTCGTGGCTTAAGTTGAACAGACATGAATTGAATCCTTTCCTATCAAGTGGAACCTTAATCTAAATTTGAATTTTCACACTTGTGCATTTGAAAAAGAATTCATGGATCACTTATACATATTTAGGCTTTCTTATCCCTTTCACCACTCTTTTGTAAGCCTGAATAGAACTCCTCACCTTAACCCTTACCCTCGTTTCAAGCTAAATATTTTGTGTGTGATTTTGTGAGGTCTTATTTTCGGTTGAACTTGGCATAAAGTGTTAGGTTTAGGCGACATGATTAGGCTTTCATATTGATGCTAGCTTTTCATTTTGAAGCTAGTTTTAGACTTGTTTTGGGGCGGGGATTCACTAGTGTTGGAAAGATTTTGCTTACTTGTTTTCAGCTTGAAAAGATTTTGGTGTTTGAGGTTTGAAGTGAAAGGGATTCATGGTTTTAAGTGGTGGTCTTGTTCTGTTTTTAAATAAAAGCTCAGTTTCAAAAGAAAAGAAGGTGGCTCTCAAAAAGAAAAAAAAAATCAGAAAAAGAAAAGAGCCAAAAGGCCAAGCTTAAAAAAAAATAATAATAAATAAGAGAAGAGAGCTACCAAAAGTAAAAGAAAAGAGCTTAATGTTTGTGTTTGACCACCACTAGCTATAAGAAGAGTAAAGATGTTTTCTGTTTTAGTGGGTTATGTTTGGAGTAGTCTCTAGAGGGTGAGTGAGCTTGAAAAGAAAAGAAAAGAATGAGAGAGGTTTAGGATCATTGTTAGTGTATATGGGTAGATGAGAGTCTAGTCATGTATGCATCAATTGCCTTTACCTTTAGCATTATGCATAAGTCCAACCCTTTTTGAGATAACCCATTGCTTGACTTACCCACTTGAATGAGATCATCTTTGTCTCATAACCTTGTCACTAGCCAAATGTATTCTGTTTTAAGTGCATGAGTGTGATTTACGGTTTGATCTTAATGAATGTTAAAGGTTAGGATTCTTGGATCGTTTGGAATATAAGGGTCATGATTCGAAATTCAATATGGGATGAATATGGCTAAGTTCTTTGGATTAGAGGTTTGTGTGCTGCATCTTAGAATTGAGAACTAGGACCATTGAATTGATTCATTTGCTGAAACACTTTTGGAAATTTGAGCTCCCACTTTTAAACGTCTTTCCCCTTCTTGAATTTTGTTTGCTTGAGGGCAAGCAAAAGGCAAGTTTGGGGGAGTTGATATACTCATATATTTTGCATATTTAGCATGCATTTAGTGTAATATTCATGCATACATCTTGCATAATAGGCTAGTTTGCACCACTTATCACATTTTAGGTCCTAGAACACTTTGCATTAGCATTTTGCATATTTCTTGAATTCTTGCATCATAATCAGGTTGTTATGGATGCACTAGAGATATGGAGGGTGCGTGGATGTGCTGAGGTTCGGAAGGAAGCTTATGGACACTTGGAGGAACTCGGCCATGTAGCAGAGGAACTGAGATTGAGGTGCGGATCAAGCTAGGCAGGTCGATCTAGACGAGATCGACCAGAAGATCGAGACACTCGGGTCGATTCAAGGAAGAGGATCAAAGTCAAGATCGACCAAGGTGATCGATCGTGAGTACGGATGTGGACTAAGCCATGCAGAACGAGAGCTAGATCGAGTTCACGACTCGATCATCCAAGGATCGAGTAGAAGATCGAAGGAAGTACTCGATCCATCCAACCGAATCGGCTTGAAGATCGAGCAAAGGAAGACGATCCCCGAAGAAGATCGAGCTAGAGATCAATCACCCAAGTAGATCTCTAGAACCTTATCCGGACAGCTCACCTTTGGATTCTAGTGAGGGGACCATTTCTCTTGTTGGCCTATTTTGGGCGAAAGGATGTGAACCATTCATTATGTCTTTTCTTCTTTTAGTTTTCTTTTACCTTCGGAAACTAAGAAATCGCCATTGCTTTACTTTTCAAGCTTTTCTTAGTTTTATAAACTCTTAATCTTGCTTAATCTTAAGTATTTTCCATTAATCTTCTTGCTTACTAGTTTAATCATGTTTAGCTTTTCATCCTTTGCATTTTCGTGTGTTTTAACAATGTGTAGCGAGTAGTTTCCCTTGGGGTTTATGGTTGGGGCGATTAAAAAGGGTTTAAAGGGTTTAAGCTTGGGAATTTTCTTGTTCTTAATCTATTCTCTTCTTGGATTTGTGGTCTTAATGCTTAGAGAGTCTTGGAAAAGATATCTTTGATCTCAGGGCTTTCCTTACCTTGACAGAATTCAGGAATCCCTTAAAACCAAATCCAAGAGACTAGCTCATCCTTTCCCAAACGCCATGGATGCTTAGGGAGCTAGTTAGGCCATTATTTAAGATCAATGCTTACTGTTCTTCGACCCATCTTTCCACCACACGCCATGGGTTAGGAGGAAGGATTGAGGAAAGGGCACACGCCATGGATAAACCTCTTTTAGCTTCTCAAGGCTTAGAGATAGCACAAAATGTGTAGATATAATGTTTTCAAAACCCAAGCTTGTATCTTGAACCTTCTTAACATGACCCTCAACCTTGAATCCTCTTTTACCATTTTAAAACTCAAAGCTATCATTTCTTAGTCATATAGTTTGCATCTTTAGTCTTAAAAATCATTGTTCAAAGTTGTTAGAAATTTCTCTGTTTACCTGCCTTTAGAGTTCGATTTTTATAAATTAGTAGTCTTACATTTTAAATTCTTAGAGTTCATCTAGTAGCTGTTTAACCCTTCAGAGGGGATTTTAAAATAGTTTTCTTGGTCATTTAGCACTTGTATTTAGATTTCATAGAATTTCTCATCCATTTACCCGAATCTGACTTAGCTTACATTGCTCTTGCATTCTTAGTAAATTTCATCAACCTAGGCTGGATTGATACCCGTACCACTATACTGCATCATTATCTTGGTCTAGGGGTTTGATAAAACACCAGCAAAAAATCTGTTTATCAACGACATAAGTACCAAGGTCCACAAAGCGACGACATCGGCCCCGGAGTTAGACAAAATACTCCAGCAGACACAGCAGACACCGTTCACGTCGACGATCACCAAAGCCCCACTCAAGGACATTGGACACATGAAACTGCTTCCCAGCTATACTGGCACGACCGACCCAAAGCGACATCTGACCGCGTATAACGCAGTTATGGGGCGAGCTCGCTTTACAGACAAAGAGCGAGATGCGTTCCTCTGTGAGTACTTTGTGGAGTCGCTCTCTGGAAGCGCCCTCACCTGGTTTTTGCAGCTCCTCCTGAATTCCATCGACTGTTACAAGGTCACGAGCCGTTTCCTTATGCACTATTTGATCTATAACGATGCGGAATCCACGGCGCTCGATATATGGGCATGCGTTCAGGGCGATACAGAGCCGTTGCACGACTACATCAATAGATTCCGATCCATAGTCTAGCGATGCAGCTTGTCGGACGAACTCTCTCTCTCAACATCTTGATTAGAAACTTGAGAGACGACCACTCCTACCGCGAGAAGTTGAAGACTGGCAAAACTAAGACGTTGGAAGACGCTCTGCATAAAGCAAACGGCTACATCAGACTCGAGGAGGACAAGGCGGCAAGGCCAAGTTGGCTGACGAAAAGACCTCGTGTGATAAGAAACATCAGTCGTCGAATCAGGATAGCTATCAGGAGCCTCGACAGCATTATGACAGGGACGACAAGAGCCGCAAGAATATCAACATCGTCGGTTGACAGACGAGGTGGAACATTTAGGATCGCCAGAGTGCCAAAGATCCCGATAGGAAGAAGCCATATTGCAAATACCATAAGGCGCATGGCCATTACATCGATGATTGCTGTACTCTCCCAGCCCTCTTAAGGAAGGCGTGAAAAGATGGTGAGTGCACCATACCGGATCCCCAAAGTCTACCATGATAATCTGATAATGATCAGGACCGGCGACCTGACAGCGATCAAGATAGAAGATCCGATGCTGATCATCCATCTACCAAACCTGAAGGGAAGGAAACAAAACGTGATCGCAAGGACGACCACACACCTTCGACTTCGCCTCGACAACGGATCAACATGATTATGGGAGGACTCCTCTCATGCACAGAATCCATCAACTCAATCAAACGACACGAACAAAGACGACCTCCCGATCGTATTCACTGAGCAGGATGCACAGGATATAGACCGGCCACACAACGATCCACTCGTCATCTCACTTTGGTTCAGAGAAGACGACGTTCCAAAGGTCTTGATTGACACGGGAAGCTCGATCGACCTCATCTTCATGGACACGCTACGCAAGATGAGTGTCACCGAAAGAGATATCAAAATCGCACCATCGCCCCTCACTGGATTTCCTGGATATTTGATCTTGACGATCGGGACCATAACATGCAAGTTACCGTAGGAGGAAAATCGATAATAGTCACATTCGAAGTTATCGACCGACCTACAATCTACAATGCCATTTTGGGAACACCTTAGTCGAACGCCATGCGAGCCGTCCCGTCTCCCTATCACCAATGCATCAAAATACCGATCAGATGCCGTATCTTCACCATCCGTGGTGATCAGACAGTATCTCGGCATTGTTACATCGACGAACAACATGCCCGTAAAGCATCCACGTTCTTGATCGACAGCAGTAGTGACTTTGATCCACGAATAGTCCACCACGAGAAGCCGAAGAGCAACCTAATTATTCAAGTCAACATCAACGTTGCTCACCGCGAGCGTTGTGTCGGCATCGGCACGGAGTTATTGCCAATTATGCAGGACGAGCTGATCACTTTCCTCCAGAGAATGTCGGAACGTTCGCATGGTCAATGGCCGATATGAAAGGCATCAGCCCTCAGATTACCGATAATGAGTTGCACGTTGATCCCACCTTCAAGCCGATCAAACAGAAGCGGTGAAAGTTGGGGCCTGAGCAGGCACAAACCGTACACGATGAGGTGGATAAGCTGCTGAAGTCAGGATCAATCACTGAAGACAAGTACCCGGAGTGGCTCGCCAACCCGGTGGTGGTCAAGATGAAAAACGAAAAGTGGCGAGTCTGTGTAGATTTTACAGACCTCAACAAAGCTTGCCCGAAGGACAGTTTTCCTCTTCCCTGTATCGATCAGATCGTCGAGGCAACCATGGGCAACGAACTCCTCTCCTTCTTGGATGCATTCTCAGGATACAACCAGATTCTCATGAACTCGAACGACAGTGAGAAGACCGTATTCATCACAGATCGAGGAACTTATTGCTACAAGGTCATGCCGTTCGGTCTGAAGAACGCAGGAGCCACCTATCAGCACCTTGTCAACAAGTTGTTCGCCGATCAGCTTGGGAAGACAATTGAAGTATACATAGACGACATGCTTGTCAAGTCAGCCAAGGCAGCCGACTACATCGTTCATCTATGCGAGCGTTTCATAATACTCAACAAATACGGCATGAAGCTCAACCCTGCGAAATGTACCTTCGCAGTCACATCGGGAGAATTAGTCACTCAACACGGAATCGAAAATAACCCCAAACAGATCTCCGTGATCTTGGAATTACCTTCGCCGCAGAATATTCGCGAAGTTAAACGGTTGACTGGAAGGATAACTGCACTGAACCGGTTCATATCGCGTTCAACCGACATATGTCTACCCTTCTACTAGCTCCTCTGCGGCAACAAAAGATTCGAATGGGATGAGAAGTGCGAAGACACGTTCCTGTAACTCAAGACATACTTATCAACACCCCTGATCCTGGCTAAACCAGAAGATGGTGACACCTTACTACTATACATCGCAGTTTCCAGGGCGGCTGTTAGCGGCGTTCTAGTTTGGGAGGACCATGGAGAGCAGAAGCCGATCTTCTACTTCAGCAAAACTTTGGACGGCGCTGAGACTCGCTATCCAACCTTAGAGAAGCTTGCTCTTGCAGTCATCGTCGCCTCAAGGAAGCTACGTTCTTACTTCCAATCGCACTCCATAGCCGTCCTCACCAGTCAACCCCTTCGGTCGATATTACATAGCACGACACAATCCGGACGCATGGCGAAGTATGCGATCGAGCAATCCGAGTTCGATATTGAATATCGAATACGAATCTCTGCAAAGTCCTAAGTCTTGGCAGACTTTATGATCGAACTATCACCTGAACTTTTGAATGCCGAGCCGACGAACTCGGAAACATGGACCATACACGTCGATAGAGCGTCATCCCGCTTAGGAGACAGAATCGGCATTCTATTGGAATCCCCCACCGGAGAACTTCTCGAACAATGCTTATGCTTGGAGTTCAGCGTGTCCAACAACGAAGCTGAGCACGAAGCATTGATCGGAGGCCTCCGCCTAGCTCGAGGGATGAACATCCAACATATTCGGGCATTCAGCGACTCACAGCTCGTCGCGAAGCACTTTAGTGGAGACTACGATGCAAAGGACGATCGTATGGACGCCTACCTGAAGCTAGTGAAGCAGCTGGCTGGGGAATTCGTAACCTTTATGCTACATCATATCGACCGTTCTGTCAACACTGACGCCGACGATTTAGCTGATATAGCGTCAAACAGAGACTCAGCTCTCCGAAGAACTATCCCGATCCAAAGAATCTCCCAACCCAGCATAACCCCGACCCAAGAAGTTCTCCAGATCACAGCCGACGAAGATAAAACCATTCCTGCAACAACCGCTACCGAACAACCAGCAGCAAACGGGCGAATCGAGATCCGACGCTTTCTGGAGACTGGCGAGTTACCATCGGAAAAGTGGGCAGCTCGGCGGATTCGTGCACGCAGTGCTAAGTATGCGATCATCGAAGGAGTCTTCTGCTGATGGACCGATTCAGGCGTATTGTTTACTTGTCTACATGGCGACGAGGTACATCAATGCATCAAAGACACTCACGACGGTGCAGGCGGGAATCATTCCAGCGGACGAGCTCTCGCTCTCAAGATTAAGAAACACGGTTTCTTCTGGCCAACTATGCAGAAAGACTGCATCAAATATGCCCGTAAGTGTGAGTATTGCCAGCGACACGCCCCGATGATCCATCAACACACCGAGTTCCTGACTTTGGCGATTCCTCTGTATCATTTTATGCGTTGGGCAATGGATATCGTCAGACCAATGATTTCTTCTGGTCAACGCAAGTACATGCTAATAATGACCGACTACTTAACTAAGTCGGTTGAAGCCAAGGCGTTCGCTGATATTACTGTTACTGAAGTGCAAAATTTTGTCTGGAGATACATTATATGCCGACATGGTCTTCCTTATGAGATCGTCACCGACAACGGTCCTCAGTTCATATTGAAGAAGTTCGAAAATTTCTGTGCCAAGTGGAAAATCTGCCTCAACAAATCCACACCTCGTCACCCGCAGGGGAACAGACAAGCATAAGCCACAAACAAGACTATTCTGGACGGCATCAAGAAGCGTCTCAATCCCAAGAAGGGTTTTTGGGCCGACGAGCTGGACGGCGTGCTCTGGTGCCATCGCACAACTCCACGAACAGCTACCAGGAAGAGTCCCTTCTCACTCGTGTATGGATGTGAATCAATGGTCCTTGCAGAGATCACTGTCGGCAGCCTACGACCCAGAGTACTCCCAAACTTTCCTGTTGTAAACGCAGCGATGCTGGTCGATAACCTTGATACTTTCGAAGAAACAGGCAACCAAGCCTTGCTCACGATGCAGAACTATCTGAACCAGGCAGCTCGGTACTACAACAAGAAGGTGCAAAATAGACATTTCGACAAAGGCGACCTCGTCCTTCGAAAAGACTACGAAAATACTAAGGAAGACAAAGCGGGAAAGCTAGGAGATAACTGGGAAGGTCCCTAGACCATCACGAGCATAGTCAAACCGGCCATTTATCGGTTCAAAACAATGGCTGGCGAACTCATTCCACGAGCTTGGAACTCTTTAAACGGTACTACAGCTAGATAAGCATCTTTCCTCAAGTCGGCATTCAAAAAAAAAGAAGGGAATAATACCTATGAGCTACTGATATCACCATATATTTTGCATATTTTGCATGCATTTAGGATAGTTTTTCATGCATTCATCTTGCATTATAGGATAGTTTGTTCCATTTGTTGCATTTTAGGTCCTAGGTCCCTTTGCATTCGCATTTTGCATATTTCATGCATATATGCACCATTATCAGGTTGTTTGGAGCACTCTCGAGTTGAGGAGGTTATGTGGACGTGAGGAGGATCAGAATGGAGCTCGTGGACACTTGGAGAACTTAGCCGTGCATGCAAAGTACCCGAGATCGAGTAGCTGATCGAGCAAAGCAGGTCGAACTAGATGAGATCGGCCAGAAGATCGAGTGACCCGAGTCGATGCAATGGAAAGGATCGAGACCAAGATCGAGAGAGGAGATCGATCTGGAGTACATACGTAAATGATGCCATGTAGAACGAGAACCAGATCGAGACCACGACTCGATCATCCAAAGATCGAGTAGAAGATCGAACGAAGCACCCGATCCATCCAACCAGATCGACATGTAGATCGAGCGAAGAAGGCGATCCCTGAAGAAGAATCGAGTGAACCGATCGATCTCAAGGTTGATCTCTACGGCCTTAAGCGTTTTTGGTAGCTAGTGAGGGGACCATTTCGCTATATTTGGCTATAAGGGGAAAGAGGCGGCTACACTTTCGGGACACGCTTTACTTTTACCTTTTCGTGCTTATCTTAGGCGAACCGGCCATTGTAGAACATCTAAGCTTTTCTTTGTTTTTCAACCTTTTAATCTTTTAATATTAAGCAAGTTTTTCTTTAATCGGTTGTTAATCATGTTTAGTTCATCCTTTACTGCTTTTCAATCGGTCTTAATCATGTGTCGTGAGTAGTCTTTTTGGGTTTTCGGGGTTGAGGGGATTCAAAGGGTTTAAGAGGTTTAAAGCTTTGTGTTTTCTTTGTTCTTCATACCTTCTCTTCTAGGATCTTGGGGTCTTAAGGCTTAGAGAGCCTTGGTAAATGTCTCTATGATTCCAGGGCTGTCTTACATTGACAGGATTCAGATATCCTAGAAAACCGGATCCTAGAGACTAATCTTTCTTTTCCCACATGCCATGGTTGTAAAGGGGATTAGTTAGGTCATTATTTGAAATCTGTTTTCCTTGCTCTTCGATCACTTTTTCCACCAAACGCCATGAGTTTGGAGAAGAGATTGAGGAAGTGAATCATACCACACGCCATGGATGGTTCTTGTTTTGTTTTCAAGGCTTAGAGAAACCTCACAAGTGAGTAGATCTAAATGTTTGCAAACCAAAGCTTAAACCTTTGAGATCTTTGAATATGACCCTCGAACCTAAAGCCCTCTTTTACTATTTCAAAACCTCTGTTAATCATTTGCTTGTCATAAAGTTGCATTCTTTTTCATTAGAAGTCAATCGCTCTAAGTTGCTTGTTAGATCGATCCATTCTGCTCGATCTAGTGCTCGATCCGGTGGTCGATTCACTGGTCGATTTTTAGTTCTTAGTAGATTTGCATTTTTATTCTTCTGCTTTTTCCTAGTGATAGTTAACCCTCTTACAGAGATTTTAAAATTGTTCTGCATTCCATTAGGTCGTTGCATTTAGTTTTTAGGGATTTTACCAATCATTTTACCATTCTGCTTAGATTTGCTTCATCCTTGCATTCTTAGTGTTCTTCCTGCTTCTTAGGTGTGCATTGATACCTCTTGCATACTATAATACATCTATAGATTGCTGGAGCTTTGATAACCTCCTTGCTTGCATACAAAAAATCCTGTTATCAAATGGCGCCGTTGCCATCTTAGGATTGTTAGGAAGCATTAAGATTTAGGGTTTAGTAAAGACTAAGCCTTTGTTTTCAATTTGGTTACTGATCTCTCTGCCTTCAAACTTGTGTCTTTCAGGTACATGAATCTGCGTTTTAGGGGTGACAACAACTTACTTACACCCCTTGACAATATTCATCAACTCGGACACGCTAGATCAAGAAGGGTAAGTGAGCAAGCTAGGGCCTTTGAGGAGATTGTTCAAGCTGGTTCAGTAGACTTTGCAACAATGGCTAAGCAAGAACATCCTGAAGGACCTCCACCAGCTCACGGTGCTGTACGAAGGGGCAATGGAAACCCCAACCACGCAGCTAGACCCCCAAGGATCATTGGTGCTGGAGATGCTCCTAATACTCATCATAATTGCTTTGGGATAACTCCTCCACCGGTCCGGAAAAACAACTTCGAGATAAAGCCATGATTCATCTCTATGGTTCAGAATAGCAAGTTCCATGGGCTGGCAATGGAAGACCCCTTGGAGCATCTTGACAACTTTGAGCAAGTTTGTGGGATGATAAAGATTAATGGCAAATCAGAAGATGCTTTCAAGTTAAGGCTCTTTCCAATTTCTCTTGGAGACAAGGCTAGGCATTGGGAGAAGACCCTTCGACAAGGCAGTATTACCTCTTGGGCTGAGTGTAAGAAGGCGTTCCTCTCAAAGTTTTTCTCTAGCACAAGAACAGCAAGGCTGCGAAGTGAGATTAGTGGCTTCACTCAAAGGAACAACGAGACATTTAATGAAGCCATGGAGAGATTCAAGGACTATACCATTCAGTGTCCTCACCACGGCTTCAGTGAAGAGACTCTCCTAAGCACAATATACCGAGGAGCATTACCCAAGATCCGTTTGCTACTTGACACGGCCAGCAAGGGTAACTTCCTTGGTCAAGAAGTAGAAGAGGGCATGGAGTTAATCGAAAACTTGGCTTTGAGTGACAGCAACTACGCTGAAGACTATGACCGTGCACCACGTGATTCTGAGCTAGAGTCTCACAAGAAAGAGCTTAAGTCATTGCATGAAAAGATTGACAAGTTGGTGCTTGCAAACCAGAAACATATACACTTCGTGGGTGAACAAGAAGAAGTCTTAGAGGAGTTTAACTTGAGTCAAGAAGAAGCTAACTGGATTTCTGGTCAGAACTACAACAAGCCTCAAGGTTATTCACAAGGGTGCCAAGTCAACAACAATCTCTCTTACATGAGCACAAATGTTGAGAACCCTAAAGATCAAGTGTACCCCCTCAGAAAGCAAAGCCGTTTGTTCCTTACAACAAGGGTTTTCAAACGAATAGTGGCTTTCAAGGGCAAAGGCAAGGGAACTTTCAGGGCGAGCAGCAGCAGCAAGGCAACAAAAGCTACACTCCTATGTATCCTCCCGGCTTCGTTCCTCAACAACAACAAATGCAACCGCAACAACAAGATCCGGTCCAAGCAATGTTCCAGCAGTTGCTTCAAGGACAAGCTTCTACTAATCAGAAGTTTGCCGAGATGAACAACCGCCTTAACTCCTCTCTTACTGACGTCGCAACTCATATAACAAACCTGAACAACAAGATCAAGTAGTTAGAGAAGGGAAAGGCTACTACAAGCGGTCAAAGCAGCTTACCGGGCAAGTGTGGGCAGAATCCCAAGGAATACACCAACGCCATTACATTGAGGAGTGGCAAAGAACTTCCATCGCGGGTGGCTCCTAAAGACAATGATGACATTATGATTCAAGAGGGGGAGGGTAAGCTTTCAGCTGATGAAGAAATCAACTTTGATAATGTGTGGATTGAGAGGCCAAGGAAAGGCAAAGAAATGGCTGTAGAGAAGAAAGTGGAGCAAGCTACTAAGGAGAAGGATGCTTATGTGCCTCCACCGTATGTACCTAAGCTCCTTTTTCCTGGCCGCTTCAAGAAACAGCTTATAGAGAAGCATAGACACTTGTTTGAGAAGCATCTAAAGGATGTAGAGATCAAGCTGCCTCTTGTGGATTGTCTAGCTATGATGCTGAAGTGTGCTAAGTTCTTCAAAGACACTCTTACAAAGAAGAACAAGGAAAGTAAAGAAGTCTTGGTGCTTAGTGAAGAGTGCAGTGCTATTATCCACAGAGAAATAGTGCCTAAGAAGTTAGGAGATCCAGGATCCTTCACCATTCCTTGTGCTTTGGGTCCATTAAAGTTTAAGAGCTGTTTGTGTGATTTGGGAGCAAGTATCAACCTTATGCCCCACTCTATAGCAAAGAAGCTAGGTTTCACACGGTTCAAAGAGTGTAGAATCTCCCTTGTGTTAGCTGACAGAAGCGTGAGGCTTCCAGTGGGTATGTTAGAAGATCTTCCAGTGAGAATAAGCGATGTCAATGTACCAACCGACTTTGTTGTGCTTGAAATGGATGAAGAACCTAAGGATCCGCTTATACTTGGAAGACCATTCCTTGCAACCGCCGGAGCAATCATTGATGTCAAGAATGGGAAGACAGCTCTACACTTGGGCAAAGACATCAAGCTGGATTTTGACATCAATGAGGTCTTAAATAAGCCAACCATTGAAGGACAAGCATTCTACATTGAAACGTTTGATGCTTTTGCCGATGAGTTGCTTGAGGAGTTAGCACAAGAAGATCACTTGAAGCTGGCATTACCTAAGGAGCCAGGAAGGTATGGTTTCTAGAATGAGAAGACCCAAGAGTATGTTAATCTCCTTGACTCTAGAAAATTTGTTAAAGAAGATGAAGGCGGAGGCCTAGAGATCGATCAGCAAACAGAGCAGATCACTCGATCCAAGTCAGCAATCGACAAGAAGATCGAGGAAACTGGTCGATCCAGAGAAGAGAACGATGGGAAGATCGAGAGAAGCCAATCGATCAGTTCAGAGAACGAGACGGGAACTCGTTATCCTGTTCGATCCACATCAAATCGAGTGGGTGAATCGAGTGAAGTTGCTCGATCCGGACCAGAACGAGTGCAAGATCGACTGGATGACTCGATCTCAGAGGGGACAACGGTTCAAGAAGGCAGTCTTAAGGCTCATGTCTCGGGTTCTAAGGAGGCTACTGAGGATAGGAACGTCAACATAAGCCACAGGGAGGACTGGAGCGAGCTGCTTGCCCCAAAGTTGGACCTGAAGGAGCTCCCAAAAGGGCTAAGGTATGCTTTCTTAGGGCTTAATGATACTTATCCCATGATTGTGAATGAGAACTTGAGTGATGATGAGTTGCACTCGCCCTAAAATGAGCTGAGAAAGTATAGGAAGGCCATTGGGTACTCTCTAAGTGACATCAAAGGCCTTTCACCAATGCTTTGAACTCATAGAATTCACTTAGATAATGAGAACTCTTCCTCTATTGAACATCAAAGGCGTTTAAACCAAAATTTGAAAGAGGTAGTCAAGAAAGAGATTCTTAAGTTGTTAGAGACTGACGTGATCTATCCCATAAGTGACAGCATGTGGGTTTCTCATGTACACGTGGTGCCTAAGAAGGGAAGGATCATGGTCATTAAGAATGATAAAGATGAATTGATTCCTACTAGGACTATAACAGGTCACCGTATGTGTATAGACTATAGGAAGCTTAATTCTGCTACTAGAAAGGATCATCTTCCTTTAACTTTTTTTGATCAAATGCTTGAGAGGCTTGCTAATCATCCTTACTATTGCTTTATTGATGGATATAGTGGTTTCTTTCAAATACCAATCCATCCAAACGATCAATAGAAGACGAGCTTTACATGCCCTTATGGCACCTTCGCATATCGAAGGATGCCATTCGGGTTGTGTAACACACCGGCTACGTTTCAGCGGTGTATGATTTTGATCTTCTCTGATCTTATAAAAGAGATGATAGAAGTGTTTATGGATGACTTCTCGGTCTATGGTGCGTCCTTTTCTGCTTGTTTATTGAATCTTTGCAAGGTACTAAAGCGTTGTGAGGAGACAAACTTGGTGCTCAACTGGGAGAAGTGTCACTTCATGGTGAAGGAAGGGATAGTACATGGCCACAAGATATCAGAGAAAGGCATTGAGGTTGATAAATCCAAGGTTGAGGTCATGATGAGTCTTGAGCCGCTGGTTAATGTCAAGGGGGTAAGGAGTTTCTTAGGCCATTTGGGCTTCTACAGGAGATTCATAAAGGATTTCTCCAAGATAGCAAGGCCCCTCACGTGGTTGTTGTGCAAGGAAGCTGACTTTGTGTTTGATGAGAATTGTCTTCATGCTTTCAAGACTATCAAAGAAGCTCTTGTATCTGCGCATATAGTATAAGCACCGGACTGGAGTCTACCATTCGAGATCATGTGTGTCGCGAGCGACTACGCCGTGGGAGTTGTTCTATGGCAGAGGAAAGACAAGCAGTTGCATGTAATCTATTATGCCAGCCGTACCTTGGATGACACGAAAGTCAGATACGCTACAACCGAGAAGGAGCTGTTGGCCATTGTGTTTGCCTTTGAGAAGTTCATATCATACCTCGTGGGCTCTAAGGTTGTTGTTTACACGGATCATGCAGCTTTGAGATACATCTACTATAAGAAAGACACCAATCCAAGACTCTTGAGATGGATCCTTTTGCTACAAGAATTTGATATGGAGATAAAAGACAAGAAAGGGATAGAGAATGGCGTAGCAGATCACCTCTCAAGGATGAGAGCCAATGAAGCTTTGCCACTTGATGATTCACTTCCGGAGGAGCAGCTCATGATGATCACCATGTGAGAAGCTTGAAGATAAGTTTGAAGAAGTTTTGAGTTTCAAAGAACAAGACTTGCTTTGGTACGTTGATATAGTAAACTACTTGGTTTGTGGAGAGGAGTCTTCTCACCTAGACCACTACTACAAGAAGAAGTTCATGAGAGACATCTCTCATTACTTTTGGGACGAGCCATACTTGTACAAAAGAGGAGTGGACAGCTTGTATAGAAGATGTGTTTCAAGGGAAGAAGCTAAGGACATCCTTCTACATTGTCCTTTTGCTACAAGAATTTGATATGGAGATAAAAGACAAGAAAGGGATAGAGAATGGCGTAGCAGATCACCTCTCAAGGATGAGAGCCAATGAAGCTTTGCCACTTGATGATTCACTTCCGGAGGAGCAGCTCATGATGATCACCATGTGAGAAGCTTGAAGATAAGTTTGAAGAAGTTTTGAGTTTCAAAGAAGAAGACTTGCTTTGGTACGTTGATATAGTAAACTACTTGGTTTGTGGAGAGGAGTCTTCTCACCTAGACCACTACTACAAGAAGAAGTTCATGAGAGACATCTCTCATTACTTTTGGGACGAGCCATACTTGTACAAAAGAGGAGTGGACAGCTTGTATAGAAGATGTGTTTCAAGAGAAGAAGCTAAGGACATCCTTCTACATTGTCACGGCTCTTCATATGGTGGTCATTTCGCTTCCTTCAAGACTGCTACAAAGGTGTTACAAGCCGGTTTTTGGTGGCCATCTCTGTTCAAAGACGCGCATGAATTTGTTAAAGCTTGTGAAGCATATCAGAGGGCAGGGAACATTACATAGAGGAATGAGATGCCTCAGGTGCCAATCTTTGAAGTTGATGTCTTTGAGGCATGGGGGATAGATTTTATGGGTCCATTCCCATCTTCTTACGGCAACAAGTTCATTGTGGTGGCGGTTGATTATGTGTCTAAGTGGGCTGAGGCTATAGCTTCCCCAACAAATGACGCAAGGGTGGTGATCAAGCTCTTCAAGACCATCATCTTCCCACGGTTTGGAGTTCCAAATGTAGTGATCAGTGATGGGGTAGCCACTTCATCAACAAGGTGTTTGAAAGTCTCTTAAGGAAGTATGGCGTGAAGCGCAAGGTAGCAATGCCTTATCATCCTCAAACTAGTGGGCAAGTAGAAGTGTCTAACAGGCAGATCAAAGCTATACTAGAGAGGACAGTTGGGACTACTAGAAAAGATTGGGCGGTTAAACTCGATGATGCTTTGTGGGCTTACCGGACCGCTTTTAAAACCCCCATTGGTACCACTCCTTTCACCCTTCTTTACGACAAGGCATGCCATATTCCTGTTGAGTTGGAGCATAGAGCACTATGGGCAGTGAAGCAGCTGAACTACAATCTCAAGACAGCTCAAGAGAAGCGGTTAATTCAGCTACATGAGCTTGATGAGCTACGGTTGGAAGCCTACGAAAGTGCTAAGATCTACAAAGAGAGGACCAAGGCGGCAGTCTGGTGCTACTCTACGACTCGAGGTTGAAGCTGTTTCCAGGGAAGCTAAAGTTTAATGGTGTGGATCGTTTGAGATCAAGGAGGTTCTTCCCTATGGAGCGGTTACATTGGTTGGCAAGAGTGGGAATGCTTTCACGGTTAATGGGCACTGAGTCAAGCCCTATCTGGCGAGTGATTGCAGCAAGGAGAGCAACACAATGCTTCTCCAAGACCCACCTGAGGCCTAAACCAAGTAAATTCTAGCTAAAGACGTTAAAGAAAGCGCACTTGGGAGGCATTCCCATGTCTATCCTGTACATATTTTTTCTTTCATTCTATTTTAGTTTTATGCTTTTATTGTCTAAGTGTGTAGGTGCAAGGATAAGGGATTATATGCCATGATCTAGGAGTTAAAAGAGGCGAGAAGGGCTAAGTGTAGGCTAGAGATCGAGTTCTAGATCGACTCATCCTAGCTCGATCGAGCTAGTGAATCAAGAGGAGTCAGTCGATCTAGACGAGATCGAGTAGGCAATCGAGAGTGTGTCAGTCGATCATGAGAGGATCAACCACCCATACGTTTAGCTTGAACGCAATCGAGGTGTGGATCGACTGACCTCACTCGATCTCGAGAATAGATCGATCAGTCTACTCGATCTGCCACTCGATCTAAGCCAAAATGACCCCCAAATCGATCATGTGGCTCGATCCAAGGAGTACAGCCTAGTTGACCAAAAGTCAAGGAACGAGAGGGTACAATCGATCTAAGACTCAATGCAATTTGAATCGAGTCCCTGATCAATCAAACCTCTCAATCCTATCCAACATGGGCATGAGATCGAGTCCTAGATCGAGCAAATGGACCCGATCTCGTGCCGAGGTAACAATTTCTTTTCCCTCTTTTCTTCTTTTCCTCCTGTTTTTAAATTCAAATATTGGTCATGCAAGCATCTTTGACTATGAAAGGTGTGCATTGACCAAGCTTTTCGTCAGAAACCACTTGTGCATGTGTCCAAAAATTTCTTGTCTTTAAAACCTCTCTTGCTCTCTTTGTATCTTCACTTTGCAAACCCGATTTTCACAAAACAGAAAGAGAGAGAGAGAGCGGGTTTGAGTTTTTAAGACTTGTGCATTTCATTTTCTTGTCATACAAAGGTATTTTCGAATTTGCATGGTCTGCTTGATTAATTTTTTTCAAGAAAATCCTTTTTGTTATGATTTAATGAATGATTTGCTAGGGAATTAGGAAATATTTTAGGTATAGCTAGATATTAGGGAAAAAATCTAGATTTCATTATATCTCTGGATTTTCTTCTCTGCTATCATGCTATAATTATTATAAATTTCCCAAAAATCTAGACTAATTGTTAGAAGTTTTTCTTTCTTGCATAGTCTTTCTCTCAATATTCGCCGCCTTTGCTCATTCTCTTGCTTGAGAATTGTGTTTCAGGTACCATTGCTCCAAAGAGAACAAGAGAAGAGACAGCACAAGAAGGAGAGGCTCAGCAAGTGGTTCAGGAGAGGGTTAGATGGACCAAGGAGGAGAAGCAAGCCAAGAAAAGGCTGGAAAGGCTTAGGCTCGATCCCACGAAGTTTGCAAGCAGAGATCTGTTGGCTAAGATGGGAATCTTGGGAGACTTCGATCAGCTTCTCAAGAACATAGGGCTCCGATGTTTCTCTCGTATGGATTGTCCAACATATCCTGAGGCGACAATCGATTTCCTAGCCATCCTGGAGTTCACGTATGAGAACCAGAGTCTTCCTACTCCTTCCCAAGACCACATCACCTTCAAGATCAGGCGTCAAGCTTATCACCTCTCAATCCAGGAGCTTTGCCAAGCCTACGGTTTGAAGGCTGATGCTAAACAAGTGGATTTTCCCTCTTTCACTCAAGCTAAGGACCTGTGGGACCTCATAAGCAACAATGACTACAAGGCGAACACGGTGAAGATCAAGAGAGTGAGGAGTCCGGTCTAAGATACACGCTCAAGCTGATCGCCAACACCTTCAGTGGACGGTCCGTGGCTCCTACAGTCACCAAGAACGAGATTTGCTTCTTGTTCCAAGGCGTTAAGCATCTATTGTGTGATCCCAAGGAGAACGAAGAGCCAATGGAAGACGAGCTCGGTGATGATGTTAATTACAGGTGCATCCTAGCTGCTTCTTTGGTGATGTACAAAGCATGGGAGATGCGATGCAAGGCGAGGATCCTAAGAAGAGCAAGAAGTCTGGAGCAACGTCAAGCTCCAGCACAACTTAGCTCCGAGGTACCAACAACCATCCCTTGTATGTACCATGCATGTTTTCTTTGTTTTTGCTTTGTGTTTTGAACTCCTTTGAATTTATTTGCCACCGAGACGGTGTCATTCATGTTTGGGGGAGTGTGTAGTGTGTTTGACATGTTTTCTTTGATCTTATTTTGTGTTATCATCCCTTGAGTCTTGCATTGCATCCTAAGGCATAAAAAACACCAAAAAATGATAACATTTTAAAAATTTTCAAAAATATTCATGTAGTTGCATTTAAATTGCTGAACATTTTAGGATTGAGTCTAAAATTTTTGAGCATTTAGGTTGTTTACATTTGCATAAAGGGTAAAAGTTTTTCTTGAAAAGTGTTTTAAGCTCATGAATTGTTTCAAGGCCCTAGTTAGTAGTTCTTTGATGCATTGTACACTCTTTGAAAGTAAGCTCTAACCATACTTGGATCATGTGTTTTGATTTTCGTGGCTTAAGTTGAACATTCATGAATTGAATCCTATCCTAATATGTGAGAACCTTAATTTGAATCTTTTTAATTATCATACTCATGCATTTGAAAATGAACACATGGATCATATACATATTTAGGCTCTCTTCCTCCTTTCACCACTCTTTTGTGAGACTAGGTAGAACTCCCTTCATAACCCTTACCCTTCTTTCAAGCCCAATTCTCTTGTGTGATATCATTGTGAGGCCTCTTTCCAGTTTGAACTTGGCATAACGTGTTACATCTAGGCGACATGGTTAGGCTCTCATTTGATTGCTAGCTTTGCATTTTGAAGCTAGTTTTAGGCATAGGTTAGGTTTGGGGTTCATGGGGGCTGTTTATTTTGCTTACTTGTTTTCGGTTTCAAAAGAGTTTGGTGTTTGAAGTGAATGAAAAGGTTTTAAGTGGAAGGCTCACTGTTTTTAAAAATGAAAAGCTCTAGTTTAATTCAGAAGATAGCTCTCAAAGAAAAAGAACAGAAAAGAGCCAAACGGCCAAATGTTTAAAAAGAAAAGAAAAAAAAATAAGTAGAGAGCTATCAAAAAGAAAAGAAGAGAGCTAAATGTGTTTTCAGCCTTTCCACTAGCCAAAAGAGTTTTAAGATGATGCTTTTATTTCGGTTTTTGCTAAGCGAATTGCTTTGATGATGAGGGTAGTCTCTAGGAGAGTGAGTGAGCTGAAAGGAAAGAAATGAGAGGTGTTTTAGGATCATTGTTAGTATATATGGGTAGATGAGAGTCTAGTCATGTATGCATCAATTGCCTCTACCTTTAGCATTATGCATAAGTTCATACCTTTTTTTAGAGAAACCATTGCATTGGAGAACCCATTTAAATGAGATCATTCTAGTCTCTTAGCCTTTATCCTTAGCCAAGTGTGTTCGGCTTTAAAATGCATAAGTGTGATTCACGGTTTTGAGCTTAATGAATGTTAAAGGATAAGATTCTTGGATTGTTTAGGATATGAGAGTCATGATTTTAAATTCATTATGTGATGAGTATGGCTAAGTTCTTTGGAGTTTGAGTGTGTGCATTGCATCTTAGAATTAAGAACTAGGACCATTGAATTGATTCATTTGAAAAACACTTTTGCAAGAAGCTTAAACCCCCGTTTTTAAAACCTCTTCTCCTTTCTTGAATTTTGTTTGCTTGAGGGCAAGCAAAAGGCAAGTTTGGGGGAGTTGATATTACCATATATTTTGCATATTTTGCATGCATTTCGGATAGTTTTTCAAGCATTCATCTTGCATTATAGGATAGTTTGTTCCACTTGTTGCATTTTAGGTCCTAGATCCCTTTGCATTCGCATTTTGCATATTTCTTGCATATATGCATCATTATCAGGTTGTTTGGAGCACTCTCGAGTTGAAGAGGGTATGTGGACGTGAGGAGGATCAGAATGGAGCTCGGGACACTTGGAGAACTTACCCGTGCATGCGAAGTACTCGAGATCGAGTAGCTGATCGAGCAAGGCAGGTCGATCTAGATGATACCGACCAGAAGATCGAGTGACCCGAGTTGATGCAAGGGAAAGGATCGAGACCAAGATCGATCTGGAGTACGGACGTAAATGACGCCATGCAGAACGAGAGCCGGATCGAGACCACGAATCGATCATCCAAAGATCGAGTAGAAGATCGAACAAAGCACCCGATCCATTCAACCAGATCGACATGTAGATTGAGCAAAGAAGGCGATCCCCGAAGAAGAATCGAGTGAACCGATCGATCTCAAGGTCGATCTCTACGGCCTTAACCGTTTTTGGCAGCTAGTGAGGGGACCATTTCGCTACGTTTGGCAATAAGGGGAAAGAGGCGGCTACACTTTCGGGACACGCTTTACTTTTACTTTTTCGTGCTTATCTTAGGCGAACCGGCCATTGTAGAACATCTACGCTTTTCTTTGTTTTTAAACTTTTGAATCTTTTAATATTAAGCAATTTTTCTTTAATCGGTTGTTAATCATGTTTAGTTCATCCTTTACTGCTTTTCAATCGCTCTTAATCATGTGTAGTGAGTAGTTTTTTTGGGTTTTTGGGGTTGAGGGGATTCAAAGGGTTTGAGAGGTTTAAAGCTTTGTGTTTTCTTTGTTCTTCATACCTTCTCTTCAAGGATCTTGGAGTCTTAAGGCTTAGAGAGCCTTGGAAAATGTCTCTATGATTCCAGGGCTGTCTTACCTTGACATGATTCAGATATCCTAGAAAACCAGATCCTAGAGACTAATCTTTCCTTTCCCACACGCCATGGTTGTAAAGGGGATTAGTTAGGTCATTATTTTAAATCTGTTTTCCTTGCTCTTCGATCTCTTTTTCCACTAAATGCCATGGGTTTGGAGAAGAGATTGAGGAAGTGAATCATACCACACGCCATGGATGGTTCTTGCTTTGTTTTCAAGGCTTAGAGAAACCTCGCAAGTGAGTAGATCTAAATATTTTCAAACCAAAGCATAAACCTTTGAGACTCTTGAATATGACCCTCGACCCTAAACCCTCCTTTTTAGTATTTTAAAACATCTGTTAATCGTTTGCTTGTCATAAAGTTGCATCCTGTTCATTAGAAGTCATTTCCTTTAAGTTGTCTGTTAGATTGATCCATTCTGCTCGATCCAGTGTTCGATCCGGTGGTCGATTCACTGGTCGATTTTTAGTTCTTAGTATATTTACATTTTTATTCTTCTGCTTTTTCCTAGTGGTAGTTTACCCTCTTCCAGGGATTTTAAAACTGTTCTGCATTCCATTAGGTCGTTGCATTTAGTTTTTAGGGATTTTACCAATCATTTTACCATTCTGCTTAGATTTGCTTCATCATTGCATTCTTAGTGTTCTTCCTGCTTCCTAGGTGTGGATTGATACCTCTTGCATACTATACTACATCTATAGATTGCTTGAGCTTTGATAACCTCCTTGCTTGCATACAAAAAATCTTGTTATCAGCTACGAAGCGTTTTGATCCCCGAACCTTTTTGTAAGTTCTTTGAAAATCTTGTTGAGCTTTGATAACCTCTTTGAATATTTTTACCTTTTCGAACCTTTTTGTAAGTCTTTACCCTCTACTTTGATTCAATGAAAAATCATAATTTTCCATAAATAACTTGTACATTTCACATCGGCATCCTGGCCAGATGCTCGATTCGCCTGAAGCTAAAGTCTGATCCACTTTAGTTTGGCAACTTAAATGCCAAGTCCGCCTTGCATCATACAGTTTAACCTGTCTCAGTCGATCTGTGTTATGCGTAATCATCAGCCAAGTCAGTCTTGCACCCGCATTCGACTCGAATATTTCTAAGTGATACTAATAAAAAAACGCTGACCTGATTCGCATATTAGTATTCACACTTAGAAATTAAGTGATACAAACAAAAGTAAACCGAGACTCTCGCACGTTTGTATTCAAACTTCTCTTCTAAGCCAGAATCTGTTATGCACTTCTTAAGTGATGCAAACTATCAAGCCGACCTGGTCGCACCTTGCAGTCGACTTAAGAAAATTTCTAAGTATTGAATACATGCCGATCTCACTCGTTTATTCTTTGCATATTTAGAAATTTAATCGCATAAACAACTTTAAGCCGATATCGCATCGCCGTTTATGTTCTAGATTTTCAAATAAAATTCATCGTTTCATTGATAAATGCCAAAAACGGCTGACAAGATTACATTGTTTAATCGTAGCCCTTCTTGTGAACGTACTAAGTGCTCGTTTAGCCCCGACCCACTGAGCCGCAGTCGAAATTAACTCTTGAGCTTTTTCCTTACGAGAAAGAGATTCTTTCACCTTTGCTACCAGACCAGCATAATGATTATTCACCGCGATGGTCGCACGCTTGGCCACTTCTTAACCAAAGGCAAGTTTCTCTTCTTGGAAGGCCTTCAGCTCGACCTCAAGCTTCCTCTATGAGTCAGCCCTCTCCTTCTCTATCTGTTTTACTGTTCGATTGAGAAGTTTTCTTTTCTCCGAGTCATCAGCACGGACCTTTGCCAGATCCTCGGTAGATCTTTGAAGCACGGCTTCCAGCTCTGCACTCCTTTTCTGTTCGGCCTCGAGATTTTCCTTGACTCTCTTCCTTTCGGCCTGATCGACCAAGCATTTCTTCGCATCCCGGTCATAATCATGCATCACGGTTAATGTCGTGCTCAAGGCCTGCACACACAAAATATTACCATTCGAGACCGTTCTTACACACGAAGGAATTACAAAGGAGCGTTGGAAGTGTTTTTTTACCTTGGTCTGGTCGTGCGCAAAGTGTGTGATCGCATCACTGCGAATAAATCCATGAGGGTCCTTCGGAGGACCTGCTGGATTGTCCCTCAACCGAAGGAAATAGTCCAAACAAGACACTGAGTCATGTACTAGTGGACTATCTCCCCGATACTCGTATGAGAACCCAAAAGGACGGAGTTACCTTTCGGCTCCGGATCTTTTCGATTTTCGCAGGTCCTCGGGATGCTCTTGCAAACCCCGTTTCCTCAAGTTAGCAGGGCTTCCTTCCCTGCTACCGTTTTCACCCTCAAGCTCGCGACCCTGAGCGTCGTCGCTCCTTTGTCCTTCTATCCCGACCTCCTTTCGAGCTTTTTCTGCCATTTTGGCAGCCTTCCTGTTGGCCGTTTTATTGGCCCTGGCCAAGTCCCTCTCAGCCTTCTTTTGGGCTGCCTTCTCGGCAGACTCATTACTGGTGAAATCTTTAGTTGCGGGGTTTTCGGGTTCCCGGGCGCTGGGAGACACAAAGGCAGACTCCAGGTCGGCTGACAAGTCCTTGAAAGAGAGAGACTTCATCTTTTCTGGTCGTCGAGAATGACGTTCAAGGACAGCTGGGAAATCAAAGGACGATCAGCCTACCCGGAAAAGATAGTAGCCGACTAGGAAATGCAAATTAAACCAACCTCTTGTTCGTGCGATTTTCTCTTCCGTTATCTCGGGCAACGTAATCGCGCTGATCGCTGAAAACCTCTCCGAGATGTTTTATATGTCAACTGGATCGTCAACTATTGGAAGAGACATGTTACCTACAGAATAAACAAAACAGATTAGTAAATCGGGCATATCTCTACTCATGACCTCCGCCCGTTTCGTTCGAATTGGGATATCTCGATCAACGACGGAGAATTCGTTGATCAGTACGAAGAAGTAGCGATCTCTCCAGTCTGCCACTTTCAACTTCTGACCGCCAGTCACGATATTAAAACATGTCTTCATGTTCGTGTAGTACGATCCGCGATTTCTCAGTTTCGCCTTGGTACATCTGGTGTTTGTCATCGAATCGAAGGCGGCCCGGCTCAAGGGGATACTAACATGCTGACGACCAAGCGGATCGTCGCATGGGTAAACTGGCAGATCGGCATTTACTTTCGATCGGCGATTTCTGGCAGCAGTCTCGGGAGCGGGAACCACAGATGGAAGTCCCTGAAGAAGCATTCATAGAGACACAGCCATCCGTTGGGGGCATCCAATGGCCGCTCTGAAGGACTCGGGACCATAAAAATCACATCAGGGCCGATATCACACTCCTCTTTTAATGTCACCAAGGACTCCATGGTTGACTTGGTCAACATCACCCCCAAAGCATTATCACAGGTCGGCTTGACCACCTTCTCCCCCTTTCGCTTCTTAATTTTCTTCACGGGCGGATTCATGTCATTTATACCGAACTGGTTTACTTCATGTTCCACGATGATGGCTTTCAGTTCATCCGAGATATCCATCTCGTTAGATACGCCTCTCACATCGGCCTCATCCCGCAACTTGGGAATCTCAAACTCTAATCTGGAAGAGGTCTCACCAGATCTGTCTACAAAACCGATCTGAGCGGCCTGAAATCTATCAGCCACCACCTGCTGATTCTTCGTCCTTACGCGCTCCTAGAATTCCCTTTCTAGTGCGGAGAGTTCTCTTGCATCCGAGGACCGATCTGACCCCGACGATTGGACGACAACCTTCTTTCCCTTTGATCGGCTTCTCACGGTCTGATCTCATTGGCTCTCGAGACACGCCGATTTCATCGGCTCTCGCTTTAGCCAACCTGTTCTTTCCTGATTCAGGTCGGCCTTCTCCGCGATTTCTCAGTTTCGCCTTGGTACATCTGGTGTTTGTCATCGAATCGAAGGCGGCCCGGCTCAAGGGGATACTAACATGCTGACGACTAAGCGGATCGTCGCATGGATAAACTGGCAGATCGGCATTTACTTCCGGTCGGCGATTTCTGGCAGCAGTCTCGGGAGCGGGAACCACAGATGGAAGTCCCTGAAGAAGCATTCATAGAGACACAGCCATCCGTTGGGGGCATCCAATGGCCGCTCTGAAGGACTCGGGACCATAAAAATCACATCAGGGCCGATATCACACTCCGCTTTTAATGTCACCAAGGACTCCATGGTTGACTTGGTCGACATCACCCCCAAAGCATTATCACAGGTCGGCTTGACCACCTTCTCCCCCTTTCGCTTCTTAATTTTCTTCACGGGCGGATTCATGTCATTTATACCGAACTGGTTTACTTCATGTTCCACGATGATGGCTTTCAGTTCATCCGAGATATCCATCCCGTTAGATACGCCTCTCACATCGGCCTCATCCCGCAACTTGGGAATCTCAAACTCTAATCTGGAAGAGGTCTCACCAGATCTGTCTACAAAACCGATCTGAGCGGCCTGAAATCTATCAGCCACCACCTGCTGATTCTTCGTCCTTACGCGCTCCTAGAATTCCCTTTCTAGTGCGGAGAGTTCTCTTGCATCCGAGGACCAATCTGACCCCGACGATTGGACGACAACCTTCTTTCCCTTTGATCGGCTTCTCACGGTCTGATCTCATCGGCTCTCGAGACACGCCGATTTCATCGGCTCTCGCTTTAGCCAACCTGTTCTTTCCTGATTCAGGTCGGCCTTCTCTGATACTTAAACTTTTGCTCATCGTAGATCAGGGCTTCAACGGGGTCTTCAGGCTGATCAGAGAAATCACACGGCGACGATCGAACGAAATACAGCGGAGGTCTAACCGGAAAATTTTAACAAAATAAAATGAAGAGCAAAGAAGGGAGAGAAGAGAGCAAACCTGAAATTTCACAGAATTTCGCTAAAATGTAGAAGTGGATATTTATGAGCAGAACCTCCTTTATTTATACAGAAATAAGGACGGTTATCGAGATTCATCATGAGTTTGGTGACCTTTTGCATTTCTTCTCATTTTATTTCAATCGGCCTCTTCGCTTTCCTCCTCTAGTGTTTGACACGTGCCAAACCTAGTTTGCATGCGCAAAGAAGATTTAGGTCGGCCAAATAAATAGAAATCTATTTATTAGGCACACTAAATCAGGAAAAGTTGGAAGATGGGCCTTCTCGGAAATGAAGTTTTCCTATTTCAGATATACGAAGTTATCTCAGAAGAGTGACCTGGTCGGGTAGAAATATAGGAAGCGATCAGCTTCTCAGATCATCCAAAAATCCTCTCTCGAGACCTAGGGCAAACTAACAATCTTGTTGTTCTAAGCTCTCGAATCACTTTCATACTTTTTTTAGATCGGCCGTCTTTACTCTGACGACCTAAAAACTCTTGTACTCTCGAGCTTAGGCTAGTCTTAATAAAGATCTCTCTTTAAACCCATTAACTCTTGTTCACTCTTCTATAGACCGAATTTGAGTTATCACAATCACTTTTTAGACCATAGTGTCACTATCGTTTATATTCGAAATCTTTGAATATATATATATATATATATATATATATCTAAATTGACATAATAAATTTGAATTAATATATTACTTATATCTAAATTAGATTAGTGAATACGCCATAAATTAAACACAATAAATAATACTAAATTTTGAAAATAGTCTAAATTATGAGCTAATTGAGAATTTACTTTTAGAAAAAGTCAATTAAATCAAAATATTATTATTTACTTTTGTTTATTATGATTATAATGAACTCAAATTACAATAAAATTTTATAATGATTATAAAGAACTCAAATTATAGTGATTTATGTTTATTTATTAATAATTTGAGTAATATATATTCAATTTTTAAAATTCAAGTTACAATACATTTATAAAAATCTATATATTTTTATTATATGGATGATGTGATAATTTATTTACTTTACAAAAGTAAGTTTAAATGAAAATAAAAGAAAAATAGATTTTTGGTAGAAAATATAATTACAGAAATAATTAATATGATATATTTTTGGTAAAAAATCAAAGAAAGAGAATATCTTAATAAATTAAATTCTGATTTATAAAATGAAACATAACATATGTATGGACCTAAAATATATAATGGCATATCATGTAATTAATCTAAGTCTTTCTAAATAATTAGCTGAAAATAAATGGGGTGGACTTACTGTTAGAGATGAGATTCAAAATCATCTCTAAAAACCCGATATGAACTCTGTTCGACCCATTTTGGAAACCCAAAGAAGATTTAGGTCGGCCAAATAAATAGAAATCTATTTATTAGGCGCACTAAATCAGGAAAAGTTGGAAGATGGGCCTTCTCGGCAATGAAGTTTTCCTATTTCAGATATACAAAGTTATCTCAGAAGAGTGACCTGGTCGGGTAGAAATATAGGAAGCGATCAGCTTCTCAGATCATCCAAAAATCCTCTCTCGAGACCTAGGGCAAACTAACAATCTTGTTGTTCTAAGCTCTCGAATTACTTTCATACTTTTTTTAGATCGGCCGTCTTTACTCTGACGACCTAAAAACTCTTGTACTCTCGAGCTCAGGCTAGTCTTAATAAAGATCTCTCTTTAAACCCATTAACTCTTGTTCACTCTTCTATAGACCGAATTTGAGTTATCACAATGACTTTTTAGACCATAGTGTCACTATCGTTTATATTTGAAATCTTTGAATATATATATATATATATCTAAATTGACATAATAAATTTGAATTAATATATTACTTATATCTAAATTAGATTAGTGAATACGCCATATATTAAACACAATAAATAATACTAAATTTTGAAAATAGTCTAAATTATGAGCTAATTGAGAATTTACTTTTGGAAAAAGTCAATTAAATCGAAATATTATTATTTACTTTTGTTTATTATGATTATAATGAACTCAAATTACAATGAACTTTTATAATGATTATAATAAACTCAAATTATAGTGATTTATGTTTATTTATTAATAATTTGAGTAATTTATATTCAATTTTTAAAATTCAAGTTACAATACATGTAAAAAAAATCTATATATTTTTATTATATGGATGTTGTGATAATTTATTTACTTTACAAAAGTAAGTTTAAATGAAAATAAGAGAAAAATAGATTTTTGGTAGAAAATATAATTACAGAAATAATTAATATGATATATTTTTGGTAAAAAATCAAAGAAAGAGAATATCTTAATAAATTAAATTCTGATTTATAAAATGAAACATAACATATGTATGGACCTGAAATATATAATGGCATATCATGTAATTAATCTAAGTCTTTCTAAATAATTAGCTGAAAATAAATGTAGGATTGACACATCAGCATAATGGCACCACTGTGAATACTTACAAAATTGAGGTTCTTCTTTAAAAATGATTCTCAATTAATATATAGGGGATTCCTTTCCAAGAGATGAGTCTCCACTTCTATTAGAGGGTAAATGAGCATATTTCTTAAAAAGTCTTATCTAGCAATAATCTAAGTCCATCAAAACAAGAAGGATCATGCCGACCTAACGAATTGAGGGAAACATTCAAAGGTAATAACTACTTTCCATATAATCAGGGAAAAAGGATATTTCCATATTACAAAATATGAGAATTATCTCCCAAAAAAAAAAGGAGTGCGCAGCAACTGACCTCCCAATCTTATAAATAGAAGGCCTTGGATAGCTTGAAGACCAACTCATAATCTCCCAAGCTTTCTAGTTCATCACATTAAATAAAAACATTTCACTTCAGCAAGACCTTTAGGTCACACCACCTTTTGTAATCACTACACCTTTGAGCTCTTAATAAAGATTTGTTATATGAAATCCACAACTGTTAATTACTTATTCATATAGGTGATTTTCTGATTCAACAATTGGCGCCGTATGTAGAGAATAGGAGAATAGATTCTTAGAAAAAAATCAATACAAGGTAAAAACGATGAGTCTTCCCACCGATAACAACCAAAACCTCGTCGACCAGGAAAGCGCAGCTCGTGAAGAGCATGAAAATCCAGCCACCGACTCCCATCCTAGCCGCCAACCTCGCCGCAGTAATTCAAGCCTGGTGTCCAAGCTAGACAGCCTACAATCTCAGAAAGCTAGATATGACGAACAACTCAGCAGTCTGGCAGCCGCAACTACCGCGAAATCAGCACCACCCACTCACGCAAACATTAGGGCAGCATTGGAGAATGCAGGCAACGATGGCAGCAAAAAACCTTCAGAGGAACTAGAGTCCGAAGTCACGAAGCTGCACCAGAGAATCAATGTTATTGGGTCACAGGTGCATCTCATTACTAGTGCAGCTCCCGACATTGCAACGACACTATCCAATAGTGAGCGAAGTCCTTTCGCCCAGATAATCACTAACGTGAACCTCGGTGCCGCAATAAAGCTCAAGTTACCATATTATAATGGCACGGAAGACCTCGATCTCTGGCTCAATGGTTTCAACATCGCCATGAAGAGACAACGCTTTGAATAAGAACTCGAACGCGGAGCAAACCACTGTCACAATACGTAACCTATTCACTTTGACCCAAGAACGCGATCATCGCGTTTGGGATTACATCGAAAAGTTCAAAAGATACCGCAAAAGCCATCATAGGAGGCACTAATCAATGGACTATGGTACGAATCCACATTCAAAGATGATCTGCAGAAAACCCCTTGAGAAACCCTAGAAGACGTGCTCCACCGAGCTCAAACTTCATCCAGATAGAGGAAGAAACAATCTTCTATGCTAGAAAGCACGGGATTGAGGAAGCAAGCACCTCGAAGAGCAAGGATCAGAGAATTCCCGCGAGCAAAGGCAGGCCAACCTCACACACTATTTTTGAAAACAGGAGAGAAGCCCTAGAATCAGTGGAACCGAGGCGATACCCCAAGTACCTCGACTGAGGGAGACAATAATCACGACCTCTTCTGTTCTTTTCATGGCCAAACGGGGAACGCTACCTCGGCCTGTCGACATCTCCAAAACTCTTTACTCGAGAAGTACAAGGGGAGGAGGAATAGAGATTGACGGAGACCGGTCCTAAAGCAAGACTACTTACGCGTGCAATAACGCAAACAAAGATGAACGTCGAAGTACTTCCAACAGTGATCGCCGAAATTGGAGCATGGATAGTCGCCGAGGTAGTTCAGGAGGACGAGGCCGAAGTCGATCACCTGATATAAAGCTAGAAGACATGGATGAGCAGACACATATAGAGCACATCAATGAAGACAGTGTTGTTTAAGTCTGGGAGAGGTGGTAGTTGCTGACATTGTGTTTTGTTTTGTGAGTCATTTGTTTGAGTCAATACCTGTTTTGTTGAGTCAAAATTAGTTGGAAACTAGGACCTTTCTCTTGATTGTTTGTGTTAACTGTTTCATCTAAGTGATCATTTCTGCATGATTAATACCAGTTTTAAACTAATGAAAAATCCTTAGGCTGACGAGTTAACTAGAAACATCCCTAGTTCCAGCAAGTCCACTTAACTTGAGCTCAAGAATACTAAGTTAGTATGTCTGATATTCATAGAGCTTGATTCCTCATTCATACCTGATAAATTGCCTGCAATGTTTGAAAAGTAATGGTATTCCTCTCCCTTGTTTAATAATAACAAAAAAAAGAAATAAAATGTGATAAATTTCAAAAATTTGATATAATTCTCTTTGGGTGAAGGGTAGGAAAATTTCCAATGTTTCCAGTATTTCATTTTAAAGAGATGATCACAGGTGGAAGTAAGGTTAGGATTATCCCGTGATACCATTATTTACCTACACCTGAATAATATAATGAAACATAAGAAAAGAATAAGCATGGGGGAGAGAAAGAGTACCAAAGGTTGATAGATTGCAGTGCAAATTTATTTATGTATAGTATGGAATGAATCTAGAAGGTTCTTAAATATTTAGACTGCTAGTGAGGTTTAGCAATGATAGTTATTGGACAATGTTGTGAATTTATGTGTTGAATTTGGGATGCTGTGAATGTCTAAAAAGAAGAACATGGTGGTTCGATTTGGCTTAAGAAATGCAGTGTGTGAATTACAAGATGAACAGTTGAAACAATGATCTATGAGAAGGTGAGTTCCCACATTTTCAAACCTCGACTCTATATTTAGTTTTATGTTTGCTTGAGGGCAAGCAAAATCTAAGTCTGGGATAGTTGATATATCATAGTTTTTATGGGTTTTTGACCATGATATAAGTCTTGTTTATAAAGTCTTTTTGGTATTTTTCGAGTTCTTTCAAGTCTTTGCATGTCTAGGTACGTTTGGAGCATAATTGTGGATTTTGGAGCATAATTGTGGATTTTGGAGCCTTTTGGAGCTATGTTGAAGCTAACGCTGAAAAGACCAAGTCGGAGAGCATTCTGGAGTAGGGTGTCGATCAACACCACTCCATGGTATCGATCGACACTGATCATGGACGCGTAAAGGAGCTTAAAATCTATTTTGAAGAATTACAACTTGTCCCAGAAGTTTCCTATTATTTGCAAACTTGCCGCAGTCGTGTTTAGAGTTGTATTTAGGTTTGAAAGCCATTGTTAGGCAATATTATCTTGTTTTCATAGAGACTAAGAGAGAGATTAAATTCAGAGCTTTTGGGGAGACAAATCCGTACCCTGTTCGAGAAGAATTTTGAACCCCCTTTGTCTTTTACTCTATCTTTTAATGCAATTTCATTCAGTCATGATTTGTGTTACAATTTCTATGTCTGAGTAATTTGCTAGTTAAGTTTTGGGTTATTCAAAGGTTGATAATGAATTGTTAGAACTACAACACTGAAGGGATAAATCTATTGGTTCTTCATCTAGATTGCTTTAACACTAGTTTTAAGATTGATCACCTAGAAATTAGAGCATAGGTTGTTTAATAGATGTGAAAACATTATTAATTACCAGAACTATCTTAGATGAGGAAAATAACTGATTGCAAAGGAATTTGGATTTGTGATTTTGTGAACATATCGAACCTGAACCATAATGCTTGCTTAGGTTGTTAGAATTTGCAAAGGAATTCTAGAATCTGATCATAGATAATCTTTGCGACGGAAGTCAATTGGTTTTACATTCGTGTTTTCGCGTTCTAGAACGGTTTTAGCAAACAATCCTTTCAGTCTGTAGTCTGCGATATATGTCAACCTGCGAATTTTTCATTGCCTAGCGCCTTGTCTCATTGATTTTAAGAACCCATAATCCGCTCTTGCTCTATTTACTTTTAGTTGCTATTTTGTTTTACTAGTTATTGATTGCTTAGCTATAATTAAATCTAAAGTCTGTTGTGTAATATTCTTAAGTCCTTGTGGATTCGACCCCTAAGTACTACAGTGGTCTCTTAATTTGAGAGAGTAGCTTTGAGTGATAATTTGAGCATATCAAATTTTGGCGCCGTTGCCGGGGACTTAGTTATTACTTTTGGATTTTTAGTTTTAGAATTTTGACTAAGCTTTTACTTTCTATTCGCTAACTTCTGCTACTTCTCTGCTGTCTGTTTCAGGTGTATGCATAATCGCAGTACCAGAAGCAACAACGACAAAGAGCTTGTGACTTTAGGCATCGATGAACTCGCCAAGTTCGAGAGAACCATCAGAAAAGCCAAGAAGCAAACTAAGATGATTGGACCGATTGTTTTGAGGACAGATGCTGAGGGTCATTTAGTTTACATGGAAGGAAACAGAAGAAATGTGGAAGGGCAGAGGATATATGAGAATGGCGTTGTGATTGAGGAACAAGTTGTGCCACCAGTTGTAGAGAATGTGCAACAACAAGCTGCTGGAAATGCTGCTGGGAGTTTTCAACAGAGGACCCTTTGAGATTACAACAGGCGTGATCAGTTCTATGCAAATAGAGCTGCAATCCGCCCTCTTGCCTTTCAGAGAAATTACTTCAAACTCAAGCCTGCTTACTATTAGCTTGTGGGTCAGCACTCTTTCCATGGGCTTCCATAGGAGCATCCTATGGACCACATAGAGAGCTTTGAAGACCTGGCTACAAGTGTTAAAGCCAATGGAGTCAACAATGATTTCTTATTTTGCAAGCTTTTCCCTTACTCTTAGGGAGGAGATGCAGCTCATTGGCTGAAACAATTAGAGCCTGGCTCTTTGACCACTTGGGAGGACACCAAGAGCGCTTTTCTCAACAACTTTTATGATGATGGAAGATCAGAAGAGTTGGGGACGAAAATTGCTTCTTTTTCCCAAGGTCCTACTGAAGGTTTCAAGGCAGCATGGTTGTGGTTCAAGTTATATCAGAGAGACTACCCACATCATGGCTACAATGAGGTGCAGTTGTTGGGTATCTTCTTCAAAGGCATTGATTGGAGGTACCAGATGGCTTTGGATGTCGCAAGCAATGGGAATTTCAACACTAGAGTCCCAGCTGACGCCATCATATTGATGGAGAATCTGGCTTCCAGTAACAGTACTAAAAATGCTAATTATGAGAGATAGAAGATCGCTGGGAATGCTGGGAACAATCAGTTTGCTGCTAAGGTGAAGGCTATGCTGAACTCTGTTCATAACCTTTTGGTGGGTAAGAATTTTGCTCAGTTTGCTGCTGAAGTTGAGACATTTGAGCCAGCTGAGGAATTTGAAGAAGAAGATGTCAACTACATCAATGGGGCTGGTTTTCAGGGTCAAAGGTACAACAATCAGCAAGGAAGCAGATGATTCAGTGGGAATAATTAGAAGAGCAACTTTACAGGGAACCAAAATTCTTCTGGTTACACTCCCAAGCCTCAGTTTCAGAAAACTGAATATCAGAAGCCTTACCAGAACAACAGCTTCAGCACGAACTATAATTTCTGTTCTTATCAATCACCACCTGCACCATCAGCTTCAAGTAAGATGGAAGCTATGCTTGAACAGCTACTAGAGGGTTAGCAAAAGATCACAGTTGACTTCAATGGAAAGATTGATGCTCTCTACTAGGATTTGAATGGCAAATTCGAAACCCTGAACATCCATGTCAAAACTCTTGATACTCAAGTTGCTCAAACTGCTGGAGCTATGAAGAGACAAGAAGGTTTTCCTTCGGGAAAGATGGATACCAATCCCTGGCGTCATGTCAATGCCATCATGGTGATAAGTACAGAGAATTTCGTGGGACTTGAAGAGTTTGAAGACAACATTGCTGTTTTAGAAACGGTGTCGATCGACAGAAAGGCCGAGTGTCAATCGACACCAGTAGAAGTTTGCGAATTTTCAAGCTCTGGCGAAGGCTTATCGACCAGGGTCGACACGGACCAATGTGAACCGTCGACACTAACACCAGATACTAGTGTTGATCAACACTCACCTACTGGTGTCGATCGACACCAGTCGCGAACAGAGGCAAATCTTCTGGAAACTCCCAAAACAGCTGAAGAGAGAGTCTACCAGCCGAAAATTCCTTACCCAAAAGCTCCTAGGAAGTCTAAACAGGAGAGGGAAGAATCCAAATGCAAGGCAATGATACACAAGCTGATAGTTGAGATACCCCCAGTTGATGTAAAGAAAATGGTTGTGAATGGTATAAGTCATGAGGAAGGAACATTGCTAACCATAGACATTAGTGCAGTTCTCTTGGGAACAATTCCAAAGAAGAAGAAGAAGGTGATTGTTTCTGAAAAAGTCAGTCCTAAGATTCAGTGCAGGATTCCAGAGAAACTACAAGATCCAGGAAATTTTGTGCTGAATTGCTCAATTTCAACAGAAAGGTTTCCTTAATCTCTTTGTGATCTAGGTTCAAGCATCAACTTGATGCCTTCCTCTGTTTCTGCTAGACTTGCAATTAGTGATTTCAAGCCAGTTGGGATCTCTCTTATCCTAGCTGATCGATCCACAAGGACCCCAAAAGGTTTCTTAGAAGATGTTCCCATCAAGATTGAAGGCTTCTTGATTCCCACAGACTTTGTGGTTTTGGACTATGATGTGGAACCTACAAATCCTCTTCTCCTGGGAAGACCATTCTTGGCTACATCTGGTGCCATCATTTATGTGAGAAAGGGGAAGATAGAGCTTGATTTTGCTGATGTTGTCATGAGTTTTGACATGAACAAGCTAAGAGAGACATTCATCATTGATGGCTAGACTTTCTTCGTGAGGACATCCAGAGATGAAGAACCAATCATGAAGCATTCAGAAGACATTACTACTGAGTATGTCAATGAGTCAGATGCTAGTGAGCAAGTGAACAATGTGGTTGTTCAAGAGGCAGTCTCTGAAACTTTAGAGAAAGTTGTTGGGTTTGATGACTGGAGTGAAGATTATATCTTCAAGACTAGGTTCGAAGAAAAGGTTCCAATCAATAACTAGTTGTTAAAGGAAGACGAATTTGTAATGGAGGCAAAGATTACAGAGCTGAACTGCAGGAAAATTGCAGAAATTCGAGTTGCAGGACTCAGTGTCGATCGACACCCACCTAGTGTCGATCGACACTCTCCACAGAGTCACCCGAAATCGAACAGAACAAAAGGTTTTCGGAAAGCTTCTTGTGATGAAAGAAAAAGAAGTGTCCCACCCAAAGTAATATCCCGCCCTTCTGCTGCCCCTCACTTCCTTGGAAGAGCTCATGCTCCTACTGCTTATACACCACCATGGATGAGGAGACATTGTTCCCAGAGGTATTCACTGCCACTCTCTGATCCACCAGATCTCTGAACCCCGACACATTCAAGCTAAAGACTGAAAACAAGCGCTTAGTGAAACGCAACCCACTGGTAAGAGTACACACTTAGTCTTATTTTTGGTTTTTACTAACTAATTTTCATGTCTATTCAGTCAAAAAAAAAAATTCAGTACTCGAGACGAGGGGATATCGACAGAGGTCGACACCTTGGTCGATAGTGAACATTGTCGATCGACACCTTGACGAGACTGTGATTCCAAAAGTTAAATCACCCATAACTTTTGTGTTTCTTGACCTTTTTGAGTGCTTCAAAAGCCTAAACTGGTTGGATTTTTGTGCCCTTTCACATTATATCACGCATTCATCTGACCTACAAGGTATGTTTCTCGAAAACCTCTGTTCACTGAGTTCTGATTCTTCTTTTCACCTACTTCAGGCTTGATAACACTAGGGACTGTGTTGTTTAAGTCTGCGGGAGGTGGTAGTTGCTGACATTGTGTTTTGTTTTGTGAGTCAGTTTGTTGAGTCAAAACCTGCTTTATTGAGTCAAATTTAGCTGGGAACTAGGACCTTTCTCTTGATTGTTTGTGTTAACTGTTTCATCTGAGTGACCATTGCTGCATGATTAATACCAGTTTCTGACTAATAATAAAATCCTTAGGCTGACGAGTTAACTAGAAACATCCATAGTTCCAGCAAGTCCACTTAACTTGAGCTTCAAGAAGACTAAGTTAGTATGTCTGATATTCATAGAGCTTGATTCCTCATTCATACCTGATAAATTGCCGGCAATGTTTGAAAAGTAAAAGTATTCCTCTCCCTTGTTTAATAAAAACAAAAAAAAAAGAAATAAAATGTGATCAATTTCAAAAAATTGATATGATTCTCTTTGGGTGAAGGGTAGGAAATTTTCTAATGATCCCAATATTCTATTTTAAAGAGATGATCTCAGGTGGAAGTAAGGTTAGGATTATCCCGTGATACCATTATTTACCTACACCTGAATAATATAATGAAATGTAAGAAAAGAATAAGTCTAGGGGAGAGAAAGAGTAGGTTGATAGATTGCAGTGCAAATTTATTTAGGTATAGTATGGAATGAATATAGAAGGTTCTTAAATATTTAGACTGCTAGTGAGGTTTAGCAACGATAGTTATTGGACAATGTTGTGAATTTATATGTTGAATTTGGGATGCTGTGAATGACTAAGGAGAAGTACATGGTGGTTGGATTTGGTTTAAGAAATGCAGTGTGCGGATTACAAGGTGAACAGTTGAACCAATGATCTATGAGAAGGTGAGTTTCCGCGTTTTCAAACCTCAACTCTATATTTAGTTTTCTGTTTGCTTGAGGGTAAGCAAAAGCTAAGTCTGGGGGAGTTGATATATCATAGCTTTTATGGGTTTTTGACCGTGATATAAGTCTTGTTTATAGTCTTTTTGGTATTTTTCGAGTCTTTTCGAGTCTTTGCATGTCTAGGTACGTTTGGACCATAATTGTGGATTTTGGAGCCTTTTGGAGCTATGTTGAAGCTGATGCTGAAAAGACCAAGTCGGAGAGCACTATGGATCAGGGTATCGATCGACACCACTCCTTGGTGTCGATCGACACCGATAGTGGACGCGTAAAGGAGCTTAAAAACTCTTTTGAAGAATTACAACTTGGCCCAGAAGTTTCTTATTATTTGCAAGTTTGCCCAGTCGTGTTTAGAGTTGTATTTAGGTTTGAAAGCCTTTGTTAGGCAATATTATCTTGTTTTCATTGAGATTAAGAGAGAGATTAGATTCAGAGCTTTTGGGGAGACAAATCTGTACCCTGTTCGAGAAGAATTCTGAACCCCTTTGTCTGTTACTCTATCTTTTAATGCAATTTCATTCAATCATGATTTGTGTTACAATTTCTATGTCTCAGTAAGTTTCTAGTTAGGTTTTGGGTTATTCAAAGGTTGATAATGAATTATTAGATCTACAACACTGAAGGGAGAAATCCATTGGTTCTTCATCTAGATTGCTTTAACACTGGTTTTAAGATTGATCACCTAGAAATCAGATAATAGGTTGTTTAATATATGTGGAAACATTAATAATCACCAGAACTATCTTAGATGAGCAAAATAACTGATTGCAAAGAAATTTGGATTAGTGATTTTGTTAACATATCGAACCTGAACCATAATGCTTGCTTAGGTTGTTAGAATTTGCAAAGAAATTTGAAATTCTAGAATCTGATCATGGATAATCTTTGCGACAGAAGTCGATTGGTTTTACATTCGTGTTTTCGAGTTCTAGAACGGTTTCAACAAATAATCCTTTCAGTCTGTAGTCTGCTACTTATGTCAACCAGCAAATTTCCCATTGCCTAGCGCCTTGTCTCATTGATTTTAAGAACCCATAATCTGTTCTTGCTCTATTTACTTTTATTTGCTATTTTGTTTTACTAGTTATCAATTGCTTAGCTGTATTTAAATCTAAAGTCTGTTGTGTAATATTTTGAAGTCCTTGTGGATTTGACCCTTAAGTACTACGGTGATCTCTCAATTTGAGAAAGTAGTTCTGAGGGATAATTTGAGCATATCACTTCACACTCTGCATTACAATCCCCTGGTCGTCGAACTCCATATTCATGAGAGCGTAGTCGCGAACATCCTAATTGATACCGGCAGCACAGTTTACATTATCTTCAACACGTTAACCAAGATGGGACTCCGCGACAAGGACATCAAAGTAGCACCTAAGCCACTCACCGGATTTGCTAGTGAATCTTTCTTCAGCATTGGAACCATAAAACTGACAGTTAACGTCGGCGGCATAACCAAGATCGTCAAGTTTACCATCATGGACAAGCTTTCAATCTACAATGTCATTCTCGGTACACCTTGGAATCACGAGATGAAAGCCATCATGTCAACTTACCATCAATGCATGACGTTCGCTACTTCCTATGGCATTTTTTCACTTCATGGGAACCAGAAGATGGCACGATCATGCTTCATCAGTGAACGCAAAATACGGCTCACTTTGGCGCCAGATTCCATAGCTACCAAGCAATCACCTTAGATCGGCAGAAAATCTCGCAGATTCTATTTTTATTTTCTCTAAAAAACAACTAAAAAAAAACAAAAAAAAAGGGTAGCTCGGCTACTGAGCTAACACTCGTCCAATAATTTTAAAGAATTACAAATGGTTTGAACATGGTGTGGGTACGTAGGCAGCCTCCGGATTCCGCTATAAATCTAATAACTTTTTTATCTTTTATTTTTATTTTTGAAATCCAGCTCAGCATACGAAGAGAAACACTCTACAAATCTAAACTATTTTTGAAAATGCATTCAATAGAGTCAACTTTCTGGCCAAATGTTTGACTTTAAATTCAGATAAACTCTATGGCTGATCACCACCCTTTGAAACTTCAGTTCAATTTAATTACTTCTGAACTGGATAAGATGAAAGCTGAGGATAACACTTGCACGACTCTTGATCATCCAAACACCTTTCGGACTGAAGTGAATCCTAAAAGCGTGGTATTCGATCTCGGTTTCGTTTGATATAAGACAGATAAAATAAACCCCACTTCAAGTGCCGGACTAAAAAGTGCCCCTGCATCTCAAGTTGAAAAGTTTGCTTGCATAAATCCCTCCAAAGTTAAGGATAGATAATGTAATACTCGGTATGTGAGTGCGGTTCAGAATAGATGGTTTGATGGAGTCTTCACACTGGCTTTGACGCTCTCTTGTGTTGACTGATGGATGAGAATGGTAGAACAAGGCTTGTAAACAATCCTTGAGCCGAGGTGGGATCTATCAAGCTGTCTTTGACGCTCTCTCTTGAGGGATCTGATGAATGGGAAGCAAAGTGAATCGATGGCACCACAGAGAGGATGAGTAACTCTCTGATATAGAAAACACTCGAGCCTTGAGGGAATCTCACACACAAGAACACAAGCTAGAACAAAGGTAAAACGGCGGCTTTGCTTTGTGAAGAAAGTTCAGTCTTTATTGACAATGTAGGATAAAAATATTACAATGCTGCAGGAACGCTTTATAAGAGCTCGTCAGCTAGCCCTAGGGTCAAAAATAAAAGCATAAAAACGATAACACAAAGAGAAAAGAAAGCTACAAAATGCTTAAGGCGCAAAAACATTAAAATAGGAAAGTTCATTAACTAAATGAAATAAAAAGCAAACACTCAAGCCTTGAGTGAATCGATGGCACCACAGAAAGGATGAGTAGCTCTATGATACAACAAACACTCGAGCCTTGAGTGAATCACACACACAAGAACACAAGCTAGAACAAAGGTAAAGCGGCGGCTTTGCTTTGTGAAGAAAGTTCAGTCTTTATTGATAATGTAGGGTAAAAATATCACAATGCTGCAGGAGAGCTTTATAAGAGCTCGTCAGCTAGCCCTAGGGCCAAAAATAAAAGAACAAAAACGAAAACACAAAAAGAAAATAAAGCTACAAAACGCTTAAGGCGTAAAAACATCAAAATAGGAAAGTTCATTAACTAAAAGAAATAAAAAGCTAAACTATGCCGACGTCTTTGTGGCTCGAACTGATGCATCTTTGGCGTGCTGTTGTGCTTAAGAATCGGTGGGACATGCCTCATTACATGCAAAGATTGTGTAAATTGAAAATACATGTGTTTGATGCGCATGGGGCTTGTTTGGGAGGTTGGCGATTATGTCTGGCATTTGCTTTGGTTTTGTTGGTTCTTTGAAGTCCTTATTCCCTTGAAGTCCACTGAAGTCGAGCTGGTACGTTTCTTGTAGTGTTTCTTCATTTTCTTGGCTGGAAACGTCTTCTTGCTCCATTGATGCTCTATCGGCTTCTTGACTTTTACTTAGCATATCTTATGGCTCTGGTACAACATTGGTGTGATTCTTGTTCTTTTGGTCTCCATTTCCTATCAAATAATCTTGCATACCTTGCTTTGTAGTGGTTTGATCATCTTTGACGCTCATCTTAGCAAAACCCTCAGCAATGTCTATCTCGGGTGCAATGGTGCTTGGTTTGGGATTAAGTATGCTTTCCACGTCCATGTTGGTCAAAAAAATTTTGTATAGCCTTATTAAACCCTTCTCTTAATATATTGTTTTTGGAACGTGTCATGGTGGAGTCATTGACCGGAGGTATGGACATCTCTCCTTGTTCTCCTTCTCTCGGTACACTGGTGAAGTCTATGTCCTCATCATTCCCTCCCCCTTGTAGACGTTTTGTCCTTAAAACTGACTCATTTGCATCGTAAGGAGATATATCAGTAACATTAAAATGATGTGGGATGTTAAACTCACCTGGAAGCTCCAATCGGTAAGCATTCTCGTTGATCTTCTCTAGGACTTTCAAAGACCCATCTCCTCTCGATGCAAGCTCAGAACTCCTTTTCTCTGGGAATCTTTCATGTGTCATATGTAGCCAGACCCACTCTCTCTTAGCTCAAACATCAAAGCTTTACGCTTCTTGTAAGCTTCTGTCTTCTTCAAGATGTTCTCTCTGACTTTCTCATGTAACTTCTTAATGAATTGTCCTTTCCTGAGACCATCTAGATTAACTTTCTAACCTTGGGGAATTAGCGAAAGATCAAGAGGAGTTAGTGGATTAAAACCATACACAACCTCAAAAGGGGACATCTTAGTAGCTGAATGCACAGCTCGATTGTAAGCAAACTCAATGACTTGTAAACAATCAAGCCATGTTTTCGAATGTTTACCAAGCGTAACTCTAAGTAAAGAGGAAAGAGTATGGTTTACCACTTTAGTTTGGCCAGCTGTTTGGGGATGGCAAGTGGTCAAGAACAGCAACTTCATACTAAGCTTTCTCCATAAGGTCCTCCAAAAGTGGCTCAGGAACTTTGCATCTCGATCAGAGACAATGGTTTTTGGTAAACCATGCAAACGTACCATCTCCTTGAAAATCAGATTGGCGGTTTGTGTAGCATCATGGGTTTTATCACATGAAATAAAGTGAGCCATTTTTGAAAACCGATCCACGACCACAAAGATTAAATCCTTGTGCCTTATCTTGGGTAAACCTAGGACAAAATCCATAGATACATCCACCCATGATGCATTTGGGATAGGTAAAGGTAAATAAAGGCTGTGAGGATGTAACATGGACTTTGATTTGTGGCAAGTAACACATCTAGAACAATGCTTCTCCATGTCTTTCTTTAAGTAAAGCCAGTAGAAGTGATCAGTCACCATTGCTAGTGTCTTGTTAACTCCAAAATGACCCATAAAACCTCCACCATGTGCTTTCTTAAGTATCAAGTCTCTCATAAAACTTTGGAGAATGCATAAACGCTTATCCTTGAACAAGAAGCCATCGTGTAGATAGAAAGAACTGAAGGCTCCTATGCCATGCTGCAGGTATGCTTCTCCCAGCTCCGGATCCTCCTTGTATAGCTCCTTGATATGCTCGAACTTAAGTACCTTAGCCTCCATAGTAGATATCAATGCAAACCTTCTTGAAAGTGCATTGGTTACTACATTTTCCTTGCCCTTCTTGTACTTGATCACGTATGGGAATGTCTCTATAAACTCTAACCACCTAGCGTGCAAAATGTGCACTTCTTAAGGTTGGCATGTAGACCTTCCTTTCCAAGTGATTTAAGCATTAGTTCAAGATGTTTATGACGATCAGCAAGGTTCTTACTATAGATAAGTATATCATCAAAGTAAACAACTGCGAACTTGCTTATATATAATCTAAGAACCTGGTTCATAAGCCTAATGAATGTACTTCAGTCATTAGTTAAGCCAAAGGGCATAACTAACCACTCGTACAGCCTTTGCTTAGTCTTGAAGGTGGTTTTCCAATCATCTTGATGTTATTGCATATTGCATACATTTTGCATACTCATTAGTTAGTTTTTCATGCATTTGTATCATGTTTTAGGTTAGATTGCATCACTTAGGGTCCTAGAGCATTCTTGCATCAGCATATGCATTTTCCTTGCATTTTGCATCACATTCAGGTTGTTTCTGGTTGCTTTGGAGTCATGGAGGTTCGTGGGCGTGTGGAGGCTGATGTAGCAGTTCGTGGGAGCTCGGAAATATGCTAAGGACCAGTGATCGAGCAGCAGATCGAGCACGGCCGGTCGATCCAGGAGTTGATTGACCAGAAGATCGAGCCAACTAGGCGATCCAAGGAGAATGATCGAGACGGAGATCGAGTGAAGCAATCGATCAATCGGTACGGACGTAAATGACGCCATGCAGAGCGAGAGCCAGATCGAGTACACCACTCGATCCACCCGAAGATCGATACCGAGATCGGATGCAACACTCGATTCGCCAATGAAGATCGAGACCTGGATCGAGCCGAAGACACGATGCCCGGATGTGATCGAGAGAACCACTCGATCCAGTGGTCGATTTCTGTCCTTTCAACCGTTTTTGGCTGTTAGCGAAGGGGTGACCATTGGATTGTTTGGGTATTTTAGGCAAGGCGGCGAGATGGTTTTTGGATAACTTTGAGATTTCTTATCTTTTCTTGAAAGTTTTCTCTCTCGTTTAGCGAAGAACACCATTGTTGAACCAGTTTTCTTTTGAAGTTTTTGTATTCGAATCTTTATCTTTTAATCCAGTTTTCCTTTCATGTTTATCGTCTCGTTTCTTCTGCTTTGCTTGTTTTACTCTATGCGTAGCGAGTAGTTTACTTTGGGTTCGGGGTTGAGAGGATAAAAGGGTAGAAAGGGTTCGATCTTGGTTTGTTTTCTAAACGTTTTTAAGGCTATCTTTTCTAAGGTGTTGAAAGCATAATGCTTGAAGACTCTCACGCCAAGAGCTTCATGATCCGAGAGGTTCCTTACCTTGACAGGATCCAGGAGCCTCGGAAGATCACACCTTAGAGACTAGTTACCCCTTCCCAAAAGCCATGGCAGTTTGGGGGACTAGTTAAGCCATTACTTGAAATCTGTTTTCCTTGCCTTTCGACCTCTCTTTCCACCAAAAGCCATGGGTTTGGAGGAGGGGATGAAAGAGTGATCTATACCGAAAGCCGCGGATAGATCTTGTTTTGTTTTCAAGGCTTAGAGATCCTCACCAAGTGAGTCGATCTAAAGTTTCAAGCCCAAGATCGATCCTTTGAAACCCTTTACATGAATCTCAACCCTAGGCCCTTTCCTTTAGAATCTTTAAGTCTTATTTCATCTTTCGCTTGTTACCTGATAGCATCCTGGTCATTAGATTTGTTGTTCTTACGGTTTTAGACGAGATCGACCGTTACTGCTCGATCTAGTGGTCGATCTTGTGGTCGATCCACTAGTCGATTTTTAACAATTCGAAGCTCTTTCCTTTAATTAATCTGTTTGTTTCTCGTGGTAGTTGCTTCCTTTCTAGTATTTTTAAAATAGGTTTCGTTCTGTTCAGGTTGCTGCATCTAGTTTTTAGTTAATTTCTCATAAACTGTCTCATTCTGCTTAGATTTGCCTAGTACCTTGCATTCTTTGTGCATTCTCTGCCTCCTAGAAGTGGATTGACACTCTCCTGCTTGCCTTACTACAACATTGCATGCATTAGAGTTTTGATAACCTCTCTGCTGCATAAACCCTGCTAGAAAAGATAGTTTATCACATCTCCTTCTCTCATTCAGACTTGATGATAGCCGCTTTTAAGATCTACCTTTGAGAAGATTGTTGAACCGCTCAGCTCGTCTAACATGTCATCTAACAGTGGAATGAGGTGACGGTATTTTATGGTGATGATGTTGCTGGCTCGGCAGTCCACACACATTCTCCATGTCCCATCCTTCTTGGGAACTAGTAGTACAGGTACAACACATGGGCTAAGACTCTCTTGGATGTACCCCTTCTCCATTAAGACTCTTACTTGTTTCTCTAACTCCTTAGTCTCGGTTGGATTCATTCTCTATGCTGGCTTATTTGGTAAAGTAGAGCCAGGGACTAAGTCAATCTGATACTATATGCCTTGTAGAGGTGGTAATCCCGGGGGTATCTCCTCAGGGAACACATCTTGAAAACGGTGTAGTACTGCTTTTAATTCTAAGGGGATCTCTAAATCACATAAATCTGTACTGAAGCACTCTTTGAAATACATCAGTAGCACGGTGCGGTTGGCACAGATGGTTTTAGATACATCTCTAGCTGAAAGATAAAGACTGGTTTTACTTACCTCAACCTCATTAGACATGTTTTTTTGCAATTCATGTACCTCGGCTGGGCTAAGAGGGGCAAGATTATACTTGCGGTCTTTATGCATGAATGCATAGTGGTAGGTATGTCCGTTGTAGCTGGTGGCTCAGTCAAATTGCCACGGTCTCCCAAGCAGTAAGTGTCCCGCTTGCATTGGTACCACATCACATACAACTTGGTCTAAGTATTTTCCCACGCTGAATGGTACAATGACTTGCTCCGAGATTTTAAGCTCGGTTTGATCATTTAACCACCTTAGTTTGTATGGTCTCAGATGCTTGATCTTTTCAAGACCTAACCTATCTACCATATACTTGCTAGCCAGGTTAGTACATGAACCACCATCTATAATGAGATTACATACCTTCCCTTGTATTGTACATCTTGTAAGAAATATGTTTTCCCTTTGCTCTTTCTCCTCAGGGTTAACTAGTACACTAAGTACTCGCTGTGTCACTAAGAGCTCCCCCTTATCAGGGTATTGAATGTCATCCTCATCTCCATCCGAGTCTTCTTCTAGCTCGTCATGTGATTCATATTCTCCACTAGGGGTGAGAATCATCACTCAGTTGTTGGGGGATTCTCTAGATATATGTCCCCTGCCTTGACACTTAAAATATGTTATGTCTCTAGTTGTTTGATTAGTACTAGAAAACTTACCTACTCTGGCTTATTGAATTTTCGAGCCTCGGTGTTCCTTGTTTTGAAGCGAGAATCAATCTCTATGCCCCTCCCCTTGTCCATTGGCTCAGAGTTACCTGATGCCCACGACTGGTTGGTTTTGCTATGGTTGAAGTGGGGGTTTTTACGTTTGATCTGTTGCTCCACTTGTACCAAGAGGTGTAGTAGCTCATGCATCTCACCATATTGCATTCGCTCCACCTTTCATGCTATCCGCTTTTGCAAATCATCAAGGAACAGAGACATCAAGGCTTCTTCTGATTCTTTTAGCTCCAAGGAATTCATCAGCTTCTCAAACTTCTTAAAGGATTCATCTACACTCCTTGCTCCCTGAGATAACTTACGAAAACGTTTATGTAAGTCTCTATGGTAATGGTCAGGTACATACCTTTGCTTGAGCAGATATTTCTTATCGCTTCATATAGATACTTGGCCAAACCGTTGCCTTCTCCTCTCAGCTACGGTTCTGTCCCACCACGCAAGTGCATTTTCTGTGAGGTTAGCCGCTGCTACAGAAACCTTCTCACGCTCAGCATATCCATAGCACTCGAATATATGGTATATACAACTCTCACAATCCATGTATAGCTTGGGATTAGACTTTCCTGCAAAGGTAGGAGGTGTTAGCTTAATATCATGGTGATTATCTCTAGGGTTTACCTCGTGGTTTAGGTTTTTTGTAGAGGATCTTGTCTCCTTTGCCCTCGTCTCATGAGAGGATCAAATTTATCATCATCAGTATCATGCATATCAATGTCTGGCTCTACTGGCAGTATATGGGCTCCACGTACAGCCGCCCTCCTTGGTTTATTCTCAATATGCTCGATGTGTGCTCCAAACTCTTGGCGAATTGTACCCATCTCTTAGGTCATGTTCCTCATGTCCTCCCTCATGGCCGTTAGTATTTGAACTAGATCAGCTGGTGCGCCGTTTGTTCCCTCAGTCATGTTACCAATGTTTGTTTAACCTTGCAACATTTAACAAACTTGTCACGGTACCAACGAAAACAATAAACCAAACTTGAAGTAAACAACAGATTACTAACTCGTCTAATTACCAACAAATCTGATCAAAGAAACAAGTCTAGCAACAGTTATCACTAAGCAATGAAACTCAAACACGAATAACAGAAAACCATTTTTTATGGTTTTTGTGGGTTTATAAAAGACAAGACTAAAAAACTTCAGCAAAACACAAATCTGAAAATTCTTGTGGGTTTTATTTTAATTGAAAACTAAAGCAATATCAATAATGAAACAAGCAAACGATTTTTTATGGGTTTTTAAAAGGGAAAAAGACAAAACAAAAAGCAAAAACAACTCAACTGGCAATGGATCTAAAGGATAGAAGTATAGAAAGAACCAAAGGTAGAACCTTCAGCTCTGATACCAGATGATGTAATACTCGGTATGAGAGTGTTACAGGTTCAAAGTAGATGGTTTGATGGAGTCTTCACACTGGCTTTGAGGCTCTCTTGTGTTGACTGATGGATGAGAATGGTAGAACAAGGCTTGTAAACAATCCTTGAGCCGAGGTGGGATCTATCAAGCTGGCTTTAACGCTCTTCCTTGACGGATCTGATGAATGGGAAGCGAAGTGAATTGATGGCACCACAGAGAGGATGAGTAGATGTCTGATACAGCAAACACTCAAGGCTTGAGTGAATCACATACACAAGAACACAAGCTAGAACAAAGCTAAATCGGCGGCTTTGCTTTGTGAAGAAAGTTTAGTCTTTATTGATAATGTAGGGTAAAAATATTACAATGCTGCAGGGAAGCTTTATAAGAGCTCATAAGAACATAGGCTAGAACAAAGGTAAAGTGGCGGCTTTGCTTTGTGAAGAAAGTTCAGTATTTATTAATAATGTAGGGTAAAAATATTACAATGCTGCAGGGAAGCTTTATAAGAGCTCGTCAGCTAGCCCTAGGGCCGAAGCATGAAAACGACAACACAGAGAAAAGAAAGCTACAAAACACTTAAGGCGCAAAAACATCAAAATAAGAAAGTTCATTAACTAAATGAAATAAAAAGCTAAACTATGTCAACTTCTTTGTGGCTCGAACTGATGCACCTTTTGTGTGTTGGTGTGCTAAAGAACCGGTGGTACAAGCCTCATTACTTGCAAAGATTATATAAATTAAAAATACCTGTTTTTGATGCGTTTGGGGCTTGTTTAAGAGGTTGGTGATTATGTCTTGCATTGGCCTTGTTTATGATGGTTCTTTGAAGTCCTCATTCCCTTGAAGTCCACTGAAGTCGAGCTGGTACGTTTCTTGTCATGTTTCTTCATTGTCTTTGCTTGAAACGTCTTCTTCCTCTATTGATGCTTTATTGGCTTCTTTACTTGTACTTAGCATATCTCGTGGCTCCAGTACAGCATTGCTGAGATTCGTGTTCTTCTGGTCTCCATTTCCTGTCAAGTAAACTTCCATACCTTGCTTTGTAGTTTTTTTATCATCTTTGAGGCTCATCTTAGCAAAACCTTCAGCAATGTCTATCTCGGGTGCAATGGGGCTTGGTTGGGGATTGAATATGTTTTCCACATCCATGTTAGTCAAGAGTGTTTGTATAGCCTCATTAAACACTTCTCTTAATCTCCTGGTCTTGGAACATGTCATGGGGGAGTCATTGACCAGAGGTATGGACATCTCTCCTTGTTCTCCTTCTCTCGGTACATTGGTGAAGTCTATGTCCTCATCAATAAATCTCGGCAAACTTGATTTAAGCGCTATCTACTCCATATTTAAATTCTCATAAAAAGCATATTGATAGATTAAATAAACGGTCCAGGGCATTGTCAATACAAATAGAGCAAATATTGCTTAAAACAACTGCAACTATTTTCTTCTTGACGGCTCATCCACCAAACTCATGGTACTTTTATGGCAGCACCCGTATAAATATCCAAGGGATTCGAACTGTTCCCCACCTCGGCATGGAGATTAGCTTGGTGAACTTCTTCAGCTTGCATCGCCTCTTCAGCATTGGATTGCCTGATCTTTTCCACCGCCGCGGCTCTAGTGAAACTATTTTTAGCAACATAGAAGACATCAAGACTGAACCCTACTTAATCAAGAGAATACATGCAAATGAACTGGCAAAAAATTCAATACCTCTTTGCTTTGTTTGGGTCCTCATTATCCCCCGAGACCTGCAAAGCTTCGTCTGAATCCACCTGGATAGGTTCCAATGAAGGATTCGCTTTCGCTCTTTTTAAGGGAGAACCCACGGGAATGGTAACTTCCACCGTCGAAGTCATGTTCCTCCTTTTGAGACCCATCCTCTTGGGAGTTGAATACAACAAAGTATGGTCACGTTTTGAAAGCAGGCACAACATTATCTATAAAGATGCACAAATACCTGCTTTTGGAGCTTTGGTTTTCTTCACCTGCGACTTCACAGCCATCGCTCTTTTTCTGAAGGATTTTTCTTCTCCTGCACAGGCTAGAGTCTCTAGCTGAGCTCGCGGACCCTTTTAGCGTCACTGTCAAAACCAAAAGGGTCCTTTGATATATCATGGTTTTTAACCATGGTATTAGTCCTTTTTATTGAGTCTTTTGGTCTTTTTAGAGTCCTAGTAGAGTCTTTGCAGGTTATAGCATGATTGGAGCATAATTGAAGATTCTTGAGCTTTTTGGATAATTTTAAGAATCAACCACGAAGTTAGCAACTCAGAACCGTTGTACTGCAGTGGGTGACGCTCGTCACCACTTATGGGTGACGCTCGTCACCACTCACCCACCTCTGAAGGAAATCGCGACTTATTTTAAAAGATGGAGAAGATATTGCTATTTTGATCCAGAAGTTCCAGTATTTACAAGAAGACCCCAGCTCATGTTTGGCCCTGTATATATTAGTTTTTCAGCCATCCTTTGGCTGATATCTTGTATCTTAATTTCTAAAAAACTTGAGAGAGAAATTTGTAGCAGAGCTTTTGGAGAGACAAATCAGACTCCTTAAGAGCAGATTTCGAATTCCTTTATCTTAATTTCTTATTTCTTTTATGCAATCTATTCTTTTCATGATGTTTGTTTCATTCACCATGTCTGAGTAGTTTGTTAATTAAGTTAGAGCTTTTCAAAGGTTGATGAAGAGTTTGAAGAATTGCTAAACTGATAGAAAATCCATTGATTCTTCATCTGTGCTTGTATTCATAACGATTTCTTAGACACATCATCTAGATTTCGAAACGCTAGGTTTTTTTATAGATGTGAGAACATTATTAATCACCTGGACTAACATTAGATGAGAAAAACGCCTTAAAGCAAAGAAATTTGGATTAGAAGTTTTGTGAACAATTGAACCTGATCATTACTACAACTTTAGGTTGTTAGAGTTTGCAAAGAGATTTGAAACTCTGTGATTTAGACATAGATAACTTCTGCAATGAGAATTGATTATTTGTATCTTTGTGTTTCATGTTCTAGACGATTTTAATTTATTCCTGATTGCATGCATTTTACACTCTCGGATTCAACCTGCGAATTGTCCTGACTTAGCGCCTTTAGCTTTCTGAACTTTAAGAACAATCATAAAAACGCCCTCTTACATTTATTTAACTATTTCGCATTACATTCATTCATTATCGTTTAGCTTAATCCGAATCTATCATCGCTAGTGTAGTCTACATACTCCCTTGGGATTCGATAACCCCCTATACTATAACTGCATTGCTGTGCATGTGCACTTGCAGTAGTATATTTGGGTAAAACCTGAGCCCAATCAAGTTTTTGGCGCCGTTGCCAGGGAGTAATAGCTGCCTATCGATTTTTAGTATTTGGATTTTGTCTAAGTTTTTATGTGTTTACTAACTTTCTGCTACTTTTCTGTGTGCTGGTTTTAGATGTATACCTAATCACAATACCAGAAGCAACAAAGAGAAGGAGTTTGTGACTTTAAGCATTGACGAGCTAGCTAAGTTGGAAAAGACCATCAGAAAAGCTAAGAAGCAATCTACAATGGTCAATCCGATTATCTTGGTTGAAGATGCAGAAGGTCACTTGGTTGACAGAGATGGAAACAGGAGGAATGAAGAAGGGCAGAGGCTGGATCAGAATGGGAATGTCATAGCTGAACAGGTGATTCAGCAAGCACCAGAAGAAGCTGTAAACGTTATTGGGCATTTTGTGCAGCGGACTCTTGGAGATTACAACAGGCCTGATCAGTTTTATGCCAACAGAGCTGCAATCCGCTCTCCTACTTTTCAGAGGAACGATTTTGAGCTCAAGCATGCTTACATTCAGCTTGTGGGACAGCATCCCTTTCATGGCTTACCTCATGAGCATCCTATGGACGAAATTGAGAGGTTTGAGGATTTGGCTTCAAGTGTCAAGGCTAATGGAGTTAGCAATGACTTCCTGTTCTGCAAGCTGTTTCCTTATTCTCTTGGAGGAGATGCAGCTTATTGGCTGAAGCAACTAGAGCCTGGATTGCTGACCACTTGGGAAGACACCAAGAACACTTTTCTGAACAATTTCTATGATGATGCAGGTCAGAAGAGTTGAGAACGAAAATTGCTTCATTCTCCCAAGGACCCACTAAAGCTTTTAGGGCTTCCTAGTTAAGATTCAAGTCTAATCAAAGGGACTATCTTCATCATGGTTTCAATTAGGTGCAGCTGCTTGGTATTTTATTCAGAGGCATTGACTGGAAATACCAGATGGTGTTGGATGCTTCAAGCAGTGGCAACTTCAACACAAAAAGACCAGAAGAAGCAATCAGACTGATTGCAAAACTTGGCCTGCTGTAATGATATTCCCATATATTCTGCATTTTTTGCATGCATTTAGGATAGTTTTTCATGCATTCATCCTGCATTATAGGCTAGTTTGTTCCATTTGTTGCATTTTAGGTTCTAGATCCCTTTGCATTCGCATTTTGCATGTTTCTTGCACTTTTGCATCAATATCAAGTTGCTTGGAGCACTATGGAGTTACAGAGGTTATGTGGACGTGAGGAGGATCACAACAAAGCTCGTGGACACTTGGAGAACTCAGCCGTGCATGCGAAGGACCCGAGATCGAGTAGCTGATCGAGCAAGCCAGGTCGATCTAGATGAGATCGAACATAAGATCGAGTGACCCGAGTCGATGCAAGGGAAAGGATCGAGACCAGGATCAAGAGAGGAGATCGATCTGGAGTACGAACGTAAATGATGCCATGCAGAACGAGAGCTAGATCGAGACCAAGACTCGATCATCCAAAGATCGAGAAGAAGATCGATGAAGATACTTGATCCATCCAACCAGATCGACTTGAAGATCGAGCAGAGAAGGGCGATTCCTGAAGACGATCGAGCACACTGATCGATCTCAAGGTCGATCTCTACGGCCTTAACCGTATTTTGCAGCTAGTGAGGGGACCATTTTGGAGATGTTTGGCTATATGAGGAAAGAGGCGGCTACACTTTCGGGACACACTTTACTTTTACATTTTTTCGTTCTTATCTGAGGCAATCGCTATTGTTGAACATCTAAGCTTTTTCAGATTTAAAAACTTTGAACCTTTTAATATTAAGCAAGTTTTTCCTTTAATCAATTGTTAATCATGTTTAGTTCATCCTTTGCTGCTTTTCAATCGGTCTTAATCATATGTAGTGAGTAGTCCTTTTGGGTTTTCGGGGTTGAGGGGATTCAAAGCGTTTAAGAGGTTTAAGTTTTGAGTTTTCTTTGTTCTTCATACCTTCTCTTCTAGGATCTTGGGGTCTTAAGTCTTAGAGAATCTTGGAAAAGATCTCTATGATTTCAGGGCTATCTTACCTTGACAGGATTCAGATATCCTAGAAAACCAGATCCTAGAGACTAATCTTTCCTCTCCCAAACGCCATGGTTGTAGAGGAGATTAGTTAGGTCATGTATTGAAATCTGTTTTCCTTGCTCTTTGATCTCTTTTTCCACCAAACGCCATGGGTTTGGAGAATAGATTGAGGAAGTGAATCATACCACACACCATGGATGGTTCTTGTTTTGTTTGCAAGGCTTAGTGAAACCTCTTAAAAGCGTAGATCTAAATGTTTTCAAACCAAAGCTTAAACCTTTGACACTCTTGAATATGACCCTCGACCCTAAACCCTCTTTTAGTATTTCAAAACCTCTGTTCATCATTCGCTTGTCATTAAGTTGCTTTCTTGTACATTAGAAGTCGTTTTCTTTAAGTTGTTAGATCGATTCGTTTTGCTCGATCCAGCCCGATCCAGTGGTCGATTCACTCGTCAATTTTTAGTTCTTAGTAGATTTGCATTTTTAATCATTTGCTTTTTCCTAGTGGTAGTTAACCCTCTTCCAGGGATTTTAAAATTTTTATGCATTCCATTAGACTGTTGCATTTAGTTTTCCTTGATTTTACCAATCATTTTACCATTCTTCTTAGATTTGCTTCATCCTTGCAATCTTAGTGTTCTTCCTGCTTCCTAGTTGTGGATTGATACCTCTTGCATACAATACTACATCTATAGGTTGCTTGAGCTTTGATAATAACCTCTGCTTGCATACAAAAATCTTGTTATCAAATGGCGCCGTTGCCATCTTAGGATTGTTAGGAAGCATTAAGATTTGGGGTTTAGTAAAGACTAAGCCTTTGTTTTCAATTTGGTTACTGATCTCTCTGCCTTCAAACTTGTGTCTTTCAGGTACATGAATCTGCGTTCTAGGGGTGACAACAACTTACTTACACCCCTGGAAAATATTCATCAACTTGGACACGCTAAATCAAGATGGGTAAGAGAGCAAGCTAGGGCCTTTGAGGAGATTGTTCAAGCTGGTTCAGTAGACTTTGCAACAATGGCTGAGCAAGAACATCCTGAAGGACCTCCACCAGCTCACAGTGGTATAGGAAGGGGCAATGGAAACCCCAACCACGCAGCTAGACCCCTACGGATCATTGGTGCTGGAGATGCTCCTAACACGCATCACAATCGCTTTGGGATCACTCCTCCACCGGTCCAGAACAACAACTTCGAGACAAAGCCAGGATTCATCTCTATGGTTCAGAATAGTAAGTTCCATGGGCTGGAAATGGAAGACCCCTTGGAGCATCTTGACAACTTTGAGCAAGTTTGTGGGATGATAAAGATTAATGGCATATCAGAAGATGCTTTCAAGCTAAAGCTCTTTCCATTTTCTCTTGGAGACAAGGCTAGGCACTGGGAGAAGACCCTTCCACAAGGCACCATCACCTCTTTGGATGAGTGTAAGAAGGCATTCCTCTCAAAGTTTTTCTCTAGCACAAGAACAGCAAGACTGCGAAGTGAGATTTGTGGCTTCACTCAATGGAACAACGAGACATTTAATGAAGCCATGGAGAGAATCAAGGACTATACCATTCAGTGTCCTCACAACGGCTTCAGTGAAGAGACTCTCCTAAGCACAATATACTGAGGAGCATTACCCAAAGATCCGTTTGCTACTTGATACGGCTAGTAAGGACAATTTTCTTGGTCAAGAAGTAGAAGAGGGTATGGAGTTAATCGAGAACTTGGCTTTGAGTTACGGCAACTACGCCGAGGATTATGACCGTGCACCACGTGGTTCTGAGCTAGAGTCTCACAAAAAAGAGCTCAAGTCATTGCATGAGAAGACTGACAAGTTGGTGCTCACAAACCATAAGCATATACACTTTGTTGGTGAAGCTGAAGATGTCTTAGAGGAGCTAGACCTGAGCCAAGAAGAAGCTAACTGGATTGCTGGTCAAAACTACAACAAGCCTCAGGGTTATTCACAAGGGTACCAAGTAAACAACAATCTCTCTTACAGGAATACAAATGTGGAGAACCCTAAAGATCAGGTGTACCCCCCTCAGCAAGCAAAGCAGTTTGTTCCTTATAACAAGGGTTTTCAGCAGAATAGTGGCTTTCAAGGGCAGAGGCAAGGGAACTTCCAGGGTCAGCAGCAACAGCAAGGCAACAAAGGTTTCACTCTTATGTTTCCTCCCGGCTTTGTTCCACAACAACAACAGATGCAACCCCAAACAAAGGATCCGGTACAAGCAATGTTCCAGCAGTTGCTTCAAGGCCAAGCTTCAACTAATCAGAAGTTTGCCGAGATGAACAACCGCCTAGACTCCTCTCTCATTGACGTCTCTACACAGATTATAAACCTGAACAACAAGATCAAGTAGTTAGAGAAGGGAAAGACAAGTACTAGTGGTCAGAACAGTTCACTAGACAAGTGTGAGCAGAATCCCAAAGAGTATGCAAATGCTATTACACTAAGAAGTGGGAAAGAGCTTCCACCAAGGGTTGCACCTAAAGACAATGAGGACATTGTGGTTCAAGAGGAGGAGGATAAGCTTTCAGCTAATGAGGAGATTACTTTTGATAATGTGTGGATTGAGAAGCCAAGGAAAGGCAAAGAAGTAGCGGTAGAGAAGAGAGTGGAGCAAGCTACTAAGGAGAAGGATGCTTATGTGCCTCCACCGTATGTACCAAAGCTTCCTTTTCCTGGCCGCTTCAAGAAACAGCTTATAGAGAAGCATAGACTCTTATTTAAGAAGCATCTAAAGGATGTGGAGATTAAGCTGCCTCTTGTGGATTGTCTAGCTATGATGCCGAAGTGTGATAAGTTCTTCAAAGACACCCTTACAAAGAAGAACAAGGAGAGTAAAGAAGTTTTGGTGCTTAGTGAAGAGTGTAGTGCTATTATCCACAGAGAAATAGTGCCTAAGAAGTTAGGAGATCCAGGATCCTTCACCATTCCTTGTGCTTTGGGTCCATTGAAGTTTAAGATCTGTTTGTGTGATTTGGGAGCAAGTATCAATCTCATGCCCCACTCTATAGCAAAGAAGCTAGGTTTCACACTGTTCAAAGAGTGTAGGATCTCCTTTGTGTTAGCTGACATAAGCGTAAGACTTCCAGTGGGTATGCTAGAGGATCTTCCAGAGAAAATAAGCGATGTCAATGTGCCAACCGACTTTGTTGTGCTTGAGATGGACGAAGAGATCCGCTTATACTTGCAAGACCATTCCTTGCAACCGCCGGAGCAATCATTGATGTTAAGAATGGGAAGATAGCTTTGCACCTTGGCAAGGACATAAAGCTGGATGTTGATATCAATGAGTACCTGAAGAAACCAACCATTGAAGGACAAGCATTCTACATAGAAACGTCGGATGCTTTGGCTGATGAATTGCTTGAGGAGCTGGCACAGGAGGATCACTTGAAGCTAGCTTTTACTAAGGAGCCAAGGGAGCATGGTTTTCTGAGTGAGACGACTCAAGAGTACATTCACATCCTTGATTCTCGCAAGGTATTGAAAGAAGATGAAGGCGGGTGCCTAGAGATCGGTCAGCAAAATCAAGGAGATCACTCGATCCAAGTCAGCAATCAACAAGTAAATCGAGGAGACTGGTCGATCCAGAAAAAAGAACGATGAGAAGATCGAGAGAGGCCAATCGATCAGTTCAGAGAACGACTCAGTCACTCGATCCCAATCAAATCGAGCAAGTGATCGACCTGAGTGCAATCGATCCGGACCAGAACGAGTGGAAGATCGACTGGATGACTCGATCTCAGAGGGGACAACGATTCAAGAAAGCAGTGTTAAGGCTCATGTCTCGGGTTCAAAGGAGGGCAGTGAGGACTGAAACATCAACACAAGCCACGAGGAGGACTGGAGCGAGCTGCAAGCCCCAAAGGTGGACCTAAAGGAGCTCCCAAAAGGGCTATGGTATGCTTTCGTAGGGCTTAATGAGACTTACCCCGTGATTGTGAATGAGAATTTGGGTGATGATGAGTTGCACTCGCTCCTTACTGAGCTGAGAAAGTATAGGAAAGCCATTGGGTACTCTCTAAGTGACATCAAGGGCCTTTCACCAATGCTTTGCACTCATAGGATTCACTTAGATAATAAAACTCTTCTTCTATTGAACATCAAAGGCGTTTAAACCCGAATTTGAAAGAAGTAGTTAAGAAAGAGATCTTGAAACTGTTAGAGGCCGATGTGATCTACCCCATCAGTGACAGCACGTGGGTTTCTCCTGTCCACGTGGTGCCTAAGAAAGGGGGAATCACAGTCGTTAAGAATGAAAAAGATGAATTGATTCCTACTAGGACTATAACTGGTCACCGTACGTGTATAGACTAGAGGAAGCTTAATTATGCTACTAGAAAGGATCATTTTCCTCTTCCTTTTATTGATCAGATGCTTGAGAAACTTGCTAATCATCCTTACTATTGCTTTCTTGATGGATATAGTGGTTTCTTTCAAATACCAATCCATCCTAATGATCAAGAGAAGATGACTTTTACATGCCCATATGGGACCTTCGCATATCGAAGGATGCCATTTGGTTTGTGTAATGCACCAGCAACATTCCAGCGGCGCATGATGTCTATCTTCTCTGATCTTATAGAGGAGATGGTGGAAGTGTTTATGGATGATTTCTCTGTGTATGGTGCGTACTTAAGCGTTGTGAGGAGACAAACTTGGTGCTCAACTGGGAGAAGTGTCACTTCATGGTAAAAGAAGGGATTGTGCTTGGCCACAAGATATCAGAGAAAGGGATAGAGGTTGATAAAGCTAAGGTTGAGGTCATGATGAGTCTTGACCCGCCGGTTAATGTGAAGGGGATAAGGAGTTTCTTGGGTCACGCCGGCTTCTATAGGAGGCTTATAAAGGATTTCTCCAAGATAGTTGATATATCATGGTATTTTTGGTTTTTAACCATGATATAAGTCCTTTTTATTGAGTCTTTTTGGTCTTTTTAGAGTCCTAGAAGAGTCTTTGCAGGTTATAGCATGTCTGGAGCATAATTGGAGATTTTGGAACCTTTTGGAGCACTCTGAGTGGAAGCCACGAAGTACCAAGCTCAAAGCAGAAAGTATCACATATGGTGACACTAGTCACCACCTTTGGTGACGCTCGTCACCCATTAAGGAAGGAGCATGACTGTTTTATTAAAAGTATGAAGAAGATTTGAAGAATTGGCCCAGAAGTTCCTTTATTTACATAAATACCCCAGATCGTGTTTAGCCTCTATTTATTAGGTTTTTCAGCCATTGTTGGCTATTATCTTAGTTTTTGAGAATTCAGAGAGCTTAGAGAGAGATTTATTCAGAGCTTTTTTGGGGAGACAAATCCTGTACTCTTTTGAGAAGATTTCGAACCCCCTTTATTTCTTACTCTTTCTCTTAATGCAATTTTATTCAGTTATGTTTTGTGATTCCATAATCATGTCTGAGTAATCTGCTAGTTAAGTTAGGGTTTTTCAAAGGTTGATGAAAAGATTGTAGAATCGCTATCTGTTAGGAATATCTTATGGTTTTTCATCTCTCATTGCTTTAAAATCGAATTTCTTAGACACATCATCTAGGAATCCGAAAATCTTAGGTTGTTAAATATATGTGAGAGCATTAATCATAACCTGAACTAGTATTTGATGAATAAAACAACTTAGTGCAAAGAGATTTGACTTAGGAGTTTTGTAAACAATGGAATCTGATCATGCCTGCATGCTTAGGTTGTTAGAGTTTGCAAAGAGATTTGAAACTCTGTGATTTAGGCATAGATAACTTTTGCAATGAGAATTGATTAGTTATGCATCAGTGATTCATGTTTAAAACGGTTCTTAATCATTCCTGATTTCCTGCGTCATACATTCTTGGATTCAACCTGCGAACTGCCCTGACTTAGCGCTTTTAGTCTTCTGGAACTTAGATTATCTTACAAAATCGTTTGCTTACTTTCATTCAGTCATTCGCATTACATAAATCATATCTTGCTTAGCTTAATCCGAATCTACATTCGATAGTGTAGTCTGCATTACTCTCTTGGGATTTCGATACCCCTTGTACTACAACTGCTTTGCTGTGCACTTGCAGTAGTTTTATTTGGGTAAAACCTGAGCCCTATCAATAGCTCGCCCTCTTACTCGGCTGTTGTGCAAGGAAGCTGACTTTGTGTTTGATGAGGAATGTCTTCATGCTTTCAAGACCATCAAGGAAGCTCTTGTCACAGCACATATAGTACAAGCACCAGATTGGAGCTTACCGTTCGAGATCATGTGTGACGCGAGCGACTACGCCCTGGGAGCTGTTCTAGGGCAGAGGAAAGACAAGCGGTTGCATGTAATCTACTATGCCAGCCGTACCTTGGATGACATGCAAGTCAGATACGCTACAACCGAGAAGGAGTTGTTGGTTGTTGTGTTTTCCTTTGAGAAGTTCATATCATACCTCGTGGGATCTAAGGTTGTTGTCTACATGGATCATGCAGCTTTGAGATACATCTACTCTAAGAATGACACCAAGCCAAGACTCTTGAGATGGATCCTTTTGCTACAAGAATTTGATATGGAGATAAAAGACAAGAAAGGGATAGAGAATGGCGTTGCTGATCACCTCTCAAGGATGAGAGTCAATGAAGCTTTGCCATTAGATGATTCGCTTCCCGAGGAGCAGCTCATGATGATCACCACGGCTGTATGCGGAAGGCTTTAAGACAGGTTTGAAGAGGTTTTGAGTTTAAAAGAAGAAGACTTGCCTTGGTACGCTGGTATAGTGAACTTCTTAGCTTGTGGAGAGGAACCCTCTCATCTTGACCACTACCACAAGAAGAAGTTCATGAGAGATGTCTCCCACTACTTTTGGGACGAGCCATACTTGTACAAAAGGGGAGTGGACAGCTTGTATATAAGGTGTGTAACAAGGGAAGAAGCTAAAGACATCCTTCTACATTGTCACGGCTCTTCATATGGTGGTCATTTCGCTTCTTTCAAGACTGCTACAAAGGTGTTACAAGCCGGCTTTTGGTAGCCATCTCTGTTCAAAGACGCGCATGAATTTTTCAAAGCTTGTGAAGCATATCATAGGGCAGGGAACATTACAAAATAGAATGAGATGCCTTAGGTGCCAATCTTTGAAGTTGATATTTTTGATGCTTGGGGGATAGATTTCATGGGACCATTTCCCTCTTCTTACGGCAACAAGTTCAATTTGGTGGTGGTTGATTATGTGTCTAAGTGGGTTGAGGCTATAGCTTCCCCAACAAACGATACAAAAGTGGTGATCAAGCTCTTCAAGACCATCATCTTCCCACGGTTTGGAGTTCCAAAAGTAGTGATCAGTCATGGGGGCAGCTACTTCATCAACAAGGTCTTTGAAGGTCTTATAAAGAAGTATGGCGTGAAGCACAAGGAACGAGAGGATACAATCGATCTAAGACTCGATGAAATTTGAATCGAGTCCCCGATCGATCAAACCTCTCGATCCTAGCCAACATGGGCATGAGATCAAGTCCTAGATCGACCAAATGGACTCGATCTCGTGCCAAGGTAAGTGTTTACTTTCCCTCTTTTCTTCCTTCCCTCCTGTTTTTAAATTCAAATCTTGATCAAGGCAAGTATCTTTGACCAAGAAAGATGTTCCATGACCAAGCTTTTTGTCAGAATCCACTTGTGCATGTGTCCAAAGATTTTTGTCTTTAAAAACTCTCTTTGCTCTTCTTGTTTCTTTACTTGCAAAACCGATTTCCACAAAACAGAAAGAGAAAGAGAGCAAGAAAATCATTTTCTTGTCATTCAAAGGTATTTTCGAATTTGCTTGATCTGCTTGATTATTTTTATAAAGAAAATCCTTTTTGTTATTATTTGGTGAATGATTTGCTAGGGTTTTAGGAAAATGTTTAGATATAGCTAGATATTAGGAAAAATTCTAGATTTAATTCTATCTCTGGATTATCTTCTCTATTATCTAGCTATAATTTTTATAAATTCCCAAAATATGTAGGGTAACTGTTAGAAGTTTTTCTTTCTTGCCTAGTCTTTCTCTCAATACTCGCCGCCTATACTCATTCTCTTCCTTGAGACTTGAATTTCAGGTACCATGGCTCCAAAGAGAACAAGAGAAGAGACAACACAAGGAGGAGAGGCTCAAGAAGTGGTTCAGGAGAGGGTTAGATGGACCAAAGAGGAGAAACAAGCCAAGAAGAGGCTTGAAAGGCTGAGGTTCGATCCCACAAAGTTCGCAAGCAGAGATTTGTTGGCTAAGATGGGGATCTTGGGAGACTTTGATCAGCTTCTCAAGAACATAGAACTCCGGTGCTTATCTCGTAGGGATTGCCCAACATATCCCCAGGCGACAATCGATTTCCTAGCCACCTTGGAGTTCACATATGAGAACCCGAGTCTTCCCACTCCTTCCCAAGGGCATATTACTTTCAAAATCCGGAGACAGGCCTATCATCTCTCCATAGCCGAGCTTTGCTAAGCCTACGGTTTGAAGGCTGATGCTAAACAAGTGGAGTTTCCCTCTTTCACTCAAGCTAACGACCTGTGGGACCTCATAAGCAACGATGACTACAAGGCAAACACGGCGAAGATCAAGAGAGTGAGGAGTCCGGTGCTAAGATACACGCTCAAGCTGATCGTCAACACCTTCAGTGGACGGTCGGTGGCTCCTACAGTCACCAAGAACGAGCTTTGCTTCTTATTCCAAGGCGTTAAGCATCTGCTTTGTAATACTAAGGAGAATGACGAGCCAATGGAGGATGAGCTCAGAGATGATGTTAACTACGGCTGTATCCTAGCTTCTTCCTTGGTGAAGTACAAGACGTATGCGCTGAGATGCAAGGCGAGTTCAGCTTTGATTGGAGGCTTCCTCACACCAATGTTCGTTCAAGCCGGAGTGCCACTAGCTTACTTTGGACCTTGTGCGGATAGGGTGTATATGGATGAGATCTATATGAGGAACACCGATAGCTTGGAACGCACGCCAGCAGAGGGTTTCTACGCCTACTTGTTCATCGATTCTAACAATGAGAAGAGGGTGTGCATCTTGCCAAACAAGGAGGAGACTGAGCTGCTTGGTGTAGGCAACATTGAGTTCCTGCCAAGCAATGAGGAGTGTTATGCACCTCTAGGAGCTAAAGCCGCCCTTCAACAAGCTGCTCGCCCACGATCAGAATCTCCTGCCTCGGAAGATGAGATGCCCGAGAGCTTTGTTCTCCCCAAGATCGACTTTGAGCCGCGGACTAAGACCGAGAAGTTCCTTGCTTCTGTTGTGGAGATGCAAAGTAAAATCAACAAATGGCAAAGCAAGGTGATCAAGAAACTTGCCAAGAAGGTCAAGGCGCTTCAAGGGAGCTTACCTAAGAAGGCTATAAGCGAAGAGGTTGAGAAGCCCGAGAAGAGGAGGAGATCGACTGGTGGGATCATTTTACATGAGCCTCAAGGAAGCAACATCCTACCTGCTCGCCACTCGGTTCATGAAGGAGCTGCAAAGGACAAAGGCAAGGCATTAGCTCACGATGATCCTAAGAAGAGCAAGAAGTCTGGAGCAACCTCAAGCTCCAGCAATACTTAGCTCCGAGGTACCAACAACCAACCTTGTGTATATACCACGCATGTTTTCTTTGATTTTTGCTTTGTGTTTTGAACTCCTTTGAATTTGGTTGCCACCGAGACGGTGTCATTCAAGTTTGGGGGAGTGTGTAGTGTGTTTGACATGTTTTCTTTGATCTTATTTTGTGTTATCATCCCTTGAGTCTTGCATTGCATCTAAGGCATAGAAAAGAACAAAAAAAATGATAAAATTTTTATAAAAATTTTCAAAAAAAATTCATGTAGTTGCACTTGCATTGTAGAATATTGTAGGATTGAGTCTAGAATTTTTAAAAATCATGTAGGTTGTTGCATTTGCATAGGAAGTGAATGATAAACACTTGTTAAGTAGTCAATGTTTGAATTGTTTTCAATGCCTTGGTTGTTTGTTGTTTGATTGGATCTAGTGAGTTTGAAGTTAAGGTTGCACCATACCTTGAATAACTTGCATTTGATACTCTAGTCTTATGTTGAAACTCGCTTTGATTTGATGCCAACTCCATCTTATTAGAACCTTAATCTTGACATTGGATTATCTTGTTTGTGCATTGAAAGCAAATTGCATGGCTTACCCATATACATACTTCGATTATCTTCTTCCTTTCTTACCACTCTTGTTAATCCAAGTAGCTGATCCTCATCACAATGGGACAGTTAACCACGCCTTAAACCAAACTTTCTTTCAGACCTAAACACTTTTGCGTGAGTAGTGAGGCCTTTCATTGCATAATTTTCAATCCTATCTTAGCAAAAAGTGTTAGGAATAGGGCTGGCAAGGAGAAGCTCACTTGTAGACACCAGCTTGCATTCTGAGCTTGGTATTAGGTTAGGAGTTTTGGGAAAGGGTCGTTTGAGTGGCTTAAGAGTTTCATGTTTATATGTTTTCAAAAGAAGAAAGAAGAATGGGATTAGTAGCAAAAGGGGGGAACTAATAAGTTATGGTTAAGTAAAGTAGATAAAATGCTCTAAGTGTCAAAGAAGAGAAAGGCGCCAGCAGCAACAAGGCTAAGAAGAGGTCGACCAAAAGGGAAAATCAGACCAAGCTATCCACCAAAGGTGATGAAAGCGACATCAAACATTCAACAATGAAGAGCAAAGTTCAAAAAGAAGAAGTCAACCACACGGCAAAGCCAAAAGGAGTTTCCCCCATTGTGAAGAATGAAGATGATCAAGCGCTTTGGGAAACGGTAGAATTAGGGGTTAACTTTGGGTTTTAGAAGTTTATAGGATTATCTTGGGTAAAATGGGTAGAAGGGAGCTTTAACTTGCATGTATAGGTGTGCCTTTACCTTTAGCATTTTGCCAAAGATAGGATTCTTTCATTGAGTGATCCCCTGAATTTTTATACTCCTCTTTAAAATGAGATCATTTTCATCTCATGACCATATCCCTTTGACCAAATGCTTTCGCTTGATCTGTACAAACTTGATCCATGGTTATCGTTTAATGAATGTTAAGGAGTTGGTTGATTTGAATGCTTGTGTAGACTAAGCTAGGGTTCATTGCTTGCTTTGATGGGTATGGTTAAAGCTTTTAAAGTAGAACAACCTTTTTGCATCTTAGAACTTATAACTTGGGCATTGAATCAGTTTTTCCATTGGCACCTTTCATTTTGAACTTCCACTTTCAAACCTCTTCTCCCTTCTTGAATTTTGTTTGCTTGAGGGCAAGCAAAAGGCAAGTTTGGGGGAGTTGATATTCCCATATATTCTGCATATTTTGCATGCATTTAGGATAGTTTTTCATGCATTCATCCTGCATTGTAGGCTAGTTTGTTCCATTTGTTGCATTTTACGTTCTAGGTCCCTTTGCATTCGCATTTTGCATGTTTCTTGCACTTTTGCATCAATATCAGGTTGCTTGGAGCACTATGGAGTTGCGGAGGTTATGTGGACACTTGGAGAACTCAGCTGTGCATGCGAAGGACCCAGATCGAGTAACTGATCAAGCAAGGCAGGTCGATCTAGATAAGATCGACCAGAAGATCGAGTGACCCGAGTCGATGCAAGGGAAAGGATCGAGACCAGGACGAGAGAGGAGATCGATCTGGAGTACGGGCGTAAATGACGCCATGCAGAACGAAAGCTAGATCGAGACCAAGACTCGATCATCCAAAGATCAAGAAGAAGATCGAGGAAGATACTCGATCCATCCAACCAGATCGACTTGAAGATCGAGCAGAGCAAGGCGATTCCTGAAGAGGATCGAGCACACTGATCGATCTCAAGATCGATCTCTACGGCCTTAACCATTTTTGGCAGCTAGTGAGGGGACCATTTTGGAGATGTTTGGCTATATGGGGAAAGAGGCGGCTACACTTTCGGGACACGCTTTACTTTTACTTTTTTTTTGTTCTTATCTGAGGCAATCACCATTGTTGAACATCTAAGCTTTTTTCAGATTTTAAAACTTTGAACCTTTTAATATTAAGCAAGTTTTTCCTTTAATCAGTTTTTAATCATGTTTAGTTCATCCTTTACTGCTTTTCAATCGGTCTTAATCATGTGTAGTGAGTAGTCCTTTTGGGTTTTCAAGGTTGAGGGGATTCAAAGGGTTTAAGAGGTTTAAGTTTTGAGTTTTCTTTGTTCTTCATACCTTCTCTTCTAGGATCTTGGGGTCTTAAGGCTTAGAGAGTCTTGGAAAAGATCTCTATGATTTCAGGGCTATCTTACCTTGAAAGGATTCAGATATCCTAGAAAACCAGATCCTAGAGACTAATCTTTCCTCTCCCAAACGCCATGGTTGTAGAGGAGATTAGTTAGGTCATGTATTGAAATCTGTTTTCCTTGCTCTTCGATCTCTTTTTCCACCAAACGCCATGGGTTTGGAGAAGAGATTGAGGAAGTGAATCATACCACACGCCATGGATGGTTCTTATTTTGTTTTCAAGGCTTAGAGAAACCTCTTAAAAGAGTAGATCTAATTGTTTTCAAACCAAAGCTTAAACCTTTGTCACTCTTGAATATGACCCTCGACCCTAAACCCTCTTTTAGTATTTCAAAACCTCTGTTCATCATTCGCTTGTCATAAAGCTGCTTTCTTGTTCATTAGAAGTTGTTTTGCTTTAATGTGTCCTGCTGGAATCTCGGCTTGCGCCCAATAATATTTCACCCTCTATCCATTGACAGTGAACTCCTCTCCTTTGGAGTTGATCAGGACAATGGCGCCATGTGGTCTAGCCTCTTTGACAGTGAAAGGAACTGAACAACGAGATCGCAGTTTACCAGGAAACAACTGTAAAGGAGAGTTATAAAAATGTACCTGGTCATTGGGCTCGAAATGTCTGGAGATGGTCTTCTTATCATGATATGCATTTGTCCTCCCCTTGTATAACTTACTTTTTTCATAGGCCAGATATTTCAGTTCATCCAGTTCATTGAGCTGAATTAAGCGCTGCAGGCTTCAAATCAAAGTTCAGCTTCTTGATAGCCCATTCTCCTTTGTACTCCAACTCCACTGGAAGATGGCACGCCTTGCCGTAGAGTAGATGGAATGGTGTAATCCCAAGTGGTGTTTTGTATCCAGTCCTATAAGCCCACAGCACATCATCCAATTTCGTAGATCTATCCTTCCTTGTCTTCCCCAAAGTCTTCTTTAGAATATGCTTGATCTGTCTGTTGAAGAGTTCAACATGTCCACTGGTCTGGGGGTGATAGGGCGTGGCCACTCTATGCTGAACATCATACTTCTTCAGCAGCTTGTAAAAGACCTTGTTAACAAAGTGAGAACCACCATCACTGATAACAATTCGTGGGACGCCAAATCTGGGGAAAATAATGGCCTTAAACAGCTTCAGAACCACAGCAGAATCATAAGTAGGTGTAGCCAACGCCTCTACCCACTTGGATACATAGTCAACAACAACTAGAATGTATATGTTTCCATAGGATGAAGGAAAAGGACCCATGAAGTCAATGCCCCAACAGTCATAGACTTCAACCTCAAGAATGAAGTTCTGTGGCATCTTGATACAAGAGTTTTTGTGTCTCTTGGTCAATCATCCAAGCTTCTACTAATCAGTTGTAGTATAGCATAGGATTTTTATCAATACAAAAGAGTTATGAATAGATGCCAATAGAATTGTGAGCAGAAAGCTTTAAGTCAAGTTTAATCAAGCAAGTTTGTTGTCTACACAACTAAAACTATCAACCTAAGAGATCAAGCGCCAACCAGAACTCAAAAGAGAACAACTTAGCAATGATCAAGAGCAAAACAGAGCAATAAAACAGAACACTTAAAGCAAAATTCGAAATTCTAATAAGAGAAAACAAATTCCTAGATGTGGTTATTGACTTTGGAGAATTCAAAGGCAAGACTTAGGCTGTTCCAAACATCATTGATAATGCAAACAAGTAGTTAATGCTAATTCCCATACATAGAGTTCATAATCAAGCAAGTTAAGTCCAATCTCTTGACAAATAACCCTTTGCTAATCATCCTAACAGGAACTAACTCTCATTAGTGCTAGAACAATCAACAAGCATGCAAAACCAACTCTATTCAAGTCAAAATACTCCTCAAACAGTCAATCTCTTAAGCTAAGGCCAGTAAACCCTCTATTAAACAAGATCAGCATTTCATCAAACACTTGGCCCGCAAAAGATGAAGCCTAAATCTAGATTCATGTGATCAAGACAAATCTATCTTAAAAACATATTAATAGAGAAGAATCAACATAATTAAGCTCTAACAAATCCTAATCAAGCCTCTAAATTCCCCTAATCTACCACTTTTAAGAACCCTAAAAGATCTACTCATTCATCATCATAGAGAACACCAAATCACAAGAGTAAATGATGATATACATGATTAAGAGAGAGATTAGAGAAGAAATTAAATGGCAAATACAAAATATTAATTAAAATGATAGACTTGTTCTTACAAAGACTGAAAAACCCTTTAAAACTAAGCAAGAACAAGACTTAATGCTAAAAACATTAGATCAAGCCTATTTATAGTAAATGACAAAAGCCCTAAAATAATGGCAAAGTTATAAATAAAAGGAAGTTTGGACCGATGTGGATGACCGATGCTCCTCTCGGGTGCCTTACATCGGTCAGCTGATGACCGATGCGGATGACCGATGTGAATCTTTGGACACTCGGCCGGATCCCATCGGTCAGTCTTGACCGATGCAGGTGTCCTGTCTCTTCTCATCGGTCACAAGTGACCAATGCAGATGACCGATGTGATTCACTCGCTTCTCTGTTGCTTTGCATCGGTCAATTTCATGCCATGACCGATGGAACACCAGAAATCGCCTCCCTTAGCTTATTTTGCTCCTTCTCAGCTTGGCTAACCCCTTGAACCATTCCCACACTTACTTCTTGCTTCCAATAGCTTCTTAAGTACCTAAAAACATCCTTAATGCAAACTACAACCTAAATGCAACCTAAGTCTAAAAGGAAAAGAAAATGGGACTAAAGAAAAGGAAAACATGCAAAAGGAGACCAAAACATGAACTAAATGCAAGCTTATATGATGCAAATGTATGAGATATCAACATCCCCACACTTGCCTTTTGCTTGCCCTCAAGCAAACAAGCTAAGACAATTGGAGGATGAGATTTAGCAATCCAAACATGGTTCAGCCTTTACTTCTAACATTCTCATGATGCATCAAACAATTAACCACTTAGACATTTAAATCAAACCTAAACACTTAGCATTTTACAAGGAGAATTCATCATCATGCCCTATGCAAATGCAATGCAGACTATATGCAAAAACTAGACTCAATCTTAAACAAAGAAATGCAACTACATGCTCTCTTTTTTATTTTCAAAAACATGCAAAAAATTTCAAATTTTTTTATTTTTGTGTTTTTCTATGCCTTAGATGAATGCATGAGATGCATGTGACTCAAAGATGAAAGAAATGAAAAACTAAAAAAAGAACAAACAAAGTCAAACCCCAAATCCCTCCCCCACACTTAAATTACACAACCTCTTGTGTAATAAAAGAAGCGAGAGAAAAAAGCAACAGAAATATATTACAAAAACTAAAAAAAAAGAAAAAAAATGCAATGGTGTATATAATGGATAGGATGTGGTACCTTAAATGTGGTAACATGAGTGGTGGGATGTGTAAGTAAGTTCCTCAGTCTCTCCTGGATCTTGGAATGATCCTGGTGTTGCTGGTCGTGGAAACTGACTCACCCTCCTCTTCTTTCTCCTCTTCTTGCCTTGTGAAGAAGTTTCTGGTTCTTGTGGTGGAGGAACCCAACTTGGCCAATGAGCTTGTACTTGAGTTGAGTTGCCTTGAGCATCATACTCTTGCCAAGTTATATAAACCTAAGAAGTAGAGTAAGCTGGCACCTCCCATGCTGATGGTGGTTGCGACCTAGGCTCATAGGATGAAGCTCTTGAAGGTTCACAAGCTGCCCATTGATCAGTTTGTTGCACTTAGAAGGAATGTCTCCCTTGGGGCATCCAGATTGCTTCCTCTTCTTCATTAGGTTCTTCTCTCTCTTCCCCTTGAGCATTGTCCAGCTTCTATAGGAATAGAGTTGCTCCATCAGTAGAGGCATAACAAGGGAGTTTTGTTGGCCTGCCTAGAATCATTCCATCCTTTCTGGAGTTCACTAGTGGCTGCATTCCATTGTAGATGACATCCATCTCCCGTGATGTTACATTGTTTGATTCCTTTCTTGAAAAGAGGGTGTTTGCAAGCGCCTTGTGAGCATATCTCACAGCTGGATGCTTCAGATGCTGGTTCCTGGTGACTCCTGGAGTATAGTTGCCAACCCCAATCACTTCACATAAACATGCATGCTGTCTCTTACTGATCTTGAACTGGTCCTTCTTATCAGCATAGGGATACATATCAAGGCCTTCAGAAATCTCTCAAAAAGTTGCTGTGAACTTCTGCTTGCCAAGTCTGAAGGATATCCATCCATCTCCATTGTTAAGCTCACTCTCTTCATAACTCACCACTTTGAAAGTGAAGAGAAACTGAATGGTGAGATGCTGGTAGGAAGGGAGCAGTTTCTCCATGAATTCGCCAAATCCCATCTTGTCAAAGATTGTTTTGCAATCTTCATATATGCCAAGTGCCTTCATTTTGGGGATGCAAGGGTACCTTGTAGCCTTGAAGGTACAGTGATTGAAGAGCTCCATGAGTTCCCTTGCACTTGGATGCTTAGTTGAGACTTCTTCCACAACCTTTCCATTTCCTTTGTCCTTGGACTTGGCAGCATTGCTTTCAACAACTCTCTTTCCAGCAGCCTTTGAGGATTGCCCATCAGCAACACCCTTGCCCTTGTCTCTGATGGTAAGTGCAGAAGAGGGCGCCTTCTTCTTAAGTGATTGACTATTGTTTACAGCAGCTTCTTTGGTTCTCCCCATAGTACCTACAAGAACAAAGCTTGAAGATCCAATAAGTAGAAGAACAAAAGTTGAAAAGTAATGATTTAAAGCTCTTAAAAAAAAATTCTCAAATCTAAGAGAGGTTTAACTAGTATTTAAACAAAGCAAACCTCTAAAGAACTAAGAGAATTTAAGAGAAAAAATCATAAACATGCTAGAGTTCTAAACAGATTTAAACTATTATGCATAGGAACCTGGCATGGTGGCTTTTAAACAAAATGAAGCATGATTATGCAAAGTGAATTTAAAGTCATTAAGCAATTAGATTTATGAACAATAATCAGCTCTAAACATTCTACTTGCTTAACTAACAAATTCCACCATGCAAAAATCAAAACAAGCACTTTAAACTAATCAAAACTAGTTCTTAATGCAAAACATTCAAAAACTGTAAATAAGCTCAAAGCATAGGAACAAGAGATGAAGTGTTTAAGAAAGCCAACCTTTTAGGACTTCTGAACACTTTGAAAAGACAAATATAAGAGAGAAACAGCTAAGAAATTTCATGGTTTATGTGAGAGAAGAGAGAATGTAAAGTGTGAAGAGTGAAGAGGAGTTAAATGGCTTATATAGAGCCTAAGAGGGAACATAGGGATTCTAATGAGTGGGGGGACAAAACCAAAGTGCTGAGAAGTGGGTCAGAATGGCAGGGAGGAGCCAAAAAAATTAAATTCAAACTCTCTTGGCTCTAAACCAAGATAGGGAAATTTTTTGAAAGTTTTAGTTCATACCTCGCGGACCACATCGGTCACTCTTGACCGATGAAAGTGACCGATGCTGCTCCTGCCCATTGACATCGGTCACTACTTGGCCGATGTGAATGACCGATGTAGGCCTTCAAACTCTCGCTCAATTTACATTGGTAACAATCTTTATTTCATTCATCTTTTTGGAATTAACCACTTCAAGGACCTCCATTTCAGTGGTGTCTTCAAACAACCTTGACAAACAGCAGCCATCAGAGCTCTCTCCTTGGTAACCTTCAAACTCTGGACAGTTCTTGTCAACTTCTTTCATCTTGTTCAGCTCCATGGAGAAAGCATGAACATGTTCTAGCTTGTTACCATTACTATCAAATTTCAAGACCTTCTCCTTGGAAGCCTCAGCTCTGTTATGCATTCTCTAGCATCAAAGACAGCGCCAGCTGAAGCTAAGAATGGTCTTCCAAGAATGATTGCATTCTTGATCTGCCCTTCAACATCCAACACTAAGAAATCAGTTGGGATAGTCACCCCTTATATCTGCATAGAGACGTCTTTGAGAGCTCCTAATGGCATCTTCACTGTCCCATCAGAAATGGTAAGAGAGACATTGCTTTGCTGGAACTTGGTGTAACCCAACTCCTTGGCTGTAGAGGATGGCAACAGATTGATACTAGCTCCCAAATCACACAAACATCTCTTGAAAGTCTTGCCTTTTAGCTGACATATGAGTGTGAAACAGCCAGGATCTCTAAGCTTCTTGATGTTCAGCTCTTCAACCTTTGATCCCCAAATCTTAGCTAGTGCCTCTTTCAAACCTTCTTCAGCATCAAGACATCTCATTTCCATTTGAGCAGCATAAAGATTTGCATACTTCTTGACTAGCTGCTCTTTGAATCTTCCTGGAAATGGAATGTCAGGTTGATAAGCTGGAAACAAATCAGCTTGAGCTTCCTTCTTAGCATCAGAAACTTAAATAAGTTCTTCCCCCTCACTTTGTTCATCAATGTCCTCATTGATCATGGACAGAAACTCATCTATAATAGCATCTTCCTCAGTGGTGAAAGCATCTAGAGAATCAACAGCTTGGCAATACTCTTTGGGATTCATCTCACACTTTCGAGGAAGATTACCTTGAGGGCGTGGTGCATTAGCTACTCTTTTGTTGTTCTCTAGAGTCTTCACTCTTTCAGATAGACCATCAAAATTGTTTGTCAACTCCACATGAACAGATTTTATCTTGTTGTGGACCTCAGCAAACTTTTTGTTCATCTCCAAGGTAGTGTTGACCTGATTTTAGAGCACTTGCTGCTTGAGACTCTTGAGTTCAGGATCTTGGGAGCTTGAGGAAGCTTGAGCTGGAGCTTGACAATTAAATCATGAAGGGTTGTAGGGCGCTCTAGGCTGGAAGTTGTTGTTCCTTTGTTGAAAGTCTTGATTGTTGTTCTTGTAAGGCACAAAAGGTCTTGGACCAGCTTGCTGTTGCAGTTGAGGTGGATAGACTTGGTCTTGAGGATTGGCAACATTGTTGCTTCTGTAGGATAGATTTGGGTTAGGTTTGTAGTTCCCATACCCATTGTAGCCTCCTCGATTACCAAGATAGTTCATCTCCTCAACTTGGCAGCCTTCTTGATCTTCAATTTGTACCAAGTCACCAACAAAGTTAACCTCCTTCATTTCCCTTAGCAACAGATCAATCTTCTCATGTAAAGCCTTGATCTCCTTCTTGTTAGACTCCAGTTCATCCTTAGCACTCCTAGGGGTTCCATCAAACTCCTCATTATAATTCCCATCAGATTGTGCTAGATTCTCCACAAGTTCCAATCCCTCATCAACATCTTTAGATAAGAAGTTACCAGAGAATATTACAGAATAGAGTACTTTTGTAAACTATATTTACAGAAAAGAGTACTTTGGCCAACTGGAGTACTTTTCCTTCATTTCTCTTTGTTTCTTTGTATGCGATTTGTCTAATATACCCTTAAACATTATCTCATCTGAAACTGTAAACTTGATGGTTATTTTTATTTTTACTCCACTTTAAATCCTTCACAATCCACATCTGAGACTTCTCTTCCTGCAAGACCTAGACGCCGCCGTTAACAACGTCCTTCCACGGTGAACACACAGTCGTTCTCATTCAAATTTAATTGCTCACCTAGTGTATGCCAGATTTATAGACCATGAACTGTGTTGAGTTGCTCTAAATTAGCTAAAAACTCAGAAATTAAATCTTTTTTCTCGATTGTAAGCTGAAAATCATATATTATGTGGTAGATCTGATATAACTAAGTAAATAATGCAAGAAAACGAGCAAAAACGTCAATAACGGTGGGAAAAAAATCGCGGAATTCAAGATATTTTTATTGCAGAGGTGAGGTAGAAGATAAGGGTAATTTGGTCATTTTCCGGAGTGTAATCTATGGATGAGAGTGTGTGGATAGCAATATATTGTACACACACTAATATAATCATCCTTTGTATAAAGTATGGATGAGAGTGTGTGGATAGCAATATATTGTACTCATGGCCATAGATGTTTATAGCATCATCACATTTTGTTTCTAATGTTTGCTTTTTACAGCCGTGTGCAATATACAGATGTCCACATACACATAACATATTTCTCAAATAAAACCTCTTCGGTGGACGGGCTCGTGGATGCAATCGATTTCGCCATTCAAAATAGATCAATAGATGAGAATATATGGATGACCATATATGGTATCCATGTCCATAATAGACACTAAACATTTAAAGATGACACTGTTTCAATTTTTATAGTTCGCTAATATCTGGTATTTTCATATACATACATTTAATAAAACCATGATTTCTTCAATTTAATTTTAAACACAAGCATTGCAGTTCATACATTTTACCCATGGATGCACCGTCGCTGTTGCACCTTCCTTGGATGTCTGCATCTAGACAGCCATATAATGATCTATCCACACTCGAGCTTATAAGTCGTCTTCGTTTTGGAATATAAACCAACCCTCCATTGGGTTGGAACCTACATAATCATGGTCCTAATATTGTGGATGTTATCCGACGATACTTGTCCACGTAAGTGAAGATTGGGTTTTCCTAAAAAATCATCTTGGAAAGTAATTGCGCTTTTAAAATTTTTTATATGGATGACCCCTAGTGGATGACATAATAATTTTGTTTATGGATGCATGTTTGTGGATAACCAACTGTGGATGCATAGTAAAGTATGCACATCTGTAAATTGTTACAACTCTACAAATAAAAAGACAACACTATCCATGAAGTAACTAACTGTGGACGTTTGTCGATGGATAACCAATTGTGGATGCGTACTTAAGTATTTATGCGACAACACTGTCCACACGGTAACCAATTGTGGATGTTTGTTGGTGGATAACCAACTGTGGATGCGTACAATAGTACTCACACACATAGATTACAAACAGAAATACAAACATTGTTCACACAGTTACATCTAAGGTGTACCTCCCACTTGTACACCTTTGGTTAATTCCTACAAATAGAACACAATTGCAAACCGGTGGGATGCATAAACATAAAGGTGCACGAGGTCGTGTACAAGGATGTTTGGAGACTCCTATATGGATGACACCTCGTGGACGACCTAATACAATTATTACAACTTTACAAATAGAAAACAACACTGTCCACACAGTAAACAACTGTGGACGTTTGTCGATGGATAACCAGTAGTGGATATGTACTAAAGTAGTCACCCAACAACACTCTCTACGCGGTTACCAACTGTGGATGCTTTTTGGTGGATAACCAATTATGGATGCATCTCAAACAACTGTGGTGGTTGTTTTTCGTCCGACACCTGAATTGCTTCAATTATGGCGGCTGAATCAAATAGATAACGAACAGAACCATCAGATTTCTTCAACTCGCTATTTTAACCCTTTTAAGTACTTAATAATTGAAATATATATAGAAAACCTCGGATTCAGACTACAAACAAAATTTTTCTTACTTGGTTTGCAGAGATCTGGCGCCTTCATCTTCGGATTCAGTATCAAACTCCTGTTGTACGATATTATGCAGATCTGCAGCAGCGAAAGACTCTGAATACTAGTAAAGGAATGAAAGAACACGAAATCAACTGGTTTGCTGGATTTGTGTCCTCGACGACGGCGAACAAAGATGATTATAGGGTTTGCCGTTTCAACAAAATGTTAATGAAAAAGGAAGTGAAACATTGAGAAAGAAAACAATAAGGATATGACACTCCTTTTACACATTAAAAGTACTCATGTTGACCAAAATGCCTATTTATATAAGCACTTTATCTAAAGTGCCTTTTTTGTTAATGTCTTCCATTATATGCAGTATCTAGGAGCATTCTAGCAAATACAGAGATTTCATTCCTGATCCTAGCAATCCTTGAAGTAGAGAAGAACTTTGCTAAGAATGCTCTCTTGCATTCATCCCAACTAGCGTTGCTTCCCTGAGGCAAGTTCTCATTGGTGAGATTTATCTCCTAGGGAGAATGGGAAGTTTGTTGTTCACACAACTAAAACTATCAACCTAAGTGATCAAGCACCAAACAGAATTCAAAAGAGAATAACTTAGCAATGATCAAGAGCAAAACAGAGCACTTAAAGCAAAATTCAAAATTTAAATAAGAGAAAACAAGTTCCTAGATGTGGTTATTAACTTTGGGGAATTCAAATACAAGACTTAGGCTGTTCCAAACATCATTAATAATGCAAACAAGCAATCAATGCTAATTCCTAGACATAGAATTCACAATCAAGCAAGTTAAATCCAATCTCTTGACAAATAACCCTTTGCTAATCATCCTAACAAGAACTAACTCTCATTAGTGCTAGAACAATCAACAAGCATGCAAAACCAACTATATTCAAGTCAAAATACTCCTCAAACAGTCAATATCTTAAGCTAAGTCCAGTAAATCTTCTATTAAACAAGATCAGCATTTCATTAAACACTTGGTGGGCAAAAGATGAAGTCTAAATCTAGATTCATGTGATCAAGACAAATCTAGCTTAAAACAGATTAATAGAGAGGAATCAACCTAATTAAGCACTCACAAACCCTAATTAAGCTTCTAAATTCTCATAATCTACCACATCTAAGAACTCTAAAAGATCTACTCACTCATCATCATAGAGAACACCAAATCACAAGAGTAAATGATGCTAAACATGATTAAGAAGGAGATTAGAGAAGAAATTAAGAGGTAAATATAAAACTTTGATTAAAATGATAGACTTGTTCTTACAAAAACTGAAAAACTCTTAAAACTAAGCAAGAACAAGACTTGATGCTAAAAACATTAGATTAAGCCTATTTATAGTAAATGACAAAAACCATAAAATAATGGCAAAGTTGTAAATACGAGGAAGTTTGGAGTGACCGGTGTGGATGACCGATGCTCCTCTCAGGTGCTTTACATCGGTCAGCTGATGACCGATGCGGATAATCGATGTGAATCTTTGGACACTCGGTTGGATCTCATCGGTCATTCTTGACCGATGCTTTTAACTGATGCAGGTGTCATGTCTCTTCTCATCGGTCACAATTGACCGATGCAGATGACCGATGTGATTCACCCGCTTCTCTGTTGCTTTGCATCGGTCACCAGTGACCGATGTGCTTCATGCCATGACCGATGGAACACCAGAAATCGCCTCCCTTAGTTCCTTTTGCTCCTTCTCAGCTTGGCTAACTCCTTAAACCATTCCTACACTTCCTTCTTGCTCCCAATAGCTTCTTAAGTACCTTAAAACATCCTTAATGCATAGAGAATGCAAACTACAACCTAAATGCAACCTAAGTCTAAAAGGAAAGGAAAATGGGACTAAAGAGAAGAAAAATATGCAAAAGGAGACCAAAACATAATCTAAATGCAAGCTTTTATGATGCAAATGTATGAGATATCACATCTCATATCTTCTGCTAATCTTTCCCCTTCTCTGACAGGTTTCACATCTTGTAATGAATACATGTGCATCCTAGAATATAGTTGGCCACCAGAAGCCTTCTTGAAGAACTTTGGAGACTGTTTTGAAAGTGGCAAAGTGTCCAGCATACTCAGAGCCATGACAATAAAACAGGACGTCTGGAACCTCAGCTTCTGCTATGGATCTCCTGTAAATCCCATCTGAACAATGTCTGTAAAGATATGGCTCATCCCAGTAGAATCTCTTAAGTTCTTTCAAGAACTTCTTCTTAGCATACCCCTTGAAATCATGTGGTTCATCCCCTGCAGCTAAGTAGTTGGCAATATCAGCATACAAGGATCACTTGGGATCAGTTACAGCAAATACTTGTTTTTCAAAAGTAGCTCCCAAGCTAGCACAAATCATTGCCGGTGTCTGTGTAGGGTGACGAGCATCACCAATAGGGGTGGTGATCATCACTGGGGTTGTATCGCGTCTTGATCGCGAGTCTGCTGAATTGGTGACGAACATCACCCTCCTGGTGTCGCTCGTCACTGCCCTATAGTTGCGAGAAAATTGCAGGTTATCAATACTTTCTTCCTGCACTCGAGTCTCAGTCAAATAAACATTCTCCTCAGGCAAAAAATCATTGATTGGGACATCAGCTTCAATCCTAATCCTGGAGAGATGATATGCTACTCCATTCTCAAAATTTTTCTTGTCCTTAACTTCAATGTCAATATCTTGGAGAAGCAGAATCCATCTCAACAACCTTGGCTTTGCATCCTTCTCCTGCATCAAGTACTTCAGTGCTGAATGGTCTGTATGGAGCACGACCTTGGAGCCAACAAGGTACTGGCGAAACTTCTCAAAGGCAAAGACCACTGCCAACAGTTCCTTCTCAGTAGTAGCATAGTTCTTCTAAGCTTCGTCCAATTGATATAACTGCATATTCCATGTGTTTTGCATACATATAAGTTAGTCTCTCGCGCATATACATTGCATTTTAGACTAGTTTGCATCGCTTTAGGTCCTAGAGTATTCTTGCACCAGCATATGCATATTTATTGCATTTTGCATCACATAGAGGTTGTTTTCGGCTACTTTGGAGTCTTGGAGGGTTCTTGGACGGGCTAAGGCTCGTGAGGAGATTCGTGGGACTCGGAGGATTCAGGAATGCTTGCTAAGGATCAGAGATCGAGAAGTGGATCAAGCATGGCCGGTCGATCTAGATGAGATCGACCAGAAGATCGAGTAGTCCAGCCGATCCAAGGGAACTGATCGAGACGGAGATCGAGTGAAGAGATCGATCGAGGAGTACGGACGTGAATGACGCGATGCAGAGCGAGAGTCAGATCGAGTCCACCACTCGATCCTCCAAAGATCGACTCCAAGATCGAACGAAGCACGCGATCCGCTGAAGAAGATCGAGACATAGACAAAGCTGAAGGCACGATGTCCGAAGATGATCGAGCGAGATGCTCGATCTCGAGGTCGATCTCAGTGCACTTTAACCATTTTTGGCCGCTAGCGAGGGGGGGACCATCGAGCTGTTTGGCCTATTTCGGGAAGGTGGCGATGATGCTTTTAGGGACGTTTTTTCACTATATCATTTTCATCTTTTTCTCTCTGTTCGAAGGCGATTTCGCCATTATTAGACTTTGAAGCTTTGTTCTTGAATCTTTGAATCGTTTAAGTTTAAATCCATTGTTCTTTATGTTTATGAGTTCATCGCTTATGCTTTGCTTTGTTTACTTAATGTGTAGTGAGTAGTTTAATAGGGTTTAGGGGTTGAGAGGATTCAGAGGGGTCGAAAAGGGTTTTCAAGTTTGGTGTTTTCTTGTTCTTCATGGCTTTCTCTTCTAGGATGTCGAGTTCTTAAGGCTTAAAGAGTCTCACGCCAAGATCTTTATGATCAGAGAGGTCTCTTACCTTGACAGGATCCAGAGATCTCTGAAAATCGCATCCTAGAGACTAGTTACCCATTCTCAAACGCCATGGTAGTTTAGGGGACTAGTTAAGCCGCGTGTTTATAATCTGATTTCCTTGCCCTTCAATCTATTTTTCCGGCAAACGCCATGGGTCTAGAGGAGAGAGTGAAGGAGTTATCCATACCACACGCCATGGATGGTTCTTGTTTTGTTTTCAAGGCTTAGAGGATCTCACAAAGTGAGTAGATCTAGAGTTTTCAAACCAATCTTGAACCTTTGAGACCCTTGAACATGAATCTCAACCCTAGACCCTCTTTCTTAGTATTCTTACATCTCTGTTAATCATTCGCTTGTTACTTGCTGCATCCTGGTCATTAGTTTTGTTGCATTTGAACTTTTAGATGAGATCGATCGTTGTTGCTTGATCTAGTGGTCGATCCTGTTGTCGGTCCACTAGTCGAATTTTATAAATTCATAGCTTTGCATTTTAATCATTATGTTTGTTCGTCGTGGTAGTTCACTCGTTCTTGGTAATTTTAAAATAGTTTTGCCTTGCATTTAGTCGTTGCATCTAGTTTTTAGAATTTTCACAAAACCGTTCATCATTTGCCTAGCTTTACTCGAACTTTGCATTCTCATTGCACCTTCTAGCTCCTAGGTTGGATTGATTCCTCTTGCATGCTATACTACGACTGTGTGCTGCTTGAGTTTTGATAACCTCTTGTTGCATTGCATCACTCCCTTTTTACATTGCTAAAAAGCTGTTATCAAATGGCGCTGTTGCCGGCCTAGGAGTGTTTAGAAAGCATTGAGATTTGGGGTTAAGTAAAGACTAAGCATTTCTTTTTCTTTTGGGTTACTAATTTCTCTACTCTCAAACTTGTGTTTCTCAGGTACATGAATCTTCGTTCAAGGGGAGACAACAATCTACTTCAACCCTTGGACAACATTCACAACTCGGTCATTCAAGACAAAGAAGAGTACGAGAGCAAGCTAGAGCTTTTGAGGAGATTGTTCAGCAAGGTTCAGCGGATTTTGAAGCGATGGCTGAGCACGAGCATCCAGAAGGACCTCCTCCAGCTCACGGAGCAGTGGGAAGGGGTAATGGAAACCCCCAACACGCGGCTAGACCCCCAAGGATCATAGGAGCGGGAGATGCTCCCAACACACATCACAATAGGTTTGGGATCACTCCTCCTCCTGTACAGAACAACAGCTTCGAGATTAAGCCAGGTTTCATCTTAATGGTGCAAAACAATAAGTTTCACGGACTAGCAATGGAAGATCCCTTGGAGCACCTTGATAACTTCGAACAAGTATGTGGGATGATCAAGATAAATGGCGTATCCGAAGATGCTTTTAAGCTGCGTCTCTTTCCATTTTCTCTTGGAGACAAGGCTAGACATTGGGAGAAGACACTTCCACAAGGCACCATTACATCTTGGGCTGAGTGTAAGAAGGCTTTCCTCTCAATTTTTTTCTCTAGCACCAGAACAGCAAGGCTGAGAAGCGAGATCAGCGGCTTCACTCAAAGGAACAATGAGACTTTCAATGAAGCCAAGGAGCAGTTCAAGGACTACACTATCCAATGTCCTCACCACGGCTTCAGCGAAGAGACTCTTCTAAGCACCATCTACCGTGGAGCTTCACCCAAGATTCGCTTGTTGCTTGACACGGCTAGTAAGGGAAACTTCCTTGGTCAAGAGGTAGAAGAAGGCATGGAGCTGATTGAGAACTTGGTATTGAGTGACGGCAACTATGCTGAAGATTACGACCGTGCACCGAGAGGTTCTGAGCTAGAGTCTCACAAGAAAGAGCATAAGTCATTACATGAGAAGATTGATAAGCTGGTGTTGGCTAATCAGAAGCATGTTCACTTTGTTGGTGAAGCGGATGAAACCTTAGAGGAGCTTGAGTTGAGTCAGGAAGAAGCCAACTGGGTGGCGGGTCAAAACAACTACAAACCTCAAGGGCATTCACAAGGCTACAACCAGAACAACAATCTCTCTTACCGTAGCACCAACGTCGCGAACCCTAAGGATCAAGTGTACCCTGCTCAGCAAGCAAAGCCTTTCGTACCATATAACAAAGGTTTTCAGCCGAGTGGTGGTTTCCAAGGGCAAGGGCCGAACACCTTCCAAGGACAACAGCAAGGAAACAAGGGTTATACACCAATGTACCCTCCGGGCTTTGTACCTCAACAACAACCGATGCAACAACAACAAGTTGATCCTCTCCAAGCTATGTTTCAACAATTGATCCAAGGGCAAGCATCTACAAATCAGAAGTTTGCCGAGATGAATACTCGTTTAGACTCGTCTCTCACGGATTTCTCTACTCAGATTACAAACTTGAATAACAAGATCAAGCAGCTAGAGAAGGGAAAGGCGAGTACAAGCGGTCAGAATAGCTTACCGGGCAAGTGTGAGCAGAATCCCAAGGAATACGCCAATGCTATTACGCTAAGGAGTGGGAAAGAGCTTGCACCTACGGTTACTCCAAAGACCAACGAGGACGTTGTAATTCAAGAGGGGGAGGGTAAGCTTTCAGCCGATGATGAGATAACCTTTGACAATGTTTGGATTCAAGGACCAAGGAGAGGTGAGAAAGCGGTTGTTGAGAAGAAAGCAGAGCAAGCTACTAAGGAGAAGGATACTTATGTACCTCCACCGTATATACCTAAACTACATGTTCCTGGCCGCTTCAAGAAGCAACTCATAGAGAAGCATAGAGTCTTGTTTGAGAAGCACCTTAAGGACATAGAGATAAAGCTACCTCTCGTGGACTGCCTTGTAATGATGCCTAAATGCGCCAAATTCTTCAAAGATACGCTCGCGAAGAAGAATAAGGAAAGCAAAGAAGTGCTTGTTCTTAGTGAGGAGTGTAGTGCTGTGATACACAAGGAGATAGTCCCTAAGAAGTTGGGAGACCCTGGAAGCTTCACTATACCTTGCGCTTTAGGTCCTTTGGAGTTCAAGAGTTGCCTTTGTGATCTCAGAGCTAGTATAAATCTGATGACTCATTCCGTGGCAAAGAAGCTTGGCTTTACCCGTTTCAAGGATTGTAGAATCTCGTTGGTACTAGCTGACAGAAGTGTGAGGTTACCCGTGGGTTTGCTTGAGGACTTGCCAGTAAGAATCAGTGGAGTAAACGTGCCCACAGACTTCGTTGTGTTGGAAATGGACGAAGAGCCTAAGGATCCACTCATTCTCGGTAGACCTTTATTAGCCACCGTCGGAGCCATCATAGACGTCAAGAATGGGATGATTGCTCTGCACTTGGGTAAAGATATAAGGCTGGACTTCGATATCAACGAGGTTCTGAAGAAGCCTACGATAGAAGGGCAAGCTTTCTACATTGAAACGTTAGATGCCTTAGCGGATGAGTTGCTAGAGGAGTTGGCTCAGGAAGATCATTTGAAGCTGGCATTGACAAAGGAGCCAGGAGAGTTCGGTTACGTGGATCAGAGGACTCAGGAAAACGTCAACTTGCTTGATTCAAGGAAGGCTGTGCTAAAAGATGAAGGCGTTTTCCTAGAGATCAACTCCGAGATCGATGACATTACTCGATCCAGGGGTCAAATCGACAAGACAATCGAGAGCACAACTCGATCCGGTGCAGTAATCGACAGTCAGATCGAGGAGGGTGATCGATCCAGGAAAACAATCGAGTCCAAGATCCAGAGAGGTCTTCCGATCAGTTTGGGGTCTAATCCGGAGATCGACTCAGCGTCTCGATCTCTCACTCGATCCACATTAAATCGAGTGAGTGAATCGAGCAAAACTGCTCGATCTAGATGACATCGAGAGTAAGATCGACTGGACAACTCGATTTCAGAAGGGATAACGGTTGGAGAAAGCAGCCTCCAGGGTCATGTCCCAGGATCTAAGGAAGGTTCCAAGGAGGAAAACAGCAGCAACAGCCACGAGGATGATTGGAGTGAGCTGTTAGCCCCAAAGGTGGACCTTAAGGAGCTCCCAAAAGGGTTAAGGTACGCTTTCTTAGGGCTTAACGAAACCTATCTTGTGATTTTGAATGAAAACTTAAGTGATGATGAGTTGTACTCACTCTTAACTGAGTTGAGAAAGTATAGGAAGGCCATTGGGTACTCTCTAAGTGACATCAAGGGCCTTTCACCGATGCTTTGCACTCATAGGATTTACTTGGATAATGAGAACGCCTCTTCTATAGAACATCAAAGGCGTTTGAATCCTAATTTGAAAAAGGTTGTTAAGAAAGAGATTCTTAAGCTGCTAGAAGCTGACGTGATCTATCCCATAAGTGACAGCTGATAGGGTCAGGTTTTACCCAAATAAAACTACTGCAAGTGCACAGCAAAAGCAGTTGTAGTACAAGGGGTTATCGAATCCCAAGGGAGTATGTAAACCACACTAGCGATTATAGATTCAGATTAAGCTAAGCGATAAATAATGAATGTAATGCAAAAAAGTAAAATAAATGCAAGAGGGCGTTTTTATGCTTGTTCTTAAAGTTCAGAAGGCTAAAGGCGCTAAGTCAGGACAGTTCGCAGGTTGAATCTGAGAGTGTAGAATGCATGCAATCAGGAATGAATTAAAACCGTCTTGAACATGAATCACAAAGATATAACTAATCAATTCTCATTGCAGAAGTCATCTATGTCTAAATCACAGAGTTTCAAATCTCTTTGCAAACCCTAACAACCTAAACATGCAGTAATGATCAGGTTCAATTGTTCACAAAACTCCTAAGCCAAATCTCTTTGTACTAGGGCGTTTTGCTCATCTAATACTAGTTCAGGTGATTAATAATGCTCTCACATCTATCAAAAACCTAGGGTTTCGAAATCCAGATGATGTGTCTAAGAAATCGATATGAATGCAAGCACAGATGAAGAACCAATGAATTTCCTATAAGTTTTTAGCAATTCTACAAACTCTTCTTCAACCTTTGAAAAGCCCTAACTTAACTAACAAACTACTCAGACATGGTGATTTGAGAAAACATCAGGAAAAGAATAGATTGCATAAAAGAAATAAGAAGTAGAAATAAAGGAGTTCGAAATCTGCTCTGAAGGAGTCTGATTTGTCTCTCCAAAAGCTCTTCTACAAATCTCTCTCTAAAGCTCTCCAAAATAATAAGATACAAGATAGATGCCAAAATAATGGCTGAAAAACCTAATATACAAGCTAAAACACGATCTGGGGTCTTTTTGTAAATACTAGAACTTTTGGGCCAAAACTGCAATTTCTTCCCAATCTTTTAAAAACAGGCCACGACCTCCTTCCTTGGTGGGTGACGAGCGTCACCAGCTTGGTGACGAGCGTCACCATATGGCATACTTTCTTCTTCGAGCTAGGTGCTTCGTGGCTTCCACTCAGAATGCTCCAAAAGGTTCCAAAATCTCCAATTATGCTCCAGACATGCTATAACCTGCAAAGACTCTTCTAGGACTCTAAAAAGACCAAAAAGACTCAATAAAAAGAACTTATATCATGGTTAAAAACCATAAAAACCATGATATATCAACTCCCCCAGACTTAGCTTTTGCTTGCCCTCAAGCAAACATTAGACAAAGAATAAGGTCGAGGTTTGAAAACAAGAAACAGTCAGTCAGTCATCAGAAACACCACACTAGTTAGAGCTTTCGAATCCACATACCACATAGTCAACACAAGATCAAATTTCAGCCTAATTATCACAAGCTTAGCAAATCTTTCAAGTCCAGTCCAAACCCCTTCAAGAAATCCGAAATTTCTACTGTTAACTCCTTATTTTTTTATCTATGTGTGAAATCTCATCAAGGCTATATCATCTCAATCACTTTACAGATTCTTTTCTCTTCCTAACAACTGAACAAATCAATCTCAACACAGCTCTCCTATTTTCTCTTCCCTTAATCTTTTTCCTTAGGATATTTTCGATTTTTCACTTCTTTTTCTCAACTTTTTCAGTCTAAGATATGGTGCTACTCAATACTTGTGTTCCTTGTGAGGAGACAGGTTCTTGAGTGTGTTCACTACTGTTGTTCATTGTGAGGAGACAGGGTCATGAATGCACCATTCTTTGGACTTAATTTCTTTTAAAAACTACATCAGGGAAGATCAAAGAGAGATTGTATTTTATCCTTATTGTCAGTGCTTAAAGAGAGAATCAAGATCAATAAGAATCAATCACCAAGACAAGAAATTTAAAGTTCATTAAGGTGGAGCTAACAGCAAATTTTCCAGATTCTCTAAGAACCTAAACCTTCATTGCTAGACTGATCTACCTATGACTTTCAACTTAGTAAGACTTGTAATCAACTACTGTGGCAATGGTTCTTATCAGCAAAAACGTCCTATGGTTAGTTCCAAGAAAAACTCACAATTTCAAATTTTTGACTCTAGAAAAACAGGTTTTTGACTCAACTTTAAGACTCTATAAACATGACACAAAGCACACAACGTCAGTAACCACCTCCCCCAGACTTAAACAACACTGTCCCCAGTGTTATTAAGCCAAGAGTAGGTCAAAATGAAGCATGAGAACGTGTAAAACCAAAGTGGAAAAGTGGTACCTCGCGAAGGAGCTAGTGACGAGCGTCACCATATTGGTGACGAGCGTCACTACTCTGAAACTTCAGAAATCGTCATGTTGGATGTTTAAATGCTATGCCATCATGTGTAGTCCGAAGTCAAACTGTAAGAGCACTCAAAACACACATCAAAACATCCAAACAAAGCATAATCCATGGTCCAACAAGTTCACAAGACATCATCCAAGCAAACTGAACAAAGTGACTCTTTTTTTTTTTTCGATTTTTTTTTTTTTGGTGTTTTTGGGGTTTTTTTTTTTTAGCTATGTAATAGAAAACTAAACTAATATATGAAAAAGAAAACTTACCAGTGGGTTGCCTCCCACTAAGCGCTTGTTTAAAGTCATTAGCTCGACTTTGATTGCTGTTCAGACAGCTGGTGGAACAGAAGGTGGCATTGAATGCCTTGGAGGAGAATGTCTCCTCATCCATGGTGGTTTGTAAGCAGTAGATGTATGAACACTTCCAAGAAAGTGAGGAACATCAGCAGAGTGGGTCGTGACTGTGGGTGGGACATTTCGTTTTCCTGCAGAATCATCAAAAGAAACACCAAGCTTTCTTTGCTTAGTTGCAGGTTTCTGGGTTGTGGACTGTTGAATTTTCGGATTGGCAACATATGATGGACTTGTAACTGTAAAATCACGTTGCTGCTTTGTGTTCAGGTTGGTGACGAGCGTCACCAGGTCAGTGACGCTCGTCACTGACTCTACAGTTCGAGTTTCTGCAGTTTTCCTGCAATTCAGCTCTGCAAGTGTTGCTTCCATCACAAACACGTCTTCCTCCAGCAATTTGGCATTCATTGGAACCTCTTTTTCAAGCCTAGTCATGAAGATATGATCCTCACTGCAATCCTCAAACCCAACAGCTTCTGCAGAAGTTTCAGATATTGGCTCTTCAACAGCCATCTTGCTCACTTGCCTACTAATATCTGATTCATTGACACACTCAGCAATAGTGTCTTCTGAATGCTCCATGACAGTCTCTTCATCTCTAGAAGTTCTTACAGAAAAAGTCTGACCATCAATGGTAGAACTCTTTCTTAACTTATCCATGTCAAAGTTCATGACAACATCACCAAGATCAAGCTCAATGTTCCCCTTTCTAACATCATTGATGGCTCCAGCAGTAGCCAAGAATGGTCTTCCCAGAATAAGAGGATCTTTAGGTTCTTCAGCATATTTCAGAACCACAAAATCTGTAGGAATTATGCAGCCTTCAATGTTAACATGAACATTCTCTAACATGCCTTCTGGGGTCCTTATGGATCGATCTGCTAGGATGAGAGAGATCCCAGCTGGCTTGAAATCAGTCATTCCAAGTCTAGCAGCAACAGAGAAAGGCATCAAGTTAATACTTGACCCTAGATCACATAGAGAGTGGGGAAAACGTCCTGCAGATATTGAGCAATCAAGCACAAAGGTCCCTGGATCAGATAGCTTCTCTGGAACTCTGCTTTGAGTGATGGTATTGACTTGTTCAGAAACAGTCACCTTCTTCTTCTTCTTTGGAACTGTGCCTAAGAGAATTGCACTGATGTCTCTGGTAAGCAATGCTCCTTCCTCAGGACTTACACCATTCACAACCATTCTCTTTACATACCTTTTTAGAGCTGGTGAAAGCTTGACTGCACCAACAAGAGGGATCTCAAGCATCAGCTTGTCTATCATAGCTTTACATCTGGCTTCTTCTATCTCCTGTTTAGACTTCCTAGGATGCTTGGGGAATGGTGTTTTGGGTTTATAGACACGTTCCTGGTCATAATTTGCAGTTACAGGTGAAGCAGCTTTGTTCTGGGGTGGGTGACGACCGTGACCAGGGGGGTGATGCTCGTCACTCACTTGTGACAACCCCCGATACCCTTGTAGGTTGGTGACGAGCGTCACTCCTCCTTGGTGACGCTCGTCATTCACCTCTGAGACAGAAAAATTTTCATCTTCAGACTCCATGAGTTGCACGATCTGTTCTGCACTCAACCTCTTTTTCTGCACTGTTTTAAGCTCCTTTTCATTCCTGACTGTGATGGCATTAACCTGATGCTTGGGATTGATATCAGTCCTTCCAGGAAGAAATCCCTCTTGCCTTTGAACAGCTCCTGCAGTTTGAGCAACCTGCACATCAAGCTTCTTCGTGTGAGAGTTCAGGCTCTCAATTTTTCCATTCAGGTCTTGATACAGCGAATCTAGCTTGCCATTGAAGTTCATTGTCATCTTCTGCTGTCCTTCAAGTACCTGCTCCAGCATAGCTTCCATTTTATTGTCTTGTGGAGGTGCAGTTTGGTAGGAAGAAGAACCAAAATTCCTGCTGTTTTGGTAAGGTTTCTCAACTTCAGTCTTCTGGAATGGGGGCTTAGGAGTGTAACCAGGCGTGCTCTGTCCTCCTGTAAAGGTACTCTGCTGATTATTGCTGTTGTAGCCTCTGTTCCATTGCTGATTTCCAAACTTTTGGATCTGAAAACCCCCTCCATTGATGAAATTAACATCTTTATGCTCAAATTCTTCAGGATTTTCGAAACTCTCCACTTCTGCAGCGAATTGGACTGACTTCTTTCCCACCAGAAGGCTGTGCATGCTGTCTAACTTAGCTTTAACTTCAGCTATTTGGTTTCCATCATTCAAACCAGCCTGCTGCTTTCTCTGAAAATCTGCATTCTTAGTGCTGTTACTGCAAGCCAAGTTTTCAATCAATCTTACAGCTTCTTCTGGTCTGTTGGTGTTGAAGTTTCCTGCACTTGCTGCATCCAGTGCCATCTGATATTTCCAGTCAATGCCTCTGAAGAAGATCCCAAGTAATTGCACCTGACTGAAACCATGATGAGGACAGTCCCTTTGATAAGACTTGAACCTGATCCAAGAAGCCTTAAAAGCTTCAGTAGGGCCTTGTGTAAAGGAAGCAATTTTCGTCTTCATGTCCTCTGACCTTGAATCATCATAGAAGTTATTCAGAAAGGCGTTCTTAGTGTCTTCGCAAGTGGTCAATGAAGCAGGTTCCAGTTGCTTCAGCTAATATGCAGCTTCTCCTCCAAGAGAGTAAGGAAAAAGCTTGCAGAACAGGAAATCATTGCTGACTCCATTAGCTTTGACACTGGAAGCTAAATCCTCAAACCTCTCTATGTGATCCATAGGATGCTCATGAGGTAAACCATGGAATGGATGCTGGCCAACCAGCTGATAGTAGACTGGTTTAACCTCAAAATCGTTCCTCTGGAAGGCAGGAGGTCGGATTGCAGCTCTGTTGGCATAGAACTGATCAGGTCTGTTGTAGTCACCTAGAGTCCTCTGAACAAAACGCCCAGCAGCGTTATTGACAGCAGCAGGGACCCCCACGTTCTCAGCCATTTGCTGAACCTGCTGTTCAACAATGACATTCCCCTCTTGATCAATTCTCTGCCCCTCTACGTTCTTCCTGTTTCCTTCCCTGTCAACCAAGTGACCTTCTGCATCTTCAACCAAGATAAGTGGAGCGACCATTGTAGATTGCTTCTTAGCTTTCCTGTTAGTTCTCTCCAACCTAGCAAGCTCGTCGATGCTCAAAGTCACAAGCTCCTTCTCTTTGTTGCTTCTGGTTCTGCGATTAGGCATACACCTGAAACAGGAACAAAGAAAAGTAGCTGAAAATCAGTAAACAAATAAAAACTTAGACAAAATCCTAATACTAAAAATCGATAGGCAGCTATTACTCCCCGGCAACGGCGCCAAAAACTTGATAGGGTCAGGTTTTACCCAAATAAAACTACTGCAAGTGCACAGCAAAAGCAGTTGTAGTACAAGGGGTTATCGAATCCCAAGGGAGTATGTAAACCACACTAGCGATTATAGATTCAGATTAAGCTAAGCGATAAATAATGAATGTAATGCAAAACAGTAAAATAAAAGCAAGAGGGCGTTTTTATGCTTGTTCTTAAAGTTCAGAAGGCTAAAGGCGCTAAGTCAGGACAGTTCGCAGGTTAAATCTGAGAGTGTAGAATGCATGCAATCAGGAATGAATTAAAACCGTCTTGAACATGAATCACAAAGATATAACTAATCAATTCTCATTGCAGAAGTCATCTATGTCTAAATCACAGAGTTTCAAATCTCTTTGCAAACCCTAACAACCTAAACATGCAGTAATGATCAGGTTCAATTGTTCACAAAACTCCTAAGCCAAATCTCTTTGTACTAGGGCGTTTTGCTCATCTAATACTAGTTCAGGTGATTAATAATGCTCTCACATCTATCAAAAACCTAGGGTTTCGAAATCCAGATGATGTGTCTAAGAAATCGATATGAATGCAAGCACAGATGAAGAACCAATGAATTTCCTATAAGTTTTTAGTAATTCTACAAACTCTTCTTCAACCTTTGAAAAGCCCTAACTTAACTAACAAACTACTCAGACATGGTGATTTGAGAAAACATCATGAAAAGAATAGATTGCATAAAAGAAATAAGAAGTAGAAATAAAGGAGTTCGAAATCTGCTCTGAAGGAGTCTGATTTGTCTCTCCAAAAGCTCTTCTACAAATCTCTCTCTAAAGCTCTCCAAAATAATAAGATACAAGATAGATGCCAAAAGAATGGCTGAAAAACCTAATATACAAGCTAAAACACGATCTGGAGTCTTTTTGCAAATATTGGAACTTTTGGGCCAAAACTGCAATTTCTTCCCAATCTTTTAAAAACAGGCCACGACCTCCTTCCTTGGTGGGTGACGAGCGTCACCAGCTTGGTGACGAGCGTCACCATATGGCATACTTTCTTCTTCGAGCTAGGTGCTTCGTGGCTTCCACTCAGAATGCTCCAAAAGGTTCCAAAATCTCCAATTATGCTCCAGACATGCTATAACCTGCAAAGACTCTTCTAGGACTCTAAAAAGACCAAAAAAACTCAATAAAAAGGATTTATATCATGGTTAAAAACCATAAAAACCATGATATATCAACAGCACGTGGGTTTCTCCCTTACACGTGGTGCCTAAGAATGGAGAGATCACGGTCATTAAGAATGACAAAGATGAGCTTATACCTACTAGGACTATTACTGGACATCGTATGTGTATTGATTATAGGAAGCTTAATCTTGCTACTAGAAAGGATCATTTTCCCTTGCCTTTTATTGATCAAATGCTTGAAAGACTAATCACCCCTACTATTGCTTTCTTGATGGATATAGTGGATTTTGCCAAATACCAATCCATCCAAATGATCAGGAGAAGATGACCTTTAAATGCCCCTATGGCACCTTCGCTTATCGAAGGATGCCATTCGGGTTGTGTAACGCACCGGCTACGTTTCAGCGGTGTATGATGTCGATCTTCTTCGATCTAATAGAAGAGATGGTAGAGGTGTTTATGGATGACTTCTCGGTCTATGGTGCGTCCTTTTCTGTGTGTTTGTTGAATCTTTGCAAGGTACTAAAGCGTTGTGAGGAAACAAACTTGATGCTTAATTGGGAAAAATGCCACTTCATGGTGAAGGAAGGGATCGTGCTTGGCCATAAGATATCAGAGAAGGGTATTGAGGTTGACAAGGCTAAGGTTGAAGTGATGATGAGTCTTGAGCCGCCGGTTAACGTCAAAGGAGTTAGAAGTTTCTTGGGACACGCCGGCTTCTACAGGCGCTTCGTCAAGGATTTTTCTAAGATTGCACGCCCTCTTACGGCTGTTGTGCAAGGAAGCTAATTTCGTCTTCGATGAGGAATGTTTGCAAGCTTTCGTGACCATCAAGGAGGCTCTAGTATCCACGCCTATAGTGCAAGCACCAGACTGGGCTCTACCTTTCGAGATTATGTGTGATGCTAGTGACTACGCCGTGGGAGCCGTTCTAGGTCAAAGGAAAGATAAGAAGCTGCACGTGATTTACTATGCTTCAAGAACCTTGGATGACACGCAAACAAGGTACACCACGACGGAAAAGGAGCATATTGGCAGTAGTGTTTGCCTTTGAGAAATTCCGGTCATACCTCGTGGGTTCCATGGCCATTGTCTACACAGATCACGCGGCTTTGCGCTACATCTATTCCAAGAAGGACACTAAGCCGAGGCTTTTGAGATGGATTCTTCTTCTTCAGGAGTTTGACATGGAGATCAAAGACAAGAAAGGGATAGAGAACGGCGTATCTGACCATCTCTCTCGGTTAAGAATCAACGAGTCTCTTCCTTTATATGATTCTCTCCCCGAGGAACAACTCATGGCGATCACTACGGCTGTTTGTGGGAACCTAGAAGGGCAGTTTGAGGAAGTTCTGAGCTTCAAAGAGGAGGATCTCCCGTGGTACGTGGATATTTTGAACTACTTGGCATGTGGGGAAGAGCCTTCGCATCTTGACAACTACCATAGGAAGAAGTTCATGAGGGACGTGAGCCACTACTATTGGGATGACCCTATTTATACAAGAGAGGTGTTGATAGCTGATGTTATTGCATATTGCATACATTTTGCATACTCATTAGTTAGCTTTTCATGCATTTGTATCACGTTTTAGGTTAGATTACATCACTTAGGGTCCTGGAGCATTCTTGCATCAGGATACGCATTTTCCTTGCATTTTGCATCACATTCAGGTTGTTTCTGGCTGCTTTGGAGTCGTGGAGGTTCGTGGACATATTGAGGCTGATGTAGCAGTTCGGGGGAGCTCGGATATATGCTAAGGATCAGATATCGAGGAGCAGATCGAGCATGGCCGGTCGATCTAGGAGTTGATCGACCAGAAGATCGAGCCAACCAGGCGATCCAAGGAGAATGATCGAGACAAGGATCGAGTGAAGCAATCGATCAAACGGTACAGACGTAAATGACGCCATGCAGAGCGAAAGTCAGATCGAGTACACCACTCGATCCAGCCGAAGATCGATACCGAGATCGGATGCAACACTCGATTCGCCGATGATGATCGAGACCCAGATCGAGCCAAAGACACGATGTCCGGATATGATCGAGAGAACCGCTCGATCTTGGAATCGATCTCTGTCCTTTCAACCGTTTTTGGCCGCTAGCGAGGGGGGGACCATTAGCTTGTTTCGGCATTTTAGGAAGGCGGCGACGTCCTTTTTCTGACAATAACTTTAGATCCTTATCTTTTTCCGTATGTTTTCTCTCTTGTTTTCAAAAAGAACACCATTATTGAACTCGCGTTTTTCTTAAGCTTTGTTATCGAATCATTTCCGTTTCAATCTAGTTTTCTTTTCATGTTCATCGTCTCGCTTCACATGCTTTGCTTGATTTACTCTTTGTGTAGCGAGTAGTTTATTTGGGTTCGGGGTTGAGAGGATTAAGGGGTCTAAAGGGTTTCGATCTTGGGGTTTTTCTAAACGTTTTCAATGGCTATCTCTTCTAAGGTGTTGATATCTCAATGCTTGAAGACTCTCACGCCAAGAGCTTCATGATCCGAGAGGTTCCTTACCTTGACAGGATTCAGGAGCCTCGGAAGATCACACCTTAGAGACTAGTTACCCCTTCCCAAAAGCCATGGAAGTTTGAGGGATTAGTTAAGCCATTCGTTTGAAATCTGTTTTCCTTGCCCTTCGACCTCTCTTTCCACCAAAAGCCATGGGTTTGGAGGAGAGGATGAAGGGGTGATCTATACCGAAAGCCACGGATAGATCTTGCTTAGTTTTCAAGGCTTAGAGATCCTCACCAAGTGAGTCGGTTTAAAGTTTTAAACCCAAGGTCGAACCTTTGAAACCCCTGACCATGAATCTCAACCCTAGGCCCTTTCTCTTAGCATCTTTACATCTTATCTCGTCTTTCGCTTGATCTCTGATAGCATCCTGGTCCTTAGTTTTACTGTTCTTGCATTTTTAGACGAGATCGATTGTTACTGCTCGATCTAGTGGTCAATCTCATGGTCGATCCACTAGTCGAATTTTAATAATTCGAAGCTTTCTCCTTTAATTATTCTGTTTGTTTCTCGTGGTAGTTTCTTCTTTTCTAGTATTTTTAAAATAGGTTTCATTCCATTTAAGTTGCTGCATCTAGATTTTAGAGATTTTCTCATAAATCATCTCATTTCGCTTAGATTTGCATTAGTCCTTGTATTCTCTGTGCAACCTCTATCATCCTAGGCATGGATTGACTCTCTCTTGCTTGCTGTACTACAACATGTCTTGCATTTGAGTTTGATAACCTCACTGCAATTTAACCCTTGCTCAAAAAGTGTTTATCAAATGGCGCCGTTGCCATCCTAGGACTGTTTAGAGAACATAGAGATTTGGAACTTAGCAAAGACTAAGTCTTTACCTTTTCAAGTTACTAATCCTTCTACTCTCAAACGTGTGTTTTCAAGTACATGAATCTTCGTTCAAGGGGAGACAACAATCTACTACAACCCTTAGACAACATTCATCAACTTGGTCACTCATGGCAAAGGAGAGTCAGAGAACAAACAAGAGCCTTTGAGGAGATTGTACAGCACGGTTTGGTTGACTTTGAAGCTATGGCTGAACACGAGCATCCAGAAGGACCTCCTCCAGCTCACGGGGCAGCAGGACGGGGCAATGGAAACCCCCAACACGCGGCTAGACCCCCAAGGATCATAGGAGCCGGAGATGCTCCCAATACTCACCACAATAGGTTTGGGATCACTCCTCCTCCTGTGCAAAACAATAACTTCGAGATCAAGCCAGGTTTCATCTCAATGGTGCAAAACAACAAGTTCCACGGCTTAGCAATGGAAGACCCCTTGGAGCACCTAGACAACTTCGAGCAAGTATGTGGGATGATAAAGATTAATGGCATATCCGAAGATGCTTTCAAGCTGCGTCTCTTCCCCTTTTCACTCGGAGACAAAGCCAGACATTGGGAGAAGACCCTCCCACAAGGCACCATCACATCATGGGCCGAGTGTAAGAAGGCCTTTCTCTCAAAGTTCTTCTCAAGCACCAGGACAGCACGGTTGAGAAGCGAAATCAGCGGTTTCACTCAAAGGAACAATGAGACATTCAACGAGGCAATGGAACATTTCAAAGACTACACGATCCAATGTCCTCATCACGGGTTCAGCGAGGAGACACTACTCAGTACCATATACCGTGGAGCTTCACCAAAGATCAGGTTGTTGCTTGACACAGCTAGCAAAGGGAACTTCCTTAGTCAGGAGGTAGAAGAGGGTATGGAGCTGATAGAAAACTTGGCATTGAGTGATGGCAATTACACTGAGGATTATGACCGTGCACCGAGAGGATCAGAGTTAGAGTCTCACAAGAAGGAGCTCAAATCTTTGCATGAGAAGATAGATAAGCTGGTGTTAGCCAATCAGAAGCATGTTCACTTTGTTGGTGAAGCTGATGAGAACCAAGAGGAGTTAGAGTTGAGCCAAGAAGAAGCCAATTGGGTGGCGGGACAGAACAACTACAAATCTCAAGGCTACAACCAAGGCTACCAGAACAACAACCTCTCTTACCGAAGCACCAACGTAGCCAACCCTAAAGATCAAGTGTACCCTGCTCAGCAAGCAAAACCTTTCATCCCTTACAACAAAGGTTTTCAACCGAGTGGTGGTTTCCAAGGTCAAGGGCATAACAACTTCCAAGGGCAACATCAAAATAACAAGGGTTATACACCTAACTACCCTCCGGGCTTTGCACCTCAGCAGCAACAACCGATGCAACAACAAGTTGATCCGGTTCAAGCAATGTTTCAACAGCTAATACAAGGGCAAGCCTCTACAAACCAGAAGTTCGCCGAGATGAACACTCGTCTAGACTCGTCTCTCACTGACTTCTCCACTCAGCTGGAGAAATTGAAAGCGAGTACGAGTGGTCAGAATAGTCTTGCGGGAAAGTGTGAGCAGAATCCCAAGGAGTATGCTAATGCCATAACGTTGAGAAGCGGTAAAGAGCTCGAACCTCCGGTCTCTACAAAGAACAACGAGGACGTTGTAATTCAGGAGGGGAGGGTAAACCTTCGGCTGATAATGATGAGATTAACTTTGACAACGTTTGGATCCAAGGGCCAAGAAGAGGAGACAAAGCAGTTGCTGAGAAGAAAGCTGAGCAAACCACTAAGGAGAAGAATGCTTATGTGCCTCCACCTTATGTACCTAAGCTGCCTTTTCCTGGCCGCTTCAAGAAGCAACTCATAGAGAAGCATAGAATCCTCTTTGAGAAGCATCTTAAGGACGTGGAGATCAAGCTACCTCTCGTTGACTGCCTTGAAATGATGCCTAAATGCGCCAAATTCTTCAAAGACACTCTCGTGAAGAAGAATAAGGAAAGCAAGGAGGTACTTGTTCTAAGTGAAGAGTGTAGTGCTGTAATACATAAGGAGATAGTCCCTAAGAAGTTGGGAGACCCTGGAAGCTTCACTATACCCTGCGCTTTAGGCCCTCTAGAGTTCAAGAGTTGCTTATGTGATCTCGGAGCTAGCATAAACCTGATGCCTCACTCCGTGGCTAAGAAGCTTGGTTTTACTCGTTTCAAAGACTGTCGGATCTCGTTGGTACTGGCTGATAGGAGTGTGAGGCTACCAGTGGGGCTGCTTGAAGATTTACCGGTGCGAATCAGTGGTGTGAACGTGCCTACGGACTTTGTCGTGTTGGAGATGGATGAAGAGCCTAAGGATCCACTCATCTTAGGGAGACCATTCCTTGCAACCGCCAGGGCTATCATAGATGTGAAGAATGGGAAGATTGCTTTACATTTGGGAAAGGAGATAAGGCTTGACTTCGACATCAATGAGGTTCTGAAGAAGCCGACCATTGAAAGGCAAGCTTTCTATATTGAAACGATGGATGCTTTAGCGGATGAGTTGCTGGAAGAGCTGGCTCTATGATGTTATTGCATATTGCATACATTTTGCATACTCATTAGTTAACTTTTCATGCATTTGTATCATGTTTTAGGTTAGATTGCATCACTTAGGGTCCTAGAGCATTCTTGCATCAGCATACGCATTTTCCTTGCATTTTGCATCACATTCAGGTTGTTTCTGGCTGCTTTGGAGTCGTGAAGGTTTGTGGACGTGTTGAGGCTGATGTAGCAGTTCGTGGGAGATCGGAAATATGCTAAGGGCCAGAGATCGAGGAGCAGATTGAGCATGGCCGGTCGATCTGGGAGTTGATCGACCAGAAGATCGAGCCAACTAGGCGATCCAAGGAGAATGATCGAGACAGAGATCGAGTGAAGCAATCGATCAATCGGTACGGACGTAAATGACGCCATGCAGAGCGAGAGTCAGATCGAGTACACCACTTGATCCAGCCGAAGATCGATACCGAGATCGGATGCAACACTCGATTCGCCGATGAAGATCGAGACCCAGATCGAGCCGAAGACACGATGTCCGGATATGATCGAGAGAACCACTCGATCTTGGAGTCGATCTCTGTCCTTTCAACCGTTTTTGGCTGCTAGCGAAGGGGGGACCATTGGCTTGTTTGGGCATTTTGGGAAGGCGGCGACGTCCTTTTCCCATAACCTTTTTAGATCCTTATCTTTTTCCTTATGTTTTTCTCTCATTTTCGTAAAGAACACCATTGTTGAAACTCGTTTTTCTCTTAAGCTTTTGTATTCGAATCATTATCGTTTAATCTAGTTTTCCTTTCATGTTCATCGTCTCGTTTCATATGCTTTGCTTGATTTACTCTATGTGTAGCGAGTAGTTTACTTTGGGTTCGGGGTTGAGAGGATTAAGGGGTCAAAAGGGTTTCGATCTTGTGTTTTTCAAAACATTTTCAAAAGCTATCTCTTCTAAGGTGTTGAGATCGTAAAGCTTGAAGACTCTCACGCCAAGAGCTTCATGATCCGAGAGGTTCCTTACCTTGACAGGATTCAGGAGCCTCGGAAGATCACACCTTAGAGACTAGTTACCCATTCCCAAAAGCCATGGAAGTTTGGGGGATTAGTTAAGCCATTCGTTTGAAATCTGTTTTCCTTGCCTTTCGACCTTTCTTTCCACCAAAAGCCATGGGTTTGGAGGAGAGGATGAAAGAGTGATCTATACCGAAAGCCACGGATAGATCTTGTTTTGTTTTCAAGGCTTAAAGATCCTCACCAAGTGAGTCGATCTAAAGTTTTTAAAACCAAGGTCGAACCTTTGAAACCCCTAACCATGACTCTCAACCCTAGACCCTTCCTTTTTAGCATCTTTACATCTATTCTCATCATTCGCTTGTTATCTGATAGCATCCTGGTCATTAGCTTTACTGTTCTTAAGATTTTAGACGATATCGATTGTTACTGCTCGATCTAGTGGTCGATCTCGTGGTCGATCCACTAGTCGAATTTTAATAATTCGAAGCTTTCTCCTTTAATTAATCTGTTTGTTTTTCGTGGTAGTTTCTTACTTTCTAGTATTTTTAAAATAGGTTTCACTCTGTTTAAGTTGCTGCATCTAGTTTTTAGAGATTTTACCATAAACTGTCTCATTTTGCTTAGATTTTCTTTAGTCCTTGCATTCTCTGTGCATTCTCTATCTCCTAGAAGTGGATTGACTCTCTCTTTCTTGCTATACTACAACATTGCTTGCATTAGAGTTTGATAACCTCTCTGCATCATAACCCGAGCTTAGAAAAACCATTTATCAAATGGCGCCATTGCCGGGGATCGAACCCGGGTCACCCGCGTGACAGGCGAGAATACTTACCACTATACTACAAGCACTTGGTGTGTGATCCGGATGCAAACGACGAGCCTATGGAGGATGAACTCGGCGATGAAGTGAACTACGGCTGTGTGCTCGCGGCTTCTTTGGTAAAATACAAGGCCTATGCCTTACGGTGCAAGGCAACCTCCTCTTACATTGGCGGTTTCCTTACTCCTCTGTTCGTGCAAGCCGGTGTGCCCATTCATGACTTTGCTCACGTCCGAAACAGAGCTTTCATGGATGAGGCATACATGAGGAATACTGATAGCTTAGGACGCACGCCAGCATAAGGGTTCTACGCCTACCTCTTCATAGATGACGAAGATAAGAAGAGAGTGTGCATCCTTCCCAACAGAGATGAAACCGAGCTGCTTGGTGTTGGGAACATCGAGTTCTTGCCCATGGAGGAAGAATGCTTTGCCCCTTTAGGAGGACCGCCTGCTTCAGCAATTGCCCCGCGTCAAAGGTCAGAGTTTCCAGGCACGGAAGATGAGATGCCCGAGGCATACACACTTCCCAAGCTAGACTTTGAGCCGAGGACAAAAACCGAGAAGTTCCTAGCATCAGTTGTGGAGATGCAACGGAAGATCAACAAGTGGCAAGGGAAGATGCTAAAGAAGCTGGGGAAGAAAGTTAAAGCACTTCAGGGAGGCACGCCTAAGTCAGCTGCAAGTCAAGAGATGCAACAACCCGAGAAGAGAAGGCTCTCAACCGGAGGAGTTGTGATCCGCGAGACCCAAGGAGACAACATTCAGCCGGCGCGCCACTCTCTCCAAGAACCAGCTGACAAAGGCAAAGCAACGATCTCTAGCTCCTCTGGAACATCCTCAAGTTCCAGCCGAGCCTAGATCAGAGGTAACAACCTTCTTCCATTGTATATAACCGCTCATGTTGTTTCTTTTGCATTGTGTTTTGTTGCTCCTTCGGATGAGTTTGCCACCGGGACGGTGTCAAGCAAGTTTGGGGGAGTATATGTGTGATTTGACTTGTGTTCTTTGATCTTATTTTCCCTTAGCATCCTTGAGTCTTAGTTCATGAACAATTGGTAAAATTTTTAAAAAATTTTCAAAGATTGATGTAGTTGCATTCATCTTTTTAAAACATGTTAGGATTGAGTCTAGAGTTTCTCATATCACCTAGGTTGTTTGCATTTTGCATAAGGGGTTAGAATTTCTTACAAAGGTTTTACTTATGAATTGTTTCAATGCCCTAGTTAGTAGTTTTCTAATGCTTTGTCTATGCTTTGAAAGTAAGTTCTTACCATGCTTGGATTACTTGTTAGGATTTTCGTTGCTTGAATTGAACTCTCATGATTTGAAACTCATTCTAATAAGTGAAAACTTTAATTTGAAATTCTAATTATCATTCTTGTGCATTTGAAAATGAACACATGGTTTTAAAATATTTAGGCTCTCTTCTTCCTTTTTACCCCTCTTTGTGAACCTAAGTAGAACTCCCTCCTTGAACCTTACCCTCCTTTGAAGCCAAATGTTCTTGTGTGACATCTTTGTGAGGCCTTCCTTTCGGTTTGAACTTGGCATAAAGTGTTAGGTTTATGCGACATGATTTGGTTTTCATATTGTTGCTAACTTTGCATTTTGAACCTAGGTATAGGTTTAGGATAAGTTTGGGGGATCATTGGGGTTGCTATCTTGTCTATTTACTCTCGGTTTCAAAGAGCTTTGTGTTTTAAGGAAAGAAATGAGGTTTTAAGTGAAAGGTTGTTTTTAAAACTAAATATGCTCTAATTTCAGGAGGTAACTCTCCCATAATAAAAAAAAAAAAAAAAAAAGAAAAAAAAGAAAAGAAAAAGAAATAAATAAAAAAAAGGCCTAAGTGCCAAATAAAGAAAAAAAAATATAAAAGAAAAAAAAATAATAAGAGAGCTACTAATAAGAAATTTCTAAAGAGCAAAAATAATTTTTAAAACCTTTTCACAAGCCTAAAAAGTCTAAAAATGTCTTTGTTTCGAATTGGGGATTGCTTAGTTTGTAAAGAAAAGGGTAGACTCTTAAGTGGTGAGTGAGGATAAAATTTCTTAAATGAGAGGGGTATAGGATCATTTGATAGTTTACATGGGTAGATGAGAATCTAATCATGTATGCATAAATTGTCTTTACCTTTAGCATTATGCACAAGTTCATCCATTTTTGAGAGAAACCCTTGTTCTGATTATAAACCCTTTTCAAATGAGATCATTCTATGCTCATAACCTTAATCCTTAGCCAAATGTGTTTTGCTTTAAAGTGCATAAGTTTGATTCATGGTTCGAATGTTAATGAATGTTAAAGGATGAGTTTCTTAATTGTTAGGAATAGGAGAGTCATGATTTGAATTTCTTTGTGTGATGAGTATGGCTAAGTTCTATGGAGTATGAGTGTAAGCATAGCATTTTAGAACTGTTAACTAGGACATTGAGATTGATTCATTTGAAAGGCACCTTTGCAAAAAGTTTAAAACCCCACTCATTTTTCTTAAAACCTCTCTTCCTTACTTATTTTATGTTGCTTGAGGGCAAGCAAGAAGTAAGTTTGGGGGAGTTGATGTTATTGCATATTGCATACATTTTGCATACTCATTAGTTAGCTTTTCATGCATTTGTATCATGTTTTAGGTTAGATTGCATCACTTAGGGTCCTAGAGCATTCTTGCATCAGCATACGCATTTTCCTTGCATTTTGCATCACATTCAGGTTGTTTCTGGCTGCTTTGGAGTCGTGGAGGTTCGTGGACGTGTTGAGGCTGATGTAGCAGTTCGTGGGAGCTCGGAAATATGCTAAGGGCCAGAGATCGAGGAGCAGATCGAGCATGGCCGGTCGATCTGGGAGTTGATCGACCAGAAGATCGAGCCAACTAGGCGATCCAAGGAGAATGATCGAGACGGAGATCGAGTAAAGCAATCGATCAATCGGTACGGACGTAAATGACGCCATGCAGAGCGAGAGACAGATCGAGTACACCACTCGATCCAGCCGAAGATCGATACCGAGATCGGATGCAACACTCGATTCGCCGATGAAGATCGAGACCCAGATCGAGCCGAAGACACGATGTCCGGATATGATCGAGAGAACCACTCGATCTTGGAGTCGATTTCTGTCCTTTCAACCGTTTTTGGCTGCTAGCGAAGGGGGGACCATTGGCTTGTTTGGGCATTTTTGGAAGGCAGCGACGTCCTTTTCCCATAACCTTTTTAGATCCTTATCTTTTTCCTTATGTTTTTCTCTCGTTTTCGTAAAGAACACCATTGTTGAAACTCATTTTTCTCTTAAGCTTTTGTATTCGAATCATTATCGTTTAATCTAGTTTTCCTTTCATGTTCATCGTCTCGTTTCATATGCTTTGCTTGATTTAATCTATGTGTAGCGAGTAGTTTACTTTGGGTTCGGGGTTGAGAGGATTAAGGGGTCAAAAGGGTTTCGATCTTGGGTTTTTCAAAACGTTTTCAAAGGCTATCTCTTCTAAGGTGTTGAGATCTTAAAGCTTGAAGACTCTCACGCCAAGAGCTTCATGAACCGAGAGGTTCCTTACCTTGACAGGATTCAGGAGCCTCGGAAGATCACACCTTAGAGACTAGTTACCCCTTCCCAAAAGCCATGGAAGTTTGGGGGATTAGTTAAGCCATTCGTTTGAAATCTGTTTTCCTTGCCTTTCGACCTTTCTTTCCACCAAAAGCCATGGGTTTGGAGGAGAGGATGAAAGAGTGATCTATACTGAAAGCCACGGATAGATCTTGTTTTGTTTTCAAGGCTTAGAGATCCTCACCAAGTGAGTCGATCTAAAGTTTTTAAAACCAAGGTCGAACCTTTGAAACCCCTAACCATGAATCTCAACCCTAGACCCTTCCTTTTTAGCATCTTTACGTCTATTCTCATCATTCGCTTGTTATCTGATAGCATCCTGGTCATTAGCTTTACTGTTCTTACGATTTTAGACGAGATCGATTGTTACTGCTCGATCTAGTGGTCGATCTCGTGGTCGATCCACTAGTCGAATTTTAATAATTCGAAGCTTTCTCCTTTAATTATTCTGTTTGTTTCTCGTGGTAGTTTCTTACTTTCTAGTATTTTTAAAATAGGTTTCACTCTGTTTAAGTTGCTGCATCTAGTTTTTAGAGATTTTATCATAAACTGTCTCATTTTGCTTAGATTTGCTTTAGTCCTTGCATTCTCTGTGCATTTTCTATCTCCTAGAAGTGGATTGACTCTCTCTTGCTTGCTATACTACAACATTTCTTGCATTAGAGTTTGATAACCTCTCTGCATCATAACCCGAGCTTAGAAAAACCATTTATCACTCTAGAAGACCATCTGAAGCTAGCACTGACTAAGGAGCCAGGAGAGTTTGGCTATGTGGACCAGAGGACCCAGGAGTATGTCAACCTGCTGGATTCTAGGAAGATTGTCAAGAAGGATGAAAGTTGCTGCCTAGAGATCGACCCCGAGATCGACGTTATCACTCGATCCAGGAGCCAGATCGATAAGGAAATCGAGAACACAACACGATCCGGTGCAACAATCGACGGACAGATCGAGAAGAATGCTCGATCAGGAAAAACAACCGAGTCGGCGATCGAGGGAGACCTCCCGATCATTTTGGGGTCCAATCAAGAGATCGACTCAGCGTCTCGACCCCTTACTCGATCCACATCAAATCGAGTAAGTGAATCGAGCGAAATGGCTCGATCTAGACGACATCGAGAGGAGAATCGACCGTAGGACTCGATCTCAGAAGGGATAGCGATGGAGGAAGGCAGTCTGAAGGGCCATGCCTCGGGTTCAAAGGAGAGCTCCAAGGAGGAAAGCAACAACAACAGCCACGCAGATGACTGGAGTGAGCTGTTAGCCCCAAAGGTGGACCTTAAGGAGCTCCCAAAAGGGCTAAGGTATGCTTTCTTAGGGCCTAATAACACCTATCCCGTGATTGTGAATGAAAACCTTAGTGATGATGAGTTGCACTCGCTCCTGACTGAGCTGAGAAAGTATAGGAAGGCCATTGGGTACTCTTTAAGTGACATCAAGGGCCTTTCACCAATGCTTTGCACTCATAGGATTCACTTGGATAATGAGAACGCCTCTTCTATAGAACATCAAAGGCGTTTGAATCCTAATTTGAAAGAGGTTGTTAAGAAAGAAATCCTTAAGCTTTTAGAGGCTGACGTGATCTATCCCATAAGTGACAGCACGTGGGTTTCTCCTGTACACGTGGTGCCTAAGAAGGGAGGGATCACGGTCATAAGGAATGAAAAGGATGAGCTTATTCCTACTAGAACCATCACTGGTCATAGGATGTGTATTGATTATAGGAAACTTAACCTTGCGACTAGGAAAGACCATTTCCCTTTGCCTTTTATTGATCAAATGCTTGAGAGACTTGCTAATCACCCTTACTACTGTTTTCTCGATGGGTATAGCGGTTTCTTTCAAATACCAATTCAACCAAATGATCAGGAGAAGACGACCTTCACATGTACCTACGGTACCTTTGCTTATCGAAGGATGCCGTTTGGATTGTGTAATGCACCGGCTACGTTTCAGCGGTGTATGATGTCGATCTTCTCCGATCTTATAGAGGAGATGGTAGAGGTGTTCATGGATGACTTCTCTGTCTATGGTGCGTCCTTTCCTGCGTGTTTGTTGAATCTTTGCAGGGTACTAAAACGTTGTGAAGAGACAATTTTGGTGCTGAACTGGGAGAAATGCCACTTTGTGGTTAAGGAAGGGATCGTGCTTGGTCATAAGATATCAGAGAAGGGCATTGAGGTTGATCAGGCTAAAGTGGAGGTCATGATAGGTCTTGAGCCACCGGTTAATGTTAAGGGAGTCAGAAGCTTCTTGGGACACGCAGGGTTCTATAGGCGCTTCATCAAGGATTTCTCCAAGATTGCACGCCCTCTTACACGGCTGTTGTGCAAGGAAGCTGAGTTTGTGTTTGATGAGGAGTGTTTGAAAGGTTTCGTGACCATCAAGGAAGCCCTTACATCAGCTCATATAGTCCAAGCACCAGACTGGTCTCTTCCCTTTGAGATCATGTGTGATGCTAGTGACTACGCCGTAGGAGCCGTTCTTGGTCAGAAGAAAGACAAGAAGCTCCACGTGATCTACTATGCTTCAAGAACCTTGGATGACACGCAAACAAGATACACCACTACGGAGAAGGAGTTGCTTGCAGTAGTCTTCGCCTTTGAGAAGTTCAGATCGTATCTTGTTGGTTCCAAGGCTATTGTATACACGGATCACGCTGCCTTGCGATACATCTACTCGAAGAAAGACACTAAGCCTCGGCTCTTAAGATGGATTCTCTTACTCCAGGAGTTTGACATGGATATTAAAGACAAGAAAGGAATAGAAAACGGAGTCGCTGACCATGTCTCACGGCTAAGGATCAACGAGTCTCTCCCCTTAGATGACTCTCTTCCAGAAGAGCATCTTATGGCGATTACCACGGCTGTTTGTGGAAAGCTAGAAGGGAGGTTTGAGGAAGTGTTGAGTTTCAAAGAGGAGGATCTACCGTGGTATGCTGATGTAGTGAACTATCTAGCGTGTGGTGAGGAGCCAACACATCTCAACAGCTATCACAAGAAGCGGTTTATGAGAGAGGCTAGTGACTACTTTTGGGACGAGCCCTACTTATACAAGAGAGGAGTATACAGTTTGTACTGGAGATGTGTTACAAAGGAAGAAGCCAGGGACATCCTCTATCATTGCCATGGCTCTTCCTACGGAGGACACTTTGCCTCATTCAAGACTGCCACGAAAGTGGTGCAAGCCGGTTTCTGGTGGCCGTCCATTTTTAAAGATGCACACGAGTTTATGAAGAGCTGTGAGGCATGTCAACGAGCAGGGAATATCACTAAGAGGAACGAAATGCCTCAAGTTCCCATCTTCGAGGTTGACGTGTTCGACGCGTGGGGGATAGACTTCATGGGGCCATTTCCTTCTTCATATGGCAACAAATACATCTTAGTAGCAGTGGATTATGTCTCTAAATGGGTTGAGGCTGTTGCTTCCCCTACAAATGACTCTAAGGTGGTAATCAAGCTGTTCAAGAGTATCATCTTCCCGAGGTTTGGGGTACCTAAGGTTGTCAAAAGCGATGGAGGAAGCCACTTCATAAACAAGGTCTTCGAGAACCTCTTGAGAAAGTATGGAGTTAAGCATAAGGTGGCTACACCGTATCATCCTCAAACAAGCGGTCAAGTGGAAGTCTCCAACAGGCAAATCAAGGCTATACTAGAGAAGACCGTCGGAGCAACAAGGAAAGACTGGGCAGTGAAGCTGGACGACGCTCTTTGGGCCTACCGTACCGCCTTCAAAACGCTGATTGGTACAACTCCTTTCACTCTACTCTATGGCAAGGGCTGTCACCTCCCGGTTGAGCTGGAACACCGTGCGTTGTGGGCTGTGAAGAGGCTGAACTTTGACCTCAAGACTGCTCAGGAGAGGCGCCTTATTCAGCTACACGAACTGGATGACTTGAGGCTGAACGCTTACGAGAGCTCTCGGATATACAAGGAGCGGACTAAGGAGACTCATGACAAGAAGTTGGTTGCCAAGGAGCTTAAGGAAGGAGGGCTAGTGTTGCTGTACAACTCGAGGCTCAAACTCTTCCCGGGCAAGCTGAAATCAAGGTGGAGTGGACCGTTCGTGATTCAAGAAGTGTTGCCTTATGGAGCTGTTACTCTGATGGGAAAAAGTGGTAGTGCATTCACCGTCAACGGACACAGAGTCAAGCCTTACTTGGCAGACGGCTATGACAAGGAGAGTACCTCGGTGCTTCTCCAAGACCCACCATCCGCTTAAACCAAGTAAGGTCTAGCTAAAGACGTTAAAGAAAGCGCACTTGGGAGGCATTCCCATGTTTATCTTGTACATATTCCTGCTTTATTTCCCTTTCAGTTTTATGTTTTTATTCTGCAAGTGTGTAGGAACAGGTATAAGGAGTCTAAACCTTGACCTTGAGGTCTAAAAGGGCGATAGGAGTTAAGATAAGGCTAGAGATCGAGTGCTAGAACGACTGATCCTGGCTCGATCTTTGCTAGATCGAGTCAGTGAATCGAGAGGAGTCAGTCGATCTAGACGAGAACGAGTGACAAGATCGACCTTGACGAAAAAGGATCAATCGATCCAAAACGGATCAACCGATCTAATTTCTCTCGGGAAAATCTGTTGAATATAGATCGATCACTCGACTCTATCCATCACTCGATCTATGCCAAATCGACCCCTAAATCGAGGACATAGCTCGATCATGAGGACTTAGCCGTGGAGCCAACATCTCAATGATCGAGAGAGCCAATCGATCCAAGACTCGATTCACCATGAATCGAGTCTCAAATCGAGTAACCCTCTCGATCTAAGCCATTATGGGCATGAGATCGAGTCCTAGATCGACCAAATGGACTCGATCTCATGCCGAGGTAACATTTTCTTTCCCTCCTTTACTCTTTTTCCTCTAACTTTTGAATTCAAAACTTGGTCAAGGCATGCATCTTTGACCATGAAAGATGTGCCTTGACCAAGACTTTGTCAGAAAAAACCACTTTTACTACTCATTGTTTTGATTTTTGCTAGCCTTTAAATATTTCAACAACCTCTCACCCTCTCATTCCTGTTTTTCTCGAAAATTTTAAACAAAGAGAGTGAGAGTTTCGGTTTTCAAAAGCTAGCAAAGATATTCAGCATTTCTTGCAAAGGTATTTTCAAAAATTTAATGATTTAATTTTAGAAAATTTCCTTTAAATTCGCAAGATCTTGTTCTATAATATAGGGTAGGTTTTGATTTTTAAAAAAAAAAACTAGCTAAGTAAAAGGAATAATTCTAGATTTTTCAGTATCTAAAGATATGATTTTCCTTTATTTAGCTATGATTTTTATTTATTCCCCAAAATTCTAGGATAGTTTTTATAAGTTCTCTCCTTCTCTTCTCTTATTCTCATCAAAACCGCCGTTTGCTTATCAAATCTCTTTAGAAACTTGTTTCAGGAACAATGGCCCCAAAGAGAACAAGAGAAGAGACAGCATAAGAAGGAGAATGACAAGAAGTGGCAGCTCAAGAGAGGGTCAGATGGAGTAAGGATGAGAAGAGGGACAAGAAAAGGCTGGAAAGGCCTCGGTTTGAGCCTACCAAGTTTGCTGATCGAGAGCTGTTGTCTAAGCTAGGGATTCTTGGGGATTTCGACCAACTCCTCAAGAACATTGGCTTAAGATGTCTGTCACAGATGGATTGCCCAACCATTCCTGAAGTGACAATAGACTTCCTTGCCACCTTGGAGTTCCGTTACGAGAATCCTAGCGCACCCGTCCCTTCCCAAGGTCGCCTCTACTTCAAGGTTGGACGTCAAGCCTATACACTCTCCATCCCTGAGCTATGCCAAGCTTATGGTCTCAACGCGGATGCCTACAAGGTCGAGTTCCCAGCCTTCAAGAAAGCTGACGACTTTTGGGACCTGATCAGCAATGAAGACTACAAGGCCAACACTGCCAAGATCAAGCGAGTAAGGAGCCCGGTGCTGAGGTACACTCTGAAGCTGATTGCCAACACGTTTAGTGGAAGATCTGTTGCTCCTACGGTCACGAAGACAGAGATGTGCTTCCTGTTCCAAGGTGTGAAACACTTGGTGTGCGATCCGGATGCAAATGACGAGCCCATGGAGGATGAACTCGGCGATGAAGTGAACTACGGGTGTGTGCTCGCAGCTTCCTTGGTGAAATACAAGGCTTATGCCTTGCGGTGCAAGGCAACTTCCTCTTACATTGGTGGTTTCCTTACTCCTCTGTTCGTGCAAGCTGGTGTGCCCATTCACGATTTTGCTCACGTCCCAACCAGAGCTTTCATGGACGAGGCATACATGAGGAACACTGACAGCTTGGGACGCACGCCAGCGGAAGGGTTCTACGCCTACCTCTTCATAGACGACGAAGATAAGAAGAGAGGGTGCATCCTGCCCAACAAAGATGAAACCGAGCTGCTTGGTGTTGGGAACATCGAGTTCTTGCCCACGGAGGAAGAATGCTTTGCCCCTTTAGGAGGACCACCTGCTTCAGCGATTGCCCCTCGTCAAAGGTCAGAGTCTCCAGCCACGGAAGATGAGATGCCCGAGGCCTACACATTTCCCAAGCTAGACTTTGAGCCGAGGACAAAAACCGAGAAGTTTCTAGCATCAGTTGTGGAGATGCAAAGGAAGATCAACAAGTGGCAAGGCAAGATGCTCAAGAAGCTTGGAAAGAAAGTCAAGGCACTTCAGGGAGGCTCGCCTAAGAAAGCTGCAAGTCAAGAGGTGCAACAACCCGAGAAGAGAAGGCTCTCAACCGGCGGTATTGTCATCCGCGAGACCCAAGGAAGCACCATTCAGCCGGCGCGCCACTCTCTCCAAGAACCAGCCGACAAGAGCAAAGCAACAATCTCTAGCTCCTCTGGAACATCCTCAAGTTCCAGCCGAGACTAGACCAGAGGTAACAACCTTCTTCCATTGTACATAACCGCTCATATTTGCTTCTTTTTGCTTTGTGTTTTGATGCTCCTTCAAATGAGTTTGCCACCGGGACGGTGTCAAGCAAATTTGGGGGAGTACATGTGTGATTTGACTTGTGTTCTTTGATCTTATTTTCCTTTAGCATCCTTGAGTCTTTAGTTCATGAAAAATTGGTAAAATTTTTAAAATTTTTTCAAAGATTCATGTAGTTGCATTCATCTTTTTAAAACATGTTAGGATTGAGTCTAGAGTTTCTCATAGCATCTAGGTTGTTTGCATTTTGCATAAGGGGTTAGAATTTCTTAGAAAGGTGTTTTTACTTATGAATTGTTTCAATGCCCTAGTTAGTAGTTCTTAATGCTTTATCAATGCTTTGAAAGTAAGTTCTTACCATGCTTGGACCACTTGTTAGGATTTTCGTGGCTTAAATTGAACTCTCATGATTTGAAACTCATCCTAATAACTGAAAACCTTAATTTGAAATCTAATTATCATCCTTATGCATTTGAAAATGAACACATGGTTTTAAAATATTTAGGCTCTATTCTTCCTTTTTACCACTCTTTGTGAGCCTAAGTAGAACTCCCTCCGTGAACCTTACCCTTCTTTGAAGCCAAATGTTCTTGTGTGAGATCTTTGTGAGGCCTTCCTTTCGGTTTGAACTTGGCATAAAGTGTTAGGTTTAGGCGACATGATTTGGTTTTCATATGATTGCTAGCTTTGCATTTTGAAGCTAGGTATAGGCTTAGGATAAGTTTGGGGGATCATTGGGGTTGCTTTCTTGCCTATTTGTTCTCGGTTTCAAAGAGCTTTGTGTTTTAAAGAAAGAAATAGGTTTTAAGTGAAAGGTTGTTTTCAAAACTAAGTATGCTCTAATAAATATCAGGAGGTAGCTCTCCCATAATAAAAAAAAAAAAAAGAGAGAAAAGAAAAGAAAAGGAAATAAAAAGAGCCTAAGTGCCAAATAAAGAAAAAAATAAAAGAAAAAAACAATAATAAATAATAATAAGAGAGCTACCAATAAGAAATATCTAAAGAGCAAAAATATTTTTTTCAAAACCTTTTCACTAGCCTAAAAAGTTTAAAAATGTTCTTGTTTCGGATTGGGGGTTGCTAAGTTTTGTGAAGAAAAAGGGTAGACTCTTAAGTGGTGAGTGAGGATAAATTTGTTAAATGAGAGGGGTATAGGATCTTTTGATAGTTTACATGGGTAGATTAAAATCCAATCAATTATGCATAAATTATCTTTACCTTTAGCATTATGCACAAGTTCAGCCATTTTTGAGAGAAACCCTTGTTCTAATTATAAACCCTTTTCAAATGAGATCATTCAATGCTCATAACCTTCACCCTTAGCCAAATGTGTTTTGCTTTAAAGTGCATAAGTTTGATTCATGGTTCAAATGTTAATGAATGTTAAAGGATGAGTTTCTTTGATTGTTAGGAATAAGAGAGTCATGATTTGAATTTCTTTGTGTGATGAGTATGGCTAAGTTCTTTGGAGTATGAGTGTAAGCATAACATTTTAGAACTGTTAACTAGGACATTGAGATTGATTCATTTGAAAGGCACCTTTGCAAAAAGTTTAAACCCCTATTCATTTTTCGGAAAACCTCTCTTCCTTACTTATTTTATGTTGCTTGAGGGCAAGCAAGAAGTAAGTTTGGTGGAGTTGATGTTATTGCATATTGCATACAATTTGCATACTCATTAGTTAGCTTTTCATGCATTTGTATCACGTTTTAGGTTAGATTGCATCACTTAGGGTCCTGGAGCATTCTTGCATCAGCATACGCATTTTCCTTGCATTTTGCATCACATTCAGGTTGATTCTGGCTGCTTTGGAGTCGTGGAGGTTCGTGGACATATTGAGGCTGATGTAGCTGTTCTGGGGAGCTCGGATATATGCTAAGGATAAGAGATTGAGGAGCAGATCGAGCATGACCGGTCGATCTAGGAGTTGATCGACCAGAAGATCGAGCCAACCAGGCGATCCAAGGAGAATGATCGAGACAAGGATCGAGTGAAGCAATCGATCAAACAGTACGGACGTAAATGACGCCATGCAGAGCGAGAGTCAGATCGAGTACACCACTCGATCCAGCCGAAGATCGATACCGAGATCGGATGCAACACTCGATTCGCCGATGATGATCGAGACCCAGATCGAGCCAAAGACACGATGTCCGGATATGATCGAGAGAACCGCTCGATCTTGGAATCGATCTCTGTCCTTTCAACCGTTTTTGGCCGCTAGCGAGGGGGGGACCATCAGCTTGTTTCGGCATTTTGGGAAGGCGGCGACGTCCTTTTTCCGACAATAACTTTAGATCTTTATCTTTTTCCTTATGTTTTCTCTCTCGTTTTCAAAAAGAACACAATTGTTGAACTCGCGTTTTTCTTAAGCTTTGTAATCGAATCATTTCCGTTTCAATCTAGTTTTCTTTTCATGTTCATCGTCTCGCTTGACATGCTTTGCTTGATTTACTCTATGTGTAGCGAGTAGTTTACTTTGGGTTCGGGGTTGAGAGGATTAAGGGGTCTAAAGGGTTTCGATCTTGGGGTTTTTCTAAACGTTTTCAATGGCTATCTCTTCTAAGGTGTTGAGATCTCAATGCTTGAAGACTCTCACGCCAAGAGCTTCATGATCCGAGAGGTTCCTTACCTTGACAGGATTCAGGAGCCTCGGAAGATCACACCTTAGAGACTAGTTACCCCTTCCCAAAAGCCATGGAAGTTTGGGGGATTAGTTAAGCCATTCGTTTGAAATCTGTTTTCCTTGCCCTTCGACCTCTCTTTCCACCAAGAGCCATGGGTTTGGAGGAGAGGATGAAGGAGTGATCTATACCGAAAGCCACGGATAGATCTTGCTTAGTTTTCAAGGCTTAGAGATCCTCACCAAGTGAGTCGATTTAACGTATTAAACCCAAGGTCGAACCTTTGAAACCCCTGACCATGAATCTCAACCCTAGGCCCTTTCTCTTAGCATCTTTACATCTTATCTCGTCTTTCACTTGATCTCTGATAACATCCTGGTCCTTAGTTTTACTGTTCTTGCATTTTTAGACGAGATCGATTGTTACTGCTCGATCTAGTGGTCGATCTCATGGTCGATCCACTAGTCGAATTTTAATAATTCGAAGCTTTCTCCTTTAATTATTCTGTTTGTTTCTCGTGGTAGTTTCTTCCTTTCTAGTACTTTTAAAATAGGTTTCATTCCATTTAAGTTGCTGCATCTAGATTTTAGAGATTTTCTCATAAATCATCTCATTTCGCTTAGATTTGCATTAGTCCTTGTATTCTCTGTGCATCCTCTATCATCCTAGGCATGGATTGACTCTCTCTTGCTTGCTGTACTACAACATGTCTTGAATTTGAGTTTGATAACCTCACTGCAATTTAACCCTTGCTCAAAAAGTGTTTATCAATAGCCTGTACAGAAGATGCGTGACAAAGGAGGAAGCAAGAGATATCATCTTTCATTGCCACGGTTCTTTGTATAGCGGACACTTTGCTTCATTCAAAACCGCCACTAAGGTTTTACAAGCCGGCTTCTGGTGGCCGTCCATCTTCAAAGACACCCATGAGTTTGTGATGAGTTGCGAGGCTTGTCAAAGAGCAGGGAATATCACTAATAGGAATGAGATGCCTCAAGTCCCCATATTTGAGGTAGACATCTTTGACGCGTGGGGCATAGACTTCATGGGGCCGTTTCCTTCATCATACGGCAACAAGTTCATACTAGTAGCTGTTGATTACGTCTCTAAATGGGTTGAGGCCATTGCTTCCCCAACAAACGACTCTAAGGTGGTGATCAAGCTCTTTAAGAGCATCATTTTCCCGAGGTTTGGAGTACCTAGGGTGGTGATAAGCGACGGAGGAAGTCATTTCATCAACAAGCTGTTTGAAGGTCTTCTAAGGAAGTATGGCGTGAAGCACAAGGTAGCTACACCTTACCATACTCAAACGAGTGGCCAAGTGGAGGCCTCTAACCGTCAGATCAAGGCAATACTCGAGAGAACTGTTGGGACTACTCGGAAGGATTGGGCGGTAAAGTTAGATGACGCTTTGTGGGCTTACCGGACTGCTTTCAAAATGCCCATCGGTACTACTCCTTTCACTCTTCTCTACGGCAAAGGATGTCACCTCCCCGTTTAGTTGGAACATAGGGCGTTGTGGGCTGTGAAGCGGCTAAATTTTTATCTGAAGACAGCTCAGGAGAATGATAATGGTTTTTCTTTACGGTCTAATGCAGCAGAGAACTTATCAAAACTCTAATGCATGCAACGTTGTAGTGAGGCAAGCAGAGAGTATCAATCCAGTTCTAGGTGATAGAGAATCCACAGAGAATGCAAGATCTAGGACAAATCTAAGTGAAATGAGACAGTTTGTTGAGAAAATCTTGAAAACTAAGTGCAGCAACCTAAACAGAGTGAAACTTATTTTAAAAATACTAGAAAGCAAGCAGTTACCACGAGGAACAAACAGATAAATTAAAGGGAAGAGCTTCGAATTGTTAAAATTCGACTAGTGGATCGACCACAAGATCGACCACTAGATCGAGCAGAAACGATCGATCTCGTCTAAAATCGTAAGAACAAGGAATCTAAAGACCAGGAAGCTATCAAACAACAAGCAAAAGGTGATATGCGACGCAAATAAGCTAAGGAGAGGGGTTTCAGGGTCGAGATTCATATAAGGGGGTTTCAAAGGTTGATCTTGGGTTTGAAACTTTAGATCGACTCACTTGGTGAGGATCTCTAAGCCTCGAAAACAAAACAAGATCTATCCGTGGCTTTCGGTATAGATCACTCTTTCATCCTCTCCTCCAAACCCATGGCTTTTGGTGAAAAAAGAGGTTGAAAGGCAAGGAAAACAGATTTCGAACAATGGCTTAACTAGGCCCCCAAACTACCCTGGCTTTTGGGAAGGGGTAACTAATCACTAAGGTGAGATCTTCCGAGGTCCCTGGATCCTGTCAAGGTAAGGGACCTCTCGGATCGTGAAGCTCTTGGCGTGAGAGTCTTCAAGCATTAAGCTTTCATCACCTTAGAAGAGATAGATTTAAAACGTTTAGAAAACAAACCAAGATCGAACCTTTTCTACCCCTTAATCCTCTCAACCCTTAACCCCGAATGAACTACTCACTACACATAAAAGAAATCAGGCAAGGACGAAGAGAAGAAACGATAAACATGAAAGATAAACTGGATTAAAAACGATAAAGATTCGAAAATACAAAAGCTTGAAACTGTTCTACAATGGTGTTCTTCCGAAAAACCAGAGAGAAAAACTAAAACTTGGAGAGAAGGTAAAAATCTCAAAAGTTATCGAAAAGTAGTCGCCGCCTTTGCCAAAAATGCCAAAACAGTCCAATGGTCCCCCCCCCCCCCCCGTCGCTAACAGCCAAAAACGGTTGAAAGGACAGAGATCGACCATTGGATCGAGTTGGTCTCTCGATCATATCCGACCATCGTGTCTTCGGCTCGATCCGGGTCTCGATCTTCTATGGTGAATCGAGTGTTGCATCCGATCTCGGTATCGATCTCCGGGAGGATCGAGTGGTGTACTCGATCCGGCTCTCGCTCTGCATGGCATCATTTACGTCCGTACCGATGCATCGACTGCTTCACTCGATCTCCGTCTCGATCATTATCCTTGGATCGCCTAGTTGGCTCGATCTTCTGGTCGATCAACTCCTAGATCGACCGGCCATGCTCGATCTGCTCCTCGATCACTGGTCCTTAGCATTTTCCCGAGCTTCCATGAACCGCTACATTGGTCTCCACACCTCCACGAACCTCCGTGTCTCCAAAGCAACCATAAACAACCTGGAATGGATGCAAAATGCAGAGAAAAATGCAAATGCTGATGCAAGAATGCTCTAGGACACTAAGTGATGCAAATCTAACCTAAAACATGATACAAATGCATGAAAAACTATCTAATGAGTATGCAAAATGTATGCAAAATGCAATGACATTAACTCCCCCAAACTTACTCCTTGCTTGCCCTCAAGCAACAAAAAATAAGTAAAGAAGAGAGGTTTTCAGAAAAATCAAAGGGGTTTTAAACTTTTTGCAAAGGTGCCTTTCGAATAGATCATCTCAATGTCCTAGTTAACAATTCTAAAATGCTAAGCTTACACTCATACTCCAAAGGACTTAGCCATACTCATCACACAAAGAAATTCAAATCATGACTCTCCTATTCCTAACAATCAAAGAAATTCATCCTTTAACATTCATTAACATTCGAACCATGAATCAAACTTATGCACTTTAAAGCAAAACACATTTGGCTAAGGGTTATGGTTATGAGCATAGAATGATCTCATTTGAAAAGGGTTTATAATTAGACAAGGGTTTCTCTCAAAAATGGTTTGAACTAATGCATAATGCTAAAGGTAAAGACAATTTATGCATACATGATTAGATTCTCATCTACCCATGTAAACTATCAAACAGTCCTATACCCCTCTCATTTAAGAAATTTAATCCTCACTCACCACTTAAAAGTCTATCCCTTTCTTCTCAACTCAGCAATCCCCAATTCAAAACAAGAACATTTTTAAACTTTTTAGGCTAGTGAAAAGGTTTTGAAAATAATTTTTGCTCTTTAGATATTTCTTATTGGTAGCTCTCTTATTTTTTTTTTCTTTCTTTTTATTTTTACTTGGCACTTAGGCTCTTTTATTTATTTTTCTTTTCTTTTTCTCTTCTTTTTTTTTTATTATGGGAGAGCTACCTCCTGAAATTTATTAGAGCATACTTAGTTCTTAGAACACAACCTTTCACTTAAAACTCATTTCTTTCTTTAAAACACAAAGTTCTTTGAAACCGAGAACAAATACACAAGAAAGCAACCCCAATGATCCCCCAAACTTATCCTAAGCCTATCCCTAGCTTCAAAATGTAAAGCTAGCAATCAATTATGAAAACCAAATCATGTCGCCTAAACCTAACACTTTATGCCAAGTTCAAACCGAAAATAAGGCCTCGCAAAGATGTCACACAAGAACATTTGGCTTCAAAGGAGGGTAAGGTTCAAGGAGGGAGTTCTACTTAGGCTCACAAAGAGTGGTAAAAAAGAAGAAGAGGGCCTAAATATTTTAAAACCATGTGTTCGTTTTCAAATGCATAAGAATGATAATTAGATTTTCAAATTAAGGTTTTCACTTAGTAGGATGAGTTTCAAATCATGAGAGTTCAATTCAAGTCACGAAAATCCTAACTAGTGATCCAAGCATGGTTAGAACTTACTTTCAAAGTATAAACAAAGCATTAGAGAACTACTAACTAGGGGATTGAAATGATTCATAAGTAAAACACCTTTTTAAGAAATCCTAACCCCTTATGCAAATGCAATCAACCTAAGTGATATGAGAAATTCTAGACTCAATCCTACATGTTTCTAAAGGAATGAATGCAACTACATGAATTTTGAAAACAATTTTAAAAATTTTACCAATTTTTCATGACTAAGACTCAAGGATGCAAAAGAAAGATAAGATCAAAGAACACAAGATTAAATCACACAAGTACTCCCCCAAACTTGCTTGACACCGTCCCGGTGGCAAACTCATCCGAAGGAGCAATCAAATACAATGCAAGAAATAAGAGATGTGCGGTTATATACAATGGAGGAAGGTTGTTACCTCTTGTCTAGGCTCGGCTGGAGCTTGAGGATGTTCCAGAGGAGCTAGAGATTGTTGCCTTTCCTTTGTTGCCTGGTTCTTGGAGGGAGTGGCGAGCTGGTTGAATGTTTTCTCCTTAGGTCTCGCGGATCACAACTCCTCCGGTTGAGAGTCTCCTCATCTCGGGTTGTTGTATTTCCTGGCTTGCAGCTGGCTTAGGCTGGCTTCCTTGGAGTTGTTTGACCTTCTTCCCCAGCTTCTTAAGCATCTTCCCTTGCCACTTGTTGATCTTCCGCTGCATCTCCACCACCGAGGCTAAGAACTTCTCGGTTTTGGTCCTCGGCTCAAAATCCACCTTTGGCAATGTGTAAGCCTCGGGTATCTCATCCTCTGTCCCTGGAGATTCTGACCTTTGGCGCGGTTCAATGGCTGCAGCTGGCGGTTCTCCTAAAGGAGCAAAACACTCCTCCTCCGTCGGTAAGAACTCGATGTTCCCAACACCAAGTAGCTCCGTTTCATCCTTGTTGGAAAGAATGCACACTCGCTTCTTGTCCTCATCATCAATGAAGAGGTAAGCATAGAACCCCTCAGCTGGCGTGCGTCCCAAGCTATCAGTGTTTCTCATGTATGCTTCATCCATGAAGGCTCGGTTTGGGACGTGAGCAAAGTCATGGATGGGCACACCGGCTTGCACGAACAAGGGAGTAAGGAAGCCGCCAATGTAGGATGATGTTGCCTTGCACCGTAAGGCATAAGCCTTGTACTTCACCAGAGAAGCTGCGAGTACACAGCCGTAGTTCACTTCATCGCCGAGTTCATCTTCAATAGGATCTTCATTCTCATCCGGATCGGACACCAAATGCTTCAAACCTTGGAAAAGGAAGCACAGCTCCGTCTTCGTGACAGTAGGAGCAACTGACCTTCCACTGAATGTATTAGCAATCAGCTTCAAGGTATACCTCAGCACTGGATTCCTGACTCTCTTGATCTTGGCGGTGTTGGCTTTGTAATCCTCCTTGCTGATGAGATCCCACAACTCGTCGGCTTTCTTGAAGGCAGGGAACTCCACCTTGTGTGCATCAGCCTTGAGACCGTAGGCTTGGCATAGCTCGGGGATGGATAGCGTGTAAGCTTGGCGGCCAACCTTGAAGTAGAGACGGCCTTGAGAAGGAACAGGAGCACTCGGATTCTCGTACCGGAACACCAAGGTTGCAAGGAAATCAATTGTCACCACGGGGATAGTAGGGCAGTCCATCCGCGATAAACACCTCAAACCGATGTTGTTGAGGAGTTGATCGAAGTCTCCAAGAAGCCCGAGCCTGGATAGAAGCCCTCGATCAGCAAACTTCGTGGGTTCAAACCGGAGCCTCTCCAACCTCTTCTTATCCCTCTTCTCTTCTTTGCTCCACCGGACCCTCTCTTGAGCAACCACCTCTTGAGTTTCTCCTTTTTGTACTTGCTCCTCTCTTGTTCTCTTTGGTGCCATTGCTCCTGAAAAAAAAAAAAAAATTCTAGAGAATGTTTAGTAAAGGGCGATTTGATGAGAATAAGAGGATAAGAGAAGAAGATTTATATAGACTACCCTAGAATTTTGGGGATCAAGCAAAAATATTAGCTAAATAAAAGGAAATCAAATCTTTGAGATACTGAAAATCCAGAATTTTTCCTAACACTTAGCTAATTTTAAAAATTCAAATCTGATCCTATATCCTAAAACAAGAACTTGCGATTTTTAAGGAGATTTTCTTGAAATAAAATCATTAAAATCCGAAAATACCTTTTGCAAGTGTGAAGGATACTTTGTTAAACCTTAAAGCTTTTAAAAATTCTCACTCTCTTTGTAGGAAAACTCGAGCAAACAGAAGTGAGAGAGTGAGAAGCAAGTTGAAACATTTAAAGAGTTTAACAAAACCAAAATAATGGGTGGTCAAAGCGGTTTTCTGACAAAAGTCTTGGTCGAGGCACATCTTTCATGGTCAAAGATGCTTGCCTTGACCAAGTTTGAATTTAAAAACTGGAGGGAAAAGCAATAAAGAGGGAAAGAAATTTGTTACCTCGGCATGAGATCGAGTCCTTTTGGTCGATCTAGGACTCGATCTCATGCCTAAAATGGCTTAGATCGAGAGGGTTACTCGATTTGGGACTCGATTCAAAGTGAATCGAGTCCTGGATCGATTGGCTCCCTCGATCAATGAGATGTTGGCTCCTCGGCTAAGTCCCTCTGATCGAGCTAAGTCCTCGATTTGGCTTGGATCGAGTGGTGGATCGAGTCGAGTGATCGATCAAGTTCCCACAGATTTTCCCGAGAGAAATTAGATCGGTCGATCCGGTTTGAATCGATCGATCCTTTTTCGTTAAGGTCGATCTCGTCACTCGTTCTCATCTAGATCGACTGGCTCCTCTCGATTTACTGACTCGATCTAGCAAAGATCGAGTCGGGTTCAGTCGATCTAGCACTCGATCTCTAGCCTTATCGTAGCCCCTATTGCTCCATTTGGACCTCAAAGACAAGTTTTAGATTCCTTAGACCTGCTCCTACACACTAAAAACATAAAAGCATAAAACTAGAAGAGAAATGAAAGCAAAAATATGTACAAGATAGACATGGGAATGCCTCCCAAGTGCGCTTTCTTTAACGTCTTTAGCTAGACCTTACTTGGCTAGGCGGATGGTGGGTCTTGGAGAAGCACCGAGGTACTCTCCTTGTCGAAGCTGTCTGTTAGGTAGGGTTTGACTCTATGCCCGTTGACGGTGAATGCACTACCGCTTCTTCCCATAAGAGTAACAGCTCCGTAAGGCAAGACCTCTTGAATCACGAACGGTCCGCTCCACCTTGATTTTAGCTTGCCCGGGAAGAGCTTCAGCCTCGAGTTGTACAACAACACCAGTCCTCCTTCCTTAAGCTCCTTGGCAACCAGTTTCTTGTCATGAGCCTCCTTAGTTCGCTCCTTGTAGATCTTGGAACTCTCGTAAGCATTCAACCTCAACTCGTCCAGTTCATGTAGCTGAATGAGACGCTTTTCCTGAGCCGTCTTGAGATCAAAATTCAGCCTCTTCACAGCCCATAATGCACGGTGTTCTAGCTCAACCGGGAGGTGACAACTCTTTCCATATAGTAGAGTGAAAGGAGTTGTACCAATCGGCGTTTTGAAAGCGGTACGGTAAGCCCAAAAAGCATCGTCTAGCTTTACTGACCAGTCCTTCCTTGTTGCACCAACGGTCTTCTCCAGAATAGCTTTGATCTGCCTGTTAGAGACTTCCACCTGACCGCTCGTTTGAAGATGATACGGTGTAGCCACCTTATGCTTAACCCCATACTTTCTTAAGAGGCTCTCAAAAACCTTGTTTACAAAATGGCTTCCTCCATCACTTATAACAACCTTGGGTACCCCAAACCTTGGAAAGATGATACTCTTGAACAACTTGATCACAACCTTAGAGTCGTTTGTAGGGGAAGCAACAGCCTCAACCCATTTGGAGACATAATCCACAGCTACCAAGATGTGTTTGTTGCCGTACGAAGAAGGGAAAGGCCCCATGAAGTCAATACCCCACGCATCGAACACGTCAACCTCGAAGATAGGAACTTGGGGCATTTCATTCCTTTTGGTAATGTTCCCTGCTCGCTGACATGCCTCACAGCTCTTCACAAACTCGTGTGCATCTCTGAATATAGACGGCCACCAGAAACCCGCTTGCAACACCTTCGTGGCCGTTTTGAACGAAGCGAAATGTCCTCCGTAGGAAGAGCCGTGGCAATGATAGAGAATATCCTTGGCTTCTTCCTTTGTAACACATCTCCGGTACAAGCTGTCTACTCCCCTTTTGTATAAGTAGGGCTCATCCCAAAAGTAGTCACTAGCCTCCCTCAAAAACTTTTTCTTGTGATAGCCGTTGAGATGTGTTGGCTCCTCACCACATGCTAGGTAGTTCACCACATCAGCATACCATGGTAGATCCTCCTCTTTGAAACTCAACACTTCCTCAAACCTTCCTTCTAGCTTCCCACAAACCGCGGTAGTAATTGCCATAAGTTGTTCTTCTGGAAGAGAGTCGTCTAAAGGGAGAGACCCGTTGATCCTTAGCCTTGAGAGGTGGTCAGCGACTCCATTTTCTATCCCCTTCTTGTCTTTAATCTCCATGTCAAACTCCTGAAGCAAAAGAATCCATCTTAAGAGCCGAGGTTTGGTATCTTTCTTTGAGTAGATGTACCGTAGAGCAGCATGATCCGTGTATACAATAGCCTTGGAGCCAACGAGATATGATCTGAACTTCTCAAAGGCGAAGACTACTGCAAGCAGCTCCTTCTCCGTAGTGGTGTATCGTGATTGCGTGTCATCCAAGGTCCTTGAAGCATAGTAGATCACATGCAGCTTCTTGTCCTTCTTCTGACCAAGGACTGCTCCTACAGCGTAGTCACTAGCATCACACATGATCTCAAAAGGGAGAGACCAGTCTGGTGCTTGGACTATAGGGGCTGACGTGAGGGCTTCCTTGATGGTCACGAAAGCCTTCAAACACTCCTCATCGAATACAAACTCAGCTTCTTTGCACAACAGCCGTGTAAGGGGGCGTGCAATCTTGGAGAAGTCTTTGATGAAGCGCCTATAGAACCCCGCGTGTCCCAAGAAGCTTCTGATCCCTTTAACATTAACCGGCGGCTCCAAACCCATCATAACCTCAACCTTAGCCTGATCAACCTCAATACCCTTCTCTGAAATCTTGTGACCGAGTACTATCCCTTCCTTGACCATGAAGTGGCATTTCTCCCAATTCAGCACCAGGTTTGTTTCTTCACAACGTTTAAGTACCCTGCAAAGATTCAACAAACACGCAGGAAAGGACGCACCATACACAGAGAAGTCATCCATAAACACCTCTACCATCTCCTCTATAAGATCGGAGAAGATCGACATCATACACCGCTGAAAGGTAGCCGGTGCATTACACAATCCAAATGGCATCCTTCGATATGCAAAGGTACCGTAGGGACATGTATAAGTCGTTTTCTCCTGATCGTTTGGGTGAATAGGTATTTGAAAGAAACCGCTATACCCATCGAGAAAACAGTAGTAAGGGTGATTTGCATGTCTTTCAAGCATCTGATCGATAAAAAGCAAAGGGAAATGGTCTTTTCTTGTCGCAAGGTTAAGCTTTATATAGTCAATACACATTATATGACCAGTAATGGTCCTAGTAGGGATAAGTTCATCCTTTTCATTTCTTATGACCGTGATCCCTCCCTTCTTAGGCACCACGTGTACAGGTGAAACCCACGTGCTGTCACTTATGGGATAGATCACGTCAGCCTCTAAAAGCTTAAGGATTTCTTTCTTAACAACCTCTTTCAAGTTAGGATTCAAACGCCTTTGGTGTTCTACAGAAGTGGCGTTTTCATTATCCAAATGAATCCTATGAGTGCATAGCATTGGGGAAAGGCCTTTGATGTCACTTAAAGAGTACCCAATGGCCTTCCTATACTTTCTCAGCTCAGTTAAGAGCGAGTGCAACTCATCATCACTAAGGTTCTCGTTTACTATCACGGGATAGGTGTCATTGGGTCCTAAGAAAGCATACCTTAGCCCTTTTGGGAGCTCCTTAAGGTCCACCTTTAGGGCTAACAGCTCACTCCAGTCATCCTCGTGGCTGTTGTTGTTGTTCTCCTCCTTGGAACTCTCCTTTGAACTCGAGGCATGGCCCTTCAGACTGCTTTCCTCTATCGCTATCCCTCCTGTGATCGAGTCTTCCGGTCGATTCTCCTCTCGATGTCGTCTAGATCGAGCCATTTCACTCGATTCACTTACTCGATTTGATATGGATCGAGTAAGGGATCGAGGCGTTGAGTCGATCTCTTGATTGGACTCTAAAATGATCGGAAGGTCTTTCTCGATCGTCAACTCGATTATTTCTCCTGATCGAGCGGCCTTCTCGATCTGTTGGTCGATTGTTGGACCGGATCGAGTTGAGTGCTCGATTGGCTTGTCGATCTGACTCCTGGATCGAGTGATGGCGTCGATCTCGGGGTCGATTTCTAGGCAACATCCTTCTTCATTCTTGATGATCCTCCTCGAATCTAGCAGGTTTACGTACTCTTGAGTTCTCTGGTCTACATAGCCAAACTCTCCTGGCTCCTTAGTGAGTGCTAGCTTCAAATGGTCTTCTATAGCTAGCTCTTCCAGCAACTCATCCGCCAAGGCATCCATCGTTTCGATATAGAAAGCTTGTCCTTCAATGGTTGGCTTCTTTAGAACCTTGTTGATGTCAAAGTCTAGCCTGATTTCTTTCCCCAAATACAAGGCAATCTTCCCATTCTTCACGTCTATTATGGCTCCGGCGGTTGGTAGGAATGGTCTCCCTAAGATGAGTGGGTCTTTCGGCTCCTCGTCCATCTCCAGCACTACAAAATCTGTAGGTACGTTTACTCCACTGATTCGCACTGGCAAGTCTTCAAGCAACCCCACTGGTAGTCTCACGCTCCTATCAGCCAACACCAATGAGATCCGACATTCCTTAAACCGAGTGAAACCAAGCTTCTTAGCCACGGAGTGAGGCATCAGGTTTATGCTGGCTCCGAGATCACACAAGCAGCTCTTGAACTCAAGGGGACCCAAAGCACACGGTATGGTGAAGCTTCCAGGATCTCCCAGCTTCTTAGGCACTATCTCCTTATGAATAACCGCGCTACACTCTTCGCTTAGTACAAGCACTTCTTTGCTTTCTTTGTTCTTCTTGGCAAGGGTGTCCTTGAAAAACTTGGCGCACTTGGGCATCATGGCGAGACAGTCTACAAGAGGCAGCTTTATCTCCACGTCTCTCAAGTGCTTCTCAAATAGGATTCGGTGCTTCTCTATTAACAGCTTTTTGAACCGACCCGGGAATGGCAACTTTGGTACGTAAGGTGGGGGCACGTATTCATCCTTCTCCTTGGTGGTTTTCTCAGCTTTCTTCTCAACGAATGCCTTGTCACCTCTCCTCGGTCCTTGGATCCATACGTTGTCAAAGTTTATCTCCTCATTATCAGCTGAAAGTTTACCCTCCCCCTCTTGAATTACAACGTCCTCGTTGGTCTTTGTAGAAACCGGAGGATCAAGCTCTTTGCCACTTCTCAACGTAATAGCATTGGCATACTCCTTTGGATTTTGTTCACACTTTCCCGGAAGGCTGTTCTGTCCACTCGTGCTTGCTTTGCCCTTCTCTAGCTGCTTGATCTTGTTGTTGAGGTTTTTTATTTGAGTAGAGAAGTCGGTTAAGGATGAATCCAGCCGAGTGTTCATTTCAGCGAACTTTTGATTTGTAGAAGCTTGCCCTTGTATTAGCTGTTGGAACATTGCTTGAACCGGATCAACTTGTTGTTGCATCGGTTGTTGTTGTTGTTGAGGTGCAAAGCTCGGAGGGTAGTTAGAAGTATAACCCTTGTTTTGTTGTTGTTGCCCTTGGAAGTTGCCGTGCCCTTGACCTTGGAATCCACTGCTTGGTTAAAAGCCTTTGTTGTAAGGGATGAAAGGCTTAGCTTGTTGAGCAGGGTACACTTGATCTTTAGGGTTGGCTACATTGGTGCTTCGGTAAGAGAGGTTGTTGTTCTGGTAGCCTTGGTTGTAGCCTTGAGACTTGTAGTTGTTCTGACCGGCTACCCAATTTGCTTCTTCTTGGCTCAGCTCTAACTCTTCTTGGTTGTCCTCAGCTTCACCAACGAAGTGAACATGCTTCTGATTAGCTAAGACCAACTTGTCAATCTTCTCATGCAACGATTTGAGCTCCTTCTTGTGAGACTCTAGTTCTGATCCCCTTGGTGCTCGGTCATAATCCTCGGCATAGTTTCCATCACTCAACGCAAGGTTCTCTATTAGCTCCATACCCTCTTCTACTTCTTGACCGAGGAAGTTGCCTTTGCTAGCTGTATCAAGCAACAACCGGATCTTTGGTGAAGCTCCACGGTAGATTGTGCTGAGTAGAGTCTCCTCAGTGAACCCGTGATGAGGACATTGGATCGTGTAGTCTTTGAAACGCTCCATAGCCTCGTTGAAAGTCTCATTGTTCCTTTGAGTGAAACCGCTGATTTCGCTTCTCAACCGAGCAGTCCTGGTGCTTGAGAAGAACTTGGAGAGGAAAGCCTTCTTACACTCAGCCCATGATGTGATGGTGCCTTGTGGTAGGGTCTTCTCCCAATGTCTAGCTTTGTCTCCGAGGGAAAAGGGGAAGAGACGCAGCTTGAAGGCATCATCTGATATACCGTTGATCTTGATCATTCCACACACTTGCTCAAAATTTTCCAAGTGTTCCAACGGGTCTTCCATTGCTAAGCCGTGGAACTTGTTGTTTTGCACCATAGATATGAAGCCCGGCTTGATGTCAAAGTTGTTGTTTTGTACCGGAGGAGGAGTGATCCCAAACCTATTGTGGTGGGTATTGGGAGCATCTCCGGCTCCTATGATTCTCGGAGGTCTAGCCGCGTGTTGGGGGATACCATTGCCCCGTCCTGCTAGAGGAGGACCTTCAGGATGCTCATTCTCAGCCATGTCTTCAAAGTTGACCTGACCGTTCTGAACTATCTCTTCAAATGCTCTTGTTTGATCTCTGACCCTCCTTTGACGTGAGTGTCCGAGTTGATGTATGTTGTCAAGCGGTTGAAGAAGGTTGTTATCTCCACGTGAACGTAAATTCATGTACTTGAAAGTACACGGTTTAGAATAGTATTAGTAACTTGAAAAAAAGGTAAAGACTTAGTCTTTGCTAAGACTCAAATCTCTATGTTCTCTAAGCAACCTAGAATGGCAACGGCGCCATTTGATAATGGTTTTTCTTTACGGTCTAATGCAGCAGAAAACTTATCAAAACTCTAATGCATGCAACGTTGTAGTGAGGCAAGCAGAGAGTGTCAATCCAGTTCTAGGTGATAGAGAATCCACAGAGAATGCAAGATCTAGGACAAATCTAAGTGAAATGAGACAGTTTGTTGAGAAAATCTTGAAAACTAATTGCAGCAACCTAAACAGAGTGAAACTTATTTTAAAAATACTAGAAAGCAAGCAGTTACCACGAGGAACAAACAGATAAATTAAAGGGAAGAGCTTCGAATTGTTAAAATTCGACTAGTGGATCGACCACAAGATCGACCACAAGATCGACCACTAGATCGAGCAGAAACGATCGATCTCGTCTAAAATCGTAAGAACAAGGAATCTAAAGACCAGGAAGCTATCAAACAACAAGCAAAAGGTGATATGTGACGCAAATAAGCTAAGGAGAGGGGTTTCAGGGTCGAGATTCATATAAGGGGGTTTCAAAGGTTGATCTTGGGTTTGAAACTTTAGATCGACTCACTTGGTGAGGATCTCTAAGCCTCGAAAAAAAAACAAGATCTATTCGTGGCTTTCGGTATAGATCACTCTTTCATCCTCTCCTCCAAACCCATGGCTTTTGGTGGAAAAAGAGGTTGAAAGGCAAGGAAAACAGATTTCGAACAATGGCTTAACTAGTCCCCCAAACTACCCTGGCTTTTGGGAAGGGGTAACTAATCACTAAGGTGAGATCTTCCGAGGTCCCTGGATCCTGTCAAGGTAAGGGACCTCTCGGATCGTGAAGCTCTTGGCGTGAGAGTCTTCAAGCATTAAGCTTTCATCACCTTAGAAGAGATAGATTTAAAACGTTTAGAAAACAAACCAAGATCGAACCTTTTCTACCCCTTAATCCTCTCAACCCTTAACCCCGAATGAACTACTCACTACACATAAAGGAAATCAGGCATGGACGAAGAGAAGAAACGATAAACATGAAAGATAAACTGGATTAAAAACGATAAAGATTCGAAAATACAAAAGCTTGAAACTGTTCTACAATGGTGTTCTTCCGAAAAATCAGAGAGAAAAACTAAAACTTGGAGAGAAGGTAAAAATCTCAAAAGTTATCGAAAAGTAGTCGCCGCCTTTGCCAAAAATGCCAAAACAGTCCAATGGTCCCCCCCGTCGCTAACAGCCAAAAACGGTTGAAAGGACAGAGATCGACCATTGGATCGAGTTGGTCTCTCGATCATATCCAGCCATCGTGACTTCGGCTCGATCCGGGTCTCGATCTTCTATGGTGAATCGAGTGTTGCATCCGATCTCGGTATCGATCTCCGGGAGGATCGAGTGGTGTACTCGATCCGGCTCTCGCTCTGCATGGCGTCATTTACGTCCGTACCGATGCATCGACTGCTTCACTCGATCTCCGTCTCGATCATTATCCTTGGATCGCCTAGTTGGCTCGATCTTCTGGTCGATCAACTCCTAGATCGACCGGCCATGCTCGATCTGCTCCTCGATCACTGGTCCTTAGCATTTTCCCGAGCTTCCATGAACCGCTACATTGGTCTCCACACCTCCACGAACCTCCATGTCTCCAAAGCAACCATAAACAACCTGGAATGGATGCAAAATGCAGAGAAAAATGCAAATGCTGATGCAAGAATGCTCTAGGACTCTAAGTGATGCAAATCTAACCTAAAACATGATACAAATGCATGAAAAACTATCTAATGAGTATGCAAAATGTATGCAAAATGCAATGACATCAGAGAAGCGGTTGATCCAGTTACACGAGCTTGATGAGCTAAGGCTGGACGCTTAGGAAAGCGCTAGGATCTACAAGGAGCGTACCGAGGCTGCTCATGACAAGAAGCTAGTACCTAAGGAGCTTAAGGAAGGGAGTTTGGTTCTGCTTTACAATTCAAGGCTCAAGCTCTTTCCAAGGAAGCTGAAGTCACGATGGAGCGGTCCGTATGAAATCAAGGAAATCTTACCTTACGGAGCTGTCACGTTGGTCGGCAAGAGTGGGAATGCATTCATAGTGAACGGACACAGAGTTAAGCCATACATGGCGAGTGCATTTGACAAGGAGAGCACCTCAATGCTTCTCCAAGACCCACCATCTGCCTAAACCAAGTAAAGTATAGCTAAAGACGTTAAAGAAAGCGCACTTGGGAGGCATTCTTATGTTTATCCTGTATATATTCTTGCTTTATTTCTTTTTCAGTTTTATGTTTTTTATCTTTTGAGTTTGTAGGAACAAGTATAAGGGATTGCAAGCAATGATCTTAGGTCCAAAAGGAGTAAGAAGGGGCGAGTATAAGCTAGAGATCGAGTGCTAGATCGACTCATCCTGGCTCGATCTTTGCTGAATCGAGCTAGTGAAACGAGAGGAGTCAGTCGATCTAGACGAGATCGAGTAGACAGATCGTGTGACACAGTCGATCACGCGAGAACGAACACCTTATACGTTTAGCCACAAAAGTAAACGAGGGGTGGATCGACTGAGTCACTCCATTATAAAGGCTAAATCGAATAGTCTATTCGATCTGCTACTCGATCAAAGCTTAAATCGACCCCCGAATCGAGAACGTGGCTCGATCATGAGGACTTAGCCGTCGTGCCAAAAATTCAAGGAACGAGAGGTGTTATCGATCCAAGACTCGATTCAATTCGAATCGTGTCCCAAATCGAGCAACCCTCTCGATCCTTGCTATTATGGGCATGAGATCGAGTCCCAGCTCGACCAATTGGACTCGATCTCGTGCCGAGGTAACATTTTATTTTCCCTCTCTTACTCTTTCCCTCCGGTTTTTAAATTCAAAAAGTGGTCAAGGTAAGCATCTTTGACCATGAAAGATGTGCCTTGACCACAGCTTTTCTCAGAAAACCAGTTCTTTTTTTACCCATGGTTTTGTTTTATTGGCCTTTAAATGTTTCCAACTAATTTCACACTCTCTCATTCTTGTTTTCTCGAGTGTTAAGCAAAAAGAGAGTGTGAGTTCTTGTTTTCTAAAGGCTAACACGCATCTTTTTCAATCTTTGCAAAGGTATTTTCGAATCTTTAAGAAAATCTTTAAGAAAATATCCTTTTTATTTGCTATGATTATTTTAGATGTTAGGGCGCTTTTAAATTTTTAAAAATAGCTTGATAATAGGAAAAATTCTAGATTTCTCTCTATCTCTAGATTTGATCCTCTATTATTTTACTATAATTTTTATAAATCCCCAAAAATTCTAGGGTAGTAGTTATAGGTTTTCTTCTTCGCTTCTCTCTTTCTCACATCATATCGCCGATTTTCTTATTGCTTTGCTTGAGAAACTTGTTTCAGGCGCAATGGCTCCTAAAGGAACGAGAGATGAGACAGCATAAGAGGGAGGAAACCAAGAAGTGGCTGTTCAGGAGAGGGTTTGTTGGAGTAAGGATGAGAAACGGGACAAGGAACGGCTTCAACGGCTGAGGTTTGAGGCGACTAAGTTCGCGGACAGAGGATTGCTGGCTAAGATGGGGGTTCTAGGAGATTTTGACCAGCTCCTCCAGAAGATAGGGCTGAGGTGTTTGTCACGGATGGATTTCCCAACCTTTCCTGAAGTGACAATCGACTTCCTTGCCACTTTGGAGTTTGGGTACAAAAATCCTAGCATCCCAATTCCTTCTCAAGGCCGCCTCTCCTTCAAGATAAAGCGCCAAGCCTTCAGCCTCTCAATCCCCATGCTTTGCCAAGCTTATGGTCCCAATGCTGAAGCCACGAAGGTGGAGTTCCCCTCCTTCACTCAAGCGAACGATTTTTGGGACCTCATCGCCAATGACGACTACAAGGCGAATACCGCAAAGATCAAGAGAGTGAGGAACCCGGTGCTGCGTTACACCTTGAAGCTGATGGCCAACAATTTTAGTGGTCGGTCCGTAGCCCCCACGGTGACCAAACGGAGCTTTGCTTTCTGTTCCAAGGCCTTAAGTATCTTCTTTGTGATCCGGATGAGAACAAGGAGCTGTTGGAAGATCAGCTCGGAGATGACGTGAACTACGGGTGCATCCTTGCTGCTTCGTTGGTCAAATACAAGGTGTATGCCTTGAGGTGCAAGGCAAGCTCGTCACTCATTGGTGGTTTCCTCACTCCCTTGTTCGTGCAAGCCGGCGTGCCGCTTCAGAACTTCACTCCAGTTCCGGAAAGAGCCTTCATGGACGAGACATACCTAAGGAACACCGATAGCTTAGGACGCACGCCAGACGAGGGTTTCATTTAGTACTTGTTCGTTGATGAGGAGAATGAGAAGAGGACATGCATCTTGCCAAACCAAACCGAGACCGAGCTGTTGGGCGTTGGGAACATCGAGTTTCTCCCGAGTAGAGAGGAGTGCTTTGCTCCTCTAGGAGCCGCAGCAACAATTCAGCAGGCTACTTGCCCAAGATCAGAGTCTCCAGCCACGGATGATGAGATGCCCGAAGCCTTTGTCCTTCCCAAGCTTGACTTTGAGCCGCGGACCAAGACAGAAAAGTTCTTTGCTTCTGTTGTGGAGATGCAAAGGAAGATCAACAAGTGGCAGAGCAAAGTCATCAAGAAGCTTGCCAAGAAGGTCAAGGCGCTTCAAAGAGGTTCACCAAAGCAGGCTGCGAGTGAGGAGGTTCAATAGCCCGAGAAGAGGAGGCTTTCAACCGTTGGAGTTGTCATCCGTGAGACTTAAGGCAGCAACATTCAATCGGCGCGTCTCTCTCTCCAAGAGCCAGGCTCCAAAGGCAAAGCCTTAGTATCTAGCTCTTCTGGAACATCCTCAAGTTCCAGCCGAGACTAGACCCGAGGTAACAACCACCTTCTACTGTATATACCGTTCATGTTTCCTTTATTTTTGCTTTGTGTTTTGTACTCTCTCGAATTTGTTTGTCACCGGGACGGTGTGGTTTGACTTGTTTATTTTGATCATATTTTATCTTTGCATCTCTTGAGTCTTGCATGCATCTAAGGCATAGAAAAGAAAAGAAAAAAAAATTGGTAAAATTTTTAAAAATTTTCAAAAAACATCATGTAGTTGCATTCATCTTGTTAAGCATTTTATGATTGAGTCTAGAATTTTTAAGCATCTAAGTTATTTGCATTTGCATAAGGGGTTAAAGTTTTATTAAAAAGGAGTCTTAAGCCTATGCATGGTTTCAATACCCTAATTAGTAGTTCTCTAATGCTTTGCTCACACTTTGAAAGTAAGTTCTTACCATGCTTGGATCACTTGTTTTGATTTTCGTGACTTGAATTGAACTCTCATGATTTGGAACTTGTCCTAATAAGTGAAAACCTTAATCTGAATTTTTAAATATCATTCTTATGCACTTGAAAATAAACACATGGATCTTAAAAATATTTAGGCTCTCTTCTTCCTTTCACCACTCTTTGTGAACCTAAGTAGAACTCCCACCTTGACCCTTACCTTTCTTTGAAGCCAAGTTTTCGTGTGTGATATCATTGTGAGGCCTCTTTCAGTTTGAACTTAGCATAATGTGTTACGTTTAGGCGACATGATTAGGTTCTCATATGATTGCTAGCTTTGCATTTTGAAGCTAGATGTAGGCTTAGGATAAGTTTGGGGGATCATTGGGGTTGCTTTCTTGTTTATATGCTTTCGGTTTCAAAAGAGTTTGGCATATGAAGTGAATAAAAGGTTTTAAGTGAAAGGTTTTGTGTTTAAAATGTATAATGCTCCAATAATTTCAGAAGATAGCTCTCTCAAAATGCAAAGAAAATGAAAAATAAAAGAGCCTAATTGCCAAAATAAAAAAAAAAAAAAAGAAAGAAAACAAAAAAAAGAGCTGTCAATAAGAAAGAAATAAGGGGCTTAATATTTTCAAACCTTTTCACTAGCCTAAAAAGAGTTAAGATGTTTTCTATTTTGATTTGGGGATTGCTAAGCTTCTGCTTTGAAGATAAGGGTAGATTTTAGGAGGGTGAGTGAGCTAAAAAGAGAAAAATGAGAGGGGTTTTAGGATCATTGTTAGCTTGCATGGGTAGATGAGAATCTGATCATGTATGCATCAATTGCCTTTACCTTTAGCATTATGCACAAAGTTCTTACCATCTTTGAGAAAAACCCTTAAAATAAACCCTTCTTTAAAATGAGATCATTCTATGCTCATAGCCTTAACCCTCAGCCAAATGTGTTTTGCTTTAAAGTGCATGAGTTTGATTCATGGATCGGTCTTTAATAAATGTTAAAGGATGAGTTTCTTTGATTGTTTGGAATAGGAGAGTCACGATTTGAAATTCATTGTGTGATGAGCATGGCTAAGTACTTTGGAGTAAGAGTGTGCGCATTGCATTTTAGAACTAGTAACTAGGACGTTGAGATTGATTCATTTGAAAGATACCTTTGCAAGAAGCTTAAACCCCCGTTTGTTTTAAAACCTCTCTCCCTTCTTTAATTTTGTTTGCTTGAGGGCAAGCAAAAAGTAAGTTTGGGGGAGTTGATATAACTGTATATTCCATGCATTTTGCATACATATAAGTTAGTTTCTCGCGCATATACATTGCATTTTAGACTAGTTTGCATCGCTTTCGGTCCTAGAGTATTCTTGCACCAGCATATGCATATTTCTTGCATTTTCCATCACCTACAGGTTGTTTTCGGCTACTTTGGAGTCTTGGAGGGTTCTTGGACGTGCTAAGACTCGTGAGGAGGTTTGTGGGACTCGGAGGATTCAGGAATGCTTGCTAAGGACCAGAGATCGAGAAGCGGATCGAGCATGGCCGGTCGATCTAGATGAGATCGACCAGAAGATCGAGTAGTCCAGCCGATCCAAGGGAACTGATCGAGATGGAGATCGAGTGAAGAGATCGATCGAGGAGTACGGACATGAATGACGCCATGCAGAGCGAGAGTCAGATCGAGTCCACCACTCGATCCTCCAAAGATCGACTCCAAGATCGAACGAAGCACGCGATCCGCCGAAGAAGATCGAGACATAGATCGAGCTGAAGGCACGATGTCCGAAGATGATCGAGCGAGATGCTCGATCTCGAGGTTGATCTCAGTGCACTTTAACCGTTTTTGGCCGCTAGCGAGGGGGGGACCATCGAGCTGTTTGGCCTATTTCGAAAAGGCGGCGATGATGCTTTTAGGGACGTTTTTTCACTTTATCATTTTCATCTTTTTCTCTCTGTTCGAAGGCGATTTCGCCATTATTAGACTTTGAAGCTTTGTTCTTGAATCTTTGAATCGTTTAAGTTTAAATTCATTGTTCTTTATGTTTATGAGTTCATCGCTTATGCTTTGCTTTGTTTACTTAATGTGTAGTGAGTAGTTTAATCGGGTTTAGGGGTTGAGAGGATTCAGAGGGGTCGAAAAGGGTTTTGAAGTTTGGTGTTTTCTTGTTCTTCATGGCTTTCTCTTCTAGGATGTCGAGTTCTTAAGGCTTAAAGAGTCTCACGCCAAGATCTTTATGATCAGAGAGGTCTCTTACCTTGACAGGATCCAGAGATCTCTGAAAATCGCATCCTAGAGACTAGTTACCCTTTCCCAAACGCCATGGTAGGTTAGAGGACTAGTTAAGCCGCGTGTTTGAAATCTGATTTCCTTGCCCTTCAATCTCTTTTTCCGCCAAACGCCATGGGTCTGGAGGAGAGAGTGAAGGAGTGATCCATACCCCATGCCATGGATGGATCTTGTTTTGTTTTCAAGGCTTAGAGGATCTCACAATGTGAGTAGATCTAGAGTTTTCAAACCAAGCTTGAACCTTTGAGACCCTTGAACATGAATCTCAACCCCATACCCTCTTTCTTAGTATTCTTACATCTCTGTTAATCATTCGCTTGTTACCTGCTGCATCCTGGTCATTAGTTTCGTTGCATTTAAACTTTTACACGAGATCGATCGTTGTTGCTCGATCTAGTGGTCGATCCACTAGTCGAATTTTATAAATTCATAGCTTTGCATTTTAATCATTCTGTTTGTTTGTCGTGGTAGTTCACTCGTTCCTGGTAATTTTAAAATAGTTTTTCCTTGCATCTAGTTTTTAGAATTTTCACAAAACCGTTCATCATTTTCCTACCTTTACTCGATCTTTGCATTCTCATTGCACTTTCTAGCTCCTAGGTTGGATTGATTCCTCTTGCATGCTATACTACGACTGTGTGCTGCTTGAGTTTTGATAACCTCCTGTTGCATTGCATCACTCCCTTTTTACATTGCTAAAAAGCCATGAAGAACAAGAAAACACCAAACTTAAAAACCCTTCTCGACCCCTCTGAATCCTCTCAACCCCTAAACTCTCTTTCTTAGTATTCTTACATCTCTGTTAATCATTCGCTTGTTACCTGCTGTATCCTGGTCATTAGTTTTGTTGCATTTGAACTTTTAGACGAGATCGATCGTTGTTGCTCGATCTAGTGGTCGATCCTGTGGTCGATCCACTTGTCGAATTTTATAAATTCATAGCTTTGCATTTTAATCATTCTGTTTGTTCGTCGTGGTAGTTCACTTGTTCCTGGTAATTTTAAAATAGTTTTGCCTTGCATTTAGTCGTTGCATCTAGTTTTTAGAATTTTCACAAAACCGTTCATCATTTGCCTAGCTTTACTCGATCTTTGCATTCTCATTGCACTTTCTAGCTCCTAGGTTGGATTGATTCCTCTTGCATGCTATACTACGACTGTGTGCTGCTTGAGTTTTGATAACCTCCTGTTGCATTGCATCACTCCCTTTTTACATTGTTAAAAAGCTGTTATCACCAATGTTCTGCTGTCATGGTAGATTGCGTGTAGCTTCTTGTCTTTCCTCTGTCCCAGCACTGCTCCAACTGCAAAATCGTTGGCATCACACATCACCTCAAAAGGCAAATCTCAGTCTTGAGGTTGCACAATATGAGTTGTCACCAAGGCCTGTTTGATATGTTCAAATGCATACTGGCATTCTGCAGAGAATTTAAAGTTCACATCCTTGCAGAGAAGAGTAGTAAGAGGTCTTGCAATCTTGCTGAAGTCCTTGATGAACCTTCTGTAGAACCCAGCATGACCCAGAAAACTCGTAGCTGCTTTGACAGAATCAGGCGCTTGCAAGCTTGTCATCACAACAATTTTTGCCATATCAACTTCTATGCCATCTCTAGAGACTCTGTGACAAAGTACAATGCTATCTTTCACCATAAAATGGCACTTCTCACAATTCAGAACCAAATGCTTCTCTTCACATCTCTGCAAAACAGCACAAAGGTTTTCCAGACAGTCTTTGAAGGAAGACCCATAAACTAAGAAGGCATCCATAAAGGCCTCCATAAACCTCTCAATCATGTCAGTGAAGATCGACATCATACATCTCTGGAAGGTCGCAGGAGCATTACACAGTCCAAAAGGCATTCTGCGATATGCAAATGTGCCATAAAGACAGGTAAATGTGGTCTTCTCATGATCATCTAGATGGATGGGAATCTGAAAGAAGTCTGAATAGCCGTCTAAGAAGCAGTAATACTTGTGATTCGCCAGCCTCTCCAGCATCTGATCGATGAAAGGCAGAGGGAAATAATCTTTCCATGTGGCTGCATTCAGCTTACTATAGTCTATACACATCATGTGTCCAATCACTGTTCTGGTAGGAATTAGCTCATCCTTATCATTCTTCACCACTATGACTCCTCCTTTCTTAGGAACCACATGAACTGGTCTGACCTAGGCGCTGTCAGATATGGGACAGATGATCCCAGCTTGCAGCAGCTTTATGATCTCCTTCTTGACAACGTCCTGCAGGTTAGGATTCATCCTCTTTTGATGCTCCACTGATGATTTCGATTCATCCTCCATATGTATCCTATGCATGCACAAGTCTGGAGAAATACCTGAAATATCATCAAGAGAATAGCCAAGAGCTTTGCGGAATCTGCGCAGCTTCTTAGCAAAAGGGTGAGATCTGCATTGTTCAATGAAGCATTAACAATGACAGGATAAGTGGAGTTCTCTCCAAGGAAGGTGCACCTTAGCCCTGCAGGGAGCTGTTTAAGCTCAACTTTTGGTGCTTTGGCTGCACTCCAGTCGCCCATTGCAGCAGCTTTCGCAAATGTGCTGACAAGTTCTTCATGTGCAACCAGTTGCATGACATGTGCAGTAGCATCCATCATCTTTGCATTACCAGTAGCAGCTGCATCTAGATGCTCAACCTCTGCTGTAGAAGTGGTCAACGCCCTCTCTAAGGGATCTTCTGGACTCATCTCTTGGAAGATCTGCTCAGCTAAAAACATCCACATAGAATGTATGTCCATCTTTGGTTGGCCTCTTCATCAGCTTGTCCATTTCGAAATTCATCACCAAGTCACCAACATTCAGCTCAATTCTTCCCTTCTTGACATCTATAATAGCTCCTGCAGTGGCCAGGAAAGGTCTGCCAAGAATCAGAGGATCTTTGGGTTCTTCTCTAAACTTCAGAATGATATCCTCATAATTTACCATGTTTTAGCTTGCATGTAGTTTATTTTTTGGTCTCTTTCATGCATTCATTCATCATATTTTGTCACATTTGCATTCATATTAGACATAATAGGATTTAGGTTAGACATTTGAATGTTTTGCATTGTTTGGAGTCTTTTCAGGTCTAAATGGAGGAAGGAAGACATTTGGAGAATGGTGAATGATGAGGACATGAAGAACCAAGAATAATAGCCAAGATGACGGGTTTTAGGCTGCACCAAAGTCCTGTATCGACAAAAGCTGAGAGAAATCTATCTGATATGCAGATCAATATGAAATGTATGGGTCAAAACGAAGATCTTCAGGTGCGATTCAGCCTCCACGTCCTTCATAGAAGTTGTTGAGGATCACATAAGCTTTCCAACGGAGGTTGAATCATGTCAATCCGATCATTTGTTCAAAAGATACGGCGGTTCAAGCATCACTGTCCGTAACCAGAAGTTCCTATCGATCACCTACATTGAGCATCACTTCCTTCCTTCTGATTGATATGTTTTGGTCCGAGAACCATCTTTGACCATCTTTGACTTTTTTATTTTTTCTTCCTAGGGCTATTTTGGGATGTTCCCTATAAATAGTTAAACCTAGATCTATTTTCTCTTATCCTTTCTCTTCCCCAAAGCTTTGCTTTGGTTTTTCATAGAACAAGAACAAACCCTTTGTGGGTTGAGATTGGATCACTTGTGTATACTTTTATTTATGTTTTCTTCTTCTTTTAATCATAAATCTTTAATCTTTAGTTTTGGTCTTGCTTTTATTAATTTCGAATTTGCTCTTTAGGGTTTGATTTATTTTAGAGATTCATGATTTTTTGTGATGCAAAAGTGTTTCTTTTGGATGCTTGATGTGTTAGGTTGCTAGATCCCATTCCTCTTCTTGCTGAATTGATCTTTAATGCTTAGTACCTCTTTGGAATATATAAGAATCATGGGCGTTTTTATCATGCACTCCATGTGTTTGATGAAATGTCTTAGTGGTTTAAGTCTTGAAATAGATGCTTAGAATGTCATGAGTCTTTGCATCACACATTGGTGGAAAGTTGCCCTTAGATAACTACAATAAACCTAACCAGTGAGTAGTTGTCTTATATATTCCAACAAGTGATAAGTAATCACACAAGCCATCAAAAGTGGAGGTATGAGAACTTGTTAGATTTTATGGACCTTGTGCTTCTTGCTTGTTTGTTGGTAAACACACCACTAACCATGGGTTTGACATGCCAATGAACAAAGTAGCTTGTCTTGTATTAGATGTCCTTATCTAGAGTTAAATTGATCTTAATTTGATTTGATCCCTTAACCATAAGCATAATTCACTTTGTTATCACTTTAGTCTTGAACCTTGCCTTTTTTGTGTTTGCTTAGAGTTTCTAGATGTGGTAGATTAGGGGAATTTAGGGTTTGAATAAGGTTTGTTTAGTGCTTCATTATATGGGTTTCTCTCTATTGATCTGTTCTTAAACTAGATTTGTCTTGATCATACTTATCTAGAATTTAGGCTTTCTCTTATGCCCACCAAGTGTTTGATGAAATGCTGATCTTGATTGGTAGAGGATTTGCTGGCCTTGGCTCAAGATATTGACTGTTTGAGGAGCATTTTGACTTGAATAAAGTTGTTTATTAATGCTTTATGAATGTTTTATCATTAATGAGAGTTAGTTCTTGTTAAGCTGTTTAGCAAAGGGCTATTTTACAAGAGATTGGATCTAGCTTGCTTGTTTGTGAACTCTATGTCTAGGAATCACCATTGCTAGCTTATTTGCTTGATCAATGCTGTTTGAAACAATCTTAATTAGTTCTTGAATTCCCTAAAGTCAATAACCACATCTAGGAACTTGCTTTTCTCTTTATTGAATTTCGGATTTGCTCTGTTTTTCTTGCTTAATCTTGTTTAAACTGCCTTTAGTCTTGTTAGATTTCCTTCTTGTTTAGGTTCTTAGAGTTCAATTCCCTCTCTTTATTTGGCCTAGCTTAGCAATTTTTCTGCATCTCATCTGTTCCTTAGCCTTTGGATTGGATTGACACCTCAAGTACTACAGACATGTGTGTTTAAGGATTGAGTTAAAGCTTAAAAACCTAAACATCACAGAACCACAAAATCAGTAGGAATCATACAATCTCCTACTTTGATAGGCATATCCTCTATAACTTCTTCAGGGACTCTGACTGATCTATCAGCTAGGACAAGAGATATCCTAGTAGCTTTAATATCGGTCATCCATAAGCCCTTGGCTACAGAATGAGGCATCAGGTTCACACTAGAACCAAGATAACACCATGATCTCTCAAACCTGTCTGAAAAGATGGTGCAGTCCAATACAAAGCTCCCAGAATCTGAAAGCTTCTCAGGTACTCTGTTCTAAATCACTGCACTGCCTTCTTGTTTATTATCATGGCTCCTTGCTCTAGGCTCAGGTTGTTAGTGACCATCCTCTTCATATATCTCCTAATAACAGGAGTAATCCTCACAACATCAATCAAAGGAATCTCGATCACCAATTTGTCCTTGATAACCTTGTATTTAGCATCTTCAAGCTCATGTTTAGACTTCTTAGGATGCTTAGGATAGGGTATCTTACACTTAGCATTGTTTAAAGTCTTAGGCGAAACAGCTTTGGTTTGTGGTTCGTGACGAGCATCACCCTCCAGGTGGCGATCGTCACTGATCGGGGATGAAACCTTTGTGTCGGGCCTTTGCAAAGTGAGTGACGATCGTCACTGGTCATTCTCAGCAGGAATTTTATCATCATCAAAATCTTCAAGTCCCACAAAATCTTCTATACCCAAACCCTTTTGCAACACTGGTTGCAGGTTCCTTCCACTCTTTAATGTGATGGCATTCACATGGTGTTTGGGGTAAGTATCAGTCCTTCCAGGAAGGAATCCTTCTTGCCTCTGAATAGCTCATGCAGTTTGAGCAACTTGAACATCCAGCTTCTTCATGTGAGAGTTCAGACTCTCAATTTTTGCATTAAGGTCCTAATACAGCGAATCTATCTTACCATTGAAGTCCACTGTCATCTTCTGCTGTCCTTCTAGGATTTGCTCCAGCATAGCTTCCATCTTGTTATCTTGTGGAGGTGCAGTTTGGTAGGAAGAAGAACCATAATTCTTGTTGAAGTTGTTGATGTTCTGGTAAGGTTTCTGAAACTCAGTCTTCTGGAACTGTGCCTTTGGAGTGTAACCAGAAGAATTCTGGTTTCCTATGAAGGTGCTCTTCTTATTGTTACCATTGTAACCTCTGTTCCACTGCTGATTTCCAAACCTTTGACCCTGAAATCCTCCTGCATTGATGAAATTAACATCTTCCTGCTCAATCTCCTCAGGATTTTCGAAAGTCTCTACTTCAGCAGGAAGCTGGACTGATTTCTTTCCCACCAGAAGGCTATGCATACTGTCCAACTTAGCTTTAACCTCAGAAATCTGGTTCCCATCATTTAAACCAACTTGTTTCATCCTCTGAAAGTCAGCATTCTTGGTGTTGTTACTGCAGGCCAAGTTTTCAATCAGAGTTATTGCAGCTTTAGGGAGGTTTGTGTTGAAGTTGCCCCTGCTAGCAGCATCCAACGCCATCTGATATTTTCAGTCCACTCCTCTGAAGAAAATTCTAAGCAGCTGCACCTGTTGAAACCATGATGAGGACAGTCTCTCTGATAGGAGTTGAATCTCAGCCAGGAAGCCTTAAAAGCTTCAGTAGGTCCTTGGGAGAATGAAGCAATTTTCGTCCTCAAGTCTTCTGATCTAGCATCATCATATAAGTTGTTCAGAAATGCGTTTCTGGTATCTTCCCAAGTGGTCAGCGATCCAGGCTCCAGTTGCTTCAGCCAATAAGCTGCATGTCCTCCAAGAGAATAAGGAAACAGCTTGCAGAACAGGAAATCATTGGTAACTCCATTAGCCTTGACACTTGAAGCCAAATCTTCAAACCTCTCTATATGATCCATAGGATGCTCATGTGGCAGACCATGGAAAGGATGCTGACCCACAAGCTGATAATAAGTAGGCTTAAGCTCAAAATCGTTTCTCTGGAAAGCAGGAGGGCGGATTGCAGCTCTGTTGGCATAAAACTTGTCAGGTCTGTTGTAATTTCCTAGAGTCCGCTGCACTAAACGCCCAGCAACGTTTTCAGCTTCCTCTGGTACTTTCTGAACCACCTGTTCAGCTATGACATTGCCATTCTGATCCAGTCTCTGCCCTTCTTCATTCCTCCTGTTTCCAACTCTGTCAACCAAGTGACCCTCTGCATCTTCGACCAAGACAAGTGGAGCAACCATTGTAGACTGTTTCTTAGCTTTCCTGATGGTCCTTTCCAACTTAGCTAGTTCGTCAAGGCCCAAAGTCACAAGCTCCTTCTCTTTGTTGCTTCTGGTACTGCGAATACGCATATACTTGAAACCAGTAACAAAGAAAAGTAGGAGAAAGTTAGTAAACAAATAAAAACTTAGTCAAAATCCTAATACTAAATATCGATAGGCAGCTATTACTCCTCGGCAACGGCGCCAAAAACTTGATAGGGTCTAAGTTTTACCCACTTTTAGTATACTGCAAGTGCATAGCAATGCAGTTGTAGCAGAAGGGGTTATCGAATCCCAAGAGAGTAAACTTACTACACTAGCGATTATAGATTCGAATTAAGCTAAGCAGTAATGAGTGAATGTGATGTGAAATAGCAAAATAAACGAAAGCAGGCGATTTGTTGATTGATCTAAGGTTCAGAAAGCTAAAGACGCTAAGTCAGGACAATTCGCAGATTGAATCCGAGAATGTAGAATGCATGCAATCAGGAATGAATTAAAACCATCTAGAACTTGAAATACAAAAAAAAGTAACTAATCAATTCTCATTGTAGAAGTTATCTATGCCTAAACCACAGAATTTCAAATCTCTTTGCAAATTCTAACAATCTAAACATGCAGTAATGATCAGGTTCAATAGTTCACAAAACTTCTAAGTCAAATCTCTTTGCAAATAGGTATTTTGCTCATCTAATACTAGTTCAGGTGATTAACAATGTTCTCACATCTATCAAACAACCTAGGGTTTCGAAATCTAGATGATTAGTCTCAGAAATCAATATGAATGCAAGCACAGATGAAGAACCAATGGATTTTCCTAACAGTTTTGCAATTCTACAAACTCTTCATCAACCTTTGAAAAATCCTAACTTAACTAACAGATTACTCAGACATGATTATGAAAACACGATGCATAGCTGAATAAAACTGCATTAAAAGAATAGAGTATAAGATAAAAGGGTTCGAAATCTTCTCTAAAAGAGTACATGATCTGTCTCCCCAAAAGCTCTGAATAAATCTCTCTCTAAAGCTCTCTGAATTCTAAAATACAATATTAAAGCCAACAATGGCTGAAAAACCTAATATATAGGCTAAAACACAAGCTGGGGTCTTCTTGCAAATAGTTGAACTCTTGGGCCAAAGATGCAATTTCCTCTCCATCTTTCAATAAAAGTCGCGACTCCTTCTCAGATGCGGGTGACGAGCGTCTGGTGACGATCGCCACCATTGCAGTGTAACGGCTTCTGAGTTGCTAACTTTGGGGTTTATTCTTGCAATGATCCAAAAAGCTCCAAACCCTCCAATTGTTCTTCAGTCATGCTATAAACTGCAAAGACTCTACTAGGATACTAAAAAGACCAAAAAGACTCAATAAAAAGGACTTATAACATGGTTAAAAGCCATAAAAATCATGATATATTAGTGAGAAGGCCCATTTCAGCAAAAACAATATTAAAACGACACGTTTCAGGTCTTAAGATCAAGGACGGCCTAGCTAAAAATTGCAAAAGATGCTCTCGACGAGCTGGCACTTATTGCGAGATCAAACCAATCTGCTTGATGAAGTCCACCGAGCTGATTTGCAATCATCTCGACGAACTGAGGGGGAAGGGGCTTATTGTTAGAAGGGAAATGAGCATTTTTTTTAAATATGCCTTATATAGCAATAATCTAAGTTCATCAAAACAAAAAAGATCACGCGACCTAACGAATTAAAAGAAACCATTCAAAAGTAATAACTACTTTCCATATAATCAGAAAAAAAGGATATTTTCATATTACAAAATATGGGAGTTATCTTCAAAACAGAAAAGGAAAAAAGATACGCAGCAACCGATCTCTCAGTCTTATAAATAGAAGGTCTTGGATAGTTTGAAGATCAACTCATAATCTCTAAAGAGCAGAAAAAAAGGACCTAAAGTTCTAAACTTTTTAGTTCATCACCTTAAATACTTTCTTTCACTTTGGTAAGATGTTTAGGTCACACTACCCTTTATAATCACTATACTTTTAAACTCTTAATAAAGATCTATGCTGCAAAACCCATAACTATTAACTACTTATTTATATATATAAAGACAATTTTCTGGTTCAAACAACTTTTTCATCATTATGATAATAATATTGTCCTTTGGTTTTTTTAAGCCATATTTTTTCATACGTTTTGCTGTCTCGTTTAAAATTTTGTCAGACAAAAAATCATGGCAACAGAAGAAACAAAAAAATGCAGTCACGCGTATCATCATACTTCCCCTCCTAAAAACATAATCTTCCGAAATTGTTTTCAATCATATATAATATATTTTAGAGTTCTCTATAAATAAAAATAAATTCATAAAATCGTCATATAAGTTGTTGGATTATTCGACTCGGTCCATAGTATTCTAATTGTTCATGTTGTTCTTATCATATGAAATCACATTATATACTTCAATACTTTTAAAATGCTTAAATACATTAACTAACATCTCTTTAGCTAGATGTTCATTTTGAAATATCTAAATACATTTATATCTTTCCAATCTCTTTTTAGTCCATTTTAATTTTATTATATTACGTTGAATAAATTTTAAGCTTTGATGATAATCATTATTTAATTTGATTAAGTAAAATTTTCAAAAATATAATTTTGAAATCATTAATTCAAGACTATATAAAAATATTTAGACACAATTCAAGTTGTTCATTAATCATACTAACTACAATATTTTTTTAATAATCTTATTTCATTGTTTTACCTATCACAAGTTGTTTCACCATTTTACTTCTAATTAAAATTTTCACATTTTTCTAATGAGCTTGATTGTCTTTCTTCATCTTTTGGCTAATACTTAATTTTTTCTATTCGTAGATTCATAATCCATGTTTTAACAATACTAATAATATTGTAGACATTAAAAATACGGAACAATTGAGTTCAAGCTTGTGTCTTTTAAAATCAAAGGACCGATCTAACGTCCAGATCGCTTCTACCTGTGCAGTGGATCATCCATTCTCTCGCAGGTGGACCTATTCATGTCCAACGGTTGGTGTGTTAATTAAAAAATTTTGTAAGTAATGATATATTAATTTTGGAATCATCATACAATTTTTTTCCGTGTTTTCTCTCAACTCACACGTTACCACGAATTATTTCCCAATACATCACTCATCTTAATTGTATTCTAAGTCAAACATGCTTAGTTTTAGAGTTTTTTTAAGATAAATAACCGGAAAAAATGCATTTTAGTGATATTAAAAACTATATCAATTGTCTTAAAACTCTCTACAAATACATTTGTATTCTTGAAATTGGAATGTGACAATTCATCCTAGCTCACTCACCTAACGTAACATCCTTATTACACACCAGGATCGTCACCCCCAACAGTGTGAGGTCTTATACACTCAATTATAACACTTTAATTGCTACTATCAGTAGGCTTTTACTTCCGCTCTTGGACTTGTGAGCCCATCCTTATCTAACGGTTTAGTAAGTTAGCTTGGAAACTTAAAAGTAATGATATACTAACTTTGCAATCACTACATAATATTTTTTTTTGTTTTATCCTAACTCACATCATATTATAAATTACTTTCCATCAATTTTCTTAAATATCTCTCATATACATTTATATTTCGAGTCTAAAACCGAAATTTAACTGCCGAAAAATGCGTTAACGTCAAATGAGACTATGCCAAATTTACTTATTATTGTCATATACTTTGGTGGTTTTGTACCACTTTTTTTGCAACTCCTTTGAGAGTTCGAAGCCATGTTGGGATGCATGTTGATAACATGTAAGAGTTTGCGAAATTGCCATATCAACTCCGTCAATTATGGATTTTTTTGTTCTTAACGTCAGTCTCGTTTTAATGTCAACCAAATATTACCTATCAAAAGTATTAAATCTATAAACCTACGTTAATCTGTTGCTAAAAAAAAAAACACTTAGGTTTTTTTTTGAACAGCAACCTATGTAAATCTTATTTGTCTTTTAATTAAGAAAACTGTTATGAAATGTCAATAATATAAAGCTTATGAAGAATCAATAATATAAGGCTTGTAAAGCTATCATTAAAGAAAATATGTGAAACGTGATAAAATAAGTTGTGGAGCCCATTTTCACTATGCACACATAGTAAATTTATTTTTTTACTACCTATAAATAAAACGATCTTCGATCATTTGTAACATACAACTCATTCACAATAAAAGAGAAGCAAAAGTTTTCATTATTTATCTCATCTCTCTTTTACCTTCTTCTTCTGCGGGTATAAAATTTTCTGTGTTTATTTATATTTATCTATATGATAAATCATATAGTCTGTTATAACACGTTATCAACACGATCACTCTACAATACAGCTATATATTTGTATACTATATACACTAGTATAACAAGTGGTATATCGCATATATATTTATTTATTATTAAGTAGTTGTTTAACACACTATTATTTATCTAATATTACAGTAGAAAGTTTATCGTCTCGTTAATATTTTATAATTATTATGTCATGGATGCTAAATGCACCATAATCATTTATTTACTGTTTATATTATGTTGGACGGCTAAGCCGCCTTATAATTAAATTATTGTCTAAACGTGGATGATTGTGTCACCATAATATCACTGTTAAATGTTTATATATTATGGTTATTATAAATGGAGGCTCGGCCACCTGTATATAAATGTTTCATATGAAAATTGATAGATCTAACTGATTGTTCATTAAAATTTCAGACTGATTTTATTTTTAACTCTTTACCACTCAACGGTAACAAAAAAAAAATTTAAAATTTTTTCACTTTTTTCAAACGGCTACTTAACGGCTAATAAACAGTATTTTATAATCTATAAATACTATCATATTTCATTCATCCACTTCACTCAAAATATTGTTTACACAAAATCATTTATTTTCATAAAACAAAAATGTTTCATTTCTTTTTAATTTTTGTAATTGGTTATATTCTTGTTGCTTTTTATAGTTTACTCATCGGAGAATTCTCTCCAGAAGAATATGTGATGATTTTCATTTTTATGTTTTATGCATTATTTTTCCTTGTAATCTCGTTATTTATTCCGGTACCTCGCATATTCTAAATTTAATAAAACCACCTTTCTAATTATATTATTTGTCATTTTATTTTAGAAACCAAATGGCAAACATTGAGAAGCTTAAGTTCCCGGCTCTCAAAATAACTGGAGCAAACTACATAGCATGGGTTACCAGCGTGGAACTTTATCTGGAAATGAAAAAGTTAACTAATACGATTAAAGCTGGAACCAAAGAGCCTGCCCCAGACAAGGCGGAAGCGATAATCTTCCTGAGGAAGCATTTGGATGAAAATGTGACTCATGACTATGCGCACATAAAAGACCCAGCAGAATTATGGCAAGTCCTGAAAGTAAGGTTTGAAACCCAGAAGGATGTCAACCTCCCTCATGCTCAATAAGAGTGGAAAAACCTGAGGTTCCAAGACTTCGAGAAAGTGGATGACTACAATTCAGCTATGTTGAGGATAGTCTCACAATTGAAGTATTGTGGAAAGCCCGTCACAAAAACAGAAATGCTCGAGAATACTTATGTCACTTTCCACAAGGAGCACCTTGTTCTGCAACAAATATATAGAAAGTGCAGATACACAAGGTTCTCTGAACTAATTGTGACACTCATGCTGGTTGAGAAGAATAACCAGCTCCTCATCAAAAATCATAATTCCCGACCTACGGGAACCAAAGCATTCCCGAAAGTGAATGTAACGGATGCAGGAATTCCAAAGAAAGGTCACACCTATTAGGGCCGTGGCAGTCGATTTAATCGCGGACGTGGAAGAGGTTACAACGTAAAGCGGAGGTGTGATAACTCAAATTCGGTTTATAAAAGAACAAGAGTCAGTGGGTTTAAAGAGAGATCTTTATTAAGATTAAAGCCGGAGCTTGAGAGAAACACGGTTGTTTTAGGTCGTCGGAACAAGAACGCCGACCTAAAATATGAATAAAAGCTCGAGAACTAAGAACAACAAGATTGCTTAGTTTGCCCTAGGTCTCTCGAGAGGATTTTTGGATGATTTGGAGAAGCTAATAGCTTCAATATTTATACCCGATCAGGTCGCTCTTCTGGAGATAACTTCATATATCCGAAATAGGAAAACTTCCTTGTTGATAAGACCAATCTTCCTATTTTTCTGGGTTAGGACGATAAAAGGAGAATTTCCTTTTATCTGGTCGGCCTAATATTCTATGGGTTGTCAAAATGGGCCGACCAGGGTTCATGTCGGGTTTTTTAGAGATGATACGAATCTCATCTCTAACAGGAAGGGATCAAACAAATGGGCTAGATCCGAAATACATTCCAAAGGGAAGGAAACCCAAGTAGCCCCCACCCAGAAATGTGAGGATGTATGCTACAGATGTGGGTGCAAAGGACATTGGTCCCGCACATATCGAACCCCTCCACACCTTTGCAAGTTGTACCAAGAGGCCACAAAAGGTAAAGGGAAAAAAGTGAACCTCACTGAAAACTTCGAGGGTACATCGTACCTCGACTCCCTCGACTTTGCAAATGATTTCGACGAGGCTGATATTGGAAATAACTAAAAATGCTTGTAGAGAGGCTACTGAATATTCTCCAGTAATGCCATGTATAATTATTACAATTTCAGTTTTAAAACAAATAATGTTGTTTCTGACAACAATGTAATGTATAATTATTGTGTGTTCCTTTTCTATTAATAAAATTTGCTTTGGATTTATTTATGTAAAGTACAAAAATGGATCGCAATACGAATGGAACAATATCCAAGAAACGGATTTGAGAAACTTGTATACCAGATAGTGGAACAACGCACACTATTCTGAGACAAAAGAGATTTTTCTCCAGTTTGAAACCGACAAATATCATTGTCAATACAATTTCGGGTCCTGTAGACTTGATTGAAGGAACTGGTAAAGCCCACTTTACCTTGCCTAATGGGACAAAATTTTCCATAAATAATGCTCTGTATTTTCCAAATTCTAGAAGAAATTTGTTGAGTTTTAAAGACATATACTGTAGCATCCGTATCCGAGAAAATGCGGAATGATCGGACTGGACAACGTAATATCCGAGGAATGACCGAGCCAAGGGTCGGATATTGGCTGAGAAATGGAGGTTCGGGCTATGATCGGGTGATGACTGAGGGAATAGTCGGGTGGTGGCTGGATAGCCGAGCCGGACAGACCATATCCGAGGGAAACAGGGTCCAATCTGTGGGAAATGGGATTTATCCCGGAGCAGTGGGATTTATCCGAGAGTCTGGGAGGTTAGTCCGAGTGTCAATGGACTGTCTCCGAGGGAGAAAGGGAAACCTCCGAGAGAAATAGAGGATTAGCCGAGGTGGGACAAGTTGTCCGAGAGAAATAGGAATATCCGGGTGAAAAATGGAAAACACCTCGGATAAGGGCGGTTTGTCCGAGTGGGAAGGGATTTGGGCCGTGGGCCAAGTGTTTGGTCGGCTATTTTGTGTTTTATCGAGGGAATGGTCAAGCCGGTACAGGAAATAGCCGAGAGAATCGAATCGGACCGGGATAAAACCTACTGAAACCAGGAAAACATCGGATAAGTCCGGGTTATCTAGGGTTTTGCGAGTTTATAAGGGATTTTAAGACTTTTCTCGGGAGAGTTGTGTTTATTCGAGAGCAATAAAGCAAAGAAAGAGAATAGTCGAGAGAAACCCCTAAGAAAAACAGTTTATCCCGAGGACATCTGAGAGAGATCAGGTTATCGCCGAGCAGATCCGACCATCGCCGAGATAAACTGGTAAGCGATTGGATATTTCCCTAAGTGTTGAGTTTTCATCGGATAACCTCGAGCTAATAGCCTTGTTTTGTGGGGTTTTCGAGGGTAAACAGAGTTTGGTTCGAAGAAAGGTGAACGGATCGAGAGATAGCTGAGGGGAAAAGGATCGGATCGTACGGACAGCCGAGAGATTCTTAAGGAGATCGGATATCTTCGTTTTGGTGCGGTTTTCATGGGATTTCTTCTGACCAATATGTTTCCAGCCTTGTTTAAGGTGAGTGCGTGACTGTGGTTGGTGTCTAGAACCATAGGATTGCTAGGGTTGAATGTTTGCATGTTGATTGTGTGATTTTTATGTTATGTGTTAGAACTGATAAGCAATTCTCATGTTATGATATATTATGGTGTTTACCGTGGCATAGATGATGTCTAGCTAACATCAGGGTAATCCAGATCATGTACTAGCTTAGGGGATGTGGGATTCTCGCCGAAGTAGACATGGGTCTTAAAAGGGATTGAACTTGGTTGGTTAAGTTAATGATCATGGCCGTTTGATATTGTTATGTCTATTGCAAATTGATTGTGTTGAATGTTGAATCTGAAAGTATGATTGCGTGTTTGGTACTGACCAGGTGTTACGGAATGACCGTACTCACTAAGTATTTATGAAATACTTAGGCCTCTCTTCTTGAGTGTGTAGGTACTAAGCAAAGGGGCGAGACCATGCGGCAGTGATGGATATGGATGGATCGGGACTGGGTTTTATTTATGTTTAAGATGTTGTGCTTTGTCTTATGGCTTTGGTGTTTGACCGTTAGGTTGCTAGATGATCATTTGTAATAGTTAGCGAACTTTGTGCTTTGGTATTTAATAACCCTGAATCCTGTTTAAGTGTTTTATGAAAGTTAAATGAATAAGATGAATTGTTTTACATTCCGCTGTGTATTGATAAGAAAGAATAAGAATAAAGGAAAAAGTTTAAAAATATGGCTAAGTATAGAAACAGACTTAGAGGATGTAGTGGGACACAGCCGCGGTACGGTTTATCGGGTTGGGTTACCACATATACCTTCAAGGATATGACACTCAGTCTGCAACTGAGGGCAGAAAAGAAGTATTTGTACATAACTTCTAATAAATCAGGCAAAAGGCTTATATTGGAAAAGTTCCCTGAACTTTCTTCTGGTTTACACCATACTTATATAGATGCAGTAGAATCTCATCTCGTGATCAATAGAAATCCAGATGATTTCACATTATGGCATGATCGTCTCGGTCACCCAGGCACCTTAATGATGCGTAAAATCGTAGAGATCTCACATGGTCATTCACTGAAAATCCAGGAGATATATCAGAGAAATAAAAAGACATGTGGTGCATGTTCTCTTAGAAAATTGATCATTAAGCCATCGCCAACCAAAATCGATATAGAGTCACCAAAGTTCCTTGAACGAATTCAAGGAGATATTTGTGGACCAATACATCCACCATGTGGACCTTTCCACTATTTCATGGTAATAATTGATGCATCCAGTAGGTGGTCACATGTTTGTCTATTATCATCTCGAAATATGACATTTGCGAGATTTCTAACTCAGATAATCAAACTGCAAGCTCAGTTTTCTGATTATCCCATTAAAAAGGTTAGATTAGACAACGCTGGTGAATTCACATCCCAAGCATTCAATGATAATTGTATGGTAATGGGAATCGAAGTTGAACAATTTGTAGCTCATGTTCACACACAAAATGGTTTGGCTACGCCAATTTGCATGCATAAGCATTTGCAATTGATTGCAAGACCACTGATCATGAGAGCAAAATTTCTAACCTCTGTATGAGGATATGCCATTTTGCATGCAGAAGCACTCATTCGGATAAGGCCAAATGTGCACCATAAGTATTCTCCATTGCACTTAGCATTTGGTCGAGAACCAAATGTTTCTCATTTAAGAATATTTGGTTGTGCAGTATATGTGCCAGTAGCACCACCACAACGCACAAAGATGGGACCACAAAGAAGGTTAGAAATATATATATATATATATATATATATATATATATATATATATATATATATTGGTTATGATTCTCCTTCAATTATACGGTATCTAGAGCCACAAACACGAGACGTATTTACGGCACGGTTTGCCGATTGTCATTTTGATGAAAATGTATTTCCGGCTCTAGGGGGAGAAAATAAAGAAATGGGAAAGGATATAAAATTGAGTGTACCAACATTATTACACCTTGATCCTCCCACCAAACAGTCTGAACTAGAAGTTCGAAGAGTTATGCATTTGCAGAGTATAGCCAATTAGCTACCAGATGCATTTGCAGATACCAAAACGGTAACTAAATCCCATATACCAGCTGCAAATGCCCCTGCTCGTATTGAAATACCACAGAAACGTGAAAGAGAAGATGACACACGTGAATCCATAACACGCTTGAAGCGTGGTAGACCTGTCAGTTCTAAGAATGAAAATTCTAGAAAGCAAAAGGAAGCTGAAATGCAAAGCACACCCAAAATAGCAGAAAATATTTTGGAGGAAGAAAATCATGAAACGAATGATAATGCAGAACATCATGATACTGAAAGAAATCATGAGATTTCTATCAATTACATCCATAATGGAAAGACATGGAATCGAAATGAGATATATGATGTTGATGATGTTTTCTCATACCTTGTGTCTAAGGACATAGATAAAGAAAACAAAGATCCAGAACCTAAGTCCATGTATGAATGTCAAAAGAGACATGACTGGATAAAATGGAAGAACGCTATACAAGTATAACTTGATTCACTTAATAAGCGTAATGTATTTGGACCCATTGTGCTCACACCTGTAGATGTGAGACCAGTTGGATATAATTGGGTTTCGAAAATGAAATTATGAGATATAAGGCTTGCCTCTTAGCTCAAGGTTTTTCTCAGAGACCTGTAATAGATTATGAGGAAACATATTCTCCCATTATGGATGCAATCACATTTAAATTCCTGATGAGTCTAACAGCTGATGAAAATCTAGAAATACGTCTTATGGATGTCGTTACAGCATATTTGTATGGAACATTAGATACAGATATCTATATGAGGATTCCTGATGGATTTAAGATGCCAGCATCATTAAGTTCCAAACCCAAAGAGTTATGTGCAATAAAATTGCAAAGATCATTATATGGATTAAAGCAATCTGGACGTATGTGGTAAAATCGTCTTAGTGAGCATCTAATGAAAGAAAGATATGTGAAGAATCCAATATGCCCATGTGTTTTCATCAAGAAAAAGACATCCGGATTTGTAATAATCGCGGTATATGTTGATGATCTAGATATTATCGGAACTTAAGGGGAAATATAAAAGGGATCAAATTATTTGAAAGGGGATTTTGAGATGAAAGATCTCGGACAGACAAAGTATTGTCTAGGTCTACAAATTGAGCATTTTCAAAATGGTATTTTCGTACATCAATCCACATATACCAAAAAAGTGTTAAAACGTTTTAACATGGATAATGCAACTCCTCTAAGTACACCCATGGTCGTTAGATCACTTAAAGTTGAGAATGATCCATTCCGACCACACGAGGAAAATGAAGAAATAATTGGTCCTGAAATACCGTATCTAAGTGCAATTGGAGCTTTTATGTACCTTGCAAATTGTACGCGACGTGACATATTATTTGCTGTTAATCTTCTAGCAAGATTCAGTTCATCTCCTACACGAAGACATTGGAATAGGATTAAACATGTCTTCCGTTACCTTCAAGGGACTACTGATTTAGGTTTGTTTTATCCTAAAAGTTCAGATGGACAAATGGTTGATTCTGCAGACGCAGGATACTTGTCAGATCCACACAAAGCCAGATCTCGAACATGATATGTTTTCACAATCGGAGGCATGGTTATATCTTGGTGTTCTCAGAAACAGACGCTTGTGGCAACTTCTTCGAACCATTCTGAGATCATCGCACTTCATGAAGCAAGTAGAGAATGTGTATGATTAAGGTCAATAAGCAAACACATCCGATCAAGCAGCGGAGTTCACGTAAATACGGAGCCAACTATCTTATATGAAGACAATGCTGCATGCGTTGCTCAAACGAAGGAAGGATATATCAAAAGTGATAGAACCAAACATATCCCTCCAAAGTTCTTTTCATACACTCAAGAGCTCGAGAAGAATAAGAAAAATTGAAGTAAGATATGTCCGATCATGTGACAATGCAGCAGATCTCTTCACAACATCATTATCCACCACTATGTTTAAAAAGCATGTCTATAATATCGGAATGTGTCAGCAACAAGACCTATAAGATGACATCCCGCTCTTTCAAGGGGGAGCTTACGTGGTTGTACTCTTTTTACCTGGCTATGGTTTTTTCCACTGGATTTTTCTAGAAAGGTTTTTAACGAAGCAACAAAGACGTTAAGCAATAAATAATAGTGACACTGGTCTCCAAAGGAGAGTGTTATGAAATGTCAACAATATAAGGCTTCTGAAGAATCAATAATATAAAGCTTGTAAAGTCATCAAAAGAAATATGTGAAACGTAATAAAACAAGTTGTGGAACCCATTATCACTATGCGCATATAATAAATTTATCTTTCTACTACCTATAAATAGAACGATTTTCGATCATTTATAACATACAATTTATTCACAATAAAAAAAGCAGCAAAAAGTTTCATTATTTTATCTCATTTTTCTTTTATTTTTTTATTATGTGGATATAAATTTTTTTTATCTTTATTTATATTTATCAATACAATAAATTATAAAAAAATTTACGGCTGGAAGCACTTTGCCAAACTCGAATTACAAACTTAGGCACTTAACAATTCAAACACACTTTTGCCTGAGGAAAAGACTTCCATACCCTTTTTTATGTTTTCTCTTTATTTTCGACTCTTCGTATATTCCAACAAATACACTAATTACTTTTTTACAGTATATAACAATTACGAAACATCTTTAAACTGTTCGAAATCTATAATTTCCGTCTCCGCCGGCGTTGAAACCGCACCAACATAGTCATTGATTCAGAGTCCTCTGAATCGCCACTTCTCGTTAATACATTCGATTGTTTTCTATTGCCGGTGTTCAAAACCCTCAAAGACTTGATCTCAGAATGGTAGGTAAACCCCATAGATACATTTTTCTCAGATTTTCTCTAGATTTAACTTCTGCGATTTGTTGTCATTCAATATTACCACGCATCCACTATATTGCATCACATAATTTGTTAATTTGATACTAAATCTCACCCTTTATTACCGTCATGTTGTTCTCATACTAGTCAGACCTAGTTACAGTAAGAAATCCATAATTTTCCGTTTATTTGTTTATATATCTTCGTCTGCCATCGTTCACTCACTTTTCTCTTCATATCCAATCCACCATCTCCTAAATTATCCATCCATGGGGGATATCCATATAGCTCATTCATATTTTGCATCCACATATAACATCCACATCAATTATCTACACAGAGCATCCACATCATCCATCTACAAAATAATGCATCCATTAGGCATTTCCATATCCCTCATTCATATTTCGCATCCAAATGTAGCATCCACATTGGACATCCACATATTGCATCCCCATAGACCATCCACAACTTCCATCCACACTGACCATCAACAATTGCATCCATGTTGCATATGAATGAGGTATATACATACTCTGCAACCACATCGACCATCCACATCCACACAGCGTATCCGTCTACCTCGTCCATTTAGAGCATCCATTTACAATTGAATCATCTACCTTATCCATCACATTCACCCATACTATCTACCTCATCCATCACATTCACCCATATTGTCAAACTAATTGTTGCTTAAAATCTTTAATGTGCAGGCCCCGACCACAAGAGTGGGATACACGTTTACCAATATGCTTGTTGGCAACCGATAGATTCCCTATCTATTTTCGTAAGCAACACGCCCCCTAGACCTTTACAGGATCTAGTACTCCTAATCTATTTTGGAACCAATACTTGAAAGCACCCTCTCCTCTTTTGTTATTAATGTTGTCCACCTTCATTTTCAGTTGTAATATTTTCTAATCATTAGGATGGGTGGAACTATGTGTACAATGTTAGAATTCTTTTTATTCTACCACGTTTGTTGACTATAAATTTCCACTCTGCGTTTAATCATCATATTGATAACAATAAAATATCCCCAACTAACATTTTGAACATTACAAATCCCACGTAAAATGCGTCCATAAATATCTTACATATTAATATCATCCACACCATCATATAATCACTTATCATTAGCTATTCACAAGCATCCATCTTTACTATCCTTTCGCATGTATCCATCTTTGCCATCCATCCTCATATATCCATCTTTGCCATCCATTCGCATGCATCTATTTTGCCATCCATCCGCTAGCATTCAATAGTACGCATCCATCGTTCTCATCCATCTGCTTTCTTTCCTTACTGCCATCCATTCACTTATGTTGTTGTCCACTTACTTGCATCCATCATTCTCGTCCACTTACTTGCATCCATCAAGCTTCAGATCTAATTCTATTATTCATGTATCACTGTCCACGCTACCTCATCCACATGACCGAAGCATTACAGATATAACAAGTCGCTGAATCAAATATAAATGCACAACAGTTGTTATTGCAATACTTACTGCTATACTTACCATCAGTAACCAAAGCAGGCTGCTATACTTACCATCAGTAACCAAAGCAGGGGCTAAAAACCATATCTCTGGTTCCAAAGATCACTAGATGACAAGCGAATTAATTACACCCCGTCCATGTCTTCGACCATCCATTTTACCATTTTCACGCAACCGGCTATAATCAGCACCCCGTACACACATCAACAGCCAATCCACAATCTGTTACAAACACAATCGACGTCCTCACAACGTCGTACACCTGTCGAGGATATTATGTACGTTTAAATCCTTCTTCGCCTTCTACCATCCACTTTTTCACATCCACTACACCGGCTAAACTCATTAGCTCGTACACTCTTCAACAGCCAATCCACGATTTCTTATACACCCAATCGACGACCACCCACCATCGTCCACTTGATGAGGACACTATGTACGTCTTAATCCTTCAAGGCATTCAACCATCCAAGTTTCCATATCCACGCATCCTGCTAAAATTATTAACACATACACTTTTAACAGCCAAACCACAATCTATTTGCAACCAATTCGACATCCACACAAAGTCGTACAATTGACAACGACACTACGTACGACTTATTTTCCTCCGATACTAGAACCCAAATACAAAGAACGAGAAAGCAATTTGCCACTTCAACTCTTTTGAGACAATCCGGTATACCACAACAGACGATAACTTAACCCTAACAATGTGATGTTACAGCAATCAATTTGATTGTCAATCGATTAAACCATTCAATACCATGCTTCTACGATCACTGATTTACAAACCAGATCCAAATGCATTTATGCTCGGCAAAATAAAAAAAAACAAAATTATCTCCATGACAGGGCATTGCAAAACAAATACAGCATAACACGCATAATATATCTTTATTTACAGTTAAAAATTTAACCAAACACAATACTTTGAAAGGGCAAAACAGGAACATATAGTCCAAAAAATCCTACAAAGTGCCTTTACTCCATACAATGTCTTTATTTGCAATCAGATTCTACAAAGTACCTTCCTCCTTCTGTTTCATAATAAGTGTTATTTGAAAAAAATATATCTACATTGTAACTAGATATATCTAGATATGTTTTAAGTTTAATACATCTATATACATTGCAGATACATTTTCTTTAAATAATACTTATAATTTAGTAGTTATAACAAAAAGAGCGTTGAAAAAGTAAAAAGAAAAGACGTTGAGAAAACCAATAAAAGAATGGGCCCAAACAAAAACAGAGCCAATGAGTCCCCTTTTACACGTATCGTGTTCTCCAGCTGTTCCCACACACTCTTTCGAAAAACGCACCGACGATGGCATTTCCGTTATTATTATTATAACGGTCACACGACCCTAACGTGGCCGCTTTTTTCTACCTTTTAAAAATCCCCAAATACTCCTTCTTCTTCTTCTTCTTCTTCTTCTTCTATTCCATTCCCTTTCTATTTTTAACTCCTTCACTCTCTTTTCTTGCTTCTTCACGCAGTCATGGCTTCGTCTTGCATCACTCTCCTCTTCCTCTTCCTCTTCGTCCTCTATTCAACAGAAGCTAAGATGACCTATATCGTCCGAGTTAAACACTCCGATAAACCCGGCTCGTTCGAAACTCACCACGATTGGTACACTTTTCAGCTCGAATCACTCTCATCTCAATCTAAATCGGAATCTCCTCTTCTCTACACTTACACAACCTCCTTCCATGGCTTTTCCGCTTTTCTCGACTCCGAGGAAGCCGATTCCCTTCTCCGCTCCGATTCAATCCTCGATGTCTTCGAGGATCCCGTCTACACGCTTCACACAACTCGTACTCCGGAATTTCTCGGTCTCAATTCCGAATTCGGTGTCGCAGCTGGGTACACTGGTCAGGATCTAGGTCAAGCCTCTAATAGTGTGATTATCGGTGTTTTGGATACTGGTGTTTGGCCTGAATCCAAGAGCTTCGATGATTTCGGTATGCCGGAGATTCCGTCTAAGTGGAGAGGAGAGTGTGAATCTGGAACAGATTTCGATTCGAAATTGTGTAACAAGAAGCTGATCGGAGCTAGAAGCTTCTCTAAAGGGTTTCAGATGGCTTCGGGGGGTGGATTCTCAAGCAAACGCGAGTCTGTTTCTCCCCGTGATGTCGACGGCCATGGAACTCATACTTCGAGTACTGCCGCTGGATCCGCCGTGAGAAACGCGAGCTTCCTCGGTTACGCCGCCGGTACGGCGAGAGGGATGGCGACGCGTGCTCGTGTGGCTACTTACAAGGTATGTTGGAGTACGGGATGTTTCGGATCTGACATCCTCGCCGCCATGGATCGAGCGATTTTAGACGGCGTCGATGTGCTTTCTCTCTCTCTCGGCGGCGGCTCGGCTCCTTATTTCCGTGATACGATTGCGATCGGGGCGTTTTCCGCCATGGAGAAAGGCGTTTTCGTCTCTTGCTCAGCCGGAAACAGCGGTCCGACTCGAGCCTCCGTCGCGAACGTCGCGCCGTGGGTTATGACTGTTGGTGCCGGAACACTGGATCGAGATTTTCCGGCGTTCGCGAATCTCGGGAACGGGAAACGTCTCACCGGAGTTTCGCTTTACAGCGGCGAAGGAATGGGGACGAAACCGCTCGAATTGGTTTACAACAAAGGAAACAGCAGCTCGAGCAATCTCTGCCTCCCTGGGTCGCTTGATCCCACGACGGTGCGAGGCAAGATCGTGGTCTGCGACAGAGGCGTTAACGCCCGTGTTGAGAAAGGAGCTGTGGTGAGAGACGCAGGAGGTTTAGGGATGATAATGGCGAACACGGCGGCTAGCGGTGAGGAGCTTGTGGCGGATAGTCATTTGCTTCCGGCGATTGCTGTTGGGAAGAAGACAGGTGATCTCCTTAGGGAATACGTCAAATCGGATGCTAATCCAACGGCTGTTCTTGTTTTCAAAGGAACGGTTCTTGATGTTCGTCCTTCTCCTGTGGTTGCTGCTTTTAGCTCGAGAGGCCCAAACACTGTCACACCGGAGATCTTGAAACCTGACGTCATTGGTCCCGGAGTTAACATCTTGGCTGGTTGGTCCGACGCTATTGGTCCCACGGGTCTTGAGAAGGACTCGAGGAGGACCCAGTTCAACATCATGTCAGGTACTTCACGGGTTTAAAGATTCAATTTGGAAACTTGGCTTTGTTTGCATATTCAATGATTGATTTTATTGGTCATGGAGTTTGGGAGATTCCATTTATTATGTTTCAATTGCAAAAGAGAGAATTTTTAATTCGACTACACCAGTATTGCAAAGAGATCATAAAAAACGGATGATTTTGATTACGTATTAGGTTATTAATTACTTCTGGTCATAAAGAGGGACTTGGGAGATTTCGTTTTGTTTTTGACATGAAAGGTGTTTTGATTCTTGTTAGGTACGTCAATGTCATGCCCACACATCAGTGGATTAGCTGGTCTTTTGAAAGCAGCTCACCCTGAGTGGAGCCCAAGCGCCATTAAATCAGCACTCATGACCACAGCTTACACTCTTGACAACACAAACTCTCCTCTTCGTGATGCTGCAGACAACAGCCTCTCGAACCCATATGCTCATGGCTCGGGCCATGTAGATCCTCAAAAGGCTCTCTCACCGGGGCTTGTCTACGATATCTCGACGGAGGAATACGTCAGGTTCTTGTGCTCTCTAGACTACACAGTAGATCACATTGTGGCGATTGTGAAACGACCTAGCGTTAACTGCTCGAAGAAGTTCGCTAATCCTGGTCAGCTCAACTACCCGAGTTTCTCAGTTTTGTTTGGGGGCAAAAGGGTTGTGCGGTACACACGCGAGGTTACCAATGTGGGTGCAGCGAGTTCTGTTTACAAGGTGACGGTTAATGGGGCGCCTAGTGTCGGGATCTCGGTTAAACCGTTGAAGCTTTCGTTTAGAAGTGTGGGAGAGAAGAAGAGGTACACGGTCACTTTTGTTAGCAAGAAGGGAGTGAGTTTGACAAACAAAGCTGAGTATGGATCCATCACTTGGAGCAATCCGCAGCACGAAGTGACAAGTCCGGTGGCATTCTCTTGGAACCGGTTTTGATATATATATATATATATATATATATATATATATATATTTTTTTAAAAGGTACAACAAAACACAAATCTAACATCCCTAGTGATGTTTTCTATCTAAGTTTATTTACTGTTCGGGAAGATATCGGTTCCTAGATGATTGGGTTTAGGCTAAACCAAAACACATCCTGCGCTATATGATGGGAAATGTTCTTGTTTGGTTTGGTTTGGTGTGATTTGAGTGTGTAGGTGAAGGAATCCCAAAAAGTTTGGGATGGGTAGAAGAAAATGATGTCAAGGAAAGAACGTTGTTGTTATATGTATTCTTGTTTAAAAGTTTTTCAGTTTAACTATATACTGATGTAATCTCTATAATATTATTTGAGAAGTCGTCAAACAATCGAAAAAATCAATGTATTTACGCTGAATGCCACTCAGTGATTAACTAAAATGTGTTTGGCAACATGTTTAATTAGGAACAAAACCGGCGAGTTCACTGAGTAAACTCAGTTAAGATGAATCGTTCTATGTCCAAACAAAAAAGTCTGATCTATTAATTCATTATGAAACACGCGGATCCTTTTCTACTTGATTTAAATCAGTTTTTGTAAGCTGAAATAACTGTTAAACAACCGGTTAGACTAATAAATTTGGAATTCAAAATATGTGAATATCTCGACCTAAATATATGGCAACTGCTATATGTATTTTCGTTCACTCATCTAAACGGTATCCTAAATTACTATTTACTATCTAACATTTAACTCAGATCCTAACTAAATATTCTTAACAAACCATACCGAACTATATCATAAAATATCAGAATATTCTAATCAATCTATATATTCCTTCCTATGGCAATCTAATCAATCTCAAATATGTAACAAGATATATTTTTAACTAATCTGTTTACCTTTAGTCATGACAGATTTGAAAGATCTTGCTATAATAATGAAGATCTCTAAATATTGGCGAGTATATTCTTTCAAAAAGATTTCAAATTAACCTAATTGATTACATATAAATAGAAAAAACAGGTTAACATGTCTCCATACCTTTTTATGCAATCCTAAGAAATCGCTTCTAAACTTCCAATAACTTCTGTTCAAAATATTAAGCCCTTCAAATCTAGTTGGAGGATTCAAGTCAAAATCCTGGACATTTGGAAGCAGTTTGCTTTCGCGACAGGAGAATCTATGGAAATGATTTTAGTCGACAAAGAGGTAATTTATCTTAATATAAGAAACTTAAGTCCTTATGATGTTAGCTAAAACATTTTATAATTTTTGACAGGGTACGAGAATTCATTGTTCTATTAAGAAACAACACTTGAAGAGATACGAGAACCATCTATCTGTAGGAAGCTGGAAATTCATTGAAGAGTTCAACGTTACCAATTCAATTGGACAATACAGAACTACCAAACATTGTTACCGGATTAGTTTTGTCAAAGACACAATTGTCTCTAATTCTGTAACCGTGTCAAACTCTGAATTCTTGGACTTGGTCCGCTTCAGTCAAATTCATGAAGGAATACAGAATCAGAGCATCTTTTGTGGTAACAAATTTCATCACACAATTATATTATCTGATTTACACTATATATTTCTAACCTAATATGTTAAATTTTTTTAGATATTCTCGGCCAGATAGTGAATGTGGGGCAACTGTCTACGATGCATGTCAATAACAAGGACGCAAAGAAAATTAATTTCGAACTAAGGGATGAGCAGTAAGTATTAGTAATCTGTTTCTTTTAAACTCATATATGTTATGTTAATGTTATGCATCGATAATTCCGAGTTATATTGAGGATTTACTTTGAGTTAATGTTATAACCTAAAAATAGATTCAGTGATATGCGTCTAAGTTGTACCTTATGGGGAAATTTTTCTGATCAAATCGTCGAAGCCACTTCCAATAATGAGACTGAAAAACTAATTTGTCTCATTAGATTTGGAAAAATTAAAGAGTTCAGAGGTACACTTTCTTCATTATCCAGTTAGAAGCTTCACTATTTTCAAATCTGTATTTCTTACTTCTATTTTGTCTATTACCTTCAGACATAAAAAGTGTTTCCAACACTTCTGATGCCAGTTTAGTCATTATAAACCCGCCTGGAGCACAAATTGACCAGTTTTTGGATGCGTGAGTGCCTATATATTTGAAATGATCTGAGATAATGTACACTTGAATTTGTCTATTAATACTTCCTATGGTTTCATGACATTCAAATTTTGATTGCAACTTACCAGATGATGGCTTGGCTTTTACTCTGTTGGAAACCAAACCTAAAAAGGAAATACTGGCAAAGACGGAGGATTACTGGAACCAGTTTCCTATGGTCACGGTTGCTGAACTAAAAGAATTAACCGAGGTATTTATTCAATCATCTCATGCATAATAGGCTATGTATTTGACAAAGCTTTAAAATATACAATTTAATAGTGTTCCTTGAATGTTTCTTGCAATTTGTTAGGTGGGCAAAGTAAGGATCCTTTGCAAAGTTTACGCCATTGACACTGACTGGGGATGGTATTATTTTGGGTGCAAAATCAAAAATCATAAAAAGGTTAGAAAGATCATGGCAGGAACTAATGGTGTCGTAGTTCTCGGAGGGATACCTAGATAGCATTGTAATGAATGCAATAAGACTGTCACGAATGTTGTGCCCAAGTAAGTGACCTAACTTCTTTATTGAACACACCATAAGTCTATGATAATAGTCACGATTTCATCGTTTTCTTATGTCAGGTTCAAGCTGCATCTGAAGGTTATGGATACAACAAGTGAGATTACTATATTGTTATTCGATACATCGGTAAGTGAGATGTTAAAATGCCAAGCATCAGAATTACTCAACGGATCATTCGATGAGCTATCTAAATTTTATTATCTTTAAATTTAGCATGTAATTTAATTGGTAGACCTTTGATTGCATTGGAAGTTCTTCAATTAAGTTTAACATGTGTTCTATGATACATCGGCAAGTTAGATTTTGAAATGTTAAGTGTCAGAATTATTTAGTTGTTTATTTACTTGTGTTCTATAATATTGTATTGCTTAGATTGAAGATCCTGAAGAAATCCCAGAAACATTAAAGAACTTAGTCGGAAAAACTTTTCAGTTTGTTCTTGCTGTTGATAAGGAGAATCTCGGTGGTGGTCACAATACTTTCAAGGTTTCAAAGATTTTGAGTGACAAGGGGATGGTTGAAGATTTAACTGTTGATGATTCAGAAAAGCCAGTGAATATTTCAGAACTAGTTTCTGGTGATGAGGTATACTTTTATTATAATTTTAAGATACAAATTTATATTTAAATGGGCACTTCATTAATCTTAGTCTATTGTTTTTTTTTTCTACAGGGTTTGTTGACTCTTACTAACACAGAGTCAATTGTCGATGATGAAATTCCAAACCAAGTTACCCCTACTTCGAAGAGAAAAGTTGACCCTATAATTGAAGTCCTGGAAGACTAACATTCAGCAAGTAAGAAGCAATGCAAACTTCAGGTCAAAATTGAGAAGTTTGGAAATGAAAGCAAAAGTGGCTAATGTTGAGTTATAGTTATTTGTTCTAAGTGATTTTTTGGTATTTTGTTACTATTTTTCTAAGTTTTTCACTGCGTGCATTTTACCATAAAACAATCCACTTCAACTCTATTTTAATTGCTTCAAGTATCTTATTTTGCCATAAAACTATTTTTCTAAGTTTTTCACTGCGTGCATTTTGGAGGAGATTTATTTGTGATTTTAATTCTCTACACTGTTCTAAATTGGCAGTTGTGATTATCAATAACATTGGATCAAAAAATATGGATATATGTTACATACCTAATTCACTTTGTTGTTACATATATGAATAAGAAAACTTACCGAGAAATGAAACTTGGACAATGTGTTATTTTCGTATCACATCTTTCCCGATTTTTAACCAATGCAATTAAATGTACCTGACAAAAAAAAAAATTGTTACTCGAGATTCATTAATAGATACATATATGGTTATCCAATATTTAGATATTATAACGAGAGGCATCAATTGCGTCTTTTCAATTGATGTCTTTTGGGTTATTGATAATTCTAAATATGAATTTAAGATGCATCTTTTCGATATTATCGAAAACCCTAATCGTCGAAGCGTCTATATATATATGAAGGAAGACCTTAAGTGCTTTTATTACCCGAAACCTCTCATTATTCTCTCTGTCTTTTAAACCATTAGTTTTGTTTCAGTTAAGTATGGATGGTATTTTTAACAATATCATGAATTTAAACCAGTGGAGATCTAACTGGTACATTCGTATCATGGTTTTTAAGTCATGGGAATCCCAATCTCAAGGTGAAACCGAAGTGTTAAACTTCATCTTTGTCGATGAAGAGGTATGTTTTACTTCGTCACATTCTATATAGTAGTGTTCTTTTAGTAATATGTTTGTCTAATGTATAGTTTATTAAAATTTTGTAGGGTGATAAAATTCATGCTATATGCACTGATCTTCAGAACCAGCCTTATTACAAAACAAAACTAATTGTTGGTAAATGGTTTAAGTTGCATCATTTTACTGTCTTTGAAAGTGATGCAGTTAATCGTTTGGTCGATTGCATGTGGAAAATTTGTCTACTCGACAACACTGATGTGAGGAAAGAGTATGATGTAACTGATGAGCATTACATGAAATTTACAAGTTTTGATGATGTTATAGCTGGAAGATTCAACCGTGGCGTACCTCTTCGTAAGTATTTTTAGTTTTTTCTAAGTTTAATTTTTGTTTACATAAATTCTTACTTAACATATTATTATTTTTCGTCTTATTTATCAGATGTGTTGGGTAGGATATCTATGCTTACAGATATTGTCAAAATAAAAGATTCGGACTTTGTCCCTGTGTGTCCTGTCAATACATGCCATCTCGAATTTGCTATTCAGAACACACAGTACATTTTAATTTGATATATACAATTGATAATCATGAATGATCTTAATTTAAAGTTCACATAGGTTCAAACTGCATCTCACTATTATATGTGTTGTGTCTTTGTTAATAATTAAAATTTTATTTCACAGAGGGACAAATCTAACTTGCGTTGTTCATGGAAAACTTGCCCTTGAAATTACTAAGAAATGGTGGAATTTCAATTCGAACAATATGGTAGTAATCCTAAGTGATTTTTGTGTGGTCAATGTTGGAGGTATGTTGTAAAATATAATTGTTGATGTTAATTAAAAATTTTAAAATTGTACACTTTTAGCGAGTTATATGTTATTCTTTTTATATAGAAAATGTTCGTCTGATTGATGCAGGAGAAGTATCAAGAGTCTTATACGATCCAGACATTTCTGAGGCCAGAAGGTTCAAGCGTACATTGTAAGTAGTATAAACATTATCCGACTTTTTTATATTTTCTCATATTTGATTCTTACAACCATTTACGCATGTTGTTTTTCATTCTTTCAGAAATGGCAATGATGAAGATTCTGAATAGCATATTTTGAGGGTTTTACCAGTTCCTATCATTAAGAAACTTTATTTTCAAAGATATTCTCTTATGGTCTACCTTTTCTTATGCATTTCAATATGTTGAACAATTTAATATTTTCGAGGATAAGTACTACATTTTATTCAGATGATTTCTGGTTTTTCTTTTACGACTTTTGTTAGTGGTTGTCTAATATACGTTTTGAATAATTAAGAAAATACCAATTTCGTGGCAAAATGTATAACCAAGTTATGGAGAGATTTGATACCTACAAATCGGCAATCTGAGAGTACCACCGTCGCCAGACACTAAACACACGATCTCGATGATTTTAATTGTCACCTACAACAATCATACAAATTTGAGTTAGTTGTATGACAATTTTACAAGTGTGAGAAAGAGATATTTAAAATCATCTTACCAACATATGAAATGACAATTACATTGGTCTATATTTCATTTTGAATTTTTGTACCTCCTCATATGATATGTTACACTTACACTTTACAATGAAACAAAGAAAATTAGCCAAACATTTAACTATTTTTCTAAGTTGTTCACTGCGTGATTTTGCTATAAAACACACCACCTCAACTCTATTTTACCTTCTTCAAGTATCTTGTTTTGTCTAGCTTATTCACAACTCTTTAATTGCTTTTTTATGTATAAAACGTTATCTAATTTATTTGATATAGACGCTTCTCTACAATGTTCTAAATTGGCTTTTTATTATCCATAACACTGGATCGAAAAATATCTATATACATTACATACCTAATTCGCTTTGTCGTTACATATTTTTTCTTTCATGTTTATTCTTCAAACTTCACCTTGGTATTTACAATCCGCATAGTAACGATTCTTTTGCTGTCAAAATAAACCAGTTAATGAAAAAGTATTGTTACTTTCAAAATATAATCATGAAAGCTTTTACTATTTTATCTGAAAAGATTTTAATGTGGAAACTTACCAAGAAATGAAACCCTGACAGTGTGTTATCGTATCACATCTTTCCCGTTTTTTTAAAAATGCAATCAAAGGTACCTGTCAAAATAAAGTAATTTTGTTACTCGAGATACGGCCGACAATATCGAATAAAGAGATATCAACCGATATATAATTGTGTATCACGTTAACCTACAATATCTCCCACTATATATACGGCCTCAACTCATAGCAGTTCTATCATGTTCTAAAAAAAAAAACTACCCCTTATACTTGAGAAATTTCCACAAATTCAAGCAATGTCTGACTATGACAAAATCATAGATCTGCATCCATGGAAATCCAATTGGAAAATGCGTGTTAAAGTTCACAGAAAATGGAAGACAATTGCGATCAACAAAGAAGAGTCTATCCATTTCTTATTGGGTGATGAACGTGTAAGTTTGGATCTTATATATTTCAAACAAAATAGCATTTTTCTTAAAGTTCTTATAAATTTATGAGATTGATTTAGTTTATGGTCGATTTCAATCTGCTAATTTTAAAGCTTTTTTCGGAAAACATAATTGATTTAGGGAGACAAGATCCATGCTGTTTGTAACTGGGTGTGGTTGTATGCCTATTTCGACAATGTCATGCATGAATGACAGTGGAAAAAAATCAGCAACTTTACCGTTGTTGGTGTCGCTAATGTGCAGCGTTTAACTGACACACAGAAGGAAATTCATTTCCTTGAGAACACAGATGTTAAGCGATCTAACTATAACTCCGAAGAGTACTATCTGTCATTCAAAGCATTTGATGATATCTTTCATCCTGGTGTACGCATAAATCTCCATGTTGGTACAAAGCCCTTTATTTATGGTTTTAAGATCTTCATATAGATGTCATGGGGAGAATCACTAATGTCGATAATCTAGAGTTAGTCCATGATGACATATTTGCAGCTGATTATCCTAAATTGAATTGTCGTCTGAGATTTAGGATCGTCAATAATGAGTAAGTATTTATTGTTAATGATTAAAATTTCCTTAAGTATACATATTGTACTAGGTGATCGGCCCGCACCGTGTGCGGACTACAAAACATTTTATATGTTTAATATATGATTCATATTGTATATTAAGGATACTCTGTTTGTACATGATATATATTTTTCCTTGATCTATTTTTAATTAAACTAAAATAGATTTTACTATCTTTACTTATCCTAAGAGCGAGTAGATGGTTGGTCCGCACATTCGTGCATACCAACCACCTCACCGCTCTTAGGACATATAAATATTTTACAAAAATATAAACTGTCTAATAATTTAAATTAAAATTGGACTGCAATCGAGGTTAACAAAATGCATGCACGACATGTTCGCATGCGACTTTGACTTTTGCATAATTAATATTTATATTCACACGCACATTTGTGGAAAAATCGAAGTATGACTTTTATGTGTTAAAAGAAAATAACAAACTATATGTTTTGTAATATATATATTTATAATATGTTATGATTGAATTTTAATAAAAAAAATATGTATATATATGCATGTAAGTATGAGCTAGAAATAAGTGAATTGTAATATGTAGGTGTTGGTTAATTTTTTTGATATTTTCCACAAACGTTATGTTTTTACACGATGCAGTTTTTGGCGTTTAACAACAATCAAGAAAATCATTTCTATCGTTTAATATTTAATCAAAAATTCTTATTTTTCAGCGTTTTATGATATATGGATTCAACTTAAAAATTATATTATATATTAACCAAAGTTAAAAAAAACTCTAAAATACATTAAAATATAATATTTGACTTAACCATGAAGATAAATATTGTACATTGGATAATCTATTAGTAACTTTCCTTTTCAATAAAACTTATAATAAATATTTTGTTATAAAATTTGTAAAATCATATTTTATAAAATTCCCTGGTAGCTCTCCGTTCATCTCTTTGTCCAATATTGGGTGTTAGAGCAGAAAATTGTTTATGCTTGATTTTCATGCATTTTATTATAAATTTTGGTATGTACATGTGTTCATTAAAAATAATGCGTCTTTTTTTTTAAATGACTTTGTCAAATAGACCACGGTATTTTTACTAAAAATCAAAACTGTAAAGATTTATTTTTGTTTTTACTTCTTATTTATATTTGTTTCATCTTATTATCATTTATTCTTTCATTCAATTATTTTTTATTTCATTTATGATATACAATGAAAATACATATATATATATATATGAATATGATATATAAACTTTTGTTTTTAGGTAAAATATGATAAGAGATGAGATGAGATGGTAACAAAAAATATGTAAATTTCAGAAAACAACAGTATTAAAAGTGTTAAAATTATATACAAATATATTATCATATTAATACTATAAAATAGTAATAATTAGTATATATTTTATTCATTTTGCATAATAAGTAATGGTTCGAACAGACAAATTATTCTAAGTTATATTACTTTTTAAACTTTCAATAAAAAATAATTTTTTTTTTATTTTTAACTCTTTTTATTCTTTAAATTATTGTATCATGATTTTATTTTATTTAAAAATTTTCTATTTCATAATGTATCTAATTAAAACCTTTTTAGATGTTATTATGAGAAATTTTCATAAATTAATGAATTTCCAAAATAAGAATATATCATACTTTATATATTATTAATATATAGAATCTTTATTATCTTATTGGATAATCTAATATTATTATTTTCTTTTTTTAATATGAAATTACAATATATAAATATGTATATGCATATATTGTTGTAAAATTTTCGTACTAATACTTTATCTAATTATGAATATGTGTAAAAAAATTAATCATAATAATTATTTTTTTGTTACTTTAAAATTATTTATACTGTAGTATATTTATGTTTAATTTTAAGTATATTTATAATCAAAACATTTCGTTTATTTTGGAAATTTGACATGTCACATTTACATGTCATCAATACAATACACTAACTTTGATTGTGAGTGTGACACATCAGCAATTTTTACTAATTTTATTTCTCAAATATTATGTAGGGGATGGCTATTAATTTAATTATTTGATTACAGTGATCATGATATACTATGTACCGCTTTTGGTAAAATGGCTGAAGAATTTAACCATTATTGGCATTGTCTCCATCAAGCTGTTTGTGTTTTAACTGATTGGCGTCCTAGGACTATGGAAGGTAAATTTAAAGAATTTTATGTATGAAACATATGGAAAATTTCATCAAACTATTTTATCTAACATTTTATTTATTAACTAATTTATTATTTATCTTCAGGAGGTACACAATTGGTGGATCAGCGAGGTGTTTCTAGGTTTTTCTTCGATCTTGATATCAGAGAGGTGTTTGAAATCAAGGAGAACATGTAAGTTATATATCAGTGTCTTAAATTAAATTTTAGAGATAATATCTATTCATCATATTGGTGTATAACTTATGCAATTTGGAAATATGTTTTTCAGCCCAAATCCACCAATTGAGATCGATTAATCTTCAAGCTCAAACCATGGCATCAAGTTCAAGGAGAGAAGTTTCTGTTAGATTCGTACCCTTTGCTCAATGTTTCTTTTAAGTGTTATATATTATTTTATCAGACTTTATTATCGCTCTCTGATTATGTTTTATCTTATTTTTGCTGGTTTGAGTATTTTTGAGTTTATGTTTTATTTTCAGTATTGATGTTTGGATTTATTGAAATTTTCCCCAAACCATATTTTTAATATTATATTATTAGTTATTTCACTAACCTTTTTTAATTCGAGCTCCAAAAATTTGGGAGTTGGAACAGACATCATTCTTTACCATGTAGTTCTAATGTCTCTGTAAATATAAAAAAATATACACATTAAAAATATTAAAGTTGATAGATAATATATGAAACATGTAAAAAATTTACATTTAAAATTATGAGGATTAAAATGCTTTACAAATCCTATACTTCTATTGTATCTGTAAGTATGTAACTAATGTTTCTGTAAGGATCGAGTATCTAAATACAATATACCTAAACTTAAATTAACAACTCAATATTAGATGATTGATCTCATTATTATTGTAAAACTACTTTTTAATTGTTCAATCTTTCTTTCCATCAAATAATTCTTAACAAATCAGTTAAAACATTCTATTGCTATATAAAAAAACAAATCTAATTATATATAACTACTCTTTCTATAAGCATTTGAAAAACGTACATTATATCTAAATATTGCAGCTACTTATATGTTAACTTATATTAACCACTCAATATTTTCTGATTGATCTAATTATTATAGTAAATCTATTTTTTGTGATTACATATGCTATTTATTTACCAACTAACCTTAAAAATGTTTATTCACCAAAACTAAAGTGTCTTTTTAACAAAAAGGTAATGAAGAAGAGGAAGGATGATCCCATCGGACGATTTCAAAGTCCAGAATCATCAAAGAAGAGTAACATGTATTGACAAATGAAAATTCAGCAGCTAAAAGTACTATATCAAGCAATAGAACTCTGTCAAGCAATAAAGATGGAAACGTCGTTTTGAAATCAGTATTCAATAGAATTTTGGGAGATATTACCAATTTTCAATCTGATGGGAGTTCACTTTCTCAATGTACTCCATCTCTCTCTTCCTCAGTTGCATCTAATCTGAAACAGAGAGATATCGCTGGTAAGTTAACTAATATTCACAATTGTTCTTATGTTCTACAATATAGAGCTTATTCAGATTTTTGAAGAAATTATTCATTTACGAACGATTAAAATGCCTTTCTAATTTTAATCAAATTATGCACAATTAACAATTATCAGAAAAGGATAGAAGTGCATCACACTCTCGGGGCAAAATTTCAGTGTTGAAAAAACATAATGGTAACATTTGATGCATTTTTCTAAAATAATAAATTGTATTTTACTTCTAACATAATAATTTACTATATTGAAATTTGATCAAAAATATTAACAGGTGGAGATACGAAAAAAGCAACAACAAACAAGTCGAGGAAGAATTCATTTTGTAAAGGTTAGTATACAATTTAAACAATAAAAACACGATATTTTAGATTGTATTATGAAATCTGTTGTGCTAATGAAGATATGATCAAGCCTAATAAGACGACCAAGAATACTAATCCTTTGCATGATTTCTTAGCAATGACAGAAGGTACGTACCTTTCTACATATTTAATGGACTATGTTTATAATTTCAGTTATATTTTAACTATTTTTGAAATTTCTTCTACAGAAGAACACTAAGCATGTTTAGAAGATATTTATGATTGCTTCAGTCCTTAATGTACATCTGATGACTACTCAGATGATGACAAAGAAGGAGAAGTTCATTCATCTGAGTTTCTAAGTACAGTTGACGAATTAAGAAAATTCAATATTGAAGTGACGTTTAAAAAAGCTTTCAAAAAAAGAAGCAGGATACTCAGAATTCGGTTGCTTCAGAATCAGTTCAATTAACTGGTATGAAAATGTTACTGAAGATTATTTTGTTAAGTGGATCTAATTGTCATATAGAATGAACTAACTTTCCAACCTTTATTACCAGGTTATGAAGATTATGGTGATCCAGTATATCAATGTGATAAATGCGGAGCTATTTTCTGGTATGACGAATGTATTAATAAACGGAATAATGCTAATAAACTTATCTTTACAATGTGCTGTTTGTAAGGAACAGTAAAATTGCCTTTCCTTAAGAATTCTCCTAATATTCTGTTAGCATTAATAACCAATGACGATGAACTAAGTAGACATTTTAGAGAGAATATCAGAGCTTACAACATGATATTTGCTTTTACTTCTCTTGGTGGAAGTGTTCAACGTTGTTTGCCTAATGGTAGAGGACCCAATATGTTTCAACTACAAGGCATGAATATGCATAGATTAGGTAGTTTGAAACCACATGATGGTGATTATGCTAAATTCTCTCAACTATATATTGTTGACACTGAAAATGAAGTCCAGAACAGAGCTGAGATTCTGAGGTAATTTTCAATTTCTATATTTCAAATTTTATTCTTCCTTTTAAATTTATTACTGAACGAGAATTTTTGTTGAAATATTAGTAAGGGTAAAAAGAGGGACACAAAACATAAGAAAAAGAAGTTGAGGGAAGAATTAATTGAAGCCCTAATGAAAATGCTAGATGAAGTAAACCCTTACGTTAAGGTTTATAGGAATGCTAGAGAGAGATTCAGTCTCAATGATTCTGAGACATTTCATATGAGAATTGTGGGAGATCGTCATGAAAAGGATGGAAGGACCTATAGCATGCCTACAGCTTCAGAAGTTGCTGCTTTTATTCCTGGTGATTTTCATATAGATATGCCACAGCGTGATATTATTGTTCAACAACAGTGTGGGGAGTTACAGAGGATAAGTGAGATACATCCTTCTTACTTAGCATTGCAATATCCTCTAATATTTCTATATGGTGGAGATTGTTTCAGAACTGGGATTAAGAAAGGTTTTAGTGGATTGAACAAGACAGGCAAATCGAAGAAAATCAGTATGAGGCAGTTTTTTGCATTCAGAATTCAAGAGAGACTGAATGAATGTCAGACGCTCCTATGTTGTAGAATATTGTTTCAGCGATTTCTGTGTGATGCATTTACAATGATCGAAACTAACAAGCTATCTTATATTAAATGAAACCAGTCATATTTGAGAGGCGAAGATTATGATTCGCTGAAGTCATTTTGTGATTTAGGTAATTCTGACATGTCTGAACAAGGTTCACGATTGCTACTACCTGCTTCATTCACTGGTGGGCCTAGGTATATGAGGGAGCAATGTTATGATGCTATGGCTACATGTAAAAATTATGGATTTCCTGATTTGTTCATCACTTTTACATGTAATCCTAAATGGCCTGAGTTAACTAGATTTTTCAAGCAAAGGAATCTGAAATCAGAAGACCGACCAGATATTGTCTGCCGTGTTTTTAAGATGAAGCTTGATTGTCTTATGAAAGACTTGACTGAAGATGATCATTTTGGAAAGACTGTTTCAGGTATGTTGTTTTATTAGAATCATCTATACTTAATTGCACAAATCTTTATATGAAATTCACTTAACTAATATTAATAAGAGTTTTTGGCAATTTTTTACAGCTATGTATACAGTAGAGTTTCAGAAAAGAGGACTTCCACATGCTCATATATTGCTATTCATGCATCCTAGCTGTAAATTTCCAACTGCTGATAACATAGATAAGATCATCTCTGCAGAGATACCCGATAAGAATTCAGATGCTGAACTGTATGAAGTTATTTCGGATTGTATGATTCACGGTCCATGTGGTGCTGCTAATCCTAGAGCTCCGTGTATGGTTGATGGTAAATGTTCTAAATTCTTTCCTAAGGCTCATGTTGATGTTATCAAAGTTGGTAGTGATGGCTATCTTGTCTACAGAAGACGTCAAACTAATGATTTTGTGGAGAAGAATGGTTTCAAATGTGATAACAAATATGTTGTCCCATACAACAGAGAATTATCGGTTCGCTACAAAGCTCATATTAACGTGGAGTGGTGTAACCAATCAAGTTCTATAAAATATTTATTCAAATATATCAACAAAGGGCAAGATCGTATCACGCTTGCTGTTGAGCGAGGTAGTAAGAGTTATAAGCAGTTTAGTTCTACTCAAGCTAATAATGATGAAGAGAAGCCAGTGAATGAGGTTAAAGATTTCTTTGATGGAAAGTATCTCTTATTTCATTACACTAAAATTTCCTATTAGATGATTCTATGATTTTTTACTATTTCTATGTTGAACAGTTCTGATATAATTTATTATGTTGCGTTACAGATATGTTTCAGCATCTGAAGCACCTTGGAGGATATTAAAATTTCCTATTCATTATCGATCGACTCCTGTAGAGAAACTTACTTTTCATCTAGAAGGGAAGCACAAGATTTATTTTAATGGCAAAGAGGATGTTAAATCTGTTATGGCTAGAAAATCCGCACAGCGTTCACAATTTCTGGCTTGGATGGAACTAAATAATAAGGATTCGTTTGCTCGGACTCTTACATTTGCATAGATACCGAATCACTATACATACGATAGTAAAGCCAAGGAATTCAATCGTAGAAAGAAAAAGGGTTTTAGCATTGGGAGGATTAACTATGTTCCGAAGAAATTAGAAAGTGATTACTATCTCCGAGTTCTTTAGAATATAGTCACTGGTCCTAGAAGTTTTGAAGAGATCCGAGAATACAGAGAGGTTGTTTATAAAACATACAAAGAAGCATGTTTCGCGCGTGGTATTTTGGAAGATGATCAGATGTATATTGACAGTATTATATCTGCAAGTTTATGGTGTTTTGGAGATTATCTCCATAATTTATTTGCGTTGATGCTTTCTTCTGATTGCTTAATAACGCCAGAAGATGTTTGGGAGAAGACATGGCATATTCTTTCAGAGGACATGGAAAGGAAGAAAAGAATCGAGTTCAACAATCCTGGTAATAGGAAACATTTTTATTGTCAATGATATACTTATTAACCTGATGTTTTTTACAGTACTGTAGTCTAATTATTCTTTAAATTTTTACAGATCTTAATTTAAACGATGCTGACAAGAAAAAAGTTTACTCTACAAACAATTGATGAACTACTGTTGAATATGGGAACTTCTCTCGATCGATTTATATCAATGCCACAACCAATCAGAGAGAGGATCAATCATTCGAATCGTTTTATTGTTGATGAGATGTCTTACGACACTATTGATCTAGAGAAGAAACATGATGAATGGTTGAAGATGTTAACGTCCGAGTAGAGAGGAATATATGACCAAATCACAAGTGCTGTTTATAGTGGAAAAGGAGGTATATTCTTTGTCTATGGTTTTGGAGGAACAGGTAAAACATTTATGTGGAAAACTTTATCAGCTGTTATTCGAATGAAAGGTTCTATTGTAGTTGATGTGGCATCTAGCGGTATTGCATCTTTGTTGTTAGAAGGAGGTAGAACAGCTCACTCAAGGTTTGGTATTCCTATTAATCCTGAGGATTTTACGTTATGTTCAATGAAAGCTGGATCAGATCTTGCTAATATGGTTAAAGAAGCAGCAATGATAATCTGGGATGAAGCCCTGATGATGAGCAAGTATTGCTTTGAGTCCTTAGACCGAAGTTTGTCTGATATTATTGGAAACGTAGATGGCAACCCTTTTGCTGGCAAAGTTATGGTTTTTGGAGGAGATTTTAGACTGGTTCTACTTGTAATTAATGGTGCAGGGAGAGCGGAGATAGTTATGGCTTCGTTGAATTCGTCTTATATTTGGGAGCATTGCAAGGTGCTAAAGTTAACTAAGAACATGAGGCTAATGTCTGGTAATCTGACTCGTGATGAAGCTAACGAAATTCAGAAATTCTCAGAATGGTTATTAGATGTCGGAGATGGGAAAGTTTCGGAACCTAATGACGGTGAAGCTTTAATAGATATTCCTGAAGAACTACTTATTACATAAGCGAATGATCCCCTAGAAGTGATTAGCAATGAAGTATATGGTGATCCAAATCTTTTGATACAGAATGATGATCCTAAGTTTTTCCAAGAAAGAGCTATCTTATGTCCAACAAATGACGATGTTGATTTGATCAATGAACTTATGCTTGGTAAAATTAAAGGTACATTCTTATTTCTTATATTTATCATTCATTATGAGGTTGTTATTAGTATATATGTCCTTATACTGATTAATTTTTTATTTGTACCAGGTGATGAAAGAGTTTATTTAAGTGCTGATAGTATCGATCCTATGGATACAGTTTCAAGTAACAATCCGATATTTACTCTTGATTTCTTACACAGTATAAAGGTACCTGGATTACCCAAACATTCTATATGTCTTAAGATAGGTGTTCCAGTAATGTTGCTACGAAACATAGATCCTAAGGGGGGGGGCGGGGGGGGGGGGGGGGGGGGGGGGGGGTTTATGTAATGGAAGAAGAGTCGAGAGAGAAGAAGAATCGAGAGAAAGAAGCGTCGAGAGATAGATATGTGTAATTGTTTATTTCTATGTATTTGTAAATGGGCTTTCTAAGGGCTGATCACAAATGGCTAGATTACAGATAACATAAATGGCTGATCATGTTTTAGAAGCTCGAGTTATTACAGGAGATAGAGTCGGTTCTAAGGTTTTGATTCCTAAGATTGTAATTTCTCCATCAGATCTTAAGTTGCCTTTTAAAATGAAAAGAAGACAGTTTCTATTGGCTGTAGCTTTTCCTATGACGATTAACAAGAGTCAAGGACAATCACTAAAGGAAGTTGGTCTGTTTCTTCCTCGGCCTGTGTTTTCTCATGGTCAGCTTTATGTGGCACTCTCTAGAGTAACTTCTAAGAAAGGTTTAAAAATCCTAATAGTAGACAAGGAAGGGAAACCACAGAAGCAGACCACAAATATTGTTTTCAAAGAGATTTTTCAGAATTTGTAAACCTTTGAGTTTGTTTCTTTTAGCTGTTACTGTTATTTTATTAGTTATTTTTATTTTTATTGAGTTCTAAACTTTTCTATTTTCAATCAATCATTCTAAATTAAGCAAAAGAAAAAATTCGACACAATCATTATTCATTTTAACCCATGCCATTGGAAATAGTGAATAATGAAGAGAAACTAACCTGTTATTCTGTATTTTGTTTCTTCTCCATATACTTGGAAGAAGTATTCTTTTTTCCAAATGTTCACGATTTCATGTTTGCGAGTGAATCTTTATTTCTTCAACATCTTGTTAAGAAACATGTTAATTTTTCATTAGGTTTTGTTGTAATTCACAAAACTAAATTCAATTTTTTGAGATCACTTACGAAACAGATATTTGATAGCTCTATAACTTTATTACATAACTTCTTATTATGGAAAACTTCAATTCAAATTTGAAAACATTATCATTTGGAAATCAATTCGATGATTTTAAGTATTTACTAAAACAGCGAATTCAAAAAATTAGGAGACTTATCTTGGTTATTTTGTTGTTAAAAAACCATTCATCTCCGCTTTAAAATGATTCATTCCTGTAAGAGACATAAACAAACAATCAATGGATTTCTTACCATCACAACGAATGAATAAAGTAATTGTACATGCATAAAAAGATCTGTAATTACTTATCTCATATTTGTCATCTGAACATGAGATCGCATAGTCAGTCAGGAAAATTATGACTTCATAATGCGTTGACTGGTCTTCAATGTACCAGATCTAACAGATCGAGAACAACTGATGAGTCTGAACCTCCTAATGATCGGAAATTTTTCGTTGTATGAAAGCTCGAATGAGAAGTCGGCGAGATGTTTCGATCTTGATATTAGATCAGGAAGACTGAAAGAAAATACATAAAACTGGTACATCGGAAGTTTACAGATACTTCTCGGCCATCGAATCTGGTGATTTTGGTGAGAATAAATGAATCCGAAATCGGAACGAAGGACCAAAGTAGAGAGGAGTTTTCGTTTTGGGGAGAAGAAGAGTCGAGAGAGAAGAAGAGTCGAGAGAAAGAAGCGTCGAGAGATAGATATGTGTAATTGTTTATTTCTATGTATTTGTAAATGGGCTTTCTAAGGGCTGATCACAAATGGCTAGATTACAGATAACACAAATGGCTGATCATGTTTTAGAAGCTCGAGTTATTACAAGAGATAGAGTCGGTTCTAAGGTTTTGATTCCTAAGATGGTAATTTCTCCATCAGATCTTAAGTTGCCTTTTAAAATGAAAAGAAGACAGTTTCTATTGGCTGTAGCTTTTGCTATGACGATTAACAAGAGCCAAGGACAATCACTAAAGGAAGTTGGTCTGTTTCTTCCTCGGCCTGTGTTTTCTCATGGTCAGCTTTATGTGGTACTCTCTAGAGTAACTTCTAAGAAAGGTTTGAAAATCCTAATAGTAGACAAGGAAGGGAAACCACAGAAGCAGACCACAAATATTGTTTTCAAAGAGATTTTTCAGAATTTGTAAACCTTTGAGTTTGTTTCTTTTAGCTGTTACTGTTATTTTATTAGTTATTTTTATTTTTATTGAGTTTTAAACTTTTCTATTTTCAATCAATCATTCTAAATTAAGCAAAAGAAAAAATTCGACACAATCATTATTCATTTTAACCCATGCCATTGGAAATAGTGAATAATGAAGAGAAACTAACCTGTTATTCTGTATTTTGTTTCTTCTCCATATACTTGGAAGAAGTATTCTTTTTTCCAAATGTTCACGATTTCATGTTTGCGAGTGAATCTTTATTTCTTCAACATCCTGTTAAGAAACATGTTAATTTTTCATCAGTTTTTGTTGTAATTCACAAAACTAAATTCAATTTTTTGAGATCACTTACGAAACAGATATTTGATAGCTCTATAACTTTATTACATAACTTCTTATTATGGAAAACTTCAATTCAAATTTGAAAACATTATCATTTGGAAATCAATTCGATGATTTTAAGTATTTACTAAAACAGCGAATTCAAAAAATTAGGAGACTTATCTTGGTTATTTTGTTGTTAAAAAACCATTCATCTCCGCTTTAAAATGATTCATTCCTGTAAGAGACATAAACAAACAATCAATGGATTTCTTACCATCACAACGAATGAATAAAGTAATTGTACATGCATAAAAAGATCTGTAATTACTTATCTCATATTTGTCATCTGAACATGAGATCGCATAGTCAGTCAGGAAAATTATGACTTCATAATGCGTTGAATGGTCTTCAATTTACCAGATCTAACAGATCGAGAACAACTGATGAGTCTGAACCTCCTAATGATCGGAAATTTTTCGTTGTATGAAAGCTCGAATGAGAAGTCGGCGAGATGTTTCGATCTTGATATTAGATCAGGAAGACTGAAAGAAAATACATAAAACTGGTACATCGGAAGTTTACAGATACTTCTCGACCATCGAATCTGGTGATTTTGGTGAGAATAAATGAATCCAAAATCGGATCGAAGGACCAAAGTAGAGAGGAGTTTTCGTTTTGGGGAGAAGAAGAGTCGAGAGAGAAGAAGAGTCGAGAGAAAGAAGCATCGAGAGATAGATATGTGTAATTGTTTATTTGTATGTATTTGTAAATAGGCTTTCTATTATTAGCTATTTTATTTTATATTTTTAGCTTCTTTATTTTAATTACATTTTTATTTAGATTAGAAGTTAAATTTATGTTTATTAGTTATTACATAATTTAAATATCAATATTGGTATGTTCTCTTTTTGATATTAGTCAAAAAAATGAAGTATATAACATTATTTTCGATTATATATTTTCAATATTTACTTAAGTAGATTGATTCAAAATACAAACAAAATTTTAATTATTATAAAGACCTATAAGCTGTTAACATGGTTCCTAAATATTTATTAACATATGTAATATATATATACGAACAATATAACTTAGAAGTTTCTATATTTGTAACAAAAATATAGACCATTTATAGTAAAATAAATTTATGTAACATAAATGTATTTTTTAGAGAAAATTCAAAACATAAGTTTTGCCATATTTCCTAACTATTCAATTGTTAAAACACTAATAACAACATATAATCGAAAAATGATCCAATTATTATAAATACATAACTTATGTTACATAAAAAAATATAGACATCACACGCAAATGAAACCAAAACACTATTCTGTTTTTGTGATCTTACATAGTATAGATATCACACGCAAATGAAACCAAAACACTATCCCGTTTTAATGCTACTTTGTACTCGAACAAACAATTATATCAGACAACAAACATACTTAGCCAATATATTATGAAATCTAAGCTCTAAACTATAACACCATATAATCGACAAATGATCCAATAATTATAAATACTTAACTACTAACATAGAATAGATATCACACGCAAATGAAACCAAAAGACTATTCCGTTGTAATGCCACATTTTACTCGAACAAATAATTATATCAGACAACAAACATACTTAGCCAATATATTAATTATATATATTAGGAAAACTAAAGTCTTACCTAAATTTTAATCTTAATAATTATAAAATTAATTATTCTGCGCGTAGAACGGGCTAAATTATAGTTGTCTTCATTAAAATAAGTGACAAGAAATGTAATGTGACATCACTCAAGAATATAGACAAAATAGAAAAACATGCGTTCCATAAATGATCACATGAAGCTAAATTTTTTTGACCAAATTATTTTAAAATCAAAATATTATTAATCAATAATATAGATTGCATAAAAACACAAATATATTATATTAAAAATTAAAAAAACATATATTACATAACAGAAAAATAAATTAAATTAGCATATAATAAAATATATAAAAACATAATTAATGACCAAATTTTTGTCAAATATGTTCAACTAAATCAGTTTTCAATTGGTTATACATTGTTTGATCATGAACTTGAGCTCGATTTGACCATCATATTGTTGACATTTGTAGGCATCTCGGTGGAATACGTGAAATCTACTTATGAAGTCCCGCTTCCGTCTCCTTCTCCTTGTTGAAATTCTGATACATCATACTGAGTGCCGATGTTTCGTTCGTCTTCTACTATCATATTGTGCAATATGATACATGCTCTCATTATATTTCCTATTTTTTCTTTATCCCAACTCAGAGCGGGATTCCTGACAATTGCAAATCGAGCTTGTAAGACTCCAAAAGCACGTTCGACATCTTTTCTGACAGCTTCTTGACGGTTAGCAAATAAAGATGCTTGAAGACCTTGTGGCCGAGAAATTGTTTGGATGAAAGTTGCCCAATTCGGATATATACCATCTGTGAGATAGTAAGCCATGTGATATCGGCGTCCATTAACAACGTAAGACACTTTTGGAGCTCGACCTTCTAATATATCATCAAAACGGGTGAGCGGTGGAGAACATTGATATCGTTTAAGGTACCTAGAGGTCCGAAAAAAGTGTGCCAAATCCATAGATCATATGAAGCCACAGCCTCTAAAACAATTGTCCACGTGAATATTGCCCTTTCCAAGCCGTGGGGCAATTCTTCCACTCCCAATGCATACAATCAATGCTTCATATCATTTCGGGAAATCCGCGAGACTCTCCAACATTGAGTAATCGTTGGAGATCCTCCGGTGTAGGCCTTCTCAAGTACTCATCTTGATAGAATCAGATGATTCCATTCACAAAATTTTCTAAGCATCTGAGCACAGTGGTTTCACCGATCTGGAGGTATTCATCTACCGCATCAGCTGGACAACCGTATGCCATCATACAAATGGCGGCTGTACATTTTTGTAGTCCAGACAGACCGAACCTTCCAGTAGCATCTTGTCGTTGTTGAAAGAATGGTAGTTCATTGGAGAGTCTCTCAACAATGTGCATGAACAATGACTTGTTCATCTTAAACTGACGTCGGAATTTAGTATCAGGATAGATTGCCTGCTCACTGAAGTAAACTTTCCATAAGCGGATATTACCATCTTCGCGACCTCTTTCAACATAAACTCGTTGTTTCTTTTTTTTTTCTTTCTCGAACTTCACTAAAATTATCTAAACTCATCAAAAACCCTCTCAAACACTTCATCTAATTCTTGATCAAAATCTTCATTAAATGTAGAAAATAAAGAATTTTGTGAAGAAGATGACATCTTGGTTATAATCTTTTTGGGTAAATACAAAAAATTATTTGACAAGTGAAAGGCAGAGAGAAAGAAGAGAAAAGGCAGAGAGAAAGTTAACGATTAAAAAAAAAAGCGCTTCTTCTTGCAAGCAATTATGAACTTTCTCTTGTTTAAAATGTTTGAGCATGTAAGAATATATATTACTTGAAGACGAGTGCATCCAAAATGAAAGCTTCCAAAAACATGTGATGAAAACAGGGAAATTGCTCATTTAATTCCCAATGTATTTGCAATTGGTATTTTTATTTCCCAAGTATGTCTTGTGCAGATTAATTCCTCATGTTCAAGTTGACTAGGCAAAATTAGATTAAAAAAGTCAGCAGTTAAAAACATAACGGAAATCGTTAAGATTAATGAAAAGGGGAAACGCGATTCTATTCTAAACACTGCAATTCCCAATTCTGTACCCTAAAGTGATTTCCGATGTGAGTAAGCGATTTCCGACAAGAGCTTCGATTTCCTGCATGAGCTATCAACATCCGACGAGAGTGATCGATATCCAAAGAGATGGTGAGAACTTTTTATGGAAGCAGGGGAAGATGCAAGAAATCTGATATTTGAAGACAGCAACCATATCTGATTGAACCTGAAATCCCAACAATCACAGAAAGGTAAAAATCGTGATACTTATAATTTTGATTTTGATTCGAATTAATGTAGAGAAATTATGGATATTGAAACATGTTGAACTGGTTGTAGGGAACAAGATGAAGATGGTAACATGTGTGAAGAAGAAACAACAAGTATTGGTGAAGTAATAAGATCCGATGGAGAAGAAACTATGAATGTGGCTTCAGCTAGTGTCGTTGAGGAACAAATAGGTAATATAGGCGAAGGAGTAGCCAACTCTGATAGTGAACAAAGCAAGAATGACAATGAATTAGAAGGAGATGATTGTGAAGTTATAGTTGAAGATATGGGCTGGGTATAAAGAGTCTGAGCCAGCTTTGCAATCAAATAATGATGAGGCGAATAATGATGGGTTTGTGGAAGTAGAAGTAGGGGTTTGTGAGGATGATGATTTGCTGTCTTATTTCAACGAAGCTGCCAGTGATGATGATGCAAATGCAACAAGTTACAGTTCTGATGAGAGTGGTGATGATATATGGAACGATGATCTCATTCCAGATCCATTATCAGATGATGATTGTGGGGAACGTGAAGAACAAGAAAGACGATTCCATTGTGATCCTGATGAGCTGCTAGCGTTAGGAAAGACATTCAATAATGCCGAAGAGTTCAAGTATGCAGTTCTCAGGTATTCTCTAAAGACGCAGTATGATATTAAATTCTATAAATCATCATTTGATAGGCTTGGTGCACGATGCACACAACATATAGAAGAAAAATGTCCATGGAGAGTGTACTGCTCTTTTGAGAGAGGCAGAAACAAGTTGATGATAAAAGTCTACATTGATAATCATATTTGTGCAAGATCAGGATATACAAAGGTTTTGAAAAGTGGAGCAATCGCACAGCTGTACGAGGAAAGGCTTCGGGTTAATCATAAAATCAAGTCACAAAAGATGGTTGATGAGATAAAGAGAGAGTATAATATGATTGTGAGCCCTGATCAGTGTAGGAGGGCAAAGGCAGTGCTTACAGCAAAAAGGAAAGCTAGTCATGAAGCTCATTTTGGTAGAATTTGGGATTATCAAGAAGAGATAATTCAATCAAATCAGGGATCAACTATGGAGATTGAGACAATACCTGGTCCGATTCCTGGAAGCAAGCAAAGGTTCCACCATCTCTATGTTTGTTTTGAAGCCTTAAAATCAGCTTGGAAGCAATCATGTAGACCCATTATATGATTGGATGCTGCATTCATGAAATGAGATATCAAAGGCCAAATGTTAGCTGCAGTTGGTAGAGATGGCGATAATAGGATATTTCCTATTGCTTGGGCAGTAGTTGATGTTGAAGATAATTTAATTGGTTGTGGTTTGTGCAACTACTGAAAAGCGACTTGGGACTTGAAGATAATGCTGACATTACAATCATTGCAGATAAACATAGCGTGAGTTTAAGTTTGTATTATTAAAGTGAGACTTATTTTGTTTTCTTTACATGTGTGAGTCTTACTTTGTTTGCTTCACATGACAGGGCATATTATTTGCAGTTCAAGTTGAGCTTCAAAAGGCTGAACATCGAATGTGTGCTAGACACATTCTGCAAAACTGGAAGAAAACAAACAAAGATATAGAGCTTGAACGTTTGTTTTGGAAAATAGCAAGGAGTTATTCACCAGCCGCATTTGGAGATAACTTAGAAGAACTGAAGAAATACAATCAAGGTGCGTATGATTCCCTGCAATGTACCGCACTAACAACATGGTCTTGGGATTTCTTCAAGCTTGGATCCTGTTGCAATGATAATCTGAACAACCTGTCAGAATCATTCAACATAAATGTTAACGAGTCAAGGAAGAAACCACTTCTTGATTTTTTAACAGAGGTAAGGAGAAAATGCATGGAGAGAAATGCAAGGCGGACTATTCTAACCAACAGGTGGAAGAAAAGGTTCACACCAAGAGCAGACAGAGAGATTGAACTGAATAGGTAGAAAGCTCGGGATTGTAAAAGATGGATGACCACAGGGAATTTGCATGAGATAGACTTTCATGGTTGTGCTTATAGCGTCAATATCGAAGAGAAAACATGTGGTTGTGGCTATTGGCAGCTGAATGGGATACCGTGTATGCGTGCTATGTGTGTCATCACAACAACACGGTTAGATCTTAATGACTACGTTTCTGATTACAACTTGACTTTAAAGTGGCGCCAACTGTATGCTATTGGTATGAAGCCAGTACAAGAAATGAAAATGTGGCGACGGTTAGGTCGGATACCAGTGTTGCCACCATCTTTAAGATTCAACCGTGGGAGACACAATAGTTATGCTAGGAGAAAAAGTCCTCATGAGTCTTCTTCTAACCCAAACAAGCTTACACGGCATGGTCATGTGGGAACATGCTCAAATTGTAAAAAAGATGGTCATAATAAGACAAGATATCCTAATCCAACAGCAGCTCCCGAACCAAAACGTCGAAGAGGTCGTCCAAGAAAAGATCAGGTTTGAAGTCACCTCTCTTCTTGCTTGCTTGATATGTAGTTTGGGGTTTGTAGTTTGTGATTTGCGATTTGATGGATGATTGTTTGATTTGTGTTTTGTTATTTGCGATTTGGTGGATATTTGTTTGATATGTGTTCTGTGATTTGCGATTTGGTGAATAATTGTTTGATTTGTGTTATGTGTTTTGCGATTTGGTGGATATAACTGTTTTAATGGTGTTATGTGATTTGTGGTTTTTTAGGGAGAGCCATCCCAAACAGGAGCTTCTCAAGGACCTTCTCAAGCAGGAGGTTCTCAATCAGCACAAGAAGGATTTGGTTTCTCTTGTTAATCAAATTTGCTTTTGAAATTTGTGTTTTGTGTAGTTTCAACTTGTTTTAGCTTCTTCTATTTATGTCTTATGTACTTTCAGCTTGTTATAAACATGTATTTGCTAGTTTTAATGGCTCTAAAGCTTGTTTGCTTTAAGCTTGTTGGCAATCCTATTTACAGAATTTTAAAGCTTGTTTTAGTCTAATAACATGTCTAAAGTCATCACCAAAGTATCACAACAAAAGCGCACATGTCTCAAATTCATAATCAAGCTTTAATAATCTCTTACATTGTCATAAAAAACTCATACATTATCTTACATTGTCTTAAAAGCTCATATATCATCTCTTACATCGATCTTCTCATCATCTAATAAACTAGAATCAGTTATGAAATACAAGAGTGTTTCTTTCTCCTTGCTGAAACAAGATGTGGTAGATGATCACAACAGCCAAAACACACAAGCAAACAACTAACGCCAAGTTCTTGATTTTGAATTTGCTTAGCTCCTTCTTGCATTTGAGGACCTCTTCTTTCACATTTTCGATATCAACTTTGAGCTCTTTTACAATGATTCCATCAACCTTTAACTCATTCACTTCTTCATACATCCCATCTTCCACCCATTTGAACAAATGACCTTTCTAAGAATAAGAAACAACAGGCAGATTTACTATCATCATAAACAAGAGACAGATTTAATAGGAATGAATTACAATTTACCTGTCGAGAAGCACAGCAACGAAAGTAAGGACGCCCAGGATTGTCTTTCGACTGTGATGTATAGATCCTAACATCACTTCCACAAACACATTTTTTGGAAAACCCTTTTGCTTCATTCAAGAACTCACAACTAGAAGAGTTACCAGATTCATTTCCATAGTTGGACCTATCTCCTCCTACAATTAACTGATTTCAATTCTACCATTCCATCCATCTATATAATCCATCTATCGATGCTAACTTGAATAGAATAAAAAGTAACCACTTACAGATTTAGTAACATAGGAGATTCGTTCTGATTCTAGACAAATATTCTTGTTCTATCTGATGTTCATCATCGATCACTCTCGTCGGATGTCGATAGCTCACGCCGGAAATCAAAGCTCTTGTCGGAAATCGCTTGCTCACGCCAAAAATCAAAGCTCTTATCGGAAATCGCTTTAGGGCACAGAATTGGGAATTGCAGTGTTTATAATGAAATCGCGTTTCCTCTTTTCATTAATATTAACGATTCTCGTTATGTTTTTAACTGCTGAATTTTTTAATTCTAATTTTGCCTAGTCAACTTAAACATGAGGAATTAATCTGCACAAGACATACTTGGAGAATAAAAATACCGATTGCAAATACATTGAGAATTAAATGAGCAATTTCCCGATGAAAACATGTAATTTTCATTTATTTAATATGTTAAGAAGCTAAAGCCAAGTACATGTGATAAAAAATTCCAAAACAAATAACAGAGATTGTAGCCACATGTGATTTTGTTGCAGATTGCTTATCACCACATGCGATTTTGTTGTCGACACTTGAACAGAGATTGTAGCCACGGCTGAAAAACAAAGCACAAAACATCATGAAACGGATTCAACATTGCATCACAAGGAAGGTCACTGAGAAAAAATAAATAATAAGTTAATACCTTTGAAGTTGTTACGGCCTTTGACAGATCTAGCTTTTTTCTCAAGCGCTTGGATCAAACCTTCAACAGTCTTTTCACATAACAACAACAACAACAAACGCACTATGTCAATCACCATTGATAGAGATAACAACAGAAGCTAAGAGATTTCAGATTTACACACAGACCTCACAGGTAAGAGCAGAACCAGCATTCTCCATAGCATCAGGTAACTCAATAGCTCTAGCGATGGTGACTCCATCGTTCACAACCTTAGGGCTACCACAATCATCCAGCACAACATTTCTCCCTGCACCCAACAAGATAAGAATTGAGAAAGTAACCATTTTTCACCAAACCCAGAAACCACTTAAGCATAGAAACAAGATGAATTGAGAAAGAAACCAAAGAACAAAAACACTGTAAACAAAAAACTAAAGGATTCATATTATACAAAATAAAGGTTTCATATCATACAAAAGCACAAAATCATTGACAAGATAAAGGATTCATAACATACAAAAGCATTTAAAAAGTTCAGAGATAATTAAACATCATATGGAAGCATTTAAAAAGATCAAAGATAATTAAACATCAAAGGGAACATCAAGCGAGCTTATTCTTAAGAGTTACAACATTTCACTAATGAGTTTATTCTTAAGAGTTATTTCCATATCTGAAAGTGGTTCGGTTTTCCCTATGAGACTATCAAGAATTTTCTGCCTCGATAATCTCTCCTTAATAGCCAAGTCTTTCTCCTTAATCACCCATACGCTCTCAAGCGACTTTACAGAAGCCTCTCTTTCTTCATTCGATGCCTTAACATTTTTTTTTCTCTTTGGCCTTTGATGCCTTTGCCGCCTTCACACCGATTGGCCTCTCCATTTCGCTTGTTGTGTTAGCCGTTGAGGAGTGTGCTCCGGAATCATATAGCTTTGTTCTTTTGGAGTGTGATTTAACTTTCTGGGTAATCAGACTACACCACTTTTGATCGTGGCGAAGCACTCTCCATGCATGCTCTAGGGTGAAGTTACTCTTCTGGTCCTGGAAGTATAAGTTGTACGCCATCTCGATGATATCATCCTCTGATTGACCGCTAGTGCTTTGACGTTGAGCTTGTAGCATCCACAGAAACTGAGTACACTCTCGTTGATTTTCCCCCACCTTTGCTTACAAATTTCACTCGGGAGTTCGAAGATCCTTCACTGCGGGACTTGCAGCATAATATGCTGCAATTCGCTTCCAAAAAGCACCTGCTCTCTGTTCATTCCCAACGATAGCATCCTTGCTGGTGTTTAACCAAGCACTCACCAACACCCCATCTTCAAGGACAGTCCACCGATGTCTAGCTTCTCTGCTAGCCTCGGGTGAGTTCTCCTCTACGTTTTGACTACTAAAGAGTGGTGGTCCTGGTGTTTGTGATGAGCTAATTTGGGTACTAAAGAGTGGTGTTTGTGGTGCATTTGTTTGGTTCAAGAGGTCTGTAAATGTTTGAGAGTAACTAAAAGGAGTGTTAGAAGCCATTTTCATATTGCCCGAAATAGTATACAAGAAATGGTTTTGAGAGATGTGGATTCGGTATAAATACAAGTTAGGTGATTAATTTAGTGAAAGTAGCTTATTCAATTTGATAAGACATTGTTAGGTGTTTTAATTTAGTAAAAGTAGTTGAGAGCATTTACGAGTTAAGTGGTTGAGCTCATTTAACTCAACACAAACAATATCAAGCATTTATGAGCATCTAACTCAACAACTAAACCAAATCAAGCATTTATGAGCATCTAACTACAAACATCTAAGTCAAAATAAAGTTTACAAGCATTTACGAGGAAGCCAGCATTTATGAGCATCTAACTACAAATCTCTAAAGTCAAAATGAAGTTTACAAGCATTTACGAGGAAGACAATGACACTAAGCTTAATCAATAGTTGAATTCAGAAGTTGCAGAACATACCTGTTTTGTTGAGACCATGAGATTGCTTCCGTAATCACCACCAGCAGCATTTCCGCCGTAAGAACCACCTCCGTAACCACCGCATGGAGCACCATAACCACCGCTTCCATAGCCACCAGCTGGAGCACCATAACCACCGATATTGCCACTTCAAGGACCACCGAATCCCCTTCTTCCAAATCCACTTCCTCTTTCAGTTGCGTAGTTCACCCTAATTCTTCGACCATGAAGGTCATGTATGCAATAATAAACCCCAATAAAAAGCAGATTGACAACGCCAAGCAAAGACAGAAAACGAATGAATCGACTTGTTATTACCTTTACACGTGAGCCATGGGGAATTGCAGGCGAACCATCAGTGTTGTTGGGCAAAAAGATCTCCCAAACACCAAATTCATTCTATAGATGATTTAATGATAATCATCGATCAGAATTCACTACATTTAATATTAATTACAAAGCATAACTGCATAAAGAATTTAAGCAAAGCAGTCAATATGCTATACCCGAGTCATGATATCTGCATTAGGATTCCAGTTGTTGAAATCTCCAATAAGTGAAGCAGACTGAAACAGGCGAGGACATAATTTATGAAGAAAAGAACCAAAGTAGTTACAAAATATGCACACAGCAAACCTAAACAGGTGCCGCCTATTTTCTAATTCCTCATAATATCACAAGAGAAACATGTAATTTTAGTATTATCATCCAATCACTCCTCCATGAGGCAAGTTTCATAATGACTAAACCACTTCCCAGATTTTCCAAGATCGGGCAGCAAGATTTAAACTAAAAGTAATCCTCACATGACCAGCTAAGCATTTCTACTACAGTGATTGTAGCAGAACATCCGAGCCTTGTTCTATGACTAATATTTTCTTTGTTGGCGCAGATACAAAAGCAAGGATTACTTCTACACTCTTGAATAAAAAAATAGTAAAACAACCCTATAATGATTCAGCAGAAAACGAAAAGAAACAAACAGCTCCAGGCACCTATTCTCTATAGGTTATACCAGCATCACTGAAATTGAAAATGAAAACAATTAAAAAAAAACTTGATATGGGAGCGAGGGTGTTGAAATTTTACTGACGAGCTATTGGTGGTAGCAAACAGTTACCTGCGCAAAAATCCCAACATTTTATAGCCACGGGAGAATGCCTCCAGGCCACCCTCATACTTGTATATTTCCTCACGCAGTCTTCTATACTGGCCATAACTGCGGCCAACAAAAATGCAGGATACTTGAGAGCGAAATCAAAAGACTTTCTTTGACGCAGAGGGAGCTCGTGACTTAGAATCAAACTCTGCAGATTGTTTCCCGGCAAAGATCTTCCCTACAGACATGGATCTAATCAAGACATGGACGCAGCTGATCTCAATTCGAAAAATATTGGCTCCAAACATCATTACTGTTCATGAAGCAAGTCCAATCACGAAATTTGCAATTATAAAACTCAGTACAACCATGGCGTCGGAGAGCAAAGCAACAAAGGGAAAGGGTGGAGAGAAAGAGAAACAAGCTTACGAGTGCGAGAGTGCTGCTTCGGGAAGAAAGAGACGCTGAAATTTTGATTAAAGCCGATGTTGATAGGTCCCGCAGAGGAAGAAGAAGAAGGAAGGGGAAGAGGGAAGCGTGAGACGACAACACATGGAGTCACAGACACTCCATGAACCATGTTACAGGGTTTTGGGCTTTAAGTCCTTATTTTACTTTTATCGAATGGGCTTTGGTTTGTGAAGCCCAGTTGAGCAATTCGGATATATCTTGTATCGGAAACAATTACTTTTTTATCAAAAGAATTATTCAGAAAAATATTTCTTCTCTCTCACTTTTTGAAACTAGCAAGCTCGTCGATGCTCGTCGATGCTCAAAGTCACAAGCTCCTTCTCTTTGTTGCTTCTGGTTCTGCGATTAGGCATACACCTGAAACAGGAACAAAGAAAAGTAGCTGAAAGTCAGTAAACAAGTAAAAACTTAGACGAAATCCTAATACTAAAAATTGATAGGCAGCTATCACTCCCCGGCAACGGCACCAAAAACTTGATAGGGTCAGGTTTTACCCAAATAAAACTACTGCAAGTGCACAGCAAAGCAGTTGTAGTACAAGGGGTATCGAAATCCCAAGAGAGTAATGCAGGCTACATTATCGAATGTAGATTCGGATTAAGCTAAGCAAGATATGATGTATGTAATGCGAATGAATGAATGAAAGTAAGCAAACGATTTTGTAAGATAATCTAAGTTCCAGAGGACTAAAAACGCTAAGTCAGGGCAGTTCGCAGGTTGAATCCAAGAATGTATGACGCAGGAAATCAGGAATGATTAAGAACCGTTTTAAACATGAATTACTGAGGTATAACTAATCAATTCTCATTGCAAAAGTTATCTATGCCTAAACCACAGAGTTTCAAATCTCTTTGCAAACCCTAACAACCTAAGCATGCAGGAATGATCAGATTCAATTGTTTACAAAACTCCTAAGCCAAATCTCTTTGCACTAAGTTGCTTTGCTCATCAAATACTAGTTCAGGTTATGAATAATGCTCTCACATATATTTAACAACCTAAGATTTTCGGATTCCTAGATGATGTGTCTCAGAAATTCGATTTTAAAGCAAGCAGAGATAAAAAACCATAAGATATTCCTAACAGATAGTGATTCTACATTCTTTTCATCAACCTTTGAAAAACCCTAACTTAACTAGCAGATTACTCAGACATGATTATGAGATCACAAAACATAACTGAATAAAATTGCATTAAGAGAAAGAGTAAGAAATAAAGGGGGTTCGAAATCTTCTCAAAAGAGTACAAGATTTGTCTCCCCAAAAAGCTCTGAATAAATCTCTCTCTAAGCTCTCTGAATTCTCAAAAACTAAGATCATAGCCAACAATGGCTGAAAAACCTAATAAATAGAGGCTAAACACGATCTGGGGTCTTCATGTAAATAAAGGAACTTCTGGGCCAATTCTGTAAATCTTCTTCATACTTTTAATAAGACAGCCACGCTCCTTCCTTGATGGGTGACGAGCGTCACCAGTCTGGTGACGAGCGTCACCATATGTGATACTTTCTGCTTCGAGCTTGGTACTTCGTGGCTTCCACCCAGAATGCTCCAGAAGGTTCCAAAAAATCCAATTATGCTCCAGACATGCTATAACCTGCAAAGACTCTTCTAGGACTCTAAAAAGACCAAAAAGAATCAATAAAAAGAACTTATATCATGGTTAAAAACCATAAAAACCATGATATATCAACTCCCCCAGACTTAGTTTTTGCTTGCCCTCAAGCAAACATCAGACAAAGAATAAGGTCGAGGTTTGAAAACAAGAAACAGTCAGTCAGTCATCAGGAACACCATACTAGTTAGAGCTTTCGAATCCACATACCACAGAGTCAACACAAGATCAAATTTCAGCCTAATCATCACAAGCTTAGCAAATCTCTCAAATCCAGTCCAAATCCCTTCAAGAAATCCGAAATTTCTACTGCTAACTTCTTATTTTTTATCTAAGTGTGATATCTCATCAAGGCTCTATCATCTCAATCACTTTACAGATTCTTTTCCCTTCCTAACAACAGAACAAAATCTATCTCAACACAGCTCTCCTATTTTCTCTTCCCTTAATCTTTTCCTTAGGATATTTTCGATTTTTCACTTCTTTTTCTCAACTTTTTCAGTCTAAGAAATGGTGCTACTCAATACTTGTGTTCCTTGTGAGGAGACAAGTTCTTGAATGTGTTCACTACTGTTGTTCCTTGTGAGGAGACAGGGTCATGAATGCACCATTCTTTGGACTTAATCTTTTAAAAACTACATCAGGGAAGATCAAAGAGAGATTGCATTTTAACCTTATTGTCAGTGTTGAAAGAGAGAATCAAGATCAATAAGAATCAATCACCAAGACAAGAAGTTTAAAGTTCATTAAGGTGGAGCTAACATCAAATTTTTCAGATTCTCTAAGAACCTAAACCTTCATTGCTAGACTGATCTACCTATCACTTTCAACTTAGTGAGACTTGTAATCAACTACTGTGGCAATGGTTCTTATCAGCAAAAACGTCCTATGGTTAATTCCAAGAAAAACTGACAATTTCAAAAATTTTGACTCTAGAAAAACAGGTTTTTTTACTCAACTTTAAGACTCTATAGACATGACACAAAGCACACAACGTCAGTAACCACCTCCCCCAGACTTAAACAACACTGTCCCCACTGTTATTAAGCTAAGAGTTGGTCAGAAAAATGAATGAGAAGTCGAAAAACCAAGTCAGAAAAGTGTTACCTCGCGTGGGGTCGGGTGACGAGCGTCACCACGACCTGTATTGCCCAATTCTTATGTCAGATGTTAATTAACGAAGTTTTTGCATATGCACTCGAAAGTTAGACTTTTTGAGCATTCAAACACATAATTAACAACATCCAAACATAGCAAAAATAACCTGGTTCAACAATCTCACAAAACATCATCAAAGAAACTGACAACTGACTCAAAGAAAACATAAAAATGACTCAAGAGCAAGAAAAAATAAAAGGGAAAAAGGAACAAGTAACCAGATAGTGAAGCCTCAATCCTCATCCTCGCAAGGCTCAGTGGTGTAATGGGGGCGGACACAACCACAGTTGCTAAGTGTAGCAACAGCATCCCAGAGTCCCTCAAAGCTGTCAATGACATACTCCTGAAAAGCAGCCATATCCATGGATGTCTGTGGTCGTGGAGGACGCCTGAAAGCAGTAGAAGAACCACTCTGGCATGTAGAAGGTCCAGCATCAGCAGCAGCGGCAGTAGAAGCAGAGGCGCCAGCTGTAGCAGCTCTAGTAGGGCGCAGAGTCAAGGGGCGCAGAAGAGTCTGTGCTGGCATGAAGAATAGCTGGCGTGGATCTCCCTGAATAGTAGTGAAGGCTCTCTGTGGCAATTTAATGCCAACATACTCTCCAGAAGTGGTAGTGAAAGTCCAGACAACTCCAATCTTCATCCAAGTGACATGGCGCAGATACTGGTCATCCATAAGTTATCTGTCACTGCAAGGTGTGACATCGATCTGGAAATGATGTAAGATCGGTGTCAGCAGGCTGCCAACACTCTCAGTCTTCTCCCCTAGACTGGTGAATGGCTTGGTATTCAAGGAGACCAGATGCTCAGCGAAAACAGCGCCTAAGTTGGCGCGAACCATGCTATCAACAGGTATCGAATCATCCAGCATCTCATAAAGTCCGTAGTAGAGGAGAATCAGCTCACTGACTCGAGTCTTACTGGGCGCAGACTTGCACAAAATGGTGTGACCAAAGGGGCGCAGAATGTACCTCAAAACCGGATGTCGAACCTCCGTCTGCGTGCTAGTCTTGCTGTCATAGACTCCATTCCCGAACTTTGACCAGAATGTCCGCATATGGGTCCACTGAGAGGGAAGGAGAACGCCTGTGGGATGGTCAGAGAAGCCATAGATCTCACAAAGCTCCATCAGACTGATCTGGTATCGAACTCCTCGGATCAGAAACGTCATCGTGCCTTCCTGCGCACGCTTCGCCAGCTCATTCGCGTAGTAGACGCGAACTGTAGAGAGAAACTGGTGTACCAAATCTGGGTACAGATCATACTGCTGGAACGGCATATTCCCCATCCCAATGCGCTCCAGAATCTGAACAACCTCCTCGAAGATCCCCGTCTTCTGCAGAACAGCAGAATCCGCAAACCGAGTGGGGATAATCTTAACTCCCAGCCACGCATTGTAGAACAGCGTGTCATATTCATCCCACTCTTCCTGAATATCACGGAATACACAAGTGTCTCGGGACACTTCCTGCTTCGGAGTCCCTGCCCAAGCCACTCCTGAGGCTATTTTCCGATCTTCTCGTTTGAGCCATGGGGGCCTGCAAACCGGGTGCTGACTGAAGGAATCCGTAGACCCTGTTGCAGTGCTTGAAGACGAGCTTTGTCTTGGTCGTTTCTCCAGACGAGGCATCTGAAAATCGAAGATCAAAATCGACCAAAAACATCACAAAAATTAGCAAATTTTTCAAAGTTCGAAAAATCAACCAATCAATCTGAAATAACTGATGGCGATCAACTACAACACTACCAGGAACACAATTCAATCATCAGTTCAACCCAAATCACCCAAAATTTCTAGATTTTTGCAATTTTCATCATGAATTCGAAAAATCAAAACATGCAAATCAACCGATAAAAGCTCACATAGATGGTTCCATTCTTCTAATACAACCTAACTAACCATGATTCAACAGTTAAATCAAGCCAATCAAGTCAAAAATCGGATTTTACCAAACCTATGGCGGACTGAAAATTGGGGATTTCGAACACATACCTTGCAGATCTTAAAAACCGAGTGGATATTCAGAAAGAGGAGCAAAATCCGCATGGATTAGACTCTTGAATCTCTCAATTTGGTTCAGCAAATCAAAAGTTATGAATCTCTGAAAATTTCTAAGTGTTCGATAGTTTAAAACAGTTATCCCCGAGGAAGAAGAAGAGAGAAAACTAATAACTGTGTCCGACTTCGGCGGGTGACGATCGTCACCATAAGGGTGACGATCGTCACCACCCTTTTTTTTTTTTTACTAATATTAATCTAATTACTAATCCTAAGCACGAAAATAATAACTAAGTGTTATATTTACAACTTACCAGTGGGTTGCCTCCTACTAAGCGCTTGTTTAAAGTCATTAGCTTGACTTTGGTTGGCTGTTTAGATAGCTGGTGCCTGATCCAGAGACACAATGTGTCCTGCTGGAATCTCTGCTTGTGCCCAGTAGTGCTTCACCCTTTGTCCATTGACAGTGAACTCCTCTCCTTTGGAGTTAATCAGGACAATTGCACCATGTCGGCGAGCTTCTTTGACAGTGAAAGGACCTGACCATCGAGAACGCAATTTACCAGGAAAAAGCTGTAAAAGAGAGTTGTAGAGTAATACCTGGTCATTGGGCTCGAAATGCCTGGAGATGATCTTTTTATCATGATATGCCTTTGTCCTCTCTTTGTATAACTTGGAGTTTTCATAGGCCAGATATCTGATCTCATCCAGTTCATTGAGCTGAATCAAACGCCGTTCTGCAGCAGGCTTCAGATCGAAGTTCAGCTTCTTGATGGCCCATTCTGCTTTGAACTCCAACTCTACTGGTAGATGGCACGCCTTGCCATAGAGAAGATGGAATGGAGTAGTCCCAAGTGGCGTTTTGTATGCAGTCCTGTAGGCCCATAATGCATCATCCAGCTTTGCAGACCAATCTTTCTTTGTCTTCCCAACTGTCTTTTCTAGAATCTGCTTGATCTGCCTGTTGGAAACCTCAACCTGTCCACTTATTTGGAGATGATAGGGCGTGGCCACTCTGTGCTGTACACCATACTTCTCCAAAAGCTTGTCAAAGACCTTGTTGACAAAGTGAGAACCACCATCACTTATGACAATCTGCGGGACACCAAATCTGGGAAAGATAATGGTCTTAAACAGCTTCAAAACCACTGCAGCATCATTAGTAGGAGTAGCCAACGCCTCTACCCACTTAGATACATAATCAACAGCAACCAGAATGTATCTATTCCCATAAGATGAGGGGAAAGGTCCCATGAAGTCAATACCCCAACAATCAAAAACTTCAACTTCCAGAATGAAGTTTTGTGGCATCTCATGTCTCCTGCTGATTTTTCCTCTTCTCTGACATGTATCACATCTTGTGATGAAGGCTTGGGCGTCTCTGAACATAGTAGGCCACCAAAATCCAGTTTGCAATACCTTAGAGACAGTCTTGAATGTAGCAAAGTGTCCAGCATATTCTGATCCATGACAGTGAAAAAGGACGTCCTGGACTTCTTCTTCTGCTAAGCATCTTCTGTAGATACCATCAGCACAATGCTTGTAGAGGTATGGCTCATCCCAATAGAATCTCCTAAGTTCTCTCAAGAACTTCTTCTTAGCATAGCCTTTAAAATCATGTGGTTCATCCTCTGCAGCAAGATAATTTGCAATATCAGCATACCAGGGCCTCTTTGGATCATGTAAAGCATAAACAGGTTCTTCAAAAGCCATCCCCAAGCTTGCACAAATCGCAGATAAGTGTTGAGATTGGCGACGAGCGTCACCAATATTGGTGACGAGCGTCACCTCTCTCGTATACTTTGGTCGCGACTGTTCTGGGTTGGTGACGAGCGTCACCCTCCTGGTGTCGCTCGTCACTCCCCTGCAATTTCGTGAAAACTGCAGGTTTTCAGTACATTCCTCCTGTTCTCTGGTTTCCACCAAGTAAACATTCTCTTCAGGCAAGAAATCATTGATTGGAAAACTGTCTTCGACCTGAATCCGGGATAAATGGTCAGCAACTCCATTCTCAACCCCTTTCTTGTCCTTCACTTCAATATCAAATTCCTGAAGAAGCAGGATCCATCTTAACAGCCTTGGTTTTGCATCTTTCTTCTGCATTAGGTACTTCAGTGCTGAATGGTCAGTATGGACCACGACCTTGGAGCCAACAAGATACTACCTAAACTTCTCAAAAGCAAACACAACAGCTAACAATTCTTTCTCAGTTGTTGCATAATTCTTCTGAGCATCATCCAAAGTCCTACTTGCATAGTAGATAGCGTGGAGTTTCTTGTCTTTCCTCTGTCCTAGCACTGCTCCAATTGCAAAATCGCTGGCATCACACATTACCTCAAAAGGTAAGTCCCAATCTGGAGGCTGCATAACAGGGGCTGTAACCAAAGCTTGTTTGATCTGTTCAAAAGCAGATTTGCACTCTTCTGTGAACTCAAACTTCACATCCTTGCAGAGGAGAGCAGTAAGTGGGCGTGCTATCTTGCTAAAATCCTTGATGAATCTTCTGTAGAAGCCTGCATGACCCAGAAAGCTCATCACTGCTTTGACTGAATCAGATGCTTGCAGACTTGTCATCACCTCAATTTTCGCCCTATCCACCTCTATACCGTCTCCTGATACTATGTGGCCAAGTACAATACCATCTTGCAACATAAAATGACACTTCTCCCAGTTTAAAACCAAGTGCTTCTCTTCACATCTCTGCAGAACTGCACACAGATTATCCAAGCAGTCCTTGAAAGAGGACCCATAAACAGAGAAGTCATCCATGAACACCTCCATAAACTTCTCTATCATGTCTGTGAAAATCGACATCATGCATCTCTGGAAGGTTGCAGGAGCATTACACAGCCCAAAAGGCATTCTGCGATATGCAAAAGTGCCATAGGGACAAGTAAAAGTGGTCTTCTCCTGATCATCTGGATGGATGGGGATCTGAAAGAAGCCTGAATACCCATCAAGGAAGCAGTAATACTTGTGATTCGCCAGCCTCTCTAGCATCTGATCGATGAAAGGCAGAGGAAAATGATCCTTCCTTGTTGCTGCATTCAGTTTCCTGTAGTCTATGCACATCCTGTGTCCTGTCACAGTCCTGGTTGGAATCAGCTCATCCTTGTCATTCTTTACCACTGTGACACCTCCTTTCTTAGGCACCACGTGCACTGGACTCACCCAAGCACTGTCTGATATAGGATAGATGATACCAGCCTGCAACAACTTCATGATCTCTTTCTTGACCACATCCTGCAAATTCGGATTCAGCCTCCTCTGGTGCTCAACTGATGATTTCGACTCATCCTCCAAGTGTATCCTATGCATGCACAAGTCTGGGGAGATACCTGAAATGTCATCAAGAGAATAGCCAAGAGCTTTGCGAAATTTTCGCAGCTTACTTAGCAAAAGGGTGAGCTCTGCATTGTTCAATGAAGCATTAACAATAACAGGATAGGTGGAGTTTTCTTCCAGAAATGCGTACCTTAGCCCTGCAGGGAGCTGTTTAAGCTCAACTTTTGGTGCTTTTGCTGCAGACCAGTCACCCATTGTGACAGCTTTCACAGATGTGGAGACAAGTTCATCCTGTACAACCAGTTGCATCACTTGTGCAGTAGCATCCATCATCTTTGTGTAGCCTGTTGCAGCAGCATCTAAATACTCATACTCAGCTGTAGAAGTGGTCAACGCCCTTTCCAAGGGATCCTCTGAACTCATCTCATGGAAGATCTGATCAGCAATGTTTGTGAGAACATCCACATAAAAAGTCTGTCCATCTATGGTTGGCCTCTTCATCAGCTTGTCCATTTCGAATTTCATCACTAAATCACCAACATTCAGCTCTATTCTACCCTTCCTAACGTCAATAATAGCTCCTGCAGTAGCTAAGATGGGTCTGCCAAGAATCAAGGGGTCTTTGGGCTCTTCTCCATACTCTAGAACCACAAAATCAGTAGGAATCATACAATCTCCTATTTTGATAGGAACATCCTCTATCACTCCTTCAGGAACTCTGACTGATCTATCAGCTAGGACAAGAGATATCCTTGTAGTCTTAAAATCGGTCATCCCCAAACTCTTGGCAACAGAATGAGGCATGAGGTTCACACTAGAACCAATATCACACAATGACCTCTCAAACTTGTCATTGAAGATAGTGCAGTCTAAAACAAAGCTTCCTGGGTCTGAAAGCTTCTCTGGAACTCTGTTCTGAATCACTGCACTGACCTGCTCGTTGATCATCATAGCTTCAACCTCAAGACTCAAGTTATTGGTCACCATCCTCTTCACATACCTCCTTATAACAGGAATGATCCTTACAGCATCTATCAATGGGATCTCTATTACCAACTTATCCATGATAGCCTTGCATCTTGCATCTTCAAGCTCTTGCTTAGACTTCTTAGGATGCTTAGGATAGGGTATCTTGGATTTATACACGGTCTCCTTAGCATTATCTGAAGTCTTAGGCGAAACTGCAGCATGTGGTGTCTGGTGACGAGCGTCACTGGATTGGTGGCGAGCGTCACTCACTTTGGACGAGTCGGGATTGATCACTGGATATGGGTGACGAGCGTCACCCACCTGGTGACGGTCGTCACCAATTTGTGAAGAGTCGGGGTCGGGGTTGTGCTCGATGGGTGACGAGCGACACCCATTATTGGTGACGAGCGTCACCCGTGGTTCTTCAGCAAATATTTCTTCATCTTCATACTCTTCCATACCCACGAAATTCCTTGAGGTTAAATCCTTCTGCAACACTGGTTGCAGGTTCTTTCCACTCCTCAATGTGATGGCATTCACATGGTGTTTGGGATTAGCATCAGTTCTTCCTGGAAGAAATCCTTCTTGCCTCTTAACAGCTCCTGCAGTTTGGGCAACTTGAACATCAAGCTTCTTTATATGAGAGTTCAGACTCTCAATTTTTCCATTCAAATCCTGATAGAGCGAATCTATCTTGCCATTAAAGTCCACTGTAAGCTTATGTTGTCCTTCCAAGATCTGTTCTAACATTGCTTCCATTTTATTCCCTTGTGGAGGTGCTGGTTGATAGGAAGAAGAACCATAGTTTCTGTAATTTCCACTGTTCTGGAATGGCTTTTGATACTCTGTCTTCTGGAATGGGGGTCTAGGAGTGAAACCAGGCGTGCTCTGTCCTCCTGTAAGGGCGTTTTTTCTGATTATTGTTGCTGTATCCTCTGTTCCACTGTTGATTCCCATACCTTTGTCCCTGAAAACCACCAGAATTGATGAAATTTACATCCTCCTGCTCAACTTCCTCTGGAGCTTCGAAAGTTTCTACTTCTGCAGCAAAGTGAACCGACTTCTTCCCCACCAAAAGGCTGTGCATATCATCCAACTTAGCCTTAACTTCAGCAATCTGATTTCCATCAGCTACACTAGCTTGTTTCATCCTCTGAAAGTCTGCATTTTTAGTGCTGTTGCTGCAGACCAAGTTCTCAATCAGTCTGATCGCCTCTTTTGGTCTGTTGATGTTGAAGTTTCCTGCACTTGCTGCATCCAGCGCCATCTGATATTTCCAGTCAATGCCTCTGAAGAAAATCCCAAGTAATTGCACCTGACTGAAACCATGATGAGGACAGTCCCTTTGATAAGACTTGAACCTGATCCAAGAGGCCTTGAAAACTTCAGTAGGGCCTTGTGTAAATGATGCAATTTTCGTCCTCATGTCCTCTGATCTTGCATCATCATAGAAGTTGTTCAAAAAGGCGTTCTTGGTGTCTTCCCAAGTAGTCAATGAAGCATGTTCCAGTTGCTTCAGCCAATATGCAGCTTCTCCTTCAAGAGAGTAAGAAAAAAGCTTGCAGAAAAGAAAGTCATTGCTAACCCCATTAGCTTTGACACTGGAAGCCAAATCCTCAAATCTCTCTATGTGATCCATAGGATGCTCATGAGGTAAACCATGGAATGGATGCTGGCCAACCAGCTGATAGTAGACAGGTTTAACCTCAAAATCGTTCCTCTGGAAGGCAGGAGGTCGGATTGCAGCTCTGTTGTCATAGAACTGATCAGGTCTGTTGTAGTCACCTAGAGTCCTCTGAACAAAACGCCCAGCAGCGTTATTGACAGCAGCAGGGACTCCCACGTTCTCAGCCACTTGCTGAACCTGCTGTTCAACAATGACATTCCCCTCTTGATCAATTCTCTGCCCCTCTTCGTTCCTCCTGTTTCCTTCCCTGTCAACTAAGTGACCTTCTGCATCTTCAACCAAGATAAGTGGAGCGAACATTGTAGATTGCTTCTTAGCTTTCCTGTTAGTTCTCTCCAACCTAGCAAGCTCGTCGATGCTCAAAGTCACAAGCTCCTTCTCTTTGTTGCTTCTGGTTCTGCGATTAGGCATACACCTGAAACAGGAACAAAGAAAAGTAGCTGAAAGTCAGTAAACAAGTAAAAACTTAGACGAAATCCTAATACTAAAAATCGATAGGCAGCTATCACTCCCCGGCAACGGCGCCAAAAACTTGATAGGGTCAGGTTTTACCCAAATAAAACTACTGCAAGTGCACAGCAAAGCAGTTGTAGTACAAGGGGTATCGAAATCCCAAGAGAGTAATGCAGACTACACTATCGAATGTAGATTCAGATTAAGCTAAGCAAGATATGATGTATGTAATGCGAATGAATGAATGAAAGTAAGCAAACGATTTTGTAAGATAATCTAAGTTCCAGAGGACTAAAAGCGCTAAGTCAGGGCAGTTCGCAGGTTGAATCCAAGAATGTATGACGCAGGAAATCAGGAATGATTAAAAACCGTTTTAAACATGAATCACTGATGTATAACTAATCAATTCTCATTGCAAAAGTTATCTATGCCTAAATCATAGAGTTTCAAATCTCTTTGCAAACCCTAACAACCTAAGCATGCAGGAATGATCAGATTCAATTGTTTATAAAACTCCTAAGCCAAATCTCTTTGCACTAAGTTGCTTTGCTCATCAAATACTAGTTCAAGTTATGAATAATGCTCTCACATATATTTAACAACCTAAGATTTTCGGATTCCTAGATGATGTGTCTCAGAAATTCGATTTTAAAGCAAGCAGAGATGAAAAACCATAAGATATTCCTAACAGATAGCGATTCTACATTCTTTTCATCAACCTTTGAAAAACCCTAACTTAACTAGCAGATTACTCAGACATGATTATGAGATCACAAAACATAACTGAATAAAATTGCATTAAGAGAAAGAGTAAGAAATAAAGGGGGTTCGAAATCTTCTCAAAAAAGTACAGGATTTGTCTTTCCAAAAAGCTCTGAATAAATCTCTCTCTAAGCTCTCTGAATTCTCAAAAACTAAGATCATAGCCAACAGTGGCTGAAAAACCTAATAAATAGAGGCTAAACACGATCTGGGGTCTTCATGTAAATAAAGGAACTTCTGGGCCAATTCTGCAAATCTTCTTCATACTTTTAATAAGACAGCCACGCTCTTTCCTTGATGGGTGACGAGTGTCACCAGTCTGGTGACGAGCGTCACCATATGTGATACTTTCTGCTTCGAGCTTGGTACTTCGTGGCTTCCACCCAGAATGCTCCAGAAAGTTCCAAAATCTCCAATTATGCTCCAGACATGCTATAACCTGCAAAGACTCTTCTAGGACTCTAAAAAGACCAAAAAGACTCAATAAAAAGGACTTATATCATGGTTAAAAACTATGATATATCAAGATGTTTGAGGCGATTCGGCTGATCTCGGTGACACAAGGATCTGCGTCAACCAGTGCTCTTCGTCCTGATAAACGTCCCGAAGGGTTCTCCCCAAAAAAACATCCTCAGCTGGTTAACTCGGATCCGGGGCGTGGTCGTCACGGCGCACCGAACCCTTACTCGGGGGTCACACGTCTGGCGAAACTAGACTTTCCGCGGTTTGGAGGGGTTAAGATTAAAGAATGGTTATTGAAAGCGGAGCAGTTCTTCTTGATCGACCAGACCCTAGAGGAGTTAAAAGCGGGTATCGCTTCTATTCATTTTGACGACGTCGCTGCAACTTGGCATCAATCGGTTGTTCAATCAGATCTGAGTGAGAATATACTGTTTGATTGGGGCACCTATAAGCTGTTGTTGCAGGAGCGTTTTGATGAGTTACTTGACGATCCGATCGCAGAGCTCAAACAGTTACAAGAGACCAATGGAATCGTGGAATACCATACCCGTTTTGAGCTGATTAAAACATGGGTGACACTTTCCGAGGAGTATTTGGTCAGTGCTTACCTCGCAGGGTTACGACTGGATACGCAGATGCACGTTCGGATGTTTCAGCCTCATACCATTCGACAGTGTTTGATGTTGGGACGTCTGTACGAGCGAGCTCATCCACAGAAACCCACCACCACGTCTTGGTCTTCTCCAAAACAACAGCATACAGAGAAAGGACTGATCCCTTACAGAAAGGAGAAAGAGCTTTCGAGGTTTACACCACAGAAGGCTCTTGGGGGACAGCAACAGGTGGCAAATACGCAACACCAACTCACTGCAACAGAGATGGCAGAGCGACGTGCTAAAGGTCTTTGTTACTTCTGTGATGAGAAATATACTCCGGGTCACTACCTCAAACACAAACGTGCCCAACTCTTCCTTCTCGACACCGAGGAAGACGAGCCACAAACTGCGGAAGTGAAGGAAGAACCAGTAACTGAGGAAATGGAAGTTACTGAAGAAACTCATATTTCTCTTCACGCAATGGCTGGCATCTCGAGTCATAACACAATGAGGGTGAAAGGAATGTACAGCAAGAAGGCGTTGTTTATCCTCATTGACTCCGGCTCCACTCATAATTTTGTGGACACAAAGATAGCTGAACGTCTGGGCTGCAAATTCCAACCGGCAGGACCAACTCGGCTTAAAGTTGCTGGGGGGCAACGACTGGTGTTACTGCTTGGATCAGAGGTTTTCAGTGGTGCTTCAGAGGGGTTCAGTTTCAGTCAGACATCATGGTGATTCCTTTAGGGGGGTGTGACATGGTTTTGGGAGTGCAGTGGCTTGAATTGTTAGGCCCTATTATGTGGGATTTCATAAAACTGACGATGCAGTTTGAGTGGGAACATCAAACTGTCTTGCTCCATGGTATCAAACCGGACTCCGTGAAGGCTATCAAGGCAGAAAATTTGCATAAGCTTATCAAGGGGGATGACGCTCAACTCTCAATGATTTGTGTGCAACGAGAAGATGATGACAACACGATCGGGTTGAACTCCTTGACAATGGCTGCGGTTCCTGCACATCCGCAACCGGCTATTGATCTGTTACTTTCTGAGTTTCAGGACATCTTCGCCACTCCCACCTCCCTTCCTCCCTTCCGAACACACCATAATCACAAGATTCCTCTCCTCCAAGGCTCTAACCCTGTCAACCAACATCCTTATCGCTATTCCCTGCACCAAAAAAACGAGATAGACAAAATAATGCAGGAACTTCTCCGCGAAGGCACTATACAAAGCAGCTCTACTTCGTATGCTTCACCCGTGGTTTTGGTGAAGAAAAAAGATAGAACCTGGAGGCTCTGCGTGGATTATCGGGGACTCAATAGCTTGACGGTGAAAGATAGGTTTCCTATCCCACTTATTGAGGTTCTTATGGACGAGTTAGGGGGATCCACGGTCTACTCTAAGATCGATCTGCGTGCAGGCTACCACCAAGTCAGAATGGATCCAGCTGACATTCATAAGACAGCTTTCAAAACTCATAGTGGACACTACGAGTACATCGTCATGCCCTTTGGACTGACGAATGCACCTGCCACTTTTCAGGGTCTCATGAATGATGTCTCCAACTCGCTGCTACGAAGGAGTGTTCTCATCTTCTTCGACGATATTCTGGTGTACAGCTCTTCTCTCGACTTGCACATTGGTCATTTGCGTCAAGTTTTCCTGTTGATGCGACAGCATCGTTTGTTTGCTAAACAGAGCAAATGTGCTTTCGCTACAGAGCGAGTTGAGTACTTGGGCCACTACATTCAGGCTCAAGGGATTTCTACGGATCCAGACAAGGTGCAGCCGTGAAAGAATGGCCAATCCCTACGAATCTCAAACAACTAAGGGGTTTCATGGGACTTGCCGGCTATTACAGACGCTTTGTCCGCCACTTTGGCACGATTGCTCGCCCTTTAACAGACCTTACTAAGAAGGATTCAATCAAGTGGTCCACCGAAGCAGGAGCTGCCTTTGATGCGTTGAAACAGGCTTTGTGCGAGGCTCCTATGTTAGCATTACCTCTCTTTGATCAGCCTTTTGTGGTAGAAACGGATGCTTGTGGTCAGGGAATTGGTGCGGTATTGATGCAAGCTGGCCATCCTCTGACATACATCAGTAGGCATCTGAAAGGTAAACAACTGCATCTTTCAATCTATGAAAAATAATTGCTAGCTGTGGTGTTTGCGGTGCAGAAGTGGCGACACTACTTGTTGACAGGGTATTTCATAATCAAGGCCGACCAGCGTAGTCTCAAATACTTGTTGGAGCAAAGGCTTAACACACCTATTCAACAACAGTGGCTACCTAAATTTCTGGAGTTTGATTACAAAATTCAATATCGCCAAGGCAAGGAAAACGTGGTAGCGGATGCTCTGTCTCGAGTGAAAGGATCTCAAGTGCTGTACATGGCGATGTCTGTTCTGAACTGTGACTTGCTTCATCAGATTCAAGCTGGTTATCAGAGTGACGCAGAGATTCAAGGGCTCATTGAGGAACTGAAACTAAACCCCTAGGCACGCAAGCACTTCTCTTGGTCCAAGGACATATTACGGAGGAAAAGCAAGCTCGTTGTTCCACGAGATGTGGGGCTACACAACACGATCTTAGAATGGCTTCATGGATCAACTATTGGGGGCCACTCTGGTCGTGACGCAACCCATCAGCGTGTTAAGGGGATTTTTTACTGGAAAGGCATGGCAAAAGACATCCAAGCTTACATTCGCAGCTGCAGTGTTTGCCAACAGTGTAAGTATGATACAGCAGCTTCTGCGGGGCTGTTGCAACCGCTTCATATTCCAGAGGCTACATGGACAGATATCTCCATGGACTTCATTGATGGACTACCCAAATCTTTTGGTAAATCTGTCATTCTAGTTGTCATTGATCGCCTCAGCAAAGCAGCTCATTTTATTGCACTCGCGCACCCTTACTCGGCGATTTCAGTGGCACAGGCATTCCTGGATAACGTTTACAACTCCATGGCCTTCCTCAATCTATTGTCAGTGACAGAGATGATGTCTTCCTCAGTGAGTTCTGGCGGAAGTTATTCAGTCTGCAAGGTGTTGCTCTAAACATGTCGAGTGCTTATCACCCCCAAAGCGACGGACAAACAGAAGTGGTCAACCGCTGCTTGGAGACGTACTTGAGGTGTATGTGCAGTGATTGCCTTTCGATGTGGAGTAAATGGTTACCATTGGCTGAGTTCTGGTATAACACCAACTTCCACTCTGCCACTCAAATGACGCCTTATGAAGCAGTCTACGGTAAGTCCCCTCCGCAGCGTTTGCCGTATCTCCCTGGTGAATCTCGAGTCGCTGTGGTTGCTCAATGCTTGCAGGATATAGAAGCTATGATTCTCCTCTTGAATTTCCTCTTACTCAGAGCTCAACATCAGATGCAACAGTTTCCAGATCAGCATCGCACTGATCGGAACTTCGAACTCGGGGACTATGTTTATGTCAAACTTCAACCGTATCGTCAGAAGTCTGTGGTGATACGTGCTAACCAGAAACTGGCACCCAAATACTTTAGACCTTACAAGATAGTTGACAAATGCGGTCATGTGGCTTATAAACTGGCACTCCCGGCGTCATCGCAGATCCATCCTGTCTTTCATGTTTCTTAGCTGAAATTGCAGGTTGGGGAATTTAAAGTCTCAACGCATCTTCCATCGGTTGTGCAAGATGTTTTGGTCAAGGAACCAGAGTCAATTCTAGAGAGGAAGATGGTGCAGAGGCAGGAGCGAGCAGCTACTATGGTGCTGGTCAAATGGAAGAATCAAGCAATTGAGGAGGCAACTTGGGAGTTTATGTTTGACGTGCAGCAGAAGTGGCCCTTTTTCGAACCTTGAGGTCAAAGTTCTCTCAGCGCGGAAGGATTTGTTACAGGGTTTTGAGCTTTAAGTCCTTATTTTACTTTTATCGAATGGGCTTTGGTTTGTGAAACCCAATTGAGCAATTCGGATATATCTTGTATCGGAAACAATTACTTTTTTTATCAAAAAAATTATTCAGAAAAATATTTCTTCTCCCTTACTCCTTGCGTGACAAATCGCCGAAAAATCCATTCTCCTCTGTGGATTCTTGGCAGGTAAACACCGGACTCGTGTTTCTCGAAACATCGGTTTGGGTCTATTTGATTATTAATTGTTGATCGGGTTTTCCCTTATCAAACCACCACCATATCCCCTCGCCTTCTTTGCTTTCTCCGGCGATTCCTAGAGACGGAAAAAAGCATGCCTCAAATTCGGAAGAGAGAGAAAGAGAGAGCAGAGATCTATAAGAGACAAGCGAAAACAAACAGAATGTATCGATAGAAACAATAAAATTAATTTTTGATTTTCAACCAAAATTTTTTTCTCTACAAATAAATGTATGACACGTTATATGAGAGTCGATTCTACAGTTTCTGATAGAAAAGGTGATTCTCACTTAATTTTCTGCCCTCTCATATTTTTTTTTTCTCTTTTCTATTTAAGAACTCCTTCAAATTTCTGCATTGTGGTCTCATACGGTTGAACTTCGATTGACGGAAATATTTGAATATTAAAGAAAAAAATAGAATTGTAAATGCGACTTGGCATAGGGATACTCAACTAAACTACTACTCCTAAGTAGTAAAAGACAATCAAAGACTGAAATGCTTCTTTCTTGGACAAATTAATTCCTAATTTCTTCCTTTTAAAAGTTAGTAATTTGTTTTTGATTTTTTTTATAATCTTTTTAATAGGTTTGAAGATGAATTTATGTCTTCTTCACCATGAAAAATATGTATTGATAAGTTTTTGTAAACAGTTGATATTATTGGTAGCTACACAATTATATTAATTTAGTATGCCGTAATTTTATATAATTTAAATAATTTTTTTATATTTTTACAAGTAGCAAATATGTATTTTTAAGTTCAACTAAGTATGATTTTAATAAAATAATATTTTTTGTATAATTAAGTATTCTTATATTCATCTAAATATTATTTGATTTATTTATTAATTAAAATATATTCCAATTTACAGAATACCAAAATAAATATCATACTAATATTTAATACCCATGAAAATATCAAATCACTATTATTTAAAAAAAATCAATCACACTGACTTAATAAGGAATATAAAATTATAATAAAGTGTGTTATGTACTAAACAATGAATATCATAGATAAATTTAAGATGAATTGATTCATAAATCATTCTCAATGTAATCATATCTTTCAAATGATTAGGAACCAAAACTGTAGGTAGTGTAGATGCTGCTTCTTTGCACAACTTTTGTACTTCAAATAAGGACAGATAAATAATTATAGATAATAAAAAATGGTTAACCAAATAATATTTTAATTTATTCACCGCAAACTAGATAATTTTATCTATAATTATTCTTTAACAAAAAAAAATTATCTATAATTATTGATTAATGTGTTCCATTTAGATATGTATTGGCATGTGTGCTATGTACAAGCATTCCAAATAGATGTGGGTGATGCAAATATTTTATATCTCTTCATAAAGTATCTTTAAATCTTCAACAACTTGACGAATTGTTTATTTCTATGTATTTGTAAATGGGCTTTCTAAGGGCTGATCACAAATGGCTAGATTACAGATAACACAAATGGCTGATCATGTTTTAGAAGCTCGAGTTATTACAGGAGATAGAGTCGGTTCTAAGGTTTTGATTCCTAAGATTGTAATTTCTCCATCAGATCTTAAGTTGCCTTTTAAAATGAAAAGAAGACAGTTTCTATTGGCTGTAGCTTTTGCTATGACGATTAACAAGAGTCAAGGACAATCACTAAAGAAAGTTGGTCTGTTTCTTCCTCGGCCTGTGTTTTCTCATGGTCAGCTTTATGTGGCACTCTCTAGAGTAACTTCTAAGAAAGGTTTAAAAATCCTAATAGTAGACAAGGAAGGGAAACCACAGAAGCAGACCACAAATATTGTTTTCAAAGAGATTTTTCAGAATTTGTAAACCTTTGAGTTTGTTTTTTTTAGCTGTTACTGTTATTTTATTAGTTATTTTTATTTTTATTGAGTTCTAAACTTTTCTATTTTCAATCAGTCATTCTAAATTAAGCAAAAGAAAAAATTCGACACAATCATTATTCATTTTAACCCATGCCATTGGAAATAGTGAATAATGAAGAGAAACTAACCTGTTATTCTGTATTTTGTTTCTTCTCCATATACCTGGAAGAAGTATTCTTTTTTCCAAATGTTCACGATTTCATGTTTGCGAGTGAATCTTTATTTCTTCAACATCCTGTTAAGAAACATGTTAATTTTTCATCAGGTTTTGTTGTAATTCACAAAACTAAATTCAATTTTTTGAGATCACTTACGAAACAGATATTTGATAGCTCTATAACTTTATTACATAACTTCTTATTATGGAAAACTTCAATTCAAATTTGAAAACATTATCATTTGGAAATCAATTCGATGATTTTAAGTATTTACTAAAACAGCGAATTCAAAAAATTAGGAGACTTATCTTGGTTATTTTGTTGTTAAAAAACCATTCATCTCCGCTTTAAAATGATTCATTCCTGTAAGAGACATAAACAAACAATCAATGGATTTCTTACCATCACAACGAATGAATAAAGTAATTGTACATGCATAAAAAGATCTGTAATTACTTATCTCATATTTGTCATCTGAACATGAGATCGCATAGTCAGTCAGGAAAATTATGACTTCATAATGCGTTGACTGGTCTTCAATTTACCAGATCTAACAGATCGAGAACAACTGATGAGTCTGAACCTCCTAATGATCGGAAATTTTTTGTTGTATGAAAGCTCGAATGAGAAGTCGGCGAGATGTTTCGATCTTGATATTAGATCAGGAAGACTGAAAGAAAATACATAAAACTGGTACATCGGAAGTTTACAGATACTTCTCGGCCATCGAATCTGGTGATTTTGGTGAGAATAAATGAATCCGAAATCGGATCGAAGGACCAAAGTAGAGAGGAGTTTTCGTTTTGGGGAGAAGAAGAGTCGAGAGAGAAGAAGAGTCGAGAGAAAGAAGCGTCGAGAGATAGATATGTGTAATTGTTTATTTCTATGTATTTGTAAATGGGCTTTCTAAGGGCTGATCACAAATGGCTAGATTACAGATAACACAAATGGCTGATCATGTTTTAGAAGCTCGAGTTATTACAGGAGATAGAGTCGGTTCTAAGGTTTTGATTCCTAAGATGGTAATTTCTCCATCAGATCTTAAGTTGCCTTTTAAAATGAAAAGAAGACAGTTTCTATTGGCTGTAGCTTTTGCTATGACGATTAACAAGAGTCAAGGACAATCACTAAAGGAAGTTGGTCTGTTTCTTCCTCGGCCTGTGTTTTCTCATGGTCAGCTTTATGTGGCACTCTCTAGAGTAACTTCTAAGAAAGGTTTGAAAATCCTAATAGTAGACAAGGAAGGGAAACCACAGAAGCAGACCACAAATATTGTTTTCAAAGAGATTTTTCAGAATTTGTAAACCTTTGAGTTTGTTTCTTTTAGCTGTTACTGTTATTTTATTAGTTATTTTTATTTTTATTGAGTTTTTAAACTTTTCTATTTTCAATCAATCATTCTAAATTAAGCAAAAGAAAAAATTCGACACAATCATTATTCATTTTAACCCATGCCATTGGAAATAGTGAATAATGAAGAGAAACTAACCTGTTATTCTGTATTTTGTTTCTTCTCCATATACTTGGAAGAAGTATTCTTTTTTCCAAATGTTCACGATTTCATGTTTGCGAGTGAATCTTTATTTCTTCAACATCCTGTTAAGAAACATGTTAATTTTTCATCAGGTTTTGTTGTAATTCACAAAACTAAATTCAATTTTTTGAGATCACTTACGAAACAGATATTTGATAGCTCTATAACTTTATTACATAACTTCTTATTATGGAAAACTTCAATTCAAATTTGAAAACATTATCATTTGGAAATCAATTCGATGATTTTAAGTATTTACTAAAACAGCGAATTCAAAAAATTAGGAGACTTATCTTGGTTATTTTGTTGTTAAAAAACCATTCATCTCCGCTTTAAAATGATTCATTCCTGTAAGAGACATAAACAAACAATCAATGGATTTCTTACCATCACAACGAATGAATAAAGTAATTGTACATGCATAAAAAGATCTGTAATTACTTATCTCATATTTGTCATCTGAACATGAGATCGCATAGTCAGTCAGGAAAATTATGACTTCATAATGCGTTGACTGGTCTTCAATTTACCAGATCTAACAGATCGAGAACAACTGATGAGTCTGAACCTCCTAATGATCGGAAATTTTTCGTTGTATGAAAGCTCGAATGAGAAGTCGGCGAGATGTTTCGATCTTGATATTAGATCAGGAAGACTGAAAGAAAATACATAAAACTGGTACATCGGAAGTTTACAGATACTTCTCGGCCATCGAATCTGGTGATTTTGGTGAGAATAAATGAATCCGAAATCGGATCGAAGGACCAAAGTAGAGAGGAGTTTTCGTTTTGGGGAGAAGAAGAGTCGAGAGAGAAGAAGAGTCGAGAGAAAGAAGCGTCGAGAGATAGATATGTGTAATTGTTTATTTCTATGTATTTGTAAATGGGCTTTCTAAGGGCTGATCACAAATGGCTAGATTACAGATAACACAAATGGCTGATCATGTTTTAGAAGCTCGAGTTATTACAGGAGATAGAGTCGGTTCTAAGGTTTTGATTCCTAAGATGGTAATTTCTCCATCAGATCTTAAGTTGCCTTTTAAAATGAAAAGAAGACAGTTTCTATTGGCTGTAGCTTTTGCTATGACGATTAACAAGAGTCAAGGACAATCACTAAAGGAAGTTGGTCTGTTTCTTCCTCGGCCTGTGTTTTCTCATGGTCAGCTTTATGTGGCACTCTCTAGAGTAACTTCTAAGAAAGGTTTGAAAATCCTAATAGTAGACAAGGAAGGGAAACCACAGAAGCAGACCACAAATATTGTTTTCAAAGAGATTTTTCAGAATTTGTAAACCTTTGAGTTTGTTTCTTTTAGCTGTTACTGTTATTTTATTAGTTATTTTTATTTTTATTGAGTTTTAAACTTTTCTATTTTCAATCAATCATTCTAAATTAAGCAAAAGAAAAAATTCGACACAATCATTATTCATTTTAACCCATGCCATTGGAAATAGTGAATAATGAAGAGAAACTAACCTGTTATTCTGTATTTTGTTTCTTCTCCATATACTTGGAAGAAGTATTCTTTTTTCCAAATGTTCACGATTTCATGTTTGCGAGTGAATCTTTATTTCTTCAACATCCTGTTAAGAAACATGTTAATTTTTCATCAGGTTTTGTTGTAATTCACAAAACTAAATTCAATTTTTTGAGATCACTTACGAAACAGATATTTGATAGCTCTATAACTTTATTACATAACTTCTTATTATGGAAAACTTCAATTCAAATTTGAAAACATTATCATTTGGAAATCAATTCGATGATTTTAAGTATTTACTAAAACAGCGAATTCAAAAAATTAGGAGACTTATCTTGGTTATTTTGTTGTTAAAAAACCATTCATCTCCGCTTTAAAATGATTCATTCCTGTAAGAGACATAAACAAACAATCAATGGATTTCTTACCATCACAACGAATGAATAAAGTAATTGTACATGCATAAAAAGATCTGTAATTACTTATCTCATATTTGTCATCTGAACATGAGATCGCATAGTCAGTCAGGAAAATTATGACTTCATAATGCGTTGACTGGTCTTCAATTTACCAGATCTAACAGATCGAGAACAACTGATGAGTCTGAACCTCCTAATGATCGGAAATTTTTCGTTGTATGAAAGCTCGAATGAGAAGTCGGCGAGATGTTTCGATCTTGATATTAGATCAGGAAGACTGAAAGAAAATACATAAAACTGGTACATCGGAAGTTTACAGATACTTCTCGGCCATCGAATCTGGTGATTTTGGTGAGAATAAATGAATCCGAAATCGGATCGAAGGACCAAAGTAGAGAGGAGTTTTCGTTTTGGGGAGAAGAAGAGTCGAGAGAGAAGAAGAGTCGAGAGAAAGAAGCGTCGAGAGATAGATATGTGTAATTGTTTATTTCTATGTATTTGTAAATGGGCTTTCTAAGGGCTGATCACAAATGGCTAGATTACAGATAACACAAATGGCTGATCATGTTTTAGAAGCTCGAGTTATTACAGGAGATAGAGTCGGTTCTAAGGTTTTGATTCCTAAGATGGTAATTTCTCCATCAGATCTTAAGTTGCCTTTTAAAATGAAAAGAAGACAGTTTCTATTGGCTGTAGCTTTTGCTATGACGATTAACAAGAGTCAAGGACAATCACTAAAGGAAGTTGGTCTGTTTCTTCCTCGGCCTGTGTTTTCTCATGGTCAGCTTTATGTGGCACTCTCTAGAGTAACTTCTAAGAAAGGTTTGAAAATCCTAATAGTAGACAAGGAAGGGAAACCACAGAAGCAGACCACAAATATTGTTTTCAAAGAGATTTTTCAGAATTTGTAAACCTTTGAGTTTGTTTCTTTTAGCTGTTACTGTTATTTTATTAGTTATTTTTATTTTTATTGAGTTTTAAACTTTTCTATTTTCAATCAATCATTCTAAATTAAGCAAAAGAAAAAATTCGACACAATCATTATTCATTTTAACCCATGCCATTGGAAATAGTGAATAATGAAGAGAAACTAACCTGTTATTCTGTATTTTGTTTCTTCTCCATATACTTGGAAGAAGTATTCTTTTTTCCAAATGTTCACGATTTCATGTTTGCGAGTGAATCTTTATTTCTTCAATATCCTGTTAAGAAACATGTTAATTTTTCATCAGGTTTTGTTGTAATTCACAAAACTAAATTCAATTTTTTGAGATCACTTACGAAACAGATATTTGATAGCTCTATAACTTTATTACATAACTTCTTATTATGGAAAACTTCAATTCAAATTTGAAAACATTATCATTTGGAAATCAATTCGATGATTTTAAGTATTTACTAAAACAGCGAATTCAAAAAATTAGGAGACTTATCTTGGTTATTTTGTTGTTAAAAAACCATTCATCTCCGCTTTAAAATGATTCATTCCTGTAAGAGACATAAACAAACAATCAATGGATTTCTTACCATCACAACGAATGAATAAAGTAATTGTACATGCATAAAAAGATCTGTAATTACTTATCTCATATTTGTCATCTGAACATGAGATCGCATAGTCAGTCAGGAAAATTATGACTTCATAATGCGTTGACTGGTCTTCAATTTACCAGATCTAACAGATCGAGAACAACTGATGAGTCTGAACCTCCTAATGATCGGAAATTTTTCGTTGTATGAAAGCTCGAATGAGAAGTCGGCAAGATGTTTCGATCTTGATATTAGATCAGGAAGACTGAAAGAAAATACATAAAACTGGTACATCGGAAGTTTACAGATACTTCTCGACCATCGAATCTGGTGATTTTGGTGAGAATAAATGAATCCAAAATCGGATCGAAGGACCAAAGTAGAGAGGAGTTTTCGTTTTGGGGAGAAGAAGAGTCGAGAGAGAAGAAGAGTCGAGAGAAAGAAGCATCGAGAGATAGATATGTGTAATTGTTTATTTCTATGTATTTGTAAATAGGCTTTCTATTATTAGCTATTTTATTTTATATTTTTAGCTTCTTTATTTTAATTACATTTTTATTCAGATTAGAAGGTAAATTTATGTTTATTAGTTATTACATAATTTAAATATCAATATTGGTATGTTCTCTTTTTGATATTAGTCAAAAAAAATGAAGTATATAACATTATTTTCGATTATATATTTTCAATATTTACTTAAGTAGATTGATTCAAAATACAAACAAAATTTTAATTATTATAAAGACCTATAAGCTGTTAACATGGTTCCTAAATATTTACTAACATATGTAATATATATATACGAACAATATAACTTAGAAGTTTCTATATTTGTAACAAAAATATAGACCATTTATAGTAAAATAAATTTATGTAACATAAATGTATTTTTTTAGAGAAAATTCAAAACATAAGTTTTGCCATATTTCCTAACTATTCAATTTTTAAAACACTAATAACAACATATAATCGAAAAATGATCCAATTATTATAAATACATAACTTATGTTACATAAAAAAATATAGACATCACACGTAAATGAAACCAAAACACTATTCTGTTTTTGTGATCTTACATAGTATAGATATCACACACAAATGAAACCAAAACACTATCCCGTTTTAATGCTACTTTGTACTCGAACAAACAATTATATCAGACAACAAACATACTTAGCCAATATATTATGAAATCTAAGCTCTAAACTATAACACCATATAATCGACAAATGATCCAATAATTATAAATACTTAACTACTAACATAGAATAGATATCACACGCAAATGAAACCAAAAGACTATTCCGTTGTAATGCCACATTTTACTCGAACAAACAATTATATCAGACAACAAACATACTTAGCCAATATATTAATTATATATATTAGGAAAACTAAAGTCTTACCTAAATTTTAATCTTAATAATTATAAAATTAATTACTCTGTGCGTAGAACGGGCTAAATTATAGTTGTCTTCATTAAAATAAGTGACAAGAAATGTAATGTGACATCACTCAAGAATATAGACAAAATAGAAAAACATGCGTTCCATAAATGATCACATGAAGCTAAATTTTTTTGACCAAATTATTTTAAAATCAAAATATTATTAATCAATAATATAGATTGCATAAAAACACAAATATATTATATTAAAAATTAAAAAAACATATATTACATAACAGAAAAATAAATTAAATTAGCATATAATAAAATATATAAAAGCATAATTAATGACCAAATTTTTGTCAAATATGTTCAACTAAATCAGTTTTCAATTGGTTATACATTGTTTGATCATGAACTTGAGCTCGATTTGACCATCATATTGTTGACATTTGTAGGCATCTCGGTGGAATACGTGAAATCTACTTATGAAGTCCCGCTTCCGTCTCCTTCTCCTTGTTGAAATTCTGATACATCATACTGAGTGCCGATGTTTCGTTCGTCTTCTACTATCATATTGTGCAATATGATACATGCTCTCATTATATTTCCTATTTTTTCTTTATCCCAACTCAGAGCGGGATTCCTGACAATTGCAAATCGAGCTTGCAAGACTCCAAAAGCACGTTCGACATCTTTTCTGACAGCTTCTTGACGGTTAGCAAATAAAGATGCTTGAAGACCTTGTGGCCGAGAAATTGTTTGGATGAAAGTTGCCCAATTCGGATATATACCATCTGTGAGATAGTAAGCCATGTGATATCGGCGTCCATTAACAACGTAAGACACTTTTGGAGCTCGACCTTCTAATATATCATCAAAACGGGTGAGCGGTGGAGAACATTGATATCGTTTAAGGTACCTGGAGGTCCGAAAAAAGTGTGCTAAATCCATAGATCATATGAAGCCACAGCCTCTAAAACAATTGTCCACGTGAATATTACCCTTTCCAAGCCGTGGGGCAATTCTTCCACTCCCAATGCATACAATCAATGCTTCATATCATTTCGGGAAATCCGCGAGACTCTCCAACATTGAGTAATCGTTGGAGATCCTCCGGTGTAGGCCTTCTCAAGTACTCATCTTGATAGAATCAGATGATTCCATTCACAAAATTTTCTAAGCATCTGAGCGCAGTGGTTTCACCGATCTGGAGGTATTCATCTACCGCATCAGCTGGACAACCGTATGCCATCATACAAATGGCGGCTGTACATTTTTGTAGTCCAGACAGACCGAATCTTCCAGTAGCATCTTGTCGTTGTTGAAAGAATGGTAGTTCATTGGAGAGTCTCTCAACAATGTGCATGAACAATGACTTGTTCATCTTAAACCGACGTCGGAGTTTAGTATCAGGATAGATTGCCTGCTCACTGAAGTAAACTTTCCATAAGCGGATATTACCATCTTCGCGACCTCTTTCAACATAAACTCGTTGTTTCTTTTTTTTTTCTTTCTCGAACTTCACTAAAATTATCTAAACTCATCAAAAACCCTCTCAAACACTTCATCTAATTCTTGATCAAAATCTTCATTAAATGTAGAAAATAAAGAATTTTGTGAAGAAGATGACATCTTGGTTATAATCTTTTTGGGTAAATACAAAAAATTATTTGACAAGTGAAAGGCAGAGAGAAAGAAGAGAAAAGGCAGAGAGAAAGTTAACGATTAAAAAAAAAAGCGCTTCTTCTTGCAAGCAATTATGAACTTTCTCTTGTTTAAAATGTTTGAGCATGTAAGAATATATATTACTTGAAGACGAGTGCATCCAAAATGAAAGCTTCCAAAAACATGTGATGAAAACAGGGAAATTGCTCATTTAATTCCCAATGTATTTGCAATTGGTATTTTTATTTCCCAAGTATGTCTTGTGCAGATTAATTCCTCATGTTCAAGTTGACTAGGCAAAATTAGATTAAAAAAGTCAGCAGTTAAAAACATAACGGGAATCGTTAAGATTAATGAAAAGGGGAAACGCGATTCTCTTCTAAACACTGCAATTCCCAATTCTGTACCCTAAAGTGATTTCCGATGTGAGTAAGCGATTTCCGACAAGAGCTTCGATTTCCTGCATGAGCTATCAACATCCGACGAGAGTGATCGATATCCAAAGAGATGGTGAGAACTTTTTATGGAAGCAGGGGAAGACGCAAGAAATCTGATATTTGAAGACAGCAACCATATCTGATTGAACCTGAAATCCCAACAATCACAGAAAGGTAAAAATCGTGATACTTATAATTTTGATTTTGATTCGAATTAATGTAGAGAAATTATGGATATTGAAACATGATGAACTGGTTGTAGGGAACAAGATGAAGATGGTAACATGTGTGAAGAAGAAACAACAAGTATTGGTGAAGTAATAAGATCCGATGGAGAAGAAACTATGAATGTGGCTTCAGCTAGTGTCGTTGAAGAACAAATAGGTAATATAGGCGAAGGAGTAGCCAACTCTGATAGTGAACAAAGCAAGAATGACAATGAATTAGAAGGAGATGATTGTGAAGTTATAGTTGAAGATATGGGCTGGGTATAAAGAGTCTGAGCCAGCTTTGCAATCAAATAATAATGAGGCGAATAATGATGGGTTTGTGGAAGTAGAAGTAGGGGTTTGTGAGGATGATGATTTGCTGTCTTATTTCAACGAAGCTGCCCGTGATGATGATGCAAATGCAACAAGTTACAGTTCTGATGAGAGTGGCGATGATATATGGAACGATGATCTCATTCCAGATCCATTATCAGATGATGATTGTGGGGAATGTGAAGAACAAGAAAGACGATTCCATTGTGATCCTGATGAGCTGCTAGCGTTAGGGAAGACATTCAATAATGCCGAAGAGTTCAAGTATGCAGTTCTCAGGTATTCTCTAAAGACGCAGTATGATATTAAATTCTATAAATCATCATTTGATAGGCTTGGTGCACGATGCACACAACATATAGAAGAAAAATGTCCATGGAGAGTGTAGTGCTCTTTTGAGAGAGGCAGAAACAAGTTGATGATAAAAGTCTACATTGATAATCATATTTGTGCAAGATCAGGATATACAAAGGTTTTGAAAAGTGGAGCAATCGCACAGCTGTACGAGGAAAGGCTTCGGGTTAATCATAAAATCAAGTCACAAAAGATGGTTGATGAGATAAAGAGAGAGTATAATATGATTGTGAGCCCTGATCAGTGTAGGAGGGCGAAGGCAGTGCTTACAGCAAAAAGGAAAGCTAGTCATGAAGCTCATTTTGGTAGAATTTGGGATTATCAAGAAGAGATAATTCAATCAAATCAGGGATCAACTATGGAGATTGAGACAATACCTGGTCCGATTCCTGGAAGCAAGCAAAGGTTCCACCATCTCTATGTTTGTTTTGAAGCCTTAAAATCAGCTTGGAAGCAATCATGTAGACCCATTATATGATTGGATGCTGCATTCATGAAATGAGATATCAAAGGCCAAATGTTAGCTGCAGTTGGTAGAGATGGCGATAGTAGGATATTTCCTATTGCTTGGGCAGTAGTTGATGTTGAAGATAATTTAATTGGTTGTGGTTTTGCAACTACTGAAAAGCGACTTGGGACTTGAAGATAATGCTGACATTACAATCATTGCAGACAAACATAGCGTGAGTTTAAGTTTGTATTATTAAAGTGAGACTTATTTTGTTTTCTTTACATGTGTGAGTCTTACTTTGTTTGCTTCACATGACAGGGCATATTATTTGCAGTTCAAGTTGAGCTTCAAAGGGCTGAACATCGAATGTGTGCCAGACACATTCTGCAAAACTGGAAGAAAACAAACAAAGATATAGAGCTTGAACGTTTGTTTTGGAAAATAGCAAGGAGTTATTCACCAGCCGCATTTGGAGATAACTTAGAAGAACTGAAGAAATACAATCAAGGTGCGTATGATTCCCTGCAATGTACCGCACTAACAACATGGTCTTGGGATTTCTTCAAGCTTGGATCCTGTTGCAATGATAATCTGAACAACCTGTCAGAATCATTCAACATAAATGTTAACGAGTCAAGGAAGAAACCACTTCTTGATTTTTTAACAGAGGTAAGGAGAAAATGCATGGAGAGAAATGCAAGGCGGATTATTCTAACCAACAGGTGGAAGAAAAGGTTCACACCAAGAGCAGACAGAGAGATTGAACTGAATAGGTAGAAAGCTCGGGATTGTAAAAGATGGATGACCACAGGGAATTTGCATGAGATAGACTTTCATGGTTGTGCTTATAGCGTCAATATCGAAGAGAAAACATGTGGTTGTGGCTATTGGCAGCTGAATGGGATACCGTGTATGCGTGCTATGTGTGTCATCACAACAACACGGTTAGATCTTAATGACTACGTTTCTGATTACTACTTGACTTTAAAGTGGCGCCAACTGTATGCTATTGGTATGAAGCCAGTACAAGAAATGAAAATGTGGCGACGGTTAGGTCGGATACCAGTGTTGCCACCATCTTTAAGATTCAACCGTGGGAGACACAATAGTTATGCTAGGAGAAAAAGTCCTCATGAGTCTTCTTCTAACCCAAACAAGCTTACACGGCATGGTCATGTGGGAACATGCTCAAATTGTAAAAAAGATGGTCATAATAAGACAAGATATCCTAATCCAACAGCAGCTCCCGAACCAAAACGTCGAAGAGGTCGTCCAAGAAAAGATCAGGTTTGAAGTCACCTCTCTTCTTGCTTGCTTGATATGTAGTTTGGGGTTTGTAGTTTGTGATTTGCGATTTGATGGATGATTGTTTGATTTGTGTTTTGTTATTTGCGATTTGGTGGATATTTGTTTGATATGTGTTCTGTGATTTGCGATTTGGTGAATAATTGTTTGATTTGTGTTATGTGTTTTGCGATTTGGTGGATATAACTGTTTTAATGGTGTTATGTGATTTGTGGTTTTTTAGGGAGAGCCATCCCAAACAGGAGCTTCTCAAGGACCTTCTCAAGCAGGAGGTTCTCAATCAGCACAAGAAGGATTTGGTTTCTCTTGTTAATCAAATTTGCTTTTGAAATTTGTGTTTTGTGTAGTTTCAACTTGTTTTAGCTTCTTCTATTTATGTCTTATGTACTTTCAGCTTGTTATAAACATGTATTTGCTAGTTTTAATGGCTCTAAAGCTTGTTTGCTTTAAGCTTGTTGGCAATCCTATTTACAGAATTTTAAAGCTTGTTTTAGTCTAATAACATGTCTAAAGTCATCACCAAAGTATCACAACAAAAGCGCACATGTCTCAAATTCATAATCAAGCTTTAATAATCTCTTACATTGTCATAAAAAAACTCATACATTATCTTACATTGTCTTAAAAGCTCATATATCATCTCTTACATCGATCTTCTCATCATCTAATAAACTAGAATCAGTTATGAAATACAAGAGTGTTTCTTTCTCCTTGCTGAAACAAGATGTGGTAGATGATCACAACAGCCAAAACACACAAGCAAACAACTAACGCCAAGTTCTTGATTTTGAATTTGCTTAGCTCCTTCTTGCATTTGAGGACCTCTTCTTTCACATTTTTGATATCAACTTTGAGCTCTTTTACAATGATTCCATCAACCTTTAACTCATTCACTTCTTCATACATCCCATCTTCCACCCATTTGAACAAATGACCTTTCTAAGAATAAGAAACAACAGGCAGATTTACTATCATCATAAACAAGAGACAGATTTAATAGGAATGAATTACAATTTACCTGTCGAGAAGCACAGCAACGAAAGTAAGGACGCCCAGGATTGTCTTTCGACTGTGATGTATAGATCCTAACATCACTTCCACAAACACATTTTTTGGAAAACCCTTTTGCTTCATTCAAGAACTCACAACTAGAAGAGTTACCAGATTCATTTCCATAGTTGGACCTATCTCCTCCTACAATTAACTGATTTCAATTCTACCATTCCATCCATCTATATAATCCATCTATCGATGCTAACTAGAATAGAATAAAAAGTAACCACTTACAGATTTAGTAACATAGGAGATTCGTTCTGATTCTAGACAAATATTCTTGTTCTATCTGATGTTCATCATCGATCACTCTCGTCGGATGTCGATAGCTCACGCCGGAAATCAAAGCTCTTGTCGGAAATCGCTTGCTCACGCCGAAAATCAAAGCTCTTATCGGAAATCGCTTTAGGGCACAGAATTGGGAATTGCAGTGTTTATAATGAAATCGCGTTTCCTCTTTTCATTAATATTAACGATTCTCGTTATGTTTTTAACTGCTGAATTTTTTAATTCTAATTTTGCCTAGTCAACTTAAACATGAGGAATTAATCTGCACAAGACATACTTGGAGAATAAAAATACCGATTGCAAATACATTGAGAATTAAATGAGCAATTTCCCGATGAAAACATGTAATTTTCATTTATTTAATATGTTAAGAAGCTAAAGCCAAGTACATGTGATAAAAAATTCCAAAACAAATAACAGAGATTGTAGCCACATGTGATTTTGTTGCAGATTGCTTATCACCACATGCGATTTTGTTGTCGACACTTGAACAGAGATTGTAGCCACGGCTGAAAAACAAAGCACAAAACATCATGAAACGGATTCAACATTGCATCACAAGGAAGGTCACTGAGAAAAAAAATAAATAATAAGTTAATACCTTTGAAGTTGTTACGGCCTTTGACAGATCTAGCTTTTTTCTCAAGCGCTTGGATCAAACCTTCAACAGTCTTTTCACATAACAACAACAACAACAAACGCACTATGTCAATCACCATTGATAGAGATAACAACAGAAGCTAAGAGATTTCAGATTTACACACAGACCTCACAGGTAAGAGCAGAACCAGCATTCTCCATAGCATCAGGTAACTCAATAGCTCTAGCGATGGTGACTCCATCGTTCACAACCTTAGGGCTACCACAATCATCCAGCACAACATTTCTCCCTGCACCCAACAAGATAAGAATTGAGAAAGTAACCATTTTTCACCAAACCCAGAAACCACTTAAGCATAGAAACAAGATGAATTGAGAAAGAAACCAAAGAACAAAAACACTGTAAACAAAAAACTAAAGGATTCATATTATACAAAATAAAGGTTTCATATCATACAAAAGCACAAAATCATTGACAAGATAAAGGATTCATAACATACAAAAGCATTTAAAAAGTTCAGAGATAATTAAACATCATATGGAAGCATTTAAAAAGTTCAAAGATAATTAAACATCAAAGGGAACATCAAGCGAGCTTATTCTTAAGAGTTACAACATTTCACTAATGAGTTTATTCTTAAGAGTTATTTCCATATCTGAAAGTGGTTCGGTTTTCCCTATGAGACTATCAAGAATTTTCTGCCTCGATAATCTCTCCTTAATAGCCAAGTCTTTCTCCTTAATCACCCATACGCTCTCAAGCGACTTTACAGAAGCCTCTCTTTCTTCATTCGATGCCTTAACATTTTTTTTTCTCTTTGGCCTTTGACGCCTTTGCCGCCTTCACACCGATTGGCCTCTCCATTTCGCTTGTTGTGTTAGCCGTTGAGGAGTGTGCTCCGGAATCATATAGCTTTGTTCTTTTGGAGTGTGATTTAACTTTCTGGGTAATCAGACTACACCACTTTTGATCGTGGCGAAGCACTCTCCATGCATGCTCTAGGGTGAAGTTACTCTTCTGGTCCTGGAAGTATAAGTTGTACGCCATCTCGATGATATCATCCTCTGATTGACCGCTAGTGCTTTGACGTTGAGCTTGTAGCATCCACAGAAACTGAGTACACTCTCGTTGATTTTCCCCCACCTTTGCTTACAAATTTCACTTGGGAGTTCGAAGATCCTTCACTGCGGGACTTGCAGCATAATATGCTGCAATTCGCTTCCAAAAAGCACCTGCTCTCTGTTCATTCCCAACGATAGCATCCTTGCTGGTGTTTAACCAAGCACTCACCAACACCCCATCTTCAAGGACAGTCCACCGATGTCTAGCTTCTCTGCTAGCCTCGGGTGAGTTCTCCTCTACGTTTTGACTACTAAAGAGTGGTGGTCCTGGTGTTTGTGATGAGCTAATTTGGGTACTAAAGAGTGGTGTTTGTGGTGCATTTGTTTGGTTCAAGAGGTCTGTAAATGTTTGAGAGTAACTAAAAGGAGTGTTAGAAGCCATTTTCATATTGCCCGAAATAGTATACAAGAAATGGTTTTGAGAGATGTGGATTCGGTATAAATACAAGTTAGGTGATTAATTTAGTGAAAGTAGCTTATTCAATTTGATAAGACATTGTTAGGTGTTTTAATTTAGTAAAAGTAGTTGAGAGCATTTACGAGTTAAGTGGTTGAGCTCATTTAACTCAACACAAACAATATCAAGCATTTATGAGCATCTAACTCAACAACTAAACCAAATCAAGCATTTATGAGCATCTAACTACAAACATCTAAGTCAAAATAAAGTTTACAAGCATTTACGAGGAAGCCAGCATTTACGAGCATCTAACTACAAATCTCTAAAGTCAAAATGAAGTTTACAAGCATTTACGAGGAAGACAATGACACTAAGCTTAATCAATAGTTGAATTCAGAAGTTGCAGAACATACCTGTTTTGTTGAGACCATGAGATTGCTTCCGTAATCACCACCAGCAGCATTTCCGCCGTAAGAACCACCTCCGTAACCACCGCATGGAGCACCATAACCACCGCTTCCATAGCCACCAGCTGGAGCACCATAACCACCGATATTGCCACTTCAAGGACCACCGAATCCCCTTCTTCCAAATCCACTTCCTCTTTCAGTTGCGTAGTTCACCCTAATTCTTCGACCATGAAGGTCATGTATGCAATAATAAACCCCAATAAAAAGCAGATTGACAACGCCAAGCAAAGACAGAAAACGAATGAATCGACTTGTTATTACCTTTACACGTGAGCCATGGGGAATTGCAGGCGAACCATCAGTGTTGTTGGGCAAAAAGATCTCCCAAACACCAAATTCATTCTATAGATGATTTAATGATAATCATCGATCAGAATTCACTACATTTAATATTAATTACAAAGCATAACTGCATAAAGAATTTAAGCAAAGCAGTCAATATGCTATACCCGAGTCATGATATCTGCATTAGGATTCCAGTTGTTGAAATCTCCAATAAGTGAAGCAGACTGAAACAGGCGAGGACATAATTTATGAAGAAAAGAACCAAAGTAGTTACAAAATATGCACACAGCAAACCTAAACAGGTGCCGCCTATTTTCTAATTCCTCATAATATCACAAGAGAAACATGTAATTTTAGTATTATCATCCAATCACTCCTCCATGAGGCAAGTTTCATAATGACTAAACCACTTCCCAGATTTTCCAAGATCGGGCAGCAAGATTTAAACTAAAAGTAATCCTCACATGACCAACTAAGCATTTCTACTACAGTGATTGTAGCAGAACATCCGAGCCTTGTTCTATGACTAATATTTTCTTTGTTGGCGCAGATACAAAAGCAAGGATTACTTCTACACTCTTGAATAAAAAAAATAGTAAAACAACCCTATAATGATTCAGCAGAAAACGAAAAGAAACAAACAGCTCCAGGCGCCTATTCTCTATAGGTTATACCAGCATCACTGAAATTGAAAATGAAAACAATTAAAAAAAAACTTGATATGGGAGCGAGGGTGTTGAAATTTTACTGACGAGCTATTGGTGGTAGCAAACAGTTACCTGCGCAAAAATCCCAACATTTTATAGCCACGGGAGAATGCCTCCAGGCCACCCTCATACTTGTATATTTCCTCACGCAGTCTTCTATACTGGCCATAACTGCGGCCAACAAAAATGCAGGATACTTGAGAGCAAAATCAAAAGACTTTCTTTGACGCAGAGGGAGCTCGTGACTTAGAATCAAACTCTGCAGATTGTTTCCCGGCAAAGATCTTCCCTACAGACATGGATCTAATCAAGACATGGACACAGCTGATCTCAATTCGAAAAATATTGGCTCCAAACATCATTACTGTTCATGAAGCAAGTCCAATCACGAAATTTGCAATTATAAAACTCAGTACAACCATGGCGTCGGAGAGCAAAGCAACAAAGCGAAAGGGTGGAGAGAAAGAGAAACAAGCTTACGAGTGCGAGAGTGCTGCTTCGGGAAGAAAGAGACGCTGAAATTTTGATTAAAGCCGATGTTGATAGGTCCCGCAGAGGAAGAAGAAGAAGGAAGGGGAAGAGGGAAGCGTGAGACGACAACACATGGAGTCACAGACACTCCATGAACCATGTTACAGGGTTTTGGGCTTTAAGTCCTTATTTTACTTTTATCGAATGGGCTTTGGTTTGTGAAGCCCAGTTGAGCAATTCGGATATATCTTGTATCGGAAACAATTACTTTTTTATCAAAAGAATTATTCAGAAAAATATTTCTTCTCTCTCACTTTTTGAAACTAGCAAGCTCGTCGATGCTCGTCGATGCTCAAAGTCACAAGCTCCTTCTCTTTGTTGCTTCTGGTTCTGCGATTAGGCATACACCTGAAACAGGAACAAAGAAAAGTAGCTGAAAGTCAGTAAACAAGTAAAAACTTAGACGAAATCCTAATACTAAAAATCGATAGGCAGCTATCACTCCCCGGCAACGGCACCAAAAACTTGATAGGGTCAGGTTTTACCCAAATAAAACTACTGCAAGTGCACAGCAAAGCAGTTGTAGTACAAGGGGTATCGAAATCCCAAGAGAGTAATGCAAGCTACACTATCGAATGTAGATTCGGATTAAGCTAAGCAAGATATGATGTATGTAATGCGAATGAATGAATGAAAGTAAGCAAACGATTTTGTAAGATAATCTAAGTTCCAGAGGACTAAAAGCGCTAAGTCAGGGCAGTTCGCAGGTTGAATCCAAGAATGTATGACGCAGGAAATCAGGAATGATTAAGAACCGTTTTAAACATGAATTACTGAGGTATAACTAAGCAATTCTCATTGCAAAAGTTATCTATGCCTAAACCACAGAGTTTCAAATCTCTTTGCAAACCCTAACAACCTAAGCATGCAGGAATGATCAGATTCAATTGTTTACAAAACTCCTAAGCCAAATCTCTTTGCACTAAGTTGCTTTGCTCATCAAATACTAGTTCAGGTTATGAATAATGCTCTCACATATATTTAACAACCTAAGATTTTCGGATTCCTAGATGATGTGTCTCAGAAATTCGATTTTAAAGCAAGCAGAGATAAAAAACCATAAGATATTCCTAACAGATAGCGATTCTACATTCTTTTCATCAACCTTTGAAAAACCCTAACTTAACTAGCAGATTACTCAGACATGATTATGAGATCACAAAACATAACTGAATAAATTGCATTAAGAGAAAGAGTAAGAAATAAAGGGGGTTTGAAATCTTCTCAAAAGAGTACAGGATTTGTCTCTCCAAAAAGCTCTGAATAAATCTCTCTCTAAGCTCTCTGAATTCTCAAAAACTAAGATCATAGCCAACAATGGCTGAAAAACCTAATAAATAGAGGCTAAACACGATCTGGGGTCTTCATGTAAATAAAGGAACTTCTGGGCCAATTCTGTAAATCTTCTTCATACTTTTAATAAGACAGCCACGCTCCTTCCTTGATGGGTGACGAGCGTCACCAGTCTGGTGACGAGCGTCACCATATGTGATACTTTCTGCTTCGAGCTTGGTACTTCGTGGCTTCCACCCAGAATGCTCCAGAAGGTTCCAAAAAATCCAATTATGCTCCAGACATGCTATAACCTGCAAAGACTCTTCTAGGACTCTAAAAAGACCAAAAAGACTCAATAAAAAGGACTTATATCATGGTTAAAAACCATAAAAACCATGATATATCAACTCCCCCAGACTTAATTTTTGCTTGCCCTCAAGCAAACATCAGACAAAGAATAAGGTCGAGGTTTGAAAACAAGAAACAGTCAGTCAGTCATCAGGAACACCATACTAGTTAGAGCTTTCGAATCCACATACCACAGAGTCAACACAAGATTAAATTTCAGCCTAATCATCACAAGCTTAGCAAATCTCTCAAATCCAGTCCAAATCCCTTCAAGAAATCCGAAATTTCTACTGCTAACTTCTTATTTTTTATCTAAGTGTGATATCTCATCAAGGCTCTATCATCTCAATCACTTTATAGATTCTTTTCCCTTCCTAACAACTGAACAAAATCTATCTCAACACAGCTCTCCTATTTTCTCTTCCCTTAATCTTTTCCTTAGGATATTTTCGATTTTTCACTTCTTTTTCTCAACTTTTTCAGTCTAGGAAATGGTGCTACTCAATACTTGTGTTCCTTGTGAGGAGACAGGTTCTTGAATGTGTTCACTACTGTTGTTCCTTGTGAGGAGACAGGGTCATGAATGCACCATTCTTTGGATTTAATCTTTTAAAAACTACATCAGGGAAGATTAAAGAGAGATTGCATTTTAACCTTATTGTCAGTGTTGAAAGAGAGAATCAAGATCAATAAGAATCAATCACCAAGACAAGAAGTTTAAAGTTCATTAAGGTGGAGCTAACATCAAATTTTTCAGATTCTCTAAGAACCTAAACCTTCATTGCTAGACTGATCTACCTATGACTTTCAACTTAGTGAGACTTGTAATCAACTACTGTGGCAATGGTTCTTATCAGCAAAAATGTCCTATGGTTAATTCCAAGAAAAACTGACAATTTCAAAAATTTTGACTCTAGAAAAACAGGTTTTTTTACTCAACTTTAAGACTCTATAGACATGACACAAAGCACACAACGTCAGTAACCACCTCCCCCAGACTTAAACAACACTGTCCCCACTGTTATTAAGCCAAGAGTTGGTCAGAAAAATGAATGAGAAGTCGAAAAACCAAGTCAGAAAAGTGTTACCTCGCGTGGGGTCGGGTGACGAGCGTCACCACGACCTGTATTGCCCAATTCTTATGTCAGATGTTAATTAACGAAGTTTTTGCATATGCACTCGAAAGTTAGACTTTTTGAGCATTCAAACACATAATTAACAACATCCAAACATAGCAAAAATAACCTGGTTCAACAATCTCACAAAACATCATCAAAGAAACTGACAACTGACTCAAAGAAAACATAAAAATGACTCAAGAGCAAGAAAAAATAAAAGGGAAAAAGGAACAAGTAACCAGATAGTGAAGCCTCAATCCTCATCCTCGCAAGGCTCAGTGGTGTAATGGGGGCGGACACAACCACAGTTGCTAAGTGTAGCAACAGCATCCCAGAGTCCCTCAAAGCTGTCAATGACATACTCCTGAAAAGCAGCCATATCCATGGATGTCTGTGGTCGTGGAGGACGCCTGAAAGCAGTAGAAGAACCACTCTGGCGTGTAGAAGGTCCAGCATCAGCAGCAGCGGCAGTAGAAGCAGAGGCGCCAGCTGTAGCAGCTCTAGTAGGGCGCAGAGTCAAGGGGCGCAGAAGAGTCTGTGCTGGCATGAAGAATAGCTGGCGTAGATCTCCCTGAATAGTAGTGAAGGCTCTCTGTGGCAGGCTGCCAACACTCTCAGTCTTCTCCCCTAGACTGGTGAATGGCTTGGTATTCAAGGAGACCAGATGCTCAGCGAAAACAGCGCCTAAGTTGGCGTGAACCATGCTATCAACAGGTATCGAATCATCCAGCATCTCATAAAGTCCGTAGTAGAGGAGAATCAGCTCACTGACTCGAGTCTTACTGGGCGCAGACTTGCACAAAATGGTGTGACCAAAGGGGCGCAGAATGTACCTCAAAACCGGATGTCGAACCTCCGTCTGCGTGCTAGTCTTGCTGTCATAGACTCCATTCCCGAACTTGGACCAGAATGTCCGCATATGGGTCCACTGAGAGGGAAGGAGAACGCCTGTGGGATGGTCAGAGAAGCCATAGATCCCACAAAGCTCCATCAGACTGATCTGGTATCGAACTCCTCGGATCAGAAACGTCATCGTGCCTTCCTGCGCACGCTTCGCCAGCTCATTCGCGTAGTAGACGCGAACTGTAGAGAGAAACTGGCGTACCAAATCTGGGTACAGATCATACTGCTGGAACGGCATATTCCCCATCCCAATGCGCTCCAGAATCTGAACAACCTCCTCGAAGATCCCCGTCTTCTGCAGAACAGCAGAATCCGCGAACCGAGTGGGGATAATCTTAACTCCCAGCCACGCATTGTAGAACAGCGTGTCATATTCATCCCACTCTTCCTGAATATCACGGAATACACAAGTGTCTCGGGACACTTCCTGCTTCGGAGTCCCTGCCCAAGCCACTCCTGAGGCTATTTTCCGATCTTCTCGTTTGGGCCATGGGGGCCTGCAAACCGGGTGCTGACTGAAGGAATCCGTAGACCCTGTTGCAGTGCTTGAAGACGAGCTTTGCCTTGGTCGTTTCTCCAGACGAGGCATCTGAAAATCGAAGATCAAAATCGACCAAAAACATCACAAAAATTAGCAAATTTTTCAAAGTTCGAAAAATCAACCAATCAATCTGAAATAACTGATGGCGATCAACTACAACACTACCAGGAACACAATTCAATCATCAGTTCAACCCAAATCACCCAAAATTTCTAGATTTTTGCAATTTTCATCATGAATTCAAAAAGTCAAAATATGCAAATCAACCGATAAAAGCTCACATAGATGGTTCCATTCTTCTAATACAACCTAACTAACCATGATTCAACAGTTAAATCAAGCCAATCAAGTCAAAAATCGGATTTTACCAAACCTATGGCGGACTGAAAATTGGGGATTCCGAACACATACCTTGCAGATCTTAAAAACCGAGTGGATATTCAGAAAGAGGAGCAAAATCCACACGGATTAGACTCTTGAATCTCTCAATTTGGTTCAGCAAATCAAAAGTTATGAATCTCTGAAAATTTCTAAGTGTTCGATAGTTTAAAACAGTTATCCCCGAGGAAGAAGAAGAGAGAAAACTAATAACTGTGTCCGACTTCGGCGGGTGACGAGCGTCACCATAAGGGTGACGATCGTCACCACCCTTTTTTTTTTTTTACTAATATTAATCTAATTACTAATTCTAAGCACGAAAATAATAACTAAGTGTTATATTTACAACTTACCAGTGGGTTGCCTCCCACTAAGCGCTTGTTTAAAGTCATTAGCTTGACTTTGGTTGGCTGTTTAGATAGCTGGTGCCTGATCCAGAGACACAATGTGTCCTGCTGGAATCTCTGCTTGTGTCCAGTAGTGCTTCACCCTTTGTCCATTGACAGTGAACTCCTCTCCTTTGGAGTTAATCAGGACAATTGCACCATGTCGGCGAGCTTCTTTGACAGTGAAAGGACCTGACCATCGAGAACGTAATTTACCAGGAAAAAGCTGTAAAAGAGAGTTGTAGAGTAATACCTGGTCATTGGGCTCGAAATGCCTGGAGATGATCTTTTTATCATGATATGCCTTTGTCCTCTCTTTGTATAACTTGGAGTTTTTATAGGCCAGATATCTGATCTCATCCAGTTCATTGAGCTGAATCAAACGCCGTTCTGCAGCAGGCTTCAGATCGAAGTTCAGCTTCTTGATGGCCCATTCTGCTTTGAACTCCAACTCTACTGGTAGATGGCACGCCTTGCCATAGAGAAGATGGAATGGAGTAGTCCCAAGTGGCGTTTTGTATGCAGTCCTGTAGGCCCATAATGCATCATCCAGCTTTGCAGACCAATCTTTCCTTGTCTTCCCAACTGTCTTTTCTAGAATCTGCTTGATCTGCCTGTTGGAAACCTCAACCTGTCCACTTATTTGGGGATGATAGGGCGTGGCCACTCTGTGCTGTACACCATACTTCTTCAAAAGCTTGTCAAAGACCTTGTTGACAAAGTGAGAACCACCATCACTTATGACAATCTGCGGGACACCAAATCTGGGAAAGATAATGGTCTTAAACAGCTTCAAAACCACTGCAGCATCATTAGTAGGAGTAGCCAACGCCTCTACCCACTTAGATACATAATCAACAGCAACCAGAATGTATCTATTCCCATAAGATGAGGGGAAAGGTCCCATGAAGTCAATACCCCAACAATCAAAAACTTCAACTTCCAGAATGAAGTTTTGTGGCATCTCATGTCTCCTGCTGATTTTTCCTCTTCTCTGACATGTATCACAGCTTGTGATGAAGGCTTGGGCGTCTCTGAACATAGTAGGCCACCAAAATCCAGTTTGCAATACCTTAGAGACAGTCTTGAATGTAGCAAAGTGTCCAGCATATTCTGATCCATGACAGTGAAAAAGGACGTCTTGGACTTCTTCTTCTGCTAAGCATCTTCTGTAGATACCATCAGCACAATGCTTGTAGAGGTATGGCTCATCCCAATAGAATCTCCTAAGTTCTCTCAAGAACTTCTTCTTAGCATAGCCTTTAAAATCATGTGGTTCATCCTCTGCAGCAAGATAATTTGCAATATCAGCATACCAGGGCCTCTTTGGATCATGTAAAGCATAAACAGGTTCTTCAAAAGCCATCCCCAAGCTTGCACAAATCGCAGATAAGTGTTGAGATTGGCGACGAGCGTCACCAATATTGGTGACGAGCGTCACCTCTCTCGTATACTTTGGTCGCGACTGTTCTGGGTTGGTGACGAGCGTCACCCTCCTGGTGTCGCTCGTCACTCCCCTGCAATTTCGTGAAAACTGCAGGTTTTCAGTACATTCCTCCTGTTCTCTGGTTTCCACCAAGTAAACATTCTCTTCAGGCAAGAAATCATTGATTGGAAAACTGTCTTCGACCTGAATCCGGGATAAATGGTCAGCAACTCCATTCTCAACCCCTTTCTTGTCCTTCACTTCAATATCAAATTCCTGAAGAAGCAGGATCCATCTTAACAGCCTTGGTTTTGCATCTTTCTTCTGCATTAGGTACTTCAGTGCTGAATGGTCAGTATGGACCACGACCTTGGAGCCAACAAGATACTACCTAAACTTCTCAAAAGCAAACACAACAGCTAACAATTCTTTCTCAGTTGTTGCATAATTCTTCTGAGCATCATCCAAAGTCCTACTTGCATAGTAGATGGCGTGGAGTTTCTTGTCTTTCCTCTGTCCTAGCACTGCTCCAATTGCAAAATCGCTGGCATCACACATTACCTCAAAAGGTAAGTCCCAATCTGGAGGCTGCATAACAGGGGCTGTAACCAAAGCTTGTTTGATCTGTTCAAAAGCAGATTTGCACTCTTCTGTGAACTCAAACTTCACATCCTTGCAGAGGAGAGCAGTAAGTGGGCGTGCTATCTTGCTAAAATCCTTGATGAATCTTCTGTAGAAGCCTGCATGACCCAGAAAGCTCATCACTGCTTTGACTGAATCAGATGCTTGCAGACTTGTCATCACCTCAATTTTCGCCCTATCCACCTCTATACCGTCTCCTGATACTATGTGGCCAAGTACAATACCATCTTGCAACATAAAATGACACTTCTCCCAGTTTAAAACCAAGTGCTTCTCTTCACATCTCTGCAGAACTGCACACAGATTATCCAAGCAGTCCTTGAAAGAGGACCCATAAACAGAGAAGTCATCCATGAACACCTCCATAAACTTCTCTATCATGTCTGTGAAAATCGACATCATGCATCTCTGGAAGGTTGCAGGAGCATTACACAGCCCAAAAGGCATTCTGCGATATGCAAAAGTGCCATAGGGACAAGTAAAAGTGGTCTTCTCCTGATCATCTGGATGGATGGGGATCTGAAAGAAGCCTGAATACCCATCAAGGAAGCAGTAATACTTGTGATTCGCCAGCCTCTCTAGCATCTGATCGATGAAAGGCAGAGGAAAATGATCCTTTCTTGTTGCTGCATTCAGTTTCCTGTAGTCTATGCACATCCTGTGTCCTGTCACAGTCCTGGTTGGAATCAGCTCATCCTTGTCATTCTTTACCACTGTGACACCTCCTTTCTTAGGCACCACGTGCACTGGACTCACCCAAGCACTGTCTGATATAGGATAGATGATACCAGCCTGCAACAACTTCATGATCTCTTTCTTGACCACATCCTGCAAATTCGGATTCAGCCTCCTCTGGTGCTCAACTGATGATTTCGACTCATCCTCCAAGTGTATCCTATGCATGCACAAGTCTGGGGAGATACCTGAAATGTCATCAAGAGAATAGCCAAGAGCTTTGCGAAATTTTCGCAGCTTACTTAGCAAAAGGGTGAGCTCTGCATTGTTCAATGAAGCATTAACAATAACAGGATAGGTGGAGTTTTCTTCCAGAAATGCGTACCTTAGCCCTGCAGGGAGCTGTTTAAGCTCAACTTTTGGTGCTTTTGCTGCAGACCAGTCACCCATTGTGACAGCTTTCACAGATGTGGAGACAAGTTCATCCTGTGCAACCAGTTGCATCACTTGTGCAGTAGCATCCATCATCTTTGTGTAGCCTGTTGCAGCAGCATCTAAATACTCATACTCAGCTGTAGAAGTGGTCAACGCCCTTTCCAAGGGATCCTCTGAACTCATCTCATGGAAGATCTGATCAGCAATGTTTGTGAGAACATCCACATAAAAAGTCTGTCCATCTATGGTTGGCCTCTTCATCAGCTTGTCCATTTCGAATTTCATCACTAAATCACCAACATTCAGCTCTATTCTACCCTTCCTAACGTCAATAATAGCTCCTGCAGTAGCTAAGAAGGGTCTGCCAAGAATCAAGAGGTCTTTGGGCTCTTCTCCATACTCTAGAACCACAAAATCAGTAGGAATCATACAATCTCCTATTTTGATAGGAACATCCTCTATCACTCCTTCAGGAACTCTGACTGATCTATCAGCTAGGACAAGAGATATCTTTGTAGTCTTAAAATCGGTCATCCCCAAACTCTTGGCAACAGAATGAGGCATGAGGTTCACACTAGAACCAAGATCACACAATAACCTCTCAAACTTGTCATTGAAGATAGTGCAGTCTAAAACAAAGCTTCCTGGGTCTGAAAGCTTTTCTGGAACTCTGTTCTGAATCACTGCACTGACCTGCTCGTTGATCATCATAGCTCCAACCTCAAGACTCAAGTTATTGGTCACCATCCTCTTCACATACCTCCTTATAACAGGAATGATCCTTACAGCATCTATCAATGGGATCTCTATTACCAACTTATCCATGATAGCCTTGCATCTTGCATCTTCAAGCTCTTGCTTAGACTTCTTAGGATGCTTAGGATAGGGTATCTTGGATTTATACACGGTCTCCTTAGCATTATCTGAAGTCTTAGGCGAAACTGCAGCATGTGGTGTCTGGTGACGAGCGTCACTGGATTGGTGGCGAGCGTCACTCACTTTGGACGAGTCGGGATTGATCACTGGATATGGGTGACGAGCGTCACCCACCTGGTGACGGTCGTCACCAATTTGTGAAGAGTCGGGGTCGGGGTTGTGCTCGATGGGTGACGAGCGACACCCATTATTGGTGACGAGCGTCACACGTGGTTCTTCAGCAAATATTTCTTCATCTTCATACTCTTCCATACCCATGAAATTCCTTGAGGTTAAATCCTTCTGCAACACTGGTTGCAGGTTCTTTCCACTCCTCAATGTGATGGCATTCACATGGTGTTTGGGATTAGCATCAGTTCTTCCTGGAAGAAATCCTTCTTGCCTCTTAACAGCTCCTGCAGTTTGGGCAACTTGAACATCAAGCTTCTTCATATGAGAGTTCAGACTCTCAATTTTTCCATTCAAATCCTGATAGAGCGAATCTATCTTGCCATTAAAGTCCACTGTAAGCTTATGTTGTCCTTCCAAGATCTGTTCTAACATTGCTTCCATTTTATTCCCTTGTGGAGGTGCTGGTTGATAGGAAGAAGAACCATAGTTTCTGTAATTTCCACTGTTCTGGAATGGCTTTTGATACTCTGTCTTCTGGAATGGGGGTCTAGGAGTGAAACCAGGCGTGCTCTGTCCTCCTGTAAGGGCGTTTTTCTGATTATTGTTGCTGTATCCTCTGTTCCACTGTTGATTCCCATACCTTTGTCCCTGAAAACCACCAGAATTGATGAAATTTACATCCTCCTGCTCAACTTCCTCTGGAGCTTCGAAAGTTTCTACTTCTGCAGCAAAGTGAACCGACTTCTTCCCCACCAAAAGGCTGTGCATATCATCCAACTTAGCCTTAACTTCAGCAATCTGATTTCCATCAGCTACACTAGCTTGTTTCATCCTCTGAAAGTCTGCATTTTTAGTGCTGTTGCTGCAGACCAAGTTCTCAATCAGTCTGATCGCCTCTTCTGGTCTGTTGATGTTGAAGTTTCCTGCACTTGCTGCATCCAGCGCCATCTGATATTTCCAGTCAATGCCTCTGAAGAAAATCCCAAGTAATTGCACCTGACTGAAACCATGATGAGGACAGTCCCTTTGATAAGACTTGAACCTGATCCAAGAGGCCTTGAAAGCTTCAGTAGGGCCTTGTGTAAATGATGCAATTTTCGTCCTCATGTCCTCTGATCTTGCATCATCATAGAAGTTGTTCAAAAAGGCGTTCTTGGTGTCTTCCCAAGTAGTCAATGAAGCAAGTTCCAGTTGCTTCAGCCAATATGCAGCTTCTCCTTCAAGAGAGTAAGAAAAAAGCTTGCAGAAAAGAAAGTCATTGCTAACCCCATTAGCTTTGACACTGGAAACCAAATCCTCAAATCTCTCTATGTGATCCATAGGATGCTCATGAGGTAAACCATGGAATGGATGCTGGCCAACCAGCTGATAGTAGACAGGTTTAACCTCAAAATCGTTCCTCTGGAAGGCAGGAGGTCGGATTGCAGCTCTGTTGTCATAGAACTGATCAGGTCTGTTGTAGTCACCTAGAGTCCTCTGAACAAAACGCCCAGCAGCGTTATTGACAGCAGCAGGGACTCCCACGTTCTCAGCCACTTGTTGAACCTGCTGTTCAACAATGACATTCCCCTCTTGATCAATTCTCTGCCCCTCTTCGTTCCTCCTGTTTCCTACCCTGTCAACTAAGTGACCTTCTGCATCTTCAACCAAGATAAGTGGAGCGAACATTGTAGATTGCTTCTTAGCTTTCCTGTTAGTTCTCTCCAACCTAGCAAGCTCGTCGATGCTCAAAGTCGATAGGCAGCTATCACTCCTTCTCTTTGTTGCTTCTGGTTCTGCGATTAGGCATACACCTGAAACAGGAACAAAGAAAAGTAGCTGAAAGTCAGTAAACAAGTAAAAACTTAGACGAAATCCTAATACTAAAAATCGATAGGCAGCTATCACTCCCCGGCAACGGCGCCAAAAACTTGATAGGGTCAGGTTTTACCCAAATAAAACTACTGCAAGTGCACAGCAAAGCAGTTGTAGTACAAGGGGTATCGAAATCCCAAGAGAGTAATGCAGACTACACTATCGAATGTAGATTCAGATTAAGCTAATCAAGATATGATGTATGTAATGCGAATGAATGAATGAAAGTAAGCAAACGATTTTGTAAGATAATCTAAGTTCCAGAGGACTAAAAGCGCTAAGTCAGGGCAGTTCGCAGGTTGAATCCAAGAATGTATGACGCAGGAAATCAGGAATGATTAAGAACCATTTTAAACATGAATCACTGATGTATAACTAATCAATTCTCATTGCAAAAGTTATCTATGCCTAAATCATAGAGTTTCAAATCTCTTTGCAAACCCTAACAACCTAAGCATGCAGGAATGATCAGATTCAATTGTTTACAAAACTCCTAAGCCAAATCTCTTTGCACTAAGTTGCTTTGCTCATCAAATACTAGTTCAGGTTATGAATAATGCTCTCACATATATTTAACAACCTAAGATTTTCGGATTCCTAGATGATGTGTCTCAGAAATTCGATTTTAAAGCAAGCAGAGATGAAAAACCATAAGATATTCCTAACAGATAGCGATTCTACATTCTTTTCATCAACCTTTGAAAAACCCTAACTTAACTAGCAGATTACTCAGACATGATTATGAGATCACAAAACATAACTGAATAAAATTGTATTAAGAGAAAGAGTAAGAAATAAAGGGGGTTCGAAATCTTCTCAAAAAAGTACAGGATTTGTCTTTCCAAAAAGCTCTGAATAAATCTCTCTCTAAGCTCTCTGAATTCTCAAAAACTAAGATCATAGCCAACAGTGGCTGAAAAACCTAATAAATAGAGGCTAAACACGATCTGGGGTCTTCATGTAAATAAAGGAACTTCTGGGCCAATTCTGCAAATCTTCTTCATACTTTTAATAAGACAGCCATGCTCCTTCCTTGATGGGTGATGAGCGTCACCAGTCTGGTGACGAGCGTCACCATATGTGATACTTTCTGCTTCGAGCTTGGTACTTCGTGGCTTCCACCCAGAATGCTCCAGAAGGTTCCAAAATCTCCAATTATGCTCCAGACATGCTATAACCTGCAAAGACTCTTCTAGGACTCTAAAAAGACCAAAAAGACTCAATAAAAAGGACTTATATCATGGTTAAAACCATGATATATCAAGATGTTTGAGGCGATTCGGCTGATCTCGGTGACACAAGGATCTGCGTCAACCAGTGCTCTTTGTCCTGATAAACGTCCCGAAGGGTTCTCCCCAAAAAAACATCCTCAGCTGGTTAACTCGGATCCGGGGCGTGGTCGTCACGGCGCACCGAACCTTTACTCGGGGGTCACACGTATGGCGAAACTAGACTTTCCGCGGTTTGGAGGGGTTAAGATTAAAGAATGGTTATTGAAAGCGGAGCAGTTCTTCTTGATCGACCAGACCCTAGAGGATCTTGTCCTGTCCATTTGGCGCACCAGAGGAACAGGTGTGCTGATGGTGCATGCGTATTTTGGGAAGCTCGCCAACTGCCTTGAAACAGTGTTTAAGAGTTGTTGGCCAAACTAGCTAACCATGTCACCATCTAGGGTGGTTCGATATCTATTTGTCGTGCTATCTTTGGAGATAGTAAAATTGGTCCCAACAACATTTTCAACGGCTAGTTTCTGATCTTGAGCCACTCCAAGAAGCTTTGAGAATACGAAAGAGCCACGAATATATCAAAGCTCCTATAATTTGGCTAGTACATTGACTTAAAACAGCCATATCCCATCAGATAGCATTTGCTCTTTGCTTTAATTATCTTGTTTTTTATTTTTTGTATTTGCTTCCTTATTTTAGTATGTATAGTAGAAATTCTATAAATTAATAAACTCAAAAAATCAATAATTTTGCTCGGTTCCGAGTTGGATCGGTTCAAAATTTAACACAAACGATAAATTAGTAAGATAATATTTTTTTTTTGAAAATCTATGTAAATTATAGTCTTATTAATATCGTAAATTAATAAATATCATATAAAATAATTATGCAAATAACTAAGATAATCTACTAAAATTTGAATGTAATGTTGTTTGTTTTTTTCTTAAAATTGAAATCTTTTTGGAGCTCATCTCTAATATTTCTTATTGTCTCTTAATTTTTTGGTGTTGTCTTCTCTAAATGCATCCAAAAATTATAAGAGTTCTGGATGCAATTATTGCTTTCTTACATAAATTGTTTTTCCAAAAATAAAAATAAAAAGCTAATTTGGAAAACATAAAAGTATGTAAACAATCAAGCACGATAAAATTTAAATAAAGAACAAATCAAATGAATATACACATTCAAAAGGAAATATTTTATTTTAAATAAAAGAAATTTTTTAAAAATTATTTTCCTAAAATTAACTACTAAAATCTATAAATTAATAAAATATTAAAGTTCTAATATTATTAATTTATAGAATTTCTACTGTATATCATTAGAAATCCTGTTATATTGACCCGGTAAAACCTTGTTTACTCTATGTTTTTGTATTCATGCACTTATCATTTAAAAACTCAGTTTTTTTCTTTTTTGAAATTTATGATTCGTCTTTCGCTTTTCTATAGTAGATCTCTGCTTACAAAACAAGCTGAGTATATGTCTTTTGTATGGATTTACTTGGACTTAGATTCATGACAAGGACTTTCATACTGGTGGCGGTCAGCTCTGGCCCAATAATATTGAAAGTTTTAAAGCAAAACTTTTTTTTAAGCTTTCTAACATTAGAGTTTAGATTAAATTTTAAATTTTTGGACCTTCTAACACAAGAGCTTACACTAAATTTTAATTGTCGGACCCTTATATGATAAATTTTCTATTAAGAAATACTAATTTTAATTAAAAATATAATTATTTGGACTTATTTGTTTAAAAATGAACTCTATTATATATAGCATTTTAAAAGTAAATAAATTGAGCCATTGGACATGTACACCTCTGCCTACCCCATTTGGGCGGGGCTGGTGGCGATCCTTAATTCACTGATCAGTCATCTATATCCTACCTAAATATCAAATTAATATTAGAAGTGTTTAAATTCTTATATCCTTGGATTTTAATTTTTACTTTACAAATTTAGTGGCACCTTTTCTATTATTCTCCAAAATCTTCTATCATATTATTAATTGGCAAGTAAGTTAGGCTGTGGTTGAGAGTTATGATGGTTGATTACTATTTACTCTTTATATGAAAATACTTTATTTACCCTTAATGAAATTAATAAATTAATATAATATAATTTTTAATTGATTTTCGTTTTTTTCAAGTTAAATTTCTAAATTTGAGTTTATATCATAAAAATATTCAGTTTACTAAAAAAGATAACTAACATAAATCTTTTTTAAACTTATTTTAATTTGATTGTTTAACCTACTAATATTTTTAACTAACCTAATTAATTTATGCGACCAACAGTAAAACCATAAATCCTTTAACCCTTTTTAAAACTTTATATATATTAATTAATGTTATGTTGATATGAAACAAGGATCATTTGGTTTTGGTCATTTTGGATTTCTATGTTATTTTTTTTATGCCAACTTTAAATTTCATTAATCTTAATCTGTCAATTTACACTAAAAGAAGAGAATTATTTATCATATTTGATTAATGTTATGTTGATATGAAACAAAGATCTTTTGGTTTTGGTCATTTTGGATTCCTATGTAATTTTTTATGCAAACTTTAAATTTCATTAATCTTAATCTGCCAATTTACACCAAAAGAAGAGAATTCATTATCATGTTTGATAAATGCAACAAAACAACAAAGCTAACATATAAGTTTATATTGGATAATATAAAAGATATTAAAAAATAAGATATAAATAATATATTTTCCTTTATCACAAAAAACAATATACTCATGAAAATTTTATTTTTTCAAATATATTAGTTTTGGTTTTAAATAATTATAAAATCTGATTTTTTTATCTATAAATAAACTAATGTTAATGCTTTTAAAAAAATTTAATCAACCCCCGCACAAGGTGCGGGGAAACACCTAGTTACTGATAAAAATTGATGATAAATGCCTCTAAGGGTGTCCACATAGGATTTAAAAGTTTAATTCTTCTGGTACACATCAGCATTGATAATTAATTATCTATCTATTAAAATTAATTAGTTATAATATTAATAAAAGAAAATATCAATAGTAATATATTTTTTAATAATGGAAAGGGAAAACTATTTATCAATATGTTAATACCGAAAAGAGTATATATCAACATCATCAATATAGTAAAAATGAAAATTTGATACAAATATAAGTAATAAACTTAAAAAGGTTCATTTAATGAAAAGGAAAATATCAATATTATAAACTTGGATTTACTATATTGTAAACTATATTATGTTGCCATGTTCAAAATATTTTTGATAACCTATCTCTTAGAAAATATCAAATATGATATTGTTTTTCGCAAAAAAATATTTTCTTAAATAAAATTATTTTCTAAAAATTTTGATAATCTATCTCTTAGAAAATATCAAATATGAAAATATCAAATTATTTTTCGCAACCTGTCAATACAATTAAAATCAAAATTCATATAAAAAGGTTAAATTAACAAAAAAAAAGGACATTAACTTCATATCTATGCTATTTTTTATTTAATAAAATCAATATAAACAAAATAAGTAAGAAAATACAAAAACTTAAGCAATACTAAAAAACTTTACTAGCAGAAAGAAGTTAAATATTTAAGCTAATGATTTAAGAAATCAATATTAAGAAATTAATTAACAAAGAAAAATAAAATGAAATTAAGTTATACAAAATGCTAAATTTTAAAAACTCACATAAAAAGAAATTGATTTGATATCAGACTAACTACTTGAAAAATCAATATAAAAATATTTAACTAACAAAAAAAACAAAACAAAAAAAGAATTTATGTTTTCAAAAATATCAATATTTTTAAAATAATTATGTATTAAAATAAAATATAAATAAATATCAAGAGAGTTAAATTATCAAAGGAAACAATTGTATAAAGAAAACCTAGATTGATATTTGGAATAATATTTTGAAAAATTATCATAAACAAATTAATGAAAAAAAAAATGATGGTATAAATTTTGAGAGAAGTCCACACAAAATTTAGAATGCCCAGTTATAGCATGTCAAAAGAGCATTATAATTAAAATAAAAATTAATGTAAAAAATAATTTTTAAAGAGATTAAATTGATATATGCTACCTATTTGGAAAATCAATAACAAAGAGATTAATTAAAAATATATATGTTTTAAATATAACAAACATGCACAAAACTTGATAAATAAAAATATAATATAAAATTACCATCGAAAAACATATAAAATAACAAAAAACAAAAGCTATGAAGAAAATTAGTTTAAAATTTAGTTCTAAAAAATTCATATTGAATATGAATAATCATATAAAGTTACAGTAGGTTATACAAGTTTCTAAAGCAAACATATTATTTAAATTTACAATGACTAATACCTTGGCTGCATCTGGTTTAATAACTAACAAAAAATACTACACAAGTAAGTTTACATTCGAAATATAACTAGTAATTTACATAGAACTACTAATAACTTAACCAACATTAACAACACATAAGTAATGTCTTCTAAAATTTCCTTTAAATAATAAAGTATGACAAATTTATGAATCAAATTCAAATTGAAATATATCTAGATAAATTATTCGAATCAAAACATGAATAAACCACACAAAATATAAAAACACAGTGATAATGTGAAGACTCCACACCATCTTACATTACATGTTTAAAAACAAAAACTATCAAATAGTTGATCTGGTAGAGAAACAAGAAGCAGCTTTACATGACTATTGTAGCATCCTAACAAAAGTAAATTCAAATCAACATGAATCATATACTATATATACATAAGTACATAACATTAGTGAGACATTTAATCCAAAACTAAATATTTGAACATATAAACCTTAAAAGAAGAACTATAGATATCCTAAGGACACAAAACAAAACACTAAATAATTAGTAAGGGAATTATTCTCTAAATCAAATATATACACGTCGAAGTTGGATAATTTGTTAGATATTATTACTATGATTTTACTTAATAATATTTATAATTTTATAATAAAAAATTAGGTAAAACTACATATTATGTTTTAATTTTTTATATAAAAATTAAATTTCTATAAATATATTATAGTTTTGATAATTTAAAAGATAGTAGCCAAAAAAAGAACTAAATCAAATTATTAATACAGACTCGCGCGTAACGCGAGTTAAAAGCCTAGTATTTCTTAAAATAAAGAAACAATAATAGTTTTGGAAATATAAGTTTACGAAACTCTTATGTTGCATTCCTAAAACAAATAGAAAGGTAAATTATCATCTTTCCTCTAAAATTCCAAGGCCACAATTGTATTTTCTTTAGGCCTCTAGATGATTAGGATCGGCCCTACGATTAAACCAAAACATAATGCACCATTTATTCTCGTTGGCCAAATTTTTCTTTATTGTACGATTATATCATTCAGTCTTATGAAAAAAAAAAATAAACCAGAATTCCATGTAAACGAAAAAAAAAAATTCATTAGGTAAATAACATTCTTATTCATATATTGAAAATTTGTAGTTGATAGTATGTTTATTATTTGAGGTTCTTGGTGTTCATGCTTTGCTCCACGGTCTTGGCTTTGGCTTTAATGGACTCCTTGGTTTCCTCTGTTTTTTCTGTGACCGTATCTTTAATCTTTTCCGTTGTGTCCTTTACCTTATTCCAGGCTTCCTCTGCAGTGTTTTTTTCGCCTTATCCTTCAGGCTACCCGCTGCGTCGGAGATAGTCTGTGCTCCTTCGTCCGCCTTTTTGGCCACCTACATCGTCCGATTAAATTGCTTATATGAGCAAAAATAGATCATATATTTTATATAAATTTTTTTTCAGTGATAGATTAAATGAAATAACATAATTTCTCATTTTAATTTTATTTTTATTTGCGTTTACATATAATTTTACGTTTCCGTGTTTATTTTTCTAAAGAACTCACAACTATTAAACTTTTAAACGAATTTCATTTGGTAGTTATAAACTCAAAATCAAAGGGGAACGCAAATGGAAAGTTATACTATAAATATTTATAATTATTTTTTCTGAATGTAATCAAGAATCAATCTGGAATATCAATTACATGTAAACGCCAATACAAACGTAAACGACAGAGACCTAAGTTGTTTTTTTCTTCTATATGTTAAACCTGAAATAAAGTTTTGTAAAATAAAACAAATGCTTTGATATACCTTTTGTTGAGCTTCGGTGGCTTTGTCACAGACGGAGGCTTCTTTCCTTGTACTCCCCTTTGGTTATTTGTTCAAAGAATTAAGGATCATAAAGATTAGTTATGCGTATTAATATCTATCATCATTTAAAAAAAAGATTACATGAATGAGTCTTGTTGGGACACAAGCAAGAACTCTCGGAGTGGCTCTTGTGACAAGTCCCTTGTTGCGGAGGTTAGCTGCGACGGCTCCGAAGCTTGTCATTTTGAGTGTCTTCTTCTCTCTTTTGAAATTAATAAATGGGATTAGTTTGTTAAATAGTTTCTCGTAAGGAATTTAAGTATATATAAGGGAAAGGAGAAATATATATGAGTTGAGGTACTATGAGGAGAAGACACTTGGATTGTTTTGAGTGGGGCATGGGGAGTTTGACTCGGAACATCGGGTGGTTCTAGTTTTGATTTGCTATTTATAGCTGTGTCAATGTGACACAATCCTTGGCGCCTGTTATGGATGTGCTGATGAGTGATTAATATTTGGCACAACCCTTTGTACTACTGCGTTTGCTGTGAATTTGTAGAAATATTCAGGGACTAAATTCTTCGCACATTACTTGAATCATAAATAATGTAATCTTGATGTTCCGAGTCAAACCCCTCATGACACTCATTAATAAACATACGACGGAAAATAAGTTTATGACCCGGAAATTAAGTTTACGGCCCACATATATTAAGTCTATCAAATAAAGTTTGCAATCTTTTGACCGGTATACTTTTTTACTCTGGTAGACTTGTCTTTTCTATCCCGGCTAAACCTTCCTACATTAATCTCTCGGCCAAATAGAATATTTAGCATATTTTTCAGAATTTTTTTTTACTTCTTAAATATATCGATTCAACTTCAGATATTCAATTCCATTGCATAAATGATTTAGAAAAGAACTCCGGTGGCTCTCTCAGTACTGGAGTCGAACTCCTATTTGATTTCTTTGCTTTGTTTTTTGTTTAAACTATTAGTTTTTCGGTCTTTTTGTAAAATTCTATTTTTGTGATTTTGTGATTTGCAGATCTGTTTGTATTTAGGCATAAGCGTGGTTTGGGATGCCGAATTTCTTTGATTTTAGGTTTAATTTGCACAAAATATCTTTAATTTTTTTTTTTTGCTTCTTGCTCTCGATCTATCTTTTAGATCTGGTTTCTGGTGGGTTTTCTGTTTTGGGATGGTCAGGATTTTTTGTTTGTTCGTTGGAAACATGATTGGTTTCTCCCTAGTTCAATCACTCGCTTATCTCTTTTGGAGATTCAATGCTACCTGGTTTGGATCATCCATTTCTCACCTCTACTTTACTGATCTGATTGGAAAGGTAAAGTTTTGATCAAAGAAGATATCTATCTACATTGTGAGAATTGTTGTCAAAAGTATAAGAAGTTTGTCTACTATTGTGGGTACGTGAACGTCTTTTATTGACCTTTTCATTGTCATTTTCAAGTTTCGAAACAATTTTTTTTTGTATCGCCAATGTATCATCAAGGAAATCCCTTTTCATTAATTTGTTAGGAAAGATCATTGGTTTATCTCTGTATTTTACGTGTCAGATCTCTTCTATATTGTAATCTTTCAAAACGAAGATCAATGAACAAAGTGTTAAAAAAATATGATTTAGAAAAAACACTTAGAATAAATCCGAGGTTCTTAAACAATGACAAGTTTGCTATAAGCTCTTCAAAGTATATACCTCTTATTCAATAAATCCAAAACATGATCCATCCTCTTTCCTTCACTGCCGCCATCATGCCATCAGAATCATCACTCGTGGATGACATCCTTACCAGCACACTCAAAAGAAAGACATAAACATTTGATAAATGTTGAGTGAATACGGTCATCCATCTCACTAGATCACAGTCTATAACACAATCATACTACTAGTCCAATACAAATCAATATTACTTAGCAAAACAGACTCACAGTATGATCATCTATCCCAAACTATCAGATAATCCCTTCTTAAGACTCTGTCATGCTCCGATGAGAATCACACATCTCCTAAGCGAGTCATCCAATCCGGATCTCCGATCAGTCTGTTAGACATCAATATAAACAAACAGAACATTGATCTTTGATAATTGAATTATTTTCATCATTTTAACATTCAATTAGGATAGCATTTGGCATTCTTTCAAACATTAACTTGTATAATATGGTCTAGTTTGCATCAATTTTAGAATTAGTGAGTACATTGGAGTGTCTTTAAGGTACTATGGAAGCTATGGGGACTACATGGAGCTTGGTGGATAAGCTAGGATCAAAAAAGCTCAAATGAAGTTAGCAGAGATCATATGGCACGACTGGACTAAGGTGCCACAGTCTACCAGCTTTGGGCCAGCTCGCGGCCAGATTTCCCGAGAGTACCGTGATCAAGATGCCACAGTCTACGAGCTTTGTACAGCTTGCGGCCAGACCTCTCAAGAGTACTGCGATTTATGTGCTACAGTATCAACTTCATCCAGCTCGCGGTGAAGTCTCCCTAGACTAAAGAGGTTTGCACACCTCAGTCTGCCAACCTGTTTCCCAAACCGCAGCCAGCCTAAAACCGGGTGAAAACCCAGTTGTCCAGGATTGACCCGGGATGGTTACTGTAGCATCCTTATCCGAGGAAATTAGAAATGATCGAGGTGGACCGGACATTGTCCGACGGTATGAGCGAGCCAAGGTTCGGATATTGGCTGGGAGCTGGGAGGTTAAGACTATGGTCGGGTGATGACTGGAAATAGTCGATGGATGGCTGGGATAGCCAAGCCGATGGACCATATTCGAGAGAAAATGGTCCAGTCCATGAGAAAATGGGGGGGCTAGTCCGAGTGAGAGTGGACTGTGTCCGGAGAAAAGGAAAGTCTCCAAGAGAAAAATGAAAATTAGCTGAGGTGTGATTATCTGAGAGAAAATGGGAAAATAGTCAGACAGAAGGGAAATAACTTGGATAAAAAGGTGATTTTATTCGAGAGAAAAAGAAATAGTCAGTGGGAAAATGGAGGGAAAAAAAACTGGGCCGTGGGCCATGAGAGTTGGTCGGGAGATAAAACGTGGTTTATCACGCGGATGGTAGAGCTGGTACGGGTTATAGCCGAGATAATCTGATCGAATCGGGATAAATCCTACTGAAACCAGGAAACGTTGGTTTAGACCGAGTTTTACTTAGGGTTTTACGAGTATATAATGTGTTTTTGAGACTTATCTCGGGAGAGTTGCGTTTATTGAGAATAATAAAAGCAAGAAAAAGGAGATTAGTCGAAAGAAAACCCTAGAAAAGCCAGTTTATCCCGACAATAGCCGAGAGAGATTGAAGGTTCCCGTTCAGATCTGACCATCGCCTAGATAAACTGGTAAGCGATCAGATATTTCCCTTTGTGTCGAGTTTCCATCGGATAACCGACGATCTTAAAGAAAAACAGAGTTTGGATCGAAGAAAGTGTGGACAGATCGAGAGATAATCGAGGATAAGGAGATCGTGATCGTAGCAGTAGCCGAGAGATCTCTAGGGTGTATCGGATATCTTCGTTTCCACGCGAGTTTTCATCGGGATTTCTTCTGACCAATCTGTTTCCAGCCTTTTCTAAGGTGAGTGTGTGAACTGTGGTTAGTATTTAGGATCGTTGGATTGCTAGGGTTTTGATGTTTTTGCATGTTTGATTGTGTGATTGTATGTTTTGAGTGTTAGCGTGTGTGTAAACGATTCTATACTATGATATTGTGAGGTGTTTACCGTGGCATAGATGATGTCTAACTAACCTCAAGATAATCCGGATGCATGTACTAGCTTAGCGGATGTGGGATTCTCGCTGAAGTAGACATGGGGTTCTTAAAAAAGGAATTGAACTTGGGCGGTTAGGGTAGATGATCATGGCCGTTTGATATGTGTTATGTTTTATTCGCGAATTTTTATTATGTGGGATGTTGAATCCGATAGTATGAATGCGTGAATGGTACTGCCAAGGTGTTACGCGATGACCCGTACTCACTAATTATTTAAGACAATACTTATGCCTCTCTTGTTTGAGTGTGCAGGATCTAAGCAGCAAGTGGAGCAGTGGAGCGAGACCGGGCGGCAGTGATGGACATGGGATGGATCGGGGATTGGGTGTTTTATGTTTGAGACATGTGTTTTTGGGTCTTATGGCTTTTGGTGCTGACCGTTTTTAGGTTACTAGATGATCCGTTGTATTTATTAGCGAACCGTTGTGCATTGTGTTATCAGAACCCCGAATCTTGTTTAAGTGTTTTATGCAAGTTATAAGGGAATGAAATGAGTTATCTGAATCCGCTGTGTATTGGTTATTGCAAAGAAAAGTTTAAAAAAATTTGGTTAGCGTATAGAACGGACTGTTAGGATGTATTGTGAAGGCACGGCTGCGATTTAGTTAGCCGAGTTGGGTCTCCACAAGTTGGTATCAGAGTATTTTACGCTTCTAGGACTGGTTGCTGGTGATTGCTATTGTGTGGGGTTTTAAGGTGTTCCGATCCATTCTTCACTGCCGAGGTCTCGCGGTAAGTTTTTGTGTGTTGTGTTTGTGAAACACGTATTGAGTTAGCTTTGACTAACTGGCATGATTGTACTTGCAGATGGTTGAAACCAGGAGAGCTGTGAGAAACAATGCGGGGCAGCAGGCCCTCGAGGGTTCTATAAACTCGGTGAAACGGCGATGATGTTCAGAAATGTGGCAAGGGATGCCGAGGCCCTAGAGGCTGGCGCTGCAGCTGATGAAATGCAGCAAATCTAGCCGGGAATACGGCAGGTGCAGCAAATGTGGGCAACATGAAATGCAGCTGGAGTTACTGCGAATGGGTGGCACCGGTGGGGCCTAGAGGCTGTGCTAAGGAATGTTGGCACAGGTACTGCCCAGATTGCCTGTGGTGGCTCCTGCTCCGGCGGTTGCAGCAGCATCACAAGTAGTTCCAGCCTTGTGGGTTAAATGCGGATGAGGTTGGGGAAAGAAGCAGACCAAGTGGAGAGGGTTATCGACTTACCTCAAAGTGCTAGATCATATGTGTGCGTTGGGACCAAGTTATTTCCCGGTGGAACCACACCTATTGAGAGGCGGATGAGTAGAAGATGAGAACTGGAGCGAAATTTTGAGTCTATCCGATGTCCTAAGGGGTTATAAGAGGGACCTAGTCATGTGCGCTACTTGGAGTGTGATGCACACACATAGTGGAAAGGGAATCGTTGGGAGACTCTTGAATGCGAATTGGTTCGTATGAGACATTCTCAGTAATGTTCAGGAGTAAGTACTTCCCATAAGAAGCTTACCAACGAGTTTGGAAAAGGCGTTTCTGTACCTTAGTCCGGGAACGCTGACAGTGAGGCAGTATGAGACTCAGTTTAATCAGCTGAGGAAAATACGTGACCACATAAGTTTAAATAATGAGGAAAAGCTGATTCGTAGGTTCATGAACTTCAGGACAGTGGGCCAAGCTAGTATGAGAAGGCGGCATTGTTGTAGTGAGCCAGGACAGGCGGAAGCTGCTTTGATGACAGCTGGGGCTGGGATAGCCGTGGTCAAGGCGGGTCAGGTCTAGTGGTCATAACCAGAAGTTCGGGAAAGAGCGTTACCGAGCAAAGGGACAGGGGTCGCAGCATGTCCATCCGAAGTATGGCAAGTCTCATGTTGGCGAGTGTAGATGCGGTGGTCAGTACGCACACAGGTGCGGAGTTTGAGTTTGGAGCATCGGGTACAAGACTGTCCGAAGGAGGATACTGCTGAGTGGTTTATGTGTCTGGCAGTGACGAGTGCGTTTGTGAGTGTGCTATGGCTGTTGAAAACCGGGCGATGTTTCAAGCGTGAGTGTCTAAGGCAGGAAGTGGTGGAGCAGCTGGTGTCACAAGGGAAGCGAGCTAGGGAGGCGCTTAGCATCCTAGGCCTGAGAGGACAATGCTGGGAGGATCCGACCGTCTATCACTAGACCGGCCCGAAACCTCAACCAGTCTGTCTTCTCAGCCAGACATACAAAAACATGAAGAATTTTTAAAATTTTCTTAAACTTAAAACAAGGTGTCGATTCACAAAAGAAGCATTCATTCTTATTGAATAATTATTCCATAAACCACTTAACAGAATTTCGGAACTCATAGTAGCAGCAACTAACTTATCAGATTCGGTTTCAACTCAATAAAGCACTAACAAAAGTAGATAGAAGATTCTCTCAGCACTAAACTCTCAGCCCGGTCACTTTTTCTTCGGGCCAAGAAGAAGATTTCTCTCGAACGAATCAACAGTGTTCTCGTGGATTATCAACACGATCCGCTCAAAAAATCCGTCGGATAAACTGCGGTTAGTCCCTCGACAAACCCCAAAATCAGGACGAATGGTCGAAAAACAGATCCACAGAAACTAGGACAGGAATGCTTGATCTCCTCTGTGATAGTTGGATACTCGCACACCAGCAAAACTTCGATCTCATCTTGGCCAAACTCTAGGGAAAATCAAAAACTATGGGATTTCTCTCGCCCGAAGTCCCTACTCTCACGAACCGCTTATATTATTTCTCTCAAATAATTCGGCTCTGTCTCGAGAAAAAAGTCTCAAAATCCCTTTTATATGCTCGAAAAACCTAGTTAACCCGGTTTATAAGCGGCATACTCCGCGGTTTCAGTGCGGGTTTAAATCCCGGTCAGGCTTTGTGATTTATCTCGGATATCGCCCTAAAAAAGCTCGCACCATCCCACGAGAAATTAGTTTTCATCCGACCAAAACTCCCAGACCCACGGGGGGAGGGGCCCGCGCAACCTAATTTTTACTCGGCTAAAAAGCCAAAAAGCATCGGCTATTTTCTTTTTCCCTCCGAAACGAATTTCAATATCCTCGGATCTTGGATCGGATAAATCTATTTCTCTCAAAAACGATAATCTTATCTTTCTCTGTGCCGGACATAATCCATTTCTCCTGGACATAAATCCATTTCTCCTCGGACATAAATCCACTTCTCCCGGACATAACCCATTTTTCTCGTCGGATATGGTCTTCCGTACACGGCCTCATACTGGCGACGTCTCCTATGCGCCTATGGTTAAATGTTGTATTATACGCAAACTCATCCAACGGTAGATAAACGTTCCCAGTTACCCACCCCAGGTCCATTTAAACACGGCTCTCATCATGTCCTCTAAACTCCGGATAGTAACACCTTTCAGACTGACCCTCGTTTTATGGACTGATAATGCAGGTACTCAGGGGCCTTTTCCGTCTCAAAACTCTTTCATGAATCTCTTTCCAGAATCGTGAAATAACTTTGGTATCACGATCTGGACACAATGCTCGCAGGTACTCCCAGGAATACTTGGCGATCTAATCGACAATACAACTCCACCATGCTAAGCCACTCCATCTGTTTTTTCCTCAATAGGCAAGAAGTGAGGCAGACTTGGGTAGCATATCAACAATGACCCAAATCGCGTCATGCTTCTTCAGAGACCTCGGTAAAACCCAACACAAAACACACATTGTGATCATATCACTATATTCCATGACGGTATTGGATAAGTGTTTTGCAACAACCCACTTGGAACCTGATTCTCAGCATTAACCAAGTGGCAGGTTGGACAGCTTAGCCCACCCACTTGGCTACACGTCCCGCTTCATCCCGACCCAATGAATATTACCTGTGCAGATCCTGGTACCGTCTTTGTCATACTCGGATGCACAGAAAACCTCGACTGATGGCCTTTCGATGAATAATTTCCTCTCTTAACTCTTTCCACGTTAGGAACACACACCGCTGCCATATCAGCAACAATCGTCCGCATTGTTTGGAAGTCCATGATACTCGGTCTTGTCACTCTGTGACAAACTTATTCAGATTATCAGCATCCTCTTGAGCCAAACACATCCGTGTATAATAAGTCAAGCTTGATCCTCAGCTCCCAAACCTAAGGGTTCACAGAGATACTTCAGATAACCGTTCAACCTTAATGCGTACTTTAGGAGATTCCACAACTCCTTCAACAGTCCTTGCAGAAGGAAGAAGAGAAGATTACGCTAGCCCTCCTCCGGCTTAATGCATCAGCATACGAGATTATCCTTGGTCCGGCTTATAAGCTATCTCTCAGTCGTCTTCAGCGACTAACTCCATCCATCTCCGTTGCACTCAAATTCAACTCAGGTTGAGTGAACATGTACTTCAAAACTTCTTTATGCTCGGTAAACAACGTAACTTCCACACCAGACAGAGTAGGATCGTCATATCAGATCTGCAAAAGGACTACAGCTGCCGAAATCGAGCCAAGTCATGCTTAGGGGTGATTTTCGCCTCATGCTTCCTTAGCCTTCCTTGACGCATATGCAATCACAGTTCTATGCTGTAAAAACATTAGGACACAACCTATAGGTCTTTTCCCAGAAAGCGTCTGTGTACACCCACATACTATTTTCCTCTGGGCTCTGTGTAAAGCCAAAACTATTTGTGCACTTGTTAAGTCATTCCTTTTCGGCTTTCAGACACACTTCTCACCACTCAGCCGTCCAAACGTACTCAACATCCTAACCAGTCAGATGTATCATATGACTGATCCATACTCGTCGAATCCCTTCACAAAAACGCTCCTATAATAGCCGGACAAACCCCAGCAAACTTCTTATCCTCAGATGGCATTCCTCGGGTCTCGGCATATCCGCAATAGACTTGAATCTTTGTCAGGAGTCCAACGACACTCCCTGCTCGATATACTGTGGACCGCGAACAAACCCCAAATATGCCGTTGCCAGAAGATTACACATTACTCAACTTAGCCAAACAACTTTCTGTTCTCGCAAACTTTGTCCAATAACAATCCGCAAATGCTTCCATGCTCTTCCGGACTCTTTTGAATACACCAATGGATGTCATCTAGTGGAAAATAATCACAAACTCATCCAAGTACTCCCGTGAAACACGCAATTCATCAGCTTCCATAAATGCAGCTGGCGCATTGGTCAGGGCCAATGGCATGACACAAAACTCGTAAGAACCATTACCTTGTCCTAAGGGCAGTCTTCCGAACATCCGGTTCGTCTATTGGTATTTCGGTGTTTTATCCGCTTAAGCCAACTCAATCTTCGAGTAACGCAAGGTAACGACCCCTGAGCATGTTCCGAACAAACTCGTCTATCCTTGGAATTGGGATACTTGTTCTTCAAAGGTACACGTTCAAACCCATCGGTAGTCGATGCGAGGAGCCTGAGACTTCAATCAAAGAGGGGGTTCTTCTTTACAAAACAGAACAGGTGCGGCCCCATTGTGACCATGCTTGGCCTTACAAAACCTTTGTCCAAAAGATTCAGCCCGTTGCGTATTCAATTCAGCCATCTTGGCGCAGTGCCATTCTGTACGGTGTGCTTTCTATATCGGAGCTTGTCACCCGGTTCAAGTATCAATCGTGATGAACGGATCTGTACGAGCCTGGTGGCTTTCAATCGCAAAGCTTGGAAAACGTCCTCAAAATATGGTACTTAACTGGAGTAATCTCCTAACCTCCACATCCGGTACGAACTCATCTATTGGATATTGTCGCTAGGTTGCCCTCACACACTTTCTCTATTCAACGCTCCGCTTGTATTGCTGATACAACCAATCTACCAGAAAGTCCGTTCTTATTCATTAATACACCAGAACTCGCCATCTTTTTAGTCCCCCCCCCCCTTTCAACCTACCCTCCCGTGGTGGCAGTCCGATATGCGCCCCTTTAGTACTGTGACTAAGCCAATCGCATACCAAGGATTGAACTCACTAGATTTAACATTACAAGATTAACCAAAGTCTGCTGGCATACTAACTTTGCTAATCCAGACAAGAAATGTTTATAACCATTCGCTAGTGAAAGTAACATACTTGGCTCCCAGCCGCCCTCACTGAAACCAAAATCCTCTACAGGTTCCTTATGGAATTCTTCCTTTCCAATCATGCTCTTGGATTTACAAAAACGAGGAATCCCTCCGGAAGTCAAAACAGAACATGGGTCCCTCTACCTCAGCACTTTAATAAGGTCCTACACATTCAAACCCCTAGAATGCTAAGAACACTTAACAGGCATACGCCAGACACACGACAACAAGCAAAAAACAAAGCTCAGAAAACTGTAAGTAATAAAACTCACCCAGGTTGACTAGTATACGAGAAATGCTCTCGGATCTCCCTCAAGAAAGATCTGCGGTCACTGCCGGACACTCTCGGCAATGACTGAGCCTACCCTCTGGTGTTTTGGACCGCCGTGGTGCCAGGCCATCTCCTGCGCACTTATCCTGAGAAGCGGCTCGCGTCCAGCTGCTCCTGACCCTCGGCTAATCACGCTTGTAGTGTCCCGGTTCTTCACAACCGTAAACCACAAACAGAAAAGCTCTGGTCTCCATCCGACACTTCTCACCATCTTGTGGTCTGGCTCAGGACAATCCCACACTTGATGCTCCCGGCTGTCTACAACGCGGTGGACAAGCCCCGGCTGAACGACCTACAAATGCCTACACAATGCCTTCCCGCATGATCCACACACACTGCAGTTCCGCGTACTAGACTTGGCTGGAAACATTCCTTCCAAACCTGCGGTTTTCTGTCCTCCAGACGATTGACCACTCTTGGCAACGGCAACACACAGTACTTGCCTTTGACAAAGCTTCCTCTGCTTGTACCAGATTCCAACGAGTGCTGCTTCTCCACAAGCTCAGTGACCGTCGCCATAGTAACACACCAGAACAACCGTTCCTCAGCTCAACCCTTAGCCCACTCATGAACCTTCGAGATCAGCTTATTCCTCCAGTGTCGTAGTCACGTCCCACGTACTTACGTAACTGGTTGAACTCGGTCTCATACTGACCGAACCGTCTTGTTCCCATCTGGCGCAGATACAGAAAACTCAGCCTCCAACTGATTGTAAGCTTCCTGCGGGAAGTAGTTACTCTGAACACATTGCAGAGTACGTCTCATAAAGAACCAGTTCGGATTCACCTAAACGGCCCCGGTGATTCGCTTCCACAGAGCTGTGACGCAAGTACCCTCCAAGTAATGCACAGCTATGTCCTTCTTGTAACCATCAGGACAAGCGGATAGACTCGAAAGTTCCGCTCCAGTCTCATCTCTCCCAAATCATCAGCCCTCAATAGGGCGCCAGAAAACCTCCCGCAAAGAACTTGTGGTTCCTAGCTTCCCCTTATGATCCAGAACCTTGAGGTAAGACGGAATGCACCACACCCTGACCGCCTCCCCAACTCCATCGACAACAGCCGGTTCCACCACTTGTGGTGCCACTACCGGTGCCACCATACCGGCGCAGGCCGCAACCACTGTAAACCCTGCTCCCAACACTTGAGCCAACAGCCCCAGAAACAGCCTCCAACCCAACCGGTTGTGCTACCGCAGCATTTCCTGCCACATTTCGCAGTATTGGCCCGCAAGCCACATTTGCTGCATTCCCAGCCGCCTTCACTTGGACTGGTCCCCGACCACATTCTCAGTTCGCAGAAAACTCTCAGTGTTCTCAGCACCATTTCTACTTGAGCTCTTGCAGTTCTATTTCTCGGAGCCATCTGCCAAAACAGAAAAACTGGTTAGCCCGAAGCTAACCCCAGGACAAGAGTTTTCACACATCTACAGAACAACAAGACTGTGAGACCTGGCAGTGAAGTATAGGTGGATAGACTATAACCCCCACTATGCAATATGAACTGTCCTAGAATCGACCATGCTCTGATATACCACTTGTAACGCCCCCGGACCGCCCATTCCGGCGAGTCACCCATCCCTCCGTCGGGCTCGTGGGCCCCCCCCGCTGTCCGGGACTGCCACGCGTGCGTTATTTTTCCCAGAGCCAAACCAACTATTTACCTGGACCCTGCATATCACCACTATGATCTTTCCCCATGTTTTGGTCTCACTCACGGTTTTGGGAATCACTTCCCGAAAGATCACCCATCCTAGTCCTACTCCAGCTCAAGCACCCTTAACTGTGAAGTATTCTCTCGGCGACCAGTGACCGAAAAGATAAGTGCACTTTGATGACATAGGTAGCCAAATCAATCCATTTAAACTTATACAAATGGGCCGGACCCGGGTTCGTTACAATTCTACCCCCAATATACGGGAATTCGTCCTCGAATTCTGATCCCGACAGTGCGAGCCCATTAACTCCAACACTCAAGACAGTCTCCTGGGAACATAACCAGTTTGGACTTCCCAAGCTCCTGTATTACCAACTTGTGAGGACTTTTCCGACCGTCTATCACTAGCGGACGTACCCGAACCTCACCGAGTCTTCTCTCGGCCAGAATACAAAAACATGCGTATTTGAAAACTTTTCTTAAACTTAAACAAGTTCGATTCACCAAAAGACATTCCATATACCCATTGCATAATTATTCACAGAAACACTTTAACAGAATTCGGACTCAATAACAAACTAACTTATCAGATTCGGTTCAACTCATAAAGCACTAACACAAAGTACTTAAATAGAAAACTCAAAGCTGTCTAAATATGAATCCAAAAACCCAGTCCTAATCCACCCCTTCCTTCACTGCCTTCCAGTCCGCCTTCAGAGCTAGCTCGCCCTGGAACCGTTATCCTCACCTGCACACTAAAAAGAGAGGCAATAAGTATTTTGATAAATTACTTAGTGAATACGGTCATCCCGTAACACCTTAGCCAGTACCAGAAAAACGCATCATACTATCAGTTATACAATTCACATTAACACTTCGCAAGCAAGCACATAAAAACAGTATGGTCCTATGATCATCTCAAACTACTTGTGAAGCTTCCACAAGGGCATCGGTACTGCTCCAAGCGAGATTCGCACATCCCACCTTGAGCTAGTAACTCAATTTTGGACATTCACATAGCTAGTTAGACATCACATATTTACCAAAGTTCACACTTAAAACAATTCACAATCACAGAAACATTGACACTTGCTAAGCAGAAAAACACTAATTACACAAGCAATCAATGAAAATCAGATAAACTAGCAATCCAACTGATTCGTAGATACAGACTACAAGTCACGCGCTCACCTTAGACACAGAAAACAAACGTTTCAGTCGGAAAGAATCTCGGTGATTTTCTCGATCAGAAACTGAGATACTTCGGACACACTTGCATATATCGCGCTATCGCTCTGTCTGGTCCGGCAAAACAAATCCCAACACCTCTAGTGCTAATCTCTCAACCCGGTCACTTTTTCTCGGGCAAGAAGAAGATTCTCTCGCAAGAATCGAAGTCGAAAGTGTTCTCGGATATCACACGATCCGCTCAGAAATCCTCGGATAAACTCGATTATTCCCTCGGCAAAACCCTCAAATCAGGATTGAATGGTCGAAACAGATCCACAGACAGAAACTCGGATACCAGAACGCTCGAGAAAAGATCTCAGGTGATAGTCGGAATCGCCGGCGAAACTTCGATCTCTCTTGGGGCAAACTCTCGGGATAATCAGAAACTATGGGATTCTCTCGACCAATCTCTCTCTCACGCGTTATTTCTCTCAAAATAATGCGGCTGTTCTCGAGAGAAAGTCTCAAAATCCCTTTTATATGACTCGCAAAACCTAGTTAACCCGGTTATAGCCGACGTCTCTATGGTTTCAGTCAGGTTTATCCCGGATCCAGCTTTGATTTATCTCAGATATTGACTAAACTTCTCGACCATCCCCACGATAAATTAGTTGTTTCTATCCGACCCGGGACTCCCCGCCCACGGTCCCAGCCCATGTTTTACTCGGCTAAAAACCAAAAAGCCTCGGCTTATTTCCTTTTCTCTCGAGACATAATCCCATTGCTACTCGGACATAAATCCCTTTCTCTCAGACATAATCCACTTTCTATCGGGACATAATCCCATTTCTCTCGGACAATAAAATCCCCCCCCCAAAAAAACAAAAAAAAATCATTTCTCTCGAACTATAATTCGCACTTTCTCCCTAACAGAACCATTTTTCCCTATCGGATATGGGCCGTACTGCTCAAGCCAGCCCGGACCATCCTTCGGACTATTTCCCAGTCCATCCATCGACTATATCCTGAACCTCCCATACGTTTGGATTTTCTACTTGACTGAACTCCACATTCCTTCGGACAACCTCCTGCTCCGGCTCAATCATTCCAGATTTTTATCGGATACGGCTGCTAGACATGCCATCCAATGCCAAGGGTTGTACATGAAGAGTGCCAGGCAGCAGCCAACGAACGAAGCACTTTCTCATCCGACTTACTGGATACGTGTGGTACATCCCAGGTTTCTGTTGACTGGCTTGTGCGTGTTGTTTGATTAGTATAGAGTCTTCGCCATTATGAGGAAATGAATGTGTAGGGACCTTGATACTGGGTGAGGTTTGAAAACCCTATGTTATGTTTGAATCGGGAGCGAGTCATTTTTATCCTGGATATGATCGGAAAGGGTTAGTTGCATGGAGCGGCTGGGAAGGCCAAAGTGGATGTTTTCACTAGGAAACGGTTTAAAAAGTTTCAGTGTGGATTGGCAAAGTTGACATGCCAACGGATCTGGTGATTTCTAGAGTTTAAGTCCTACGATATTCACTCGTAATGGGGGGGATGGTGCTTAACCAGGCAAGCATAGGAGCCCACCTGTGGATTGTCACCGATGAAGGAGTTGCGGCTCGATAGGGTGAACTTTGGGGTCGTGGTTTATCAGGGATTTAAACCAACCCTCGGGAAGTTTGGTGGTTTTCAACTGGAAGAAACATGCACTTCATGGTGAATAGAAGGAATTGTGCTCGAAGCAGAAGAAAAGGGAGGGAAGACAAATTTTCAGAGAAGGGCATTAGAATTTATTAAGCCAATTTGGAAGTTATGATCCACCCTTTAGAAGCTACCAAATCCGAGTGAACGGTAAGGAGTTTCTTGGGATATGGTTGATTTCTATATGAAATTTAATCAAAGGCTTCTCTAAGATGGCAATACCTCTCACAAGGATGCTTTTGCAATGAAGTTGAGATTATTTTCTGATGAAAAATGCACAGAGACGTTTTTGACCATCAAGAAAGCTCTTGTGAGTGCTACTATTGTAGAGGGCTCCTATTTGGGATCTCTGTTTTGAGATAATGGTGTGATGCTAGTGACTATGCTAGTTGTTTCTGGTTTTGTGAAAACATAATGGATAAGATGTCGCTATGGTGCATGACTATTATGACTAGTATGAACATTGGATGAGAAATTAGGGAGTATAATAAACGGACTGAAAGAGAGCTTCTAGCTGTTTTGTTTGCATTTGAGAAGTTGCAAGATGCTCATTTGAGACGTTTTTGTGTAAACCATCAAAACAAGATATTGTGATTGCTTACTATTGTAGAAGCTCCGAATTGGGATATCCTTTTTGAGATCATATGTGTGATGTCTAGTGACTATGTTGTTGTTGCTTGTTTTGGGAAAAATATATTGATAAGACGCCGCATGTCCCATCTATTATAGCTAGTAAGTACCATTTGGGATGAGACATTAAAAGATATAAAAACAACTGACAAAGAGCTTCTAGCTTGTTTTGCTTGTGGTCTTTGAAAAGTGCAGACTCTCATCTGATTGGTTCTAAGATGATTGTATAAATGGACCGTGCTGCCTTTAAGTACAGTTATAATTCAACAACAAAGTGAACACAACCAACCGGCACTATACGATGCGAGCGTCGTAATATTTTGGCAAACAAGCTAGTCATGATTTGCTATATTTCACCACTGACAAAGCTCTTAGTATGTTACCATATATTATTATGGTCCAATACAACAAAGACCATTTCATATGGTTATCATAGTATTATTTTTAAAATTTTTTTGCTAGATAAAAAGGTTGCCGAAAATATGGAATTTTTGGATTAATTTGGATTCTAAAGTGAATTGTCCATTTAATTTACAAGAACCAACCTAACCCGAGATAGGAGCAAAAACTGAACTGAGCCTGACTTTTTCACGCAAGTCCTAAATGAAACCTATACAGCTAATACTCACCAACCCGAAACTACCCAAAATCTGAACTAACCCTGACCTGACCCGACTCGAAGACCCGAAATGCAGATTAGTGATTTTTTTTATCTCAGCGTTTTGGTGTAAGTTATGACCGTAATAGGCCTACGAGCACGGTACTCACGTCTATGCAATACTTGGGGATTGGTTTTCGCAATATACCAGTATGAGTTGTTACAAAAAGTCTAAAAACACTTGCATGTAGCTAAGGAGATGGGGGGGAAAAAAAGGGGGCCCCCCCCCCCCAATGTTAGTGATGGTTTTTAACAGTCGCCACCTTTTCTCAAATTCATTTTTATAAATAACGAATTGTATCTGATCAGTTGTATGGGACGACCAAAAAAAAGATAAATTTCAGTTCTTCATTTCTATCAACTCTTCTTATTTATCATTTCAAAAGGTAATATCTATTATATAAATAAAATTATATGATTATGTATAATATGATATAATATATTTTTTAATTATAACACATTATCATCACGATAACTCTATTAATATAATATGTTGTTATTGGAGTGCGCTGCGGCCGCCCTATTATTAATTTACTAATTTTATGATGGTTTCTTAAAGCACCATAATGGTCGGTTTAACTACCTAAACATTTAATTTACTGTTTTTGTTATGGATGATCTTGTCACCTTAAATTATTATTTAAAATTAATAATTTTATTTAATAATTTTATTTAGTTTTAATGATTGATGACTATGGTCACCATAAGTTTTATTAAATAAGTCAATATAGATAACTTTAACTAACATCATTTATTCGTTTTACGATTTAATATGAACGGATTTAATCACCTTATATGTTTGTTTATGCTATAATAATTAATATATATTTTATAACGCTTATATATATAATTTTTTCATAATTGTGAAATTTAATCTGATTATTTATTAGAATATCAAATTAATTTACTTTTAAATGTCTATCGTTCAATGGAACAAATATTTTTTTTTAAATCGTTCAACAGGCTACTTAACGGTTAATAAACAGTATTTTCTCATCTATAAATAATTTGTATATATCACTATGAATTCGTTTCTGCGCTATACGCGGATTGTTTTTATAAAGTATTTTATTATGTATTTAAAATAAATTATATTTAATTATGTAAATTAATAATTTTAAATATAATATGTTAATTTGTAATATTTTTGACGTGGTTATTAATCAAAATGTTTTTAACCTATTTAAAAAAATGTATTATGGATTTAAATTTTTAAAATATTTACTAATTTTGATATACGTGAAAATTAATGTGTTAATCTAAACTTAATATTTCTATATATAAACTCGTACAAATAACTTTACAAATTATTATGAAAATTATCTTGTTATAACTAAATTTGATATATAATTGAATTCAACAACCTATATGAATTCCCTTTATTTAATTTAAAATTTGATCTTATGTTTTAAAATAAAAAGAAAAATAACGTTATCAAACATATGACTACAACTGAAGCACGGTGATTATCGGTTCCAATTAATTTGGGTTTTTCTTTTTCATTTCAATTATATATAGTGTAATTGTTTTTTTCATTTAGCAGTCTCAAATATAAAACAACAGCCAATAGTTAAAAAATCTCTTACAAATCCTAAAAGAACTATCATATAAATTGAAAAAAAGGGGGGAAGGAGGGAGGATATGCCAGTTTGTACACCATTTACATAGTATACAAAATCACAATCATATTGATAAACTGTGCAATTTTGGATTTGATCCCTGAAGCAACAATAAACTATTGAATTTGTAACATTTACATTTGATCATATACAAATAGAGTATCCTTAATATACAATATTTAATCATATATTAAACATATAAAATATTTTGTGCCCACATATGTAAATACTGTTGTGTTAATTTTTTTTTTTTAAAATATTTATTTGTTTATGTTAATACTATGTACGTTTGTAAAGAAATGAATGTTCTAGATTTTTCTAAATTTTGAATATTTTCAATTGTGTTTTAAAAAATTACTATTTTTTGTAACTTTGTTTCTATGAGGTTGACTGTTAATTTAAGTCTTTTGCCACCACAGCAATTTGTTTTCTAAAAATAATTTATGTGTATTTCAAAAAAAACTAAAATGTGAGTTTTTTATTATTGTGTTGAGCGGACTTCATATCTCATAATATTATATGTTATCATTTTTAGTTTAAACGTGTGATTATCATTAATTTGGACTGTGATAATTTTAAATATTAAAAATATAACTAAATTTTCTTTTGTTTAAAATTAGGTTATATGTCATATATATTTTGTTACTACATATATATACAATTTAATCAATATTCAAGTATTACTATTAGTGTTGAATAAATACTATTTAATTTTAAACATGTTATAAATATATTAAAGAATTATCTTTATTTGAAGTCTGCTGATTATGAGAGCAAGATTATAAGGAGATTTTTTTGCTGATGTAGATAGCTTAAAGAACCCCAAATAGTTCTTTTCATTTAGTATAGATAGATTCTTTCACTTTACTTAAATCCTCTCCAAGCAGAATCATTTACTTTTTTTTAAAAAAAAGCTTCATCTATTCTTTGTTGCCTTTTATTGTTTACTCGTAGGAGAATTTTCTCCAGAAGAATATGTAATGATTTTTATTTTGATGTTTTTATGCATTATTTTTTCTTGAATCTCGTTACTTATTCCTGTACCCTCATATATACTAAATTTAATAACAATTACTCTTTCTAATTAGATTCTTGTTGTTTTATTTTAGAAATTCAATGGCAAACGTTGGGACGCTCCAATTTTCCGGCTCTTGACATCACTGGTGCTAACTATATTTCTTGGACTACGAATGTCGAACTTAATCTCGAGTCTCTAAGTTTATCGGAAACTATCAAAGAGAATAACAACTCAACACCCCAAGAGCAGGCCTAAACCTCAGTGATTTTTCTCAGGAGACACCTAGTATGAAAGTAACATATTTGACTATGGCCCACATTAGGGGGGATCCCAAAGAGCTCTGGAAGTCTCTGAAGTGATCTTTGTTGGATCATCAGATCCTCCGGCAGCAATACCCTTCCACTCGCTTTGAGATGAGGTGGGAGTCCCGAAGTCTGACGGTTCCAGAGGTCCTCGACAAAGTGATGAACTCCCCTATCCCGGTGTGTTAGGAATTGGTGGCCAAGTTAAGGGTATTTGTGGGTGAGACCATAACCCGCAGAATCTAAAACGTGGCTTGAGAAAACGTTACACCACATTCCCCAAAAACCCCATCACCCTCCTACAACTATACAGGTTGCGTGGGTATCTCCAAAATTATCGGATTTGATTGTGGCGCTCCTAATACAGCCGAAAAGAATAATGAGCTCTCTCATCAAGAACCTCACATGACTTGACCTACTGATAGGGCTCAGGTTTTTACCCAAATAATTTTACTACTGCAAGTGCACCAGCAAAGTGATAAGGCTCAGGTTATGTACCCAAATAATTCCCTACTGCATGACGTGCACAACAAAAGCAGTTGGTATTATAAGGGGTTATCGAAGATCCCCAAGGGGGGAATAAGTAACCGCATAAAGATTTAAGTTTCATTCCGATTAGCGCTGCTAAGCGATCAGTATGTATTGTGCATGTAAGGTTGGAAACGCATTAATTCATAAGATGCTAAGCAGGCGATTTTGATTTGGATCTAAGACTCAGAAAACTAAAAGCACTAAGTCAGGACAAATTCGCAGGTTGAATTCGAGAATGTAGAAATGCATGAAAAGCAGGAATAAATAAGAAACCGTCAATTGAACATGAAATCACAAATATATAACTAATTCAATTACTCATTGGCAGAAGTAAACTATGTCTAAATCACAGAGTTTCAAATCTCTTTGCAAGTCCTAACAACCTAAACATGCAGTAAATGATCAGTTCAATTGTTCACAAAACTCCTAAGCCAAATCTCTTTACACTAAGTCTTATTTGCTCATCTAATGCTGAGATAAGGTTATTCAATAATGCTCTCGCATCTATTAAACAACCTAGATTTCAAAATTCCAGATGATGTGTCTAAGAAAATCGGTTTTTAAAACAGCAAAGCACATATGAAGAACCAACAGATATTCCTAACAGTTGAATAATCCCTAACTTAACTAGCAGAGATACTCAGACATGATCATGGAATCACAAAGCATAGCTGAATAAAATTGCTTTAAAAGAGAAAGAGTAAATGTTAAAGGGGTTCGAAATCTTGGCTCAAAAGAGTAAGTAAATGATCTGTCTCCCCAAAAAGCTCAAATGAATAAATCTCTTTCTAAAGCCAATAATGGCTGAAAACCTAATATATACAAGCTAAAAACACGAGCTGGGAACACTTTTGTGAAATACTTGAACTTCTGGAGCAGAAGTGCAGATAATCCTCCATCTTTTAAAAACAAGCCACGATCCTTCCCAGCTATGGTGACAAGCGTCCCACTATGATTGGGTGACGAGCGTCACCCACTTCAGTATTCGCGCTTATGAGTTGCACACTTCGTGGTTGTATCTGTGCAATGCAATCCAAAAAGCTCCAAACTTCCAATTATGCTCCAGACATGCTATAACCTGCAAAGACTCTCCTATGACTCTAAAAACCAAAAAGACTCAATAAAAGGGACTTATAGGTCATGGTTAAAAGCCATGATATAGTCAACTCCCCCAGGACTTCGCTTTTGCTTTCCCGCAAATAAAAACATCAGACAAAGAGACAGGGGTCGAGGTTTCAAAAACCAGAAACAATCAGCACTAACATCCAGAACACAACATTGATTTACACTTTCGAATCCACATACCTACAGGAGCCAAACACAAGATCAAATTTCAGTCTCAATCATCACAAGTCTTAGCAAATCTCTAAAATCCACTTCCAAGATGTTCCTTCAAGAAATCCGAAAATCTCTACTAGTTAACTCTTTATATTTATATATGTGTGGAGATCTCATCAAGGTTTTAACATCTCAAATCACTTACATATTCTTTTCCATTTCCTGTAAACCACTGACAAAGCAATATCAATACAACTCTCATATTTTTCTTCCCTTGATATTTTTACTTCCTGATTTTTTTCGATTTTTTCAAACTCTTTTCATTTTTTTTACAGTCTAAGACATGGTGCTTACTCAATACTTATCTTTCCTTAATGAGGAGGACAGGTTCTTGGAGTGTGTTCATATTACTGTTATTTTTCTTGTAAGGAGACAGGGTCATGAATGCAGCCAATTCTATGGGACTTAAACTCGTAGAAGCTGTATCGGGGAAGATCAAAGCGAGACTGCATCTCAACATCCTTGTCAGTGTTGAAAGAGTATAAACTGATATGATTAATGAAGAATCACGCCGGCCATATATAGAGTTTTAAAGTTCATTAAGGTTGAGCTAACAGCAAAAATTTCCAGATTCTCTAAGGAACTAAACCTTCATTTGCTAGGGACTGATCTACCTATAACTATTCAAATTAGAAGTACTTTTAATCAAGCTAACTATTGCCCCCAATGGTGTCTATATTAAGTATCAACATTTCTGTGGTTTAGTTTCCAGAAAAACTAACAGTATTCAAAAACTTTAACTCGATAAAACAGGTTTTATTGGTAATCAACTGTTAAGATTATAAAATCAAACACAAGATACCACATGTTCCGTAACGCAACCTCCCCCAGACTTAACACATTGTTTGCCCAGTGTGATTAAGCCAATAAGTTAGGTCAAAAAGAAAGCATGTGAACATGTGAACCAAGTTTGAAACGAGTGTACCTCGAGACAGGGACCGTGTGACGAGCGTCGCCCAGGGGCTGGGGGAACGATCGTCACAACTATGAAAATCTCGAGCATCGTTTCCATATTGGATTGATGTCAATGCAATGCCATCTATGTGTACTTCGAAGTCAAACAGTGGGTTGCCTCCCACTAAGCGCTTGTTTAAAGTCATTAGCTCGACTTTGAATGCTGCTCAGACAGCTGGTGGAACAGATGGTTGCATTGAATGCCTTGGAGAAGAATGTCTCCTCATCCATGGTGGTGTATAAGCAGCAGATGCATGAATTATGGGTGGGATACTTTTTTTTTCCTGTAGAATCATCAAAAAAAACACCAAGCTTTCTATGAGAATCTCGTTGCTTGCATAAGTGTGAAGCAGCTTTTGCACCTTTTAATTTCTTATTGATGAGATTAGGAGGTTAGTAACTAGGTCCAGAAAAGTGCATACCCTTGCTTAGTTGCAGGTTTCTGGGTTGTGGAACGTTGAATTTCCGGTTTGGCAACATAAGATGGACTTGTAGCGTAAAGATCATGCTGCACTTTTGTATCCGGATTGGTGACGAGCGTCACCGGGTCAGTGACGAGCAACACTGAACCTGCAGTTTTCCTGCAATTCAGCTCTGTAATCAATGCTTCCATCACAAACTCGTCTTCCTCCCGAAACTTGTCATTGATTGGAACCTCTTTTTAGAGCCTAGTCTTGAAGATATGATCTTCACTCCTATTCTTAGACCCAACAGCTTTGGCAAAAGTTTCAGATATTGCCCCTTAAACAGCCTGCTTGTTGACTTGCCCACTAGTATCTGATTCATTAACATACCCAGCAGTAATGTCTTCTGAATGCCCCATGACTGGCTCTTCATCTCTGAAAGTCCTTACAGAAAAGGTCTGACCATCAATGGTAGAATTCCATCTTAACTTATCCATGTCAAAGTTCATGACAACATCACCAAAATCAAGCTCTATCTTCCCTTTTCTCACATCAATGATGGAGCCAGCTGTAGCTATGAATGATCTTCCCAGAATAAGAGGATCTTTAGGTTCCTCAGCATATTTCAAAACCACAAAGTCTGTTGGAATCATGCAGCATTCAATGTTAACAGGAACATCCTCTAAGAGGCCTTCTGGGGTTCTTATGGATCGATCAGCTAGGATAAGAGAGACCTCAGCTGGCTTGAAATCAGTCATTCCAAGTCTAGCAGCAACAGAGGAAGGCATCAAGTTAATACTTGACCCTAGATCACAAAGGGAATTGGGAAAACGTCCTGTTGAGATTGAGCAATCAAGCACAAAGTTTTATGGATCAGGTAGCTTCTCTGGAACTCTGCTTTGAATGATAGCACTGACTTGCTCATAAACAAGCACCTTCTTCTTCTTTGGACTTGTACCCAAGATAATTGCACTAATGTCTCTGGTAAGCAATGCTCCTTCTTCAGGACTTACACCATTCACACCGATTCTCTTGACTTACCTTCTTAGTGTAGGTGAAAGCTTGACTGCATCAACAATGGGAATCTCAAGTATCATCTTGTCTATCATAGCTTTGTATCTGGCTTCTTCTATCTCTTGTTTAGACTTTCTAGGATGCTTGGGGAAGGGTGTCTTTGGTTTATAAGCTTGTTCCTTGCTGTTATATGCAGTTACAAGCGAAGCAGCAACGTTCTGGGGTGGGTGACGATCGTCACCAGGGGGTGACGCTCGTCACTGACTTGTGACGACCCCGATTCCCTTGTAAGTTGGTGACAAGCGTCACTCCTCCTTGGTGACGCTCGTCACTAAACTTTGAGACCGTAAAATTTTCATCTTCAAACTCCATTAGTTGCACGATCTGGTCTGCACTCAACCTCTTTTTCTGCATTGTTTTAAGCTCCTTTTCACTCCTAAATGTGATGGCATTAACCTGATGCTTGGGATTTATATCAGTCCTTCCAGGAAGGAATCCCTCTTGCCTTTGAACAGCTCCTGCAGTTTGAGCAACTTGAACATCCAGCTTCTTCATATGAATGTTCAGACTTTCAATTTTTCATTCAGGTCCTGATTAACGAATCCATCTTGCCATTGAAGTCCATTGTTAGCTTCTGATGTCCCTCTTGGAGTTGTTCTAACATAGCTTCCACCTTGTTGTCTTGTGGAGGTGCAGCTTGATAGGAAGAAGAACCATAGTTCCTGTTAAAGTTACTGCTGTTCTGGTAAGGTTTTTGGAACTCTGTCTTCTGGAACTGAGGCTTGGGTGTGTAACCAGACGAGCTCTGATTTCCTGTAAAGGTACTCTTCTGATTATTGTTGTTGTACCCTCTGTTCTATTGCTGATTCTCATACCTTTGACCCAGAAATCCTCCAACATTGATGAAATTCACATCCTCCTGCTCAATCTCCTCTGGATTTTCGAAAGTCTCTACCTCTGCAGCAAAGTGGACTGACTTCTTTCCCACCAAAAGGCTGTGCATACTGTCCAGCTTAGCCTTAACTTCAGCAATCTGATTCCCATCATTCAAACCAGCTTATTTCATCCTCTGAAAATCTGTATTCTTGGTGCTGTTACTGCAGGCCAAGTTCTCAATCAGAGTTATTGCAACCTCTGGAAGGTTGGTGTTGAAGTTTCCACTGCTAGCAACATCCAACGCCATCTGGTACTTCCAGTCAATGCCTCTGAAGAAAATCCCAAGCAGCTGCACCTGACTAAAACCATGATGAGGATAGTCCCTTTGATAAGACTTGAATCTCAGCTAAGAAACTTTAAAAGCTTCAATTGGACCTTGGGAGAATGATGCAATTTCCGTCCTCAAGTCCTCTGATCTAGCATCATTACAGAAATTATTCAGAAAAGCAATCTTGGTGTCCTCCCAAGTGGCCAGCGAACCAGGCTCCAGTTGCTTCAGCCAATAAGCAGCATCTCCTCCAAGTGAATAAGGGAACAACTTGCTGAACAGAAAGTTATAGCTAACTCCATTAGCTTTGACACTTGATGCTAAATCCTCAAACCTCTCAATATGATCCATAGGATGCTCATGAGGTAATCCATGGAAGGATGCTGTCCCACCAGCTGATAATAAGCAGGCTTGAGCTCAAAATCATTCCTCCGGAAAGCAGGAGGGCGGATTGCAGCTCTGTAGGCATAGAACTGGTCAGGTCTGTTGTAATCTCCTAGAGTCCTCTGAACAAAACGCCCAGAAGCGTTGTTAGCAGCAACAGGAGTTCCAGCGTCTTGTGCCACTTGTTGAACTGCCTGTTAAACTATGACATTCCCATCTTGATCCAGTCTCTACCATTCTTCATTCCTCCTGTTTCCCTCTTTGTCAACCAAGTGACCTTCTGCATCTTCAACCAAGATCAGTGGAGCAGCCATTGTAGACTGTTTCTTAGTTTTCCTGATGGCCCTCTCCAACTTAGCGAGTTCGTCGATGCTCAAAGTCACAAGCTCCTTCTCTTTGTTTCTTCTGGTACTGCAATTATGCATACACCTGAAACCAGCACAAAGAAAAGTAGCAGAAAGTTAGTAAACAAATTAAAAACCTAGACAAAATCCTAATACTAAAATCGATAGGCAGCTTTTAATCCCCGGCAACAGTGCCAAAAACTTGATAGGGCTCAGGTTTTACCCAAATAATTTACTACTGTAAGTGCACAGCAAAGCAGTTGTAGTATAAGGGGTTAGCGAATCCCAAGGGAGTAAGTAAAGTACACTATAGAATTTAAATTCGGATTAAGCTAAGTGATCAGTAGTGTATGTAATGCGAAATAATTAATAAGATGAAAGCAGGCGATTTTGATTTGATGTACGACTCAGAAAACTAAAAGCGCTAAGTCAAGATAATTCGCAGGTTGAATCCGAGAATGTAGAATGCATGAAATCATGAATGAATAAGAAACGTCTTGAACATGAATCGCCAATATATAACTAATCAATTCTCATTGCAGAAGTTAACTATGTCTAAATCACAGAGTTTCAAATCTCTTTGCAAGCCCTAACAACCTCAACATGCAGTAATGATCAGGTTCAATTGTTCACAAAAATCCTAAGCCAAATCGCTTTGCACTAAGTCGTTTTGATCATCTAATGCTAGATCAGGCTATCAATAATGCTCTCGCATCTATTGTAAAACATAGGTTTCAAAATTCCAGATGATGTGTCTAAGAAAATCGGTTTTAAAGCAAGCACATACGAAGAACCAACGGACATTCCTAACAGTTAGCGATTTCTACAAACTCATCATCAACCTTTGAAAAGCCCTAACTTAACTAGCAGATTACTCAGATATGATCATGTAATTACAAAGCATAGCTGAATAAAATTGCATTAAAGAGAAAGAGTAAAAGTTAAAGGGGTTCGAAATCTTCTCAAAAGAGTACATGATCTGTCTCCTCAAAAAGCTCTGAATAAATCTCTCTCTAAAGCTCTATGAATTCTAAAATCAAAGATAAAAGCCAACAATGGCTGAAAACCTAATATATACAAGCTAAAACACGAGCTGGAACACTTTTGTAAATACTGGAACTTCTGGGGAAAAAGTGTAAATAATTCTCCATCTTTTATAAACAAGCCAGGATCCTTCCCAGCTACGTGTGACGAGCGTCACCCTTGAGTGGTGACGAGCGTCACCCATTTCAGTATTCACCTTCTGAGTTGCACACTTCGTGGTTGTATCTTGCAATGTTCCAAAAATTTCTAAAACTTTCAATTATGCTCCAGATATACTATAACCTGCAAAGACTATACTAGGACTCTAAAAAGACCAAAAAGACACAATAAAAAGGACTTATATCATTATTTTTTTTTTTTACTACAAATCAATTATATTGATATTAATAGTTTACAAAGAAACATAACAATACAAACAATTCTTGTACGCAAATATAGGAAATTGAAATAATTTCGATGAAGAAGTCGAATATAACCTAGCTATCATTACAAAAAGCTTACAGGCTAACAGAAAAGTGCTGTTATGTCCCCTCTTCACATACTTGTTGGTGGCTATCGGCTTGTTGCCGAAACTCCAAAATGCCCATGGCTTTACTTTAGTTAGTAAATATAAATTTAATGTTGTTGAAAATGATTCTGAATCTTGTTGTTGATTTGATACTCCTGGTAGAAATTCTCCATGTTCTTTTGAAATGTTCCATAATCTTCTTGCCCATTGTTGCCATGATGAATCCATTGCTTCTGTTGATAGTTTTGAAAGTAATGTAGGCTTATATTTTGCTGAGAAAACCCGCCAATTCCCTGATAAAAAATCCAAAGTACATACCCAACCCAACAAGTGTTGGGTAATGAATTTTGCTGAGAAAACTGTTCCAATCTTAGACCAAATTGAGTATTTTGGTTCAAAGAATAGATCCGATCAATCTCAAAAACATAACGCCTGTAATACTGTGATAGAGACCGGAAAGACGCTCCAAAGAGGAGAGGAAAAGTAATTACCATGCTAATCCAACATAAACACATTAATGAAGGAAGATTTAAAAACCATTGCATTTGTAGCGCATCATGCCTTTTCATTGCGACACAGGTTTGGTTTGTGACAGCGATCTCAACGGTGGTGTAGTAGAAGACGAAGAGAACAGCGACGTCAAAATTGATGTAGGGGAGATCCTTGCATTAATCGGTACGGATCCTTGTTCGGATTCCAAATCCAATGGCCACACCATTTCTAAGCCACATTAGATATGCAGAATCTATAAAAACAGAAAGGACATAAGACTAAAAAAGAAGGGAAAGAAGAGTACGGCCGACGCCAGAGTCGATGTTGGCCAGAGGATATTAGTGAAAAAACTGGGTTTGTTTGTTGAGGATTTTGGCAATCACATTGGGAGAGAAAAACGGTTATATGCAGAAGATGAAGTAGGACTTATATCATGGTTAAAAACCATGATATATCACAAAGCAGTTGTAGTATAAGGGGTTATCGAATCCCAAAGGAGTAAGTAAACTACACTAACAATTATAGATTCAGACTAGGCTAAGCCGTAGAAAATAAATGTCATGCGAAATAACTAAAACTATGAAAGCAAACGATTTTTGGTTGATCTAGATCCAGAAAACTAAAAGCGCTAAGTCAGGTCAATTGGCAGGTTGAATATGAGAGTGTAGAATGCATGCAAATCAGGAATGAATTAAAACCATCTTGAACATGAAACGCAGAAATATAACTAATTCATTCTTATTGCAGAAGTTATCTATGTCTAAATCACAGAGTTTCAAATCTCTTTGCAAACTATAACAACCTAAACATATGGTAATGATCAAGTTCAATTGTTCACAAACTCCTAAATCAAATCTCTTTGCGCTAAAGCCTTTTGCTAATCTAATACTAGTTCAGGTTATCAATAATGTTCTCCCATCTATTGAACAACCTATGATTTTTGGATTTCTAGATGATGTGTCTAAGAAATCAGTTTTAAAGCCAGCAGAGATGAAGAACCAAAATATATTCCTAACAGGTTTAGCGATTCTACAAAATCTTCATCAGCCATTGAAAAGCCCTAACTTAACTAGCAGATTACTCAAACATGATCATGAAAACACAAAGCATAGCTGAATAAAATTGCATTGAAAGAGATAGAGTAAAAGTTAAAGGGGTTTGAAATCTTCTCAAAAGAGTACATGATTTGTCTCACCAAAAAGCTCTGGATAAATCTATCTGTAAAGCTCTCTGAATTCTAAAATCTAAGATAAAAGCCAACAATGGCTGAAAAGCTAATATATACAAGCTAAAACACGAGCTGGAACACTTTTGCAAATACTAAATCTTTTGGGCCAAAACTGCAATTTCTTCTCAATCTTTTAACAATAGTCGCGACTCCTTCCCAGATACGGTGACGAGCATCAGCCTTGAGTGGTGACGATCATCACCAAGTGCTAAACAACGCTTCTGAGCTGTATACTTCGGGGCTGTAATTTGCAATGCTCAAAAAAGTTCCAAAATCTCCAATTGTGCTCCAGACTTGCTATAACCTGCAAAGACTCTACTAGGACTCTAAAAAGACCAAAAAACTCAATAAAAAGGACTTATACCATGGTTAAAAACCATAAAAACAATGATATATCAACTCGTCCAGAATTTGCTTTTGCTTGCCCTCAAGCAAACATCAGACAGAGAACAGGGTCGAGGTTTGAAAACAGAAACAATCAGCAAAACATCAGGAAAACCACATTGATTAACACTTTCGATTCCACATACCACAGAGCCAACACAAGATCAAATTTCAGTCTAATCATCACAAGCTTAGCAAATATCTCAAATCCAGTTCAAGCTCCTTCAAGAAAACCGAAATCTCTACTGCTAACTCCTTATATTTATCTAAGTGTGATATCTCATCAAGGTTTTATCATCTCAGTCACTTACATATTCTTTTCCCTTCTTAAACAACTGAACAAAGCAATATCAATACAGCTCTCCTAGTTTTTCTTCCCTTGATCTTTACTTCCTGATTTTTTCGATTTTTCAACTTTTTTCTCATTTCTTAGAGTCTAAGATATGGTGCTACTCAATACTTGTCTTCCTTGTGAGGAGACAGGTTCTAAAGTGTGTTCATTACAAGAGTTGAAAAATCAGGTAAAAAATGAACCATGATATAACCTGCAAAGACTCTACTTGGACTCTAAAAAGACCAAAAATACTCAATAAAAAGGACTTATACCATGGTTAAAAACCATAAACAACAATGATATATCAACTCGTCCAGAATTAGCTTTTGCTTGCCCTCAAGCAAACATCAGACAGAGAATAGGGTCGAGGTTTGAAAACAGAAACAATCAGCAAAACATCAGGAAAACCACATTGATTAACACTTTCGATTCCACATACCACAGAGCCAACACAAGATCAAATTTCAGTCTAATCATCACAAGCTTAGCAAATATCTCAAATCCAGTTCAAGCTCCTTTCTGACTCAACTTTAAGACTCTAAAAATAAAACACAATGTACAAAACGTTTGTAACCACCTCTCCAAGACTTAAACAACACTGTCCCCAGTGTTATTAAGCCAAGAGTTGGTCAAAAAGAAGCATGTGAACATGTAGAACCAAGTGTGAAAAGTGGTACCTCGGGAAGGGATGGGTGAGCGTCACCCCTCAGTGGTGACGAGCGTCACCGGGTCTGAAACTCCAGCATCGACTAGTTAGATGTGAATAAACGTTATGTTATCATATGTACTCTAAAGTCAGACTGTTAGAGCACTTAAACACACATTTAATAGCATCTAAACATAGCAATAAAACCTGGTTAATGATATATCATGGTTTTTATAGTTTTTTAACCTTGATATAAGTCCTTTTTATTGAGTCTTTTTGGTCTTTTTAGAGTCCTAGTAGAGTCTTTGCAGGTTATAACATGTCTGGAGCATAATTGGAGATATTAAAGCCTTTTGGAGCATTGCAAGATGAAGCCACGAAGTGTGCAACTCGAGAAGAAAAGTATGGATTTGGGTGATGCTCGTCACCACCTATGGTGACGCTCGTCACCCATAGAGGAAGGGTCGTGACTCGCTTTTTAAAAGATTGTGAAGAAATTGCAGTTTTGGCCCAGAAGTTCTAGTATTTGCAAAAAGGCCACAGATCGTGTTTTAGCTTGTATATTAGGTTTTTCAGCCATTCTTTTGGCAGATATCTTGTATCTTATTCTTTTTGAGAGCTTTAGAGAGAGATTTGTAGCAGAGATTTTGGAGAGACAAATCATACTCCTTCAGAGCAGATTTCGAACTTCTTTATTTCTATTTCTTATTTCTTTTATGCAATCTATTCTTTTCATGATGTTTGTTTCATTCACCATGTCTGAGTAGTTTATTAGTTTAGTTAGGGCTTTTCAAAGGTTGAAGAAGAGTTTGTAGAATTGCTAAACTATTAGGAAAATTCATTGGTTCTTCATCTGTGCTTGCATTAATATCGATTTCTTAGACACATCATCTGGATATCAAAACCCTAGGTTGTTTGATAGATTTGAGAGCATTATTAATCACCTGAACTAGTATTAGATGAGCAAAACGCCCTAGTGCAAAGAGATTTAGCTTAGGAGTTTTGTGAACAATTGAACCTGATCATTACTGCATGTTTAGGTTTTTAGGATTTGCAAAGAGATTTGAAACTCTGTGATTTAGACACAGTTAACTTCTGCAATGAGAATTGATTAGTTATATCTTTGTGTTTCATGTTCAAGACGGTTTTAATTCATTCATAATTGTATGCATTCTACACTCTCAGATTCAACCTGCAAATTGTTCTGACTTAGCGCTTTTAGCTTTCTGAACTTAGATCAAAAACCAGATTTTGTTTGGTTTCTTTTATTTTGTCATTCGCACTACATACGCTACTTACTGCTTAGCTTAATCTGAACCTATAATTGATAGTGTAGTTTACATACTCCTTTGTGATTCGATACCCTTTATACTATGATTGCATTATTGTGCACTTGCAGTAGTCTTATCTAGGTAAAACTTGAGCCCTATCAAGTTTTTGGCGCCGTTGCCAGAGAGTAATAGCTGCCTATCGATTTATAGTTTTAGGATTTTGTCTAAGTTTTTATTTGTTTACTGACTTCTGCTACTTTTCTTTGTGCTGGTTTCAGGTGTATGCCTAATCGCAATACCATAAGCAACAAAGAGAAGGAGCTTTTGACCTTGAGCATTGACGAGCTAGCTAAGTTGGAGAGGACCATCAGGAAAGCTGAGAAACAGACTACAATGGTTGCTCCACTTGTCTTGGTCGCAAACGCAGAAGGTCACTTGGTTGACAGAGATGGAAACAGGAGGAATGAAGAAGGGCAGAGACTGGATCAGGATGGGAATGTTATCGCTGAACAGCAGATTCAGCAAGCTCCAGATGAAGCTGTAAATGTTGCTGGACGTTTTGTGCAGAGGACTCTAGGAGATTACAACAGACCTGATCAGTTTTATGCCAATAGAGCTGCAATCCGCCCTCCTGCTATTCAGAGTAATGATTTTGAGCTGAAGCCTGCATATTATCAGCTTGTGGGTCAGCATCGTTTTCATGGCTTACCTCATGAGCATCCAATGGATCATATTGAGAGGTTTGAAGATTTGGCTTCAAGTGTCAAAGCTAATGGAGTTAGCAATGACTTCCTGTTCTACAAGCTGTTCCCTTACTAACTTGGAAGAGATACTGCTTATTGGCTGAAGCAACTGGAGCCTGGTTCATTAACTACATGGGAAGACACCAAGAATGCCTTTCTGAAAAATTTCTATGATGAGGCTAGATCAGAGGACCTGAGGACGAAAATTGCATCATTCCCTCAAGGTCCTACTGAAGCTTTTAAGGCTTCTTGGCCGAGATTCAAGTCTTATCAAAGGGACTGCCCTCATCATGGTTTCAGTGAAGTGCAGCTTCTTGGGATCTTCTTCAGAGGCATTGATTGGAAGTATCAGATGGCGCTGGATGTAACTAGTGCTCGAAACTTGAACACCAACATACCAGAAGAAGCAATCAGATTGATTGAAAACTTGGCCTGCAGCAACAGCACCAAGAATGCAGATTTTCATAAAATGAAACAGGGCGGTTTGAATGAAGGAAACCAAATAGCTGAGGTTAAGGCTAAGTTAGACAGTTTGCACACTTCTGGTGGAAAATAAATCAGTCCAATTCACTGCAGAGGTGGAGACCTTCGAAAATCCTGAAGAGTTTGAGCAAAAGGATGTTAGTTTCATCAATGGGGGATTTTCAGAGTCAAAGGTTTGGGAATCAGCAATGGAACAGAGGATTTATTGGCAACAATCAGAAAAGCACCTTCATAGGAAACCAGAATGCACATGGTTATACTCCAATGCCACATTTCCAGAAGACTGAAGTTGAGAAACCTTACCAAAACAGCATGAACTATGGTTTTTCTTCCTACCAAACTGCACCTCCACAAGACACTAAGATGGAAGCTATGCTGGAGCAGATACTTGAAGGACAGCAGAAGATGAAAATGAACTTCAATGGCAAGCTAGATTCGCTGTACCAAGACCTGAATGGAAAAATTGAGAGTCTGAACTTTCATATGAAGAAGCTGGATGTACAGGTTGCTCAAAATGCAGGAACTGTTCAAAGGCAAGAGGGATTCCTTCCAGGAAGGACTGACATCAATCCCAAGCACCAGGTTAATGCCATCACATTCAGAAGTGAAAAAGAGCTTGAAACAGTGCATAAAAAGAGGTTAAGTATAGAGCAAATCGTGCACCTGATGGAGTTTGAAGATGAAAATTTTGCAGTCTCTGAGTCCAGTGTCGAGCGTCACCAGGGGGGTGTCGCTCATCACCCACTTTACACAAACCCGACGATCTATGATCATCACAGTTCAGTGACGAGCGTCACCCCCCTGGTGACGGTCGTCACCCACCCCAGAACGAAGCTGTTTCGCCTGTAACTGCAAATAATGGCCAGGAGCAAGCGTATAAACCCAAGATACCATTCCCTAAGCATCCTAGGAAGTCTAAACAGGAGATATAAGAAGCCAGATGCAAGGCTAGCTGATGGTTGATTTTCCTCTTATTGATGCAGTCAAGCTTTCACCTACATTAAAGAGGTATGTAAAAAGGATGGTTGTGAATGGTGTAAGCCCTAAGGAAGGAGCATTGCTTACCAGAGACATCAGTGATATCCTCTTGGGTACAGTTCCAAAGAAGAAGAAGAAGGTGACTGTTTCTGAACAAGTCAATGCCATCAGTCAAGGCAGAGTTCCAAAGAAGCTATTTGATCAAGGGACTTTTATTCTTGATTGCTCAATCTCTGCAGGATGTTTTCCCCACTCTCTATGTGATCTATGGTCAAGTATTAACTTGATGCCTTTCTCTGTTGCTGCTAGACTTGGAATGACTGATTTCAAGCCAGATGGGATTTCTCTTATCCTAGCAGATCGATCCATTAGAGCCCCAGAAGGCATCTTAGAGGATGTTCCTGTTAACATTAAAGGCTGCATGATTCCCACAGACTTTGTGGTTTTGAAATATGCTGAAGAACCTAGAGATCCTCTTATTCTTGGAAGATCATTCTTGGTTACTGCTGATGCAATCATTGATGTAAAGAAGGGGAAGATAGAGCTTGATTTGGGTGATGTTGTCATGAACTTTGACATGGATAAGTTAAGAGGGATTTCTACCATTGATGGTCAGACCTTTCTGTAAGGACTTCCAGAGATGAAGAGCCAATCATGGAGAATTCAGAAGGCATTACTGCTGGGTACGTCACTGAATCTAATACAAGTGGGCAAGTGAACAAGATGGCTGTTCAAAAGGCAATATCCGAAAATTTGCAAAAGCTGTTGGGTTTAAGGATTGGAATGAGGATCATATCTTCATGACTAGGCTTGAAAAAGAGGGTCCAATAAATGCCAAGTTGCTGGAGGAGAACGAGTTTGTGATGGAGGCAAGACTTGCAGAGCTGAACTGCATGAAAACTGCAGAAACTCGAACTGCAGGGTCAGTGACAACCGTCACTGACCTGGTGACGCTGGTCACCAACCTGGACACAAAGGAGCGACATTATCTTTCAGCTACAAGTCTATCTGATGTTGCCAAACAGAAAATTCAACATTCCACAACCCAGAAACCTGCAACTAAACAATGGTATGCATTTCGTGGAACCAATTTCAAACCTCTTAATCTCATTAATAGGAATTTAAAAGGTGCAAAAGCTGCTGCACACTTATGCAAACAACGAGATTCTCATAGAATGCTTGGTGTTTTTTTTGATGATTCTGCAGGAAGACGAAGTGTCCCACCCCCAGTCAAAACCCGTCCTGCTGATGTTCCTCACTTTCTTGGAAGAGTTCATGCATCTACTGCTTATAAACCACCATGGATGTGGAGACATTCTTCTCCAAGGCATTCAATGCCACCTTTTGTTCCACCAGCTATCTGAGCAGCATTCAAAGTCGAGTTAATGACTTAAACAAAGTGCTTAGTGGGAGGCAGCCCACTGGTAATTTTTCTTTTTCATATACTTAGTTTAGTATTCTATTACATAGCTAAAAAAGCCCAAAAAAATGAGAAAAATCGAAAAAAAGAGTCAGTTTGTCAGTTTGCTTTGATGATGTTTTGTGAACTTGTTGGACCATGGATTAAGCTTTGTTTACATGTTTTTGATGTGTGTTTTTAGTGCTCAAACAGTTTAACTTCGAAGTACACATGATGACACAACGTTTAAGCATCCAACTTGATGATTCTGAAGTATCAAACGTGGTGACGCTCGTCACCCGATCCTTCACGAGGTACCACTTTTCTGACATGGTTTTACAAGTTTTCATGCTTCTTTTTGACCAACTCTTGGCTTAATAACACTTGGGACAGTGTTGTTTAAGTCTGAGGGAGGTGGTTACTGACGTTGTGTGCTTTGTGTTTGATTTTTAGAGTTTTAAAGTTGAGTCAAAAACCTGTTTTTATAGAGTCAAAATTTTGAAATTGTCAGTTTTTCTTGGAACTAACCATAAGAGGTTTATGCTTATAAGAACCATAGCCACATTTGCTGATTACAAGTCTTACTAAGTTGAAAGTCATAGATAGATGAGTCTAGCAATGAAGGTTTATGTACTTAGAGAATCTGGAAAGTTTGATGTTAGCTCCACCTTAATGAACTTTAAACTTCTTATCTTGGGGCTTGATTCTCATTGATCTTGATTCTCTCTTTCAACACTGATATCTCTTGTATTTACACCATTTGGGCTTGCATTTTGTACATGTTTTGGTTCTCTTTTGCATGTCTTCCTTAGTTTTTGTCCCATTTTCTTCTCCTTTTAGACTTATGTTGCATTTAGGATATAGTTTGCATTTTTCTTGCATTATGGATGTTTTTATGTGCTTTTGGAGCTAAAATGAGCTCGGAGGAGCTTTGGGGATGATCCAGGAAGCTAGCTGGACCAAAAGGAGCAAAAGGGACCAAGGCAGACGATCTCTGCAGAGCTTTTTGGTCTGTGCACGGAGGCTATCGGTCAACGGGTGATCGATACAAAGTGTATTGAACAAAGGTATCGGTCAGGAGTGATCGACACAAATGCGCCGTGTGTATTTCGGTCACTCTATCGATCACTCTCCAGACCGATATGATTCGTAACGATCAAGCCCAGACTGTTACAACTGATCGGTATGAACCCAGTCCGAGCCTGTTTTATTTACACTTTTGCCATTATTCTAGGGCTTCCTCTTTTGGCTATAAATAGCCCCTTTTTCTGTATTTTCGAGAAGTCATGTCAATTTACTGTTCTTAAGAATTTTCTTTGAGTTTGTAAGACAAATCTTCTGCTTTATTTAATATAAGTTGGTATTTGCCTTTAATCTCTCTTTTAATTATGATTAGCATCTTTTCCTCTTGTGATTTGGTGTTAAACATGAGTATTAGTGAGTAGTTTGCTTAGGGTTCTTAGATGTGGTAGATTAAAGGGATTTAGGGATTGATTAAGGTTTGTTTAGTGCTTCATTATATGGATTCCTCTCTATTGATCTGTTCTTAAACTAGATTTGTCTTGATCACGCTTATCTAGAATTTATGCTTTCTCTAATGCCCACCAAGTGTTTGATGAAATACTGATCTTGTTTGATCGAGAATTTGCTGGCCTTGGCTCAAGATATTGACTGTTTGAGGAGCATTTTGACTTGAATAGAGTTGTTTATTAATGCTTGCTGAATGTTTTAGCACTAATGAGAGTTAGTTCTTGTTAAGGTGTTCAGCAAAGGGCTATTTTACAAGAGATTGGATCTAGCTTGCTTGTTTGTGAACTCTATGTCTAGGAATCACCATTGCTAGCTTGTTTGCTTGATCAATGCTGTTTGAAACAGCCTTAGTTAGTCTCTAGATTCCCCAAAGTCATTAACCACATCTAGAAACTTGCTTTTCTCCTTTGATAAATTTCGGATTTGCTCTGTTTTGCTCTATTTTGCTTACTTAATCTTGTTTAAATTGCCTTTTTCTTTGTTCTCTTTGTTGATTGATCATCTTAGGGTGATAGATTGGTTGCTTAGGCAACAAAAAGCCTTCTATGCTTGCTTGACTTAAGAATTTTTACTCCCAACTCTTCTGCTTTCAACTAAAACCCATTTGGATTGATAAAAACCCTATGTTATACTACAACTGACTAGTACAAGCTTGGGTGATTGACATCAAGAGCCCAAAAACTCTTGCATCAATTTGGCGCCGTTGCTATTTGAGTTTTCAGTTTGAAACATTAGAGTTTGTAGAATCTTTAAGATCAAGTTTTTAGTTTTCTTTGGTTACTAATCTCCTTTTACTCTCTTTGATGTCTTTCAGGTATATGAACTTGAGATCCAGAGGTTCAAGCAATCTTGGAGACTTCATAGACAACATCAATCTGTTGGACAGAGGACAGAGAGCAAGGAGACAGCAAGAAAGGCAGAAACACTTGCAGAGACTTGGGATGAACAATCAAGAACAAGTCATGGATGATATCAGATTTCAGGGTCCTCATGGAGCTGTTGGCGCTCAGGGTATACAAGGACATCAAGGTGTTCATGGCTTACAGGGTGAGCAAGGACCAAGAGGCGCTGTATAAGCTCCAAGAGCAGCTAGACCAATTGGCGCTGGTGATGCACCAAATGCCTACAACAACAGAACTGGCATCATTCGACCAGCAGTCTAAAACAACAACTTTGAAATCAAGTCTAGATTGATTTCAATGGTTAAGAGCAGTAAGTTTCATGGGCTGCCACTTGAAGATCTTCTAGATCATCTGGATAATTTTGATAGACTATGCTCATTAACAAAGATCATTGGAGTGAGTGAAGATGACTTCAAACTCAGGTTATTCCCTTTTTCTCTTGGAGACAAAGCACACCAATGGGAGAAGAACCTGCCCCAAGGAAGTATCACCAGCTGGGATGAGTGCAAGAGAGCCTTTTTGGAAAAGTTCTTCTCTACTTTAAGAACTGCGAGAATAAGGAATGAGATTTTAGGGTTTGCACAAAGGAACAATGAAAGCTTTGGTGAAGCTTATGAGAGATTTAAGGGCTACACACTGCAATGCCCTCATCATGGCTTCTTATAAGCCTCTCTGCTCTCCACTCTCTACAGAGGAGCTTTGCCTAAGATAAAAATGCTTTTGGACACTGCATCAAATGGGAACTTCTTGTCAAAATATGTGGATGAAGGATAAGAGCTGGTAGAGAATCTGGCTCAGTCTGATGGAAACTATAATGAGGAATTTGACAGAGCTCCAAGAAGTGCAAAGGATGAGTTAGAGTCTAGCAGGAAAGAAATCAAATCTCTACATGAGAAGCTGGATTTGTTGCTAAGGGAGAAGAAAGAGGTTAACTTTGTTGGAGACATTGTTCAGCTTGATGATCAAGAGCAATGCCAAGTTGAGGAGATGAACTACTTAGGCAATCAAGGTGGATACAATAGCTATGTGAACTACATACCAAATCCCAACTTGTCTTACAGGAGCAACAATGTTGCCAATCCACATGATCAGGTTTACCCTCAACAACAACAGCAAGCTGTCCCAAGACCTTTTGTTCCCTACAACAATCAAGGCTTCAGCAAAAGAACAACAACTACCAACCTAAAGCGCCCTACAACTCTCCAAGATTTAATGCCCAAGCTCAAGGACAAGCTTCCTCCAGTTCTCAAGACACTGAACTCAAGACTCTCATGCAACAAATGATCAACACTCAGGTCACCACAACCTTGGAAATGAACAAGAAGGGTTGGCTGCAAGAGTCAAAACACTAGAGAACAACAAACGCATAGCTGGTCCCAAACCTCAAGGCCAATTTCCTGGAAAACCAGAAGCTAACCCAAAGGAGTTGTGCAATGCCATAGTCATAGAAGAAGAGAGCTTCTCATCTAAAGAGGAAGCTATCATTGAAGAATTCCTCTACTTGTTCACTGAGGACACTGAACTTCCGGGGGGGGCGGGGAGGAGGGAAGGGTTCTTGTATGGAGCATCTGAGGTTCAGGACCTTAATGTCAAGAAACTTGGAGATCCAGGATGTTTCACTCTCCCATGTGAGCTAAAAGGGCAGACCTTCAAAAGCTGTCTTTGTGATCTTGGAGCAAGTATCAACCTTCTCCCATCCTCTACTGCTAAAGCTCTTGGCTACACTCAACTTCAAGAGAGTAATGTGTCCCTTACTATAGCTGATGGGACAGTGAAAACACCACTTGGAAGTCTCAAGGATGTACCAATGATGATTGCAGGGGTAACCATCCCCACTGATTTCTTGGTGCTTGATGTGGAAGACCATATAAAGAATGCTATCATTTTAGGAAGACTTTTCTTAGCCTCAGCTGGAGCAGTGTTTGATGCCAAGGAATGCACAATAGAGCTGAGACTGACCAAGAAGAAGGTTCTAAGGTTTAAATCCAAGGGGAATAAGCTGGAAAATGAGCAAGCCTTCTCAATGGACATCAAGAAGTTGAAGAAGCTTGAAAACATTGGCCAGAGTTTGAAGGCTATGTTGGTGAAAGTTTTGATGGTTGCTGCTTAACCAAGCTGTTTGCTGATACCACTGAAGAGGAGGTCCTCAAAGTGGGAGTTTCTGATTGCATGAATGAAGTTCTATTGGTTGACAAAGAAGATGGAGTTGTCTTGAAGCCCTTTGTTTCTTTGAATGGTGAAGTCCACTACAAGATGAAGGGGAGGAACAAACCAAAACCCTTTGCTGTGTTGAAGGTTGATGGAGTCACCAGGAATGTCAAAGTGAGCACTGCAACACCAAGGAGTTCCAAGACTCCTTCTAACCACCTCCACTAGAGAGGTAAGCAAAGTCAAGCTTAGTGACTTTAAACAAGCACACTTGGGAGGTAGTCCCATGGTATCCTTTTGTATATATTATGCTTTCTAGTTTCTTTTTATGCTTTATTAATGTGTATAGAAACAGGAGTTCGAATTGGGGGTTGAGAAAGTCTCTAAGAGACAAAGAACAGGTGCTTTCTGGCTGATATCGATCAACTGTATGGGTCATGACGAGACTGATACAGACCGTATCGGTCATGAGTATCGATCATTTGTGATTGATATTAGTGGGGCCAGATTGCACCAGTCAACCTATCAATCACTTTTGATCGATAGGGAAGGGAGTTTGAAAGTGAAAACCATATCAGTCATTCATATCGATCAAACACTGATCGATACAAACCCGCCGTATAACTTTCGGCCAGTGTATCGATCAGATGATGACCGATATGATTCTCAGGAAGGGTATCAATCATTCGTATTGATCACTTGTGATCGATACTGAGCATATCGATCATTCGTATCGGTCACTTGTGACCGATACCCACCAGAGGAAAGTGTTTCATCTTTTCAAAAAAAATTCCCTCCTTTGGTTTGGAGCCAAGAAAGTTTAAATTTAAACTTTGGATCCTTCCTGTCCACTTGCAGAGCTCCTGAGCACTTTTGTTCTTGTCCCCCACTTTTTAGATTCCTTTGGTTCCCTCACCAACTTTTGATTCCTTTGGTTCCCCCTTCTCCACTCTATTTAAACCAACAATCTTCTCCACTTCTCTTCACACTTCAGTTCAATACTTCTCTTACTTATAGCACGGAAATCTTAGCTCTTTCTCTCTTTTATTTACTTTCTCTAAGTGCTCAGAAGCTTCACTAAAGTTTTCTTCCTCAACTATCCATTATTTGCTCTTAATCAATGCATGTGTTCATAATTGCTTAATCTATGGTTTTAAGAGCAGTTTTTGATTAGTTTTAACTGTTGTGCTTTGGTCTTGCATTGTGGATTTGTTCAAAGTGAGCAAGTTAGATGTTTAAGCTTTGTTTACCGTTCATAAATCTCATTACTTGCTTGTTTACATCCCTTTGCATGATCATCATCTCCTTTGCCTAAGAACCACTTTGCTAGATTCACATGCATAGCTGTTTTATTTTTATGAACTCTAGCTTATCTAAACTGTTAGCTTTTAAATCCCTCTTGCTTTTTGGAAGTTTAATCTTGTTGTTAACACTTGTTAAGTTTCTCTTAGCCTAGAGAGTTTCCTTTTTAAAAGCTTTTAGTTATTTGGTTTTTCAGCTTTTGTCCTTTCACTTATCCTATCTTCAAGCTTTATTTTTGAAGGTACCATGGGGAAGACAAAAATAGCTGCAGGGAGAAAGGGAAAGGCACCACAGGAGGAAGCACCCACTTCACCAAGAGCCAGGAAAGATAAAGGAAAGGGCGCTGCTGCTGAGAACTCATCCAAAGCTGCTGGAAAGAGACCAGTTGCAGATAAAGGCGCCAAGCAGAAAGGCAAGGGCAAGGTTGCTGAGGAGGAGTTCCATTCAGGAAACACAGTGCTAGGGAGCTCATGGAAGCATTCAGTCAATACACCTTCAAGCCCACAAGATACCCATGCACCTCCACAATGAAGGAGCTATGGATTTATGAAGACTGCATGTGCATCTTTGAGCACATGGGGCTTACCGAGCTGTTGAAAAAGCCTCTTCCCTCCTATGAGCGCTTCACTCATCAGTTCCTTTCCACTCTCAAGGTGGTCAGTTATGAAATGAGTGAGCTCTCCGACCGTGATGGATGGATCTCCTTCAAGCTTGGGAGGCAGAGGTTTACAATCACCTTCCAAGACCTCTCTCAAGAGCTGGGGCTGACGACTTATTCACAAAGAGGAAACAAGTTTTCAATCAGAGAATCGCAGTACACAAAGCTATGGGGAATGATTGGAGTTGGGGAATTCAAAGCTGGAGCCATAAGAAACCATCACTTGAAGCACCCTGCTGTTAGATATGCACACAAGGCGCTTGCAAACACTTTCTTTGCAAGGAAGGCAACCACACACCTGACTGGCAAGGGGAGAGACTTCATCTACACTGGACTCTATGCCAATGTGGATACCAACGAAAATGCGACACCTATAGGTCCACCAAGCAAATTCCCATGCTTTGTAAGACTGTTGATGGAGCAGCGGCTAACCTATCAGAGCTGGGTTCTAAACAAAGGAAAAAGGGAGAAGAATCCACAACTTCGCATTGGAGGAGTTGTGACAGCTATACTCATGGCCAGCGGTGTGAATCTTGAAGAACATGCTGAAGATGCTATAGGTCCTTCATAGATAGATATGGATTATCTGAAGAGAAGCCATCTCATTGAGAAGAGTGTTCAAGACAAGCATGTCTACAAATTCCTCAATGATCTCCAAGCGCCAGCAAGAGTCCTTTTTCCCAACCCAAGGCTCACCTCCTTCACCACAGGGACCAACATCAACTTCAATCTGAGTGAAGAGGAGCTCTACAAAGGCGGCCCTCTCCCTGAAGAGAGAGAAGAAGACAATGAGGAAGGAAACACTGAAGAGATTGAAGAAGAAGCTGAAGAAGATGCTGCTGGCGCTAAAGGCCAGGGAGAAACCCATGACGAAGAAGAGCTTAAAGAAGAAGAAGTGTTGAGCTACAGTTCAAGGCAGTTCCACTTCACACCTAATGAAGTACCCAGCCAAGGAAGCTCTTTGAAGGTGGCTCATGAACACATCAACTCTCTCCAGAAATGGTGTAAATGGCAAGACAAAGCCATTAAGAGTTTGGTGAAAATGGTTAAGGGGAAGTTCAAGAAAGACAAAGCTACATCAGCAAGAACTTCCCATCAGAGCCATACTCATGAGCACACTCCTCATCAAGAAGAGCAACAACAACATACTGAGCCAACTGATGAGGAAGAAGCTGTATGGAACCCCCATGGAAGACACTCCTTCTATGCACAGCCTAGTGATCAATGGGGTACATGGGGCACAACCAAGGGCCTCATCATATGAGCCAAGTACCCATGTACCATCAGCTTGGGAACCAACACCCATTCTCTCTGAAGTTCAGGAAACATGTCAATGGGGTCATCAAGGTACTTATTCACAAGCTGAGCAGTTATGGTCAAGTTGGGTTCCCCCACCACAAGAAGCAGAGCATTCTACAAAGGTTTATGAGAGGAGGAACAAGAGGAGAGCTAGCAAGTCTCCTCATACATCTGGATCCTCCCACCACTCCTACTATTAAGAAAGGTACCACATCCTACTTATTGTCTATACCATTGCATCTTTTTCAAATTTGTATTATATTTTGTTGCTTCTCTCACTCACTGCTTTCATTACACAAGGGACTGTGTAATTAAAGTATGGGGGAGAGATTTGTGGTTTGACTTTGCGTTTTGTTTTCTTAGTTTTTCATTCTCTTTCACTTTGAGTCTCATGCATTCATATAAGCCATAGAAAAACACAAAAAATCGAAAAATTTGAAATTTTTTGCATTTTTGCAAACCAAAAAGAAAGCATGTAGTTGCATTTTATTCTTCTAGGATTGAGTCTAGTGTTAACATATAGGTTGCATTGCATTTGGATAGGGCATTATGATGAAATTTCCTTGTAAAGTGCTTAGAGTTTAGAGATGATTTCAGTGTTTAAGTGGCTAGTTGTTTGATGCATCATAAGATTGCTAGAAGTTAAGGCTGAACCATGCTTATATTGCTAGATTTGGTCTTCTCATCTCATTCTGAAAGCATTCGTTCTCTGAAAATCAACTCTATCAACTTGAACTTTAATTTGGACTTTTAATTATCATGTCTTATGCATTGAATAGTGATTTCATGGCTACCATATACATATTTGGATCATCTTTTTCTTTTCTACCACTCTTGTTGATCCAAATAGCTGATCCTCATACTTATGGGACAGTTACATCCACACCTTTAACCAAAACCTCCTTTTGAGCCTAAACACTATCTTGAGAGCTGTGAGGCCTTTGCATTACATTTTCGATTTTGTCTTGGCAAAAAGTGTTAGGAATAAGGCTGAAAATAATAAGCTCTCTTGTAGATATCAGCTTGCATCTTGAGCTTGATTCTAGGATAGGAGTTTTGGGGTAAAAGGGTAGTGTAAGTGGTTTGAACTTCATGTATATATGTTTTGAAAGAAAAGGAAAAGGTTTGATATGGTAGAGAAGGGAAAACAGTCTAGAGTTGTGGTTAAGTAAAGGGAAGAAAAAGCTCTAAGTGTAAAGAAGAAAGGCGCCAGCAACAAAGCTCAGAAAGGTCAAAAGAAGAAAAAACAGACCAAGAGAAATCCACCAAAGGTGATGAAGGTGCCGATGCAACAAAGAAGAGCAAGTCCCAACCAAAAGGAAGCAGCCACACAAGCAAAAAGAAGAAGTTTCCCCAGCCATGAAGAAGGGTAAAGGGTAGAGTTTAGGAAAGGGTAGACTTAGGGGTTCACTTTTGGGTTTAGAAGTGCTTAGGATTGATCTTTGGGTAGAAGGGAGCTTTGAATTGCATCCATAAGTGTGCTTTTACCATTAGCATTTTGCCTAAGACGGAATCTTTTTCATTGAGTGATCCCTTATGTTTAATAACCTTTTGCTAAAATGAGATCATTTTTATCTCATAAACTTACCCTTAGAACCAAATGTCTTCACTTGATTTGCATAAGCATGTTTCATGTTCTGAGCTTAATTGAATGTTAAAGAGTTGGTTGATTTGAGCATTTGCCTAAGTTATGATTTGAGATCAATTTGAAACATGATGAGCATGGCTAGGTTCTTTAAAGTATAGCTGATTATGTTTGCATCCTACAACTAGGCACTTAAGCATTGACACCATCTATTTACCTTTGCACTTTTGGAATCTGAATGCCCACCTTCAAACCTCACTCCCTCATTTGTTCTTATTTGCTTGAGGAAAAGCAAAAGGCAAGTGTGGGGGTGTTGAAATCTCTTGTATTTACACCATTTAGGCTTGCATTTAGTACATGTTTTGGTTCTCTTTTGCATGTTTTCCTTAGTTTTTGTCCCATTTTCTTCTCCTTTTAGTCTTAGGTTGCATTTAGGATATAGTATGCATTTTTCTTGCATTATGGATGTTTTTAGGTGCTTTTGGAGCTAAAGGGAGCATGGAGGAGCTTTGGGGATGATCCAGGAAGCTAGCTCGACCAAAAGGAGCAAAAGGGACCTAGGCAGACGATCTCTACAGAGCTTTTCGGTCTGTGCATGGAGGCTATCGGTTAAGGGGTGATCGATACAAAGTGTATCGATCAAAGGTATCGGTCAGGAGTGATCGATACAAACGCGCCGTGTGTATTTCGGTTACTGTATTGATCACTCTCCAGACCGATATGATTCGTAAAGATCAAGCCCCAGACCGTTACAACTGATCGATATGAACCCAGTCCGAGCATGTTTTATTTACACTTTTGCCATTACTCTAGGGCTTCCTTCTTTTGGCTATACATAGCCCATTTTCTGTATTTTCGAGAAGTCATGTCAATTTACTGTTCTTAAGCATTTTCTTTGAGTTTGTAAGACAATTCCTCTGCTTTATTTAATAGAAGTTGGTATTTGCCTTTAATCTTTCTTTAATCTCTCTTTTAATCATGATTAGCATCTTTTTCTCTTGTGATTTAGTGTTAAACATGAGTATTAGTGAGTAGTTTGCTTAGGATTCTTAGATGTGGTAGATTAAGGGGATTTAAGGATTGATTAAGGTTTGTTTAGTGCTTCAATATATGGGTTCCTCTCTATTGATCCGTTTTTATACTAAAATTTAGGCTTTCTCTTATGCCCACCAAGTGTTTGATGAAATGCTGATCTTGTTTGATAGAGGATTTGTCTGCCTTGGCTCAAGATATTGACTGTTTGAGGAGCATTTTGACTTGAATAAAGTTGTTTATTAATGCTTGCTGATTGTTTTAGCACTAATGAGAGTTAGTTCATGTTAAGGTGTTTAGCAAAGGGCTATTTTACAAGAGATTGGATCTAGCTTGCTTGTTTGTGAACTCTATGTCTAGGAATCACCATTGCTAGCTTGTTTGCTTGATCAATGCTGGTTGAAACAGTCTAAGTTAGTCTCTAGATTCCCCAAAGTCAATAACCACATCTAGGAACTTGCTTTTCTCCTTTGATAAATTTCGGATTTGCTCTGTTTTGCTCTGTTTTGCTTACTTAATCTTGTTTAAATTGCCTTTTTCTTTGTTCTCTTTGTTGCTTGATCATCTTAGGGTGATAGATTGGTTGCTTAGGGAACAAAAAGCCTTTTATGCTTGCTTGACTTAAGGATTTTTACTCCCAACTCTTCTGCTTTCAACTAAAACCCATTTAGATTGATAAAAACCCTATGCTATACTACAACTGACTAGTACAAGCTTGGGTGATTGACATCAAGAGACCAAAAACTCTTGCATCAAACACTGACAAGTATGTTTAGATGCAGTCTCTCTTTGATCTTCCCTGATGCAGTTTTAAGAGTTTGAGTCAAAAGAATGGTACATTCATGACCCTGTCTCCTCACAAGGAACAACAGTAATGAACACACTCAAGAACCTATCTCCTCACAAGGAACACAAGTATTGAGTTGCACCATATCTTAGACTGAAAAAAAAATGAGAAAAGAGTTGAAAAATAAAAAAAACTCAGAATGAAAAAGATCAAGGGAAGAGAAAATAGGAGAGCTGTGTTTAGATTACTTTGTTCAGTTGTTTACGAAGGAAAAAGAATCTGTAAGTGATTGAGATGATAAATCTTGGTGAGATATCACATTAGATAAAAATAAGGAGTTAACAGTAGAGATTTTGGATTTCTTAAAGGGATTTGGACTGGCCTTGAGAGATTTGCTAAGCTTGTGATGATTAGACTGAAATTTGATCTTGTGTTAAGTCTGTGGTATGTGGATTTGAAAGTGTTAACTAATGTGATGTTCCTGATGTTTAGCTGACTGTTTCTTGTTTTCAAACCTCGACCCTGTTCTCTGTCTGATGTATGCTTGAGGTCAAGCAAAAGCTATATCTGGGGGAGTTGATATATCATGGTTTTTATGGTTTTTTAACCATGATATAAGTCCTTTTGATTGAGTATTTTTGGTCTTTTTAGAGTTCTAGTAGAGTCTTTGCAGGTTATAGCATGTCTGGAGCATAATTGGAGATATTGAAGCCTTTTGGAGTATTGCAAGATGAAGCCACGAAGTGTGCAACTCGAGAAGAAAAGTATGGATTTGGATGATGCTCGTCACCACCTATGGTGACGCTCATCACCCATAGAGGATTTTGGAGAGACAAATCAGACTCCTTCAGAGCAGATTTCGAACTCCTTTATTTCTATTTCTTATTTCTTTTATGCAATCTATTCTTTTCATGATGTTTGTTTCATTCACCATGTCTGAGTAGTTTATTAGTTAAGTTATGGCTTTTCAAAGGTTGAAGAAGAGTTTCTAGAATTGCTAAGCTATTAGGAAAATCCATTGGTTCTTCATCTGCGCTTGCATTCATATCGATTTCTTAGACATATCATCTGGATTTCGAAACCTTAGGTTGTTTGATAGATGTGAGAGCATTATTAATCACCTTAACTAGTATTAGATGAGCAAAACGCCCTAGTGCAAAGAGATTTGGCTTAAGAGTTTTGTGAACAATTGAACCTGATCATAACTGCATGTTTAGGTTGTTAGGGTTTGCAAAGAAATTTGAAATTCTGTGATTTAGGCATAGTTAACTTCTGCAATGAGAATTGATTAGTTATATCTTTGTGTTTCATGTTCAAGGCGGTTTTAATTCAATCATAATTGCATGCATTCTACACTCTCGGATTCAACCTGCGAATTGTCCTGACTTAGCGCTTTTAGCTTTCTGAACTTAGATCAAAAACAAGATTTCATTTGCTTTCTTTTATTTTATCATTCGCACTACATACGCTACTTACTGCTTAGCTTAATCTGAACCTATAATTGATAGTGTAGTTTACATACTCTTTTGGGATTCGATACCCCTTATACTACGATTGCATTGCTGTGCACTTGCAGTAGTTTTATTTGGGTAAAACCTGAGCCCTATCAGTTAACCAAGTTCACAACACAACATCAAAGAAACTAACAACTGACTTAAAAGAAAAACATAAAAATGACTTAAGAGAATTAAAAGAATAGGGAAACAGAAACAAGTAACCAGATAGTAGAGGATATAATCCTCATCCTCGCAAGCCTCAGCAGTGGAGTGAGGGCAGACACAGCTACAGTTTCTGAGTGTAGACACATCATCCCATAGTCCATCAAAGCTGTCAATGACATAGTCCTGAAAGGCAGTCATATCCATGTAAGTCGTGGGTCTAGCAGGGCGCCTGAAAGCAGTGGGTGTGGTCTGGTGATAGCTTGTTATTTTAGATAATTTTAGGCTGCATTTTATGCATCTTCTCCTCTGTTTTTGCATAATAGTTTAGCATGTAGGTATCATTTGCACTTAGAATCAACATAGCATGCATTTAGCTTAGGATTGCATGCATTTGCATACATGTGCATGTTTGTGGTGGTTTTCAGATGTTTTTGGAGTTTCTTGGAGCTTGGGAGGAGATAAAAGCCGCTCATGATCAAAGAAGATGTCAAAAGTGGAGTTCTTGCAAAGTCTGGTCCGTATCGAGCAAGCATATCGAGCAGAACACTCGTGGAGTGTGCTGGATGCAAGCAGCAGGACGAGAGGAAAAGGATCAGCACGAGGTTTCCAAGCCTTTGGTCTGCATCGAGGACCAGCATCGAGGAAGGACATCGATACACGCTGCACATGGCATATCGAGGTGTAGCATCGAGGAGAACACCAAGAACCCACCTCAATATCGAGCTGAAAGCATCGAGCAGAACACCTTCCTTTGCACCTCGATGTGTCAACGCCTAGAGTTGACCAGGATTTTTTCTACTTTTTGTCAAACCTTATCTTCTTAGCTTATTTAAGCTAAACCTTATGTTTTTAGCATCTTATCTTTTTTTTTACCCTAATTTCGACCTATGGGGAAACCACAAAGAGATTTTTATGGGATTTTGATCAAGATCACCTTTTTAATAAAGTTTTGAACTTCCTTTGTCATTTTTCTTCTAGTTCTTGTTTAATCATGTTTGATCTGTCATCTGTGCTTATTTCTGTTGATTTTGCTATGTGTTGTGAGTAGTTTCATATGGTATGAGGTTGGAGCAGATTTGGGGATGATAGGTTGATAGCTTAGGGTGTTTTGGTTTGATTAATGCTTAGATCACTTAGCTTAGTTGTTCTTAAGGCTTGAGTAACTTGTTTAAGTGAAATAGATTATAGGTTGCTGCATCACAAGTATTTGTTTAAATGCCTGAAAGAACTTTGCTAGGAACAATCGCATAGATGGTTATATTGCGTTTAGGTTGTTTGTTTGGTCTTTAAGAGCCTTGTGTTTTCATGCTGGTTTTGCACAGATACGCCATCACAACTGGGTCTGACATGTGCTTAACTTAGTAATTTCTGCTCTTGATACGGATTGACTGATTTTGTGGCTTGATCATGTTCTTTGCCTGTTATCAGTCTTGACCACCCTAGGTTTGATACTAAGTAATCCTCAAGTAATCATTGCTCTAGCCTTAAACCAGCGCTTCATTGTCCTTTGCTTTTCGTCATTTTGTGTTCTCCTCTGTTTTTAGTTGCTTTGCTTTTGTTCATTTCCTGCCTTGCAATTCAAGTTGTTGCCTTATAGATCATTGTCTTGTAGTTTCTGGTGCATTTAGTTTCATGGCATTGCATTGTTTGATTTTCACATCTGCATTTCATCTTTGTTCACTTAGGTTGTTAGAATCATCCTTCTTCATCATACATGGTTAAGCTTAGTTAGTTCCTTGCATCTCTTTTATTCTAGCTACTAGATGGATTGATTAAACCTCATCTATACTACATCTGATTTAGAGAGGGATTGAGTTAAGACTTGCAAAAGTCCTTCTTCAATTTGGCGCCATTGCCATTCTAGGATTGTTAGATAATTGAGTTTATGTTCTTGCTTAGACTTAACCACGTTTTACTTTACTAACCATTCTACCTTTCTTGCTATGTTTTCTCAGGTACAATGGCTAACCCAAACCACTTTAGACCTGTTTATCAAGCTCAGTACAGAGAAGATGAAGCACCAGTTCAGAGGTTACATAGGCCAGTGCCTCAGATTGCTAGAAGAGCACAACACATAGGATCTCATGATGCTCCTTACCTTCACACTAGACGCAGAGGTATACTTCCTCCACCATCTCAAGAGCATCACTTTGATATCAAAAGCAGCTTGATTGCAATGGTACAAGCCAACCCCTTCAATGATACATCTATGGAGGATCCGCTTGATCACATGGATGGCTTTGAGAGCCTTTGCTGTCTACAAAACATCAATGGCATCACAGAAGATGGTTTCAAACTGAGGTTATTTCCTCTCTCTCTTGGTGAACGTGCGCATTTGTGGGAAAGATCATTGCCTTTTGGATCAGTAAATTCTTGGGATGATTGCAAAAGAGTGTTTCTTGCAAAGATTTACTCTTCTGCCAGGACATCTACACTAAGGCAGAACATCTCAGGATTCAAACAATCACAAGATGAGCCATTCTGTTCAGCATGGGAGAGATTTCAAGGCTACACTTTACGCTGCCCTCATCACGGTTTTTCAACAGAGTCATTGCTCATCACATTCTACAGAGGAGTGTCACCACGGTTCAAAATGCTGTTAGACACAGCTAGTAACGACCACTTCTTGGGTACAACAGTGGATGATGGTTTGCAGCTGATTGAAAACCTAGCCTTGAGTAATGGTGACTATGTGGATGAGCACGAGGACAGCTACAAGAAGAATACTGAAACCTCAAATCACCAAACGAAGCTGGATATGTTAGCACTAAATGGTAAGCTAGACTTGTTGTTTGAGCGATCTCTACATCACCCACCAAAGGCAATAGAGTAGACCTCAGCTCTTGGACATGCTTACAACTTAGAAGCTGAAGCCTACTATGTGCAGCAACAAGAAAAATGTTCATCATAAGCCATACAATAATACAGGCTATGACAGCTACAATGCTTACAGTCCTCAAAAACACACAAGGGAGAGTGCCCCATTATACAATCAGTTTGGTGTTCCCATACAACAAAACCACAGGTTTACACCTCAATATGAAGAACACCAAGAGAGTATGTATGCAACAGAGTTTACTCCTCAACATCAAGTGGCTGCCTCACCAGTTCAGGATGTCCGTACTACTTCAACTACACCACCATCTACGCATGATGCAAAGAAAGCTAGACTGCTTGAGCAACTGCTTGCCGCACACACACAAAGTACATTCGAGATGAAGGCTGTCCAACAAAACATATTACAGAAGTTCGAGAGAGTTAATGATGAACTTGCTCTGCTTAAAGCCAATCAGGTGTCCTCTACAACAGTTCAACAACAACCGCCACCAGCTGTGCAAGCCATCACTACTAGAAGTGGTAAACAACTACAAGGACCTGTAGCACCAAAACCTCTCCATGTGGACATTGAATTGAGAAGCAAAGTGGGGGGGGGGGTGTCTCTTGAGACTCAAAAAGAAGAGACTGAAGCTGAACCAGAAAAGGAAAGGAAAGCTAAGGCAGAGCGTGTCAAGAAAGGAAAACAAGGGGTTGATGAAGCACTAAGAGAAGCCATACAGCCTACAAGGAAGGAACCTGTTTTTATTCCTCTTCCTTACAAGCCACCACTCCCATTTCCAGGAAGGATCAAGAAACAGCTAGTGGAGAAGTACACGCAACTCTTTGAGAAGCAGATAGAAAATGTGGAGATAACCATGCCCATGCTTGAAGCCTTCTTGCTTATACCTCAATATCAGAAGTTCTTGAAGGCTGCGCTTGCAAACAAGCAAAATGAGGTGCAAGGGATGGTAGTTCTAACTCATGAGGTCAGTGCCATAATACAGCAGCTTCCTCAACAACGAAGCTAGGGGATCCAGGAAGTTTCACTCTACCCTATTCCATTGGACCTCTCACATTCAACAATTGCTTGTGTGATCTTGGAGCTAGCGTGAGCCTGAGGCCTCTTACCACTGCCAAGCGCCTAGGATTCACGAGTTTTAAGCCAAGTAGAATAACTCTTGTGTTTGCTGACCGCTCTATCAGACCATCCTATTGGACTACTTGAAGACCTTCCTGTCCGAGTAGGGAGCAGTGAAATCCCTATTGACTTTGTTGTTTTGGAGCTTGATGCTGATACTAGGGACCCCTTGATACTTGGGGAGACCTTTCCTTGCCACCTCCGGAGCAGTCATAGATGTCAAAAAGGGAAAGATAGAGCTGCAATCTGGGCAAAGATATGTGTCTTAAGTTATGACATAAACGAAGTCATGAAGAAGCCCAAGATTGAAGGGCAGATCTTCAATATGGATATCATGGAAGATTTGAGAAACTGAGCTGATGGAAGAGCTGCATACAAACGATCATCTAAGCGCGGCTTTAACTAAAACACTAGGGACGTATAACGTATGGGTTTTTGAGTGAGGAAGCAGAACGATATGAGCAGCTGTTGAAGGCAAGCCAAACCAGCTATTCACCATGAGCCCTTTGTCAAGCTAAGGAGGGAAACTGTGAATTCCAGTAAGCCAAGAAAGCTAATGGAGCTGCAGTTTAACAAATCATGAGAAAATCTTGCAGAGAGAAGAAGACTGGAGCGAGCTAAAGGCACCCAAGCTGGACCTCAAACCACTTCCCAAGGGCTAAGGTAATGTATTCATTGGACCAAAAGATACCATATCCTGTGATAGTCAATGATAACCTCACTGATGATTGAAACCTGTGCTCTTGTTATAGAGCTGAGGAAGTTTAGGAGAGCCATTGGGTACTCACTTGATGATATCAAAGGCATATCTCCTAATCTTTGCACTCACAGGATTCATCTAGAGGATGAGATGAAAACTTCAATTGAACCCCAAAGGAGATTAAAACCAAACCTTAAGGAAGTTGTCAAAAAGGAAATCTTTAAAACTCCTTGATACAGGCGTGATTTACCCTATCTCAGACAGCACATGGGTCTCACCAGTCCATGTTTGTGCCTAAGAAAAGAGGAATTTACGGTTGTCAAGAATGAAAAGATGAGCTTATTCAACCTAGAACTATAACAGGACATAGGATGTGTATTGACTATAGAAAGCTGAATTCTGCCTCTAAGAAAATCACTATTCTTTACCTTTTATTGATCAAATGCTGGAAAGATTGGCAAATCACCTTTATTACTGCATTTTTAGATGGCATAGTGGTTTCCTGCAAATCCCAATTCATCCTAATGATCAGGGAAAAACCACCTTCACATGTCCTTATGAAAATTTTGCTTATAGAAGAATACCATTTGGTCTGTGTAATGGCCCCCAGCAAACCTTTCAGAGATGTGTTACTTCTATATTCTCTGACTTGCTTGAAGATAATGGTCGAAGTATTCATGGATGACCTTCAGTGTCTATGGATCTTCCTTTGGCGTCTGCTTGTCTAATCTTTGTTAGGTTTTAAAGAGATGTGAAGATATATGGTTAGTGCTAAAGTGGGAGGAAATGCCCATTTCATGGTCAATGAGGGAATTGTCTTGGGGCTACAAGAACTCTGAGAAAGAAATAGAGGTGGACAAGTCCATGATAGAAGTGATGATGCATCTGGCTCCACCAACATCAGTGAAAGGGATCAGAAGTTTCTTGGGACACGCAGTCTTCTATAGAAGGTTCATCAAAGACTTCTCCAAGATAGCAAGACCTCTCACTAGGCTGTTGTGCAAAGAGACAGAGCTTTACCTTTGATGAATGACTGCATGCAAGCTTTTCTGACCATCAAAAAGGTGCTTATGAGTGCTCCTATTGTTCAGGCACCTGTGCCATTTGAGATAATGGGTTTTGTCGACGCTAGTGATTATGCACTCTGAGATGTGCTTGGTCATAGAGTGGAACAAGAAACTACATGTTATCTACTATGGCAAGTCGCACTCTGGATTGATACTCAAACTCGGTATGCTATGACAGAGAAGGAGCTGCTAGCAGTTGTGTTCGCATTTGAGAAGTTCAGAAGCTACCTGGTCGGCTCGAAGGTACATAGTCTACACAGATCATGCAGAACTTTGCTACATTTATGCCAGGAAGGACATGAAGCCACGCTTGCTCAAGATGGATACTTTTACTTCAGGAGTTTGATCTCGAGATACTTGACAAGAAGGGAATTGAAAATGGAGTAGCTGATCATCTATCAAGATGAGGATGGAAGATCTTATTCCTATAGATGACTCCCTTCCTGAATGAGCAACTTATGGCATACGAAATGCTAAAGAGCTGGAATGAAGCAGCCGAACCTACCTTGGTACTCAGATTTCGTGAACTATCTAATTTGACCATCTCCCCAACTTCCAGAAACCTTACCACAAAGCTAAGTTCTTCAAAGACTTATCTCAACTATATTGGGATGATCCATACTTTTGTACAAGAAAGGATCAGATGGATTGTTTAGGAGATGTGTGGCAGAGAGAAGAAGCAGAAGACATCATTTTCCACTGCCATGGGTTCTGCTTACGGAGGGCATTTTGCGACATTCAAGACAGCTATAACAGACTTCAAGCAGGATTCTGGTGGCCTAGCATCTTTAGAAGATACTCATGAGTTCATCAAGAGGTGTGAAGCATGTCAAGGAAGGGGAACATAAGCAAGAGGGATGAGATGCCTTAAGAACCCAATCCTTCAAACATAGATCTTTGATGTATGGGGGATTATTTTATGAGACCCTTCCCTTCATCATATGGCAACAAGTTCATCTTATTGGCAGTTTATTATGTCTCCAAATATGGATCTAAGCTCATGCAAGTCCAATGAATGATTCCTCTGTTGTTGTGAAGCTCTTCAAGACAATAATCTTTCCAAGATTTGGTGTGCCTAGAATAGGATAGGTGATGGTGGAAGTCACTTCATTAACAAGGTCTTTGACAATCTTCTGAAGAAGCTGGAGTCAAAATACAAAGTGGCAACGCCTTATTATCCACAAACTAGTGGTCAAGTTTGAGGTCTCAAACAAAGAAATCAAAGCCATCCTAGAGAAGATAATGGGGGATTACAAGGAAAGACTGGTCTGCAAAGCTTGATGATGCGCTTTAGGCTTATAGGACTGCATTCAAAACACGAATAGGGAGATGACCTTTCAGCTTGCTGTATGGAAAAGCATGTCACCTCCCAGTAAAGCTTGAGTATAAAGCTAAGTGGGCAATCAAACTGCTCAACTATGACATCAAAAGCGCCCAAGAAAGGAGACTTATGCAACTTCATAAGCTAGAAGAGATCAGGTTGAAGTCCAATGAGATCAAAGATTTACAAAGAAAGAACTAAAGCTTTCCACGACAAGAAGATAGTCCACAAGGAGTTCAGATCAGACGGCATGGTTCTTCTTTACAACTCAAGATTAAGACTCTTTCCTGAAAAGCTCAAGTCAAGATGAAATGGACCATATAGAATCAAAGAAGCTCTTCCCTATGGAGCAACCACATTGCTGGATACTGGAGGAAAGGAATTCACAGTCAATTGGCACAGAGTCAAACCATATCTTGCCTCAGAGGTTCTGTCAATGGAGACTGATCTCAGTCTCTCTGATGTGACCGCCTAGCAAAGCAAAGGAAGTCAAGCTAAGAGACCTTAAACAAAGCACACTAGGGAGGTAATCCCATGACTATCTATGTAAATATGCTTTCCTTTTTGCTTTTAATGTGTTTGATAAGTGTTTTCAGGATGAGAAAAGTGATTAGATTGGTCAAACAAAGTTGAGAACCAAGGGATTTAAGACTCTGTTTCTGCATCGAGGTGTCATATAGAGCAAAACCTCTGCAAGACCTCCCCGATACAGTTCATCTCGAGGACGAAGGAGTCCGTACATCGAGCAGATTGCACGATGGGGTAGCACTGAGGTGTTTCATCGAGCAGAAACCTCCAGAACTCTGCTCGATGCAATCACCCCCGAAGCCCTTGTCCGTACATCGAAGAGAGTGAGTACCGTACACCGAGCAAGATGCCCGATGGAGATCACATCGAGGTGCCAGCAGCATCGACCAGAACACCAAGAGCCCACCTCGATATGGACAAACTTCTCTTAAAAATTCCAAAACTGCAAGGATGCTTCGATCATTTGAGCACCATCAACCGCCTCGACGAATGAATATCCAATCCTCCACCCCATCATACTCCAATGCAAGTACACACCTTCCTCTTCCTGTACTCTTTACACATTTTCCCTTACACTTCCTTTTTACATTATGATTTGCCTCTTTTTGAATTTATAATACACAGCGGATTGTGTATTCTAAGTGTGGGGGAGGGTTTGCCTAGACTAACATTTGACATTCTCATCACAACTGCATTTACATATAGGTAGATGATATAACAGTATAATTTGCATATTTTTGCATGTATTTAGGATAGTTTTTCATGCATTCATCTTGCATTATAGGCTAGTTTGTTCTATTTGTTGCATTTTAGGTCTTAGGTCTCTTTGCATTCGCATTTTCCATATTTCTTGCACTTTTGCATCATTATCAGGTTGTTTGGAGCACTCTGGAGTTGTGGAAGTTATGTTGACGTGAGGAGGGTCAAAACGAAGCTAGTGGACACTTGGGGAGCTCAACCATGCATGCAAAGGACCCGAGATCAACTTGCAGATCAAACAGCAGAAGGCGATCCCTGAAGACGATCGAGTGCACTGATCGATCCCAAGATCGATCTCAGGTACTTTAACCGTTTTTGGAGGGGGGGGGGGGGGGGGGGGGCATTCCAGCTGTTTGGCTATTTTGGGGATAAGGCGGCCATCACTTTCTGGACACAATTTTCAGTCTTATCTTTTCTGTTCTTCATTTTGGGCGATTAGCCATTGTTGAACTTTCGAAGCTTTTGTGTTTTAGAACTTCTTAATATTGCGTTAATTTAAGTCTTTTTCTTTTAATCAATCGTTCAATCATGTTTAGTTCATCTTTCATTGCATTTCAATCGGTTTCAATCATTAGTAGCGAGTACTTTTTCTTTGGATAAAGGGTTGAGGCGATTCAAGGGTTTAGGAGGTTTAAGTTTTGTGTTCTTTCTTGTTCTTCATTCCTTCTCTTCTAGGATCTTGGGGTCTTAAGGCTTAGAGAGTCTTGGAAAAGATCTCTATGATTCCAAGGCTGTCTTACCCTGACAGGATTCAGATATCCTAGAAAACCAGATCCTAGAGACTAATCGACCTTCTCCCAAACGCCATGGATGTAGAGGAGGTTAGTTAGGCTATTACTTGAAATCTGTTTTTTCTTGCTCTTCGATCTCTTTTTCCACCAAACGCCATGGGTTTGGAGAAGAGATTGAGGAAGTGCATCATACCGCATGCCATGGATGGTTCTTGTTATGTTTTTCAAGGCTTAGGGAAAGCTCATCATTGAGTAGATCTATGTGTTTTTCAACCAAAGCTTGAACCTTTGAACACTCCTGAATATGACCCTCGACCCTGAACCCTCTTTTAGCATTTTAAAATCTCTGTTCATCGCTCTCTTATCATATAGCTTTTGATTTCTTAGATTTTCACAAATATAATCTAGAAATATTCATCTTTGTTCATTTGAAGTCGTTTGCCTTTAAGTTGTTAGATCGATTGGGGGGGGACCATTCCAGCTGTTTGGTTATTTTGGGGATAAGGCGGCCATCACTTTCTGGACACAATTTTCAGTCTTATGTTTTCTGTTCTTCGTTTTTGGGCGATTAGCCATTGTTGAACTTTCAAAGCTTTTGTGTTTTAGAACTTCTTAATATTGCGTTAATTTAAGTCTTTTTCTTTTAATCAATCGTTCAATCATGTTTAGTTCATCTTTCATTGCATTTCAATCGGTTTCAATCATGAGTAGCGAGTACTTTTTCTTTGGGTAAAGGGTTGAGGCGATTCAAGGGTTTAGGAGGTTTAAGTTTTGTGTTCTTCTTGTTCTTCATTCCTTCTCTTCTAGGATCTTGGGGTCTTAAGGCTTAGAGAGTCTTGGAAAAGATCTCTATCATTCCAAGGCTGTCTTACCCTGACAGGATTCAGATATCCTAGAAAAACCAGATCCTAGAGACTAATCGACCTTTCTCCCAAACGCCATGGATGTAGAGGAGATTAGTTAGGCTATTACTTGAAATCTGTTTTTCTTGCTCTTCGATCTCTTTTTCCACCAAACGCCATGGGTTTGGAGAAGAGATTGAGGAAGTGCATCATACCACACGCCATGGATGGTTCTTGTTATGTTTTCAAGGCTTAGGGAAAGCTCATCATTGAGTAGATCTATGTGTTTTCAAACCAAAGCTTGAACCTTTGAACACTCCTGAATATGACCCTCGACCCTGAACCCTCTTTTAGCATTTTAAAACCTCTGTTCATCGCTCTCTTATCATAAAGCTTTTGATTTCTTAGCTTTTCACAAATATAATCTAGAAATATTCATCTTTGTTCATTTGAAGTCGTTTGCCTTTAAGTTGTTAGATCGATCTGTTTTACCCGATTTAGCTCTAGATTTTTAGTTATTAGTAGATTTGTATTTTTAATCTTCTGCTTTCTCTTAGTAGTAGTTAATCCTTTTCCAGGGATTTTAAAATAGTTTTGCATTTCATTTGGTCATTGCATTTAGTTTTCCTCAATTTTACCAATACTTTTCCCGATTTGCTTAGATTTGCTTTACACTTGCATTCCTAGTGTTCTTCCTGCTTCCTAGATTGGATTGACACCTTTACTGCTATACTACATTATTATTACAGTGGTTTGGGTTTTGATATCTCACCCAAACTGAGCTTGGACCTTTGAAACCCACGAACGTGACCCTTGACCCTAGACCCTCTTTCTTAGTATCTTAAATCGTTTAATATCATTCAATCATCATAAAGTTGTGTTCTTGTCATTCGCATACTGCATCATTCCATCAATCTAGGTTGTTTAGACGAGATCGATCGTTGTTGCTCTATCTAGTGGTCGATCACGTGGTCGATCCACTAGTCAATTTTTAATATTTAGTAGCCTTGCATTTTAAATATTATGGTTATTCCTCGTGGTAGTTAACCCTCTTCCAGGGGTTTTAAAATTTTTTAGCTTGGCATTTGACACTTGCATTTAATTTTTAGGGATTTTACCAATCATTTATCATTCTAGCTTAGCTTTGCTCATCCTTTGCATTCTTAGTGAACTTGCTACACCTAGGTGTGGATTGATATCTCTCTTGCTCACTATACTACATCTCTGTGTGCATTAGAGCTTTGATAACCTCTCTGTTGCATCTTAACACATCATTGCATCATAAGAAAAAAACTGTTATCAAATGGCGCCGTTGCCATCTTAGGGGATAGAAAGCATTAAGATTTGGGGTTTGGTAAAGACTAAGCCTTTACTTTACGTTGGTTACAGATTTCTCTATCTTCAAACTTGTGTCTTTCAGGTACATGAATCTACGCTCCAGGGGTGACAACAACTTACTCACGCCCTTGGACAATATACACCAGCTTGGACACGCAAGATCAAGAAGAGTTAGAGAGCAAGCTAGAGCCTTTGAGGAGATTATTCAGCAAGGTTCAGTGGATTTTGAAGTGATGGCTGAGCACGAACATCCAGAGGGACCTCCTCTAGCTCACGGAGCAGTGGGAAGGGGTAATGGAAACCCCCAACACACGGCTAGACCCCCACGGATCATTGGAGCGGGAGATACTCCCAACACTCATCATAATAGGTTTGGGATCACTCCTCCTCCTGTACAGAACAACAACTTCGAGATTAAGCCAGGATTCATCTCAATGGTGCAAAACAATAAGTTCCATGGGTTAGCAATGGAAGAACCCTTGGAGCATCTTGAAATCTTTGAGCAAGTGTGTGTGGTATGATAAAAATTAATGGCATATCCGAAGATGCTTTCAAGCTGCGTCTCTTTCCATTTTCTCTTGGAGACAAGGCTAGACAATGGGAGAAGACCCTTCCACAAGGCACCATTACCTCTTGGGCTGAGTGTAAGAAGGCGTTCCTCTCAATGTTCTTCTCTAGCACCAGAACAGCAAGGTTGAGAAGTGAGATCAGCGGCTTCACTCAAAGGAACAATGAGACGTTCAATGAAGCCATAGAGCAGTTCAAGGACTACACCATTCAGTGTCCTCACCACGGCTTCAGTGGAGAGACTCTCCTAAGCACAATATACCGTGGAGCTTCACCAAAGACCCGCTTGCTACTTGACACGGCTAGTAAGGGAAATTTCCTTGGTCAAGAAGTGGAAGATGGTATGGAGCTTATAGAGAACTTGGCATTGAGTGACGGCAACTATGCTGAAGACTACGACCGTGCACCAAGGGGTTCTGAGCTAGAGTCTCACAAGAAAGAGTTTAAGTCCTTGCATGAGAAGATTGACAAGCTGGTGCTGGCTAACGAGAAGCATGTTCACTTCGTTGGTGAAGCGGATGAGACCTTAGAGGAGCTTTGAGTTGAGTCAAGAAGAAGCCAATTGGGTGGCGGGTCCGAACAACTACAAACCTCAAGGGTATTCACAAGGCTACCAGCAGAACAACAATCTCTCCTATAGAAGCACCAATGTGGAGAACCCTAAAGATCAAGTGTACCCTGCTCAGCAAGCAAAGCCATTTGTGCCCTACAACAAAGTTTTTCAGCCGAGTGGTGGTTATCAAGGTCAGCGGCAAGGTAACTTTCAGGGACAGCAACAGAAGCAAGGGAACAAACCTTATACTCCTATGTACCCTCCTGGCTTTGTTCCTAAACAACAAATGCAACCCCAACAAGTTGATCCTGTACAAGCCATGTTTCAGCAGTTGCTTCAAGGGCAAGCTTCAACAAACCAGATGTTCGCCGAGATGAACAAACCGTTTAGACTCCTCTCTCACTGATGTCTCTACTCAGATAACAACTCTAAACCACAAGATGAAGCAGTTAGAGAAGGGTAAAGCAAGTACAAGTGGTCAAAGTAGTCTACCGGGAAAGTGTAAGCAAAATCCCAAGGAATACACCAATGCTATCACACTAAGAAGTGGGAAAGAGCTTCCACCGAGGGTTGCGCCTAAGGACCTTTTGGTTCAAGAGGGGAGGTAAGCCATCGGCTGATGATGAGATCAACTTCCACAACGTGTGGATAAAGAGGCTAACAAAGGGTAAAGAAGCAGCTGTAAAGAAGCAAGTGGAGAAAGCAACCGAGGAGAAGAATGAGTACATATCCACGCCTTATGTTCCTAAGCTTCCTTTTGCTGGTCGCTTCAAGAAACAGCTCATAGAGAAGCATAGGCTCTTGTTTGAGAAGCATCTAAAGTATGTAGAGATCAAGCTACCTCTCGTGGATTGCCTTGCCATGATGCCAAAATGTGCAAAAATTTTCAAAGACACGCTTGCAAAGAAGAATAAGGAAAGCAAGGAAGTGCTGCTGCTTAGTGAAGAGCGTAGCGCGATTATACACAAGGAGATAGTCCCCAAGAAGTTAGGAGATCCAGGAAGCTTCACTATACCATGTGCTCTCGGTCCGTTGACGTTTCAGAGCTGTTTATGCGATCTTAGTGCTAGTATAAATCTGATGCCCCAGTCCATAGCAAAGAAGCTAGGTTTCACACGGTTCAAAGACAGTAGAATCTCATTGGTGCTAGCCGACAGAAGGGTGAGGTTACCCGTAGGTTTGCTTGAGGATGTACCAGTGAGGGTCAGTGGTGTAAACATGCCTACAGACTTCGTTGTGCTTGAAATAGATGAAGAACCTAAGGATCCGCCCATTCTTGGTTGGCCATTCCTTGCAACCGCCAGAGCAATCATCGATGTCAAGAATGGGAAGATAGCTCTACACTTGGGCAAGGATATAAGGCTGGATTTTGATATCAACGAGGTCCTGAAGAAGCCCACCATAGAAGGACAAGCATTCTACATAGAGACATTGAATGCTTTGGCGGATGAACAGCTAGAAGAGCTTGCACAAGAGGATCTCTTGAAGCTGGCATTGACTAAGGAGAGAGGAGAGTACGGTTTTGTGGATCAGAGGACTCAGGAATACGTAAATCTCCTTGATTCTAGGAAAGTTGTGCTAGAAGATGAAGGCGGATGCCTAAAGATCGATCAGGCAATCGAGAAGATCACTCAATCCAAGTCAGCAATCGACAAGAAGATCAAGGATACTGGTCCATCCAGAGAAGAGAACGATTCAGATGCTCGATCCACTACTCGATCCCATCTAAATCGAGTGAGTGATCGATCTGAGAGCAGTCGATCCAGAAAAAAAAATCGATGAGAAGATCGAGGGAAGTCAATCGACCAGTTCAAAGAATGAGAGGGGGACTCGATCTCCTGCTCTCGATCCCATCAAATCGAGTAGGAGAATCGAGTGAAGTTGCTCGATCCGGACCAGAACGAGTGCAAGATCGACTGGAAGACTCGATCTCGGAGGGCACAACGGTTCAAGAAAGCAGTCTTTTGGGTCATGTCTCGGTTCTAAGGAGGCTACTGAGGATGGGAACGTCAATAGGAGCCACGAGGAGGACTGGAGCGAGCTGCTAGCCCCAAAGGTGGACCTAAAGGTGCTCCCAAAAGGCTAAGGTATGCTTTCTTAGGGCTTAATGAAACTTATCCCGTGATTGTGAATGAGAACTTAAGTGATGATGAGTTGCACTGGCTCCTAGCTGAGCTGAGAAAGTATAGGAAGGGCCATTGGGTACTCTCTAAGTGACATCAAGGGCCTTTCACCAATGCTTTGCACTCATATGATTCACTTGGATAATGAGAACGCCTCTTCTATAGAACACCAAAGGCGTTTGAATCCGAATTTAAAAGAGGTTGTTAAGAAAGAGATTCTTAAGCTGTTAGGGGCTGACGTGATCTATCCCATAAGTGACAGCACGTGGGTTTCTCCCGTACACGTGGTGCCTAAGAATGGAGGGATCACGGTCATTAAGAATGATAAATATGAGCTTATACCTAATAGGACTATTACAGGACACCGTATGTGTATTGACTATATGAAGCTTAATCTTGCTACTAGAAAGGATCATTTTCCCTTACATTTTATTGATCAAATGCTTGAGAGGCTTGCTAATCATCCCCTACTATTGCTTTCTTGATGGATATAGTGGTTTCTTTCAAATACCAATCCATCCAAACGATCAAGAGAAGACGACCTTATTTGGTGGTGCACCACTTTTTTACATGGCCTTATGGCACCTTCGCGTATCGAAGGATGCCATTCGGGTTGTGTAACGCACCGGCAACGTTTCAGCGGTGTATGATGTCGATCTTCTCTGATCTAATAGAGGAGATGGTAGAAGTGTTTATGGATGCCTTCTCTGTATATGGTGCGTCTTTTTCTGCGTGTTTGTTGAATCTTTTGCAAGGTACTAAAGCATTGTGAAGAGACGAATCTGGTGCTTAACTGGGAGAAGTATCACTTCATGGTGAAGGAAGGGATCGTGCTTGGCCACAAGATATCAGAGAAAGGCATAGAGGTTGACAAAGCCAAGGTTGAGGTCATGACTAGTCTTGAGCCGCCGGTTAATATCAAAGGGGTGAGGAGTTTCCTAGGCCATGCTGGCTTCTACAGGCGCTTCATCAAGATTTTTCCAAGATTGCACGCCCTCTCACACGGCTGTTGTGTAAGGAAGCTGACTTTATGTTTGATGAGGATTGCCTTCATGCTTTAGTGACCATCAAGGAAGCTCTAGTATCCGCGCCTATAGTGCAAGCACCGGACTGGACTCTACCATTCGAGATAATGTGTGACGCGAGCTACTACGCTGTGGGAGCTGTTCTTGGTCAGAGGAAAGACAAGCGGCTGCATGTGATTTACTATGCTTCACGTACCTTGGATGACATGCAAGGCAGATACACTACGACTGAGAAGGAGTTGCTGGCAGTTGTATTCGCCTTTGAGAAGTTCAGGTCATACCTCGTAGGCTCCAAGCCATCGTCTACACAGATCATGCGGCTCTGAGGTACATCTATTCCAAGAAAGACACTAAACCGAGACTCTTGAGATGGATCCTTTTGCTCCAAGAATTCGATATGGAAATCAAGGACAAGAAAGGGATAGAGAACGGTGTTGCTGATCACCTCTCTAGGATGAGAATTAATGAGTCTCTGCCCTTAGATGATTCGCTCCCAGAAAAAAAAATCATGATGATCACTACGGCTGTTTGTGGAAGGCTAGAAGGGCAGTTTGAAGAGGTTCTGAGTTTTCAAAGAAGAAGACTTGCCTTGGTATGCTGACATAGTAAACTACATGGCATGTGGAGAGGAGCTTTGTCATCTTGACAACTATCACAAGAAGAAGTTCATGAGAGACGTAGGCCACTACTTTTGGGATGAGCCTTACTTGTACAAGAGGGGCATGGACAGTTTATTCAGGAGGTGTGTAACAAAGGAAGAAGCTAAGGACATTCTCCTTCACTGCCATGGCTCTTCATACGGCGGTCACTTTGCCTCATTCAAGACCGCTATCTGGTGGCCGTCTATCTTCAAAGACGCCCATGAGTTTGTGAAGAGTTGTGAAGCTTGTCAACGAGCAGGGAACATTACGAAGAGGAACGATATGCCTCCGGTTCCTATCTTTGAGGAAGACGTTTTTGATGCATGGGGCATGGATTTCATGGGACCGTTTCTTTCTTCTTACGGCAAACAAGTTCATTTTGGTGGCTGTTGACTACGTTTCTAAATGGGTTGAGGCCATTGCTTCTCCTACAAACGACTCTAAGGTGGTGATAAATCTCTTCAAAACCGTCATATTTCCACGATTTGGAGTCCCCAAGGTTGTAATCAGTGACGGTGGTAGCCATTTCATCAACAAGTTGTTTGAAGGACTTCTACGGAAATAAAGTGTGAAGAACAAGGTGGCTACACCGTATCACCCTCAAACGAGTGGGCAAGTGGAGGTCTCTAACTGACATATCAAAGCCATACTCGAGAGGACAGTGGGTACTACTCGGAAGGATTGGGCAACTAAGCTAGACGACGCTTTGTGGTCTTACCGGACTGCTTTCAAAACGCCCATTGGTACTACTCCTTTCACTCTTCTCTACGGCAAAGGATGTCACCTCCCCGTTGAGCTGGAACATAGAGCATTGTGGGCAGTGAAGCAGCTGAATTTTGATCTAAAGACAGCTCAGGAGAAGCGCCTTATTCAGTTACATGAGCTTGATGAGCTACGGTTGGACGCATACGAAAGTGCTTGGATATACAAGGAGCGTACTAAGGCAGCTCATGACAAAAAGCTGGTTCACAAAGAGCTTAAGGAAGGCAGTTTGGTATTGCTCTACAACTCGAGGTTGAAGCTCTTTCCAGGAAAGCTGAAGTCAGGGTGGTGCGGACCCTTTGAGATCAAGGAGGTATTGCCCGATGGAGCTGTTACGTTGGTTGGCAAGAGTGGGAATGCATTCACAGAGAACAGACACAGAGTGAAGCCATACATGGTCAGTGCATTCAACAAGGAGAGCACTTCAATGCTTCTTTAAGACCAGCCATCTGCCTAAACCAAGTAAAGTCTAGCTAAAGACGTTAAAGAAAGCACACTTGGGAGGCATTCCCATGTCTATCTTGTATATATGTTTGCTTTCTTTCTCTTTCAGTTTTATGTTTTTGTCTGCTGAGTGTGTAGGAAAAGGTATAAGGGATTGCAGGCCATGATCTTAGATCAAAAAGGAGTAAGAAGGGGCGAATATAGGCTAGAGATCGAGTGCTAGATCGACTCATCCTGGCTCGATCTTTGCTAGATCGAGCTGGTTAATCGAGAGGAGTCAGTCGATCTAGACGAGATCTAGTAGACAAATCGAGTGGAACGGTCGATCATGAGAGGACAATCCGCCAATGCGTTCAGCTTGAGAAGCGAACGAGGTGTAGATCGACCGAGACACTCGATCCTTGAAAATATATCGAGTAGTCTACTCGATCTGCCATTCGATCTCAGCCAAATCGACCCCCATATCGATCAAGGAAATCGATCCAAGGAATACAGCCTAATTGACCAAAAGTCAAGGAACGAGAGAATCTAATTGATCCAAGACTCGATTCTAATCCAATCGAGTCACTGATCGATCAAACCTCTCGATCCAGCCAACATGGGCATGAGATCGAGTCCTAGATCGACCAAAAGGACTCGATCTCGTGCCGAGGTAACAAATATTTTTCCCTCCCTTTTTCTTTTCCCTCTCTTTTTGATTTTGAATGGTGGTCAAGGCAAGCATCTTTGACCACGAAAGATGTGCCTTGACCACGCCTTTTGTCAGAAAACCGCTTTTCTCACCCATGGTTTTGGATTTTCTTGGCCTTTATGTTCTCACCAACTTCACACTCTCTCATTTCTGTATTTGCGAATTCTAAATCGAGAGAGAGTGCTATTTTTCTTTTCCTAAAGGTCATTAGCTTCTGTTTTCAATCCTGCAAAGGTATTTTCAGATTTTTAATTAAAATCTTTTCAAAAATACTTTAATAATCGCATGGTTGATTTAAGTTGCTAGATATTTTAACAAATTTTTTAAAAAGTAGCTAAAAATCAGGAAATTATCTAGATTTAATCTCATCTCTAGATTGTCTTTTCCTTTAAATAGTTACAATTTTTATAAATCTCCCAAAAATCTAGGTATTAGTTGAGAATTTCTCTCCCTTCCTTGTGTTTTCTTTGTATTCGCCGCCTACTCTAACTCTCTCTTCCGAGAATCACCTTTCAGGCACCAATTGCACCTAAGAGAACCAGAGAAGAGGATACACAAAGAGAAGAAGAGCAACAAGTGGTTCAAGAGGAAGGAGCTCAACAAGTTCAAGAGGAAGAACCTCAACAAGATGACGAGAGGATCCGTTGGACTAAGGAGGAAAAGTCAGCGAAGAAAAGGCTAGAGAGGCTGCGCTTTGAGCCTACCAAGTTTGCAAGTAGAGACTTGTTGGCAAGATTGGGTCTTCTAGAAGATTTTGACTCTCTTCTCCAAGACATGGGGCTAGCATGCCTTTCAAGGATGGATTGCCCAACATATCCGCAAGTCACCTTGGATTTCCTCTCCACCTTGGCGTTTTCCTTTGAGAATCCGAGTCTCCCCTGTCCTTCACACAAGGTCATCTCACCTTCAAGGTCAAGAAGTGATCTTATCACCTTTCCATTGAAGAGCTTTGCCAAGCATATGGACTCAACACCGCGGCTAAGCAAGTGGAGTTTCCCCCTCTCAAGAACGCGAGCATCATATGGGACGTGCTTTGTGATGAAGAATACAAAGCCAACACGGCTAAGATCAAGAAAGTGAGGAATCCCATCCTGAGGTACACTCTCAAGCTGTTAGCAAACACTTTCAGCGGGTGGGCCATGTCTCCTACAGTGACAAAGACCGAGTTATGCTTCCTTTTCCAAGGAATCAAAAGGATACTCTGCAGCAGCGAAGAACAGAACCACGATCCGCTGCAAGATGACCTAGGGAATGATGTTAACTACTGGTGTATTCTAGCTTCCTCCTTGGTGAAGTACAAAGCATACGCTCTGAGGTGCAAGGCGAATTCAGCATACATTGGAGGTTTCCTCACGTCACTCTTTATCCAAGCCGGTGTACCTCTACAACGCTTCGAGCCTTGCGCGGATAGAGCATTCATGGACGAGACCTACATGCGCAATACAGATAGCTTGGGACATACGCCAGCTCCAAGATTCTTTGCTTATCTGTTCTACAATGAGGAAAAGAAGAAGAGCGTGTGCATCTTACCCAACGTTGATGAGACACACTTGGATAGCATCGGTACAATCGAGTTTTGCCCGATCCACGAAGAGTGCTACGCTCCACTTGGTGCAACCATAATGCCTATTCAGTCCGTGCGTGAGCAGTCAGAGTCGCCACCCTCAGATGGCGCAATGCCAGCCCACTTTGAGCTTCCCCGGATGGACTTTGAACCGCGGACCAAGGCGGAGAAGTTTCTTGCTTCGGTGGTGGAGGTGCAGTGAAAGATAAATAAGTGGCATGGGAAGATAATCAAAAAGCTTGCCAAGAAAGTCAAGGCGCTTCAAGGGAGCTCATCCGCGAAGTCTAAGCAGTCCATGAGTGTAGAGGTCGAGCAGCCCGGGAAGAGGAGGAGATCGACTGGCGGTGTTGTCATCCGTGAACCTCAAGGCAGCACGGAACAAGCACGTCATTCCGTCCATGGTTTCCCGACCGCAGATAAAGGTAAAGACATAGCACGACACTCCTCTAGCAAGAGCAGCTCCGCTGGAACATCCTCAAGTTCCAGCCGAGTTTAGCTCCGAGGTACCAACAACTGAGCCTTGTATATACTGCTCATATTTTCTTTGTTTTTGCTTAGGTTTTTGAACTCTCTCGAATTTGTTTGCCACCGAGACGGTGTCATTCAAGTTTGGGGGAGTGTGTGTGTGTTATTTGACATGTTTATTTTGCTCTTATTTTCTATTTTGCATCCCTTGAGTCTTGCATTACATTTCATTACATCTAAGGCATAGAAAAGAACAAGAAAATTGGTAAAATATTTAAAAATTTAAAAAAAAACAATTCATGTAGTTGCATTCACTTTGTTAAACATTTTAGGATTGAGTCTAGAATTTCTAAGCATCTAGCTTGTTTACATTTGCATAAGGGGTTAAAGTTTTCTTAAAAAGGTGTTTTAAGCTCATGAATTGTTTCAATACCCTAGTTAGTAGTTGTTTGATGCTTTGCTCACGCTTTGAAAGTAAGTCTTTACCATGCTTGGATCACTTGTTTTTGATTTTTGTGGCTTGACTTGAACATTCATGATTTGAAACTTGTCCTAATAAGTGAAAACCCTAATCTGATTTTTTAAATATCATTCTTATGCATTTGAAAATGAACACATGGATCTTATAAATATTTAGGCTCTCTTCCTCGTTTTACCACTCTTTGTGAGCCTAAGTATAACTCTCACCATTACCCTTACCTTTCTTTCAAGCCAAGTATTCTTGTGTGACATCATTGTGAGGCCTCTTTTCGATTTGAACTTAGCATAACGTGTTACGCTTAGGCGACATGATTAGGTTCTCATTTGATTGCTAGCTTTGCCTTTTGAAGCTAGTTTTAGTCTTAGGATAGGTTTGGGGTTCATATGGGGTGTTTATATGCTTTCGGTTTCAAAGGTTTTGGTGATTGAAGTGAATAAAAGGTTTTAAGTGAAAGGCTTTGTTTTCAAAAATAAAATGCTCTAAGTATTTCAGAAGATAGCTCTCAAGTAAAAGTGTAAAAAGAAAAAGAAAAGAAAAGAGCCTAAGTGCCAAAATAAAAGAAAAGAAAAGAAAAGAAAAGAGTAGAGAGCTATCCATAGAGAGAAAAACAAAAAGTAAGGAGCTAAAAAAAAAAAACAAATTTCAGCCTCTTCACTAGCCTAAAGAGTAAAGATGTTCTCTATTTTGATTTGGGGTTTGCTACTAAGCTAATGCTTTGTTGATAAGGGTAGTATCTAAGAGGGTGAGTGAGCTTAAAAGAAAAGAAATGAGAGGAGTTTTTTAGGATGATTGATTAGCGTGTATGGGTAGATGAGAATCTGATCATGTATGCACCCAATTGCCTTTACCTTTAGCATTATGCAATAAAGTTCATACCATTCTTGAGAAAAACCCTTTGCATTATAAAAACCCTTTTAAATGAGATCATTCTATGCTCATAGCCTTTGCCCTTAACCAATTGTGTTTTGCTTTACAGTGTATAAGTTTTGATTCGCCAGTTTGATCATTAATGGATGTTGAAGGATGAGATTCTTTCATTGTTTGGAATAGGAGAGTCATGATTTGAAATTCATTGTGTGATGAGTATGGCTAAGTTCTTCGGAGTATGAGCATGTGCATTGCATCTTAGAATTAAGAACTAGGACATTGAGATTGATTCATTTGAAAGACACATTTGCAAGAAGCTTAAATCCCCGTTTTTGAAACCTCTCTCCCTTCTTAAATTTTGTTCGCTTGAGGGCACGCAAAAGGCAAGTTTGGGGGAGTTGTTATTTGCTGCATATTTCGTGTGTTTTGCATACATATAAGATAGTTTCTTATGCATTTACCATGCCACTTTAGGCTAGTTTTGCATCGTTTTAGGTCCTAGAGCACTTTTGCATTAGCATTTGCATATTTTCTTGCATTATGTATCACATTCAGGTTATTTTCGGATACTTTGGAGCTTTGGAGAATTCGTGGGTGTGCCAAGGCTCGTGAGCAAAGTCGTGGACGCTTGGAGAACTCAGGAGTGCTTGCTAAGGACCTGAGATCGAGTGGCAGATCGAGCACGGCAGGTCGATCCAGAGGAGATCGACCAGAAGATCGAGTAATCAAGTCAATGCAAGGGAATGAAACAAGAGACCAAGATTGAGTGTGAGATCGATCTGAAGTACGGACGTAAATGACGCCATGCAGATCGAGGACCGGATCGAGCTTCCAACCCGATCAGCACAAGATCGACTCATAGATTGACTAGAGCCATCCGATCCAAGACGAAGATCGAGAGCCAGATCGAGCTCCGTGCTCGATCCCAGACTAATCTTATCCGTCCAGCTGGCTTTGGAGCGTAGCGAAAGGGGGGACCATTTGCGGTTTGGCCATTTTTGGCAAAAGGCAACGATCCCTTTCATTATCTCCATTCTGTCTTCTACCTTTTTTTCTCTCTCTCGTTTTTGGGAGGCGATTCTCCGCCATTGTAGACTTTCGAAGCTTTTCTTGCATTTTAACTTTTGAATATTGAACCTTTTGCCTTAATCTTTGTTAATCATGCTTAATAGATCGTCTTTTATGCTTTTCATCGGTTTTTCTTTATGAATTGCGAGTAGTCTTTTTTTTGGGTTTTGGGGTTGGGGCGATTCGAAAGGGTTGAAAAGGTTAAAGCTTTGTATTTTTCTCGTTCTTCATCGCCTTCTTTTCTAGGATTTGAGCACTTAAGGCTTAGAGACTCTCACGCCAAGATCTCTATGATCAGAGGGATATATTACCTTGACAGGATTCAGATGTCCTGGAGAAAATCAAATCCTAGAGGCTAATCCTTCCTTTCCCACATGCCATGGTTGTTTAGGGGATTAGTTAGGCTGTTTGTTTGAAATCTATGTTTTATGCCCTCCAATCTCTTTTTCCACCAAACGCCATGGGTTTGGAGAAGAGAATGAAGGAGTGATCCATACCACACAAGATGGATGGATCTTGTTTTGTTTTCAAGGCCTAGAGAACCTCTCAAGGAGAGTAGATCTAATGTTTTCAAAATGAGCTTTGACCTTTGAAACCCACGAACGTGACCCTTGACCCTAGACCCTCTTTCTTAGTATCTTATATCGTTTAATATCATCCAATCATTATAAAGTTATGTTCTTGTCATTCCCATACTGCATCATTCCATCATTCTAGGATGTTTAGACGAGATCGATCGTTGTTGCTCTATCTAGTGGTCAATCCCGTGGTCGATCCACTAGTCGATTTTTAATAATTAGTAGCCTTGCATTTTAAATATTCCGCTTGTTCCTCGTGGTAGTTAACCCTCTTTCAGGGGTTTTAAAATTGTTTAGCTTGGCATTTGACACTTGCATTTAGTTTTAGGGATTTTACCAATCATTTATCATTCTAGCTTAGCTTTGCTCATCCATTGCATTCTTAGTGAACTTGCTACCCCTAGGTGTGGATTGATATCTCTCTTGCTCACTATACTACATCTCTGTTGCATTAGAGCTTTGATAACCTCTCTGTTGCATCTTGACACATCATTGCATCATAAGAAAAACTGTTATCAGGATCCGCTTATATTTGGAAGACCATTCCTTGCAACCGTCGGAGCAATCATTGATGTCAAGAACGGGAAGATAGCTCTGCACCTTGGCAAAGACATCAAGCTGGATTTTGATATCAATGAGGTCCTGAAGATGCTGACCATTGGATGCTTTTGCAGATGAATTGCTAGAAGAGTTGGCACAAGAGGATCACTTGAAGGTAGCTTTGACGAAAGAGAAAGGGGAGTACAGTTTCTTAAGTCAGAAGACCTAAGAGTATGTCAATCTCCTTGATTCTAAAAGAGTTTTCAAAGAAAATGAAGGCGGATGCCTAGAGATCGATCAGAAAATCGAGAAAATCACTCGATCCAGGACAGCAATCGACAAGAAAATCGGGAAGGCTGGTCGATCCATAGAAGAGAACGATGAGAAGATCGAGAGAAGCCAATCGATCAGTTCAGGGAACGAGTCAGGGGACTCGATCTCCTGCTCGATCCATATCAAATCGAGTAGGTGAATCGAGTGAAGCTGCTCGATCCGGACCAGAACGAGTGGAAGATCGACTGGATGACTCGATCTCTGAGGGGACAACGGTTCAAGATTGCAGTCTTAAGGCTCATGTCTCGGATTTTAAGGAGGCTACTGAGGACGGGAACGTCAACACAAGCCACGAGGAAGACTGGATTGAGCTGCTAGCCCTAAAGGTGGACCTAAAGGAGCTCCCAAAAGGGCGAAGGTATGCTTTTCTTAGGGCTTAATGATACTTATCCCGTGATTGTGAATGAGAATCTGAGTGATGATGAGTTGCACTCGCTCCTAAATGAGCTGAGAAAGTATAGGAAGGCCATTGGGTACTCTCTAAGTGACATCAAGGGCCTTTCACCAATGCTTTGCACTCATAGGATTCACTTAGATAATGAAAACTCTTCTTCTACTGAACATCAAAGGCGCTTAAACCCGAATTTGAAAGAAGTAGTTAAGAAAGAGATTTTGAAATTGTTAGAGGCTGACGTGATCTACCCCATCAGTGACAGCATGTGGGTGTCTCCTCTCCACGTGGTGCCTAAGAAGGGGGGGATCACAGTCATTAGGAATGAACAAGATGAATTAATACCTACTAGGAATATAACTGACACCGTATGTGTATAGACTATAGGAAGCTCAAGTCTGCTACTAGAAAGGATCATTTTCCACTTCCTTTTATTGATCAAATATTAGAGAGGCTTGCTAATCATCCTTACTATTGCTTTCTTGATGGTTATAGTGGATTCTTTCAAATACCAATCCATCCTAACGATTAAGAAGAGGACATTTACATGCCCTTATGGTACCTTCGCGTATCGAAGGATGCCATTCGAATTGTGTAATGCACCCGCAACATTTCAGCGGTGTATAATGTCGATCTTCTCTGATCTTATAGAGGAGATGGTAGAAGTGTTATCGACGACTTCTCTGTATATGGTGCGTCTTTTTCTGCTTGTTTGTTGAATCTTTGCAAGGTACTTAAGCGTTGTGAGGAGACAAACCTAGTGCTTAACTGGGAGAGGTGCCAATTCATGGTGAAAGAAGGGATCATGCTTGGCCACAATATATCAGAGAAAGGGATAGAGGTTGATAAAGCTAAGGTTGAGGTCATGATGAGTCTTGAGCTGCAGGTTAATGTCAAGGGTATAAGGAGTTTCCTAGGTCACGCGGGCTTCTACAGGAGATTCATAAAAGATTTCTCCAAGATAGCTAGACCCCTCACGCGGCTGTTGTGCAAAGAAGCTGAGTTTGTGTTTGATGAGGATTTTCTTCATGTTTTCAAGACTATCAAAGAGGCTCTTGTATCAGCGCCAATAGTACAAGCACCGGACTCGAGTCTACCGTTTGAAATTATGTGCGACGCGAGTGACTACGCCATAGGAGCTGTTCTTGGTCAGAGGAAAGACAAGCGGTTGCATGTTATCTACTACGCCAGTCGTACCTTGGATGACACGCAAGTGAGATATGCTACAACCGAGAAGGAGCTGCTGGCCGTTGTGTTTGCTTTTGAGAAGTTCAGGTCGTATTTGGTTGGCTCCAAGGTTGTTGTGTACACGGATCATGCTGCTTTGAGGTATATATACTCGAAGAAAGACACCAAGCCGAGGCTCTTAAGGTGGATTCTCCTTCTACAAGAGTTTGATATGGAGATAAAAGACAAGAAGGGAATAGAGAATGGTGTTGCTGATCACCTCTCTTGGATGAGAATCAACGAAGCTTTGCCATTAGACGATTCACTTCCTGAAGAGCAGCTCATGATGATCACCACAGCGGTATGTGAGAAGCTTGAAGATAAGTTTGAAGAGGTTTTGAGTTTCAAAGAAGAAGACTTGCCTTGGTACGCTGACATAGTAAACCACTTAGCATCTGGAGAGGAGCCTTCTCAACTTGATCATTATCACAAGAAGAAGTTCATGAGAGACATCTCTCATTACTTTTGGGACGAGCCATACTTGTACAAAAAAGGAGTGGATAGCTTATATAAGAGGTGTGTAACAAGGGAAGAGGCTAAGGATATTCTCCTACATTGCCACGGCTCTTCATATGGTGGTCATTTCACTTCTTTCAAGACCACTACAAAGGTGTTACAAGCCGGCTTTTTGATAACAAGTTTTTTATATGTGATGTTTGTATCAAAGCCCAAATGCAACCCTGAGATGTAGTATAGTATGCAAGTGAGTGTCAATCCACACCTAGGAGCTAGAAAGTGCAATGAGAATGCAAGGACCGAGTAAAGCTAGGCAAATGATGAATGGTTTTGTAAAAATCCTAAAAACTAGATGCAAGGACTAAATGTAAAGCAAAACTATTTTAAAAATACCAGGAAACGAATGAACTACCACGAGGAATAAACAGAATGATTAAAATGCAAAGCTATTAATTTATAAAAGTCGACTAGTGGATCGACCACAAGATCGACCACTAGATCGACCAACAACGATCGATCTCGTCTAAATGTTTAACAGAAACGAATCTAATGACCTGGATGCCAACAGATAGCAAGCGAATGATTAACAGAGATGAAAGAATACTAAGAAAGAGGGTCCAGGGTTGAGATTCATGTTCAAGGGTCTCAAAGGTCCAAGCTTGGTTTGAAAACTCTAGATCTACTCACTTTGTGAGATTTTCAGAGATGCGATTTCCGCCTAAACTACCATGGCGTTTGGGAAAGGGTAACTAGTCTCTAGGATGCGATTTTCAGAGATCTCTGGATCCTGTCAAGGTAAGAGGCCTCTCTGATCATAAAGATCTTGGCGTGAGAGTCTTTAAGCCTCAAAAACTCGACATCCTAGAAGAGAAAGCCATGAAGAACAAGAAAACACCAAACTTGAAAACCTTTTCGACCCCTTTGAATCTTCTCAACCCCAAAACCCGAATAAACTACTCACTACACATAAGGTAAACCAAGCAAAGCATAAACGATGAAACGATAAACATGAAGAACGATGGATTTAAACTTAAACGATTCAAAGATTCAAGAACAAAGCTTCAAAGTCTAAAAATGGTGAAATCGCCTTCGAACAGAGAGAAAAAGATGAAAATGATAAAGTGAAAAACGTGTGTGAGAAAGCATGATCGCCGCCTTCCCGAAATAGGCCAAACAGCTCGATGGTCGCCCCTCGCTAGCGGCCAAAAATGGTTAAAGAGCACTGAGATCGACCTCGAGATCGAGCATCTCGCTCGATCATCTTTGGACATCGCGGCTTCAACTCGATCTGTGTCTCGATCTTCTTCGGTGGATCGAGCGCTTCGTTCGATCTTGGAGTCGACCTTCGGAGGATCGAGTGGTGGACTCGATCCAGCTCTCGCTCTGCATGGCGTCATTCACGTCTGTACTCCTTGATCGATCGCTTCACTCGATCTCTGTCTCGATCAGTTTCCTTGGATCGGATAGAACACTCGATCTTCTGGTCGATCTCATCTAGATCGACCGGCCATGCTCGATCCGCTTCTCGATCTCTGGTCCTTAGCAAGCATTCCTGAATTCTCCATGTCCCATGAACCTCCTCACGAGCCTCAGCACGTCCATGTACCCTCCAAGATTCCAAAGTAGCCGAAAATAACCTGTATGCGATGCAAAATGCGAGACACATGCATATGCTGGTGCAAGAACACTCTAGGACCTAAAGTGATGCAAACTAACCTAAAGTGCAATGTATATGTGAGAGAAACTAACTTATATGTATGCAAAATACATGGAATATGCAGCTATATCAACTTCCCTAAACTTACCTTTTGCTTGCCCTCAAGCAAACAAAATTTAAGAAGGGAGAGAGGTTTTAAAACAAACGGGGGTTTAAGCTTCTTGCAAATGTATTTTTCAAATGAATCAATCTCAACGTCCTAGTTACTAGTTCTAAAATGCAATGCACACACTCATACTCCAAAGAACTTAGCCATACTCATCGCACAAAGAATTTCAAATCATGACTCTCCTATTCCAAACAATCAAAGAAACTCATCCTTTAACATTCATTAACGACCGAACCATGAATCAAACTTATGCACTTTAAAGCAAAACACATTTGGCTAAGGGTAAAGGCTATGAGCATAGAATGATCTCATTTTAAAGAGGGTTTATTTTAAGCACGATTTCTCTCAAAAGTGGTAAGAACTTTATGCATAATGCTAAAGGTAAAGGCAATTGATGCACACATGATCAGATTCTCATCTACCCATGCAAGCTAACAATGATCCTAAAACCCCTCTCATTTTTTTTCTTTTTAGCTCACTCACCCTCCTAAAATCTACCCTTATCTCCAAAGCAAAAGCTTAGCAAACCCCAAATCAAAATAGAAAACATCTTAACTTTTTTAGGCTAGTGAAAATGTTTGAAAATATTAAGCTCTTTATTTCTTTCTTATTGATAGCTCTCTTATTTTTTTCTTTCTTTTTCTTTTCTTTTTATTTTGACGCTTAGGCTCTTTTCTTCTTCTTAACTTCTGAAATTATTAGAGCATTATACATTTTAAACACAAAACCTTTCACTTGAAACCTTTTATTCACTTCAAATACCAAACTCTTTTGAAACCAAAAGCATATAAACATGAAAGCAACCCCATTGATCCCCCAAACTTATCCTAAGCCTACATCTAGCTTCAAAATGCAAAGCTAGCAATCATATGAGAACCTAATCATGTCGCCTAAACGTAACACGTTATGCTAAGTTCAAACCGAAAGAGGCCTCACAAAGATGTCACACACGAAAAATTGGCTTCAAAGAAAGGTAAGAGTCAAGGCGGGAGTTCTACTTAGGCTCAGGAAGAGTGGTAAAAGGAAGAAGAGAGCCTAAATATTTTTAAGATCCATGTGTTCATTTTCAAATGCATATGAATGATATTTAAAAATTTAAATTAGGGTTCTCACTTATTAGGACAAGTTTCAAATCATGAGAGTTCAATTCAAGTCACGAAAATCAAAACAAGTGATCCAAGCATGGTAAGAACTTATTTTCAAAGCGTGAGTAAAGCATTAGAGAACTACTAACTAGGATATTGAAACCATTCATAAGCTTAAAACACATTTTTAGGAAAACTTTAACCCCTTATGCAAATGTAAGCAACCTAGATGCTTAAAAATTCTAGACTCAATCCTAAAATGTTTAACAAGATGAATGCAACTACATGAATGTTTTTGAAATTTTTTTTAAAAAATTTTACCAATTTTTTCCTTTTCTTTTCTATGCCTTAGATGCATGCAAGACTCAAGAGATGCAAAGATAAAATAAGAGCAAAATAAAGGTTACACTCCTATGTTTCCTCCCAGTTTCATGCCTCAACAGCAACAAGCCCCACCGCCTCCTCAAGATCCGGTTCAAGCGATGTTTCAACAGTTGCTTCAAGGTCAAGCTTCTACAAATCAGAAGTTTGTTGAGATGAACAACTGGCTAGATTCCTCTCTTACTGATGTCTCTACACAGATCATCAATCTGAACAACAAGATCAAGCAGTTAGAGAAAGGGAACGCTAGTACAAGCGGTCAAAACAGCTTACCGGGCAAGTGTGAGCAGAATCCCAAAGAGTATGCAAACGCTATAACCTTGAGGAGTGGTAAAGAGCTTCCGCCGAGAGTTGCACCTAATGCCAATGAAGACATTGTAGTCCAAGAGGGGGAGGGTAAGCTTTCAGCTGATGAAGAAATCACCTTTGATAATGTGTGGATTGAGAGGCCAAGGAAAGGCTAAGAAGTTGTTCTAGAAAAGAAGGTAGAGGAGGTGAGCAAAGAGAAAGATGCATTTGTTCCTCCACCATACAAACCGAAGCTTCCTTTTCCTGGCCGGTTTAAGAAACAGCTGCTAGAGAAGTATATAGCAGTCTTTGAGAAGCATTTAAAAGATATTGAGATCAAGCTACCTTTGGTGGATTGCCTAGCCATGATGCCTAAGTGTGTCAAGTTCTTCAAAGATACACTAACTAAGAAAAACAAGGAGAGTGAAGAAGTTTTGGTGCTTAGTGAAGAGTGTAGTGCTATCATCCACAAGGAAATAGTACCAACGAAGCAAGGGGATCCAGGATCATTCACTATACCCTGCGCTCTTGGTCCTTTGACATTTCAAAGCTGTTTATGTGATCTTGGTGCAAGTATCAATCTCATGCCCCATTCCATTGCAAAGAAGCTCGGTTTCACAAAGTTTAAAGAGAGTAGGATCTCTCTAGTGCCAGCTGATAGAAGCATAAGGCTTCCTGTGGGTATGCTTGAAGATTTGCCCGTGAGAATTAGTGGAGTTAACGTGCCAACAGATTTCATTGTTCTTGAAATGGATGAAGAGCCAAAGGATCCTCTAATCCTTGGAAGACCGTTTCTTGCAACCGCTGGAGCCATCATTGATGTGAAGAATGGCAAGATCTCTCTACACTTGGGCAAGGACATCAAGCTAGACTTCGATATCAATGATGTCTTGAAGAAACCAACCATCGGAGGGCAAGCCTTCTACATTGAGACTTTAGACGCTTTAGCCGATGAGTTGCTCGAGGAGTTAGCACAAGAAGATCACTTGCAGCTTGCCTTGACCAAAGAGTATGGAGAGTTTGGTTTTCTGAGTGAGCAGACCCAAAAATACGTCCACCTCCTCGATTCTTGCAAGGTTGTGAAGGAAGGTGAAGGCGAATGCCTAGAGATCGATCAGGAAATCGAGAAGACCACTCGATCCAGGACAGCAATCGACAAGAAGAATGAGGAGGCTGGTCGATTCAGGAAAGGGAACGATGAGAAGATCGAGATAAGCCAATCGATCAGTTCAGGGAACGAGTCAGGGACTCGATCTCCTGCTCGATCCTCACCAAATCGAGTAGGTGAATCGAGTGGAGTTACTCGATCCGGACCAGAACGAGTGGAAGATCGACTTGGTGACTCGATCTCTAAGGGGACAACGGTTCAAGAAAGCAGTCTTAAAGCTAATGACTCGGGTTCTAAGGAGGGCAGTGAGGACAGCAACGTCAACACAAGCCACGAGGAGGACTGGAGCGAGCTGCTAGCCCCAAAGGTGGACCTAAAGGAGCTCCCAAAAGGGCTAAGGTATGCTTTCTTAGGGCTTAATGAGACTTATCCCGTGATTGTGAATGAAATTCTGAGTGATGATGAGTTGCACTCGCTGGTTAATGAGCTGAGAACGTATATGAAGGCCATTGGGTACTCTCTAAGTGACATCAAGGGCCTTTCACCAATGCTTTGCACTCATAGGATTCACTTAGATAATGAAAACTCTTCTTCTATTGAACATCAAAGGCGTTTAAATCCGAATTTGATAGAAGTAGTTAAGAAAGAGATCTTGAAACTGTTAGAGGCTGATGTGATATACTCTATTGATATCCCTTGTATTTACACCATTTAGAGTTGCATTTAGTACATATTTTGGTCCTCTTTTGCATGTTTTTCCTTTGCTTTTGTCCCATTTTCTTCTTCTTTTAGACTTAGGTTGCATTTAGAGTATGGTTTGCATTTTCTTTGCATTTTGGATGTTTTTAGGTGCTTTTGGAGTTAAAAGGAGCTTGGAGGAGTTTTGGGAATGATACAAGATGCTAGCCAGGCAAAAGGGAGCAAGAATGATCACAGCAGAATATCTCTGCAGAAGTTTTCGGTCAGAGCACAGAGAGTATCAGTCAAGAATGACCGATACGGAGCATATCGATCACCAGTATCGGTCAAGTGTGATCAACACAAACTCACCGGATGGATTTTGGTCATATGTGTCGATCACTCCAGACCGATAGGGATCCATTTCGGTCACTAAAGACCGACACAACTGACCGATATTGACCCAGCCTGAACCTGTTTTTAATTACGCTTTTGCCATTACTCTATGGCTTTCTTCTCTAGGCTATAAATAGCCTCTTTTTCCAGATTTTCGAGAGGTCTTGTCAAAATACTGTTCTTGAGCATTATCAATAAGTTTGTAAGACAATTTCTTTGCTTTGTTTAATATAATCAAGTATTTGCTTTAATCTTTCTTTAATCTTTCTTTTAATCATGATTAGCATCCTTTCCCTTTGTAATTTGGTGTTAAACATGATTATGAGTGAGTAGTCATCTTAGGGTTTCTAGATGTGGTAGATTAGGGGGATTTAAGGCTTGATTATGGCTTGTTAAGTGCTTCAGTTTATGGGTTCCTCTCTATTAATCTGTTAATTATGCTAGATAAGTCTTGATCAAACTTGTCTAAGTTGTCAGCTTTCTCTTATGCCCACCAAGTGTTTGATGAAATGCTGATCATGTTTAATAGAGGATTTGCTGGCCTTGGCTCAAGAGATTGACTGTTTGAGGAGCATTTTGACTTGAATAGAGTTGTTTAATCATGCTTGCTTGATGTTTTAGCACTAATAAGAGTTAGTTCTTGTTAGAATGTTTAGCAAAGGGTTATTTGCTAAACATTCTAACTAGCTTAATTGTGAACTCTATGTCTAAGAATCACTATTGCTTGCTTACTTGCTTGATCAATGTAGTTTGAAACAGCCATTGTTAGGTTGCTAGAACTGTTGCTTAGGCAACAAAACCAATTCTCTGCTTGCTTGAATTAGAGATTTTGCTCTCAACTCTTCTTTTTTCAACTCTTCCCAATTGGATTGACATAAAACCCATACTACAACTGTCTAGTGTAAGGGTGATTGAACCAAGGGGTCACAAATCTTGTGTCAATTTGGCGCCGTTGCCATTTGGGAATCAGTTTGAATCATTAGAGTTTGTAAAATCTTTTAGATCAGGCTTTTACTTTTCTTTGGTTACTAATTCTCTTTGACTCTAACTTCTGTCTTCCAGGTATATGAACTTGAGATCCAGAGGTTCAAGCAATCTTGTGGACTTCATAGACAACATCAATCTGCTGGATAGAGGACAGAGAGCAAGGAGACAGCAAGAAAGGCAGCAACACTTGCAAAGACTTGTGGTATGAACAATCAGGATCAAGTCATAGATGACATCAGATTTCAGGGTCCTCCAGGAGCTGCAGGCGCTCAGGGTATACAAGGACATCATGGTGTTCAAGGCTTACAGGGTGAGCAAGGACCAAGAGGTGCTGCACAAGCTCCAAGAGCAGCTAGACCTATTGGCGCTGGTGATGCACCAAATGCCTACAACAACAGGACAGGTATCAGTCCACCAGCTGTCCAAAACAACAACTTTGAAATCAAGTCTGGATTGATTTCAATGGTTCAGAGCAGCAATGGTTCAGAGCAACAAATTCCATGGGTTACAACTTCAAGACCCTCTAGATCATCTGGATAATTTTGACAGGCTGTGCTCACTCACAAAGATAAATGGAGTAAGTGAAGATGGCTTCAAGCTCAGGTTGTTTCCCTTTTCCCTAGGAGACAAAGCACATCAGTGGGAGAAAAACCTTCCCCAAGGAAGTATCACCAGCTGGGATGAATGCAAGAAAGCCTTTCTAGCAAAGTTCTTCTCCACTTCAAGAACTGCTAGGATAAGGAATGAGATTTCAGGGTTGCACAGAGGAACAATGAAAGCTTTGGAGAAGCTTGGGATAGATTCAAGGGGTACACATTGCAATGCCCTCATCATGGCTTCTCACAAGCCTCTTTGCTATCCACTCTCTACAGATGAGCCTTGCCTAAGATAAGAATGCTTCTGGACACAACATCCAATGGGAACTTCCTGTCAAAAGATGTAGATGACGGTTTGGAGTTCGTAGAGAACTTGCTCAGTCTGATGGAAACTACAATGAGGAATTTGACAGAGCACCAAGGAGTGCAACGGATGAGTTAGAGTCTAGCAATAAAGAAATCAAGTCTCTACATGAGAAGCTGGACTTGTTGCTAAGGGAAAAGAAAGAGGTTCACTTTATGGGAGACATGGTTCAGCTTGATGACCAGGAGCAATGCCAAGTTGAGGAGATGATCTATTTGGGAAACCAAGGTGGCTACAACAACTATGGGAACTATAGAACAAATCCCAACTTGTCCTACAGGAGCAACAATGTTGCCAACCTACAAGAGCAGGTTTACCCTCAACAGCAACAGTAAGCTGCCCCAAGACCATTTGCTCCCTACAACAATCAAGGTTTCCAGCAGAGGAACAACAACTATCAGCCAAGAGCGCCCTATAACCCTCCAGGATTCAATGCCCAAGCACAAGGACAAGCTTCCTCTAGCTCTCAAGACACAGACCTCAAGACCCTCATGCAGCAAATGATCAACACTCAAGTCACTACAACCTTGGAAATGAACAAGAAGTTTGCAGAGGTCCATAACAAAATTGATTCAGTGCATGTAGAGCTTACCAAAAAGTTTGATGGATTGGCTGCAAGAGTCAAAACACTGGAGAACAACAAAGGTATAGCTGGTCCTAAGCCACAAGGACAGTTTCCTGGAAAACCAGAAGCTAACCCAAAGGAGTTCTGCAATGCTATTGTGCTAGAAGCAGAAAGCTTCTAAGCTGAAGTGGAAGCTATCATTGAAGAGTTCCTCTACTTGTTCACTGAGGACACTGAACCTCTAAGTGGGGGGGAAGAGTTCTTGGAAATTAAAAACGACCAAGGATCTGTAGAAGAAGGACCCTTTGGAGATACGAAAAACTCAGATGATGAAGAGTGGTGGGCGCCACATGAAGTTGTTGATAACACAAAGGACTACTTGGTGGAAACTGCTGATGTTAAGGAGAAACCTCAAACACCTACTCTTCCTGTATATCAACCAACCATCCCTTTTCCAGGAAGGTTCAAGAAACAGCTAGTTCAGAAGTATGAAACTCTCTATGTTGCTCAGATGGAATTCAGGGGTTTGAATGGCCAAGAAGAACTTGAGAAGCTAAGGGTGAAGACTGGAACACCTGAGGTTAAGGAGCTCACTATAAAAAAACTTGGAGATCCAGGCTGTTTCACTCTCCTATATGAACTTAAGGGGCAGACCTTCAAGAGCTGTCTTTGTGACCTTGGAGCAAGTATCAACCTTCTCCCATCCTCTACTGCTAAGGCTCTTGGCTATACTCAACTTCAGGAGAGTAATGTATCCCTTACTATAGCTGATGGGACAGTGAAGAAACCACTTGGGAGTCTCAAGGATGTGCCAATGATGATAGAAGGCGTAACCATTCCCACTGATTTCCTGGTGCTTAATGTGGAAGGGCATATAAAGAATGCTATCATACTAGGAAGACCTTTCTTGGTCTCAGATGGAGCAGTGTTTGATGCTAAGGAATGCACTATTGAGCTGAAGCTGACCAAGACGAAGGTTCTAAGGTTTGACTCCAAGGGGAATAAGCTGGAGAATGAGCAAGCCTTCTCAATGGAGATCAAGAAGCTGAAGCAACTTGGAAGGAACTGGCTAGAGTTTGAAGGCTATCAATGAGAGAGTTTTGATGGCTGCTGCTTGGCCAAGTTGTTTGAAGACACCACTGAAAAGGAGGTCCTTGAAGTGGTTGGTTACAAGAATCTGAATGAGATCAAGTTGGATACTAACAAAGGGGAGCTGGTTTTGCAACCAAGAGTCTCTAAGGAGGGAGAGTTCATCTTCAAGCTTCAGCAAGAGGGGAAGACTATGCCTTTTGCCAAGATAAATATGAATAGAGTTTCTGCTAGAGTCCAAAAGAGCAAGCCACCACCAAGGAGTTCCAAAACTCCTTCTCCTCACCTCAACTAAAGAGGTAATCAGTGTCAAGCTTAGTGACTTTGAACAAGCACACTTGGGAGGTAGTCCCATGGTATCCTTTTGTATATATTATGCTGTCTAGTTTATCTTTTATGCTTTGTTTTAGTGTATAGAAACAGGATTTTGAACTGGGGTTTGAGAAAGTCTGAAGGGGAGAATGAACAGGTGTATTCTGGCTGATACCTGTCATTTGTATCGGTCATGACAGACCGATACACAGATTTTTCGGTCATCAGTATCGATCATGTTTGACCGATATCAGTGGAGCCAGTCTACACCAGTCAACATATCGGTCACTTGTGACCGATATGGAAAGAAGTTTTGAAAGCAGGACAAATTTAGGTCATTCATATCGACCATGCTTGATCGACATAAAACACCGTATGATTTTCGGTCCAGAGTATCGATCACTGGTGATCGATGAGATTCTTCGAATCATATCGGTCACCAGTATCGATCACTCAAGATCGAGACAATCATGCCGGATGTATTTCGGTCAAGTGTGTCGATCACTGATGACCGATACTAATCCCAGGAAGCACGTCAGTCTCCAGTGTCGATCACTCATGACCAAAAATGCAATTTCGGTCAGTAATGCCAGTCATGAGTGACCGAAACTCCATCCGAGGTAAGTATCTCAACTTTCAAAATTTTTTACCTCCTTTGGTTTGGAGCCAAAGGATTTGAATTTTTAAATGGGATTCCTTTGACCTCTTTCTTAGCTTCTGAACACTTTTGTTTTTGTCCTCCACACTTTTGATTCCTTATGTTCCCTCACCAACCATTGATTCCTTTGGTTTCCTCTCTCCTCTCTCTATTTAAGCAACAACTTTCATCACTTCTCTTCACAATTAAACTCACTCTTCTTCTCACCTAAAGCTCGAAACAACTAGTTATTTTTCTCTTTTATTGCTTTCTTTAAGTGTTCAGAGGCTCACTAAAGGTTTGCTTCCTAAACTATCTCTCTTTGCTCTTACTCTTAGCTTATGTTAAAAATCGCTTAGTAAGAAGTTTTTAAGAGCAAGCATTGTTTAGTTTTGATTGTTGTGCTATGTTTCTGCAATTTGGATTTTTTTTGAAATATCAAGCTAGTTGTTGAAGTTCTGATTAATGGCTATTTATCTCATTGCTTGTTCATCCTCGTCCTTTTGCAAGATCATCATCTCTTTTGCCTAAAAACCATTTTGCTAGAATGTCATGCATAACTGTTTATCTTTTGTGCATTCTAGCTTATTTAGTTGCTAGCTTTTGATCTCTTCTTTCTTTGAATAAGTTTAAGCTTGTTGTTAAGACTTGTTAGACTTTTTTTAGCTTAAGGAGTTTTACCATTAAAATGCTTTCAGCTATTTGGTTCTTCAGCTTTTATTCTTTCACTTACCTTATTTTCAAGCTTTGCTTTTGAAGGTACCATGTGAAGAAAAAACATAGCTGCTGGGAAAAATGGAAAAGCACCTCAGGAAGCACCAATCCAACCAAGAACACATAAAGATACAGGAAAAGCGGGTATCGCTTCTATTCATTTTGACGACGTCGCTGCAACTTGGCATCAATCGGTTGTTCAATCAGATCTGAGTGAGAATATACTGTTTGATTGGGGCACCTATAAGCTGTTGTTGCAGGAGCGTTTTGATGAGTTACTTGACGATCCGATCGCAGAGCTCAAACAGTTACAAGAGACCAATGGAATCGTGGAATACCATGCCCGTTTTGAGCTGATTAAAACATGGGTGACACTTTCCGAGGAGTATTTGGTCAGTGCTTACCTCGCAGGGTTACGACTGGATACGCAGATGCACGTTCGGATGTTTCAGCCTCATACCATTCGACAGTGTTTGATGTTGGGACGTCTGTACGAGCGAGCTCATCCACAGAAACCCACCACCACGTCTTGGTCTTCTCCAAAACAACAGCATACGGAGAAAGGACTGATCCCTTACAGAAAGGAGAAAGAGCTTTCGAGGTTTACACCACAGAAGGCTCTTGGGGGACAGCAACAGGTGGCAAATACGCAACACCAACTCACTGCAACAGAGATGGCAGAGCGACGTGCTAAAGGTCTTTGTTACTTCTGTGGAGAAATATACTCCGGGTCACTACCTCAAACACAAACGTGCCCAACTCTTCCTTCTCGACACCGAGGAAGACGAGCCACAAACTGCGGAAGTGAAGGAAGAACCAGTAACTGAGGAAATGGAAGTTACTGAAGAAACTCATATCTCTCTTCACGCAATGGCTGGCATCTCGAGTCATAACACAATGAGGGTGAAAGGAATGTACAGCAAGAAGGCGTTGTTTATCCTCATTGACTCCGGCTCCACTCATAATTTTGTGGACACAAAGATAGCTGAACGTCTGGGCTGCAAATTCCAACCGGCAGGACCAACTCGGCTTAAAGTTGCTGGGGGGCAACGACTGGGGTTACTGCTTGGATCAGAGGTTTTCAGTGGTGCTTCAGAGGGGTTCAGTTTCAGTCAGACATCATGGTGATTCCTTTAGGGGGGTGTGACATGGTTTTGGGAGTGCAGTGGCTTGAATTGTTAGGCCCTATTATGTGGGATTTCAAAAAACTGACGATGCAGTTTGAGTGGGAACATCAAACTGTCTTGCTCCATGGTATCAAACCAGACTCCGTGAAGGCTATCAAGGCAGAAAAGTTGCATAAGCTTATCAAGGGGGATGACGCTCAACTCTCAATGATTTGTGTGCAACGAGAAGATGATGACAACACGATCGGGTTGAACTCCTTGACAATGGCTGCGGTTCCTGCACATCCGCAACCGGCTATTGATCTGTTACTTTCTGAGTTTCAGGACATCTTCGCCACTCCCACCTCCCTTCCTCCCTTCCGAACACACCATAATCACAAGATTCCTCTCCTCCAAGGCTCTAACCCTGTCAACCAACATCCTTATCGCTATTCCCTGCACCAAAAAAACGAGATAGACAAAATAGTGCAGGAACTTCTCCGCGAAGGCACTATACAAAGCAGCTCTACTTCGTATGCTTCACCCGTGGTTTTGGTGAAGAAAAAAGATGGAACCTGGAGGCTCTGCGTGGATTATCGGGGACTCAATAGCTTGACGGTGAAAGATAGGTTTCCTATCCCACTTATTGAGGTTCTTATGGACGAGTTAGGGGGATCCACGGTCTACTCTAAGATCGATCTGCGTGCAGGCTACCACCAAGTCAGAATGGATCCAGCTGACATTCATAAGACAGCTTTCAAAACTCATAGTGGACACTACGAGTACATCGTCATGCCCTTTGGACTGACGAATGCACCTGCCACTTTTCAGGGTCTCATGAATGATGTCTCCAACTCGCTGCTACGAAGGAGTGTTCTCATCTTCTTCGACGATATTCTGGTGTACAGCTCTTCTCTCGACTTGCACATTGGTCATTTGCGTCAAGTTTTCCTGTTGATGCGACAGCATCGTTTGTTTGCTAAACAGAGCAAATGTGCTTTCGCTACAGAGCGAGTTGAGTACTTGGGCCACTACATTCAGGCTCAAGGATTTCTACAGATCCAGACAAGGTGCAGCCGTGAAAGAATGGCCAATCCCTACGAATCTCAAACAACTAAGGGGTTTCATGGGACTCGCCGGCTATTACAGACGCTTTGTCTGCCACTTTGGCACGATTGCTCGCCCTTTAACAGACCTTACTAAGAAGGATTCATTCAAGTGGTCCACCGAAGCAGGAGCTGCCTTTGATGCGTTGAAACAGGCTTTGTGCGAGGCTCCTATGTTAGCATTACCTCTCTTTGATCAGCCTTTTGTGGTAGAAACGGATGCTTGTGGTCAGGGAATTGGTGCGGTATTGATGCAAGCTGGCCATCCTCTGACATACATCAGTAGGCATCTGAAAGGTAAACAACTGCATCTTTCAATCTATGAAAAATAATTGCTAGCTGTGGTGTTTGCGGTGCAGAAGTGGCGACACTACTTGTTGACAGGGCATTTCATAATCAAGGCCGACCAGCGTAGTCTCAAATACTTGTTGGAGCAAAGGCTTAACACACCTATTCAACAACAGTGGCTACCTAAATTTCTGGAGTTTGATTACAAAATTCAATATCGCCAAGGCAAGGAAAACGTGGTAGCGGATGCTCTGTCTCGAGTGAAAGGATCTCAAGTGCTGTACATGGCGATGTCTGTTCTGAACTGTGACTTGCTTCATCAGATTCAAGCTGGTTATCAGAGTGACGCAGAGATTCAAGGGCTCATTGAGGAACTGAAACTAAACCCCTAGGCACGCAAGCACTTCTCTTGGTCCAAGGACATATTACGGAGGAAAAGCAAGCTCGTTGTTCCACGAGATGCGGGGCTACAAAACACGATCTTAGAATGGCTTCATGGATCAACTATTGGGGGCCACTCTGGTCGTGACGCAACCCATCAGCGTGTTAAGGGGATTTTTTACTGGAAAGGCATGGCAAAAGACATCCAAGCTTACATTCGCAGCTGCAGTGTTTGCCAACAGTGTAAGTATGATACAGCAGCTTCTGCGGGGCTGTTGCAACCGCTTCCTATTCCAGAGGCTACATGGACAGATATCTCCATGGACTTCATTGATGGACTACCCAAATCTTTTGGTAAATCTGTCATTCTAGTTGTCATTGATCGCCTTAGCAAAGCAGCTCATTTTATTGCACTCGCGCACCCTTACTCGGCGATTTCAGTGGCACAGGCATTCCTGGATAACGTTTACAACTCCATGGCCTTCCTCAATCTATTGTCAGTGACAGAGATGATGTCTTCCTCAGTGAGTTCTGGCGGGAGTTATTCAGTCTGCAAGGTGTTGCTCTAAACATGTCGAGTGCTTATCACCCCCAAAGCGACGGACAAACAGAAGTGGTCAACCGCTGCTTGGAGACGTACTTGAGGTGTATGTGCAGTGATTGCCTTTCGATGTGGAGTAAATGGTTACCATTGGCTGAGTTCTGGTATAACACCAACTTCCACTCTGCCACTCAAATGACGCCTTATGAAGCAGTCTACGGTAAGTCCCCTCCGCAGCGTTTGCCGTATCTCCCTGGTGAATCTCGAGTCGCTGTGGTTGCTCAATGCTTGCAGGATATAGAAGCTATGATTCTCCTCTTGAATTTCCTCTTACTCAGAGCTCAACATCAGATGCAACAGTTTCCAGATCAGCATCGCACTGATCGGAACTTCGAACTCGGGGACTATGTTTATGTCAAACTTCAACCGTATCGTCAGAAGTCTGTGGTGATACGTGCTAACCAGAAATTGGCACCCAAATACTTTAGACCTTACAAGATAGTTGACAAATGTGGTCATGTGGCTTATAAACTGGCACTCCCGGCGTCATTGCAGATCCATCCTGTCTTTCATGTTTCTCAGCTGAAATTGCAGGTTGGGGAATTTAAAGTCTCAACGCATCTTCCATCGGTTGTGCAAGATGTTTTGGTCAAGGAACCAGAGTCAATTCTAGAGAGGAAGATGGTGCAGAGGCAGGAGCGAGCAGCTACTATGGTGCTGGTCAAATGGAAGAATCAAGCAATTGAGGAGGCAACTTGGGAGTTTATGTTTGACGTGCAGCAGAAGTGGCCCTTTTTTGAACCTTGAGGTCAAGGTTCTCTCAGCGCGGAAGGATTTGTTACAGGGTTTTGAGCTTTAAGTCCTTATTTTACTTTTATCGAATGGGCTTTGGTTTGTGAAACCCAATTGAGCAATTCGGATATATCTTGTATCGGAAACAATTACTTTTTTTATCAAAAAAATTATTCAGAAAAATATTTCTTCTCCCTCACTCCTTGCGTGACAAATCGCCGAAAAATCCCTTCTCCTCTGTGGATTCTTGGCAGGTAAACACCGGACTCGTGTTTCTCGAAACATCGGTTTGGGTCTATTTGATTATTAATTGTTGATCGGGTTTTCCCTTATCAAACCACCACCATATCCCCTCGCCTTCTTTGCTTTCTCCGGCAATTCCTAGAGACGGAAAAAAGCATGCCCCAAATTCGGAAGAGAGAGAAAGAGAGAGCAGAGATCTATAAGAGACAAGCGAAAACAAACAGAATGTATCGATAGAAACAATAAAATTAATTTTTGATTTTCAACCAAAATTTTTTTCTTTACAAATAAATGTATGACACGTTATATGAGAGTCGATTCTACAGTCTCTGATAGAAAAGGTGATTCTCACTTAATTTTCTGCCCCCTCATATTTTTTTTTTCTCTTTTCTATTTAAGAACTCCTTCAAATTTCTGCATTATGGTCTCATACGGTTGAACTTCGATTGACGGAAATGTTTGAATATTAAAGAAAAAAATAGAATTGTAAATGCGACTTGGCATAGGGATACTCAACTAAACTACTACTCCTAAGTAGTAAAAGACAATCAAAGACTGAAATGCTTCTTTCTTGGACAAATTAATTCCTAATTTCTTCCTTTTAAAAGTTAGTAATTTGTTTTTGATTTTTTTTATAATCTTTTTAATATGTTTGAAGATGAATTTATGTCTTCTTCACCATGAAAAATATGTATTGATAAGTTTTTGTAAACAGTTGATATTATTGGTAGCTACACAATTATATTAATTTAGTATGCCGTAATTTTATATAATTTAAATAATTTTTTTATATTTTTACAAGTAGCAAATATGTATTTTTAAGTTCAACTAAGTATGATTTTAATAAAATAATATTTTTTGTATAATTAAGTATTCTTATATTCATCTAAATATTATTTGATTTATTTATTAATTAAAATATATTCCAATTTACAGAATACCAAAATAAATATCATACTAATATTTAATACCCATGAAAATATCAAATCACTATTATTTAAAAAAAAATCAATCACACTGACTTAACAAGGAATATAAAATTATAATAAAGTGTGTTATGTACTAAACAATGAATATCATAGATAAATTTAAGATGAATTGATTCATAAATCATTCTCAATGTAATCATATCTTTCAAATGATTAGGAACCAAAACTGTAGGTAGTGTAGATGCTGCTTCTTTGCACAACTTTTGTACTTCAAATAAGGACAGATAAATAATTATAGATAATAAAAAATGGTTAACCAAATAATATTTTAATTTATTCACCGCAAACTAGATAATTTTATCTATAATTATTGATTAATGTGTTCCATTTAGATATGTATTGGCATGTGTGCTATGTACAAGCATTCCAAATGGATGTGGGTGATGCAAATATTTTATATCTCTTCATAAAGTATCTTTAAATCTTCAACAACTTGACGAATTGTTTCATCGTCGTCCACAAACTTCATCACACAACCAAACCCATCTCTGGTTTGGATGAATACCATTATAGAAGAACTTCAAATAATCATTTACATGCTGAAGAAGTAGAGCCGTGTCCACAAGAAAAATGAGTGGTAGGAAGACGACATTATCTTTTTTTCTTAGAATCTACTAGTCCATATACCTTGATAAAGCAAGTGATTTTGCCTTCAACATCCTCAATTTTAAGTAAATGACGTTTACCATTAAGTGTGAAAAGTTAACACTTAGTATTTTTATTTTTTTTTGTATATAACAATCAACCATCGCTCGTAAACTATATGCAATTGCCTCCTAGAACTTGATGAAGTAGTGGAAATTTTCTTTCTCGTCTAAACTCCATTTTCAGGAGAAACGGCAAAAAACAACTTTGTTCAGATGGTGATGAGCACAGGTCCTCCACTAGCTTCAGCTACTGATTCGGCTCCAGTTCAACGCACTAACTTAGAGGCCAATGTTAAACCGGCCATGAATCTTATTCATGTGCACACAGATCAGCTTCCAAACCATGAAGAAGCACTACAAGAGAACTCCCTAGCTGAAGATGATGCAGGCTCTGACCATACTGACGAATATGCAGTTTCTTGAACTTGCTTGATGGGTACAAAAGGTAATATATCAACACTTTAACTCTTTTTAATATATAAGTTTGATGTGTTAGCAATAGTTGTACATATCAAATCTGTTTTTGTATTATATAATCTAGTAGATTTATATACTTGTAACATGAAAAATGTATGTTATTTATAAGTATTTTTTTAATATGCTTTTTTCTAATTATGTTTTATTCGATTCTGTTTTTTCTATTATATTTTGTTTCTTTTGTGATAAAAGCTTGTTATACATCTTTTATTATATAAAGAGTGGGTTGTGTCTCACAAGGAGATGACACCTCAGCACCCTTCTCTCTGACACATTAGCATTAATTTTTTTTATTTTTATTTTTATTTTATAAACTTAATTAAATAGAATGAGGTCTCTACGTGACACAGTTTTCTTTAAACTTTACGAAACACAAGCAATTGTTCCAAATTCTAATCCCGTTTTCTGTGCAATACTAATGGATTTAGAAAAAAGATTTAACCTCTTTATAAATACTCAATTTACCATCAGTTCTGAGAAATTCCCAACACTCTCATTTGATCTCAGATATATCTAGCAAACGATCGGAGACGAAAACCGAGTTTGTCAAAAACAAAATCGCAGTCGACGGAAACTGCGATACTAAGAACGTAATTCGAGATTCTTAGACGCATCCAAGTTCAGGTATTGTGTGGATTATTTATGTTCCTCCTCCCTTTAATAAATTTTAAATTAAGTATTTTTCACTTTGCCTTCCTCTCTCTCTCCTTTCCATAACTCTTCGCCTTCCTGCCCCAGAATCCAATTTTCCCTTTTCGCTAATTCTCTTTGATGTTCTCTTCCCCTTCTGAATTTTTCTAGGTCTTTGAAGGAGAAGATCAATATCACAATATACGTTTCAGCTTCTCGCGATGGTCTGTTTCAGACTCACGGGGAAATCCAGCAAACGATTGGAGACAAAGAACAACGAGTTTGCCAAAAACAAAATCGCAGTCGATGGAAACTGCGATCGTAAGAACGTAATTCAAAATTCTCATACGCATTCTAGCTCAGGTATTGTATGGGTTTCTCAAAGCTATAAATCATATTTTTGATTTCTCAAATTCAGAATCTCGCTCTTTGGGTATTTGATTTAGAAATTTCCGGAATTAAGTCATCTGTTTATTGCGAAATGACGTTTTTGAATCGACTTGTTAGAGATAAATTATGTTTATTTGTGTATCGTATTGGAGGAGACAGAGACAATTTTTAGTTTTTGGTTAAACGTTTTTTTGCTGCAATCCTTGATTCATATCTTGATGTGTGCTGTATGTGTTGTGTATATTGCTTAAAAAGTCAGTCCATGTGGAGATGTAAACAAGGATATAACTACTAAGGAGGATCAATTAGCTTTCGACGCGAAGGATTCGAATGTGGAATATGAAGTTTCAGGGAAGAAAGCACAGAATTTCACCTTAGAGGAACTCTCTGTTTCTACAGGAAACATCAGGTCGGATTGTTTCCTAGGCGAAGGAGGTTTCGAAAAAGTTTACAAAAGCTTTATTGACAAACTCGATGAGGTATGTTTCTTGATTCAATCAGTTTTATTGTGTAATGTGGATTTAACTGGTTGGAGATTTTTTTAACAATCTGTGAATATGCTCTTGCAATCAAGCAACATGATCGAAATGGTGCTCAAGGAATCAGAGAGTTCGTGTGAATTGTTGACACTAAGTCTCGCTGATCATGAGAACCTTGTAAAGCTTATTGATTTATGTGCTCAAGGTGTTCAGAGGCTCTTGATCTATGAGTACATGCCACTAAGATCTCTTGAAAATTACCTCTATGGTATGTTCTTATAGTATACCTCAACTCAAAATTTCTCTTTACCTGTCTCTCTAAGCTTATTGCAGAACGAAACTCAATCATCATTTCTGTTTGGTTTTAGATCTTCCTCATGGTAAGAAACCGCTTGTGTGGAGCACTCGGATGAAGATAACAGCTGGTAGCGAGATGTTTGGAATATCTCCACAATACAATGCTTCTAAGGCTAATGCTCTCAAGGACAAGGCTGCAGAAGTGAAAAAGAATGCGAAGCCTGAAGCAGATGATGTTGAAGAGGATGAATCCGATTCTGATGAAGGAGTGAGTTTTCTGTACCGTACTTTGATTTTGTTTCTTTGTTTCAAAGTAATATGCATATCATGCACCATTTAGAGTGATGATGAATTCAAGAAACGTAGGCGATAAGTTCTAATATGATTGGTTTTTTTCTTTGCAGATGAGTGTTGATGAAGACGATTCTGATGATAAGACGATTGTGAGGAAGAAAAGGAGGAGACACCTAAAAAGGTAATAATATATCTCAAAGTCTCTCCAACACTTCCTTGTGCTTGATAATTCTCTTTTCACCATACTTTTTCATATGATTTGCTTAAAGCCTGAATCAAGCAAGAAGAGAGCCAATGAAGCAGCACCCAAAAAACCCGTGTCTGCAAAGAAGGCTAAAGATGAAGTAACTCCGAAGAAAATATGTAAAGATCAAAACTTTTTCTTTTAAATGATTCACTAGATAGCATAAATGAAGCAGCACACATTCTGTGAAACTTTAGTACTCATTTGAAGATTTATTTGGCACAGAGGATAAGAAGAAAGGACACACCGCAACGCCCCACCCAACAAAGAAAGGTGGAAAGACTCCAGCGACTGCAACTCCAGTCTCATGTGGTTCATGCAAGAAGTCAGACTCTCTCTCTGTCTCTTTAAACTCTCTATGAGCCTAATATTTCTTCTTGTAATAACAATTCTCTTGTTGTGATCATCTATCTTATGTCAGATATTCAACTCCGAGAATGCACTTGAGTCTCACAACAAGGCCAAGCACTCTGCTGCCAAGTGAAGTGGTTTCTTAGAGCCATCAACAACTCCTATGCTTTGGGTTTTGAGAAAGATCATTGTGATATCTTTGGATTTTTGTTTCTAGCCTTTATCAAAACCTTCGGATTTTTTTCTTTCTTTTATTGAAAAATAAGTCGTAATGAAAAGAAAGGTAATTGGAGTACGACTTGATACTGTTGGATGCTTTTTTAGTTTCTTACCGTTTACACTTCCAAAGGTTGAAGAATGCAAATTCAGTATATTGACGAAGCCAAATCACTTTCACTTATGAAACTTGATAACGCATACAAAAATGTTGAAGAGCACTTTCATACTTCAAAGTGCAAACACAAGAAGAAAACATTATTTACCTTGTAGCATCTCAGTATACCGGGGTTAATTTAAAAAAAAAACAAAAAGAGAGTAAAAAATCATTCAATTTAATATCAGGTATGTCGAATTATCCAAGATTTCCTAGAATTGATGCTGAGTTTTGATGACTTGTCCTTCAAGCAATTGTTATTGATTCTTAGGTTTCTCTAATTGTGTTAGTTTTACGTTTCTTAACCGATGGATTATAAAGTATTGGTCTTCTATTCCCCATTGCATATATATATATGAGGAAGAGTTTCACATGTTAATGAACTTAATACTAAATAATTTGAAGATACTATGGATTCAAGGCATTCAAAGATGATTAGTATTCAACAAATTTGAATCTCATAATAATTAACGAAATCTATCCAAGAGTGCCACAATTAGTCGTAGAACTCTATGTGGCCATGGCTCTCGATCCACACTAACACGACCGGTTCACACAGTTTTGGTGGTCTTCACAAAGATGCAGACACTCTAATCTTTAACTAACCTCAACTTTAATTTTTTCGATTTCAACACAAAACCAAAATGACAAAGACCCAGGAAAGTTTCAAATTTGTTCAGTGCCAGATATCAGTCGTACTCATGACCAATAATGCAAACGACATTAACGTGTGAGGAGCAACTTGCTACGAGCAAGATCCATCAAATGCTTTTGCCAGTAGCACTTGGAAAGTCAACAAGCAAGCGACCAAAGCCAATATTAGGATCTTCCTGCAAATTCTGAGAAAATAAATAATAAAACAAATTGGTGATCTATGTTTTCATGGTTTGGCTCAGAATCTTATGTTTTTGATTCAACTTTTGTATCAATCTTGCCAGAGGAAGAACTTGCAATTTATGCGCATACCCAAATATAATACCCTGTCCTATTATATAACTCGTTGAGGTCAGGGGCGGACGCAGAAATTTATTTAGAATGGGGCACAAACTTTTTTATTTTAATATTAATAAAAAATTGATGACTAAATAAAAAACAAATAAAAAAACTTTGTATAAAACTATCCTACGATCTTCCATAGTTTGGAATCTTTTTATCACTATTTCGTTTGTCACACTGTTAAATAGTTCTTTCTCAATAAGACAAACTAGACAATCATTTAAAAACTGGTCGCTCATTCGATTTCGTAATGTAGTCTTCACTATCTTCATTCCAGAGAAACATCTCTCCACGGTGTCAGTGGCTACAGGTAAAGTCAGCGCAAGTTTCAAAAGTCGATAAACAAAAGGATGTGAAAATGTTTCTTTGTCTCGACCATCACACGTGCAAGATCTCCAAGATTATCCAAATTAGCAAATCTTTCATCATCTCGAATATTTATCGATGTAAATACCAAGTTGATGCTCAAGAGAAATCCGTTCCATATGACTAAAATCTTCTGGATAAAACTCAGATCAAGGGATCAAACTCGCAGAATGAATCAATAGGACTCAAAGACACAATACATCCAAGCAATTCAGTGTTTACCTCATCAAAACGGTCATTAAACTCTTGAATTTGCATATCCAATACTGTGTAAAAGCATTCCACCTGATAATGATGCAAGTTCGTCTTGTTGCTTTTTTTCTTGGTTTCTTTGGATCGACAAAATCTTCTTCCATAATGAGCAGCTCAGTTTTATGATTCTCACAAAAAGATGTTGCCTTATCAATGAGAGAATCCCATCCACTGTCCCTGAGCTTGCATAGCTGCTGCTTGGTGGATTTCACTAGAGACATAGCATTCAAAATGTCTTGATCTTTCTTTTGCAGAGCCTTTGATAGATTATTTGTGAGCCCAAGAATAAGCAACATCAACTGTAAGTAGAACACAAAGTCAAATGTGTGAAAGTATTTAAGAAGACCATTAGCTTGGCGTCTTTTGATACCATCAGTCCCATCGATCTCAACACACTCAAGCACTTTAATGATCGAAGAAAATAAACTAACCAACCGCAGTAAGGTTTTGTAGTGGGAACCCCAACGAGTATTACCAGGTCTTTGCAATGAAAGCTCCTGATTCAATCCTTTTTCCGTCTTAATTTCATCTTTACTAATTCCTTCTTCGATTTTGCTCTGATGGTCTTCTCGAATTATATCTTTTCTCTTACAAGAAGCTCCAACCACGTTTAACAAGACATAAATCATGTCAAAGAAATCCCCAACTTCAAAATGCTTTTTTGCAACTGCCACGACAACCAACTGAAGCTGATGAGCAAAGCAATGGACATAATATGCAGAACTATTTTCTCTCAAAATCAAAGATCTCAACCCATTAAATTCACCCTTCATGTTACTTGCTCCATCATAGCCTTGTCCTTTTAACTTTTTCATACTTAATCCATGTTTAGAAAACAATGAATCAACAGCACATTTTAAAGTGGAAGAAGATGTTTCCAGAACATGAATAAGACCAAGGAATCTCTCTTTGACTATCCCATTTTTATCAACAAAACGAAAAACCACTGCCATTTGCTCTTTATCAGACACATCTGCGGATTCATCGACCAACAAGCAAAACACATCATGATTTACTTCTTGAACAATAGATCCAATAACTTCTTCTGCAAAGCAATGCACTATGTCTGCCTGGATTTTGTGAGACACCATCTGATTATTTTTTGGAGCATTCTCCAACACAACCTTGCTTAGGTTCTCATTTTGCTCTGCAGTGTATTTCAGAAGCTCTACAAAGTTTCCCCTATTAGCTGATCCGACACTTTCATCATGGCCTCGAAAAGGTAATCCTTGTCGCAGTAAGTATCTACAACAATCAATTGAAGCATTCAATCTGATCCTATAATCATTCTTGATTGCGTCATCTAGCTTATAGAAAGCATGAACAATTGATTGACCTGGTGTCATCAGATTATCAGCCATTTTCAATGCATTATTGTGAAAACTATTCACTGATCCCACATGTTCTTGCAATCTCTTTGGATTTTTCCAACTATTGAAGCCTCTTGTCACAAATTCATCACTTCCACATTTATTTTCAGTGTAGTCTCTAAACAAGTAGCAAACCAAACAAAAAGCTTTGTCTGTTTTCACACTATATTCCAACCAACGAGCATAAATATCAAAACAAGACGAACTGAGTCGTCTCAATTTATCTCCTGTTGCTGTTTTCGGAAAATCATGACCACGAGGTTGACAAGGACCTTTAACAAGATATTTGCGTCTTACCTCATCTCTTTCATTAGGATGATAATCTAATATTCGTTTCCTATCTGCAGGATCCGAAGGCAAATCGTCACAATCATTGGCAGGCGTTGATGGACTCTTTCTTTTATAATATTTTTCCATTGATATCTGAAAAAGATATGAATTTATCACATAAGCATAAGAACAATGAATCAAACTAGTAAAAATCAACTTAAAAAGAGACAAAACCTAAATTAAATCAATTAACAAAAAAAAATATTACCTTAGAAGCTATTTCTGTTTCTTGTGAAGAAAAATAATATATAGAACACAAAAAAAAGAATAAAAAAAGTGTTTAGGGGCTTTAAGTCACGTTAAACATACTATTATTTATAAGTGGTTTGATTTACATTTATACTTAGAATGGACTCTTAATAATAGATATTTACCATATCTAACAAAAATAGAAAAATAACAATTTCCATATTTTTAACTACTAAAAAAAAAGAGTATGGGGCACGTGCCACCACTTTCCCAATGTGCATCTGCCCCTGGTTGAGGTGAAAGATCCTGCACACAATCCAGCTCATACTCCCCATGCGTTGGTCAAAAGATATTTTTCTATGCACAGTGAGGACTTTAGGGTCTACTTTAAAATCTGCACACTATAGAATCCTTAATAAAAGTAATTATTAGGAGAATTCTACTCTTTAATAAATTCTTTAAAATTAATTAAAAAATTATAAAAAAATAATTTGATAAAAAAATAAATATATAACCAAAATATATACATTTTCCATCTAATAAAAACAAAATTTCATATAAAAAATTTTAATTTAAATCAACGTAGACAATTATGTTAGAAACCAATACAACCATGTGAAGTCTGCTAGAGAAGTCTACTCAATCACTAAATCTTAAATGTTAATAGTAAAAATTATAAAAAAATAATCTGGTAAAAAAATTACATACAAAACTAAAATATAGACAATTAGTATCTTTATAAAATAAAAGTTCATGAAAATGAATCAATTTATCAGTTTCATGAGTCAACAGTTCAAAAGGGTTAGGGTTGAGGTTTAAAGTTTAAGGTATAAGAATGTCATTATTAGAATTTGCACAAATTCAATATGAATCATAGTTTATGGGTCGGTTATTATATAAGGATTCATATATTTGATATTTTGATTGTGAGTTGTCAATATGGTAAGTAAATTAATGTTTTTATATAAGCTTTAATCAAAAAATTTGATTTAGGGTTTAGGGTTAAGTAAACTTCTTCAGTAGACTTTTAAAAGAAGTCTGAAATTCCAAAAAAAAAATATAGTGGAAAATCGAAATTATTTAACAAATTGGGCGGAAACCGAAACATAGCGAACCGAATTTGTTGGTAATTGATCAATTTCACCGGTTAGGCAGACTTCTCAAATAGACTTCAAAAAGCTTTTTTGTAAAATAAAGTTATTTGGTTGTTTTTAAAAAATCAAAAAATTTATGCTATTTTGTTTTTTACAAACATCTAAAAACCAAACAATAAACATAAAAATAAATTATTACCAAACAAATGTACACGGGGGTCATCACCTAGTTATATCTAATTTGTTACACCTTATTAATCACTTTGGCAGCATTTAAAAATAAGTAGCTATTTACTATTTGTGGATAATAGTAACCCATTGCGATAAAAGATTGTAACTCTTGTACCTAGTTGATGCAAATATATTGTCATAAATTGTAACACATATGCAACTATATTTTGAAACAAAATAGTTTTAGTTAGTGACACTAATTTTGTAGATTGTTGTGGGTGTTTTTCTGTAACGACCCGGGTCTGACCCATTTGAATATGTTTAAATGGATTGATTTGGCTACCTATGTCATCAAAGTATACTTATCTTTTCCGTCACTGGTCCCGAGAGAACTCTACAGCTAAGAGTGCTTAAGCTGGAGTAGGACTAGGATGGGTGATCTTTCGGGAAGTGATTCCCAAAACCGTGTGAGTGAGGCCAAAACACGGGAAAATGTCAAGTGGTGATTGCAGGGTCAGTAAATAAGTCGGTTGGACTCCGGGAAAAAAATAACGCACCAACCGTCGGACAGGGGCGGGGCCCACGAGCCCGACAGAGGGATGGGTGACTCGCCGGTAGGGGCGGTCGGGGGCTTTACAAGTGGTATCAGAGCCTGGGAAGTCAAACTGGTTTTGTCCCAGGAGACTGTCTTGGGGTTTGGGGGTTAAGGTTCACACTATCGGGATCAGAATTCGGGGACGAATACCCGTTTAGTGGGGGAGAATTGTAACGACCCGGGTCCGGCCCATTTGAATATGTTTAAATGATTGATTTGGCTACCTATATCATCAAAGTGCACTTATCTTTTCGGTCACTGGTCCCGAGAGAACTCTACAGTTAAGAGTGCTTGAGCTAGAGTAAGACTAGGATGGGTGACCTTCCGGAAAGTACTCTGCAGAACCGTGTGAATGAGGCCACAACACGGGAAAAGGTCAAGTGGTGATTGCAGGATCAGTAAATAAGTGGTTGGACTCCGGGAAAAAAATAACGCACCGACCGTTGGACAGGAGCGGGGCCCACGAGCCCGACAGAAGGATGGGTGACTCGCCGGTAGGGACGGTGGGAGGCTTTACATTTTCTACACTTCGATTGTAGGTTTTTGTAGGCAATTATTACACACTCTATGTAACAAAAATGTAATCAATTTGCTACAAAGTTTTGAAGTAATTTTTTCATAGTTAGTTATGATTAAATTGTAGAATTTTGTGTTAGATAATCACAACTATCTATAGCAAAAACAAAATTCTTTCTGTTTTATGTAGTTGTTTTGATTGAAATTGCCACTAATTCCATTTGTGAATAATTATGTCAAATTTGATACACATAGCTGCAAAAACGATATTGCTACTACCATATAGTTTTGCCAGAAACTTTGTATCAAATCATTGCACAACAAAATTTGATACAAAAAATAATTCATATCTACGAAAAAATGTAACTATGCTTACTTATGCTTAATTATTCTTGTAGTGTATGTTAGTAAATCATAATATTGTACTTACTATTTACGTGTCGTCGATTCAAAACCAAAAATATAGATAAAAAACTAAAATTTTACTTAATCATCATCATATAATATATAAAAGTTGATGGTATAGTGCATTAAGAACGTCCATATGGAATTAAAAAACTCGATCTGATTGGTCCACATCAGCATTTTTATTAAATAAAAAAATGTTAAATATGATTAGGATGGAAAAAACTTGATTTAACTGGTCCATATCAGCTTTTAAATCAAACCAAAATTATTAAATATAATTAAAAAATTAAAAGTTAATTTAACAAATTATGTCCAACAAAAAAAAGTAAATTCAATATGATTAATCCAAATCAACATATTTCTTAACTCAGAAAATGTTAATTTGGTTTAAAAATTTAAAAGTTAAATAAGAAATTAACAATTACTAATACATGTATAAAAAAGTAATCATTATCAATTATCAATTTAAAAAAAATCTACAACAACTCGATTTAACAATTAAAATAATGAAAACTGAATAAAAATATAACATAAAACTCTTGGAAGACATGATGGAAAAGGAAAAAAATGGTTTTGCATGATCATTACAGCTTCCTAACAAAATTAAATGCGAATCAACATGAATCATGAATTATATATGCAGTGGTACACAACATCAATAAGACTTTCAATGCATAAACCTTCAAGAAAAAAAAGAACTATAAAAATTCTATAGAAAACAAAAAATAATAATAAAATCTTAGCAAGATTATATTTCTATAAATCTAATGTATATGTACGTCAAATTTGGATAATTTGATAGGTGTCATTGTTATTATTTTATCTAATAGTTTTTTAAAATTTATAAATAATAATATGATAAATTACACATTATATATTAAATTCTCTTATATAAATGAAAATTTCTATAAATATATATAATTTTTAATAATTATAAAGATAGTAGATATTAATACAGACTCACGCGTAGCGCGAGTTATATACCTAATATAATATATAAAAGTTGAAGGCATAGTGCATTGAGGGCATCCACATAGGACGAAGAAACTTAATTTGATTGGTCCACATCAACATTTTTTCATTAAACACAAAAATGTTAAGTATGATTAAGAAGAAGAAACTCAATATGATTGGTCCACAGCGCATCGTTTTCCATTAAACACAAAAATGTTAAATTTGATTAAAACTTTTAAAAGTTAATTTTTATTTTTAAAAACATTAATTTTGTTTTATATATGGAAAAAATCAAAATAAAAAAATTAAGTAACAAATAGAAAAAAAATTAATGTTAAAAAAACTAAAATATAGTATCTTTCAAAATTAAATAGACATTTAATTCAAAATAGTTAATCTAAAAAATATAACGTAAAAGCTAAAATTTATAATAAAGATTAAGAAAATTTCTAATTTATAAATTAGTTAAAAAATTATGTTAAAAAAAACTAAAATATAGTATCTCTCAAATTTAAATGGAAATTTAATGTCAAAAGAGTTAAACTAACAAAAACAAATATCAATATCATAAAAGAAAATTAACTTGATATCTAAAAGAAAGAAATTAACTTGAAAATTAATAGAAAACATAAATTTAACAAAAAAAAATTTGTATAAAAGAAATTAACTTGATGTATATGGTACATATTTTAAAAATCAATAATAAAAGAGCTTAATAAAATAAAAATAAGTCATAAGTATATCAAGTATACAAAAAATTGCATAAATTAAAATAAAATATAACATTAATATTAAAAGATGTAAAGTTAAAAAAATAATAAAAGCAAAATTAATTTGAAATTAAGTAGTGCCTATGAAAACCATGGGAATAACATGGGAATATTGAGAGACAGAAGAAAAAGAATATTGTAATAGGTGGCTAAAGGTCAATGGAAACTATAAAGAAGGCTATAAGTTTCTAATAACATGAATAATGAATTATATATGCATATGTACATAACATCAATAAGACATTCAATAAAAAAATTAAACCTTTAAACACATAAACTTTATAGAAAAAAATTGTAATAGGAGATTTAAAACAGTATAAATAAAAATAGGAGAAAGTACACATTATATTTTAAATTATTTTATATAAAAGATATTTTAATAAATCTATTACAGTTTTGATAATTTAAAAGATAGTGCTTTAAAAAGAACTGAACTAAATTATTTATACAGACTCGCGCGTAGCGCGAATTATAAACCTAGTATAATATATAAAAGTTCATGACATAGTGCATTGAGGGCGTCCACGTGGGATTAAAAAACTCGATCTGATTAGTCGACATCAGCATATTCATTAAATAAAAAAATATTAAGTATGATTAGGATGGAAAAACTTGATTTAATTGGTCCACATCAGTTTTTAAATCAAACCAAAAATTATTAAGTATAATTAAAATAGTAAAAGTTAATTAAACAAATTATGTCCAACAAAAAAAAGTAAATTCTATCTGATTGATCCAAATCAACATATTTATTAAATCAGAAAATGTTAATACAATTTAAAAATTTTAAAGTTAAATAAAAAAATTAATAATTAACAATACATGTATAAAAAAAAGTAACCATTATCAATTATTAATTTAAAAGAATCTACAACAACTCGATTTAACAATTAAAACAATGAAAACTGAATATAAATATAACATAAAACTCTTAGAAGACATGATGGAGAAAGAAAAAATAGTTTTGCATGATCATTACAGTTTCCTAACAATATTAAATGCGAATCAACATGAATCATGAAATATATATGCAGTGGCACACAACATCAATAAGACTTTCAATGAAAAACTAAATATTTGAACACATAAACCTTAAAAAAAAAAGAACTATATAAATTCAATAGAAAACAGAAAATAATACCAAAATCTTAGCAAGATTATATTTCTCTAAATCAAATGTGTAGTTGTCATTGTTATTATTTTACCTAATTGTTTTTAAAATTTTATAAAAAAAATAGGATAAATTACACTTTATATATTAAATTCTCTTATATAAATAAAAATTTCTATAAATATATTATATTTTTAATAATTTTAAAGATAGTAGCTTAAAAAATTAAACCAAAATATTAATATAGACTCGCGCGTAGCGCGAGTTATATACCTAGTATATAATATAAAAGTTAATGATATAGTGTATTGAAGGCGTCCACATGGGATAAATAAACTCAATCTAATTGGTCCACATTAGCATATTCATTAAATAAAAAAATGTTAAGTGTGATTAGGATGGAAAAACTTGATTTAATTGGTCCACATCAGCTGTTAAATCAAACCAAAAATTATTAAGTATAATTAAAATATTAAAAGTTAATTTAACAAATTATGTCCAACATAAAAATTAAATTCAATTTGATTGATCCAAATCAATATATTTATTATATCAGAAAATGTTTATATGGTTTAAAAATTAAAAAGTTAAATAAAAAAAATAACAATTAACAATACATATATAAAAAGGTAACCATTATCAATTATCAATTTAAAAAAATCTACAACAACTCGATTTAACAACTAAAACAATGAAAACTGAATAAAAATATAACATAAAACTCTTAGAAGACATGATGGAGAAAGAAAAAATAGTTTTGCATGATCATTACAGCTTCCTAACAAAATTAAATGCGAATCAACATGAATCATGGATTATATATGCAGTGGTACACAACATCAATAAGACTATCAATAAAAAAACTAAATATTTGAACACATAAACGTTCAAGAAAAAAAAGAACTATAAAAATTCTATGGAAAACAGAAAATAATACCAAAATCTTAGCAAAGCTATATTTCTCTAAATCAAATGTATATGTACATCAAAATTGAATAATTCGATAGGTGTCATTGTTATTATTTTACCTAATAGTTTTATAATATTTATAAATAAAAGTAGGATAAAGTACACAATATATATTAAATTCTCTTATATAAATGATAATTTATATAAATATATCATATTTTTAATATTTTTAAAAATATTAGCTAAAGAAAATTAAACCAAAATATTAATACAGACTCGCGCGTAGCGCGAGTTACATACCTAGTCTATAATATATAAAAGTTGAAGGCATAGTGCATTGAGAACGTCCATATAGGACAAAAAAAACTTAATTTGATTGGTCTATATCAACGTTTTTCATTTAACACAAAAATGTTAAATATGATTAAGATGAAGAAATTCAATATGATTGGTCCACATCAGCGTTTTCCATTAAACATAAAAATGTTAAATTTGATTAAAACATTTAAAAGTTAATTTCTATTTTTAAAAACTTTAATCTTGTTTTATGTATGGAAAAATCAAAATAAAAAATTAAGTAACAAATAGAAAATAAATTAATGTTTAAAAACCAAAATATACTATCCTTTAAAATTAAATAAAAATTAAATGTCAAAAGCGTTAATCTAAAAAAAAAATAACGTAATAGCTAAATCTTATAATAGAGATTAAAAAAATTTCTAACTTATAAATTAACTGACAAAAAAATAAAAAGACATTAATTTTGTTTCATAGATGGAAAGATCATAATAAAAAAAGTTTAAGTAACAAATAGAAAAAAATATGTTAAAAAAAAAACTAAAATATAGTTGTTGGAGCTGGAATTAGCACCCTAAATCCGGTGCAATCAAGTCCAAATGACAGATCCAAACTGAGCCAGATTGACTGGGCTTTGACCCTACGGTCCAGACCCATTCACTCTCAACGATCCAATCCTGAGTAACAAAACGCTCCGTTCGACAAGGACGAGCTCCAGCTCGACTGAGTCTCGAGAAACAAGGAAGGATTCGAGCCAAGTCAAAGCATATTCTTGCCAGTTCAAACGAGTCTGAAGATCGCGGAGGAAGCTGCTGCACGTGGCGAGATTTCCGGCTAAAGCTGCTCACGTGGCCGAGATACGCGCTGGAGTTCAGAGCTCGACAAGGCAAGCTATATAAAGGAGATGAACGGCTTAGTTAATGGGGACCTTCGGCTTGATCTTCTTCAATACTTTTTACATGTGAAAACCCTGTAACTGCTCTCAGAGCTCTTTTTCAGTTCATCTTTTCCATCGAAATCTTTGTAACCGTTTTATTCAACCGATTAATATCAAGTCCTTATTTTAGTTAGTGCTGGCTTATACAGTCAATCTGTTCGAGAGAATCTAGCCCTGAATTCTCCTAATTTTCTTCCCTTACAAAAACACATAAATTTCTGAGTGTGGATTTCAGTATCCACATTTTGGCGCCGTCTGTGGGGAAGATCTATAGACTTCTCTTACTCAAGAGCAGATCCTAAGCCAGCTGAAATCGAGATGGATTCAACTCAACAAACCTCGGGAAACGTCTCACCAATTCTGATCTCTCTAGATCAAGCTACTCCGACCGGCAACATCAGCCAAACAGCCGACAGAAACGAACCCAGGGTTACGACCCTCGTCGACACCACCGGCGCGAACTCCAACATTCCTAGCCATGAGGAACCGATCGTGATCAACCTCGTAACCCCACCGGGAACGACGAGTAATCAGTCACAAACAGCCGAGAGGCCTCCCTCTCAAACTTGGGTGCGATCTGAGAATCCACCTACAGCTTTAGCGTCTCAGAGCCGAGCAGCTCCTGTTTCCTGCCGATACCCGTAGCTTATAGGAGCACATCGGAGTCGGCGGAGATACTCTAAATTCTCACACATCTGATCGATCAACAACGAGATCAGGAGATCAGATTAGAAAAACAGGAAAGGCGTCAAGCCGCAGCTCGATCCGCTGCGAGTCCACCTCCATAGACTAAGCTCGACTTTTCGTCGATCTCTGCTCTGAGTAATCCATCCGGACAATTCGTGACACCTCTGCGTGCTCTATGTCCACCAAACTTCGCCCCCACGGTGAACCAGACACCAATCACCACGGATATTCCGACTCCAGGAATACCAGAGATGGGATCTCGTCACGCGACGAGATATCCATCTCCACCTGTGCTAACGCTAGGATTATCCAAAATGGGGCTCCGTCCTAACACGAGATATCCATCTTCACCTTTAAGACCACCTGGAACCTAGCCACCTCGACAGAGATGGCTTGGGTCCTCGGCCTTCGCCTCGAGCTCGCAGACACCACCCCAGTTCGGCCAACAACCGAACACAACCTCAAGCTCGAGACTTCCTAACGGGATCGGAGAGCAACCTATAGGGTTCGTTCACTAACAGCTCGGAACTCAGATTCCAAATGATCCGACTCGGGCTAACCACCTCGGCGTCGGCTCAAGAAACCTAGTCGACTAAGAATCTTTTGAAAGATTCCAGAACCAGACCGACTATGCCATTCGACAGATGAACTCTATGTTCCACCAAGCTACGAGCTCGGCTCCTGACATTGATCGAGTAATTCGCAAGATCCAACAGACTCCGTTCACTTACCCGATCATGAACACATACCTCCGAGACACTACTAAAGTACGAGTCCCAGAGTATGCTGGAAACAACGACCGGAAAGCTCACATCCGACTCTTCAATCTCGCAGCTATCTGAGCTAATTTCTCGCCAGAAAAAAAAGAAGCAGGATACTGCAGATAAGCTTTTAAGAGAATTCCGCATAAGGTTTAAAATAAATAGTTATAACATGTCAAATCAGCATTATAATTAAAATAAAAATTAATATGAAAAATTAAATTTAACAAAGAAAAAGCATTTGTGTACAAGAAATTAACTTGAGGTATTTGCCATCTATTTTGAAATTCAACAATAAAAGAGCTTAATAAAAAAAATATATAAGTCATAAGTATATCAAACATACAAAACTTGAATAAATTAAAATAGAGTATAAAATTACTCTCAAAAGATGTAATGTATATATAGAAAAGTCAACGAAACTAATTTAAAATTAGTTTCAAATTTTTCTGATTTCAAAAATAGTGGTATCGATAATGAATAATTATCTAAACTTGCAATCAGTTTACATGAGTTTCTAAATCAAATATATTTTTTAAATATACAAAAATCAAAACACTGTGTGTTTCTGATTTAAAGATAACAAAGAAAGACATTACATAAGTAATTCTACACTTAAAATTTAACAAGTATCAAAATCTGATTTCTATGCATAGCTACACTTATATCTGAACAAACATTAATAACACATGGGTAACATATTCTATAATTTTATTTAAATAATAAAATATGACAGATTTATGAATCAAACACAAATTAGTATATGGAGATAATATATTCAAATGAAACATGCAGAAAGCACACAATAGATAAATATAGTGGAAAAAAATGCGAAGAATCCACACCATCAATCCTACAAGTTTCAAAATTAAAACTGTCAAATATTAAACTGCAAAAAATATATTTAAGTAATAAACAGACTAAAAATATAAGTTAAAATTCATGGTAGACCTAAAGTAGAAGCAATAAACGGCTTTGCATGATCATTGCAGCTTCCTAACAAAACTAAATGCGAATCAATATGAATCATGAATTATACATTCACAGGTACACAATACCAATGAGACATTCAATTAAAAAACTAAATATTTGAACTTTTTAATCTTAAAGAGAAAAGAACTCTAGAAATCATATAGAAAATAAAACAAAACATCAAGATCTTAGCAACAAAATATTTATCTAAATCAAATTTATGTGTACGTCAAAGTTAGATAATTTGATAGGTATCATTGTTACTATTTTACTTAATAAGAATTAAAAATTTATATATAAAAATAAGAGAAAACTTTAAATTATGTTTTAAATTCAATTATATAAAACAAATTTCTGTAAATCTATTATAGTTTTGATAAATTAAAAGATTGTAGCAAAAAAAAGAATTAAACAAAACTATTAATACAGACTCTCGTGTAGCGTGAGTTATAAACCTAGTATAGTTACATAATAATCTATACTATATAAAAGTTGATGGTATAGTGCATTGAGTACGTCCACATGAGATTAAAAAACTCGATCTGATTGGTCCACATCAGCATATTCATTAAATAAATAAAAAATCTTAAGTATGATTAGGACGAAGAAACTCAATCTGATTGGTTCACATCAGCGTTTTCATCAAAACACAAAAAATTATATTTGATTATCAATTTAAATAAATTAAAATATGCAAAAAATTAAAAAACATTCATATTAGAATGGAAAATTAAAATAAAAATATGTTTGATTAACATCATAGATTAAATGAAATTATGTCAAAAATCTAAATTTATAACGTTTATAAAAAACAAAAATCCAATATCACAAAATCTAAAGAAAAAAAAATGGAAATCAGTAAAAAAAGGTTAAATTAAAAAAAATCAATAAAATATTAAATCAATAAAACATTTACAATTAATTAACTGATAAAAGTTAAAAAAACAATTAACAAAACTATTAATACAGACTCTCGCAGTTATAAACCTAGTATAGTTACATAATAATCTATACTATATAAAAGTTGATGGTATAGTGCATTGAGTACGTCCACATGAGATTAAAAAACTCGATCTGATTGGTCCACATCAGCATATTTATTAAATAAATAAAAAATCTTAAGTATGATTAGGACGAAGAAACTCAATCTGATTGGTTCACATCAGCGTTTTCATCAAAACACAAAAAATTATATTTGATTATCAATTTAAATAAATTAAAATATGCAAAAAATTAAAAAACATTCATATTAGAATGGAAAATTAAAATAAAAATATGTTTGATTAACATCATAGATTAAATGAAATTATGTCAAAAATCTAAATTTATAACGTTTATAAAAAACAAAAATCCAATATCACAAAATCTAAAGAAAAAAAAATGGAAATCAGTAAAAAAAGGTTAGATTAAAAAAAAATCAAAAAAATATTAAATCAATAAAACATTTACAATTAATTAACTGATAAAAGTTAAAAAAACATATTTATCTAACAAAAAATGAAAATTTAATTATGTTTTACAAAATTTACATCAAATAAATATAAAAAATAATATCAAAAAAAAATAATTTTTTTACATTATTTAAAAGAACCGATTATTTAAAAATTAATATAAAATAATTTTATTAACAGAAAAATAAAATTATGTATGTAAAAATGCCAATATTTTCAATTCAAATGTTTCAAAATAAAGTAAGAATTAATATCTGAAGAGATAAATTAACAAAACAAAAAAAATCATAAAAAGTAAACTAACTTGATATTTAGGCTAACGTTTTTAAAATAACAATGAAAAACCAAATGATGTTATAAGTTTTTGAGAGAATTCCGCATAAGATTAAAAATGAATAGATCTAGCATGTCAAATCAGCATTATAACTAAAATGATAATTAATATATATAAAAAATTAACAAAAAAAAAGCCTTTGTGTACAAGAAATTAACTTGATGTATTTGCTACTGTTGGGACCCATTTTACCGGGACTAAGGAGAACTCGCCACGTAGGCCTAGTCTACATCGACCGCTGACACATGCCACGCCAGCTCAGCCGACCCACTCCCGCCAACTGTACCGGGACAGTTGGCGGGCTTTCCCCTAACATGCCAGAATGATTTCTCCCACCTGCTCCCAAGGTACGCGGCTCAAAGGGGATATGCCGAGGGAATAGCGAGTATAAATAGAAGAAGAACCCTTCAAAGAGAGGAGGAGGACGATCAGAGAAGCACCCGACATCTGAGACAATATTCCCGGCCATGCAGCAGGATCACAGGTGGACTCCATGTCCCTCCTGGTGACTGTCGACCAGGTTAAGTTATCCTCGACTTGGAACCCCGCCTTAATACCTGTTGCATCCCCCTTTTCATAAGTATAAATCCCTCTTGAAACACTATAAACCAGACAGGAGTCTCGATCTTCGGATGAGTCTCCTAACGATTAGCCTGTAGAACAAATTTCTACTATTTTATTATTACTATTTTACTTATTAAGAATTAAAAATTTATATATAAAAATAAGAGAAAACTTTAAATTGTGTTTTAAATTCAATTATATAAAACAAATTTCTGTAAATCTATTATAGTTTTGATAAATTAAAAGATTGTAGCAAAAAAAAAAATTAAACAAAACTATTAATACAGACTCTCGCGTAGCGCGAGTTATAAACCTAGTATAGTTACATAATAATCTATACTATATAAAAGTTGATGGTATAGTGCATTGAGTACGTCCACATGAGATTAAAAAACTCGATCTGATTGGTCTACATCAGCATATTTATTAAATAAATAAAAAATGTTAAATATGATTAGGACGAAGAAACTCAATCTGATTGGTTCACATCAGCGTTTTCATCAAAACACAAAAAATTATATTTGATTATCAATTTAAATAAATTAAAATATGCAAAAAATTAAAAAAACATTCATATTAGAATGGAAAATTAAAATAAAAATATGTTTGATTAACATCATAGATTAAATGAAATTATGTAAAAAATATAAATTTATAATGTTTATAAAAAACAAAAATCCAATATCACAAAATCTAAAGAAAAAAAAATGGAAATCAATAAAAAAAGGTTAAATTAAAAAAAAATCAAAAAAATATTAAATCAATAAAACATTTACAATTAATTAACTGATAAAAGTTAAAAAAAAATATTTATCTAACAAAAAAATGAATATTTAATTATGTTTTACAAAATTTACATCAAATAAATATCAAAAATAATATCAAAAAAATAATTTTTTTTAAAACATTATTTAAAAGAACCGATTATTTAAAAATTAATATAAAATAATTTTATTAACAGAAAAATAAAATTATGTATGTAAAAATGCCAATATTTTCAGTTCAAATGTTTCAAAATAAAGTAAGAATTAATATCTGAAGAGATAAATTAACAAAACAAAAAAATCATAAAAAGTAATCTAACTTGATATTTAGGCTAACGTTTTTAAAATAACTATGAAAAACCAAATGATGTTATAAGTTTTTGAGAGAACTCCGTATAAGATTAAAAATGAATAGATCTAGCATGTCAAATCAGCATTATAACTAAAATGATAATTAATATATAAAAAAAATTAACAAAGAAAAAGCCTTTGTGTACAAGAAATTAACTTGATGTATTTGCTACTGTTGGGACCCATTTTACCGGGACTAAGGAGAACTCGCCACGTAGGCCTAGGCTACATCGACCGCTGACACATGCCACGCCAGCTCAGCCGACCCACTCCCGCGCACTGTACCGGGGCAGTTGGCGGGCTTTCCCCTAACACGCCAGCATAATTTCTCCCACCTGCTCCCAAGGTACGCGGCTCGGAGGGGACATGCCGCGGGAATGGCGAGTATAAATAGAAGAAGAACCCTTCAAAGAGAGGAGGAGGACGATCGGAGAAGCACCTGACATCTGAGACAATATTCCCGGCCATGCAGCAGGATCACAGTGGACTCAATGTCCCTCTCGGTGATTGCCGACCAGGTTAAGTTATCCTCGACTTGGAACCCCCGCCTTTATACCTGTTGCATCCCCCTTTTCATAAGTATAAATCCCTCTTGAAACACTATAAACCAGACAGGAGTCTCGATCTTCGGATGAGTCCCCTAATGATTAGCCTGTAGAACCCCCCTCCCCTCCCGAGTACTTGTATCCAGTAGGACGCTCACTAAATTGGGCGTCGGAGAACCTTCGGGAGAGAAACCCCCTTTCGATCCTTCCCGAAGGCTCGCTTGACATTTGTTTAAGTACTTGCAGGACCAAATATGATACATGCCCCGCCGCATCGCAACAGAAAGCTTTCACCCCGGAGTGATGATTCGTTGCCTTTCCCCTAGAGGATGAGACTCGGAGAACTGGATTTATCCCCGATGAATCATGACCCCCCACGTGGCATCCTATAATGTGCTCCTGAACAGTTGGCACTAGAAAAGAAGGGGGATCAACGGCGGACGTTCCACGAAGGAAGCGAAGCACTTGAAGATGACCGTGCAGAGCACGCGGATCAAGCAGGCTATGGTTCTGCTCAACTGTCTCGTGATCCCGGGACCATTGCACGTATTGGCCCTGAAACCGAGACAAAAGATCCACGATGCCGGCAGACGTTCCACGAAGGAAGCAAAGCATTCAAAGACAGCTGCGCGGAGCACGCGGGTCGAGCAGGCTATGGTTCCGCTCAACCATCTCGGGATCTCAGGACCATTGCGCGTATTAGCCCCGAAACCGAGACTCAGGATCCACGACGCAAGATAAGACGCAAAAAAGGTGCAAAAGACGAAGCCAGGCGAAATAAGTTAAAGCAGCGTTACTAAAATAAAAAAGGCAGGCAAAAACGGCCGCCGGTTCGAGTTCAAAAGTTACAAAGGAAATAAGTCCCTGAAGCAGAAATAATTTAAAAACCCGGCGGATGCGAAGGTCCTGCCGACGAAAAAGAGCCCGTGCTCCTAGTGTCTCTGTCCGCCCCTGAAGTGCCCGGCCCACGCGACCTGCCGCGCCTCCGTTCCTCCTCAAGCTCCTGCCTAAGCATGCAAATCGTGGTCTGGCTCATCGAGAAAGCTTCAACCGCCATCAGCGCTACGTCCACCTCGTCCCCCCGGTACACAGTGAGGGTTTAGCGGAGTGTTTCCACTTCCGAGTTGTGCACCTCCAGATCCCTTTTGCTGTCGGCAAGCGCCTAGGTCAGGCGCTCCATCTCCTCCCTAAGATCCTCTCCACGGGCGGAAATCTGGGCCTCGACGAGCTGGTCCCGGGTCATCAGGAGCTCGGCCTGGAGTTCACATGCCCTATCAGCCAGGCCGCGCTCATGGTGTTCGGCCGTGTGAAGCTCGTGCTCCAGCTTCTCGAGCGAACGTTGGCTTTATCAAAAAGCAAAAGGTACCAGTAAGAACAGGTGATGAACCGGAAAAGCAAAGGAAGACGTCCAGAGAAATTAGCTTACCGCGTCCAGTGACTGGATGAGCTCCCAGACGGTTAGCCGCCAGCCAGTGAGCTCGCAGGTCGAGCGAGCGGTCAGACGGGGAGGCATGAACATCGGCTCTGACTCTGAAGAGACGCTCATTGCTTTCGGCGAGACCGGGGCATCAGGGTCTGGAGTAGCGGCTCGCGTGGCCCTGGATCTCTCGACGGTCCCCAGATACTCCGGAGCGTCGAAATCAGCGGGAGCCCCACCACTGGCAGTTGAAGGCAACTCGGAGGAGTAGTGGGCGGGAAGGGCCGAAGAGGGTCCCAGAGACCACGTCGATCTCATCGCGGGAGATCTGTTCAAGCACCGTCGACGAGTCGTTCGGGATAAGACCTCCCCCTCGGGAGAGTCCGCTCGGGGCCTCCGGCGCGGTGTTTGGACATGTGTCATGTGTACGGCCCGCAAAAACCTCACTGGGGGCAAGCGGCCATCAGGGTCGTAGTCCTCCCAGATCTCTTTGATCCTACTCCGGGAACCTACAAAGACAGGATTCACAGGTAAAGACCAAGGAACCAATGCAACGCCGAGGATGGAAGAGTCGGAGTCACACCTGGGACGTCCGGGGTCAGTCCAGACGAGAGGATGAGCGAGCTCGCCCGATGCTCGGCGGAGAGGGCAGGAAGTCGAACGACCGGAACCGCTCGGGGATCCCGAGTAAGAGGTGTAGGTCGACCCGCTCAGAAGCAGCCGGCGTCCCGGAGCCTAAAAAAAGAGAAGACGAGACGGTAGTAAGAAGATGGGCGACGAGGCGAATCTGAAGGAAAGAAGTATGGCGGTAGTAGAAGAATCTTACCCCTCGACATCCAGTTAAGGTGGACGTTGACTTCCAGTGGCACCATCCAGAAGATGTACCTCTCCCTCCAGTCGCGGCTCCCGGAGCAGTCACCCAGGATGGGGGCAGTGCACCTATTCCGGGTATGCAGGGTATAGTGGAGGGCATCAGCAGTCAGGCTCCAGAGCTGGTAAGATAACAGCACCGTGGAACCGCGGATCCGGACCCCGGACAAGTCCGAGAGGACTTGGAAAGCGCAGAGGAGCTCCCAGGCGGAAGGGTGGAGTTGACTGGGACAGATGCTGGTGAACCGGCAGAAGTCGACCAGGGAGGCTACCCCGGAAGCTGTAGAGGAAGTAGTCGTCATATATCACGATGCAGCGCAGCGGAGGCCGGTCTACCCGGTCCCACTCATCGGGGAAGATTGGGTTGAGCCGGGAGGAGTAAGGGAGGTTGGCCAAAAGAACTCTCTCCAGAGAGTCCGGCATACAGGTAGAAGGAGGGCGATTCGCGGGGTTGGACGCCAATGGTCCCTAGCGATTTCCTTGGTCTCACCCTCGGCCCAAGGGAAGGCTACGGGAACCGGCTATGAAGACATTCCGGCAGTGTCTTGAACTTCACCGTCGGCCCAGGAGCGACGGACGCGCCATGCGCCAGACGACGAACTGGAGGCAGACATCTTGGATTGAACGAAAAGAAAGGTGTATGTTGGGAAAAGAAGAAGCCGTTCGAAGAAGGAAGGTTCTGAAAACAGAATAAATCCGTGGAGCTGCGAGTTTCCCGATTTTATAGAGGAAGAAGAAATCGAAGAGGCACGCGAGAGGAATCGCGTCGGTCGGGGAAAGCCAAAAATCAGTGAAGAAATGATTATCGCTCTCTTGAGCCGTGCGTGGGAAGTGACGCGTATTTAATGCAAAAAGAGAGAAAAGAAGCCGGCCATAGCAGAAAAGACGATCGGCAGTCCTCAGGGGAGTAGCGCACGCTGCGTGAGGTGACGCGCTGCGGTTGGAACCACCAGAGACTCGCCACGTGGATCGTACTCGCCGAACTTCGAAGATTTGCGCGGGATCATCCGAAAGGGAACCACCAATCTAATCAAAGATCTTCTGAAGATCAATAGACAAATGGTCGCGACGGTATGAATTTTGTACCCCTACAGGATTACCGCAAGTACGCTGCCCGGGAGGAGCTATCCCCGGGATGGGGCGTAGCCACGCCCGTGGGTCGAACGTAACAGTCCGGGCCGCGCGAACCCCACGACGAGTCTTACGGTACCCATGACCGTGGCTGAAATGCGACTGCCCCTGACAAAGCACCGCTAAGGATTTCCTTGCTCGATTGCTTGATTTCTTGCTTGCCTGATTGCTTGATTTCTTGATTGCTTGATTTTTTGCTTGCCTGATTGCTTGATTTCTCGATTTCTTGATTTCTTGCTTGCATGATTGCTTGATTTTTTTATTGCTTGATTTATTGCTTGCCTGATTGTTTGATTTCTGGATTGTTTGATTTCTTGATCGCTTGACCTCTTGCTTGATCGATCACTTGATTTCCCGCTCGCGCGAATATTTCTTCTCCTCAGTAGTGTCTATGATCTCCCTCGAATCCCCCTTTCTTGGCGTGCTCCCGCGCAGACTCGCCCGTCCTCCAGGCCATCATTCCCCAAGGATTTCAGGACTCTGGTCTAACAAGCCCCCGTGGCTCGCCCCATGCCGGCTCCCTCCGCGGACCATGCACACCCTTAGTATGCTCCCTCGCAGACTTACTGCCCCCCCCGGGCAGGACCTCCTCGGGATCATAGGGCTCAGGCCTCTCAGACCTCTGAGTCTTCCCCACCAGTCCCTACCAACGGGCCGTGCGGCAAACCAGGGTGCTCCTCCATAGGACACGCTTGCCACTCAGGCACAACAGGAATTGAGGTAGCCGACTCGCAGGCTTTCTCTTCCTGATAACTTCCCGACCTCTTCTCCTCTGGGGTACGTCACAAGCATGTTCTCTAAAACCCACCAACTTCCGCGTAAGCACAATGCGAAGACTGTCCAGGCAGTAAGGGAGTCAAGGTAACACCCTCGGGAAATGCCCTACTCCGCACCAGCTGCATTCGAGTAGCGACTCCCCCTTGCGTTAGCACCGGCGACGCAGGGAACATCTATTCATCCGTCTAATGGTGCCACATCTGGTCTTTGGGTCGGTGTCTTAGCCCGCATTGTTGACTTGTGCCGATTCCCACGATCACACAAGGCTATAACCCTGCTCATGACCCCGATGAGCAGGGGTAAGACGACTTCTCGTCTAGTGCCTCACGAAGCGAGAAGTAAAATCCCTCCGGGGAGATGGTCACCAGTGACCAATGCCACCAGTTCCCCCCGAGAACGCCTATCCTCCTACCCTGAGGCACTAGATGAGGAGATGGTCACAAGTGACCAAGGCCACCAGTTCCCCCTGGGAACGCCTATCCTCCTACCCTGAGCAAGCGTCGCACTCCCCCGGATGCATGCCCCAGTCAGGATAGGACCCTATTATTCTAAAACTCCCCAGGCGGAACGGCGTACTCCACCGGATGCGTAATGTTGACTGGGCGAGTCCATCAATATGTACTTAGTCTGACCGTGTCACGGTCCATTTCCTCTAGAAGCGTAATTCTTTCGATCAGTAACGTATTCCTTCGGATGTGAATAAGATCGAAGTTGACACCCAATAAGAGCTGCACCACGGAAGCAAAATTCCCTCGACCAATAACATGCTCCTCCGGGATAAACGAAAAAGATTGGGGTTGAGAGTCTGTTTCAGAATATTCCTTCGGCTAAGGGTGCCTTCCGTCGTGGAACACACCGAGGCCAGAGTCGATACCCCATCCAACTTCTCCGGAAGTCCGGACCATCCAGCTAGAACTGCATTCCCCGGGATGCGCAGCACGACTCCGATGAGTCCCTAAGTCTCATATTATGGTTTAGAATCTAGCTTCGCCCAGACCAGTACCGTACCCCTCGCGGTACGTGGCAAGGACGCCGCCTCAAACCGGCTCATAAGAAGTATAAGATCTAGGGAACTGGATAACCATGTTCGTTTTACAGGGAATTAACGAAGATTCGACTCCCCGACTCATCCATGGATAAGCTGAGAAGTCGGGGGTAACTGTTGGGACCCATTTTACCGGGATGAAAGAGAACTCGCCACTTAGGCCTAGGCTACATCGACCGCTGACACACGCCACGCTAGCTCTGCCGACCCACTCCCACGCACTGTACTATGGCAGTTGGCGGGCTTCCCCTAACACGCCAGAATGATTACTCCCACCTGCTCTCCGGGTACGCGGCTGGGAGGGGACATGACAAGGGAATGTCAAGCATAAATAAAAGAAGAACCCTTCAAAGAGAGGAGGAGGACGATCGGAGAAGCACACCTCCTGACGCCTGAAATGATATTCCCGGCCGTGCAGCAGGATCACGGGTGGACTCCATGTCCCTCCCGGGTGACTACCGACCAGGTTAAGTTATCCTTGACTTGGAACCCACCTTTATACCCACTGCATCTCCCTTTTCACAAGAAGAAATCCCTCTTGAAACAATCTAAACTAGATATGAGTCTCGATCTTCGGACGAGACCCCTAAACGATTAGCCTGTAAAACTCCCCCCCCCCCCCCCCGAGTACTTTTTCCCAGTAAGACGCTCACTAACTTGGGCGTCGGAGAACCTTCGGGAGAGAACCTCCTTTCGGTCCTCCCCGAAGGCTTGCTTGACGCTTGTTTAAGTGCTTGCAAGACCGAATACGATACATGCCCCGCCGCATAGCAACATGAAGCTTTTGCCCCGGAATGACGATTCGCCGCTTTTCCCCCCAGAAGACGAAACTCAGAGACCCAGATCCATCCCCGACGAATCATGACCCCCACGTGGCATCCTGAAATTTTCTCCAGAACAGCTACCTATTTTGAAATTCAACAATAAAAGAGCTTAATAAATTATATTAAACATACAAAATTATATAAATTAAAATATAATATAAAATTACTCTCAAAAGATGTAATGTATATATAAAAAAGTTAAACGAAACTAATTTAAAATTAGTTTCAAATATTTCCTAATTTCTAAAATAGTTGTATCGATAATGAATAACTATCTAAAGTTGCAATCGGTTTATATGAGATTATAAATCAAATATATATTTTAAATATACAAAGATTAAAACATTTTGTGTTTCTGATTTAAAAATAACAAAGAAAGATACTACATAAGTAATTTTACAGTTAAAATTTAACAAGTAATAAAATCTGATTTCTATACATAGCTACTTCTTATATTTGAACCAACATCAATAACACATGAGTAACACATTCTAAAATTTTATTTAAATAATAAAGTATGACAGATTTATGAATCAAATACAAATTAGTATATAGAGCTAACATATTCAAATAAAATATGCAGAAAGCACACAAAAAATAAATATAGTGAAAAATAATGTGAAGACTCCACACCATCAATCCTACAAGTTTCAAAACTAAAATTCTCAAATATTAGACTGCAAAAAAATAATATTTAAATAAGAAACAGAATAAAAATATAAATTAAAATTCGTGGTAGACCTGAAGTAGAAGCAAAAAACGGCTTTGCATGATCATTGCAGCATCCTAACAAAATTAAATACGAATCAATATGAATAATAAATTATACATGCATAGGTACACAACATCAATGAGACATTCAATTAAAAAACTAAATACTTGAACATGTAAACCTTAAAGAAAAAAGAACTATAGAAATCATATGGAAAACAAAACAAAACATCAAGATCTTAGCAAAAAAATATTTCTCTAAATCAAATGCATGTGTCTGTTAAAGTTAGATAATTCGATAGGTGTCATTATCATTATTTTACTTAATAATATTTATAAATTTATAAATAAAAATAAGAGAAAACTGTAAATTATATTTTAAATTCTACTATATAAAACAAATTTCTATAAATCTATTATAGTTTTGATAATTTAAAAGATAGTAGCGTAAAAGATTTAAGCAAAACTATTAATACAGACTCGCGCGTAGCGTAAATTATAAACCTAGTCTATTACTAATAAAAGTTGATGCTAAATGCCTCTAAGGGTGTCTATATTGGATTTAAAGATTCAATTCTATTAGTACACATCATCATTATATTTAGTTAATTATATATTATATATTAAAATTAATTAATTTGTTTTAAAAATTATAAGGAAAATTTCTAAATTTTAGATAATTTCGTTTTTGTTATTATTAGGAAGGTTTCTAAATTTTAAGTTAGTTATTAATAAAAAAGAGTTTTGAAAATAAATCTTATTTTTCTATTAACAAAAAAAATTAAATTAACATATAAATAGATTATGAAAAAAATCATATATATGGAATAAAATAATTAAAAGCTGTATTTATGCCATAATTAAATTATTTTAAAACTTTAATCACGACAAACAATTAAAATCTGAACTGCTAACTTAAAATATATTAGTTGTGGTCCGTGTTGATGTCTTAGGCCAATGAGAGCGTCCACATATGACATATATACTTAATCTGATTGGTCTATATCAGCGTTTAAACATAAAAAAATATTAAATATTTTTAATTACGCGCAAGTCTGTATTAGTAGTTTTATTTAATTTTTTTAGTTATTAATTTTTTAAATTATCAGAACTACAATAGATATATAAAATTTCCTTTTTTATGTAAGAGAATTTAAAATACAACATGTAGTTCCCCCAATTTTTTGTTTATAAAAAAATTAAATTATACTAAGTAAAATAATAACAATGACGCTTATCAAATTATCCAATTTTGACATGCACACACGTTTGATTTAGAGAAAGGTTTCTTTGCTAAGATCTTGGCGTTTTGTTTTATTTCCATAGAATTTCTACATTTCTTTTTTCTGTAAGGTTTATATATTAAAATTTTAATTTTTTGATTGAATATCTCATTGATGTTGTGTACCTATGCATATGTATATAATTCATGATTCATATTGATTCACATTTAGTTTTGTTAGAAACTGCAATGATTGTACAAAGTCGTTTCCTACTTCTCCATCATGTCTTCCATGAGTTTTATTTTTATATTTTTAGTCAGTTTATCATTGAGAATTTTTTTTTTGGCAGTCTAATATTTGAAAATTCTAGTTTTTAAACTTGTAGGATGGATTGTGTGTAGTCTTCATATTTGTTTTACTGTTTTTATCTTCTTTATGTTTTCTGCATATTTTGATTTGAATATTTTATCTAAATATATCAATTTGAGTTTGATTCGTAATTCTCTCATATTTTATTATTTAAAAATACAATTTTAGAAGGTGTTACTCATATGTTATTAATGTTGGCTCAGATATAAGTAGTATATATATATATATATAAATCAGATTTCACTGCCTGTTAAATTTACTTTGTAGTATTTTTTGTTAGTTTTTAAGTCAGAAGCACATACTGTATTAACTTTTGTATATTTAAAGAATATGTTTGATTAAACAAATTCTGTAAACCTATTGCAACTTTATATAGTTATTAACTGTAGATACCAATACTTTAAAAATCTTTTACTTTACATCTTTTGATAGTAAATTTATATAATTTAAATAATTTTTTTGTATTTTTGATATACTTAGGATTTATATTTTTTTATGATTAAGCTTTCTGATTGTTGATTCTCAAAATAGCTAGTATATAGATCAAGTTAATTTATTTTACTTGAATACTTTTTCTTTTTAAAATTTGCTTTTTTTAATATTAGTTTTTATTTTACTTATAATGTTGATTTGACATAATATAACTGTTCATTTTAAATATTATGTCGACTTCTCTCAAAATATTAGTGCACCATTTGTTTTTTTTTTTTAAATGTAAGTTTTCAAAAAATGTTAGCATAAATATTAGCTTAGTTTTTTTATATGAATTTTTCCATTGTTAGTTTACTTTTATATATTTTATTTAATTTTGAAACATAATTTTTCTATAAATGTTGACATTTTTACAGACAATTTTTTTTTCTGTTAATGAGACTCTTTTATATTGAAATTATTAAATAGTTACCATATATATCAAGTCAATTTGTTTTAGATGACTGTTTTATTATATTTTTTTGTTATTAATACCAATTTTAATTGTATTAACATTTTATAAAACATAATTATATTTTATTTGTTTTTGTTCATTTTATATTAATCTCTTAAATAATTTGTTTAAGGCTTTATTTTTTTAATATTAATTTCTTTAATAGTTAGTTTAAAGATAAATTTTAAAATATTACTCATTTAAAGTATATATGTTAAAAAAATTCTTCTGTTAATTTAACTTTCTGTTATTTGTTTTGTTTATGGTAATTGTTTTTTAAAAATGTTAGCCTAAATATCAAGTTAGTTTTTTATATGACTTTTTTTCCTTTGTTAGTTTACTTTTTTTTTATATTGATTCTTATTTAATTTTGAAACATTATTTTTTTGTAATTGTTTTGTAAGCTTTTGATAAAACATTCATGTGTACCTTCCTTCGTAAAGAATAAAAACATTCACGTCAAAGAAATTAAATTAATATATATATGCTATATATTTTAAGTTTACCAAACATGCAAAAAATTGTATAAATTAAAATAAAATATAAAATTATTATCAAAAAAATGCAAAGTAATTAAAAATAAAATTAAAAAAAGGAAATTAATTTGAAATTCTGTTCATTTCTTATTTCTAAAATATTGGTATTGAATATGAAGAACCATATAAAGTTGCAGGATTATACAAGTTTCTAAATCAAACATATTATTTAAATTTAAAATAACTAATATCTTACTTGCGTCTGATATAAAAACTAAAAAAAAACACACTGCACTTGTAACTTTAAGCTCGAAATATAACAAATAATAAAGTCTAATTTTTATATATAGCTACTACTTATAACTGAGCCAACATGAGCAACACATGAGGAAAACCTTCTGAAATTCTATTTAAATAATAAAGTTTGACAAAGTTATGAATCAAATTCAAATTAAAATATCTAGATAAACTATTTAAATCAAAACATGAATAAACATATACAAAATATAATAATAGTGGAAAACAATATGAAGACTTCTCACCATCCTATATGTTTAAAAACCAAAATTACCAAATAATATACTGCAAATAAAACAGATCTTAATGATTAACTGAATATAGATATAAACTAAAATTTGTAAACGATTTAGTGGAAAAGCAAGAAGTAGATTTACACGATCATTGCAACACCTCAACAAAAGTAAATATGAATCAACATAAATTACATATTATATATGCATAGGTACATAACATCAATGAGATATTTAATCAAAAACTAAATATCTGAATATATACATCTTAAATAAAGAAGAACTATAGAAATCCTAAGGAAATAAAACAAAAATCAAGAACTTAGTAAGAAAATCATTTTCTAATTCAAATGTATGCACATCGAAGTTGGATAATTTGATATATGTCATTACTATGATTTTACTTAATAAGATTTATAATTTTATAAAAAAATAAGTAAAACAATTACACATTTTATTTTATTTTATTTTATATAAGTATATTATATTTTTGATAATTTAAAAGATATTAACCAAAAAAAGAATTAAACCAAATCATTAATACAGATATGCGCATAGCAACGTGGAAATAAATATGGATTTAGGGCATTTAGAAACTCGAATTAGCAAAGTAATTACTTTATATGGAAAACGATATTCTTTAATTAGGTAAGTTAGTGATACAGTTTTACAGGATATTTACATTTGTATGAAATTTGTAGTTTAAAATTGGGAATAACGTGTGATGGATTATTTCCTTCTCTCTCCCAAAAGGCGATACAAAAGGCGACTTTCCAAGTTTTCACTTCTCTGCCAGCAACCCCCGGCCGACTTGTTCTTTCTTATTTAGTTGCTAATCGTTCTCTTTCTCCCTTCAGTCAAGTTTCCAATGTTGATTACCAAAGAAATCTTTTTGGTAATTTATCTTCAAATCCTCTGGTTTTCTCTTTTTCTTAAGAAGAGTGCTTTTCCGGCCATAATCTGGTGACCAACCAAGATCTTATGTGTCAGTTTCTTTCGGTTCAACTTTGTAACCGTTTTGATTTGGGATCCGGACATATTTATTGAAAATTCAGATGAAGAGCCATCAACCGTTTTCTCTAATCATTCTGAGATGTATAGTCTCCTTCTCGATACTTACATCAAAGATAACAGTGAGAGGCATCATCTCTTCCGCACAATTGAATCCATGGTCGAGATTGAAAGAGAGTTTGTGTCAGGGGCGGACGCAGAAATTTATTTAGAATGGGGCACAAACTTTTTTATTTTAATATTAATAAAAAATTGATGACTAAATAAAAAACAAATAAAAAACTATCCTACGATCTTCCATAGTTTGGAATCTTTTTATCATTATTTCGTTTGTCACACTGTTAAATAATTCTTTCTCAATAAGACAAACTATACAATCATTTAAAAACTGGTCACTCATTCGATTGCGTAATGTAGTCTTCACTATCTTCATTCCAGAGAAACATCTCTCCACGGTGGCAGTGGCTACAGGTAAAGTCAGCGCAAGTTTCAAAAGTCGATAAACAAGAGGATGTGAAAGATGTTTCTTTGTCTCGACCATCACACGTGCAAGATCTCCAAGATTATCCAAATTAGCAAATCTTTCATCATCTCGAATATTATCGATGTAAATACCAAGTTGATGCTCAAGAGAAATCCGTTCCATATGACTAAAATCTTCTGGATAAAACTCAAACAACTTCAGAAGTTTCAAGGGATCAAACTCGCAGAATGAATCAATAGGACTCAAAGACACAATACATCCAAGAAATTCAGTGTTTACCTCATCAAAACGGTCATTAAACTCTTGAATTTGCATATCCAATACTGTGTAAAAGCATTCCACCTGATAATGATGCAAGTTCGTCTTGTTGCTTTTTTTCTTGGTTTCTTTGGATCGACAAAATCTTCTTCCATAATGAGCAGCTCAGTTTTATGATTCTCACAAAAAGATGTTACCTTATCAATGAGAGAATCCCATCCACTGTCCCTGAGCTTGCATAGCTGCTACTTGGTGGATTTCACTAGAGACATAGCATTCAAAATGTCTTGATCTTTCTTTTGCAGAGCCTTTGATAGATTATTTGCGAGCCCAAGAATAAGCAACATCAACTGTAAGTATAACACAAAGTCAAATGTGTGAAAGTATTTAAGAAGACCATTAGCTTGGCGTCTTTTGATACCATCAGTCTCATCGATTTCAACACACTCAAGCACTTTAATGATCGAAGAAAATAAACTAACCAACCGCAGTAAGGTTTTGTAGTGGGAACCCCAACGAGTATTACCAGGTCTTTGCAATGAAAGCTCCTGATTCAATCCTTTTCCCGTCTTAATTTCACTTTTACTAATTCCTTCTTCGATTTTGCTCCGATGGTCTTCTCGAATTATATATTTTCTCTTACAAGAAGCTCCAACCACGTTTAACAAGACATAAATCATGTCAAAGAAATCCCCAACTTCAAAATGCTTTTTTGCAACTGCCACGACAACCAACTGAAGCTGATGAGCAAAACAATGGACATAATATGCAGAACTATTTTCTCTCAAAATCAAAGATCTCAACCCATTAAATTCACCCTTCATGTTACTTGCTCCATCATAGCCTTGTCCTCTTAACTTTTTCATACTTAATCCATGTTTAGAAAACAATGAATCAACAGCACATTTTAAAGTGGAAGAAGATGTTTCTAGAACATGAATAAGACCAAGGAATCTCTCTTTGACTATCCCATTTTTATCAACAAAACGAAAAACCACTGCCATTTGCTCTTTATCAGACACATCTGCGGATTCATCGACCAACAAGCAAAACACATCATGATTTACTTCTTGAACAATAGATCCAATAACTTCTTCTGTAAAGCAATGCACTATGCCTGTCTGGATTTTGTGAGACACCATCTGAATATTTTTTGGAGCATTCTCCAACACAACCTTGCTTACGTTCTCATTTTTCTCTGCAGTGTATTTCAGAAGCTCTACAAAGTTTTCCCTATTAGCTGATCCAACACTTTCATCATGGCCTCGAAAAGGTAATCCTTGTCGCAGTAAGTATCTACAACAATCAATTGAAGCATTCAATCTGATCCTATAATCATTCTTGATCGCGTCATCTTGCTTATAGAAAGCATGAACAATTGATTGACCTGGTGTCATCAGATTATCAGCCATTTTCAATGCATTATTGTGAAAACTATTCACTGATCCCACATGTTCTTGCAATCTCTTTGGATTTTTCCAACTATTGAAGCCTCTTGTCACAAATTCATCACTTCCACATTTATTTTCAGTGTAGTCTCTAAACAAGTAGCAAACCAAACAAAAAGCTTTGTCTGTTTTCACACTATATTCCAATCAACGATCATAAATATCAAACCAAGACGAATTGAATCGTCTCAATTTATCTCCTGTTGCTGTTTTCAGAAAATCATGACCACAAGGTTGACAAGGACCTTTAACAAGATATTTGTGTCTTACCTCATCTCTTTCATTAGGATGATAATCCAATATTTGTTTCCTATCTGCAGGATCCGAAGGCAAATCATCACAATCATTGGCAGGCATTGATGGACTCTTTCTTTTATAATATTTTTCCATTGATATCTGAAAAAGATATGAATTTATCACATAAGCATAAGAACGATGAATCAAACTAAGTAAAACTCAACTTAAAAAGAGACAAAACCTAAATTAAATCAATTAACAAAAAAAAATATTACCTTAGAAGCTGTTTCTGTTTCTTGTGAAGAAAAATAATATATAGTACACAAAAAAAAAGAATAAAAGAAGTGTTTAGGGGCTTTAAGTCACGTTAAACATACTATTATTTATAAGTGGTTTGATTTACATTTATACTTAGAATGGACTCTTAATAATAGATATTTACCATATCTAACAAAAATAGAAAAATAACAATTTTTATATTTTTAACTACTAAAAAAAAAAGAGTATGGGGTACGTGCCACCATTTCCCCAATGTGCATCCGCCCCTGGTTTGTGTGCGATGCGCTTCCTTGTGCATTGGTTGGGATGAACCGTGTTTTGATGAGTCGATACATCAAATTCGAGGCAGATCGGTTATTGGGTGCACTTGGGTTCGGTAGGGTGTACGGTTTGACTATCCCGTTTGAGTGGATGGAATTGATTTCGCTTCAGGGGAAAACCAACTTCTTTGAGAAGAGAGTTGGCGAGTATGAGAAGGCCTGGCTTCGCTGGACTCAGCCTATCGTGTCTGATTATTGGACTTGGATATATTCACTATGGAATGTACTATGGAGGAGAGGGCATTTTGGTTTTTTGGCAGTATGGTTTAGTAGATTCGCAAGATTTAAAGAGAAAAACATCTCTAAAAATCGGAACTATATCAATTGATGAATTCAAGGAGTACAATGTCAAAGCCAAACCCTCTTAGAAGGTATTGGATATCAATGAAATGGTATTTATTTGTAGAGACAGAACTTCATCAAACGGAAGTATTGGGTTATACTATGATGTGCGTAATTACGGGCTTCAGCCAAGAATTGCTAGCCAACCACATTTGCATCAGGGGGAGATCGCATACAGAGAAGGAAAATAACGAATTTGTTTTTTTTTCGCTAACAAGTACAATTTACTTGTCAAATTCACTTTTCATCATGTTGTATCTTTTCTAATATATGGCGCATATATTGCTTATGTTGGAAGTTTTGTATATCTGACTTTGTAACCTTTATTTAATATCAATGAAATTGTTCTGTGAATTAAGAAACATGTGGCTTAAGGTATATGATATGCACACTATTTGGAAACTCCTTTTTCAAAACCTGTGAATTATATCAGCATCAAAGGTTGGTAATTAGCCATATAGCTATACCATTATAAACAAAACAAGAGCTTCTATTTTGAGAACCTACTGTGCCTTGATATCCTCGGTTTTTATAATCTATGGCACGATCAACACTCGAATCTTTCAAAATCCTTGCCTTTTCTGATCCCCCACATGTTAGGAATCACCTTATTTTCTGCTAACTTTGCAGGCTGCATATTAGAATCTCTCAAAATCTATTTTTTTCATGAAACATACTTCCACAAACGATATATTTTAAATTTAGAGGGCGGACACAACATTAGGTGGTTAATACTTCAAAACAACGACATGATATATAAAACCAACACAGTCTCATAAACTTAACTTTAGGTTTTTATATACGTATGTGGACATTGTCCATTGCCTCCTTCAGCGGCAGTCACAAGTACTGTTTCATCTGATTTCATATGTCTTCCATGTGAGCAGCCCCTGCCCAACATAAAAATTGGCTCTTGGGCCAAAAAAGTTTTTGGCTCATTTATTATTAATAAATTAATAATTTTTTTTTAAATTGGACCTTTATTATAAGTGTTTTTTAAAAAATTGGGTCCTTTTTATATGTATTTTCAAAGAATATGGGCCTTTTTTACATGTAATTTTGTGAAAAAAATCATGGACCCCTGAACGATGGCACCTTTGCCCATCCCCTCTGGACCGGGCCTGCATGTGAGTCCCATATAAGACAATGAAATTTTCAGAAATCATAAAATAAAAATAGCAATGAAAGAATATCAGATAATATTAATTGGTCAGAATCACAATACATCACTGAAGCCTCGATCGAAACATCTCAACATTTTGCTCTCATGCTATCATGTATTCAGCATATATGCACCAAATGTCACAACAGCAGCTTGAGTCTCCCAACTTCCAAATTCTGAACAAATTCTCCAACTGATGTAATTAGTCCAGATTAGTGCTTAATAGGAAGTTTAAAAACCGAAGTTATGCAATTATATTGATGTTGTTGGAAATAAAGAACTCATAGATGTTAAAGAACTTGAAAGACAAAAGAACAAGTTTAAGAAGAAGAAAGTTTTGATGAGAACTTAGATAAAAGACATCTATAATATATAAAAGTTGATAGCATAGTGCATTGAGGGCGTCCACTGTACAAGAGTTTTTGGGTCTCTTGGTCAATCACCCAAGCTTTTACTAGTCAGTTGTAGTATAGCATAGGGTTTTTATCAATCCAAATGAGTTTTAGTTGAAAGCAGAAGGGTTAGGAGTAAAAACCCTTAAGTCAAGCAAGCATAGAAGGCTTTTTGTTGCCTAAGCAACCAGTCTATCACCCTAAGATGATTAAGCAACAAAGAGAACAAAGAAAAAGGCAGTTTAAACAAGATTAAGCAAGCAAAACAGAGCAAAACAGAGCAAATCCGAAATATAACAAAAGAGATAAGCAAGTTCCTAGATGTGGTTATTGACTTTGGGGAATCTAGAGACTAACTAAGGTTGTTTCAAACAACATTGATCAAGCAAACAAGCTAGAAATGGTGATTCCTAGACATAGAGTTCACAAACAAGCAAGCTAGATCCAATCTCTTGTAAAATAGCCATTTGTTAAACACCTTAACAAGAGCTAACTCTCATTAGTGCTAAAACATTCAGCAAGCATTAATAAACAACTATATTCAAGTCAAAATGCTCCTCAAACAGTCAATAACTTGAGCCAAGGCCAGCAAATCCTCTATCAAACAAGATCAGCATTTCATCAAACACTTAGTGGGCATAAGAGAAAGCCTAAATTCTAGATAAGTGTGATCAAGACAAATCTAGTTTAAGAACAGATCAATAGAGAAGAACCCATATAATGAAGCACTAAACAAACCTTAATCAAGCTCTAAATTCTCTTAATCTACCATATCTAGAAACTCTAAGCAAACTACTCACTAATACCCATGTTTAACACCAAATCACAAGAGGAAAAGATGCTAATCATGATTAAAAGAGATTAAAGAAAGATTAAAGGTAAATACCAACTTATATTAAATAAAGCAAAGGATTTGTCTTACAAACTCAAAGAAAATGATTAAGAACAATACAGAAATAGGGACTATTTATAGCCAAAAGAAGGAAACCCTAGAGTAATGGCAAAAGTGTATATAAAACACGCTCAGACTGGGTTCATATCGATCAGTTGTAATGGTATGGGCTTGATCGTTACGAATCCTATCGGTCCGGAGAGTGATTGATACAGTGACCAAAATATACTCGGCGCGTTTGTATCGATCACTCCTGACTGATACCTTTGATCGTTACGCCTAGTATCGATCACTCTTGACCGATATCCTTGATCGATACTGCTTGTATCGGTCACTCCTTGACCGATAGCCTCCGTGCACTAACCGAAAAGCTCTGCAGAGATCATCTGCCTTGGTCCCTTCTGCTCATTTTTCATGGATCATCCTCAAAGCTCCTCCAAGCTCCTTTTAGCTCCATAAGCACCTAAACACATCCATAATGCAAGAAAAATGCAAACTATATCCTAAATGCAACCTAAGTCTAAAAAGAGAAGAAAATGAGACAAAAACTAAGGAAAACATGCAAAAGAGAACCAAAACATGTACTAAATGCAAGCCTAAATGGTGTAAATACAAGAGATATCAACACCCCTACACTTGCCTTTTGCTTGTCCTCAAGCAAATAAGAACAAATGAGAGAGTGAGGTTTGAAGGTGGGCATTCAGATCCAAAAGTGCAAAGGTAAAGAGATGGTATCAATATTTAAGTGCCTAGTTGTAGGATGCAAACATAATCAGCTATACTTTAAAGAACCTAGCCATGCTCATCATGTTTCAAAATGATCTCAAATCTCAACCTAGGCAAATGCTCAAATCAACCAACTCTTTAACATTCAATTAAGATCAGAACTATGGATCATGCTCATGCAAATCAAGTGAAGACATTTGGTTCAAAGGGTAAGGTCATGAGATAAAAATGATCTCATTTTAGCATAGAGTTATTAAACATAAGGGATCACTCAATGAAAAAGACTCCATCTTAGGCAAAATGCTAAAGGTAAAAGCACACTTATGCATGTAATTCAAAGCTCCCTTCTACCCAAAGATGAATCCTAAGCACTTCTAAACCCAAAAGTGAACCCCTAAGTATACCCTTTCCTAAACTCTACCCTTTATCTTTCTTCATGGCTGTGGAAACTTCTTCTTTTTGCTTGTGTGGCTGCTTCTTTTTGGTTGGGACTTGCTCTTCTTTGTTGCATTGACACCTTCATCACCTTTGGTGGATTGCTTTTGGTCTGATTTTTCTTCTTTTGACCTTTCTGAGCCTTGTTGCTGACGCCTTTCTTCTTTACACTTAGAGCTTTTTCTTCCCTTTACTTAACCACAACTCTAGACTGTTTCCCCTTTTCTACCATTTCAAACTTTTTCCGTTTCTTTCAAAAAATATATACATGAAGTTCAAACCACTTACACTACCCTTTTACCCCAAAACTCCTATCATAGAATCAAGCTCAAGATGCAAGCTGATATCTACAAGAGAGCTTATTATTGCCAGCCTTATTCCTAACACTTTTTGCCAAGACAAAATCGAAAATGATGATCAAAGGCCTCACAGCTCTCAAGATAGTGTTTAGGCTCAAAAGGAGGTTTTGGTTAAGGGTGTGGATTAACTGTCCCGTAAGTATGAGGATCAGCCAGTTGGATCAACAAGAGTGGTAGAAAGGAAAAAAGATGATCCAAATATGTATATGGTAGCCATGAATTCACTTTTCAATGCATATGACATGATAATTAAAAGTCCAAATTAAAGTTCAAGTTGACAGAGTTTATTTTCAGAGAACAAATGCTTTCAGAATGAGATGAGAAGACCAAATCTAGCAATCTAAGCATGGTTCAGCCTTAACTTCTAGCAATCTTATGATGCATCAAACAACTAGCCACTTAAACACTGAAATCATCTCTAAACTCTAAGCACTTTACAAGGAAATCTCATCATTATGCCCTAGGCAAATACAATGCAACCTATATGTCAACACTAGACTCAATCTTAAAAGAATGAAATGCAACTACATGCTTTCTTTTTGGTTTGCAAAAATGCAAAATTTTTCAATTTCATTTTTTTTGTGTTTTTCTATGCCTTATATGAATGCATGATATGCATGAGACTCAAAGTGAAAAAGAATGAAAAACCAAGAAAACAAAACACAAAGTCAAACCCCAAATCTCTCCCCCACACTTAAATTACACAGTCTCTTGTGTAATGAAAGCAATGAGAGCGAGAAGCAACAAAATATGATACAGAATTGAAAAAGATGCAATGGTATAGACAATGAGTAGGATGTGGTACCTTTCTTAATAGTAGGAGTGGTGGGAGGATCCAGATGTCTGAGGAGACTTGCTAGCTCTCCTCTTGTTCCTCCTCTTATAAACCTTTGTAGAATGCTCTGCTTCTTGTGGTGGGGGAACCCAACTTGACCATAACTGCTCAGCTTGTGAAGAAGTACCTTGACGACCCCATTGACATGTTTCTTGAACTTCAGAGGGAATGGGAGTTGGTTCCCAAGCTGATGTACATGGGTACTTGGCTCATATGATGAGGCCCTTGGTTGTGCCCATGTCCCCCATTGATCATTAGGTTGTGCATGAAAGGAATGTCTTCCATGAGGATTCCAAACAACTTCTTCCTCTTCAGTTGGCTCAGCTCGTTGTGGTTGCTCTTCTTGATGAGGAGTGTGCTCATGAGTATGGCTCTGATGGGAAGTTCTTGCTGATGTAGCTTTGTCTTTTTTGAACTTCCCCTTAACCATTTTCACCAACCTCTTAATGGCTTTGTCTTGCCATTTACACCATTTATGGAGAGAGTTGATGTGTTCATGAGCCACCTTCAAAGAGCTTCCTTGGCTGGGTACTTCATAAGGTGTGAAGTGGAAATGCCTTGAACTGTAGCTCAACACTTCTTCTTCTTCAAGCTCATCTTTTTTATAGATTTCTCCCTGGCCTTCAGCGCCAGCAGCAGCATCTTCTTGGAGATCTTCTTCAGCTTCTTCCTCAATCTCTTCTGTGTTTCCTTCCTCATTGTCTTCTCCTCTCTTTTCAGGGACGGGGCCGCCTTTGTAGAGCTCCTCTTCACTCATATTGAAGTTGATGTTGATCCTTGTGGTGAAGGAGGTGAGCCTTGGGTTAGGGAGAAGGACTCTTGCTGGCTCTTGGAGATCATTGAGGAATTTGTAGACATGCTTGTCTTGAATACTCTTCTCAATGAGATGGCTTCTCTTCAGATAATCCATATCTATTCATGAAGGACCTAGAGCATCTTCAGCATATTCCTCAAGATTCACACCACTGGCCATGAGTATAGCTGTCACAACTCCTCCAATGTAAAGTTGTGGATTCTTCTCCCTTTTTCCTTTGTTTAGAACCCAGCTCTGATAGGTTAGCAGCTGCTCCATCAGCAGTCTTACAAAGCATGGGAATTTGCTTGGTGGACCTATAGGTGTTGCATTTTCGTTGGTATCCACACTGGCATACAGTCCAGTATAGATGAAGTCTCTCTCCTTGCTAGTCAGGTGTGTGGTTGCCTTCCTTGCAAAGAAAGTGTTTGCAAGCGCCTTGTGTGCATATCTAACGGCAGGGTGCTTCAAGTGATGGATTCTTGTGGCTCTAGCTTTGAATTCCCCAACTCCAATCATTCCCCATAGCTTTGTGTGCTGCGATTCTCTGATTGAGAACTTGTTTCCTCTTTGTGAATAAGTCCTCAGCCTCAGCTCTTGAGAGAGGTCTTGGAAGGTAACTGTAAACCTTTGCTTCCCAAGCTTGAAGGAGATCCATCCATCACGGTTGGAGAGCTCACTCATTTCATAACTGACCACCTTGAGAGTGGAAAGGAACTGATGAGTGAAGCGCTCATAGGAGGGAAGAGGCTTTGTCAACAGCTCGGTAATCCCCATGTGCTCAAAGATGCACATGCAGTCTTCATAGATCACTAGCTTCTTCATTGTGGAGGTGCATGGGTATCTTGTGGGCTTGAAGGTGCATTAACTGAATGCTTCCATGAGCTCCCTAGCACTGTGTTTCCTGAATGGAACTTCCTCCTCAGCAGCCTTGCCCTTGCCTTTCTGCTTGGTGCCTTTGTCTCTAACTGGTCTCTTTCCAGCAGCTTTGGATGAGTTCTCAGCAGCAGCGCCCTTTCCTTGGTCTCTTCTGGCTTTTGGTGAAGTGGGTGCTTCCTCATGTGGTGCCTTTCCCTTTCTCCCAGCAGCTATTTTTGTCTTCCCCATGGTACCTTCAAAGACAAAGCTTGAAGATAGGATGAGTGAAAGAACAAAAGCTGAAAAACCAACTAACTGAAAGCTTTAAAAAGAAAACTCTCTAGGCTAAGAGAAGCTTAACAAGTCTTTAACAACAAGATTAAACCTCCAAGAAGCAAGAGGAATTCAAAAGCTAACAGTTTAGATAAGCTAGAGTTTATAAAAAAATAAAACAGCTATGCATGTGAATCTAGCAAAGTGGTTCTTAGGCAAAGGAGATGATGATCATGCAAAGGGATGTAAACAAGCAAGTAATGAGATTGATGAACAGTAAACAAAGCTTAAACATCTAACTTGCTCACTTTAAACAAATCTACAATGCAAGACCAAAGCACAACAGTTAAAACTAATCAAAAATTGCTCTTAAAATCATAGATTAAGCAATTATAAACACATGCATTGATTAAGAGCAAAGAATGGATAGTTGAGGAAGCAAACCTTAGTGAAGCTTCTGAGCACTTAGTGAAAGCAAATAAAAGAGAGAAAGAACTAAGATTTTCGTGCTATAAGTGAGAGAAGTAGTGAACTTAAGTGTGAAGAGAAGTGAAGGAGATTGTTTGTTTAAATAGAGTGGAGAAGGGGGAACCAAAGAAATCAAAAGTTGGTGAGAGAATCAAAGGAATCTAAAGAGTGGGGGACAAGAACAAAAGTGCTCAGGAGCTCTGCAAGTGGACAGGAAGGATCCAAAGTTTAAATTTAAACCTCCTTGACTCCAAACCAAAGGAGGGAAATTTTTTTGAAAAGATGAAACACTTACCTCGGGCGGGTATCGGTCACAAGTGACCGATACGAATGATCGATATGCTCAGTATCAATCACAAGTGATTGATACAAATGATTGATACCCTTCCTGTGAATCATATCAGTCATCATCTGATCGATACACTGACCGAAATTCATACGGCGGGTTTGTATCGATCAGTGTTTGATCGATATGAATGACCGATATGGTTTTCACTTTCAGATTCCCTTCCCTATCGATCAAAAGTGATCGATAGGTTGACTGGTGCAATCCGGCTCCACTGATAACGATCACAAATGATCGATACTCATGACCGATACAGTTGATTGATATCAGCGAGAAAGCACCTGTTCTTTGTCCCTTACAGACTTTCTCCCCCAATTCGAACTCCTGTTTCTATACACATTAACAAAGCATAAAAAAGAAACTAGAAAGCATAATATATACAAAAGGATACCATGGGACTACCTCCCAAGTGTGCTTGTTTAAAGTCACCAAGCTTGACTTTGCTTACTTAAGGGTTAGTGAGTAGAGGTTGATGGAGCTGGTGCTCCTACCTCTTTCTTCCTCCAGACCCATGTTCCCACTGATAGTAGTTTCTTTTTGTCACGAGATGTATCCTATGCCTCTTCTTTTTGACACTTGGTGTGATTGAAGGTGTCACTTCCTTGGTGGTTAAGCTCTCATTGTCCTTCAAACCTTCTTCAAGCTTCAACTCAGCATCCAGTGTCTGTCCTGGCTCAGCAGGGAGAGCATCACTCATCAACATGCTCATAGTGAGGTTCAGAGCATCCTCTACATGATCTGGGAGCTTCCATTGTTCATTCTTTTGCTCAGTTGCTCCACAGAAAACTATGGAAAGAGAGTCAATCTTGTAGACTTTGAACTTATCAACATTCTTTAGAATCACTGAACCTCTCTTGAAGTCTAACTGAGCTCCTGCTGTTGCCAAGAATGGTGTGCCTAGAAGAAGTGGCACCTCTCTGGAATATGTTTTCTCCATGACTACAAAATCTGTTGGCACTAGGCATTCTCCAATCTTCAAAGGGTAATCTTTCACCATGCCTAAAGGTCTTGTGGAGGTGTTGTCCACAAAAGTGATAGAGGTCCTGGATGGCTGTAGTTTCTTGATTCCCAGAGTTTGGCTTAGATGGAGAGACATGACATTCACAGTTGATCCTGAATCACATAAGGCCTTGACATTGCCAAGCATCTCTAGCTCACAAGTGATGAGAAACTTTTCTCGGTTGGGGAGCTTTGGTAATGACTTCATCACTTTGCTTCTCTTCATATGAGCCCCTACATTCTGTAGGATTGGTTCCACTACTTTCAGCTTATCAAAAATTCTTTCAGGAACCTAATTTGATCTTTCACTTCTAGCAAAGTGGTGCCATGTGGGAGCTTTATTCTAGCATCTTGTATGTCTTGCCTGAACTTTGTGTAGACTTCCATCATAGCTTTTTTGAAATGCATTGTTGGGTAAGAAACTGGTGGTTTGTAGTCTTGAACTGCAAGTCCTTTACCCTCCTCATTACTCTTGAAGAGTTTCCCACTTGGTGATGATAGAGCTCCTTGGAGTCCTGAGGATTGTTGTTAGCCAAGACCATCAAAGCATGGTGTGTTTCTAGTAGTTCTTCATCAGCATCTATGTGCTTTGGTGTGGTGTCTTCTTCTGCAGAAGCAAGGGTTTTCTCAGCCTCCTCTTTCTGAGCAGCATCCAGTGCTGCTCTTTCTTGTTCTTCTTCTCTGTTCAAGTTTTTATCAAGTCCATGGAGGAACTTCTCTACAACTTCCTGAGCTTCTTGATCATCAATGTTGCTACTTCTGACTTCCCCTCCATACTCAACCCTTAGCTTGTCCATATGTAATAGCATTTCTTGGATCATGATGCCAAGCTCTTCCAATGAGTTATCTTCATCAGTGAATTCCTCTTCCTCTTCCTCTTCAGTGAGTAAGTGGCAGAATTCCTGAGGATTGTGTGCAGATTGTCTAGGAAGAGTGTCCTGAAGTCTTGGTGTTGGTGCATCTTCTTGGCTGTTCTCTAAGAGTTGTATCCTTGAGTCTAGGTCATCAAACTTGGCATGAAGGTCATCATGAACATAATCGATCCTATTGTGCAGCTCAGCAAATCTCTTGTTTATCTCCAGAGTTCCAATGGTTTGGAGATTGATGCTTTCCATGATCATGCTCTTGATGTCAGCTGTTCTAGATGCAGAAACATATAATTGGTCTTGAGGGAGGGAAAGAGTGTTTGCATACTGTGGGTGGGAAGTGTAGCTGTCTTCAAAGTAGTGCATAAGTAGAGACTCTTGGAAGAAGTTGTTGTAAGTAGTGTCTTCAAAGTACAACATCTTTGTTGTTTATGGATTCTGTCCGGAAATGAAACACTTGGAAAGGAGTGAGTAATCAAATAAAACTAAAAAATTGATCTTAAAGATTCTACAAACTCTAATGATTCAAACAGAAAACCCAAACGGCAACGGCCCCAAATTGATACAAGAGTTTTTGGGTCTCTTGGTCAATCACCCAAGCTTGTACTAGTCAGTTGTAGTATAGCATAGGGTTTTTATCAATCCAATTAGTTGAAAGCAGAAGAGTTGGGAGTAAAAACCCTTAAGTCAAGCAAGCATAGAAGGTTTTTTGTTGCCTAAGCAACCAATCTATCACCCTAAGATGATTAAGCAACAAAGAAAATAAAGAAAAAGGCAGTTTAAACAAGATTAAGCAAGCAAAACAGAGCAAAACAGAGCAAATCCGAAATATAACAAAAGAGATAAGCAAGTTCCTAGATGTGGTTATTGACTTTGTGGAATCTAGAGACTAACTAAGGCTGTTTCAAACAACATTGATCACGCAAACAAGCTAGCAATGGTGATTCCTAGACATAGAGTTCACAAACAAGCAAGCTAGATCCAATCTCTTGTAAAATAGCCCTTTGCTAAACACCTTAACAATAACTAACTCTCATTAGTGCTAAAACATTCAGCAAGCATTAATAAACAACTCTATTCAAGTCAAAATGCTCCTCAAACAGTCAATATCTTGAGCCAAGACCAGCAAATCCTCTATCAAACAAGATCAACATTTCATCAAACACTTAGTGGGCATAAGAGAAAGCCTAAATTCTAGATAAGTGTAATCAAGACAAATCTAATTTAAGAACAGATCAATAGAGAGGAACCCATATAATGAAGCACTAAACAAACCTTAATCAAGCCCTAAATTCCCATAATCTACCACATCTAGAAACCCTAAGCAAACTACTCACTAATACCTATGTTTAACATCACAAGAGGAAAAGATGCTAATCATAATTAAAAGAGAGATTAAAGAAAGATTAAAGGTAAATATCAACTTATATTAAATAAAGCGAAGGATTTGTCTTACAAACTCAAAGAAAATGATTAAGAACAGTAGATTGACATGACTTCTCGAAAAATACAGAAAAAGGGGCAATTTATAGCCAGAAGAAGGAAGCCCTAGAGTAATGGCAAAAGTGTAAATAAAACAGGCTCGAACTAGGTTCATATCGATCAGTTGTAATGGTCCGGGCTTGATCGTTACGAATCATATCGGTCTGGAGCGTGATCGATACAGTGACCAAAATATACACGGCGCATTTGTATCGATCACTCCTGACTGATACCTTTGATCGTTACGACTAGTATCGATTACTCTTGACCGATATCCTTGATCGATACTGCTTGTATTGGTCACTCCTTGACCGATAGCCTCCGTGCACTGACCAAAAAGCTCTGCAGAGATCGTCTGCCTTGGTCCCTTCTGCTCCTTTTGGTCCAGCTAGCTTCCTAGATCATCCTCAAAGCTCCTTTTAGCTTCATAAGCACCTAAAAACATCCATAATGCAAGAAAAATGCAAACTATATCCTAAATGCAGCCTAAGTTTAAAAGGAGAAGAAAATGAGACAAAAACTAAGGAAAACATGCAAAAGAGAACCAAAACATGTACTAAATGCAAGCATAAATGGTGTAAAAACTCGATCTGATTAGTCTGCATCAGCATATTCATTAATCACAAAAATATTAAGTATGATTAAGATGAAAAACTCAATATGATTAGTCCACATCAGCGTTTTTCATTAAACATAAAAATATTAAATTTGATTAAAACATTACAAAATTAATTTCTATTATAAATGTTGATGGCATAGTGCATTGAGGGCGTCCACATGGGATTAAAAAACTCGATCTGATTGATCCACATCAGCATATTCACTAATCACAAAAAGGTTAAGTATGATTAAGATGAAAAACACAATATGATTAGTCCACACCAGCATTTTTCATTAAACATAAAAATGTTAAATTTGATTAAAACATTACAAAATTAATTTTTATTTTTTAGAAACATTAATTTCATTTTATATATGAATAAATCAAAGTAAAAACAATAAGTAACAAATCGAAAATAAATTAATGTTAAAAAAATAAAAATATAGTATCCTTCAAAATTAAATGGAAATTTAATGTCAAAAGAGTTAACCTAACAAAAAACCAATAACGTAAAAGCTAAAACTTATAATATAGGTTAAGAAAATTTATAACTTCTAAATTAATTTATAAAAAAAAATTAATTTTGTGTTATAGATGGAAAAATCATAAAAAAAGCGTTAGTAACAAATAGAGAAGAAAATTATGTTAAAAACTTAAAATATAATATCCTTCAAAATTTAAATAGAAATTTAATGTCAAAAGAGTTAAACTAACAAAAAAAAAAATCAATATCGTAAAAGCAAAATAATTTAATATCTTAAACAATGAAATTAACTTGAAAATTAATATAAAATTAAATTTAACAAAAAAGCATTCGTATAAAAGAAATTAACTTGATGTCTATGTTACATATTTTGAAAATCAATAACAAAAGAGCTTAATAAAATAAAAATAAGTCATAAGTATATCAAGTATACAAAAAATTGTATAAACTAGAATAAAATATAAAATTACTATCAAAAGATGTAAAATGTCAAAAAAAAAATTAAAATGAAATTAATTTAAAATTAGAGAGTGCTTATGGAGACCATGAAAATAACTTGGGAATATCGAGAGACAGAAGAAGAAGAATATTGTAATAGGTGACTCAAGATTTATGGAAACAATAAATAAGTTAAACGCTAAATAAGACTTACAAGTTTCTAATAATAGTTTGCCATTGTGAAGATAATATTAATTATATTATTTGATCCTGGTAGTAAGTCGATTGATAATATACAATGAAAACCAAAACAAAGTACCAAGATTAGCAAAAAAAAATATTTCTCTAAATCAAAGGTATGTGTATGTCAAAGTTGGATAATTTGATAGGTGTTATTGTTATTATTTCACATAAAAAAAATTAAAATTTTATAAATAAAAATAGGAGAAAACTACACATTATATTTTAATTTCTCTTATATAAAAGATTTTTTTATAAATATATTATAGTTTTTATAATTTACAAAATAATACCTTAAAAAAATTAAACCAAACTATTAATATAGACTCGCGCGTAGCGCAAGTTATAAACCTAATTAGATATAAAAAAATTTAAAATTGATATTAACAGATCTTTACGAAATAGTTAATACACATGCAAATGATAAGGTATTCTCATATTTACCAAAATTGATGAGAAGCAACCAAATTTTTGTGTTGTTTATCCTTTTTAAGTAATATAAATATCTTCTCCATTTGTCAAAATTGTCAAAGACATCGAAAAGGATTTCTTTAATCTCTATCTCTATTCCTCTCTCTATTGTTGGTTTTTGACTAAACAAAACGTCCAAAAGTAATAGAGTTGAGCTCAACATTATTTAATCTATTATATATTAAAGAGAAAATGAGAACATTTTCTAAATGGCTTTTTTTAGTAATAACCTAAATTTATTAACATCAGGAAGACTCCGCCGACGTAGCGCTAAATAGGAAAACCTCGAAAATAAGTTTAAAACTCCCAAAAAGTCGAATCGGCTCAGAAGGAATATTTAAGGATAAAAAAGAATTTTCATATTTCTCGGAAAACAAGAAATATTTCCATATCGCAAATATGAAAATATTCACCAAATAAAAAAAGGAAAAAAAGTTTGGATCAGCTGACCTCCTATTTCTATAAATAAGAAGACCCTGGAGTACTAGAAGAACAACTCATACAACCTAGAAAACAGCAGAGCTAAAACCAAGAACTCCAAAGCTTTCTAGTTTACTTCGCAAACGCTTTCTTTTCACTTCGGCATAACCTTTCGGTTAAGCCATCTCTTGTAATCGCTTCATCTTTGAGCTATTAATAAAGAACTTGTTCTCTGAAACCCATAACTGTTAATCAAATCCCTAGTGATGAATTTCTGGTTCAACAATTGGCGCCGTCTGTGGGGACTAGGAGAATAAATTCTTAAAACCAAGCAACAGAAAATCCGAAGCAATGAGCCTTTCGACCTACAACAGCGACCTCGCCCTCAATGAGGAAGACACCACCACGCGTACTGATACACCTGCTCTCGACGAGCACGGCAACCCTACCGTCGCGATCTCACCACCCGCGGGAGCACCTCCGGCCCCTGTCCTCGCCACCGATCTCGCCGCAGCGATCCAAGCTGCCTTACTCCCTCTCACACAAAACCTAGTGTCCAAGTTGGACACTCTTCAGGCTCAACAGGCGAAGTACGACGAGCAGCTCAGCACTTTGGCAGCCGTAACTACAGCAAGATCTGCACCGCTCAAACATCGACTGGTTTTCGAAGCGCTAGAACGCGACAATACTCAGAACACAGCACAAGCTAACGACGAGCCAACCGACGAACTGAATTCCGTGATCGTAAAGCTGCATCAACGGATCAACGCGATCGGATCTCAAGTCCACCGCACCACCAGTTCGGCACCCAAAATCTCGACAATTCTATCTGATACTGAACGCAACCCGTTCGCCTCCAGGACCACCGACGTACGCCTCGGTGCGGCAATCAAATTGAAGCTTCCATATTATAACAGGACGGAAGACCCAAATCTATGGCTTACCGAATTCAATGTCGCTATGAAGAGGCAGTGGTTCGAAACCGACCTCGAACGCGAAGCTAATCACTGCCAGACCTTCATGGAGCACCTCAGCAAAGACACTCTCAAGTGGTTCTCCAACCTCCCACCAGCATCGATCAAATCCTTCAAGGAGTTATCCCATGCCTTCATAAAGCATTACTCGATGTTTATCACGAAGAGGACGGTCAACCATTTCACTTTAATACAGGAACGCGACCAGCCCCTCCGAGATTTCATTGAGAAATTCAAGGACGCTGCCGCGACGTACGGCCAGATCCCGTAAGCTTTAGCCATCGAGGCACTCATGAACGGTATATGGTTCGAATCCTTTTTCAAAGAACATTTGCAGAAGAACTCGAAGGACACCATAGAAGACGCCACTGATCCCAAACTTTCATACGAATAGAAGAGGAGAGAACCTTCTATAAGCATGACATGAATGTGGCAAGCACTTCGCGAAACAAGGACCCGGCGGGCAAAGGCAAGCAGTCCTCCCATGCCATCGTAGCCACCGGATAGAAGCCCTGGAATCAGTGGACCCGGGGCGATCCTCCCAGAACTTCTGATGACAGGGACGATAATCACGATATCTACTGCTCTGGGCGAACAGGGCACGATACTTCGGCCTGTCGACACCTCCAGAATTCTTTATTCAAAAAATAAAAGAAAGGAAAGATCGACGTCGGCGGAGACCGATCTCAGAACAAAATTTCCTACTCACGCAGCTCCAACTCAAAGGACTCGCGCCGAAGTACCTCTAGCAAGGATCGCCGAGATCAAGAAAAAAGCATCGGCCGAAGCAGTTCAGGAGGAAGACACCGAAGTCGTTTACCCAAGAAAAAGCGATAAGAAAAAGATAAAGAAAAGGGAGCAAAGCACGAGAACGACGATGGCGAGCATGTCAATCTCCCCCCCCCCCCCCCCAAGCGGCGGGTTAACACGATCATGGAAGGCCTTCCCGACTGTGATGACTCGGTTCGCGCCATCAAAAATAATGGACGAAAAGCGATTACCTCGCGAAAGTTTTGTCGCCCCGTGGACTACCATCCGACGATCACTTTCACATTGAAGGATATGCATGAATTACACACCCTGCATAACGACCCGCTAGTTGTCCAGCTACATATCCACGTTAGCAAAATGGCCAAAATACTGATGGACACCGGCAGCACGGTTAATATCATCCTCAAAGATACCTTGACCAAGATGGGACTCCAGGATAAAGACATCAAGGCAGCACCAAAGCCACTAGCTGGCTTTGCCAGCTAATCCTTCTTCAGCCTCATCACCATACGTCTGACAGTTTACGTTGGCGGAGTGACGAAGATTGTCAAATTCACTGTCATGGATAAACCAGCAATTTATAATGTCATACTTGGCACGCCTTGGATCCACGAGATGAAAGCCATCGTGTCAGCTTATCATCAATGCATGAAGTTTGCTACCTCGGTTGGCAGCTTCACACTTTGCGACAATCAGCAGATGGCAAGATCTTGCTTCATCAGCGAACGCAAAGTGCGACTCTCCGCGGCAAAAGCCCTCGAAGACGCCAAAAAAATGGAGTAGATTCGGCAAGAATTTTACAGCTTTTATATTTAGTTTTTTTATTTTATCAATAAAGGCCGGCTTGGCCCCTGAGTGACAACACTCATCTAATAATTAGAGAACTACGAATGGCTTGATCCCAACTTGGGTACGTAGGCAACCTCCGGGTGCAGCTGTAAATTTAATAAATTTTTATTTTGGAAAAGAAGCTCGGCACGTAGAGCAGTCTTCCTTATGCGAATGCACCTTGCTGAATCGATGTTCTGGCCAAATATTCGATTCAAAAAAGCAAAAAGCAAAAATTAAATTTGTGGATGATCACCACTCCTTTGATACTTCGGTTCAATTTAATTACTTCTGAAGTAGATAAGACAAAAGCCGAGGAGAATACTCGCACGATCCTCGATCATACCTTTCAGGCCAAAGTGAATCTTGAAAGCTTGGTATTCGATCTTGATTGTAGTTTGGTATAAGATAGGCAAAGGAATCCCGCTCCCAATTCCGAACTAAAAAGTTCTATCGCATAACAAAAACTTTCAAAACAAATAACATTGATTTACGTTTACAAAAGAAAAGAGAGAGAAGAGCAAAGCAAATTAAAATTCCAATATACAGACCTTTTCGGGAAATGTCATTACATAAAAGGCTACACAAAAGCCGAATAAATTACAACAAAACAAGGAAGGCAGCCGCTCAGCTCGAATCATCCCTTGGCTCTGACATCCTCCCTTGCGCTTGCTTCAACAGCTCCTCAATGGCAGATCTGCCAACAAATAATAATAACAAAAGCTTGAGCAAAAAGCGAAGTCTTTTTCTACAAAAACACATAGTGGTAACACTAACCTGCTTGGCAGACTGAGATCGTCATCGGTAATAGCTATCTTGTCGATAGCACTACTTGCAGTCTGCCACTTCGCGAGATCTCTCTCGAACGCTGGGAGCATGCTAGAAGTGAGTTCCCACCCCTTTTCAAGCATCTTCTTCATATACGCCACCATAGCGCCGCTCTTTCCACTCCAATCAAGGCAGCTTCGACCTCCTCTCGCTGGGGAAGCGATGCTTAAACCCACTCCATCCGCAGTTTAAACCAGGAGACCATGCTGTCGAAAACCTTGTCAGCAACATCTCGCATCGCTTCATCGCGAGAACCTTGAAGCTTCTCCTTCTCGGCAATGAACTTTTGTGAATTCTCCTCATTCTGCCTCTCAAGGAACTCAGTTGGCGCTTTGAGGGCTGCAACCTCTTTGCGCAGTCGTGGCGACTCCACTACATCCAACGTGAGAACGTCTACCGAGCCTTCAAGCTGAGAACACTTCTCTTTGAGAAGCTGGTTCTCCTCCTCAACCTTTGCAAGTTCTTCAATCTTGGTGCAAGCAACATCCAACATCATCTCCTCTTGACAACAATCTTTATCATACGTCGCGAATGCAGACATATAAGCACCTAAACCCTGTACCACGATTCGTTATTTGAACATGCGACAAAACAAAATAAGAGACACGGCAACAATCAAATACCTGAGCAATCAGATGGTTAGCCGAAGATATCGACTCCGCCAGCTTCACCTCCCGCATAGATTTAACCCCCCTCATGTACTTTCTACATTTCCAGATCATCTTCACGGCAAACTCGCAGTTAAGCATTGCCGGAGTAACACCATTCTATTTCATGCTAAAATGGTGAGGGTTGTAGTCTGGAAACTCTTCTTCCGGTTTTGGCTCGGTAAAAACACCCGGTGCATGATTCTCGGTCTCGTCTCGGTTCGCACCTTCGGTATCTTGAGCATCGACACCTTACGGGGGAACATAACCTTTGGATGGAAGTTTGGCTTCCTGACGAGTCGTAGCGGCTTCTTCGGTCCTTTTCCGACCTGTATCTTCTACATCCTGAACATGTCAACTCGCTAAAACGAAACATAAACCAAGGGTGTGAATCGAGGAGTCGTTCTCCTCCGCTTTGAAGGGGAACTCGAAGGGATATCCACAGCCGGAGTCGCTCTTTTCCTCTCGGATCTTGGTCGCGACGTCTTTTTAACAACTGTAACATCAAAATACACGACTATAAAGCACTAGGCTTAAGCAAAAATGCACTAGCAAAGTCACTTCGGTTCGGCAACGTACCCGTTTTCGAAGACTTAGCTCTCTTCTCGGCCGGCTTGGCCGACCGCGTCTTCTTTTCCAAAGGCCCCTTCTTCTCCTTCTCGGGCCATAATTTTTGGCTGAAATTGCACAGCTTCTGGATGTCAACGTCGAGACCAAACAGATCCTTTCCAAGCCTAATCGACTCTACAAAAAAGAAGAAAGCAAATCAGCATTCCAAAACAGAAAAAATATAAAGAACACCGGCGGAATACTAAAACTAGGTCGCCTACCGGGCTTCGATTTCCAAACTCTAAATAATTCGAGTTCAGAGCAGTTGATGGAGGCTTCATTAATCTTCACGAAGAGGAAGTATCTATCCCATCCATGCACTTTGCTCGTCGGATCTCCACCGACGATCCTGTGCCTCATAGTGGTATAGAAATGGCGCCATGGTCTCGAACTGCTCCACCTCCTGGGCTTTAAAATCGAGATCCTCTCGAAAATATCCCAGTTAAAAGGAACCTCTGCCGCTCGAGCCACCGCCACCATGGAAATCAGATGCCTAATCACGGCATGCGAAAGCTAGCCAAGGGGCACATTCCTCCTTTCACAATAGCGAAGAAGGATCAGCGGCAACAGGAAACTCAAGTCAAACTCGGCGTAGTGACACTCATACGAGCAGAAATAACCTTCTGGTGGCGATGTCACTCTCTCATGTACCTGCAGCAGAAGCACCTCGACTCCGGCAGGGAAATTGCATCGTCGCCTAAGCTCCTGAAGCCTGCCGGCCGTCATCCAGGTCCGGTCGTCTTTTATCTTGTCTCCTTTAGCCAAATCACTATGTGGCATCGCTATCTTCCGAGGAAGACCCTCAATCCGACTCGCCGGCTCGGAACCCTCTGATTCCATCTCAGAATATATATTAGTGTTATCCGGCGAGATCTCTTCTCGGTAGCCTGAATACCCCCCCAGAATTCGAAGAAGAAGGAACTGGGCTAACACAAGCTCGCCTAGTGCGCTCGGCGAGAGAAATCTCATCGTCATCGAAAGAGGAACTGTGCGATGAAATCAACATTTTTCAAAAGAAGAAATTTCTGAAGAAGAAGGAAGATCGGCAAGAAAAGAAGATTATTGCAGCGAAGAAATAATTTTGCAAAACAAATCCGAAGAAAGTAAGAAATTTCTGGAACAAGAAGACGAAGAGATAAATACTCAGTAATAAAATCAGAAGAAATATCAACAGTTTCCTAAAGAGATGCGTGTCGAGATGTGCATCTACTTACCATCCGAATAAACCTTCTGCCTTTTTCGCTCGAAGCAAAACCCTAATAGGTCGAATATTTAATAAATTTATTAAAAGAAGCACCACGCGTCAAATCCACTCAAAAACGGGCCGAGCTGGCCAACACGAAGAAACACTCTTGACGAGCTGATGCTTATTGCGAGATCAAACCCACTTAACTTCATGAAGTCCGCCAACCTGATTCACAATCAGTTTCGCCGAACTGGGGGGGGGAGGCGCTTATTGTTTGAGGGGAAATAAGCACATTTCCTAAAAAGCTTTCTCTAGCAATAACCTAAACCCATCAAGACCAGGAAGACTGCGCCGATGTAGCGCTAAAAAGGAAAACCTCAAAGATAAGCTTAAAACTCCCAAAAAGTCAGATCGGGAATAAAGGAGAATTTTCATATGTCTCGGAGAGCAAAGGATATTTTCATATCGAAAATATGGAAATATTCACCAAATAAGAAAAAGAAAAGGAGTTCGGAGATAAATAAGAAGACCTCGGAGCACAAGAAGAACAACTCATACAACTTAAAGAGTAGTAGAGCTAAAACCAAGAACTCCAACGCTTTCTAGTTTACTTCGCAAACACTTTCTTTTCACTTCGGCATAACCTTTCGGTTAAGCCATCTCTTGTAATCGCTTCATCATTGAGCTATTAATAAAGAACTTGTTCTCCGAAACCCTTAACTGTTAATCAAATCCCTAGTGGTGATTTTCTGGTTCAATAATTGGCGTTGGGGACTAGGAGAATAAATTCTTAAAACCAAGCAATAGAAGATCCGAAGCGATGAGCCTTCCAACCTACAACAGCGACCTCACCCTCAACGAGGAAGACACCACCACGCATACTGATACACCTGCTCTCGACGAGCGCGGTAACCCTACCGTCGCGATCTCACCACCCGCGGGAGCGCCTCCGGCCCCTGTCCTCGTCACTAATCTCGCCGCAGCGATCCAAGCCGCCGAAAGAGATGAAGCGATTACAAGAGATGGCTTAACCGAAAGATGTATAATGAGTTTCAGAGTGATTAATAATCATATTTGAGCTATTAATAAAGAATTTGTTCTCCGAAACCCACTTGCGATTTTCTGGTTCAACACTATACATATTACGCATTTTATAATATGATTATATTGTCACATATAGAAAACAAATTTAAAAGGAACAAAAAATAAATAAAAAATAGAATTTATAATTTGTAAAAAAAAAAGTTATGATCAATTTTTTTATGAAAAACGTAAAGTTAAGAATAACAAAAAGTACAAAACTAAAGAAAAAAGAAGTTTTTTAAATGGTTTTTTAAAATATTTTATCAACCAATAATTAATTAAAATTCATAATTATTCAATATAAAGTGGATTTAAAATAAAACTAAGTCCAAAACCAAAATAAAACTGTGAACCCAAATTAAAATTTTATTTTGTTTTAAGTTTTTTGTTTATGGAGTCAAACAATAAAAATTAGTGGAATCATATTTTTAATTAAAAAAATACAAATTTTTTAAACTTAGATGGATCAACTGACCCCTCCTCTCTACCTGGCTCCGCCCCTGGTCACATCGAGCTTCTGCACAAGAGTGACACAAACTTGATTTATATATTATTTGAACGAAAATTCATTAAACATTAAAACATTAAATATTATTAATAATTTAGATAAATTAAAACATGCAAAAATATAAAATTATCATAGTATAATAAAAAAATTAAGATAATTTTTTAACTAAATAAAATAAATTTATGTCAAAAATCTAAATCTTTAACGTTTATCAAAATAAAACGAAAACCCATTATCACAAAACTAAACTAACAAAAACAAATATGTAAATCAAGAACGAATAAGTTAAACTAAAAAAAAAAGAAAACATTTAGCATATATATTTTAAATGAGTAATTTATTTAGAAAAATATTAAAATTAATTTTTTATATAAACATGTAAAATTGTTATTTGAAAATATCAATACTACCAAAAAATATTCATCTTACATTAAAAAAATAAAAAGTTATCTAAAACTTGATATTTAGCATAATTATTTAGAAAATTAACACAAAAGTTTAACTAACAAAAAATGATACTTTATGCTAACTACTGAAGAAAGCAATATAAAAAAAGTTTAACTAACAAAAAAAACATAAATTATTTCTTGCAACATGTCAATACAATCGAGAAAGTTAAATTAACAAAAGAAAGATATTAACTTGATAGCTATGTTATTTATTTAACAAAATCAATATGTAACAGAATAAATAAGAGAATAAAAAAACTTAAGTAATACTAAAAACTTAACTAACAAAAATAATATAAATATTTAAGCTAATTATTTAAGAAATCAATATTAAAAATTAATTAACTAAAAAACTAAAACGAAAATTAAGTTTTACAAAATGTTAAATTTTTTAGAAAACACATAAAAATATATTGACTTGATATCTGACTAACTACTTAAGAAATCTATATAAAAACATTTAACGAACAAAAAATAAAAAATGAAATTATGTCTTCAAAATACCTATATTTTCAAAACAATTATGTGTTAAAATAAAATAAAAATTAATATCAAGAGAGGTAAATTATCAATGGAAAAATTCGTATAAAATAAAATTATCTTGATATTTAGTCTAACTACCAAAAAAATATTAACTAAAAAAAGCAAATGATTATGTAAGCTTTTGAGTGAAGTTCATATAAAATTTAGAATAACCAGTTATAGCATGTGAAAATAGCATTTTAAATGATTTAAAAAGTAAATTTAACAAAGAAAAAATATTTATGTAAAAGATATTAAATTAATATATATGCTACCTATTTAGAAAATCAATATGAAAAGAAATTAATTAAAAATATATATTTTAAGTATATCAAACATGCAAAAATTAGATAATTAAAATAAAATATAAAATTACCATCAAAGATATTTAAATTAACAAAAAACAAGATCTAAGAAGAAAATTAGTTTGAAATTTAGTTCCAGAAAATTCATGATTTCTAAAATATTAATGTTGACTATGAATAACCATTTAAAGTTATTGTAGGTTATACAAGTTTCTAAATCATATATATTATTTAATTTTACAAAGATTAATACATTGGGTGCGTCTGGTTTAAAAACTAACAAAGAAAAATAACACACAAGTAACTTTACATTCAAAATATAATAAGTAATAAAGTCTGATTTGTATACATAGTTACTGCTTATAACTTAGCCAACATGAACAACACATGAGCAACATCTTCTAAAATTTTATTTAAATAATAAAATATGACAAAATTATTAATTAAATTCAAATGGGAATATATGTAGATAAACTATTCAAATTAAAACATGAATAAAACACACAAAAGATTAAAAAAAAACAGTGATAATGTGAAGTCTTTACACCATCTTACATATTTAAAAACAAAAATTAGCAAATAGTTGACTGCAAATAAAACATCTTATAAACTAAATAGAGATATAACCTAAAATCCGTAGAAGATCTGGTGGAGAAGCAAAAAAAGCTTTACACGATTAGTGTAGCTTACTAACAAAAGTAAATCTGAATCAACATATATCATATATCATATATCATATATCATATATGTATAGGTACACAACATCAGTAAAACATTTAGTAAAAAAACTAAATATTTAAACATATAAACTTTATAAAAAAAAGAACTAAAGAAATCCTAAGGACACAAAACAAAACACCAAAACATTAGTAAGGAAATCATTTTCTAAATCAAACGTATGCACATCGAAGTTGGATAATTCGTTAGATGTCATTACTATGATTTTACTTAATAAGATTTATAATTTTATAAACAAAAAATAGGAAAAATACATAATATGTTTTAATTTTTTTATATAAACAAACTTTTTTATAAATATATTATTGTTTTGATAATTTAAAAAATATTAACCAAAATATTTAAACTAAATTATTAATACAGACTCGCACGTAGCACGCATTAAAAACCTAGTATATATAAAGAGAGCTTTCTCTTTTTTCATACCGCCACATCAGCTTTCATATTTATTTTTACCTCTTACGACACTAATCTAAACCATCTTTTCAAAACAAAACTTTACACTTTCAAGTCCACTGCACATCACAACTTCTGGTGTATCCAGAGCCCAACAATAGTGAAATCACAATAGCCTCTGACTTGCAACTCCCACGGCAGCGTCATCTTCTTTTCAGTTTCCCAACAGAAGCTTCAATCCGTAACGATAACTCCTCACTTGTAATGCCATCTATTAATTCCAGACTCCATCATTATACCAACTTCAAAAAAAAAGAACTAAAGAAATCCTAAAGATACAAAACAAAACACCAAAAATTTAGTAAGGAAATTATTTTCTAAATCAAACGTATGCACATCGAAGTTGGATAATTCGTTAGATGTCATTACTATGATTTTACTTAATAAGATTTATAATTTTATAAACAAAAAATAGGAAAAAATACATATTATGTTTTAATTTTTTTATATAAACGAACTTTTTTATAAATATATTATTGTTTTGATAATTTAAAAAATATTAACCAAAACATTTAAACTAAATTATTAATACAGACTCGCGCGTAGCGCGCATTAAAAACTTAGTATATATAAAGAGAGCTTTTTCTTTTTTCATACCGCCACATCAGCTTTTATATTTATTTTTACCTCTTACGACACTATTCTAAACCATCTTTTCAAAACAAAACTTTACACTTTCAAGTCCACTGCACATTACAACTTCTGGTGTAGCCCAAACCCAACAATAGTGAAATCACAATAGCCTCTGACTTGCAACTCCCACGGCAGCGTCATCTTCTTTTCAGTTTCCCAACAGAAGCTTCAATCTGTAACGATAACTCATCACCTGTAATGCCATCTATTAATGAAGTGGTGCGTTTGCATGGAGTTCCCCGTACCATTGTCTCTGATAGGGACACAAAGTTTCTCAGCCATTTCTGGAAGACGTTATGGAGAAAGATGGGTACTAAGCTACTCTTCTCAACCACTTGTCATCCCCAAACCGATGGCCAAACCGAGGCGGTAAACCGTACACTCTCTACTTTACTTAGAGCTACTCTTGGCAAGAATATGAAAACTTGGTTAGATTGCATTCCCTTTATAGAATTTGCTTATAACCATGCTACGCACTCTGCTTCTAAGTTGTCACCCTTCGAGGTTGTGTATGGGAACAATCCTTTGACGCCTATGGATCTTACACCGCTCCCACAAGCTGAACAAGTCAGCTTAGAAGGACTTAGCCGAGGTGAATATGTTAAGAAGATACATCAGCGAGCTCGGGACAACATTGCTAAAAAGACCGAAGAGTATAAGAGAAACAAAGATAAAGGGAGGAAGGAGATGGTATTTCAACCCGGAGAGTGGGTTTGGCTTCATAAGAGACCGGAGCGCTTCCCCCATAAGCGGAGTTCCAAGCTAGCACCAAGAGGCGATGGTACATTCCAGATCAAAGAAAAGCTCAATGACAACGCCTACACGCTAGAATTACCAGGTGAGTTTAACATGTCCCATAGTTTCAATGTTGCTGACTTATCTCCTTTTGATGTAGGTGAAACGGTTTTGAGGACAAAACCTTGTCAAGAGGGAGGGAATGGTGCAAGCACCGTACCAGCCGAGGACCAGCCGGACGTACCCATGGTGAGGGAAGGACCAATGACTCGTTCAAAGGAGAAAGCCTTACGAGACAAGTTTAACTTAGCCGTGGAAGGATCATGCATACACGTACCGCGGCCGAGGACATTACGAGGATGGATGAGAACATTACGAGCTGGTACGATGACATTACAGGACGGGACGATGGGCGTGACAAACAACCCCCGTACCATGGTCGAAGGCGGTACCATGCGGGACGATAGCATTATGGGACGACTGACCAGCCAAGGCGACGACTCAATGGGCCAGTACTTAGGCGATTTTCAAGACCTTCAAGATCCACCTAAGCTCAAGATGGATCCAAGCCCCAGTGAATGGCCCTTCCTCAAACACGTGACCGGCCCAAACTTGTTCATCATTGATCCACTCCAAAACGGCGGCACTTAGACGATTGATGATCAAGGAAGACTTACCATTTTCACACCAAGGAATCAAGAGGCAACGGTAAGTTTGTCAATTAAAGACAATATACTCTTGTTTTCCTTTCTTTTGCAGGTAATAAACACTAGTTTCTTTTGTTACTTTTCCCATTTAAGCCGATGTAATCTTTAGTTTATTTTCTTGTATTTTTGGTTTTTGTTTTGCTTTATTTTAGACCCTAGAAGGTCAAGGTCGAAGAGCTATTAATAAAGCTCCACTGCGACATTGTAGTTCAAAAACTTTTTACCCCATATCAATAAAATCGGCAGATCTTCTTCAAGTTAAAGTCTTGAATCTTTGCTTGTTCCTTTGCGTGAGTGATTCACCAAAGTCACAAGTGTTTGCTTTATCAGAGATCATTCCATACTCTCTGTGGTGCCATCGATCCCCCAACACTCATCATTCATTGAATCAACGTGAGAGAGTCTAAGGCCAACACGTTCATTCTCATCTCTTAAGATTCGGTCATCCGAGTCTTATACCATTTGGTATCAGAGCCGAACGGTTCTATATCAGGTGATATCTATCTCTTTCTAGTACTGTTTGCTCTTTGCTTCCTTGCTTAGTTGTTTTTGTCTTAAGAAGAAAACCCATAAAAATTCGCTTCCGTTTGCTTGCTTGGTTAGATAGTCATATCTCGGATCTATATTGGTTTCCTTTAGATTCACTGATTGATAATCTTCTTAGGCTTGTTATTTCTTATTTCTCATTTCCAAAAACCCCCAAAAGAAAGTCGCTTTATTCTTGTTACCATTTATAACTTTTGTTTTCATAAAAAGAAAATCATAAAAAGGAAATTTTGTTTGTTTCATTGTCGTGCTTACTTAGGAACGTGTTTGTTTAACATTTTTCTAGCCGCTGTGGTGCTTTGATCTAGTGTTGTTTTTGTTGAGATTCAGGAATACCATGGGAGAGGAAGTACCCCAAGACGCCGTGCTACAAATGCTAACAGCCTTCCGAGAAGAGATGAGGGCTATGAGGGATGATTTTGGTACAAGGCTTGTTCACTTAGAACAACGTCCTCTACCACCTCAACCGCCCGTACCACCCGCACCACCTGTACCACCCGCACCACCCGTGCCCCCTGTAGCAGCACCAGCCCCGAGAGGTCCCATAAGAAACTTACGAGGACCCGATGAGGACATGCCCGCGCTAGACGATGACATATCCCCGGACCCATTGCAACAACAATACCAACAAGCACAAGACCCGTTGAGGAGGCCACGGGGGCGAGAGGAGGACCCCCGAGAAGGCAACATGGAGGTTAAGTTGACACCCCCAACGTTCGCAGGCAAATCAAGTCCTGACGTCTACTTAGATTGGGAGAGGAGGCTTGAATACATCTTCGATTGCTACGGCTATGGAGATCGTAAGAAGGTAGCCTTAGCAGCCGCTCAACTCACTGACAACGCCCTTGCCTGGTGGGATAGGAACGTAGCTGAGCGAAGACGTAACTGTTTTGCTGCTGTCACCATGTGGCGAGACATGAAGTTCTTGCTAAGATCAAGGTATGTTCCGGATACCTACCATAGAGACTTACAAAAACGGTTTAGAAAGTTGACGCAGGGAACAAGGACCGTGGATGAATACTTCAAGGAGTTTGAGAAGCTCATGAACCTGTTGGAGTTAGAGGAGTCCGAGGAGGCCCTAATGGCGCAGTTCATAGACGGTTTACAAGAGCGTATTGCTCGGAAGGTCGAGAGAACTCAATACAGCGGCATGCACGAGCTACTACATCTCTCGGTGCAAATAGAACAGCAGATCAAGCGCAAGACCAGCCTGACTAACCGTAGCCGAGCTCCCCCACCTTGGACCGCCAGTAGCTCTAAACCGGTGGATAAGGGGAAAGCTGTGGAGATTGACTCCCGCTTTAAGAGCAAGACTACCGAACTTCCTAAAAACACTAGACCAGAACCTAGTAAGTACCCTAACACTTCTAGAACTCGTGAGATCATATGTTTTAAGTGTCAGGGACGTGGCCATATGTCTCGGGAATGCCCCAACCAGCGCGTTATGATCGTGACCCCGAGTGGAGACTATGAGTCTCAAGATGAGAGCGATGAGGAGCCAATGGAGTTAGATGGTGAAATAGACTATCCTGATACGTGAGAGCTACTTGTAACCAGGAGAGTCCTTAGTGCTCTAGTGGGTGCCAGAAGAGAAGGTGCAACGTGAAAACATCTTCCATACCCGGTGCACCATCCATAACAAGGTATGTAATCTCATAATAGATGGCGGGTCATGTACTAATGTTGCTTCAAAGTATATGGTAGATAAGCTAGGGTTGGAAAAGACTAAGCACCCGACGCCTTACAAGCTGAGATGGTTGAACAATCAAACCAAGCTAAGGATTGCCGAGCAAGTTACCATCCCATTCAGTATTGGCTCGTACCATGACGAAGTGACGTGTGACGTCGTACCAATGCAAGCCGGGCACCTTCTACTAAGGAGGCCGTGGCAGTTTGATCGGTCTACAAGCCACAATGGGAGGACAAACTACTACTCCTTCACGTTCAAAGACCGAAAGCACAACCTAGCTCCTTTAAAGCCAAGTGAGGTACATGAAATGCAAAACCATATGGCTAAGGAGAGCGAGGTAAGTAAAACTAACCTTTTTCTTAAAGCTAATGATGTTTGTAAAACCATGAGTGCCCGCGGCACCGTGCTACTAATGATTTTCAAAGAGTGTTTGAGTACAGATATCACGACAAAGGACTGGCCAAATGAGTTACAAGACGTTCTAGAAAGGTTTGAGGATGTGTTTCCTGATGAGATCCCAGCCGGGCTGCCTCCGGTGAGGGAAATAGAACATCAAATTGATCTTGTACCCGGCTCAGCCTTACCCAACAAAGCAGCGTACCGTATGAACCCTGAGGAGACGAAGGAACTTGAGAAGCAAGTTAAGGAGCTGATGGATAAGGGATACATCCGCGAGAGCCTCAGCCCATGTGCCGTACCGGTTCTGTTGGTGCCTAAGTAGGACGGGACGTGGCGCATGTGTGTAGACTGCCGTGCCATCAACAATATCACCATCAAATACCGTCACCCCATTCCACGCTTAGACGACATGCTAGATGAGCTAAGCGGTGCAACAATGTTTTCAAAGGTGGACTTACGGAGTGGCTACCATCAAGTGCGAATGAGAGAAGGCGATGAGTGGAAAACCGCTTTCAAAACTAAGCAGGGGCTGTACGAGTGGTTAGTCATGCCTTTCGGCTTAACCAACGCCCCTAGCACCTTTATGCGCCTCATGAACCAGGTTCTAAGATCATTCATTGGTAGATTTGTAGTAGTTTACTTTGATGACATATTGATATATAGCAAGAGCCTCCCGGATCATATCATGCATTTAGAGCTTGTTTTAAAAACACTTCGAAAGGAAGGTCTATATGCCAACCTTAAGAAGTGCTCCTTTTGTACTGATAAGCTTGTATTCTTAGGTTTTGTAGTAAGTGAGCAGGGTCTACAAGTAGATGATGAGAAGATAAAAGCTATTCAAGAGTGGCCTACACCCTCTACCATCAGCCACGTGAGAAGCTTTCATGGCTTAGCCTCATTCTACCGCCGGTTTGTCAAAGACTTTAGCACCGTAGCTGCCCCACTTACCGCTGTTATCAAGAAGAACGTACCATTCTCATGGGGAGAGCCACAAGAAGCTGCATTCAATGATCTTAAGGAGAGGTTGACGCGAGCCCCCGTACTGGCTTTACCAAACTTTGAAGTCATGTTCGAGGTTGAATGTGATGCATCCGGAGTTGGCATAGGAGCGGTGCTACATCAGAAAGGGAGGCCTGTAGCATTTTTCAGTGAAAAGCTGAGTGGAGCCACGCTCAACTACCCCACGTATGACAAAGAGTTGTACGCTCTAGTCCGAGCTCTAGAGACATGGCAACACTACCTACTTTCAAAGGAGTTTGTCATTCATACTGACCACGAGACGTTGAAGCACTTGAGAGGGCAGACCTCATTGAAGAGAAGGCACGCGAAGTGGTTAGAGTTCATTGAGACATTCCCATACGTCATCAAATACAAGAAAGGCAAGGAGAACATAGTAGCCGATGCACTTTCAAGGAGGCATACGTTGATATCAAAAATGGAGGCCAAGGTTCTCGGATTTGAGCATATCAAAGACTTGTATGAGGAAGACCCTGATTTCAGAGAAAACTACAAAGAGTGCATCAAGGGGCCTCACGGAGCATTCTACATCCATGATGGTTTCTTATTCCAAGACAAGCGATTGTGTATTCCCCAAGGATCAATGAGAGAGTTACTACTAAGGGAAGCACATAGTGGCGGCCTCATGGGACATTTTGGCGTGGACAAGACACTAGCTGTGATGATGGATCACTTCTTTTGGTCGCACTTGAAGAAAGATGTAGAGAAGACATGTTCTCGCTGTGTTACATGCCGTAAAACCAAGTCCAGGTCCCATCCCTACGGTCTTTACACTCCTTTACCTATACCTAACGCCCCTTGGGTAGACATTTCCATGGATTTTGTCCTAGGTTTACCGAAGATTAGGCACAATGACTCGATCTTTGTAGTGGTAGACAGGTTTTCCAAGATGGCTCATTTCATACCATGCGCCAAGACAAACGATGCCACTCAAACCGCTGATCTTTTCTTCAAAGAAGTGGTGCGTTTGCATGGAGTTCCCCGTACCATTGTCTCTGATAGGGACACAAAGTTTCTCAGCCATTTCTGGAAGACGTTATGGAGAAAGATGGGTACTAAGCTACTCTTCTCAACCACTTATCATCCCCAAACCGATGGCCAAACCAAGGCGGTAAACCATACACTCTCTACTTTACTTAGAGCTACTCTTGGCAAGAATATGAAAACTTGGTTAGATTGCATTCCCTTTATAGAATTTGCTTATAACCATGCTACTCACTCTGCTTCTAAGTTGTCACCCTTCGAGGTTGTGTATGGGAACAATCCTTTGACGCCTATGGATCTTACACCGCTCCCACAAGCTGAACAAGTCAGCTTAGAAGGACTTAGCCGAGGTGAATATGTTAAGAAGATACATCAGCGAGCTCGGGACAACATTGCTAAAAAGACCGAAGAGTATAAGAGAAACAAAGATAAAGGGAGGAAGGAGATGGTGTTTCAACCCGGAGAGTGGGTTTGGCTTCATAAGAGACCGGAGCGCTTCCCCCATAAGCGGAGTTCCAAGCTAGCACCAAGAGGCGATGGTCCATTCCAGATCAAAGAAAAGCTCAATGACAACGCCTACACGCTAGAATTACCAGGTGAGTTTAACATGTCCCATAGTTTCAATGTTGCTGACTTATCTCCTTTTGATGTAGGTGAAACGGTTTTGAGGACAAAACCTTGTCAAGAGGGAGGGAATGGTGCAAGCACCGTACCAGCCGAGGACCAGCCGGACGTACCCATGGTGAGGGAAGGACCAATGACTCGTTCAAAGGAGAAAGCCTTACGAGACAAGTTTAACTTAGCCGTGGAAGGATCATGCATACACGTACCGCGGCCGAGGACATTACGAGGATGAATGAGAACATTACCAGCTGGTACGATGATATTACGGGACGGGACGATGGCATGACAAACAACCCTCGTACCATGGTCGAAGGCGGTACCACGCGGGACGATAGCATTACGGGATGACTGACCAGCCAAGGCGACGACTCAATGGGCCAGTACTTAGGCGATTTTCAAGACCTTCAAGATCCACCTAAGCTCAAGATGGATCCAAGCCCCAGTGAATGGCCCTTCCTCAAACATGTGACCGGTCCAAACTTGTTCATCATTGATCCACTCCAAAACGACGGCACTTAGACGATTGATGATCAAGGAAGACTTATCATTTTCACACCAAGGAATCAAGAGGCAACGGTAAGTTTGTCAATTAAAGACAATATACTCTTGTTTTCCTTTCTTTTGCAGGTAATAAACACTAGTTTCTTTTGTTACTTTTCCCATTTAAGCCGATGTAATCTTTAGTTTATTTTCTTGTATTTTTGGTTTTTGTTTTGCTTTATTAGACCCTAGAAGGTCAAGGTCGAAGAGCTATTAATAAAGCTCCACTGCGACATTGTAGTTCAAAAACTTTTTACCCCATATCAATAAAATCGGCAGATCTTCTTCAAGTTAAAGTCTTGAATCTTTGCTTGTTCCTTTGCGTGAGTGATTCACCAAAGTCACAAATGTTTGCTTTATTAGAGATCATTCCATACTCTCTGTGGTGCCATCGATCCCCCAACACTCATCATTCATTGAATCAACGTGAGAGAGTCTAAGGCCAGCACGTTCATTCCCATCTCTTAAGATTCGGTCATCCGAGTCTTATACCAATAACCTTCGAAGACCGGAAACATCGGATCAACTCGAAGGATAAAGGAGAATTTCCATATTCTTCCATTACAAGAATTGAGCAACATAGTTACGGATTTTGCTACGACAGCAAATTGTGGCAAAGATTTGTTACAAATTGATACAAATTTGTGACGTTTTAAAAAAATATATTTTCGTGGCAAAATAGTAGAAATCCATAACTAATTTGAAAAAGATTAGAGACAACTTCGGAATTGTTACATATTTACTATAACATTGTCACATGATGGTTGTAACAATATTTAACACAACAAATTTGTAGTAAAATTGTAATCAAATATTACAAATTTATTACGATTGAATTATTGTAACATAACCATTGAATTTAAAAGTTTTAAATTTATTACAAAATTAGTAAACTTTCAAATTAAAAAAATTAGAAGATTAAGTTTTAAAATTAAATATAACTAAACGTTATACTTTAAAGATTTGAAATACAAACTATAATCTAAAAATACAAACCATACCCCTAAACTCAAACCCTAAATCCAAAATCTAAACCCTAAACTCCAATATGTAAACTAATTATCAACGTATTTATTTTGAAGCTAAGCATAATAAAAAATATAATAAGTTATTCACCACAAAACTATTTTATAGAAAACTTACATTAATAAAAAATATTTTATTATAAGTAATATGTAGCACGAAAGTAGGAAAAATATTTTATATATATGTGTTTCTGAGCATAAAAAACATTTAAAAGATGGTCAAAAACTAATGGTCATATATATGTGACCAAAACTTATGTTCGGATTTTTGATTGATTTTCTACCAATTTTTTTTTTGGTGAGAGAATAGTAAAAAAGATTTTAAAATTATGGAAAACTAATTTCTAACCATTATAAAAAAATATAGCTACTTCTTAACAAACTATTTACAAAATATTTGGTAAGAAAATATTATTATCAATTTTTTATGAAGTTATGATGGAATCAAAATCATCAAAAAATGATTATTTTTTTTAACAAATAAATTGGCAAAAATTGATTAAAAATATTTAACCACTAAAAAGATAGAAAAAGCGTTAAAAATTCTCTACCCCTTTTTTTACCAAACTGTAATTGTAGATTATAAATAATGATTTCAAATATAAGAAATTGGTAAGTCATTTTTTACTACTTTTCTACCGAATATATGTAAATAATAAAAAATAATGTGACTTCTACAAATATGAAACCCAATTTCAATAATCTCTCACTTTTCTCTTGTGTCTTTTAAGACACCGACAACTCATACCCTAACCCCCTTTTTCTCTAAGGCGCCCCCTTTTTCTAAGTTCAGATCTGAACCATGTTTTACTCTTTTTTATGTTCGAAATCTGTGCTTTTTTTAAACCTTACACTTCATTCTAAAGTGTCGTAATGATGCAAAGTGGTGGATCGTGTTACAACGTCGAGATCTGGTTGTTCTTCTTCTTCAGATTGAAATCTTATCGAGAACGGCAGTGAAATCTCGTGAAGAATGGTGGCAGGATTAACTATTCAGGATGCAGTGACTTCATGGTCCCGGCGAAGGAGATTCTGATTCAGGATGTGGAGATCCGCAGGCTTGCACGCCGGAAATAGCTTGGTCCAGAAGTGTTGGTTCTCTGGTACAGTCGAGTCTGGATGCGGTGGCGTTTGTGAAGCTGTGTTCTTACAACCGTCGTGGAAGGAGGTAGTCACAACCGGAGGATCTCTTTCCCAGTGTAGGGTTTTTTTTAGGTGGCGGCTTATGTTTAGGATTTGTTTAGTTTGATTTATTTTGTTGGTTCTTCTCTGTAAACCAAACCAATTATTCAGTTTGGAATATAAAAAAATTATTTTTATTGCAATATTTATTAAAAATATATATAGATCGGTTGCGATATTACATATATTATTTAAATTTCTAATTAATATTAATTTTGTAATTATAGATTTAGAAATTAATTAATATTAAAAATTAATTTAAATAATGTTGCTACAGTTATTGTTGTGGATATTTGTAGTGACTTATCTACAATTTGTTAATGGCACTTTGTAACAAATAGCCACCAATAACTTGGTTACTAAATTGTAGCTATTTTATCACAAAATTTTTTTTAGCAAATTTAATTCAAATTGTTACGATGTTTTTTTGTCTCCAATTAGTAATAAGAAGATTTCGAAGTCAAGAAGAACAACTCATTCATTCTAGAGAGCAGCAGAAATAAAACCAGAGATTCCAATATTTTTTAGTTTATTTCGCAAACACCTTTTTCATTTCGGCATAACCTCTCGCTTATCATTTTCTTTGTAATCGCTTCGCTTATTGCTATTAATAAAAGATCTTATTCTCCAAAACCCACAATTGTTGATCAAAACCCTAGTGATGATTTTCTGGTTCAACAGTTGGTGTCGTCTGTAGGGAAAAAGGGAATAAATTCTTAAAAAAAACTAGCAAGAAAAAGCAGAAGCGATGAGTCTCCCGATCGACAACAACGATCTCATCCGCAACGACGATGACACCACGACGCACACCGAGACACCTGTTCTCGGCGAGCACGTCAACTCAACTACCGCGAATCCACTCACGGGAACACCTCCAGCTCCTATCCTCGCCTCCGACCTTGAAGCAGCAATCCATGCTGCCTTGCTCCCCCTCACACAAAACCTGGTGTCTAAACTGGACACCTTTCAGGCCCAGCAAACCAAATACGACGAGCAGCTCAGCGCCTTCGCGGTCGCAACCACCGCAAGATCAGAATCGATCGGACGATGATTAATTTTCGAAACTCCAGAGCAAGATAACACTCGCGCCACAACACCTGCTGACGAAGAACCATCGAGCGAACTAAACTCCGAGATCACAAGGTTGCACCAGCGGATTAACGCAATCGGATCCCAAGTCCACCGTGCCACCAGCTCGGCCCCCGAAATCTCGGCCATCCTCTCGGACGTCGAACGCAATCCGTTAGCACCACGGATCACCGACGTACGACTTGGCGAGGTGATCAAATTGAAGCTCCCATACTACAACGGGATGGAAGAACCCAACCTATGGCTGACCGGATTCAACGTCGCCATGAAGAGGCAACGTTTTGAGACCGAACTCGAACGCGAAGCTAACCACTGCCAAACCTTCGTAGAGCACCTCAGCAAGGACGCTCTTAAGTGGTTCTCTAACCTCCCGTCGGCATCAATCAAGTCCTTCAAGGATTTGACCCACGCCTTTATAAAACATTATTCCATGTTCATCAGAAAGAGGACGGTCAATCTATTTACTCTGGTACAAGAATGCGACCAGCCACTCCGTGATTTCATCAAAAAATTCAAAAACGACGCCACGACATACGGCCAAATCCCGCAAGCTTTAGCCATCGAGGTACTCATGAACGGCAGGAAGATCTGTAGAAACACCCAAAGGAAACCATAGAATACGCACTCTATCGGGCCCAAACGTTCATACGGATGGATGAGGAGAGAACGTTCTATGCCAAGAAACACGGCATGGACGTGGCAGACACTTCGCAAGACAAGGAGCTCGCAGGCAAAAGCAAGCCATCCTCTCATGCCGTTGTAACAACTGGAGAGAAGCCCTGGAATCAGTGGACCCTAGGAGACCTCCCCTAGGAGCCCGAACGATAGGGACGACAATCATGATATCTACTGCTCCTTTCATGGCCGAACAGGGCACACTACCTCGGCTTGTCGACACCTCCAGAGCACATTGTATGAAAAATACAAGGAAGGCAAAATCGACGTTTGTGGCAATCGATCCCAAAAAAAAAAATCTTACTCACGCAATTCCAACTCTAGGGACTTGCGCCGAAGTACCTCCGGCACGGACCGCCGAGATCCAGGGAAAAACAGTAGCCACAACAGTTCCGGTGGAAGGCGTCGAAGTCGTTCGCCCGAAAAGAAGCGTGAAGAAAAAAAAAGGATAAAGGAGCGGAGCACCAAAATGATGAAGGCGAGCATGACAACCCACCCATCCGCGAAAGCAACGGGTTAACATGATCGTGGGAGGACTCCCTGACTGCGATGATTCGGTTTGCGCCATTAAAGAGTATGGCCGCAAAGCAATCGCTTCGCAAAAATTCCCTCGTCCGGTGGACTACCATCCCACGATCACATTCACATCAAAAGACATGCACGGGTTGCACACCCCGCACAATGACCCACTAGTGGTCGAACTACACATTCACGATAATGAGGTGGCTAAAATATTGGTGGATACCGGCAACACTGTCAATATTATCTTTAAAGATACATTGACCAAGATGGGACTCCAGGACAAAGACATCAAGGCAGCACCAAAGCCTTTAACTAGCTTTGCCAGCGAGTCTTTCTTCAGCCTCAGGACCATACGACTCACAGCGGAGTGACAAAAATTTTCAAATTTACTGTCATAGATAAACCAGCAATCTACAATGCTATACTCGGCACACCTTGGATCCACGAGATGAAAGCTATCGTGTCGACCTACCATCAATGCATGAAGTTCGCGACCTCGGCCGAAGTTTTCACACTTCACGGCAATCAGCAGATGGCAAGATCTTGCTTTATTAGCGAACGAAAGGTGCGACTCTCCGCGGCAAAAGCCCTCGAGGATGCTAAATAAGCGAAGTAGATTCAACAACGAATATAACTACTCTAATACTTAGTTTTTCTTTTTTCTTTCAATAAAAGCGGGCATGGCCCCTGAGTAATACTACTCATTCAATAATTGTAATGAACTACGAAAGGCTTGATCCCAACTTGGGTGCGTAGGCAACCTCCGGGTGCAGCTGTAAATTTAATAAATTTTTATTTCGGAAAATCAGCTCGGCATGTAGAGATTTTCTTATGTGAATGCATTCTGCTGAATCAATGTTCTGGCCAAATATCCGATTCGAAAAAGCAAACACAACAAATAAAAAACAGTGGCTGATCACCACTCCTTTGATACTTCGGGTTCGATTTAATTACTCATGAAGTGGATAAGAAGAAAGCCGAGGACAATACTCGCACGATCCTCGATCATACCTTTTAAGCCGAAGTGAATCCTGAAAACTTGGTATTCGATCTTGATCATCGTTTGGTGTAAGACGGGTAAAGGAATCTCGCTTCCAGTTCCGAACTGAAAAGTTCATCGCACAATGAAACTTTAAAAGATTAAAGGAAAATTCTTATTCTCAAAAGAAAAAGAGGAAAAGACGAAATTCCATTATAAAAACCCCAAAGATCAAAGTTATTACAAAAAATAAAGGGTCAATAAAAAAAAATATACATAAATAAGCGGCCCGATGTACGTCGTCCCTTAGCTCACTTCAGCAGGCTGTCAATCTCCGATCTGCTCGGAAGGTTAAGATCTTCACCAGTAATGACTACCTCATTGATGGCATCACTGGTCGCCTTCCACTTAGCAAACTCCCTCTCGAAAGATGGGAGAGTTCCGGCAGGGAGTTCCCATCCTTTTTCCTGCATTTTCTTTAAAAATACTACCATCGAGCTATTCTTCTGTACGCCCACAAGGACTGCCTCTACCTCTTTCCGCTGAACCAATGAAGCCTGAATCCGATCTAGTCGTGGCTTAAACCAAGCGATCATGCTATCAAAGATTCTCTTAGCAACACCTCGCGAAACCTCGTCTAGAGACTCTTGAAGCTTTTTCCTTTCAATGAGGAAGCTGTGCGAATTTTCCTCGTTCTGCTTCTTGAGCAACTCATTCTGCGCACAGAGGGCAACCACCTGCTTATGAAGCCGGGAAGCTTCCGCCACCTCTCCTTCGAAGGCTTTAATAGTACCTTCGAGCTGGGCGCACCTCTCCTTGAGAAGCTAATTCTCCTTTTCTGCCTTTTCAAGCTCCTCGATTTTAGCGCAGGCAACGTCCAACATCATTGCTTCTTCGCAATACTCTCCCAGGCCCCACACCATAGCTTACCATTAAGGAAAGTGCGCAAAGAAACAAAATAAAAAAGGGAGATATGCATACCCGAGCTATCAAATGGCTCGCCGAAGATATCGACTTCGCCAACTTCAGCTCTCGTTGAGGTTTGCCCCATCTCGGGTGCTCTCTACACTTCCAAATCAATTTGGCGGCGAAGTCGCAATCAAGCATCGCCGGAGTAGCTCCATCCCACTTCACGCTGAAGTTATTGGAGTTGTAATCAAAGAACTCCTCCTCCTGCTTGGGCTCGGCCGGAACACTTGGACTGGCACCATCAGTACCCGAAGCATTTTGGGAAGGAGCAACCTCCTCTGGAACACTTGGAATGGCACCATCAGTTCCCAGGGCCTTTTGAGAAGGAGCAGCTTCTTCATAATAAGTCATAGCAGGCTCCTCGATCCTTTCCCGACCTGCATCTTCCATGTCCTGGACATCAGGACTCTTAGGAGTGTCTACTCGGGACGGCGAAGAAACATCAGCCTGGGGCGGCAAGGGAGCAACCTCGCGACGGCTCCCAGCAGCACCGGAAGCACCCCCATCGCCACCACCTGCTGCTCGAGAGGCAGTTTCTTGGGATGTTTCGCCCTGAGGACCCCTCACAGCCTTTTCGGCTCGAGCCGACTCAATCTTTCTAGCGCGGCTGCCCTGGAAAAACTTCAAAAAAAGGGGGGGGGGGGGTGGGTGTCAAAAAGATATCATCTCAGCAGGACAAAATAAAACAAGAAGTAAGAAAAAAAGTTTACCTCGCGAGAGTCTCATTCTCAATAGGCAGTTCGGCCTCACCAGAATCCACCAAAATAGGTGGATCCCGGGGAGTCGTCTTCTTTTTCTCCGCAGAGGAGCTCGCGAGAACATCTGCATTAACTGACGAGGCCGCCTTCCTCTTCTTTCGGCCAGCCCCTTCGGGTTTCGATTGCGAAGTACTTCTAGCAGCTGAAAAAGTGATTCAAAACAAGGGAATAAGTCGATACCCTCCAAAGTAATTGAAAATTACTTCAATCTAGCAATCTACCTGCTTTTGAAGACTTGGTCTTCTTCTCGGCCGGTTTGGCCACCTTCTTTTTCCCCTCGGCGGCCCCCTTTTTCTCCTTCTCGGACCATAACTGCCGGCTCAGGTCGCGCAGCTTCATGACATCAACGTCAAATCCAAACGGGTCATCTCCAAGACGTATCGTCACTACCATGACAAAAAAGGGAGAACACACCAGCATCCAGAAACTAGCCAGAGAAAAGTAAAATAAAAAAATTAGTTCGCTTTGCATGGTGTTGACCTCCAGGTCCTGAATAAATTAAGCTCGGAGCTGCCAATGGACGCCTCATTAATCTTCACGTAGAAGAAAAACCGGTCCCATTCGTAGACTTTACTTGACGGGTCCCCACCAATAGTTCCTTCTTTCATCGAAGTATAAAAATGGCGCCATCCACCATGAAATAACCCCCCTTTCTTCAAGATGGATATCCTCTCAAAGATATCCCAGTTAAAAGGGACCATCGCGGTACGAGCTACCGCTGCCAGACTGCTGAAATGGCGGATTACAGCGTGAGAGAGCTGCGCCACTGGCATCTTCCTCTGTTCGCAGTAACGAAGAAGCAGTAAAATGGGTAACTGAAGGCCGAAGTTCGCAAAGTGGCATTCATAAATACAAAAATAGCCCCCGGCGGTGTGGTTACTCTCCGTGAACCTGGGGCAGTAGAATCTCGACTTCCTCAGGAAAACAACATTTTGAGCGAAGCTCCTGGAGCCTGTCCGCAGTCATCCAGGTCCTCCTGTCCTTAATACCGGTCTTGTGCTTCAATATTGCTATCTTCTGCGGAAGACCTTCGATCATAACTTCTGGTTCAAAGCCTTCCGACTCAAAATTATCTGATTCCATCTCGGAATCTATGTCGGGATGACCCGGCGGGATCTCGTCTCGGTATCCCAAGGATTCTCCAGAATTAGAAGAAGAGGAAGCCACTGGGCTAATCCAAGCCCGCCTGGCACGATCGGCGAGACAAATCTCGTCATCATCAAAAGAAGAGTTCAGAGACGAAGTCGACGTTTTAGAAAAATTTCTGAATGGATTACTGAAGCAAATAGAAAATCGGCGAATAAGAAAGGAGAATTATCGCAAAACAGAAGGAAGTTAAGAGTTTTCTGAAACAAGAAGACGAAGAGATGAAAGTAAGTAATAAAATCAGAAAAAAATATCAACAGTTTCCTAAAGAGACGCGTGTCAAGATTCGCACAATCTCACCGCCTGGCGAACCCTTCGCATTTCCCGCTTAAAGCGAAACCCTAAAATGGGGGGGGGGGGGGGAGTAGTATTTAATAATTAATTCCAAGAAAGCACCACACGTCAATTCCACTTAAAATCGGGCCGAGCTGGCCATCGCGAAGCAACGCTCTTGACGAGCTAACACTTATTGCAAAATCAAACCCACTTAAAACTTCATGAAGTCTGCCGACCTGATTTACAATCAGTCTCGCCGAACTGGGGGGGGGGGAAATGAGCACATTTCCTAAAAGGCTTTCTCTAGCAGTAACCTAAGCCCATCAAGACCAGGAAGACCACGCCGACCTAGCTCGGATTAAAAGAATTTTTTTGAAGATAACCTTCGAAGACCAGAAACATCGGATCAACTCGAAGGATAATGGAGAATTTCCATATTCTTCGGAGAATAAGGGATATTTTCATATTTGCGATATAAAAATATTCACCAAAGGCAAAAAAGAAAACGAGTTCGGAGGAACCGACCTCCTATCCCTATAAATAAGAAGACTCCGAAGCCAAGAAGAACAACTCATACATTCTAGAGAGCAGCAGAGCTAAACTCCAACGCTTTCTAGTTTACTTCGCAAACACCTTTTTCACTTCGGCAATAATCCCTCGGTTATCCATTTCTTTGTAATCGCTTCGCTTATTGCTATTAAAACCCACAACTGTTAATCAAAACCCTAGTGGTGATTTTCTGGTTCAACACCTAACGTACAAATACCATTTTTAAGTTTCACTCATCTCTCCATATTCTAACTAAGAAATCATCCCAACACCAAAATCATGGCAAGCGCCTATCTCGCATTCTCAGACCTCAAGTCCAGTCGTGATGTCCAATGTGTTGTAGACAGACTCTTACGGGTTAGAGAGGCTTGGAATGCCAAAAAGAAAGAACTCATGGATGTGGATTTTCTCCTGTGATGATAAGGTAATTCCTATAACTTCTCCCACAATACTTCTTTTATAGTTCAGCTAAAATGATAACCTCAAACAAATCTGCCATGTAGTCTACCTTGATGCAAGGTACAATAGACGTTCAACATCTGCCAAAGTTTCAACCCCTATTGAATGAAGGGTTCCTCTATAATATTACTGTCTTTAAGGTTACAAAGAGCAACCCTCAATTCAAGCTCACTGATTTCGATAAGTCCCTTCGCTTCAATCAAGCAACGAGCTACAGCCGCATCTCTCAAGACACTCACCCTGAAAACGTTTGCTGACCTCCAAGAAGATTTCTATAAAGAAGAAGTGTTGGTCATGGCCCCGTTTTATGGTTAACATGACTCCAAAATATTTTGTTATTGTAAAGTAGATATGCTATTGACGATTAATTTGTTTTTTGTGTTTGTATTGTAAACTCCATTATCATCTATATATAAGAGAAGCCATACAATTTATGATTCATAGAATCAAGAACATTATGGGAATCTTAATAGGTGTCATTTGTGGATCAAATTATTTATTGGATTTTGCATTGCCGGTAAGTGGTTGTGAAGGATCTTTGGATCATTAATTAGTTTATGATTGTAGTCTGATCAATGTGTTATTGTATATCCTTCAGATGATGTTATTCTCCACATAAGTAAGCCAAACTTGTAAGCACATTATCCCAATAATGCTCTTTTCTTCTGCAAGGACACGCCAATGGTTGATTTTTTTATGTGTACACAAGAATTTCTTATGTATCAGACTTTTAACACTAAGATGCAATCTTCGAAAAAATTGTGTACAAAATCTTTGATTTTTTATAGGACTTATAATTATGGTGAATTTATAATGTCTTCTTGATGCTAGAGTTTTTCCGTCTTTGACCTCAATACCTCTTTACATTTGTCATTGTAGTATAGAAAGGTTATTAATTCAATCCAGGAGTTAAGAAATAATCAAGATGCAGAAAACTTACTGAGCTAGGCTTAATAATATAAACAGGGGTTTAAAATCTAACAACCTAAGAAGAACAAGGAGAAAGCAAAAAAACAAGAAAGCTAACAACCTAAAAGAAGAAATGAAAACTAGACAACAAAGGTTCAAGACTAGATGATTGACAATGTGAATCATGCACAAAGTTTTCAAGAAAAGATCCATGCATTACTCTAAGCAAGGAGTACTAATAAAGATTAACCTAATCTTTTGGCTCTAATCCTTCTATTAATCACACTTCTAATCCACTTTCTATGGTGAAAACATAATTAGCAAGCATTAAACACAAAGTCCATAGAGCCAAAAAGCAACTTAGACAACTAATCCCTTAGGCTAAGATCACTAATCTCTTGTGCAATGAATCAAACATCAACTCACACTCAGATGCATAATCAATATCTAAAGATAATTTCTCAATCAATGTAGTACTAAGCATTAAACACATTCAAGCAAGAAATGATAGATGCAAAGACTCATGACTACATCTAAACACCATTTTCTAGCAATGAACTCCATTCAAGCATTCCATCAAACACATAGAGTGCAAATGAAAGCCTATGATCAACTTCTCTAAAAAAGAGATATTAGGCATTAAGAACAATCACATAAGAATAGATAATCAAAGATCTAACACCCTAGTAATTCTCAAACAATCATCAAACACTTTTCTTCACCAAAAATGAAGAGCCTCTTAAAATAAAAACTCAAGAAAAAAAATTAGAAATGATAAAAGCTTAACAAACAAGAAGGCAAGACTAAAAGATTAAAGAGTAAAGATTAACAAAAAGAAACATAAAAATATATACAAGTGATCCAATCAATTACCCACAAAAGATTTGTTCTTGTTTATTAAAAAACTAAAGTAAAGCTTTGGAGAAAAAGAAAGGATAAGATCAAATGAGTCTAGGTCTAAGCTATTTATAGAGAACATCCAAAAACAGCATTGATCAACAAAAATAAAGAAGTCAACAAATGGTCAACACTTCTCCCAGATAAGTTTATACCGAGCAGGGAAAGGGAGTGCCATGGTCGGTGCATATACTCGGTGTAGATTCCTGGATGTAGACAGTGTTGCTAGAATCGCCGTATCTTTCTAAAAAATGACCGAAATGACTTGAGTTTACCTCTATTGTAAAGATAACTTGATCCTCTTTAACTTCTATGAAAGTCACTGAGGCTGAATCACACTGGAAAGCCTTCGTTTGGACCCTTACATCTATATTGTCCAGCGTAGCGGGCAGACTTCTTGATGTAAGCATCAAGTCTAGATCAACTAAACCAGCCAAGCAAAGGAACCTTGGAGCTAAGGAGGGTGTAGAACAGCTTGTACCCGTGGAGAAAGGAGAGCTTGTAGCTGGGGACTTAGGCACCAAAGGACATCACTCTATACACTAGAAGGGATGTTTTGGTCGAGCTAAATACCCACTGGTTCGAATTAAATCAGAAGATATCTCACCTAAACCGAAGAAGATACCAAAGGAGCCGTTTAAGGAAAGTTCACATATCTACTCTACCAACATGTTATGCAACCGACCTCTCATGTTTACTGAAGCTAAGGAGACCCTCAAATCATTCCTGGTTCAAGACAAATCACCAAATAACCAAGGAGAACCGCCAAATCTCTTCAAACCGCCAAAAGGAGCAACATTAGAGCTAGTTAAGGAAACAAGGGAACATATGACATTATATTCGTCCCACCACTACATTCGACCACTAAGACATATCTCAAGGCTTGTATAAATACACCTGGGATATGAGCTTTTAGCTCTTGATGGGGCAGGACACACCGAACAGGGACAAGAGTAGCTCTCCACGGTGAATGTCCTCGGTATGTCCTGTTCTCTATACTGTGCATGGCCCTTGGCGTACCTCGGTATGTCCTGATCTCCATACCGTGCACGGCCCTTGGCGTACGACATGCTGTCATTGGTACGAATCGCCTGGAGCTGGTCCATTGTTATACGGACTGCTTTCCACGGTGCAGTGTGTACCGAGCAGGGACAGGAGTGACCCTCCATGGTGCATGTCCACGGTGCAGGTTCTGGACTAGATTTTCCTGTGCTTTCATCTCGGTTCTCCTTGTCTACACCCTTCACCATCCTCCGAGTGTCCTCCCTATCTCCATACAGACCTGAAAAAGACGCCAAACAATACAAAACATGCAATGTCTATTCTAAAACCTATTATGTCTAATATGAATGCAAATATGATAAGATATGATGAATGAATGCATGAAAGGGACCAAAACTTGAGCTAAATGCAAGCTAAATCTTGGTAAAATACGAGGTTATCACTTATCCTGTTCAGTTATGGTGAATTTTCTTATATACATTCTTGAACTTTCTTTGCCCTTCTTACCACTCTTGCTAGTCCAAGTAGATCTCATCACCCTTAACCATAACCTTCGTTCAAACCATTGAATCACTTGTGAGAGGTTGAAAGGCCTTTTTCCATAGATGAACTTAGTAATAAGTGTTGAGATTTAGAACTACATTGGAAAGACTTCCATGTAGAACTAGCTTTGCTTTTTTGAGCTAGATAGGCTAGGTTTGTGGGTTTCAAGGGATGCATTTTATTTTAGGTTTTCAAGAAAAGCAAAGAAGAAAAGAAAGAAAAAGAGAAGGAGTGCAATGCAATTTATCTTGGGAAAGTTGGCTGAACAATTTCTAATATAGAGGGCTCAATACAAAGAAAAAGGTGCAAATCAAAGAAAAATTCAACATACATCCAAAGGAAGAGAAGCACCAGCAAAGCAAAACAAGAACCCATACAAGAAGATAAAAGCTAACAAACAAGAAGAAAGAAATAAAAGATGCATCTTCAAAGAATCTCCAAAGGAGAAGGAAGAATGGTGAATCACAAGAAAATGGTAGATTATGATGTGTTCTTGGATAGAAAAATAAGAGTCTAGGATCATTTGTGGGAGTTGGGTAGATGGAAGTTTACCTTTGTATGCAAAAGTTGTTCTTTACCCTTAGCATTTTACTAAAGTTCACTTTATTTTTCTTGAGAGAACCCTTACACTTCATAAGCCATTTCGATTTTTCAGTGGGGTCATCTTAACCTTATAACCTTACCCTTGTCCAAATGAAAACATCTGATATGCATAAGAATGATTCACATGGTTACACTTAATTGCATGTCAAAAGGATTAATTAATGTGATTGTTTGTGTATGCTAGACTTGAGAACCTTTCTTTGCTTGTGATGAATGAGAGTAGATTTCATATGCATCTTAAAATTAGTAACTTGGACATTAATTTGATCTCTTTCTTTGAAATTTTCAGATTTTCACTCCCTCTTTCAAATCTTATCTCCTTGTATAATCTTCTGGTTTGCTTGAGAGCAATAAAAAAGCAAGTCTGGGGGTGTTGATAGACATCATATTTAGTGCATTTCAGCATGCATATTCATATACTTTTGTGTCTTCTTCTTGCATTCATTCAAATTTAGGTCCCTTTTGCATTGATTTTAGAGTTACTGAGTCTCATACTAGGCATTGCATATTAGATACATCATAGAGTGTGTTTTAGGTCCTTTGGAGGCCTAGGAGGATCACTTGACAAGTGAGGATCAAGCCAAGACAAGAAGGAGCATTTGAAGGAGCCCAAGGAGCAAAGGGAGTCTGTATCGAGGCTGATATTGAGCAACAACTCGATATGGAAAACAAGGAAGAGCCATGTCGACGTGCATATCGGGCATCACCCCGATACAGAAGAACGGCTTCCTGCCAGCGTTTCAGTATCCGCCATTTGTATAGAGCAGAAGCCGATACGAAAGAAGAGAAGAACCATATCAATGTGCCATGGGGTCTTGGCCGATACCAGCCTCCTTCCCAGACGACTTTGACTTTGGTAAACTCTTTGAGTAAGGGTTTGACTAAGATTTGACCATTTGACTATAAAAGCAAAACCTTATCTCTTTAGTTTGTTAAGCTTTATTCTATCATTTTAGCAGCATACCTTATCTCCAAACTCTCTCTTTCTTGTTCTTAAGCTATTCTGAGTTTTTGGAGATTTGTAAGCAATACTTTGGAGTTTTAATCAGATATTGCATTTCTTGTTACTGATCAGCTATTTATTGCTTTTGATATTGTTTTATTTCATCATTTTTCTAAATCTTGAGAGATCAATCATGATTTGTGAGTAGTCATTTCTTGGTCTCAGGATGGGTTAGATCTAGGTTAATATAATGCTTAAAACTTAATGCTTAGGTGTAGATGATGCTAGATCCTTCATTATTTGGTGTTCTTAATGCTTGACTTGCCTTGATCATCCGAGTTTCAAAATAAGGCTTTCTCATGCATCAAAAGTGTTTGTTGAAACCAACCATTTAACAAATTAATTTGTCTAGCCTATGAGAATGGATGATTAGGAAATTGGCTTTATAGAACTGTTTTTTCATGCTTGATGATGTCTTAATCACTAATGAGAATTAGATCTTGATTAGGATATTTTCAAAGGAATTATTGTCATGAGAGTGGATTGGTTTACATGTTATGAGTTCTATGCTAAAGGATAATTCATTGATTGATTGTTTGAGCATCTTGTTTAAAGCTGAGGATCATCCTAGATCAATAACCTCATCCTAGAACTCTGCTTCCATAATTAGAAATTTCCTTGTTTATTACTCTATTTTGCTCGGTTCTTGCTGCATTTATAGTTGTCTATACTTGTTTAATTCATTGCATATGGTCCTGTTTTATTTAGTTCCTTGTTTTTTGATGATAACTTAGTTTGTTAGCTATAAACAAACCTACTTTGTTTGGCTTAGCTCACTGAATTTTATGTATTCTTTGTGCAACAAAACCCCCCAATTGGATTGATAAAAGACCATATGCTATACTACATATGATTAATAATTGGGTTGATTGCTTAGTAGTAAAAACATTGTATCACTATGTAACGTTAAACAAGCACTCTTAGGAGGCACTCCAAGCGTATCTTTGTATATATTTAATGCTTTTAGTATATAGGTTTATGCTTTTCAGGTACCATGGTGATGAGGATCAAACCGTGCTTGATGTTGCTAAGTGAGAATGGTTGATAGAAATTGACTAGCAGTGCAACGGTGTAGCACAACGGTTTGTAACCATTGTGTTTTACTCTAGGGTACTTCACAATGTTTTGGCACAATGGTGTGTGACAGTTGTGAAACGTCAGCCTGCTCATAACGATCTTATTGGACATATCTCTAGGAAAAATCACACAGATGACTCGCATCAGTCAGCCACAACGGTTTATAACCGTTGTGGTTGTTAAGTAAGATTTCTTACCTCCTAACTAAATAGATTAGCTCTCCTTCATATGGCCGACTCGTTGTGGATAAGGCGTGGTATTGTTTGGTTTAAAACCCTTCTTCCTCAACATTACCACAAAACTACGCCTCCTATCTCTCTCATTTCTCTCTTTTTAAACTTTGGTTTTCACCACTTCTCTCTCTTTTCAAATCCAAATTTTGCATTCAAGGCTTGTCCAATCTGAATTTTTTTTGCGCATTACTTGGAGTATTGCATTACTTTGTATTTTAGCTTTGTTCCAACTAAGGTACAATGACAAGATGAGAAGCGGCAAGGAGGTTGGAGCAGCAAGCCGAGTTGCTAGAGCTGAGAAAGCAAGAGGAAAGAAGGAGATTGTTATCACTCGAGGAGGAGAAAAGGTGCAATCATCTCCAAGGGAAGAAGTGAGCAAGAGTGCAAGCGGTCAGCCGACACCAAGAGAGCTGAACAGATTCTTCCAAAGAGTGGACTTCCAAGCTACACACTATCCTTATGAGGCAACCATGAAAGAGCTCGACATATATGATGAATGCCAAGCTCTCTTCAAGGATATGGGCATTCAGAAGTTCATGGAGATAGCTTATCCGGCGTACAAGGAGCCCACCTTACAGTTTCTTGGTACACTAAAGGTGCGGTTCTACACTTATGGAGAAGTGACATTGGAAGAAGAAGGGGATAAATACATACGGTTTGAGTGCAACTCAACCACTCATCAAATGTCATTCTTTGAGCTATATGAGATCTTCGGTTTCAACCATGGAGCATTTCATGAAGGAGAAATCCATATTGAGAGACAAGAGTTGAAATCTCTATAAGAAAGCATTGGAGTTGGAGCATACAAGCCCGATATCAACAAAGCCACCCTCCTAAGACATCCAGCTCTAAGGTATGTGCACAAGGTCATGGCCCACACCTTCTTTGCAAGGAAAGAGTGTGGAACTATACTCAACAAGGAGTTTGAGCTTATTGATGAAGTATTCATGAACATCCTTGGCACTACACATAGTGGGATAAGGCTTAGAGGCAACGAAGGAAGAACATGGCTCATAACGGTTTTGCTAAAGCATCTCCTATACTACCAAACGTGGAATTGCTTCAACGAATAGAAAGGAGCCTAAGATTAGTTGTGGGGGAATTGTCACGGCTATACTTAGAGGAGCTAATGCCGAGCTTAAGGAAGCTACTCATGGGGTAAGATGGATGGACATCCCTTATCTAGGGACTAGAGGATTCTTTGGGAATAAGAGAGGCCACAATTATGAGTACAAGTTCAATCTTCTCAATGCCAAGGCTTCATTTCTCTTTCTTCCTAACCCGGCTCTCAACACATTCCAATAGAAGAGGAACATAGACTTTGATCCTACAAGGGATAATATATTCCCTTATGGAGTTGATGCTTCTTTCAAATCCCAAGCTGAGAAAGAATGTGATGATGAGAGTTACTGTGACAATGTGCAAGAGCAAGGAGGCACGAGACAAGAGAAGGATGAAGTAGGAAAAGGTACTACTTTGGGCCGCATGAGATGACTGGCCGAGGGTCTCTAAAGAAGGCACACGATCTTATTAACTTGCTTCAGCGATGAAACAAGTGGCAAGACCATCCAAAAGCTAGTTAATAGTGTAAAGGACCTAAAGGGCCACATCAAGGACCTTAAATCCAAGATAACCAGCACAAACTCCTCTCCTCTTGAACAAGAAGCCGAACATGAAGAAAAAGGTGCGGATGAAGATGACATGGATCTAGACATATATGTGCAGAAAAGAGCTTCTTTTCATGGAGGCCAATCAAGAAAGAGGCAAGATAGGAGATCTCCAACACCTCAATCCAACAACTCTCCACAGATGAGGATTCAATATTCTCATACTTCTCCACTTAGTTCTAAGGAAACTTGCTCACTTGTAAATGTCTTGCATTTTTCTTCTTACATTCTTAGTTTGTTCTTGATGATCCTCCATCTTATTTTTATTACACATGGGAATGTGTAATTCAAGTTTGGGGGAGGATTTTGTGTTCTTTATTTCTTATTTTTCTTTCATCATATTTGAGTCTCATGCATACTATTTACATAGAAAAATGGTAAAAAATAAGAAAATTTGAAGAAAAAACATAGCATATAGTTGCGTTTTCTTAATAGGATTGAGTCTAGTTGCATAGCATATATGATTCATTAGAATTGCAAATAAAGTAATGATTTTCTTGTAAATTTCCATTTTATGTCATGCGATTAATGCCTTTGTTTATAGTTGTTTGATGCACTTAAAATAAAAACGAATCAAGGTAGAACCACATTTGGACCATTTGCTTTGTTATTAATTTCTTAGCTGAAACACACCGGATGTGATTCATTTCCCTAACTATATTTGAACCGTAAATATTGACTCATAATTATCATGCTCGTGTTTTGAATTTGACTCATGGATACATATACATACTTGGGTTATCTTTTCTCTTTTACCACTCTTTGTTAACCCAAGTAGCTAGTCCTATTATTCTGTGAGAATGAAAGGCCATTTTCAAATATTTTGAGTCATCTAGGCAAAAGGTGTTGGCAAGAGAGCTTTCAGTTTTAGACACTAGCTTCACATTAAGCTAGTAATAGGCTAAGATGAGGGTAAGTAGCTTAAGAAGGTTACTTGTGATTAAACACTTTATCTTTGGGAAGAGAAAGAGAGAAAAAGGTATGGTGTAAGGAGTTTTAATGGGGAGTGCATTTGATGAGTGGTGGCAATAAATGGAGCTCTAAGCATAAGGAAGAATAATGATCTCAAAACCAATAAGAAGGCCAACAAAAAAGGAGAAAAACCGGCCAGCAAGCATCTAAGTGATGAAACAAATGAGGAGCCAAAAATCAACAAAAAAGAGCCAAAGAAGGAAACCAAATACCACTCTACACAAGGAAGAAGAAGAACTCCCCAAGTCTAAACAAGAATTATGAAAGCAAGGTGGAGGTTATTAAGGCAACTAAAGCCTTAGGAAAAAGGGTAGCTTAGGAAGTAAGATGTGGGATTAGTTTAGGATATAAGTCAGTTGCATCGGATGGATGAAGTGGATGAAAGTCTCCCTTCTATGCATACATTAGTTTTTACCCTTAGATTTTTGCCATAGGTTAACTATTTTCTTGAGTGATCCCTTGAAACACATTGAGCCCTACATGTTGAGTTCATCTTTAGCTCAAAACCTACCCTTGACCAAATGAGTTTTTATTAAAAGCATAAGCGTGATTCATGGTTTTGATCCTTAATAAATGTAAAAGGGATAAGATGATTTGATTATGTGAGTAGGTTGAGATTGAATGCATTATATTTTGATATGAGTGTGGCTAAGACTTTAGAGTAAAATGAATTCGATTTTCATCTTAGAACTTTAAACATGGATATTGATTTCATCTCTTTTAATGAAATTTGTGGATTTGAAGATTCATTTTGAAACCTCACTCTCTTGTCTTTATTTGTTTCCTTGAGGACAAGCAAAAATGCAAGTTTGGCTGTGTTGATGTCTCCATTTTTTACACGGTTTTAGCATGCATACATCTTGGGTTTTAGTCCCATTCTTGCTTATTTTCCTTAGTTTTAGTCCCATTTGCATCCATTTTAGATTTAGTACGCATTACATAAGATTTTGCATATCTATGCATGTTTAGAGTGGAGGAAACTTGGTGGACACTGAGGGATGATTCAAGATGAAAATGAGGTCAGAGAAGATCCAAGGAGAGTGAGCCAGGCGTTTTCTGTCATCACAACAGACTGCCACAATGGTCTGGATTGCTCGATGTGGAAGGAGCTCGTGTACAACGGTCTGACGTAATGGTTTGTGTCCGGTGTGAACCAAATAGGCGATGTCTGCCTTTGCAACTATCAACCACAACGGTCACAGCTCGATGCAGGAACCTCCATGGGAGATTACTACAATTTGTAACCGTTGTACTTGTCCGATGTCGAATCCTCAACAAGCAAAACCATGTACATTTTGATCTGAGTGTGATGAAGGAGCCTATAACAACCAAGTGCAATGGTTCTGTCCCATTTAAAGTGGCCGATAATAAGACAAAATAGCTGGTGGGGTCCTGATCGCTAGGGTTTTTTTGCTGTGTTTTTATAAATATTTGAGGGAATTGCTTCCTCAGCCGATTTTGAACAATTTTATCTTATCTTATCTTGCTTATTTATGTTCTTAGTTTTTCAGCAAACCTTTCCTTTTTGTGCTTATTTAAGATTGTAAGATTTTGCATTTCTTAAATTAAGCTTGTACTTTCTTTATTTACTTTTTTGCTTAATAGATCTCTAATCATGTCTAATCCTAACCTAAGTCCATTGTTCTTAGGGAGAATTTTGGCTGCATAAGATTGATGTTTTAAGCTTGTTTGTCATACTATCACTAATGAACATTAGGTTTTGATTAAGTGATAAACAAAGAGGTTAGATCCAAACACCATAGACTAACCTATTGTTGAACCTATGCCTAAGGATTAGCGTTTATATGAAAAGTTATTTAGAATGGTGTTTAAGGCTTCATAGTGGAATCCAAAAGTTTCCCGCAACTCAATAAACCCCATCTGAAGACCTTTTCTTTCTTGTTAAAGTTTTTAATTAAAATCATTGTCTAGTGCTTGATACTCGATTAATATTCATTGCTAAATCTTGTTTTCAGTTGCTATTGCTCACTCTTGTTGTTAGTAGAAAGGTTACTCATTTGTCTAGTTTACTAGGAAATAAACAATCTTGATTTCCACTTGACTCATAGTAACCTCTATAGTCTTAATGCATTATAACACTCCCCTTTTGGATTTAACAAAACCCATAACACTATATTACATTCGACTTAGTAGGTGTTGGGTATCGACCAAGTAGATAAAACCTACATATCAGTATCTCAAGCCCCTTGACAAGAAGTTTAGGTTCATTAGGTGTAGAGTCAACGCAAGATACCTTGAGTACATCAGAGATTCTGAACTTTCTTCAGTAGAATGATCTACTCGTGGTGTTCAACTTAGTAAGCTCTGCTTTTAATCGCTGTGAGAATGGTCATTTGGATTCAAGTTTGAATCGATTTGTACCTAGCAAAGTTCCTAGTTTCCGACTAAAGAAAATTTTTGCCTTTATAAAACTACTCAAATAAAAAGAAAAATGCATGCAAAAACTAATGAAATAAAATTGTATTATTAATATAAGGAACCTCTCCCTAGACTTAAATCAGACTGTCTCTAGTTTGAAGAAATCTGAGTCGTGGCATGGATCTTTGTGAACTTGCAAGGAATATGTTCTAGAAAGAACTGCTTTAAAATGGCTCAGAAGGTTGCTCGCAGGAGTTGGCCGCAGGACACGGGTTTGTGGCCAAGGTGCTTTGACTGCACCGTCGTAGATGGTGGTCAGGCCAAGTGACTTGTACCATGCCACGACTGGTCGCAGCTGCGGCCAGGTGGCTCGTGATTCCTTTGATCTGGTTGATGGTGGATGGCGATGTTGAAAGCGTCTGGATGGAGACATAATCTCTTTTATAGTACTTAGTGCAAAACTCGCCTTGTGATCGACCTATTTTGATACTTCGAATGAAATATGGTAAATCTTCTAGACTTGTGGTTTTGAAGATTGCATCACCTTAGAAATATTGAATTTGGGCGTTGTGCTGGTCAATCCGGTAATGTGCTCAAGATCCCGCTATAAAGGTGTTGCAAGCTTGAAATTCAATGCCATATGAAATTCGTACTTGCTTCAGTTAAGATCTTGGTCTTTGAAGAGAGAGGTTAGATTTCAGGAATTATTCTCTTCTAGTTTTGTTAAAGGAAATTGCATCTTAATTCTTCTGGAATTGCCCAATGTTTTCAGGGAGTAGAAAACGTTGTATCCTTCTTCTTTCTTGTGCAGACACGTCATTTGAGGATCTAGAAGAAGTGATGAGAGATGGATCCTTGACTTAACTTGATTTGGATGGAGTCTTATCTTGTCTCACCATCTTTGATACAACATCAAGTTGTGCCGCGGTTGTAAAAGTTGTATTGCGGTCTTGATACACGTCTAGGTCCTTAAAGAGGTTGGGAACATTCAAGACTTGACGGGGGTTGATGAAGGAACGGTTAAGGTGCGTTTGGGGTCACGGTTTTCAGTCTCGGGACATAGTCTTCAGCTGCTGTGCCATAAAGGCATATGGTTGCGGCCTGGGACATGACTGCTGCACCATCGTCTACGGTGGCACGGCCAGACTCCTTCTGACCGCACCAGGGGTTCTTTGTCGCCTGATGGGTGTTCTGCGTCACCTGGTGGGTGTTCTTCGAATCACCTTCTTCATATTTTTGGTATTTTATTGTTTTCTGGTTTTTTGTGTTTTTTTGGTTTTCTAATTTTTTTGTGCTTTTCTTAATTTCTGAAGTTTTTGGCTTTTGTGTTGTTTATGAAAGCTGAAAATTAGAGAAAACTAAAACCGAAAGTTAACAGATTAGAAACCTCAAAAGAAATAAAAAGAAATACCTAATGGCTTGTCTCCTATTCAGCGCTTTTGTTTAATGTCATTTAGCTTGACGTGTGTGGACTAAGATGCGATGAGCATCAACTAAAGAATCGTAATTCCATCAGCTTCTGTGCACTGTTCCCTCGACAGCTTCAGACTTCATAGAGGATGCTCACTGATTAAGATAAATGACCCTTCACTCCTCGTCTCAAATGGTTCCTGGAAAGGCACACATGCAAAAATAAAACTAAAGGAAACGTCTTAGAACCAATTTTCTTACCTCGTCTTCGAACTATTTTTCTTACCTTTAGATTCTGCAGCTAGAACAAATGGTTTTCTTGCGAACGGCGCCAAAAACATGATAGAGTCAAAATTAGCCATCAAAAATATGGATGTTTCATAGGGACTTTCATGAGCTTTAAAAATTAAAAAAACCCTAAGGTGCAAGTGAACATATGTGCATTATAGTACTTGAGGTATTGATCCTAACTGCAAATAAGAAAAGAGAAACAGAATTCATGAACAGATCTATCTCCATTATGAAATAAAGAGAACAAAACAGAAAAAGGGGTTTGGTGGCTATGAACCTTAATCGAGTTCCTGTCAAATATTCGAAAAGAGATCATGCAGCCTAATGTCTTTAGGGGCTAACTTAAAAACGAAAACTTATTAATCTCGTCTTAAACATGAGTAATTATAGGTGTTCAAGTCTCATTAGGCGTCACTTAGGGCTTTTCGAAGTAGAAGTCAAGTGGACTTGACAAGCTTTGCAAACGGGCTTCAGAAACATCTTTTAAAGGCTACCGGGCGAGCGAGTCTTCATGGCGCGGCCAAGGCGTTCTGCCGCAGCCTTGGCTTCTGGTGGCACGGTGGTGGGGTCCTGTTCCACGGACATGAGCTTCCCTGGCGCGGTCGATCACCTACTTGGTCCATTCTTACTTTCTCCTCTTGCTTCTCTTGCGGGACTGCATGGCATACCTCAGTAGTAAAGTCATAACTTCTGATCCTACCGTTAGTTTACCTTCAAAATGCTTGGGTACCTTTTTTATTTTAATAGCCTGGCCTGGTAAGTCCCCAGCCGAACTCTTTTTTATAATACATAACATTCTATTATAACTTGACACAAAAATTGAGGAAGATCGCATGGTGGGAAGGCCTTGATCAAATGTTAAACTTATGGCAGTCCAAATTGGTCCAAAATGTCGTTTTCTTCATTTTGCTTCTCTTTTACTAAGTTTTCCTGAAAATATTCTTGAACATACAAGTACTCGAAATATGCTATTTATGCATTGAAACCATAGTGAAATACTTGCTAACCATCCACATATGATAGCAAAAATAGAAGATATATCGATGTTATCAAAGCCCGACAATGATCAAGGCAATAACCAAGACCCAGCACTTCTTAGTGGACATCAAGACTATGATGAACCAACCTTAACATATTACTCAATGCACTACTAAGCTTACCGGTCATATGGCCCGACCCTTCTAAGAGTGGCCACTACTCAAAGCTCATCAAAGCCCCTCCGTGATTCTCACAATACAACCCCTAAATGCCAAGTACCAAAATGATAGCAAGATGAGTGATTGATTTTTTTTTAACCCTCAAGTTTTCTATTTTTGTAGGATCTTTTTAGTTATCCTTTGCGTGTTATTCATTAGCCTAGAATTTATCCTGTGTAGATTATCTTTCCTTTTCTTGTATTTTTTTTTGCGTTTCAAGTTAGACACTAGAAGGTTACAGCTGCCGATCTATTAATAAAGCTTCTTACTCAGCTTTGTAGAAACAATTTTTTACTCTAAATCAATAGAGAGAGCACTTTTTTTTTAAGCGGCCGCCGTGTGATTTCTTGAATATTGAGAGGTTTCCCCTTGTTCTTGTGTTCAAATCGAGTGATCAAAGTTTCTATCATCAATTGTGCGGTGTCACTCAATCCATCTTTATGTTGTAATCATCGCCCATCGCCCATCAACTAGTGTTGACAAAGAGAGCCTTTTGGCCAATCGTCTTGGCTCCATCATCTATCTTCTTAGATTATTACATGACAACGTGAAGAGAGCCCTTCGGCCAAACACTCTGCCCCATCCTCCTCCCCCCCCCCCCCCCCCCAAGTGTGAGATCATCCCAGATCTTACATCACTAGCTTAGACTTCAATGCCTTAAGAAATCTTCACTTGCTTTAGTTTAAAGGTCTTAGTCGTGGATAAGAAAAGCTAGTCTTCATGAACTTTTCTCTTCTTGTTTTGATGAAGGAAGTTGCATCCTCTTCTTTCTTGGACCTTCTACAATGGTTCTAGATAGTTGAACCATTGTATACTTCTTCTTCTTCTTTGATATATGTCCTTATATGTGATTGAAGAAGTTGTTTTATAGATAAATGGACCATTGAATTGACTTAAATTAGATGGGGACTGGTCTTATATCACCATTTTTGATGCAACATCAGCTTATCGTAGGTCTGGAGAATGTATATGCAGTCTTGGAGTCGTGAACAAGCCTTAAACAAGAAGGGAACTTGCAAGACTGGGAGGATGAAGGAGGCTCGATTGAGTGAGAGCTTGAGCTAACTCCATGGGGGGGAGCGGTTGGCCGCACGACGGGGGTGCGGGGTTGCGGCTGTTAATCATGGCTCTGGGGTGCTCGGTCATCCCACCATGCTGGTTCGTGGTCGCGGCCACAAGTGGTAGCGTTGTACCATTGTGTTTTGTGGAGCGGTCAGAAGGAGTATGGCTGCTCCTTGGGCAGTGTGTTATCCAGTGATTTCTTTTCGAATCTCCTTCATATTTTTGGTATTTATTAACGTTTTCTGTTTTTTTTGTGTTTTTGGGGTTTATGGAAAAACTAAATGGGTTGCCTCACATTGAGCGCTTTTATTTTAATGGTTTGAAAACTTAGTTGTGAAGTGAATCCGACCTTATACAAGGTGTCTTTACCTTTGTGGTAGCTTTTTCTGTCGACCGCTCTTCAAACTTCTCCATTATAGCTTCTTCATCTTTCTAATAATGTTGTTTCTCCATGGTGTATGGAACTTTGAGATAAAACTTTTTCTTGTCAATGTCGGTTAAGGAGACACACCTATTCGGTCAATCCATGATTGTGCCTACTGTAGCTAGACAGAACCATCCTAAGATGAGTGGTGCAGTTTCATCTTGAATAGTTTTGACTACGTAGAAGTCGGCCGCGAATGTACAATCGTCAATGGTGATTAAAATGTCATTTAAGACTCCTTTAGCATATGTGAAGGTTTGATCAGCCAAACATCTCTTCATCTTCGTTGGATGGGAGCTTTTAACACCAAGATTTTATGCACTTCTCTCTGCTACAATGTTGACACACAAACCGGTAGCATAAAGCTTTCTTGTAGTCGACTCCTCTAATGCTACAAGAGATTAAGAATTGTCCATGGTCTTGTATCTTATGCAGATCTATGATTGGTCTTCCTTTCCATGTGACAGCTTGCAATTATTACATCATTTTAGGCCTCATTTAATATAGTTTCAATTGCATACCATCCATTTTATAGTCCAAAATGTCCCATTTGCATTCATAGTAGAGTTAGTATGCATTAGGATTAGGAATGCATGTTTTTTTTGCATTTGGATTGTATTTCAGGTACTATGGAGCTTTGGAGACTTTCTGATCAAGTGGAGTTCATGTTAACGGATGGAAGAGAGCAAAAGGAAGAGGAGCAGGAAGAATTACTTGCACCGGACAGCACACCAAAATGAAGACCTCCAAGTCAAATGCCACGAGAATCCAAGGCATTGGGCACCTGCACTGGCATGAAGACCTCAGAGCTAAATGCCCCGAGAATTCATGGCACTCACACCGGGCACCTGCACCGGCATCTACACCTCGGAGGCGATCGACCCAAAGTTTCAAGGATCTGCACCGGGCACTCGCGCCGGCTTCTACTCCCCGGTGTGACACTGGCGACCTCCTTCCTTGTGGATTTTCTCTGGTTTGGTCTTTGGTCAACATCCGAGATTTGACCATTGACCAGCCTTAATCTTTTGAAAATTTAAGCAAACCTTATCAACAATTAATTTTATCTTTTGTCATCTTATCTTTTATGCTTTTGGAGATCTAAACATTCTCTCTCTCTTGTTCTTAAGCTTTTTCCAGAATTCTTAGTGTTTGTAAGCAATACTTTGAGTTTCAATTAAAAGTTTGCATTTTCTGCTTTTGATCATCCTTCTATTACTTTTGATTATGTTTTCTCTATTTGAATCTATGATTATTGTTAAGTTATCTATGTGTTATGAGTAGTTCTCATTGGGTTCTTAGGATGGGTTAGGTTCATGATGATTTCATGGTTGATCTTGGTGTTTAGTGTTTGATATTGATTGATCCTTTTTTTCTTGATGTTTTTAATGCTTGGTCTTTGCAAATCACTTAGATTTCGAACCTAGGCTATCACTGCACTAAAAGTGTTTGATAAAATGCATGAACCAATCATTTAAGAGATTTACTTACCTTACACATGAGAATGGATGACTAGAAAGTATTTTGGCTTGATAGAACTGATGTTTCATGCTTTTTAGTTTCTTGATCACTAATGAGAATTAGCTTTGGTTAAGTTGCTAGTAAATGAATCTTTGTCAAATGATTGGACTTATCTACTTGTTTAGAGTTCTCTGCTGAAGGATTAGCCTTATTGGTTGAGTTTTCACATCAAGGATTGACTGCTGCTTCATTATAGGATCAATAACTCCATCCTAAGATACCTGCTTGTTTAAATTCGAATATCTCCTGTTTTACTCTGTTTTTGCTCTGTTTCTTGAGCTTAATTTGCTTAGTTACTTGCCTTGCACTCTAGTCTATTGTCTTCATTCACTTGTTTGATTGATCAACTAGGGTGTTAGACTTGTAAACAACCTCTTTTACTTGGCCTAGCTTGCATTCATTCATATATTCTCATTGATTCACATCCCTGATTGGATTGACACCTCAAATGCTATAATGACATGATTTTAGACTTGGTGAAATCTCTTGTATTTACATCATTTAGGCTTGCATTTAGTGCTTGTTTTGGTTCTCTTTTGCATGTTTTCCTTATCCTTTGTCCCATTTTCTTATCCTTTTAGACTTAGGTTGCATTTAGGATATAGTTTGCATTTTCTTTGAATAAAAGATGTTTATAGGTACTCATTGAGCTACAAGGAGCATGGGAGTTGATGGTGGGTGCAGCACAAGACATGAAAAGAGCCAAGAAGAAGGTGCACCTTGTTGAAGCGGCCAGAAACTTCACCTGACAAAAATGGCTCAGACAAAGCATCTCCAACCAGATTAAGCTTCAAGAGTCTTCACCAATGTTGTAGCCCCGTGAGTTAGCTTGCGTCTGGATTTGGTTTCAGGTCATTACCATCAGCGGTTAGAAAGTTATAGAAGGTTTCGTGAAACCGCTCAACCCTTATCGGTCTGCGCACGGAAGATTTTTGGTCATCAACATCGATCAAGAAGTGACCAATACAAGATTTTCGGTCATCAACATCAATCAAGAAGTGACCAATACTAGCATATCGATCATCAGCATCGATCAGTAGTGATCGATATAAACCCAGCGGATTAATTTCGGTTACCACATCGATCACTGCCTAGACCGATGTGATTTACATCGATCACCCCTGACTGTTGTTGCTGATCGATGTAAACCCAGACTGAAGACCATTTATTTACAATTTTGCCATTTTTGCTTAGACTCCTATAAATACGGAAAATCCCTAATTTCTTAGTACAAGCTTTTATCCAGTAGTTCTTTCTTCCTTGTTTAGACCCTTGGGTTTTGTAATTTGAATCTTTGCTTGATTTTAATTAAAGTTTGCATCTTTCATCTTGTTTAAGATTTCTAATCATGATTAGTCATCCTTCTCTCTTTGGATTGATGGTTTTAATGGTGCTTAGTGAGTAGTCCTTTTAGGGATTTGAGATGAGTTAGGTTTAGAGAATTTGAAGCTCTTTCGATGATTGCTTAGTGTTAATTCTTTCATTTCCTTTCTTGATTGCTGTGTTTAATGCTTGATTAGCCCTAGCTAATTTGATTAAGATCTTCTGCTCATTTTATGCCCACCAAGTGTTTGATGAAATGCCTGAACTGCGTTGCAAGAGAATTGATTATCCTAGCTCAAGAGATTGACTGTCTAGGGAGTGATTTGGTAATATAGGATTGATAGATTTGTCTTAATGCTTGCTCTTTATCATTTTACTAATGAGAATTAGTTCTTGACTTGGTAATTAGCAAAGAGATTAGTGCCAAGAGATTGGATTAATCATATAAATGAATCCTATTCATAAGAAATATCATTGTGTGAGTTTGTAAGCATCATAGGTTGAGTCAAGAGTTCTCTAACACCAATAATCTCATCTAAAGTCCCATCTTTTCTCTGTTTTTAGCTTGAATTCGGATCTGCCCTATTTTGCCTTTATTTTGGTTATTTTGCTTGCTTGTTACCCTTAGCTTTGTGTTTGCTTCATTTCTGCTTGATCCTTTAGGTTGCTAGATATTCTAAAACCCCTTTTATATCTGCTTGAATTAGGAAATCTACTATAATTCTGCTGTTTCAATCTTCCCCTTTGGATTGACATTAAAACTCAATGCTACAATGACTAGTACAATGGGTGATTGACCAAGAGAGTCAAAACTTTTGTATCAATTTGGCGCCGTTGCCATTAGGGGAATGCTTTGTTCAGTAGGATTTGTAGAGATCTTGAAATCAAGCTCTATTATTTTCGTTTTTGGTTACTGATTTCTCTTTTGGTTTAGAATTTCTTTTGTAGGTACCACAACACTTGCTCTTAAGTGTCTACAACTACAACTGAGGTTCAAGGTCAAAGATTTTGGGTTTGCAGAATCAGAATTCAGCTGTTGAAGCATGGAAGAATATCAGTATGCTGCTGGTTTTGGTTTGTAAGGTCCACAAGGTCCACAAGGTCAAGGAATTCAAGGCTTACAAGGACAGCAAGGTCAACATGGTTTACAAGGAGCCTTGTTTCAAAGATAATTGAGACCTATTGGTGCTGTTGATATACCTTCAAGTTATGCTTTAAGACAAGGTATTCTTCCACCCATGGAGACTCATCAATATGAGATCAAAAGCAGCATGATCACTATGATTCAAGACCAGAAGTTCTTTAGATTGTCCAACCAAGATCCTCTTGAATACTTTGATCACTTTGAGAGGATGTGTGCTTTGACAAAGCTTAGTGGAGTTTCAGATGATGGTTTGAAGCTCAGATTATTTCCATTATCTCTTGGTGATAGAGCTAAACTATGGGATAAGTCCTTAGCACAAGGAAGCATCACTTCATGGGATCAATGCAAAGGTGCTTTTCTCAACAAATTCTTCTCTCCCTCCAGAACCGCCCACTTCAGGAATGAGATCACAAACTTCAAACAGTGGTCTACTGAAAGCTTTGGAGACACTTGGGAAAGGTTCAGAAGCTTCACTCACCAATGCCCTCCCCATGGCTTCACCAAAGAAATGCTACTATCCACACTCAATAGAGGTGTTCTCCCAACCATAAGAATCCTTCTAGATACTGCAAGCAATGGTTACTTTCTTGGTAAAGATGTTGATGAAGGATGGCTTCTAGTGGAGAACATGGCACTCTGTAATTGGGATTGTGTTGATGATAAAGAGCAACACTCAAAGTCAACTGAAGAGAAGCTAGAGACAGCATTGTATGAGATAAGAGCCTTGCAGGAAAAAGTTGACTTGCCGCTCAATGAGACCACCAAACCTTTTTCTAATGTTGCTTTACCAACCCACTACAAGGAGAATCAAGTCAAAGCTCTTCAACTACAAGAGGCGCCAACAATGAACCAAAACCATGATGTGTGTGTACACCAGCCCTATGGAGACACTCATACTCAACACCACCAAGGTTCTACTTCGCAAACAGTTGGCGGCAACACATCCCAACCTTCACATGTATTGGACCTTAAAGAAATGTTCCTGCAACTCCAACAACTTCAGAGTGCAGAATTTCAGAAGATCATGGCTGTTGAGATTCAAAAGAATATGCTTGACATTCACAAAAGCATGACTGTTGAGATACACAAAGGCATTGACTACAGCTTGCAATCCCAACTAGGTCCATTGCACATGAAGATCAGCAAACTAGAAAGAATGGCTCAACAATCTACCTCTTCAATAGTAAAAGAGTGTGTCAAGGCTGTTACTTTAAGAAGTGGGAAGCAACTTCAACCAAGATTGGCACCTTCTACACCCAATGAGGACATTGAGGAACAAAAAGAGGGGGTGGAAGCTAAAGATACTGAAGAAGCTCAAGAGGATGAAGTAGTTGAAGCTAAAAGAGGTTCAAACAACACCAAAGCCAAAGAAGTGGTTAAGAAAAAACCAAAGGAAGCATCAAAGGAGTTGATCAAGGACCCAAGATACATACCTCCTACTTATCAGCCCACAATACCTTTTCTTGGAAGGTTTAAGAAGCAGCTGGTTGCTAAATACAAAGGGCTCTTTGATGAACAGATGAAGAAGATCCAGCTCAAAATGCCACTATTAGATGCCTTTGTTCTGGTCCCTCCTTATCAGAAATTCTTGAAGGATGCTGTTGCTGAAAGAACCAAGGACCTACAAGGAATGGTAGTCCTCACACATGAGTGTAGCGCCATTATTCAGCAGAAGAGAGTGACTCCCAACAAGCTAGGAGATCCAGGGAGCTTTACCTTGCCCTGCTCTATAGGTCCACTCCTGTTTGACAAATGTTTGTGTGATCTTGGAGCTAGTGTCAGCTTGATGCCCTACTCTGTAGCACAGTGCCTAGGCTTCACCAAGTTCAAGGACTGTAGAATCTCTTTGGTGTTGGCTGATAGATCAGTGAGACTCCCCAAAGGTTTGCTTGAAGATGTACAACTGAGGATTGGGAGTGTAGAGATACCTACTGATTTTGTGGTTTTGGATATGGATGAGGAGCCTAGAGATCCTCCAATTCTTGGGAGACCTTTCCTAGCCACAATAGGAGCTGTCATTGATGTTAAGAAAGGGAAGATTGAGCTACAGTTAGGCAAGGATATGTCTTTGAAGTTTGACATCAAGCAGATTATGCAGCAGCCTACTATTGAAGGTCAAGTGTTTCAAATTGAGATCTTAGAGAAGCTGCAGGATGAACTTTAAGAGGAGTTATGTTGTGAAGATAAACTTCAAGTGGCTTTGACAAAGGAGCATGGAGAAGATGGTTACTTGGATAAGGAAAGCTAGGGTTATAAGCTGAGGTTAGACTCTCACAAGGTCTTGGAAGAAGGGGAACCGTTTGAGATACTGAACTACACAAGGAAAGAAGTGCTCTCAGTTCAAGAAACTGGTCTTTCAAGCAATGAAACTGGCGCCAAGGAGCAGAGCAACTTGGATGAGGACTGGAGTGAGCTCAAAGCACCCAAAGTAGAGCTAAAACCTCTTTCCAAAGGACTAAGGTATGTTTGCTTAGGCTCTAACTCTACTTATCCTGTAATTGTCAATGATAACCTCAATGATGATGAGATCCTTGCTCTTTTCAAAGTGTTAAAGAGGTTTAAGAGAGCCATTGGATATTCACTAGATGACATCCAAGGAATTTCTCCAAACCTCTGCACTCATAGGATCCATCTAGAGGATGAGACAAGAACTTCTGTTGAACCTCAAAGGAGATTGAATCCTAACTTGAAAGAGGTAGTAAAAAAGGAAATCTTGAAGTTGCTTGAAGCAGGAGTGATCTATCCCATCTCAGACAGCACATGGGTCTCACCAGTCCATGTGGTGCCTAAGAAGGGAGGGATCACTGTTGTAAAAAACGAAAATGATGAGCTAATACCAACTAGAACAATTACTGGCCATAGCATGTGCATAGATTACAGAAAACTTAATTCTGCTTCTAGAAAAGATCACTTCCCTTTGCCATTCATAGACCAAATGCTAGAAAGATTAGCAAATCATAAGTATTACTGCTTTTTAGATGGTTATAGTGGATTCTTTAAGATCCCTATCCATCCTAGTGATCAAGAGAAAACTACTTTTACTTGCCCATATGAAACTTTTGCTTATAGAAGAATGCCTTTTGGTTTATGCAATGCTCATGCTACCTTTTAAAGGTGTATGACTTCTATCTTTTCTGACTTGCTTGAAGAAATGGTGGAGGTATTCATGGATGACTTTAGTGTCTATGGATCCTCCTTTGGTGTCTGCTTGTCTAATCTTTCTCAGGTTCCACAAAGATGTGAAGACACTAAGCTGGTTCTGAACTGGGAAAAGTGCCACTTCATGGTTCAAGAAGGCATTGTGTTGGGTCATAAAATTTCATAGAAGGGGATTGAAGTGGAGAAGGCAAAGATTGATATGATGCTGCATTTAGAGCCTCCAAACACAGTGAAGGGAATCAGAAGCTTTCTAGGACATGCTGGCTTCTACAGGAGGTTCATCAAGGACATCTCACATATTGCAAGACCCTTGACAAGATTGTTGTGTAAGAAGACAGAGTTTGTGTTTGATGAGGAGTGCCTACAAGCCTTTCTCACCCTCAAGCAAGCTCTGGTGTCAGCACCAGTTGTCCAAGCTCCAAACTGGGATTTGCCATTTGAAATCATGTGTGATGCTAGTGACTATGCTGTTGGAGCAGTCTTGGGTCAAAGAGTAGACAAGAAGCTTCATGTCATCAATAATGCTAGCAGAACAATGGATGAAGCTCAATCCAAGTATGCAACAACTGAGAAGGAGCTCCTAGCAGTTGTCTTTGCATTTGAGAAGTTCAGAAGATACTTAGTGGGTTCAAAGGTAATGTTCTACACTGATCATGCTGCACTAAGGCACATCTATGCCAAGAAAGACACCAAGCCAAGACTTCTTAGATGGATTCTTCTCTTGCAAGAGTTTGACATGGAGATTGTGGATAAGAAAGGCATTGAGAATGGAGTTGCTGATCACCTCTCAAGACTGAGGATAGATGACTTTGTCCCAATCAATGATATACCAGAAGAACAGCTGCATGCTTTAGGAGTGAATAAAGCTGAAGTAGAAAGCCTAGAAGAAGATAAAATACCTTGGTATGCTGACTTTGTGAACTACTTGGTGATTGGGAAGATACCACAAACCCTCAACTCACACCAAAAGAAGAGGTTCGTAAGTGATGTCTCCCATTACTTTTGAGATGAGCCTTATTTGTACAAGAGAGGGAATGATGGGTTGTTCAGAAGGTGTATAGCTGAAGAAGAAATTTCAGGAATTTTGCATCATTGCCATGGCTCAGCCTATGGAGGAAATTTTGCAACATTCAAGACAGCCTCCAAGGTCCTACAAGCTGGTTTTTGGTGGCCTAGTCTGTTCAAGGACGCCCAAGCCCACATCTCCTCATGTGATGCATGCCAAAGAAAGGAAAACATCTCCAAGAGAGATGAGATGCCTCTGAACACTATCCTTGAAGTGGATCTGTTTGATGTGTGGGCGATTGACTTTATGGGACCTTTCCCTTCCTCTTATGGGAACAAGTACATTCTGGTGGCTGTTGATTATGTGTCAAAGTGGGTTGAAGTCATTGCCTGTCCAACAAATGATGCTAGATTTGTGCTGAAGCTCTTCAAGACAATAATCTTCCCAAGGTTTGGTGTTCCAAGGTGTGTGATCGTGTGATCAGTGATGGTGGAAGCCATTTCATCAACAAGGTCTTTGAGAGTTTGCTCAAGAAGAATGGTGTCAAGCACAAGGTTGCTACTCCTTACCATCCTCAAACAAGTGGCCAAGTGGAGGTGTCTAACAGAGAGATCAAGGCCATCTTAGAGGAAACAGTTGGTGTTACAAGAAAGGACTGGTCTAATAAGCTTGATGATGCTTTGTGGGCTTACAGGACAGCCTTCAAGACACCCATTGGCAGAACTTCTTTCTCACTCCTTTATGGGAAATCTTTTCATCTACCTGTTGAGCTGGAATATAAAGCTTTATGGGCAACAAAGTTGCTGAACTTTGACATCAAAACAGCTCAAGAAAAGAGACTCATCAACTTGCATGAACTAGAGGAAAACCGTCTTGAAGCTTTTGAGAGTTCTAGGATCTACAAAGAGAGGACAAAAGCTTTCCATGACAAGAGGATCAAACACAAGGACTTCAAGGCAGGGGATCAGGTGTTGTTATTCAACTCAAGGTTGAAGTTATTTCCTGGAAAGCTGAAGTCAAGATGGTCAGGGCCATTCAAGATCAAGGAAGTGTTGCGATATGGAGTTGTGACTTTTTTTAGCAAGAAATGAGAAGACTTCACAGTGAATGGGCACAGGCTGAAGCCATGCATGGCAAGTGAGTCTCCTGGAGATGAAGTAGACATCAGCCTTGATGAACCTCCACCAGAGTGATCAACCAAGGAATGTCAAGCTAAGGACATTAAACAAGCACACTTGGGAGGTATTCCCATGTTATCCTTGTACATATTACTGCATTTTATGCTTTCTTTTCTGTTTTTCTTTCAGTAACAGGAGCAAGTGTGATTCAAGGAAAGTTGTTATAAGTTGGGACCCAGTCTGACCAAACTCTCTTTAAGGTACACAATCATGCTCCTTTGCTCCTGAATACTTATGAATATCTTTTATTACCCTCTTTCAAACTTCTATTACACAAGGGACTGTGTAATTTAAGTGTGGGGGAGGGCATTGCATTTGACATGGTGTTTTGTTTTCTTATTTTCTCTTTTACATACTTGAGTCTCATGCATTCATGCATTCATATAATTGCACTGAAAATCCAAATTTTCAAAATTTTCGGAACCAAAAAGATAATTTAGATGCATTTACATAACTAAGATTGAGGCTAGATGCATTTCATATAGGTTTGCATACATTTGCATAGGTAGTAGATGATAAACACTTGTCAAAATGTTAATGTTTGAATTGTTTTCAGTGCCTTGGTTATCTGTTGTTTGATTGCATTGTAGTGAGTTTGAAGTTAAGGCTGCACCATATCTTGACTACTTGCACTGATATTCTTGTCTTATGCTGAAGCTTGCTTTGATTTGATTCTAACTCTATCTTATTAGAACCATAATCCTGACTTTGAATTATCTTGTTTGTGCATTGAGAGTGATTACATGGCTACCCATATACATACTTGGATCCAAGTAGCTGATCCTCATCATTATGGGATAGTTAACCACACCCTAAACCAATCCTTCTTTCTGGACCTAAACACTATTGTGAGAGTTGTGAGGCCTTGCATTGCATCATTTTTGATCTTATCTTGGCAAAAAGTGTTAGGAATAAAGCTGGCAAGGAGAAGCTCTCTTGTAGACACCAGCTTGCATTTTGAGCTTGGTATTAGGTTAGGAGTTTGGGAAAAGGTAGTGTAAGTGGTTTGAGCTTTAATTATTTACATCTTTGAGAAGAAGAAGAAGTATGGGATTGGTAGTATGGGGGAACAGTTTATTTTGTGGTTAAGTTAATTAGAAAGAAAGCTCTAAGTGTTAAAAGAAGAAAGGTGCCAACAGCAATAAAGCTTACAAAAGGTCATCCAAAAGGAGAAATCAGACCAAGCAATCCACCAAAGGTGATGAAAATGGCGCCAATCACACAACAAAGAAAAGCAAGTTCCAAAAGAAGTCAACCACACGAGCAAAAAAAGAAGAAGGAGTTTCCCCAATTATGAAGAAGGAAGAGATCAAATGCTTTGGGAAAGGGTAGATTTAGGAGTTCCACTTGGGGTTTTAGAAGTTATTAGGTTCATCTTGGGTAAAATGGGTAGAAGAGAGCTTTGACTTGCATGCATAGGTGTGCTTTTACCTTTAGCATTTTCCTTAAGATAGAATCATTTCATTGACTAATCCCCTGAATCTTTGAACCTTTATTTGAATGAGATCATTTTCATCTCATGACCATGTCCCTTGACCAAATGTTTTCTCTTGATTTGCACAGACTTGATTCATTGATTACTGATTAATGAATGTTAAAGAGTTGGTTGATTTGAATGCTTGTGTAGGCTAAGCTAGAGTTCATTATTTGATATGATGGGTATGGCTAAAGCTTTTAAGGTAGAACAATCTCTTTGCATCTTAGAACCTAAAACTTGAGCATTGATTCAATTTTTCCATTAACACCTTTAGTTTTGAGCTCCCACTTTCAAACCTCACTCTCCCATTTGTTCTTATTTGCTTGAGGACAAGCAAAAGGCAAGTGTGAGGGTGTTGATATCTCTTGTATTTACATCATTTAGGCTTGCATTTAGTGCATGTTTTGGTTCCCTTTTGCATGTTTTCCTTATCCTTTGTCCCATTTTCTTCTCCTTTTAGACTTAGGTTGCATTTAGGATGTAGTTTGCATTTTCTTTGCATAAAAGACGTTTATAGGTACTCATTGAGCTACAAGGAGCGTGGGAGTTGATGGTGGGTGCAGCACAAGACATGAAAAGAGCCAAGAAGAAGGTGCACCTTGTTGAAGCAGCCAGAAGCTTCACCTGACAAAACTGGCTCGAACAAAGCATCTCCTACCCGATTCAGCTTCAAGAGTCTTCTCGAATGTTGTAGCCCCGTGAGAGTTAGCTTGCGTCTGAAGTTGGTTTCAGATTATTCCCATCAGTGGTTAGAATGTTACATAAGTTTTCGTGAAACCGCTCAACCCCTATCGATCTGCGCACGGAAGATTTTCGGTCATCAACATGGATCAAGAAGTGACCGATACAAGATTTTCGGTCATCAACATCGATCAATAAGTGACCAATACTAGCATATCGATCATCTGCATCGATCAGTAGTGATCGATATAAACCCAGCGGATTAATTTCGGTCACCACATCGATCACTGTCCAGACCAATGTGATTTGCATTGATCACCTCTGACTGTTGTTGCTGATCGATGTAAACCCAGACTGGAGACCATTTATTTACAATTTTGCCATTTTTGCTTAGACTCCTATAAATACGAAAAATCCATAATTTCTTAGTACAAGCTTTTATCCAGTAGTTCTTTCTTCCTTGTTTAGACCCTTGGATTTTGTAATTTGAATCTTTGCTTGATTTTAATTAAAGCTTGCATCTTTCATCTTGTTTAAGCTTTGTAATCATGATTAGTCATCCTTCTCTCTTTGGATTGATGGTTTTAATGATGCTTAGTGAGTAGTCCTTTTAGGGATTTGAGATGAGTTGGGTTTAGGGAATTTAAAGCTCTATCTATGATTGCTTAGTGTTAATTCTTCTATTTCTTTTCATGATTTCTGTGTTTAATGCTTGATTAGCCTTAGCTAAGTTGATTAAGATATTGGGCTCATTTTATGCCCACCAAGTGTTTGATGAAATGTCTGAACTGCTTTGTAAGAGAATTGCTTATCCTAGCTCAAGAGATTGACTGTCTAGGGAATGATTTGGCAATACAGGGTTGATAGATTTGTCTTAATGCTTGCTCTTTATCATTTCACTAATGAGAATTAGTTCTTGACTTGGTAATTAGCAAAGAGATTAGTACCAAGAGATTGGATTAATCATATAAATGAATCATATGCATAAGAAATAGCATTTTGTGAGTTTGTAAGCATCATAGGTTGATGGTTTTAATGACGCTTAGTGAGTAGTCCTTTTAGGGATTTGAGATGAATTAGGTTTAGGGAATTTGAAGCTCTATCTATGATTGCTTAGTGTTAATTCTTCCATTTCTTTACATGATTGCTGTGTTTAATGCTTGATTAGCCTTAGCTAAGTTGATTAAGATATTGGGCTCATTTTATGCCCACCAAGTGTTTGATGAAATGGCTGAACTGCTTTGTAAGAGAATTGCTTATCCTAGCTCAAGAGATTGACTGTCTAGGGAATGATTTGGCAATATAGGGTTGATAGATTTGTCTTAATGCTTGCTCTTTATCATTTCACTAATGAAAATTAGTTCTTGACTTGGTAATTAGCAAAGAGATTAGTACCAAGAAATTGGATTAATCATATAAATGAATCCTATGCATAAGGAATAGCATTTTGTGAGTTTGTATGCATCATAGGTTGAGTCATGAGTTTCCTGACAACAATAATCTCATCTCATGTCCCATCTTTTCTCTGTTTTTAGCTTGAATTCGGATCTGCCCTGTTTTGCCTTTATTTTGGTTATTTTGCTTGCTTATTACCCTTAGTTTTGTGTTTGCTTCATTTCTGCTTGATCCGTTAGGTTGCTAGATATTCTAAAACCCCTTCTATATCTGCTTGAATTAGGAAATCTACTATAATCCTGCTGTTTCAATCTTCCCCTTTGGATTGACATTAAAACCCAATGCTACAATGACTAGTACAATGGGTGATTGACCAAGAGAGTCAAAACTCTTGTATCACTTGGGGAATTGAGTCACAAGAGATAAAAACTCTTGTATCGATGTGGCACTGTTGCCCTTTGGGGATTGTGATCATTGAGATTTTGATTGTTTGCAAGACTAAGTTCTATTCTACTTTGTTTACTTACTTGTTTGTTACTTTATTTGGCATTTCAGGTGTATGCACTTGTGGTCTCAAGATTCTGATCATCTAGTTCCTTTGTTGGACAATACTGATAGAGTTGGGAGAAAGCACATGACAAGGATCATCACCATGGACATCCCTGATGTTTCTGTTGATGCCCAGGGTGCACAAGGACCACCAGGTATGGCTGGCGCCCAAGGTGTACAACGAGTACAAGGACCTCAGGGTTTGGTTGGAGCTCAAGGACCAATGGGAAGAGTTCCTGACCACCATCCTAGGCCTGCAAGAGTGATTGGTGCAGGAGATGCTCCTAATGTTCATGCATCAAGACTTGGTATTGTCCCTCCTCCTGTATTAAACAATAATTTTGAGATAAAGGGAAGCTTGATCTCTATGGTGAAAGGCAACAAATTCCATGGCTTGCCCTTAGAAGACCCTTTGACCATCTTGATCAGTTTGACAGGATATGCTCCATGACCAAGACCAGTGGTGTACTCCCCGGCAACGACGCCAAAAACTTGATAGGGCTCAGGTTTTATCCAATTATTTTACTACTGCAAGTGCACAGCAAAGCAGTTGTAGCATAAAAAGTTATCGAATCCCAAGGGAGTGAGCTTACCACACTAGCGATTATAGATTCGGATTAAGCTAAGCGGTAAATAATGAATTTAAAGCAAAGTAACTAAAGTAATGGAAGCAGGCGATTTGTTGATTGATCTAAGATTCAGAAAACTAAAAGCGCTAAGTCAAGACAATTCGCAGGTTGAATCCGAGAATGTAGAATGCATGAAAGCAGAAATGATTTAAAACCGTCTTGAACTCAAAACTCAATGATATAACTAATCAATTCTCACTGCAGAAGTTATCTATGCCTAATTCACAGAATTCCAAATCTCTTTGCAAATTCTAACAAGTTAAGCAAGCATTAAAGATCAGGTTTCGATTGTTCACAAAAATCCTAAGTCAAATCTCTTTGCAAGTAGGTGTTTTGCTCATCTAATACTAGTTCAAGTGATTAACAATGTTCTCACATCTATTAAACAACCTAGGGTTTCGAAATCTAGAGGATTAGTCTCAGAAATCAATATGATTGCAAGCACATATGAAGAATCAATGGATTTCCCTAACAGTTTTGTAATTCTACAAACTCTTCATCAACCTTTAAAAAACCCTAACTTAACTAACAAACTACTCAGACCTGGTGAATTGAGAAAACATCATGAATAGAATAGATTCCATAAAAAAAATAAGAAATAAAGATACAAGAGTTAAATCTGCTCTGAAGGAGTCTGATTTGTCTCTCACAAAGCTTTGCTATAAAAATCTCTCTCAAGCTCTCTAGAAAATAAGATACAAACCAAAAAGTGGCTAAAACCTAATATAAAAGCTAAAAACGAATTGGAGTTTTTTGTAATTAATAAAACTTCTGGGCCAAAACTGCAATTTCCTCTCAATCTTTTAATAAGGCTTCGCGATTCCTCTCAGATGTGGGTGATGAGCGTCACCCTTGAGTGGTGACGATTGTCACCAGTACAATGCAACGCCTTCTGAGTTGCTAACTTCGGGGGTTGATTCTTACAATGCACCAAAAAGCTCCAAAACTCCCAGTTGTGCTCCAGTCATGATATAACCTGCAAAGACTCTACTAGGACTCTAAAAAGACTAAAAAACTCAATAAAAAGGACTTATACCATGGTTAAAAACCATAAAAACCATGATATATCAATCAGCTCTACAAAAAGGCCATGGGGATGGCATTCAATGGAACCAGATATGATGACAAGGAGCTGCTTAGCTTCGTTGACATCTTGGGAGAGGTTGAGTTGCTCTTCAAGGGGATGGGGTTGGAAAAGTTCTTCAACATGGTTTATCCTTCTCACAAGGCTGCTACTTGCCAGTTCATCTCTTCACTATAGGTGTTTTTTTATGAAGATGGCGAAGAAAGGGATCCTTTGTTTGGATATGGACACATAAAATTCAAAGTAGGAAGAACCATCCACTACATGGGATTCAACCAGTTGAATGAGATCTGGATTTAGGCTGGAAAGACAAGGAGCACTCAAATAGACCTTGTAAAGTGATGCAGCGTATATTTAATATATTTAATATATTTATTAAATATTTATATTTTATTTATATTAGTTATTTTAATTATTATTTTGTGGCTTTTAAGGTTTTAGGGTTTTCTAAGATATGTTATAAATAGCCGTTTAGGCTTTTTGTATTATTGAGACTTTGATGAATTAATAAAAGAGGATTCCCTGAAAGAAGTTTTGATAAACCACTGTGAAGAGTATTCACAAACCCTAGTTTCCGGGTATTCTCAGAATTAACAGATCTATTCTATCTGTAGTAGCTTCCTCTCCATCAGTTGGTATCAGAGCTGCATCTCTTTGATTTCTGAATCGAAGAACGGTTCTAGATCATGGTGAGTGATTGCATCTACACTTTCGAGGACGAAAGTCCTTTTGTCGAGAGAGAAGAGAACCAAGAGATCTACAGAGAGATCTATGGCGATCCGATCTAAGACGTCTATGAAGATGATGTTGATGTTATCAACTTTCTCTTCACAGAAGATTCTTTTGAAAATCTGAGGCGTGCAAAATCCGTGGGCAGTCAGATTGGTCTAAATTTTGATTTCGTGCGAGATTCGGATTGTGCGAAAAGCGTGCATAATCAGATTTGTGCGAATACTGGGCATTGCCAGATCTTCTCAAGTTTCGTGAAGAATCCGACAAGTGCGAAACTTGTGCAGAATCGTAGGTGTTCGGAGCATCTAGAGAAGCTGATTTGCGACGAATTCGGTTTGTGCAAAATTAGTGTTTATTCGGTTTGCATAAACTCGGTTTGTGCAGATTTTGGGCAAAGTCTGGTTTGTGCAAATTTTAGTGAAATTCCGGTTTGTGCGAAATCAAAAGAGGATAAAAACGGATCCTGAAAGAGTTTATCTGATGAAAACCCTACTGAAGATTCGAGGACGAATCTTTCTTGGCTGGTGAGACCTGATGCTGCATATATTTAATATATTTATTAGATATTTATATTTTATTTATATTAGCTATTTAATTATTATTTTGTGGCTTTTAGGGTTTTAGGGTTTTCTAAGATTTGTTATAAATAGCCGTTTAGGCTTTTTGTATTATTGAGACTTTGATGAATTAATAAAAGGGGATTTCCTAAAAGAGGTTTTGATAAACCACTGTGAAGAATATTCACAAATCCTAGTTTCCGAGTATTCTCAGAATTAACGGATCTAGTTCTATTCGTAGTAGCTTCCTCTCCATCATAAAGGGTGAGCAAAAATGAGTATGGGATCAGATAAGTGTGGGGAAGTAGAATTTTGAGTCTTGCAAGAGTGCTAGAATTCGCCATCCTGCAATAAGATATGCACACAAGGTGCTTGCAAACACCTTCTTTAAGAGGAAGGAGAACAACAATGTTCTTTGGCTTCCTTGTGCAAGGGTGTGAAGGATATTCTAAAGAGTGTAAAGAGGATGGACACTATCAAAGGGGACCTCTTAGGAATGAGGTTAGTCAATGTTCTAATGAAGTGATTCTTACATCTCAAGAACTGGGTAGCCGCTACAACTGATTCAAAGCCTAGGATTGGTTTTCGAGGCCCCATTCCCCAATGAGGCAACAATGGCAGCTCACAAGCATACTTATCTCCTCCAAATAAGAATAAGTGGCAAGATAAAACCTTCAAAAAGCTTGTCAAGACCATTAAGGGGATGAAGAAGGGTATGAAGGGCATGGAGATGTAGACTAGAAGCTTAAAGGCCAAGCTTGGTGAATCTTCTGGTGCTCAAGAAAGGAGTCAATCCTTTAGAGAGTCTCTAAGGGAACATGTGGAACTTGAGCCACCTGGAGTCTCATCCTATGAGCCACGTCAACAAAGGAAGAGGAGGCGTGCTACACATTTCCCACCCTCCCTATCCACCAACTTTCAAACTCCATCAATTACTCCTACTCCATGGACACCTCCTCGTCTTATGGGAACCGAGGTACACTCCTCTTTTCATTGTACATACCACTCTTTCTTTTTCTTTCCTTTCTTTACATTGGATTATTGGATATTGGCTCTTCTTGCACTTTTATTACACAAGAGAGTGTGTAATTTAAGTGTGGGGGAGAATGTGGGGGACAATGGTTTTAGCATATTTTAGCATCATACATAGCATCTTAGCTCATACCTTGCATCTAAGGCATAGAAAAAACACAAAAAAATCAAAAATTTGCTTTTCAAAAACAGAGTATTTAGTTTCATTTGCATTTACGATTGAGTCTAGATTACATTTCATATAGGGTTGCATAGCACTCGCATATGGACTAGATGATAAACACTTGTTAAGATGTCTGTGTTTGAAGTGATTTCAATGACTTGGTTGCTTGTTGTTTGATTGCATTGTAGTGAGTTTGGCTGCACCATACTTTGAGTTCTTGCTATGACATTCTTGTCTTAAGTTGAAGCTTGCTGTGAATTGAATCTAACTCTAATAATTAGAACCATAATATTGACTTTTAATTATCATGTTCATGCATTGTAAAGTGATTCCATGGATACCTTCTTCCCTTTTTACCACTCCTATTAGTCCAGATAGCTGATCCTCATCTATAGGACAGTTGAATCCCACCTTGAACTAAGCCTTTTCCTTTAATCTTAAACACTATTATGTGTGATTGTGAGGCCTTTTGTATAATTTTCAAATCTTCCTAGGCAAAAAGTGTTAGGATTTAAGCTGACAAGGAAAAGATACTTGCTTGAATCTTGAGCTAAGTACTAGACTAGGTGGTTGGGAAAGGGATAGGCTAGAGTGGACTGAGTTTTAATGTTTATATCTTTGGGAGAAAAGGAAGAATGGGACTTGTGGTACAAAAGGTGAATGTGGGGTTCTATAGTGTTGGTTAGGCATTGAAAAGAAGAAAAATCTCTAAGTTACAAAGAAGTACAAGCGCCCTCAAAAAATGGAAAGCAAACCAAGCAAAGCACCAAAAATGTGAAACAATGGAGGCGCCAACACATCAAGGAAGGGCAGAAATAAAAGGAGTCAACCACTCAAATCAAAAGAAGAAGAAGAGTTCTCCACACACAACAAGAAGGTAATCACAATGCAAGGAAAAGAAGGCAACAAGAGCCTTGGGAAAGGGTTGTTTTAAAGAGTTTCATCTATGAGATTAGACTAATTGCTAGGGTCATCTTTGGGAATCATAGGTAGATGAGATTCATCCTTGTATGCATACATTGGCTTTTACTTTTAGCATTTTGCCATAGGTTGATTCATTTCATTGAGAGATCCTCTTTTAATGAATGTTAGAGAGGTGGAGGATATCAATGCTTGTATATGCTAAGCTTGAGTTCATTATTTGTTAATGGTAGGTATGGCTAAAGCTTTTGAAGTAGAAAAAACTCTTTGCATCTTAGAACTTGTAACTTAGGCATTGACTTCACGTTTTCCATTGACATCGTTAGTTTTGAGCTCCTGCTTTCAATTCTCAGTCTCTTATTCTTCCTTGTTTACTTGAAGGCAAGCAAAAGGCAAGTGTGGAGGTGTTGATAGCTTACATTATTGCATCATCTTAGGCCTCATTTAGTATAGTCTTCCATTGCATATCATCCATTTTATAGTCCAAAGTGTCCCATTTGCATTCATAGTAGAGTTAGTATGCATTAGGATTAGGAATGCATGTTTTGTTGCATTTGGAGTGTATTTCAGGTACCATGGAGCTTTGGAGACCTTCTGATCAAGTGGACTTCATGTTGATGGATGGAAGAGAGCAAAAGGAAGAGGAGCAGGAAGAATCACTCACACCGGGAAAGCACACCGGCGTGAAGACCTCGGAGTCAAATGCCCCAAGAATTCAAGGAGTTGCACCAGGCACCTGCACCGGCATGAAGACCTCGGAGCCAAATGCCCCGCGAATTCATGGCACTCACACCGGGCACCTGGCACCAGCATTCTACACCTCAGAGCCAATCGACCTGAAGTTTTAAGGATCTACACCGGGTACTCGCCTCAGCTTCTACTCTTTGGTGTGACACTAGCGACCTCCTTCCTTATGGATTTTCTCTGGTTTGGTCTTTGGTCAACATCCGAGATTCGACCATTGCCAGCCTTAATCTTTTGACTATTTAAGTAAATCTTATCAATAATTAATCTTATCTTTTGTTATCTTATCTTTTATGCTTTTTGAGATCTAAACATTCTCTCTCTCTTGTTATAATGCTTTTTCCAGAATTCTCAGTGTTTGTAAGCAATATTTTGATTTTCAATTAAGAGTTTGCATTTTCTGCTTTTGATCATCCTTATATTGCTTTTGATTATGTTTTCTCTGTTGAATTTATGATTATTGCTAAGTTATCTATGTGTTCTGAATAGTTCTCTTAGGGTTCTTAGGATGGGTTAAATCCATGATGATTTAGTGCTTGATCCTTGATGTTTAGTGCTTAATATTGATTGATCCATTCCTTCTTGATATTTTTAATAGTTGATCTTTGCAAATCACTTAGATTTGGAACCCAGGCTTTCACTGCACCAAAAGTGTCTGATGAAATGCCTGAACCAATCATTTAGGAGATTTACTTACCTTACACATGAGAATTGATGACTAGGGAGTATTTTGGCTTGATGAACTGGGGTATCATGCTTGTTAATTGCTTGATCACTATGAAAATTAGCTTTGGTTATGTTGTTAGTAACGGGATCTTTGTGAGGAGATTGAACTGATCTGCTTTTTTTAGAGTTCTATGCTGAAGAATTAGCTTTATTTGTTGAGTTTTCACATTAAGGATTGACTGCTGCTTCATTATAGGATCAATAACCCCATCCTAAGATACATGCTTGTTTAAATTCGAATATCCCCTGTTTTGCTCTATTTTTGCTCTGTTTCTTGAGTTTAAATTGCTTAGTTACTTGCCTTGCACTCTAGTTTATTGTCTTCTTTCACTTGTTTTGATTTATCACTTAGGGTGTTAGACTTTTAAACAACCTCTTTTACTTGGCTTAGCTTGCATTCATTCATATATTCTCATTTATTCATATCCCTGATTGGATTGACACCTTAAATACAATGATGACATGATTTTAGACTTGAGGAATTGAGTTATAAAAGATAAAAAAAAAAATCTTTTATCACCTTGCTTGGATGAAGTTATATTTTATTCATCCCATAGATTCTTTGCTTTTAGAAAAGTAATGACTAATCAATTGCTCAATACAGGCTTGACCAAAGGTGACTCTTTGAGGGAGCCTTCGGACAAGAACATTGAATTTCTCTAAGTCTACTAGGTTGATGCGTTATGGACACAAATCATATACTCTTACTCATGGCATCTTCATTATCTCCTCAACGTCTGAACACCTAGCTTTATCGAAATGGAAGCTAGCATCTTCCTTGTTTTTTATGTTATAAGAACTCTGTAGGTATTCATTTGAATCGTACGACACAATTACGTACAAGTTCGTTTAAGTGCTCACGATGCTCCATATGTATGCATTTGTATCTTACAGTGCAATCGCTTGGCTAAGATATATCTAGTGAAAAGATTCAACACGTTAGCAGGTCTGATTGGTCTTTGGATCATCATTTAGAACATGACGCTAGATTTATGCAATAAAAACAAATTTAGACAAAAGAAATTCTTGGAAATACGGGTAAGCGAATCAATGATCAAAAACTATCAATGAAATTCTCATAATAACCCTTTAGAAAACACCCACCGAAAATGAACTACTCACACATGATTTTACGAAACCAAAATATTATAGATGAATGAATGCTTTGATGAATTAATAAGAAACAAAGACGGTTTAAGAAGAATCTATCTCTATGCCTCCACTCTGCTACCCTCCCCACTCCTTTTCCTCCTCAACTGCACCAATAATGGAGCTTTTGTGGAAGGTTCTTTTGGCTCACCATATATGGAAGCGCCGCCGGCAAGGATTCGGACGCTCAAACCCTTCATTTTGATTCTCCCAATCCATCTTTCGCTGGCCTGTGTAACCAGCAACCCTTCCCCTACATTGCTGCACTTCCACAGCTAACAGGTGAATAACCTTTGCTCTGCTGCCACCACTCCACTTGTTCACATGTGACGGGCCAGATCCAGCTTTTTCAGCTGTTGAGACTTGCAAACCCAATAATCAAAGGTTCTCTTCACAGCTTAAGGCTGGTATATTGAATTGATAATTTGGAACAATTTGGAAATCACCTAAATTTAAGCAAATTTTAAAGAGATTTAAGATTTGAGAAAATTTTACAAAGTTATTGATATAAATTTTAAAGGTAATTAGAAATGATTTGAGAATATTTTAAAAATAATTTGTTTTTTCAGTTCTGATTTTTTTAAAAAGTTGTTTTAATAATCCGCCCTAGCATTTTCTTATATGCTTCAGAGATTGGTGCAAAAACGAATATCTCAAATTTCTTGGTTCAGAAGATAAACAATTCATTTTACACTTATTTTTCACAAATTGAAGAAACATCAACTCTTTTATACTTTGATCAAACATTTCATACTGTTCTTGATGTGTATCCCTTTTGTTCAGATAAAAGTGCCTATGGAGTTTTTTCTGAAGCTATCGTGATCAGAAGCAGAAACCCATATGCCCATGCTTCAACATCCAACACCAAAGCCTCTACTGGTAAATAACCATGCAGCAATAATATACAACATGAGATGTTATGAAGATCCAAGTTGACACATATAGACTCGTTTAGATCGTTTATGATGTTGTGATTTGGTTTTTCTGGAATTCTGATGCTTTGGCTTATATCTCTGGCTTGGGAAAATAGAGCCTGGTTGGTAAGTTTTATCAACTGCATGATGACAGATTGTGATTTTACCAAAGCTTTCACTGATGAAAACTCTCTTGTTTCCTTGTGTTTCTCTGAATCAAATCCCAACAAGCTCCCTGATACCTTTCAACGTTGGACCATAGGTTATTCATGCCTTTCCCATTATAGTATGAACTTGAAAGAGAAATGAACATAACTTGAATTACACTATAGAGACAGAACGTCCAAGAAACAGATGTACACATGAATGAGATATCTGTAAAGAAGATTTTCATTGGTTTCATCGGTATTGCAGGGAAAGCAATAGCTTAAGATCTCCTCGTTCATTATATTTTTGCATACCTTGATAATCCAAGTATCATTATGCAGAATCATCTCCATCAAATGACTTGGGCGGTCCAAATCCCTCCTGCAATTTCATCAATCTAAACTTTAAACACAAACAATGGTATCACGAAATGCTCTTTAAGTATACAACCTTCTCAGTTAAATGCAACGAAGTAGGTAAAGAGAGTACCTCCACACTTAAAGAATGTTGACTCGAATTACAAAAGTGTGAAAGGCACTTAGTGAGGTTTGGAATTACAAAATTTTAATACATGTAGTAATAACCATCCTTGCTACAATAGTACCAACCAGCATTTGGGTTCTGGGTCATGATAAAACCCACTACTGCAATTTGTCAAATTAAAAACAAAGTTAGCATCCATAAAATTATCAATAAACATTCAGCATGCCAAAGAGAGAGTTCTTAGTTCTATGGAAGTAAACATTAATCTAAAAAAAACATGTGTGCTTTAGTGATCAGTCCATGTAGTTAAAGCTAAATAACAGCAGCAGATATAGAGCTGTATCTTTGAATTTAAATTATGTAAAGTCCTCAAGCAAACATTAGAAAAGATCCAAGCTTTAACCAGAAGACATTTAACCTAAACAATGGCGATTTATAAAATCCCTAGAGTTGGAAAAAAATATTTGCAAAGAGACGTAACATGTGATGGATGTAGAGCTGAGTATCGTTGTCCCAAACATAGGAGTCTTCTTCCTAGGTTTCTTGCGATTCTTCTTTATCGTCGGGCATGAGGGTTATCCAAACATTAAACCAACCAAACATCTTTTGTCGTAAGAGTTCAAGAAAAAGAGAAGATTAGTTTATTTTTTCCAATTTTATCTCATAAGGTGATATTTGGATCTACTATTTTTTAACTACAAACTACTTTCCAAATCATTCCAAATTGTTTTTGATATATTTTTATTGTTGAATCTCTTATTTTCCAATAAACTGAAATTTAAGAGAATTTTTATAAATGACTAATCCAATAATCTTGAATTTAGAATAATTTTTATAAATAATAGATCCAATAAGAGAGGATTTGAGAAAAAAATAACATTCTCCCAAATCATCAATCTAATATGCCCCTTAAGTTATGTGATCAGATTTGCTAAATCTACCGGATTAAAAGCTGGGTTTTCGTCGGATGTTACCAACATGAGTTTAAGAGTACTGTCAACTTACCAATATATTTCTAAATTTAAATTTGCAGTTTTGGAGTATTACCAACTTAGCGGCGCATCTCCGCCCGTCTTTGATATACAGAATATTTATACCATTTTAGCATACATTTAACACTAGTTTTTAGTCTTTAAGTATGCATTTTACTTGTTTTTGTCTCATTTGCATCCATTTAGAACTTAGAGTAAATTTAGAAGTTGCATAGCAACTTTGGTGCATTTGGAAGATTTTGCAGGTACATTTGAGGTGTTTGGAGGCTATAAGGAGCTCTGGAAAGATCAAGAGGTCAAGTCAAGACAGAGCAAAGAAGAATCAGGAAGTTATAAGCCATCTCGAGCTGCATATCGGGCATGTTAGCTCGGTACAAACCACCTGCAAAACACATCACTGAAGATCAGATCGGATGAATGGCTTCCTTTCAGATTCAGCTTCAACACTCTTCAACAAAGTTGTAGCTCTGTGAGTTTTATTTCGAATGGACTTGGTCTCAGGTCGATCCGATATACGGTTGAAGAGTTCTCAAAAATTTCGGAAACTTCTACGGAGACAACGAGCCATACCGAAGAGTGTATCGAGTAAGCTGCCCGATATGCAAGTCCAGGGGCGTACCGACCTGCATATCGACCTATACTGGTCGATACACAAGCCACATGACACATACCGAGCAAAGTATCGAGGAAGACAAGCAGTTATGCCTTAACTCAGGGCGATTGTATCGACCAATGTACCGAGGAGACAAGCAGGTATGCCTTAACACAGGGAGATTGTATCGACCAATGAATCGGGGAGACAAGCCGATACACCTTAACAGGACATGTGTATCGACCAACGTATCGACCAGACAGTCCGATACACCCCCTCCGAATTAAGCAATTTCCGGTTTATTCCTGGTTTACTCAGGACTTTTTTGAAACACTATAAATATGTTAAGACCCAATTGTCACTACAAGAAAATTGATATATTACATCACTTATAAAGTATCAATAAAATAAATGATTATATTTAGAATTATATATTAAAAACTGACACTAAATATAAAATTTTACATCAGTTTTTTAATTGATACTAATATTAACTTGACTAGTATCAATTAAAAATAATTGATACTAATACTAATTTGATTAACATCCATTAAAAACAACTGATATAAATCATTATTAATTTATATCATTTTAAAAAACTAACACAAATATATAAGTTTACATAAATTATATAAGTGAAGCATTTGATCAACTAGCATTAGCATCAATAATTAATGATGTTAATATTTCTTTCAGTTATAAAAGTGATGCAAATAAAAATTTAACTAAACAACTATTTGTCCAACATTGCTAAGAATGATGAAGAGTACTAGTTTCCTCCTCTATAAAAGAAACTTATCAACACTAAACTTTCTAAAAATTAAATCATATGTATGTATTTACATATATTTCTCAGAATAATAAATATAAAATGATTAGATATCTTAAGTTTATAATATTATAAAAATTAAAAAAATAAATAAATCATACATGAATTTTAGTATCCCTGAATGTTAATATATAATATTATTTATTATAATTGATAGTAAATATTAATATTATTTATTATAACTGATGTAAATATTAATACAATTTATTTTAAGTGATGTAAAATATTAATATCATTTATTTTAACTGAGTCAAATTTTAATATCACTTATTGCAAATGATATATATTAATATAAATTAATATAAGTGATGAAAATAATTGTATCATTAATAACATTGATATAAATGATTAGCATTACACTTGGAGAGTCATTTAATTAAAGGGGGAATAGCTCATTATAACCTAAAAGTTCATTTTTTCTAAATATATAGACTCCTTATTGAATGTTTGGCAAAACTAACACAGATGGGTAGTGAAATTACAGCTCAATCTTTTGTGACTAAACAAAAAACATATGCCACAGTTACGATTTTATCCTTCAGGAAGTCTATGTAAGAAGTCTATTTTTGTAGACTATTAATGAAGTTTACATAAGTAGACTTATAAGTAGTTTTTTAAAAATCAATTAGAAAATATAAAATAAATAAATTTCTAAAAAATAGTAAACATAAGTAAGACATATATATTTAACATGTATAGAATACAAAATCTCATATAAATGAATCAATATAAATGCAAAAAGAAAAAATCAATGGAAAACATACAATCCCTTAGAAGTCTACTATAGAAGTCTACTACATAATTAAATCTTAAATTTCTTTTTACTAAAATTATAAAAAAAATATTATGATACAAAAATTATAAGCATAACCAAAACGTAGACAATTGTCATCTATATTAAATAAAATTTCTAGAAAATAAATCAATTTATAAGTTTCATAATTATAAGGTTGAAAAGGGTTAGGGTTTGAAGTTCAAAAGGGTTAGGGTTTGAGATGAAAGTTTAGGGTATTGTTAGGGTAAACCTAAATTCTATATAAACTATAGTTTATGGTTTGGTTAATGATTTAGAGTCTATATCATTGTTTGAACTTTAAAATGTGAAAATGGTAAGAAAATTAATGTTTTGATACAAGTTTAATATCAAAAATATTTGATTTAGTGTTTAGGGTAAACAAACGTATGCAGTAGACTTCTCAGGTAGACTTAAAAAATAACGTAGCGGGAAATCAAAATTATTTGATAAATTGGGCGGGAATTAGAACAAATTGGGCGGGAATCGAAATCGAAAAAATATACTGAAGTAGACTTTTCGAGTAGACTCCTTAACCGAAAATTTTCCTACATATATAAGGCCATTAACCTAATTGGGTTAAAAATAAAGTTTTTCTCTCCATCTAAAAAATGCCTCTCTCTCCTCTACCTCCTCTCTGGCCATGAATCTCTTCTCCTTCCACTCTTGCCATCAAAATCATCTATATCCTCCATCCTCTCTATCTCAATTGTGGTGATGGTAAGCAAATCTGAGGTTTTGTGTTTCTTTTGTTGTTTGTTTTATGTTCATGTTGTAAATCTAGGTTTATTGTTACATATTTAAGCTTCTTGTTGTAGATCTGAGTTTATTCTTGCAAATCTGTACTTACTGTTGTATAAATTTTGTAGAATTTGTTGCAGATCTGATTTTTTTGTTGTTACAGATCTGATTTTGTTTTGTTGCAGATCTAAATTTTTTTTTGTTGCAGATCTGATTTTGTTTATTTTGTTGCAGATCTGATTTTTTTTTTATTTTATTGCAGATCTAAAATTTTTTTGTTGCATAGCTGATTTCTTTTTTTCCTGTTTTTGCTGCAGATATGATGTTTGTAAATATAGCAGATTTTGTTGAAATATGAATTTTAACATTTTTTTCTTATTGTGCACACCTGAGCTTATTTATTTCTCTTTTGGTTTTGTCGGAAGCAGACTTCAGCCGCAGACTTCTCGAGTAGACTTCTCGAGCAGACTTCTTGAGCAGACTTCAGTCACATACATCTATTTCAGATATTTTTTTATATGCCACTTTTAAGATTTATAATTAGTGATCATTATATGTTTGTTTGTTTAGAAGGTCTACTTTATATGTAAAGTTTGATTGCAATGAATGTTATTTATTATATTCTAAATTTATTTGTGTTTTATCATATTCAGATTTTATATGCAGACTTTTTTGTCAGACTTTATATGTGACTTCTCGATTAGACTTCTCTAGTAGACTTTGCAAGTATACTTATATTACATAACATATGGTCATCACCAAACTTCTTTCTTGACATCTTACTTAGTCATCACCATCTTTGTTTTCTGTTTTTTGTCAACAGCCTCAATACTCTTAGAAAGGCTCAATGAGCCAATTCGGTGGAGTTCAGTTTACATAACATAGTTGATGAAGGTTTTCTTGAGCACTCTGTGCTAACTTGTCTGTCTTCTTGTTCTGCGCGCGTGGAATCTGTTGAATCGAGAAACGGACGAACTCCTTCTTGCTTTGCTCGAATTCCTCTGAATGTAGTGCAAAAGCCAGCCATTCCTCCGGTTGCGCCACCATCTTCACTAGTTCTGAGCAGTCTGTCTGAGAGGTTACCTCTAATAACACAAGACAATTAATTCAATTTTAACTATACCAAAAATATGTAAAACTCATAACAAAAAAAAAATATGTAAAACTACTTAGAAATACCACAACTAGTCTTTCTTTACACATTCTCTATAAACAGTGGGTATGTGAACCATTCTCTGTAAGAAAATAAAATTCAAACCACATTAGAAATCATTGTCGAAAAAGTAGACTGCAAACGAAGTCCACTATGTAGACTTCAAATGAAGTATGCGGACTATTAAGATAAATATCAAATAAAAGAAAAAAAATAATTAAGGCTAAACTGTAACCAAAAAAACATAATTCAAACTCATACATAAGCAAGAACAATATATATCACACATTTAAGAGTCAAATAATAAATTTTATTTGTTACAAATATCTGAACAATTAAATTTATAAAAAAATTAATGTCACAGACTGCAAACGAAGTCTACTATGTAGACTTCAAGTGAAGTCTACGGACTAATAAGCTAAATACCAAATAGAACAAGAAAATTAATTAAAGCTAAATTATAACAAATAAACATGTAAAACTCCTACATAAGTAAGAACAATAAATAACACACATTTAAGAGTCAACGAATAAATTTTATTTGTTACAAATATCTGATCAATTAATTTAAAAAAAAAAATTAATGTCACATACTGCAAACGAAGTCTACTATGTAGACTTCAAGTGAAGTCTACGGACTAATAAGCTAAATACCAAATAGAACAAGAAAATTAATTAAAGCTAAATTATAACAAATAAACATGTAAAACTCCTACATAAATAAGAACAATAAATAACACACATTTAAGAGTCAACGAATAAATTTTATTTGTTACAAATATCTGATCAATTAATTTAATAAAAAAACTAATGTCGCAGACTGCAAACAAAGTCTACGGACTAATAAGCTAAATACCAAATAAAACAAGAAATTTGATTTCACCAAATATATAAAATATAAACATGTAAAACTGATACAAATGTATGTACACTTACTAAAACAATCGTAGGACCAAAAAAATCTTAAAAATTCGTTGTAAATTTGATAAAAACATGTTTATAAAAAAAGTGAAATAGTAGACTAACAACTAAGTTTACAAAAGTAGACTTGCAACGAAGTCTACAAATGTAGACTTCGTATGAAGTCTATATTTTAGGTTACTTTTTCAATTGCCAAAAGATGAGTAGACTTCGTTTGCAGTTAATCTCGTTATTAGACAAGTGGGACCCAATTAGGACCAAACCGGGATTGATGGGTGATCGATCGAGATTAGTTCGGTTAACGGAGAAAAAGAGAGGTAACAAGAAGAGGATAATCGCCGATACTGACGTCACCGCCGGTAATCAATCCATCCCCTCCTTAACCATTTTTCTCTTTACCTTTACCCAAAAAAATCCGATTCTCTCCCTTCTCCACAGATTCTTATCCTAAGCCTCATTATACTCCTCCGCGCACGGTAGCCCCTCTCCTCCCCCCCCCCCCCCCCCTCCGGACGGAGACGACGCCGGAGACTCTATCGAAATCCCAGTCGTAGAGCCGTCTGCTGGCGGGACGAGAGGACTGGTGGAGTGAGGACGCGACGTCGACGTTGATCGAGGCCTGGGAAGACCGCTACGTCCATCCCAACCGTGGAAATCTCCGGCAGAACGATTGGAAAGAAGTCACCAATGCCGTCAATTCGAGCCACGGGAATGGCCGGCCCAAGACCGACATCTAGTGCAAGAACCGGATCGACACGCTCAAGAATAAGAACAAATGTAGACTCTGAGAAGTCTACTCGAGAAGTCTACGTAAAAAAATGTTAGTTTTGCAATTGATCAAACTTTGACTTTTTCGTAAGAAGTTTACTCGCAAAAGTAGACTTCTTCGGAGAAGTCTACTCTCTGAGTAGACTTCTTAGAGGTTAGTTTTGCAATAGATCAATGTTGACTTTTCAAAGTAGACTTCGTTTGAAGTCTACTTTGAGGTTTTGGGGTTAACCAAACATTGAATTAATTTTCGAATAGACTTTGTTTGAAGTCTACCCAGAAAAGTAGACTTCACGCAAAGTCTACTCGGAGAAGTCAACCTTAGTCAATTGCAAAACTAACCTCTAAGAAGACTACTTTGAAAGTAGACTTCTTCGGAGAAGTCTACTTTTGCGAGTAGACTTCTTACGAAAAAGTCAAAGGTTGGTTAATTGTAAAACTAACCCCTTTTTATGTAGACTTCTTTTGAAGTCTACACTGTTTTTTTTTGTTGTCAAAAGAAATGGCGCAGACTTCAACTGAAGTCTACTGTCAGAAATTGGTACACACGATCAATTGCAAAACTAATCTGTGTGTTGACCAGCAGACTTCTTCTGAAGACTCACGAATATTGACTGAAAAATCACCTGTCAATGGTATTTAGCTTCTTTAACCACCGTTTTCTTTAATTCCAGCCACCACCAAACAATCCCAATCGATTTGCTAGACCAAATAACCAAATATAGCAATATATTAGAACATCAAGTTTTGAAAACTTAGACTAGAGAGTTTTTGTGCTGAAACTGGTGAAAAAATGGAAGAGTAGAAGGTTAAGAGAAGAGGAAATGAGGTTACAAAGCTAAAAAAGGGTCTTTGAAGCAATAGAAGCTTCGTATTGGTTGAAAATTGTGGTTGAGTGAAATGATGGTGATGGCATTTTCATGAATATGTGAGGAAGATGAGGATTGTTTGGTAAAATAGATTTCTGAAATAATAAAAAAAACAATAATCTAATGGTATTTTCGTGAATAAATAGAACTGCTAAGGATAGAAATGAGAAAAAGTGGTTAATTTCAAAAGTTGTAAAATGAGATGTTTTTTTAGCAATTGACTTTAATTTGTGGGTCATTTTTGCAAGATCCCCTTAATTAAATTATGCAACTGAATTTGCATCAATCAAAAAATGATAGTAACAAATAAAATAAATGATACAACACAGATGATTTCTTGTAGTGTGTTGGGATCAATCTTTTAGCTATCTTTTTAGCCTTTAGACAATATTTTTCTATCTAGTTTTCTTCCTTGTAATCTTGATTTTCTGCTTAGAATCTTCCTTAATCAATCTAAGTTTCTGTTTATCTTCTCTCTTTTCATGATTAGCTATCTTCCTTTGCTTGGGGTTCATGGCTAAAACTATGTTTAGTGAGTAGTTTGCTTAGGATTTAAGATGGGATAGAAAGAAGGGAATTTGAAGCTTGATTAGTGATTGTTTAGTTCTTAATCTTCTTGTTCTTTCTTATTGATTGTGCTTAATGCTAAATTAGCTATTGCTAAGTTGATATAGATACTAGGGTTCTCTTATGCCTGACAAGTGTTTGATGAATTGCTTCAATAAGTCAAGTAAGAGATTTGCTTATCTTAGCCTAAGGAATTAGCTGTCTAAGGAGTAGACTGGCAATATAGAATTGGATTAATTACTCATAATTCTTGTTAATCATCTGTTCAATAATGAAAGTTGTCTTGAATATATGCTTAGCAAAGTAATTAGTACTCAAAGAATTGAGCTAGTTATAGCTGTTAATTCTATGCCTAGGAATAGCTTGTTGTGGGTTTGTAAGCATCACTAGTTAAGCTGAGAATCTCCTTTGATCAATAACCCTATCTAAAGTCCCATTTGTCTTTGATTGTTAGAATTCGAAATTGCTGTATTGTTCAGTCTTGCTTAGTTAATTGGTTTAGTTTGATCACTTCTTATCTTTGAATTTGTTTGAAATAAATGATCTATTACATTCTAGTGGGAATTGAAGTAGAGTAAACTCCTACATCAATCTATTCTTTATAGAAAACATCTTTGAATGCTCATTCTTGACAGCAATTCGAATTATTAATATTGTTTGCCTGTCTTTAATAGCAAAAGAACTATAGATCAATATCAAAATGATCATCATAGAAATCTTTTTCAAGAAATTTCCAGTTTTTATCTTTACTTTAAATTATTTAACCTATTTTTTTAATGTTTTGCCTTTCATTTCTGTAAGTTTTTACTCTTTTGGCAAAAAAATCATCTGCTTACTATTACTGTAATTCGAATTTAACCTTAATAGAATAAAAATTCGGACAAAAAAAACACCTTTAAAAAGAAAAAAAAAGGGTCTGCTGCTTATTCTCCCCCCTTACAATGTTGGTTCTTCTTATTTTCACCCAAACTTTCAAACTCTTGATATTTTCCCCTATATTCTAACATTTAATTATAAAACCACCTAAACTTTTTTGCTCTGTATAATTACACCTAAGAAGCTAATCCTTAAATTGCGGTCAATTAAACAAAATCGCGTTTATAAATTTATGATTGCTTGTTAACCGATTAAACCAAATTTGTTGGTTATTAAAACTTGACCCAATACTAATTTGATCAATCCTAGATGCTAAACCCAACCCAACATAAGGTTTCCCTTCTTCTTCGTTAAACTCATAATTTGGGAATAAGGTTTCTCTTATTCTTCGTCCCCGACAAACAATGACAGAGTTGAGAGAGACGAGAGAGACAAGAGAGATTAGAGAGATTAGAGAGATGAGAGAGACGAGAGAGAAGAGAGAGACGAGGGAGACAAGAGAGGCGAGAGAGACGAAGGAGACGAGAGAGGCGAGGGAGACGAGAGAACTTGAAAACTTAATGTTCTTCGATATGTACTTGTCTTTGAATGAACAAACGTTTTATGTTTGATCCAATACTTTTTCTCGACTATATTACTCTGATATTTGACTCGTTGCATCTCTGCTTCAAATGCAGCACGGACACATTCTTTAGCTCTTGTGCTTTGCCAGATAAAGACAAGCAATGTTACAAATGATTTTTCTTGTTTACGTAGCAAAGAGAGAAAGATATACTCTGCAACTTAGTTGACAGTAAGAACATGGAGGAGTTGTTTCAGCTTTTAAATTTTGCTTCAGTGTAATTCGAATTGCTCTTGAGAATCCTCTCGTTGATTCTGGTAAGCGATGCAATAGCTACTCCAAATACTATAATGTCCGACTTGGATTCGCGGCAACCGGAAATCGAAGCTCCGACCCGGATCCATCCCGCGAAGCCCATTTCTTTCTCCAACGGCAAACGCTGCCACCACCACTATCATCTCGCGTCTGAAGCGGTTTGTGTCGCGACTTAGAAAGAATGCCTAAAGAATCATGCCGCCGGAATTGGCGGCCACGCTTTAAACGTTGTGGCGAGTTTACGCCGTCGCCGTCGTTTAACTCCAACGACCTCACTTCACTAACATGCGCCGCCTGCGGTTGCCACCGTAACTTCCACCGCCTTGAAGAGGATCCATCTTCTGTTTCAGCCATTGTCTCGCCGATTGAGTTTCGTCCGCATAACCGTCACCAGCGTCCTCCTCCGCCACATCCGGCCTCATCTTGAGCGGAGAAAACAGAGTGTTGTTGCCAGAATCAAGAACGAACAAAGTGTGTCGCTCAACGTCTTTAAGGAGGATGGTTCTGAGACGAGCGTGACTTAAAAAATTAAGCGAGATAATTCTCATGTCTCTGTGCATGTCCCCAACAAGAACAAGCATCGACCATTTACCAAGAAATATAGAAAAGGTGTTGATATCAAAGTAAGAGAGACAAGGTGTTAAGATGGTGTTGCGTTGAGATGGAAGAGAAGATGTTGATATACGAGTATCTACCAAACAAGAACCTTGACTATTTCATATTCCGTAAGCAAGACGAAGTAACACATAAATAGCACTTGTTTAAAACAAACAAAATGTATAAAACCATTGCATACGTCAAAAAACACAAATAGCATTTGTTGCAACACATATAGTACTTTCACTCGGTCGTTTGAGAGGGTTGAGTGAGATATATCGTATCAAATCCTTGAGATGAACTTGAAACCTGAACTTGAGTTTCAGACGAAGTATTATCCTGAAAAACAGAAGCAGGTGATCAAATAGCAAGTGATCAGATAACAATAAAACCGAATAAAAAACTAAAACCAGAACCAAGACAAGCAAGACGTGAGACAACAAAACTCTAAACACATAACATAAGCAAAGAATACAAAATAATCAAGACCAACAACACGTGATAATCAAAGACAACTAAATAATCAAAACCATCAAAGAGAGTAATCAATATATACCTCTAATGTTTCTTCTACTCGTGCCTTCCTTGGCTTCTTCTTTGGATGTACCTTACAACCCGTATAGTTGTGCTCTTCTTTACCACAATTTGAGCAATGAATGATGCGGCCAATCTTAGGTAATTTCTGAATCTGTTTCTTTTTCTTTTTCTTTGGTGACTCATGCTTGCCTTTGATTCTCTTTTTAATCTTCTTAGACTTCTTTTTTCTTCCGGGTAAATCAGGTTCTGGAGGAGACACTATTAGGCGACAACCTCTCCTAATCCAAAACCTAGGTCCTCTAACTGGTTACATATTCTTTTCATAGTTCCGGTGCCATGTCTCTTTCAAGAGCCAGGAAGATACATAGTCATTAACATCCAAACCTGCATTTATCATAGCTCCATAGGCATGTTCACAAGGTATACCTATGGAAAAAACTCAAGTCAATTAAAAACCATAAATGCCAAACAACCATTTCAGATAGAAGGAAAGAAATATACTTGTAATTTGGTACTTTCCACATGAACAAGATTGTTTACTCGTGTTGACTGTGTAAGAATTTCCAAAGAGAGACACTTCATACACTCCATGAGTCGCAGGAATTGTGGTGCATTTGTCAGCATGCTTCTTCACTAATGCCAGCGTCTTCTTAACATATTCTGAACACTTTCCTTCCCAATTTTCTGATTTTTTCCTTCTCTTTGCGATGCGAGCCATAGCATGTCTCCGAATCATCTCCAACATGGGTACCATGGCCTTTGCTCGAGCTTTTGTAATTGTTGAGTTGAATGATTCTGTTGCATTGTTGTCAACATCCTCACAAAAACTTCCAAGTTTGTAATATGCCCGAGACCAAGTTTTAGGATTCTCATTCATCACAACATCATGTAAACTCCAACTATAATCATGCAGCTTTCTACGATTCTCTTCAAACTCGACTGTAGTATAACTCCAAGCTAGATTCCAAACCATCAATTTTATGAGATCTTTGTTTGCGTGTCCATTGTTCTTCAAATTCTCCACAATATGCTTAACACACATTCTGTGTTCAACAAATGGTAACTCTTCTTTGACAGCATTAATAAGACCCTGCAAACATCAGTAAGTAAGTTTAATGAATCATTCCTATAATTATGTACATAAGCAAAAAAAACAAAAAAACAAAAAAAATATTACTTACCTTTGATCAATCCGAAATCATGACAAAACCAAGTCCACTTTCAAGACCTAAGTCACGTTTTAGTAGCCTCATGAACCATGACCAATTATCCCCATTCTCCTTTTGTGCGACTGCCCAAGCAATAGGATATATCTGATCGTTTCCATCATGTCCAACAGCAGTAAGCAATACTCTCTTGACAGCAGCTTTCAAAAATGTGCCATCAAGACCAATAATTGGCCTACAAGACCCACGCCAACTATGTTTGAGGCTTGCCAAACAAACATAGAACCTCGTGAAGACATCTTCTTTAGCTGCATTGGGTTCTGTTTCAACTATTGCTGTTGATCCCGGATTTGTATAAAGAATCTCTTGGACATACCCACGGAGATGAGCAAACTGTTCATCATACTCCTTATCAAGCCAATTCAACGCCAAAAGTCTTCCTCTCTGGCATTGATTCCTTGTACACACTATTCTCCAATTCTCTTTGATAAGTATTTGAATGTCTTCTGGCATTAGATCAGGCACTTGCCTCAGCTTGTCCAAGAACAACCTCGCAATTACTGGCCCCTTCAAAAGTTTGCATTTCCCATTCGGAGTGCAATTGTGGGATGGATACTTAGTCTTCAATAACCACTTTGACTTGGTTTATCGTATGAACAATATACCCTCTATTTACACTTTTCAGTATCAGCCATGCCACATATAAATGAGATCTTGCTCTTATCCCATCTATCTTGTTTGATGTTTCTCGCCTTGCTCAATGCATACTCTAACACAGATTCCTTAAACTCATATGCTGTATAGAATGCAGTTCCTAAAGCTAGCTAATCAACACGCCTGTTTCGCATTCTTTTGTTTTTCACAACCAACTCGTCTTCTTCCTCATTGGAGCTATCTGGAATTGTGTTCCTCTGCGTAAATGCTTCATCAACAAACCCTGCAACTTCTTCTTCAATTTCATACTCAAATCGTGCTATTAGATCCTCATCTTCATCTCCATTATCTTCTTCCTCAAGCTCTAAGTCATTTCCGTACTCTGTTTCCTTGTTATTTTCCTCTCCATTATCTTCTTCCTCCATGCTTTCCCTGAAACAAGAAAAAAAAATTTAACTTCTTCTTACCTCCGAATGAACAATTGCAGTTCCGTCAAAACGGCCAACAATAAAATTGCAAGGAATCCAGTTTTTACCTCCGAACAATTTCCGTCATTCTAAGATGTTGTTCTTTCTCTCTCTCGTCTCTCTCGTCTCTCTCGCCTCTCTCGTCTCTCTCGCCTCTCTCGTCTCTCTCGCCTCTCTCGTCTCCCTCGTCTCTCTCGTCTCTTGATGTCATTGCATATTGCATACATTTTGCATACTCATTAGGTAGTTTTTCATGCATTTGTATCATGTTTTAGGTTAGATTGCATCACTTAGGGTCCTAGAGCATTCTTGCATCAGCATGTGCATTTTCTCTGCATTTTGCATCACATTCAGGTTGTTTCTGGCTGCTTTGGAGTCATGGAGGTTCGTGGAGGTGTGGAGGCTGATGTAGCAGTTCATGGGAGCTCAGGAATATGCTAAGGACCAGTGATCGAGGAGCAGATCGAGCATGGCCGGTCGATCTAGGAGTTGATCAACCAGAAGATCGAGCCAACTAGGCGATCCAAGGAGAATGATCGAGACGGAGATCGAGTGAAGCAATCGATCAATCGGTACGGACGTAAATGACGCCATGCAGAGCGAGAGCCAGATCGAGTACACCACTCGATCCACCCGAAGATCGATACCGAGATCGGATGCAACACTCGATTCACCGATAAAGATCGAGACCCAGATCGAGCCGAAGACACGATGTCCGGATGCGATCGAGAGAACCACTCGATCCAGTGGTCGATTTCTGTCCTTTCAACCGTTTTTGGCTGTTAGCGAAGGGGGGACCATTGGATTGTTTGGGCATTTTAGGCAAGGCGGCGAGATGCTTTTGGGGACAACTTTTAGATCCTTATCCTTTTTCTTAGGTTTTCTCTCTCGTTTTTCAAAAAGAACACCATTGTTGAACCAGTTTTCTTTGGAAGCTTTTGTATTCGAATCCTTATCGTTTAATCGAGTTTTCGTTCATGTTTATCGTTTCATTTCTTCCGCTTTGCTTGATTTACTCTATGTGTAGTGTAGTTTACTTTGGGTTCGGGGTTGAGAGGATTAAAGGGTAGAAAAGGTTCGATCTCGGTTTGTTTTCTAAACGTTTTTAAGGCTATCTCTTCTAAGGTATTGAAAGCTTAATGCTTGAAGACTCTCACACCAAGAGCTTCATGATCCGAGAGGTTCCTTACCTTGACAGGATCCAGGAGCCTCGGAAGATCATACCTTAGAGACTAGTTACCCCTTCCCAAAAGCCATGGAAGTTTGGGGGACTAGTTAAGCCATTACTCGAAATCTGTTTTCCTTGCCTTTCAACCTCTCTTTCCACCAAAAGCCATGGGTTTGGAGGAGAGGATGAAAGAGTGATCTATACCGAAAGCCACGGATAGATCTTGTTTTGTTTTCGAGGCTTAGAGATCCTCACCAAGTGAGTCGATCTAAAGTTTCAAACCCAAGATCGATCCTTTGAAACCCTTTACATGAATCTCAACCCTAAAGCCCTTTTCTTTTAGCATATTTACGTCTCATTTCATCTTTCGCTTGTTATCTGATAGCATTCTGGTCATTAGATTCGTCGTTCTTATGGTTTTAGACGAGATCGATCGTTACTGCTCGATCTAGTGGTCGATCTTGTGGTCGATCCACTAGTCGAATTTTAACAATTCGAAGCTCTTTCCTTTAATTAATCTGTTTGTTTCTCGTGGTAGTTGCTTCCTTTCTAGTATTTTTAAAATAGGTTTCACCCTGTTTAGGTTGCTGCATTTAGTTTTTAGATAATTTCTCATAAACTGTCTCATTTTGCTTAGATTTGCCTTAGACCTTGCATTCTCTGTGGATTCTCTATCGCCCAGAAGTGGATTGACACTCTCCTGCTTGCTTTACTACAACATTGCATGCATTAGAGTTTTGATAACCTCTCTGCTGCATTAGAGCATAAGAAACCGTCTATCAAATGGCGCCATTGCCATTCTAGGTTGTTTAGAGAACATAGTGATTTGGGTCTTAGCAAAAACTAAGTCTTTACCTTTTTCACGTTACTAATCCTTCTACTCTAAACCGTGTGTTTTCAGGTACATGAATCTTCGTTCAAGGGGAGACAACAATCTACTACAACCCTTAGACAACATTCATCAGCTTGGTCACTCACGGCAAAGGAGAGTCAGAGATCAAACAAAAGCCTTTGAGGAGATTGTTCAGCACAGTTTGGTGGACTTTGAAGCTATGGCTGAACACGAGCATCCAGAAGGACCTCCTCCAGCAGGACGGGGCAATGGAAACCCCCAACACTCGGCTAGACCTCCGAGGATCATAGGAGCCGGAGATGCTCCCAATACCCACCACAATAGGTTTGGGATCACTCCTCCTCCGGTACAAAACAATAACTTCGAGATCAAGCCAGGTTTCATCTCCATGGTGCAAAACAACAAGTTCCACGGCTTAGCAATGGAAGACCCCTTGGAGCACTTGGACAATTTCGAGCAGGTATGTGGGATGATAAAGATCAACGGCATATCCGAAGATGCTTTCAAGCTGCGTCTATTTCCCTTTTCACTCGGAGACAAAGCTAGACATTGGGAGAAGACCCTCCCACAAGGCACCATCACATCATGGGCTGAGTGTAAGAAGGCTTTCCTCTCAAAGTTCTTCTCAAGCACCAGGACAGCTCGGTTGAGAAGCGAAATCAGCGGTTTCACTCAAAGGAACAACGAGACATTCAACGAGGCTATGGAGCGTTTCAAAGATTACACGATCCAATGTCCTCATCACGGGTTCAGTGAGGAGACTCTACTCAGTACCATATACCGTGGAGCTTCACCAAAGATCCGGTTGTTGCTTGATACAGCTAGCAAAGGGAACTTCCTCGGTCAAGAGGTAGAAGAGGGTATGGAGCTGATAGAAAACCTGGCGTTGAGTGATGGAAACTATGCCGAGGATTATGACCGAGCACCGAGGGGATCAGAGTTAGAGTCTCACAAGAAGGAGCTCAAATCGTTGCATGAGAAGATTGACAAGCTGGTGTTAGCAAATCAGAAGCATGTTCACTTCGTTGGTGAAGCTGATGAGAACCAAGAGGAGTTAGAGCTAAGCCAAGAAGAAGCAAATTGGGTAGCTGGACAAAACAACTACAAGTCTCAAGGCTACAACCAAGGCTACCAGAACAACAACCTCTCTTACCGAAGCACCAATGTAGCCAACCCTAAAGATCAAGTGTACCCTGCTCAACAAGCTAAACCTTTCATCCCTTACAACAAAGGCTTTCAACCGAGTAGTAGATTCCAAGGTCAAGGGCAACAACAACAAAACAAAGGTTATACTCCTAACTACCCTCCGGGCTTTGCACCTCAACAACAACCGATGCAACAACAAGTTGATCCGGTTCAAGTAATGTTTCAACAGCTAATACAAGGGCAAGCTTCTACCAACCAGAAGTTCGCTGAAATGAACACTCGGCTAGATTCATCTCTAACCGACTTCTCCACTCAAATCACCAACCTCAACAACAAGATCAAGCAGCTGGAGAAGGGAAAGGCAAGCACGAGTGGACAGAACAGCCTTCCGGGAAAGTGTGAGCAGAATCCCAAGGAGTATGCCAATGCTATTACGTTGCGAAGTGGAAAAGAGCTCGAACCTCCGGTCTCTACAAAGAACAACGAGGACATTGTAATTCAAGAGGGGGAGGGTAAACCTTTAGCTGATGATGATAAGATCAACTTTGACAACGTTTGGATCCAAGGACCGAGAAGAGGTGACAAGGCATTCGTTGAGAAGAAAGCTGAGAAAACCACCAAGAAGAAGAATGACTACGTGCCCCCACCTTACGTACCAAAGTTGCCATTCCCGGGTCGTTTCAAAAAGCAGCTAATAGAGAAGCACCGGATCCTGTTTGAGAAGCACTTGAGAGACGTGGAGATAAAGCTGCCTCTTGTAGACTGTCTCGCTATGATGCCCAAGTGCGCCAAGTTTTTCAAGGACACCCTTGTGAAGAAGAACAAAGAAAGCAAAGAGGTACTTGTGCTAAGCGAAGAGTGTAGTGCGGTTATTCATAAGGAGATAGTGCCTAAGAAGCTGGGAGACCCTGGAAGCTTCACTATACCTTGTGCTTTGGGTCCTCTAGAGTTCAAGAGTTGCTTGTGTGATCTCGGAGCTAGCATAAACTTGATGCCTTACTCCGTGGCTAAGAAGCTTGGTTTTACTCGGTTTAAAGAATGTCGGATCTCATTTGTGCTGGCTGATAGGAGCGTGAGATTACCAGTGGGGTTGCTTGAAGACTTACCGGTGCGAATCAGTGGTGTGAACGTACCTACAGACTTTGTAGTGTTGGAGATGGACGAGGAGCCGAAAGACCCACTCATCTTAGGGAGACCGTTCCTTGCAACCGCCGGAGCTATAATAGATGTGAAGAACGGGAAGATTGCCTTGCATTTGGGGAAGGAGATCAGGCTAGACTTTGACATCAACAAGGTTCTAAAGAAGCCAACCATTGAAGGACAAGCTTTCTATATTGAAACGATGGATGCTCTAGCGGATGAGTTGCTGGAAGAGCTAGCTCTAGAAGACCATCTGAAGCTAGCACTCACTAAGGAGCCAGGAGAGTTCGGCTATGTGGACCAGAGAACCCAAGAGTACGTAAACCTGCTGGATTCGAGGAGGATTATCAAGAATGAAGAAGGTTGCTGCCTAGAGATCGACCCCGAGATCGACGCTATCACTCGATCCAGGGGACAGATCGACAAGTCAATCGAGAGCACAACCCGATCCGACGCAACAATCGATGGACAGATCGAGAAGGATGCTTGATCAGGAAAAACAATCGAGTCGACGATCGAGAGAGACCTCCCGATCATTTTGGAGTCCAATCAAGAGATCGACTCAGCGTCTCGATCCCTTACTCGATCCATATCAAATCGAGTAAGTGAATCGAATGAAATGGCTCGATCTAGACGACATCGAGAGGAAAATCGACCGGAGGACTCGATCTCAGAAGGGATAGCGATGGAGGAAAGCAGTCTGAAGGGCCATGCCTCGAGTTCAAGGGAGAGTTCCAAGGAGGAAAGCAACAACAACAGCCACGAGGATGACTGGAGTGAGCTGTTAGCCCCAAAGGTGGACCTAATGACACCTATCCCGTGATAGTAAATGAAAACCTTAGTGATGATGAGTTGCACTCGCTCCTAACTGAGCTGAGAAAGTATAGGAAGGCCATTGGGTACTCTTTAAGTGACATCAAGGGCCTTTCACCAATGCTTTGCACTCATAGGATTCACTTGGATAATGAGAACGCCACTTCTGTAGAACATCAAAGGCGTTTGAATCCTAACTTGAAAGAGGTTGTTAAGAAGGAAATCCTTAAGCTTTTAGAGGCTGACGTGATCTATCCCATAAGTGACAGCACGTGGGTTTCCCCTGTACACGTGGTGCCTAAGAAGGGAGGGATCACGGTCATAAGGAATGAAAAGGATGAACTTATCCCTACTAGGACCATTACTGGTCATAGGATGTGTATTGATTATAGAAAGCTTAACCTTGCGACTAGAAAAGATCATTTCCCTTTGCCTTTTATTGATCAAATGCTTGAGAGACTTGCAAATCACCCTTACTACTGTTTTCTCGATGGGTATAGCGGTTTCTTTCAAATACCTATTCACCCAAACGATCAGGAGAAGACGACTTTTACATGTCCCTACGGTACCTTTGCATATCGAAGGATGCCGTTTGGATTGTGTAATGCACCGGCTACCTTTCAGCGGTGTATGATGTCTATCTTCTCTGATCTTATCGAGGAGATGGTAGAGGTATTCATGGATGATTTCTCTGTGTATGGTGCGTCCTTTCCTGCTTGTTTTTTGAATCTTTGCAGGGTACTTAAACGTTGTGAAGAGACAAACCTGGTGCTGAACTGGGAGAAATGCCACTTCATGGTCAAGGAAGGGATAGTGCTCGGTCACAAGATTTCAGAGAAGGGTATTGAGGTTGATCAAGCTAAGGTGGAGGTCATGATGGGTCTAGAGCCGCCGGTTAATGTCAAGGGGATCAGAAGCTTCTTGGGACACGCAGGGTTCTATAAGCGTTTCATCAAGGATTTCTCCAAGATTGCACGCCCTCTTACACGGCTGTTGTGCAAGGAAGCTGAGTTTGTATTCGATGAGGAGTGTTTGAAGGCTTTCGTGACCATCAAGGAAGCCCTTACATCAGCCCCTATAGTCCAAGCACCAGACTGGTCTCTTCCCTTTGAGATCATGTGTGATGCTAGTGACTATGCCGTAGGAGCCGTCCTTGGTCAGAAGAAAGACAAGAAGCTACATGTGATCTATTATGCTTCAAGGACCTTGGATGACACGCAATCACGATACACCACTACGGAGAAGGAGCTGCTTGCAGTAGTCTTCGCCTTTGAGAAGTTCAGATCATATCTCGTTGGCTCCAAGGCTATTGTATACACGGATCACGCCGCCTTACGATACATCTACTCAAAGAAAGATACTAAGCCTCGGCTCTTAAGATGGATTCTGTTACTCCAGGAGTTTGACATGGAGATTAAAGACAAGAAGGGGATTGAAAATGGAGTCGCAGACCACCTCTCAAGGCTAAGAATCAACGAGTCTCTCCCTTTAGATGACTCTCTTCCAGAAGAGCAGCTTATGGCGATTCTGTTTGTGGGAAGCTAGAAGGGAGATTTGAGGAAGTGTTGAGTTTTAAAGAGGAGGATCTACCGTGGTATGCTGACGTGGTGAACTATCTAGCGTGTGGTGAGGAGCCAACACATCTCAACAGCTATCACAAGAAGCGGTTTATGAGGGAGGCTAGTGACTACTTTTGGGACGAGCCTTACCTATACAAAAGAGGAGTAGACAGCCTGTACCGGAGATGTGTTACAAAGGAAGAAGCCAGGGACATCCTCTATCATTGCCATGGATCTTCCTATGGAGGACACTTCGCTTCATTCAAGACTGCCACGAAGGTGTTGCAAGCCGGTTTTTGGTGGCCCTCTATCTTTAAAGAAGCACACGAGTTTGTGAAGAGCTGTGAGGCATGTCAACGAGCAGGGAATATAACCAAGAGGAACGAAATGCCTCAAGTTCCTATCTTCGAGGTTGACGTGTTCGATGCATGGGGGATTGACTTCATGGGGCCTTTTCCCTCTTCATACGGCAACAAGTACATCTTAGTAGCTGTGGATTATGTCTCCAAATGGGTTGAGGCTGTTGCTTCCCCTACAAATGACTCTAAGGTGGTGATCAAGTTGTTCAAGAGTATCATCTTCCCAAGGTTTGGGGTACCCAAGGTTGTTATAAGTGATGGAGGAAGCCATTTTATAAACAAGGTCTTTGAGAACCTCTTGAGAAAGTATGGGGTTAAGCACAAGGTGGCTACACCGTATCATCCTCAAACAAGCGGTCAAGTGGAAGTCTCCAACAGGCAAATCAAAGCTATTCTGGAGAAGACGGTCGGAGCAACAAGGAAAGACTGGTCAGTGAAGCTGGATGACGCTCTTTGGGCCTACCGTACCGCCTTCAAGATGCCGATTGGTACAACTCCTTTTACTCTACTCTATGGCAAGGGTTGTCACCTCCCGGTTGAGCTGGAACACCGTGCATTGTGGGCTGTGAAGAGGCTGAACTTTGATCTCAAGACGGCTCAGGAGAAGCGCCTTATTCAGCTACACAAACTGGATGAGTTGAGGTTGAATGCTTATGAGAGCTCTAAGATCTACAAGGAACGGACTAAGGAGGCTCATGACAAGAAGTTGGTCGCCAAGGAGCTTAAGGAAGGAGGACTGGTGTTGCTGTACAACTCGAGGCTCAAACTCTTCCCGGGCAAGCTGAAATCAAGGTGGAGCGGACCGTTCGTGATTCAAGAGGTCTTACCGTATAGAGCTGTTACTCTGATGGGAAGAAGTGGCAGTGCATTCACCGTCAACGGACACAGAGTCAAGCCCTACTTGGCAGACAGCTTTGACAAGGAGAGTACCTCGGTGCTTCTCCAAGACCCACCATCCGCTTAGACCAAGTAAGGTCTAGCTAAAGACGTTAAAGAAAGCGCACTTGGGAGGCATTCCCATGTTTATCTTGTACATACTTCTGCTTTCATTTCTCTTTCAGTTTTATGTTTTTATGTTGCAAGTGTGTAGGAACAGCTATAAGGAATCTAAATCTTGACTTTGAGGTCCAAAAGGGGCAATAGGGGTTAAGATAAGGCTAGAGATCGAGTGCTAGATCGACTGATCCTGGCTCGATCTTTGCTAGATCGAGTCAGTGAATCGAGAGGAGCGAGTCGATCTAGACGAGAACGAGTGACAAGATCGACCTTGACGAAAAAGGATCGATCGATCCAAATCGGATCGACCGAACTAATTTCTCTCGAGAAAATCTGTTGAAAACTGATCGATCACTCGACTCGATCCATCACTCGATCTATGCCAAATCGACCCCTAAATCAAGGACATAGCTCGATCAGAGGGACTTAGCCGAGGAGCCAACATCTCAATGATCGAGAGAGCCAATCGATCCAGGACTCGATTCACCTTGAATCGAGTCTCAAATTGATTAACCCTCTCGATCTAAGCCATTTTGGGCATGAGATCGAGTCCTAGATCGACCAAATGGACTCGATCTCATGCCGAGGTAACAATTTTCTTTCCCTCCTTTACTCCTTTTCCTCCAATTTTTAAATTCAAAACTTGGTCAAGGCAATCATCTTTGACCATGAAAGATGTGCCTTGACCAAGACTTTTGTTAGAAACCACTTTGACCACCCATTGTTTTGGTTTGCTAAAGTCTTTAAATATTTTGAACCACCTCTCACCCTCTCATTCCTGTTTGCTCGAGATTTTTAAACAAAGAGAGTGAGAGTTTTAAGTTTTCAAGGACTAGCAAAGATATTCTAAACCTCTTGCAAAGGTATTTTCAAGGAATTAATGGTTTAATTTTAAGAAAATCTCCTTAAATATCGCAAGATCTTGTTTTAGGATATAGGATCGGTTTTGATTTTTTAAAATTAGCTAAGTAAAAGGAAAAATTCTAGATTTTCAGTATCTAAAAGATTTGTTTCCCCTTTTTCTAGCTATGATTTTTATTTAATCCCCAAAATTCTAGGATAATTTCTATAAATTCTCTCCTTCTCTTCTCTCATTCTCATCAAATCGCCACTTGCTAATCATCCTCTTTAGAATTTTGTTTCAGGAACAATGGCACCAAAGAGAACCAGAGAGGAGCAAGCACAAGAAGGAGAAGGACGAGAAGTGGTTGCTCAAGAGAGGGTCAGGTGGAGCAAAGATGAAAAGAGGGATAAGAAGCGATTGGAGAGGCTCCGGTTTGAACCCACAAAGTTTGCTGATCGAGAGCTTTTGTCTAGGCTCGGGATTCTTGGGGACTTCGATCAACTCCTCAAGAACATTGGCTTGAGGTGTTTGTCACGGATGGATTGCCCAACCATTCCTGAAGTGACAATAGACTTCCTAGCCACCTTGGAGTTCTGGTATGAGAATCCTAGTGCACCCGTCCCTTCCCAAGGCCGCCTCTACTTCAAAGTCGGACGTCAAGCCTATACACTATCCATCCCTGAGCTATGCCAAGCCTACGGTCTCAACGCTGATGCACACAAGGTCGAGTTCCCAGCCTTCAAGAAAGCCGACGAGTTTTGGGACCTGATCAGCAATGAAGACTACAAGGCCAACACCGCCAAGATCAAGCGAGTTAGGAGTCCGGTGCTGAGGTATACTCTGAAGCTGATTGCCAATACATTCAGTGGAAGGTCTGTTGCTCCTACTGTCACGAAGACAGAGCTATGCTTCCTGTTCCAAGGTGTGAAGCACTTGGTGTCTGATCCGGATGCGAATGAAGAACCCATAGAAGATGAACTCGGCGATGAGGTGAACTACGGCTGTGTGCTCGCGGCTTCCCTGGTGAAGTACAAGGCTTATGCCTTACGGTGCAAGGCAACCTCCTCCTACATTGGCGGTTTCCTTACTCCTTTGTTCGTGCAAGCCGGCGTGCCCATCCATGACTTTGCTCACGTTCCAAACAGAGCTTTCATGGATGAAGCATACATGAGGAACATTGATAGCTTGGGACGCACGCCAGCAGAAGGGTTTTATGCCTACCTCTTCATTGATGACGAAGACAAGAAGAGAGTGTGCATCCTCCCCAACAAAGATGAAACCGAACTGCTTGGTGTTGGGAACATCGATTTCTTACCCATGGAGGAAGAATGCTTTGCCCCTTTAGGAGGACCGCCTGCTTCAGCCATTGCCCCACGTCAAAGATCAGAGTCTCCAGGCACGGAAGACGAGATACCCGAGGCTTACACACTTCCCAAGCTGGACTTTGAACCAAGGACAAAAACCGAGAAGTTCCTAGCATCGGTGGTAGAGATGCAAAGGAAGATTAACAAGTGGCAAGGGAAGATGCTGAAGAAGCTTAGGAAGAAAGTTAAAGCACTTCAGGGAGGCCAGCCTAAGCCAGCTGCAAGCCAAGAGATGCAACAACCCGAGAAGAGAAGGCTCTCAACCGGAGGAGTTGTGATCCGCGAGACCCAAGGAGACAACATTCAGCCGGCACGCCACTCTCTCCAAGAGCCAGCTGACAAAGGCAAGGCAACGATCTATAGCTCCTCTGGAACATCCTCAAGTTCCAGCCGAGCCTAGACCAGAGGTAAACAACCTTCTTCCATTGTATATAACCGCTCATATTTGTTCCTTGCATTTGTGTTTTGATGCTCCTTCGGATGAGTTTGCCACCGGGACGGTGTCAAGCAAGTTTGGGGGAGTACTTGTGTGATTTAATCTTGTGTTCTTTGATCTTATTTTCCTTTTTGCATCCTTGAGTCTTAGTTCATGAAAAATTGGTAAAAATTTTCAAATTTTTTCAAAGATTCATGTAGTTGCATTCATATTTCTTAAAACATGTTAGGATTGAGTCTAGAATTTCTCATATCACCTAGGTTGTTTGCATTTTGCATAAGGGGTTAGAATTTCTTAAAAAGGTGTTTTTACTTATGAATCATTTCAATGCCCTAGTTGGTAGTTCTCTAATGCTTTGTTTATGCTTTGAAAGTAAGTTCTAACCATGCTTGGATCACTAGTTAGGATTTTCGTGGCTTGAATTGAACTCTCATGATAAGAAACTCATCCTACTAAGTGAAAACCTTAATTTGAAAATCTAATTATCATTCTTATGCATTTGAAAATGAACACATGGCTTTAAAATATTTAGGCTCTCTTCTTCCTTTTTACCACTTTTTGTGGGCCTAAGTAGAACTCCCTCCTTGAACCTTACCCTCCTTTGAAGCCAAATGTTCTTGTGTGACATCTTTGTGAGGCCTTACTTTCGGTTTGAACTTGGCATAAAGTGTTAGGTTTAGGCGACATGATTTGGTTTTCATATTGATTGCTAGCTTTGCATTTTGAAGCTAGGTGTTGGTTTATGATAAGTTTGGGGGATCAATGGGGTTGCTTTCTTGTCTATTTGTTTCGGTTTCAAAGAGTTTGTGTTTTAAGGAAAGAAATGAGGTTTTAAGTGAAAGGTTTGCTTTTAAAACTAAGTATGCTCTAATTTCAGAAAGTAGCTCTCTCATAATAAGTAAAAATAAAAAAAAAAAAAAAAGAGAAAAGAAAAGAAAAAGAAATAAAAAGAGCCTAAGTGCCAAATAAAAAAAATTGAAAAGAAAAAAAAAATAAATAATAATAATAAGAGAGCTACTAATAAGAAATTTCTAAGAGCAAAAGTATTTTTCAAAACCTTTTCACTAGCCTAAAAAGTTTAAAAATGTTTTTATTTTGAATTGGGGATTGCTAAGTTGAGAGGAAAGGGTAGACTCTTAAGTGGTGAGTGAGGATAAAATTTCTTAAATGAGAGGGGTATAGGACCGTTTGATAGTTTACATGGGTAGATGAGAATCTAATCATGTATGCATAAATTATCTTTACCTTTAGCATTATGCATAAGTTCAAACCATTTTTTGAGAGAAACCCTTGTCTAATTATAAACCCTTTTCAAATGTGATCATTCTATGCTCATAACCATAACCCTTAGCCAAATGTGTTTTGCTTTAAAGTGCATAAGTTTGATTCATGGTTCAAATGTTAATGAATGTTAAAGGATGAGTTTCTTTGATTGTTAGGAATAGGAGAGTCATGATTTGAATTTCTTTGTGTGATGAGTATGGCTAAGTCCTTTGGAGTATGAGTGTAGGCATAGCATTTTAGAACTGTTAACTAGGACATTGAGATGATCCATTTGAAAGGCACTTTTGCAAAAAATTTAAAACCCCTTTGATTTTTCTGAAAACCTCTCTTCCTTACTTGTTTTTTGTTGCTTGAGGGCAAGCAAGAAGTAAGTTTGGGGGAGTTGATGTCATTGCATATTGCATACATTTTGCATACTCATTAGGTAGTTTTTCATGCATTTGTATCATGTTTTAGGTTAGATTGCATCACTTAGGGTCCTAGAGCATTCTTGCATCAGCATGTGCATTTTCTCTGCATTTTGCATCACATTCAGGTTGTTTCTGGCTGCTTTGGAGTCATGGAGGTTCGTGGAGGTGTGGAGGCTGATGTAGCAGTTCATGGGAGCTCGGGAATATGCTAAGGACCAGCGATCGAGCATGGCCGGTCGATCTAGGAGTTGGTCGACCAGAAGATCGAGCCAACTAGGCGATCCAAGGAGAATGATCGAGACGGAGATCGAGTGAAGCAATCGATCAATCGGTACGGACGTAAATGACGTCATGCAGAGCGAGAGCCAGATCGAGTACACCACTCGATCCACCCGAAGATCGATACCGAGATCGGATGCAACACTCGATTCGCCGATAAAGATCGAGACCCAGATCGAGCCGAAGACACGATGTCCGGATGCGATCGAGAGAACCACTCGATCCAGTGGTCGATTTCTGTCCTTTCAACCGTTTTTAGCTGTTAGCGAAGGGGGGACCATTGGATTGTTTGGGCATTTTAGGCAAGGCGGCGAGATGCTTTTGGGGACAACTTTTAGATCCTTATCCTTTTTCTTAGGTTTTCTCTCTTGTTTTTCAAAAAGAACACCATTGTTGAACCAGTTTTCTTTGGAAGCTTTTGTATTTGAATCCTTATCGTTTAATCGAGTTTTCGTTCATGTTTATCGTTTCATTTCTTCCGCTTTGCTTGATTTACTCTATGTGTAGTGAGTAGTTTACTTTGGGTTCGGGGTTGAGAGGATTAAAGGGTAGAAAAGGTTCGATCTAGGTTTGTTTTCTAAACGTTTTTAAGGCTATCTCTTCTAAGGTGTTGAAAGCTTAATGCTTGAAGACTCTCACGCCAAGAGCTTCATGATCCGAGAGGTTCCTTACCTTGACAGGATCCAGGAGCCTCAGAAGATCATACCTTAGAGACTAGTTACCCCTTCCCAAAAGCCATGGAAATTTGGGGGACTAGTTAAGCCATTACTCGAAATCTGTTTTCCTTGCCTTTCAACCTCTCTTTCCACCAAAAGCCATGGGTTTGGAGGAGAGGATGAAAGAGTGATCTATACCGAAAGCCACGGATAGATCTTGTTTTGTTTTCGAGGCTTAGAGATCCTCACCAAGTGAGTCGATCTAAAGTTTCAAACCCAAGATCGATCCTTTGAAACCCTTTACATTAATCTCAACCCTAAAGCCCTTTTCTTTTAGCATATTTACGTCTCATTTCATCTTTCGCTTGTTATCTGATAGCATCCTGGTCATTAGATTCGTCGTTCTTACGGTTTTAGACGAGATCGATCGTTACTGCTCGATCTAGTGGTCGATCTTGTGGTCGATCCACTAGTCGAATTTTAACAATTCGAAGCTCCTTCCTTTAATTAATCTGTTTGTTTCTCGTGGTAGTTGCTTCCTTTCTAGTATTTTTAAAATAGGTTTCACCCTGTTTAGGTTGCTGCATTTAGTTTTTAGATAATTTCTCATAAACTGTCTCATTTTGCTTAGATTTGCCTTAGACCTTACATTCTCTGTGGATTCTCTATCGCCTAGAAGTGGATTGACACTCTCCTGCTTGCTTTACTATAATATTGCGTGCATTAGAGTTTTGATAACCTCTCTGCTGCATTAGAGCATAAGAAACCGTCTATCATCTTTCTCGTCTCTCTCGTCTCTCATCTCTCTCGTCTCTCTCGTCTCTCTCATTTCTCTCGTCTCTCTCAACTCTGTCGTTGTTTGTTGAGGACGAAGAAGAAGAGAAACCTTATTCCCAAATTATGAGTTTAACGAAGAAGAAGAGAAACCTTATGTTGAGTCGGATTTAGCATCTAGGATTGATCAAATTGGTATTGGGTCAATTTTTAATAACCAAAAAATTTGGTTTAATCGGTTAACAAGCAATCATAAATTTGTAAACGCGATTTTGTTTAATTGATCGCAATTTAAGGATTTTAGCTTCTTAGATGTAATTATACAGAGCAAAAATTTTAAGTGATTTTATAATTAAATGTTAGAGTATGAAAAGAAATATCAAGAATTTGAAAGTTTGGGTGAAAATAAGCAGAACCAGCATTGTAAAGGGGGAATAAGCAGCCGTCCCTCTTAAAAACATTTTAAAGTTTCCTTTTACTAAAGTCAATACAAGTTACATCGACAACTAACGTATCTTTTAATTTTGATGAGAGTAGTCTTTTTGACCTAAAAAGCCGTAATAAGTTTCTTAGTGTAAACCACTAAAACATAACATAGGGCTATAACTTAAATTATAACATCCATATATATTAAGAAAATATTAGTTTATACGAAATGACAATTATTAAAGCAACATGCAACAACAACATGATTACATAGACAATTAATCTACTGGATGATTGCGTATTTCTTTAGGCTCTTGCTAACAATCGGTTTTTCTGTAGGTCGCCTTTTATTCTACAAGTGAAAAATCATCCCAAATAGATACTAGTATTAGTATATACTACTAAACCCCTAGTTTAGATCTGTCTCAAATATGTGTTACTGATCTAGTTCACTCTTTCGTGTCCTCTTATTATTAAATGTTTCCGGCGACGTGGCTGTCCCATGTTAATTTTGTCTTCTCTCCCGAAACATCTTAAACGTTTTTCTTTTACTAAAGTCAATGACAAGTCAACAAATTCACAACTAACTTATCTTTGAAATTTTTATGTGAATCGTCTTTTTGACCAAGACGAGAAATAAGTACTTCCTTATGTGAACCACTTATACACAACATTAACTTGGGTTATAACTTATATATAATTCAAGTTATATATGCATCCATGACTTTCAAAAAAGTAGTAGCTAATAAGCAAATACACTCGGTGGCCATATATAATCTCTTAGGTACGTTAGAAATTATATTCATGAATAATTGTTTAATGGCCGAAAGAAATGAGGGATTTTCATTTGTATTCTATGGAAAGCAAGCTGTTTATTTTGAAATGGGTAAGAGAGAATAAAAAAGAAGATGAAAAAGGGGCTTTTGGCTTACACACAATTATCCTCCGCCTTCACAAGTAATCAATCTCCCACACGGAGTCGCATCTTACTAAAGTTCTTATATTCCTCATGTATTTTTTTCTTTATATTTTCTATATATCAACGAACTTAAAATTTATATTTTGGATTTTTAGGTCTCGGGAAAAATTCTTTGTTTTGTGATTCAGTTTTCCCACGGTTCAGTATTTACTGGATAATATGAATATTGCCATGTGCGCTATTCAATAATAGAACGTACACATATATTAATATTGAGATTATTTTGAGATTTAATACCAAAAAAATACAAAATTATGTTGAAACATGGTGCTTAAAAGTCAAACGTACGTTGCCGAACATTTGAAAAACTGACCAGCTAATGGACCATTTCTTCTTCTTTTTGCTTTCTTTAGAGTCAAGAAACTAAATGAAAAAGGTAACCTATACGACTATATATATAAAAGAAAAGTCCAAGAGTTTAGTTTGTTAGTAGAATTAACGAAAATGAAAGCTGTGGTGAGCAAATTGCATTGTTCCTCGACAGAGGATGTGATGCTGGTGAGACGGCGGCCACACGTGGTCAATGGTGGTGGCTTTGTGGTGACAGATTGCAAAGAGAAGACCGTTTTCAAGATCGACGGTTGTGGAGTTCTTGGCACTAGAGGAGAGTTAGTTCTTAAAGATGGTGATGGTAATGACTTGCTTCTCATCCACAAAAAGGTACCTTTCCACTATTATGCTAAACTTTCAACATTTGTCCCATGACAATCTCGATTATAGACCAACCAAATGATTAATATAAATTTATGTCGTTTCGTGAATATCATGATTTAAAAAAAAAGTTTTAGAAAAAAGCTTTTAAAAGAAAGGTGATATAGACTATATAGTGTTAATTGGTGAATGAGCTATCTAAATAACGACAAGTGAAAACTGATTTACAATTCATGATTAAAGGCCAGTGATATCAGGATATTAGAATCATATATGAACTATAATCTCTAACGACTCTTGAAATTTGATTTACAATTTTAGAATTTTGGAGACTTAAAAAGGAATTGGAAACAAAAACTATAATATGATTTTCAAATAAAATTGACATCCTAAATTCAATTATTTTGTACAATATTATATGTGATTAATGCTTTATTTGAAGTTAAAATTTGGGGAAACAAAATGGAAATAAACATTTATTTTATCAATAGATAAATACCACTAAATTTTAAAGACTAGACCCCAGAAGTGGTATAATATTAAAAGGCCTAAATCAAATACCTTACGTCAAGTTAAAGACCTACTTGGTATAGATATTCCTTCAGAGAAAAAAGAAAATTGATTTGGAGTGGTTTTTGGGAAATTTGGTGTACTTTCTTTACCACTCATATGTGTTGGTGGCGCAGGGAGGAATAGTGCAGGCTCTTAGCATTCATAACAAGTGGAGAGGATGTAGTTACGACTACAAAGGAAGACCTAAACCGGTTTTCACATTAAAGGATCCCAAACACTCTTGCTTCTCCATAACCGGTTCAATCCGCATATCGGTCCAACCGGGGAATTCCTACTTTGATGTGAAAGGGTATTTCCCAGATAGGGATTGTAGTATCATCGATTCAACCGGAAACGTCATTGCTCAAGTAAAAGAATGGATTGGGAGCAGAGATATATATAAGGTAGGGACAAAAGCCAATGTGGATAAAGCTTTTGTTTTTGGAGTAATATCGGTTCTTGACTATATCTATGGTGAATCTACAAGCTGTTGATCACTTTAATATCTTCTTAGCATTATTATTTGCTAGACTCAACTCGTGTTTATCGTTCTTTTAAAATTTGATGATTCGATATTGTTTTGTAATAACAACTAAATAACTATATAATTATTTAATATTAGGCTTTTAATTCGTATTATGCGCATCTGTATTAATAATTTATTTTAATTCTTTTCTTTACTAATATCTTTAAAATTATTAAAGCTATAATATATTTATAGAAATATTCTTTTATAAAAAAACTAAAACATAATAGGAATCTTGCAAAAATAACCCATAAATTCAAGTCAATTGCTAAACTAACCTCCCATTTTACCACTTTTGAAATTAACCACTTTATCTCACTTATATCCTTATCAGTTTTATTTATTTACGAAAATACCATTAGATTATTGTTTTTTATTATTATTTTGGAAATCTATTTTACCAAACAATCCTCATCTTCCTCACTTATTTACGAAAATACCATCACCATCAATTCATTCAACCACCATTTTCAACCAATTTGAAGCTTTTGTTGCTTCAAAGACCCATTTTTTAGCTTTGTAACCTCATTTCCTCTTCTCTTAACCTTTTACTCTTCCATTTTTTCACCATTTTCAGCACAAAAACTCTCTAATCTAAATTTTTGAAACTTGATGTTTTAATATATAGCCATATTTGGTGATTTGGTCTGGCAAATCGTTTGGGCTTGTTTGGTGGTGGCTGGAATCAAAGAAATCAGTGGTTGGAATAAGTTAAATACCACTGATAGGTGATTTTTCAGTCAATTTTCGTGAGTTTTCAGATCTGTGCTGCGAAAGTAGACTTCTTAAGAAGTCTACTGTCGGTAATAGACTTCAAAAGAAGTCTGCTGGTCAACACACAGGTTAGTTTTGCAATTGACCGGGTGTACCAATTTCTGACAGTAGACTTCAGTTGAAGTCTGCGCCATTTCCTTTGACAAAAAAAAAATAGTGTAAACTTCAAAAGAAGTCTACGTAAAAAGGGGTTAGTTTTGCAATTGACCAACCTTTGACTTTTTCGTAAGAAGTCTACTCGCAAAAGTAGACTTCTTCGGAGAAGTCTACTTTGAACTTAGACTTCTTAGAGGTTAGTTTTGTATTTGACCAATGTTGACTTTTTCGAGTAGACTTCGTTTGAAGTCTACTTTCTGAGTAGACTTCAAAAAAAGTCTATTCGAAAATAAATTCAATGTTTGGTCAACCCCAAAACTAATCCAAGTAGACTTCGTTTGAAGTCTACTTTTGAAGTAGACTTCAAACAAAGTCTACTGTGAAATGTCAACATTGGTCAATTGCAAAACTAACCTCTAAGAAGTCTACTTTAAAAGTAGACTTTTCCGAAAAAGTCTACTTTTGCAAGTAGACTTCTTACGAAAAAGTCAAAGTTTGGTCAATTGCAAAACTAACCTTTTTTTTACGTAGACTTCTCGAGTAGACTTCTCGGAGTGAAATCAAGTTTCTTGTTTTATTTGGTATTTAGCTTATTAGTCCGTAGACTTTGTTTGCAGTCTGCGACATTAATTTTTTATTAAATTAATTGACCAGATATTTGTAACAAATAAAATTTATTCTTGACTCTTAAGTGTGTATTATTTATTGTTCTTACTTATGTAGGAGTTTGACATGTTTATTTGTTATAGTTTAGCTTTAATTAATTTTCTTGTTCTAATTGGTATTTAGCTTATTAGTCCGTATACTTCACTTGAAGTCTACATAGTAGACTTCATTTGCAGGCTGCGACATTAATTTTTTATAAATTTAATTGATCAGATATTTGTAACAAATAAAATTTATTATTTGACTCTTAAGTGTGTGATATTTATTGTTCTTGCTTATGTATGAGTTTGAAATTTGTTTTTGTTACAGTTTAGCTTTAACTAATTTTCTTCTTTTATTTGGTATTTAGCTTATTAGTCTGCAGACTTCATTTGAAGTCTACATAGTAGACTATGTTTGCAGTCTACTTTTTTGATAATGATTTCTAATGTGGTTTGAATTTTGTTTTCTTACAGAGAATGGTTCACATACCCACTGTTTATTGAGAATGTGTGAAGAAAGACTAGTTGTGGTATTTCTAAGTAGTTTTACATGTTTTTTTTGTTATGAGTTTTACATGTTTTTGTATAGTTAAATTGATTTAATTTTCTTGTGTTATTAGAGGTTCAAAGATGGTGATGACTAAGTCTGACAAAGAAGTCTGCATATAAAATCTGAATATGATAAAACACACATAATTTAAGAATATATAAAAATAAAATTAATTGCAATCCAACTTTACATATAAAGTAGACCTTCTAATCAAACAAATATTTAAGGATCACTAATTATAAATCTTAAAATTAGCATATAAAAACTAAATGTCTGAAATAGATGTATGTGACTGAAGTCTGCTCGAGAAGTTTGCTCGAGAAGTCTACTCGAGAAATCTGCAGCTGAAGTCTGCTTCCAACAAAAGCAAAAGAGAAATAAATAAGCTCAGGTCTGCACAATAAGAAACAAATGTTAAAATTCATATTTCAACAAAATATGTTATATTTACAAACATCATATCTGCAGCAAAAGGGAAAAAAAAAGAAAGCAGCTATGCAACAAAAAAAATTATAGATCTGCAACAAAATAAACAAAATTCAGATCTGCAACAAAATAAACAAAATCAGATCTGCAACAACTAAAAATTCAGATCTACAAAAAAAAAAAAAATCAGATCTGCAAAAAAAAAAAAATCATATCTGCAATAAATTATACAAAAATTATACCATAAGAAGTGCATATTTGCAAGAATAAACTCAGATCTACAACAAGAAGCTCAAATATGTAATAATAAACCCAGATTTACAATATGAACACAAAACGTCAGATTTGCTTACCATCACCATAATTGAGATAGAGATGATGGAGGATAGATATGTGTTTGATGGTAAGAGAGGAAGGAGAAGAGATTCATGGCTAGAGAGGAGGTAGAGGAGAGAGAGACATTTTTTAGAGGGAGAGAAAAACTTTATTTTTAACCCAATTAGGTTAATCTCCTTATATATGTAGGAAAATTTTCGGTTAAGTAGACTTCTTAAGAAGTCTACTGGAGAAGTCTACTCGAAAAGTCTACTTCTGTATATTTTTTCGATTTCGATTCCCGCCTAATTTGTTCTGATTCCCGCCCAATTTGTTAAATAATTTTGATTTCCCGCTATGTTTTTTTTAAGTCTATTGGAGAAGTCTACTCGAGAAGTCTACTGCATACGTATGTTTTCTGTAGAAGACTTCTTTAGTAGACTTCTAAGGGGTTGTATGTTTTCTAGTTAATTTTCTTTCTGCATTTAAGTTGATTCATTTATATGAAATTTTGTATTATATACATGTCAAATATTTATGTCTTACTTATGTTTACCAATTTTTTAGAAATTTATTTATTTTATATTTTCTAATTAATTTAAAAAAAAAATTATGTAGTAGATTTCTTTTGAAGTCTACAACGATTGTAGACTTTTTACGTAGACTTCTCGAAGGATAAAATCGTAACTGTGGCAGACGTTTTTTGTTTTTTCACAAATGACTGAGCTGTAATTTCACCACCCCTTTGGGCTAGTTTTGCCAAACATTCAATAAAAAGTCTACATATTGAGAAAAAATTAACTTTTAGGTTATAAAGAGGAATTCCTCCAAACATAATATGTACTTTTTCCTATTTTTTTGTTATAAAATTATAAATTTTATTAAGGAAAATTTTATTAATGACACCTAATGAATTATCTAACTTCGACATGCATACATTTGATTTAGAGAATGATGTAGGACCGCGAAAATCCAGATTGAAAATCACAAATATAAAAGCGATTCAAATCAATAATAAACGATAATAAAATATAAAACGCTTTAATAAAATCTTTAAGGAAAGACGATACACGGAGTCAAGATATGATCTCTTTCCTTAATTCTTTAAATCTCCCGCAGTGTGACGGTTTGATGAGATTCAGAATCCCAGGATACAACCGTGTTGAGACTAAAGTCGCAACACCCGACTATAGAATCTGCGAACTGAATATTCTACGCTCTACTCTCGAGACTCACCTAAGACTGTAGAGACGAGAGGGATTTGCTGGATATTTGTGTTTTCGAAAGCTATAAGTTTTCGCTGATGAAGAATAATGAATGAGAGAGACGAGTATATATAGCAGATAGAAGGATTGGGGCGCAAGGGTTTGCCTTGGCCGCCACTCATAGATATATTATTCCTTTCTGATAAGGATCTGGGCGAAACAGATATATTACAGAAATATTCTGTTATTAATTTTCGACCCAATCATAAAGATTTATCGAGTTATGCAAATTATCTTTAATGAATATTAACATATTTGTGAAAATAAGTTAATAAATATTTACTCCAAAAAGAACATCTTGTTGTGGGCGAAAGCCCACAAGACCCAAGCCCAAGCCCAAGCCCGAGCCCGAGCTCGGCGCGCACGCTCGTGTGTGTGGTTTTGCATAACAGCCCTTTCTCTCCTTCTCCATATTGTCCTCTTCTAAAGGCTAGTGAACCTTGTTGAGAGTGTGTCACTATATATACTAGTGGAAAATTCTTCCAACTTTCGATGTGGGACAAATGCTCATCTTGACATTTGTTGACTTTTTGTCTTGATTACATGTCCACTTTGACCAAAGATTTCTCATTCAAATCAACTTCGTTTTTGACAAATGAATACATTATCTTATAGTACTCATTACAAGGAATCCAAAGAATCCATAATCCGGTCATTTCGGTAACTGTGCTCACCGGAAATGTCGCCGGAAAACTGGCATGACCCATTTGTCAAAAATGAGTTCCAACAATCTCCCACATGAATAGAAATTACTCTAAAACATATGCAGACTCTACTAACTCGTAAGACTATGCAGACACATTAGGACTTGACACTAGGACTTTTCGAGAGTATAGGCGAAAAATTAACTGTGTATGATATAGTAGCATATTTCAGCCTTGAACTATTCATTGTTGATATCTGTCGAGTTTACTTGGCCAGGAGGTGAACATGATGTCTTGAACCGCCCGGATTTTTATGTATAATTAGACAACAAAGACAACCCAGTCTCATCTTCTTGTAGAACTAAGTTCTCTATTATGTTCATTGTGGTCGTGAACTTGTTTGGTTGTCATGAGTGAACTTGGAGATATAGCCTTGTCTTCATCCTCCTAGAAACGGCCGCATTTCACACTCACTAGGTGATTTCTTTGAGCTCCTGACATATACACAAGTATCCTGTTATACTCTATATTATGAAAGCTACTCAAAATCATTAAAAGTATAAAACTTATCCTTTAATACTTACAAGGAGCACAATACATTGTTTTGGGATATGGGCACAGACGTTATGTCTTTCAGTGCTTTCATCAGACTCTGTTCGATTTGGTTGTCCCTTTGAACTTAGATCTTGGGATCTCCAATCACATAAGTAGGGTTTCCATCAAACATCCTCTTATTCATAGGCAATAAACCCATTCCCTTTGATGATTTCAAAAATTGATCTCTATTTAAACCTTTAGTGAACGGATCCGCAAGGTTGTCAACTGACTTGATGTAATCGACCGAGATTACACCTGTTGAGATCAAATGTCTAATGGTCTTATGTCACCTTCTGATGTGGCGAGACTTACCATTGTATAGGTTACTCAATGCCCGAGCTATTGCTGATTGACTATCACAATGCACTCGTAATGCTGGCACTGGTTTCTCCCACATGGGGATGTCTTTAAGGAAATTCCGTAGCCATTCTGCTTCCTCTGCTGCCTTGTCTAGCGCTATGAACTCAGATTCCATTGTGGATCTTGCTAACAGAGTTTGTTTGGAAGAATTCCAAGATACTGCTGCACCTCCTAGAGTAAAGACGTATCCACTTGTGGATTTTGAATTCTTTGAGTCTGATATCCAGTTTGCATCACTGTATCCTTCCAAAGATGCGGGTTCTTTACCGTAGTGCAACCCATAACTCTTGGAGTATCGCAATTAATTTAATACCCTTGTTATGGCTTTCCAGTGTGTATGACCTGGATTACTTGTGTAACGACTTAACACGTTGACAGCATGCGCAAGGTATGGTCGTGTACAATTGGTTAGGTACACTAGACTGCCAATGACCCTTGCATATTCCACTTGTGAAACAGCTTCACCGGAGTTCTTTGTCAAGTGTAGTTGCGAATCCACGGGAGTCTTCGCAGTTCCATTTGAGTAGGCCTTGAACCTCTCAAGAATCTTTTCAGCATAATGACCTTGAGACAAAGTGATGCCTTCAGAGGTGCGTGTAATCTTTATGCCAAGGATAACATCCGCAAGACCCATGTCTTTCATGTCAAACTGACCACTAAGACCCATGTCTTGGTTTGTTGGATGATATCATTGTTACTTCCCATGATGAGCATGTCATCAACGTATAAACACAGCAAGATATACCCGTGAGGAGTACTTTTGATGTAGATGCACTTATCACACTCATTTATGCTGAAACCATTTGACATCATTACATTGTCAAACTTTTCATGCCATTGCTTTGGAGCTTATTTCAGACCATACAATGACTTCACAAGTCTACAGACTTTGTGTTCTTGACCCGGGACCACAAATCCTTCGGGTTGCTTCATGTAAATCTCCTCTTCTAGATCATTGTTTAGAAAGGCCGTTTTTACATCCATCTGATGGATTTCGAGTCCTCTTAGGGCTGCAACTCCTATCAGAATTCTTATTGAAGTTATTCTCGTTACTGGAGAATAGGTATCGAAGAAATCTAGACCTTCTTTTTGTCTGAATCCTTGAACCACAAGTCTGGCCTTATACTTATCAATTGAACCATCAGTTTTCAACTTGGTTTTGAATATCCATCTACACCCTAGCGCTTTGAAACCTTGAGGTAAATCAGTGATCTCATAAGTATGATTCTGCATTATAGAATCAATTTCACTATTAACTGCTTCTTTCCAGAAAGATGCATCAGGTGTAGACATGGCTTCTGTGTATGATCTCGGCTTATTCTCTGTGAGAAATACCATTATGAAATCATCACCAAAAGATTTTTCCTTCTGTGCTCTCTTGGTACATCTACGTTCATCTTCTTCATCTTCTGCTTCATCAACTGAAATTCCAGAAGTGCTTTCCTCATTTACAGAGATGCTAGTGTCTCTTTCATCATGAGTGCGTTTCTTACTTTGTTTCTCTTTGCATGGAAAGATGTTTTCAAAGAAAGACACATTCCTAGATTCCATTATCGTGTTGACATGAATGTCTGGTACATCTGACTTATGTACTAGGAATCGATAAGCACTACTATTATGTGCATATCCGATGAAGATGCAATCAACCGTTTTAGGCCCAATTGTCAGCTTCTTAGGAGGTGGCACAGCGACTTTTGCTAAACACCCCCACACTTTGAGGTATTTGTATGAAGGTACAGTTCCTTTCCAAAGTTCATATGGCTTTTAGCCAGTAATCTTGTGTGGAATTTTGTTGAGGATGTAGTTTGTGGTGAGCAGCGCTTCCCCCCACATATTCTGGGGTGTCCCAGATTCCTGCAACATTGCATTCATCATCTCTTTCAGAGTGTGATTCTTTCTCTCTGCAACTCCGTTAGATTCTGGTGAGTAGGGATCGGTTGTTTGATGTATGATGCCTTTTTCTTGACAGAAAGCGTTGAAAGGTCCATCATATTCGCCTCCTCTATCACTTCTAACCATCTTAATGGGTTTTCCCAGTTGGTTTTCAACTTCGAGCTTGTACTCTTTGAATTTGTCCAAGACTTCGTCTTTACTTCGCAGTAAGTAGACGTAACAGTATCTTGTGCAATCATCAATGAAAGTCACGAAGTACTTCTTGCCACCTCTTGTTTGTATATACTTTAAATCGCACAAATCAGTGTGGATTAAGCCAAGAGGTTCGGTTGTTCTTTCAACATGAGGAGATGGCGTTTTTGTGAGTTTTGATTGTACACAAACTTCACACTTGTCTTTGCTAATTTTGCATTTGGGGATTAAGTTCGAATTCATCAGCCTTTGTACAGACTTATAATTCACATGTCCTAATCTTTCATGCCAAATATTAGAAGACTCAACCAAATAAGCAATTGGTTTCTTATTCTTATCATTTTTGGAAACAAGTACATCATTTTTATTGAGGATGGTCATTACACACATTTTGACCAATCCTTCCTTAACAAATCCTTTTCCAATGAAAACACCATTCTTCCTAAGAATCAGCTGGTCAGATTCGAAATTGATTGCAAATCCGTGCTTGCTCAGCAGCGTGCCAGAGATCAGATTCTTCCTCATGTCTGGAACATGCTTCACGTTTGAGAGCGTGATCTCCATTCCTGATGTCATCTTCAGCACCACCTTTCCGGTACCTTCAATCATGGAGTGGTACACGTTTCCCATCAACAAATGTTCATCAGTTTTGCACTTTTGATAGGTGTTGAACATATCTCTATCAATGCAGATGTGTGTGGTAGCGCCAGTATCGTACCACCATGCCCTTGGGTTTTCTTTAACCATGTTAGCTTCTGTTACAACTGCACACAGATCAGCTTGAGTTAGGTTGGCTTGGTTAACACCCTTGGCCTTACTGCGACAGTCTGTAGCACGATGTCCCATCTTGCTGGAGTGGTTACACTTCCCAGAGAACTTCTTATTAGGAGCGTGAGCTTGCTTCTTGAAGTTTGAGGGGGCTTGATTTGCAACTTTGTGAATCGCAGCCTTTCGAGAAAAGCCCTTTCATTTCCCCTTTTTCTTAAACTCAGCCACATATGCGTCATGTGTCTGAGGTGGTTCAGCCTTGTCACGTTTTTGTGACTCATTCTGAAGCCTGGTAATCAAGTTAGCCAACAACAGAGGCTTCTGCTTGTAGCTGAGGTAGCTCTTGAAACCGTCCCAGCCTGGGGGCAGCACCTCCATGAAGCAGTTAACCGTGAAGGTCTCACACAGCTTCATGCATTCATCTGATATTTGCTGGAATATCGTTTGTAGCTCATGCACTTAATCCATAAGAGGCCTTGAGTCTACCATCCTGAAGTTAAGGAGTTTTGCAGTTGCAAATTTTCCAGAACTCACGTTGAAGGTCTTGTATTTGTTTTCGAGAGCAATCCAGACATCTCTGGAAGTCTCATAACCTTCACTGTACAGGCCGTACAGCTGATCTGCAAGGTTATTTAAGATGCAACCTTTGCACAGGAAGTCCGCATGGATCCACGCTTGGACAGTAGCAAGCATGTGCGGATCTGTATTCTCAGCAGGAAGCACTGGTTTAGTCTCAGTGATATACTTTGCCAGGTGCAACGTGGACAGAAAGAAGTGCATCCGCTTCTGCCATTGCTTGAAGTTTGTTCCATCGAACTTTTCAGGATGAAGTCCAGCGGTTGGAATCGATGGAACCGCGTGTGGTAGACCATTCACTTGTGGAAGAGTCGGCTCACTTGTATTCTTCGGAAGTCCAATGTCAGTAGACATTCTGAATCTAATCACAGAAAGCGAACTAGGTTAGTTTTTGAGATCTCAATCCAGAAAAGCGATTAAAATGTTTAATTCTCTATTAATTTGTTCACAGAAATCGCCTAAAAGCGTTCTAAAACCCTAATAGTCGTTCCCAAAAATCACCTAAAGGTGTTCTTAAACGCTATGTTTCAGATCTATAAGATAGTTTATAGACAAGCGTTTCGCGATCCTGCCTAGGGCTGATGTGGAAATCGTTTTGTGTCTTGATGAGGATATCAGCACAAAACCGGACCTAACCAAACCTCAAATCATAGAAGTCCCAACCGGAGCCATTACAAGGGAAAGAGCTAGAGTTCTACAACATAAGTACAACCAAGCCATCATGTTAGCTGCCCATCAAGCTGATGACCAAGAACTTCAAGAACATATTAAAGCTATCCACGGCCCATTCGGAGTTAAAGAAGTTCAAAAGCATGGCCCTTATTCTACAAAGCAAACGACTACAATCTCTTTGTTGTTTCAAACCAAGCCCAAGACCCATAAGAGACTCATCACAACGGTCAAAGAGATTAAAGAGGCAAATCATTCAAGACCTAAACCATGCCAATAAACAAGGTAAGTGTTTATTATCATCATCACATTTTAAACTAATGATTTCGCCCTTTTTTGCAGCTTAATTAGTCGTTAATTTACATTAGTATTCAATGTAATTTTCTTATGCATTTATGTATTTTTATTTTCTTTCTTTTATTACTTTTTGGCTGAAGAACCAGTTTATAAGGTTCCATATGCAGCTTGTAATTTCTTTAACTTTTGATTATCAATAAAATACCGAATTTCTTCAAGAATTGTTCTTAAGTTTTTGCTCTTGTTTTGTGAGACCAATACCTCCAAAATATTAAGAGTTTTCGTGTTGTATCAAGGGAATTGTCATAGCCCTTGTGGTACACTTCATTCCACCTCCGGTTCCATATCATCGTTCCCAACTCGATCCACCGGTCAGACCGTCCGAGCATCTCGACGTTACGGTCACATCTCATCCGTCCATTCACTCGTACCGTTCAGTCATTCGTCCCACCAAAGCACTTGGTACAACCCGTCTCGTCCCACGGTACCATCACTCGTACCGCGTGACTACATCTCTCGTACCGCGTGATCATCTCTCGTACCACGAGGCTATATCTCTCGTACCACGTATTCATCTCTCGTGCCACGTTCCACCGTTCATTAGCCTGAGTATCTCGGCTATAGAACAACCACCATCCGTCCACACTATCCACCTAAGGTTGTAAACCCCACGCTCGTACCGTAGTCCATACTAGCCCGAACCACACTCGTGCTTGTATCACTAGCCCGAACCACACTCGTGCTTGTATCATTTTGGTATCAGAGCTGAAGTTCCTTCAACCCCAGGTTGCATATATCCATTTTATCTCTTTTATTACATTTCATATTCGAGTTTTTCATATCATTTAAAAAAAAAAAAAAACATACATACATCCCCTTCTATCATTTGTTTCATCTCATAATCATATTGCTCTCATATCTAGTTTGCATTTCGTTAAAAAAAAAAGAGAAAAAAAAAATCCATAATCATTTGTTCATCACTGGTTATTATAATCAATCATCTGAATTAAATTTATTTAGTTTCAATCACGAAAAGTCAAAAAAAAATTAGTAGTCTAAGACGATCATTTGCATTCATTCTAGTTTCTATTTATAGAACCATCCTTACCAATCTTCCATTTGCGTATTAACTTATAGTATTACATTGTCTTTGGACCGAATCATATTAATTCAAAGACTTTAATCAATTCTATTGTTGTTTTAAGGTACTTGAACCAAAACGATATGGGAGAAGAAGCTAGTAATGCAAATGATCCAGTCAGCCAAATGATGAATATGATGAGGGAAGAGTTTCAAGCCTTTAGGCAAGAAGTGGGAGAACGGCTCACCCTAGTGGAGCAAACCCCACGAACCCCCTTACGACCAGTGAAGAACGTTGGAGGATTTGGCAACACCAACATTCAGGGCAATCCTCGAAGGCACAATGGTATTCACATCAATGAGCCAGTGGATGGAGGACAAGGGTGTGACGATGATTCTCTTGAAGAAGACGATGACCCGCCTCCTAGAACAAACCGTGTACGCTGGAGGCGAGTGCAAAGAGAGGAGTACGAAGAGGACGAGCCATACGACCCTCACCCGAGACAAAACCAAGGGAACATCACTAACCGCGCCTAACTTTACCGGTAAAGTTGATCCCGAGGCTTATCTCGAATGGGAGAAGAGGATAGACCACATCTTCGACTACTACAACCATCCCGATCATAAGAGGATAGCCCTAGCCGTAGCTCAACTCACGGACAATGCCCTCATCTGGTGGGACAGAATAGTAGCGGATAGGAGGAGAAACCGCCAACGGTCCATTGATTCATGGGTGGATATGAAGGATCTTATGAGACAAAGGTATATCCATCCTCATTTCCATAGAGACTTACAGCGCAAGTTTCGTTCTCTTAAACAGGGAACTATGTCAGTGGAGGAATATTATGAAGAATTTGAGCGTCTAAGGAACCGCTTGGAGTTGCACGATGACGAAGAAGCCTTGATGGCTCAGTTTCTAGACGGTTTACAAGAGAGGATCAGCCGTAAAGTGGAGAGACAAGTATACTGTGACATCAAAGACCTCTTTCATCTATCCATTCAAGCTGAGCAACATATCAAACATAAGACGAGCAGTGCCAGAATCAAACCTCAAAGCTCTTGGAACTCAAACATCAACAAACCGATGGACAAAGGCAAAAGCATTGAGATAGACTCGCGGTACAAAGGGAAAGCTTTAGACAATGTCAAAGACAACCGAACAGAGCCAAGTAAGCCTTTAAATCCTCAACGTTCTAGAGACATAACATGTTTTAAGTGCAAAGGTAGAGGACATATGGCGAGAGAATGCCCCAACCAAAGAGTCATGCTCTTAACCGAAACTGGCGATTGTGAATCCCATAATGAGGCTGATATGGAGCAGAATGACGAGTTTGGTGACATTGAATACCCTGACTCTGGAGAACTACTAGTGATGAGGTGAGTACTGAGCACCATGGTCGAGCCAACCGAGATCATACAAAGAGAGAACATATTCCATACCCGTTGCACCATTAAAGGCAAGGTGTGTAATCTTATTATCGATGGTGGGTCTTGCACTAATGTAGCAAGCGCTCATATGGTTGATAAGCTTGGCCTTGAGAGAACTAAACGCCCACGGCCCTATAGGCTAAGGTGGCTCGATAATAAGGTAGAGCTTAAAGTTAGTGATCAAGTTGTCATACCATTCAGTGTTGGTAAATATAATGATCAAGTAACTTGTGATGTAGTTCCTATGCAAGCTGGTCATTTGTTGCTAGGTAGACCTTGGCAGTTTGATAAAGAAACTAAACATGATGGTAGGACTAATATGTATACTTTCATGCATGATAAAAGAAAAGTCAGTTTATCACCTCTCACGCCCTCTCAAGTTCATGATTTGCAAATGAAAATGGTTAAGGAGAAAGATATTGTTGCTAAACCAAACTTTCTTGTTCAATCTAGTCATGTTAGAAAGGCTTATGCATCAAAACACACTTTGCTACTTATGATCTTTAAGGAAGTTTTGAGCGCAGGATACAGCTTAGAAGAACTACCAATGGAAGTCAATAACGTGTTAGACAAGCTTAAAGACGTCTTCCCCGAGGATATGCCAGAAGGATTACCCCCTTTGAGAGGCATTGACCACCAAATAGACTTCATACCAGGAGCAGAGTTACCCAACAAGCCTGCCTATAGGATGAGTCCTGAAGAATCAAAAGAGTTGGAGAAACAAGTCAAGGAGTTACTAGACAAAGGCTATGTAAGGGAGAGCCTTAGCCCGTGTGCTGTACCGGTCTTATTGGTACCTAAGAAGGACGGCTCTTGGCATATGTGTGTGGATTGCCGAGCTATAAACAATATCACCATCAAATACCGCCATCACATACCAAGGTTAGATGATATGCTTGATGAATTAAGTATAGCTAACTTGTTTTCTAAGATTGATTTGAAGAGCAGATATCATCAAGTAAGAATGAAAGAAGGCGACGAATGGAAGACAGCCTTTAAAACTAAGCAAGGGCTTTATGAATGGATGGTCATGCCCTTTGGCTTAACCAATGCTCCTAGCACCTTCATGCGATTAATGAACCAGGTTCTTCGAGCTTACATAAGTAAATTTGTTGTTGTATATTTTGATGACATCTTAATATATAGCAAGTGTTTAGATGATCATGTATCACCTCTTGAGCTTGTATTAAAGACACTTCGCCAAGAAGGACTTTATGCAAACTTAAAGAAGTGTACATTTTGTACTAATAAGCTAGTTTTCCTAGGTTTTGTTGTAAACTCGCAGGGTTTACAGGTTGATGATGGGAAGATAAAGGCAATTAAAGAGTGGCCCACGCCAACGAGTATTAGCCAAGTGAGAAGCTTCCATGGCTTAGCTAGCTTTTACCGCCGGTTCGTGAAGGATTTTAGCAGTGTAGCAGCTCCCCTCACGGCTGTAATCAAGAAGAACATATAGTTTGCATGGGGAGAAGCTCAACAAAAGGCGTTTGAAGATCTTAAAGAGAGACTTACCAATGCACCAGTCTTAACTTTACCCGACTTTGAGAAGACGTTTGAGGTGGAATGTGATGCATCAGGAGTCGGCATTGGAGCAGTACTAATTCAGGGAGGCAAGCCAGTAGCCTTTTTCAGCGAGAAGCTAGGAGGTGCCACGCTAAAATACCCTACATATGACCGAGAGCTATACGCCTTAGTAAAAGCGCTGGAAACATGGCAACACTATTTGATGTCAAGGGAGTTCGTAGTGCATACTGATCACGAGATATTGAAGCACCTCAGAGGACAGACTCACCTAAAGAAGAGACACGCTCGTTGGATGGAGTATATAGAGACGTTTCCCTACATTATCAATAAAAAGGGAAAGGAGAACATTGTGGCTGACACTCTTTCTAGAAGATATGTGTTGATCTCGACCATGGAGGCTAAGCTGATGGGGTTCGAATATATCAAGGAGCTATACCATGAAGACATTGATCTAAAGGAGAGCTACAACGATTGCAAAAAGGGAGGACAAGGCAAATTCTACATCTACGAAGGCTTCCTATTCCAAGAGAAGAGGCTTTGCATTCCACATTGCTCTCTTAGGGATCTGATTGTTCCGGAAGCTCACGGTGGTGGACTCATGGGTCACTTTGGAGTAGATAAGACGTTAGTCATCGTCAAAGAATACTTTTACTGGCCGCACCTCAAGAAGAATGTAGAAGCTCATTGTGCTAGATGCGTGACATGCAAGAAAACCAAGTCTAAAGTACACCCTCATGGGCTATACTTACCCTTGCCCATCCCCACGACACCCTGGGTGGACATCTCCATGGATTTCGTACTTGGACTACCAAAGATTCGCAGCAAGGATTTTATATTCGTGGTGGTAGACCGTTTCTCAAAAATGGCACATTTTATACCTTGTGCCAAGGTAAATGACGCGTTTCAAACGGCTGACTTGTTTTTCAAGGAGATAGTAAGGCTACATTGGGTACCGAGGACAATTGTATCAGATAGAGATAGCAAGTTTCTCAGCCACTTCTGGAGAACCTTGTGGAAGAAGCTAGGGACAAAGCTCTTATTCTCTACAACATGTCACCCCCAAACGGACGGACAAACAGAGGTAGTCAACCGGACCTTATCAGCTTTGTTAAGAGCTACTATTGAGAGAAACATGAAGAATTGGCTTGAGTGTATACCATTCATAGAGTTCGCTTACAACCGGGCACAACATTCAGCCACCAAGATGTCCCCTTTTGAGATAATCTATGGATTCAATCCTACCACGCCTCTAGACTTAACACCATTACCACCAGCCGAAGCAGTAAGCCTAGTAGGAGAGGAGAAAGCAGCGTTTATCAAGATATTGCATCAGAAGGCTAAAGAAAACTTGGAAAAGAGGACAGAGCAGTATACAAGGCACGCCAACAAGGGACGAAAAGAAGTTGTGTTTACACCAGGAGAATGGGTTTGGCTACACATGAGACAAGAAAGGTTTCCAAACCAACGGAGTTCAAAGTTAAAACCAAGAGGAGATGGCCCATTCAAGATCCTTGAAAAGATCAATGACAATGCCTACCGCCTTGAACTTCCAGGTGAGTTTAATGTATCTTCTACTTTTAACGTGTCTGATCTAGCTCCATTCCTTGCAGATGATCCTGTTTTGAGGTCAAAACCTATTCAAGAGGGAGGGAATGATGAGGATATCAGCACAGAACCGGACCTAACCGAACCTCAAATCATAGAAGTCCCAACCGGAGCCATTACAAGGGAAAGAGCTAGAGTTCTACAACATAAGTACAACCAAGCCATCATGTTAGCTGCCCATCAAGCTGATGACCAAGAACTTCAAGAACATATTAAAGCTATCCACGGCCCATTCGGAGTTAAAGAAGTTCAAGAAGCATGGCCCTTATTCTACAAAGCAAACGACTACAATCTCTTTGTTGTTTCAAACCAAGCCCAAGACCCATAAGAGACTCATCACAACGGTCAAAGAGATTAAAGAGGCAAATCACTCAAGACCTAAACCATGCCAATAAACAAGGTAAGTGTTTATTATCATCATCACATTTTAAACTAATGATTTCGCCCTCTTTTGCAGCTTAATTAGTCGTTAATTTACATTAGTATCCAATGTAATTTTCTTATGCATTTATGTATATTTATTTTCTTTTTTTTTTATTGCTTTTTGGCTGAAGAACCAGTTTATAAGGTTCCATATGCAGCTTGTAATTTCTTTAACTTTTGAATATCAATAAAATACCGAATTTCGTCAAGAATTGTTCTTAAGTTTTGCTCTTGTTTTGTGGGACCAGTACCTCCAAAATATTAAGAGTTTCCGTGTTGTATCAAGGGAATTGTCATAGCCCTTGTGGTACACTTCATTCCACCTCCGGTTTCATATCATCGTTCCATACTCGATCCACCGGTCAGACCGTCCGAGCATCTCGACGTTACGGCCACATCTCATCCGTCCATTCACTCGTACCATTCAGTCATTCGTTCTACCAAAGCTTTGGGTACGACCCATCTCTTCCCACGGTACCATCACTCGTACCGCATGACTACATCTCCCGTACCGCGTGATCATCTCTCGTACCACGAGGCTATATCTCTTGTACCACGTATTCATCTCTCGTGCCACGTTCCACCGTTCATTAGCCTGAGTATCTCGGCTATAGAACAACCACTGTCCGTCCACACTATCCACCTAAGGTTGTAAACCCCACGCTCATACCAGAGTCCATACTATCCCGAACCACACTCGTGCTTGTATCACTAGCCCGAACCACACTCGTGCTTGTATCATGTCTTTATGATAATCGTCTGTTTTTAAGATCAAACGTTCTATGGTTGGCTATAAGACAATCGCAGAAGTGTTGTAGATCGATCAGAAAACGTTTTAAAATCATTTTATGAAATCATTTTTGAAGTATTGTTCGCAATATTCAATCCGATTCAAGCGATTAGCAGGAAACGGATATAAAGAATTAAGATTGTAGGACCGCGAAAATCCAGATTGAAAATCACGAATATAAAAACGATTTAAATCAATAATAAACGATAATAAAATATAAACGCTTTAATAAAACCTTTAAGGGAAGACGATACACGGAGTCGAGATGTGATCTCTTTCCTTAATTCTTTAAATCTCCCGCAGTGTGGCGGTTTGATGAGATTCAGAATCCCAGGATACAACCGTGTTGAGACTAAAGTCGCAGCACCCGACTATAGAATCTGCGAACTGAATATTCTACGCTATACTCTCGAGACTCACCTAAGACTGTAGAGACGAGAGGGATTTGCTGGATATTTGTGTTTTCGAAAGCTATAAGTTTTCGCTGATGAGGAATAATGAATGAGAGAGGCGAGTATATATAACAGATAGAAGGATTGGGGCGCAAGGGTTTGCCTTGGCCGCCACTCATAGATAAACGGAAATATTTCGAAAATATTCTATTCCTTGATCGCAAAGAATAATAGAAACGGAAATATTCCAGAAATCTTTTATTCCTTTTTGATAAGGATCTGGGCGAAACAGATATACTACAGAAATATTCTGTTATTAATTTTCGACCCAATCATAAAGATTTATCGAGTTATGCAAATTATCTTTAAGGAATATGAACATATTTGTGAAAATAAGTTAATAAATATTTACTCCAAAAAGAACATCTTGTTGTGGGCTTCACATTCACCAAGACCCAAGAACCAAACCCAAGCCCGAGCTCGGCACGGCGTGCGCGCGCGTGTGTGTGGTTTTACATAATAGCCATTTCTCTCCTTCTCCATAGTGTCCTCTTCTAAAGGCTAGTGAACCTTGTTGAGAGTGTGTCACTATATATACTAGTGAAAAATTCTTCCAACTTTCGATGTGGGACAAATGCTCATCTTGACATTTGTTGAATTTTTATCTTGATTACATGCCTACTTTGACCAAAGATTTCTCATTCAAATCAACTTCGTTTTTGACAAATGAATACATTATCTTATAGTATTCATTACAAGGAATCCAAAATTTCCATAATCCGTTCATTTCGGTAACTGTGCTCATCGGAAATATCGCCGGAAAACTGGTCTCAGCCATTTGTCAAAAATGAATTCCAACAAATGATTTTCTTGCTAAATTTTTGGTGTATTGTTTCGTATCCATAAGATTTCTATAGTTCTTTTTTTAAGGTTTATATGTTCAAATATTTAGATTTTGATTAAATATCTCACTGATATTGTGTACATATGCATATATAATATATGATTCATGTTAATTCGGATTTACTTTTGTTAGGATGCTACGATAATTTTGTAAAGATGCTTCTTGTTTCTCCACCAGATCTTCTACGAATTTTAGGTTATATCTTGATTCGGTTTATAAGATCTGTTTTATTTGCAGTCAACTATTTGATAATTTTTGTTTTTAAACATGTAAGATGGTGTGGAGTCTTCACATTATCACTGTTTTTATCTTTTGTATGTTTTATTCATGTTTTGATTTGAATAGTTTATCTAGATATATTCTAATTTGAATTTGATTCATAACTTTGTCATACTTTATTATTTAAATGAATTTTTTAGGTGTCATTCATGTGCTGTTCATATTGACTAAGTTATAACTAGTAGCTATGTATAAAAATCAGACTTTGTTACTTGTTATATTTTGAATGTAATGTTATTTGTGTAGTATTTTTCTTTGTTAGTTTTTAAACCAGACGCAGCCAAAGTATTAGTATTTGTAAATTTAAATAATATCTTTGATTTAGAAACTTGTATAACTTATTGTAACTTTGTATGTTTATTCAAAGTCAATACTAATATTTAGAAATCATGAATTTTCTGAAACTAAATTCAGACTAATTTTCTTCTTAGATTTTTTTTTATTATTTTACATATCTTTCGATGGTAATTTTATATTTTATTTTAATCATCTAATTTTTGCATGTTTTATATACATAAAATATATATATTATTTAATTAATCTCTTTTGTTATTGATTTTTCAAATAGGTAGCATATATATATATATATATATATATCAATTTAATCTCTTTTACATAAATATTTTTTCTTTCCTAAATTTATTTAATATTAATTTTAATTTTAATTATAATGCTATTTTAACATTCTATGACTGATTATTTTAAACTTTATGTGGAATTCTCTCAAAAGCTTATACCATCATATGCTTTTTTTTTTGTTAATTGTTTTTCTCTAGATTATCCTAAATATCAAGCTAATTTTACTTTATACGATTTTTTCTTTTGATAATTTACATCTATTGATATTGATTTTTATTTTATTTTAACACATAATTATTTTAAAAATATTGATTTCTTAAGTAGTTAGTTAGATATCAAGTAAATTTATTTCTAGGTGATTTTTTAAAACTTTTAGCATTTTATAAAACTTACTTATCGTTTGATTTTTTGTTAAATAATTTCTTTATATTGATTTCTTAAATAATTAGCTTAAATATTTATATTATTTTTGTTAGTTAAGTTTTTAGTATTACTTAAGATTTTTTATTCTCTTACTTATTTTGTTTATATTAATTTTATTAAATAAATAGCATAAATATCAAATTAATATTCTTTCTTTTTTGTTAATTTAACTTTTTCGATATGAATTTTCATTTTAATTGTATTGACATGTTGTAAGAAATAATTTATGTTTTGTTTTTCGTTAGTTAAACTTTTTTTATATTGGTTTCTTCAGTAATTAGCATAAAATATTATTTTTTGGTTATTTAAGCTTTTTGTATTATTATTTTTTAAAAATAGGCTAAATATTAAATTTTATATGACTTTTTATTTTGTTAATTTAATATGAATATTTTTTGTAGTATTGATAGTTTTAAAGAACAATACTACAAAAAATTAGAACTATTACTCATTTAAAATATATATGTTAATTTTTTTTCTAATTTAAGTTTTTTCGTTATTGATTTACATATTTGTTTTTGTTAGTTTAGCTTTTGTGACAATGAGTTTCCATTTTATTTTGACAAACGTTATAGATTTGGATATTTGACATAATTTTATTTTATCTGTTTGGTTAGTTGATTTTCTTATCTTAATTTTCCATTCTACTATGATAATTGTATATTTTATATGTTTTAATTTATTAAATTATTAATCATATTTAACATTTTTATGTTTAATAAAAAATGATGATGTAGACTAATCAGATTAAATTTTTACGTTGATGTGGACGCTCTTATTGGCATAAGATTAATTTTATAGCTTTATAAGAAAGATGATTTAGACTTATATATATTGCTAATTGGTGAATGAGCTATCTAAATAACGACGAGTGAAAATTGATTTACAATTTATGATCAACCGCAAGTGATATCAAGATATTAGATTCATATATGAACTATAATCTCTAACGACTCTTGAAATTTATTTCACAATTTTGGTATTTTGGAGACTTAAAAGGGATTGAAAACAAAAATTATAATATGATTTTCAAAGAAAATTGACATCCTAAATTCAATTATTTTGTACAATATTATATGTGATTAATGTCTTTTTCTAAGAAATGAAATTAAAATTTGGGGGATAAAATAGCAATATAAACATATATTTTACCAATAGATATATACCACTAAATTTTAAAGACTAGACCCCAGAAGTTGTATAATATTAAAGAGCCTAAATCAAATGCCTTGCCGTCAAGTTAAAGCAAAACCTACTTGGTATAGTTATTCCTTTGGGAAGTATTTCTGTCCCGTCGAGTAACAAAGCATAGTTTCTTCGGTTACCGGACGTACTCTTTTAGAGAAAAAAAAAAATTGATTTAGAGTGGTTTTTGTGAACTTTTTTGGAAGGAATAGTGCAGGCTCTTAGCATTCATACAAGTGGAGAGGATATAGTTACGAGGATACAAAGGAAAAAGCCCTAAACCCGTTTTCACTTTAAATGATCCCAAACACTCTTGCTCCTCCTTAACCGGTACAATCCGCATCTGGGTCCAACCGGGGAATTCCTACTTTGATGTGGAAGGGTATTTCCCAGATAAGGATTGTAGCATCATTAATTCAACCGGAAACGTCATTAATCAAGTAAATAGATGGATTGGGAGCAGAAATATATTATATATATAAGGTACGTAGTGACAAAAGCCAATGTGGATAAAGCTTTTGTTTTTGGAGTAATATCGGCTCTTGACTATATCTATGGTGAATCTACAAGCTGTTGATCACTTTAATATCTTCTTAGAGCATGTCCATTGGTAGAGACTCTTTTGGGGTTGTTAAATATTTTTTAATATAAATTTTGTTCCTTTTCATTTCTAAGAACCTTTGTATTTGATTTAAACTTTTTGCTCTTCCATTAGTTGAATTTCTAGTTGAGTTTCTTAAAAAAAATTAAAATAAAATTATTTTATTGTAAACAAAATAAAATTAATAAAAACTTAAATATATTACATATAAAGAAATTTAAAACATACAAGTTACATAAAAACATTTAAAATAGAGATTTGCAAATATTAAACGAAAAGAAACGCTTAGTTAAAATTTTAATTTGTGCCAAATCTTTGTCACATATGCTCCACCAAATCAGCTTGCAATTGTTGATGCATTATTTTATCGCGGACTCGATTTCGATTGGCCATAAAATTGCCGACATTTGTAGGCATATCGGTAGAGTACGTATAATCCACTGGTGCAGTTGTGTTATCTTCTCCTTGTTCGAAATCCGATACATTAAAATGAGTGTATCCATCTCGTTCGTCTTCAACTATCATATTGTGAAGTATGATACATGCTCTCATTATTTTTCCAATTTTTACCTTATCCCAAAAAAGAGCCGGGTTTTTGACAATCGCAAATCGAGCTTGCAAGACTCCAAAAGCACGCTCGACATCTTTTCGGACAGATTCTTGATTTGTAGCAAATAGCGAAGCTTTAGGATCTTGAGGAATTGGAATTGATTGGATGGATAAAAGTTGCCCATTTTGGATAAATACCATCTGTGAGATAGTAAGCCAAATGATATTCGCGTCCATTGACGAAGTAATTCACTGCTGGAGCTCGACCTTCTAAAACATCATCAAATACTGGTGAGCGATCAAGAACATTGAGATCGTTTAAAGTACCTGGAGCTCCAAAAAACGCGTGCCAAATCCAGAGATCGTGTGAAGCTACAGCCTCTAAAACAATTGTTGGTTTTCCAGATGCATGGGTATATTGCCCCTTCCAAGCGGTGGGGCAGTTCTTCCACTCCCAATGCATACAATCAATGCTCCCTATCATCCCGGGAAATCCGCGTGCTTCTCCAACATGGAGTAGCCGTTGAAGATCATTTGGTGTGGGTCTTCTTAGATACTCATCCACGAACAAAGATATTATTGCTTCCACAAAATTTTCCAAGCATAAGAGGGCAGTACTTTCACCGAGCCGGAGGTATTCGTCAACCTTATCAGCCGCACAACCATATGCCATAATGCGGATAGCTGCTGTACACTTTTGTAGTGCAGATAGACCAGCCCTTCCGGTAGCATCTCTTCTTTGTTGAAAGTATGGAACTTCAGTGGAGAGACGATCAACTATTTTCATGAACAAATCCTTGTTCATTCTGAAACGTCGTCGGAACAGATAAGCCGGATATGTTGGATCTTCAGAGAAATAATCGTTCCATAAGCGGTTGTGGCCTTCCTCACGTTTTCTTTCTATATAGTGTCTTTTTTTCTTTTCTTTTGTAGGTGGAGCATAACTATTGACCACATTATCAAATGCTTGTTCGTATGCTTGTTCGAATGGTCGATCGAATGCTTGCTCAAATGGATCATTAAAATTATTAGAAGAAGATGCCATTTGTTGCTATTTTCTTTTGCAGGATTTTTTTTTGTGTTTATAGAAGAAGAAGAAGTATATAGAGCGAAAGAAGAAACAGAGATGATATTTGTTTGTAAGAAGTAGATTGAAAAGTGATATATATATATAGCAAAAAGCTATGTGATAAGGAAAACAGTGTCGGTACAAAAAAACAAAGAAATAAAATAATAGAAAGCTACAAAACAAAAGAAAACGAAGGGAAAAAAATTCTACACTCTCACGGGTGTGAAAACTACATAATAGAAAGCTACAAAACAAAAGATTATATCACGGGTGTCTCCTTCATCCATCACGTTGACGTTTCCAAATTTCAGATGATCTCACGGGTGTCTCCTTTATCCATCACGGGTGTCTCCTTTATCCATTACGAACTCAACTAATCTGTTTCGAGACAAAAGCTTGTGTAATTTTGTGTTTCGTTTGGCTGGACAAAGTCTTCAATATTAATTCCATATTCATATCACATCTATCAATGAGTAAGCCAAAAATATAAAAGAAAGAATTAAATACTAACCATTTGATCATTTGGAGTTGGACCTTGTGATTCTGGGCCAGAGTCTTGCACAGAGCTCCAGGGCTTTTGATTGAAATGCAATGTCTCGGAGAACCTGTTTAAACAGGACTTGAAAGTTAGTTCAACATAATCGGTTTATCTATTACTATGTCAAAGCTCCAACAATGTGATTACAAAGCTAATAACTGACTTTAAAGAGACAACCGATTCAGAAACACTATTGACATTTATAATAATACATACCAAAGCTGCGATTAAACCACTAAAACCGATTTATTCATTTCACTTAAAAGGAGAGACTAGAAATACAAACAACACTTAAACTAACAAGCATTCATCACAAACGACATTTAAACTAACAAGCATTCATCACAAACAACACTTAAACTGAATCCGATCTAGTACAAGGAAGACTTAAACTAAAGCTCTGTGAATACAAAGTTCGCTAATTAGAAAGCATGTCAGTTATTAGCTTGTTCTTCAGAGCCACTTCCATCTCTGAAAGTGGTTCCTTTTTTGCAATGAGATTTTCAAGCAGTCCCACCATGGACAATCTTTGTTTAATAGCTAATTCCTTCTCCTTGATGATCCACATGCTCTGAAAGTCAAGCAGTCCCACCACGGATTCGCTTTCCACTGTACCTGACTTGCTCACCTTAGCTGCCTTCACACCCTGAGGACGAGCCATTGGTTGATCTGTTTGTGAGCTTTCAGATTGAACATCAACCTTCCTTTTTTTTGAACTTCCCTCACCTTTGCAAGTGGAAGAGTCACACCACTTCTGATCATTGCGAAGCTCTATCCATGCGTGCTCAAGGTTGAACTTTACTTTGTAATCATGGAAGAAGATTTCGTAAGCCACCTTCAGAACATCAGCGTCATTGTAGCCACTAGTTTTTTGCCTCTTTGCAGCCTCATAGCAGCCTACGAATTTGCAGACATAATCATTTATCTTGTGCCACCTTTGCTTACAGTGACTGGCCTCTCGCTTTTGAAAATCAGCAAGCTTAGGAGATGCGTTAAAATAAGCAGCAATACGTTTCCAAAACGCTGATGCTTTTTGCTCATTCCCTACAACAGCATCCTTGCTTGTGTTTAACCACGAGCTGCATAGCACAATATCTTCAGTTGGAGTCCATTTGCGTCTTTCTCTACGCCCCCCAGGTATCTCTTCAAGTTGCTCAGGATCCTCACTCGTTTGAGTATCAAACCGTGGGACTTGTGATGATCCAAGTCCCATAGAAGGGGAAAAACTTTCAGGGATTTGGGAATGTTGTTGGCTATTTAAAAGATCCATGAAATTAGCAGCGTTACTAAATGGATCCATAGAAGAGAAGTGGTGGTTTAACAATAAGAGAAGTGGTGGTTTAGCGATGAAGAGAAGTGGTGGTTTATAGCTTAATATATAGAAAAAGTTGTTAGTGTTTTTGGTAGTTTTAAGCATTCAATGGCACTTATGTATTTGCCTAATCTACAACTAACAAGCATTGATCACAATAGGCGATGTGACAAGCATTTATCACAATTTTAACTACTAAAACGAGTCCTAATATGGTCCTAATCTAACAAGCATTTATCGTAATTTCAATAACAAAACCAAACTAAAACCAGTCTCGTTCTGATCCTAATATGACAAGCATTTAACAATCATAATCTGAAAACATGTCCTTAACTAACAAGCATTTATAACACCACAACCATACTACCTAGTCTACAACTTTATTAGTACTAGTTCCTTATGGATCGAGATGAACATATTTGATTCTATAAACACCAAGATGATTTCATGTCAATTGTGAATTGTAAACTTCAGTGGTATCATATGTTGTAAAATCAGTACCGGGCACTCACCTTTCTTAGCAATCCAATAACTAGAGGAAGACGCTGATCACATAAGCTAGAGGTGTCCTCTTCTTCTAGATTAACCTACAAAAATAAACTAAATATTATGAACTAATTGATAAGTCATAGAATGATACAAGCTTAAATACATTCATATAACGCTTAACATGTCAATTGTCAACAAATAGCCAAGCACCAGAAACATGAAAGGATTGATTTTACACTAGAAACTGTGACATTTGCTATGAATAAACCAGATTAGTTGGTTGCGTTGGTAAGGTACTAGGCACAAGTAACATGAAATTCTTCTAAGTCTCACTTGGCTCAGAGAAATTAAAGCTTCTCCTAAGAGAAATTAAAGCTTCTCTTACTATTATTATAGAAGCATACTAATTAAATTTTCTTGCAAGAGTAAGATTTACAATTGAAGTAAGAACAACTAATTAGGGAGGATTATAGCAGGAAACAATGTTTATGCACTTGCCAAATATTACAACAGTTTCAATGGTCCAAACGAATTATCATTCTTCACGACTATACAATTGGAAGAGAAGATTCTCTGTTGCAAAATCCAGAGATAGTAAAACCGTGAAAGTATAAAAAGGCTACATTGAGGAAAGTAAAACAATGTGACAAAGGAACTAACAAATCACGGATTCAATAAGCACTGATCTCAAGTCTAGTAAGGTCACAGAATAAACTTACAGAAAACTGATTAGACATCATAGGTGATGGATCGCACATTCCAGGAGTAATTTGCCACTGCTTAAACTCACCCCTGAAGCCCCTAGATATGCTCCCACTTCTGCAATTACCAACAGCACTGATCAACACTAAGCTACGAAAATATCGCCAACAAAACCAAATACCAGAGACTATAAATGCTGCTATATACCCCATTCCTCCGAGTGGAACACCTTGGGATGCAGATGGTTTACAGTTCTCCCTAGTGAAATGATCGATAGGTGCTTTCTGCAGAAATCACAAGTTAAATCTCCACAACAAAGACCAAAACTTTGAATGTATATCAAGAGATTCTAGTGGTCCAAGGAGTTACCCTTCCATGTGAGGCCCCTTCTCTAACATAAGACCATAATCGTATCCCCAAGCGTACCTGTAGGAAACTCCAAGACAAATCACATTCTGAGGTTTTGGCATCAAATAAAGCACACAACTACAAAATGAAGGCAAAAACCATAACGAAAACGTCTTGGGAGTACCATTTTAATGGCTTCTCTAAACGTTATAGTGAACTCTTTTAAGATATTCACATGGCAGTTTAATCTCCTCCACCATGCGTGTGGTGGCGGAGCAGCACTATCGAAATCGAGCTACAAATTGATTGAAAATAAAAATATATAAAGTCAAGTTCCAAATTTTTGTGTTTTTCCAAATGGAAACGAATCTTATCTTAAAAATATTGACTTACTAATTGTAGAGTACTTCTGTTTATGAATTCCTCAGGCGGCCATGAATGCTTTCTCCGGTGAAACAAAGTTGCACCCACCATTTTCTGACTAAAAATTCTCGAAATTCTTACACTGATACGACCAAAAAGAAAATTGGGTCTAAGTAACGAATTCAAACACAAAATTAAGCATAATCTGCGTCTCGCTTCACTTTGAATAAAATCAAATTTACCTTGTTTTTTTTTTGTTTTACATGAAAGGTCAGGGAAGAAATTGCGCCAGAAGCAGCTCAAATTGAAATCAATCTCGGCCTTAATTGTTGCTGTCAAATTCAAGGATTACGGAATAATAATTCCAGATGACCAAACGCATCACCGTAAAGACGAATCGGAGAGTCGGGGAATCAGAAATCCAAACTGAAAAACAAACCAAAGCCCAGAACGATGATCAATCAGATCAAATCAAACAAACCGTGAATATCGAATCAGAAAAACCCGATCAGAATTAGAAAAGAAGAAGATAGAGAGGAAGTTGTCGAAATCATTCGGTGATTCTCTTGATTACCTTAATCCCTAATCCTGAATTGCTGACTGAGGAACTCGAGATCGAAGAGACATAGAAATGAAGGTGGGTTGATCTGAATCACTCTGAAAGAAAGAGTAGAGAGAGTAGATCGAATCTCTTTGTTCATATCGAAAGAAAGAGTAGAGAGAAAGATTTTTTTTTTCTTTTGTTGGTTTTTGTTAAAAAGAGTCCATTAAACCAGAGATTGACACGTTGTCGTCTTTAAACAATTCTGAAAATTGTCAATTAACAACCGTTTCTACTCTTTTCTAAATATTAATCATTTATTTTCTTTATTTTTTACTTTAACAAACCCTTAAAAACTCTTAAGAGACACCGTTGGACATGCTCTTAGCATTATTATTTGCTAGACTCAACTCGTCTTTATTGTTCTTTTTAAAGTTTGACTAGGTGATCTGTCTGCACCGCGTGCGGGTTTTAAAATATTTTATATATTATATATATGATTAATATATTGAATATGCTTTATTTATATATGACTAATTATATAATAATAATAATAATAATAATAATAATATTATATAAATATTTTATAATAAAAATAACAATGAATTAATGAAAATGTTACCGATTTCAATAGTAATTGAAGATAAAAAAAATAGTAATTCAGATTTTTAAAATACTTCATTAGATTAAAAGTGTAAATATGATAACTAAATAAACTGAAAACATTAAAATATATAATAATTCATTTAATTTTTATGGTTGGTCCGCACGCATATGCAAGTATAATTTTGTATATACATAATTAGTTGTACTATTTAAGTATTGATTAATTTCATATACATTTTGTAAGCGTTATGTTTTTATACATATACAGTTTCACTGTTTCACAACAGTCACACAAACATTTCATATCATTTTGTCTTTGGAAAACTTATTATGTAAGCGTTACATTTTTATACATATATAATTTTAGTATTTAACAACAATTACACAAACGTTTCATGTGATTTTGTATCTTTCAAAAATTTTTTGTTTTTTCTAGCGTTTAGAGTAACATATAGTTGTAAAAGTAAAAGTTATATTAAATAATAACTAAATTTTTATAATATGTTTTGAATATTATCTATATTATATTTCTTTTTCCTTTTGCACAATATAATCTTGTCAATATATATATTTTAAGTATACATTTTTCTTTGATCTATTACTAAGTAAACCAAAATGGGTTTTACCATCAGTACTTATCGTAAAAGCGGGTAGATGGTTAGTCCGCACATTCGTGTGTACCAACCACCTCACCGCTCGTAGGACATATAGAGATTTTTTTTAATAAAGACAAATTGACTAATAACTAAAATTACAATTAGACTGTAATTGAGGTTAAAAAAATATATGCATGATTAGTTTGCATGCGACTATGATTTTTGCATAATTAATATTTATATCTACACGCATATTTGTAAAAATAATCGAAAGTATGGCTTTTATATGTTAAAAGAAAATAGCAAAATATATGTTTTATAATATATATTTTTATAATGTATGATTGATTTTTATAAAAAATATGTTTATTTAGGTATGTAGGTATGAGTTATAGATAAGTGAATTGTAATATTTAGGTGTTTGTTAGTTTTTCTAATATTTTCCGCAAACGTTACGATTTTACACGATACAGTTTTTGGCGGTTAACAACAATTACAAAAACCGTTTCTATCGTTTTGTATTTAATCAAAATTTCTTATTTTTCAGCGGATTATGATATATGGTTTCTCAATAAAATTTATAATAAAAAAATATTATAAAATTTGAGAATTCCTATTTTATAAAATTCTTCGGTAGCTCTCCGCTCATCTTCGCGTCAAATTTTTTATAGCTTGCAATCGTTCGCTTCCACAAACTCTCTGTAACCGCTGCGTTTAAGCCAGCTATATCCTAAACTTATATGTGTATGGTTGCAGGTGTAAAATAATATATTTAATATTTAATTATTATATTGAAAAATAAGAGTTCTTCTGTTTTTAACTTTGATATATGTGTTAATCTTATATATAAAAGATCATAACATATACAAAACTTGCTTCGTGAAATAATGTTTTAAGACGTTGAAAAAAATATATGCATAAAAGAATTAATATAGGTGCAAGATAATATTTTTTTAATATTTTAAAAATAAAAACATAAAATCGATCGAAATTATTCTTTTTTTGTCTTCTTTGACTCATTTTTTTTTTAAAACTTTGAACAATATATTAAACATTAAGATAATCTCCAATGTTTTTTTCTATCTTTTCCTCCAAAATATAAGTGGACTTCTCTCCAACTTATTTCTATTTTAAAGAAAAAAGAAAGATTGTTACTTTTTCCTCCAATTATAGAAGAAAAAGTAACGATGTTACTTTTTTCTCTAAATTAGTAGATTTGAAATAAATGTGGGTTATAGATGTTTTACACAAAAGGCATAGCCTGAGATTTTTATAGAAAACCAAAGTTGTAAAGATTCATTTTTACTTTTACTCCTACTTCTTATTCATATATTTATTTATATTAAAGAACATTTATAATAAATATTTGTTATAATTAGTGAAATTATATTTTATAAAATTCTCCGGTAGCTCTCCGCTCATTTCTTTTTTCCAATATTGAGGAAGTGGTTTGATGAAGAAAATGAATTTCTTATGGTTAGTCTGCATACTTGTGTTCATACGTTCATTATAAAATTTTAGTCACACATGCGTTTATTATAAAATTTCTTATTTGTAATTTTTAAATGACTTCGTAAAACAAAGTTTGAGAGTGTTTCAGAAAGAAAAAAACTGTAGATATTTATTCTTATTTTTATTTCTTATTCATCTTTGCTTTTCTTATTTATAATTTATTTTTCATCCGGTGATATTGCGTTTTATTTCTGATCTCAAATTCTCGATCTACAATGAGACTGTATATGAGTATATCAAATTTTAATTTATTAAAAAAAAAAAGATAAGAGATAAAATGATATAATAATGTAAGCTCCGCAAATTTCAGCAAACAATAATATAAAAATATTAAGAAATTATATACAAATAATAATATATCATATTTCTAATATTATTAATATATAGCGTATATACTATCTTATTAGATATTTTATTATTATTTTGTATATAAAAATATAAAATATACATTAGTTGTAAAATTTTTGTAATCATAATTTATGCAGTCTATCATGAATATATATATATAAAAAAAAATTGAAATCATAATAATAATTATTTTCTGTTAATTTAGATTTATTATTTTCACTGTTATAATCTAATGTATTTATGTTATAATTTTATAATTTATTTAATTATAATTCAACCAATCAAAATATTTCGTTTATTTTAGGAAAATTTCCATGTCACATTTCCATGTCACAATTAATTTACACTAACTTTTGTTAAGGTGATTATACATCAGATTTTTTCATTAAACATGCTTCTCAAATAATAGCTAAGATGATTCGATATTGTTATGTAATAACAACTAAACAAGGTAATAACCCGCACCATGTGCGGGATGAAATAATTATTATTTATTTAAATTTAGTATAGTATTTGTGTATGTATTTAATTACATTTGACTCTTAAATAATAATTAAATATTATTATTTAAATAGTTTGTTACTTATCTACTATATCGAATGAATTTAAAAAGACACAATTTAAATATTTTTAATTTAAAAAATAATAATTATATCCATAAATTATCTCTTTATAAAAGAAAAGAATAATTATTGACTCCAAAACCTTTAATCAAAAAATATTATCTAAAATATAATAATAAAACATAATTGAATATATGATAAATACTAAGCAGTGAGTATAGTATATACATAATAAAGCAGAATATTAAATTTAAGATGTAATATGCTATGATTGATTATATAAAAAATAATATGACAAATAAAATTTATTATAATTAGCTTCTATAAAAATATTGATGTTTATCCATCTTATATATCATTAATGACTTATTATAAAAAAGTGTCACTATCGCTTCTATTTGAAATCTTTGAATATATATATATATATATATATATATATATATATATATCTAAATTAACAAAATAAATTTGAATTAATATATTACTTATATCTAAATTAGATTAGTGAATGCACCACAAATTAAAATACTTATATTATTAACATACATCAAACACAATAAATTTCATTTTCATTAAAATTATTAATAAATTCTCAATTAGCTCATAATTATATTATATTAAATATTAAATATTATTTATTGTATATTAAATTTTGGAAAAGTCTAAATTATGAGTTAATTGAGAATTTACTTTTGGAAAGAGTCAATTAAATCGAATTATAATTATTTACTTTTATTTATAATGACTATAATCAACTCAAATAACAATTAATGATCATAATGAACTCAAATTATAACGATTTATGTTTATTTATTAATAATTTGAGTAATTTATATTTAATTTTTAAAATTCAAATTATAATACATGTACAAAAAAATCTATATATTTTTATTATATGGATGACAAGATAATTTATTTATTTTCAAAATTAATTTTAAATGAAAATAATAGAAAATTAGATTTTTGGTAGAAAATGTAATTAAAGAAATAATTAATATGATATATTTTTGGTAAGAAAAAAAGGAAACAGAATATCTTAATAAATTAAATGATGATTTATAAAATGAAATATAACATATGTATGGACCTAAAATATATAATGACAAATCATGTAATTAGTCTAGTAACCTAAGTCTTTTTAAAACAATTAACTGAAAATGAATGTGGGGTTGACACATCAGCATAATGGCACCACTGTAAATACTTAAAAAATGAGGTTACTTTTTAAAAATACTTTTCAATTAATATATAAGAGATAACTATATAATTATTTAATATTCTACATAGGTATACAGGTTTGGTTTGTTGGGATATTTTGGTACGAATAGTTTGGTTAGTTGGATAGCTCAGTTTAAGAAAATTCTATTGAAAATAACCATAAAAATTATTGTTTGATGTCGATCGAAAATTTTCTACGAAAATAAGATTAAGGGGCATGTTGTATTGGTGATTTGGGATGATTTTGTGTTTTTGCAGATTTTGGTTTATTCAAATTGTGATTTAAAAAAAAAATTAAAAATCCTATCTTATTGGATCCAGTATTTGCTAAAATCATCTAAATTTAAGCTTATTGGAAAATAAAAATTATGATGGTGAATTTAATAAAAGTTAATTTGAAATGATTTAAGAGTCAATTTACTGTGAAAATTTAGTGGATAAAATACCATCTTATATGAGGGTATTTGAGAAAATCACAATTAATTTTAAAAAAAATTCTGTTTCAAATGTTTTTGATAAAGATTGAAATAAAACTTATTCCATGACTACATGAACTTCTCCAATGGCCGAACCATAAACAGCCTTAAAAATGATAGTAGAACAAACCAAATTAATTACATAAAAAGTAGTATCTGGAATGATTCTAGATCATCTGTTACTTTCCGATAACCAAATTGTAATATGATAGGAAAAGCCTCATCCTGACCTTAGCCTTATCACATAATTCTTGCAAAGCAGAATATGATAACTCAATTCGATTTATAGAAAGAATAAGAGTGAGTGGGTTTTAAGAGAGATCTTCATTAGATTAAAGTCGGAGTTCGAAAGATACATAATGGTTTAGGTCATCGGAATGAGAACGTCAATCTAAACTATGAATGAGGGAAAGCTCGGGAACTAAGAACAACAGATTGCTAGTTTGTCCTAGGTCTCTAAAGAGGATTTTCGGATGGCTTGAGAAGTTAAGGGCTTCTATATTTATACCCGATTATGTCGGTCTTCTAGGAATAACTTCGTCTATCTGAAATAGGAAAACTTCTTTGTCGATGAGGCCAATCTTCTGACTTTTCCGAATTTAGTCCGATAAATGCAGGATTTCCATTTATCTGGCCGACCTAAATATTCTTTAGAGTTTCCAAATTGGGCCGGTCTCAATTGATGTCGGGCTTTTAGAGAGGGTACGGATCCCACCTCAAACAGTAAGTCCCTCCCCTCATTTCGGCAAGTGAGGGTGCATTACTTGGTGAATTTTAAGAGAGTGACTCGGCATCAAATGGGGTCGGCCTCTGCACAAGTTTGAATTTAAAACATAATTTTACCTTAATTTTCAGATCGGCAATTTAACATTGATCAGATCGATAATTGGGCGCCAAAAGTTCCTGCCTTCGCAGGTTAGGTCTGCGCATGTAGAAGGTTTGACACGTGTCAAGTGATGGAGGGAAACGAAGAGGCCGATTAAATAAAATGAGAAGAAATGCGAACAGTCAGCGAAGTCATGATGACTCTCGATAACCGTCATCATATCAGTATAAATAAGAGGTGCTCGACCCATTTTCTTCACTTCTGCACTTAGCGAAAACTCTGTCAAAAGGCAGTCTGACATTGATCAGATCGATAATTGGACGTTAAAAGTTTCCGCCTTCGTAGTAGGTCTGCGCATGCATAACTAGGTTTGACATGTGTCAAGTGATGGAGGGAAACAAAGAGGCCGATTAAATAAAATGAGAAGAAATGCGAACAGTCGCCGAATTCATGATGACTCTCGATAACCGTCCTCATTTCAGTATAAATAAGAGGTGCTCGACCCATTTTCTTCACTTCTGCACTTAGCGAAAACTCTGTCAAAAGGTTTGTTCTCTTTCTCTCTTCTCTTTGTTCTTTATTTTTTGTTTTCCGATCAATCCTCCGCCGCGTTTCGTTCGATATCCACCGGGAAATTTCTCCGATCTGCCTTAAAGCCGCCGTAAAAATTCGATCAAGCATGACCAAAATTTTGAAGATTGGAGAGAGCCGGACTAATTTAAGGAAGAGCAGGTCGGATCAGAAAAAGGCTATTGAGATTGGCGTTCCCTTGGGAAGAATTTTTAGAGATGTCTCGAGCCGACGAGCTGGTCAGAGGCCGATCTAAAGGAAAAGGGATCGCTGTTAATCAGTCGTCATCAGATCGGTCCTCAGATGTGAGCGATCTGTCCGCGTTAGATCGGACCTCCAAGAGCAGGTCAGAAAGAAGAATCAGCAAGCAGCGGTTGATAGATTTTACGCCGATCAAGTCGGGGCTGTTCTTAGATCTGGAGAAACATCTTCGAGGGTGGAATATGAGATTCCTGAGTTACGTGATAAATCTGACGAGGGGGGAGGATCGAACGAGATGGATATCTAGGACGAACTGAATGTAGTCATTGTTGAAGACGAAGTCAACCAGTTTGGCATGATAGATATGGACCCTCATGTGAAGAAGCTCAAGATAAGAAAAGGGGAGAAGGTGATCAGACTGATCTGTGATAACGCCCTCAGAGTTATGCCGACCAAGTCAACCATGGAGTCGCTGGTTTCTCTGAAGGAGGAATGCGACATCGGCCATGAAGTGATATTCATGGTTCCAAGCCCATCATAACGGCCATGGAACGTGCCAAGGGGGTGGTTTTGCATCTACGAGTGCTTCTTCAGGGATTTCCACCTCTGGTTCCCTCTTCCAAGATTGCTGCTGGAGTTTGCTGACCACAAAGATATGCCGATCTCGCAGTTCACGCATGGTACAATACACCTGACCGTCAGCATGTTGGTGATGTCGATCAAACATGATATTCCGTTGAGCTGAGCAGCATTCGATGCATTGACAAACACCAGACGAACAAAGGCAAAATAGAGGAACCGGGGTTCGTATTACACGAGCATGAAGACGAGATTCAACATCGTCAGTGGTCATAAATCAAAGATTTCCGATTGGCGAGATCGGTATTTCTTCGTTCGGATAAACGAATTCTCCATCGCCGATCAGGACATCCCGATTCGAACGAAATAGGCGGAGGTCATGGATAGAGATATACCCGACCTAAAATATTTGTTGAATATATATATTTTATACTTTTCTGATTGGTCCTTCTTTGTTTTTGCAGGAAACAGGCACCTTTCCATTATTGACGACCCGCTTGGTATATACGAGATCTCTGAACGATTTGCAACAATTAGTGCAATTACGTGGCCAGATATCACATAGGAAAAGATCGAGAGAACAAAAGGTTAATTTCAAGTTCTTTCGTAAAGTTTATTATTTGAGCGCCAGGTCGATTAATCATTTCCCTTTGTATTATTTCAGCTGTCTTAAGACGACGCCTGAATCAACCTGAGAAAATAAAATCCCACTTGTTCAAGGATTTATCGGCTAACCGGGAATCTGCTTTCGGATCGCTGGGCGTTAGGGAACCCAACGCTGGTAGCGTCTTCAGAAGGACGTGAAGCGTCCAATGTATCAAAGGATTGTGCAGAAAAAGATTCGGCCAAGGCCAAGAAAGCAGCCGATAAGAAAACTAAAAGAGCAGCCGAAAAAAAGCCGCCAAGGAGGTGGAGAGGGCTTGGAAGAAAGAGGATGCGCAAGACATAGGGGTTGAGGAAAATGACGACAGCCGGGGAGGCGACACTGCTAATCTGAATAAGAGGGGCCCGGAGGAGCTGCCGGAGGAATCGCGAGGATCAAAGAGATCTTGCGTCGAGAGGGTGCTTCACCCGTTCGGGTTCTCGTACGAGTATCACAGAGATAGAACGATGGTGAACGACTCAGTGTCCTGCCTCGACTATTTCCTCCGACTGAGGGATAACCCAGCTATTTCTCCCATGGATCCTTATGGTCTATTTCGCAGCAAAGCGATTGCACGTTAAGCAATCGGTCAGGCCAAGGTAAAAATCTCGAACACTCCCTTTCTCCAGTCCTTGGTATACCAAAATGATTTTGAAGACGAATCTTGTTTCCATGTAGGCCCTTAGCACCGCACTGACTGTGATGTGCGAATACGATCAGGATGCTAATAAGTGTTTGATCGATCAGGCTGAGAGAGAGGCTGTCAAAGATGCTCTCGAAGCCGAAAAGAAAAGGAGTGCTGAGCTGGAAGCTACACTTCAGGCATCCGCAGAGGATCTCGCAAAGGCCAGTGCTGATAATGCTGAGAAGAACAAGCTTCTTGGCCGAGCTGCAAAACAGATCACGAAGGAAAGAGCTGCTGCGAAGAAAAAGCTCGAGGCCAAGCTGAAATCGGCTAAAGAAGAGAAGATTGCCACTGGTCAAGAAATGGCCAAGCGTGTAGCTGCTAAGGTGAACGGCCATTACGCCGGTTTGGTTGGGAAAGTAAAAGAGTCCCTTGCTCGCAAGGAAAAAAGCTGAAGAGTTAATCTCCACCGTGGCCCAATGGGTTGGCGCACAAAGGGCTCTAACTATCGTCAGAAAAACAGGGCTACGACTTCCCAGCCCTTATAAATGAAAACATGGCAAAGAAAATCACCGAGAGTAAGGCTGAGAAAGAAGCCTTTGAGGAAATTAGCTTCTCAGCCGGCGAGCTTGAAATACATGGGCCAGAGTTCTTCTTGGAGGTTACGAGCGAGCCCGGGCTGAAGGAGTCTGAGATGGCCAAGACTTCTGAACGGGGTGACTTGGAGGAAGGGCAAGAAGCTGTATAAGAGACAGGTCAAGACATTGATCAGACTAAGGGGCAGGATGCCGACCTCGAAAATGAAGGGGAAATTTGGCAGGAGAAGGGCCAAGAGGCTGAGGGATAAATCCCTTCTTTTTTGTACTAGTACTGGATTGTATTTCGTTTGCCGTTCTGACATTTTATCAATGAAATAAAGTATTTCTGGAAATTTTGAACATATCTGCAACGCGATATTGGATTTAATTTGTTTATGCGATTCATTTTTAAGTATATATAGAATATGCGAGTGAGATCAGCCCATATTTAATACTTAGAAATTTTCCTAAGTCGAATGCAAGATGCGACCAGGTCGGCTTAATAATTTTGCATAACTCAAACAGTGCGAAACAGGTCAGCTTAATAATAGGTTAAACTGAATTATGCAAGAAAGACTTGGCTTTTAGGTTGCCGAGCTAAAGTGGATCAGACTTTAGCTTTAGGCAAATCGAGCATCTGGCCAGGATGACGATGTGACATTCTGACTTCTAAATAAGTATGAATACAAACGTGCGAAAGTCCCGACTTAAGTTGTTTTTACCACTTATCTTCTAAGTGTGAATACTCGATGTGCGATCCAGGTCGGCGTCATTTCATCGATACCACTTAGAAGTATCCAAGTCGAATACGGATGCAAGACTTGGCTCGGCTTATAATCACGCATGACTCGGACATTGTGAAACAGGTCGGCTTAATAACAGGTTAAACTGAATTAAGCAAGAAAGACTTGGCTTTTAGGCTGCCGAGCTTAAGTGGATCAGACTTTAGCTTTAGGCGAATCGAGCATCTGGCCAGGATGACAATGTGAAATTCATGACAAAAGAGATAATAAAGTTTGATTTTTCATTGAATAATCGAGAGAAAGAGTTACAAGCCAAAAGATTTCAAAAAGGGTAAGTACCTGAAGTCCATCCACCCCCCCCCCCCCCCCCCAGTTTAGGAGGGGGAGCACTTGCACCATTCAAAGATAGGTTGCCTACGTACCCCTTTCAGGGATCAAACCGCTCCGTAGTTCATAGGAATTATTCTCCTTCTTTTTTTTTTACTTAAAGAGAACGCCGATCTAGTTGTAGTATCGCTTAAGGATTAAAGAGTTCCAGGCTCGAGGAATCAGTTTGCCGTTCATTGCTTCGAGTCGGTAGACACCGGGTTTGACTAAGTTGGTGATGATGTAAGGGCCCTCCCAGTTAGCTCCGATTTTTCCTGCGTTGTCTTCCCTGGTATTTTCGAAGACTTTCGGAAGGACAAGATCGCTTTTGTCGAAATGTCAATTCTGCACCTTCTTGTTGTAGTACCAAGCCGCCTGGTTCTGACAGTTCTGCATCCAGAGCAAGGCCTGATTTCGTTTTTCTTCAAATGTGTTGAGGTTATCTACCAGAATTGCAGCGTTCAAGGCGGGGTAATCTGGGAGCACTCTACGTCGTAAACTGCAGATGTTAATTTCTGCAGGAACCTTGGCTTCACAGCCGTAATCGAACGAGAAAGAAGTCTTTCCGGTTGCGGTACGAGGAATTGTGCGATGAGACCATAGCACACCGTCTAGTTCGTCGGCCAAGAAACCTTTTTTAGGCATTGAGACGCTTCTTGATGCCATCGAGAATAGTCTTAGTAGTGGCTTTGGCTTTGCCGTTGCCTTGCGGGTGATGAGGAGTAGATTTTTTGAGGTGGATTTTTCATTTGGCACATAAATCTTTGAACTTCTTCGATATGAAAACGGAGCCATTGTCGGTGACGATCTCGTAGGGGAGGCCATGGCGGCAGATAATGTATCTCCAGACGAAGTTTTGTACTTCGGTTGCGGTAATATCGGTAAACGCCTTGGCTTTATCCCATTTAGTGAAGTAATCGATTATTATGAGCACGTACGTACACTGGCAGGAAGAGATCATAGGTCCGATGATATCCATAGCCCAACGCATGAAAGCATACGCAGGGATCGCTGAAGTTAGAAATTCGGTGGGTTGATGGATCATCAAGGTGTATCGCTGGCAATACTCTTCATCATCGCTGGAAATTCGGTGATCACGAGTTTCTTCTCTTATTGCTTCTATTTATTCATTCATCATTTTCTCCATCATTGCAAACATAGCTTCCATGTAAAGCTTTTTGACACCGTGGCCACTTGACTCCTCTTCATGATCTGATCCCATCCATGCATAAGAAAATAATAATAACAACACTAGTAAAAATTTCTACAAAATCTTTTAAAACAACAGATCTAAAAGAAATCAAAGAAAATGAAGAGTCATGATGATCCAAGTGAAATAATGATGATGATGATAAATTAAAATACTAAAAGATGATAGAAATGAATACTCAACTTTCAAACTGTGCTCTGATGCCACATAATATGATCCTCCCAAAGAATCGACACTTCTCAAGTTGAGAGATGGATAGAGGTGGCTGTGAGGCCGTGATGATGGATGATGGTTTGAATGATTGATGGTTATCAGCGAAGCTTGCGAAAAGAGATTCAAGATAATGACTTAAACAACTATGGATGTACACACCAAAGAGTTTAAGGATTTTTCTTATACACACCAACAAGATGATCTTCTTTAGAAAGAGTTTTTTATTAAAAAGAAATATGATTTTCGTCAACAATACAAATGAGGTTATAAAGAAAAGAGAAAGAGAAGAAAAACATAAAAGAGGTAATTAAGACAAGTCTTGGAACATGCTCCAAGACTAGTCTCGAAAACTAGCAAAATAATTAAAACAGAGTTTGAATTCGAAAATAACTCTTGCACTCCCCTTTGGCAATGAAGATAATATAGTAGAATAGAACAGAATATACTAGGATAGAATACAATAGAATGTGGCCTGGTTATAATTAACAAAATGGACTATGATGAAGTGAAATACAAGCCTTATTAAAAACCTTCCTTTGGAAAACCCATTGGGACAAAACCAAAGGTAAAGAAAAAGGAGCACTTATGAATCACTTATCCATTTATTGAATCACTTAGCTTGTATGGAAACCAAGGACGTGTTGATCATGTCTTCATTGTGCTTTCTTTGTCTCCAAATGTGTTTAAGTAATCCCCCAATAGCTTGGTTGAATATCTTGGCTCTAGATCGAGTCATAGGTCCAATTGGCGTCACTAGAGCTTCTGCTACAAGCTCTTCCTCAACTACAAGCTCATCTGGTTCTTGCTTCATGTCCTTGCTGCTATCCATGATCATATCACTACCAGCCAACAATCACGTTCACAACAAAAGACATGCGCGGTCTACACACTCTACATAACAACCCGCTAGTCGTTGAGCTTCATATTCACGAAAGTGAAGTCGCAAAAAATCTTGATTGATACCGACAGTACGGTTAACATTATCTTCAAGGATACGCTAAACAAGATGGGACTCCGCGACAAGGACATTAAAGCAGCACCTAAGCCACTCAACGGGTTCGCCAGCGAATCTTTCTTAAGCACTGGCACAATATGATTGGCAGTTTACGTCGGCGGCATAACCAAGATTTTCAAATTCACGGTCATGGATAAGCCTGCAATATACAACGCCATTCTCGGCACACCTTTGATTTACGAGATGAAAGCTATCGTGTCAGCTTATCACCAATGCATGAAATTCGCCACTTCCACCAGCATCTTTTCACTTTGCAGAAACTAGCAAATGGCACGATCATGCTTCATCAACGAATGCAAAGTGCGACTCACTGCGGTGAAAACTCTTAGCGATATCAAGGAGTCACAATAGATTCAACAAGAATCTCACAACTTATATTTTTATTTTTGCACTAGAATAAAAAGCCAGCTCGGGTTCTGAATTACCACTCATCCAATAATTGTAAAGAACTAAGAATAACTTGATCTCTATCTGGGTACGTAGGCAGCCTCCGGATTCAGTTATAAATCTAATAATTTTTTTATTTCTCATATTTGGCAACTAGCTCGGCATACGAAGACCAAACGCTATGTAAATCTAAATAATTTGGTCTTTGCGAATGCATTCAATAGAATCAACATTCTAGTCAAATGTTTGAATTTAAACGCAAATAAACTCTGTGGCTGATCACCACTCTTTGATACCTTGGTTCAATTTAATTACTTCCAAAGTGGATAAGATGAAAGCCGAGCACAGTACTCGCACGACTCTTGATCATACACTTTTCAGACTGAAGTGAATCCTGAAAGCGAAGTATTTGATTTTGTTGTCGTTTGGTATAAGACGAATAAATATTCGCTTCCAACACCGGACTAAAAAGTACCACTGCATCGCAAATCAAAAAGGTTTACTTGCACAAAAAAATCAAGGACGCATCTCGCATTATTCACTTCGCATGAAAAGCAAACTAATTTCATTGAATATTTGGATAAAAACCTTCCCGGGCACTGTTAATATATAAAAGCCAATTGGCTTATATGAGCATAATAAAAGTTTTTATCTACTTCGGCTCATCTCTCGATGGCTCATTTGCTGGCCCCAAAGCATCTTCCTGCGCTTCCTTCAAAAGCATGGCAAGGGTAGATCTGCCAATGCACGGTATAATAAGTCAATAAACAGCTCGGGACCCTAAAAAAGAGGAGAAGAGAGGGAGGAATGCGAGGATAATTTAACCTGTTCGGCAGAGCAAGATCATCCTCGGTAATAACTATCTCATCGATGGCACTACCTTTGGCCTCCCACTCCGCTAGCAATGCCTCAAACGCTAGGACAGTTCCGGCTGGAACTGCCCATCCTTGAGCCTGCATTTCCTCTAGATACTCTTTCATAGTTCCATTAATCTCTATGCCAACCACGACAGCTTCAACATCCTCTCTTTGAGCTAGCGATGCCCGTATCCGTTCCATATGCGGCCTAAACCAGTCAAGAATACTGTGAAAAACCTTGCCGGTGACGTGCTGAGCCACCTTGTCACGAGAGTTATAAACCCTCTCCTCCGCGAGAAACTTTTGCGCATTTTCTTCGCTCTGTCTCTAGAGAAGCTCAACTCGTGCTCGGAGAGTAACTACTTCCTCCCGAAGATGGGATGATTCGGCTGCCTCGGTCTTGAAACTATTTATCTCGGCTTCAAGGTTTGAACACTTCATCTGCAGACCCTGAGCCCCACTCTCAACCTCTTCAAGCCTCTCAAACTCGGCAGCCGCGCTATCAAGCTTCATCTATTCGAGACAAAGATCATGATCAAACGGAGCTGGAAGTGATTAGGATTGTAACTGACATCCTCTTGCATTTTTGGTTTAAGCTCGGTAAAAGCATCCGGAATGGTACTCTCAAATTCACCCCTGTGACGGCTCTTATTCTCTGTCTCCTGGATTTCAGGATGCGAAGCGGCGGCCCTTCGAGGAAAAGGAATGTTGACAGAATATACCGCATCATCCGTTCTGACATCCCGAGGATTTGAGCTATTTCCAACCTCGGCTCGAGAATCAGTTTAATAACCTGATTCAGCTCGCGCTCTGCAGTCCTCTCAGCATTGGATTGCTTGATCCTCTTCAGTGTCGGGGCTCTGGTAAAACTAATTTCATCAATAAAAGATATTAGGAAAGAATATAACTCATTCAGATTATTACACGCGAACGCAATCATAATCAAGTCAATACCTTTTGGCCTCGTTTGGGTTCTCATCATCCCCCGAGATCTGCGTAGCTTCATCTGAATCCACCTGGATAGGCTCCAATGGAGGATCCGCCTTTGCTCTTTCAGAAAAAAAGCCTATGGGAATGGCAACCTCCACTGTTGGGGCCATGTTCCTCCTTTTAAGCCCCATCTTTTTAGATTGCGCTGCTTTATTAGAAGTTGAAGGCATGAAGAGACATAGCGATATACTACCACATCCCTAAGTGCAAAACACGACAATGCTTGTCAAAATCATCTAAGTACCTGCTCTAGGAGCTTTTGTTGTCTTCGCCTGCGACTTTAGAGCCTTCACTCTTCTTTCTGCAGGGCCTTTCTTCTCCTTTATAGGCCAGAGTCTTTGACTCAGTTCACGCAACTTCTTGACGTCTACGTCAAATCCGAAGGGCTCTTTCTCGAAGCTAATTTTTCCTAAAAAAGCAAAAGACAGCATTATTAATACCCCGACATCAGAGGATTGCATTCAAGGCCAAAAAAAAAACAGAACGAGCCCGAGTACCAAACTTAGGTTTCCAAGTCCTGAAAAGTTCAATATCATAATTCGCAATGGAAGCTTCATTGATCTTCACAAAAAAAGAAAAACTTATCCCACTCATGCACTTTGACTCTACGGATTTTTACCAACAATGCCGAACTTCAAAGTGGTATAGAAGTGGCGCCATGCCCCCGAGCTGCTCAACCTCCCGCTCTTTAGAACTGAAATCCTTTCGAAGATATCCTAGTTAAATGGAACTTCTGCTTCCCGAGCAACTGCCACCATGCAATTAAAATGCTGAATTGCCGCATGAAAAATGATAATCAGTTTCCATAAAATTTAATAATCAGTTTCCATAAATTTAAGGAAAAATGATATTTTCATATTGCAAAATATGAGAATTATCTCCAAAATTGAAAAGAAAAAAGAGTTCGCAGCAACCGACCTCCCAATCTTATAAATAGAAGGCATTGAATGACTCGAAGACCAACTGATACTTTCTAGAGAGCAGAAGAACAAGACCTAAAGTTCTAAACTTTTTAGTTTTCGCAGCCCTAAATACTTTCTTTCACTTCAGCAGGACCTCTAGGTCATGCCATCCTTGTAATCGCTTTGCCTTTGAGCTATCAATAAAGATATATTCTCCGAAACTCATAACTGTTAGACACTTAGACCTATAAGTGATTTTCTAGTTTAACACAATTTTATTTTTTTAAATGAATTTCCAGTTTCAAATATATAATTCTAAAATATTTTAAAATTTCTACTAATTAATTATTAAAATACCTTTAAATTTATTACAATAATTCTTCCAAAATATCTTAAATCAGGAAGAGAAACCCAAAACGGGATCTCAAATACAAAATACTATACCCACACACCTAAACTCAAACCGAATCAACACCCAAAGAATGACTCCACAGTACACCACAAAGACTAACTCCACACAAAAAGATTGTCACCTGCTAGTTCTCGCCACCGCTAGAATCAGCAACTGTCTATTCTTGCCACGGCCGGAACAGACAATAATGCCACATCCCGAAGAGTAATCTTCATCCCGAAGAGTAATCTTCATCAACTCATCCTACCACGCAGCACCCACAGTTGTTTCCGGCTTACTAATCAGCTGTTAATAAACTATGACTCAACATTGCTATTACCATAACCCAACACCCAAACATGACACACAACATCCCGAAGGATAATCACCTTTCCGAAGAACAATTTCCATCCCAAAGGATTCCCGCCACACAGAACGCCTGCAGTTATTTCCAGTTTATTAATTAATTGTTAATGAGCCATGACATAGTCATCACTTATTGCCATAATCCAACAAATAACAACGCAGTCGAACTAAATATGTTGGACAATAAAATTAAATCATCAACAAACACCAACCAGCAACCCCACATATTCATAACCACCCCGACATTTTTGTAACGACCCGGTTTTACAAACCAGGCCTGTTTGGAAAATTCAATCCTGAACTAAGACGGTTTAAGCCTAATTCCCATTTCTCGATATTTCTTTTTTCATTCGAGAAATAATTAATTCCTGGTTTAGATAAATATTATATTTTTAATGTGATATTAATGAACCGTTTCCTAAATGAATTGTGAATATTCTTATTCATAATTATCCTTTCCTTTTTCGTTGTTATCTTTACTTTTTACCCAAGTCTCCCATTGGGTATATATAGAGAGCTCTTCCCATTCTTTTTCTTCATTCTATACTTTCAGAGAACAGAGAAACCCTAGAACTCTCTTCTCTCTCTTTTCCGGCGTTGGAGTACTCTCTCTCCGCCGTTTCTCTCTCTCCTCTTTCTTTCTCTCTCATCGCCGCATCCTCTCTCTCCTCACCATGTCACGCCGTTCGTCTTCCCCGCCCTCTGGTGATCGTTCCAGCCGCTCCCCGGATGGAGCAGCCGAGAGTCCACTACCTTCGGGATGGACCTGTAGCCGCCCCTTCCAGCCGCCCTGCTCCGATGTTTCACGTTGATGAGGAGCCGGAGTCCTCCCGGAGTCACGCACCGCCGTAGCATCACCCCCGGAGATCGATTAACCCGGCGTGGTTAGCCGCTGTGGAGCACCTCGCCTCCTTCTCTTCTCCTTACCTCCCCTCGCCACCTCCTTCGCCACTAGGCCAAGGTGAGGATGAATCTGTGCTTGAATATTGTGAACTCTGCTTTCCTGAATGCATAGTTTGGGGTTAAACCAAGCATAACCTACTTTCTGCTTTAGAACTGAGTCCCAGCTAGGTCATATTAGGCTGATGTTTGTTTTGTGATCGCCTAGATGTGTTTAGGATTTTGAAACTGAAGTTGCAGGAGACTTAAAACGAACCTTTACTTGTGCTTGAAACACTTTGCTTGTTTGATTGCTGTTTGGATCTCTTCTGTGATTGTGTGATCGCCTAGAACTTGTAAAGATGATAGGAACTTGATACAGTATTGCGTGAAATCATAATTGAGACTATGTGTTGTGAAATGTCTGAGATGAGAGTTGAGATCATAAGGCAAGGGAGCCGTGGTCGATATACTTGAGTGGATGACTATTGTTTGGGGTCCGAGATGGATGGTTGAGATTTGCAATGCCTGGGCTGCAATCGATACACTGAAGTTGAGGATAGTTGCTGAGCCACGTGGGCAATATGCGAGGGGGTACTGAGGGACCTGACATCACATGGGGCTGTTCAAAAGGGTTCAGCGTATACTCATGTGGTATGGAAGTAATGGCTATACGTAGCGCTCTCATGGCATGGCCGACGGGCTAGTCGTGTAGCGACTCTAAATCTACGGAGGATGCAACCCAAGTGCCACAGTGTAAGTCATCATTGTGTGGTCCGGGTATTCGCAGTGGCGTTACCTGTGATGCTAGGTTATTGTGTGAAGTCTTTAGGACTTTCTATGGTGCTGTTTTAGGCTTGAACTTAGCGTTTGTTAAGTTGTGGTGCATTGATAGGATAGTGTAGATTCACTCTCCCGGGTAATCTAGATTACTCACCCCTCTGCGTTCCCCTATCTTCTCTCTCTCGATCCCCTCTAGCAGGTTAGGTGAGTCAGGATGCTCAGTATCGCAGGTGGTGTGGAATTGTTTGTTAAGCAAGTCGCCTTTGGTTTCTAGAACTTGTAAAGTGGATAATACGTTTGGCTTATAGCGCAGACGGTTATTTTGATATTGCCGGTTCGATTTATATGACTGGGATCGGATGTCACAATTTTTCTCCCCTTTAATATATGAAAAACCATATCACCCATAATATTATAATGATCCCGAAATCAAATTCATATTTTTAATTAACTACATGCTATTAACACTTAGTATAATACATCAATAATATTAATATATTTAGTAACAATAAAAACCAACCATATTATATATGTAGTACTCAACAGTCACACAACCCTTAGAAAACATATACAAACATATATATATATATATATATATATATATTTATATCTCTACACAATCAAAACTATTTGTTACGGTCAACTTCACTTCATACGATTACATTAACATGTATATACGCCGTGACATAACCCCAAGTTAACATATTTCTAACGCATCACATACGACCTTTATTACGAACACTAATCAGTTTTCCCGTTATGACTTCACCCAAGACACCACCACTACCCCATTAACAACCGTATAAACTACTTCATAACATAAGGTGAGATCAAATCACGGCTTTAATGTCCACAGCATAGGAAAGCGTATAAGAGAGTGATTTAGACCCGCCCTCACCTTAGCCTTGTAACTACGGAGCTGGACGTTTGGGTTGAGAAGATGACTTTCCGTTCAAGAAACTCCAAATTGTGCACTTAAACTTACGGTTTGGACTTGCGGCTGCAGATCTAGCTCTCCTGTGACAGTGGCTTTCTCTACAGTGACAAGTGACTCACGGTGGTGTTGGGTGGTGGCCGACTGTGTTCAACGGCGACGGCAGAGTAGATGACGGTCTTGGCTCCTCTTCCGATCTCTTTTTCTCTCATGGTCTCTCTCCCACTCACCTGATTTCTCTCTCTCTCTCTCTCTTTCGCTCTCTCTTCTCTCCTTCTTCTCTTGCAGTGGCTAGGTTTTCAGAAGGGTTCTGAGGGGGCCAAATCAGACTCTGATTTTATGTTACATCGAAAAGTAATCTCAGTCGCGTATACTAATGGGCGTCAAATGCTCCTCAATCTCCGTTTCCGGGGAATGGAAGATAGGGTGATCAGCTCTTACAATAATGAGCAGGAAAATGTTCATATGACTTTCACAAGCTTGATAACCAAAGATTCATTTCGACGTGAAGTATAGAGAGTGGAGAATTTGTCACATGTAGTAGCACTTATATTCAAAATCAAAATACTACTTTGGCCAACATATACATACAAAAAAAGGAACATAGAGAGAGAATTTGATACCCCAATCTCAGCTGCCTTGAAGTCTTCCTGAAGAACACATTGCAGAGCGGAAATGGCAGTCTACAAAAGTATGATAAACTCAAGTCATAATTAATAAGCTAAGTTTGTTTCAAAATTATGTAGCTTTGTAGCTGTAACACCCGTCTCTTGCTTTTTTTAGAAGACATGTTATTTATCAACTTAAACTTTTAAAGTCATATAACAACTTATTAAACCACGTTTAAATCGATTCAATTTAAAATCATCTTAAAACCGATAACAAAGAAAACCAACTATTGATACAAGGAGAACCGAACGTACCGAGGAGCATACCGGGCGAGGCAAGACAATACAATATGGACATGCCACTTGTATCGGGCTGGATAACTATTGTAATTTAATAAATAAATAATACTTAATAATAATAAATAAATAAAAATGTTTGTGATTCCGAAAAGTAGTACCACACCGATATAATTTTTCCGCCCTGCAAAAAAGAAGGATGAGTAATTGAGATTATTTAGTGAATGTGAGCCTTAGAACTCACACAATCCGTCATACACTTACGAATATATGCAAGTTCCAAGTTAAAACACATAAACAATCATCACGTCCTATTGATAGATCATTACAGTAAAGATCAAGTCCTAATGTACTACAATATCCCTGCATCCATTATGGCTCTAAGAATCATCTCATCCACCCATGCAGCACCCGGCTCGTCAACCAACCCTGAACTATAACTGCCCGCGCAAGGCCCGCCATCACAGCTCAACAAACAAAAGTATCACATAGTGAAGGCAAAAGGTTTTTCACTTGTGATTATAATCGCGGATACACCCGCCACATGCCTTACAACAATTTATTCTATCGTCTTACAAACAATATCTCTTTCTCGAATAATCATCAACACCCATTATTCATCACATCAATCAACCGTATTCATTTTTAAACAATCTTAACCAAATCTTGGTTCTTTTCAAATAAATTAAAACACTTATATATGTATATATTTTATATAATTATATATCACCTAAACATTATAAGAAAACATGTGATTTGCGACCAAAAATATTGTCGCAAGTACGTCGCAAATGGCCAATAGCATCGGATTTGCGGCGGCACCAAAAATGTCGCAGTAGCTTAGCCGTAAATCAAAAATTATAGCAAGCACGTCGCAAAATTTGTGACGTAGAGAAAACCCACGCGAGTTAGTCGTAAACTTTGCCACATAGTAGCTTCGTCGCAAACATTGCGAGAAGTCTTCGAAGACGCAAACACGATACAAATTAGGCTGCTCGCAAACCGCTCGTAAATTCCAGAACCAGAATGTCGTTGCAGTTTAAAATGTTTCACGTCGCAAAGGCGTCGTAGATTAAAATAATTAGTTGTCGCAATAATGTCACAGTTTAAAATGTGCAGCTGCCACAAACAAAAATATATGGTCGTCGCAGTTATGCCACAGTTTAAAATGTACAGATGTCGCTAATATGTCGCCCATTAAAATAATGGCCATCGCAATTGCGTCGCAGTTTAAAATGTATATTGATAATATAATTATAATTATAAAATTTTAATTTATTAAATATTTGATTTTTTTTATTTAAAGTATAATTATATAATTATAATATAAATTAAAAAGAAACTATGATTTAAAAATAAGTAGATTCATTACAAAACTAAAAATTTAATTAATTACAAAAAACTAAATTAAAATGAAAAACACATAGATGTCACAAATCTGTCTCAAGTGAGTCGCAATAGTATCTTTTGTCGCAGGTTTTCGTCGCTAGTTCGTCGCAAATTTTCTGAAAGTCTATAAATAGCCTTCGTGAGTTAGTGAAGAATCACAACTTAAAGAAAGAAAGAAAGAAAGAAAGAAAGAGGGAAATAAAGGAGAATGTTAAAAGAAAAGATCTAATATTTAGATTTGAAAAGATAAGAGAGAAAAAGAATAGTGAAAAAAGATTTTGAGAGAAGATATTGAGAGAATATCTTCAGAACATAGTATATATGCGTTACGATCATGGATGTACAATCACCGAGATCTGGAGAACGGCCAGGTGACGATGTCCATGTAGAAAGTGCAAGAATTGGCCAAATTGATATCTCCATTATTTATATCATTTTAGCTTGTATTCATCACTAGTTTTAGTCCCAAGCATGCATATTTTGCTTCTTCTTGTCCTATTTGCATACATTTAGTTAGTGTAGTTTTAGGAGTTGCATTGCATTTGGAGTTTTTTTCAGGTACTAGAAGGAGTGTGGAGACCATGTAGTGCAATTGATGTGAGCTGGGAATAAAGCAAGAAGCAGGACAAAGGCAGATAGGCCAATATCATTGACAATATCGACATCTGATAGGTCTCAAGTTTTACCCAAATAAAACTACTGCAAAAGCACAGCAAAGCAGTCGTAGTATAAGGGGTATCGAATCCCAAAGGAGTATGTAAACTACACTAGCGATTTCAGATTCAGATTAAACTAAGCAATAAATAGCGTATGTAATGCGAAATAACAATATAAAAGATAACAGGCGAAATTTGTTAGATCTAAGACTCAGAAAACTAAAAGCGCTAAGTCAGGACAATTCGCAGGTTGAATCCGAGAATGTAGAATGCATGAAATCAAGAATGAATAAGAACCGTCTTGAACATGAATCGCAAATATATAACTAATCAATTTTCATTGCAGAAGTTAACTATGTCTAAATCACAGAGTTTCAAATCTCTTTGCAAACCCTAACAATCTAAACATATAGTAATGATCAAGTTCAATTGTTCACAAAACTCCTAAGCCAAATCTCTTTGCACTAAATCATTTCGCTCATCTAATGCTAGATCAGGTTATCAATAATGCTCTCACATCTATTAAACAACCTATAATTTTTGGACTTCTAGATGATGTGTTTAAGAAATCGATTTTAAAGCAAGCAGAGATAAAGAACAAAAAGATAATCCTAACAGATATCAATTCTACAAACTCTTCATCAATCTTTGAAAAGCCCTAACTTAACTAGCAAATTACTCAGACATGTTCATGGAATCAGAAAGCATAGCTGAATAAAATTGCATTGAAAGAATTAAATAAAAGACAAAGGGGTTCGAAATCTTCTCCAAAAAGAGTACAAGATCTGTCTCCCCAAAAGCTCTCAATAAAATCCTCTCTCAAGCTCTTTGAATTCTCAAAATCTAAGATAAAAGCCAACAATGGCTGAAAACCTAATATATACAAGCTAAAACACGATTTGAGGCCTTTTTGCATATACTGGAAACTTCTGGGCCAAAACTGTGATTGATCCTCTATCTTTTAAAAACAAGGACACGACCCCTTCCTCTACGGGTGACGAGCGTCACCCAAGTCCAAATCTTCCTTCCGAGTTGCACACTTCGTGGCTTCATCTTGCAATGCTCCAAAAGGCTTCAATATCTCCAATTATGCTCCAGACATGCTATAACCTGCAAAGACTCTACTAGGACTCTAAAAAGACCAAAAAGACTCAATAAAAGGACTCTTATACCATGGTTAAAAACCATAAATACCATGATATATCAACTCTCCCAGACTTAGCTTTTGCTTGCTCTCAAGCAAACATCAGACAAAGATCAGGGTCGAGGTTTGAAAACAAGAAACAATCAGCTAAGCATCAGGAACACCACATTAGTTAACACGTTCGAATCCACATATCACAGAGCCAACACAAGATCAAATTTCAGTCTAATCATCACAAGCTTAGAAAATCTCTTAAATCCAGTCCTAATCCCTTCTAAAAATCCGAAATCTCTACTGTTAACTTCTTATTTTTATCGAAGTGTGATATCTCATCAAGGTTTTTTCCCTTCCTAAACAACTGAACAAATCAATCTCAACACAGCTCTCCTATTTTCTCTTCCCTTGATCTTTTCCTTTTGATATTTTCAAATTTTTTCAGCTCTTTTCTCAATTTTTTCTTACAGTCTAAGATATGGTGCTACTCAATACTTGTGTTCCTTGTGAGGAGACGGGTTCTTGAGTGTGTTCATTACTGTTGTTCCTTAAGAGGAGACAGGGTCATGAATGCACCATTCTTTTGACTTAAACTCTTAAAAACTGCATCAGGGAAGATTAAAGAGAGACTGCATCTAAACATACTTGTCAGTGTTGAAAGAGAGAATCAAGATCAATGAGAATCAAGCCCCAAGATAGGAAATTTGAAGTTCATTAAGGTGGAGGTAACAGCAAATTTCCCAGATTCTCTGAGAACCTAAACCTTCATTGCTAGACTGATCTACCTATGATTTTCAACTTAGTAAGACTTGTAATCAACTACTGTGGCAATGGTTCTTATAAGCATAGACGTTTTGTGGTTAGTTCCAAGAAAAACTTACAGTTTCAAAATTTCGACTCTATAAAAACAGGTTTTTGACTCAACTTTAAGACTCTAAAAACATGACACAAAGTACACAACGTCAGTAGCCACCTCCCCCAGACTTAAACAACACTGTCCCTAGTGTTATTAAGCCAAGAGTTGGTCAAAAAGAAGCATGAGAACCTGTAAAACCGTGTCAGAAAAGTGGTACCTCGCAAAAGGACAGGTGATGAGCATCACCCCTCAGTGGTGAGGATCGTCACCACGTCTGCGACTTCAGAATCATCAAGTTGGATGCTTAAACGTTGTGTCATCATGTGTACTACGAAGTCAGACTGTTGGAGCACTCAAAACACACATAAAAAACATCCAAACAAAGCATAATCCATGGTTGAACAAATTAACAAGACATTCTCAAAGAAAACTGAATAACCTGACTCTTTTTTGTGTTTTTTTATGTTAGAAAACAAAAATAGACTAGAGTATGACAGTTAGATAACTTACTAGTGGGTTGCCTTCCACCAAACGCTTGTTTAAAGTCATTAGCTCGACTTTGGTTGGCTGTTTAGACAGCTGATGCATCATTCAGATACACAATGTGTCCTGCTGGAATCTCGGCTTGCGCCCAATAATGTTTCACCCTCTGTTCATTGATAGTGAACTCCTCTCCTTTGGAGTTTATCAGGACAATGGCACCATGTGGTCGAGCCTCTTTGACAGTAGAAGGACTTGACCATCGAGAACGCAGTTTACCAGGAAAAAACTGTAAACGAGAGTTGTATAGGAGTACCTGGTCATTGGGCTCGAAATGTCTGGAGATGATCTTCTTATCATGATATGCATTTGTCCTCTCCTTGTATAACTTGGAGTTTTCATAGGCCAGATATCTGATATCATCCAGTTCATTGAGCTGAATCAAGCGCCTCTCTGCAGCAGGCTTCAGATCGAAGTTCAGCTTCTTGATGGCCTATTATGCTTTGAACTCTAGCTCCACTGGTAGATGGCACGCCTTGCCATAGAGTAGATGGAATTGTGTAGTCCCAAGTGGCGTTTTGTAGGCAGTCCTGTAAGCCCACAATGCATCATCGAGTTTTATTGACCAATCCTTCCTTGTCTTCCCAACTGTCTTCTCCAGAATCTGCTTGATTCATCTGTTGGAAACCTTAACTTTTCCACTGGTCTGGGGATGATAAGGCGTGGCCACTCTGTGCTGTACACCATACCTCTTCAGAAGCTTGTCAAAAACCATGTTAACAAAGTGAGAACCACCATCACTTAAAACAATTCGCGGGACACCAAATCTGGGGAAAATAATGGTCTTAAACAGCTTCAAAATCACTGCAGCATCATTAGTAGGAGTAGCCAACGCCTCTACCCACATAGATACATAGTCAACAGCAACCAGAATGTATCTATTCCCATAAGATGAGGGAAAAGGACCCATAAAGTCAATGCCCCAACAATCAAAGACTTCAACTTCAAGGATAAAGTTCTGTGGCATCTCATGTCTTCTGCTGATCTTTCCTCTTCTTTGACAAGTATCATGGCTTGTAATGAATGCCTGGGCGTCCCTGAACATAGTAGACCATCAAAAACCAGCTTGAAGAACCTTGGAGACAGTTTTGAATATGGCAAAGTGTCCAGCATACTTTGAGCCATGACAGTGAAACAATACATCTTGGACCTCTTCTTCTGATATACATCTCTTGTAAAACCCATCAGCATAATGTCTGTAAAGATATGGCTCATCCTAATAGAATCTCCTAAGTTCTCTCAAGAACTTCTTCTTAGCATAGCCCTTGAAATCATGTGGTTCATCCTCTGCAGCAAGATAATTGGCTATATCAGCATACCAGGGCCTCTTTGGATCATTCAAAACATAAACTTGCTCTTAAAAAGATGTTCCCAAGCTTGCACAAAATGTAGCCAGAGTCTGAGATTGAGCGTCACCAGTATTGGTGACGAACGTCACCATATTCATACAGAAAGTGGGTCGTGACTCTGCTTTGTTGGTGATGAGCATCACACCCCCCCCCCCCCCTGTCGCTCGTCACTGCCCTGCAGTTTTGTGAAAACTGTCAGGTTTTCAAGACTTTATTCCCGTAGTCTGGTTTCTACCAAGTAGACATTCTCTTCAGGCAAGAAATCATTTATTGGGACATTATCTTCAACCTGAATCCTGGATAGATGATCAGCAACTCCATTCTCAACTCCTTTCTTGTCTTTCCCTTCAATGTCAAATTCTTGAAGAAGCAGAATCCATCTCAACAACCTTGGCTTTGCATCCTTCTTCTACATCAGATACTTCAGTGCTGAATGGTCAGTATGGACCACGACCTTGGAGCCAACAAGATACTGCCTGAATTTCTCAAATGCAATGACACCAGCCAACAGTTCCTTCTCAGTTGTTGCATTCTTCTCCTGAGCATCATCCAATGTCCTACTGGTATATTAGATGGCGTGGAGCTTCTTGTCTTTCCGCTGTCCCAGCATTGCTCCAACTGCAAAATCGCTGGCATCACGCATCACTTCAAAAGGCAAGTCCCAATTTGGAGGCTGCAAAACAGAAGCTGTGACCAAAGCCTGTTTGATCTGTTCAAAAGCAGACTTGCATTCTTCTGTGAACTCAAACTTCACATCTTTGCAGAGGAGAGCAGTAAGAGGTCTTGCAGTCTTGCTGAAGTCCCTGATGAATCTTCTGTAGAACCTAGCGTGACCCAGAAAACTCCTTACTGCTTTGACTGAATCAGGTGCTTGCAGACTTTTCATCACTTCAATTTCCTCCCTATCCACCTCTATACCATCTCCTGAAACCCTGTGACCAAGAACAATGCCATCTTGTACCATAAAATGTCACTTCTCCCAGTTCAGAACCAAGTGCTTCTCTTCACATCTCTGCAGAACTGCATATAAGTTATCCAAACAGCTCTTGAAGGAAGACCCATAAACTGAGAAGTCATCCATGAAAACCTACATAAACCTCTCAATAATGTAAGTGAAGATCGACATCATGCATCTCTGGAAGGTTGCAGGAGCATTACACAGTCCAAAAGGTATTCTGCGATATGCAAAGGTGCCATAAGGACAGGTAAAAGTGGTCTTCTCCTGATCATTTTGATGGATGGGGATCTGAAAGAAGCCTGAATAGCCATCAAGGAAGCAGTAATACTTGTGATTCGCCAGCCTCTCAAGCATCTGATCGATGAAAGGTAGAGGGAACTGATCTTTCCTTGTGGCTGCATTGAACTTCCTGTAATCGATGCACATCCTGTGTCCTGTCACAGTTCTGGTTGGAATCAGCTCATCCTTGTCATTTTTCACCACTGTAACTCCTCCCTTCTTAGGGACCACGTGCACTGGACTGACCCAAGCACTGTCTGATATGGGATAGATGATTCCAGCTTGCAGCAGCTTCATGATCTCCTTCTTGACCACATCCTGCAGATTCGGATTCAGTCTCCTCTGGTGCTCCACTGATGATTTCGATTCATCCTCCAAATGTATCCTATGCATGCACAAGTCTGGAGAAATCCCTGAAATATCATCAAGAGAATAGCCAAGAGCTTTGCGAAATCTGCGCAGCTTACTCAGCAAAAGGGTGAGCTCTGCATTGTTCAATGAAGCATTAACAATAACAGGATAAGTGGAGTTTTCTCGAAGGAATGCATACCTTAGCCCTGCAGGGAGCTGTTTAAGCTTAATTTTTGGTGCTTTTGCTACACTCCAGTCACCCATTGCAGCAGCTTTCGCAGATGTGGTGACGAGCTCATCCTGTACAACCAGTTGCATCATATGTGTAGTAGCATCCATCATCTTTGTGTAGCCTGTAGCAGCTGCATCCAGATGCTCATACTCTGCTGTAGAAGTGGTCAACGCCCTCTCCAAGGGGTCTTCTGATCTCATCTCATGAAAGATCTGATCAGCAATGTTGGTAAGAACATCTACATAAAGAGTCTGTCCATCTATGGCTGGCCTCTTCATCAGCTTGTCCATTTCGAATTGCATTACCAAGTCACCAACATTCAGCTCTATTCTACCCTTCCTGACGTCAATAATAGCTCCTGCAGTAGCCAGGAAAGGTCAGCCAAGATTCAAAGGGTCTTTGGGTTCTTCTCCATACTCCAGAACCACAAAATCTGTAGGAATCATGCAATCTCCTACTTTGATAGGAACATCTTCTATCACACCTTCAGAAACTCTGACTGATCTATCAGTTAGGACAAGAGATATCCTTGTAGCCTTAAAATCGTTCGTCCTTAAGATCTTGGTAACATAATGAGGCATAAGGTTCACACTAGAACCAAGATCACCCAATGATCTCTCAAACCTGTCAGAAAAGATTGTGCAGTCTAAAACAAAGCTCCCAGGGTCTGAAAGCTTCTCTGACACTTTGTTCTGAATCACTGCACTGACCTGCTCAATGATCATCATTGCTCCAGACTCTAAGCTTAAGTTGTTGGTCACCATCCTCTTCACATACCTCATTATAACAGGAGTAATCCTCACATCATCAATCAATGGTATCTCTATGACCTACTTGTCCATGTTAGCATTGCATTTAGCATCTTCAAGCTCTTGTTTAGACTTCTTAAGATGCTTAGGATATGGTATCTTGGGTTTATAGACCGCCTCCTTAGCATTATTAGAAGTCTCAGTCGAAACTGCAGTTGGTCACAACGGGTGACGAGCGTCACTGGATTGGTGACGAGCTTCACTCGTTTTGGACAAGTCGTGAAAATATGCTCAAGCTGGGTGACGAGTGTTAACCCCCTGGTGACGGTCGTCACCAATTTGTGAAGAAGAATTGTCGGGGTCTTGCTCAGTGGGTGACGAGCGACACCCACCCTGGGTTACGAGCGTCACCCGTAGATTTTCAGCACAGATTTCATCATCTTCGTACTCTTCAAGTCCAACGAAATTTCTTGAGCTCAAATCCTTCTGCAACACTGGTTGCAGGTTCTTTCCACTCCTCAATGTGATGGCATTCACATGGTGTTTGGGGTTAGCATCAGTCCTTCCTGGAAGGAATCCCTCTTGCCTCTGAACTGTTTCTGCAGTTTGAGCAACTTGAACATCAAGCTTCTTCATGTGAGAGTTCAGACACTCAATTTTCCCATTCAAGTCCTGATACAGCGAATCCATCTTGCCATTGAAGTTTACTGTCAGCTTCTGCTGTCCTTCTAGGATCTGTTCCAGCATAGCTTCCATTTTGTTCTCTTGTGGAGGTGCAGATTAGTAGGAAGAAGAACCATAGTTCCTGTTGAAGTTGCTGCTGTTCTGGTAAGGTTTCTGGAACTCTGTCTTTTGGAACTGAGGCTTGGGTGTGTAACCAGGCGAGCTCTGATTCCTAGGTACTCTTCTGATTATTGTTGTTGTAGCCTCTGTTCCATTGCTGATTCCCATACCTTTGACCCTGAAATCCTCCTTCATTGATGAAATTCACATCTTCCAGCTCAATCTCCTCTGGATTTTCGAAAGTCTCTACTTCTGCAGCAAAGTGGACTGACTTCTTTCCCACTAGAAGGCTGTGCATATTGTCCAGCTTAGATTTTACTTCAGCAATCTGATTCCCATCATTCAGACCAGCTTGTTTTATCCTTTGAAAATCTGCATTCTTGGTGCTGTTGCTGCAAGCCAAGTTTTCAATCAATCTGATTGCTTCTTCTGGTCTGTTGGTGTTGAAGTTTCCAGCGCTAGCTGCATCCAGAGCCATCTAAAACTTCCAGTCAATGCCTATGAAGAAAATCCCAAGCAGCTGCACCTGACTGAAACCATGATGAGGACGGTCCATTTGATAAGACTTGAATCTCAACAAAAAAGCCTTAAAAGCTTCAGTAGGACCTTGGGAGAATGATGCAATTTTCTTCCTCTGATCTAGCATCATCATAGAAATTGTTGAGAAAGACATTCTTGGTGTCTTCCCAAGTAGTCAGCGAACCAGGCTTCAGTTGCTTCAGACAATATGCAGCATCTCCTCCAAGTGAGTAAGGGAAAAGCTTGCAGAACAGAAAGTCATAGCTAACTCCATTAGCTTTGACACTTGAAGCCAGATCCTCAAACCTCTCAATATGATCCATGGGATGCTCATGAGGTAAGCCATGGAAAGGATGCTGTCCCACCAGCTGATAATAAGCATGCTTGAGCTCAAAATCATTCCTTTGGAAAGCAGGAGGGCAGATTGCAGCTCTGTTGGCATAGAACTGATCAGGTCTGTTGTAATCTCACAGAGTCCTCTGAACAAAACGCCCAACAGCGTTGCTAGCAGCAACATGGACTCCAGCGTCTTGTGCCACTTGTTGAACCTGCTGTTCAACTATGTCATTCCCATCTTGATCCAGTCTCTGCCCTTCTTCATTCCTCATGTTTCCCTCTCTGTCAACCAAGTGACCTTCTGCATCTTTAAGCAAGATCAGTGGATTAACCATTGTAGATTGCTTCTTAGCTTTCCTGATGGTCCTCTCCAACTTAGCTAGCTCGTCAATGCCTAAAGTTAAAAGCTCCTTCTCTTTGTTGCTTCTGGTACTGCGATTAGACATACACCTGAAACCAGCACAAAGAAAAGTAGCAGAAAGCTAGTAAACAAATTAAAACTTAGACAAAATCCTAATACTAAAAATCGATAGGCAGCTATTACTCCCCGGCAACGGCGCCAAAAACTTGATAGGTCTCAGGTTTTACCCAAATAAAACTACTGTAAGTGCACAGCAAAGCAGTCGTAGTATAAGGGGTATCAAATCCCAAAGGAGTATGTAAACTACACTAGCGATTTATTGCTTAGCTTACTAAGCAATAAATAGCGTATGTAATGTGAAATAACAAAATAAAAGATAGCAGGCGAAATTTGTTTGATCTAAGACTCAGAAAACTAAAAGCGCTAAGTCAGGACAATTCGCAGGTTGAACCCGAGAATGTAGAATGCATGAAATCAGGAATGAATAAGAACCTTCTTGAACATGAATCGAAAATATATAACTAATCAATTCTCATTGCAGAAGTTAACTATATTTAAATCACAGAGTTTCAAATCCCTTTGCAAACCCTAACAATCTAAACATGCAGTAATGATCAAGTTCAATTGTTCACAAAACTCCTAAGCCAAATCTCTTTGCACTAAATCGTTTTGCTCATCTAATGCTAGATCAGGTTATCAATAATGCTCTCAGATCTATTAAACAACCTATGATTTTCGGATTTCTAGATGATGTGGAGGTGCAGATTAGTAGGAAGAACCAAAAGATAATCCTAAGAGATAGCAATTCTACAAACTCTTCCTCAACCTTTTAAAAGCCCTAACTTAACTAGCAAATTACACAGACATGATAATGGAATCACAAAGCATAGCTGAAAGATTTTGCATTGAAAAAATAAAATAAAAGACAAAGGGGTTCGAAATCTTCTCCAAAAAGAGTACAGGATCTGTCTCCCCAAAAGCTCTCAATAAAATCCTCTCTAGCTCTCTGAATTCTCAAAATCTAAGATAAAAGCCAACAATGGCTGAAAACCTAATATATACAAGCTAAAACACGATCTGGGGCCTTTTTGCAAATACTGGAAACTTCTGGGCCAAAACTGTGATTGATCCTCCATCTTTTAAAAACAAGGCCACGACTCCTTCCTCTACGGGTGACGAGCGTCACCTAAGTCCGAATCTTCCTTCCGAGTTGCACACTTCGTGGCTTCATCTTGCAATGCTCCAAAAGGCTTCAATATCTCTAATTATGCTCCAGACATGTTATAACCTGCAAAGACTCTACTAGAACTCTAAAAAGACCAAAAAGATTCAATAAAAAGAACTTATAACATGGTTAAAAACCAGAAAAACCATGATATATCAACATCATCTGATTGAAACGGTGCATATCGATGGGAGTATCGGTCACTTCAACATCGATACAGTGAAGGTGTGATGTAAAGGCAGCATATCGACTAAGGGAGACCTCGATGCAACAGAAGGGAGTCCATACCGAGCAGCAGATTGACGTCTCAAACCGATACACAGAGACATGACAATACCGAGGTGCTGTATCGACTTGTTTTCCTGACGAGCCTTAACTAAAGAGTGATTGTATCGATTCACACCAAGGAGGGTCAAACAGATACAACCTTGAAGCCTTCTGTATCGACCAGCATATCGACCATGGGACATCGATACAACCCAGAAGAAGTGGTGATATCGACGTGTGTATCGATGTGGATGATCGATATGGTCCATCCGAGTCAGCCTATTTTCAGTTTAATCTTGGTTTACTATGGGTTTCTTAATTCCCCTAAAAATAATAAAGTCCGAAAATGGTTAGGCAACTAAGATCTTATTATTTGTCTTCTATTCTTGCACTTAAAACCTTTCCTTTTTCAGCTTTGTTTTGTAAGAACTAGTTTGATTTGGTGAATTTCTGTATTTGCCTTTAATCTATTCTTGCTTATTCTGCTTTCTCATCATGCTTAACCATTCTTTCTCTTTGGAATCTATGGTTTTGATTATAGCTAGTGAGTAGTCTTATTTAAGGTTTGAGATGGGATAAATTAGAGGGGTTTTAAGATCAGATTAGTGATGTCTTATGCTTAATATGATTGTTCTTTCTCTATTAGATGTGCTTAACACTAGATTAGTCTTGGCCAGGCTTGTTTAGTATCTTGGCTTTCTCTTATGTCTGATAAGTGTTTGATGAAATGCTGCTTTGAGTCTCTTAGAGGATTTGTTCTCTTAGCCTAAGGAATTAGATATCTAAGGTGCATTTTGACTTTATAGGATTGAAGTTCTGTTCTCAATGCTTTCTGATCATGTGTTTGAGTAAAGGAATTTATCTTGAATATGCGCTTAGCAAAGTGATGCGCCCAATGCTTACAACAACAGAACAAGCATCATCACTCCAGCTGTTCAGAACAACAACTTTGAGATCAATTCTGGTCTGATCTCCATGTCTCAAGGAAGCAAGTTCCATGACTTACCTTTAGAAGACCCTTTGGACCACTTGGACAACTTTGATAGGCTCTGCTCTCTCACCAAGATCAATAGAGTCAGTGAAGAAGGTTTCAAGTTGAGGCTGTTCCCATTCTCTATTGGTGACAAAGCTCATCAATGAGAGAAGAATTTACCTCAGGGCAGCATCACAAGTTGGGATGAGTGCAAGAGAGCATTCCTGGCCAAGTTCTTCTCTACTTTAAGGACAGCTAGAATCAGGAATGAAATCTCTGGTTTTGCTTAAAAGAATAGTAAGATTATTGGTGAAGCAGAGGAGAGATTCAAAGGTACACACTTCAGTGCCCTCACCATGGATTCTTATAAGCTTCACTCCTCTCCACCCTATACAGTGGCGCTCTCCCTAAGATCATGATGCTACTTGATATTGTCTCCAATGGAAACTTCCTATCTAAGGATGTAAATAAAGGTGTACAGCTTGTGGAGAACTTAGCTCAAAGTGATGGAAATTATAGTGAAGACTATGATAGAACTCCAAGAGGAGATGATGGCAACACTAAGAAGGAGCTGGAATCTACAAGAAGAGAGTTGAAAGAGCTGAACACTAGGCTTGACAAAATGCTCCAAGTGAAACATAAAGAGATCAACTATGTTGGTGAAATGGTGGAGCTGCCTAGTGAAGAGGAGTTACAAGTAGAAGAGATGAACTACTTGGGATATCAAGGTGGTTACAATGGTTATGGGAACTACAGACCTAACCCAAACCTGTCTTATAGAAGCAACAATGTTGCCAACCCCCAAGACCAAGTTTACCATCTGCAACAACCTTAAGGGAATCAGCCATGGTCTTTTGTTCCAATCAACCAAGGATATGCACCAAGGAATAACTTCCAAGGCAACTTCCAGCAAAATCAGTTTGCTCCTCCTGGTTTCTCTCAAGGTCAAGCAAGTTCATCAAGCACCAATGATGTTGAAGTGAAAGGACTGCTGCAACAACTCTTTCAAGGCCAACAAGCTACTAATGTAGATATCAAAAAGAAGTTTGTGGAGGTTTACAATAGAATGGATACTCTTCATATGTAGTTGTCAAACAAGTTTGATGGGTTGGCTTAAAGAGTGAAGACACTGGAGAACAACAAGGGGATAGCTGGTCCCAAACCTCAAGAAAACCTTCTTGGAAAACCAGAAGCTAATCCTAAGGAGTTTTGGAACGCCATATTCACTGAAGAAGAGACCTTCTCAGATGAAGAGGAAGCTGTAATTGAAGAGTTTCTTTCTTTGCTCAATGAGGATATTGAACTTCAGAGTGGGGGAGAGGAGTTTTTAGCAGCTGACGCCAACCAGAGGTCGCTTATGGATAAGTACACCACTCTCTATGCCAACCAGCTAAAGCTTAGAGGTCTTGATGTTGGGACAAAGCTGAAAGAAGCTATTGCCAAGACTGAGGTATTGAACATCAAGAAGATTGGAGATCCTGGATGCTTCACTCTCCCTTGTAAACTGAAAGGACAAACTTTCAAGAGCCCATCTTTGTTACTTTAGAGCAAGTATCAACCTTCTCCCATCCTCTACCGCTAAGGCGCTTGGCTACAATCAACTTCAGGAGAGTAATGTGTCTATAACCATAACTGATTGCACAGTAAATGCGCCACTTGGAGCTCTTAAAGATGTGCCAAGGATGATTGAAGGAGTGATCATCCCAACCGATTTCCTAGTCCTAGATGTTGAAGGGAAGATCAAGAATGCCATCATTTTAGGGAGACTATTCTTAGCTTCAGCTGGCGCAGTATTTGATGCAAAGGAGTGCACAATAGAGCTAAGGGTGACCAAGGAGAAAGTACTGAAGTTTGACTCCAAGGAGAACAAGCTGGAAGATGAGCAAGCCTTCTCAATTAAGGTTAAGAAGCTGAAAAAAGTTGGGGAGCATTGGCCAGAGTTTGATGGCTATGTGGGTGCAAGTTTTGATAGTTGCTGTCAGTCCAGGATGTTTGCTAATACCACTGAAGAGGAGGTCCTCGAAGTGGCTGGTTCTCATGCTGTGAATGAAATCTTATTGGGTCTTATAGAAGAAGGAGTGGTTTTGAGACCATTTGGCTGTAAGAGTGGTGAATTTTGTTACAAGATAAAGCAAGAGGGGAGATCTTAGCCTTTTGCAGTGCTGAAGATTGATGGATTCACCAGGAGAGTCAAGGGAAGCAAGATCACACCAAGGAGTTCCAAGACTCCTGCTCCTTACTACAACTAAAGAGCTGAGGAAAGTCAAGCTAAGTGACTCTAAACAAGCGCACTTGGGAGGCAATCGAATGGTATCCTTGTATATAGCTTTGCATTTTTATGTTCTTTTATGTTTATTTGGGTGTTTTTGTGTGTCCTTAGTAACCAGGTTCGAGTTGAGGATGAAGGAACCAAGCTTGGGAGAAGGAAGGAGTCGAAGAAGGGTTAATATCGACCATGCACATCGATACAGCTCATATCGAACAAGTGTATCGAGCATATCTTGCTCGATACTAATAAACTAGACTAGTACCGACGTGCATATCGGGGTGATCCTGATCGATACACAGGAGAGGATTAAGTATCGATCAGGGTACCGTATAAGGTAAACCGATACGCTTTAACAAGCGATGTATCATGTATTAAACAGATCGTTATGCCTCAACTGGTACCGATCGATCACATGTATCGATGTACCAGGTCGATACGACACCAAGGAGTGCATATCGAGCACAATATCGACTTAACACACCGATATACCTTAACTGCAAGGACGAAAGGCGATTAATCGCCCTTTTTAAGGCATATCAGGGTGAATATCGACATTTCATGTCGATACACCTTAAAGGACGAATAAAAGTATGCTACTCAGCATGAGTCAAGGTGTATCGATGTGCATATCGAGATGCTAGTCCGATATGGAATTTTACCAGATTATATCGAGGTACATATCGAGGTACATATCGAGCTACTAGCTCGATATTGGACAGCCAAGAATGATCATCGAACTACATATCGACATGAGGGACGTCGATACAGAGGGTGTCAAGCAATATCGACATGCATACAGGTCGATATCACGATCCAGACATCCGATATCAGCATGTATATTGACCAGACCAAGTTGATATGATCCATATCGATCACAATATCGACTTGGGTGGTCGATATTACACCCGAGGTAAGTATGAATTTAGTGACAATAGTTCAGCCTATTAAGTATTTCAATTTTTGGTGATAAATAGTTCAGCCTATTAAGTACTTCATTTCAATTTTTGGAATGAATTGGTCAAACTAGACCAGTGAGTTTAAATTTGAATCCTTCCCCTTCCTAAGCATGAGTGGGACCTCTCTTAGGCACACTTTGTCTCCTTTCTCCCCACAAAAAGATTTTCCAACCCTCTATTTAAACAAACCCACCCTTCTCTCTTTCTCACTTTCATTTTTCTTGCTTACAACCACAAAAATTCGAAATCTTTAGTGCTTTAAGTGTCTAAGTGAGCCAAACCCCTCAAGGTAATGTCACTCATCTCTTTAAATGTTTATAATTTGTCTTAAGCACTTAAAAACTTCATTATATGTTGTGGTTGCTTGCTTGATTTGTAAGTAATGCTTCTTATTTAGTTTATTTATTTTGCATGGTGAATAATTGTTTTTGACCTTTGAAGCATTTAGATTAATAAATACTTGCTTGTTAAATTCATTTATTTAGCTTTGCATTAACATTTTAGTCCATTTGTTTAGTTTCACCATGCTAGGATTCATGATTTTTGATTAAATGATAAATTTTATTTAATGAGCCCTTTGCATGCATTCCTTATTTAGTTGCTTCACAATTGATAGAGGTTTACTTTTCAGTAAATAAACTCCACCCTTTGTGATTTTAGCAACATTAAGCTTTGTGTTTGGTTGCTTCCATGGTTTTGATTTTTCTCTTGAGAACAAAAAGGAGTGGAGCAAACAAAGAGGCTGAGAGGCAAGAGAAAGGAAAGGGCAAAGCAAAAGAAGTTGGGAGTCCAATCGCCAAATCTCAAGGCAAAAAGAGGGCTGATGTTGGCGCTAGTGAGAAAACTCCTCAAAAGAAGAAGGGCACCACCCCAGCTCAAAGGCAACTCTTTGACAAGCTGCAAAAGTTGGATGTGAGGCCTACTAGATATCCCCATGTGCCATCTCTAAAGGCCTTGGGAATCTATAAAGACTGCTCTTCTATGCTTGAGACAATGGATCTCAGAAAGCTGGTGGGAACTTCTTATTCAGCCAACAGGGACCAAGTGCTTCAGTTCTTTTCAAGTTTTGAAGTGACATTCTATGAGCCAGGAGAGGAGACTCCTGAAGAAGATGGCGATGGCTTCATCACTTTCAGTGTTTCCAAGAAGAACTATAGGATGTCCTTCTCAGCAATTGAAGATGCCTTTGGATTCTCTAATGGAAGCGCTAGAGGCCAAAATCTGGGGGTTAGCAAAGAAGAGATGAGCAGCCTTTGGGAGCATGAAGCCAAGGGCGCTTCCAAGCCAGGAAGAAGCACAGCTTCTCTGATCAGAAATCCAGCCATCAAATATGTTCACAAGGCGCTGGCGCATACAATTTTTGATATGAAGGAAAGTGGAGCGGTTGAAGGAGGAGAATGGGAGCTGATTGATCAGGGTCTTATGAACATTCTTGACTACACAAGGCAAGGTGTTGAGCTCAAGGGAGCAGATGGGATAACTGGAATGGTCACCATCTTCATGCAGCAACTTTTGGTCATCAAGCATTGGTTAACCACTAATGATGACAAGGCGCCTAAGCTGTATTGTGCTGGACTTATTACACAACTGATGGAAGCTGCATGAGTTGAGAGTAGACCAGCAACAGTCAAGATCACATACTTGGACCAGCCATACCTGAAAAAATTAAGTTTCCTTGGTGAAAAAATGGGTGACAAGTTCATCTACAACATCCTGATGTGCATCTCACATCCTTCTCCAACCCCAACAGATTTGCCTTTAAAATCCCACAGCACCATCTTTACCAAGATGGCGCTCCATCCTCTTACATTTAACAAGGCGCCAACACTCCTCTCCCTTAAGGAGACTATCCCCTTGTGGTCTTTGAAGGAGGGCAAGCGGGAGAAGGATTTCAAGAAGAAGAAGAACTAGATGCTCCAAGCTACAACAGTGAGGAGTACCATTTCCAGCCCCATGATGTCTCACACCAAGGAGGTCCCTTGAAAAAGGTCCATAAACACATCAACCTCTTGCAAAGATGAAACAAATGGCAAGACAAAACCATCAAGAAGTTGGTGAAGGGCATGAAGAGCATGACGGCTCAAATAAAGGACCTAAAGAGGAAGTCTTGTGGAGCCTCTACTTCTGCTCATCAACAAGAGAAAGAAGCTGAAAGCCAAGGAGTGGCTAGAGCTCCTAGTATAAGGCGCACTTTTGCTGGTTATGAGGAAGTGAGAGCTTGGGTGCCACCAAGAGCATCATGTCAAGAAGCGCCAAGGGGGAGGAGACACACAAGGAGAGATCGGCCAATAAGGAGCCACAACATTGACCTCATGGAGGACCTTTTAGGAGCCTCCTACACCTCCCACATCACCTTCTAAGGTACCAAAAACTCCTCCATTGTATATACTATTGCATTTTTTTTTTAAATTCATGTAATATATTTCTGTTGCTTCTCTCTTCTACTCTTTTATTACACAAAGGATTATGTAATTTAAGTGTGGGGGAGGGATTTGAGGTTGGACTTTGTTTCTTCTTTTCATAGTTTTTCCTTTTTATTCATCTTTGAGTCTCATGCATTCATCTAAGTGCATCAAAAAACCAAAAATCGAAAAAATTGAAAATTTTGCATCTTTTGCAAGCTAAAAAGAAAAGCATGTAGTTGCATTCATTTTTTTAGGATTGAGTCTAGTATTTTTCATATAGGTAGCACTGCATTTGCATAGGGCATGATGATGATAACTCCTTGTAAATTGCTAAGTGTTTAGGACTGATTTAAATGTCTAAGTGGTTAAATGTTTGATGCATCATATGAAGTCAGAAACTAAGGCTGAACCATGCTCTTGAATGCTAAATTTGATCCTCTAGTCTCATGCTGAAATCGCTTGCTCTTTGAAAATCATCCATATCTACTAGAACCATTAATTTGAATTGTTAATTATCATATTCTTGCAATAAAAAATGGTTTCGTGGATTACCCATATACATATTTGGACTTTTTTTCTTCCTTTTTACCTCTCTTGCTAGTCTAAATAGCTGATCCTCATCGTTACGGGACAGTTACCACACCTTAACCTTACTTTCAAACCTTAACACTATCTCTGTGTGTGAGGCCTATATTTGAATGAACTAAGCATAAAGTGTTAGGTAGACACAAAAAGGACAGGTTACTACGTAGAACTAGCTCTTCACTTTGAGTTAGACATAGGTTTAGGATGGTAGTTATAGGTCTGGGCGGATTTGAGTGTTATAAGGAAAGGATTGAGAATGGGGAAGCAAGCAAAAACTCAGCATGTGTGGAACCAAATAATCTCAAAAAGGATGGCCATTATGAAGATGGAGTCTTAGCAACAGCAACAAAGAAGGCACCAAAGCCTAAATACATCAAAAGGATGAAGAAAAGGAGACTCCCTAATACAAAGAAAAGGCGCCCACAACAAAGGAGCAAAAAGAAGGCCACAACATGGTGAGATCAAAGAAGAAGCTTCCCTGAAAATGGCAAAGTGTGGAGAGTGTCAGAGTGCTGAGAAAGGGTAGTTAGGATTGGGTTGATTCGGGGTAAGAGTTTTGGGGTTTAGAACATTCTTAGGCATTGGGTAGATAGTAATCTATCTTTGTATGCATAAGTTGTGCTTCACCTTAAACATTATGCCTAAGTTCATTCCTTTTTGAGAGAAACCCTTACACTTGAGCCTACATTTTGATGAGATCATTTTTATCTCATGACCTTAACCCTTAGCTAAATGATTCCAGTTGATTTGCTTGAACATGATTCACTTGGTTACAAAGTTTAAACGAATGTTAGGGATTGATTGATTTGAGTATTTGACTAAGCTGAGCTAGGGATCATTTTGAAACTGGATAGGCATGGCTAAGAAATTATTGTGTTTTGTATCCTACACTTACACACTTAGACATTGACTTCATTTCTTTACCTTAGCATTTTTGGATTTACGTGGCCACCTTCAAACCTCACTTCCCCCTTGTCTTAGTTTATTTGCTTGAGGACAAGCAAAAGGCACGTGTGGGGGTGTTGATATCTCCATTATTTATACCATTTTAGCTTGCATCCATCACTAATTTTAGTCTCTAAGGCTTCTTCTTATCCCATTTGCATACATTAAGCAGTTAGTGTAGTTTTAGGAGTTGCATTGCATTTTGCATGCATTTGGAGTAGTAGAAGGAGTGTGGAGACCATGTGGTGCAATGGATGCGAGCTGGAAATGAAGCAAGAAGAAGGACAAAGGTGGATAGGCCAATATCGATGATAATATCGACATCATCTGATTGATACGATGCATATCGATGGGAGTATCAGTCACTTCAACATCGATACAGTGAAGGCATAGTGTAAAGGAATAATATCGACTATGGGAGACCTTGATGCAACATAAGGGAGTCCATACCGAGTAGCGTATCGACATCCCTAATACACAGAGACAGGACAATACCAAGGTGCTGTATCGACTTGTTTTCCCGATGAGCCTTAACTAAAGGGCGATTATATCGACTTCACACCAAGGAGGGTCAAACCGATATAACCTTGAAGCCTTCTGTATCGGCCAGCATATCGACCAAGGGACATCGATACAACCCAGAAGAAGTGATGATATCGACGTGTGTATCGATGTGCATGATCGATATGATCCATCCGAGTGAGCCTATTTTTGGTTTAATCTTAGTTTACTAGGGGTTTCTTAGTTCCCCAATAAATACTAATGTCCTAAAATGGTTAGGCAACTGAGATCTATTTTTCTTCTGTTCTTGCACTTAAAACCTTTCCTTTTTCAGCTTTGTTTTGTAAGAACTAGTTTGATTTATTGAATTTCTGTATTTGCCTATAATCTATTCCTGCTTATTCTGCTTTCTGATCATGCTTAACCATTCTTTCTCTTTGGAACCTGTGGTTTTGATTATGGCTAGTGAGTAGTCTTATTTAGAGTTTGAGATGGGATAAATTAGAGGGGTTTTCGGACTAGATTAGTGATTTCTTATGCTTAATATAATTATCTTCTCTCTATTAGATGTGCTTAACACTAGATTATTCTTGGTCAGGCTTGTTTATTATCTTGGCATTCTCTTATGCCTGATAAGTGTTTGATGAAAGGCTGCTTTGAGTCTCTTAGAGGATTTGTTCTCTCAGCCTAAGGAATTTGATGTCTAAGGTGCATTTTGGCTTTATAGGATTGGAGTTCTGTCTTCAATGCTTGCTGATCATGTGTTTGAGTAAAGGAATTTGTCTTTAATATGTGCTTAGCAAAGTGATTAGTGTCAAAGAATTGAGCTAGTTATAGTTGTTAATCCTATGCCCAGAAGATAGAATTGTTTGAATGGTTTTGAAGAATCACTAGTTAGGCTCTAATCCCCTCTTAATCAGTAACCCCCATCTTAGATCCTTACTTTATCTATTTGAATTTCCTGCTTTGTTTAGTTCAGTCTTTAGACCTGTTTAGTTTGATCACAACTGCTTTCTTGAATTTGGCTTGACTTAAGTGATTTGCTGTATTCTTGGTGTCTTATGAACTCAGATGGATTGATACCTTACATGCTGCAATGACATGATCGTGTTAGGATTTGTTTAGCTAGCCAAAATCCTGCTATCACATATCTAGATATTGTTACCATGAAGAAACATGTATATAATAAAGGATTTATACCGAAATATTACGTATGGTTTATGCATGGGGAAGAGAGTAGTGTTGTGATAACAGGATTTTTATGCTATTCAAATCCTAACACACTCATGGCGTTGTAGTATGAAAGGTGTCAATCCATCTGAGTTCACAAGACACTAAGAATGCTGCAGTTCACTTAAGTCAAGCCAAATTCAAGAAAGCAGTTGTGATCAAATTAAACAAGACTAAGCAACGCAGATTTAAAGCAGGAAATTCAAATAGATTAAAGCAAGGATCTATGATGGGAATTATTGACTAAGAGGAGATTAGAACTAAACTAGTGATGCTTCAAAACCATTCAAACAATGGTATCTTCTAAGCATATGATTAACATTTGTAACTAGCTTAATTCCTTGATACTAATCACTCTGCTAAACACATACTCAAGAAAAATTCCTTTACTCAAACACATGATCAGAAAGTATTTAAAACAGAACTCCAATTCTATAAAGCCAAAATGCACCTTAGACATCTAATTCCTTAGGATAAAAAGAACAAATCCTCTAGAAGACTCATTGCAGCATTTCATCAAACACTACTCAGGTATAAGAGAAAGCCAAGATACTAAACAAGTCGTGCCAAGACTAATATAGTGTTGAGCACATCTAATAAAGATAAGAAAATCATATTAACCACAAGACATCACTAATATAATCCTAAAACCCTTCTAATCTATCCCATCTCAAACCCAAAATAAACTACTCACTAGCCATAATCAAAACCACAGATTTCAAAGAGAAATAATGGTTAAGCATGATTAGAAAGGATAATAAGCAAGAATAGATTAGAGGCAAATGCAGAATTTCTCTAAATCAAACTAGTTCTTACAAAGCATAGCTGAAAGAGGAAATGTTTTCAAAGCAAGAACAGAAGAAAATTAATAAGATCTAAGTTGTCTAACCATTTTAGGACTTTAGTATTTATAGGGGAGCTTAGAAACCCCTAATAAACCAATAATAAACGGAAAATAAACTGACTCGGATGGACCATATCGCCTCTCACATCGATACGCACATCGATATTAAGTCCTCTAGTGGGTTGTATCAATATGGCCTGGTCGATATGGAAGGCTTAAAGAGTGTATCGACTTGACTCTCCTCGGTATGAATGTCGATACAATCGCCCTTTTGTTAAGGCATACATAGCATATTCATGTTGATACAGCACTTCGATATTTTCCTGTCTCTGGTGTATCGATCTGGGCAGTACGGGTTCATCAAGGCATATTGAGGTCCTCCTTAGTCGATATGCTGCTTCTGTACATCATGCTCTTGCTGTATCGATAATGAGTCATCAATATTCACCTCGATATGGTCCATATCGATCAGATCACATCGATATTGGTTCATCCGACCTTGTCTTTCTCCTTGCTTCATTCCCAGCTTACATCCATTGAACCACTTGGTCTCCAAAATCCTTCTAGTACCTGAATAAAACTCCAAATGTATGCAAAATGCAATGCAACTCCTAAAACTACACTAACTCCTAAATGTATGCAAATGGGACAAGAAGAAGTAAAATGTGCATGCTAAGAGACTAAAACTATTGATGAATGCATGCAAAGATGGTATAAATAATGAAGATATCAACATCCCCATACTTGCCTTTTGCTTGTCCTCAAGCAAACAAACTAAGACAAGGAGGAAGTGAGGTTTGAAGATGGGCACTCAAACCCAAAAATGCTTAGGTAAAGAAATCAATGTCTAAGTGCCTAAGTGTAGGATGCAAAAAACAATCAGTTATACTTAAAAGAACCTAGCCAAACCTATCCAGTTTCAAAGTGATCCCTAGTTCAACTTAGTCAAATGCTCAATTCAATCAATCTCGTTAATATTCATTAAACTATGTAACCAAGTGAATCATGTTTAATCAAATCAAGTGGAATAATTTCGCTAAGGGTTAAGGTCATGAGATAAAAAATGATCTCATTAAAATGTGGGTTTCTCTAAAAAAAGAATGAACTTAGGCATGATAATAAAGGTGAAGCACAACTTATGCATACAAGGATAAATTACTATCTACCCAATGCCTAAGAATGTTCTAAACCCCTAAACTCTTAACCCAAATCAAACCCAATCCTAACTACCCTTTCTTCATCATTCTCACTCTCCACACTTTACCATTTTTCAGGGAAGCTTCTTCTTTGATCTCCCCATGTTGTGGCCTTCTTTTTGCTCCTTTGTTGTGGGCGCCTTCTTTTTGTATTATGGAGTCTCCTTTTTTTCACCCTTTTGATGTTTTAGGGTTTGGTGCATTCTTTGTTGTTGTTGCTGAGCACTTTTGTTCTTGTCCCCCACTCTTTAGATTCCTTTGGTTCCCTCACCAACTATTGATTCTTTTGGTTCCCCCTTTCCACTCTATATAAACAACAATCTTCTCCTCTTCTCTTCACACTTCATTTCACTACTTCTCTCACTTATAGCACAAAAATTTTAGCTGTTTCTCTCTTTTATTTATCTTCTCTAAGTGCTCAGAAGCTTCATTAAGGTTTGCTTTCTCAAAAATTCATCTTTTGTTCTTAATCAATGAATGTGCTTATGATTGCTTAATCTATGGTTTTAAGAGCAAGTTTTGTTTAGTTTAAGATGATGTGCTTTAGTTTTGCATGGTGGATATGTTTAAATTGAGAAAGTTTACTGTTAAAGCTTTATTTACTGTTATTTAATCTCAGTTATTGCTAGTTTGATATCCCTTTGCATTGTCATTTTCTCTTTTGCTTAGAGCCACCATGCTAGGTTCACATGCATGAATGTCTTATCTTTATGAACTCTAGCATGTTTAAACTGTTAGCTTGAGAATTCTTCTTGGTTTTTGGGAGTTTAATCTTGCCTATTGACTAGTTGAACTTCTTTTAGCGATGTCAGTCTAAAGCTTTCAGTTAATAGTTTCTCAAACTTTTGCTCTTTTGCTTATAGTACCTTCAAGTTTTGTTTTTGTAGGTACCATGGATAAAACAAGAGCAACTACTGGAAGCAAAGGAAAGGCACATCAGGAGGAAGCACCCTCTTCTCCTAGAGCAAGAAGAGATAAAGGAAAGGGTGCTGCTGCTGAACACTCATCAAAGGCTGCTGGAAAGAGACCAGTTGGAGACAAGGGCGCCAAGCAGAAAGGAAAAGGAAAAACTGTGGAGGAGAAAGTACCACACCATGAGCCAAGTGCTAGGGAGCTCACGGAAGCTTTCAACCAGTGCACCTTCAAGCCAACCAGATACCCTTGTGCCAACACAATGAAAGCACTTGGGATCTACATGGACTGCAAGTGCATCTTTGAGCACATGGGGCTTAGCGAATTGATGTCAACGCCACTTCCCTCCTCCCAGCAACTCACTTATCAATTCCTCTCTACTCTCAAGGTGGTTGGATATAATGAAAGTGAGCTCCCCAACAAAGATGGATGGATCTCCTTCAAGCTTGGGAGGCAAAGGTTCACTACAACTTTCCTTGACCTCTCTCAAGAGCTTGGGCTGATGTCTTATGCACAAAGAGGGAACAAGTTCTCAATCACTCAAAAGCAGCACAAAAAGCTATGGAGGATGATTGGAGCTGGTGAATTTATAGCTGGCACCACAAGGAACCAACACCTGAAGCATCCTGCAGTGAGATATGCTCACAGGGCGCTTGCAAACACTTTCTTTGCAAGGAAGGAGACAACAAACCTAACTGGCAAAGAGAGAGACTTCATCTACACTGGAATGTTTGCACTCGTGGATACCAGCGACAATGGGACACTTATAGGCCCACCAAGCAGATTCCCATGCTTTGTGAGATTACTGATGGAGCAGCTGCTGACCTATCAGAGCTGGGTTTTAAAAAAGGGGAAAAGGGAGAAGAATCCACAACTTCACATTTGAGGAATTGTGACTGCTGTTCTAATGGCCAGTGGTGTGAACTTTGAAGAACATGCTGTTGACGCTCTAGGCCCTTTATGGATAGAAATGGACTACCTTAAGAGAAGCCATTACATTTAGAAGAGCATTCAAGACAAGCATGTCTACAAGTTCCTCAATGAACTCCAAGAGCCAGCAAGAGTCCTTCTCCCTAATCCAAGGCTTACCTCCTTCACCACAAGGAGCAACATCAGTTTCAATCCAAGTGATGATCAGCTCTACCAAGGCGGCCCTGTCCCTGAAGAAAGAGAAGAAGCTAGTGAGGAAGAAGAACAAGAAGAGGTTGAAGAAGAAGTAAGAGAAGAGAGAAGAGAAGAAGGTGAAGAAGAAGTCCATGAAGATGCTACTGCTGGCGCTGAAAGCCAAGGGGAAACACAAGAAGAAGGAGATGAGCTTGATGAAGAAGAAGTGTTGAACTACCGCTCAAGGCAGTTCCACTTAAAACCTTATGGAGGCCCAAGCCAAGAGAGCTCTATGAAGTCTGCTCATGAACACATCAACACCCTCCAAAAATGGTGCAAGTGGCAAGACAAAGCCATTAGGAGTTTGGTGAAAATGGTTAAAGGGAAGTTTAGGAAGAACAAAGCTACATCAGCAGGAGCTTCCCATCAGAGCCACACTCATGAGCACACTTCTCATCAAGAAGAGCCTGTGCCACAAGCTGACCCAACTGAAGAAGAGGAGGCTGTTTGGAACCCCCATGGAAGACATTCCTTTCATGCACAGCCAAGTGATCAATGGGGGACATGGGCACAACCAAGAGCTTCATCATATGAGCCAAGGTCCCATATTCCATCAGCATGGGAACCAACTCCCATCCCTTCTGAGATTCAACAAACATGGCAATGGGGTCACCAAAGTACTTTCTCTCATTGGTTTCATAACACAAGGGACTGTGTAATTTAAGTATGGAGGAGAGATTTGGGGTTTGACTTTGTGTTTTGTTTTCTTAGTTTTTCATTTTCTTTCACTTTGAGTCACATGCATATCATGCATTCATCTAAGGCATAGAAAAAATTACAAAAAAAAAATTGAAAAATTTGAAAAATTTTGCATTTTTGCAAATGAAAAAGAAGGCATATAGTTGCATTTCATTCTTTTAGGATTGAGTCAAGTGTTGACATATAGGTTGCATTGCATTTGCATAGGGCATAATGATGAAATTTCCTTGTAAAGTGCTTAGAGTTTAGAGAAGACTTCAGTGTTTAAGTGATTAGTTGTTTGATGCATCATAAGAGAGCTAGAAGTTAAGATTAAACCATGCTTGGAATGCTAATCTTGATCATTTCATCTCATACTGAAAGCATTTGTTCTCTGAAAATCAACTCTATCAACTTGAACTTTAATTTAGACTTTTAATTATCATGTCTTGTGCATTGAAAAGTCAATTCATGGCTACCATATACATATTTGGATCATCTTTTTCCTTTCTACCACTCTTGTTGATCCAAGTAGCTGATCCTCATACTTATGTGACAGTTAATCCACACCCTTAACCAAAACTTCCTTTTGAGCCTAAACACTATCTTGAGAGCTGTGAGGCCTTTGTATATCATTTTCGATTTTGTCTTGGCAAAAAATATTAGGAATAAGGCTGGCAATAATAAGCTCTCTTGTAGATATCAGCTTGCATCTTGAGCTTGATTCCAGGATATGAGTTTTGGATTAAAAGGGTAATGTTAAGTGGTTTTAACTTCATGTATATATGTTTTGAAAGAAAAGGAAAAAGATTGAAATGGTAGAAAAGGGGAAACAGTCTAGAGTTGTGGTTAAGTAAAGGGAAGTAAAAGCTCTAGACTGTTTCCCTTTTACTTATTTGCTTGAGGACAAGCAAAAGGCAAGTGTGGGGGTGTTGATATTTATTGTATTTACACCATTTAGGCTTCCATTTAGTACATGTTTTGGTTCTCTTTTGCATGTTTTCCTTGTCTTTTGTCCCATTTTCTTCTCCTTTTAGACTTAGGTTGCATTTAGAGTATAATTTACATTTTCTTTGCATTTTGGATGTTTTTAGGTGCTTTTAGAGCTTAAAGGAGCTTGGAGGAGTTTTGGGAATGATACAAGATGCTAGTTGGGCAAAAGGGAGCAAGAAGGATCACAGCAGAAGATCTCTGCAGAAGTTTTCGGTCAGAGCACAGAGAGTTTCGGTCAAGAGTGACCGATACAGAGCATATTGGTCACCAGTATCGGTCAAGTGTGATCGACACAAACACATCAGATTAATTTCGGTCATTTGTGTCGATCACTGAAGACCGATAGGGACCCATTTCGGTCACTGGAGATCGACACGACTGACCGATACTGACCCAGCCCGAACCTGTTTTTAATTACAATTATGCCATTATTCTAGGGTTTTCCTTTCTAGGCTATAAATAGCCTCTTTTTCCAGATTTTCGAAAAGTCATGTCAAAATACTGTTCTTGAGCATTTCTTTTAAGTTTGTAAGACAATTTCTTTACTTTGTTTAATACAATCAAGTATTTGCTTTAATCTTTCTTTAATCTTTCTTTTAATCATGATTAGCATCCTTTCCCTTTGTGATTCGGTGTTAAACATGATTATGAGTGAGTAGTTATCTTAGGGTTTCTAGATGTGGTAGATTAGGGGAATCTAAGGCTTGATTAAAGCTTGTTATGTTCTTCATTCTATGGGTTCCTCTCTATTAATCTGTTATTCATGCCAGATTAGTCTTGATCAAACTTGTCTAAGTTTTTAGCTTTCTCTTATGCCCACCAAGTGTTTGATGAAATGCTGATCATGTTTAATAGAGGATTTGCTGGCCTTGGCTCAAGAGATTGACTGTTTGAGGAGCATTTTGACTTGAATAGAGTTGTTTAATCATGCTTGCTTGATGTTTTAGCACTAATGAGAGTTAGTTCTTGTTAGAATGTTTAGCAAAGGGTTATTTGCCAAGAGATTGGATCTAACTAGCTGAAGTGTGCACTCTATGTCTAGGAATCACCATTGCTTGCTTGCTTGCTTGATCAATGTAGTTTGAAACAGCCTTAGTTAATGCCTGAAGTTCCCCAAAGTCAATAACCACATCTAGAGACTTGTCTTTCTCTTATTTGAATCTCGGATTTGCTCTGTTTTGCTCTGTTTTTCTTGTTTAGAACTGCTTAGTTTGCTTTTGCTTTCACTTCTTTTGTTGCTTGTTTCACTTAGGTTGCTAGAACTGTTGCTTAGACAACAAAACCAATTCTCTGCTTGCTTGACTTAGAGATTTTATTCTTAACTCTTCTGTTTTCAACTCTTCCCATTGGATTGACATAAAACCCATACTACACTACAACTGACTAGTACAAGTGTAAGGGTGATTGACATTCAAGAGCCTCAAAAACTCGTGTATCAATCTGGCGCCGTTGCCATTTGGGAATCAGTTTGAATCAATAGAGTTTGTAGAATCTTTAAGACCAAGCTTTTAGTTTTATTTGGTTACTCACTCCTTTTCAAGCATTTTCATTTCAGGTACCTCTTTACAAGTGGAGAAGATGCTCTGTTTTGAAACTCCAAGGTGCAACAACTTCTACCAAGAGCCTCTGCCTATGAACTACTTTGCAGACAGCTACAATACCCACCCACAGTTTGAATCCACGCCTGCTCTCCCTCAAGCTCAGTTCAATGGTTCTACCTCTACTGCAGCTGATATCAAGAGTGTGCTCACTGAATTCCTCAACTTACAACTCCTTGCAAAATTGAAGATGAACCAGGGATTTGCTGAGTTGCATAACAAATTAGACTTTGTTCATGCTGAGCTCAACACCAAGTTTGATGATTTGGATTCCAGGATATAGACCTTAGAGACCACCTATGAGTATTGCCAAGCTGTTGAGTCTGCAGTTGCCTTTACTCCTCTTGAAGAAGAAGTGCTATCATTGAAGACTTCCTTTCCTTAATCAATGAGGACATTGACATTCAGGGGGGGGTGGGGGGGGGGGGGGGGGGGGGGGGGGGGGGGGGGGGGGGGGGGGGGGGGGGGGGGGGGGGGTGGGGAGGAGCTTATTGAAGCTTATGCCACTGAGGAGAACTCTCTTGAAGAAGGAACCAACAAGAAAGATGAAGAATGGTGGGCACCACATGAGGTTGTTGATAACACAAAGGATTACTTAATGGAAGCTGCTGATGATAAAGAGAAACCTCAAACTGCAATCCTTCCTGTCTATCAACCAACCATCCCTTTTCCAGCCAGGTTCAAGGAACAGCTAGTTCAAAAATATGAAACCCTCTATGCTGCTCAGATGGAGATGAGGGGTTTGAATGGCCAAGAAGAACTTGAGAAGCTAAGGGTGAAGACTGGAACACCTGAGGTTAAGGAGCTCACTATAAAAAAACTTGGAGATCTAGGCTGTTTTACTCTCCCATGTGAACTTAAGGGGCAGACTTTCAAGAGCTGTCTTTGTGACCTTGGAGCAAGTATCAATCTTCTCCCATCCTCTACTGCTAAGGCTCTTGGCTACACTCGACTTCAAGAGAGTAATGTATCCCTTACTATAGCTGATGGAACAGTGAAGAAACCACTTGGGAGTCTTAAGGATGTGCCAATGATGATAGAAGGAGTAACCATTCCGACTGATTTCTTAGTGCTTGATGTGGAAGGGCATATAAAGAATGCTATCATACTAGGAAGACCTTTCTTGCCCTCAGCTGGAGCAGTGTTTGATGCTAAGGAATGCACTATTGAGCTGAAGCTGACCAAGAAGAAGGTTCTAAGGTTTGACTCCAAGGGAAATAAGCTGGAGAATGAGCAAGCCTTCTCAATGGAGATCAAAAAGCTGAAGCAACTTGGAAGGAACTGGCCAGAGTTTGAAGGCTACCAAGGAGAGAGTTTTGATGGCTGCTGCTTGGCCAAGTTGTTTGAAGACACCACTGAAGAGTAGGTCCTTGAAGTGGTTGGTTACAAGAATCTGAATGAGATCAAGCTGGATACTAAGAAAGGAGAGCTGGTTTTGCAACCAAGGGTCTCTAAGAAGGGAGAGTTCATCTTCAAGCTTCAGCAAGAGGGGAAGACTATGCCTTTTGCCAAGATAAAGATGAATAGAGTTTCTGCTAGAGTCCAAAGGAGCAAGCCACCACCAAGGAGTTCCATGACTCCTTCTCCTCACCTCAACTAAAGAGGTAATCAAAGTCAAGCTTAGTGACTTTAAACAAGCACACATGGGAGCTAGTCCTATGGTATCCTTTTGTATATATTATGCTTTCTAGTATTTCTTTTATGCTTTGTTTTAGTGTATAGAAACAGGATTTCGAACTGGGGCTTGATAAAGTATGATGGGGACAAATAACATGTGTATTCTGGCTGATATCGGTCATTTGTATCGGTCATGTCAGACCGATACACAGATTTTCGGTTATTAGTAGCGATCATGATCGACCGATATCAGTGGAGCCAGTTTATACCAGTCAACATATCGGCCACTTGTGACCGATATGGAAAGAAGTTTGAAAGAGGAATAGATTTTCGGTCATCAGTATCGACATGATCGACATAAACACACTGTTCTAATTTCGGTCCAGTGTGTCGATCATTGGTGATCGATAAGATTCTTGGAAACATTTCGGTCACCAATATCGATCACTCATGACCGACATAAACACACCGTGTTATTTTCGGTCAAGTGTGTCGATCACTGATGACCGATACTAATCCCAGGAAGCACGTCAATCTCTAGTATCGATCACTCATGACCGAAAATACAATTTCGTTCAGTAATATTGGTCATGAGTGACCGAAACTCCATCCGAGGTAAGTGTCTCAACTTTCAAAAATTTTTACCTACTTTGGTTTGAAGCCAAAGTAGTTTAAATTTTTAAATGGGATTCCTTCTGACCTCTTTCCAGCTTCTGAACACTTTTTTTTGTCCCCTACACTTTTGATTCCTTATGTTCCCTCACCAACCATTGATTCCTTTGGTTTCCTCTCCTTTCTCTCTATATAAGCAACAACTCTCTTCACTTCTCTTCACACTTAAACTCACTCTTCTTCTCACTTAAAGCTCGTAATCACTATTTCTTTTTCTCTTTTATTGCTTTCTCTAAGTGTTCAGAAGTCCACTAAAGGTTTGCTTCCTAAACTATCTCTCTTTGCTCTTACTCTTAGCTTATGATAAAAATCGCTTTTGTGAAGTTTTTAAGAGCAAGTAGTGTTTAGTTTTGATTGTTGTGCTATGGTTTTGCAATATGGATTTGTTTTGAGATAACAAGCTAGATGTTGAAGTTCTGATTTATATCTGTTTATCTCATTGCTTGCTCATCTTCATCCTTTTGCAAAATCATCATCTCTTTTGCCTAGGAACCATTTTGCTCGAATGTCATGCATAACTGTTTATCTTTTGTGCATTCTAGTTTATTTAGTTGCTAGCTTTTGATCTCTTCTTGCTTTGAATAAGTTTCAGCCTGTTGTTAGGACTTGTTAGACTTTTCTTAGCATTAAAGAGCTTCTCCATTAAAAGCTTTCAGCTATTTGGTTCTTCAGCTTTTATTCTTTCACTTACCTTGTTTTCAAGCTTTGCTTTTGAAGGAACAATGGGAAGAACAAATATAGCTGCTGGGAAAAAGGGAAAAGCACCTCAGGAAGCACCAATCCAACCAAAAACACAGAAAGATAGAGGAAAGGGCAAGGCTGATGATCAATCCTCCAAAGCCGCTGGGAAGAGACCGGTTGGGAATGAGGGAGAAGATCAACAAAACAAGGGCAGTGCTGCTAAAGAACTCATGAAGGCTTTCAAGCAGTGCACTTTCAAGCCAACAAGATATCCGTGCACTTCCACAATGAAGGCGCTTGGACTTTATGGTGATTGCAAGGCCACATTTGAGCGCATGGGTCTTGGAGCTTTCATGGAAATGCCACTCCCATCTTACCAACAGCTCACTTACCAATTCCTCTCCACGCTCAAGGTGGTCTGGTATGAAGACAGTGAGCTCCCTAATAGTGATGGATGGATCTCTTTTCAGATTGGCAAGGAAGAGTTCTCCTCAACATTCACAGAGATCGCCAAGGATCTAGAGCTGAAGTCCCACCCCACCAAGCTGAGCAGGTTCGAAATCCCGAGCAGGCAGCACACCAGGCTGTGGGGTATCATTGGGGTTGGGCAATACACTCCTGGAAGATCAAGGAACCAGCACCTAAGGCATCCAGCCGTGAGATATTTCCACAAAGCACTTGTGAATACACTCTTTGCAAGGAAGGAGACGACATATCTCACAGGAAGGGAGACAGATCAGATATACCAAGGACTGTATGAGGTGTTGGGAAGCGATGAGTATGGGGAACCTCTCAGAGCACCGAGAAACAACCCCTGCTATGTGGCTATGTTGATGGAGCAGCTCCTATCCTACCAGAGCTGGGTTTTGAGTAAGACAAAGAAGGAGAACAGCCCACAAGTGCACATTGGAGGAGTTGTGACAGCAGTTCTGCAAGCTAGTGGAGTAGACCTTGACAAACATGAAGGTGATGCACTTGAGCCACTATGGATTGACATTGATTACCTCAAGAGAAGCCACTACCTTGAAAGAACCATTGGTGGAAAGCATGTGTATAACTTTATCACAAGCCTTGACACACCAGCAAAAGTCCTCCTTCCCAATCCAAAGCTTACATCCTTCTTCAGAAAAGGAAACATCAGCTTCAACCCAAGCACTGAGGAGCTCTACACAGGCGGCCCTATTCCTACAGTAGAAGAAGAAGAAGAAGACAGTGATGAAGAAAAGGAGCACACTGAAGAGATCAGAGAAGAAGAAGAAGAAGAACAATGGAATGCTACTGCTGGCGCTGAAGGCCAAGGAAGAACCCATGAAGAAGATGAGCTTGAAGAAGAAGAAGTGTTGAACTACAACTCAAAGCAGTTCCACTTCCACCCCTATGAAGCTCCCAACCAAGGAAGCTCTTTGAGAGCAGCTCATGAGCACATTAACACACTACAGAAGTGGTGCAAGTGGCAGGACAAAGCCATCAAAGGGCTTATGAAGATGGTGAAGGGGAAGTTCAGAAAGAACAAGGCTACATCAGCAAAAACTTCCCACCACAGCCACACCCAAGAGCTCTACTCTCAACAAGAAGAGCAACTTAACCCATCTGAGCCAACTGAAGAGGAGGGAGCTGTATGGAACCCCCATGGAAGACACTCATTCCATGCTCAACCAAGTGACCAATGAGGTACATGGGCACAACCAAGGGCTTCATCTTATGAGCCAAGAGCCCATGTTCCATCAGCTTGGGGGGCGCCAATCCCCAACCCCTCTGAAGCTCAGGACACATGGCAATGGGGCACACAAGAGATTTCTTCACAAGCTGAACAGCTATGGTCAAGCTGGGTTCAACCAACTCCAGAAGCAGAGCATTCCACTAAAGTCTATGAGAGAAGGAAGAGGAGAGCTAGCAAGTCTCCACAAACCTCAGGATCATCCCACAACTCCTACCATTGAACCAAGTACCACATCACTTCCATTGTTCTATACCATTGCTTCTTTTTATTTTTGTAATATATTTTGTTGCTTCTCTCTTCCATTGCTTTCATTACAAAAGAGACTGTGTAATTTAAGTGTGGGGGAGAGATTTGGGGCTTGACTGTTTTTTCTGTTTTCTTAGTTTTTCTTTTTCTTTTCACTTTGAGTCTCATGCATATCATGCATACATGTAAGGCATAGAAAAACACAAAAAAACGAAAAAATTTGAAATTTTTTGCATTTTTGCAAACCAAAAAGAGAGCATGTAGTTGCATTTCATTCTTCTAGGATTGAGTCTAGTGTTGACATTTAGGTTGCATTGCATTTGCATAGATCATTATGATGAGTTTTCCTTGTAAAGTGCTTAGTGTTTAGAGAAGATTTCAGTTTTTAAGTGCTTAGTTGTTTGATGCATCATTTGATTGCTAGAAGTTAAGGCTGAACCATGCTTAGATTGCTAGATTTGGTCTTCTCATCTCATTCTGAAAGCATTTGTTCTCTGAAAATCAACTCTATCAACTTGAACTTTAACTTGGACTTTTAATTATCATGTCTTATACATTGAAAAGTGATTGCATGGCTACCATATACATATTTGGATCATCTTTCTCCTTTCTACCACTCTTGTTGATCCAAATAGCTGATCCTCATAATTATGGGACAGTTACATCCTCACCTTTAACCAACACCTCCTTTTGAGCCTAAACACTATTGTGAGAGCTGTGAGGCCTTTGCATTGCATTTTCGATTTTGTCTTGGCAAAAAGTGTTAGGAATAAGGCTGGCAATGATTAGCTCTCTTGTAGATATCAGCTTGCATTTTGAGCTTGATTCTAGGATATGAGTTTCGGGGTTTAAAAGGGTAGAGTTAGGTGGTTTGAGCTTAATGTTTTTATGTTTTGAAAGAAAGGGAAAAGATCTGAAATGGTAGAAAAGGGGGAAACAGTCTAGTATTGTGGTTAAGTAAAGGGAATGAAAGCTCTAAGTTTAAAAAGAAGGTTTGGCGCCAACAACAATGCTTAGGAAGGTCCAAAAGAAGAAAAATCTGACCAAAAAGCAATCCACCAAAGGTGATGAAGGTGCCAACACAACAAAGAAGAGCAAGTCCCAACCAAAAAGAAGCAGCCACACAAGCAAAAGAAGAAGTTTCCCCAGCCATGAAGATGGGTAAAAGGTAGAATCTAGGAAAGGGTAGACTTAGAGGGTTCACTCTTGGGTTTAGAAATGCTTAGGACTCATCTTTGGGAAGTAAGGGTAGAAGAGAGCTCTGAATAGCATGCATAAGTGTGCTTTTATCTTTAGCATTTTGCCTAAGATGAAGTCATTTCATTGAGTGATCCCTTATGTTTTTAAACCCTTGTGCTTAAATGAGATCATTCTTATCTCATAACCTTACCCTTTTCAACCAAATGTCTTCACTTGATTTGCATAAGCATGATTCATGTTCTAAATTTAATTGAATGTTAAAGAGTTGATTGATTTGAGCATTTGCCTAAGTTGGGATTTGAGATCATTTTGAAACATGATGAGCATGGCTAGGTTCTTTAAAGTATAGCTGATTATGTTTGCATCTTACAACTAGGCACTTAAGCACTAAAACCATCTCTTTACCTTTGCACTTTTGGAATCTGAATGCCCATTTTCAAACCCCACTCTCCCATTTGTTCTTGATTGCTTGAGGACAAGCAAAAGGCAAGTGTGCGGGTGTTGATATCCCTTGTATTTACACCATTTAGGGCTGCATTTAGTACATATTTTGATCCTCTTTTGCATGTTTTCCCTTTGCTTTTGTCCCATTTTATTCTCATTTTAGACTTAGGTTGCATTTAGAGTATAGTTTGCATTTTCTTTGCATTTTGAATGTTTTTAGGTGCTTTTGGAGCTTAAAGGAGCTTGGAGGAGTTTTGGTAATGATACAAGATGCTAGCTGGGCAAAAGGGAGCAAGAAGGATCACAGCAGAAGATCTCTGCAAAAGTTTTCGGTCAGAGCACGGAGAGTTTCGGTCAAGAGTGACCGATACAGAGCATATCGGTCACCAGTAACGGTCAAGTGTGATCAACACAAACACATCGGATTAATTTCGGTCATTTGTGTCGATCACTGAAGACCGATAGGGACCCATTTTGGTCACTGGAGATCGACACGACTGACCGATACTGACCCAGCCCGAACCTGTTTTTAATTACAACTATGCCATTACTCTAAGGTTATCCTTTCTAGGCTATAAATAGCCTCTTTTACCAGATTTTCGAAAAGTCATGTCAAAATACTGTTCTTGAGCATTTCTTTTAAGTTTGTAAGACAATTTCTTTGCTTTGTTTAATACAATCAAGTATTTGCTTTAATCTTTCTTTAACTTTCTTTTAATCATGATTAGCATCTTTTCCCTTTGTGATTTGGTGTTAAACATAATTATGAGTGAGTAGTTATCTTAGAGTTCCTAGATGTGGTAGATTAGGGGATTCTAAAGCTTAATTAAGGTTTGTTATGTTCTTCATTCTATGGGTTCCTCTCTATTAATCTGTTATTCATGCTAGATTAGTCTTGATCAAACTTGTCTAAGTTGTTAGCTTTCTCTTATGCCCACCAAGTGTTTGATGAAATGATGATCATGTTTAATAGAGGATTTGCTGGCCTTGGCTCAAGATATTGACTGTTTGAGGAGCATTTTGACATGAATAGAGTTGTTTAATCATGCTTGATTGATGTTTTAGCACTAATGAGAGTTAGTTCTTGTTAGAATGTTTAGCAAAGGGTTATTTGCCAAGAGATTGGATCTAACTAGCTTAAGTGTGAACTCTATGTCTAGGAATCACCATTGCTTGCTTGCTTGCTTGATCAATGTAGTTTGAAACAGCCTTAGTTAATGCCTGAAATTCCCCAAAGTCAATAACCACATCTAGAGACTTGTCTTTCTCTTATTTGAATCTCGGATTTGCTCTATTTTGCACTGTTTTACTCTGTTTTTCTTGTTTAGAACTGCTTAGTTTGCTTTTGCTTTCACTTCTTTTGTTGCTTGTTTCACTTAGGTTGCTAGAACTGTTGCTTAGGCAACAAAACCAATTCTCTGCTTGCTTGACTTAGAGATTTTACTCTCAACTCTTCTGTTTTCAATTCTTCCCATTGGATTGACATAAAACCCATACTACAGTACAACTGACTAGTACAAGTGTAAAGGTGATTGACATTCAAGAGCCTCAAAAACTCGTGTATCAAGTTTGCATTTTCTATGCATAATGGATGTTTTTAGATACCTATGGAGCCATAAGGAGCATGGAGAAGCTTTGAGGATGATCCAGGAAGTTAGCTGGACCAAGAGGAGCAAAAGGGACCAAGGCAGACATCTCTGCAGAGCCTATCGATCAAAGCACAAGACCTATCGGTCAAGGAGTGACCGATAGGATCCCTATCGGTCAGGCCTATCGGTCAGTGAAGTGACTGATAGCAGTGCACCAGTTATATTTCGGTCACCCTATCGGTCATCTTCCAGACCGATATGATCCCTATCGATCATTCCTATCGGTCATAACTGACCGATATGAACCCAGTCCGAGCCTGTTTTTATTTACATATTTGCCATTACTTTAGGGCTTCCTTATCATTTGTATAAATACCATTTTCTGGGATTTTCGACAAGTCACTTCATAACACTGTTCTTGAGTTTATTTTCTGGGTTTGTAAACAATTTTCTTGCTTTATTTAATTCAAGTTTCTTTTTGCCATTAATTTCTCTCTAATCTCTCTTCTAATCATGATTAACATCTTTCCTTCTTGTGATTTGGTGTTAAACATGAGTATTAGTGAGTAGTTTGCTTAGGATTCTTTGATGTGGTAGATTAAGGGGATTTAGGGATTGATTAAGGTTTGTTTAGTGTTTAATATCATGGGTTCCTCTATATTAGTCTGTTTATAAGCTAGATTTGTCTTAATCTAAAACTTAGGCTTTCTCTAAAATTTAGGCTTTCTCTTATGCCCACCAAGTGTTTGATGATATGCTGATCTTGTTTGATAGAGGATTTGCTGGCCTTGGCTCAAGAGATTGACTGTTTGAGGAGCATTTTTACATGAATAGAGTTGGTTACTATTGCTTGCTAGATGTTTTAGCACTAATGAGAGTTAGATCTTGCTAAGTTGTTTAATAAAGGGCTATTTTACAAGAGATTGGACTTAGCTTGCTTGTTTGTGAATTCTATGTCTAGGACCACCATTGCTAGCTTGTTTGCTTGATCAATGCTGTTTGAAACAACCTTAGTTAGTCTCTAGATTTCCCAAAATCAATAACCACATCTAGGAACTTGCTTTCTCTTGATTGAATTTCGAATTTGTTAAGTTCTCTGTTTATTTCGAACTTGTAGTGCCAACCTAACACCTTATGCTTAGTTCATTCAAGAATAAGCCTTACACACAAAAGATAATGTTTATGTTTGAAAGCAAGGTAAGGTTAAGGTGTGGTAAATGTCCCTTAATGATGAGGATCAGCTATTTGGACTAGCAAGAGAGGTAAAAAGGAAGAAAAAAAGTCCAAATATGTATATGGATAATCCATGAAACCACTTCTCATTGCAAAAACATGATAATTAACAATTCAAATAATAGTTCAAATAATTAGAGATGATGTGCAAAGAGCAAATGATTTCAGCATGGGACTAGAGGATCAAATTTAGCATTCAAGAGAATGGTTCAGTGATATATCATGGTTTTTATGGTTTTTAACCATGATATAAGTCCTTCTTATTGAGTTTTTTTGGTCTTTTTAGAGTCCTAGTAGATTCTTTGCAGGTTATAGCAAGATTGGAGCACAATTGGAGGTTTTGGAGCTGTTTGGATCAAAACTAAAATCATTCCCGAAGGAAGCAAGTCAGAAGCCGTTGTTTGGCACGGGTGACGATCGTCACCACTTATGGATGACGCTCGTCACCCACATCTGAGAGGAATCGCGATGTTTTATTGAAAGATGGAGAAAATATTGCACTTTTGGCCTAAAAGTTTTAGTACTGGCAAAAAGGCCCCAGTCGTGATTTAGCATGTACATTAGGTTTTTCAGCTATTCTGTTGGCTTTTATCTTATATCTGAATTTCTAGAGAGGTTTTTAGAGAGATTTGTTGCAGAGCTTTTAGAGAGACAAATCAGACTCCATCAGAGCAGATTTCGAACTCCTTTATCTTTATTTCTTATTTCTTTTATGCAATCCATTCTATTCAAGATGTTTTCTACATTCACGATGTCTGAGTAGTTTGTTAGTTAGGTTAGGATGATTTAAGGGTTGATGAAGAGTTTGTAGAATTGCTAAACTGTTAGGAAATCCATTAGTTCTTCATCTATACTTGCATTCACATCGATGTTTAGAACTGATCATCTAGATATCGAAACCCTAGTTGTTTAATAGATGTGAGGACATTATTAATCACCTAAACTAGTATTGGATAAGCAAAACGTCTGTTTGCAAAGAGATTTGACTTAGGAGTTTTGTGAACAATCGAAACCTGATCGCTAATGCTTGCTTGACTTATTAGAATTTTTGCAAAGAGATTTGCAATTCTGTGATCTAGGCATAGATATCTTTTGCAATGAGAATTTATTAGTTATAATATTGAGATCTGAGTTCCAGACGGTTTTATTTCATTCCTGATTGCATGTATTCTACATTCTCAGATTTAACCTACGAATTATCCTGACTTAGCGCTCTTAGCTTTGTGAACTTTAGATCAATCAACAAAAATTGCCTGCTTCCATTATTTTAGTTAATTCGCATTGCATTCATTTATTATCGCTTAGCTTAATCTGAACCGAAAATCTATAGTCTAGTAGCTCACTCCCTCGGGATTAGATAACCCTTTGTGCTACAACTGCTTTAATGTGCACTTGCTGTAGTAAAATAATTAGGTAAAACTTAGACCCTATTATTCAGCCTTAGTTTATAACTTCTTATGATGCATCAAACATTTAACCACTTAGCTATTTAAATTAATCCTAGACACTTAGAATTTTAAAAGGAATTATCATCATCACACCCTATGGAAATGCAATGCAACCTATATGAAAAATACTATACTCAATCCTTAAAAAATAAATGCAACTATATGCTTTTCTTTTTGGTTCGCAGAAGATGCAATTTTTTTAATTCTTTCGATTTTTTTTTGGTTTTTTAATGCACTTAGATGAATGCATGAGACTCAAAGATGAATAAAAGGAAAAACTAAGAAAAGAACACACAAAGTCAAACCCGAAATCCCTCCCCCACACTTAAATTACACAATCCCTTGTGTAATAAAAGAGTGAAAGAGAGAAGCAACAGAAATATATTACATAAACTTAAAAAAAATGCAATGGTATTTACAAGGGAGGAGTTTGTGGTACCTTAGAAAGTGGTGTGGGAGTAGTGGGTGGCGCCTGAAATGTCCTCCATGAGGTCTATGTTGTGGCTCCTGGTTGGCTTCTCCCTCCTTGTGATTCTTCTCCTCCTTGGCGCTTCTTAACAGGAGGCTCTTAGTGGCACCCAAGCCCTCACTTCCTCATATCCAGCAAATGAGCGCCTTCTACTAGGAGCTCTAGCCACTCCCTAGCTTTCAGCTTCTTGCTCTTGTTGGTGAGCAGAACTAGAGGCTCCACTAGACCTCCTCTTTATCCCCTTGATTTGAGCCTTCATGCTCTTCATCCCCTTCACCAACTTCTTGATGGTTTTGTCTTGCCATTGTTCCATCTTTGCAAGAGGTTGATGTGTTTATGGACCTTCTTCAAGGGACATCCTTGGTGTGAGACATCATGAGGCTGGAAGTGGTACTCCTCACTGTTGTAGCTTGGAGCATCTGATTCTTCTTCTTCTTGAATTCCTTCTTCCATTTGTCCTCCTTCATAAGCTACAAGTTGATAGTCTCCTTGAGCAAGAAGAGTGTTGGCGCCTTGGTAAGCGTGTGAAGATGGAGTGCCTTCTTGGTATAGCAAGTGCTGGGGAATGGGAAAGGCAAAGCTGTTGGGGTTGGAGAACGATGTGAGATGCAGATCTGGGAGTAGTAGCTTTGCAGCTGATCCATCTTCTTGGATGAAATTGTAGATGTACTTGTCACCCACATTCTCTCCAAGGAACCTTACTTTATTCAGGTATGGCAAGTCTAGATATGCTATCTTGTCTGTTGCTGGTCCACTCTCAACTCCTGCCGCTTCTATTAATTGAGTAATAAGGCCAGCACAATAAAGTTTTGGCGCCTTGTCATCATTGGTTGTTAACCAATGCTTGATGACTAGAAGCTACTGCATGAAGATGGTGACCATTCCAGTTGTCCCATCTGATCCTTTGAGCTCCACTCCGTGCTTTGTGTAATCAAGGATGTTCATAATACTTTGATCAATGAGCTTTCATTCTCCACCTTCAACAGCGCCACTTTCCTTCCTTGCAAAGAGAGTATGTGCCAATGCTTTGTGCACATATCTGATGGTTAGATTCCTTATCAGAGAATCCTTGCTTCTTCATGGCTTGTAAACGCCCTTTGCCACATGCTCCCAAAGTTTGTTCATCTCTTCTTTGCTAACCCCCAGATTCTGGCCTCTAGCGTTTCAATTGCTGAGAAGGACAAACTATATTTGGTCTTGGAAACTCTGAAAGTGATGAAGCCATCACCATCTTCTTCTGGAGTCTCTTCTCCTGGCTCAAAAAAGGTCACTTTAAAGGAGGCAAAGAATTAAAGCACTTGGTCCTTGTTGGCTGAATAAGATGTTCCCACCAGCTTTGTGAGCTCCATTATCTTAAGCATAGAAGAGCAGTCCTCATGGAGTCTCAAGGCCTTTAGAGATGGCACATGGGGATACCTTGTTGGTCTCACATCCACATTTTGCAGCTTGTAAAGCTGCCTTTGAGCTGGAGTGGTGCCCTTCTTCTTTTGAGTAGCCTTCTCACAAGCGCCAACATAAGCTTTCTTTTTGACATGAGCCTTAGCGCTTGGACTCCCCATTTCCTTTGCCTTGCCTTTTGCTTTCTCTTGCTTCTCAACCTCTTTGTTTGCTCCACTTCTTGTTATTATCCTCATGGTACCTAAAACAAATTCTCAAAAGAGAATTCAGAACCAAGGAATGAACAAAAGACAAAGATTAATGCTGCTAAAAATCACAAAAGGAGGAGTTTATTTACTTAAAAGTAAACTTCTATCAGTTGTGAAGCAACTAAATAAGCAATGCATACAAAGGATTCTTTAAACAAAAAATTTATCGAAATTGAAAAATGTGAATTCTAGCATGGTGAAGCTAAACAAGTGGATTAAAATTCTAATGCAAAGCAAAATAAATGAATTTGACAAGCAAGTAACTATAAATCTAAGTGCTTCAAAAGTCAAAAACAGTTATTCACCAATGCAAAAGAAATAAACTAACTAAGAAGCAATAATCATAAATTAAGCATGCAACCACATAACAAAATAAAGTTCTTAAGTGAATAAAACAAAATTTAAACATGTAAAAAGCTAAGAGACATTACCTGAAGTGGTTTGGCTCTCTTAGGCGCTTAAGAAACTAAAGATTTCGAAATTTTGTGGTTCTAAACTAGAAAAATGAAAGTGAGAAAGACAGAAGGATGGGGTTAGTTTATATAGAGGGTTGGGAAATATTTTTGTGGGGAGCAAGAGGACAAGGAGTACCTAAGAGAGGTCCCACACATGCTTGGGAAGGGGAAGGATTCAAATTTAAAATCCTTGATCTAGTTTGACCAAGGAAGGAAAAAATTTGAATTGAAGAAAGTTTACCCTGGGTGCAACATTGACCTCCCAAGTCGATATTCTGATCGATATTGATCATATCGACTTGGTTTGGTCGATATGCATGCTGATATTGGATGACTGGGCCGTTGTATGGACCGATATGCATGTCCATAATCTCAATACATAGCCCGATGATGACCCTACCTGTCCAATATCGAGCTACACAACTCGATATATAGCTCGGTATGGTCATGCAAAATTGCATATCGGACTAGTACCTCGATATCATGATCGATACACCTTGACTTGTGCTGAATAGCATCTTTTCATTCGCCTGTCAAGGTGTATCAACATGGGACGTCGATATTCAACTCGATATGCCTTAATAAGGGTGATCAATCACCCTTTGTCCTCTCAGTTAAGGCATATCGGTGTGTTATGTCGATACGTTCCTCGATATCCACCCTTTGGTGTTGTATCGGCCTGGTATCTTGATACAACTGCTCGATATGGATGCCAGTTAAGGCATATCGATATGTTTTAACCCCGATACATTGCTTGTTAAGGCGCATCGGTTTGCCTTACACCAGTACGCTGATTGATACAAAATCCTCTCATGCGTATCTATCAGAATCATCCCTGTACGCACGTCGATACCAGTCCGGTTCAGCAGTATCGAGCAAGATATGCTCAATACACTTGCTCGATATGAACTGTATCGAGGTGCTCTGGTCGATATGTTGGTCGATATTGACCCTTCTGCGCCTCCTTCCTTCTTCCAAGCTTGGTTCCTCTTCAACCAGCTTGAACCTGGTTACTAGGGACACTAAAAAACACCCACATAAACATAAAAAAAAACATAAAAATGCAAAACTATGTACAAGGATACCATGGGATTGCCTTACAAGTGTGCTTGTTTTGAGTCACTTAGCTTGAATTTCCTCAGCTCTTTAGTTGTGGTAAGGAGCAGGAGTCTTGGAACTCATTGGTGTGATTTTGCTTCCTCTGGCTCTCTTGCTGACTCCATCAATCTTCAGCACTGTAAAAGGCTTATACCTCTCCTCTTCCTTCATCTTGTAGCAAACTTTAGCACCTTTAGAGCCAAATGGTCTCAAAACCACTCCATCTTCCATAGGACCCAACAAGATTTCATTCACAGCATCAGAACTACCCAGTTCGAGGACCTCCTCTTCAGTAGTATCAGCGAACAACTAGGACAATGATCTTTCATCAAAGCTTGCTACTACATAGCCATCAAACTCAGGCCAATGCTCACCAACTTTCTTCAACTTCTTAACCTCCATTGAGAAAGCTTGCTCATCCACTAGCTTGTTTCCTTTGGAGTCAAACTTCAGCACTTTCTCCTTGGTTAGTCTCAGCTCTATTGCGCATTCTTTTGCATTAAAAACTGCTCCAGTTGAAGCTAAGAAAGGTCTGCCTAAGATGATGGCATTCTTGATCTTTCCCTCAACATCTAAGACCAGAAAATCTGTTGGGATAATCACTCCTTCAATCATCATGGGTACATATTTAAGGGCTCCTAGAGGTACTTTTACTGTGCCATCTGCTATGGTCAAGGACACATTTCTCTCCTGGAATGAAGTGTAGCACAACGCCTTGGCTGTAGTGGAGGGCAGCAAGTTGATGCTTGCACCTAAGTCACAAAGACAACTCCTGAACATTTTCCCTTTGAGTTCACAAGGGAGAGTAAAGCATCTAGTATCTTTAAGCTTCTTGATGTTCAATACCTCAGTCTTGGCAATGGCTTCTTTCAGCTCTTTCCCAACATCTAGACCTCTAAGCTTCATTTGGTTGGCATAGAGAGTGGTGTACTTATCCACAAGATGATTCTTAAAACTTCCAGGGATGCATACAAGGGTCGAAAGTATTGATCAATGTGGTGTTCCTAAGGTTAGCTGACTGTTTCTGTTTTCAAACCTCGACCCTGTTCTTAGTCTGATGTTTGCTAAGCTCGACCCTGTTCTTAAGAACAACATATGCATACAAGGATAGATTACTATCTACCCAGTTCCTACAATTGTTCTAAACCCCAAAAGTCTTACTCCAAATCAAACCCAACCCTAACTACCCTTTCTCAGCACTCTCACACTCTCCACACTCTGCCATTTTTAGGGAAGCTTCTTCTTTGATCTCACCATGTTGTGGCCTTCTTTTTGCTCCTTTGTTGTGGGCGCCTTTTCTTTGTATTGGGCAGTCTCCTTTTCTTCATCCTTTTGATGTATTTAGGCTTTGGTGCCTTCTGGTTTTTTGTTGCGGAGACTCCATCTTCATAATGGCCACCCTTTTTAAGCTTATTTGATTCCACACAAGCTGCGTTTTCGCTTGCTTCCCCATTCTCATTCCTTTCCCCCTTTACTTTCTTTCTTCTCTCACTCTCTCCTTTAGATCAATGTAACACTCAAATCCGCCCAGACCTATATATACCATCCTAAACCTATGTCTAACTCCAAGTGAAGAGCTAGTTCTATATAGTAACCTGCCCTTGTCGTGCCTACCTAACACTTTATGCTTAGTTCATTCAAAAATAGGCCTCACACACAAAGATAATGTTTAGGTTTGAAGGAAGGTAAGGTTAAGGTGTGCTAACTGTCCCTTAATTATGAGAATCGGCTATTTTGACTAGCAAGAGAAGTAAAAAAAGGAAGAAAGAAAGTCCAAATATGTATATGGGTAATCCATGAAAGCACTTTTCATTGCAATAATATGATGATTAACAATTCAAATTAATGGTTCTAATAGATATGGATGATTTTCAAAGAGCAAGTGATTTCAGCATGAAACTAGAGTATCAAATTTAGCATTGAAGAGCATGGTTCAGCCTTAGTTTTTAACTTCATATGATGCATCAACCATTTAATCACTTAGCCATTTAAATCAGTCCTAAACACTTAGCATTTTACAAGGAGTTATCATCATCATGCCCTGTGCAAATTGATATCTCTTGTATTTACACCATTTAGGCTTGCATCTAGTACATGTTTTGGTTCTCTTTTGCATATTTTCCTTGTCTTTTATCCCATTTTCTTCTCTTTTTAGACTTAGGTTGCATTTAGGACATAGTTTGCATTTTCTATGCATTATGGATGTTTTTAGGTACCTATGGAGCCATAAAGAGCATGGAGAAGTTATGAGGATGATCCAGGAAGCTAGCTGGACCAAGAGGAGCAAAAGGGACCAAGGCAGACGATCTCTGCAGAGCCTATCGATCAAAGCACAGACCTATCGGTCAAGGAGTGACTGATAGGATCCCTATTGGTCAGGCCTATCGGTCAGTGAAGTGACTGATAGCAGTGCACCGGTTATATTTCATCACCCTATCGGTCATCTTCCAGACCGATAGGATCCCTATCGATCATTCCTATCAGTCACAACTGACCGATAGGAACCCAGTCCGAGCCTGTTTTTATTTACATCTTTGCCATTACTTTAGGACTTCCTTATCTTTTGTATAAATATCATTTTTCTGGGATTTTCGACAAGTCACTTCATAACACTGTTCTTGAGTTTATTTTATGGGTTTGTAAACAATTTTCTTGCTTAATTTAATTCAAGTTTTTTTTTTGCCATTAATTTCTCTCTAATCTCTTTTCTAATCATAATTAACATCTTTTTCTCTTGTGATTTGGTGTTAAACATGAGTATTAGTGAATAGTTTGCTTAGGGTTCTTTGATGTGGTAGATTAAGAGGATTTAAGGATTGATCAAGGTTTTTTTAGTGTTTAATTTCATGGGTTCCTCTCTATTAATCTGTTTATAAGCTAGATTTATCTTGATCACACTTATCTAAAATTTAGGCTTCTCTTATGCCCACCAAGTGTTTGATGAAATGCTGATCTTGTTTGATAGAAGATTTGCTGGCCTTGGCTCAAGAGATTGAATGTTTGAGGAGCATTTTGACATGAATAGAGTTGGTTGCTATTGCTTGCTAGATGTTTTAGCACTAATGAGAGTTAGATCATGCTAAGGTGTTTAGTAAAGGTCTATTTTACAAGAGATTGGACTTAGCTTGCTTGTTTGTGAACTTTATGTCTAGGAACCACCATTGCTAGCTTGTTTGCTTGATCAATGCTGTTTGAAACAACCTTAGTTAGTCTCTAGATTCCCCAAAATCAATAACCACATCTAGGAACTTGCTTTCTCTTCATTAAATTTCGAATTTGTTAAGTGCTCTGTTTATTTTGCTATGTTTTCCTTCTTGATCATTGATAAACTGTCTTCTTTTGAATTCTCTTTGGTGATTGTTCATTCTAGGTTTTTAGATAAGTTGCTTAGGCAACAAAAACTCTTCTTTGCTTTGCTTGACTTATAGATTTCTGCTCACAACTCTTCTGCTTTCAACAAACCTATTTGGATTGACATAAAAACCCTATGCTATACTACAACTGACTAGTACAAGGCTTGGGTGATTGACAACAAGAACCTTAAAAACTCTTGTATCAATTTGGCGCCGTTGCCAATTGGGTTTTCTGTTTGAATCATCAAAGTTTGTAGAATCTTTAAGATCAAGTTTTTAGTTTTCTTTGGTTACTAATCTCCTTTGACTCTCGTTGCTGTCTATCAGGTATATGAACTTGAGATCCAGAGGTTCAAAAAATCTTGTGGACTTCATAGACAACATCAATCTGTTAGACAGAGGTCAGAGAGCAAGAAGACAGCAAGAAAAGCAGCAACACTTGCAGAGACTTGGGATGAACAATCACGAACCAGTTATGGATGATATCAGATTTCAGGGTCCTCAAGGAGCTGTGCGCTCAGGGTATACAAGGAAATCAAGGTGTTTATGGCTTACAAGGTGAGCAAGGACCAATAGGCGCTGCACAAGCTCCAAGAGTAGCAAGACCCATTGGCGCTGGTGATGCACCAAATGCCTACAATAACAGAACTGGCATCATTCCACCAGCAGTCCAAAACAACAACTTTGAAATCAAGTCTGGATTGATTTCAATGGTTCAGAGCAGTAAGTTTCATGGGTTGCCACTTGAAGATCCTCTAGATCATCTGGGTAATTTTGATAGACTATGCTCACTAACAAAGATCAATGGAGTGAGTAAAGATGGCTTCAAACTCAGGTTGTTTCCCTTCTCTCCTGGAGACAAAGCACACCAGTGGGAGAAGAACTAGCCCCAAGGAAGCATCAATAGTTGGGATGAGTGCAAGAGAGCCTTCTTAGAAAAGTTATTCTCAACTTCAAGAACTGCAAGAATCAGAAATGAAATTTCAGGGTTTGCACAGAGGAACAATGAAAGCTTTGGTGAAGCTTGGGAAAGATTCAAGGGCTACACATTGCAATACCCTCACCATGGCTTCTCATAGGCTTCTCTGATCTCTACTCTCTACAAAGGAGCTTTGCCAAAGATCAGAATGCTTCTAGACACTGCATCAAATGGGAACTTCTTGTCAAAGGAAGTAGATGAAGGATTGGAGCTTGTTGAGAATCTAGCTCAGTTTGATGGAAACTACAATGAGGAATATGACAGAGCTCCAAGAAGTGCTAAAGATGAACTGGAGTCTAGCAGGAAAGAGATCAAGGCCTTACATGAGAAGCTGGATATGCTGCTAAGGGAGAAGAAAGAGGTTCACTTTGTAGGTGATATGGTTCAGCTTGATGATCAAGAGACATGCCAAGTGGAAGAGATGAACTACTTGGGTAATCAAGGTGGATACAATGGATATTGGAACTACAGACCCAATCCCAACTTGTCATACAGAAGCAACAATGTTGCCAATCCAAAGGATCAAGTGTGCCCAGCATAACAACAACAGCAAGCTGCTCCAAGACCTTATGTTCCCTACAACAATCAAGGTTTTCAGCAGAGAAACAACAACTTCCAGCCAAGAGCACCTTACCATCCTCCAGGATTCAATGCACAAGCTCCAGCTCAAGCTTCTTCCAGCTCTCAAGATCCTGAGCTCAAGACAATGGTTCAGCAGTTGCTTCACAATCAGACTACCAACAACTTGGAATTGAACAAGAAGTTTGTTGAGGTTCATAACAAAATAGACTAAGTACATGTTAACTGAAGAAGAAAGCTTCTCACCTACAAAATAGACTAGGACACTTTCCTGGAAAACCAGAGGCTAACCCAAAAGAGTTCTGCAATGTCATGGTGAAGAGTTTTTTAATGTTGATGCTAACCATGGAGTTGCACAAGAAGAATCTCTGGAAGAAGAAGAGTGGTGGGCGCAATATGAGGTTATTGATGCTACAGGGGAAGACTTTGTTGAAGCCTCTGATGCCAAGAAGGTAACTCAAGCTGCTGATCTCCCTATCTATCAGCCCACTATCCCTTTTCCAGGAAGATTCAAAGAGCAGTTAGTGCAGAAGTATGAGACTCTCTATGCTTCTCAAATGGAAATGAGAGGTCTGAATGGTCAAGAGGACCTTGAAAAACTAAGAGCTAAAGCTGGAGCATCTGAGGTTAAGGAGCTTAACATCAAGAAGCTTGGAGATCCAGGTTGTTTCACTCTACCATGTGAGCTTAAAGGGCAGACTTTCAAAAACTGTCTTTGTGATCTTGGAGCAAGTATCAACCTTCTCCCATCCTCTACTGCTAAGGCTCTTGGATACAGGAGAGTAATGTGTCTCTCACCATAGCTGACGGGACTGTCAAGACACCACTAGGGATCCTCAAGGATGTGCCAATGATGATTGAAGGAGTCACCATCCCTACTGATTTTTTGGTGCTTGATGTGGAAGGACAGATAAGGAATGCTATCATTATAGGAAGACCATTTCTAGCTTCAGCTGGCGCTGTATTTGATGCTAGAGAGTGCACAACAGAGCTGAGGCTTTCAAAGAACAAGGTCTTGAAGTTTGACAGCAAAGGTAGCAAGCTAGAGCATGATCATACTTTCTCTATGGACCTTAACAAGGTGAAAAAGATTGATAAGAACTGGCCAGAGTTTGAGGGCTACCAAGGAGAGAGTTTTGATGGATGCTGCTTGACCAAGTGGTTTGCTGAAACCACTGAAGAGGAGGTCCTTAAAGTGGGTGTTTCTGATTGCATGAATGAGATTATGTTGGGTACTAAAGAAGATGGGGTTGTCTTGAAGCCCTTTGTGTCCAAGAATGGTGAAGTCCACTACAAGATGAAAAGGGGAGGCAAGCCAAAACCCTTTGCTGTGTTGAAGATTGATGGAGTCACCAAGAAGATCAAAGTAGACACTGCAACACCAAGGAGTTCCAAGACTCCTTCTCACCACCTCCACTAGAGAGGTAAACAAAGTCAAGCTTAGTGACTTTAAACAAGCACATTTGGGAGGTAGTCCCATGGTATCCTTTTGTATATATTATGCTTTCTAGTTTATTTTTATGCTTAGTTAATGTGTATAGAAGCAGGAGTTCGAATTAGGGGTTGAGAAAGTCTTTAAGGGACAAAGAACATGTGCATTCTGGCTGCTATCGATCACAGTATCGGTCAAGACAAGACCCATACAGACCCTATCGGTCATGCTATCGGTCATGATCTGATCGATAGCAGTAGAGCCACATTGCACCAGTCAACCTATCGGTCACTTGTGATCGATAGGGAAAGGATTTTGCAAGTGAGTGTCATATCGGTCATACCTATGGATCAGACACTGACCGATAGAAATCCATCGGATATATTTTGGTCAAGTGTATCGATCAGATGGAGACCTACATGATTCACAGGAAGGTATCGGTCATTGCTATCGTTCACTTGTGATCGATACGCACCCTGTCGGTCATTCATATCAGTCACATTATGACCGATAGCCCCGTGAGGTAAGTGCTTTAATTTTCAAAAAAAGATTCCGTCCATTGGTTTGGAGCCAAGGAGGTTTAAATTCAAACTTTGGATCCTTCCTGCCACTTTGCAGAGCTCCTGAGCACTTTTGTTCTTGTCCCCCACTCTTTAGATTCCTTTGGTTCCCTCACCAACTATTGATTATTTTGGTTCCCCCTTTCCACTCTATATAAACAACAATCTTCTCCTCTTCTCTTCACACTTCATTTCACTACTTCTCTCACTTATAGCACAAAATTTCTAGCTGTTTCTCTCTTTTATTTATCTTCTCTAAGTGGTCAGAAGCTTCAGTAAGGTTTGCTTTCTCAACAATTCATCTTTTGTTCTTAATCAATGAATGTGCTTATGATTGCTTAATCTATGGTTTTAAGAGCAAGTTTTGTTTAGTTTAAGATGTTGTGCTTTAGTTTTGCATGGTGGATATGTTTAAATTGAGCAAGTTTACTGTTAAAGCTTTGTTTACTGTTATTTAATCTCAGTTATTGCTAGTTTGATATCCCTTTGCATTATCATTTTCTCTTTTGCTTAGAGCCACATGCTAGGTTCACATGCATGAATGTCTTATCTTTATGAACTCTAGCATGTTTAAACTGTTAGCTTAAGAATTCTTCTAGGTTTTTGGGAGTTTAATCTTGCCTATTGACTAGTTGAACTTTTTTTAGCTTAGAGGATGTCAGTCTAAAGCTTTCAGTTAATAGTTTCTCAAACTTTTGCTCTTTTGCTTATAGTACCTTCAAGTTTTGTTTTTGTCGGTACCATGGGTAAAACAAGAGCAACTACTGGAAGCAAAGGAAAGGCACATCAGGAGGAAGCACCCTCTTCTCCTAGAGCAAGAAGAGATAAAGGAAAGGGTGCTGCTGCTGAACACTCATCAAAGGCTGCTGGAAAGAGACCAGTTGGAGACAAGGGCGCCAAGCAGAAAGGAAAAGGAAAAACTGTGGAGGAGAAAGTTCCACACCATGAGCCAAGTGCTAGGGAGCTCATGGAAGTTTTCAACCAGTGCACCTTCAAGCCAACCAGATACCCTTGTGCCAACACAATGAAAGCACTTGGGATCTACATGGATTGCAAGTGCATCTTTGAGCACATGGGGCTTAGCGAATTGATGTCAACGCCACTTCCCTCCTCCCAGCAACTCACTTATCAATTCCTCTCTACTCTCAAGGGTGTTGGATATGATGAAAGTAAGCTCTCCAACAAAGATGGATGGATCTCCTTCAAGCTTGGGAGGCAAAGGTTCACAACAACTTTCCTTGACCTCTCTCAAGAGCTTGGGCTGCTGTCTTATGCACAAAGAGGGAACAAGTTCTCAATCACTCAAAAGCAGCACACAAAGCTATGAGGATGATTGGAGCTGGTGAATTTATAGCAGGCACCACAAGGAACCAACACCTGAAGCATCCTGCAGTGAGATATGCTCACAAGGCGCTTGCAAACACTTTCTTTGCAAGGAAGGAGACAACAAACCTAACTGGCAAAGAGAGAGACTTCATCTACACTGGAATGTTTGCACTCGTGGATACCAGCGACAATGGGACACTTATAGGCCCACCAAGCAGATTCCCATGCTTTGTGAGATTACTGATGGAGCAGCTGCTGGCCTATCAGAGCTGGGTTTTAAAAATAGGGAAAAGGGAGAAGAATCCACAGCTTTACATTGGAGGAATTATGACTGCTGTTCTAATGGCCAGTGGTGTGAACTTTGAAGAACATGCTGATTACGCTCTAGGCCTTTATGGATAGAAATGGACTACCTTAAGAGAAGCCATTACATTGAGAAGAGCATTCAAGACAAGCATGTCTACAAGTTCCTCAATGAACTCCAAGAGCCAGCAAGAGCCAGCAAGAGTCCTTCTCCCTAATCCAAGGCTTACCTCATTCACCACAAGGAGCAACATCAGTTTCAATCCAAGTGATGATCAGCTCTACCAAGGCGGCCCTGTCCCTGAAGAAAGAGAAGAAGCTAGTGAGGAAGAAGAACAAGAAGAGGTTGAAGAAGAAGTAAGAGAAGAGAGAAGAGAAGAAGGTGAAGAAGAAGTCCATGAAGATGCTACTGCTGGCGCTGAAAGCCAAGGGGAAACACAAAAAGAAGGAGATGAGCTTGATGAAGAAGAAGTGTTGAACTACAGCTCAAGGCAGTTTCACTTAAAACCTTATGGAGGCCCAAGCCAAGAGAGCTCTATGAAGTCTGCTCATGAACACATCAACACCCTCCAAAAATGGTGCAAGTGGCAAGACAAAGCCATTAGGAGTTTGGTGAAAATGGTTAAAGGGAAGTTTAGGAAGAACAAAGCTACATCAGCAGGAGCTTCCCATCAGAGCCACACTCATGAGCACACTTCTCATCAAGAAGAGCCTGTGCCACAAGCTGACCCAACTGAAGAAGAGGAGGCTGTTTGGAACCCCCATGGAAGACATTCCTTTCATGCACAGCCAAGTGATCAATGGGGGACATGGGCACAACCAAGGGCTTCATCATATGAGCCAAGGTTCCATATTCCATCAGCATGGGAACCAACTCCCATCCCTTCTGAGATTCAACAAACATGGCAATGGGGTCACCAAGGTACTTCTTCTCAAGCTGAGCAGTTATGGTCAAGCTGGGTTCCCCCACCACAAGAAGCAGCGCCATCTTCAAAGACTTATGAGAGGAGGAACAAGAGGAGAGCTAGCAATTCTCCTCAGACATCTGGATCCTCCCTCCACTCCACTTATTAAACAAGGTACCACATCCTATTTATTGTCTATACCATTGCATTTTTTTTTCAATTCTGTATTATATTTTGTTGCTTCTCTCTCTCATTGCTTTCATAACACAAGGGATTGTGTAATTTAAGTGTGGGGGAGAGATTTGGGGTTTGAAATTGTGTTTTGTTTTCTTAGTTTTTCATTTTCTTTCACTTTGAGTCACATGCATATCATGCATTCATCTAAGGCATAGAAAAAATTACAAAACAAAATTTGAAAAATTTGAAAACTTTTGCATTTTTGCAAACGAAAAAGAAGGCATATAGTTGCATTTCATTCTTTTAGGATTGAGTCAAGTGTTGACATATAGGTTGCATTGCATTTGCATAGGGCATAATGATGAAATTTCCTTGTAAAGTGCTTAGAGTTTAGAGATGATTTCAGTGTTTAAGTGATTAGTTGTTTGATGCATCATAAGAGAGCTAGAAGTTAAGACTAAACTATGCTTGAAATGCTAATCTTGATCATTTCATCTCATACTGAAAGTATTTGTTCTCTGAAAATCAACTCTATCAACTTGAACTTTAATTTGGACTTTTAATTATCATGTCTTGTGCATTGAAAAGTCATATCATGGCTACCATATACATATTTGGATCATCTTTTTCCTTTCTACCACTCTTGTTGATCCAAGTAGCTGATCCTCATACTTATGTGACAGTTAATCCACACCCTTGACCAAAACCTCCTTTTGAGCCTAAACACTATCTTGAGAGCTGTGAGGCCTTTGTATATCATTTTTGATTTTTATCTTGGCAAAAAATGTTAGGAATAAGGCTGGCAATAATAAGCTCTCTTGTAGATATCAGCTTGCATCTTGAGCTTGATTCCAGGATAGGAGTTTTGGATTAAAAGGGTAATGTTAAGTGGTTTTAACTTCTTGTATATATGTTTTGAAAGAAAAGGAAAAGGATTGAAATGGTAGAAAAGGGGAAACAATCTAGAGTTGTGGTTAAGTAAACGGAAGTAAAAGCTCTAGACTGTTTCCCCTTTACTTATTTGCTTGAGGACAAGCAAAAGGCAAGTGTGGTGGTGTTGATATCTCTTGTATTTACACCATTTAGGCTTGCATTTAGTACATGTTTTGGTTCTCTTTTGCATGTTTTCCTTGTCTTTTGTCCCATTTTCCTCTCCTTTTAGACTTAGGTTGCATTTAGGACATAGTTTGCATTTTCTATGCATTATGGATGTTTTTAGGTACCTATGGAGCCATAAAGAGCATGGAGAGGCTTTGAGGATGATCCAGGAAGCTAGCTGGACCAAGAAGAGCAAAAGGGACCAAGGCAGACGATCTCTGCAGAGCCTATCGATCAAAGCACTCGTTGACCGATAGGATCCCTATCGGTCAGGCCTATCGGTCAGTGAAGTGACCGATAGTAGTGCACCAGTTATATTTCGGTCACCCTATCGGTCATCTTCCAGACCGATATGATCCCTATCGATCATTCCTATCGGTCACAACTGACCGATAGGAACCCAGTTCGAGCCTGTTTTTATTTATATCTTTGCCATTACTTTAGGGCTTCCTTATCATTTGTATAAATACCTTTTTCTGGGATTTTCGACAAGTCACTTCATAACAATGTTCTTGAGTTTATTTTCTGGGTTTGTAAACAATTTTCTTGCTTTATTTAATTCAAGTTTGTTTTTGCCATTAATTTCTCTCTAATCTCTCTTCTAATCATGATTAACATCTTTCCCTCTTGTGATTTGGTGTTAAACATGAGTATTAGTGATTAGTTTGCTTAGGGTTCTTTGATGTGGTAGATTAAGGGGATTTAGGGATTGATTATGGTTTGTTTAGTGTTTAATATCATGGGTTCCTCTATATTAGTCTGTTTATAAGCTAGATTTGTCTTGATCACACTTATCTAAAATTTAGGCTTTCTCTTATGCCCACCAAGTGTTTGATGAAATGCTGATCTTGTTTGATAGAGGATTTGCTGGCCTTGGCTCAAGAGATTGACTGTTTGAGGAGCATTTTGACATGAATAGAGTTGGTTACTATTGCTTGCTAGATGTTTTAGCACTAATGAGAGTTAGATCTTGCTAAGTTGTTTAGTAAAGGGCTATTTTACAAGAGATTGGACTTAGCTTGCTTGTTTGTGAACTCTATGTCTAGGAACCACTATTGCTAGCTTGTTTGCTTGATCAATGCTGTTTGAAACAACCTTAGTTAGTCTCTAGATTTCCCAAAATCAATAACCACATCTAGGAACTTGCTTTCTCTTGATTGAATTTCGAATTTGTTAAGTTCTCTGTTTATTTTGCTCTGTTTTCCTTCTTGATCATTGCTAAACTGTCTTCTTTTGAATTCTCTTTGGTGATTGGTCATTCTTGGTTGTTAGATAAGTTTCTTAGGCAACAAAAACTCTTCTTTGCTTTGCTTGACTTATAGATCTCTGCTCACAACTCTTCTGCTTTCAATAAACCCATTAGGATTGACATAAAAACCATATGATGTACTACAACTGACTAGTACAAGGCTTGGGTGATTGACAACAAGAACCTCAAAAACTCTTGTATCACAAATGCAATGCAACCTATATAAAAAATACTAGATTCAATCCTAAACAAATGAGTGCAACTACTTGCTTTTCTTTTTGGCTTGCAAAAGATGCAAGATTTTCAATTTTTTTGATTTGTTTTGGTTTTTTAATGCACTTAGATGAATGCATGAGACTCAAAGAAGAATAAAAAGGAAAAACTAAGAAAATAACAAACAAAGTCAAACCCCAAATCCCTCCCCAACACTTAAATTACACAATCCTTTGTGTGATAAAAGAGTAGAAGAGAGAAGCAACAGAAATATATTACAAGAATTTATAAAAAAAATGCAACGGTATATACAATGGTGGAGTTTTTGGTACCTTATAAGGTTGTGTGGGAGGTGTAGGAGGCTCCTGAAAGGTCCTCCATGAGGTCAATGTTGTGGCTCCTTATTGGCCGCTCTCTCCTTGTGTGTCTCCTCTTCCTTGGCGCTTCTTGAAATGATGCTCTTGGTGGCACCCAAGCTCTCACTTCCTAATAACCAGCAAAAGAGCGCCTTCAACTAGAAGCTTTAGCGGCTCCTTGGCTTTCAGCTTCTTGCTCTTGTTGATGAGTAGAAGTAGAGGCTATACTAGACTTCCTCTTTAGGTCCTTGATTTGTGAAAGAGCAGTTTTTGGCCACTAGATAAAATTTCTTAGCTTATAATCAGTTGTAGAATAGAGATCAGGTATCAATCCAGTTGTGGGAGATGAGATGCAAACAATGCTGTAAGCTAAGCAAGATTGGGGTTTGACTATGTGAGAACAAGTCTAACAACTTAATGGTGCAATGAAATAAAAGCTTAAACTAAATGCAAGTAAACAGAACTAAACAATGAACTTAAAGCAATGTCTAAACAAGAATTAAGCAAGAAATGACTACTAAAGCAAGATGACTTTGAAGACAATTAGTTAAGAGCAAGACTTAAGGCTCTAAGCAATTGTGGGATAGTGGTTTTCAATAGAGACAAGGGGATTTCTTTCTAAGGCATTCAACAAGCATTAATCAAGCAAGCAATTCTCAATGTTATGCTCCTAGACAAGGTATCTAAATGGAACCACTTGGCATTAATAAGCAATTCATATTCAACAAGATCGAAGGGTCAGACCCACTTGTGATGGCGTATCCTTCAACCATGAGCATAAAGATCAGAACCATTCTAGTCTAAGAGATGCACCAATTAAGCAACTACTCTCTCACCCAAGCAAGAATTCAGATCAACTTATCAATCTTGCGAACCAATAAGGACCTAAGCAGCTATACACCAATCAAGATTATGAATTTAAGCACAGACTTGCAACACCCTAACAAAGCTAAGCAATGAACAAGAATGGAGCAAAGGCAAGATCTTTCAATGCATATTATCTAACCATCAAGTCAAGAATCTCAAAACCAGCATTATCTAGCCCTAAGCGAATCATTTAGCAAGGTGAACTATCACTTTTGTGTCACTGAACAAAGGAAACATAGACCAAGCTAGACTATCAAGCCAAATAAGCGAACTGCAGTTAGAGAAGAGATATCAAGACATCAAGCGAACCATATGCATCTATCAAACCATATTCAATCAAAAGGAGCAAGATTTATCAACATTAATCACTTTGCAAGAGAAGGAGATAACGGAGAACCATTAAACAAGCCTAATCACCCCTTAATCACATCTGAATCACCACTTTCCTTACTTAGAACCCTAAATCTAAAGAAGCTACTCACTAATCATGTTTACTCCTATTGATTTGGAGTTAAACATAACTAGATGAGGTTAAAATGCAAACAAGATAAATCTAATCTACTAAGATACAAAAAAAAAATATTAGAAGACAAGATTAAACCATAAAAATGCAAACTTTATTAAAGATCAAGATCCTTAAGGCAAATCGCCCTTTAAGGTTTAGAGAGTGTTTTTGAGAAAGCTAAACTTAAGATAAAATAAGAGTTGATAAGGATAATGTTTTGTTGCTTCTCTTATATAATAGGGAGCCAAAAGAAGCATAAAAAACCTAAAAAGATAAGATAAGGTTAACAAAAGTCAAATGGTCAATGCGGATGAGTTGCATCGAGGTCATACGGTCGATGTTCTCCTCGATAAGCGTCCTCGATATGGCTCGTGCAGCGTGTATCGACGTCCTTCCTCGATGCTGGTCCTCGGTACAGACCAACGGCTTGGAATCCTCGTGCTAATCCTTCTCCTCTCATCCTGCTGCTTGCATCGATCACACTCCACGGGTGCTTGGCTCGATATGCTTGCTTGTTATGGACCAGACTTTGCAAGAACTTCACTTTTGACATCTTCTTTGAACAAGAGCTGCTTTCATCTCTTTCCCAACTCCAAGAATCCTCAAAAAACACCTGAAAATCACCACAAACATGCACATGTATGCAAATGTATGCATTCCTAAACTAAATGCATGCAATATTGATTCTAAATGCAAATGAGACTAAAATGCTAAACTATAATGCAAAAACAAAGGAAAAGATGCATGAAATGCAGCCCAAAATGCTCTAATATAGCAAGCTATCAACACCCCCACACTTAGCTTTTGCTTGCTCTAAAGCAAACAAACACTTAACATGGTGATGAGGTTTTAAAATGGAACTTATATCTTTAAAAATGCTAATAATAAATCAAAATGAATTCCATGTGCTTAATTCTATAGTGAACTTCATGGAAGAATACTTTAAAAACATAGCCACTTTCATCACAAAACAAAAATAACGATCATCACTAAGCTTTCAGCCTTCACATGCTCATCAAATCAAACAACCTTTTTAACATTCAATTATGCTCAAATCGTGAATCATGCTTATGCAATTGCGAAAGTGTCACATGGCTAAGGGACAATGCTTAGTGGAATAAAAATGATCCAACTTCACAAACTGGTTTTGGTTTTTAAAGGGTTCTCTCAAAGAAAAGCATGGTTGTGCTTTGGTAAAAGATTAAGGGTCAAAGAATAACTTACACATACAAAGGAAGACTCCCAACTACCCAAGATCTATAAGACGTGTTCCTAACTCTAGCTAAGCAATGAAAGACCCTCCTATTCTACCCCTTTTAAGAACTTAAACCCTTTTTAAAACCCAAAAAGTCTTCTTCTTCAAGCGCTTTGGAGGACACTTCTTCTTTTGAACTTCAAGTGGTGGCGATTTGCTTCTTTTGAGTTTGGTTCCTTTATTTGGTGATGCTGGTGCTTGATTTCGCCATTGGATATTTGATTTACTGGTTATGCACTTCTTGCATCTTCTTTTCTTCTTTGAACATGAGCCTTCTTTCTTTGAGTTTAAAATCGCCATTTCCACCCTTTTGCTAGTGTCACACTCCTTTTTTTTTCTTTTGTGCCTTGACTTCTTTTCTTCTTTGCCTCTCTTAAAAACTAAACCCAAGATAACCCCAAACCATTCCCCAAACATTCTAACCTATCTAACTCAAGAGTGAGCTAGATCTACAATGGAAGTACTTCCCTTGTAGTTCCAACCCAACAATTTTTGCTAAGCAACAACCATGATGGAAGAGGCCTCACAAATCACACACTATTAATGACTTGGCTTAAAAGAAGGTTTAGTTAAGGATGGGGAAATCTAAATGGATCTTTTAGAGAGTGGCAAAAGAGAATAAGAAGATCCAAATATTTTAAACAATCCATGACATCAATCACAAAAGCATAAGGCATGATAATTACGAATTCAAATTAAGTTACACTTAAGCAAAGGTTGAAATCATTTTAAAGCATGCTTCAGTCTTAAACAAAGCTCACACAAATGCAAATTCCAAAAATGGTTCAGCTTTATTTCTAGTTCAACATCAAAAGCACCAAAGAATTAAAAATAAGGGCTTCATTTTCATAAATCATGAGCATTAACAAAGATGTACGATCATAGTTCCCAATTTAAACAAGCAAGCTAGTCCTATATGAATGCATGAAGTCTAAATCCTATAAGAATGCATGAAAATTAAACTTTTTTTGTGAAGCAATGTTTGAAATTTCAGAAACTGTTTTGGTTTTTGCTATGCCTTAGATGCTATGAAATCATGATGCATGGTTCCCATTCTACTATGCAAATGAAAATACAAGCATCGGTATATCATACACCCTCCCCCACACTTAAATCACACAGTGCCTGTGTAATAAAAATGCTAAGGAGAGTGTTCACAAACATCAAGCAAACAATCGCAATAACTGAAAAAAAAACAAAATGAATGGTATTTACAATGGTTAGTGTGGTGTACCTTACTTCAGGTGGAAGAGTGGTGAGAGTCTAACTCTCAATGGCATGGGAAGGTGAAGCTTCCTCTTCTGATGGAGTTTGCTGTCTAGTCCTTCTCTTCTTTCCTTTTCGCCTTGGAGCAGCTAAATGAGATGAATGCCTGGCCGGTTTAGGAAGTTGTGTTCTTGGCCGCTCACTGATGTGGAATGAGTGTCTCTCTTGGACTGCCCTCTCTGGTGTGTCCTCCGACATGTCTTCAGCATCAGATCCTCCTCCTTGTGGCTCTGTTTGGACCGCTTGATCAGATCTCTTGGCTGATGAAGATCCTCCCAACTTCTTCTTGAGCTTTCTCACTTTCTTCTTCAAAGAGTCAACCAATTTCTTGCTTGCTTTGACTATCTTCAGCAAACCTCTGATGGCTTTGTCCTGGAAGTGGTTCCATCTCTAAAGAAGCCTAATATGCTCATGTGCAGCCTTTGAAGCTTCAGATGTGCAGATCACATCCTATAGGTCAAATGCATAAGGGCAGCTATCATAGTCTTCAAGCTCTTCCTCTTCCATCCCTTGATGCTGAACCTCTTGTTATTGATGCTCCTATTCAATGTCCTCTTCCACATCTGAGTCTCTAATGGTGCTCATGTTCTTCACTTTGCTTGGCCTCATCAATGGTGGGTCAAGCCTTGGGTCATAAAGCTCATCTTCTGTTGGCATGAATCAGATGTTCTCATATGATGTAAAGTTGGTTAAGCGCTGCTTAGGCAAGATGATCTTCCTCTTCCTGTTTTACAGCTCAAACTGATAGCCAAATCATGGCTTAACCGCTCATGAGAGGTATCCGATCTTGCTGAGATAAGGGACATCTAGGAAGATCATTGTAACATCTGGTGTGCCAAGATCAACTCCAGCACCAAGAAAGATAGGAGTGATCACGCATCCAATGGCTATCTTTGGCTTCTTGTCTCTGGTCTTGAAAGTCCATTGCTGTTATGCTAGAAATTGCTTCATTAGGATTGTCACAAGACCAACTCCTAAGTGCTCTCCTTGTATCTTCCCATGCCTTGTTTCAATCATTATGTTCTTCAAGCCACTCACAAGCAACCCCATCTCTTCTTCTTTGACCATACTTTGCTCTTTTCTGTAGAAGAGTGTGCTGGTGAGGACTCTATGAACATATCTGATAGCTGGATGGCGGATGCTAGCACTCTTCAGATGACCAGCTCTATAAGCATCATTCGCTATCTCTTCTCATACATGCCTTAGCTCATCATGCTTGAAGCGCATGTTTTGTGCTCTTGAGCCTTGATGAAATCCAAAGATCTCTTCAAGCTGAGTGAACCCCATGGTGTACCATGCTCTGTTGGCTCTGAACTTGATGAATCCATTGCCAAAGTCTTCTTCTCCTTCATCATACTATTCATAAAACTTGTAGAAGTAGACCTTGAAGCTTGCAAGGAACTCACAAGAAAGTTGCTTGTAAGTTGGATAACCAAGACTAGCAAATTTCTCCAGTCCAATGTTTCTCAACAGCTCATCCACTTTAGGCTTTATTCCTAGCTCTCCCAACAGACCAGGATCAGCATATCTTGTGGGAGTGAAGTCCACTCTCCTCATCGCTCTCAAGTAGTCCTTCAGCTTTGGTGCTGCATCTTGGACTGGTTCTTCCTCAACAACTGGCCTGTTTCCCCCAGCTCTGGTTCTTGCAGCAACATTTGAGTCAGAAATCTCCTCATTTCCTCTGGTGTTCGATATAGTACCTGAAAATATAAAACTTGAAGCAAAAATTAGTAAAGTATCCTTTGAAAGCACTGTGCAGGAAATTAATTTTCAAAATTCAAGCAGGCAATGCAAAATTCTGCAAAAATTCACACCGATCACCAACAAACAGAGTCGAATTTAGCAAAACGTTTCAGCTCAAAATGATAAATACAGCTAAAGCTAAAATTCCCACAGTAGCAAGCAGCGATTGCAACAATTTCAAGCATATAAAGCCAAAAACATCATTCTCTCTCTCTCAAACTATGAAAATGCATCAGATTTACCATCACTAGTCTAATAAGAAATATTTCAATGGTCAATATGCTGGAAAAACAATAGCATGCCTAGATTTGACCAGAATCTAAACATAAAGTCAAACTAAGCACAAAAACAGCATTTTTCATTTCAACCATAAAATTTCAAAGAAGAGCAACAATGGTGACATGCAAATCAAAACCTCAATAAATCATTCTAATGCATCCTACTTCAATTTAACACATTTAAACTCAAGAAACTAGGAATCTAGCAAAGTTTACCTTAGTTCTTTGACCAAAAAGATGAAGTTCTAGAGAATGCAAGAGAGAAAGAAAGATGCTTAAAAAAGAGATGTTTAGCTCGATATGGGTGTGTGTGTGGAGAGAGAGATGAAGATTGCTAGCTTCAATGAAAGAGGATAAGAGATATCTAGAAAAATCCAAATATAATGCAAGAAATCTGATTTAAAATTTAAAAGTGCATGTGAGGGGGAAAGAAAAGATTCTTTTACCAGCCATCAAGACCCACAAAAAGGTTTTACTCGATTTACCCATGTAAAAATTTCAAAAAAAAATCTTTCACTGATCATATCGAGCAAAACACTCGATGTGGTACCTTGATGTGTACCATATCGGGGACGTCAGGTCATGTGGCTTGGTGATGATGCTCTGCTGCCTCGGGGGTTATGTGTTCTGGTTAGCTTCTCCTTCAGGGCACCTCGCATCGAGCAGTCTCAGTAGATGTTCTGCTCGATGTTGTTGCTCGGTGTAGGGAGACACTTCGGCTTGCATGATCCTTCCCGTGGGCAATGCATGGCACCGTCTGGATGCTTATTTCTGGCTCGGCCATTGTTCATCGAGCAAACATGTTGGTGTTTTGCTCGATACTATACCTCGATGTGGAACATCTCGTACATGGTTGCTGTTCTCCTCGGTGGTTGTTGTACCAGACACTGTCTTGCATCGAGCTGGATGTTAGCACCCATATCGAGCAGAACCTTGGATGTTCTGCTCGATGCAACTCCTCGGTGCAACTCTATCGAGCAATCTGGTCGATGTACATGTTGTAGCTCCTCGATGTACAGACTGGTGATTACATCGAGCAGGGCTTTTGGTGTTCTGCTCGATGCTACACGTCGATGTGATCTCCACCGTGTGTCTTGATCGATGTACGGTCCACTCTCCTCGGTGTACGGACTGGGGCTTCGGGAGCGATCACATCTAGCAGGGGTTTTGGTGCTCTGCTTGATGTTACACCTCGATGTGATCCCCATCGTGCAATCTGCACGGTGTACGGACTGGACCTTCCTCGAGATAAGCTGTATCGAGCAGAAATGATAGATTTTCTGCTCGATATGGCACCTCGATATGAAACCAGAGTCTTCTTTCCTTGGCCTTTAAACCATTCTACACATTCATGGACATGATTTTTGACCTCTGAAACACTAAATAAAGACATTAGTAATAAAAGAAAGCATATATTTACAAGGATAGTCATGGGATTACCTCCCAAGTGTGCTTGTTTTAAGTCACTAAGCTTGACTTTGATGGTTTGAGGACAAGTGAGGAGAGGTTGATGGAGCTGGTGCTCCTACCTCTTTCTTCTAGTTAACCCAATTCCCACTGACATCAGTCTCTTCTTCTCACGAGTTGTCTTCCTATTTCTCTTCTTCTTGACACTTGGTGTGGTCAAAGGTTTCACTTCCTTAATGATCAAGCTTTCATCCTCTTTGAAGCCATCTTCAAGCTTCAACTCAGTGTTAAGCTTCTGCTCTGGCTCATCAGGGAGAGTGTCTCTCATCAACATACTCATTGTGAAGCTCATAGCATGCTCCCCACGCTCTGGAAGTTGCTGTTTCTTACTCTCCTCTTCAATGATTGTTCCACAAAAAGTTATAGAAAGAGAGACAATCTTGTAGACTTTGAACTCATCAACATTCTTCAAAATCACAAAGCCTCTCTTAAAGTCTACTTGAGCTCCTGCTGTTGACAAGAATGGTGTTCCTAGAAGAAGTGGCACCTCTCTTGAATATGTCTCCTCCATAACCACAAAATCTGTTGGCACCAAGAAATTCCCAATCTTCAAAGGGAAATCCTTTACCATGCCCAAGGGTCTTGTTGAGGTATTATCCACAAAGGTGATAGAGGCTTTGCAGGGCTTCAATTCTTTGATTCCTTAGGTTTGGCTTAAGTGGAGAGACATGACATTCACTGTTGAACCTGAATCACACAAAGCTCCAACATTGTCTAGCATTTCAAAACTACAAGTGATGAGAAACTTTCCTGGATGGGAAGCTTTGTCAATGTCTTCAGCTCCTTGCTTCTCTTTAAATTCCCCCCCCCCTCCCCCCCCCCCCCCCCCCCCCCCCCCACCCCCCCCCCCCCCCCCCCCCCCCCCCCCCCCCCCCCCCCCCCCCCCCCCCCCCCCCCCCCCCCCCCCCATTCTCTATAATTGGCTCCACTACTTCCAGCTTGTCAAAAAATTCTTTGAAGAATCTGATTTGATCCTTCACTTCAAGCAAAGTGATGCCATGAGGAAGCTTTATTCCAGCGTCTTGTATGTCTTTCCTGAACTTTGAGTAGACTGCCATCTGAGCCTTTGTAAAGTGCATCGTGGGGTAAGGGATTAGTGGTTTGTAAGCTTGAACTTCAGGAGCTTTACCCTTCTTATTGCTGCTTGAGGAGCTGCCCACTTGACGATCATACAACTCCTTGAAGTCTTCAGGACTTTCTCTAGCGAAGACCATCAAAGCGTGGTATGTCTCTACAAGCTCTTTATCAGCTTCACTGAGCTCTAGTTTGGCTTCTGCTTCTGGAGCAACTAAAGCTTTCTCAGCCTCTTCCTTCTCAATAGCTTCTTGTGCGGCTCTTTCTTGCTCTTCTTGTCTGTTCAAGCTTTCATCTAGTCCTTGGAGGAACTTCTCTACAATGTCCGCAGCTTCTTGATCATCAATGGTGACGTTGATGACATTACGCCCACACTCAGCCCTCAACATGTCCACATGTAATAGCATCTGTTACAGCATAATGCCAAGCTCTTCCAATGAAGCATCTTCATCATCAAACTCTTCATCCTCTTCAGCAAGCAAGTGGCAGAATTCCTTTGGATTTGCTTCAGTCTTTCCTGGTAACTGGTTCTGAGGCTTTGAAGATGATGCTCCTTTGCTTTCTAGAGACTTAACTCTTTGGTTCAGAGCATCTAACTTGCCATTCAGGTCACAAATAGTGGTGTCTATTTTGTTATGCACTTCAGCAAATTTCTTGTGCAGCTCTATAGTGGTGTTGGCTTGACCAGTCAACAACTGTTGCATCATCTGCTTCAAATCAACATCTTGAGTGCTGAAAGAGGTTTGTGTATTGCCAAAACCTGGTGGGATAAAAGCTGGTCGTGGCTGAAAGTTAGCTTGTTGAAACCGCCCTGAAATGGTGGTCTTGAGGCAAAGTTGTTCTGCTGGTTGAAAGGAACAAAAGGTTTGGTTCCTTGGTTCTGTTGAGCAGCTTGTGATGGATAGACTTGATCCTGAGGGTTAGCCACGTTGGTGCTTCTATAAGAGAAGTTGGGATGGTTCCTGTAGTTGTTAAAACCGCCTCCTTGTTGATTCATGTAGAAGGCTTCTTCTTCTACAACTGTCCCATCTTCCTCTTGTGTAGCAACACTATCACCAAAAAAATTGACATTCTTGAAAGACACATTCAGCAGCTTGTCTAACTTGTCATTCAAAGCTTTAATCTCCTTCTTTGTTGTTCTCTCACCTTCAGCGCTTACAACAGCTCTAGATTTTCTGTCATATTCTTCACCATACTTTCCATTAGAAAGTGCCAAGTTCTCCACAAGAGCTAGACCATCTACAACAGTATTGCCCATGAAATTTCCATTGGAAGCTGTGTCCAAGAGCATTCTGTACTTTGGCGTTACTCCTCTATATAAAGTAGACAGCAAGCTTTCATTTGTGAAGCCATGGTGTGGGCACTGCAAATTGTAAGACTTGAATTGCTCCCAAGCTTCAGCAAATGTCTCATTCCCATGATGAGTAAAGCTGCTTTAGGTGTTCCTGAGCTTTGCTGTTCTTGTTGAGCTGAAGAATTTGTTGAGGAATGCTGTGTTGCACTCATTCCATGTAGAGACTGAACCTTGTGGAAGTGTCTTCTCCCACTGATGTGCTTTGTCACCTAAACTGAAAGGGAACAAGTGCAGCTTCAAAACATCTTCAGAGACTCCTTGAATCTTTGCAATACCACACACCTTTTCAAACTGGTCAAGATGATCCAAAGGGTCTTCATTGGGAGGCCATGGAATATGTTGCCTTGCACCATGTTGATCAACCCAAGCTTGATCTCAAAGTGCTTTTAATGTAAAGCAGGAGCGTGAATGCCATTTCTGTTGTGGTGAGTGTCAGGTGCATCACCAGCTCCTATTGGTCTTGCAGCTCTAGGTGCATGAACCGGTACTCGTAATCCCTGAACTCCGGCCGCTTGGTTTGAAGCTTCTTGTGCTTCATCTATGTGTGTTGTAGCTTGTTGTAGTGGTGCTTGTCCAACAACACCAACATGTGGTAACTGAGCTTCCTGCTCTGCCATTCTCTGTTCTTCTAACTCTTGAACTCTCTGTCTTACAGCGCCTCTCCTATGAATGTTGTCAATGAAAGGAGTCAGATTTGATGAGCCTTTGACCTCAATTCAGACAAGTACCTGAAAAAACAGAGCACATAAAACAGAGCAACTTAGTAGCTTGAAAGTAAAGAACTTAGTCTAACAGCAATGTTAAACTCAAACAATCCACAATGGCAATAGCGCCAATTTGAATGAGCAGTTTTTGACCACTATATCAAATTCGTTAACTTCTAATCAGTTGTAGAATAGAGATCAGGTATCAATCCAATTGTGGGAGATGAGATGCAAACAATGCTGTACGCTAAGCAAGATTGGGGTTTGACTATGTCAGAACAAGTCTAACAACCTAATGGTGCAATGAAATAAAAGCTTAAACTAAATGCAAGTGAACAGAACTAAACAATGAACTTAAAGCAATGTATAAACAAGAATTAAGCAAGAAATGACTACTAAAGCAAGAACTAACAAAGTTGACTTTGAAGATAAGTAATTAAAAGCAAGACTCAAGGTTCTAAGCAATTATGGGAAAGTGGTTTTAAGAGAAACAAGGGGATTTCTTTCTAACGCATTCATCAAGCATTAACCAAGCAAGCAATTCTCAATGTTATGCTCCTAGACAAGGTATCTAAATGGAACCCCTTGGCGTCAATAAGCAATTCGTATTTAACAAGATCGAAGTGTCAGACCTACTTATGATGGTCTATCCTTCAACCATGAGCATAAAGATCAGAACCATTCTAGCCTAAGAGATGCACCAATCAAGCAACTACTCTCTCACCCAAGCAAGAATTCAGATCAACTTATCAATCTTGTGAACCAATAAGGACCTAAGCAGCTATACACCAATCAAGATAATCGATTTAAGCACAAACTTGCAACACCCTAACAAAGCTAAGCAATGAACAAGAATGGAGCAAAGGAAAGATCTTTCAATGCATATTATCTACCCATCAACTCAAGAATCTCAAAACTGGCATTATCTATCATCTAGCAAGGTGAACTATCACTTTGGTGTCATTGAACAAAGAAAACATAGACCAAGCTAGACTATCAAGCCAAATAAGCGAACTGTAATTAGAGAAGAGATATCAAGACATCAAGCAAACCATATGCATCTATCAAACCATATTCAATCAAAAGGAGCAAGATTTATCAACATTAATCACTTTGCAAGAGAAGGAGATAACGGAGAACCATTAAACAAGCCTAATCACCCCTTAATCACATCTTAATCACTATTTCCCTACTTAGAACCTTAAATCTAAAGAAGAATACTCACTAATAATGTTTAATCTCATTGATTTGGAGTTAAACATAACTAGATGAGGTTAAAATGCAAATAAGATAAATATAATCTACCAAGATGCAAGAACAAAGATTAGAAGACAAGATTAAAACATAAAAATGCAAACTTTATTAAAGATCAAGATCCTTAAGGCAAATTGCCCTTTAAGGTTTAGAGAGTGTTTTTGAGAAAGCTAAACTTAGATAAAATAAAAGTTAAAAGATAATGTTTTGTGGCTTTCCTTTTATAATAGGGAGCCAAAAAAAGATAAGATAAGGTTAACAAAAGTCAAATGGTCAACGCGGATGAGTTGCATCGAGGTCGTACGGTCGATGTTCTGCTCGATATGCATCCTCGATATGGCCCGTGCAGCGTGTATCGACGTCCTTCCTCGGTGCTGGTCCTCGATGCAAACCAACTGCTTGGAATTCTCGTGCTGATCCTTCTCCTCTTGTCCTGCTGCTTGCATCGAGCACACTCCATGGGTGTTCTGCTTGATATGGACAAGACTTTGCAAGAACTCCATTTTTGACATCTTCTTTGATCATGAGCTGCTTCCATCTCCTCGCCAGCTCCAAGGAGCTCCAAAAACACCTGAAAATCACCACAAACATGCACTTGTATGCAATCATAAGCTAAATGCATGCTATGTTAATTCTAAATGCAAATGATTCCTAAATTCTAAACTACAATGCAAAAACAGAGGAAAAGATGCATAAAATGCAACCTAAAATGATCTAAAATAGCAAGCTATCAATTTGAGCCTTCATGCTCTTCATGCCCTTCACCAACTTCTTGATGGTTTTGTCTTGCCATTTGTTCCATCTTTGCAAGAGGTTGATGTGTTCATGGACCTTCTTCAAGGGACCTCCTTAGTGTGAGAAATCATGGGGCTGGAAGTGGTACTCCTCACTGTTGTAGCTTGGAGCATCTGATTCTTCTTCTTCTTGAATTCCTTCTCCCATTTGCCTTCCTTCAAAGACCACAAGGGGATAGTCTCCTTGAGGAAGAGGAATGTTAGCGCCTTGGTGAATGTAAGAGGTTGGAGCACCAGCTTGGTAGATAAGGTGCTGTGGGATTTTAAATGCAAAGCTGTTGGGGTTGGAGAAGGATGTGAGATGCACATTTGGGAGTAGAAGCTTTGCAGCAGATCCATCATCTTGGATGAAGTTGTAGATGAACTTGTCACCCACGTTTTCGCCAAGGAACCTTGCTTTCTTCAGGTAAGGCAGGTCCAAGTATGTGATCTTGACTGTTGCTGGTCCACTCTCAGCTTCCATCAGTTTTGTAATAAGGCCAGCACAATACAGCTTTGGCACCTTGCCATCATTGGTGGTTAACCAATGTTTGATGACCAAAAGTTTCTGCATGAAGATGGTGACCATTCCATTTGTCCCATCTGCTCCCTTGAGCTCAACACCTTGCCTTGTATAGTCAAGAATGTTCATAAGACCCTGATCAATCAGCTCCCATTCTCCTCTTTCAACCGCTCCACTTTCCTTCCTAGCAAAGAGTGTATGCGCCAGCGCCTTGTGCACATATCTTATGGCTGGATTTCTGATCAGAGAAGCCTTGCTTCTTCCTGGTTTTAAAAAGCCTTTGGCTACATGCTCCCAAAGGCTGCTCATCTTTTCTTCGCTAACCCCCAGATTTTGGCCTCTAGCGCTTCCATAGGAGAATCCAAAGGCATCTTCAATTGCTGAGAATGACATCTTATAGTTCTTCTTGGAAACTCTGAAAGTGATGAAGCTATCACCATCTTCTTCAGGAGTCTCCTCTCCTGGCTCATAGAATGTCACTTCAAAACTTGCAAAGAACTGAAGCATTTGGTACTTGTTGGTTGAATAAAGAGTTCCCACCAGCTTTGTGAGCTCCATTGTCTCAAGCTTAATGTTTAATGTTTTTAAAAATCACAAAAGGAGGATTTTATTTACTGAAAAATAAACCTCTGTCAGTTGTGTAGCAACTAAATAAGCAATGCATGCAAAAGGTTCATTAAACAAAATATATCATTTAATTGAAAATCATGAATCTTAGCACGGTGAAACAAAACAAATGGATTAAAATGTTAATGCAAAACTAAATAAATAAATTTAACAAGCAAGTATTTATTAATATAAATGCTTCAAAGATCAAAAACAATTATTCACCATGCAAAAGAAATAAACTAAATAAGAAGCATTACTCACAAATCAAGCAAGCACCCACAACATAAATTGAAGTTCTTAAGTGCTTAAGATAAATTATAAACATTTAAAGAGCTGAGAGACATTAGACACTTAAAGCACTAAAGATTTCGAAATTTTGTGGTTGTAAGCAAAAAAAATGAAAGTGAGAAAGAGAGAAGGGTGGGTTTGTTTAAATAGAGGGTTGGGGAATCTATTTTTGGGGAACAAAGAGACAAAGTATGCCTAAGAGAGGTCCCACTCATGCTTGGGAAGGGGAAGATCTCAAATTTAAACTCCTTGATCTAGTTTGACCAAGGAGGGAAAAAATTGAAATGAAGAATACTTACCTTGGGTGCAATATCGACCACCCAAGTCGATATTGTGATCGATATTGATCATATCGACTTGGTCCCGGTCGATATGCATGCCGATATTGACCTATATGCACGTCGATATTGCTTGACACCTTCTGTATCGACGTTCCTCATGTCGATATGTAGTCTGATGATCATTGTTGGATGTCCAATATCGAGCTAGTAGCTCGATATGTAGCTCGATATGATCTGGTAAAACTTCATATCGGACTAGCATCTCGATCTGCACATCAATCCACCTTGACTCATGCTAAGTAGCATACTTTTATTCGTCCTTTAAAGTGTATTGACATGAGACGTCGATATTCACCCCGATATGCCTTAAAAAGGCGATTAATCGCCTTTCGTCGTCGCAGTGAAGGCATATCAGGGTGTTAAGTCGATATTGTGCTCGATATGCACTCCTTGGTGTCGTATCGACCTGATCCATCGATACATGTGATCGATATCGGTACCAGTTGAGGCATAACGATCTGTATACCCGATACATTGCTTGTTAAACCGTATATGTTTGCCTTATATCGGTACTCTGATCGATACTTAATCCTCTCCTATGTAACGATCATGATCACCCCGATATGCACGTCGATACTAACCTAATGTATTTGGATCGAGCAAGATATGCTCGATACACTTGCTCGATATGAGCTGTATCGACGTGCATGGCCGATATGCTTGTCGATATTGACCCTTCTTCGACTCCTTCCTTCTCCCAAGCTTGGTTCCTTCACCCTCAGCTTGAACCTGGTTACTAGGGACACTCAAAAACACCCAAATAAACATAAAAAAATAAAAAATACAAAGCTATATACAAGGACACCATGGGATTGCCTCCCAAGTGCGCTTGTTTAGAGTCATTTAGCTTGACTTTTCTCAGCTCCTTAGTTGTGGTAAGGAGCAGGAGTCTTGGAACTCCTTGGTGTGATCTTGCTTCCCTTGACTCTCCTGGTGACTCCATCAATCTTCAGCACTGCAAAAGGCTTAGATCTCCCCTCTTGCTTCATCTTGTAATAGACTTCACCACTCTTAGAGCCAAATGGTCTCAAAACCACTCCTTCTTCTATAGGTCCCAATAAGATTTCATTCACAGCATCAGAACCAGCCACTTCGAGGACCTCCTCTTCAGTGGTATCAGCAAACATCATGGACAGACAGCAACCATCCAAACTTGCACGCACAAAGCCATCAAACTCTGAGCAATGCTCCCCAACTTTTTTCAGCTTCTTAACCTCCATTGAGAAGGTTTGGTCATCTTCCAGCTTGTTCCCCTTGGAGTCAAACTTCAGCCCTTTCTCCTTGGTCAACCTTAGCGCTATTGTGTACTCCTTTGCATCAAATACTGCGCCAGCTGAAGCTAAGAATGGTCTCTCTAGAATGATAGCATTCTTGATATTCCCTTCAACATCTAGGACCAGGAAAGCGGTTGGGATGATCACTCCTTCAATTATCATTGGAACATCTTTAAGAGCTCCAAGTGACGCCTTTACTGTGCCATCAGCTATGGTTAGAGACACATTACTCACCTGAAGTTGAGTGTAGCCAAGCGCCTTAGCAGTAGAGGATGGGAGAAGGTTGATACTTGCTCCAAGGTCACAAAGACAGCTCTTGAAAGTTTGTCCTTTGAGTTCACAAGGGAGAGTGAAGCATCCAGGATCTCCAAGCTTCTTGATGTTCAATACCTCAGTCTTGGCAATAGCTTCTTTCAGCTTTGTCCCAACATCAAGACCTCTAAGCTTCAGCTGGTTGGCATAGAGAGTGGTGTACATATTCATAAGTTGTCTCTTAAACCTTCCAGGAAAGGGGAGAGCTAGCTTGTAAGGAGAAGGACCATAGATTCCAGTTTGTTTCTCAGCTTGACCCTCCTCAAGTAGCCTAGTCTTCTCCTATTCCTTAGTGGTTGCTGCTTCGAGATACCCTTCCTTTGTATCCTCTTTGTTTTCGTCAGGTGCCAAAAACTCCTCTCCCCCACTCTGAAGTTCAATGTCCTCATTGAGCAAAGAACGGAACTCTTCGATGACAGCTTCCTCTTCATCTGAGAAGGTCTCCTCTTTAGTGACTATGGCATTGCAAAACTCCTTAGGATTAGCTTCTGGTTTTCCAGGAAGGTTTCCTTGAGGTTTGGGACCAGCTCTGCCCTTGTTGTTCTCTAGTGTCTTCACTCTTAAAGCCAACCCATCAAACTTGTTTTACAACTCCATATGAAGAGTATCCTTTCTGTTCTAAACCTTAAAAAACTTCTTTGTGATATCCACATTAGTAGCTTGTTGGCCTTGAAGGATTTGTTGCAGTAGTCCTTTCACTTCAGCATCATTGGTGTTGGATGAGCTTGCTTGACCTTGAGATAATCCAGGAGGAGCAAACTGCTTTTGCTGGAAGTCGCTTTGGAAGTTATTCCTTGGTGCAAATCCTTGGTTGAATTGCGCAAAAGGCCTTGGCTGATTCCCTTGAGGTTGTTGCTGAGGGTAAACTTGGTCTTGGGGGTTGGCAATATTGTTGCTTCTGTAGGACAGGTTTGGGTTAGGTCTGTAGTTCCCATAATCATTGTAACCACCTTGATTTCCCAAGTAGTTCATCTCTTCTACTTGTAACTCCTCTTCACTAGGCAGCTCCACAATTTCACCAACATAGTTGATCTCTTTGTGCTGCACTTGGAGTAGTTTGTCAAGCCTAGTGTTCAGCTCTTTCCACTCTTTTCTAGTAGATTCCAGCTGCATCTTAGTGTTTCCATCATCTCCTCTTGGAGTTCTATAATAGTCTTCACTATCATTACCATCACATTGAGCTAAGTTCTCCACAAGCTCTAAACATTCATCTACATTATTAGATATGAACTTTCCATTGGAGGCAGTATCAAGTAGCATCCTGATCTTAGGGAGAGTGCCTCTGTATAGGGTGGAGAGGAGTGAAGCTTGTGAGAATACTTGGTGTGGGCACTGAAGTGTGTACCCTTTGAATCTCCCTCATGCTTCACCAAAACTCTCACTATTCTTTTGAGCAAAACCAGAGATTTCATTCATGATTCTAGTTGTCCTTGAAGTAGAGAAGAACTTGGCCAGGAATGCTCTCTTGCACTCATCCGAACTTGTGATGCTGCCCTGAGGTAAATTCTACTCCCATTGATGAGCTTTGTCGCCAAGAGAGAATGGGAACAGCCTCAACTTGAAATCATCTTCACTAACTCCATTGATCTTGGTCAGAGAGCAGAGCCTATCAAAGTTGTCCAATTGGTCCAAAGGGTCTTCTAAAGGTAAGTCATGGAACTTGCTTCCTTGGACCATGGAGATCAGACCAGACTTGATCTCAAAGTTTTTGTTCTGAACAGCTGGAGGGATGATTCATGTTCTGTTGTTGTAAGCATTGGGCACATCTCCTGCTCCAATGGGTCTGATTGGGCGTGCACCATGTGCTGGTCCTCTCTGACCCTGTTCACCTTGGACTCCTTGCCGTCCCTGAACACCAGCAACTCCTTGAACACCTTGTGCTCCTGGTGGTCCCTGAAAGCGCTGATCATCTATGCCATGCTCCTTGCTGAGCTGATGAAACCTTTGTAGTCTCTCTCTTTCCCTTGTTGCTCCTCTTAATGCTCTTTCCACTTGCAGAATGTTGTGTTGATAATCCATCAGGTTTTGATTGCCTATAGACCTCAAATTCATACACCTATTAGCAGAAGAGCAACTTACAAATCAGTAACAAACACAAATTTAACAGCTTGATCTTAAACAATCCACAAATCCTAATGCTTAAACATAGATTTCCACCCAAGTGAAAGGATGTTATACCATGATGGACCTGTTTCCACAGCAGAAGAAGGAGAGAGTGATGATAGCTGTGAAGAAGAGATAGAAGAAGAGGAAGCTGGTGCTGAGGTTGAAGAGGGACCCTAAGAAGAAGAACTAGAAGATGAGTTTCTGGAGTACAATGCTAAAAGGTTCCACTTTGAACCTTATGAGGTGCCAAGTCAAGGGAGCTCACTCAAATATGCTCATGATCATCTCAACAAGCTTTAGAAATGGTGCAAGTGTCAAGACAAAACTATCAAAAAGCTTGTCAACTTGGTGAAGGGGAAGTTCAAAAAGGACAAATCCAAAACCCAAGGAGCTTGTCACCAAAGTCATGGTCATGAGTTTGAGCAAGAGCATGGGGAGACACAACAGGAAGAGCACCAAGAGGAGGAAGAGGTGAATTGAATGCCACCAAAGAGACACTCCTTCCAAGTGCAGCAGCCAAAACATTGGCCAGCTTGGGAACCTTCAAGAGCTTCATTATATGAGCCTAGGATCCAACCATTATCTCCATGGAGGCGCCACTCTACTCCTCTTCTGAACCTTACATTACTTGGAAAGAGTGCGACTCTCAAGGGAACTCAACTCAAGTGACTGCACCTTGGACTGGATGGTACCTCCAACAACAGCATCATCCTCACAAGAGAAAGGAATGAACAAGAAGAGGGAAAGCAACTCTCCCCAACCTGGTTTTTTTTATGAGCAAGGAGATACTGAGAAGCTCTCGTACACCTCCCACCAGTCCTCACACCAGAATTAGCTACCACATTCCTTCCCTTGTATATACCATGTATTTTTCTTTAGTTTATGTTTATATGTTGCTGTTTGCTTCTCTCTTTCACTTTTTTATTACACAAAGCACTGTGTTATTTAAGTGTGGGGAAAGTATTTGGGGATTGATAGCAGGAAATGACTAGCTAAACAAATCCTAACACAATCATGTCATTGCAGCATATAAGGTATCAATCCATCGGAGTTCATAAGACACCAAGAATACAGCAGATCACTTAAGTCAAGCCAATTCAAGAAAGCAGTTGTGATCAAACAAAACAGGTCTAAAGACTGAACTAAACAAGGCAGGAAATTCAAATAGATAAAGTAAGGATCTAAGATGGGGGTTCTTGATTAAGAGGGGATTAGAACCTAACTAGTGATGCTTCAAAACCATTCAAACAATGCTATCTTCTAGGCGTATGATTAACAACTATAACTAGCTCAATTCTTTGACACTAATCACTTTGCTAAGCACACATTTCAGATAAATTCCTTTACTCAAACACATGATCAGCAAGCATTCAAAACATAATTCTAATCCTATAAAGTCAAAATGCACCTTAGACATCTAATTCCTTAGGCTAAGCATACAAATCCTCTAAGAGACTCAAAGCAGCATTTCATCAAACACTTATCAGGCATAAGAGAAAGCCAAGATACTAAACAAGTCTGGCCAAGACTAATCTAGTGTTAAGCACATCTATTAGAGAGAAAATAATCAAATTAAGCATAAAACATCACTAATCTAGTCCTAAAACCTCTCTAATTTATCCCATCTCAAACCCTAAATAAGACTACTCACTAGCCATAATCAAAACCACAGATTCCAAAGAGAAAGAATGGTTAAGCATGATCAGAAAGCATAATAAGCAAGAATAAATTAAAGGCAAATACAGAAATTCACTAGTCAAACTAGTTCTTACATAACAAAGTTGAAAAAGGAATAGGTTTTAAGTGCAAGTGATAGGGCTCGGGTTTTACCCAAATAAAAACTACTGCAAGTGCACAGCAAAGCAGTTGTAGTACAAGGGGTTATCGAATCCCAAGAGAGTAAGTAAACTACACTAAAGAGTTCAGGTTTGGATTAAGCTAAGCAATAAGTAATGAATGTAATGTGAAACAGTAATGCTTGTTCTTAAAGTTCAGAAAGCTAACGGCGCTAAGTCAGGACAATTCACAGGTTGAATCCGAGAGTGTAGAATGCATGCAATTAGGAATGAATTAACACCGTCTTGAACATGAAACACAAAGATATAACTTATCAATTCTCATTGCAGAAGTTAACTATAACTAAATCACAGAGTTCAAATCTCTTTGCAAACCCTAACAATCTAAACATGCAGTAATGATCAGGTTCAATTGTTCAGAAAACTCCTAAGCCAAATCTCTTTGCACTAGGGCGTTTTGCTCATCTAATACTAGTTCAGGTTATCAATAATTCTCTCACATATATTTAACAACCTATGATTTTCAGATTTCTAGATGATGTGTCTAAGAAATTGATTTTTAAGCAAGCAGAGATGAAGAACCAAAAGATATTCCTAACAGATAGCAATTCTACAAACTCTTCATCAACCTTTGAAAAGCCCTAACTTAACTAGCAAATTTCTTAGACATGATCATGGAATCACAAAACATAGCTGAATAAAATTGCATAAAAAATAAGAAATAGAAATAAAGGAGTTCGAAATCTGCTCTGAAGGAGTCTGATTTGTTTCTCCAAAAGCTCTGCTACAAATCTCTCTCTAAAGCTCTCAAAAAGAATAAGATACAAGATATCTGCCAAAAGAGTGGCCGAAAAATCTAATATACAAGGTAAAACACGATATGGAGCCTTTTTTGCAAATACTGAATCTTCTCGGCCAAAACTATAAATTCTTCCCAATCTTTTAAAAACCAGGCCACGACCCTTCCTCTATGGGTGTCGAGCGTCACCATATGTGGTGACGAACGTCACCCAAATCCATACTTTTCTTCTGAGTTGCACACTTCGTGGCTTCATCTTGCAATGCTCCAAAAAGCTTCAATATCTCTAATTATGCTCCAGACATGCTATAACCTGCAAAAACTCTACTAGGACTATAAAAAGACCAAAAAGATTCAATAAAAAGGACTTATACCATGGTTAAAAACCATAAAAACCATGATATCAACTCCTCCAGACTTAGCTTTTGCTTGCCCTCAAGCAAACATCAGATAGAGAACAAGGTCGAGGTTTGAAAACAAAAACAGTCAGCTAAACATCAGGAACACCACATTAGTTAACACTTTCGAATCCACATACCACTGAGTCAATACAAGATCAAATTTCGGTCTAATCATCACAAGCTTAGCAAATCTCTCAAGTCCAATCCAAATCCCTTCAAGAAATCCGAAATCTCTACTGCTAACTCCTTATTTTCATCTAAGTGTGATATCTCATCAAGATTTTATCATCTCAATCACTTATAGATTCTTTTCCCTTCCTAAACAACTGAACAAAGCAATCTCAACACATCTCTCCTATTTTTTCTTCCCTGAATCTTTTCCTTTCTGATTTTTTTTATCCTTTTTTACAGTCTAAGATATGGTGCTACTCAATACTTTCGTTCCTTGTGAGGAGACAGGTTCTTGAGTGTGTTCATTACTGTTGTTCATTGTGAGGAGACATGGTCATGAATGCACCATTCTTTTGACTCAAACTTTTAAAAAACTGCATCAGGGAAGATTAAAGAGAGACTGCATGTAAATATACTTGTCAGTGTTGAAAGAGAGAATCAAGATCAATGAGAATCAAGCCCCAAGACAAGAAGTTTAAAGTTCATTAAGGTGGAGCTAACAGCAAATTTTCCAGATTCTCTAAGAACCTAAACCTTTATTGCTAGACTGATCTACCTATGACTTTCAACTTAGTAAAACTTGTAATCAATTACTGTGACAATGGTTCTTATAAACGTCCTATGGTTAGTTCCAAGAAAAACAAACAGTTTCAAAATTTTGACTCTATAAAAACAGGTTTTTTGACTCAACTTTAAGACTCTATAAACATGACACAAAGCACACAACGTCAGTAACCACCTCCCCCAGACTTAAACAACACTGTCCCCAATGTTATTAAGCCAAGAGTTGGTCAGAATGAAGCATGGAAACTTGTATAACCGAGTTAGAAAAGTGGTACCTCGCGAAGTGACGGGTGACGAGCGTCACCAGTATTAGTGACGAGCGTTACCACGTCTGAGACTTCAGAATCATCAAGTTGGATGCTTAAACGTTGTGTCATCATGTGTACTCTGAAGTCAGACTGTTGGAGCACTCAAAACACACATCAAAAACATCCAAACAAAGCATATTCCATGGTTGAACAAGTTAACAAGACATTCTCAAAGCAAACTGAATAAACGGACTCTTTTATTTGTTTTTTTTTTTAAGCTAGAAAACAAAAATAGACTAAAGTATGGTAGCTAGATAACTTACCAGTGGGTTGCCTCCCACTAAGCGCTTGTTTAAAGTCATTAACTCGACTTTGATTTTCTGTTTAGACAGCTGGTGGAACAGAAGGTGGCAGTGAATGCCTTGGAGAAGAATGTCTCCTCATCCATGGTGGTGTATAAGCAGTAGATGCATGAACTCTTCCAAGGAAGTGAGGAACATCAGCAGGGTGGGTCGTGACTGTGGGTGATACACTTCGTTTTCCTGCAGAATCATCAAAAGAAACACCAAGCATTCTACGAGAATCTCGTTGCTTGCATAAGTGTGAAGCAGCTTTTGCACCTTTTAAGTTCTTATTGATGAGATTAGGAGGTTTGGAATTGGTTCCAGGAAGTGCATACCTTTGTTTAGTTACAGGTTTATGGGTTGTGGAATGTTGAATTTTCGGTTTGGCAACATAAGATAGACTTGTAGCTGAAAGATAATGTCGCTCCTTTGTGTCCAAGTTGGTGACGAGCATCACCAGGTCGGTGACGGTAGTCACTGACTCTGCAGTTCGAGTTTCTGTAACTTTTTTGCAATTCAGCTCTGCAATTCTTGCTTCCATCACAAACTTGTCCTCCTCCAGCAACTTGGCATTGATGGAACATCTTTTCCGAGCCTAGTCATGAAGATATGATCTTTACTCCAATACTGAAACCCAACAGCTTTGGCAGAAGTTTCAGATATTGCTCCTTCAACAGCCCGCTTCTTCTCTTGCCTTCTATTGTCTGATTCATTGACATACCCAGCAGTAATGTCTTCTGAATGCTCCATGACAGGCTCTTCATCTCTGGAAGTCCTTACAGAAAAGGTCTGACCATCGATGGTAGAACTCCCTATTAACTTGTCCATGTCAAAGTTCATGACAACATCACCCAAATCAAGCTTGATGTTCCCCTTTTTCACATCAATGATGGCACCAGCAGTAGCCAAGAATGATCTTCCCAGAATAAGAGGATCTTTAGGTTCTTCAGCATATTTCAGAATCACAAAATCTGTAGGAATTATGCAGCCTTCAATGTTAACAGGAACATCTTCTAAGATACCTTCTGGAGTTCTTACAAATCGATCTGCTAGGATGAGGGAGATCCCAGCTGGCTTGAAATCAGTCATTCCAAGTCTAGCAGCAACAGAGGAAGGCATCAAGTTAATACGTGAACCAATATCACATAGAGAATGGGGAAAACGCCCTGTTGAGATTGAGCAATCAAGCACAAAGGTCACTGGATCCGAAAGCTTCTCTGGAATTCTGCTTTGAATGATGACATTGACTTGTTCAGAAACAGTCACCTTCTTCTTCTTCTTTGGAATTGTGCCTAAAAGGATGGCATTAATGTCTCTGGTAAGCAATGCTCCTTCCTCAGGGCTTACACCAGTCACCACCATCCTCTTTACATACCTTCTTAGAGCTGGTGAAAGCTTTACTGCATCAACAAGAGGAATCTCAAGCATCAGCTTGTCTATCATAGCTATGCATCTAGCTTCTTCTATCTCCTGTTTAAACTTCCTATGATGCTTGGGGAATGGTGTTTTGGGTTAATAGAATCGTTCCTGACCATTATCTGTAGTTATAGGTGAAGCAGCTTCGTTATGGGGTGGGTGACGACCGTCACCAGGGTGGTGACGATCGTCACTCCCCTGTGATGATTCGCGATTTTCTGCTCGAAGTGGGTGACGAGCGTCACCCACCTGGTGTCGCTCGTCACTAGTTTGTGAAGAAAATTTGTCGGGGTTTTGCAATTTGGTGACAATCGACACCCTCCTTGGTGACGCTCGTCACTGATCTCTGAAATTGCAAAATTTTCATCTTCAAACTCCATGTGCTGCACGATTTGCTCTGCACTCAGCCTTTTTTTCTGCATTGTTTCAAGCTCTTTTTCACTCCTCACTGTGATGGCATTAACCTTGTGCTTGGGATTGATATCAGTCCTCCCGGGAACGAATCCTTCTTGCCTCTGAACAGGTCCTGCAGTTTGAGCAACCTATACATCAAGCTTTTTCATGTGAGAGACTCTCAATTTTCCCATTCAGGTCTTGATACAGCGAATTCAACTTGCCATTAAAGTTCACTGTCATCTTCTGCTGTCCTTCAAGTATCTGCTCCAGCATAGCTTCCATCTTATTGTCTTGTGGAGGTGCATATTGGTAGGAAGAAGAAATATAAATCCTGCTGTTTTGGTAAGGTTTCTCAACTTCAGTCTTCTGGAACTGTGGCATTGGAGTATAACCAGTTGCATTCTGGTTTCCTAGGAAGGTATTCTTCTGATTATTGCTGTTGTAGCCTCTGTTCCACTGCTGATTTCCAAACCTTTGGTTTTGAAAACCTCCATTGTTGAAATTAACATCTTTCTGTTCATATTCTTCAGGATTTTCGAAACTCTCCACTTCTGCAGCAAACTGGACTGATTTCTTTCCTGCCAAAAAGCTGTGCATACTGTCCAGCTTAGCCTTAACCTCAGCAATCTGGTTTCCATCATTCAAACCAGCCTTTTGCATCCTCTGAAAATCTGCATTCTTGGTGTTGTTGCTGCAGGCCAAGTTTTCAATCAATCTGATTGCTTCTTCTGGTCTGTTGGTGTTGAAGTTTCCAGCACTAGCTACATCCAGCGCCATCTAATACTTCTAGTCAATGCCTCTGAAGAAAATCCCAAGTAGTTGCACTTGACTGAAACCATGATGAGGACAGTCCCTTTAATAAGACTTGAATCTCTGCCAAGAAGCCTTAAAAACTTCAGTAGGACTTTGAGAGAATGTTGCAATTTTCATCCTCAGAGGAATCTTCTGACCTAGCATCATCATAAAAATTGTTCAGAAAGGCATTCTTGGTGTCCTCCCAAGTAGTCAGCGAAGCAGGCTCTAGTTGCTTCAGCCAAAATGCAGCATCTCCTCCAAGTGAGTAAGGGAAAAGCTTGCAAAACAGAAAGTCATAGATAACACCATTAGCTTTGACACTTAAGCTAAGTCCACAAACCTCTCAATATGATTAATGGGATGATCATGAGGTAAGCCATGGAATGGATGCTGTCCCACCAGATGATAATAAGCAGGCTTAAGCTCAAAATTATTCCTCTGAAAAACAGGAGGGCGGATTGCTGCTATGTTGGCATAGAACTGATCAGGTCTGTTGTAATCACCTAGGGTCCTCTGTACAAAACGCCCAGCAGCGTTGTTAGCAGAAACAGGGACTCCAGCGTCTTGTGCCACTTGTAGAACCTGCTGTTCAACTATGAAATGCCCATCTTGATCCAGTCTATGCCCGTCTTCATTCCTCCTGTTTCCCTCTCTGTCAACCAAGTGACCTTCTACAACTTCAACCAAGATCAGTGGATGAACCATTGTAGATTGCTTCTTCGCTTTCCTGATGGTCCTTTCCAACTTAGCTAGCTCGTCAATGCCTAAGGTCAAAAGCTCCTTCTCTTTGTTGCTTCCGGTACTGCGATTAGGCATACACCTGAAACCAGCACAAAGAAAAGTAGCAAAAGTTAGTAAACAAATAAAAACTCAAATAAAATCCTAATAGTAAAAATCGATAGGCAGCTATAACTCCCCGGCAACAGCACCAAAAACTTGATATGGCTCAGGTTTGAACCAAATAAAAGCTACTGCAAGTGCACAGCAAAGCAGTTGTAGTACAAGGGGTTCTGGAATCCCAAGGGAGTAAGTAAACTACACTGAAGAGTTCAGGTTCGGATTAAGCTAAGCAATAAGTAATGAATGTAATGCGAGACAGTAAAATAAATGCAAGTGGGCATTTTATGCTTGTTCTTAAAGTTCAGAAAGCTAAAGGCGCTAAGTCAGGACAATTCGCAGGTTGAATCCGAGAGTATAGAATGCATGCAATTAGGAATGAATTAACACCGTCTTGAACATGAAACACAAAGATATAACTTATCAATTCTTATTGCAGAAGTTAACTATGCCTAAATCACAGAGTTTCAAATCTCTTTGCAAACCCTAACAATCTAAACATGCAGTAATGATCATGTTCAATTGTTCACAAAACTCCTAAGCAAAATCTCTTTGCACTAGGGCGTTTTGCTCATCTAATACTAGTTCAGGTTATCATTGCTCTCACATATATTTAACAACCTATGATTTTCGGATTTCTAGATGATGTCTAAGAAATCGATTTTTAAGCAAGCAGAGATGAAGAACCAAAAGATATTCCTAACTCATAGCAATTCTGCAAACTCTTCATCATGAAAAGCCCTAACTTAACTAGCAAATTACTCAGAAATGAAGAACCAAAAGATATTCCTAACTCATAGCAATTCTTCAAACTCTTCATCATGAAAAGCCCTAACTTAACTAGCAAATTACTCAGACATGATGATGGAATCACAAAACATAGCTGAATAAAATTGCATAAAAGAAATAAGAAATAGAAATAAAGGAGTTCGAAATCTGCTCTGAAGGAGTCTGATTTGTCTCTCCAAAAGCTCTGCTACAAATCTCTCTCGAAAGCTCTCAAAAAGAATAAGATACAAAGTATCTCCCAAAAGAATGGCTGAAAAACCTAATATACAAGGTAAAACACGATTTGGGGCCTTTTTGCAAATGCTGAAACTTCTAGGCCAAAGCTGCAAATTCTTCCCAATCTTTTAAAAACCAGGCCACGACCCTTCCTCTATGGGTGACGAGCGTCACCCAAATCCATACTTTTCTTCCGAGTTGCACACTTCGTGGCTTCATCTTGCAATGCTCCAAAAAGCTTCAATATCTCCAATTATGCTCCAGACATGCTATAACCTGCAAAGATTCTACTAGGACTCTAAAAAGACCAGAAATACATAATAAAAAGGACTTATACCATGGTTAAAAACCATAAAAACCAAGATATATCAGCAAGAACAAAAGAAAAATAGTAAGATCTCAGTTGCCTAACCATTTTAGGACTTTAGTATTTATAGGGGAACTAAGAAACCCCTAGTAAACCAAGATTAAATCGAAAATAGGCTGACTCGAATGGACCATATAGATCATGCACATCGATACACACATCGATATCATCACTTCTTCTGGGTTGTATCGATGTCCCTTGGTCGATATGCTGGTCGATACATAAGGCTTCAAGGTTGTATCGGTTTGACCCTCTTTGGTGTGAAGTCGATACAATCGCCCTTTAGATAAAGCTCATCCGACAAACAAGTCGATACAGCACCTCGATATTGTCCTATCTCTGTGTATCTGTTTGGGACGTCGATACGCTGCTCGGTATGGACTCCCTTCTGTTGAATCGAGGTCTCCCTTAGTCGATATGCTGCCTTTACACTACGCCTTCACTGAATCGATGTTGAAGTGACCGATACTCCCATCGATATGCATTTGGAGTTTTATTCAGGTACTAGGAGTGTGGAGACCATGTGGTGTAATGGATGTGAGCTGGGAATGAAGCAAGAAGAAGGACAAAGGCGGATAGGCTAATATTGTCATCGATATTAGCCTATCCGCCTTTGTCCTTCTTCTTGCTTCATTCCCAGCTCACATCCATTACACCACATGGTCTCCACACTCCTTCACTGAATCGATGTTGAAGTGACCGATACTCCCATCGATATGCACCGTATCAATCAGGTGATGTCGATATTGTCATCGATATTAGCCTATCCACCTTTGTCCTTCTTCTTGCTTCATTCCCAGCTCACATCCATTACACCACATGGTCTCCACACTCCTAGTACCTGAATAAAACTCCAAATGCATGCAAAATGCAATGCAACTTCTAAAACTACACTAACTCCTAAATATATGCAAATGGGACAAGAAGATGCAAAATATGCATTCTTAGAGACTAAAACTAGTGATGAATGCAAGCTAAAATGGTATAAATAATGGAGATATCAAAGGTGTAAGTTTTTTATAGAAAGACTAAGATAGAATAAAGAAAATGTTTTGTGGCTTCCCTTTTATAGTAGGGAACCAAAAGAATCACAAAAAAACCTAAAAATAAGATAAGATCAACGAAAATCAAGTGGTCAACGCGCGGACATGTTGCACCGGGGTTGTGCGGACGGTGTTCTGCTCGATGTACAACCCCGATATGGCTCGTGCAGTGCGTATCGGTTTCCTTGTTCGAGGCTGGAACTCGATGCTGACCAAAAGGCTTGGATTCCTCGAACCGATCCTCTTCCTCATATCCTGCAGATTACATCGAGCACACTTCACAGGGGTCTTGCTCAATATGGACCAGACTTTGCAAAAGCTCCTTCTTGACATCTTTTTTTATCCCACTTTGCAAATGCAAATGCAAATGTGTCAGTTGGCTAAGGGACAAACAAGGCTTAGTGGAATAAAAATGATCCCACGTTTCAAACTGGTTTTGGTGTTTAAAAAGTTCTCACAAGGAAAAGCATGGCTGTGCTTTGGCAAAATGCTAAGGGTCAAAGAAAAACTAACACATACAAAGGAAGACTCCCATCTATCCAAGACCTATAAGATATGTTCCTAACTCTAGCTAACCAATCTAAACCTGCCTATGCTACCCTTTTTAAGAATTTTAAACCCTTTAATAAATCCAAAAACTCTTCTCTTTCAAGCGCTTTGGAGGACACTTCTTCCTTTGAACTTCAGATGGTGGTGGTTTGCTTCTTTTGAGTTTGGCTCCTTTATTTGGTGATGCTGGTGCTTATTTCGCCTTTTGCTCTCTGATTTACTTGCTTTGCACTTCTTGCATCTTCTTTTCTTCTTTGAACATGAGCCTTCTTTATTTTGAACTTAGAACCGCCATTTCCACCTTTACTTGTGTCACACGCCTTTTCTTTGTGCCTGCCTTGACTTCTTTTCCTCTTTGCTTCTCTTAAAGACTAAACCGAAATAAATCCAAAACCATTCCCCAAACATCCTAAGACTAAACCAAAATAAATCCAAAACCATTCCCCAAACATCCTAGCCTATCTAACTCAAGAGTGAGCTAGTTCTACAATGGAAATACTTCTCTTGTAGTTCCAACCCAACACTTTTTTCTAAGCACCAACTATGATGGAAAGAGGCCTCACAAATCACACTGTTAATTTCTTGGCTTGAAAGGATGTTTAGTTAAGGGTGGGGAAATCTAAATGGATCTTTTAGAGAGTGGCAAATGAGAGAATAAGAAGATCCAAATATTTTAAACTATCCATGACATCATTCACAAATGCATAAGATATGATAATTGCAAATTCAAATTAGGTTCTACTTAAACAAAAGTTGAAATCATTTCAAAACATGCTTCAGTCTCAAACAAAGCTCACACAAATACAAATTCCAAAAGTGGTTTAGCTTTATTTCTAGTTCAACATCAAATGCACCTAAGGATTAAAAACAAGGGCTTCAATTTCATAAACTACTACCATTAACAAATATGTACTATCATAGTTCCCAATTTAAACAAGCAAGCTAGTCCTATATGAATGCATGAAGTCTAGATCCTATTAGAATGCATGAAAATCAAACTCTTTTTGTGAAGCATTTTTCGAAAAAGTATCAATTTTTTTGGTTTTTTCTATGCCTTAGATGTTATGTAAACATGTAGCATGGTTTCTATTTTAATATGAAAATGCAAGTGAAAGCATCAGTCCATCATACACCCTCTCCCACACTTAAATTACACAGTGCCTGTGTAGTAAAAATGCTAAGGAGAGTAATATACACTATATTTATACCATTAAAGCAGACATTCATCACTAGTTTTTGGTTCTTAAGCATGCATTTTTACATGTTCATGTCCCAGTTGCACCCATTTAGCATTTATAGCACAGTTAAGAGTTGCATTACATATTAGGTGCATTTCGAGCATTTGGCAGGTGCATTGGAGGAGTTAAAGGACCAAGGGAAGTGCTGGGAGTCATTAGGTGAAGATACCAAGGCGAGAAGGGTTCATATCGAGCAGGGTATCAACTTATCAAATCGATACACATCGTACAGAGCAACATATCGACATCACACGTCGATACATGTTTAGGAGCTATACCGATCAACACATCGAGGTCCCGAAGTCGATACAAGGAGACAGGACATGCAAAGAGTATCGAGCCACTCTAGCCGATACACCACCTTCTAAGCATTTGTACCGGTCAGCATATCGACATGGAGCATCTTGATACACAAGCCAAGAAGTGTATCGATCAGAGTATCATTGTTGGGGCTTGATAAGCCTTAACTAAACGGCGATTGTATCGAGTAGCATACCGAGGAGATCAACCGAGATGCCTTAGCCAGAGGCGACTGTATCGGCTGTATCGATCAAGGTGTCATTCTCCCTTGCTTTGGGCTGTGATTAGGATCAGGATTAGTGAGTAGTTATCTTAGGGTTTGAGATGGGATAGAGATAGGGAGATTTGAGGCTAGATTAGTGATAGCTTAGTGCGAAATATCATTGTTCCTTCTTACTGATTGTGTTTAATGTTAGATTAATCTTTGCTAAGTTGATCTAGATCCTAGGGTTCTCTTATGCCTGATAAGTGTTTGATGAATTGCTTGAATGAGTCAAATAAGAGATTTGCTTATCTTAGCCTAAGGAATTAGTTGTCTAAGGAGTGGATTGGCAATATAGAATTAGATTAGTTGCTTATTTTGCTTGTTGACTGTGTTTGAGTAAAAGAATTTGTCTTGAGTATGTGCTTAGCAAAGTAGCTACTGTCAAGGGATTGAGCTAGTTATTGTTGTAAATTATGTGCCTAGGAATAGCATTTTGTGGATTTGTAAGCATCACTAGTTAAGCTAAACGTCTCCCTAGATCAGTTACCCTATCTCAAGCCTACTAGTCTTTGATTGTTTGAATTCGAACCTGCCTTAGTTTCTCTGTTTATTTTATTTGCTCTTGCTTATTTGAAGTCTCTTTTAATTGTTAGACTCATAGTTTTAATCACCCATTTATGCCTGCTTGAATTAGATAATCTATTGCATTCTTAGTATCTTACCTTCCCATTATGGATTGACGCCTACATACTACAATGATAAGACCTTGGAACGTAATAAACCTCAAGAGGTATTATCGCTAAAGCACTTTAAACAATCGAACTACGTCATGGCTTGAACCCCTTACGGGGTACGTAGGCAGCTCGACCCACGAGTTCAGCCACCATTTTTTATCAAATTTTTATTCCACAGCACGACAACATCAATAGGCGAGCTACGCGCGACGACCCTACGTTGTATCATCTCCTTTTCTTATTTTTACTTGGAATAATAATTCATTTACTCAGCGACAATTATATTTGTCAAAACTGAGATCACAAACCAAAACGGTTCGGACCACCCTCGTCATACATTTATAAGCTAAAATACATTAAAACAAACTCGAGCTCCACAACTCGTCTTCGAGGTCAACACATAGCCCGCCCTCCCACACCTCGTAACAAGCAAGCTCTAGCTCACGCATCGCTCACTTGTTCGGAGGGGGGGGGGGGGGGGAAGGGGGGTAAAGTCCTATTTAACCGACCTCGAACCTCGACATAAGCGAGCTACAGTACACACGTACCTCACTCCTTCGGGGGGAGGGGGAGCCACCTATCCTATATGCCTTTCCAGACAACGCAAGGTACACATCTCTCATTTCGTAAATCAACTAAGTTCGGAGTCCTACTCCACTTCACAGGTGCGGCCAGATTTACAATTCGACTCCAATCGTAGCCGGAGCTCCGGACCTCGAATCGGCGAGCCCAACGCAGCTCGCAGTTCGTCAGGGACGACTGAGCCCTATGTTTGGAAACTCAGAATAAAATCGAACCCCCTTCTCCATCTCAAAGCCAAAACTGAGAAATGCCTAGTTCAAAAGAAAGCAAACTCCATCTCGAACACCGAAACTTCACCGCGAAGCAGTTCGAATCACCTCATAAAAACCCAAAGAAAGGTCGAGCTAAAAAACTTAGCCACTTTTCTCAAATTAAACTGATCGCACTCTGTGACCTAATCGCTTTATCTAAGTCCGATAAACCGAGCAACGAACTCGCAGTTGACAACAAGAGCATCAAACCTATGACTAGCGATCTGAGCCTCGAGCTCGATAATCCTAGTCCACTTCCCTAAGTTACCAAACGACTTAGCAAATATCCTACTCGAACAAAAAATGCAAGAGACGAAAATAAAACAAAGTCTAAGGCACGAAGCCCGATTGCATTAAAACTAAAGCCCTTTCGGGCACGAATGAGTTTGAGAATTAAGGATAAAAGCCCTCCCGGGCACCAAAACAAGCGTAAAAGCCCCGTCGGGCAACCAAGTTCAAAAAATAAATTTAAAAAAAAAGAGGAAGGTAAAGAGAAAGGAGCCACGGCCAGCCGTCGAGCTAACCACCCGCCTTCTCGTCTTCGTCCTCCCTCCTCGCTTTGTTACTACCTCCTTCCTCCACATTCGTACCGAATTGATTAAGACCAACGGGCGCGCCTGAAGCCGGGTCAACATCCATAGCTACCGAGTCTTCGGAGATCACATGGAGATTCAGCTTGCTGATCGAGAAGTCTGAGACCTGGAAAGCCTTAAAAGCTGCTCCAAAGTCCTCCTCGTCCTTCTTCACCCTCTCCAGCTACTCTTCGATGGTAGTGGCCCCGGCAATGACCTGCTCGAGCATCTCTTTGTTCGCGATGCACTCTTGGAGATAACACTCGGCCACGCCCTCGGCTTTCTTCCTCTCCCACTTCAGCTTGAAGCCCTCGATCACCTTCATGAACTTCCGAGACATCTCCTTCCGGGCCTCACGGCTGGCTTGGCGGACTGCACCCTCGCGCTCGCGAATAAGACGGAGACTCTTCTCCCTTGCATCTGAAGCTTCGTTGTGAGCTCGCACAGCCTCAGCTTGAGCCTCGAAGATCATGTTGGTTGCAACCTTAAACTTCTCGCTCTTATCGACCAACTCGTTCTCGAGTTCGGTGATGTGAGTTTGCTGGCCTTTGAACTGCTTAAGGAGTTTAGTCTGGCGAGCGACCTGCGCATTCGCGGCCTCAGGGTTGGACTTCAGCTTGCCGACTACCTCCCCCATCTCCTTCATCTCCTTCGGACGAGGGACAACTCGCAGCCTTTGCTCGAGGCAAGCATAGAGCCGGTTTCAAGCCTCTGCAGCCTGCGAGCATCAAGGACCAAAGCGTTAAGACTAATAACACTTACCAAAAAAAAATAAAGCGAAAGGTATACCCGTTACCTTCCCCTGGGTTGACGCCATCTCCACGTAGAGCTCCCTCTCGGTCATCTTCTTGAAGTGACACCACATGGCCGCCATGCCCTCGGAGTCATCCATGATCGGATGATCCTTGGTGTGCTCAAACCTCCAATGGAAAGGCCAACCACCCGTCGAACCACCACTCTCGTTGGACGCCGATGGACGCGGCTCTGCAGCGCAACCTCCTCTGTCGTCTCTCAACCTCTTATAGGGAGGCTGGGAAGAATGCTCGGGCTTCTGGTCGTCAGCGGGCTGTTGGGTCTTACCTAAGCTAACGGAGATCGTCCCCACCAATCTAGGAGGGGGGTCGGGCTGAGGATTCATCATCTGCTCAACCTCCTCATCTCGGAGGTGAGGCGCGGAAGCAGCAGTTGAGGCAAGTGCAGCCTCGAGGGCCTCCTTGACGCTCCCGGAACGAACCCTGGAGCTACTGGGGCCGGCCGAGGCTTTTCCGGCTCTTTGACGAAAGACATGGCTGAACTTGAACTTGCTGAACTAAAAGAAGGCCGAATAGATCGGAGAGGGAGAACTCCAGCTGCCATGAAAACAAGTAATAGCACATCACTTGACTGAAAACCAGCGAGCAAAAGTCGCGACACTACTTGCCAAAAAAGAGACTTATCGGGTGCAACAACCGGATCCGGGGCAGGTGATGAAAGGGCTCGTCGAACTCGTTCTCGCGTGAACGTGCTCCAGACGACTTCCCCTCGTCTAAACAGCTCTAGCCGGTGCTCGATGTCGGGGTCTCTCGGTGCTCGGGATAGCTGACCTGATAAACAAAGAAAACCAACAAAGGTCAGAAAACCAGTCGAGCAAAACAAAGTAAGAACAGCTAGCAATCATCTAAGCCTAGCTAAACAACCGTTGCCCGCGAACTCGGCCGGCAACCGTCAGAAGTCAAAGCTCCCGACGGATGCTTTGTTAACCCAGAATTTGAACCCGATCTTCTCCCAACCGTAGTCCTTCTCCTGACTCTCCTCAATAAACTGCCGGTTTGACCTCGGGGACGCATAGAAAGTTCCGGGATGGCGGGTGTTGTATTTGACGGAGAAAAATGCTCTCAGGTCCGAGTAGCGAAAGATGACGTTCTCCTCTCGATCCAAGTTTGGGCACATCTGTGAGAAAGCCAGCCACAGATCCGCCAGCACTTCGAGGACGAACAGAGGGATTGGGAAGAACAGCCCGCAGTCCCGGAAATACGTTGCATAGGCGCAACAGAAGCCCGGCTCCACATTCGCCAGAGTCTCTGCTGACGTTAAGAGCGCCAGCTCCACCCCCTCGGGGATCTTGCACTCCCGACGGAAGTCGTCGAGAGTCTTTTGGTCGTGTATTTTAGAGGGCCCCGGAACTACGGCGGGTCTACCGGAACTCTCCCCCTTGATTTTTACTATCACCGACATCGGAAAAAAATAACAGACACTAAACCCAGAAAACTTACAGACGAAGATCGATGTTCTTCCGAGAGGAAACTTAGCAAACGATCCCAAAAAACACGAGGAATGGAAGTTACAGAAAATAAAAGGAAAAGGATACCTTTAATCGACGAACTGATGTGGTTAAAAAAGGAGTGGAGAAAGTGGACTTTATATCTGAGTAATTATTGCCCACCTCGGAGATCGCAGAGAATCTCGCCACGCGCCGATCTCGACCGTTCGATCTCCCGATCTCAACCGTCGAATATTCAACCTCGACGATTCGACGCACTGATGAAGCTCGTTTGATCGAGGCCGTTAGATCGACTTTCTCTCTCTCCATCTGGACCTTCCACGTCACTAAACTTCAGCGTGAATCTTCTCGAGGGATGCACCTTGCCCCGGGAAGCTCGACCGCCGAAACAGAAAAGTAAATGATGATATTTACTTGAATCCCAACCGTCCACCTGGACGAGACAATAACAAATCTACCTCCACATGCAAAGCTGCGGTTTCGAGGTCGATTCTCGACCATATGATTGACGAACTGTTCACCATTCTGAGATCTGAACCGTTGATCCCGAATGATTATCTGACTCCATGATGTCAGCACAATCAAACACAATATCTTTCAAAAATCACATCTTACCGCCCATTAAAGCTCGAGCTCGCTCTCATTAATAGGTTGGGAGCAATTGTTGGAGCTGGATTTAGCACCCTAAATCCGGCCCACTCAAGCCCAACAGGCAGATCCAAACTAAGCCAGATTGACTGGGCTTTGACCCTACGGCCCTGGCCCATTCAGCTCTCAACGATCCAATCCTGAACAACAAGACGTTTCGTTCGACGAGGTCGAGCTACAGCTCGAATCCCAAAAAACAAGGATGGATCCGGGCCAAGTCAAAGCATATTCTCGCCAGTTCAAATGAGTTCGAAGATCGCAGAGGAAGTTGCTGCACGTGGCGAGATTTCCGGCTGGAGCTGCTGCACGTGGCCGAGATACGCGCTGGAGTTCAGAGCTCGACGAAGCGAGCTATATAAAGGAAGGGAACGGCATAGTTTAGGAGACTTCTTCCGGACTTGATCTTTTACTTCTCACATACGAAAACCCTGTAACTGCTCTTAGAGCTCTTTTCGATTCATCTTTTCCATCGAAATCCTTGTAACCGTTTCACTCGACAAATTAATACTAAGTCCTTATTTCAGTTAGTGCTAGCTTATATTGTCAATCTGTTCGAGAGAATCTAGCCCTCAATCCTCTAAAGTTCTTTCCTAACAAAAACACATAAATTTCTGAGGATTTCTGTATCCACACACATATTAACTCGATATTAGTTGTGGTAAATATAGACTCAACAATATCAATATATATTAAATATCTAAATAATATTAAAGTTACAATATTTAAAATCAACTAAAATATAGTATATACTTATTCAATAATTTATCTTAACATAAAAATTATAATATTTAAAATTAAAAAAATTATTCAATATTAATTATATTTACTCTTTTAATCATCCAGTTTTAATTGATTGAAAAAATCATCAAACTTAATAATTTCAATATTAATCCATCCAGTAAATCAAAATAACTGTTAATATATTATTGTGGATTCAGAAATCCACGCTAAGAAATTTATGTGTTTTTGTAAGGAAAGAAACTTTAGGAGAATTGAGGGCTAGATTCTCTCAAACAGATTGACAATATAAGCAAGGACTTTGTATTAATCGGTCGAATGAAACGAGGATTTCGATGGAAGAGATGAACTGAAAAGAGCTCAAGGAGCAGTTACAGTGTTTTCAGGTGTAAAAAGTGTATGCCAAGATCAAGCCGAAGGTCCCCAGAACTAAGTTGTTCCCCTCCTTTATATAGCTCGCCTCGTCGAGCTTCGAGCTCCAGCGCATATCTCGGCCATGTGCAGCAGCCTCTGCCGGAAATCTCGCCACGTGCAGCCACTTCCTCCGCGATCTTCGGACTCATTAGAACTGGCGGGAATATTCTCTGACTTGGCTTGGACTATTCCTTGTTTCTCGGTTTAGTCGAGCTGGAGCTCGACCACGCCGATTGGAACGTCTTGTTGCTTAGGATTGGGTTGTTGAAAGGTGAATGGTCCTGGCGCAGGGTTGAAGCCCAGCCACTTTGGCTTAGTATGGACCTGCCCGTTGGGCTTGAGTTGGTCGGATTTGGGTTTTCAAATCCAGCTCCAACAATTGCCCCCCAGCCCATTAACGGGAGCAAGCTCGAGCTTTAATGGGCGGCAAGATGGGACTTTTGAAAGATTTGTTGTTTGATTATGCTGACGTCAAGGAGTCAGATAATCATTCGAGATCGACGATTCGGATCTTGGAAAGGTCAACAGTTTATCGATCATGCGGTCGAGAAACGACCTCGAGACCATAACTTGGCGTGTCGAGATAAATCTGTTATTATCTCGTCCAGGTGGACGATCGAGATTCGAAGAAAATATTATCATTTACTTTTCTGTTTCGGCGGTCGAGCTTCCCGGGGGATGGTGCATCCCTCGAGAAGGTTCGCACTGAAGCTTGATGACGTAGACGGTCCAGATGGGGAGAGAGGAAGTCGATATAACGGCCTCGATCGATCGAACTGTGCAGCGTGTCAAATCATCGAGGTCGAATATTCGACGGTTGAGATTGGGAGATCGGATGGTCGAGATTGGCGCGTGGCCAGATTCTCTGCGATCTTCGAGGTTGATAATAATTACCTCGATATAAAGTTCACCTTCTATACTCCTTTTTTAACCGCATCAGTTCGTCGATTAAAGGTAACCTCCTCTTTCCTTTTCCTTTTATTTTCTGCAACTTCCGTTTCTCGTAGTTTTCAGAAACTGTTCGCCGATTTTTCTTTAGATTAGCTCCGATCTTCATCTTTGAGTTTTCTGGGTTTAGCGTTTGTTACCTTCTCCCTCTTTTCTTTTCCGAGGTCGGTAGTAGTAAAAATTGAAGGGGAAAAATCCGGGAGGACCGCCGTAGGTCCTTCCAAGATTGACCAGAACGCTCTCGACGATTTCTGTCGAGAATACGAAATCCCCGACGGGTGGAGTTGGCAGTCCTGACGCCAACAGAGACTACGGCGAGCGTGGAGCAGGGTTTTTGTTGAGCATACGCGACGTATTTCCGGGACTGCGGGTTGTTTTTCCCAATCCATCGGTTTGTCCTCGAAGTGTTGGTGGACTTGCGGCTGGCTTTCCCGCAGATGTGCCTAAACTTGGTTCGGGCTATCATCGGATGTGCCGTGCGGGCGAAAGAGGAGAACGTCATCTTCCGTTATTCGGATTTGAGGGCGTTCTTCTCCATCAAGTATAACGCCCGCCGCCCGGGACTTTCTATGCTTCCCCGAGGTCGAACCGGCGGTTTATTAAGGAGAGTCCGGAGAAGGACTCCGGTTGGGAGAAGACCGGGTTTAAATTCTGGATTAACGAAGCGTCCGTTGGAGACTTCGACTTTTCCCGCCTACCAATCGAGTTCGCGGGCAACAGTTGTTTAGCTAGGCTCGAGTGTTCGCTAGCCATGTTTGCTTTGACATGCTTGTTGAGTTTTCTGACCCTTTGCTGGTTTTTGTGTATCAGGTCAGCTATCCAGAGCACCCAAGGATCTTGATATTGAGCACCGGCTAGAGCTGTTCAGGCGAGGAGAGGTTGTCTGGAGCAGGTTCACACGAGAACGAGTTCGACGAGTTCTCTCATCGCCGGCCCCGGCTCCGATTGACGCACCCGGTAGGTCTCTTGGTTCCTTATTTTTTGGTGATCTATCGTAATGATTGGTTCTTGCTGAATGACATGTTCTGACTTGTTTCGCTGGCAGCTGGAGTTCTGGTTCGATATTCGATGACGTACTTGTTGAGCTCGATGGCCCATTTTGCGATGCATCCCGACTGGCTGGAACTGTGGAGTACAGTTCGCATTGGTTGCGAGGTCATTACCACGATTGAGTGCGACTGAAAGTAAGGTCGGAGTTTGCGAGCCGACATTACTACAGCTAGTGCTAGTTTTTCCATGGCTGGATACCTAGTCTCGGCATCGATAAGCGTTTTGCTTACGTAAAAGATTTGTTTTTGCTCGTTGAGTTCCTCCCGAACTAGCACACCGCTTACTGCAGCTGGAGAGACCGCTGTATAAAGGTATAAGGGTTCTCCTTCAATGGGTTTAGCTAGGATGGGGGGCTCGGTGAGGTAGGTTTTGAGTTGGGTTAGTGCCTCCTCGCATTTTTCGTCCCACTGGAATTTTTTGTTTCCTTTGACGAGCTGGTAGAACGGGACACACTTGTCGGTTGACCGCGAGATGAATCGGTTGAGGGCTGCAACTCGGCCGGTCAAACGTTGCACTTCCCGAGTCGTTTTGGGAGATAGCATTTCAAGGAAAGCCAAAATTTGTTTCGGGTTCGCTTCGGTTCCTCGTTCGGTGACTAGGTAGCCGAGGAATTCGCCTGAGGCGACTCCGAAAGTACATTTAGCTGGGTTGAGCTTCATCTCGTATTGGTTTAAGATTTTGAAGCATTCCTTGAGTTGTGCGACGTGGTCTGTGTCTCTTCCGGACTTGACCAGCATGTCGTCTATGTAGACTTCCATGGTTTTACCGAGCTGGTTAGCAAACATTTTGTTCACTAGCCTTTGATAGGTCGCTCCTGCGTTTTTCAGGCCGAATGGCATTACTATGTAGCAGTAGGTACCTCGATCGCTAATGAAAGCTGTTTTCTCTTGGTCTTTCGGATTTATTTTGATCTGATTGTAACCGGAGAAAGCGTCCATGAAGGACAAGAGTTGATGGCCAGCTGTGGCCTCGACCAGGCGGTCAATGTGTGGAAGTGGGAAGCTGTCTTTTGGACATGCTTTGTTTAGGTCAGTAAAATCGACACATACTCTCCACTTTCCATTTTTCCTTTTGACGACCACGGGGTTTGCCAACCAGTCGGGGTATTTTACCTCTCTGATCGATCCCACTTTGAGCAGTCGGTCTACCTCGTCATTGACGGTCTTAGCTCGATCTGGGCCGAGCTTGCGGCGTTTCTGTCTGACGGGTTTGATAGTTGGGTCGATGTTGAGTTCGTGCGCGGTGACCCCTGTATCGATGCCCGGCATATCCGCAGTGGACCATGCGAATGTGCTTAGGTTTTCTTTTAAAAAATCTATTAGTTCGGTGTGAATTGTTTTCGCAAGGTCGACCCCGATTCCAACGCACCTTTCGGGGTTAGGGTCGTCTATGCATACTTGCTCGATTAGTTCTGTTCGAGGTTCGCATACAGAGGGATCTTTGTTGTGTTTGAGTTGTCGGACTGCGATCCATATAGCAATCCCTTGAGGCTCGTTGGGAGCCGCGTATCGATTTGGTTCCCTAAGGGGTTGGGAATTTGACACATTGGTGGTATGTAGAAGCCACAACTTTCATTGCGTAGAGCCAAGATCTGCCGAGAATGGCATTAAACGGAGCTGGGCGATCTATGACTACGAAGTCAATTGTTTTTATGACTCTGCCGGCCTTAACTGGGAGCTGGATGGTTCCCAACGAGTAGGTGGTATCTCCTGCGAAGCCGGTGAGTGGAGTTCGATCGTTCGACAGCATGGATGTTTGGTATCCCATGCGTCTAAAAGCGTCGAAGAACAACACGTCTACCGAGCTTCTGGTATCAAACATGACCCTTGTGAGGTCGAATCCGCCTACAGCGATCTGTATGACGAGTGCATCGTCATGCGGTTTATCTAGAGTCAGCGTTTCGCTTTCTAGAAAGCTGATTTGGTGATCGGGTTCGTCCAGGTTTACCGTGGCAGACTCTACCTTGCGTTGATATGCCTTGATTGAGTTGATTGAGTCTCGGCACATCTTCGAGCCTCAGCAGATGAAGTCGATTCGCTTCATTGTGGGTAGCTCCCCTTCCCCCCTCAAAGGAGTGAGCGATGTGTGAGCTAAAGCTCGCTTTAGATCGAGGTGACGTCACTTGAGTGATGCTTGGCTTTGACGAGCTTCCGAGTAGTTTTAACACGTGTCCTCCCGCGACCTTATGGAGCCTGGTCGAATTAGAGCTCGATGGCTTCCTAAGTGCGGGGGGGGGGGGGGGGGGGGGGGGGGGGGGGGGGGGGGGGGGGGGAGGGTTATTACTGATTTCATTGATCTACCACATAGGTTTAGCTCTCTGAAGATCAGGTCTATTCTTTTTCTTGCTGGTGGAGGGAAGTCAGGGGTTTGGACTTCGATTTTGACTTCGCGGTCTCGTTTTTGAGGTGCTTTGTCGGGGTCCGCTTCTCTGTTTCGGGTCGAGGTCTTTTTGGGCTTTTCGCTTTTTCCCTCGGCCTTCTCGGCTTTTTCCTTGGCGAGCTTTTTCTCCAGGATCCAAGCTCGAGTTCGACATTCCTCGGTGGAATGTCCGTTCTTTTGATGGTGCTCGCAGTACTGGTTTTGGTCGAAGCTCGACTCTTTTTCAGGAGACGAGCTCTCTATGGCATATGAATGCTGACCTTTGCCCTGCGGCTCTCTTTTGGGGGGTGTAACGTTAGCTTTCTTCGACCCGGAGGGTGCGAGGTAGAGCTGTGAATTGCGGTATTTTGCTTCACAGGCGGCTGTTTCGTCTTCGAAGTTAGCGTATATGGAAGCGCGATGGAGCGCGTCATCGAGTGAGTCTGTAGGTCGGAACGTGAGCTCTGCCTTGAACCTCGACTGGTACCATAGGTTGGTTCGCAGGGCGAGCCGGGCTACTGCTTTGTTAGGGTTAGCGATTTTAGCTATGATCGCTTTGAATTTAGCGATGTATAATCGAAGAGGTTCATCCGGAGCTTGGACTAGCTTCCAGAGGTCTGCTTCGGTTTCTCGTTTTTCGATGAATATCGAATATTGTTTGAGGAAGGCTATTGCGAGCTCGTTGAAATTCGAAATCAAATTTTCTTCCAGCATCGCGAACCATTCCACATAGGTTTATTACTGATTTCATTGATCTACCACATAGGTTTAGCTCTCTGAAGATCAGGTCTATTCTTTTTCTTGCTGGTGGAGGGAAGTCAGGGGTTTGGACTTCGATTTTGACTTCGCGGTCTCGTTTTTGAGGTGCTTTGTCGGGGTCCGCTTCTCTGTTTCGGGTCGAGGTCTTTTTGGGCTTTTCGCTTTTTCCCTCGGCCTTCTCGGCTTTTTCCTTGGCGAGCTTTTTCTCCAGGATCCAAGCTCGAGTTCGACATTCCTCGGTGGAATGTCCGTTCTTTTGATGGTGCTCGCAGTACTGGTTTTGGTCGAAGCTCGACTCTTTTTCAGGAGACGAGCTCTCTATGGCATATGAATGCTGACCTTTGCCCTGCGGCTCTCTTTTGGGGGGTGTAACGTTAGCTTTCTTCGACCCGGAGGGTGCGAGGTAGAGCTGTGAATTGCGGTATTTTGCTTCACAGGCGGCTGTTTCGTCTTCGAAGTTAGCGTATATGGAAGCGCGATGGAGCGCGTCATCGAGTGAGTCTGTAGGTCGGAACGTGAGCTCTGCCTTGAACCTCGACTGGTACCATAGGTTGGTTCGCAGGGCGAGCCGGGCTACTGCTTTGTTAGGGTTAGCGATTTTAGCTATGATCGCTTTGAATTTAGCGATGTATAATCGAAGAGGTTCATCCGGAGCTTGGACTAGCTTCCAGAGGTCTGCTTCGGTTTCTCGTTTTTCGATGAATATCGAATATTGTTTGAGGAAGGCTATTGCGAGCTCGTTGAAATTCGAAATCAAATTTTCTTCCAGCATCGCGAACCATTCCTGAGCTGGTCCGACTAGTTTCTCAGCGAAGAGCCTGCAGTATCCTGCTTCTTTCTCTTCTGGGGAGAAATTAGCTCGGATAGCTGCGAGGTTGAAGAGTCGGATATGAGCTTTCGGGTCGCTGTTCCCAGCGTACTCCAGGACTCTTACTTTGGTAGTCTCTCGGAGGTATGTGTGCATGATCGAGTAGGTGAACGGAGTCTGTTGGGTCTCGCGAATTACTCGATTGATGTCGGGAGCTGAGCTCGTGGCTTGATGGAACATGGAGTTCATCTGCCGAATAGCGTAACCGGTCTGGTTCTGGAATCTTTCGAAAGATTCGCAGTCGACTAGTTTTCTTGAGCCAACACCGAGGTGATTAGCTTGAGTCGGATCATTCAGAATGTGAGTTCCGAGTTGTTGGTGAACGAACCCTACGGGTTGTTCGCGGATTCCGTTGGGAGGTGTCGAGCTCGAGGTCATGTTCGGCTGTTGGCCGAGCTGGGTTGGCGTTTGCGAGCTCGAGGCGAATGCCGAGCATCCAAGCCATCTCTGTCGAGGTGGCTCGGTTCCAGGTGGTCTTAAAGGTGGAGATGGATATCTCGTGTTGGGACGAGGTCCCATTTTGGGTATTCCCGGTGTCAGCACAGGTGGAGATGGATATCTCATCGTGGGACGAGGTCCCATCTCCGGTATTCCTGAAGCCGGAGTATCCGTGGCGATTGGTGTTTGGTTCGCTGCAGGGACGAAGTTTGGTGGACCTGGAGCACGCATAGGTGTCACGTACGGTCTGGGTGGATTACTCGGAGCAGGGATCGATCAAAAGTCGAGATGAGTCTGTGGAGGTGGACTCGCAGAAGCTGCGGGTATCGGCGGAGAAACAGGAGTTGCTCGGCTCTGTGATGCCGAAGCTGTAGGTGGATTCTCAGATCGCACCCAGGTTCGAGAGGAAGGCCTCTCGACTGTTTGTGACTGGTTATTCGTTGTACCTGGTGGGGTGACGAGGTTGATCACGATCGGTTCCACACGGCTGGGAAAGTTAGAGTTCGTGCCGGTGGTGTCGACGAGGGTCGTAACCCTAGGTTTGTTTCCGCCGGCTGTCTGGCTGACGCCGCCGGTCGGAGTAACTTGATTTGGAGAGATCAGAATCGGTGAGACGTTTCCCGAGGTTTGTTGAGTTAAATCCATTTCAGTTTCAGCTGGCTTAAAATCTGCTCTTGAGTAAGAGAAATCTATAGATCTTTCCCCACAGACGGCGCCAAAATATGGATTCAGAAATTCACACTAAGAAATTTATGTGTTTTTGTAAGGAAAGAAACTTTAGAGGAATTGGGAGCTAGATTCTCTCGAACAGATTGACAATATAAGCAAGCATTAACTGAAATAAGGACTTTGTATTAATCTGTCGAATGAAACGGTTACAAGGATTTCGATGGAAAAGATGAACTGAAAAGAGCTCAAGGAGCAGTTACAGAGTTTTCAGGTGTAAAAAGTGTGTGTCAAGATCAAGCCGAAGGTCCCCAGAACTAAGCCGTTCCCCTCCTTTATATAGCTTGCCTCGTCGAGCTTCGAGCTCCAGCGCGTATATCGGCCTCGTGCAGCAACCTCAACCGGATATCTCGCCACGTGCAGCAACTTCCTCCGCGATCTTCGGATTCATTTGAACTGACGGAAATATTCTCTGACTTGGCTCGGACTCTTCCGTGTTTCTCGGGATTTAGTCGAGCTGGAATTCGACATCGCCGATCGGAACGTTTTGTTGCTTAGGATTGGATTGTTGAAAGGTGAATAGTCTTGGGCTGCAGGGTTGAAGCCCGGTCACTTTAGCTTAGTATGAATCTGCTCGTTGGGCTCAAATCCAGCTCCAACAATTATATTGAATGAAATTAATTATTAACTTTTATTTTATAAATTGATCACTTAATTTTATTTTTATAATCATTAATTTATTTACTATGAAAAATAAAAATAAGTTTTTTTATCGTGTTTCCAAAATAAAATGAATGTTTTTTACTATGTTTTCAAATTGTAATTTTTAGAATACATGGTTTTCCGTATTTTTTTATCGAGTTTCGGAGAATTTTGATTTTCTAAAAGTGAAACGAATTTCACACACGGAGTTTCCATGCAATGTCATGATCAAGATCAACCCATGCGAGCTTAGAAAGCCAGCTTATTGATAACACGAGCTAAAAACAGATATTCCGGTGGATTCACTTTTAAGTATAATTTCCACGCTAAGACAGAAAAACTCGACAGTTTTGGGTCGAGGTTCTTGTTTTGCCATCCTCCAAGAAAAATCGTTCCCACACTGATAGTATATACAAAGTAAGATAACAATAGTTTATAAATTCAGGGCTCAAATTATGAAATTATTACAAACCCACCCCCAAATCGTAAAACGTACCTCGTTTGCCACATTTGCCTTTGAAGTTGAAAAGTAATCAACAATCAAATAATATGATACAGAAACCAGATAGGCCTCACATTTTCCGAAGGTTGTCTAACCTTGCTTGAAGGTCACTATCTATTCCCCCGCCGTCCTCAACTCCGGCCGCCTCAGCTTGCACCACCTTGTTCTTCGACGCTGGTGCTGCGACCGCACCAGATGGGGCATTCACCAGCTGAAACACCAATAAACCAGTCCAATACAGTTAACAATCCTATAGGTGGAAATGGATATAAAAATACTCAACATAGGTTTCAATTTGGTTTACACGCTTTTCTTTTACAGAAAGTAACTGATGTAAAATGTAAAACCAAATACAAAATGGACTCGGTAACACTTTTGCTCCTTAATCAGAGACATCAATTTGGATTCTATATTGGTTCAGATTCAGTTTCGGTTGTTGGATATCTAAAAAGTATAGCATTTTAGTTTGAACTTATTGTCTATAGATGATATATGTTGAATTAGTGAGAATGTTAGCTAGGATTAATGTCTTACCTCTTGGTTGATGTCGATTCCGATCTCGTCAAGGACTTGGCTAACAAGGTCTTCAGTCTCTTCCTCTTCCTCATCTCCTTCCAAAGCATCATCAATAGCATCTCCCATCACCTCAGAGACCATCTCCATTTTCTCATTCTGCCTCTCAAACTCTTGCATGATTTTCTGCAGAGATGGGAGGTTCATCTGTCTGTTCATTTGCCCCATTGCTTTGGTCACACCTTTCATTGCCTCACCCATTGCTTGTGTTGATTTCAGAGTCTGTAATAACATAAATTTTTAGTTTTTTTTGGCTTTGTAAGAAATAAGTATAGATACGACATTAGAGCTTTAGCAATAACCAAACCAAGTAATAAGGCATACCTGGATCCTGAGAGATACACCTTGGAGTTGAGATTTAAGCTTGTAAAACTTCTCAATTTGGTGCCGCGTTCTGATAAGGTCCTTTGCCATCACTTTCACAGCTCCCTGAGAGAAAATACCGAACCAATTATACTCAACCCAAAGCCTATAGCATCAACCACTTTTTCTAAACATACATCATTGTAATCTATTAATTTGTACCGAGCAGGATTTTCTAAGCTAGTAATGTCTCCTACTTTAGCATCACTGCAAACATTTTGGTGACACAGATTTTCTAAACTAGTCAAGTCTCCGATTTTACAGAGAGCAAAAATAGGTAACAAGAAACAGAAACAAACCATCTGGCCTTGTTTGGCTGTCTTTTTAATCTCAGCAATAAGTTTCTTCTCTTGTGTTTGTAGGCCTTGCCTCTCCCTCTCTATATCTCTGATAGACTTATCTAGCATTCTCTTGTTTTCCCGTAGAAGTTCTGAAATAAAACAAATTAACAAAAAAAAAAAACTCATTAACCTTACACGACCTTGCATGATTTTAACTCAACCTGAACATTCTTAAGCAACAAAACATAAGATCTCAGAACAGCAGAGCAATCAATCGAATGGTATTTCACTTTAACAATATACTGATTCTCATTAATTAGCCATTGACCCAGTATCCGAAAGATTGATGATCCTAATGGTCCCGATGTCAAATACAGATCAAACAATTGCGATCATCGGATTGACGAAAGCGTTTATTTTGATGCAATCCCTTATCAGAAAGTAAAATTCAGCAAACAAAACGAGTGCCCGCAGATCCAGAATTTTCAGAAATTAATCAAAGGGAAATAAAGAGATAGAATGATAAGGACCTGCAGGAGTTTTTCGCTTTCCGAAGATGGAATTCATCATAATTCAAGACCGAAACTAGAAACTTGCAGGAGTATCGGAAATTTAAGCTGAAACTGAATTAGAAAACCCTCGATAGGATTTGAAAAAAAAAATCTCAGTTTTCAATAGGATCGACGAAACTTCGGTAAGGAAACGCGGAAAAGGATTATTCTTTTTTCTTCGTCTTTAGGGAAGCCAAGTTTCTTTATATATCAAGTATAGCAACAATCTTTCTCAAAATTCACATCTGACACATGTTATATTTCGGAACGATCCCTTACAGGTAAAATACTATAACTATTCTCCTACGAGACACTATCTTACTAAAACACCCTAAAAATCATGATGTAAAAATTAAAACAAAAAAAGTGGAGGAATTCCTCAAAATGATATAAAAACTAGTCTCTCTTCCTACTATAACAAAAAAAACTTAGTGAGCATTAGAGAATAGACAAGTGAAACTTACCGAGCCCTGGTGACTCCACATTTTCGTCTGGATTTGACTCTAATACTAAATTGTAACGCCTCGACCGTTCTTACTGGTGAACACACCCATGTTCTCTCTTGGGCCAGTGGGCCCCATCCCGACGATCGATGTGTTAGTCGAGAGGTTCGAAAGTCGTAATATACTGACCATGTAATCACCACATGGTATTTTCCCGTGTTTTGTCCTCACTCACACGATTTCAAAAATCACTTTTTGAAAGGTCACTCATCCTAGTCCTACCTCAGCTCAAACACACTTAACTCGGAAGTTCTTTCAAGACTAGTGACCGAAAAGATAAGTGCAATTTGGTAATATAAGTGGCTAAATCAATTCTCTTAAGCCTCTCCATATATACATTCATATTTTTAAAATAAGGCTATTACATATATAATATAAATTTATTATTTTATTACCTAATTAACTTTTATTTTATTTTTATTATTTACTAAATTTGTGATCCGTAATTAACCTTAGATCATTTGTTATGGAAAATTATTTTTAAAAGAATACCATTATTATTATTTTCTAACTCACCAAAAAAACTATCAATAATTACAAAAATTACAATTATGTTTTAAAAATAATAATAAACTAGATGTTGGACCTGCGCGTCGGCGCATATATATGATTCTTAAAGTATATTTTATAAATATTTAAATTATGTTGTATATGGAGATTTATTATATATTATACTATAATATAGTCTATTTTCTGGTACGTATATATCATGGCTTTATTTTAAGAAAATGGATAGTCCGTTTTTCATATGTGTATAGAAAATAATTTATCCATATTAACTAATTTGCTCATGTTTTACTTTATTGTTGTTTTCCAAAACCAATTTTTATATTTATCTGTTTGGTAATTTAATTAAAAAAAGAATATAATTTTGTACATCTTAATTCTTTTATACTTCAATTATATGAATAAAGATATATAGTAGTTAGTTATATATTTTTGTTCTTCTTGTTCTTTTTCTTTTTTTTCTATTCTTATTCCTCATATTTTTCTCTTTTCTTTTTGTTTATATTTGATATAAATGTATTATATCATTTATTAAATTTTAGCCTGTCATAAGGGTGGAAACTTTTTTTTTTATTTATTATCATTTTTAATTAATGATGTTTTGACTTATCTAATTATTTTGTGATGGCAAATGTATTTATGTAATCGTTAGTTTGGAATAATAGCTTATGACGGAATATTGAAGTGAATTATGATTCTTGAAATGAATAAGATGGTATATTATATGTTTAAACACGTACACTTATAATTTGGAACAGTTTAAGCCAGAATTTTAAAATATTAAATTTATCGTCTATAATATATGATATGAGAATTAAGATTTAAAATGTGTTTTATGGTTATAAGAATTATATTTTTTTTACTTGTTATAAAGATTGTAATTAAATTTTATAAGTACTAAACTGTAAAGTTGAAAATTTATCAAATAAATTATATAATATTGATTTAAAATATAATATTTTATATTAAAAGTTGATTTGTTCCATGAGTTATTAAAAATAATATTTATTAGCTGAAAATAATATTATCGCATCTCATTTGATCTACGAGGAATTAAACTAATGTTTATGCCATCAGGAAATTCCGAGTAAGTCTGTTGATTCCAATTTCTTCTGTTATTGTATCAAATGGGTTTTTCAGTCGACGTCCTTTAGCTTCCTCTCTTGTGTACATCACTCCCCTTGTTACTTTATTGTATAGACCAGACCCAGGAGGATCGATCAGGTAGCATTTAACTCTTTCTTTCTTATCCTGTTCAAAGCAACAGAAAATTTATGAGCCTTTTTTTGTTTCTTTATGACATATACCAATTACTCGTTCATACAGCTGTGATTAGTATAATCCTTAATTAAGCATACCTGACGAAACCTTGAAACGCCAGCTAAGCAGCAACAAAGGCGTCAATGTTACCACGAGCCTGTTGCCAGATTTCAAGGCCAATACCATCATAATGAGCCCTATATTTTGCCAAGTTTTCAAATTGATCTGCGAAGAAGCCATCTGTAACTAACACTGAGAATAAGTAAGGCTCTTTCTCTTCTTCAACTGTGCAGCCATTACTATTATTGATGCAGCGCATCCTATCAAGTTGGGCTTTCAGTGACAAACACATCCATTAAGCTTTACGTGTTTGTCAAGCTAGTATATGTTTAGATTTAATTGTTAGATTTCTTTTATTTAAAAATAATTATCATTTCTTTTTAGATTAGGTTGAATAGATACGATTAAAATCTCTTTATTTTAGTATAAATAAAGTGTTCGATAGATTTGTAAAGATAATTTGATTTTGAATAAACTTTTAAGCTTTTCTAGCTAAGCGAGCTCTCTAGCACCAATCATGTCGTCCAACCATATCTACGTTAACAAAATCCATCTTGACGATCAGTCAAACGAATGGGCAGAGCTTCGTCAGACTCTCTTTACGATGTGGAAGAATTTCAAAGCTACAATTCCAGAGAACATGGTTCACCACCAGTTTCCACAACATCGTGAATCAAATGATGGGTTTTGACAGGACAAAGACATTGTCAGCGAACCTGTTTTCAATGTTTATGGAGATGAAACTTTTTCAACTCCTATAGAACCTGTTTATGATGATTTGGATCCAATCTTCGATGCTTTTGATGATTCAGATCCAATCTACGAATCTACGATAGGAAGAATACTTCGATAATGTTGTTTCCAACATGAGATTATCAGATTTAGGTTTTGAATATTGGACGGAAGAAGATCAACTCTTCGTAATCAAGGATGATGAAGAATCCGGCGATGACCTATTCCATAAGAACAGAGTCTCTGTCATTGGAAATCAAGAGTTGAAAGACATGACAAGGAGACCAATACAACTTCTTAAGATCAAGATTAACCCTTTAGATCCGGTTTGCAGCAAAAATTTGTTTGCAGATGTCAGAGATGGCTACCTATTCCAGAAAAGGTACTATATTTTCAACGGATTTAAAGAGGTGAACGACATAAGATCTGGTCCATCAACACTTGTTCAGATCATTGACGAGCCACTTGCACTTCTTGGTCAATGTACAAAAGAAGATATTCATGTGAGCTACAAGACCAAATATCTAGATGAAATTCACGTGAACACCTCATCAACAAAGTTTGTTACTCTGGCTTTTGGAAACAAAGACCCAATAAATATTTCGTTTTCTCGTCAAGGTGGCGTTGTTGAGCTTATAAATCACAGGCTTGTTTTATCACCACCTCCAATACATTGGCTCCCTCATATAGTGCGTCTAAGGGTGACATACTCTGAATTTTTCACAAAGAAGTGGCCAAAAGCAATTTTGTCACTTTGGGACAGCCAATGCATCCGCGTTCAAGTGACAAGTGTTGTCATAGCAAACTATCTGGATTATTTTTGTCGCCTATATGAGTTTGTGGAGTGGCTTATACCATGGACGAAGTGGATAAATCCATGTCAGAGCCGCGTAAGTCTGATCTTGCAGTTCGTGAATGATCTCTTGATTCATCAGCCAGATATGCCGATTGATTGTCAGCAACATCACCTTCGCGCCGGTGGTACAAGGACGACAACGCACCTGATGCATAAGGAGCTGCAAGCATGGTTCATGGTGGAGTTTTGTATATTCACTATCCCGAATGTTTCAATGAAGACAAGTCAAAAGAATGCACATTTCAATTTGGTCACTTCAAAGGAGTTAACAAATCATGTAAAAGAAGTCGTCCTACTAGGACTTTTCTCTTATTGCAAAGGTATATCAAAGTACATGAACCAATTTAATATCATTTTTTCAGGAGTTCATAACTACTCGGGCATGTTCTAACAACGTTAGAAAGAGTAGCGTTGATACCTTTACTTGTGCTAAAAGAAAGGTCATGTTGGCGCATGACTCCACCATGCAAACATCATCACAGCGGCCAATAATCAATGATGGTATGTGTCGAGTGACTAAGTACACGAGATTGAGACCTTCGTCGCTGTTTCCGTCTAAGTTCAGCTATGATTTTCACTTTAGTAGAGTTTGGGCGACTACAAAAGGCTCACATGTTTTCATAGGCATGGAGATGGAGGAATATAAAATTTTGTGGCTACTCTGGAGTGTTATCTTTCATCTTTGGCCATTCAAAACCGGATCAATATTTACCTTTCCAACTATGCCAAGTGAGTTACAATATGGAGCTTCAAAGCCTGGTGGTCGAACTGTATGTAGCGCACGATTGGGTTTCAACGACATATCCACTGAAGCTAGTTTTTGGAGTGCATTAAACAAGCAATGGTGTTACTATGACTCTGTTTTCAGTGTTGTTTATGACGCTTCTGTTTTCATTCAACTATCATGCAGTCAATTGTTTCCTATCACGTAATTAATGAGGAACGAAGTGGTTGATTTTCAAAATACGTGGTGTGAGAACCTTAGGTATTTGGCAACGATGGTCCTGATTTGTGTTCAGCCTCGTCATACAGAGCATCAGGGTCGTCTTCCTCTGTGTTATCTTTTGCAGATTATAGTGAGTTCATTGAATGGTACAGTCATTGTAGGCGTCACAATGGATGTTCCGAAGTCAAACAACCACTCTTCATGTGTCTTTGTTCCTCATGAAAATCTCTTTGCAAGGAGCAACAAGTCCACGTGTGGTGTTGAATGGGATGATTTCATGGTTTATGTTATCGTACGTAGTACAGAGGCTTCGTTGCTGTGTCCACAAGTGATGATCAAACCGATGGAGTCTCTTCCTTTGATATTTACGATGGATCAACGGGCATTATTTTTCTCTCCCTCCGTTCAGATTGTGGTTCTGCTATGGCGTTTGTGTATGTCAAAGGAAGCACGCGATCAACATCTTGTGTGATGCTCTCTTGAGTTACTTGTTGTTTTATGAGTGTCTTTCGACACTTCTTTAGTGTCACCGTGGAGCTGATAGAAGACGTTATGAGGGGCGTGTAAAATTCACGTTTATTCCTGTTGTCTTCACTGTCATTCCTAGCTGGGAAAAGGCTGATTTTTATTCGCAAATGCTGGTTGGTGTTAATTTTTCAACAATCCGACTGCCACCTCGTCAACATACGTGTATGTGTGCCAGTATTATTGATTTGATGTTGATCATGGAATGTGAAACTATTTGATGTTCAGCATGGTCTGTAAATGCTTGCTTCAGTTTTCATGGAAGGTGAAACTATTTTTCTCTGTGAACATTTGTGAGACACGAGGTTTTGAGTTTCTTAAGCTTACACTCATGCCCGCCCCGGTGATGGTCTGACCAACCTTGTCTTCACCATTTGGGTCACGTTGTGTTACTTCTTTGCGGGGCAAAGGAGTTGTTGTAAGTCCAAACCTGAACGATGAGTACAAAAATCAAGGCACGTGTTCTTCACCATATGGTGACTTTTGGGTCAAGCACGCTAGCTTGGGAGGTGCTATCAACGGATACGATGTTTCTACTTGGGTACAATGTGAGTTGCATTCTCGACAAGTTACTCATATGCAAATCAATGAACAACTTCACCCCAACACGTCAACCTATCATTTTCACCATCATCACACTTGTGTATGTGTTATCTTCCAGACGACTCCAACAAAATCACTGTTCCAGATTCAGAGACGAATCTTTTTCTACCCGGAGAGACCTGGTGCATATGCTATTTACTCCACTCGTGAGTCTTCCCTCTGCTGCTAACTCATTTGCTTCATCAGCATGTCGCCTCACAATGTTGACATAGTGATCTTTGTGAGTTATTGACACCGGCCACACCCTCTCGACGGTAGCTCCAAGGGCTTCAAGTATTTGAGACTAAAATAAGTCCGTGAATTAGACGTGTTTTGTAATTAGCTTAAACTGTTCCAAATCCGACAACCTCCATAGCTACGGCTTCTTCTTCTTCTTTTTCTTCTTCTTCCCAATTCAATTTCAATCTTCTCTTCTTCTTCTTCTTCCCGATTCAATCTCGATCTTTTTCTTCTTCTTTTTACCGATTCAATCTCGATCTTCTCTCAACCTGCAATCGCTCGATCTTCTCTTAACCTGCAATCGCTCGATCTTCTCTTCTTCCCGATTCAATCTCAATCTTCTTATTCTTCTTTCCGATTCAATGTCGATCTCGCTCGAGCTCCTCTTCTTCTTCTTCTTCCCGATTCAATCTCGATATTCTTTTTCTTCTTTCCGATTCAGTCTTGATCTTCTCTCAACCTGCAATCGCTTCTTCAATCGCTTCTTTCGAGTTTCTAACCCAAGCTAGGGTCACGACCATTTCAAGGATACATATATTATATATTTGCTTAAATAGATTAATATGGATGGAGATTTAATAGGTATATCCAAACTTTTATTTGTGAAGTGATTTTTAAGACTGAAGCTCTCATTCAATCTCACTAAACATTATTTAAGTACTCTTAATAGAAAAAAAAAATTAATCTATTCTAATATATTCCGAGATTTTTATTTACCTTTTGATATTCCAAAATTAATTGTATTAACATAGATTCTAAATTGAATTAATATAAAAACATTATTTCCATAAATGATAAATCCGTATCTATATTTATCTGTTATAATTCCGAATTTAATTGTATCAAATAACGTATATTCCAAATTAAATTAATACAAAAACATATTTTCCATAAATGATAAATCTATATCTATGTTTATCTGTTTATAAAATAAAAATATTAATATATAAAAAATATTCTGTTAAACCCTAAATATGTTTTCATATAAATAGTGTAATCGTCTCTAGCAATTTTTTTATTTTTCTTGCTGTTATAGGTTGTTTGGTGTTGTTCATATAGATTTTTTTTAGGTTTAATTTAGTTCATACATATTATAGTTTGATTGTTTTTTTATGATATTTGGTGTATAAGATTGATTGATGGATTTTAGTTTATTTATAGATGAAAAAATCAGATTTTATAATTATTTGAAATCAAAATTAATATATTTGAAAAATAAATTTTCATAAGATATATTGTTTTTTGGCCGTATAAATCAATTTTCATAAGATTTAGAGTTTTACTTGTGTCCACATAAATCAATTAGGTTAATCAAAAATATTCGTAGGTTAAACGATCAAATTAAAATTAATTTTAAAAAATAATTAGAATTGATTTTTTTATGATTTATGCTAATTACCTTTTTTTAGTAAACTGAATATTCTTATGATATAAACTCAAATTTGAAAATTTTAGGTTTAACTAAAAAGAAAATAAAAAATTAAAGTACATTAATTTGTTAATTTTCTTAAGGGTAAATAAAATCTTTTCATATAAATATAAATGACAAATAGTAATCAAACATTATAACTCTCAACCAGAGCTCAATTTTTTTTTGGTATGAATGTTAAGATTTGAAACCGTTTCCTGAAAATACAATGTTGTTGTTGAACAACTTATTACAGCAGAGAACTAAAAAGCAGAGAGAGTCTACAGAAGGGAAGGACAAAAAGAAAAATACAACTCAAGGAGAGAAGCAGAGCTTGTACTTGCCGCCGGGCAGGAGAGTAGGCGATCCCGTATATTCCGATCAACCGCCGATCTGATGGAGGCCACCGTCGCGGAGGTTGAGGTGAAGATACGGTTGTTTCGTTCCTTCCAAAGCAAGTAAATAACTGTCTGGAAGAGGAGCCGAGCGAGCACTCCTTTCCTGGATCCTCGGAGCGATGGGTTGTCTGTGATTGAAACAGCAGCTGTGCGCAGGTTCTGCGGCTGCTGGATACCTAAGCCTGAGGCGAAGACGCTCCAAATGTCATAGGAGAAAGAACAAGCGAAGAACAAGTGATCATGGATCTCGTGTTCCTGGGCGCAGAGACTGCAATCACTCGGAACGTTCAGACCCCAACGTCGTAGCCTATCTCTTGTCGGCAATCGCGCTTGTAATGCTAGCCAACCTACGAACGAGCAGCGGGGAATTTCCTCCTTGAACCATATAGCTGAGCTCCAGGTAACCGGAGGAGATCGGTTGCGGAGGAAGTTCCAAGTTGTCTTGGAGGAGAAGTCTTTGACAAATATGCCCGATGCATTTCGCCAAAGGTAGATGTCGGGCCCCTTGGACGGCGAAGGAGGAGCAATCGTTGATAAAACGATCTGCAGGGTCTCCCCCTCATCTGACCTTGCTGCAGGCAGAGCCCAGTTCCCATTTCGAGTGGCCTCATTCACGGTTGCTTCTCTTCGTATTTGGAGCTCTCTTGGCCCGCCGATACCAAACACCGATATCATCCGCCCCATATCATTCCAGGTGTCATACCAGAAGGAGGCTGTTTGTCCGTTTCCGACTGCACAATGCATGAGGTCAGCCAGTACATGTTTCAGCTGCAACATGCTCCTGACAGGTCTGGAATGTCGGCTTGTATCCTCGGTCAACCAGAAACCTTTCCTTCCGAATACATGTGCGTTAACCCAAGCCACCCACAGGGATCCAGAGTTTGAGAACAGGTTCCAAATCTGTTTGAGCCTGAAAACCTGCTCAAAATCATAGAGCAAACGAATGCCCAACCCGCCTTCCCCTTTTGGTTTACATATATCACGCCATGCTACTCTGGCCCCTCGAGCAGAGCTTGTTTTGTTATTCCACAAAAAAGCAGCACACAACGAATCCACTTTCGCATAGAACTGTTTTGGTAAGGTGAAAACAGAGCTCCAGAAATTGACCATTCCTAGATAACTGAGGAGACTAACCTGATCTTTCCGGCAAAAGAGAGGAGTTTCACTGTCCATGAGTGAAGCTTGCTTGTCACTTTCTCGAGAAATGGCTGCAGCGTGGCTAAGGTTATTCGCTTTGGGTTAAGCGGTAGACCCAAATACCTGGTCGGAAATATGCCACGTTTGAACCCAGACAAAGCAGTAAGAACCGCTGACTGTATTTCATCATAGCCTCCAAAATAGATTTCTGATTTTGATGGATTTGTATCCAGTCCGCTCAAGTCTTTGAACTCCTGCATTACTGTCTTTATCCCTGATATGGAGTGGCGTGAGCCATCAGAGAACACAAGCAGGTCATCAGCGAATAATAGGTGTGTAATCCTCAGATCAGAGCACTTCGGATGCAACCTGAGTTTCCCTTGTTCTACAGATTTTTGCAGGAGTCGAGATAACACTTCCATCCCCATGATAAAAAGGTATGGCGATATTGAATCGCCTTGTCTTAGACCCTTTTTCCCACGAAAGAAACCTGCCAATTCACCGTTTAATGAGATAGAGAATCTTGGTGATGTAATGCACTCTTGAATCCAGCATCTGAATAGCGGAGGAAAATCCTGGGCCTCGAGCAGTTTGAGCACAAAGTCCCAGCAGATAGTGTCGAATGCCTTCCGGATATCCACTTTAACCATACAACTCTTCGGGCAGGAGCTCTTATCATAAAGCCTGATCAATTCAGAGGATAGCAACACATTCTCACCCAAGCTTCGACCTTTTAAGAATGCAGCCTGATTTGGGCTGATGCATTCAAGCAAGACCGGTTTCATCCTGTTAGCAATGATCTTTGAGATGACCTTATAGACAATGTTGCAGCAGCTGATAGGTCGGTAATCCCCCAACTTGCAGGATTCTGACTGCTTTGGGATAAGCGTGATTGCCGTTGTATTCAAATCCTTTAGCAGTCGCCCATTCCGAAAGAACTCTTTTACTGCAGCCACAATATCTGGTCCCACTGTAGCCCATGAAGCCCTTAGAAATTCAACCGCGTAGCCATCTGGCCCTGGACTCTTACTGAGAGGCATGCCATGGACTGTTTTTGTCACTTCCTCTGCCGATACCTCGGCAATGAGAGCAGACTTCTGAGCTTCTGAGCACCTGAACGGAAGGAGTTCTTGTAACTGGCCAATTGTTGTCGGGGTAGTCGGCATTGATGTAGAACCAATGATGCCCTGAATGTACTGCACGACATGGTTCTTAATCTCCTCTGAAGTAGAGTAAACCCTCTCGTCTGTGTCCTTGAGAAAGTGGATATGGTTCCTGGTTGCTCGTTGTGCCACTGTCTTGTGATAGAAAGCAGTGTCTCTGTCTCCCAGCTGAGCCCATCGTACTCTGGACTTTTGCCTATAGAACTTCTCTTCCGCTGTAAGCAGCGATTGCCACTTTGCCCTTTCCTGATGCTCCAATCGCGCTGTTATGGGATCCGGATTTGTCAAGAGAATTCGTTGAAGCGCGGTAACTTTGGTTGCTTGCTCCTTAACTCTTTTCGAAATCTCACTGTAATTGCGAGTGTTTAGTCTGCGTAGGAGCGGCTTAAGCAGCTTGAGAGATCTTACAACCTTAAATTGATCAGACCCTGTCACCTGATCACAAACCCACGCATTACGAATGGTGTCCTGAAACTGGGGAAGATCAATCACGTGGTGGAAAATCTTGAACGGTTTACACGTTCTTGGACACAACGTGGGTACTCTGAAGATACAAACTGCATGATCCGATTGCAGGGGGTCCAGGAATTCAGCAAAGGCCTCAGTGAATCTGGTAGACCAAGCGTGATTAATGAGAGCATGATCTAGCTTCTTGGCTATTGGATTAGCCTCTTGATTATTCCACCAGGTATAAGCAAGACCTTTGGATTGTGCCTCAAATAACTCAGCATCCTGGATAGCAAGGCAGATGTCTTCGATACCGGACGTGTCAATATCCATACCGGATAAGTTGGAATGCTGAGAGGATCTCATAATCTGATTAAAGTCTCCAATGACAGCCCAGGGGTGCGTTGAAACTGGTGTAGTGGCATTCAAAGCAGACAACTCCTCCCAAAGAGCCCGCCTTGCTTCCACTCCATTAAAGCCATACACAAAGGAAACGGTAATGCTGATGTTTTGCAATGGGATAAAGAACCCACATGTTACCATCTGCGCCGAAGCCTGATAACAGATAGTCGAAATAGCTGGGTCCCAGACGACAACAATACGCGCCGTATTATGATGCTCGAAGTTTCCAAAAAATTTCCATCCTGCTGGTAAGGCTCTCTCAATCCTCACAGCATTGGTTTGATGGATATGCGTTTCCAAGAACGCGCCAAAAAGTAGTCTATGGATGTTAATCCAGTCTTTAGTCATAGTGTGGCGTCTAACACTATTCAGCCCTCTAATATTCCACGTAAAAAACATATTTACAATGATTAGTGGATTGCAGCCTTGCGGCTACACTTCTGGCGGTTAGCCAGGAAGAAGGGGTCATCTCTTTCTTCTCTTTCTTCTACCTCCATAGGCTCCATTCGCGTGGGTTCAGTGGAGTTGTCCAATGATTCCTCCATAGCATCCGCAGATGACTCTTCCTTCGTATTTCCTACGGAGCGTGGTTTCAAAACATCAAATTGGTTTGCCACGACCACATCGGATCCCTAGTTTGCAGCCCTCTGAACTTCCTCCGGTGCTTGTCCAGGGGGAGGCAATGATTCATCAGTGCTGGCACACGGCGTGGGGTTGGTGACCTTAGATGATGATCGACGTTTTGGGGTTCGACCATTACGAGATTTTCCACTCCTCGCACTTGCTGGACTTGGAGATCGGGGTTCATCTCTCCGACTTTTTGTCGATACTGCTTCTTTTACAGAACATCTCCTCCTCTCATGGCCATAACTTTTGCAGAGATCGCATTTGAGCGGTAACCATGGGTACGATACACTGATCTCTACCTCACGACCATTGGAGAACCCCGAGATTACCTTTGAGGGCAGATCCCTTGTCAAGTTTACTCTGACAAAAACCCTGGCAACTTCAAAATTTTCCTTTTGCTCTGTTTCCGGGGCCAGGCTATCTGGCTTTCCAACTGCCGTTGCAATTCTACTCAGGCTTTCCTTATTGAACAGCAGATATGGGACGTTACGGAATTCAACCGAGACTATCGCTGAGGTTAGCGGCGGTTGATCAGGATTGAACTCAGGTGACCAAGGGGCTACGAACATAGTGTGTCCAGCGATGGTCCACATGCTTCTACTGAGAATATGCTCCCTTGTCTTATTGTTGACCACACGAAGGAGATATGTGCCTTTTCCGATACAGTGAACAAAGATTCTCGGTCCCGAGCTAGCCCAGATTGCATTGATGACACCAATTATCCGTCCCATTGATGGAGAGTCACCATGGAAGCGAGCGAAGATGAAGTCCTTGAACTCGGCCTTCGCTGCTTCGAGATTTTCATCTGGTATGAGCACGAACGGAGCTCCTGATACGTGCTCCGTTGGAGTTCTGATTTTGTCAAGTCGAGACGAGTCCGCAACAAGTGAGGACCATTTACGGGGGGTGCCCGCAGGAGCCAGCTCTGATGGCGGTATCGCAGGGGTTGGAAGCCCATCAGCTGAGATAATTCCGGTAATGGTTGATTTTGGGGATGAAATCTGTCCTTCCAGGTGAGCTCCGGTAGTAGGAGAAACGAGATCTGCTTTGGGTGCAGATATCGGGGTGGGCGATAGTTCCAGATCTGACTTCAACTCGACGCTGGACGGCGGAGGAGGAGAGTTCTGGAGTTCGCCTATGGCTCCATCCGATGAGATACCAACAGATCCATCAGCGGAAGAGCCAGGGGAAGTAGAACCCTTTTTGACAGCCTCCAAGGCGGAAGCAGCAGCAACGACACGAGCAAATTTGGTTGAACCAGGTAAGGCAGAGGGAATTCGGCCCTGTTTCTTTTTAGCCATGGCGGTTTTCTCGTCAACCGGCGTGGGGCCGGTCGGCGGCGAAACAGGGAAGGAGGTTTTCAGTCCTAGGAAAATTTTTCCGGCTGTCATTTTTAATGGTTTGATTTTCGAAGAGACTGAAGATTTAAACACTAAAGAAAAAGAACTGTGATATTGGGATGTGTCCACCAGAGCTCAATTTGTTTGCCAATTAATAATATAATGGAGAAAATCAAACTAAAGTTAGCCCTAAAAAATTAAACAAAAATGTATGTTTCTTTTGATAGTTATGTTTGTCTTTCACATGGAGCTTCAGACCACATAATATTCACTTTACTGGTAAGAATCGAAGCCCTCTTCTTCTCCTTTTGATCCAGACAAAGATGAACACTATATATTTTTATTGACGAGGCTTTTTTTTTTGTTTTATTTGGTATGAGTCTGATCTTTTTTTTGTTTTGTTTAAAGATATATGGAAAAACAAAATCAAATGCACTCTTTCTGTCTCCGTCCCTCTCTCTCCAATCAGAAGCAAAGATGGATTCGACGAAGCTTAGTGAGCTCAAGGCCTTCATTGATCAGTGTACCCTTCCCTTCTCTCTACACCTACGGTCTCTTTCTTCTGCGAGTACCGCAAGAAGTAGTACTTTTCATATTCTCTAACTTTTTTTGCTTTGATCTAATCGTCTTTTTATGCTTTAGTTTGTATCTGTGGCGGTTGGGACTCAGAAAGTATGGATCTTTGAGTCTATGTTTGTGGATAGTGTGTTATTTGCTGAATCTCACTGAGATTTCGTGAAAGTGATATCCCCTTTTCCCTTTTGTTGAAGAAAGGTCACACTTTGGTTTTAAATTCCTGGATTTGAACTTTTTGTTTGTATCTTTGATCTGTGAGGCTATTCTATTGTACTTTTTATGGTCCAAGAATTTTGGGTTTATTTGAGTAGTGTTCTGTGGTTTTTCTCCTTCTGATGTTTTTTTTTGTACACCGCATGATTTCAGTCTTGGTGCTAATGAAGAACACAAAGACACCGAAGCGGTATGCAATTATTATGTTTGTCTGAATTCGTTTATCTTTTGCAGAAGATTTTGTAATTTGATTGATTGGTTCTGATTAACAGAGGAGTTTCGTAGTGGAAGAAGAGAGTGATGGTGATATGGAGGAGACCGAAGAACCGAAACCCAAAGTGGAGGAAGCGATTGTTGAATTTGATATAGAGCTTGAAGGAGACACTGTTGAACCTGACAATGATCTTCCTCAAAAGGTAATTTGACCGAAACCTCAGCTTTCGATTTTACTAATATCTCTCTGACTATGTCTCTTAACTCCATTGGTGTTGACACATATGAGGATGCATCAGTGGAGGTGACTGATGAGAACTGCGAAGCTGCTCAAGAAGCTCTGTGAAGGAAAGTTTGATGAAGCCATTGAGCATCTAACCGAACTCCACAGTGAGGGACTTCTCAATGTTAAGCTAACTCAGGTTTCTCCGTCTTTTATTGTTTTTATTATTTCTGTCGTTTGAGATTTCTTCGTCGGTGTTTGTGAGTATATAAGGTGTTTGTGAAAATGGTTGACCGAGTTGAGTGATAGCTTTAGGAAAGTGACCCTTATGGGATAGATCTCTTCACCTTCTTAATCAGTAATCACCACATGGATTGAGTTATTTCCAAATCAGTAGACAATGTAATAGGTTTTGATTCCCGTCTGCCTTAGCTTTGGTATCATTTGATTACTTTCTACAGGAATGTAAATGTGTAAATAGAGTTAGATTAAGAAAATTTTGTATTACCCCATTATGAAATGTGGTTATGATAAATGCTATATAAGATTGTTTGGATCTGTTAAATTTTTGCTATGTTGAAAATTACTTGATTTCTCACTAAATCAGTTAGTCACCTGAGATGTTACGGATATTGTATATGAAAGGTTCGCTTTATATTTTTACATCACATGCTATGAATGTCATGTTCATGGTGTTTTTTGTTATGGTTTTCAACTACGACTAAAATGCCTAACGTCTTAGTTTATTACTACTTTCCGATCACTAATTTTGTTGATTTCTCTAACACTAAATTGTTCCTCTCTTATTTTGCATTTACAACATGATGGTTGCATTGTGTGCCCATCAACGAACAGTACATTTGATCTTAGAACCGGAGAGATCTGAGAATGGTACCAAAAAAACCCGGTTCTTAGAGTCTTGATAACTGCACTGAGAACTATTTGTGTACTCTGTCAAATTTGATTAAGAAAACATCTACATCAGCATTAGAGACAACAGGAAAACCGATGCAGCTGCCGAGATCATCTTCAGTGGAAAAGCTCGGCCTGGACTCACAGAAACGAATGTCAATGTAGACGAGGTAAATCAAAAAGATAGACATGAAATGAGTGATGAACAATTTGTGAATCAAGTGAAAATGCTGGTGGACGAGGGTTCTAAAGAATTTGGTTTCTCAGCAAAGAACGAAGTGATTAACGGGAAAGCGAGGGTGATAGGGTTCTTGCTGCTGTTAGATTTTGAGCTGTTGACAGGTAGAGGTCTATCGAAAGGGACAACGTTCTTGGACTTCCTTTGCTCTGCTTCAGATGCTTTCAAGTAGAGAAAGATATATATGTAAAAATATTATCTTTGGTCTGGTTTTGCTTACCTACTTGTGCAATTTGTGTAAGCATTACCCAACAAAATGGAGAAAACAAAAATACTTCAGTAAACGACTCACGCCATGTCTTAGTATGTAATGATGGACGTGGGTTACAACTTATAATCTTCAAGCTTTTCCCCAGTATATGTTGTGTTTGACATACAAACGTATCACATTAGCGGAACCGAACTCCACGAGAGAAACAAATACTCAAAAGGTGCATTTGATTTATTATTATAACAAGTTGCCAGTATTTATTTTATTATTTTGTTGAATATTTTTGTAGTATGTTACAGCTCATACAGGGTGTACGGGCAAACCACCTAGTTAACTTGAATTAGGTCTAAAATCTTTGACTAAAATATCCTTAATGAAAATCTAAGACGAAGAATAAAATACAATGGCACAAATCATAATATAACACATGAAATGTGTTTAAACATTAAAGTGAACCTGAAATAATAGTATGGATATATCGCACAGAAACTGCTAGTATACGATGACATACTTGATTTTGTAGATAGAGTTATTTTGAGCAGTAGATTTTTGTCACAAACTTCTTCAAAATAACGGACATGTCAATGAGTATTTCGTATAATTCTAGAACTTCCAAATTTTTCATACATCAAAAGTACGAAAAAGTCATTTATACACTCACTCTATTGATGTGCTAATCCATACATTAATAACATTTTAGATCAATTTATACCTAATATTACTAAATTTGGCTAAGTCATACCTTTTCATAACAACTAGGTGTACTGTCCGCGCCATGCGCGGGCCAAAGAATGTACTAATAAATTATTTGAGTTTTATTGTTACTTATGAACGTAATCAAGTTATAATTGAATCACGTCATCACAAGAGAACTCATAAGCGTTTGGAGTATGCGAGATTTATTGTAAAAAAGTGCAGATAGTAGCGGTCCTATTAAACATTGATTCCGTATAGTCATAGAATTCAGTTTATTTGAACAATCTTAAATAAGCCAAACAAAGTAAAATAAAATCCAATAAAACATATAGCAAAACATGTGTATAATTTTCTTAATTGTATTCCAAATCTCGCAGATAAACCAACTAAATACATAAAATCAGAAAAATCCAAATAAATAGAAATGCTAGATATTCTGAAAAACATCATTATAAACAACGTTTATTGTTCGTTTTTTGATTTTTTTTTCTCACCAGTTATTAAGATCTTCAAACCAAACCGCGCTGTTGTCCTAGAGACAACTTACATATAACTGTCCATGTGAAAACACCAATATTGGCAAGAAAAGTCCAACTTTCTCTACCTGTGACTTTTGTTTATAGTTATTGCGAAAGCAAAACTTATAAAAAATTATGGACGTCTCATTCTAAATGGGAACCTAGAACTTCAGACGGTGAAACAAATATATTTGAGTCCTTTTGGCCAACTCTATTTTAGCTGTAGTAAACTTAGCATCTATCATATATGCTGTCATTTGTGTTACAATTAATCTTGTACTATTACACAGACCACCTCGAGGGTCAATGTTCCTAGGCAACATAATAGGAAGGGCGACCGTCCGTTGAACTACCAAAGAAAAAGGGTAAACCTACATGATCATGACATTGTAGGTGCTTGCGATGGGACATATGCGACTTCCCTCAGTTGGTTTGGGTGGCATAGCCTGTTGCATAAGTCCCCTTCTTTGATTCATTTTTTGAGTCTTTAGGGAGCCAAAGCTTGCCTTTACTAATAAAGGCTCGCGCAGGGGCGCTCACTTTTTTTTTGCTAAGCCGTCTCTTTCTGGGTGGGACCGAGAGAAATAAAGGACAGAGGGCAACCATGCATGGTACTTCTCGACCCTGTCTCCGAGGGACAGTTGAACGAGAGACTCATGAATGCTGCCGGGTCAGACGAGCCAATAACTCGAACGTGTTCGATCTGTTTTTTGAGCAAGAATCACAGCGTTACCTTACCTTCACCATGATACAGACTCCAAGTTCTTATGGCAGAGCAAGAGGAGATTTATCATCAATATTCTAATGGGAATGAAAACCAGAAGCATGACCAAGGTCTTCGTAGTCCAAAATAATAAAACCATCAATAACAGTAATGTAAGCATGATACTTTTTGGTAGTACCGATGAACCAGATGGCTGCGGCGATGGAATGTGGGATGGAGGACTCGTAGTATCTCTCTAGATCCGGCAAAAGCGAAAGACCCCCTAGCTCCATTCGAATGAAGGCTGACTGCTGAGCCCACTCTGGCCCCGCGGGGCGGGCGGGCCCCCGTGGTTGCGAGCCGGAGCTGCCATAGCTTATGGCTAGAGCAATGGGAGGGGCCCCAGCAGAGAGAACAGAACAGAACCGTAAGGATAACGAGTGCTCCGCCCATCAAGCGGGCAGAGGGAGCAGCAGGCACGAAGCGTAGGCCAACAGTCCAGTGGGCACACAGAGCAAGTACGAGAAATTGGCCCCGCTCCGCTTTATAAAAAGCAAGGACCACTATAGGAGGTCAAATCCAGGACCTATGGAAGTCGGGGCTCGTCCCCGGTCAATATTGGATCAAACAAAACAAGCAATAGGGGCCGTAGCATTGACCTCTTTTTTTATTGATTCAATATAATTGGGGAAAAGATCGTACAGTTCCATACCGAGATAAGAGAAACTCTTAACAGATTCTTTGGCATGCTGGCATACCTATTCCGTGCGTCTTTCTCGTGGCAGGAACAGAACAACAGGGAAAGACCCGGCCGGCCCACCCATGGCTCGAGGGCGAGCTTTATTTAAGAGAGAATGGGGAGCGAATTGAAAGGCTTCCGTTTTTGTTCTTGGTTTGGTTCGGGCTCCTCTCGATCTTTTTCGTAGTAGGGAAGGGGGAAGGAGTCTAAATCTATGGACATTAATGAACCATCATTGATGGACGTTGCATATGACACGATCAATTCGACTCAAGGTCCGACGCTAATAGAGGTTACTTACTTTCCTAGTAGCAAAGGAAATGGCAGGGCTTTTTTCGTGGTAATAGTGGGCGGGTCTCCTTTCGAAGTAAAGACCTTCGCATTCCTAATCCGCCCCACCAACCCCGGACGGCTTAGTTTGCCCCAGCTTGGTGAATTGCATCCCCACAACGACATAGTTTGTGCGCCCTTTACAGTTCTCGCTCAGTGTTTGCAACGGCTGGGGAGGCAGTCGTAGAAGCGAAGTCTATCGCCACGCCAACCATAAAATACGAGATTGGGCCCCTTCTCACCGATTTGATGGAATGGCCCACCCACACCCAATAGCGCTTATGTCATATGGGAACTCATGGCTGGAAACAATCCTTATGGTTTTGATATCCAGTAGGAATAATAAGAATCAAAGTCTAGGTAGGTTGGTGAGCCTAGTGATAGGAGACTATCTAGCTTGGTACGAATAGAACTTATTGGGCTAAAGACTTTTTTTTGTTGCTAAATGTTACAGCCTAAATGCTGAACTATTGACTCTACTCGTTCGGATGGGTGTTCACACCAAAGTGTTCCCGGACTGCATGGATACATCCGTAAGTAACTTAGTGCAACATGGCAAATTTCATTGAGAGGAATCAGCAAAGAAAAGAAAAACGGGTCAACATCTTAATGTGTATTTGAGGTCCTCGAGCTGAGGAGTGTCCACATGAGTTCGTTGAGGTGTTTACACAGGAATCAAAACCTCTTATCTATTCTGTCGAGAGTTCGGATTGCTCCACCTAAGTAGAACGAAAGGGAGGAAAGATTTTTATTCTTTATAGCCCTTACCAGACCTTATGTCATTTCCTTCGGTTGGGTTAGCTTTTTGGTAGGAAGGGCGGTAGTAGAGTTGCGTCAGGTCCTTCGCGTCACTCTACTCTTGGTTTTCCTGGCAGGGATGCCCATTGTTCCCTGCGATAACTCCTCCGGATTTCTCTTCTCCGATTCCTATAAGCTTTCTATGTTCAAAAATAAGCTAGATAGGACCCTCTCTATAGACATATTCAAGCAAGAACAGACAGGAAAACGGGTGAGTTTGCTTTGGTTTTTATGACTCTGCATGCTAAGCTGCACCAAATCCCTTACCAAAAGGCCGGTTGGGGCAAGTAAATAGAGCTACTTCTGTACTATTAATGAAGCCATATCTATTGATATTTCAAGTGAACCAGAACCTTTTGGCTGCCGATTGAGTGTGTGTTCCATTCCCTAGAATCATAGCAAGCTTGTCGTAGAAGCGAAGCGCTGTAGTTTACATAATAGGGGCTCCGCTCTTTCATTTGATGTCCGGATTTACTAATAGGAAGAAGAGAGAACTTTACCTGCGAAGTGAGCCATTGAAGAAGACTTTATTCCAGAGAGCAAGTCGTTTTATGTGCTGGTACTGTTCTTTATTGATGGTTGAAAAGGGTGAGACTTATGTTGCAGCAAGAGATTCATCATGAGTTGGGTTGCCGCCAGGGAATTCAAGCAATCAGTGGTGTGGATGGGCGAGGCTGCTAGTCCAGCTTCAGTCTTGATTCATGGGATAGTCCCTAAATTCGGTGTAGTAGTTCGAACCCCGGCAGAAAGAGGTTGGTGGTGTAGCTCCTTCCCCGGTTCCCCCTGCTTTTCCGCTTCCCAGTGGATTTGTTGACTCAAATACGGATTTGACGTCCAAAGGATCTAGATTTGAACAAAAAAAATTAGTAGGTTTGAATTCCAGAAATGCTCAAAATCTCGTAAGAGAAGAAATCTCTGACGGGTAGAAAGAGTTATCTCTTCATCCACTAAGGAAAGTGTAGGTCAACAACCCCAGTCTTCCTACCCTACCTTGGTTATCCGCTTTCATGCTACCACTGAGCGGACTTTCCTATAAAGAATAAGATAGATCTGGCCCTATCGGGTTGGTCTTCACCGAGTCCTATAATTTTCATTCGTCCTGCAAAACGCATCTTAGTAGCGGCTGGGAAGCCTTCGATACCGGAAATCGCTTTGAGCATATTTCATCTATGAACAGGTTCATTACTAGCATGGGGCACTGCCAAGGGAGTGAGGGCTTGAGCACTTGCTGAAGTGCCGGTTCTTCCAAGATTCCTTTGCATTTCTCGTGGACGAACTACTTTCTTTTCGTTTTCGCTTTGACTTCACACTTCTCCATATTTAGTTTATACTAATAGGTAGGCTACTCTAATCTTCCAGGATCACTTTTCTAGTTCCATCATTTGATTTGCTTTTGTTTCCTCGTCGAGACAAAGCATAATAATAAGCAATGGAGATCCATGAAGCCATGATAGAGTTTGCACCTGATTCATACAGTACAGAAGGACGATAGCCTTTAGTAAAAATTCCTTATAGTAAGTAAATTATGACCCGACTTTAACCTCCGAAGAGGGAATTCCTGTTGATGTCAAACTCTTCCTCTCCTTTCAGTCGAGCTAGTTCTTTCTTCCCCGCTATAAGCTAACAACTGTGTTCTTACTTTTCTAAAATACATCTTTACATCCCGGTCAAAGTAACGAAAAAAGACGGGTTTGAGCAACTTTTTCATAAAGTTTTTCCCTCTTTTATAGAAAAAACGAACTTACGCAAATAGTAAATGAGAGGACCTTAGCACTTTTCGTTATGGAGTGATTCATCTAAAATTCCCGGGGTTTTGTGAATGAATTCCACTAGAAAATCTCAATTGCACGGGATTCATAAAAATAAAAAGTTGAGGTCAAAGTTCATACGCTTCCATAACGATCATCGATGCATCAGTCAGAAATGATCAGATCGGATTTACAGTAAAAAGAGATCTACCAGTCATACCACCCATTGGGCAAATTGCGATACAAGATGGACTCAAATAGACCTTTCTTACCTTCAGGCACCGGGAAATTGCTTGTCAGACCTTGACGAAGTTGCTCAAAGTCCGGGATTCAGGCCCTAACCACCACTCCTGTGTTTCAAGGCATTGAGGTCACTGCTTAGCAGCTGCCACCTTCAAAGGCAAGCATTTCCACGAGATTGTCAAATAAATACACGAACCCTGAAACCTGCACCCGCCAATCAGATTCATCCAGATGTCTTTCTAATAATTAGCTAAGGCACAAATAATACGCGAGACTAGCATTTAAGCGAAATAGGCGAAAGGTTGGATCCCACCAAAACCTCTTAGCGAATTCCAGCATTATCCATTTCGGTAGACTGATTGACTAGCCAGTATCTGACGAGACTGCATTGTCCTTGTCCTTGTCAGCAATCTCTCATTGCCGAGCAAGGCAGAATCAGTAAACGCTCCGATTTAGGTACGCACGATCGGGGCCCACACCACATACATAGTGAAGTGACGCGAGAAAGCAAAGAACAAGAGCCCGAGGAACGCCTTTTGAGAAGCGGGGTTTCGGACGACTGAGACCTATAATAATTCCTTTCTTCTTAACTGAATACGGAGAATGCGGAACTTTTCATCAAACACAACCTCTTGGAGGAGAAGACCAATTGCGTCTTTGACATGCGGAAAAGTTCTTATAACGAATAGTGAGAACTGCGCCAAAAGCGAGTTCTGAAGAAAGGTTTCAGACCATCAGTCTAAATACCAGTATGTAGTAGTTGTAGTCCGTCTGCCAGTATCCGTTCCGTCCCTGCTCTTGCTGCCCAAGGCGCAACTCCAATTTGAAGGTTTATAGACCAGTACAGTCACTCTGTAGGAGTACGGATCAGAGAGAGGAGAGTTTGTTCACGAGCCGTAAAGTAAATAGTTCGGACCAGCGGAACAATGTGAAAGGAAGGCAGTTTGCTGCTCTTCTTGCTCCAAGACAAAGGCATAGAGCTGACTGAGTCAAAGATTCAAACTCGGTAAAGCGGCTTCGCTCCTCGCTCTGATTAGTTTATCCCGCCTGCACTTCAGAATCAATCGGGATAGCGAGCCTCCCAAGATCGTTTCTAAAGCAAAGAGATAAGTGATTTCATCAGAATGAACGGGCAAGTCACTTTAGGTTAGGGTTCCTCCGCGGGGGTTCAAAGGTTATTAAAAAAAAGCCCGAGTAGTTGATCCAATAGTTATAAAATAGCGAATGAACAATCATTCACAAATAGACGAGGAAGCTCTTTCTTCGTCGTTAAACAACCATCACGATTGGAACATCTTTCTTCCTGAATCTCATCGGATCAATCGGCCAGGAGGGAACCCAAAAGATTAATCAATAGTTTCTTCTGCTCCTACCGGTAAACTCATCGTACTTACCCATTTCCGAGTCAAACAGGTACGTGGCGACGAAAAGGATAAGTACGCGTAGTTCTGTTTCGATAGGTACTTAGTGATAGAGCACAGCGAGAAGTATGTAGTTGAAGGAGCTTCCTTGTCTTCTGTCTACGGAGTGCCAAGGGGAACTCTCCAAGCAAGTGATTTGAGGTACTTTAGTAACTCGACTGAAAGGAGAGGCCAAGGACGGGGTCGAACCGTCATTCCAGGATTTGCAGTCCGATACATTGCCATTATGTTACCTAGCCAAACCCGCCACCTCATGTGCCAAAGTCAAACGGTTGTTCTTTCTTCCCTCTTTTTTATACATATGCTGTGGCGGGCGGAGCGGCATAGCGAAAAAAAAGACATCAAGGTGACAGGATTCGAACCTATGGCCCTCTGTACCCAAAACAGATGCGCTGACCAGACTGCGCTACACCTCGTCTCACTCCCCGAAGCATATAGATCCACCCGATCAATGAACACTAACTGAAAGCGGCCGAGAATGAGTACCTATCCCATACGGGAATCGAACCCGTGTCTTCGACATGAAAAGACGATGTCCTCACCACTGGACGAAAGGGACTGAAAAATCCATTCTTCATATACCTCAGCTCCGAGAATAGAAGTGAATCTTTTCTTTCTATACGAAATTCAAGATTCAGTTTGTGTTCCGTGAACTGAATCTGAAAGTTCAGATAGCAAGACAGTGAACAGTTATCAGTGTGACCATGAAGCTGGGTGAGAGTGTGTAGCGAGGGATATTACGATTGGCCAAAGACTAAATCGAAGAGTGAATGAGAAGATCCTAAAGAGTGACTCAGGACCGGACGTTAGAGTTGTGGTGTGAGAAAGCAGATATGCCAATGGCTGGAAGGTGGCTACACGCCTCAAAAAAATAGATTGACTGGGCAAGGAAGGCGAATCTCGGAGTTAGTTCAAGCTTTCAGAGCGGTAGCAAGAAAGACAAGAGCAAGGTAAGATGCCGTGGTGATCTAAGCCGTCAAAGAGCAATTTGTCTCAGTTGAATCCAAAGAAAGAGGGCGAAGAAACTCATTAATTCATTGATGAGGGCTCCCCATTCTCTTTCTAAATCTGCAGTCCAAACCTTCCTAATTTCGAAACTAAACCAAGTACAATTCCAAGTGCAACGATTACATGCAAGAGGACTAACTGACTAAGTTGGAGATTCAGACAGAGCAGTGAAGGCGGAATGACATCTAAACAACTTGGAGTTCCCAAAGAATAAACAAAGTAAAATATCATAAGAGAAGAAAAGAAGATCTTCAATCTAATCGAAGAGGAACCTCATTACGTAATTGGAATCGAGAAGCTAGGGCCCAGTAGTGCCTCGCAATCTAGATCAGGTATATTGCGTATGATCTGTGTAGGCCGATAAACCACTAGTGTAAGATCCATTCCAAGCTTGAGGTTGTTGATGACATCCAAGGTGGAGAAAAACATCTTGCGGTCAGTCTCGATCGACTTCTTTGTACTATACATAAACCAAACCCGACTCCCTTGATCAATTTCCATGGGTGAAGCTTATGGGAAAGAGGCAGGAAAATGCCAATATCCGACCAGTCTAAACTCCTACCCTCTTCTCTTTCTGGCTAAAGAATCAAAAACAGCCAGCCATTTGAATCGATAAAACACAATTTGGACGATTCTGAATGTCTCCTTATAAGGGAAAGAGTACGTCTGATAACCAAAGAAACTATGCTTTGTTACTCGATGTAACAACTCCCGATAAGGCGCGCTATACTGGCATTCGTATCATACTGAGAGAAAGCTAGGGTGAGCTGACTTCTTTCTTTGTATATGGGCATAGAGGTGGCAAGCAAGGGAAGCAAACGCAGGCAGTCCTGGCTATCCCCAAGGCAGCCTAGGGTACTAGACAGTAGATCCTCAATCGTTATCCTTAGGTTAGCTTACGGGTAGAGAATTTCTTTTATAAAAGGTTTGAAGACGCCCCTATCAAGTAAAGGCATAGAAACAGAAAGCCAAAAGTGGAATGATTGGATAAAAGAGATGCTGGAAGATAACGAGATGGTAAAACAGTGGGAGGAAGCAGAATTCCTTTTTCTTTAGAAGAAGTATCCTCAGATCAGCACACCTTAGAGGTAGAGGCGACGAGCAGCCTATGGTGCCCAGTAACCAGCTCAAATATAATGAGATGGGGTGAATCACATTCACTGCCGCGGACGCCCATGTACTTCGTTATTTGCCTAAAAGAGTCAAGTCTGGCTGCAGAGTCTTGTGAAAGTTTTCAAGAACTACTCTCGTGGTTAGCCGACCCTCATCAATCAGGTCTGCAAGCCTTCTTACTATGCTTCTCAACATTAGTATGACTACTCCCACTACACAATACAACGGGTAGAGCCTTTCCAACATAAGCACTTATACCACCGGGCTCACCTACACCCCTTGGGGTGATTCAAGTCGACTTACGACTCTTCATTCTATCCGATACATTTGTATCGTCAGATGAAGTACGCGACCACCATCCCCAAGGACCAGGGAATGCCGGTGATTTTGTGGATCTGAACCTACATGATAGATTGGTTTCAGGGGATGCTCATTCAGGGGATGAGAGTCCTTTCCTCGAATTCAAAGCATTAGCTCATTGGGATTCGAACCCAACCACATACATATTTGACTGGAGTGAGACGATCCTTCTTTTTTTCTTTCGATAAGAAAAGCTAGGAGTGAGACCAAAGCAGCTTGTCTGCACCAAATAGACTCAAGGAGTGAGTGATCCATACCTTGACTGAAAAGCTACCAATTAGGTCAGTAGCTGGCCGAGTCGCTGATAAACACTTTCTTAGCAAGGGTGAAAATGCAATGAAGTTATCAAACTCAAATGCAAGACATGTTGTAGTACAGCAAGCAAGAGAGAGTCAATCCATGCCTAGGACGATAGAGAATGCAAAGAGAATACAAGGACTAATGCAAATCCAAGCGAAACGAGATGATTTATGAGAAAATCTCTAAAAATTAGATGCAGCAACTTAAATAGAATGCAACCTATTTTGAAAATACTAGAAATGAAAAAACTACCACAAGGAACAAACAGATTAATTAAAGAACCAAGCTTCGAATTACTAAAATTCGACTAGTGGATCGACCATGAGATCGACCACTAGATCGAGCAATAACAATCAATCTCGTCTAAAGATGCAAGTACAGTGAAACTAACGACCAGGATGCTTTCAAAGATCAAGCGAATGACGAGATAAGATGTAAAGATGCTAAAAGAAAGGGCCTAGGGTTGAGATTCATGGTCAGGGGTTTCAAAGGTTCGACCTTGGGTTGAAAACTTTAAATCGACTCACTTTATGAGGATCTCTAAGCCTTGAAAACTAAGCAAGATCTATCTGTGGCTTCCGGTATAGATCACTCCTTCATCCTCTCCTCCAAACCCATGGTTTTTGGTGGAAAGAGAGGTCGAAGGGCATGGAACGCAGATTTCAAATGAATGGCTTAACTAATCCCCCAAACTTCCATGGCTTTTGGGAAGGGGTAACTAGTCTCTAAGGTGTGATCTTCCGAGGCTCCTGAATCCTGTCAAGGTAAGGAACCTCTCGGATCATGAAGCTCTTGGCGTGAGAGTCTTCAAGCACTGAGATCTCAACACCTTATAAGAGATAGCCGTTGAAAACGCTTAGAAAAACCCCAAGATCGAAACCCTTTAGACCCCTTAATCCTCTCAACCCCGAACCCAAATAAACTACTCACTACTCATAAAGTAAATCAAGCAAAGCATGTAAAAGGAAACGATGAACATGAAAAGAAAACTAGATTAAGACGGAAATGATTCGATTACAAAGCTTAAGAAAAACTCAAGTTCGACAATGGTGTTCTTCACGAAAAACATAGAGAAAACATACAGAAAAAGATAAGGATTGAAAGTTGTGTGGGAAAAGGACGTCGCCGCCTTCCCAAAATGGCCAAAACAAGCTGATGGTCCCCCCCTCGCTAGCGGCTAAAAGTGGTTGAAAGGACAGAGATCGTCTCCAGGATCGAGCGGTTCTCTCGATCATATCCAGACATCGTGTCTTCGGCTCGATCTGGGTCTCGATCATCATCGGCGAATCGAGTGTTGCATCCGATCTCGGTATCGGTCTTCGGCTGGATCGAGTGGTGTACTCGATCTGGCTCTCGCTCTGCATGGCGTCATTCACGTCCGTACCGTTTGATCTGCTTCACTCGATCCTTGTCTCGATCATTCTCCTTGGATCGCCTGGTTGGCTCGATCTGCTCCTCGATCTCTGATCCTTGGTATATATCCGAGCTCCCACGGACTGCTACATCAGCCTCAACATGTCCACAAACCTCCACGACTCCAAAGCAGCCAGAAACAACCTGAATGTGATGCAAAATGCAAGGAACATGCGTATGCTGGTGCAAGAATGCTATAGGACTCTAAGTGATGCAATCTAACCTAAAATGTGATACAAATGCATGAAAAACTAACTAATGAGTATGCAAAATGTATGCAATATGCAGTAACATCAACTCCCCCAAACTTACTTCTTGCTTGTCCTCAAGCAACAGAAAGTAAGTAGGAAGAGAGGTTTTCCGAAAAACGAATGGGGGTTTAAACTTCTTGCAAAGGTGCCTTTCAAATGAATCAATCTCAATGTCTTAGTTAACAGTTCTAAAATGCTATGCTTACACTCATACTCCAAAGAACTTAGCCATACTCACCACACAAAGAAATTCAAATCATGACTCTCCTATTCCTAACAATCAAAGAAACTCATCCTTTAACATTCATTAATATTAGAACCATGAATCAAACTTATGCACTTTAAAGCAAAACACATTTGGCTAAGGGTGAAGGTTATGAGCATGGAATGATCTCATTTGAAAAGGGTTTATAATTAGAACAAGGGTTTCTCTAAAAAATGGTTAAACTTGTGCATAATGCTAAAGGTAAATACAATTTGTGCATACATGATTAGATTCTCATCTACCCATGTAAACTAACAAACGATCCTAAACTCCTCTCATTTATCAACTTCTATCCTCACTTACCACTTAGAGTCTACCCTTTTTCTGCTCAAAACTTAGCAATCCCCAGTTCGAAACAAAAATATTTTTAAACTTTTTAGGCTAGTGAAAAAGTTTTGAAAATAATTTTGCTCTTTAAATATTTCTTATTGGTAGCTCTCTTATTATTTTTTTTTCTTTTCTCTTTTTTTTTCTTTTTATTTTTATTTGACACTTAGGCTCTTTTATTTCTTTTTCTTTTATTTATTTATTTTTTTTTTAAATGGAAGAGCTACCTCCTGAAATTTATTAGAGCATATACTTAATTTTTAAACACAACCATTCACTTAAAACCCATTTCTTTTTTTAAAACACCAAACTCCTTGAAACCGAGAACAAATAGAAATGAAAACAACCCCAATGATCCCCCAAACTTATCCTAAGCCTATACCTAGCTTCAAAATGCAAAGCTAGCAATCATATGAGAACCAAATCATGTCGCCTAAACCTAACACTTTATGCCAAGTTCAAACCGAAAGGAAGGCCTCACAATGATGTCACACAAGAAATATTTGGCTTCAAAGAAGGGTAAGGGTCATGGTGGGAGTTCTACTTAGGCTCACAAAGAGTGGTAAAAAGGAAGAAGAGAGCCCAAATATTTTAAAACCATGTGTTCATTTTCAAATGCATAAGGATGATAATTAAAATTTCAAATTAAGGTTCTCACTTATTAGGATAAGTTTCAAATCATAAGAGTTCAATTCAAGTCACGAAAATCCTAACAAGTGATCCAAGCATGGTAAGAACTTACTTTCAAAGCATAGACAAAGCATTGGAGAACTACTAACTAGGGCATTGAAACAATTCATAAGTAAAAACACCTTTTCAAGAACCTCTAACCCCTTATGCAAATGCAAACAACCTAGATGCTATGAGAAACTCTAGACTCAATCCTAACATGTTTTGACAAGATGAATGCAACTACATGAATCTTTGAAAATTTTTTAAAACTTTTACCAATTTTTCATGAACTAAAGACTCAAGGATGCTAAAGGAAAATAAGATCACAAAACACATGTCAAATCACACATGTACTCCCCCAAACTTGCTTGACACCGTTCCGGTGGCAAACTCATTCGAAGAAGCACCAAAACACAAAGCAAAAAGAAACAAATATGAGCGGTTATGTACAATGGAAGAGGGTTGTTACCTCTGGTCTAGTCTCGGCTGGAACTTGAGGATGTTCCAGATGAGCTAGAGATTGTTGCTTTGCCCTTGTCGGCTGGTTCTTGGAGAGAATGGCGCGCCGGCTGAATGGTGCTGCTTTGTGCCTTGCGGATGACAACTCCACCGGTTGAGACCCTTCTCTTCTTGGGTTGTTGAGCCTCTTTACTTGCATCCTTCTTAGGCGAGCCTCCTTGAAGTGCCTTGACTTTCTTTCAAAGTTTCTTGAGCATTTTGCCTTGCCACTTATTGATCTTCCTTTGCATCTCCACAACAGATGCTAGGAACTTCTCGGTTTTTGTCCTCGGCTCAAAGTCTAACTTGGGAAGTGTGTAGGCCTCGGGCATTTCATCTTTCATGGCTGGAGACTCGGACCTTTGACGAGGAGCAATCGCTGAAGCAGGTGGTCCTCATAGAGGAGCAAAGCACTCCTCTTCCGTGGGCAAGAACTCGATGTTCCCAACACCAAGCAGCTCGGTCTCATCTTTGTTTGGCAGGATGCACACTCTCTTCTTGTCTTCGTCGTCTATGAAGAGGTAGGCGTAGAACCCTTCTGTTGGCGTGCGTCCCAAGCTGTCGGTATTCCTCATGTATGCCTCAACCATGAAAGCTCTGGCTAGTACATGGGCGAAGTCGTGTATAGGCACACCAGCTTGCAAGAATAGGGGAGTGAGGAAGCCGCCAATGTAAGAAGAAGTTGCCTTGCACCGCAAGGCATAAGCCTTGTATTTCACCAAGGAAGCAGCAAGCACACATCCGTAGTTCACTTCGTCTCCCAGCTCATCCTCCATAGGCTCATCATTTGCATCCGGGTCACACACTAAGTGCTTCACGCCTTGGAACAGGAAGCAAAGCTCGGTCTTTGTGACCGTGGGGGCAACTGATCTTCCACTAAACGTGTTGGCAATCAGCTATTGAGTGTACCTCAGCACCGGGCTTCTCACTCTCTTGATCTTGGCGGTGTTGGCTTTGTAGTCCTCGTTGCTAATCAGATCCCAAAAGTCGTCTGCTCGTTTGAAGGCTGGAAACTCGACCTTGTTGGCATCCGCGTTGAGATCATAAGCTTGACATAGCTCAGGGAGGGAGAGGACGTAGGCTTGACGGCCAACCTTGAAGTAGAGGCGACCTTGTGAAGGAACGGGTGTGCTAGGATTCTCGTAACGGAACTCCAACGTGGCAAGGAAGTCTATTGTCACTTCTGGAATGGTTGGGCAATCCATCCGTGACAGACATCTTAGGCCAATGTTCTTGAGGAGTTGGTCGAAATCCCCAAGAATCCCTAGCTTGAACAGCAGCTCTCGATCAGCAAACTTGGTAGGCTCAAACCGAAGCCTTTCCAGCTGCTTCTTGTCCCTCTTCTCATCCTTAGTCCATCTGACCCTCTCTTGAACAGCCACCTCTTGTCTTTCTACCTCTTGTGCTGTCTCTTCTCTTGTTCTCTTGGGGGCCATTGTACCTGAAACAAGTTTCTCAAGAAGCTTGATAAGCAAAACTGCGGTTTGATGAGAATGAGAGAGGAGAAGGAGAAAACTTATAAATACTACCCTAGAATTTTGGGGAATTAATAAAAATCGTAGCTAAATAAAGGAGAATCAGATCTTTAGATACTAGAAAATCTAGAATTATTCCTTTTACTTAGCTAATTTTTAAAAATCAAAACCGACCCTATATTCTAGAACAATATCTTGCGAGTTTAAAGGAAATTTTCCTAAAGATAAATCATTAAATTTTGAAAACACCTTTGCAAGAAATGTAAAAGATCTTTGCTAGCCTCTGAGAACCGAAACTCTCACTCTCTTTGTTTAAAATTTTCGAGAAAACAAGAATGAGAGGGTGAGAGGTTGTTGAAACATTTAAAGACTAGCAAAGAGCAAAACCATGGGTAGTAAATGTGGTTTTCTGACAAAGTCTTGGTCAAGGCACATCTTTCATGGTCAAAGATGCTTGCCTTGACCATGTTTTGAATTTAAAAATTAGAAGGAAAAGAATAAAGGGGGAAAGAAAATGTTATCTCGGCATGATATAGAGTCCATTTGGTCGATCTAGGACTCGATCTCATGCCCATAATGGCATAAATCGAGAGGGTTACTTGATTTGAGACTCGATTCATGATGAATCGAGTCCTGGATCGATTGGCTCTCTCGATCATTGAGATGTTGGCTCCACGGCTAAGTCCTCATGATCGAGCTTTGTCCTCGATTTAGGGGTCGATTTGGCATAGATCGAGTGAAGGATCGAGTCGAGTGATCGATCTGTTTTCAACAGATTTTCTCGAGAGAAATTAGATCGGTAGATCCGTTTTGGATCGATCGATCCTTTTTCGTCAAGGTCGATCTTATCACTCGTTCTCGTCTAGATCGACTAGCTCCTCTCGATTCACTGACTCGATTTAGCAAAGATCGAGTCAGGATCAGTCGATCTAGCACTCGATCTCTAGCCTTGTCTTAACCCCTATCGCCTCTTTTGGACTTCAAGATCAAGGGTTAGACTCCTCATACCTGTTCCTACACACTTGCAGAATAAAAACATAAAACTGAAAGAGAAATAAAGCAGAAATATGTACAAGATAAACATGGGAATGCCTCCCAAGTGCGCTTTCTTTAACGTCTTTAGCTAGACTTTACTTGGTTTAGGCGGATGGTGGGTCTTGGAGAAGCACCGAGGTACTCTCCTTGTCATAGCTGTCTGCCAAGTAAGTCTTGACTCTGTGTCCATTGACGGTGAATGCACTGCCACTCTTTCCCATCAGTGTAACAGCTTCATAAGGCAACACTTCTTGGATCACAAACAGCTCGCTCCACCTTGACTTCAGCTTTCCCGGGAAGAGTTTGAGTCTTGAGTTGTACAGCAACACTAAACCTCCCTCCTTAAGCTCCTTGGCTACCAACTTCCTGTCATGAGTCTCCTTAGTCCGCTCCTTGTATATCCGAGAGCTCTCATAAGCGTTCAGTCTTAACTCATCCAGTTCGTGTAGCTGAATAAGGCGCTTCTCCTGAGCAGTCTTGAGGTCAAAGTTCAGCCTCTTCACAGCCCACAACGAACAGTGTTCCAGCTCAACCGGGAGATGACAGCCCTTGCCATAGAGTAGAGTGAAAGGGGTTGTACCAATCGGCGTTTTGAAGGCGGTACGGTAGGCCCAAAGAGCGTTGTCCAGCTTCACTGCCCAGTCTTTCCTTGTTGCTCCGACAGTCTTCTCTAGTATAGCCTTGATTTGCCGGTTGGAGACTTCCACTTGACCGCTTGTTTGAGGATGATACGGTGTAGCCACCTTATGCTTAACTCCATACTTTCTCAAGAGGTTCTCAAAGACCTTGTTTATGAAGTGGCTTCCTCCATCGCTTATAACCACCTTAGGTACCCCAAACCTCGGGAAGATGATACTCTTGAACAGCTTGATTACCACCTTAGAGTCATTTGTAGGGGAAGCAACCGCCTCAACCCATTTAGAGACATAATCCACTGCTACTAAGATGTATTTGTTGCCATATGAAGAAGGAAATAGCCCCATGAAGTCTATGCCCCACGCGTCGAACACGTCAACCTCGAAGATAGGAACTTGAGGCATCTCGTTCCTCTTAGTGATATTCCCTGCTCGTTGACATGCCTCACAGCTCTTCACAAACTCGTGTGCATCTTTAAAGATGGACGGCCACCAGAAACCGGCTTGCAACACCTTTGTGGCAGTCTTGAATGAAGCGAAGTGTCCTCCGTAGGAAGAGCCATGGCAATGATAGAGGATGTCTCTAGCTTCTTCCTTTGTAACACATCTCCGGTACAAACTGTCTACTCCTCTCTTATATAAGTAGGGCTCGTCCCAAAAGTAGTCATTAGCCTCTCTCATAAACCGCTTCTTGTGATAGCTGTTGAGATGTGTTGGCTCCTCACCACACGCTAAATAGTTCACTACATCAGCATACCACGGTAGATCCTCCTCTTTGAATCTCAGCACCTCTTCAAACATCCCTTCTAGCTTTCCACAAACAGCCGTGGTAATCGCCATGAGCTGCTTTTCTGGAAGAGAGTCATCTAAGGGGAGAGGCTCGTTGATCCTTAGCCGTGTGAGATGGTCAGTGACTCTGTTTTCTATTCCCTTCTTGTCTTTAATCTCCATGTCAAGCTCCTGGAGCAAAAGAATCCATCTTAAGAGCCGAGGCTTAGTGTCTTTCTTCGAATAGATGTATCGCAAAGCAGCGTGATCCGTGTATACAATAGCCTTGGAACCAACAAGATATGATCTGAACTTCTCAAAGGCGAACACTACTCCAAGCAACTCCTTCTCTGTAGTGGTATACCTTGTTTGCGTGTCATCCAAGGTTCTTGAAGCATAGTAGATCACATGTAGCTTCTTGTCTTTCTTCTGACCAAGAACGGCTCCTAAGGCGTAGTCACTAGCATCACACATGATCTCAAAAGGAAGAGACCAGTCTGGTGCTTGGACTATAGGAGCTGATGTAAGGGCTTCCTTGATGGTCACGAAAGCTCTCAAACACAAACTCAGCTTCTTTGCACAACAACCGTGTAAGAGGGCGTGCAATCTTGGAGAAATCCTTGATGAAGTGCTTATAGAACCCGGCGTGTCGCAAGAAACTTCTGACTCCCTTAACGTTAACCGGCGGCTCAAGACCCAGCATGACTTCCACTTTAGCCTGATCAACCTCAATGCCCTTCTCTGATATCTTATGACCAAGCACGATCCCTTCCTTAACCATAAAGTGGCATTTCTCCCAGTTCAGCACCAAGTTTATCTCTTCACAACGCTTTAGTACCCTGCAAAGATTCATCAAACACGCAGAAAAGGATGCACCATAGACAGAGAAGTCATCCATGAACACCTCTAACATCTCCTCTATTAGATCGGAGAAGATCGACATCATACACCGCTGAAACGTAGCCGGTGCATTACACAATCCAAACGGCATCCTTCGATACGCGAAGGTACTGTAGGGACATGTGAAGGTCGTCTTCTCCTGATCATTTGGGTGAATTGGTATCTGAAAGAAACCGCTATACCCATCGAGGAAACAGTAGTAAGGGTGATTAGCAAGTCTCTCAAGCATTTGATCAATAAAAGGCAAAGGGAAATGATCTTTCCTAGTCGCAAGGTTAAGTTTCCTATAATCAATACACATCCTATGACCAGTGATGGTTCTAGTAGGAATAAGCTCATCCTTTTCATTCCTTATGACCGTGATCCCTCCCTTCTTAGGCACCACGTGTACAGGAGAAACCCACGTGCTGTCACTTATGGGATATATCACGTCAGCCTCTAAAAGCTTAAGGATCTCTTTCTTAACAACCTCTTTCAAATTAGGATTCAAACGCCTTTGATGTTCTATAGAAGAGGCGTTATCATTATCCAAGTGAATCCTGTGAGTGCAAAGCATTGGTGAAAGGCCCTTGATGTCACTTAAAGAGTATCCAATGGCCTTCCTATACTTTCTCAGCTCAGTCAGGAGCGAGTGCAACTCATCATCACTTAGGTTTTCATTCACAATCACGGGATAGGTGTTATTAGGCCCTAAGAAAGCATACCTTAGCCCTTTTGGGAGCTCCTTAAGGTCCACCTTTGGGGCTAACAACTCACTCCAGTCATCCTCGTGGCTGTTGTTGTTGCTTTCCTCCTTGGAACCCTCTTAGAACCCGAGGCATGGCCCTTAAGACTGCTTTCCTCAACCGCTATCCCTTCTGAAATCGAGTCCTCCAGTCGATCTTCCTCTCGATGTCGTCTAGATCGAGCCATTTCGCTCGATTCACTTACTCGATTTGATGTGGATCGAGTAAGGGATCGAGACGCTGAGTCAATCTTCTGATTGGACCCCAAAATGATCGGAAGGTTTCTCTCGATCGTCGACTCGATTGTTTTTCCTGATCGATCATTCCTCTCGATCTGTCTGTCGATTGCTGCACCGGATCGAGTTCTGTTCTCGATTGCCTTGTCGATCTGACTTCTGGATCGAGTGATAGCGTCGATCTCGAGGTCGATCTCTAGGCAGCAGCCTTCATCCTTCTTAACAATCTTCCTAGAATCCAGCAGGTTGACGTACTCCTGGGTCCTCTGATCCACATAGCCAAACTCACCTGGCTCCTTAGTCAGTGCTAGCTTCAGATGGTCTTCTAGAACCAGCTCTTCCAGCAACTCATCCGCTATGGCATCCATCGTTTCGATGTAGAAAGCTTGCCCTTCTATGGTCGGCTTCTTTAGAACCTCATTGATATCGAAGTCCAGCCTTATCTCCTTTCCCAAGTGCAAGGCAATCTTCCCATTCTTGACATCTATGATAGCCCCGGCGGTTGCAAGGAATGGTCTCCCTAAGATGAGTGGATCTTTAGGCTCTTCATCCATCTCCAACACGACGAAGTCCGTAGGCACGTTCACACCGCTGATTCGCACCGGTAGATCTTCAAGCAGCCCCACTGGTAGCCTTACACTCCTATCAGCCAGTACCAACGAAATCCTACAGTCTTTGAAACGGGTAAAGCCAAGCTTCTTAGCCACGGAGTGAGGCATCAGGTTTATGCTAGCTCCGAGATCACATAGGCAACTCTTGAACTCTAGAGGACCTAACGCGCAGGGTATAATGAAGCTTCCAGGGTCTCCCAACTTCTTAGGGACTATCTCCTTATGTATCACAGCACTACACTCTTCACTTAGAACAAGCACCTCTTTGCTTTCCTTATTCTTCTTCACTAGAGTGTCTTTGAAGAATTTGGCGCATTTAGGCATCATTGCAAGGCAGTCAACAAGAGGAAGCTTGATCTCCACGTCCTTAAGATGCTTCTCGAAGAGGATTCTATGCTTCTCTATGAGTTGCTTCTTGAAACGGCCAGGAAAAGGCAGCTTAGGTACATACAGTGGAGGCACATAAGCATTCTTCTCCTTAGTAGTTTGCTCAGCTTTCTTCTCAACAACTGCTTTGTCTCCTCTTCTTGGCCCTTGGATCCAAACGTTGTCAAAGTTAATCTCATCATCATCAGCTGAAGGCTTACCCTCCCCCTCTTGAATTACAACGTCCTCGTTGTTCTTAGTAGAGACCGGAGGTTCTAGCTCTTTGCCGCTTCTCAACGTTATGGCGTTAGCATACTCCTTAGGATTCTGCTCATACTTTCCCGAAAGGCTATTCTGACCACTTGTACTCGCTTTCCCCTTCTCTAGCTGCTTGATCTTGTTGTTTAAGTTGGTGATCTGAGTGGAGAAGTCAGTGAGAGACGAGTCTAGGCGAGTGTTCATCTCGGCGAACTTCTGGTTTGTAGAGGCTTGCCCTTGTAGCAGCTGTTGAAACATTGCTTGAACCGGATCAACTTGTTGTTGCATCAGCTGTTGCTGCTGAGGTGCAAAGACCAGAGGGTAGTTAGGCGTATAACCCTTGTTACTTTGATGTTGCCCTTGGAAGTTGTTTTGCCCTTGACCTTGGAAACCACCACTCGGGTGAAAACCTTTGTTGTAAGGGATGAAAGGTTTTGCTTGCTGAGCAGGGTACACTTGATCCTTAGGGTTGGCAACGTTGGTGCTTCGGTAGGAGAGGTTGTTTTTCTGGTTGTAGCCTTGGTTGTAGCCTTGAGGTTTGTAGTTGTTCTGTCCCGCCACCCAATTGGCTTCTTCTTGGCTCAACTAGCTCCTCTTGATTCTCATCAGCTTCACCAACAAACTGAACATGCTTTTGATTGGCCAACACCAGCTTATCTATCTTCTCATGCAAAGATTTCAGCTCCTTTCTGTGAGACTCTAGCTCTGATCCTCTCGGTGCACGGTCATAGTCCTCAGCATAGTTGCCATCACTCAATGCCAACTTTTCTATCAGCTCCATACCCTCTTCTACCTCCTGACCAAGGAAGTTCCCTTTGCTAGCTGTGTCAAGCAACAACCTGATCTTCGGTGAAGTTCCACGGTATATGGTACTGAGTAGTGTCTCCTCGCTGAAACCGTGATGAGGACATTGGATCGTGTAGTCTTTGAAACGCTCCATTGCCTCGTTGAATGTCTCATTGTTCCGTTGAGTGAAGCTGCTGATTTCGCTTCTCAACCATGCTGTCCTGGTGCTAGAGAAGAATTTTGAGAGAAAGGCCTTCTTACACTCGGCCCATGAGGTGATGGTGCCTTGTTGGAGGGTCTTCTCCTAATGCCTAGCCTTGTCTTCGAGTGAAAAGGGAAAGAGACGCAGCTTGAAAGCATCTTCGGATATGCCATTGATCTTGATCATCCCACATACTTGCTCGAAGTTGTCAAGGTGCTCCAAGGGATCTTCCATTGCTAAGCCGTGGAACTTGTTGTTTTGCACCATGGAGATGAAACCTGGCTTGATCTCGAAGTTGTTGTTCTGTACAGGAGGAGGAGTGATCCCAAACCTATTGTGATGAGTATTGGGAGCATCTCCGGCTCCTATGATCCTTGGGGGTCTAGCCGCGTGTTGGGGGTTTCCATTGCCCCTTCCTACTGCCCCGTGAGCTGGAGGAGGTCCCTCTGGATGCTCGTGTTCAGCCATAGCTTCAAAGTCAACCAAACCGTGCTGAACAATCTCCTCAAAGGCTCTGGCTTGTTCTCTGAATCTTCTTTGCCGTGAATGACCAAGCTGATGAATATTGTCCAAAGGTGGAAGTAGATTGTTATCTCCCCGTGAACGAAGATTCAAATACCTGAGAACACACGTTTGAGAGTAGAATGATTAGTAACTTGAACAAGGTAAAGACTTAGTCTTTGCTAAGTCCCAAATCTCTATGTTCTCTAAACAATCCTAGGATGGCAACGACGCCATTTGATAGACACTTTATTTGCAAGGGTGAGAATGCAATGAGGTTATCAAACTCAAATGCAAGACAGGTTGTAGTACACCATGCAAGAGAGAGTCAATCCATACCTAGGATGATAGAAAATGCAAAGAGAATACAAGGACTAATGCAAATCTAAGCGAAACAAGATAGGTTATGAGAAAATCCCTAAAAACTAGATGCAGCAACTTAAATGGAATGCAACCTATTTTAAGATTACTAGGAATGATCAAACTACCACGAGGAATAAACAGAATAATTAAAGGACAAAGCTTCGAATTACTAAAATTCGACTAGTGGATCGACCATGAGATCGACCACTAGATCGAGCAATAACAATCGATCTCGTCTTAAAATGCAGGAACAGTAAAACTAACGACCAGGATGCTATCAAAGATCAAGCGAAAGACGAGAGAAGATGTAAAGATGCTAAAAGAGAGGGCTTAGGGTTGAGATTCATGGTCAGGGGTTTCAAAGGTTCGACCTTGGGTTGAAAACTTTAAATCGACTCACTTTGTGAGGATCTCTAAGCCTTGAAAACTAAGCAAGATCTATCCGTGGCTTTCAGTATAGATCACTCCTTCATCCTCTCCTCCAAACCCATGGCTTTTGGTGGAAAGAGAGGTCAAAGGGCATGGAAAACAGATTTCAAATGAGTGGCTTAACTACTCCCCCAAACTTCCATGGCTTTTGGGAAGGGGTAACTAGTCTCTAGAGTGTGATCTTCCGAGGTCCCTGAATCCTGTCAAGGTAAGGAACCTCTCGGATCATGAAGCTCTTGGCGTGAGAGTCTTCAAGCATTGAGAGCTCAACACCCTAGAAGAGATAGCCATTAAAACACTTAGAAAACCCCAAGATCGAAACCCTTTAGACCCCTTAATCCTCTCAACCCCGAACCCAAATAAACTACTCACTACACATAAGGTAAATCAAGCAAAGCATGGAAAATGAAACGATGAACATGAAAAGAAAACTTGATTAAAATGAAAACGATTCGATTACAAAGCTTAAGAAAACTCAAAGTTCGACAATGGTGTTCTTCGTCAAAAACCAGAGAGAAAACATAAAAAAAGATAAGGATAAAAGTTGTGTGGGAAAAGGACGTCGCCGCCTTCCCAAAATGGCTAAAACAAGCTGATGGTCCCCCCTTCGCTAGCGGCCAAAAGTGGTTGAAAGGACAGAGATCGACTCCGGGATCGAGCGGTTCTCTCGAGCATCTCCGGACATTGTGTCTTCAGCTCGATCTGGGTCTCGATCATCATCGGCAGATCGAGTGTTGCATCCGATCTCGGTATCGATCTTCGGTTGGATCGGGTGGTGTACTCGATCTGGCTCTCGCTCTGCATGGCGTCATTTCCGTCCGTACTGTTTGATCGACTGCTTCACTCGATCCTCATCTCGATCATTCTCCTTGGATTGCCTGGTCTTCTCGATCTTCTGGTCGATCACATCCTAGATCGACCGGCCATGCTCGATCTGCTCCTCGATCTCTGATCCTTAGTAAAAATCCGAGCTTCTACGAACTGCTACAACAGCCTCAACATGTCCACGAACCTCCACGACTCCAAAGCAGCCAGAAACAACCTAAATGTGATGCAAAATGCAAGGAACATGCATATGCTGGTGCAAGAATGCTCTAGGACTCTAAGTGATGCAATCAAACCTAAAACGTGAGACAAATGCATGAAAAGCTAACTAATGAGTATGCAAAATGCATGTAATATGCAGTAACATCATAGAGCCTCTTGATCTAAGGTTCATACACCTGAAAACAGCAATGAGAGTTGAAGACTATTAGTAACCAAATTCAAATAAAACCTGTTCTTAAAGATTCCACAAATTCTAATGATCCAAACAATACCCCAATGGCAACGGCGCCAAATTGATACAAGAGTTTTTGGGCTCTTGGTCAATCACCCAAGCTTGTACTAATCAGTTGTAGTATAACATAGGATTTTTATCAATCCAAAGGAATTATGAATATATGCCAATAGAATTATGAGCAGAAAACCTTAAGTCAAGTGAATTCAGAGAAGATTTGTTGTTTAACATAACTAAACTATCAACCTAAGTGAATCAAGAACTAAGCACAACTAGTTAAAGCAATATTAAGCAATGATCCAATGCAAAACAGAGTACGTAAAAGAGAGCAATAAGGTAAATTTGAAATTCAAATAAGAGAACACAAGTTCCTAAATATGGTTATTGACTTTGGGAAATCAAAGGCAAGACTTAGGCTGTTCCAAACATCATTGACAATGCAAACAAGCAATCAATGCTAATTCCTAGGCATAGAGTTCATAATCAAGCAAGTTAAGTTAAATGTTTTGACAAATGACCCTTTGCTAATCAGCCTAACAAGAACTAACTCACATTAGTGCTAGAACAATCAACAAGCATGCATAACCAACTCTATTCAAGCCAAAATAGTTTTCAGAGAGTCAATCTCTTGAACTAAGACCAGTAAATCCTCTATCAAACAAGATCAACATTTCATCAAACACTTGGTGGACATAAGATAAAGCCTAAATATAGATTCATGTGATCAAGATAAATATAGCCTAAGCACAGATTAATAAGCCTAAGCACAGATTAATAGAGAGGAATCAACCTAATTAAGCACTAACAAACCCTAATAAAGCCTCTAAATTCTCCCAATCTACCACATCTAAGAACCCTAAAAAGTTTACTCACTAATCATCATGGAAATAATCAAATCACAAAGGAAATAGATGATTAACATGATTAATAAGGAGATTAGAGAAGAATTAATGATGCAAATACAAAACTTTAGATTAAAAAGAAGATCTTGTCTTACAAAGATGAAAGAACACTTAAGAAACTAAGCAAGATCAAGACTTTGCTAAAAACCATTAGTCCAAGCCTACTTATAGTAAAATACAAAAACCCTAAAGCAATGGCAAACTTGTACATAAAAGTATCCTGGATAAGACCAACATCGATCACAAGTGATCGATGCTGGTCTCTGGTGCTTGACATCGGTCAGCAGGTGATAGATGCACTTGATCGATGTGAATGTCCTGAAGTCCCTGCCCGTTTACATCGATCAGTCTTGATCGATGCTGGTGATCAATGTGGGTGTCCTGTCTCTTCACATCGATCACAAGTGATCTTCTCTGTTGCTTTACATCGACCAGATGTGGACTCTAGGCTTGATCGATGTGAACTACATCGATGTTGTTCTGCTCTTGATCGATGCTGCACCAGAAACCATCCTCCTAGGCTCCTTTTGCTCTTCCCATGCTTTCTCCTTGCTCTAAACAGCTCATTTGGTACCTAAAAACATCCTTAATGCATATAGAATGCAATCTACAACCTAAATGCAACCTAAGTCTAAAAGGGAAAGGAAAATGGGACTAAAGAGAAGGAAAAAATGCAAAAAGGAAACCAAAACATGAACTAAATACAAGCCTAAATGATGTAAATGCAAGAGATATCATAAAAAATTATCATTTTTACTAAAACTTACAATATACATATAACTGATAACTTTATTAATATTAAGCATAAACATGCCATTACAGAAATTTCCAAATTCAATAAATACAGCACACTTCGATAAAACATACTTATCAGATTCATACACTTGTCTGTAACCACACATATTTAAAACACTACCAGAGGCTAAGTTTTTCCTAATTCTGGGTACCTGAAGTACATTCTCAAGAGTAATAGTTTTCACAGAACTAAATTCTAACATCACTTTTCCACGACCTAGGATAGGGGCATTTGACTCGTTTCCCTATGAAGAACAGATCCATCTTGAACAGGTTCATATGTCTTGAACCATCCAAAATCTTTGCAAATATGTGTTGTTGCACCCGAGTCAATCACCACGTCACTTCATCATCCTTGATGAGTGGATGGGCCTTGGTCCTTAGACCCTTGCCCCAAACTGTGTTGTCCGTTATATTCTTATCATCCTGCCCGACAATCACGTCTCAAGTGACCATGCTTATTTCAATTCCAAGAAACACTCTTAAGCTTTTTGTTAGATGCATAGTTAGTGTTGTTATTAAAGGGGCGTTTCTTCCCTTTATTATTCATCTTAGAATTCCCATTTACCTCCATCATATTGATGAAAGAATATCCAGCCTCTTTGGGTTTTCCTCCCTCTTGCGCTCTTAGAGATTCCTCTATGCGCAAATGGCTGCCAAGTTGTACAAGTGATAACTCTTGCTTTTTGTGTTTCAACATGTGTTTAAAATCCTTCCATGATGGTGGTAACTTGTCGACGATACTCGACACTTGATACAAGAGTTTTGACTCTCTTGGTCAATCACCCTTTGTACTAATCATTGTAGTGATGGTTTTATCAATCCAAAAGGGGAAGATTGAAGCAGCAGGATTGCAATATATTTCCTAATTCAAGCAGATATAGATAAGATTGAAGTGTCTAACGACCTAAGTGATCAAACAGAAGTGAAGCAAATATCAAACAAAGAGTGAACAGCAAGCAAGACAACTAAAACAGCGGCAAAAACAGAGCAAATTCGAACTCAACTAAAAACAGAGAAAAGATGGGACTTGAGATGATATAATTGGTGCTAGGGAACTACTAACTCAACCTATGATGCTTGCAAACTCACACAATGCTATTCCTTATGAATAGAATTTATTTATAAGACTAACTAATCTCTTGGCACTAATCTGTTTGCTAATTACCAAGTCAAGAACCAATTCTCATTAGTGAAATGATAAACAGCAAGCATTAAGTTAATCTATCAATCCTATATTGCCAAATCACTCCCTAGACAATCAATCTCTTGAGCTAGGATAAGCAATTCTTTTGCAAAGCAGTTCATGCATTTCATCAAACACTTGGTGGGCATAAAATGAGCCTAAGATCCTAATCAACTTAGCTAAGGCTAATCAGGCACTAAACACAGCAATCAAGAAAGGAAATGGAAGAATTAACACTAAGCAATCATAGATCAAGTCTCAAATTCCCTAAACCTAACCCATCTCAAATCCCTAAGCCACTACTCACTAATCACCATCAAAACCATTAATCCAAAGAGAAAAAGATAGCTAATCATGATTAGAAAGATTAAACAAGAAGATAAATGCACACTCTTATTAAAATCAAGCAAAGATTCAAACTACAAGATCAAAGCAAATATAACAGAGGAAAGAACTGTTGGATAAATAGATGATCCCAAAAATTAGGAATTTTTCGTATTTATATGGGTCTAAGCAAAAATGGCAAAATTGTAAATAAATGCAAGTTCAGACTGGAAACCATCGGTCTAGAGTGATTGATGGGAGTGATCGATGGTGCATCCTCTAGGTTCCCATCGATCACTCCTTGATCGATGGGCTTCTGCTGGATCCCATCGGTCAAGACCGATGGTGCATCTGCTGGCTTCCCATCGATCACACCTTGATCGATGGGTTCTTCAGTTCTTCTGCTGCCTTGTATAGAAAATGCAAACTACAACCTATATGCAACCTTAGTCTAAAAGAAAAGGAAAATGAGACTAAAGAGAAAGAAAACATGCAAAAGGAGACCAAAACATGAACTAAATGCAAGCCTAAATGATGTAAATGTATGAGATATCAACACTGAATGAATCCATCTTCATGTTGTGTTGGGTGAATTGCTCCATAACTGGTTTAGAATCAGACATCTTGTAGTTATTAAAATTACTCACAAGGAAATTCTTACTAGAAGCATCCTCTGCTAAGTACTTTGATTCTAACGCATCTCACAACTCTTTTGCGGATTCAACATTCTGTTAAACATCAAAGAGTGGATCTGACATACCGTTTAAAATGTGGCCATGGCATATGTAATCGCCGTTTTCCCATTTAAGTTGCTTCCTTGTCTCCTCCACAGACTCGTTCTCAACATCCTCGGGCATAGTAGGCATTGGCATGCTTATATCATACACCACATTAATCGTTGTAAGGAGTAAATACCTCTTCTTTTGCTATCTTTGAAAATCTACTCCCTCAAACTTATCCAGTTTTCGAAACTTGGATGTCATCTCTCGCACAGACACAATACTCATAGTTCACAAGAAAATACTCTTAAAGATTGTTGAATTCTGGTAATCCAAATGATGAATTGTGAACTTGTATAATGATTGAATCATGCACAAGACCACTTTCTGTGAGGACCCGACCGTCCATCACTAGACCGGCCCAAACCTCACCTAGTCTTCTCTCGGCCAGAATACAAAAACATGCATATTTTAAAAACTTTCCTTTAACTTTTAAACAGGTTCGATTCATCAAAAGACATCCATTCTCATTGCATAATTATTTCAGTAACACTTAACAGAATTCGGATTCAATAACAGAAACTAAACTTATCAGATTCAGTTTAACTCAGAAATACCAACACCAAAGCCATAAAACAGAAAGCTCAGAAAATGAATCCTAAAATCCGGTCCTAATCCACCCCTTCTGTTCACTGCCTTCTAGTCCGCATTCAGAGCTACTCCCCCTGGACCTTATCTTTACCTGCACACTCAAAAAGAGAGGCATAAGTATTTGATAAAAACTTAGTGAATATGGTCATCCCATAACACCTTAGCCAATATCAGAAAACACATCATACTATCAGTTATTCAATTCACATTATCACGTAGCAAGCAAGCACAAAACTATCCCACCATACAAGTAATATCACCATATCTTTAACGCAAAGACTACAGCCGCCATCTCCAAGTTATGCGTAGGGTAGTTCGCCTCATGCTTCCTTAGCTGTCTTGACGCATATGCAATCACATTCCCATATACGGTTCATCCGGCTCAGGTAAAGCCAACACTGGTGCACTTGTAAGCATCTCCTTCAGCTTTAGGAAACACTCCTCACACTCAGCCGTCCAAACGAACTCAACATCCTTACCAGTCAGGCGTGTCCTGGACTGAGCCATACTTGCAAAGCCTTTCACAAAACGCCTTTAATAGCCAGGCAATCCCCGAAAACTTCTTATCTCAAACGTATTATCAGGTCTCGGCCAGTCTGCAATAGCCTTGATCTTTTTAGGATCCACGGACAATCCCTTTTCCGATACAATGTGACCCAAGAACCAAATATGCCATTGCCAGAAGCTACACTTACTCAACTTAGCAAATAACTTCGGTTCTCGCAACTTCTCCAGAACAATCCGCAACTGCTTCTCATGCTCTTCCAGACTCTTTGAATACACCAAGATATCGTCTATGATAATAATCACAAACTCATCCAAGTACTCCCTGAACACGCCATTCATCAACTTCAAGAATGCAGCTGGCGCATTCACCAAACCAAACAGCATGACCACAAACTCATAATGACCATAATTTGTCCTAAAGGTAGTCTTCCGAACATCCGGTTCATCTATTGGTATTTGATGGAACCCAGAAGACAAATCAATCTTCGAAAGCCATGTAGTACCCCTGAGCTGATCCAACAACTCGTCCATCCTTGGAAGTGGATACGTGTTCTTCACGGTTACACGGTTCAACCCACGTTAGTCGATGCAAAGCCTGAAACTTCCATCCTTCTTCTTTACGAACAGAACAGGTGCGCCCCATGGTGAACTGCTTGGCCTTACAATACCTTTGTCCAAAAGTTCAGCCAGTTGCTTCTCAAGTTCAGCCATCTCGGCCGTTGCCAATCGTTATGGTGCTTTAGATATCATAGCCGTGCCTGGTTCAAGTTCAATCGTGAACAGATCTGAACAAGCCGGTGGCATTCCAGACAAAGCTTGAAAAATGTCCTCAAACTCTTGTACCACTGGAATATATCCTAACTCCACATCCGGTTTAACCTTATTTATAGATATAGCCGCCAGATATGCTTCACACCCTTTCTCTATCAATCGATCCGCATGTATTGCTGACACAACCAAGCTACCAGAAGTCGGTCTTATTCCTTGATACACCAGAACCTCGCCATCTTTTTCGAACCTCACCCTTCCACAGTGGCAATCCAGATGTGCCTTGTACTTACTGAGCCAATCCATTCCGAGGATGACATCATAATACTTAACATTAAAGATCACCAAATCTGCTGGCATATCAACTTCGCCAATTCAAACAAAAATATTTTTAACCGTTCCTAGTGAGAACATCACTTGGCCTCCAGCCGCTCTCACTAAACCCAAATCCTCTCCGGGTTCCTTCTGGAATTCTCCCTTTCCAATCATCTCTGGATTCACAAAACAATGACTCGCTCCAGAGTCATATAGAACATGGGTCTCTACCTCACCCATTATAAAGGTCCCTATACATTCAACCCCTAGAATGCTAAGACACTTAATAGAACACAGAGACAAAGAACACAGACAACATACATAACTCAGAAAACTGTAAGTACTAAAACTCACTAGTGATCGGTCGAGAAGCGTTTGGATCTCCACTCCCGTTCGCGGCCGCTGTGTACACTCTCGACATGATGGTATGCCTCTTGGCCAGTGGTGCTAGAACATCCCCTGCATGCTTAGCCTATGAAGCCGCTTGCCAAGCTGCCCCTGACCTCAGACAATCCCGCTTGTAATGTCCCGGTTCTCCACAACCGTAACACACAACAGAAACGCTGTCTCCATCCGACACTCTCACCATCCTTGTGTCTGGCTCCAGACAATCCCGCACCTGATGCTCCCGGCTTCCACAATGGTGACAAGCCCCAGCTGAACGCCTACAAACGCCCACATGGGCCTTCCCACATGATCCACACATGCTGCGGTTCCCACCTGACTTGGCTGGAATGCTCTTCCCAAACCTGTGGTTATGTCCTCCAGACGATTGACCACTCTTGGCCACGAAAACCACAGTACTTGCCTTTTACAAAGCTTCCTCTACTTGTCCAAATTCCAACAGTGCCGCTTTCTCCACAAGCTCAGTGAGCGTTGCATAGTCATGCACCAGACAACCCTTCCTCCGCTCAACCCTTTGTCCACTCATAAACCTTTAGATCAACTTATCCTCAGCATCGTAGTCACGTCCCACGTACTTACGTAGCTGGTTGAACTCTGTCTCATACTGCCAAACTGTCTTGGCCCCTTAGTGCAGATACCGAAATTCAGCCTCCAACTGATTGTAAGCTTTCTGCGGGAAGTACTTACTCTGAAACATCGCAGAGAACGTCTAATACGAACAGTTCAGATTCACCAAACGCCCGGTGATTCCCTTCCACCAGATGTGCGTTGTACCTTCCAAGTAATGCACAACTATGTCCTTTTTGTAACCCTCAAGACAACAGATAGACTCGAAGTTCCGCTCCTGTCTCATCCTCCACTCATCAGCCTCAATAGGCATAGAAACTCCAGCAAAGAACTTGGTTCCTAGCCTCCCCATATGATTCAGAACCTTGAGGTAAGACGGAATCACCACACCCTGATCCGCTTCCACAACTCCATCGGCAACTGCCGGTTCCACCACTTGTGGTGCCACTATTGGCGCAGGCGCAACCACTAGTAAACGCTCCAACACTTGTGCAAACAGCTCCAAAACAGCCTCCAACCCAACCGGTTGTGCTCCCGCAGCATTCCCTGTCAAGTTTCCCACATTGGCTGCAGCCACATTTGCAGTAGCAGCCGCCACATTCACTTGCTGGTATCCGACCACATTCCCAGTTCCAGAACTCTCAGTGACCTAAACACCATTCACTTGTGCTCTCACAGTTCTCTTTCTCGGAGCCATCTGCCAAACAGACAAATTGGTTAGCCCCAAAGCTAATCCCAGACAAGAGTTTCACACTCTACAGAACAACAGACTGCGAGACATGGCAATGAAAATGTGATTAGACTCAAACCCCAACTATGCTAATGAACTGTCCTTGTGAGAACCCGACCGTCTATCACTAGACCGGCACGAACCTCACCGTGTCTTCTCTCGGGCAGAATACAAAAACACGCATATTATAAAAACTTTTCTTTAACTATAAAACAAGTTCGATTCATCAAAAGACATCCATTCTCATTGCATAATTATTCCAGAAACACTTAACAGAATTCAGATTCAATAACAGAAACTAAACTTATCAGATTCAGTTCAACTCAGAAATGCTAACACCAATGCCATAAAACAGAAATCTCATAACATGAATCCCAAAACTGGGACCTAATCCACCCCTTCTCTTCACTGCCTTCTAGTCCGCCTACAGAGCTACTCGCCCTGGACCTTATCTTTACGTGCACACTCAAAAAGAGAGGTATAAGTATTTGGTAAGTACTTAGTCAATATGGTCATCCCGTAAAACCTTAGCCAATACCAGAAAATGCATCATACTATCAGTTATACAATTCACATTATCACTTAGCAAGCAAACATAGAAAACAGTACGGTTCTATGATCATCTCAACTACTTGTGAAGCCTCACAAAGCATCGGTTCTACTCCAAGCGAGAATCACACATCCCCTTGAACTAGTAACTCGATCTAAACATTCACACAGATAGTTAGACACCATGTATTGACCACGATTCACACTTAACTTTTCATTATCACATAAACATTGACCTTGCTAAGCAGAAACCAGTAATTTACACAAGCAATCAATGAAAATCAGATAACCTAGCAATCAAATGATTTTAGATACAGACCACAGTCACACACTCACCTTAGACACACATATTAACGTTTCAGTTGGAAAAAACTCAATGATTACTCGATCAGAACAGAGATAGCCAGACACACTTGCGATTTCTCGGCTATCGCACAGACTGGTCCGAAAAAATCTCTACACCTCTCGGCTATCTCTCAACCCGTGCACTTTTACTCGGGCAAGACCCTGTATTCCCTCAGAAACAGTACAAAACAGAGCTATTAGTCCGATGTTACCCGACGGCAACTCGGCACTAATCAGAATATCCGAACACTTACCAAATTCTCTCAAACGAATCAAAGTACTCTCGGATATCTCATGATTTGCTCAGAACTCCACGGATGAACTTGGATATTCCCTCGGGAAACCCCCAATTCAGAACGAATGGTCAAATCAGATCAACAGAAACTCGGACAGAACACTCGATCTCTCGGTGATAGTCGGAATCGTAGGTGAACCTTCAATCTCTATCGGCTAACTCTCCAGATAATCAGAATCTATGGGATATCTCTTGGCTAATCTCTCGCTCACGCGTTATTCCTCTCACATAATGCGGCTCTCCCAAGAAAAGTCTCAAAATCCCTTTTAATGCTCGCAAAACCTAGTTAACCCGGTTATAGCTGGCATCTCCCGATTCCAGTCAGGTTTATCCCGGTCAGCTTTGATTTATATCGGATATCGCCTAAACCGCTCGACCATCCACGCAAGAGACTAGTTTTTATCCGACCAAACTCACGGCCCACGGGCCCAACCCATTTTCACTCGGCCATTTTCCTTTTCTCTCGGACATAGTCAAGTTTCTCTTGGACATAGTCTACTTTCTCTCGGACTGAACCATTTTTCTCTCGGATATGCTCCATCCTGCTCGGCCAACCCAGCCATCCTTCGACTATTTCCCAGTTATCACTCGACTATAGTCTGAACCTCCCATTCATTCAGACTTTTTCACTTGACTGAACTCACTTAGTCATCAACATCTTTGAACTTCTAATAACACAAGAAAATTAATTAAATTTTAACTATAAGAAAAAACATGTAAAAACTCATACATAAGCAAGATTAATAAACAACACAAACTCAAGAGTCAAAGAAATTTTATTTGTCATAAATTACAGATAAATAAGTTTTATTACAAAAATTTGAATAAGTAGACTTCTGTGAAAGTCGGATAAAGTTTACTTAGTAGACATCTCGAGTAGACTTTCTGGAGAAGTATACGATCAATAAGCTAGTATTAAAACATAAAAACTGATTCGGCCATAACCATAAAATATAAACATGTAAGACTTATACATAGGCAAGCACACTTACTAACAAACGCTTAAGATCACGAAAATCTTTAAAATTCGTTATATATTGTATAAAAATGTATTTTTTTAAAAAAAAAGAAGAATAGACTTCTCCAAGATAAGTAGACTTCTCACAGGTTAGTTTTGCAAATGGAGCAGACTTCTTTCAGACCAATAGAAGTCTACTATTTTCATGCGGTCAATTGCAAAACTAACATGAGCGTTGACTAGTAGACTTCACTGTGCTGAAGAGAAGTCTACTTTCGCAGCCCAAATATGAAAAATACTGAAATTGACTGAAAATTTGATTTACAACTCGTCTTTAGCTTCTTTTCTAGCCGATTCTAGCCACCATGAAAGAAACCCAAACGCAATAAACGACCAACTCGCCGAAAATTGAAATATCTATGAACTTCCAATTTTTAATAGTAAAATTATAGGGTTTTTGGAAAGAAAATAGAGAGGAAATGGAAGAATAGAAGCTTATGAGAAAGATAATGAGTTATCCAAGCTTAAAAATAGATTTTTGGTGCCGTTAAAGCTCGAAATAGGTTAAAAATGGTGGTTAAGTGATTTGATGATGATGACATTTTTGTAAATAAGTGAGGAAGATGAGGATTATTTGGTCAATTAGATATCCAAAAATAAAAGAAATTAATTTGAACTAATGGCAATTCCACAAATAATTAGAACTCGGAAAGCTTATTTGGAAATAAAATGGTTAATGTTAAAAATGAGATTTTGGTTGGTTAGATTTGCATTTCAAATCAAATATTGAGTGTTTTTTGCATCTATCCCCAAAATTATAGCAGCAAGCAATTGTACAAATTATGAAGATTTCCATCAAATGGTGATTGAAGATTATAACGTTGATATGCAAGTCTACGATGTGGAGTTGAGCTATATGTTTCCTAAAAATGTTTTGTTGACATTACCACAAAACACACTACTAGTTCGGATTGGAAATTATAGGCCTTTTCATGGCTTTTTGGGACAATAACAATCCGAGTCGGTGCAACTATGTGTCGAACTTAAGGCGAAAGGTATAAAGGATGATGCTTGTCACCTAAAAAAGGAACCGTGATTATTCAAGATTATGACGATGACGATGAGCGTTTTGATTTTTGTAACGCTTCAGAAGGAGCATCTTATGGTGATGAGGACTTTCGCTTATACGTGATGCCCCCACAAGAAGTAGAGAATAAGAAAGAGTCAACAAATAGGAAGAATAGTTCCATATCTATAAGTGGTCAAGAAAAACGAGTTAATCAACATGTTAAAAGTTAGCATATTTACACAATTAAACATTTCATTTAGAGCATCGTTTGTATCATTTCACCCATCACAGTTTTCCAATGTGTCTACTCTACGTTCATAATAGAACTAATGAGTCTTAGTAGGAGTCTTGCATAGTTTGTTGTATTTAGAGTGTATTACAGGTCATATGGAGGGTATGGAAACTTGTTGGATCTAATGGGCAAGCAAAGGATGCAGAAAAGCCAAGAAAATAAGCAAGGGAGAGCCAAGTAGACAAAGCCTGGCATCAACTCGAACACTGCCGCAGATAAGCTAGCTTGCAGCTAAGGATGATTGAAGGTCAGGAAGCCGGCGCGGTCTATCGGTGTGGACAAAGCGTTCCACGGCCAAGGATACGCCTTCGTCTTCAAGATGCTGATACAAGAGTATTTTTTAACTCTTGTGACTCAATTCCTTAAGTCCTATGATCATGTCATTGTAGCATTTGAGGTGTCAATCTATATAGGGATTTGAAACAATGAGAATATATGAATTGTAGTGAGCTAAGCTGATCAAGATATGTTATAGAAGTGTCTAGAAACCTAGATGATCAATCAATCAAACAAAAGAAAGCACTGAAGTAGATTGCAGGACAAGTAACTAAACAATTCAAACTCAAGAAACAGAGTAAAAGCAGAGTAAACCAGGGGAAATTCGAACTTAAAACAAGCATGAGTCTTATGATGGGGTTATTGATTCAATGATGAAACAACAGTCAGTTCTTGATGTACAAACTCAACCAATAAGGCTAATCCTTCAGCATAGAACTCTATACAAGCAGATTAATTCAATCCCTTGACAATGATTCCCTTGCTAACAACTTAACCAAAGCTAACTCCCATTAGTGATCAAGCAATTAACAAGCATAAACATCAGTTCTATCAAGCCAAAATATTTCCTAGTCAACCATTCTCATGTGCAAGACAAGTAAATCTCTTAAATGATTAGTACAAGCATTTCAGCAAACACTTTTGGGGCAGAGGAAGCCTATATTCGAAATCTAGTTGATCAACAAAGATTAATCATTAAGAACATCGAATAAGAGAGGATATATCAATATTAAGCATTGAACATCAAGGATCAACCACTAAATCATCATAGATCTAACCCATCCTAAGAACCATAAGATAACTACTCAGAACACATAGAATTCATGGCGAAAACAAGAGAAAATAAATGAGAAACCATAATCAAAAGCAATATAAATATGATCCAAAGCTAAAATTGCAAACTCTTAATTAAAACTCAAATTGTGCTTACAAATCCTAAAATTTCTGGAAACAGCTTAAGAACAAGAGAGAGAGAGAATGTTTAGATCAGAAAAGCATAAAGATAAAATTACTTGTTGATAAGATGAAAAGGATAAAGTTTGCTTTAAGTAGTCAAAATATTAAGCCTTGGTCAATGGTCAAAACTCAGATGTTGACCAAAGTCAAAACCAGAGAAAAACCAAAAGAAGGAGAGTTGCTTCACGCAAGTTGGCGGTCCAGGTGGCCGGTGCAGATCCAGTCTGGGGTGTTTGGCCAGTGCGAGACGCTGGTGTAGATTGGTGAAAGCTTCGGTTCCTCTCGTACCGAGGAGTGCAAGCCAGGGAAGGTGCCCGATGTGATCCTCCAAAGCTGCTGGCCTCTTCACTCCAAGGCGTGCAAGTCGGGCTAACAGCTCGGTGTACTTCTCTAATCCTGCTGATCGTCCTACTTCTAGGTGTTTGGTAGATGCGAGCCTTATCCTATGCTTTGCTTCCCTTAAGCTCTTCTCTATGCATCCACTCCAACACCAGCTGCTAGGAAGCCTCCTTAGCCTCCATAGAACCAGATGACACCTTCAAAATGCAACAAAACATGCAATGCATACCTAGACACAAACTAACTCTAATATGAATGCAAAGGAACCTAAATGAGAGTTTATGTATAGAAGATACTTAAAAACATATGATTATGTATGCTTAAATGATGTAAATATGCAAGCTATTAATACGCCCACACTTGTCTTTTGCTTGCTCGCAAGCAAACAAGAACAAATGAAGGAATGAGGGTTGAAAGTGGGAGCTCAAAACTAAAGATTCCTATGGAAAAGATGAAGTTAATGCCCATATTACAAGTTCTATGATGCAAGGAGTTTGTTCTACTTCAAAAGCTTTAGCCATACTTATCATAAACAAACAATGAACTCAAGCTTAGCATACACAAGCATTCCTATCCTCCAACTCTTTAACATTCATTAAAAACACGCAAGTAAACCATGATTATGGAAATAAAACGAAACCATTTGACTAAGGGACATGGTTTTGAGATACAAATGATCTCAATGCATAAGGGTTTCAAAGAATCAAAGGGATCTCTCAATGAAATGAATCAACCTATGGAAAAATGCTAAAGATAAAGGCCAATGTATGCATACAAGGATGACTCTCATCTACCCATGATGCCCAAAGATGACCCTAGCAATTAGTCTAATCCCAAAGGTGAACCTCCTAAAACTACCCTTTCCCAAGGCTTTTGTTGCCTTCTCTTCCTTGCATTATGATCACCTTCTTGTTGTGTGTGGGGAAATTTTCTTCTTCTTTTGATTTGAATGGTTGGCTCCTTTTGTCTTTGCTCTTCTTTTATGTGCTGGTACCTCCATTGTCTTGCATTTTTGGTGCTTTGCTTGGCATGATTTTCTCTTGTTGAGGGCGCCTTCTCTTCTTTGTCACTTAGAGCTTTTTCTTCTTTGGATTGCCTAACCACCATTTGATAATATCCCCACAATCACCTTTTCCAACCACTTAGCCTAGCACTTAGCTCAAGATTCAAGCTATTAGCAACATGAGAGCTTCTCCTTTTCGGCCTAAATCCTAACACATTTTGCCTAGGAAGATTCGAAAATTATGCATAAGGCCTCACAATCTCACACAATAGGGTTTAGGCTTGAAGGAAAAGGCTTAGTTCAAGGTGAGATTCAACTGTCCTATAGATGAGGATCAGCTATTTGGACTAACAAGAGTGGTAAAAAGGGAAGAAGATAGTCCAAATATGTATATTGGTATCCATGGAATAACTTTTCAATACATGAACATGATAATTAAAAGTCAATATTATGGTTCTAATTACTAGAGTTAGATTCAATTCACAGCAAACTTCAACTTGAGACATAAAAATCATCACAAGGACTTGATACAGAAGTTTTGAGTCTCTTTCTTAATCACTCAAACTTGTACTAGTTATTTTAGTAAGGGCTTTTGTCAAATCGAAGGGTCTAAGATAGATGCATTAGGAATGCAATAGAAGCTTTAAATCAAGCAGGAATAAAAGAGAGTGTTTAAAACTAGCATCCTAATACTAAGAAATACTAATGAAAGCAATACTTAAGCAATGATCAAGCCCAAAACAGAGCAACCAAAACAAAGCAAAAGAAATTTGAAATTCAATAATAAAAGGCAAGGATCTTAGATGTGGTTACTGAGTTTGGGGAATTAAAAGGAAAGACTATGCTGTTATCAAACTCATTAACAATGCAAAGAAGCAAGTAATGCTAATTCCTAGGTATATAGTTCACAATCAAGCAAGTTAAATCCAATCTCTTGGCAAACAACACTTTGCTATTTATCCTAAAAAGAACTAACTCTCATTATTGCTAGAATCAATAGCAAGCAGGTTCAATCATCTTCATTCAAGCCAAAATACTTCTTAGACAGTTAATCTCTTGAGTTAAGACAAGTAAATCCTCTAAAAGATAAGATCAACATTTCATCAAACACTTGGTGGGCATAAGAGAAAGCCTAAATTTAGATTCATGTGATCAAGACAAATCTAGCATAAAAACAGTCTAATAGGGAGGAATCAATCAATATTAAGCACTAACAACCACTAATCAAGCCTTAAATTCCCTAATCTACCACATCTAAGCTCCTAGAGGGAACTTGTAGAGACCTGACACGGCTAACTAAACCACAGCCGTGCTTCACTACATCCTAGCAGTTCGGTTCTATACTTAAGCAAATTTTTAAACTTTTCTTTGCAATAATTAGTACAAGCGGATTCAAATAACTCATTTCATTCCAATATAACTTGCATTAAAACACTTAAACAGATTCGGGGTTCTCATAAACAAAGCACACCGGTTCGTTAATGAGTACATCATATCATCTAGCAACCTAAAACGGTCAACACCAAAGCCCATAAGACAAAACATAAGTCTTAAACATAAAAACACCCAATCCCCAATCCATCCATGTCCATCACTACCGCCGGTCTCGCTCTACTTACTGCTTAGATCATGCACACTCAAACAAGAGAGGCATAAGTATTGTCATAAATACTTAGTGAGTACGGTCATCCTGTAACGCCTTGGCCAATACCATTCACGCATTCATACGATCGGATTCAACATCCCACATAATTAATTAGCAATAAACATAATCAAATGGCCATGATCATCTACCCTAACCGCCCAAGTTCAATCCCTTTTTAAGACCCATGTCTACTTCGGCGAGAATCCCACATCCCCTAAGCTAGTACATGGTCTGGATTATCTTGAGGTTAGCTAGACATCATCTATGCCATCGTAAACACCTCACAATATCATAGTATAGAATCGTTTAACACACGCTAAGCACAATACATGAAAATCACACAATCAAACATGCAAACAATCGAACCCTAGCAATCCAATGATCCTAAATACTAACGATATTCATGCACTCACCTTAGACAAGGTTGGAAACAGATTGGTCAGAAAAAATCCCGGTGTAACTCGCGTGGAAACGAAGATATCTGATCACCCTAGAGATCTCTCGGCTCTCGCTATGTTCCGATCCCTCTCTCCTCAGCTATCCTCAATCCGTTCAACTTTCTTCGAGCCAAACTCTGTTTTCCCTCAGAAACCCCACAAAACACACCTATTAGCTCAAGTTTATCCGATGGAAACTCGACATAAAGGGAAATATCCGATCGCTTACCAGTTTATCTCGGGGATGGTCAGATCTGTACGGCGATGGCTCAATCTCTCTCGGCTATCCTTGGGATAAACTGTTATCTCTAGGATTTTCTCTCGACTAATCTCTCTTTCTTGCATTATTATTCTCAATAAACGCAACTCTCCTGAGATAAGTGTCAAAACACCTTATATACTCGCAAAACCCTAAGTAACATGGACTTAACCGACGTTTCTTGGTTCTAGTAGGATTTAACTCGATCCGATTAGATTATCTCGGCTATAACCCGTAACAGCTCTACCATCCGCGTGATAAACAATGTTTTAGCCGACCTATTAACACACGGCCCACAGCCCAGCCCAGCTTCCCTTGGCTATGTGGAGTTGAATTTGTTGATTCTCGGATACGAAGATATCAAATGGGATACATAAAACTGACATGTCCTGTAACTCATGTATGGTATTTGAAATGTTTCCTTTTTCTCTCGGATAAAACGCCTCTATCAGAGTTATTTCCCTTCTGTCAGGTTATTTTCCCATTCTCTCCCGGATAAATCACACTTCCTCGGCTAATTTCCATTTTTCTCTCTGAGACTTTCCTTTTCTCTGGACACAATCCACTCTCACTCGGACTAACCCCATTTTCTCACGGATTGGACCATTTTCTCTCAGATATGGTCCATTCGGCTTGGCTATCCCAGCCATCCATCGACTATTTCCCATTCATCTCCCTCGACCATAGTCTTAACCTCCCAGTTCCCAGCCAATATCCGACCCTTCCTCGATCATCCCTTGGACAATGTCCTGTCCGCCTCGACCATTTCTAATTCCTCGGATACGGATGCTACAACTCTCCCCCACCCATTTTGGATTCGCCTTCGAATCGGGCTCATCCGTTTGCAACTTATCAAACCATATGGGATACTCGGCTTTCATCCTAGCCTCCTTTTCCCATGTAACCTATTCATGTCCGTCGCAGTCCCATACGACCTGGACCATCATGACTAGCTTTCCTCGCTTAGTCTTTTCTTTTCTGGCTAACACCCGAACCGGCCTAGCCACCAATGCAAGGTCCTCTTGCAAGTCCGCAGGCGGTTCCTCTATAACCGTCTCACGCTCGGTTATGTGTTTCCTTAGCTGCAACACATGGAATACATTATGGAACGCTCATATTTCCGTGGCAAGTCCAGTTTGTAAGCCACTGCGCCAACTCTCTCCAGTATCCAGTACAGTCCCATGTACCTCGGACTCAACTTAGCATACTTAGCCGCCCTGTCCGTCCCCTTATACGTCAGTGCCTTCAGGTAGACCATGTCACCTACACTGAACTCCAAGTCTTTGCAACGCTTGTCCGCATAAATTTTTGGCCTGTCCATTGCCTCTTTCAGCTTAACTTTTAGAAACCTGATAGATTCTGTAGTAGCATGGAGCACTGCTGGACCCATTACGCTACGATCCCCCACTTGTCCAACACAAGGGTGTTCTACTTGGCCTGCCATACAACGCCTCATACGGAGACATCTCACTCAATGCTCCTATGGTAACTATTGTTGTATGCGAATTCCGCCAATGTCAAGTAGCCCTCCCAACTACCACCCTAATCCAGCACGCATGCTCTCAGCATATCCTCCAATGTCCTAATCGTCCGTTCCGATTGCCCATCAGTTTGAGGATGATATGCTGTACTCATATGTAACCGCGTCCCAAATGCTTCCTGGAACTCTTTCCAGAACCTCGAAGTAAACTTCGGATCACGATCTGAAATAATGCTCACTGGCACTCCATGCAACCTGATGATCTGATCAATGTACATATCCAGCAACTTTGGTACTCCATCCGTCTTTTTCATCGGTAAGATGTGAGCAGACTTGGTGATATATCATGGTTTTTACTGGTTTTTGACCATGTTATAAGTTTTGTTTATAGAGTCTTTTTGGTATTTTTTGAGTCCTATAGAGTCTTTGCAGGTCTAGGTACGTTTGGAGCATAACTGTGAGTTTTGGAGCCCATTGGAGCTATGTTGAAGCTGATGCTGAAAAGACCAAGTCGGAGAGCATTCTAGAGTATTGTGTCGATCGACACCAGCCACTTGGTGTCGATCGACACCAGTCATGGTCGCGAGAAGAAGTTTTCAAAACTCGTTTGAAGAATTGCAACTTGGCCCAGAAGTTTCCTATTGATAACAGGTTTTCTAGCAAGCTAAATCTATCAATTCTAAAGCAGGTTATTGTTGTAGTATAGTTGCTTTAGGTGTCAATCCAGCTTAGGTTGATGAAAGATACTAGGAATGCAAGAACTTTGTAAATCTAAGTGAAATCGGGTAATTTGATGAGGAAAATTTGTAAAAACTAAATGCAGCTACTAGATGACCACAAAAACTATTTTAAAATCCCTACTGATGGGTTAAACAACTACTAGATGACTTCTAAGAATTTAAAATGCAAAACTACTAGTTTTTAAGATTTGAAAACTAAAAGCAGACAGAAAAGGAAAGTTCTAACAACCTAGGAAATGATTTTTAAGAAACTAAGACAAAAGATGCAAACTTTAAAACTAGGAAATGATGACTTTGAGTTTTTAAATGCTAATAGTAGATTTAAGGTTGAGGGTCATGCTTAAAGAGGTTCAAGATTCAAGCTTTGGGTTTGAAAATATAGATCTACACATTTTAGTGCTATCTCTAAGCCTTGAGAAGCTAAAGTAGATTTATCCATGGTGTGTGGTATAAATCCTTTCCTCAACCTTTCCTCCTAACCCATGGCGTGTGGTGGAAAGAAAGGTTGAAGAACATGAAGCATAAATCTCAAATAATGGCTTAACTAGCTCCCTAAGCATCCATGGCGTTTGGGAAAGAATGAGCTAGTCTCTTGGATTTGGTTTTAAGGGATCTTCTGAATCCTGCTAAGGTAAGGAAATCCCTAAGATCAAAGAGATCTTTCTCAAGAGTCTCTAGGCATTAAAACCCCCAAATCCAAGAAGAGAATAAGTTAAGAACAAAAAAAAGACCAAAGCTTAAACCCTTAAACCCCTTAATCGCCCCAACCTTAAACCTTTGGAAAACTACTCACTACACATGATTGAAACAACAGAAAATGCGAAGAAAGAAAAGATAAACATGATTAAACTACCAATCAAGAGAAATTAAAGGAAATACTTAAGATTAAAGACGAATTAAAGTTTTACAAACTAAGAAAAGCTTAAAAGTAAACAATGGCGGGTTTTCAAAGCATAAAGATAAGGGAAAGCTAAACAAGAAGGAGACAATAAGTATTGTTTTGCCTCGCTCCCAAAATAGGGTAGACAAAGGAATTGGTCCCCTCACTAAAATCTAAAATATGAGCTGTCCGGATAAGGTTCAGAGATTGATCTGAGTCGTCGATCTCTCACTCGATCTTCTGTCTAGAACGTCTTCTTTTGCTCGATCTTTGGGTCAATTCGGTCGGGTGGATCGAGTGCTTATATCGATCTTCTAGTCGATTCTTGGATGATCGAGTCGTGACCTAGATCTGGTCCTCGTTCTTCCTGGGCTTAGTTCCCCTGTCCGTACTCACGTTCGATCACCTTGGTTGATCTTGATCTCGATCCTCTTCCTTGAAACGACCCGAGTCACTCGATCTTCTGGTCAATCTCGTCTAGATCGACCTGCCTAGCTCAATCTTCGCCTCAATCCCGGTTCCTTCGCTGCATGGCTGAGTTCCTCCAAGTATCCATAAGCTCCTTTTCAATCGTTAGCATGTCCACGCACCCTCCGTAGCTCCAGTGTGTCCAAAACAACCTGAATATGATGCAAGAATGCAAGAATATGCAAAATGTTAATGCAAAGTGATCTAGGACCTAAAATGAGATAAATGGTGCAAACTAGCCTATTATGACAGATGTATGCATGAAAACTACTCTAAATGCATGCTAAATATGCGAAATATGTGAGTATATCAACTCCCCCAAACTTGCCTTTTGCTTGCCCTCAAGCAAACAAAATTCAAGAAAGGAAGAGAGGTTTAAAGATGGGAGCTCAAATTTCCAAAAGTGTTTCAGAAAATGAATCAATTCAATGGTCCTAGTTCTCAATTCTAAGATGCAGCACACAAACTTCTATTCCAAAGAACTTAGCCATATTCATCACATATTGAATCTCAAATCATGACTCTCCTATTCCAAACAATCCAAGAATCCTAACCTTTAACATTCAATTAAGCTTAAACCGTGAATCACACTGATGCATTTAAAACCGAATACATTTGGCCAGGGACAAGGTTATGAGATAAAAATGATCTCATTCATGAGGGTAATTCAAGTAATGGTTTATCTCAAAAGGCGTTGAACTTATGCATAATGCTAAAGGTAAAAAAAGCAATTGATGCATACATGACTAGACTCTCATCTACCCATATACACTAACAATGATCCTAATCCCTCTCTCATTCATTTTTCTTTCTTTTTCAAGCTTGCTCACCCTCTAGAGACTACCCAAAACAACAAGGCAAGACGCCTAGCATAACCCAAATAAACACATCATTCAAACCTTCTTATAGCTAGTGGTATGGGCATATATATACTTAGCTCTTTTCTTTTATTTTCATAGCTCTCTTCTTATATATTTTTTTTTTCTTTTTAAACACTTGGCCTTTTGGCTCTTTTTTTATAATTTTTTTTTCCTTTTGAGAGCTACCTTCTTTTCTTTTGAAACTGAGCTTTTATTTAAAAACAATACAATTCAAGACCACCACTTAAAACTATGAATCCCTTTTATTTCAAACCCCAAACACCATTTCTTTTCAAACCCGAAACAAGTACGCATAATCAATCAACACCCATGAATTCCCACCCTAACCTTAAGCCTAAAACTAGCTTCAATATGCAAAGCTAACATCAATATGAGAGCCCAATCATGTCGCCTAAACCTAACACTTTATGCCAAGTTCAACCGAAAATTAAGGCCTCCCAAAAAATCACACACGAAATATTTGGCTTGAAAGGAGGGTAAGGGTTGAGGTGAGGAGTTCTATTCAGGCTTACAAAGGAGTAGTGAAAAGAGTAAGAAAGCCTAAATATGTATATGTAATCCATGTATTCTTTTTTAAATGCACAAGTATGATAATTTAAAAATTCAGGTTAAGGTTTCACTTGATAGGAAAGGATTCAATTCAAGTTTGTTCAACTTAAGCCACGAAAATCAAGACAATTGATCCAAATATGGTTAGAGCTTACTTTCAAAGTTTAAATGAAGCATCAAAGAACTACTAACTAGGGCTTGAACTAATTCATGAGCTTAAAACACTTTACAAGGAAAATTTTAATATCATTGCCCCCTATGCAAATACAAACAACCTAAATGATTAAAATTCTAGACTCAATCCTAAAATATTTAACAATGCAAATGGAAGCTATATGATTTTTTTTTGAAAATTTTTATAAAATTTTTCTGATTTTTTTTTGTATTTTTCTATGCAATTAGATGAATGCAATGCATGAAGACTCAAGTATGCTAACACAAAATAAGATCCAAATAAAAACATGTCAAAGCACACAGTCTCCCCCCAAACTTGAATGACAACGTCTCGGTGTCAAACAAATTCAAGAGGAGATCAAAAACACAAAACAAAAATAGAAAAATGCATGATATATACAAGGGTTTGTGTTTTGGTACCTCGGAGCTAGGCATGACTGGAGCTTGAGGTTGCTCCTGTCCTCCTGCTCTTTCTAGGAGTGTCATGAAGGATCTCCTTGTCCTTTCCCTTGCTCATGCCTTCATGTAGAGAAAGGCGGCTAGCTTGATCACCTTTTTGGGGCTCACGGATCTCCACACCTCCGGTTGATCGTCTCCTCATCGTTTCTCCCATCTGCTCAACCTCGTCACTCACAGTCGTCTCAGATGAGCTCCCTTGTAGGTCCTTGATCTTCTTTGCCTGCTTCTTGATCATCTTCCCTTGCGACTTGTTAACCTTGCGCTGAATCTCAACAACCGAGGCAAGGAACTTCTCAGCCTTTGTCTGCGGCTCATAATCTAGCTTGGGGAGATTAAAGCTCGAGGGCATCTCAGCATCTGAAGGAGGGGACTCTGAAGGTGAGCGAGTGAGCTGAGGTGGGGCTGCTGCGGTTCCAAGAGGTGCAAAGCACTCTTCATCGCTTGGCAAGAGCTCAATTGTACTGATGCTTTGGAGGTGTGTTTCCTCTTCATTTGGCTTCTCATGATTATGGTTGTAGAACAGGTAAGCATAGAAGCCTGGAGCTGGAGTAGGTCCCAAGGAATCGGTGTGGTGCATGTAGGCTTCATCCATGTACGCACGCTCCGCACAAGGCTCAAAGTCTACGAGGGGAACTCCCGCTTGTATGAACAACGGCGTGAGGAAACCCCCTATGAGTGCAGAGCTCGCCTTACACCTTAACGCCCAAGCCTTGTACTTGACTAAAGAAGAAGCCAAGATGCAACCGTAGTTGACGTCTTCCCCAAGCTCATCCTCCATTGGCTCATCATTCTCCTCACGATCGCATACAACCTTCTTAACTCCTTGGAAAAGGAAGCACAGTTCGTTCTTTGTAACTGTTGGAGCTACTGATCTTCCACAGAATGTGTTGGCTAACAGCTTGAGGGCGTATCTTAGCACAGGGTTTCGCACCTTCTTGAGCTTGGCTGTATTGGCCTTGTAGTCGTCATCGCTAATCAAGTCCAATAGATAGTTTGCGGATTTGTGCTGTGGGAACTCCACAAGCTTGGCTGCAGCGTTGAGACCGTAAGCTTGGCATAGCTCAGGGATGGAGAGGTGGTAGGCTTGTCTTCTGATCTTGAACGTAACATGACCCTCGGATGGAGTTTGGATGCTGGGATTTTCATAAGAGAAGTCCAAGGTGGAGAGGAAGTCAAGCGTGGCCTCTGGGTATGTTGGGCAGTCCATCCGTGATAAACAAGCAAGACCCATGCCCCTGAGAAACTCATCAAACTCCTCCAGCAAACCTAGCCTCTCTAAGAGATCCCTACCTACAAACTTTGTAGGCTCAAACCGCAACCTCTCAAGCCTCTTCTTTGCTTTCTTCTCCTCCTTACTCCACCTGACCCTTTCTTCAACCACTTGCTGAGTTTCCTCTTGAGTCGCCAATTCTCTGCTTCTCTTCTTGGGTGGCATGGTACCTGAAACACAAGTTCTCAAAGAGAAAGTGAGGATAGGTAACAATTTAAGAGAGAAAGATATGCAAAGAGAGAAAATCTCTAAATATAAATCCTAGATTTTTGGGGATTTTTTAAAATATATCAATAAATAGAAGATGAAAATCTCTTGAGATAAGGGTAAATAAAGAAAATTTCCCTAATACTTAGATATTTCTAAAAATTCATCATAATCCCTAGCAAATATCATTCAACCATTTCAACAAAAAGGAAATTTTCTTGAAAACTCAAATATGAAATTCAAGAGAAATAACATTCAACCAATTCAATAAAAGGAAATTTTCTTGAAAACTCAACTATGAAATTCAAAAAATTCGAAATACCTTTGAACAGGGATGTCTATAAGATGCTTTATGCCTTTAAAAACCGAACTCACACTCTCTCTTTCTAAAAATCAGTTTCGAAATGCAATGTGAAGAGAGTGTGGATGCAAGGTGTTATAAAGACAAAAATCTTGGATGCATGCAAGTGGGTTCTGAAAAAGGTGTGGTCAAGGCACACATCCTTATGGTCAAAGATGCTTGCCTTGACCAAGATTAAAATTTAATATGGGAGGGAAAGAGAAAGGCGGGGGAAAGTTTGAACCAACCTCGGCATGAGATCCAGTCAAATTGGTCGATTTTGACCTCGATATCATGCCCATTCTGTTCGTGATCGAGAGGCTTGCTCGATTGGAGGCTCGATCTGATTTGAATCGAGCTTTAGATCGAGTCTGCTCCTCGTTCCAAGATTCCACTTGGTTATGGCCATGCACCTTAGATCGAGCTTCTTGATCGATTTCGAGGTCGTTTTGGCAAGGATCGAGTGAGCTAATCGAGTGAACTGATCGATCCAGTTCGAGGATCGAGTGAGACCAGTCGATTCACACCCCGTTTGCATTTCAAGCTAAACGCATGGGTGGGTCATCCTCTTGCAATTGTCTGACTCACTCGATTGTCTACTCGATCTTATCTAAATCGAGTGACTTCACTCAGGTTTACTAGCTCGATCTAGTAAAGATAGAGCCAGGATAGGTCGATCTATCACTCGATCGTTTGCATCTGTTTCTCCTTTCCTTGCCTTGTTGACTCCAAGATCATGATGTCCGGTTCCCATCTCCTTATACCTACACACTTAAACTAGAAAGCATAAAATTGAAACAAAAAGAAATCAAAAATATGTACAATGATAGTCATGGGAATGCCTCCCAAGTGCGCTTGTTTTACGTCACTTAGCTTGACTTTACTTGGTTAGGCTAGAGGGGGATCTTGGAGAAGCAACGTGGTGCTCTCCTTGCTGCAATCACTTACCATGTAGGGCTTGACTCTATGCCCATTCACCGTGAAACTCTGTCCACCCTTTCCAACCAAAGTCACTGCCCCATACGGTAGCACTTCTCTTATCTCAAACGGACCGCTCCATCTAGACTTGAGCTTCCTTAAAAACAACTTCAAGCGCGAGTTGTAGAGCAGAACCAGGCTTCCCTCTTTGAGCTCCTTAAGCACCAGCTTCTTGTCATGAAAGGCCTTGGTCCTCTCTTTGTAGATCTTGGCACTTTCATAAGCATCCAACCTCAACTCATTAAGCTCATGAAGTTGCATAAGTATGCTGTCTTGAGATTGTAATTCACTTGCTTCAGAGCCCAAAGAGCTCTGTGCTCTAACTCCACAGGGAGGTGACAAGATTTACTATAAAGGAGGTTGAAAGGCGTGGTACCAATGGGAGTCTTGAAAGCCGTTCTATAAGCCCAAAGAGTGTCATCAAGCTTGCTTGCCCAATCTTTCCTAGTCACTTCCGCGGTTCTCTCTAGGATGGCCTTGATTTGCCTATTCGAAACCTCCACTTGGCCACTGGTTTGAGGGTGATAAGGCGTGGCTACCTTGTGTTTAACTCCATACTTCCTCAAAAGACCCTCAAAAACCTTGTTGATGAAGTGGCTGCCTCCATCACTAATCACCACCTTAGGAACCCCAAACCTTGGAAAGATGATCGTCTTGAAAAGCTTGACTACCACCTTTGAATCATTAGTTGGTGAGGCTATAGCTTCCACCCACTTAGACACATAGTCTACTGCCACTAGGATATACTTGTTACCATATGATGATGGAAATGGACCCATAAAATCAATTCCCCAAACTTCAAAGACTTCCACTTCAAAGATAGGTACTTGTGGCATCTCATTCCTCTTGGTTATGTTCCCGGCCCTTTGGCAAGATTCACATGATTTTCTAAACTCATATGCATCCTTGAAGAGTGTAGGCCACCAAAACCCAGCTTGGAGAACCTTTGTAGCTGTCTTGAATGATGCGAAGTGGCCACCATAAGTCATATTGTGGCAATGGAGCATAATGTCTCTTGCTTCTTCTCTTGTGACACATCTTCGGTATAGACTGTCCACACCCCTCCTGTACAGATAAGGATCATCCCAAAAGTAGTGAGAGATGTCCCTCATGAACTTCTTCCTATGGTAATGGTCCAAGTGAGTAGGCTCTTCTCCACATGCCAAATAGTTAACAATATCCGCATACCATGGTAGATCTTCTTCCTTTAGGCTCAAGACTTCTTCAAACCTCTCCTCTAGCTTTGCACATACCACGGTGTTAACCATCATAAGCTGCTCCTCAGGGAGTGAGTCATCCAAAGGCAAGCTATCATTCACCCTCATTCTTGAAAGATGATCCGCTACACCATTCTCTATACCCTTCTTGTCCTTGATCTCCATGTCAAACTCTTGCAAGAGAAGGATCCATCTTAAGAGTCTCGGTTTGGTGTATTTCTTGGAGTATATGTACCTAAAGGCACCGTGATCAGTATACACAATGACCTTAGAACCCACCAAGTAAGACCTAAACTTCTCAAAAGCAAAGACCACGGCTAAAAGCTCTTTCTCGGTGGTTGCATACTTCACTTGCGTGTCATCCAAGGTACGATTTGCATAGTAAATCACATGCAGCTTCTTATCCTTCCTCTGACCCAAAACAGCACCCATGGCGTAGTCACTTGCGTCGCACATAATCTCAAAGGGCAGGTCCCAATCCGGAGATTGAACTATAGGCGCGGTGACTAAGGCCTCTTTGATGGTCTTAAAGGCTTTGAGGCATTCTTCATCAAAGTTGAACTCGGTTTCTTTGCACAGTAGCCTTGTGATAACAGGTTTCTTACTAAGCGATGCAAGCAGGAGAGGTTATCAAAACTCAAATGCAACACTGAGATGTAGTATAGCATGCAAGTGACGTATCAATCCACACCTAGGAGCAGGAAGTACACTAAGAATGCAAGGGAATGAGCAAATCTAAGCAGAATAGTAAAATGATTGGTAAATTCTAGGAAAACTAAATGCAACGATCTAATGCAATGCAAAACAATTTTAAAACCCCTGGAAAAAGGTTAACTACTACTAGGAACAAGCAAAAGATGAAAAATACCAAGCTACTAAAAACTAAAAATCGACCAGTGAATTGACCACAGGAACGAGCACTGGATCAAGCAGAATGGATCGATCTAACAAACAACTTCAAGAAAATGACTTCTAACGAACATGATGCAAACTAAATGACAAGCGAATGATTAACAGAAGTTTAAAACACTAAAAAGAAAGGTCTAGGGTCGAGGGTCATATTCAAGGGTATCAAAGGTTTAAGCTTTGGTTTGAAAACATTTACATCTACTTACTTTGTGAGGTTCTCTAGGCCTTGAAAACAAAACAAGAACCATCCATGGCGTGTGGTATGGTTCACTTCCTCAATCTCTTCTCCAAACCCTTGGCGTTTGGTGGAAAAGGAGATCGAAGAGCAAGAAACACAGATTTCAAATATTGACCTAACTAATCCCTAAACAACCATGGCATGTGGGAAAGGAAGGATTAGCCTCTAGGATCTGGTTTTCCAGGACATCTGAATCCTGTCAAAGTAAGATAGCCTTTTGATCATAGAGACCTTTTTCCAAGGCTCTCTTGGCTTTAAGACCCAAGATCATAGAAGAGAAGGTATGAAGAACAAATAAACACAAAGCTTTAAACCCTTTCAACCCCTTTGAATCACATCAACCCCAAAACCCGAAACGACTACTCATTACACATGTTTAAGATTGAAACAAAAGCAATAAACAGAAAGCTAAGCATGATTAACGATGCGATTAAAGAAAACTTGCTTAATATTAAGAGATTCAAGGTTCAAAAACTGAAAAAGCTCCCAGTATTCAACAATGGCGAATCGCCTAACTTAGAGAGAAAAACAGAAAAGACAGAATGAAGATTGTGAAAGCGAATGGCTGCTTTTGCCAAAAATGGCTAAACCGTTAGCTGGTCCCCCCTTCGCTAGCTGCCAAAACCAGGCTGGACGGATAAGGTTTGTCTGGGATCGGGCTGGAAGCTCGATTTGGCTCTCGATCTTTGTCTTGGATCGGATGGCTTTGGTCGATCTCTGAGTCGATCTTGTGCTGATCGGGTTGGAAGCTCGATCTGGTTCTCGATCTGCATGGCGTCATTTACGTCCGTACTCCAGATCGATCACCTCTCTTGATCTTGATCTCGATCCTTCCTCTTGAATCGACTTGGTGCACTCGATCTTCTGGTCGATGTCATCTAGATCGACCTGCCTTGCTCGATCCGCTACTCTATCTCGGGTCCTCAGCTGAATGGTTGAGTTCTCCAAGCGTCGATAAGCTTCCTCACGAGCCTTAGCACGTCCACAAATCCTCCAAAGCTCCAAAGTGTCCAAAAACAACCTGAATATGATGCATAATGCAAGAAACATGCGAATGCTAATGCAAAAGTGCTCTAGGACCTAAAATGGTGCAAACTAGCCTAATATGCAAGGTGAATGCATGAGAAACTATCCTAGATGCATGCAAAATATACAAAATATATAGTAATATCAACTCCCCCAAACTTGTCTTTTGCTTGCCCTAAAGCAAACAGAAAACAAGAAAGGAAGAAAAGTTTTAAAAACGGGGGTTTAAGCTTCTTGCAAAGGTGTCTTTGAAATGAATCACTTCCATTCTTAACTCTAAGATGCAATGCACACACTCATACTCCAAAGAACTTAGCCATACTCATCACATAATGAATTTCAAATCATGACTCTCATATTCCAAACAATCAAAGAATCCTATCCTTTAACATTCATTAAGATCAGAACCGTGAATCACACTCATGCATTTTAAAGCCGAACACATTTTGTTAAGTACAATGGCTATGAGACTAGAATGATCTCATTTAAATGGGTTCTATAATGCAAGGGTTTCTCTCAAGAAAGGTATGAACTTATGCATAATGCTAAAGGTAAAGGCAATTGATGCATACATGACTAGACTCTCATCTATCCATATACACTAACAATGATCCTAAAACCCCTCTCATTTCTTTTCTTTTCAGCTCACTCACCCTCCTAGATACTACCCTTATCAACAAAGCAATTAGCTTAGCAAAATCCCAAATAAAAACATCATTTCAAACTCTTTGTCTAGTGGAAAGGCTAAAAACACATTTAGCTCTTTTCTATTCTTATTGATAGCTCTCTACTCATTTTCTTTTCTTTTCTTTTTATTTGGCACTTAGGCTCTTTTCTTTTCTTTTCTTTTTCTTTTTCTTTAAGAGCTATCTTCTGAATTAACTAGAGCTTTTCATTTTAAAAACATTGAGCCATCCACTTAAAACCTTTTTATTCACTTCAAACACCAAACTCCTTTTGAAACCGAAAACAAATAAGGAAACAAACAATCCCCAAGAACCCCAAACCTAATCCTAAGCCTAAAACTAGCTTCAAAATGCAAAGCCAGCAATCAAATGAGAGCCTAATCAGGTCGCCTAAACGTAACACGTTATGCCAAGTTCAAACCGAAAAGAGGCCTTACAATGATATCACACAAGAACATTTGGCTTGAAAGAAAGGTAAGGGTAATGGTGGGAGTTCTACTTAGGCTCACAAATGAGTGGTGAAAGGAGGAAGAGAGCCTAAATATGTATATGCTCCATGTGTTCATTTTCAAATGCATAAGTATGATAATTAAAGATCAGATTAAGGTTCTCACTTATTAGGACAAGATTCAGTTCATGAATGTTCAAGTCAAGCCACGAAAATCAAAACACATGATCCAAGTATGGTTAGAGCTTACTTTCAAAGAGTGTACAATGCATCAAAGAACTACTAACTAGGGCCTTGAAACAATTCATGAGCTTAAAACACTTTCTAAAGAAAAACTTTAACCCCTTATGTAAATGTAAACAACCTAAATGCTCAAAAATTCTAGACTCAATCCTAAAATGTTCAACAAAGTGAATGCAACTACATGAATTTTTTTAAAAAGTTTTAAAAAATTTTACCAATTTTTTTGTTCTTTTATATGCCTTAGATGCAATGAAGACTAAAAGGATGCAATGAAGACTAAAAGGATGCAAACAGAAAATAAGAAGAAAGAAAACATGTAAAATAACACACACACTCCCCCAAACTTGAATGACACCGTCTCGGTGGCAAACAAATTCAAAAGAGTTCAAAACATAAACCAAAAACAAAGAAAGCATGCGTGATATATACAAGGAATGGTTGTTGGTACCTCGGAGCTAAGAAGTGCTGGAACTTGAGGACGTTCCAGACCTCTTGCTCTTTATGGGGGTCTCGTGGGCTACTCCTTTGCCCTTATCCAAGCTGGCTTGAGAACCGAGTGGTGCGCAGGTTGAGCTGTTGCTTGCGGCTCACGGATCGCAATGCCTCCCGTGGATCTCCTTCTCTTCTCGGGCTGCTCGACCTCTTCGCTTGTAGCCTTCTTAGGTGAGCTCCCTTGAAGTGCCTTGACCTTCTTGGAAAGCTTCTTGATTACTTTGCTTTGCCATTTGTTGATTTTCCTTTGCATCTCCACAATAGAAGCAAGGAACTTCTCGGTCTTAGTCCACGGCTCAAAATCAACCTTGGTGAGAACAAAGCTCTCGGGCATCTCATCATCCCAGGCAGGAGACTCTGATCGTGGGCGAGCAGCTAGCGCTGGAGCAGCTGTTCCTCCTAGAGGCACAAAACATGCCTCTACACTCGGCAAGAACTCTACATTGCCAACTCCTTGAAGCTCTGTTTCCACCTTGTTTGGCAAGATGCACACTCGCTTCTCGTTCTCAGAATCAATGTACAGGTAGGCGTAGAAACCCTCGGCTGGTGTGCGTCCCAAGCTATACGTGTTCCTCAGGTAGATCTCATCCATGAAGGCTCTTTCCGGAACAGGAGTGAAGTCTTGAAGTGGTACGCCAGCTTGCACGAACAAGGGCGTGAGGAAGCCTCCAATAAGCGACGGGCTTGCCTTGCATCGCAAGGCATATGCCTTGTACTTCACCAAAGAGGCGGCTAAGATGCACCCATAGTTCACGTCGTCGCCGAGCTCATCCTCCATTGGCTCGTCATTCTCCTTAGGATCACACACGAGGTGCTTCACGCCTTGGAATAGGAAGCAAAGCTCAGTCTTGGTGACTGTTGGGGCCACAGACCGTCCACTGAAGGTGTTAGCAATCAGCTTGAGCGTGTACCTCAGCACCGAACTCCTCACTCTCTTGATATTCGCCGTATTCGCCTTGTAGTCATCGTTGCTGATGGGGTCCCACAGATCGTTTGCTTGAGTGAAAGATCGGAACTCAACCTTGGTGGCAGCAGCATTGAGGCCGTAGGCTTGACAAAGTTCCGGGATTGAGAGACGAAAGGCCTGACGCTTAATCTTGAAGGAGATGTGGCCTTGAGAAGGAGTGGGGATGCTCGGGTTCTCGTATGCAAACTCCAAAGTGGCTAGGAAATCGATTGTCACTTCGGGAAAGGTTAGGCAATCCATCCGTGACAAGCACCTGAGCCCTATGTTCTTGAGGAGTTGATCAAAATCTCCCAAGATCCCCATCTTAGACAGCAAACCCCTATCCGCGAACTTTGTTGGTTCGAACCGAAGCCTCTCTAGCCTCTTCTTGGCTTGCTTTTCCTCCTTAGACCATCTGACCCTCTCCTGAACCACCACTTCTTGACCTTCTCCTTCTTGTGCTGTCTCCTCTCTTGTTCTTTTTGGAGCCATGGTACCTGAAACACAATTCTCAAGCAAGAGAATGAGCAAAGGAGGCGAATATTGAGAGAAAGAGTAAGCAAGAGAGAAAAAGTTATAACTAATACCCTAGATTTTTGAGGAATTTATAAAAATTCTAACAAGATAATAGAGAAAGGAATCTAGAGATAGAATCAAATCTAGAATTTTTCCTAATATCTAGCTAGTTTTAAAAATTCGCTAAACCCCTAATATCTATTATTCAAACAATGCAAAAAAAGGAAATTTTCTAAAAGATTTAAAACAAAGACCCGGAAATACCTTTGCAAAGTTTTGAAAGAAGATGCTGTTAGCCTTTAGGAAAGAAAAATTACACTCTTTCTTTGCTTTAGAAATCTTGAAACACAAATAATGAGAGAGTGTGTGTTTGAAAATATGAAGGCCAACAAAAAATCTAAAACCGTGGGTAAGCTAGTGGTTTCTGACAAAAAGCTTGGTCAAGGCATATCTTTCATGGTCAAAGATTTCTGCCTTGACCAAGATTTGAATTTAAGAACAGGAGGGAAAGAAGAAAAGAGAGAAAAGAAATTGTTACCTCGGCACGAGATCGAGTCCATTTGGTCGATCTAGGACTCGATCTCATGCCCATAATGGCTTGGATCGAGAGGTTTGATCGATCAGGGACTCGATTCAATTTGCATCAAGTCTTAGATCGACTGTACCCTCTCGTTCCTTGAATTTTAGTCACATGCATTGGTCCTTGGATCGAGCTACATGATCGATTTGAGGGTCGATTTGGCTTAGATCGAGTGGGGGATCGAGTTGACTGATCGATTTGTCTTTGAAGGATCTTCTCGAGAGAAATTAGATCGGTTGATCCAGATTTGGACCGATCGATCCAAACTCCTAGAATTTCCCGAGACATTTTAGATCGGTCGATCTAGATTGGACCGATCGATCCGAATTCATCTAGATCGACCTTGTCTAGTCGATCTCATCTAGATCGACTGGCTCCTCTTGATTCACTAGCTCTATCTAGTAAAGATAGAGCTAAGATAAGTTGATCTAGCACTCGATCTCTAGCCTACACTTAGCCATTCTTGCCTCTTTTGGACTCCAAGATCACACCTAACAATCCCTTATCCATTCACTTACACACTTAAACATTAAAAGCATAAAACTGAAGTAGAAATAAAGCAAAAATATGTACAAGATAGACATGGGAATGCCTCCCAAGTACGCTTTCTTTAACGTCTTTAGCTAGACTTTACTTGGTTTAGGCCTGAGGGGGGGGGGGGGGGGGGGGGGGGTTCTTGGAGAAGCACGGAGGTGCTCTCCTTGCTGTAGCCATCCGCTAAGTAAGGCTTAACCCTGTGTTCGTTGACTGTGAAGGCATTGCCACTCATGCCAACCAATGTAACTGCTCTGTAGGGAAGAACCTCTTTGATCTCAAACGGTCCACACCATCTTGATTTGAGCTTGCCTGGGAACAGCTTCAACCCCGAGTTGTAGGGTAGCACCAAACTGCCTTGTGAACAAGCTTCTTGTCGTGAACAGCCTTAGTCCGCTCCTTGTAGATCTTAGCACTGTCATATGCTTTCAACCGTAGCTCATCAAGCTCATGTAGCTGAATCAAGCGCTTCTCCTGAGCTGTTTTGAAGTTGAAGTTGAGCTGCTTCACTGCCCATAGTGCCATATGCTCCGTATAGAAGAGTGAAAGGAGTAGTACGGATGGGGGTTTTGAAAGCGGTCCGGTAAGCCCACAAAGCATCGTCTAGCTTAACCGCCCAATCCTTCCGAGTAGTACCAACTGTCCTCTCGAGTATAGCCTTGATCTGCCGGTTAGAGACCTCTACTTGCCCACTATTTTGAGGATGATATGGAGTAGCTACCTTGTGCTTCACGCTATACTTCCTTAAGAGGCTTTCAAACACCTTGTTGATGAAATGGCTTCCACCGTCACTGATTACCACCTTGGGGACTCCAAACCGTGGGAATATGATGGTTTTGAAGAGCTTTATCACCACCTTAGCATCATTGGTCGGGGAAGCTATACCCTCAACCCACTTAGATACATAATCAACCGCTACTAAGATGAACTTGTTGCCGTAAGAAGATGGGAACGGTCCCATGAAATCTATCCCCCATGTGTCAAAGACATCAACTTCAAAGATAGGAGTCTGAGGCATCTCATTTCTCTTGGTGATGTTTCCTGCCCTTTGACAAGCTTCACAACTTTTGACAAACTCGTGAGCATCCTTGAAGATAGATGGCTACCAAAAACCCGCTTGTAACACCTATGTAGCAGTCTTGAAGGAAGCGAAATGACCACCATATGAAGAGCCGTGACAATGTAGGAGTATGTCTTTAGCTTCTTCCCTTGTTACACACCTCCTATACAAGCTGTCTACGCCCCTTATGTACAAGTATGGCTCGTCCCAAAAGTAATTAGAGATGTCTCTCATGAACTTCTTCTTGTGATAGTGATCAAGGTGAGTAGGCTGCTCTCCACAAGCTAAGTAGTTCACTATATCAGCATACCAAGGTAAGTCTTCTTCCTTGAAACTCAAAACTTCTTCAAACTTATCTTCAAGCTTCTCACACACCACCGTGGTGATCATCATGAGCTGCTCTTCAGGAAGTGAATCATCAAGTGGCAAAGCTTCATTGACTCTCATCCTTGAGAGGTGATCAGCAACACCATTCTCTATCCCCTTCTTGTCTTTTATCTCCATATCAAACTCTTGTAGAAGGAGAATCCACCTTAAGAGCCTCGGTTTAGTGTCTTTCTTGGAATAGATGTATCTCAAAGCTGCATGATCCGTGTAGACAACAACCTTAGAGCCTACGAGGTGTGACCTGAACTTCTCGAAAGCAAAAACAACAGCCTGCAACTCCTTCTCGGTGGTAGCATATCTGACTTGCGTGTCATCCAAGGTACGGCTGGCATAGTAGATTACATGCAACTGCTTGTCTTTCCTCTGACCAAGAACAGCTCCCACGGCATAGTCGCTCGCGTCACACATGATCTCGAACGGTAGAGTCCAGTCCGGTGCTCTTTTGGCGCGTATACAAGGGCTTCCTTGATGGTCACGAAAGCACGAAGACAATCCTCATCAAACACAAAGTCAGCTTCCTTGCATAACAACCGTGTGAGGGGCCTTGCTATCTTGGAGAAACCCTTTATGAATCTCCTGTAGAAGCCCGCGTGGCCTAAAAAACTCCTTACTCCCTTGACATTAACCGGCGGCTCAAGACTCATCATGACCTCAACCTTGGCTTTATCAACCTCTATGCCTTTCTCTGATATCTTGTGGCCAAGTACTATCACTTCCTTCACCATGAAGGGACACTTCTCCCAGTTGAGCACCAAGTTTGTCTCCTCACAACGCTTTTGTACCTTGCAAAGATTCAACAAACAAGCAGAAAAGGACGCACCATAGACCGAGAAGTCATCCATAAACACTTCTACCATCTCTTCTATAAGATCAGAGAAGATCGACATCATACACCGCTGAAACGTAGCCGGTGCGTTACACAACCCAAATGGAATCCTTCGATATGCGAAGGTGCCATAAGGACATGTAAAGGTCGTCTTCTCTTGATCGTTTGGATGGATTGGTATTTGAAAGAAACCACTATATCCATCAAGAAAGCAATAGTAAGGATGATTAGCAAGCCTCTCAAGCATTTGATCAATAAAAGGTAAAGGAAAATGATCCTTTCTAGTAGCAGAATTAAGCTTCCTATAGTCTATACACATACGGTGACCTGTTATAGTCCTAGTAGGAGTCAATTCATCTTTATCATTCTTAATGACCGTGATCCCTCCCTTCTTAGGCACCACGTGTACAGGAGAAACCCACGGGCTGTCACTTATGGGATATATCACGTCAGCCTCTAACAACTTAAGAATCTCTTTCTTAAATACCTCTTTCAAATTCGGGTTTAAACGCCTTTGATGTTCAATAGAGGAAGAGTTTTCATTATCTAAGTGAATCCGATGAGTGCAAAGCATTGGTGAAAGACCCTTGATGTCACATAGAGAGTACCAATGACCTTCCTATACTTTCTCAGCTCATTGAGGAGCGAGTGCAACTCATCATCACTTAAGTTCTCATTCACAATCACGGGGTAGGTATCATTAAGCCTTAAGAAAGCATACCTTAGCCCTTTTGGGAGCTCCTTTAGGTCCACCTTTGGGGTTAGCAGCCCGCTCCAGTCCTCCTCGTGGCTCTTGTTAACGTTCCCATCGTCAGTAGCCTCCTTAGAACCCGAGACATGACCCAAAAGACAGCTTTCTTGAACCGTTGTCCCCTTTGAGATCGAGTCCTCCAGTCGATCTTGCACTCGTTCTGGTCCGGATCGAGCAACTTCACTCGATTCTCCTACTCGATTTGATTGTGATTGAGCAGGAGATCGAGCCCCCGTCTTGTTCTCTGAACTGATCGATTGGCTTCTCTCGATCTTCTCATCGATTGTTTTACTGGATCGACTGCACTCTGGTCGATCACTTACTCGATTTGATTGGGATCGAGTAGTTGATCGAGTGTCTGAGTCGTTCTCTTCTCTGGATCGACCAGTGTCCTCGATCTTCTTGTCGATTGCCGTCCTGGATCGAGTGATCTTCTCGATTGCCTGATCGATCTCTAGGCATCCGCCTTCATCTTCTAACACAAATTTTCTAGAGTCAAGGAGATTAACGTACTCGTGAGTCCTCTGATCCAAGAAACCGAACTCTCCTCTCTCCTTAGTCAATGCCAGCTTCAAGTGATCTTCTTGTGCAAGCTCTTCTAACAATTCATCCGCCAAGGCATCCAACGTTTCGATGTAGAATGCTTGTCCTTCTATGGTCGGCTTCTTAAGGACTTCATTGATGTCAAAATCCAGCTATATGTCCTTGCCCAAATGTAGAGCTATCTTCCCATTTTTGACGTCAATGATAGCTCCGGCGGTTGTAAGGAACGGTCTTCCTAGTATAAGCGGATCTTTAGGCTCTTCATCCATCTCAAGCACAAAAAATTCAGTTGGTACATTGACATCGCTTATTCTCACTGGAAGATCTTCTAGCAAACCCACTGGAAGTCTCACGCTTCTATCTGCTAAAACAAGGGAGATCCTACACTCTTTGAACCGTGTAAAACCGAGCTTCTTTGCTATAGATTAGGCATGCGATTGATACTTGCACCCAAATCGCATAGGCAGCTCTTGAACTTCAATGGACCCAAAGCACAAGGAATGGTGAAGGATACTGGATCTCCTAGCTTCTTAGGAACAATCTCGTTGTGAATGATGGCGCTACACTCTTCACTAAGCACCTAGACTTCTTTACTCTCCTTGTTCTTCTTTGTAAGAGTGTCTTTGAAGAACTTAGCACACTTCGGCATCATAGCTAGGCAATCAACAAGAGGAAGCTTGATCTCTACATCCCTTAGATGCTTCTCAAACAAGAGTCTATGCCTCTCTATAAGGAAGAGGAAGCTTAGGCACATACGGTGGAGGTAGATAAACATCCTTCTCCTTAGTAGCTTGCTCCACTTTCTTCTATACAGCAACCTCTTTACCCTACCTTGGTCTCTCATTCCATACATTATCAAAGTTGATCTCTTCATCAGCTGAAAGCTTATCCTCCCCCTCTTGAACCACAATTTCCTCATTAGTCTTAGAAGCAACTCGCGGTGGAAGTTCTTTGCCACTCCTTAGTGTAATGGCATTGGCGTATTCCTTGGGATTCTGCTCACACTTGCCCGGTACGCTGCTTTGACCGCTTGTAGTAGCTTTTTCCTTCTCTAACTGCTTGATCTTGTTGTTCAGGTTTGTAATCTGAGTTGAGACGTCAGTGAGAGAGGAGTCAAGGCGGTTGTTCATCTCGGAAAACTTCGATTAGTGGAAGCTTGACTTTGAAGCAACTGCTGGAACATAGCTTGAACCGGATCTTGTTGTTGCGGTTGCATTTGTTGTTGTTGAGGAACAAAGCCGGGAGGATTCATAGGAGAGTAATATTTGTTGCCTTGCTGCTGCTGCTGACCTTGGAAGTTCCCTTGCCTCTGGCCTTGAAAGCCACCATTAGGTTGAAAACCCTCGTTATATGGAACAAATGGCTTTGCTTGCTGACGAGGGTACACCTGATCCATAGGGTTCTCCACGTTTGTGCTTCTGTAAGACAAATTGTTGTTGCCTTGGTAGTCTTGAGAGTAGCCTTGTGGCTTGTTGTAGTTCTGACCAGCAACCCAATTAGCTTCTTCTTCTTGGCATTGCTCTAGCTCATTCAAGACATCCGCAGCTTCTCCGAAAAAATGTACATGATTTTGGTTTGCAAGCATTAGCTTATCTATCTTCTCATGGAGAGACTTCATTTCTTTCTTGTTAGCTTCAAGATCAGCTCCTCTTGGAGCACGGTCGTAATCCTCTGAATAGTTCCCATCACTCAATGTCAGGTTCTCAATGAGCTTCGTATCTTCTTCTACTTCTTGGCCAAGGAAGTTTCCTTTGCTTGCCGTGTCAAGTAGTAATCTGATCTTTGGAAGAGCTCTGCGGTATATGGTACTCAAGAGGGTTTCTTCACTGAAGCCATGGTGAGGATAAGCTATAGTATAATCCTTGAAACGCTCCATAGCCTCATTGAATGATTCATTCTGTCTTTGAGTGAAGCCACTGATCTCACTTCTCAACCTTGCTGTCCGAGAGCTTGAGAAAAACTTTGAGAGGAAAGCTTTCTTACAGTCAGCCCAAGAAGTGATAGTGCCTTGGGGAAGAGTCTTTTCCCAATGTCGCGCTTTGTCACCGAGGGAAAAGGGAAACAAACGCAGCTTGAAGCTGTCCTCCGAGATGCCATTTATCTTAAGCATTCCACAAAGCTGCTCAAAGTTTTCTAGATGCGCCAATGGGTCCTCCAAAGCTAACCCATGAAACTTGTTATTTTGCACCATTTGAACAAACCCTGGCTTGATTTCGAAGTTATTGTTTTGGACCGGTGGAGGAGTGATCCCAAAACAATTATGGTGCGTATTAGGAGCATCTCCAGCACCAATGATCCGTGGGGGTCTAGCCGCGTGGATGGGGTTTCCATTGCCCCTTCCTACATCACCGTGAGCTGGTGGAGGTCCTTCAGGATGTTCTTGCTCAGCCATTGTTGCAAAGTCTACTGAACCGGCTTGAACAATCTACTCAAAAGCTCTAGCTTGCTCTCTTGCTCTTCTTGTTCTTGAGTGGCCAAGTTGATGAATATTGTCTAGGGGTGTAAGTAAGTTATTGTCACCCCTAGAACGCAAATTCATGTACCTGAAATACACAAGTTTGAAGGCAGAGAGATTAGTAACCAAACTTAAAGTAAAGGCTTAGTCTTTACTAAACCCTAAATCTTAATGCTTCCTAGCAACCTAAGATGGCAACGGCGCCATTTGATAACAGGTTTCTTACTAAGCAATGCTAGCAGGAGAGGTTATCAAAACTCAAATGCAATGCTGAGATGTAGTATAGCATGCAAGTGAGGTATCAATCCACACCTAGGAGCAGGAAGTACACTAAGAATGCAAGGGAATGAGCAAATCTAAGCAGAATAGTAAAATGATTGGTAAATTCTAGGAAAACTAAATGCAACAATCTAATGCAATGCAAAACAATTTTAAAATCCCTGGAAGAGGGTTAACTACTACTAGGAACAAGCAAAATATAAAAAATGCCAAGCTACTAAAAACTAAAAATCGACCAGTGAATCGACCACATGATCGAGCACTAGATCGAGCAGAATAGATCGATCTAACAAACAACTTCAAGCAAATGACTTCTAACGAACAGGATGCAAACTAAATAACAAGCAAATGATTAACAGAAGTTTAAAACACTAAAAAGAAGGGTCCAGGGTCAAGTGTCATATTCAAGGGTATCAAAGGTTTAAGCTTTGGTTTGAAAACATTTAGATCTACTCACTTTATGAGGTTCTCTAGGCCTTGAAAACAAAACAAGAACCATCCATGGCGTGTGGTATGGTTCACTTCCTCAATCTCTTCTCCAAACCCATGGCGTTTGGTGGAAAAGGAGATCAAAGAGCAAGAAACACAGATTTCAAATATTTACCTAAATAATCCCCTAAACAACCATGGCATGTGGGAAAGGAAGGATTAGCCTCTAGGATCTGGTTTTCCAGGACATCTGAATCCTGTCAAGGTAAGATAGCCTTTTGATCATAGAGACCTTTTCCAAGGCTCTCTAGGCTTTAAGAACCCTAGATCCTAGAAGAGAAGGTATGAAGAACAAAGAAAACACAAAGCTTTAAACCCTTTCAACCCCTTTGAATCACCTTAACCCCAAAACCCGAAACGACTACTCACTACACATGTTTAAGATCAAAACAAAAGCAATAAACAGAAAGCTAAGCATGATTAACGATGCAATTAAAGAAAACTTGCTTAATAATATGAGATTCAAGGTTCAAAAACTGAAAAAGCTCCCAGTATTCAACAATGGCGAATCACCTAACTTAGAGAGAAAAACAGAAAACACAGAATGAAGATTGTGAAAGCGAATGGCTGCTTTTGCCAAAAATGGCTAAACCGTTAGCTGGTCCCCCCTTCGCTAGCTGCCAAAACCATGCTGGACGGATAAGGTTTGTCTGGGATCGGGCTGGAAGCTCGATCTGGCTCTCGATCTTTGTCTTGGATCGGATGGCTTTGGTCGATCTCTGAGTTGATCTTGTGCTGATCGGGTTGGAAGCTCGATCTGGTTCTCGATCTGCATGGTGTCATTTATGTCCGTACTCCAGATCGATCTCCTCTCTCGATCTTGATCACGATCCTTCCTCTTGAATCGACTTGGTGCACTCGATCTTCTGGTCGATCTCATCTAGATTGACCTGCCTTGCTCGATCCGCTACTCCATCTTGGGTCCTTAGCTGAATGGTTGAGTTCTCCAAGCGTCCATAAGCTTCCTCACGAGCCTTAGCACGTCCGCGAATCCTCCAAAGCTCCAAAGTGTCCAAAAACAACCTGAATATGATGCATAATGCAAGAAACATGCGAATGCTAATGCAAAAGTGCTTTAGGACCTAAAATGGTGCAAACTAGCCTAATATGCAAGGTGAATACATGAGAAACTATCCTAGATGCATGCGAAATATACAAATATATAGTAATATCACCTTGTAAGAGGACGTGCTATCTTGGAGAAATCTTTGATAAACCTCATGTAGAAGCCAGCGTGCCCCAAGAAGCTCATAATCCCTTTCATATTAACCGGAGGCTCTAGACTCATCATGACCTCTATCTTGGCCTTGTCAACCTCAATCCCATGCTCAGAAATCTTGTGCCCAAGCACAATGCCTTCTCTCACCATAAAGTAACACTTTTCCCAATTCAGCACCAAGTTTGTCTCCTCACATCTCTTGAGAACCCTGCAAAGATTTGACAAACAACCACCAAACGCAGCACCATACACAGAAAAATCATCCATGAAAACTTCCACCATTTCCTCTATGAGGTCAGAGAAAATAAACATCATGCACCTTAGAGAGGTTGTTGGTGCATTACATAACCCAAATGGCATCATTCGATATGCAAAGGTACCATAAGGGCATGTGAATGTTGTTTTTTCTTGGTCATTAGGGTGAATGGGAATTTGAAAGAAACCACTACAGCCATCTAGAAAACAGTAATATGGGTGATTGGCTAATCTCTCTAGCATTTGATCAATGAAGGCAAGAGGGAAATGATCTTTTCTAGTGGCTGAGTTAAGTTTCCTATAATCAATACACATTCTAAGTCCAGTTATTGTTCTTGTAGGAATTAACTCATCTTTTTCATTTTTTTATAACCGTGATACCCCCTTTCTTTGGCACCACATGGACCGGAGAGACCCACGTGCTGTCATTGATAGGGTATATCACGTCAGCTTCTAAGAGTTTTAAGATTTCTTTCTTGACTACCTCTTTCAAGTTCGGCTTCAAACGTCTTTGATGTTCTATGGAAGATGTGTTTTCATTATCTAAGTGAATCCTATGAGTACAAAGAATTGGTGAAAGGCCCTTGATGTCACTGAGAGAGTACCCAATGGCCCTCCTATACTTCCTCAGCTCCTTAAGGAGTGAGTTTAACTCATCATCACTTAGATTTTCATTCACAATGACCGGATAAGTATCATTTGGTCCTAAGAAAGCGTACATTATCCCATCTTGAAGCTGCTTTAGGTCCACCTTTGGGGCTAGCAGCTCACTCCAGTCCTCCTCTTGGCTCGTGTTGAGGTTGCTGTCCTCATTCGCCCCTTTTGAACCCGAGTCATGAGCTTTTAAGCTGCCATCTTGAACCGTTCCTACCGCAAAGATCGAGTCAGTCAGTCGATCGCTTCCTCGTTCTAGGCTGGACCGAGTGCACTCCCTCGATTCACTTGCTCGATTGGATATGGATCGATCAGGAGATCGATTCACCAAACAGATCGAGTTGTCTCTATCGATCGTCTCATCGATCGCTTTCCTGGTTCGAGTAATTTGGTCGATCTCTAGGTTCTGGCCTTCATCTTCTTTCACAACCTTGCGAGAATCAAGGATGTGTACATACTCCTGGGTTTGTTCACTCAAGAAACCATACACTCCACACTCCTTTGTCAAAGCCAGCTGGAGATGATCCTCTTGCGCCAATTCCTCAAGCAACTCATCAGCCAATTCATCCAAAGTTTCAATGTAGAATGCTTGTCCAGCAATCGTTGGCTTCTTCAAAACTTCATTGATGTCAAAGTTCAACTTGATGTCTTTACCCAAGTGAAGAGAAATCTTGCCATTCTTCACGTCTATGATGGCTCCAACAGTTACTAGAAAGGGTCTACCAAGGATTAGAGGGTCTCTTGGTTCCTCATCCATTTCTAGCACTACAAAATCCGTTGGCACGTTCACATTGCTGATCCTCATGGGTAAGTCTTCAAGCATGCCTACAGGGAGCCTTATACTTCGATCAGCCAGAATGAGTGAGATTCTACACTCCTTAAACTTGGTAAAGCCTAGCTTTCGGCAATGGAGTGAGGAATAAGGTTTATGCTTGCTCCTATATCACATAAGCAACTCTCAAACTTCAAAGGGCCTAGTGCACAAGGGATAGTGAATGACCCCGGATCTCCAAGCTTCTTTGGCGCTATCTCCTTGTGGATGATCGCACTGCATTCTTGACTCAACACCAAGACCTCTTCACTCTCTTTGTCCCTCTTAGCAAGAGTATCCTTCAAAAACTTGGCATATTTTGTCATCATAGCTAAGCAATCAACCAACGGCAGTTTGATCTCAACGTTCCTCAAGTGTTTCTCAAACAAGGCTTTATGCTTCTCAATCAACTGCTTCTTGAAACGTCCAGGGAAGGGGAGCTTTGGTTTGTAAGGTGGAGGCACGAAAGCTTCTTTCTCTTTGCTAACTTCCTCCCTTTTTTTCTCCAAAACCGCTTCCTTGCCTTACTTTGGCCTTGCAATGTAGACATTGTCAAACGTGATCTCTTGATCATTTGAGAGATTACTTCCCCCCCCCTCCCCTCTCTTGAATCACAATGTCCTCATTTTCTTCAGGTAAAGACCGTGGTGGTAGCTCTTTCCCACTCCTCAAAGTGATTGCGTTTGCATACTCCTTAGGGTTTGTCTCACACTTCCCAGGTCAGCTACCTTGACCGCTTGAACTTGCCTTTCCTTTTTGGCTAACTGGCGAATATTATTGTTCAATTTGGTGATTTGTATAGATACCTCAGTGAGAGAAGAGTCTAGCCTATTGTTCATATCAACAAACTTCTGATTTGTAGTTGCTTGTCCTTGAAGTAACTGCTGGAACATAGCTTGTACCGGATCTTAAGGTGGGGGTTGAACTTGTTGCTGCTGAGGCACGAAACCAGGAAGGTAGCTCTAGTTCACTTGCTTTTGCTGGCCTTGGAAGTTTCCTTGTCTTTGCCCTTGGTACCCACTGTTTTGTGTAAACCCTCCTTTAATGTAAGGAACAAAAGGTTTTCCTTGTTGTGGAGGGTACACTTGATCTTTAGGGTTTTCCGCATTGGTACTTCGATAAGATAGGTTGTTGTTGCCTTGATACCTTTGAACATAGCCCTGTTGCTTAGTATAGTCCTGGCCTCCAACCCAATTCGCTTCCTCTTGGCTCTGCTCCAGCTTATCTAGAACATCCGCAGCCTCTCCCACAAAGTGTACATGCTTCTGATTTGCAAGTACCAACTTGTCAATCTTTTCATGAAGTGATTTCAGCTCCTTCTTGTTTGCCTCAAGGTCAGACCCTCTTGGTGCTCTATCATTGTCTTCACTGTAGTTGCCATCACTCAAAGCTAGGTTCTCAATAAGCTCCATTCCCTCTTCTACATTTTGGCCAAGAAAGTTCCCTTTACTCGCCGTGTCTTGGAGCATTCGAATCTTGGGAAGAGCTCCTCTATAGATGGTGCTCAAGAGTGTCTCCTCAGTGAAACCATGATGAGTACATGGAATGGTGTAGACCTTGAACCGCTCCAATTCTCCACTAAAGGTCTCATTCCGCCTTTGTGTAAAATCGCTAATCTCACTCCTTAGCCGAGCTGTTCTTGTACTTGAAAGAAATTAGACAGAAATGCCTTCTTGCAATCAGCCCATGAGGTTATAGTCCCCTGAGGTAAGGTCTTCTCCCAATGCCTTGCTTTATCCCCAAGTGAAAAAGGGAAAAGCCTAAGCTTGAAACTGTCCTCCGAGATCCCATTGATCTTGATCATACCACACACTTGCTCAAAGTTATCTAAATGTTCCAAAGGATCCTCCATAGCAAGGCCATGGAACTTGTTGTTATGGACCATTGAGACAAAGCCTGGCTTGATCTCGGTTGATGAAAGATACTTGGAATGCAAGAACTTTGTAAATCTAAGTGAAATCGGGTAATTTGAGGAGGAAAATTTGTAAAAACTAAATGCAGCTACTAAATGACCACGAAAACTATTTTAAAATCCCTACTGATGGGTTAAAGAACTACTAGATAACTTCTAAGAATTTAAAATGCAAAACTACTAGTTTTTAAAATTCGAAAACTAAAAGCAGACACAAAAGAAAAGTTCTAACAACCTAGGAAATGATTTTTAAGAAACTAAGACAAAAGATGCAAACTTTAAAAGTAGGAAATGATGACTTTGAGTTTTTAAATGTTAAAATCAGATTTAAGGTTGAGGGTCATGCGTAAGAAGGTTCAAGATTCAAGCTTTGGGTTTGAAAACATAGATCTACACATTTTAGTGCTATCTCTAAGTCTTGAGAAGCTAAACTAGATTTATCCATGGTGTGTGGTATAAATCCTTTCCTCAACCTTTCCTCCTAACCCATGGTGTGTGGTGGAAAGAAAGGTTGAAGAACATGAAGCATAAATCTCAAATAATGGCCTAACTAGCTCCATAAGCATCCATGGCGTTTGGAAAAGGATGAGCTAGTCTCTTAGATTTGGTTTTAAGGGATCTCCTGAATCCTGCTAAGGTAAGGAAATCCCTGAGATCTAAGAGATCTTTCTCAAGAGTCTCTAGGCATTAAAACCCCCAAATCCAAGAAGATAATAAGTTAAGAGCAAGAAAAAGACCAAAGCTTAAACCCTTAAACCCCTTAATCGCCCCAACCTTAAACCTTTGGAAAACTACTCACTACACATGATTGAAACAACAGAAAATACGAAGAAAGAAAAGATAAACATGATTAAACTACCAAGCAAGAGAAATTAAAGGAAATACTTACGTTCTAACGTTCGATCACCTTGGTCGATCTTGATCTCGATCCTCTTCCTTGAAACGACCCGAGTCACTCGATCTTCTGGTCGATCTCGTCTAGATCGACCTTCCTAGCTTGATCATCGCCTCGATCCCTGTTCCTTCGATGCATGGCTGAGTTCCTCCAAGTATCCATAAGCTCCCTTTCGATCCTTAGCATGTCCACACACCCTCCGTAGCTCCAGTGTGTCCAAACCAACCTGAATATGATGCAAGAATGCAAGAATATGCAAAGTGTTAATGCAAAGTGATCTAGGACCTAAAATGAGATAAATGGTGTAAACTTGCCTATTATGACAGATGTATGCATGAAAACTACTTTAAATGCATGCTAAATATGCGAAATATATGAGTATATCACCTATTGTTTGCAATATTGCCCCAGTCGTGTTTAGAGTTGAATTTAGGTTTTCTAAGCCACTGTTAGGCCATTATCTTGTTTTCATTGAGACCTGAGAGAGATTTAATTGAGAGCTTTTGGGGAGACAAATCCGTACTTTGTAGAGAACAATTTCGAACCCCCTTCATCCTTTACTCTATTTCTTAATGCAATATTATACAGTCATGTTTTGTGTTTCACTTGCTATGTCTGAGTAATATGCTAGTTGGGTTTTGGGTTATTCAAATGTTGATAATGAATTGTTAGAACTGCAAAACTGGAAGGATAAATCATTTGTTTCTTCATATAGATTGCTTTAATACTGATTTTAAGATTGATCACCTAGAAATCAGATCTTAGGTTGTTTAATAGATGTGGAAACATTGTTAATCACCAGAACTATCTTAGATGAGCAAAATAACTGATTGCAAAGGAATTTGGTTTAGTGATTTTGTTAACATATCGAACCGGAACTATAATGCTTGCTTAGGTTGTTAGAACTTGCAAAGGAATTTGGAATTCTAGAACCTGATCATAGTTAATCTCTGCGATGGAAGTCGATTGGTTTTACATCCGTGTTTTCGAGTTCTAGAGCGGTTTTAATAAATAATCCTTTGAGTCTGCAGTCTGGGATTTATGTCAACCTGCGAATTTCCCATTGCCTAGCGCCTTGTCTCAATTGATTTTAAGAACTCATAATCCGCTCATGATCTCGTTACTTTCAATTGCTATTTAGTTTTATTTTTTATTGACTGCTTAACTTCATTTGAATCTAAACTCTGTTGAGTGATAGTCTTAAGTCCTTGTGGATTCGATCCCTAAGTACTACAATGATCTCTTAATTTGAGAGAGTAGCTCTAAGGGTTAATATGAGCATATCAAATTTTGGCGCCGTTGTCGGGGACTTAGATATTACTTTCAGATCTTTAGTTTTAGAATTTTGACTAAGCTTTTATTTTCTGTTTACTAACTTTCGTTACTTCTCTGCTGTCTGTTTCATGTGCATGCATAATCGCAGTACCAGGAGCAACAAAGACAAAGAACTTGTGACTTTAGGCATCGACGAACTCACCAAGCTATAGAGAACCATCAGAAAAGCAAAAAAGCAGACTAAGTTGGTTGGACCACTTGTTTTGAGGACAGATGCTGAGGGTCATTTAGTTGATAGAGAAGAGAACAGAAGAAATGAGGACGGGCACAGAATGTGCAACAACAAGCTGCTGGAAATGCTGCTGGGCGTTTTCCACAGAGAGCCCTGGGAGATTACAACAGGCCTGATGAGTTCTATGCAAATAGAGCTGCAATATGCCCCCTTGCCTTTCAGAGGAACGACTTTGAGCTGAAACCCACCTACTACCAGCTTGTGGGTCAGCATCCTTTCAATGGGCTTCCACATGAGCACCCTAAGGACCATATAGAGAGGTTTGAGGACCTGGCTACAAGTGTTAAAGCCAATGGAGTCAGCAATGATTTCCTATTTTGCAAGCTTTTCCCTCACTCTTTGGGAGGAGATGCAGCACATTGGTTGAAACAACTGGAACCTGGCTCTTTTACTACATGGGAAGACACCAAATCTGCTTTTCTCAACAACTTTTATGATGATGCAAGGTCAGAGGAGTTGAGGACGAAAATTGCAACATTCTCCCAAGGTCCTACTGAAGCTTTTAAGGCAGCATGGGTGAGGTTCAAGCTGTATCAAAGAGACTGTCCACATCATGGTTTCAATGAAGTACAACTGTTGGGTATTTTATTTAGAGGTGTTGATTGGAAGTACCAAATGGATTTGGATGCAGCAAGCAATGGGAACTTCAAAACTAGAGTCCCAGCTGAGGCCATCACACTGATAGAGAACCTGGCTTCCAGAAACAGCACAAAGAATGCTGATTTTGAGAGACAGAAAAACGCTGGAAATGCAGGGAGCAATCAGTTTGCTGCTAAGATGAAGGCTAAGCTGGATTCTGTTCATACCCTTTGGTGGGTAAGAAGTCTGTTCAGTTTGCTGCAGAGGTTGAGACATTTGAGCCAGATGAGGAGTTCGAAGAAGAAGATGTTAACTACATCAATGAAGCTCGTTTTCAGGTTCAAAGGTACAACAATCAGCAAGGAAACAAAAGATTCAATGGGAGCATGCAGAGGAGCAACTTCACAGGAAACCAGAGTTCTTCTGGTTACACTCCCAAACCTCAGTTTCAGAAGACTGAATACCAAAAGTCTTACCAGAACAACAACTTCAGCATGAACTATGGCTCCTCATCTTATCAGCCTACACCATCACCATCAACTTCAATTAAGATGGAATCCATGCTTGAGCAGTTGCTAGAAGGTCAGCAGAAGATCACAGTTGACTTCAATGGTAAGATTGACGCCCTCTATCAGGATCTAAATGGGATAATCAAAGCTCTGAACACTCATGTCAAGACTTTAGATACTCAAGTGGCTCAAACTGCTGGAGCTATGAAAAGGCAAGATGGATTTCTCCCAAGAAGAACATATACCAACCCAAGGCACTCTGTCAATGCCATCACGCTGAGGAGTGGAAAGAATCTGCAACCAGTGCAGAAAAAGGGCCTGAGTACAGAGGATTTCGAGCAACTGCAGGAATTTGAAGAAGAGGATTTCGCCAGTTTTGAAGGGTGTCGATCGACACCCACCCCTCGATGTCGATCGACACCCGAAGAATTTCACGGTTCTTCGACTCGAGGCAAAGAGATATCGAGCGAGGTCGACAAGCAACTCGATGGACACTCGACACCACCTGTAGAAGTTAGTGTCGATCGACACCCACCCCTGGTGTCGATTGACACCGACCACAGAAGAAAGCTGCGATTTTTCAGACTCCAGAAAGTGCAGAAGAAAGGGTCTACAAGCCAAAGGTACCTTATCCAAGGAACCAGAGGAAGACTAAACAAGAGCTGGAGGATGCTAGGATCAAAGCTATCATGGATAAGCTTGAGGTGGAGATTCCTTTGATAGATGCTATAAGGACTACTCCTGTGATCAAGAGATATGTGAAAAGAATGATGACCAAGAATACGGGGCTTGAGCAAGGGACAATGCTGATTTCAGAGCAGGTGAGTGCAGTGATACAGAACAAGATACCAGAGAAGCTGACAGACCTGGGAGCTTTGTTCTAGACTACACAATCTTTTCTGAAAGGTTTGAGAGGTCATTATGTGATTTGGGGTCAAGTGTTAACCTGATGCCACATTCAGTTGCTGTTAGCTTGGGCATGACTGATATCCAGCCAACCATAATATCTCTTATCATAGCAGATTGGTATGTGAGGATTCCTGAAGGCATTTTAGAGGATGTACCAGTTAAGGTGGGAGATTGTGTGATTCCCACAGACTTTGTGTTTCTAGCTTATGGGGAAGAACCAAAAGACCCCTTAATTTTGGGAAGGCCATTTCTAGCTACTGCAGGCGCCATCATAGATGTCAGGAAAGGGAGCATTGCTCTGAATGTGGGCGATTTGGTGGTGAACTTTGACATGGACAAATTGATAAAGAGGCCAACAATAGAGTTGTCACACATTCTATATAGACTCCCTCACCAGTCTTGCAGAAGAGGTCTTTTAAGAGATGCATCCCACAGACCGACATTGACAGTTTCTGCAGAAGCAACAGAGCACCTAGACAACATTTCTGCTGGGTATGTCAGAATGTTCGATGCAAGTGAGCAAGTCATGCAGCTAGTGGCACAACAAGAGCTGGTTGGAACCTCTGTAAAGGCTGCAAAACTGGGCGATTGGAGTGAAAAAAAAGCTCCTAAAATCGAACTCAAACAGCTCCCTGCAGGTCTAAGGTATGCTTTTCTGGGACCTAACTCTACATATCCTGTTATAGTTAGTGCTACCTTAAACAATGCAGAGCTCACTTTACTGCTAAGCAAGCTGCGCACTTTTTGCAAGACTCTTGGCTATTCTCTTGATGACATTTCAAGTATCTCTCCAGAGTTGTGCATGCACAGGATACACCTTGAGGATGAGTCAAAGTCATCAATTGAGAACCAGGGGAGGATGAATCCGAACTTGCAAGATGTGGTTAAGAAGGAAATCATGAAGCTTCTAGCTGCTGGGATCATCTATCCCATCTCAGACAGCACTTGGGTCAGTCCAGTACATGTGGTTTCAAAGAAAGGAGGAGTCACAGTGGTGAAAAATGAGAAGAATGAGCTGATTCCTACAAGGACCATCACTGGACACAGAATGTGCATAGACTACAGGAAGCTCAACGCTGCAACAAGGAAGGACCACTTCCCATTGCCATTCATTGATCAGATGCTGGAAAGATTGGCAAATCACTCCTACTACTGCTTCATGGATGGCTACTCTGGCTTCTTTCAGATCCCCATTCACCCAGATGACCAGGAGAAGACCACATTTACTTGTCCTTATGGCACCTTTGCATAACGCAGAATGCCATTTGGACTTTGTAATGCTCCTGCGACATTCCAGAGGTGCATGCTGTCCATCTTCACTGATATGATTGAGAAGTATATGAAGGTCTTCATAGATGATTTCTCAGTATATGGATCCTCCTTCAAAGACTGCCTTGACAACCTCTGTCAAGTGCTTGCAAGATGTGAAGAGAAGCACCTAGTTCTGAACTGGGAGAAATGCCACATTATGGTCAGAGATGGGATTGTACTTGGGCATCGAGTTTCTGGAGAAGGCATTGAGGTGGACAAAGCCAAAATCGAAGTGATGACAAGTCTGCAGCCACCAGATTGTGTGAAGTTAGTGAGGAGCTTTCTGGGACATGCTGGATTTTATAGAAGATTCATTAAGGACTTCAGCAAGATTGCAAAACATATACTTCATTGAAGCAATACTGCAGGCACCAGATGCTGAAGAACTGCAACTTTTTCGGGCTACAGAGGCGGTGTCGATCGACACCAGTCTCGAAGCGGAGCAATATCGGGCAGGATCGACAGCAAGCCCATCACCAAGTCGACACAGACTTGGTATCGATCGCAAACTACCACTGGTGTCGATCGACACCAGTTGCGGACTGCTATTCTTCTTCAACAGATCATGCGTGATGTTATCTCTCAACCTATCTGCGCGATTGCAACTTCTTCTAGGCCTTGGTATGCTGATATTGCTAACTACCTAGCTGCAGACGAGGTCTCTGACACACTCAAAGGGTATGAGAAGAAGAAATTTATGAGGGACCTTAGGAGATATTACTGGGATGCACCTTACTTATATAAGCATTGTTCAGATGGAATTTACAGAAGATGTCTTGCAGAAGCTGAAGTTCAGAATCTGCTGTTCCACAGTCATGGCTCTGAGTATGCAGGACATTTTGCTACTTTCAGGACTATCTCCAAGGTTCTACAAGCAGGTTTCTGGTGGCCTACAATGTTCATAGATGCTCAGACGTTCATATCTCAATGTGATGTCTGCCAAAGGAGAAGGAAGATAAATAAGAGACATGAGATGCCACAAAACTTCATACTTGAGGTTGAAGTTTTTGACTGCTGGGGCATCGATTTCATAGGACCTTTTCCTTCATCTTATGGGAACAAATACATCCTGGTTGCAGTGGATTATGTCTCCAAGTGGGTGGAAGCATTGCCAGTCCACTCAATAACTCTACAATGGTTCTGAAGCTGTTCAGGACGATCAATTTTTCCCAGATTTGGAGTACCACGGATTGTGATCAGTGATGGTGGAAAGTACTTTATTAATAGTGTTTGAGAAGCTGCTGCAGAAATATGGAGTTCATCACAAGGTTGCTACACCTTACCACCCTCAGACAAGTGGTCAGGTTGAAGTTTCCAACAAGCAGATCAAAGAAATCCTGGAGAAGACAGTTGGAAAGACAAGAAAGGATTGGTCAGCCAAGTTGGATGATGCACTTTGGGCCTACAGGACAGCATTCAAGACAACACTTGGCGCCACCCGATTCCATTTGCTTTATGGGAAAGCATGTCACCTTCTAGTGGAGCTTGAACACAAGGTAAACTGGGCTATCAAGAAGATGAATTTTGACTAGAAATCTGCAGCAGAGAGGCGCCGGATGCAGCTCAATGAGCTGGATGAGATAAGACATCATGCCTATGAGAACTCCAAACTGTACAAGGAGAGGACTAAGGCCTACCGTGACAAGAGGATCCTTGCCAGACACTTTGAACCAAGTGACCAGGTACTTTTGTATAACTCACGTTTACAATTATTTCCTGGAAAATTGCGTTCTCGTTGGTCAGTTCCTTTCACCATCAAGGAAGTCAGACCATATGGTGCAATTGTTCTATCAACTCCAGAATGCAGGGAGTTTGTTGTCAATGGGCAAAGGGTGAAGCATTACTGGGCGAAAGCCGAGATTCCCAAAGGACAGATTGTGCCTTTGGCAGATGCACCCACATCGTGATCCTAAGGACAATCAAGCTAATGATGTTAAACGAGCGCTTAGTGGGAGACAATCCACTGGTAAGTGTACATACTTAATTTTCTTTTTAACTTTTGCTAACTAATTTTCGTGTTTACTCCAATAATAATAATAAAAAAAGGAAAAAAAAACCGTGGCGAGTCAATATCGACCACGGTCGACACCGTGGTCAACACTGACCAGTGTCGATCGACACCATCATTAATCAGGTAAAATTTCTTTAAATCCCGAAACTTTATCTTCTTCATCAGTTTCTCGTAAACCCGAAAACCATCAAAATTTTCAGTAAATCGCAACTTCCTTGTTTCTTGACGGATTTGAGTGATTCAAAAGCCTAACTTGGGCGAAATTTTGTGCTCTTTCTGAATATCCAACTCATTCATCCGATCTGTAAGGTATGACCCTCGAAATTTCAATTTTTTAGTTCGACCCCAAGGTTTGAAAATTTCGATTTGCCCTGTTTTTGCTTGATTTATGACTTGAATCATGTTTCTCTAGGTTGTTTAGGAGGAATCCGACCTTGCCCCTTAGTAATTACACCTTGTTTTGCAAAATTTTGAATATTTTGGATTGATGATTTATTTTACAAAAATAGGTTCAAATTTGCGGATTTAGACTGAAATTGTTTGTGATTAGGGGTCACTAAGTTGCTGGTTAGGTTTGACGCTGATGATATAGACCAGAATTTGAATTTTCAGATTTTTTGATTTTTGGCCTCCACGGAACAACAAGAGATCGCGCACTGAGACTCGTGAATCCTCAAATCCCGCATCAGCTATCCACTCTCTTCCACCATGGCCTCAGAGAGAAGGGTTAAGAATCCCGATGGAGAGAGTTTGGGAGGATACACCAGCAAAGGAGGTGGCTAAACACTACTGCGTTTTCAGGAACATCAGTGAGCAATGGGACGACTACGACACACTGTTCTACAATGCCTGGATCAAGATGGACATCGCGCCTACACGATTAACGGATGCTGACACACTTCACCGCCTCGGGCTCAAGGAGGAGGCACTGCGAGTGCTGCAGAAGATTGGCTTGGGCACCATTGCGACCAAGCAGTACGACCTGTACCCGGATCTAGTGCACCAGTTCATTGCCACAGTCAGGGTGTATTACACCAATGAGATCATCACGAGGGCAGATGAGGGCACTCTCACATTAATCATCCGAGGCATCAGGCACATGATCATCTTCAACGCGCTCTGTGTCATCTACAGGTTCGATTCGATGCGCACTAGCGTCTCTCTTCCGACGCAATTTCCTGATCTGCAGAGTTTCTGGTCCCACTTCGGGAATGGGATGTATGACTCTACGAGGTCCACTCAAACAGATGTGCGTCATCCTTTTCTGCGCATCCTTGTCCGCCTCTTCTCCACTACACTTCTGTGTAAGTCTGAACCCGAGAAGATGCGAGTTTCTGAGCTGACTCTCCTCTACTATGGCATTGAGGATGTACTTACAAAGGAGTATGCAGTTGACAGTGTTATCAACATGGCTGCCATTTTTGCTCATCACTTGGCTTCGCTGAAGACCAAGCCAATCTCTGAAGCCAGCGGCAGGCCCGAGAGTATCGGTAGTCTTCTCACTCCCATTTTCCGCTACTGCAGTATCGATAATTCTACCTGCAGAGTTGTGACTGAACGCCACCTTCTAGACATGGACTACTTGAGGAGGACTCATTGGATCAAGGGAGATGAGATGCTATGGAGTTTTGTCAGCCAAACTGGTGAGCAATGCCTGATTCCGCTACAACAGCCTGATATCACTACACTTCAGTCAGACCTCCTCGGCTTTCAGCCCGATGCCACTTTGCTACGATCCGCGCCAGCTACTAGGCGCAGAGGAGGATCTTCACGAGCTGCTGCTTCTGCTGCTGAGGATGCACCTATTGAGGACCTTGCTGGAGGTCCATCTCGTCGATCGAGAGCATCCCGAGCTACTGCATTACCTGAGCCGATTGGACGTCACTTGCTCCCTGACATTCCCGACATTCCGATGGAGCAGTACGCCTTTCAGCGATTCATGGTCCAGAGTGTTCAGGCACTCTGGAACGCCATCTCGGTGCTGTCGAACTGTGGCTGCGTTTGACCTTCTACACCTCCTCGCGATGAGGATGAGGACTAGTTCCTCTATCTATCATGGTTACCTTTTCTTTTCCTTTGTTCTTTTTCATTTGCTTTGAGTCAGTTCTTATGTCTTTGTTTTGAGTCAGTTTGTCAGCTTTGATTATGTTTTGAAACTTGTTTGAACTTATGAGATTATGGATTATATTGTTGATTTTAATTGTTTTCTTGAGTGTTCCTAACAGTCTTGACTTGAGAGAACTTCAGCTAACAATCAAACTTGCCACAATTACACATGTTTGGATCATCCCATTCTGTTTTCGGACAGGGTGTCGATCGACACCAACTATGTGGTGTCGATCGACACCACGTGCAGACACAAGTACCACTTTCTCATTCATGTACAAACCGTTTCATTGCTAATCTTTACCAACTACATGCTTAATAACACTGGGGACAATGTTGTTTAAGTCTGAGGGAGGTCGTTGCTGACATTGTGTACATTGTTTTTGATTTTTAGAGTCTCAGAGTTGAGTCAAAAAATTTGGAAAATTTGTTGTTAGCTCCACCTTAATGAACTTAAAACTTCTTGTCTTGGTTCTTGATTCGCACTAATCTTGATTCTTTCTTTCAACACTGACAAGTATGTTTAGATGCAGTCTCTCTTTGATCTTCCCTGATATAGCTTTAAAAGTTTGAGTCAAAAGAATGTTGTATTCATGACCCTGTCTCCTCACAAGGAACAACAGTAATGAACACACTCAAGAACCTGTCTCCTCACAAGGAACACAAGTATTGAGTAGCACCATATCTTAGACTGTAAAAAATGAGAAAGAAAAGAAAAGATCAAGGGAAGAGAAAATAGGAGAGTTATGTTAAGATTACTTGGTTCAGTTGTTTAGGAAGGAAAAAGAATCTATAAGTGATTGAGATGATAAAACCTTGATGAGACATCACACTTAGATAAAAATAAGGAATTAGCAGTAGAGATTTTGGATTTCTTGAAGGAGCCTGAATTGGATTTGAAAGATTTGCCAAGCCTGTGATGATTAGCCTGAAATTTGATCTTGTGTTGACTCTGTGGTATGTGGATTCGAAAGTGTTAATCAATGTGGTGTTCCTGACGTCTAGCTGAGATTTTCTGTGTTCTCATACCTCGACCCTATGCTTTGTCTGATGTTTGCTGGAGGGCAAGCAAAAGCTAAGTCTGGGGGAGTTGATATATCATAGTTTTTACTGGTTTTTTACCATGTTATAAGTCTTGTTTATAGAGTCTTTTTGGTATTTTTCGAGTCCTATAGAGTCTTTGCAGGTCTAGGTATGATTGGAGCATAATTGTGAGTTTTTGAGCCTTTTGGAGCTATGTTGAAGCTGATGCTGAAAAGACCAAGTCGGAGAGCATTCTAGAGTATGGTGTCGATCGACACCAGCCACTTGGTGTCGATCGACACCGGTCGTGATTGCGAGAAAAAGTTTTTAAAACTCGTTTGAAGAATTGCAACTTGGCCCAGAAGTTTCCTATTATTTGTAATATTGCTCCAGTCGTGTTTAGAGTTGTATTTAGGTTTTCTAAGCCATTGTTAGGCCATTATCTTGTTTTCATTGAGCCTGAGAGAGATTTGATTGAGAGCTTTTGGGGAGATAAATCCGTATTCTGTAGAGAACAATTTTGCACCCCCTTTATCCTTTACTCTATTTCTTAATGCAATATTATTCAGTCAGGTTTTGTGTTTCACTTGCTATGTATGAGCAATATGCTAGTTGGGTTTTAGGTTATTCAAAGGTTGATAATAAATTGTTAGAACTGCAAAACTGGAAGGATAAATCATTTGGTTCTTCATCTAGATTGCTTTAACACTGATTTTAAGATTGATCACCTGGAAATCAGATCTGAAGTTGTTTAATAGATGTGGAAACATTGTTAATTACCAGAACTATCTTAGATAAGCAAAATAACTGATTGCAAAGGAATTTGGATTAGTGATTTTGTGAACATATCGAACCTGAACTATAATGCTTGTTTAGGTTGTTAGAATTTGCAAAGGAATTTGGAATTCTAGAATCTATTCATAGATAATCTCTGCGACGGAAGTCGATTGGTTTTACATTCGTGTTTTCGAGTTCTAGAACGGCTTTAACAAATAATCCTTTCAGTCTGTAGTCTGCGAATTATGTCAACCTGCAAATTTCCCATTGCCTAACGCCTTGTCTCAATTGATTTTAAGAACTCACAATCCGTTTCTAAACTCATTGCCTTCATTTGCTATTTTAGTTTTATTTGTTATTGACTGCTTAGCTTCATTTGAATTTAAAGTCTGTTGAGTAATAGTCTTAAGTCCTTGTGGATTCGATCCCTAAGTACTACAGTGATCTCTTAATTTGAGAGAGTAGCTCTAAGGGTTAATTTGAGCATATCACTTGGTAAATCGATCCACAATGACCCATAATCCGTCATGCTGCTTCTTGGACTTCGGTAAACCTAGTACAAAGTCTATGGTGACCATGTCCCATTTCCATTCCGACGTTGGTAACATTTGCAACAAATCACTCGGAAACTGATGTTCTGCCTTAACCAATTGGCATGTCTCACATCCGGCCACCCACTTAGCCATATCCTGTTTCATCCTGACCCAAAGATAATACCGCTCCAGATCCTGGTACATCTTGGTCATCCCCGGGTGAACAAAAAACCTTAACTGATGTACCTCCTTAAGGATCTCATCCTTTAACTCCTTCACATCAGGAACACATACCTGTCCCTTCATAACAATTGTCCCATTGTTTGAATTCTGATATTCCATCTTATCATTTTGTGACATCTTGTTCAGATTCTCATCCTTTCAGATTCTCATCCTGCTCCTGAGGAATCGAATCCTAGTCAACAAGCCAGCTCTATTCGCGACTTCAAAGCCCAACGGTTCCACACCTTCTGTTATTGCATTCAACTGCAATGTCCTTAGCATGTTCACAATGCTTCCAATGTCCCGTTCTAATGATACGTTAGCTCTCCTTCTGCTCAAAGCATCCGCGACCAAGTTGGCATTTCCTGGATGGTATGCTATTTCCAAATCATAGTCTGCTACCAACTCCATCCATGTACGCTGTCTCAAGTTCAAATCCGGTTGAGTAAAGATGTACTTTAAACTCTTATGTTCCGTGTATATATGGACCTTCTCTCCATACAAGTAAGACCTCCATATCTTAAGTGCAAATACCACAACCACCATCTCTAGATCATGCGTAGGGTAATTCCATTCGAGCTTCCCTAACTGCCGCAAAGCTTAAGTTATCACCTTACCATCCTGCATCGGAACACATCCTAGTCCCTTCCGTGATGCATCTGTGTATACCACGTATGCCTCATCCGGTTCAGGTAACGCCAATACTGGTGCACTTGTGAGTAACTCCTTTAACTTCGAGAAGCACTCTTCACACTCATCCGTCCATACATATTCCACGTCTTTACCCGTCAGCTTTGTCATCAGCTGAGCCATGCTTGCAATGCCTTAAGGAAAGAAAAATTACAATCTCTCTTTGCTTTAGAAATCTTGAAACACAAATAATGAGAGAGTGTATGTTTGAAAATATGAAGGCCAACAAAAAGTCTGGGGGAGTTGATATATCATGGTTTTTACTTGTTTTTTACCATGTTATAAGTCTTGTTTATATAGTCTTTTTGGTATTTTCCGAGTCCTATAGAGTCTTTGCAGGTCTAGGTATGTTTGGAGCATATTTGTGAGTTTTGGAGCCTTTTGGAGCTATGTTGAAGCTGTTGCTGAAAAGACCAAGTCGGAGAGCATTCTAGAGTATGGTGTCGATCGACACCAGCCACTTGGTGTCGATCGACACCGGTCGTGATTGCGAGAAAAAGTTTTTAAAACTCGTTTGAAGAATTGCAACTTGGCCCAGAAGTTTCCTATTATTTGCAATATTGCCCCAGTCGTGTTTAGAGTTGTATTTAGGTTTTCTAAGCCATTGTTAGGCCATTATCTTGTTTTCATTGAGCCTGAGAGAGATTTGATTGAGAGCTTTTGGGGAGACAAATCCGTACTCTGTAGAGAACAATTTTGAACCCCCTTCATCCTTTACTTTATTTCTTAATGCAATATTATTCAGTCATGTTTTGTGTTTCACTTGCTATGTATTAGTAATATGCTAGTTGGATTTTGGGTTATTCAAAGGTTGATAATGAATTGTTAGAACTGCAAAACTGGAAGGATAAATCATTTGGTTCTTCATCTTTATTGCTTTAACACTGATTTTAAGATTGATCACCTGAAAATCAGATCTGAAGTTGTTTAATAGATGTGGAAACATTGTTAATCACCAGAACTATCTTAAATAAGCAAAATAACTGATTGCAAAGGAATTTGGATTAGTGATTTTGTGAACATATCGAACCTGAACTATAATGCTTGCTTAGGTTGTTAGAATTTGCAATGGAATTTGGAATTCTAGAATCTATTCATAGATAATCTCTGCGACGGAAGTCGATTGGTTTTACTTTCGTGTTTTCGAGTTCTAGAATGGCTTTAACAAATAATCCTTTCAGTTTGTAGTCTGCGAATTATGTCAACCTGTGAATTTCCCATTGCCTAGCGCCTTGTCTCAATTGATTTTAAGAACTCACAATCTGTTTCTAAACTCATTGCCTTCATTTGCTATTTGATAAGCTATTTTTTCTCACGCAGGTTTTATGCAGCAGAGAGGTTATCAAAACTATAATGCATGCAATGTTGTATTAAGGCAAGCAGGAGAGTGTCAATCCACTTCTAGGAGGCAGAGAATGCACAGAGAATGCAAGATCCTAAGCAAATCTAAACAAAATGAGACAGTTTATGGGAAAATATCAAAGAACTAGATGCAGCAACCTAAACAGAGTGAAACCTATTTTAACAATACTAGAAAGACAGAAACTAACACGAGAAACAAACGGATTATATAAAGGAAAGAGCATCGAATTGTTAAAAATCGACTAGTGGATCGACCACAAGATCGACCACTAGATCGAGCAGTAACGATCGATCTCGTCTAAAACCGTGAGAATAACAAATCTAATGACCAGGATGCTATCAGGTAACAAGCGAAAGATGAAAATAGACTTAGAGATTCTAAAAGAAAGGGCCTAGGGTTGAGATTCATGTAAAAGGTTTCAAAGGATCGATCTTGGGTTTGAAACTTTAGATCGACTCACTTGGTGAGGATCTCTAAGCCTTGAAAACAAAACAAGATCTATCCGTGGCTTTCGGTATAGATCACTCTTTCATCCTCTCCTCCAAACCCATGGCTTTTGGTGGAAAGAGAGGTCGAAAGGCAAGGAAAACAGATTTCAAGTAGATGGCTTAACTAGTCCCACAAACTTCCATGGCTTTTGGGAAGGGGTAACTAATCTCTAAGGTGTGATCTTCCGAGGCTCCTAGATCCTGTCAAGGTAAGGAACCTCTCGGATCATGAAGCTCTTGGCGTGAGAGTCTTCAAGCATTAAGCTTTCAACACCTTAGAAGAGATAGCCTTAAAAACGTTTAGAAAACAAACCAAGATCGAACCTTTTCTACCCCTTAATCCTCTCAACCCAGAACCCAAAGTAACTACTCGCTACACATAGAGTAAATCAAGCAAAGCAGAAGAAACGAGACGATAAACATGAAAGGAAAACTGGATTAAAAGATAAAGATTCGAATACAAAAGCTTAAAAAGAAAACTGGTTCAACAATGGTGTTCTTCGCTAAACGAGAGAGAAAAACTTGAAAGAAAAGATAAGGATCTAAAAGTTATCGAAAAAGCATCTCGCCGCCTTGCCTAAAATGCCCAAACAATCCAATGGTCCCCCCTTCGCTAACAGCCAAAAACGGTTGAAAGGACAGAAATCGACCACTGGATCGAGTGGTTCTCTCGATCACATCCGGGCATCGTGTCTTCGGCTCGATCCGGGTCTCGATCTTCTTCGGCGAATCGAGTGTTGCATCCGATCTCGGTATCGATCTTCTGGTGGATCGAGTGGTGTACTCGATCTGGCTCTCGCTCTGCATGGCGTCATTTACGTCCGTACCGATTGATCGATTGCTTCACTCGATCTCCGTCTCGATCATTCTCCTTGGATCGCCTAGGTTGCTCGATCTTCTGGTCGATCAACTCGTGGATCGACCGGCCATGCTCGATCTGCTGCTCGATCACTGGTCCTTAGCATATTTCCGAGCTCCCACGAACTGCTCCATCAGCCTCCACACGCCCACGAACCTCCATGACTCCAAAGCAACCAGAAACAACCTGAATGTGATGCAAAATGCAAGGAAAATGCATATGCTGCTGCAAGAATGCTCTAGGACTCTAAGTGATGCAATCTAACCTAAAACATGATACAAATGCATGAAAAACTAACTAATGAGTATGCAAAATGTATGCAATATGCAATGACATCAACTCCCCCAAACTTACTTCTTGCTTGCCCTCAAGCAACAAAAAAGCAAGTAAGGAAGAGAGGTTTTTAGAAAAATCAAAGGGGTTTTAAACTTTTTGCAAATATGCCTTTCAAATGGATCATCTCAATGTCCTAGTTAACAGTTCTAAACTGCTATGCTTACACTCATACTCCAAAGAACTTAGCCATACTCATCACACTAAGAAATTCAAATCATGACTCTCCTATTCCTAACAATCAAAGAAACTCATCCTTTAACATTCATTAACATTCGAACCATGAATCAAATTTATGCACTTTAAAGCAAAACACATTTGACTAAGGGTTATGGTTATGAGCATAGAATGATCTCATTTGAAAAGGGTTTATAATCATAACAAGGGTTTCTCTCAAAAATGGTTTGAACTTATGCATAATGCTAAAGGTAAAGACAATTTATGCATACATGATTAGATTCTCATCTACCCATGTAAACTATCAAATGATCATATACCCCTCTCATTTAAGAAATTTAATCCTCACTCACCACTTAAGAGTCTACCCTTTTTCTCACACTTAGCAATCCCCAATTCAAAATAAAGACATTTTAAAACTTTTTAGGCTAGTGAAAAGGTTTTGAAAAATATTTTTGCTCTTAGAAATTTCTTATTAGTAGCTCTCTTATCAGTATTATTTTTTTCTTCTCCTTTTTTTTTTCTTTATTTGGCACTTAGGCTCTTTTTTATTTCTTTTTTTTTTTTTTTTTTTTTTTTTTAACATGTTATGAGAGAGCTACTTTCTGAAATTAGAGCATACTTAGTTTTAAAAGCAAACCTTTCACTTAAAACCTCATTTCTTTCCTTAAAACACAAACTCTTTGAAACCGAAACAATTAGACAAGAAAGCAAACCCCAATGATCCCCCAAACTTATCCTAAACCAATACCTAGCTTTAAAATGTAAAGCTAGCAATCAATATGAAAACCAAATCATGTCGCCTAAACCTAACACTTTATGCCAAGTTCAAACCAAAAGTAAGGCCTCACAAAGATGTCACACAAGAACATTTGGCTTCAAAGGAGGGTAAGGTTCAAGGAGGGAGTTCTACTTAGGCTCACAAAGAGTGGTAAGAAGGAAGAAGAGAGCCTAAATATTTTAAAACCATGTGTTCATTTTCAAATGCGTAAGAATGATAATTAGAGTTTCAAATTAAGGTTTTCACTTAGTAGGATGAGTTTCAAATCATGAGAGTTCAATTCAAGCCACGAAAATCCTAACTAGTGATCCAAGCATGGTTAGAACTTACTTTCAAAGTATAAACAAAGCATTAGAGAACTATCAACTAGGGCATTGAAATGATTCATAAGTAAAAACACCTTTTTAAGAAATTCTAACCCCTTATGCAAAATGCAAACAACCTAGGTGATATGAGAAACTCTAGACTCAATCCTAACATGTTTTTAAAAAGATGAATGCAACTACATGAATCTTTGAAAATTTTTAAAAAATTTTACCAATTTTTCATGATATAAGACTCAAGGATGCAAAAAGGAAAATAAGATCAAAGAACACAAGATTAAATCACACAAGTACTCCCCCAAACTTGCTTGACACCGTCCCGGTGGCAAACTCATCCGAAGGAGCATCAAAACACAATGCAAGAAACAAATATGAGCGGTTATATACAATGGAAGAAGGTTGTTTACCTCTGGTCTAGGCTCGGCTGGAACTTGAGCATGTTCCAGAGGAGCTAGAGATCGTTGCATTGCCTTTGTCAGCTGGTTCTTGGAGAGAATGGCGCACCGGCTGAATGTTGTCTCCTTGGGTCTCACGGATGACAATCCATCCGGTTGAGAGCCTTCTCTTCTCGGGTTGTTGTATCTCTTGGCTAGCAGCTGGTTTAGGCTGGCCTCCCTGAAGTGCTTTAACTTTCTTCCTAAGCTTCTTCAACATCTTCCCTTGCCACTTGTTAATCTTCCTTTCCATCTCTACCACCGATGCTAGGAACTTCTCGGTTTTTGTCCTTGTGATCGAGCTATGTCCTCGATTTAGGGGTCGATTTAGCATAGATCGCATGGTGGATCGAGTCGAGTGATCGATCAGTTTTTGACAGATTTTCCCGAGAGAAATTAGATCGGTCGATCCGATTTGGATCGATCGATCCTTTTTCTTCAAGGTCGATCTTGTCACTCGATCTCGTCTAGATCGACTGGCTCCTCTCGATTCACTGACTCGATCTAGCAAATATCGAGCCAGGATCAGTCGATCTAGCACTCGATCTCTAGCCTTATTCTAACCCTTATTGCCTTTTTAAGATCTCAAAGTCAAGGCTTAGACTCCTTATACCTGTTCCTACACACTTGCAAAATAAAAACATAAAACTGAAAGGGAAATAAAGCAGAAGTATGTACAAGATAAACATGGGAATGCCTCCCAAGTGTGCTTTCTTTAACGTCTTTAGCTAGACCTTACTTGGTCTAAGCGGATGGTGGGTCTTGGAGAAGCACTGAGGTACTCTCCTTGTCAAAGCTGTCTGCCAAGTAGGGCTTGACTCTGTGTCCGTTGACGGTGAATGCACTGCCACTTTTTCCCATCAGAGTAACAGCTCCATTCGACAAGACCTCTTGAATCACAAATGGTCTGCTCCACCTTGATTTCAGCTTGCCGGGGAAGAGCTTGAGCCTCGAGTTGTACAGCAACACCAGTCCTCCTTCCTTAAGCTCCTTGGCGACCAGCTTCTTGTCATGAGCCTCCTTAGTCCGCTCCTTGTATATCCTGGAGCTCTCATAGGCATTCAGCCTCAACTCGTCCAGTTCGTGTAGCTGAATAAGGCGCCTCTCCTGAGCAGTCTTGAGATCAAAGTTCAGCCTCTTCACAGCCCACAACACGTGGTGTTCCAGCTCAACCGGGAGGTGACAGCCCTTGCCATAGAGTAGAGTGAAAGGAGTTGTACCAATCGGCGTCTTGAAGGCGGTACGGTAGGCCCAAAGAGCATCGTCCAGCTTCACTGACCAATCCTTCCTTGTTGCTCCGACGGTCTTCTCTAGGATAGCCTTGATTTGCCTATTGGAGACCTCCACTTGACCGCTTGTTTGAGGATGATACGGTGTAGCCACCTTGTGCTTAACCCCATACTTTCTCAAGAGGCTCTCAAAGACCTTGTTTATAAAGTGGCTTCCTCCATCACTTATAACAACCTTGGGTACCCCAAACCTTGGGAAGATGATACTCTTGAACAACTTGATTACCACCTTAGAGTCATTTTTAGGAGAAGCAACAGCCTCAACCCATTTGGAGACATAATCCACAGCTACTAAGATGTATTTGTTGCCGTATGAAGAGGGAAAAGGACCCATGAAGTCAATTTCCCACGCATCGAACACGTCAACCTCGAAGATAGGAACTTGAGGCATTTCGTTCCTCTTGGTTATATTCCCTGCTCGCTGACATGCCTCACAGCTCTTCACAAACTCGTGTGCATCTTTAAAAATGGAGGGCCACCAGAAAACGGCGTGCAACACCTTCGTGGCAGTCTTGAATGAGGCGAAGTGTCCTCCGTAAGAAGAGCCATGGCAATGATAGAGGATGTCCCTGGCTTCTTCCTTTGTAACACATCTCCGGTACAAGCTGTCTACTCCTATTTTGTATAGGTAAGGCTCATCCCAAAAGTAGTCACTAGCCTCCCTCAAAAACCTCTTCTTGTGATAGCTGTTGAGATGTGTTAGCTCCTCACCACATGCTAGATAGTTCACTACATCAGCATACCACGGTAGATCCTCTTCTTTGAAACTCAACACTTCTAGATTCCCACAAACGGCAGTAGTAATCGCCATAAGCTGCTCTTCTGGAAGAGAGTCATCTAAAGGGAGAGACTCGTTGATCCTTAGCCTTGAGAGATGGTCAGCGACTACATTTTCTATCCCTTTCTTGTCTTTAATCTCCATGTCAAACTCCTGGAGTAACAGAATCCATCTTAAGAGCCGAGGCTTAGTGTCTTTCTTCGAGTAGATGTATCGTAGGGCAGCGTGATCCGTGTATACAATAGCCTTGGAGCAAAGATTCAACAAACAAGCAGGAAAGGACGCACCATACACAGAGAAATCATCCATGAATACCTCTACCATCTCCTCTATAAGATCAGAGAAGATAGACATCATACACCGCTGAAAGGTAGCCGGTGCATTACATAATCCAAACGGCATCCTTCGATATGCAAAGGTACCATAGGGACATGTGAAAGTCGTCTTCTCCTGATCGTTTGGGTGGATAGGAATTTGAAAGAAACCACTATACCCATCGAGAAAACAGTAGTAAGGGTGATTTGCAAGCCTCTCAAGCATTTGATCAATAAAAGGCAAGGGGAAATAGTCTTTTCTAGTCGCAAGGTTAAGCTTTCTATAGTCAATACACATTCTATGACCAGTAATGGTCCTAGTAGGGATAAGTTCATCCTTTTCATTCCTTATGACCGTGATCCCTCCCTTCTTAGGCACCACGTGTACAGGGGAAACCCACGTGCTGTCACTTATGGGATAGATCACGTCAGCCTCTAAAAGCTTAAGGATTTCCTTCTTAACAACCTCTTTCAAGTTAGGATTCAAACGCCTTTGATGTTCTACAGAAGTGGCGTTCTCATTATCCAAGTGAATCCTATGAGTGCATAGCATTGGAGAAAGGCCCTTGATGTCACTTAAAGAGTACCCAATGGCCTTCCTATACTTTCTCAACTCAGTCAAGAGCGAGTGCAACTCATCATCACTGAGGTTTTCGTTCACTATCACGGGATAGGTGTCATTAGGCCCTAAGAAAGCATACCTTAGCCCTTTTGGGAGCTCCTTTAGGTCCACCTTTGGGGCTAACAGCTCACTCCAGTCATCCTAGTGGCTGTTGTTGTTGCTTTCTTCCTTGGAACTCTCCCTTGAACTTGAGGCATGGCCCTTCAGACTGCTTTCCTCCATCGCTATCCCTTCTGAGATCGAGTCCTCCGGTCGATTCTCCTCTCAATGTCGTCTAGATCGAGCCATTTCACTCGATTCACTTAGTCGATTTGATATGGATCGAGTAAGGGATCGAGACGCTGAGTCGATCTCTTGATTGGACTCCAAAATGATCGGGAGATCTCTCTCGATCGTCGACTCGATTGTTTTTCCTGATCGAGCATCCTTCTCGATCTGTCCATCGATTGTTGCGCCGGATCGAGTTGTGTTCTCAATTGACTTGTCGATCTGTCCCCTGGATCGAGTGATAGTGTCGATCTCGGGGTCGATCTCTAGGCAGCAACCTTCTTCATTCTTGATAATCCTCCTCGAATCCAGCAGGTTTACGTACTCTTGGGTTCTCTGGTCCACATAGCCAAACTCCCCTGGCTCCTTAGTGAGTGCTAGCTTCAAATGGTCTTCTAGAGCTAGCTCTTCCAGCAACTCATCCGCCAATGCATCCATCGTTTCAATATAGAAAGCTTGTCCTTCAATGGTTGGCTTCTTTAGAACCTTGTTGATGTCAAAGTCTAGCCTGATCTCCTTCCCTAAATCCCATTCTTCACATCTATTATAGCTCCGGCGGTTGCAAGGAACGGTCTCCCTAAGATGAGTTGGTCTTTAGGTTCCTCGTCCATCTCCAACACTACAAAGTCTGTAGGTACGTTTACACCACTGATTCGTACCGGTAAGTCTTCAGGAAGCCCCACTGGTAACCTCACGCTTCTATCAGCCAGCACCAATGAGATCCGACAGTCTTTAAACCGAGTGAAACCAAGCTTCTTAGCCACGGAGTGAGGCATCAAGTTTATGCTAGCTCCGAGATCACACAAGCAACTTTTGAACTCTAGAGGACCCAAAGCACAGGGTATAGTGAAGCTTCCAGGATCTCCCAGCTTCTTAGGCACTATCTCCTTATGAATAACCGCACTACACTCTTCACTTAGTACAAGTACCTCTTTGCTTTCTTTGTTCTTCTTCACAAGGGTGTCCTTGAAAAACTTGGCGCACTTGGGCATCATAGCGAGACAGTCTACAAGAGGCAGCTTGATTTCCACGTCTTTTAGGTGCTTCTCAAACAAGATCCGATGCTTCTCTATAAGCTGCTTTTTGAAACGACCGGGAAATGGCAACTTCGGTACGTAAGGTGGGGGCACGTAGTCATTCTTCTCCTTGGTGGTTAGCTCAGCTTTCTTCTCAGCTACCGCCTTATCTCCTCTCCTCGGCCCTTGGATCCAAACATTATCAAAGTTTATCTCATCACCATCAGCCAAAGGTTTACCCTCCCCCTCTTGAATTACAACGTCCTCGTTGTTCTTGATAGAGACCAGAGGTTCGAGTTCTTTACCACTTCTCAACGTTATAGCATTGGCATACTCCTTGGGATTTTGCTCACACTTTCCCGGAAGACTGTTCTGACCACTCGTACTTGCTTTGCCTTTCTCCAACTGCTTGATCTTGTTGTTTAGGTTGGTGATCTGAGTGGAGAAATCGGTTAGAGATGAATCTAGCCGAGTGTTCATTTCAGCGAACTTCTGGTTGGTTGAAGCTTGCCCTTGTATTAGTTGTTGGAACATTGCTTGAACCGGGTCAACTTGGTATTGCATCGGTTGTTGTTGCTGAGGTGCAAAGCCCGGAGGGTAGTTAGGAGTATAACCCTTGTTGTGTTGTTGCTGACCTTGCAAGTTGCTTGGCCCTTGACCTTGGAAACCACTACTCTGTTGAAAACCTTTGTTGTAAGGGATGAAAAGTTTAGCTTGTTGAGCAGGGTACACTTGATCTTTAGGGTTGGCTACATTGGTGCTTCGGTAAGAGAGGTTGTTGTTCTGGTAGCCTTGGTTGTAGCCTTGAGACTTGTAGTTGTTCTGTCCGGCTACCCAATTTGCTTCTTCTTGGTTTAGCTCTAACTCCTCTTGGTTCTCATCAGCTTCACCAACAAAGTGCACATGCTTCTGATTAGCTAAGACCAACTTGTCAATCTTTTCATGCAACGATTTGAGCTCCTTCTTGTGAGACTCTAACTCGGATCCTCTCGGTGCTCGGTCATAATCTTCAGCATAGTTTCCATCACTCAACGCCAGGTTTTCTATCAGCTCCATACCCTCTTCTACCTCTTGACCAAAGAAGTTCCCTTTGCTAGCTGTATCAAGCAACAACCTGATCTTTGGTGAAGCTCCACGGTATATGGTTCTGAGTAGAGTCTCTTCGCTGAACCCGTGATGAGGACATTGGATCGTGTACTCTTTGAAACGCTCCATTGCCTCGTTGAATGTCTCGTTGTTCCTTTGAGTGAAACCACTGATTTCGCTTCTCAACCGAGCTGTCCTGGTGCTTGAGAAGAACTTTGAGAGAAATGCCTTCTTGCACTCAGCCCATGATGTGATGGTGCCTTGTGGGAGGGTCTTCTCCCAATGTCTAGCTTTGTCTCCGAGTGAAGAGGGGAAGAGGCCCAGCTTGAAAGCATCTTCGGATATGCCATTGATCTTGATCATCCCACATACTTGCTCGAAGTTGTCTAGGTGCTCCAAGGGGTCTTCCATTGCTAAGCCGTGGAACTTGTTGTTTTGCACCATGGAGATGAAACCAGGCTTGATCTTGAAGTTATTGTTTTGCACCGGAGGAGGAGTGATCCCAAACCTATTGTGGTGGGTATTGGGAGCATCTCCGGCTCCTATGATCCTTGGTGGTCTAGCCCCGTGTTGGGGGTTTCCATTGCCCCGTCCTGCTGGAGGAGGTCCTTCTGGATGCTCGTGTTCAGCCATAGCTTCAAAGTCAACCAAACCGTACTGAACAATCTCCTCAAAGGCTCTTGTTTGCTCTCTGACTCTCCTTTGCCGTGAGTGACCAAGTTGATGAATGTTGTCTAAGGGTTGTAGAAGGTTGTTGTCTCCCCTTGAACGAAGATTCATGTACCTGAAAACACACGTTTGAGAGTAGATGTAATAGTAACTTGAAAAAGGTAAAGACTTAGTCTTCGCTAAGACCCAAATCTCTATGTTCTCTAAACACTCCTAGAATGGCAACAGCGCCATTTGATAAGCTATTTTTTCTCACGCAGGTTTTATGCAGCAGAGAGGTTATCAAAACTCTAATGCATGCAATGTTGTAGTAAGGCAAGCAGGAGAGTGTCAATCCACTTCTAGGAGGCAGAGAATGCACAGAGAATGCAAGATCCTAAGCAAATCTAAGCAAAATGAGACAGTTTATGGGAAAATATCAAAGAACTAGATGCAGCAACCTAAACAGAGTGAAACATATTTTAAAAATACTAGAAAGACAGAAACTACCACGAGAAACAAACGGATTAATTAAAGGAAAGAGCTTCGAATTGTTAAAAATCGACTAGTGGATCGACCACAAGATCGACCACTAGATCGAGCAGTAACGATCGATCTCGTCTAAAACCGTGAGAATAACAAATCTAATGACCAGGATGCTATCAGGTAACAAGCGAAAGATGAAAATAGACTTAGAGATTCTATAAGAAAGGGCCTAGGGTTGAGATTCATGTAAAGGGTTTCAAAGGATCGATCTTGGGTTTGAAACTTTAGATCGACTCACTTAGTGAGGATCTCTAAGCCTTGAAAACAAAACAAGATCTATAAGTGGCTTTCGGTATAAATCACTCTTTCATCCTCTCCTCCAAACCCATGGCTTTTGGTGGAAAGAGAGGTCGAAAGGGAAGGAAAACAGATTTCAAGTAGATGGCTTAACTAGTCCCCCAAACTTCCATGGCTTTTGGGAAGGGGTAACTAATCTCTAAGGTGTGATCTTCCGAGGCTCCTGGATCCTGTCAAGGTAAGGAATCTCTCGGATCATGAAGCTCTTGGCGTGAGAGTCTTCAAGCATTAAGCTTTCAACACCTTAGAAGAGATAGCCTTAAAAACGTTTAGAAAACAAACCAAGATCGAACTTTTTCTACCCCTTAATCCTCTCAACCCCGAACCCAAAGTAACTACTCGCTACACATAGAGTAAATCAAGCAAAGCAGAAGAAACGAGACGATAAACATGAAAGGAAAACTGGATTAAAAGATAAAGATTCGAATACAAAAGCTTAAAAAGAAAACTGGTTCAACAATGGTGTTCTTCGCTAAACGAGAGAG